>OY728147.1:704944316-707869316 GCA_963277665.1 Viscum album | reverse complement strand
ATGTATGTATGTATGTATGTATGGATGTATGTATGGATGGATGCATGTATGTATGCATGTATGTATGCATGTATGTATGTATGCAGACCTAGTGGTGTTCATTGGAAAGTGAGACCCTCGGATGGGTTGGAGGCATGTTATGTCCTTATCATCTTTTATGGCCAAGTTGATACTGAGTTTGTTGGAGGTTCAATAGTCGGAGTTTCTCTAGGTTGTGGAAGAGTTCCTTGATGTATTTCTAGAGGAGGTTGTAGTGTCACCCCCTCAATGGGAGATTGAGTTTGGGGTCAAGATATAAATAATTTTGTCTCCTATCTTGATGTCACTTCATAGGATGGTTCCTTTTTAATTGTGATATTTGTTAGTACATCTTGATGATCTATTATATCAAGGTTTTTTTAGTCGATTGTGTCTCATGTAGGTGAACCATTTTTTTATAAAGAAAGATTATGGTAGTTTATATCTTTTTTCAATTATCATCCTGTGAACCAAGTTACAGTGAGGAGCCACTATCCTCTTCTATGGATTGATGATTTATTCGATTAGCTAAAGGGAGAAAGTTGGTTCTCCAAAGGTTATTTACAGTAATGGTATCATCAGATGCATGTGAAGGATGAGGATATCCTGAAGGTTGGTTTATGTTGTTTCCATGGGATTTATTATTTCTTTGTGATGTTATTCAGTGTGATGAATGCCTCATTTGTAACACCCCAAGCTTCCACGATACGCCTCTCGCTGAATAATAAAGTAGCGTGTGTTGTAATCAACTTCAAGTTCTAACACACACCACAACTAATAAAACTAGCCATTATGAATAGTAATACCCACTTTTTGAAAGTTTATACATTTTATCTTTCAAAATGGACTTCATTTTTGTATTCGTAATATCGAAATTAGCCTAGGGTGAAATTTTGGTACTTTTTGGATAACTTTCATATTTTGATGAATAGTGAAAATTACTAAATTTTAATTAAAAATAACTTTTTTAATCAAAATAATTAATAGTGATAAATTATGAATTTGAGTGGTTTTAAAGTATAGTTAGAATATATTTTTACCATTTAATACAATGTTGGTCATTGGACATAATTTCACAATTAAACTGGACATAAACAAGTATCAATCTTTTCATAGTTATTATATCTTAAAAACACGCTTTTTGTTTTGACAACGTGAATTAATTTTAAATTAATTTCTTCCACTTCTGTGTTTTGAATTTGTAAAAATGGATTTCATATTTGGAATCAGTATTTCCAAATTGTGTAAATAGGTAACTTTTATTTTTAGACATTTTGAATAATTAATTCGGTAAATATTTTATTTACTATGGTTAAAGGGTAAATCCGGTAAATAAGGGTTAAAAATAATATTATAATAATAATAAATTACCCTAAAACGTGTCCTAACCTTATTGGTGGATACATGTCCGACCATGGTCATCTTTGGGTCGATTTTGGGACCCCATGGAGCCACTTGTTGGTGATAAGGACACTTTATATTAATTAAGTTAAAATAAATACAAAAAAGACATAAGCATATATCGTTTAGAAAAACAATTTTTACATAAAGTTATATATGTTTAAATTTCTACTATAAATATTCATTAGAAAGATAAAACGATTTCCTACATAATTTTATTTTATTTATAATTTTTAGACATTAAATAATTAAATTTATTTATGACAGAATGATGATGTAGTAATTACCGTATTAATGAAAGATTAAGATAATTGATATTATAAATACCCAAATAAATGTAATTTGAGACTTTTATAAATTATAATTATTTTCTAGGTTACTAAGACATATTAGGATTGTTTATATAAATTTTTTTCGAAGTAATAATGTTTTCATCAATTTATCAAAAACAAAATACCCAATAGTGTCAAAATTGACATAAAAGTGTTTTTAAAACAAATATTATATTATTAATTGATATTCAATTCCTAAAAATCTAAGGTTCGACCAAGAGACTTATATCATGATATTTGTATCATTAATGGACCACTTGGGGGTCGTTTGGAGTTATATAGTAAGTTTATTAACAATATAATATAAAAATACAAAGTGACATGGTAAGTGTCAAACTAATTAGATAAGAGTTAAAACTAAAAGATAAGGTTAATAATGTGACCAAAACCTGTCTAAAATATATTGGTTGAGTTTTTTTCGACATATACCCACCTTAAACTTTAAATAATCTAATTTTGAGCCATTATAAACCGAATATGGATTTATTATAAAATAATATTTCTAGCTTTTCTAAAAGAGCCCCTCATCCCTCATATAAACGGGCACTCCCCCTTCTCATTAATTCACACCTTCAAAGCCATTTGGCTTTGCCAAAATCTATCCAAATATCCTCCAAACATCCCTCACTTAATCCTAGATTCCTTATTTTGATCAAAAATCCAACCTAAAGATCCCTTTTGATCAAATCAAAAGGAAGAACCCGAAGAAGAGGTAATGTTTTCACCACCCTTTTTCAAGTTCATTTCTTCTCCAACTTCTTCATTCTTTGTTATTACCATTCTAAACAAATAAATCCAGTATCTCCTATATACTATTATGTTATTATAAATATGGTACAACCATATTCAGTATTCTATCCATCCTTTGAATGACATGTCACCATACGTGCGTACGTACGGCTTACTGTCTCCACGTCGTGGTGTAATTGTTATTCAATATATTATTCTTTGGATGGGTATAATAATGATGTTTAATTCATGTAAATAATAAATATAACATAATAATTATTATTTATATATGATATACCATCCAATTACATATTATTTTAATATCAAAAGAATTATTTTGTCGTCCGTGCGTACGTACGGACTACCGTCTCCCCGAACATGATTAGATTCATTCCCCATCGTATCCATTCAAGAATAATTCTCATTTGATGATTAAAATTAATTTTTAAGGACATGATATAATTATGGATATTAATAATATACAACCTATCCATAATAAACATGGCTTATGTAACAAAACAGACAAAGGAAAACGAATCAATTAACACCTGAAATGACTATAATACTAAGATATTATTAACAAATCAATGTTAAAAGATCATATATGATATCATATTAAGGTATATTATTATTTTATAATTTAATAACAATTATTTCACCATTATAAAGTAGTTTAACCAACCCTAGGCCAAGGAAAAGTACAAGGTAAGGGGTTTCTTATCTCGCTTTTAATTCCATGAGATTTCCATTGTTCACCACTTATTTATTGCATGTGGTGTGTGTACTGCCCATGATTGTATTCATTCTGTAATATACTTTAATTTATGGATGTTTAAATCATAATTGTATGATCCTTATTTCATGGGTGTATGTTTTGTAAGTTAACAAATCGATAATGAAATTTGAAATTTCAATTTCCACTCATTCGGCTTTACGCACACTTCATTGATTATTTTACTCCAAGATTATGTGTGGGATCACTCTTTATTTTCTTATGTCATAAATTCCACTCCCCTTTATATGGATATAATTTTGATACACATAATCACTCCATTGATAAATTCTCAAGTAATCGATATGAACTTGATAAGAGTAATTTTAACTCAATCTCCACTTATTGAGTTAAACATCTAATTCATTGGTGTTGTTTTACAAGAATATGTGTGAATGTACTTTTATTGTTTTACACTGAATATTCAATCATATTGATTGTATTTATATTTTTCACACATAATTATGTCGTTGATTTATCCTTAACTTAAGGATACGTCCTTTATGAGAGATTTCATCTGAATTTACATTCCATTGAGACTCCTTTGTTGTTATACACCAAATAACTTTTATATGGTGTATATAATGTACTTTGACATAGTATATCATGAATCCCTTTATTCTCATGATATTAAAAAGTTTTTATTACCTCAATTATTTGTATTCAAGTGTCTCTCTTTTGGTTAGGAACTCTAAATAAAATATCATTTTAAAATGTTTTAAAGATTTATTATTCTAAATCTTTCTCATTAATGTCCGTGTTTTAAAAATGGTTTTAAGGATTTATTTATATGGACATTAAATTATTAAAATCAAAATTCCTTTTAAAAGTTTCAAAGTGGTATAGGACACTTTCATTCAAAAATCTATTTTAAATATCTTCTTGACAAACAGTGTGACTTTTAAATGTTTTCAAGAAAAAGGGGGATATTTCTCTCAACAGTTTGATGATTATTTTAATCTATGTCAACATCTTTCATTATTCTCTATTTAGGTTAATTTGATATAATAAAATCTTCCATATTGAATCTAATGAGTTATGTTTGACTGTGGATGTGCTATTTTAATACCATTCATGATTTTTTGTTAAAGTATTGGCATTTCGTATGCTAGTTTTAATACGAATGTTTATGTTATGTTTCAAACTTTTCATATGAGAAATGCATTGGACTTAGTAAGTGACGGTTGGAGCCCGCTATAGCTCCTCGATGCATCGGTGGGTATCATGAGACAAGCTAGTGTCTTCGCATGAGGCCTTGACAAAATCTTATTTGTAATCTTGCCATGAGGCCTTGGCTACGTGGTTATGATAGTCTGGCATTATGTATTCCATCATTATGAAAGTGGTTATTAAAATTGCATGTGATTATTTGATTAGTGGAATAACCATGTGAATAAGTAAATGGAATTATTTCATTTTATCTTTTCCATATTATGTGGATGTTCCAGTTTAAATGTCCTTTGTTTTAGTTATGCATTTCCTTAAATGTTTATGCTTATTTACGAATGTTTCCGCTATATTGTTATCCTTACTGAGCATCCGAGCTCACCCCTTTCAATGTTTTATTTTTCCTAGGATGTAAAGAAGTAATTTATGAATGACCTACTGGGATAGTATGAGGGGATATGAAGACCAGATGTTGTTGTAGTAGTTTTCACATTATGATGTAATGTAAGACTTATGAATATATCTAGTGTTTCAAAGGCTAATAAACCAAACGGTCTTTCGAGATTTGATCTTTCTTGTGATCATGTCAATGTTATGTAATAATTCACCAACTCTGGGTAACTGGGGCTGGGGCATTACAGTTGGTATCATAGGAAGTTTAGTACAAACCTTGGGAGCTAGATTTAGATAAACTCTGATCAGATCACATAGCCCTAAGAAAGACTTTGAGAATTAGTATAGAAGAACTTCCTAGAATTTTGGTATTGTAGAGATTTTGTGAGTTTTCAAAGCAATACATCCCTGTCTGGATACAAGTAGGTAGAGGCGGCTCTCAAACAGATGTACCTAGGGGTAAAACCCGAAAACACTGCCTTGAGTTAGACTCGAACGGGAACTGGTGCACGACAACGGGCCTTGCTGCACTCTTATTTGCGACAGTCCCGTGGATATGCTTAGGATAATATACATTTTCTTTACAAACCAATTTGAAGTATTATATATAGGATGAGAGTAAATGACCTTGGTTAATCCAAATGTGTTTCAAATTAAGAATATGGTGACATGATATTCTCTAAATGGTTTTATGACCACTGTTACTCACACAATGGTTTCTGGTTTTAGTCAATGGCTGGATTCCAAGGAAGTCATAGTGACTTTGAGAATGATGTACAAGGTGGGAATGGTGGTGGAAATGAGAAATAAAAGGAATGTTGATAGGCGTAAAAGATATCGTCTTCATGCCAAATCAATTTTCCAAAAATATAATCAAAATTATATATATTAACCAATTCCCGGACTCAACAAAGAAGAGAAAGGTGATGAATGATAAGAGATCCAGCAGTGGAGACCATGGAGAAAGGAATCCTCAATTTCCATCATGTAGGAAATGTGGAAAGAGACACCCAAGAAATTGTCTCAATGGGACAAAGAAATACTTTATGTACGGGAAGGAAGGACATAAAGTGAATAATTGATGAAGAAAAATGAAGAGTACTATGGAAGAATATAAAAATGGTCCCAAGAATCCATTTACAGTCATTTTCCATAAATGTAGGGGACTTGGCCATTACCCAAGTGAATGCCCTATTCTATAGGATATTTTCTTGGTCAAAGAAGAAGCTATGTGGAAATAAATGGTTGGAGAAATGTTTAAAAAGTATTAGTGCCCCTTGTTGATGGGTTTACTTTGGAATAATTTTCTCTTGTATTTGTAACCCTGCAGTTTTCCATGTGAGAATGATATTTGAGGAATAATTATCTTTTCTCTTGTGGATATAGTTATAAATAACCATTTGGTTTTATATGATCATTGGGTTTGAGGCAATTACAAGTTATTATAATTTGGGATGAAAATGCAAGGTATGAGATAACATTTGTGGTTAAATTATGTTATAGTTATTTTGAGGAATTTATCTCATTTTGGTAATTTTATAAAATATATTTTTTGAAAAAGGACAACACGTGGACCATGTGACAACCCGTTGCATCGGACAAAGCTGTGGGAATTGAACCCACAACCAAAGTGCGATTGGGATTTCTCACCTACCACTGGACTACATGAAGTCTCTGGTTAGTGTGACTATTATTTTTAGTTAAATGATTTTATTGATTAATAATAATTTGATTTGTGATATTATGTCTTATCAAATGAATACCCTTATTATAGGAAAATGATTTGGTGATTAAGTGATAAATGTTATTTTGGAAGATGTTCGCTTTATTGGGAACACTATATGCCCAAGGAAAATAGAATAGTATGGGATTTCATTTGAGGAGTAATGGTGGATTTTTATCTATGCTTTTATTGTGAAATTATAGTGATTTGGGTTATTTACGGAAATTATTATCCTATAATAGAGAATATGTGATTAGGATAATTAATTTTAAGTATGTGACTTTAAGAGTAATTGATTTCATTTGGAGATACCATTTAACGTGGAAGACTACATAACCAAATTCTTCTAAGTTTTGAGTTTCAATATTATTTTGGATTTTATTAAATGATTTTAAGGACAATTCTTTAATGAATACTATTTATTTAACTTTGGGGTATTGTTGGTTTAATTTTAGAAATTAAGATTAGTGTTTCTTTCTCTAATGAAATAACCTTTTGGGGGATCATCAGATATTATACTAACCATTTGGGTTTTGATTAATCTCTAAAGACAAGGTAAATATATAGTTTATTCTTCATTGATCATGTGATTCTATAAGAATTTTATTGTAGCTCTTCTAGTGTGACCAAGTCTTCTGGAATAATCATCGTTTAAAAATGAGTTAGTAGTAGAAATTTATTAAAGAATGAAACATTACTTAAAAATTAAGTATATATCTTTATGTTCTTATTCAATCTTAGAAATTAATTCCTCATCTTTATGTAATTTAAATTAAAAATAATAATAAATCCGTTGTCCGTTTACTTTTCCTACTGGGAAACTAATGATCATTTGTCCCATCACAAGTTTGTGGTTTTCTTATTGTTAAATTTCTTATGATCATGTTTTATATCCCTCTCTATCAGAAGTTGACACTTAGTTTATCATTCATATCCATGTTTTTCTACATAGAATCCTAGTAGAGGTTATCTCGGGTGACCTTTGTACTTCTCTTTCTTTCTTTTAAAGTGATAGTTTTATTGACTCTTTTTCCGATGTGGGACTTTCCATTATATTCTCAAGCCCAATTTTAAAAATTGTGAGGACGCAATTTTTTGAAGGAGGGGAGAATTTAACACCCCAGGCTACCATTGTACGCTTCTCGCTGAATAATACAGTAGTGTGTGTTGTACGCAACTTCAAGTTCTAACACACACCACAACTAATAAAATTAGACGTTATGAATAGTAATATCCACTTTTTGAAATTTTATACATTTTATCTTTCAAAATGGACTTCATTTTTGGATTCAGAATATCAAAATTATCCTAGGGTGAAATTTTTGTACTTTTCGGATAACTTTCATATTTTGATGAATAGTGAAAATTACTAAATTTTAATTAAAAACAACTTTTTTAATCAAAATAATTAATAGTGATGAATTATGAATTTTAGTGGGTTTAAATTATATTTAGAATATATTTTTACCATTTAATACAATTTTGATCATTGGACATAATTTCCCAATTAAACCGGACATAAACAAGTATCAATCTTTTGATAGTTATTATATCTTAAAAACACGCTTTTTGTTTTGACACCGGGAATTAATTTTAAATTAATTTATGCCACTTCTGTGTTTTGAATTTGGAAAAATGGATTCCATATTTGAAATCAATATTTTCAAATTGTGTAAATATGTAACTTTTATTTTTAAACATTTTGAATAATTACATCGGTAAATATTTTATTATCATGGTTAAAGGGTAAATCTGGTAAATAAGGGTTAAAAATAATATTATAATAATAATAAATTACCCTAAAACGTGTCATAACCTTATTGGTGGATACATTTCCAACCATGTTCATATTTGGGTTGATTTTGGGACCCCATGGAGCCACTTTTTAGCGACAAGGACACTTTATATTAATTAAGTTAAAATAAATACAAAAAATACATAAGCATATATCTTTTAGAAAAACAATTTTTACATAGGGTTATATATGTTTAAATTTAGACTATAAATATTCATTAGAAATATAAAATTATTTCTTACATAATGGTATTTTATTTATAATTTTTAGACATTAAATAATTTAATTTATTTATGACACAATAATGATGTAGTAATTACCGTATAAATGAAAGATTAAGATAATTGATATTATAAATACCCAAATAAATGTAATTTTAGTCTTTTTATAAATTAAAATAATTTTCTAGGTTTCTATGGCATATTAGGATTGTTTATATAAATTTTTTTCGAAGTAATAATGCTGTTATGAATTTATCAAAAACAAAATACTCAATAGTATCAAAAATGACATAAAAGAGTTTTTAAAACAAATATTATATTATTAATTGATATTAAATTCTTAAAAATTTAAGGTTAGTCCAAGAGACTTATATCATGATAGGTGTATCATTAATGGACCACTTGGGGGTCTCTTGGAGGTATATAGTAAGTTTATTAACTATATAATATAAAAATACAAAGTGACATGGTAAGTGTCAAACTAATTAACTAAGAGTTAAATGTAAGAGATAAGGTTAATAATGTGACCAAAACCTGTATAAAATCTATTGGTTGAGTTTTTTTAGACCTATACCCACCTTAACCTTTAAATAATATTCTTTTTAGCCATTAGAAACCGAATATGGATTTATTATAAAATAATATTTCTAGCTTTTCCAAAAGAGCCACTCACCCCTCTTATAAAAGGGCACTCACCCTTATCATTAATTCACACCTTCAAAGCCATTTGGCTCGGCCAAAATCTGCCCAAATATCCTCCCAAAATCCATCACTTCAACTTAGATCCCTTAGTTTGATCAGAAAGCTGACCTGAAGAGCCCTTTTGATCAAATCAAAAGGAAGAACCCGAAGAAGAGGTAATGTTTTCACCAACCTTTTTCAAGTTCATTTATTCTTCAACATCTTCTTTCTTTGTTATTACCATTATAAAATTTTAAATCCATTATCTCCTATATACGGTGATGTTATTATAAATATGGTACAACCATATTCAGTATTCTATCCATCCATTGAATGACATGTCACCAGACGTGCGTACGTACGGATTACCGTCTTCACATCGTGGTGTAATTGTTATTCAATATATTATTATTTGGATGGGTATAATAATGATGTTTAATTCATGTAAATATTAAATATAACATAATAATTATTCTTTATATATGATATACCATCCAATTATATATTATTTTAATATCAAAAGAATGATTTTGTCGCTCGTGTGTACGTACGGACTACCGTCTCCATGATCACGATGAGATTCATTCCCCATCGTATCCATTCAAGAATAATTATCATTTGATGATTAAAATTAATGTTTAAGGACTTGATATCATTCTGGATATGAATAATATACAACCTATCCATAACAAACATGGCTTTTGTAACAAAACAGACAAAGGAAAACGAATCAATTAACACCCGAAACGACGATAAAATAAGATGTTATTAACAAATCAATGTTAAAAGATCATATATGATATCATATTAAGGTATATGATTGCTTTATAGTTTAATAACAACTATTTCACCATTATAAAGGAGGTTAACCTACCCTATACCAAGGAAAAGTACTAGGTAGGGGGTTTCTTATCTCACTTTTAATTCTGTGAGATTTCCATTGTTCACCACTTATTTATTGCATGTGGTGTGTGTACTGCGCATGATTGTATTAATTGTGTAATATAATTTAATTTTGTATGTTTACATCATCATTTTATGATCCTTATTTCATGGGTGTATGTTTCGTAAGTTACCAAATTGATTAGGGAATTTGAAATTTCAATTTCCACTCATTCGGCTTTACGCATACTTCATTGATTATTTTACTCCAAGATTATGTGTGGGATCAATCTTTATTTTCTTATGTCATAAATTCCACTCCCCTTTCTATGTATATACTTTTGATACACATAATCACTCCATTGATAAATTCTCAAGTCATCGATATGAACTTGATAAGTGTAATTTTAACTCAATCTCCATTTATTGAGTTAAACATCTAATTTATTGGTGTTGTTTTTACAAGAATATGTGTGAATTTACATGTATTGTCTTACACTGAATATCCAATCATATTGAGTGTATTTATATTTTTCACACATAATTATGTCGTTGATTTATCCTTAACCTACGGATAAGGCCTTTATGAGATATTTCATCTCAATTTACATTCCATTGGGACTCCATTGTTGTTATACACCAAATCACTTTTATGTAGTGTATATAATGTACTTTGACATTGTATATAATGAATCCATTTATTCTCATGATATTAAAAAGTTTTTATTACCTCAATTATTTTTATTCAAGTGTCTCTCTTTTGGTTAGGAACTCTAACAAAAATATCATTTTAAAATGTTTTAAAAATTTATTATTCTAAATCTTTCTCATCAATGTCCATGTTTTAAAAATGGTTTTAGGGATTTATTTATATGGAAATTAAAGTATTCAAATCAAAATTAATTTTAATATTTTAAAAGTGGTATGGGAAACTTTGATTCAAAAATCTATTTTAAATGTCTTCTTGACAAATAGTGTGACTTTTAAATGTTTTCAAGAAAAAGGGGGATATTTCTCTCAACAGTTTGATGATTATTTTAATCTATGTAAATATCCTTCATTATTCTCTATTGAGGTTAATTTGATATAATAAAATCTTCCATATTGTATTGAATGAGTTATGTTTGACTATGGATGTGCTATTTTTATACCATTCATGATTTGTGGTTAAAGTATTGACATTTTCTATGCTAGTTCTAATACGAATGTTTATGTTATGTTTCAAACTTTTCATATGAGGAATGCATTGGACTTAGTAAGTGACGGGTGGAGCCCGCTATAGATCCTCAATGCATCGGTAGGTCTCATGAGACAAACTAGTGTCTTGGCACGAGTCCTTGACAAAATCTTATTTGTAGTCTTGGCATGAGGCCTTGGCTACGTGGTTATGATAGTCTGGCATTATGCATTCCATCATTATGAAAGTGGTTATTGAAATTTCATGTGATTATTCGATTAGTGTAATAACCATGTGAATATGTAAATGTCATTATTTCATTTTATCTTCTCCATATTATGCTGAAGTTCAAGTTTAAAAGGCTTTTGTTTTAGTTATACATTGCCTTAAATGTTTATGCTTATTTACGAATGTTTCCGCTATATTGTTATCCTTATTGAGCATCTGAGCTCAGCCCTTTCAATGTTTTATTTTTCCCAGGATGTGAAGTAGTAATTTATGAATGACCTACAGGGATAGTATGAGGGGATATGAAGACAAGATGTTATTCTAGTAGTTTTCACTTTATGATGTAATGTAAGACTTATGAATATATCTAGTGTTTCCAAGGATACTAAACCAATCGGTCTTTCGAGATTTGATATTTCTTGTGATCATACCAATGTTATGTAATAATTCACCGACTCTGGGTAACTGGGGTCGGGGCGCTACATCATTCATGTTCATGGGGCTGATGAATTCCATTTTGAGACATTTCTTTGATAAGTTTTGGGTGGTTTTCATTGACAACATCCTTGTGTACTCCACATCTAAGTAGAAGCATGTAGAGCATCTACGTTTCATTTTGGGAGTTTTCATTGTGATTGGGTATTAGGGTATTTTTGAAGTGTGAGTTCTATTATCATGAATTCCACTTCTTAGGGTATTTCATGTCTCATCAGGGAGTAGTTGTGAACCCTTCGAAGATAAATGAGGTTGTGTATTGGGAAGCCCCCAAGATTGTGGTAGAGATGAGAAGTTATCTTGGGATTGAAGGTCATTAAAGGAGGTTGGTAGATGATTTATATCATGTTTTATCTTCTATAATAACCTTGTCCATAAATTATTATGTGTTCTTATGGGATGACTAGTGTCAGATAGCTTTGAGTTCCTAAAATAGAAGTTGGTCGGTGCTCCAGTCCTTTTTTCCAGTAGAGGGATTTTAATTTTAGGTCTTATATAATGCTTCATATCTTATATTGTGATATGTTTTTATATAGTATATATCATTTGTTTCTTATGGGTTTAAAGAGTTATATCCCCATGATCATAGATATTCCACCCATGATCTTGAGTTGGAGACAATTGTATGTTCTTTGAATTTATGGTGATATTACCTCATCAGATACCGTCTTTTTGTTTTTACTGATCATAAGAGCCTGAGGTATGTCTTCTCCCAATATGAAATAAACTTTCATCATCATCATTGGATGAAATTATTGTATGATTATGACTTTTAAGTTTCATATATTCTAGGAAAGGGAAATGTTGTGGCTGATGTTCTAAGAAGGAAGTCACGTATTAATGTCTTATGTGAACCTTGGAATTACTAGAGAGAGAGAGATGTAGGAACTATCACTGATTCATATAGACATGTTAGTGTTTGGAGGCATATTTTTCCTTTTCTATATTATGGTGAAGTTATATTTGGTGCTTTAGGTGGAGGATTCCTAGTTGGGGGATTCTGAGTTTGTGTTCTAGAGAGACCAAGTTGTTTTTTGGTGATCTGCTTGATGGTTGGTCAGAGGATGGAAAACACCATATGTTATTTCAGTAAAGGATTTTCATCCCTTTATTGATGCATGATATGTTTCTCTATGAGTTTCATAGATCACCTTTTGTGGTACATCATTGTGTGATAAATATTTAATTAGTATTGGGAGGTCATTTTTTGTGGCCTAGGTTAAAGTGTGCAATTGTAAAAAAAAATTCTTAATGTTTGGTATGTCATAAGGTGAAGTCTAAGAACTATGTTCCTGGTGGTTTTCTATAGACATTATATGTTCCCCAGTAGAAGTGTGAGTACATTTAGTTGGACTTCATTTCTAGTTTACCTCAATCTCAGAGAGCATGTGATGCTATTGGGTGGAAATTAATCTTTTGACAAAATCATCCCACTTTATAGTAATAAGGGAGTTGAGATAAGTGGGGGTTTTGTTGAGGCATTACCTGGATGAGGTGGTGAGAATCCATGGAGTCCTGAGGATGATTATCTTTTATCAAGATCCTCATTTTACCTCCAAGATTTAGAGATATATACAACATGCTTTTGGGTCTCAGTTGTTCCTTAGAATTAATTTTCATCTATAGATGGATGGTTAGATATAGTGGACTATTCAGAATCTTTAAGACATGTTTTTCCCTTGTGTACTAGACTTTGGATGTTCGTGGATGTGCCACCTTCCCTTAGTCTAGTTTTCTTACAAAAATAGTATTCACTCAACCATTGGTATGGTTCCATTTGAATATTTTTATGTCCAACATTTATTCTCTCTATTATGTTGGACTGGGGTTTTGGAGAGTAGTAATTCTTAGGATGGAACTACTATAGAATATGACAGAGATGGTTAATGTAATTCATGAAAGGATGAAGGCAGCATAAGATCTTCATAAATCCTTTTCTAGTCCTAAGAGGATACTTCTAGAGTTAAAATATGGATATCCCATGTTCCTAAAGATGACCCCTCATCTTGATCAATGAAGGTTTGTTCATAGTTTTTAGATTTATCCTGATTTTCTAGGACTTTTAAGGTGTTGGATATTATTTGGTCGGTTAAATATTAAATAGAACTTACCCCAAAGATGAGTATAATACACAATGTTTTTCATGTGTCGCGGCTCTATCGTTATCTTCACGACGACTCTCGTGTCACTTGTTAGGGATTAATTGATTTCGAAAAGGATGCGTCCTTCGAGAAGTGGCCTATAGAGATCTAGGAATTCTAGAAGAAGGTGTTGTTTGGGTGTTCTATTCCTTTTTTTAATTTCTTATGGTGGCATAGTTGTATAGAGTAGAGTACATGGGAATGTGATTCTCATATGCACACTTAGTACCTTGAGCTATTTGATGTCTAGATATTCTCTTGTAATGGTGTTCCCTTGTGGATGTTGACCTTTCTGGTTATTAGATAGTTTCCTCTTGTTTATTATTGATAACAATGATCTAGTTTGAGAGGTATCTCCCCGAGAGAGTGTTTAGGAGTATGTTTTTTTTTCATGGTTTTACACTTGTTTCCTTTGATGATGTGGTCCATATCCTATGATGGTGAATCCTTGAGAGGTATCTCATAGGGTGTCTATTCGGACACCCCATATTCATTTTCTATATGGTTTGGTTTTAGATTCTCGAATATAAGAATTGTTTGATAGGTATCTGATGTAATGGATCAGATCAATGTATTCAAACACTTTGAATTTTTTTGAAGCCACTTGTTATCTAAGGAGGCCTTGAGTGGGTTTTGAGGTTTTTGGATGCTAAAAGTTGGAAGCAAGTAGGGTTTGATGACATTAATGTATGGTTAATAGATTGAGTGAGAGCTCGATTCACAATCAGTCAAATTGGTTAGATGGGTCCATCTTCTATGTGGAATAATTGGATACATGAGAAATAATCTATGTGAATTTTTTATGTGTCTAGATCGACTAAATGAATCAACTATATGGCTGAATCAGCTATGTAAATTAAATACATGAATGGTCAGTTGTATGGTTGGATCGACTACATGAGTGATCATATACATGATTTGACTATATAGATCAGTTATGTGAGAAATTTTCTATGTGAGAGATTGTCTATGTGAATCAGTTATGTGGTTGTATTGTCTATGTGGATTGGTTATATGAATCATCTATGTGAATAGATTAGCTACGTGAATCAACTACATGGAGAGATCGTCTATGTAAATCAACTATGTGGCTAGATCGACTACATGGTTGACTACGTGGACTGTACACATAAGTGATTGGTTATGTGAGAAACCAGCTACATGAATCACCTATGTGAATTGGATGCATGAAAATGGCTATCTGTAAATTCTGTATATTTACTACTTTTGGATACATGGGGATTTCAGCTACATGGAATCAGCCACATGGAGTTTTTCTCTAATTTAGTGAAATTTTCCATGCGGGTATTGTAGAGACATGAATAAAGGGCCTTAAAAATATAATTCATTAAGGATAATTATATTATTTATTTTTTGAGTTGTTCGATTTTTTATACACATCCTTGCATGTGGAGTTTAACGATATCTATAATAATTGGAATTAAATCTTTGCGATCTGAAATAAAAACCATCCCATATCTGTTGACTCGAAAATGAAGGTCATTTCTTTCATTCCTTCCTGATTTCCTTCCCCTAAAATTAGAGGTTACAAATCCTTCCCTTAAAATTATGGAATCCTACTATCATTGGCTCCTGTTTCCTCTAGCGGTGATTACATCTTTTGTGCACCCCCTATTTTTGGTGCAGCGAATCACATGGAACTTCTTCTTCCAGGTATGGGATTTGTTGCTTCTCCAAATTATTTATGTAAAATCATAAATTTATCATGGTTTATCACATGTTTTGTAAATATAATTAACCTAATTTTTATTGAACCGAATTGATAAATAATTGGATTGTAATTGTTTATTGTTTCTTTCTACCATGATAACATTTTTGCCTATTGATTTTATAGATATTGTATGATCTATACTATGATTATATTGAATTATATTATTATTATTTTATCAAATTTTTCTTGAGGGAACATGGTGAAGAATGTAAAGATGTAATTAATTAATAATTAATTGGCTAGAGAATAAAGAGTCGTATTTAATGAATCTGGTGTTTTTTCAGTTTGATAATGATCAAATTAATGTGAGTATGGTTGTTTAATTGACCATGTAATTCTATGTGATGATTTAAATTGATGAACAATGTGAATAATGATAATTATTGTTGATGAAAATAATTAAAGGAATGTTAATTAATTGTAATTACAAAAAAAAATTAAACTATAATGTATGCTTAGAATCATGTTAAAATTAATTGTTTAAATAATTTAGTAAATTATTATATATTGATGCCTTAGGTTTCACATAGTGGTAACCTATGATTTATGGATTGGATAATTAAATAAGGAATAAAAACAATTTGTTTGGTAAATATAATTTTTAGAGACTCATTTTCCTATCTTCTTGAGATAGATGAGAGCCTTTTTTTAGATCGGTGGGTGCTCATTTTCATGTAAAGGCTCAATGCCTTGTTTTAGGGCCTAGATTTACCTATTGACTATGTTTGTTTCCTTATACTTTTGTGATGTGATCTGGGTATGATCTTCTCTATGAAACATGATATGAGCTTGAAAAATCTATGTATGGTATGGATGATGTGATATGATCATGGGATGGATAAGCCTGGGATGGATGATGTGATATGGGGTGGGGAATCCCGGATGATGTGTTAAAAGTTTATGCCTATGATGGTGAGATACATCAGGATATGAATGTGGGTATCATGGATGGAACTTGAGATAATGGAATGAATTGAATATAGGCTTAAACATTGACATGGTAAAGTTGAGTTCTTGATTGAAATGGCTGAGGTTAATAGTTGATGGCTAGCTTGTTTGTTTTATCTACAATCTTATCCCCACTGCTTAAGGTAGTTGGATGTTATTGGTTACATCTTTCCTCTTTATGGTAGCTTATGATAGTTTTACTAGAGTACCTAGATTATGGAATGATGATAATAATGTTTAATAAATGACATAACCCATGTGGTTGGTGTTGATGGAATGAAAATGTTTAAAATATGTTAATCTTGAGAAACCATAAATTTAGTTTGGATTATGCATGGAGGGCATGGACTTGGCTTGATGGTTAATAATGTAAGTGTATTAATGTTTTTAATTAATGGTTAATAATTTAATTATTGAAAGGTAATTATAAAAATAAAATATGGAATTTAATGTAGCTCTGCAAATACTTGTGTGCTTATATGACATCTATCCCTTATCAATGGCAATCGGGTGTTCGAGATATAATAGCTATAGTTTAGATTTGGACTAGGTTGTTCCCATAGTGTGGTTATGAGCTATACTATATCATGAATATTATGTGATTTCATATGTTACCCCACCCATATTGATTAGGGTGACTGACACCCAGTATACTCTGGGAGGGTTTTTCCCCCAACATTCTTGTTGGAGGACAGATGGATGAATACCCCCTCCAGTCCCACTCTCTTCTCTTGGTAGTTACTTATGCCGGTATGCATGACATTTAGTTTTCCCGTATATACTTGTAGATGTATGTAATGTCTAGTGGTTATTTTATACACATGGATATACATATATAGTATCCAATGAATTATTGTTGGTATAATGTGTATAGGTTGTAATGTCTTGAGGTACCTTACTTGGTGTATGGATTGTGCTGTCTTGAGGTATAATACCCGGTGTATGATGCACTTTATATGGGATATAGTGTCTCTTAGAAAATAATTTGTTATAATATGGATATGTGATATGGGATTATGTGATGATGTGATGCTTGAGGTGTATGTTGTTATGTATTTCTTATGTGTCTTCAGGATGGCATATTTCGGAGATAGATGGCTCAAGACATGAAATGTTATGGCATAGTGGAAAACCAGCGGGGAAGTGGTAGCGAGGTACCCTTGATGTTTCATTATTATACTATATTATCTCTTGTATGAGACACTTGGTGAGAGTAATCAATAGTGAGGCTAGGAACATAGTCTACCTGTTTAGGTGGTGAGTTTGTTTTACTATTGTTCATTGTTCTTTAGCATTCTTTCATTATTATTTTCATGAGAGGCTTCAGGGAGGATCCTACTGAGTATATTATTATTCTCACTCCACATATATAGAAACTTTTTTCATTATAGCTGGACTAGGTTGGAGATCAGGCTAGATATTACTTTCTCATGGTTATGTAGGAGTTATTTAGGCTTCATGGTGATTTTCATCTTTTCCATTTACTACTTGTAGTTTTCCTTTTTTGTCTTTTCAATACTATATGAAATGGCATGTATGTACTTGAGATTTATTTACATATATGTTTGTGTGTTTGAGAAATTTTTAATTGGTTTAGTTATCTTATCTCTATCTTTCTCATGTTCTATTAGAGGGTAATTCCTCTCATATTTATTCTTATTATACCCTCTGTGCTAGTCTCTAACCATGGGCCTACTAGAGGTGGGACCCAGGTAGTCACCATCTCCCATCTCTCATTGTCAGCCTAGGAGGGGTACTCTTTGGGGGTAGGGGGTAGGATAGTAAAAAAATTGTAAAATACTTAAATATACAATGGATAATAAATTTATTGGATCTTATGAAGAATAAATGATAATATTCCTTCAATAAAAATAAAATAAAACCCCAAAGAAAGTGATATTGTAAAATATATTCTTACCAATTTGGTAACATTCAACTTGTAACCCTTGGAAAGAATAAAAATGAATTGAAACATTAATAGTCTTGAATAAATAGGTATTTAATTTAAATATATCAAAGTGTAAGTATATAAATCATATAAAAGTGAATATATTCATATTAAAAAATATGACTCAATAGAGTGTAAATTGTAACAAAATCCATTACCTAAAGATTACATTTGGTTGAACATGATTTAACCTCATATATAATGGTTTTAACCATATTATTAATTTATACTAGAACAATATTTTTATTTATAATATCATATATGATTCTATTATAAAATCTTACCACCCATTGGTTAATAATATTTCATTATTACCATTGTTTTGGGTGTTAACTGCTTTGTTTTCTCACGAATGTTTTGTGATAGAAGTTCTGGTTATTTTTACTAGGATATGGATACATAATCTACAAAATGATATTAATTTTAAAAATATTTTATTTATTCATTAGATGCCTTTTTAGAACATTATTTAAAGTTGAGCATGGAAAATGAATTGCAACAATTCGTGGAGATGGAAAGTCGTACGTATGCGTAAGAGATGATATCATTCAATTAATGGGTGAAAAGTAAATGAATATTATGATATAAAAATATAAAAAAATTATTTCATATAATATTTATCATATATATTCATTATTTTTATAATTATTACCATCCATGTTTGTCCGTGATGGAAAACGCATTACATTGGTTTGTCAAGCGGTAGTATGTCGTACACATGAGTGATGGATTTCTTTTCTATCTGATGGATAAAGATATAAATAAACATTATTATTTAAACATAATTAAATATTATTATATTTTATATATTGGTGTTATTATATGGGAAGTGTTAGTAAATAATAAAAATAAATATCTTAGTGGAAACAATTACATTCGCTTAGAAGAACCTCCTTTTAATGTCTTATTAAGGGCCCTAGGGTTGTTCTTTTGGGAAGAACAAC
Organism: Viscum album; assembly: GCA_963277665.1. Lineage (NCBI taxonomy): Eukaryota > Viridiplantae > Streptophyta > Magnoliopsida > Santalales > Viscaceae > Viscum > Viscum album. The sequence continues at coordinate 707,849,589 of OY728147.1, read as the reverse complement.
ACCTATATAATTTGGATGGGTATTTTGGGGAGAGATTTTGGTAGGTTTTTGTATATATAGATTATTTTATAGGTATTAATAAGTGAGGGGATGATGTTCACTTTTATAAGTGTGGGAGGGGGCCTTCTTGGAAACCACTTATAAATTTCCCAAAATAATCCAAAATGATAAATAAATTCCTTAGAAAAATGATTCCAAATGACCTTATATTAAACTATGCAATAGTATAAGGTTCAAATATTTCACTAATTTATTATTTTTACGAGTTAACTAGTCAAATTAACCTTATATTTTGGTTTAACACCCCCCGGTAAACTTGTTTTAACCTTAAGCAGGGTAATTAATTTTTACTGTTTTTACTGTTCATTTGGACAAAAAATTAAGTTAAAATTATTAGATAATATTAATTATTATTATTCCAAATATGGAATCCATTTTCCTAAATTCAAATCATGTAAGTGGAAAATATTAATTTAAAAATAAACCCACAAAATGTGTTGAAAACAGGTTTTCAAGAAATACATTTTTCAAGCATAAGATGATCTTATATTAACTATATCACTAATAATAATAAATAGATGGATTTAAAATTATATATAAAGATATATAATATATAAATTTAATTTAAATCATTAATCATTAAATATTATTTTAATGAAATAAAATGTATAGACATTGCGCCTTTTTAAACCAAAACAGTTTTCTGAAGAAAAAAATTCTAAAAATACCCCTTTTACCTCCAAATGATCTTATATTTATTTATATAAAATTTATAGTAAATAAATTTTTAATTCCAAATATTATAATAAATTATTATAAATAAAATTAGTAATATTTAAATTCTATATTTTCAATTATTTAGAAAGCTTATTTCTAAGGGAAATTTATAAAAATGCATTCTAGACTTATTTTGAACAAGTGAGTTCAAAATCCATATTCATCCTATAAAACTAGAATTTTTGTTCCATGAAATAATAAAATTTTAATTTTGTTATGATTTTATGAAAATATATTTTCCACTTACTATAATTGATTCTTGCGTGTTACATTATCCTCTCCTATAAAAATTTGATCCTCAAAATTTTCAAGAATATCACTTTCTAAACAAATGCGTGTGGTTCTTCTTCATAACATCCTATAGTTCCAACATTTCTTCCTAAATTTTATGATTTATACAAAGTAAATTTACCTTTAAAGTCATAAAATTCCTCATTACTTTCTCTCTAGAATCAAGAATCTTGATTGGCACTTCACAGTAAGATAGATCATGTTCCAATTACAGTGCTTTAGAGGTGGGAACATGTGTTAAGTCAGGTATGTGCTTCATTAACAATGATATATGAAACACATCATATAATTTAGAGGGTATTGGTGTAATTTCAAATTATTAATCCAAATCTCAAATTATTTTAAAATTTTCAAAGGGTCCGATGTACCTGGGGCCCAGTTTTCTCTTCTTATCGAACTTTATGAAACCCTTCATTGGATATACTTTCAAGAAAACATGATCTCACACTTGAAATTCAAAATCCTTCCTCTAGTTATCAAAATGGATATTTTTTATACTTTAAGATAATTTAATATGATCATGAATAGTATTGATCATTTTCATTGTCTCCTTAACATTTTTCATACCTATAAGTTTCCTTTCACTAACTTCGTCCCAACAAGTTAGAGTATGACATATCCTTCCATATAATACTTCATACGGTTTCATTTTAATACTTGAATGGAAATAATTATTATAGTAAGTCTATGTCAAATGTAATTATTGATCCCATATATATTTAATGTCATGTGATCAGGATATAAACATGCCTACCAATGTTGTAATATCTATCAGTTTGAGTATGGTAGGTGATGCTCAAATGAAGTTTAGTATCAAGAACCTTCTGAAGAATCTCCTAGAATTTCAATGTAAATAATCGATCATGATCATACATAATTTAATTTGGTTCACCATAAATTCTTAAAAATTAATTAATATATATCCTTGTTAGGTTCTCAAGAGGTAAATATTCTCTTATAGTGAGGAAATTTGAAGATTTAGTGAGGCGATCAAAAATAACCCATATTGCATCAATATTTATAGGAATATTTCATAGTCCTATGACAAAGTCATAGAAATTTCATCCCATTTCAATATAGGAATAGGAATATGTTTCATTAATCCTCTAGGATTATGTCTCTCTACCTTTACATATTGAAAAACCAAGCATCTTGATACATATTTAGTAATTTCCCTCTTTGTATTATCCCACTCAAAATGTTCCCTAAAATCTATATACATCTTGGTACTACCAGTGTGTATAGAGAAATTTGAGTTATGGGTATTATCTAACAATCCCCTTTTTATCTTAGGTGTAGATAGATTGTATAGTCTCTTTCCAAATTTCATAATGTTATCTTCATAAATGAATTCTTCCAATTTCCCAACATTCAAGAATTTAATTTTATTCTAAAGTTTCTCATCATGAGATTCTACCCCTTGCTTAATAATTATCATATCTATCATTACTAGATCCTTGATCATAGGATCCCTCTTAATCATCATTTGGGTTAAAAATCGATGACCTTTTATGCTCAATGCATCTTCTACCTAATTTTCTTCACATGGGTGGTAGTGTATTGAGAAATCATAATCCTTGAGTAATCCAAGCCATCAAATTTTCCACATATTGTTCTCTTTCTATTGAAATATGTATTTTAGGCTATTATGGTTTATTTATATCTCACATCTTTCACCATATAGACAATGTCTCTTTATCATCAATGTAAAGATTATGGCTACCAACTCAAGATAAAGATTTAGATAGTTTTTCTAATGAGTATTTAACTACCTTGATGAATTGGAAATAACATTTTCATTTTTCAGAAGGACACAACCAAGTCCCTTCATAAATTCATTATTATATATTAAAAACCCATCATTTTCTAATGGTAGAGTAAAAATTTGAGCATTGACTTATGTCTTATTTAATCCTTCAAAAAATTATTCACATTCCTTTTTTCATATGAAATTAACCCCTTTACATATAATCTTGGTTAATGGGTTATTCAATTGGGAAAAATTCTAGAAAAAACAAAGATAGTAACATGTCAAACCAATGAGACTACATACCTTAGTTATTATTATTAGTGTAGGCCATTCTCTGACTACCATTATCTTTACATGATCAACTATTATTTCATCCTTGGAGAAAATATGGACAATAAAAGAAATAATATGAAGCCACAATTCAAACTTTTTAAATTTCCCATAGAACTATTTTCTTCTAAGAGTCTCAATAATGATTTGAAAGTGATTCTCATGCTCTTCATAGATCATAGAATGCTCCAAGATTCCATCAATGAAAACCACCTTGAAATTATCGAGATATAATTTGAATACTCTATTAATAATATCCACAAAAACCGATAGTGGATTATTCAATCCAAATGGAATTACTATAGACTCATAATGTTCATACCTCGTTCAAAATGTTATCTTCATAAAATATTCCTTCTTTACTTTCAATTGATGATACCTAGAACAAAGGTCAATCTTTGAAAAATATTGATCTCCATGAAGCTAATTGAATAAGTCATCAATGATAGGCATAGGGTACTTTTTATTTTTCATAATATCATTGATTTACCTTAAATCAATACATAGCTTCATGGATCCATCTTTATTATTAATTAATAGGATAGGTTCTCCCTATAGTGAAACACTAGAGTGAATAAATACCTTATCACAAAAATCCTCAATTTGTTTCTTCAAATATACTAATTATATAGTGTCCATTCCATATGGAGTCTTTGATATAGATCTTTCATTAGGGATTAAATCAATGGAAAGATAAGCTTCATGCTCAGGTGGATGTCCATGTAATTAATCAAGGAATACATCAATGTGTTCCTATAATAAGTACATCCTTAATTTGAATATTAACTTTTCCATATATATATTATGTTTGATCTTTTTACCCAAGAATCCCATTCATAAGATCCACTAGGGATGGATCTAGACTTTAATTATATGATGAAGTCTCCACTCTAAAAAAATTAATTATACTTCTTCATCAAAAATCATAATTTCATTTTCTTTGAAATAAATTTTTGCATAATATTTTTAAATCCAATCTATGTCAAGGATTATATAGAATTAAACATAGGTATGGTAATAAATTCATCAAATCGAGAATTTTTATGTGTCATAATGGGAACCTCCTGACATATCCTTTTCATAGTGTGATTTATGCTATGATTCTTGTCTAAAAAATTCATTCTTAAGGTTATAGGGAAGTATCTATTTTTCTTAGAAAATGTATAATATTAAAAGTGTGATAGATCCAAAATCAAATAATAAATTGTATATATTTGTGCCAACGATTAAATTACCTTCCACTACATCATTGTGTACATCCACAAAAATTGTAGTGATTACATAATATTGTCCCTCTCCCCTTGACCTATTATATTGTATGTTCCCTGGTCTCATGGGGAATTGGTACAAATAATACCAAATTTATCTACAATTAACACACTATACATCATTTATTTGTTTCTTATCATTGCATTTATTACCCAAATACCCCTTATCATCACACTTGTAACAACACCCCATGCCCTTTAAACATTTTCAAGGATGTTTCTTCCAAAAAAATTTACATGATATATATTTATTCATTTTATTATTATTATTTAATGCATTCCATTTTTTAGGGTTTTCATCCAACCACTTATTTTATTGATTTCAATTAAATATATAGGATCTAGAAAATTCCTTCTCTATTTTGATGGCACATAAAAATATTTTATCATTTGATGAAAAAGATTGAGAAATTTGTTCCCTTTTAAGACTTCTCTTAAGTCCTTCAAAGAAATTTTCAATCTTGAATTTCATATTGTTTATGTAATAAGTAATATACCTAGATAGTCTTGCAAAGGTAACCTCAAAATATGAAATACATTCTTACTCATTTTTCTATATGTTGAGTAACATTATATTCATTTAAATTCATTACTCACAAGTTAAATAGTATTCAAAGAATGTTACTTTAAAATATTTCCATTCCACGTGTTTTACTTATTCTTCCTCCCTAGTATTATAGATTGATGACCAATACTGATCAACATTTCCCTTGAGATAGTATACTTCTAGTATAACATTTTCCTTTTAATCGCTTCCCAAGGTAAGAAATATCTTTTTAAGGGACTTAATCTATTGCTCAGCTATCATAGTATTAGTCCTAAGAAATGATGGGGGATTCTGTCACATGAAGTGATCCAACATCAGATAATAATACTATAGAAAAAATGGTTTCTCCATTCTGGAAAGGTTATTTTTCATAACCTGATTAATATTCCCTAATATATTCGTGATGCAATCAGTTCTAATACCAGCTTTATTAGAGTTCTCTATAGGGAAATTTCTAAATTAACCATGATTCTCGATACCATTTTATCTTCTAGGAACCATTTATAAAAAATGGAATATTATGTATTAAATCATGAAATTATTAATAACATATAATACTAAAATTATTGAAACACTTCCAAAATTAAAAAATTATTCATTGTTAATCTCAGAATCATAAACTTGGTTTGTTTTGGAATATCTTTTAACCATAAAATATTTTCAAATCCTTTATAATGGTTTGTAAAGAAAATATAAATTATCCTAAACATACCCCCTGAAAAAGAAAAACATGGTGTTAAGTAAGGCTCATTAGAATGAACTAGGTGAAAATTGATTCAAAGCCTAACGTTCTCTTTGTAGAGTTATTATCAATAGGTAAAAGTTTTCTTGAATCATGTCTATTTAAATTAACCAGATAGGGATGTATTTCTAGTAAAAACCATTGAGTCTCTTCCTTACCAAATCTTTATGATGTTCATCTATAATTACCCTATAATTTTATAATTGGGTTATTTCCCTAATCTATGTCTTCCTAAATATTATTCCCAAGGATTCTATTATACTTCCTACGATGCCAACTATAATAATCATGAATCTAGTAAACGAGAGCTGGTGGTTACTTTATTACATTACAATAGATACAAGGGGTTTAAATATTAAAGTACGAATTAATTTAGTAGTCATTGAAATCCAAATATATACTCGATATTCAGTTTACATTAGGTCTAAAATATAAAACATGTTAATAGAAAACATTCAGCATCCTTGAACTTGTTAAAAGAATTATTCTTCATATCTTGGGGAAAGGAAAGAAAATAAGGGTGAGATTAAATGATTAGTATATGTGGAATAGACTGTGTCATGATTATATCATTAATAAACAATATTTAGTGGTAAATAATTGAAAACGCCTTAAATTTAGTCAATAACTTTATCATGAAGATTAATATGGAAGGAATAAATCATGGTCAAATTATGACTTATAAATAAACACATGATCTTGAAACTATTCCATGGATAATATCAATAAAGTAATATTTTGGATAATAATAACTAAATTATCAATGAATTAAACTCATAATATTGTACTTCATGATATCATACATCATCATATTTATACCATCAAGACCTTTTTCCATGACAATTTATAACTATTGGTAAAAACACATTTAATTTGGAAAATTGATTTGTATCATGATACCTATTGATGCATCAAGGGGATATATAATTCTAGGCCTCATCCATCACTGCATGTCCAAATAAATCATCATATATTGAATGATAGATTTAATTCATGAATAATAATATCTATCAGAAAATATCTGTATTGAGTAAAGAATATGGATTTATTAAGATTCTCCCAAATCAATCAAATAACTTCCATAGTAAAACACCATATGTAAAAATTGTATACAGATTAGAAAAATAATATAAATGATACAAAGAATATAGATATTTAAGAGAAAATTAATGTCTAATTAAAAATTATCACAATAATGTAATTGTCTTAAGATAATATTAACAACCACAAAATTAATTAGAGATGAGAGGTGACCATTGATTCATCAGGAATATAGATTTCAAAATAAAATATTATCCTTTGTAATAATAATGGTAATAGAAGTAAAATTTTAAAAAACCTTCATAAAAGTGTTTTTTACCATTGATAACATATAGAAGAAACTAAATTTCATAAAACAGTTATGGTGTTGGGGAAGTGTGTTGTCTCCATATATGTTAAAAAATTATTTTGACTTTTTATAAAGATTTTAAAAACATAAAATCCAAAAAAAAGAGTAAAAATATTCCTTTTGAAAAAATTTATAAACTTAAGGATAAAATAAAATTTCTTTAATAAATAATTTGAGTAAAAAATAATTTTTTAAAATAATTTTGTAAAACAAGGACAATGAATAAAAATATGTTTGATTTAAAAAGAAATAAAATCGGTATTTATTTTAAACATTTATTTTCATGATTTAATTACCAGAGAGAGGAAATTTTGAAATAAAATATATAAAATAATTAAATATCTAGTGGATAATAAATTTTTTTGATCTTATGAAATAAATTTTATGTTTCCTTGAATAAAAATAAAAGCAATCCTAGAAGAAAGTGAGATTGAAAATTTGATTCTTACCATTTTGGAAACTTTAAAGTTGTAACACCTTGAAATAATATATTTGAATTGAAACATTAATAAAAATTAATTCATTTAAATACATCAACGGGTAATATATACACCATATAAAATTTAATAGGTGAAAAATAACAAATATGCATCAATGAAGTGTAAATTGAGAAGAAATACCTTAACTTTGGCATCCCTTTATTTAAACTCTTGTATAATGGTTTTAAGAATTTTATAAATTTATATAAAAACCATATTAATATTTATAGTATCATATATTATGATCTTATAAAATCTTACCACTCATTCGTTAATAATATTTCATTATTACCATTGTTTCTAGTGTTAACATCTTTATTTTCTCATGCATGTTTGGTCACGGAAGTTCCATTTCTTATGAATAGGATATAGATAAATCTTCTCAAATTTTATATTAATTTCTAAAATATCACAATTATTCTTTAGATACCTTTTTATAACCATTATTTAAAGTTGGATATGGAAAATAAATCGCATCGCTTTCTGGAGATAGTAAGTCGTATGTACACACGAGTGATGATATCATTCCCTTAATGGGTGAAAGGGTGAGGAAGTAGATGATATATTAACTTTAAATAATTTATATCATATCATATTTATCATATATATTCATTATTTCCATAATTATTACTACCCATGTGATTCAGTGATGGAAAACAAATTACATATGTTTATGTGGTGGTAGTTCACCATACACACAAGTGATGGATTTGTTTCCCTTTTGATGGAGACGGAGATGGATAAAAATTATCCCATAAATATAATAACATATCAATATATGGTATATATTGGATTTATTATATTTTAAGCATTAAAACATAATAAAAATAAATATATTAGTGAAGAAAATTACCTTCTCTTAGATGAACCTCCATTGGATCTCTTATTAAGGACCCTATGGTTGGGATTTTGGAATGACCATAACCTATAGAATGTTTCTAGGGATTTTGGGTAGAAATTATGGTATTTTTTGGATTATATATATATCTTGAAAGGTGTTAATAATTGAGGGTCTGATTTCCCCTTTTATAAGTTAGGGAGGGGACACTCTTGGAAACCATTGGGAAATTTCCCAAAAGAATCCAAAAATGATAGTCATTCCCGAGTCAAATGATTCTAAATGAAATTAGATTAAAATTTTGGATAGGATAAGGTTTAAATATATAAATAAAATATAGTTTTAACAAGTTTAATTGGAAAACATACACTTAACTTTTGGTTTAACCCCCCCCCCCCGGTGAACTCGTTTTAACCTTAACTGGTGTAATAAGTTTTTATTGTTTTTACTATTCACTATGAAAAAAAATTAAGATGAAATTATTACCTAATATTAATTATTATGATTAAAAATATGGAATCTATTTTTATATATTCAACTCAAAAAATTGGAACTTTATAATTTAAAAATAAAACTGCCAAAAGTGCCAAAAAATAGTTTTTCAATAAATAAATTTTCCAAGCATAAGATGGTATTATATTAACAATATGACTAGTAATAATAATTATATGGATTTAATTTCATATATTTAGATATATAATCTATAAATTTCATTTAAAACATTCATCATTAAATATTATTTTAATTAATTAAAATGGATAGATATCATGCCTTTTTAAACAAAACACTTTTTTTGGAAAATTACATGATTTACCTTAAAATTATCCTATATTTATTTCTATAAAATTGATAGTTAATAATTTTTTAATTTAAAGTATTCTACTAAATTATTAAAAATATAATGAGGAATGGTTAAATACTGCATTTCCAATTATTTATAAATCTTATTTTTAAGGAAAAATTTCAAATTTTCATTCTAGGCTTATTTTGACCAAGTAAGTTGAAAAACAATATTCATCCTGAAAAATTATATTTTTTGTGGAATTAAATATTAAAAAGTGAATTTTATTATTGTTAAATTAAAATATAATGTACACTTACTATAATTTAGGCTCTTTTGTTCCATTATTATTCATTCCATATATATAGATATATTATACAATTAATAGTGTTTTAGAGTTGTTCTTACACTGTGTTTAAGATGTTAGACATCCCTCCAAAACCATTCACTATAAACCAAATGGAGGTTTGAGAATTATAAGTATTTATACATCTTTAAACAAATGGGTAATGGGTAATGTAAATTATATGTTGAGGTATTTAAATATAGAGAATATGAGATATAAACAAACATTCTAGGATAACCAATGACTATATTCAAAGTTTGGTTCCATTGTTGTACTACTAAAAATACCTACTAATTATAGTCATTGAAAAAATTTTAATAAAGGGGTTAACAAAAAAATTTGGAGGTATGTAGGGTTATAGGTTCTTTCCATTATGATATATACATACCCTTGGATGGTTATAGGTTGGTCGGATATGTATCATATACGCAATCATCATGTCGAGGGGTCCCATGAAATCAGATTCACCCATTACCAATAGTAATGGTAGCTTTTTAGAACTTAAAATACTCAATATACATATTAATATCTATGAAAATGGAATATTTAAAAGTATCTAAAATATCCTAACCCAAAACTGATCTGATCAAGTTGTTGTGTTTTATTTAAAGAGGGAAGTAAGTGAATGAGAATTTATAGTTTAGTTTGAGATAAGAGATAAATAAATAATTTCATATCCTCTGATAACAAGAGTCAAACCTCATTTACTTATAATTTATGGAGTCACTACATAGATTCAGAACATGCGTAGAGGGTGGAAATTTTTTATCTTAGTATAAGGTTAATGGAGGTAAACCCAATGAGAATTGATAATAACCCAAAATCTCAGATAATATTTATAAATTCACCCAAAATAGAAAAATCTAGCAAATTAAAGGATAGTGTGGAAAGCCTAATATGAATAATAAATTCATATGCTAGGATAGTGATAAAGATGAAAATTTTCATGGGTCTTATATAAATTTTTCATACATCACTGTGTATCATGTGAGAACAAGAATCGATCCACACATTGTTATGAGATATGGGGTTTATTGAGTCAAGGTATCACTTTCTTTATTTATTTTGGAAATCAAAATTAACTATATATAAAGATGATCTGAATTGAGTTTTTTCTTAAGTTTTTATATTTGTGCATAATTAAATTCAGGTAACTGAAATATCGATGAACCAAAACCATTTTATGAAAATATTGTGGCAAGAAGTTTCATCCCAAATTGCATCCACATGTTTTAGAATCACTATAGTGGTTATAATTAAAATCATTGGTATATGAAAAAATATTTTGATTATATCATTAGATAAAGAAACTGAGGTTGATGCACTTACAAATGACTCTTTGTTTTTTATAATTTGTTCATTTATGTTTTTTACAATTATTCCTATATAAAGATCCTTATAATAATGAATATCAGTATCAATAAATTTTAAAGTTACTGTTAATTTTTAATATTTTTAATTTTTTGTTACTGAGAGTGCTTTTTATCAGTGTAATCTTTTTCTTTTTGAGTGTTTCTATTAAGAATTGTTATTGTAAGGTTCACATTAAAAATATATTACCAATTTTTATTATAGTTGATTTTTTCCAATCCTATATTTCTAAGGGATTTCAGGGATAGGAAGGCAGAGGATTTTATAGTCATCCTTCCTAATGGATTTTTTGGCCCAAAAGATAGAGCTCTTATACTTCTATTGTGTGTAATTGAGTTATAATGGGCTAGTTTAGTCAAGGGATTATAGGGATAGGAATACATACCTTTTGAAAACTATAATATCAAGGATAACTCATAAAAAGTTCAAATTTACGGATACCTTATATCTAATATACATATCAACATAACACTTTGTTTTAAAATTTTGGTTTTAATAATATCATTTTAAAGTTGTGTTGGGTTTATTACCAATACTCTATGTTTTTTTAATTTATGTTGTATTAATTTTTGAACTACCACTTTGTTATGTCTGGTACAAATTATTGTAATACAAATAGTTTAATTTTATACTATTTTAACACTTTCATTAGTTAGAGTTAAAATTTTGATTATTTTATTTCCATTATTATTACTATATTACATATAGTTTATAATTCTGATATTTTTATCTTTTTTACTTTGATATTTTTATTTGATCGGTATTAAAAAAATTATTGATGTAATACTTTTAGAGATTGTAAATTGTATGTTTTTTTAAATACAATTCACTCCCTACCTTTTTTATTTTATTAGCCCTTATACCTTAGGATAAGAAGGGTCTCTATAAAGATCTGGATCATGAATAAGGAAAAAAAATGGTGTAAAAGTTAAACCTAGTAAGAGTGAAAAGAAACCCAACATGAATAAATAATAGTTTCAACGCCAAGGAAAAATAAATGATGATGTGAAAATGAAATATTTTGTATGGGTCTACGATAGGTTATCAAAACATCACATTTTATCTTGTATAAATAGGACTAATTTCATATGTAGTTCTAATTTATGGACTCTATGTTTAAATATTGATCAAACATTTGGGAATGGTGGGTAAATATGAAGGATTAATTTGTTTAGAGTATAATAGGCCTTATACACAAAGTGAGTTGGTTAGAGTGTTGGGAATATGAATGCTAATCCAAAATTTTCATTTTATTTCTCATTGATTTTTATCCTCACAAACACCTACATTTGTTTTACTAATTAAGTTACTTTATGTGAATTTCAAGGTTATTTTTATTAGATTATTTATTTTATTTACTTTATCATTTTTGAAGTAATTCGTCTAATGTTATTATTTTCAAATTATTCTAGATGTTTTAAAGAATTATAAAATCATTGTTCATATCTATGCGTTTAAGGAGAATGTTAGGCTTAGGAACCTAACTTCTCCTAAGGAATTCTACTTTTTATACCTTATATTTTGATTAAATGTTAGGATTGTGAACTTAAATTTTTTAAGAAACCTACATTTGAGTATCTAATATATGGTTATTTAACACAAAATTTGGAATAAGGCTATACTATTAACTAAAGGTTACAACCAACAAGAAGGAATAGATTATAAGGAACCCATCGCTTAAGTTTCTAGGCTAGAATCCATTAGCATCCTTTTAGCCTATTCATCTCATTTGAATTATAAATTACACATAATATATATCAAATCTGTATTTTTAAATGGTTATTTAGTGTAGGAAGTCTATTTTAAAAAACCTACAGGTTTTAAAAACCCTCATCTACCAAATTCAATTTTTGAACTAAATAAAGTTATTTATTTTCTTTAAAATCTCCAAGGGCTGGGTATGAATGATTGAGTCATTTTATTTTGAAAAAAAATAGTAGGGTTATTAGATCCAACTATTTTCAAGATAAAATTTTCTTATGAAATTTTACTAGTAAAAAATATTTATATGATGTCATTTTTTTAACACATCAAAAGATTTTTATTTTAAAAAAAACTTATGCTAAAGGAATCTGAAGTGGGTATAATGGGAGAAATTAATTTCTTTATTATTATTAAAATTTATCAAAAATATTTAGGAAATGTTTTGTATCAAATAAAATATATTATTGATTTATTGAAATTTTTTATATCTAAAAATAGTAAGACTTATGAAACTCCCATGTGTAAAATATAAAACTTGTCATAGATAAAGCTGTAAAATCAATGGTCAATAAGTTATATAGAAGTATGATTAGTAGTATACTATATATTAGTTCTATTATACTATAAATTAGGTTTTTTTATTTTCCTTTATGTAAGATTTCAGTCTAGCCCAATGAATCCACTCTTACTATTGTTTAAATGATTTTTAGATATTTAAAAGGAACAATTTCTCTATATTTACATTAACAAAAAACTTATCGTTTTTATTTAATTTCATATTTAGAAGCTAAATTTATAGGGTGTAAACTAGATAGAAAAATCACCTCAGGTACTTGTCACTTTTTAGTAAAGTCCTTAGTTTTATGATCTAGTAAAAAATAAACATTTGATTGCATTGTCAATAGTTGAGGTAGAATATATAGCTGATGGAAGTTTTTTTGCACAAGTGTTATGGTTGAAACAAAAAAATTTAGAATTTGGACATAAATTTAATCGTATTCCAATTTTATGTTATAATATTGTGCTATTAATATTTAAAAAACATGTGAGTCACTCTTAAACAAAGAATATTGATCTTAGACATCATTTTATATGATATCATGTTCAAAAAGGGGATATATCATTAGAATTTTTGAATACTAGTGTTAACATCATAATACTTTCACAAAACCACTTCCCACATCTAGTTTTTATTTTATTAAGTGGAATTTAGGATTATTAAATTTTAAGTAAATATTTTTTTTAATCTCTATTAAGTTTATTAATTTTATTTTTATGTTTATTTAAGTCTAATGTATTTATATTAATTATTTAGTATATAAATATGTTATATAATATTTATAATTTAGGAATTTTATTTTACCTGAATTTATCTTTTCATTTTAAAAATATCAAATGATTATATTGAAAATTTTGCTCGAGAAACCAAAAAAATGCTTGAATTCATCAGAGTAAAACTTTTATCTCTCGTGTCTTCGATATTACACCATTTTAAACTTCCAATATCTCAATCTCTCTCAAACCCTAATTTTTTAACTGTTAAAACTTCTAATTTTTATCATGTAAAAGAAAAATTGAGTTGATGAAGCTAGTTTAAGTAGCTCAAAAAGGAAGAGGCCTTCCAGTTCTGAAAGAAAAGTGCTTCAACGGAAACTAGTAGACATCAAATGGCTCTTTTAGATGAATATTATATAAAATAAGCATTGGATTTTCAAGGACTAGATCATTTATTTAATGGAGGAAATACAAAATATTTTTTTTAAATGATGTAAAATAATTTTATGAGCATTTACAGTTTAGATTTGTAGATACAAAAAATTTCCATATCATATTAGGTAAAAGGAAAATAATTTCATGTTTAAATGGTTGATATATGTCCAATTTTTAAATCCCATAATATGGATTATTTCAATTCAGTTTTGTATTGATTGGGGAAAATGTTCACAATTAAGAGGAAATTATGTATTTTCTGTTTGGAACCTCACACATTAGAAAGATGTTTATAATGTATTTGTTAGAGGACCAAAAATTCTTGGTTAATTCTAGTTGATACTGAGGATGAATTATATAGGTTATTCTCATGGGGAGAACATTATCTTTATGTTCTTTAGTTTTGTGAGGCTTGGTGTATAAGAAGTTGGAAAATCTAATTTTGAAAGAGCTGGAGTAAATCAGTTGGTTATATTTTTATAAGTCTATTGTATTGGAATTATTAATATTCCAATAAATACCTAGAGAATGAAATTAGTGGATGATAATATCCCTTATAGAATAATAAGCGTTCTTCAGTCCCCTATAAACTTTCAAGAGACTTATATAGAAACAAATAGTGGGTAAATAATAGTTTAGAGGCCCAAAAGGAGAGAAGAGCCTATTGAGAAGGTTGTACTATATGTATTTGAAGAATTTCCTCAATATTTTTCTGGTGAGTAAATGGATAAGGACACAACTATTATTGTTTTTTATTAAAAAAATGATCGAGTCTCTCATGAATACGAACAATTTGGTTAGGAAACTCACTCTGAAGAGAATGTGACTCTTGAAATTGATTCAATAACTAAGCTGGTTGAGGATTAGTTAGTTTATAACATTGAAAATTTCTTTGGAAATGATATTTGAAGAGGCTGGTGAGACAAGTAAAGTTATTGAATATTTTTTGGTAAAGAATTAGTAGTTAAATTTATTCAATTGTTTGAAGTTTTAAATCCTTCTATGAGGCCTAAACCAACATCATCATATGCAAATCATAGGCTTAATTTTGAGTAGCATACTCACTCATTTGAACTAGGTATGGTTTCAAAGTTTTATCAATTAGAGGATAAAATAGTTAATTTTCAAGGAGAACATGAGTGTTCAAGAAAATATCTTACTAAATTATGGATTTCTTCTATTTCCAAAATATATTTTGACTCACTTCAGAAGTAGGGTCAAACCATGATAGAGATTTAAAACTCTGGAAGAAATTTTAATTCTTTTAAAATAGAGGTGTTTGATTATATTAGTTAGATAAAAAGTGTAATTGGTTCTAATTCAAATTTTGGATACTTGAAAAGTTTTTTCCAACTCAATTTGAATCTGTTAAAAAATCCGATTAGGAAAAAGCTTCTACTTCTAAAGGAAAAAAGACCCATAGATGTGTTGACATGGTTATAGATTCTTTCTAATAATATATCTAAAATAGATGAAAGAATTCCAAGAATTTAGTGTGACAATGTTCCCCTACATATCATTATTTAAAATAAGAAAGTGTTGATTGAGAAGTAGACATCTTGTAGAGCCTGATGTACAGTTTTTGGTTGACTAGTTGGGTTATTTTATGAGAAAATATGTTCAGTCTTATGAAACTGTTCAATATATTATTAAAGGGAATTTGGTGAAGTCGTGAAACATGTTACAAGTGTCAATATTTTCAATGAATGAATGGGTAGGCTAAATGAATATAATTTTTTACCTATTAATGAAGTACTTGCTGGTCATCCATCAGAATATTTTTAATTCACTAACCACATAATCTTCTTCTAATGTGATTTAACCCTGTCCTCATCCTAAATCATAGCCAACAGAAACTCTTGAACCAAAATTTCCTGTAATCAAGGATGATTATTAAAAATAATTTTTTTTTGAATTCTATTATCTATTATCTTTATTATCTATTTACTATTAATTACTATGTTGTGTTTATATGCCTATTTGTTTTTAGGATATATTTCTTTTTTGCCTTAACATAACTTTTCCTGATAATTTCGAGCCACATTAAATTTTTTTTAATATATTTCTATTATTTCATATTTATTTAAAAAAGGGTGAGAAATTTAGATAAATACAGCATTCTAATATTTTATTTAATTAATATTTTTTATTTGATTATTATTTAAAACCTAAGTATTTTTTATTTGTGTTTATATGGGTTTTTTGTCAGCAAAAAGGGGGATATTGTTGGGAATATAAATGTTGATCTAATAATTTCATTTGATTTATCATTGATTTTAATGAGCACAAACAACCTCATTTGTTTTACTAATAAAGTTACTTTATGTTAATTTCAGGGATATTTTTATTGGAATATTTATTTTATTTTACATGGAATTGTGGGAGAAATTCATCTGAACGTTTTATTTTATATATATTATAAAAGTTTAAAATAATTCAAGAATTGTTATTGATGTACCTATTTTTAAGAAGAACATTAGGTTTGGAACCTAACTTATGATAAGGAATTATACTTTTACCACATTACATTTGGATTAAACATTAGGATTAGGAACCTAACATTTATAAAGAACCCCACATTTGAGTATCTAACATATAGTCAGTTAAACCAATGTTTGTAATCAATAATATGTTGTGTGCTGTAATTTTAAAGATTTCATATGCATAGAAATCTCAATGTTAAAGCAATCATTTATAGATTTTTATTTATAGATATTTTTTGAGATTTTAGCAATGGTTTTTCCATAGACAATGTCTCATTAAAATCTATTCTAAGACTGATTCAAAGTATCTTAAATATCGGATTAATTTATTATTATTTCTAAGGAAAGTTTCACTTTTCAGTGGGAATTTAAATTCAAATTTCAAATACTCTATATTTTTTTAATGTTATGATATATCTCGAAAAAAATTAGATTATATTAAACAAAATCAAATAATATTTCTTATTTATTCTCAAGGAATTTTATATTCATCTATGGTATACATAGAAGATTCATAGAGAGAATGTTAATTCATAACTAATCTAATAATTTAATATCTTTGACCAAATCTATATTTCTCTAATGTTCTAAAATATGGATCTATTTATTTTTTTCATCAGGATAGTTTGAGATTGTTATTGTGTTTCCTAATTTTTTTCTATATATTGATTAATCTTCTCTAAGTTCATCAAAACCTTTTTCAAGAATATAATTTGGAGACATGAAAATTCCAATCAGTTTTTGTGTTTCTTTCATGCTGGTGAGAAGGTAATTTGTTACTTTTTTTCTCTCTTTATTATTTTTTATAGTATTCTTCAGAGTAAATAACTCAATAGGGGGGGAATTGAGTTCCCAATAAAAATTTCATTTAAAAACAAGTTCAAATAAAATTCCTTAATTAAAATAAATTTTCCTAGTTAATCAAAAGTGTAGTTTAATATATTTTTGATCTTTTAAAATAGTCCTTAAAGCCTTATTACTACAAAGTTAAAAAAAATATGAAAATTACATTAACTATTTAAATCAATTTACTCAATCAAATACTTATATAAACACTAGTTAAAATGAACTATCAAAGTAATTGTTTTTTTATCATTAAAACAACTATAGTATAATGATTTGAAATGAATGAAACAAAAAAATATGAAATGGAATAAAAAAAGGGTTTCAGAATCAAGTTGAGACCTAATTCCCTCCACTTAGAGATCACCATCTTCCCAAAAGATTGTATAAATATAATTTGATCTGCATCTTGTATCAGTTATTCACATAATATCTTATAAGTTGTCTAGTCCATGTTGAGACATCTTTCACAAATATTGTGGGTAGTAAAAAAATTCCGGCCACACAGTGACCTCTTCCACAATGGTCATTGGTATATATATGAAAAGAGAATGAAGATGATATCCAGCATTCTCCATTTCTAGAACAGGAGTCATTGTGTGTTAATAAAAAAACACTACTCAAAAGTAAAAGCGATGAATTGAAAGAGAAATAAATAATATATAGAAAAAGATAGTGTTTCTCAGTACGAATTTCCATAGATGATTAAGTCTCCTAGGATGTGTATTGGTGAGGATATTGATCCATTTCTCAAAAAAGTAGTAGTAAAACAGAGCATCATGAATTTATATTTTTTATCTGTAGATAAGGATATAGATCTTTAATGAGTTTCTCTCATTCAGAGTCTATAGGATCACAGCATGTAAAATCTCAAGTGATAATACTTTTATTATTTTTATGTTCACTTCATGACCATGTATCATCATAGAGAGAGAGTCTTTCATCAATATTATAACTGAATTAATAGTCAGATATTGAAGGATAATCATAAATATTTCATGAATCCTTATAATTGTATCTGACTCAGTATTTAATGCTTCTTGGAATATTTAAATAAAAATCATTAAATAATACTTTTAATTAACTTTAATAATATATCCTCTAGGAGAATTTAATTTAAATGCCTTATAATAGAGATGGCGGAACATGCTGATGGTGACTCATGTCTGGTGGTGGGTAAATCTAGTGGTGAGTCAGGCTAGCGGTAGGTCATCTGACAATAGGTTAAGTCTAGCGGTGACTCATATTTAGTAGTGACTTATCTTCAGTGGTGACTTATATGATGGTAGTTTATCTAGAATTTTTTCATATGATGTTAGTTCATCTCTGGAAGTGACTTATATTTAGTAGTGACTCATTTGATGGCAGGTCATCTGGTGGTAGTTCATATGACGGTAGGTTATCTGGTAGTAGGTCATCTAACGGTAGATCATCTGATGGTAACTCATCTCCATAGGTGACTCTTTTCTTATAATGACTCTTTTCTGTAAGTGATTCAAGTTTAACTAATGGTGACTCATCCCAAAACTTATCCAAATTTTCATCATATTGTATTATATTATAAAATGATATCATAAAATAGTAAATCTAGTAGAAAAATAATTAACATTATTTATGATAATTAAAATAAATATGTGGAACAATATCCCCTTTCTTGATGATAAAAAATCATTGAATTTTATAAACCATATATAGAATAAATTTTGGTATAAAAATGTATTTGAAAAGGTAATTATATTTTCTTAACACTTCAAAAGGATAATGTGAGAGTTTGAGTCTAAATTTTAAAAATAGAAGATAAATAAATATGCACATAAAAATAATCATAATTCTAAATGGAAATTCCCAAGAGTTTCACATATCCTAATAATTTAAATTCCATAACCATTCTCCCCCTTCTGGGATTATCAATAAGTGAATATAAGAAACAGTAAAGTCAAATAGAAAAAATATTTATAATAAGATAAATTATATTAAAGGAAAAATTAATTTCATTACATCCAAAAATAAAGATAAAATAAATTCCCTATCAAAGTCAATGTTTCATCTAAGGTAATTGAGGTAGTGGTTGTAGAGACTAAAGTAGAAAAGGTTTTCTCTCTTATAATCATTGGTCAAAGATGTTCAAATTCTTTTACTGGATAAAAACTAAGAGGCTAAAACTAATAAGGTAGAAGAGAATCTGTATTCTATACAACAGTTGGTATAAAATATTATGGGGTAGTGGATATAGAAGATAGATTAGAAGTCACTAGAATGGTATCATGATCTACTACTTCCATACCTTACACATTCAAGAAATGATTTATAAGATTGATGTAATACATAATAATGTTCCCACCATGATCTATGTCACTAAATAAGCCTTTCTTTTCCTCCATAAACAAATGAAGAAAAGGTGTCATCACCTTTAACGGATTGACCTGCTCCTTGAAGGTTTGGGTAACTTATGGAATCTAAAGGTTCCCAGATAAAAACTTGAATTGAGAGTTCGATTCATGCTTGGTGTAAATCCTAGAAAGGTGATATTTAATGGAATTTGATATGTGTTGACTATCATTTATGTAATCATTTAAACATTACCTAACCATATTATAAATATTTTCACCATGAAGTCTGATCTTCCTCAGATCCTTCTATTGAGTAGCATAAACATCTCCCATATCCACATGAATTTGATCCCTAACAACTGAATAAATCAACTCTATATCAAGAGAAGTAATGGGAAGTGAAGCACTAGAAGTAGAATCCATTGAATTTATATTTTCCAACCTATCCGACAAATAATCTATAATTTCAGCAAAAGAGTTCCTAATCACCTCCATAATAGACCTCAAAGACTCTATCTCTATGGTTAATCATATTTTCTCAGTTTCAACTGACTAAATGTGTTGAATCATCTTCAGATGAATATGGCACACAACAAAATAAAATAGTTTTCTAGAATATCTCTCACTAAGATGTGTGAATGGAGGTTCTTGATTCCTCATAATCCTATAAAAATTAGAAATAATCCTCTCTTTAAAGGACTCTGGATCATCTTTATAAATAGTATCTAAAGGAATAGGTGAATCAGTAGTACGCAAGGGTGCAATATCTCTCTCAGTGTGAGGCATGACACCCTCTGCCGACTTAGGTTTGGTAGGAACCTTTGAATTAAATCTCTGAATCTCTCTTACAATATCAATCTACTCAACCAATTATCCCTTAATATATATCTCATCACTAACTGGGATATCAAGTCCACCATTCTTGGGTGGACTAATCTTATCATCATATGAGTTATAATAGTCCAAACCAAGATGCACATACCCTATTAATATTTCCCTTTCATAAAAAAGTTAGGACCTCCATCCTAAAATAATACAATACTATAGGCTCAGCATCTATAGGTTTAACTTGATGGATAAAAAAACTGGGGTATTCCTCCCCCTCAATAGATATCCTAAGCTCGTCTCTATCAAAATCATCTTCATCGACCCCTTGAACAAAACTTGGTATCTCATCAAACCTAGTAGAAATAGATGTAACTAGAGAAGAATAAAGTGTATGAGTCATCTCATGATCATCAGGATAACCATGATCAAATCCATCATCACTTCCATCAACATCACCATCTTTGAAATCTTTATCATCTCCCTCTGTTTCATCATCTCTTTTATCTTTATCATCAACATCATCTTCATCAAGTGCAGAAACCTCCACTTCTTATTTCTCTTAATATGAGTACTCCACTACCTCATTTGGATCCCAACTAGGATCCAAAAGTTTCTTTGCTCTAGAAGGGTGATCTATAGGATTAAAATTCTCATATTTATTATCAACATCATCCACCCATTTCCTCATCCATGGGTTATAATTTACCTTGTTTCTTTTAAAGATGACTTTAGTTATGAAAAACTCCACAATTCACTTTAGATTCTTCATCCTTATCAACTAATCCTTTTTCCTAAAGCATGGAAAAAATAAACTTAGGATAGATAAGTAAATTAGAACTAGATGATATCTTGAACATACCCATAATTTCACCATTATATACCTACAAGGATTTATTATTTCTCATATTTTCATTATGTATAGGAGATACACATCTTGATATCTAAAAGTGATTAAGTATTATTTTCTAGGTTATAACATGGGTTGAATAAGCTTAAACATTAATCTGGATGCATTATCCAATTTGGTTGTAGCAGGTCTTCTTGGATTTCTATATCATGTCAGTTCTTCTAATTCATTCCCATGCACAAAATATTCATTATCACTAGGACTGGACCCTTAATAGTCATTGAAAACTTCTTCATGAGGAACTTTGATGCACTTGGACCATTGTTTTGAAGAGAAAATTACCTCATCTCTATCTATCATGCTTCTAATCAGATCATTATTTTTTCAAAAACTAAACTCAACATATTGATAAAATTGGTGAACCAACCTAGAATAGAATGGTTTCTCGTTATTTGATAACTATTCTATATATCCCAGATCTAGGATCACCTTGAGCACCATCGATTTACTAGACAATGACCATTCATCATTTACTTATTTCTCAAAAACCACTGTATGATTTTAAAATTGTGAGTTATGCAGCTAAACTTTCAATAGGATCAATTCTCCACTAGACTTATTAGAAGGTTGTGACTCCTTAGGATTTGAATTAGTAGGTTTATTTACTCTAACCATTGTAATAGATTTATGGTTCAAGAAAGGAAGAAAGTTGGTTAAAGTCCAAGAGAGAAAGGATAGCGGATAATTTCAAAGGGAAATAGGTGTGAGGTAGAGAGTGCATCAACATTATACTTAAGCCTAAATTTATATCAATTAGTTATTGGAAGATGAAAATAAAAAATAAATCATTTAAATTAAATTGAAATAAAATAATTAATCCAAATGAAAAAAATAGTAATGATAGATTATTTCCAATGGTGGATTTTTTCCAACGGTGGGTAATTTCATGTTGTGTGTAATATCCAACAGTGGGTCCATTCCAATAAAGTATAACCAAAATTTATCATTACCAATTAATTTTTTATGTGGTTTAATCTCTCAAAATTCAATAGATTAGTAAAAATATTAGCAAGATGATGTTTAGTTCTTATATATTCAAGATTTATACCACCCTTTTGAAAATGATCTCTCAAAAATTGATGTCTTACATCAATATTCTTTTTATAGAGTGAGACATAGGATGATTGGAAATAATTATTACACTTGTGTTGTCACAATTTATAGTTACATGTCTAAATTTATACCCATACTCTATAAATGTGTGTTTCATCTGCAAAATTTGAGAATAGAAACTACCATTAGCTATGTGTTTTGCTTTAGTGGTAAACAATGCAACAGAATGTTTTTTCTTACTAAATTAATATTCTAGATACTTTCCCAAAAGATGACATGTTCTGAGGTTCTTTTTATATCTAACTTACAACAACTAAAATTAGTTTCTGAATAACTCACTAAGTCAAGTTCATTTCCTCTAGGATATAATAGTCCCAAATTATTTGTATGTTTGAGGTACTAGAAAATTATTTTAATGGAAAGTAAATGAGTCCCTTAGGGGTTTTCTTAAAAATGAGTACAGTTACACACACTAAACATAATATCAGGGGTGCTAGCAGTTAGGTATAGAAAACATAAAATCATGCATCTATAACTAGTTTTATCCAATGGATTTCTAGTTTCATCGAGATCTAACTTACAGGTAGTACTCATGGGAGTATCAATACTTTTAGTGGTATCCAAACCAAGAAATTTTAGAATATATTTGGTGTACTTACTGTTGGATCGAATAAGTAGATATGTATTTCTATTAGATGGTACAATACAAGAGGGGGGTGAATTGTAGGTTTAAAAACCTTTGAGTTTTAGCAACTAAGAGATTAGTTTAAATGATCTTAAACTAATACAAATACAAACACCCACAATTTTATTGAATATAAAAAGGTATGATGTATTGTAATACTAATGTAATGTAAAACAATTGTATTCAAGATGAACACAATAATCAGAGTAATACAAAGATGAATGATTCTACCTTAAAGCGTATAGAATAAATCAATACAATATGTAATATAATGATTGTAATTGAAACAATTACAATTGAAAATGTAAAGAAGAAAGGAAACAATACAAATTCCTTTCTAATACAAGTAACAGTGGAAATGTAAAATAATTACAATTCTTTTAACCCAAAGAGAAGGGTTATCCTTTCACCTAGGATAAAAGGTCTTTCTCACCAACACCTTGGTGAGCCCTCGATACGATGATCGGATTGTCTGTCGGCCTATCCCTGGAATCCCTCGATACGATGATCGGAACGTCTGTCTGCCTATCCCCGGCAGCCCTCGATACGATGATCGGCACGTCTGTCTGTCTATCCCCGGCAGCCCTCGATTTTGTAGGTAATTGGCACCTCTGTCTTTCAATCACTTGAAATCCCTCGATACGATGATCGGACGCACAAAACAGAAGAGAGAATTCACAGTGTCTCTCTCTAAAATCTTGGTAGTTCACGGAGTCTCTTCATTCATTTCACCATTCATCGTTGTTCTCTCAGCTTCAAATGACCTCCTATTTATAGGCCTCGGGTTCCAATGGTCATATTTCCTCCAATGGTCATATTGAAACAGAAAGCACGACCTCATTTTGATTAGTTTGTATCTAACTCAACGACATCATTTTGTTAGGACATAAGATATATAGAAATGAAAAACATGAGTATGATTCATATGCAATAAGTGTTTTTGACTAAGTACCAAAACAAGTAAAGAACATCTGAATAGCAGAGTCAGTACGATACGATCGATAGAGTCAGTACGATACGATTAACAGAGTCAGTATGGTACGATTGACAGAGTCAGTACGATACGATTAACAAAGTCAGTATGGTACGATTGACAGAGTCAGTACGATCAGTATTGTACGATACGATATGGTCAGTACGATCAACATTGTACGATACGATAAACATAATAGAAGACATTTGTAATTTCCAAAATATGATAGAATACATTTTTGATTTCAAAAACATGATATAGAAGTCAAAAGAGGACTTTTGACTCAACAATCTCCCCCTTTTTGGAAAGCATAACACACAAAGTAAATGTAACAAGAAATACTTTTCTCCCCCTGAGTTATTGGAAACTCTTCTGAATAAGAAATTGAATACAACTAACTCCCCCTTAGGTATGGACTTTCCTAAGGATTGTATTCGTAGATTTTCCTTAAGAGTGTTGTAAAGCATTCTCCCCCTTTATAAAACATTCTCCCCTTTGTAAACATTCTCCCCCTTTGTAAAAATTCTCCCCCTTTGTGATTTACAAAAAGAAAGGAGTAATCTTGAATTGTCTGAAGAAGTTAGTAAAGCAATACAAGACAATAGAAAAAAACTTGAAATAACAATCATTACGATAACAAACATTTCCAGACTTGAAAACAAATACAGATCACTTGTTTTCTCTTTCTTTATCCTTCTTTATGAGCTCATGAAGAAATGCCTTCATCTTTCTTATCTCATTCTTGTCTTCAGAAATTGATTCACCCTGAGTTTTGAGAAGGTCTTGTTGGTCTGCAAAAATATGATCTTGATTTCGGATAGTCTCCTCCTGGACTCTGATTACTTCTTCAAGGGTATCAATTCTGTTTTGCAAATTCTTGTTATCTTTGGATAACACAGAATTTTGATTCTTCAGAAAAACCATTTCATCTTTGAAAGATGAAACCTTCGAGAATTCAGATTGAAAGACATTCATTCTCTCTTGGAAATATTTCACTGAAGGAACATCGGCTCTTTGAGAAGACAAAATATTCAACCTTTCAACCGTTTCTCTGTCAAGCTTATTGAAAGCAACTACAATCTCATTTGAAAACCTTCTTATATCTTCAATAGCTATTTCATGATCATTTATTGAGCTCTCTGTTTTGTATGACCATTTGGTCATCTTATTGCATGCCTTCTTATGAGCAACCGAACTTTCAGAAAGAACTTTCAAATCGGCTTCTACTGACAAAACTTTATTCCTCAATTCTTTTACAGAGCCAAATTTATTCTTTTGATTGTCAGTAATAAAATCAATCTTCCCTTCCAGCCTCGGAAAATAAGGAATGGTCTTCTCAACCCTTCTCAAAACATGAACAATGTAATCACTCTTCTTGAGAGAGATTGTATGTTCTAAATCAGTATCTTTATCGTACGATGCTAGTTCATACGATCTGCTTGAGTCAACAACTGGCTGTTTTCCTTTTGATTTTTCTTTCTGCTTCCTTTCTTCTTCCACTCTGTCAATAATGACAACAACTTTATCAGTGTGAGAGGATTGAGCACCTTGCTTTTCTTGAGATGACATTCTGTCCGGAGATTGTGCTTGATCGGCATGAGGAGTTTGTTGAACACCTTCACTTAGCTTTTGAACCGATTCCTCTCTACTCTTCTTTGAACTCTGAAGAAATTCTAAAATAAAGTCTCCTTCTTCTTCTTCCACTTCTTCTATTTCTTCCGTCACTTGTTTTTGTTTTCCTTTCTCAGGAAGGCTCTGTACGATAGGCTCTTGAAGAACTTATGTGGTAAGTTGAGCACTAGCTTCCTCAACTGCTTTCAAGACTTTAGAGATATCAAAATCTTGAGCCTTTCTTTTCAAAGCAGTTTTCTTTTTCTTTTCAGCCTTAAGGGTTTCTTCTACACTTATTCTTTCTGCAAAAGCCTCAGCCGGGTCAAGTCCGAACTTTGAATCACCTTCCTTTCTCTATTTCTTATCCTTTCTCCATTTTTCTACAACCTCCTTACTTTACCTTGGCTTCTTCTTAGGCTTTGAACTGGTTTGCGGATCAGACTTTTGAGTAACACTAGTAGATTGAAAGTCTTTGGCTGGCATAGGTGCCGATTGATTCTGAGCCAATTCAGCTTCTACATCTCTGACAAAAAGTTTTGAATTATGATCAAAACAAACATTCAACTTCTTCATAGTACTCTTACTAATCCACAATGGCTTCAAATCTATGGGGTTTCCTTTCAAAGGAATGTTACAAAACTTCATACTTTCGAGAATGAACTTCGTAAGGATGGCTGGATACATAATCATTTGGGACTTAATCCCTCCTGTCTTGACATTCTTAATGGTTTCAAAAACATACCCCATGAGATTTACTTTTCTCATATTCACAAGATAGTCAAGCATAAAGATATCAGAAACTTTCAGAGTTTCTCTATCTCCTTTCCTTGGGATAAGAAAACCTTGCATCCATAAAGTCACAAACCGATTGTCCGGTGAAAGATGAGACACTTTTCTCTTTTCTTCATTAACAACAAACAAAGACTTTTCAGCATTTTATCTATTAAACGTACCAACTTCCTCTGGTAGTTTGTGAGATGGACAGAAAGAATCCCCTTCTACAGAAACATTCAGAAAATGTGCCGCTTGTTTCACAGACATAGACAATTTTCTATCGTATACAGCAAAATTGATAGTCATGTCTTTGTTGAACGATATGGTTTTATAAAACTGACAAACTTCATCAAAGAGAACCGAATCTTGAGAAATAGGTCTTTCAACACACAGATGCTCCCATCCTTTAAAAAGAATGATTCTTCTGATTATGGAATCATATATATCAAAAAAGTCTCGAGAAACTAACCTTTCTCTATTAAATTCTTTCTCTGTAAAAGTCATTGAAGACATTTCGGCAGGAGTGTTAGCAGAGGATTGAGACATAAAGATTCTGCTGATGAGAAGATCGTACGATGATTTATAGCTGGTGAAGCAGAGCTTCACCTCAAATCCTGAAAACCCAATGTGGGTTTGGGGAGGGGGGCTATTTATAGGCGAAAAAGGAGTGACTGTTGATCTTATACGGTCAGGATTAGAGAAAAAATAGATCAATGGTTATGATTGAAAACGAAAAAGAAAGAAAAAAAATAAAAAATAAAAAAATGGAAAATACCTGCCGGAGAACGTAAGGTGGTTGTTGGTTTTAGGGTTAAAGAAAACACAACCGTATGAAATAAAATAAAATAGAAGTATCAAACAACATGTCGATGGAAAACAATCTCATTACCATGAACTGACAATACAATGGAAAACAATCTCGTTACCATGAACTGACAATACGATGGAAAACAATCTTATTACCATGAACTGACAATATGATGGAAAACAATCTTATTACCATGAACTGACAATACGATGAAAAACAATCTTGTTACCATGAACTGATGATACGATGGAAAACAATCTTGTTACCATGAACTGACGATACGATGGAAAAGAAATTCATTACCATCGTCGGTCGATACAATGGAAAATAAATTCATTACCATCATAGGTTGATACGATGGAAAAGAAATTCATTACCATCATAGGTCGATACGATGGAAAAGAAATTTATTACCATCATAGGTCGATACGATGGAAAAAAAATTCATTACCATCATAGGTCGATACAATGGAAAAGAAATTTATTACCATCATAGGAAAGTATGATGGAAAAGAATTTGATTACCATCATCGGTCAATATGATGGAAAAGAATTTGATTACCATCATCGGTCAATACGATGGAAAAGAATTTGATTACCATCATTGGTCAGTACGATGGAAAAGAATTTGATTACCATCACCGGTCAATATAATGGAAAAGAATTTGATTACCATCATTGGTCAATACGATGGAAAAGAATTTGATTACCATCATCGGTCAGTACGATGGAAAAGAATTTGATTACCATCATCGAACGATACGATGGAAAAGAAAATAAAATGATACGATAAAACTGTCAAAATGATAAACAGGAAAAAAATACACACATCCAGTGAGTAAATAGTTAAATAACATAAGATAAAAAGAAACATAAAAACATAGAAAGAAATGTCCTCCCCCTTTCAAAAGGAGTTATTTACTGTAAGGAGATTTGTAAAACATGAAGTAGATATGAATGATTATTTTAATGTAATCATTCCTAGATTTTGTTTTATAAACTCAAATCTATCGGAAGGTAATGGTTTTGTAAAAATGTCAGCAATTTGTTCTTGCGTTCCGATAAATTGTAAAATAATATCTCCTTTTTGTGTGTGATCTCTAAGAAAGTGATGCCTAACATCTATGTGTTTTGCACGAGAGTGATGTGCTGGGTTCTTACTAAGATCTATGGCACTTGTATTATCACAAAGAATTTGAGTTTTGGAGAAATTCAATCCATAGTCAGTGAGTGTGTGTTGCATCCACAATACTTGAGCACAGCAACTCCCAGCTGCTACATATTTAGCTTCAGCAGTGGATAGTGCTACTGAGTGTTCTTTCTTGCAGGACCAAGAAACCAAGGAATCTCATAAGAAGTGACATCTTCCAGATGTACTTTTATGTTGCTTGCCAAATTGACAAGGATCACAGACTTTTGAAGAATCATATCTAAGATCTGGTATCCCTTTTACAAGTCCTTTCTTTGAGAGTTTACTTAGGTTTCTCATATTACAGTGTCCTAGTCTCCTATGCCATAACCATGATTGGTCTTCTATTACACTTAAGCAAGGTATGTTTTGGTTCCTAAGGTCTTCTAAGTTAATAGTGTAAACATTCTCTTGCCTAAGGGAAGATAGAATGAACTCGTCTTTGGAATTATGAACAAGACACTTATCATTTCTAAAATTCACAAGGTAACCTTCATCACATAATTGACTTATGCTGATCAGATTGTTCCTAAGACCTTTAACAAACAAAACATTTGAGATAAGAACTTTTCCAAGAAAAACAATATTACCTATACTAACAATCTTTCCTTGAGCATTATCTCTGAAGGTAACTTTTCCACCTTTTGTTTTGATAACCTTTTCAAAGAGATCTTTGTTTCCAGTCATATGCCGAGAATAACCACTATCCATGTACCAAATATTTTTATTGGTACACTTCTCATTTTCCTGAAAAAGAAACAATTAGATTTTCGGAATCCAAACTTGTTTGGATCCAGAAAGGTTAGATAAAAGAATTTTAGGAATCCACATTTGTTTTGAAAAATGAGCTTTATGAAATCCTAAAGATTGAGTTTTGTTAAGAGAACAATCTCTTCTCCAGTGTCCACCACATTGACACTTAGAACAAAAAGAGTTTTTTTGGGGAACAAAATAGTTGTTACTAAAAACCGGTTTGGAATAAGTATAACCTAGACCAGAATGATTTCTCAAAGGTCTAATTTGAGATTACATCCTGTCAAAGTTTTCTTTTCCATGAGTAAAGTTTGACAAACATTTTTTCAAGGATAAAATCTCTAACTTTAGTTTTAAAACCAAATTCTTATTTTCCAAAACATTTGAATTTGAACTAGAGTTAGGCTCTAAAATATTTTTCTTTGAAATTACAGTTTCAAGATCCTTAGAAAGTTTATCCTTATCAGATTTAACTTTCTCAAGGGTTTTTAAAATACTTTAAAAATCAGAAGTTTTCACATCAAGATCTTTAGAAAGATCTGATACTTCTTTAGTCAAGATTGAAATTCTAGAATTTTCTTTCTCAAATATCTTTTTGAGTTTTGAATTTTCATTTTCAAGTAATTTAGCAAATCTAGAGACATCTTCAAAAGAAGGTAATGTATCATCCTCTGATGATGAGGATTCATCATTTGATGATTCATAATATCTATTATCAGTACAATTTTCATTTAAAGAGACATTTGTAATAGCTTTAGCATTATGTACCTTAGCCATGAGACAATGATCTTTAATTGGTAGTCTGGATAAGAGTCCAATATTCCTTTGTCCTGATGTCTCATATTCTGAAGAATCATCTGAGGAATCACTACCACTTGCACCCCACGTATCATTTCCTTTCAAGAATTTCTTTGTCTTATAAAAACTTTTCTTGTTTCTTTCAGAGTGTTTCTCCTTTATATCTTTCCTCTTCAGTAAAGGACAATCAGGCCTTATATGTACTGCTTTCTTGCATTCATAACAAGTTACCTCTGAATCTTTCCTATCCTTCATATCTTTCTTTTTGAATCTATATTGAAAATCTTTCTTTCCCACGATCTTGTTCATCCTTCTAGCAAGATTGGCTAACTCATTATCCGAAAGATTACAATCACTTGAATCAGATATAACAACTTTCTTGGATTTCGACCTTGTAAGCCTTTCAGGTGTTTTAGCTTTAGATGCAAAGGCTACACTTCCATTCCCATTCTTCTTCTTGTTGAAATCAGCATCTCTCTTCATTCTTGTCTCGTGCTGTAGAATAGTTCCAAAGAGTTCATCAAGAGTAATCTGAGAAACTTTTCTATTTTCATCAATAGTTGTTCTTTTTGACTTCCATTCATTTGGCATTATATCTATAATCTTATCAACAAGAGCTTCATCATCAAGACCTTTTTCACCCATAGATTGTAAGCTGTTGACTATCGTCATAAACCTTTGTTGTACTTTACATACTGGCTCTCCATAAGGAAAAACAAATCCATGATACTCTGCTCGAAGCATTGCTCTCCTTGTTTCTATAACCTTGGATGTACCAAAATGAGTGACTTCTAATTTCTTCCAAATACAGTTGGCTACTTCACATGAAGATATATGACTATATATATTCCTGGTCATAGAGCATAATAAAGTATTGCGTACCTTGTAATTCAGTTGATATTCTTACTTCTCTTGGTTGGTGAAAGTACTAACTTCTTTGTTAGGAATTTTGTAACCTCCAGTAATCATTATAAAATTGTCTACACGAGTATTGATAACAAATGTCTTCATACGATCTCTCCAGTACTCATAATCATTCCCATCAAAGATTGGTGGTCTAGAAGGATTCATATTGTCTATTGACCCGATACTCATTCCTGCTATCTAATACAACAAAAACTTTTCCACTCCACACGTTAGTGTAGTAAGTATTCAAGATAGTAATATGAAAGAAATAAATCTAGTAATACAAATCAGTGGAAAACCTCCTCTGATACCAATTGTTGGATCGAATAAGTGGATATGTATTTCTATTAGATGGTACAATACAAGAGGGGGGTGAATTGTAGGTTTAAAAACCTTTGAGTTTTAGCAACTAAGAGATTAGTTTAAATGATATTAAACTAATACAAATACAAACACCCACAATTGTATTGAATATAAAAAGGTATGATGTATTGTAATACTAATGTAATGTAAAACAATTGTATTCAAGATGAACACAATAATCAGAGTAATACAAAGATGAATGATTCTACCTTAAAGCGTATAGAATCAATCAATACAATATGTAATAGAATGATTGTAATTGAAACAATTACAATTGAAAATGTAAAGAAGAAAGGAAACAATACAAATTCATTTCTAATACAAGTAACAGCGGAAATGTAAAAGAATTACAATTCTTTTAACCCAAAGAGAAGGGTTATCCTTTCACCTAGGATAAAAGGTCTGTCTCACCAACACCTTGGTGAGCCCTCGATACGATGATCGGACTGTCTGTCTGCCTATCCCTGGCAGCCCTCGATACGATGATCGGCACGTCTGTCTGCCTATCCCCGGCAGCCCTCAATACGATGATCGGCACGTCTGTCTGCCTATCCCCGACAGCCCTCGATTTTGTAGGTAATCGGCACCTCTGTCTTTCAATCACTTGAAAGCCCTTGATACGATGATCGGACGCACAAAGAAGAAGAGAGAAGTCACAGTGTCTCTCTCTAGAATCTTGGTAGTTCATGAAGTCTCTTCATTCATTTCACCATTCATCGTTGTTCTCTCAGCTTCAAATGACCTCCTATTTATAGGCCTCGGGTTCCAATGGTCATATTGCCTCCAACGGTCATATTGAAACAGAAAGCACGACATCATTTTGATTAGTTTGTAACTAACTCAACGAAATTGTTTTGTTAGGACATAAGATATATAGAAATGAAAAACATGAGTACGATTCATATGCAATAAGTGTTTTTGACTAAGTACCAAAACAAGTAAAGAACATCTGAATAGCAGAGTCAGTACGATACGATCGACAGAGTCAGTACGATACGATTAACAGAGTCAGTATGGTACGATTGACAGAGTCAGTACAATACGATTAATAGAGTCAGTATGGTACGATTGATAGATTCAGTACGATCAGTATTGTGCGATACGATATGGTCAGTATGATCAACATTGTACAATGCGATAAACATAATAGAAGACATTTGTAATTTCCAAAATATGATAGAATACATTTGTGATTTCCAAAACATGATATAGAAGTCAAAATAGGACTTTTGACTCAACACTTACATCAATTAATAATAATTCCTTATTTATTTTTAAAAATCTTAAAACCAAGAAATAATTTCAGTTCACCCATTAAACTAATTTCAAATTAATTTTGCATCTTCTTTGAAAAATCAGTACATAATGAATTTATAGAATATCTAAACATAATATCATCTATATATATTTTAACAACTAAAACATATTGTTAAAACATTTTTATAAAAATATTATAATTATATGTACATTCTGAAAAACCTTTAGAAATTAAAGGTTTAAGGCTATAATACCAAGATCTAAGAGCATATTTTAAACCATATAAATAGTTTTTTACTTTGAAAACATAATTTGGAAAATGGGGGTTTTGAAAACCAGGGGGCCATTCAACAAAAACATACTTAACTATATACCCATTTAATAATGTACATTTGATATCCATTTGATATAGTTTAAAGTAAAAAATTTATTTCATAGGAAATAAGTATTCTAATGGATTCAATTTGGGCTACAGGTGAAAAGGTTCACATTTAATCAATTTTTTCTTCCTAACTATAACCTTATGAAACAAATATATCTTTCTTTATTACAATAATGCCATATTCATAAAATTTGGATCTATATAACCATTTAGTTCCAATATTAAAGGAGTCATTAGGTCTAACTAAAAGTTATCAAACCTTATTTCTTTAATGATGGTTAAGTTATTCTTACATTACCATCACCTAGAATTCATCATTAATTGCATCAGTGACGTTCTTAGGTTCAAGTTGTGAAAATAATTCTTGTTATTCAACTTTATTCCTAAGATATTATCTAGTATTTATACCTATATCTTGGTCTCTAACTACAAAATCTAGAGGATGGTATCTTTGAGTCATAATATTTATTAAAAATTAACATCATGTCGTCTCATGATCATCTATCTATTCAGGTTCGGGTTGAGAATGTTCCTCATAACTGGATGATTTTCTTTCTTATTTCATAGAAGTGTCATAAGGTTTGGCATTGATGTTCAATGTTGAAAAATGATCCAAAAGTTTTTCTAAGGAATTTTTAGGATCATGTGGATCTATTTCATCAAAATTAACATGAACAGACTCTTCCACAGTCTTTCTTCTTTTATTAAACACTCTATATGATTTACTAGTAGTTGAGTAACCCAAAAAAAATAATTCATCAATATTAGAAGAAAATTTTTCAATATTATCCTTAGTGTTAAAATTAAATACTTTAAAACCAAAAATGCTAAATTAATTAACTTTAGGATTCATAATATTTCATAATTCATAAGGATTTTTCATTATGAGAGGACTAATCAAAACTCTCTTAATAATATATCATTTTGTATTCATAACTGCTTCCCAAAATTAAAGAGAAGGGTAATATTCATTAAACATAGTCTATGAAATTTCATAAAGGGTCCTAGTTATTCTTTATACAACACCTCTCTATTGTGGGGTTCTAGGAGAATAAAAGTTTTGACTATTTCCATTTTGTGAGAAAGAATATTCAGAGTCTTTATTTTCAAACTCACAACCATGATCACTTCTTAATGTATTAATCCTAAGTCCATTAATATTTTCTATAGATCTACAAAACTTGGTAAAGTAAGAGTAGGATACACTTTTGTGAGATAAAAATAATACCTGATTATACCTTGAAAACACATCTACTAGGACATAGACATATTGCTTCCTATTTAAACTAGAAACACTAAATGGTCAAACCAAATCCATGTGAACCAAATCTAGGGGTTTATAAGTTTAAACTTATATCTTTTATTTGAAAGATATCTTGTGTTGTTTACCTTTTTGACATGGGTTAAAAACTTTATCATTTGGGAATTAATGTTTAGGTATATATTTGACTAACTACTTCCTAGTTATATTTTTATGTGAGTTAATATCATAGTGTCCTACTCTCCTATTCCAAATCCAAGATTCCTTATGAAAGGAACTAGAAAATGTTTTATAAAATAAAGAGTCTCAACTAATAGTATAAACATTTTCATTTCTTAGAGTAGTAAACACTAATACGTTTTTACAATAAAAAACTTTGAAATAATTTTATTCAAATTTCACACAAAAAACATCATCACATAGCAATGATATTCTAAGTCAATTTCACTTTAAACCATCAAAAAATATTACTTTATAAATTAAAAATGAGTTATAATTATCAATTTATCCAAGGACAATTATTTTCTCTTTAACATTATCACTAAATATGACATTTCCACCATAGAACTGTATCAATTTCTTGAAGCTTAAACAATCTCTATTCAATTTTCTGGAACTACCATTGTTCAAGTACCATTGAATTTTTCTGGATCTCTTTATGTAGCTTCCCTATAAAAAATATTTATACCAAAAATGATTTTGGTACCCAAATATTTTTGGATCTAGAAATTTCAGTAATTAAGTCTTTAGGAACCCATATTTTCGTAATGGGTGTCCTATAAAAATATTGTAAACTTTTGGAAATAAATAGGTTTTTAGGTCCACTTGAGTAAAACTAGTTTTAGTATTTCCAGAATTGGATTTCAGAATAAAATTGTTCTTGAAAATTATCCTTTGTCTAGGTTAATAACCTAAAATAGGAATGTAATTAAGTTCTATTTGTTTTCAAAGTATTTTATTGACAGTATTTATTTCATTTGTAAATTTTTCTAAATCCTTTTTTAATTTATCATTACAAAATTTTAATTCAGTTTTTTCCTTCTGTAGTTGAGAATTTTTCTTCTTTTTTATTGTAAGATCAGCTTTAAAATCAGTAATTAAAGTATGATGTTTCTTTAGTATTTTATACTTACCTTTAATATCCTTAAAATTATATTATAGCATGTTAAAATATTCAAACATCTCCTCATTTGACATATTTTCATCATTATTTTCCTCTCTATAATGATTGAAAATATTTACAGTATAAGCATAGAAGACATTTGATACCTCAGATGTGTTTTTCATGAAACACATGTTTTCATTGTCATTCTTTTCTTCATGGTTTGACTCTAAGTCAATAGTGCTATCTTTAGAATCACTATAATTAGTTTATCATATTTTTTGTCCTTATCAACATATTTTCTTTTATATTTTAGTTTGGGATAGTTATTTTTGACATTCCTTTTCCTTTTACACTCATAGAAGACGATCTCATTTTGAGTATCATACTGCTTCCAATCCTTCTTCCAATTACCTCTATTGTCATATTTTACTTTGTAGCTTGGTTATATAAGGAATTTATTTTTTTATAAAAACTTTTTAACCTGTTGGATGGACGGTTCATCTCTTCATCACTATAAGTTTGTGATTATTCGTCAATTAAAATTTTAGCTTTAACTTTCTATTTTTCTTTTTAGGTATTAGACTTGAATGCTACATATTTTCTTTTAGATTCATCTTCATATTCTATTTTGACCTTAATTTATTCCTCATAAATCATCATCTTTAATATTTTTTCTTGAAAATTATCATACTAATATCACATGATTATTTGATGGATACTAAATTTCCTCTCCATATTTCAAGTAAGCACCTCAATAGTCACATGACTTGGTATTTTTCATCAAAAGGATTTCCCAAAGAGTGAATTGTATTTAAAATATCATAGAACTTGATATACATGTTATAAATAATCTCATTAGTTCTCATCTTAAATGTATCATATTTAATTTTATAAGTATTTAATCTCATTTCATTCACGTTATTTGTTCCTTCACAAAAAATAGTTAAAGTATCTCAGATATCAAACATAGTTTTACATGAAGATATGATATTGAGTTCTTCATATCCTAATGCATAATAAAGAGAATTTTTATCTTTATATTTATTATTATAAGATTCCTTAGTATCACCACTCTAGGAAACCCTAGCAGGTTTTGGTAATTCATGTTTATCTTATATTATTATCCAGATATCAAAACCCATGATTTCAAAATGCATTTTAATCTTAATTTTACACTAATAATAGTTAGTTTCATTAAAATAAGGTGTTCGTTCAGTAGAAGAACCTTCTTGTATATTATCTATTAAATAACTAAATTTAGAACTAACAGAAATTTAGGATCATTAAAACACAACTAAAATCACAATTGAAAAGACTTTGAAAATCCATTGATACCAAATGTTGGTCAGAGTGAGCAACTCAAGAGGGGGTGAATTGACTT
This sequence comes from Viscum album, assembly GCA_963277665.1. Lineage (NCBI taxonomy): Eukaryota > Viridiplantae > Streptophyta > Magnoliopsida > Santalales > Viscaceae > Viscum > Viscum album. The sequence goes on along the minus strand of OY728147.1, from coordinate 707,812,575 downwards.
ACCAATAAAATTTTGAATTAAAAACAATGTCAAATAAATTACCCTGGTTAAAATAAATTCTATCGGTTAATCAAAAGATTAGTTTAATATAATTTTGATCTTTTAAAATATTCCTCAAATATTTTTTATTACTCAGTTAAAATAATATGAAAATTACATTAACTTTTGAAATAAATTTAATCAATAAAATACTTATATAAAAACTAGTTAAGATTAACTATAAAAGTACTAGTTTTTCTTGAAACTTAAAAACAAATACAGTTTAATTATTTGAAATGAATGAAATAAAAAAACATGTAATGAAATAAAGTAAGGGGTTTAGTATCAATTTTATACCTAATTTATTCCACTTATAAATAACCAGATTCCAATAATATTATATAAATATAATATAATCTGCAACTTGGATCAAGTATTCACACAATAGCTTACAAACAGTCCAAGCCACACAAGAACCTCTCCCTCAAATTCCATGGGTAGTAAAACAATACTGGCCACACAAGGACCTATTTCATAATGATTGTGGGTATAAAAAATAAAATATAGTGAATATAATATCCAATATTATCTAGTTCTAGTAGAGGAGTCAGTGTGTGTTGATAAACAAAACAAATAACACGCTTCTCAAAAGTAAAAGCCATGAATAAAAAGTAAAATCAATAAGATATAGAAAAATATAGTTATTATTGGTCTGAAATGACCAAGATTTTTGAGTCTCCTTGGATGTGTCTTAGTGAGGATCTCAAGTCATTTATTTGAAATTAATAGTAAAATAGAGCATCATAAATTTATCTTTTTCTCTCAGTAGATAAGGATGTTGATTTTCAATGAGTTTATCTATTTCAAAGTTGAAAGTCTATAGGATTGAATCATATAGGCTCATGAGTGATTATCCTTTAAATATTTTTATGTTCACTTCATGATCATGCATTATCATAGAAAGGGATAGTTTTTTATAAATATATATAGTTGAAGAAATAGTCAGTTGTCGAAGGATAATCATAAAGATTTCCCGAATCCTCATACTGGGCTCTGACTCATTCTTTAATGCATCCATGGAATATTTAAAGAAAAATCTTTAAATAATCCTTTTCATTAACTTTGATAATATAGTCATTGGGAGCATAAAATTTAAATACCTTAGAATAGAAATGGTGGAACATGAAGATGATGGCTTATGTACCGTGATGAGTTAGTTTAGTGGTGAATCATGATAGAGGTAGGTCATATGATGGTAGGTCATCTAGAGGTAGGTCATATGATGGTAGGTCATATGATGGTAATACATCTTTGGGGGTAAATTTTTTCTAATAGTGATTCTTTTTGGGTGGTGAATATTTTCTCATGGTGAGTCAAGTTAAACTAACAGTGACTCATTCCAATACTTATCCAAATTTTCATCATATTAACTTATTTTATAAAATGATATTATAAAATAGTAGATCAATTAGAAACATATTTAACATGATTTTTGATCATTAAAATAGTGAGGTTCCAACATAGAGAAACATACAGTTTCTTCAAGAGGACTATGTAATGAAGTTTATCTAATATTACTTTGAATGTCACTTAATTTTCTAGTTTCACAGGGAACCATGAGATGAATTTGTTATTAAACAATCAACCTATATTTTCTATCGAATTTTCAACTTCCCATACTAAGGTTTAGTTTTCATGGTTCTATGTAAAATAAACAGAAGTCCCTATAAAGACCTTTTTGTATGGTTTCAACTACCTTCACTCAGTTGTATATGTCCCTAATAAAAAGAACAATTTAGTTAAAATAACCAACCATATAAAGAGATCTCTTATAGAGTGTGTTGGGGATCTTTTCACCCTGAACCACTATAAAAATTAATTTTTTGTTTTCTTTATTATTCTACTTCTTAATCTTTATGAAGAAAAAAGAAGTACATCACATTCGAAATAATAAATGAGGATTAATTTTAAATTATTCCAGTGTTTTTAAAAGGACGTGATTCACCCCCTCTTATTTATTCATGTTTATTCCAATACAAAATTTGTATCAAAGGAGTTCTCTTTAAAGAATCATGTTAAAATATTTCAATCTTGAGTTTAAGATATCTACAAAAAATATATAACTATGGATAAAATCAAAGAGGGAATTTCAATCATCAGAGTTCCGTATTTCAATGGAGAAACTATAGATACTGGAAAGTCATTATTTTTATCTGCATGAAGAACCTAGGATTCAAAGTTTATATAAAAGTTGTTACTCCTAACGAAATCCCTAAATAATGACCAAAAAAATGTGGGATGCTATGGACAAAGATGAATATGATGTAAAATCCAAATCAAATATTGTTATCATATGTGAAATCATTCTATATGAGTTTAATCGTGTTTATAACTATGATAATTCCTATGAAATGTGGAATATAATGGTAGTTTCTTATGAATTTACTAACAATATCAAGAAAATGAGATACAATAGTACTAAATTAAAATTTGACACTTTTAGGATGCATGGTAGAGAAATTATTACTCAAATGAATAAAATATTGAATCAAATAGTAAATGGTGTTCTTAACTTGGAAAATATAATTCTAGAACCAGATCAAACATTAAATGTTCTTAGATTTTTGCCCTTAAAGATGAATGGAATCCCTACTGCTATCAGAAAACCTACTCCTATTAAATGTTTAAAAATAAAGGAATTGATTAGTATATTAATGATGTGTGAGGCTAAAATGAAAGGTTAAGTATAATATCATATAATGATTAAGGGGGAGATTAATACTCTCAAATTTAATACTCTAAAAGGTGAAAATAATATTATGGAGGATGTTATATCCTTAATTTATTCAAGTTTTTTGAATTATAGAGAGTAATAGAATCACTTATCCAGAATATTTAGTATGTTTTATAAGAAGAAAATAGGCTTCAAGAAGCATTAGAATTATTTTAGAAAAACTGATCATAGACTAAAAGATGTTCGGTGTTATGAATGAAAATAAATGGGGCATATCAAACCTTATTTCCCACTTATAAAATAAGAAAAATCAATAATTTAAAAGAAATAGAATAAGTACCAAATGAAAATTGATTATGAGAAAAAAGGAAAGAAGGATATAAAGGCTACATGAAGTGTTTCTAAAGACTCTATCATATCTTCAAGTTCTGATTCATAAAAATATCAATTTAATCTGGAATAAAACTTATTTTTTATGGAAAAATAGGATGCGGTACAATCATACTACTCCTTTTCTTATGATTCTGAAAGTTTTCCAGATGCTAAATTATTTGAATGTTGTTATATTATTGAGTGAAAATATAAATCCCTATTAAAAATAATAAATCCTAAAAACATATTCATGATGTTTTATTAAGTGAAAAATATATCATTTAAAAATAGTACCATGATTTGAAACAAAAATTATGTAAATATATTTCAAATTTCACTATACATTAAACTAGAATTAAATAATTGTGGGATAAATATTAATATTTTAAAATTACTTCTATAATATTGACTAAGGGAGAAGAATATTTAAACTGTATCCTTGAAAATAATATTTATAGAAAAGAAAAATTTGGCATTTCTAGTAATGGTGAAAAACATAAATTATACAGAAATTCTAGGGTTAATTTTTTTTTCTGTCTAATTAAAAAACATTATACTAATAATTTTTGTTTGAGGAATCCTCATATTAGTGGTATAAAGAATTATTTCACTAATTAAATTTTTCTAATTTTAATTCTATAAATTCTAGAAAAATTAGATAGATCTAATTTACCATATCATTACTAATTAACACTAGACGGCCCAAGAACATTTGGGTACCAAAACAAGTTTTTATTTGATATTTTTTTAGGTGAAATAATTAAGTAAAAAAGTGTAGTATGGTATATAGATAGTTCATACTCAAGACACGTGAGTGGATACTTTTAAAATTTCAATGAACTTTCAAAATTAAATAGAGTATTGGTTACCTTTGAGTACAATAATAAAATGAAGATAATTGGAATTGGATCATTTGGATATCCAAGAAAAATCCTAGTCAATAAATTTATATATGTTCATGGGATAAATAACAATCTTAATTTCTTAACTCTATGATGATGGATTTTCTTTTTATTTTTATAATAATTATTTCCCTTTTTTAAAGATAACCCGCTTAATTTTATTGCATCTAGAACTAATTTTTTTATACTTTTTACCTTACTTTATTTTGTGAGCATAAAGTAAATTTTTTAACTTATGAGTTAAATGAATCCAAAATATGGAATAGGTGACTTAGATATTGTAATATATTTACCTTACTTAATTTATCAAAGAAAATTTTAGTTTTATATTTTTTGAGTATTAGGTTTTATCAGAATAGACTTTTTGGTACATGCGAAAAAGGAAAGCAACATAAGTTATCTCTTAAGTCTATTAAAAATGTTTATACATATAAACTATTAGAAATTATTCAAAGGGATTTGTTTGTACCCTCTATATAACTAAGAATGGATAAAATATTATTTGTTTTTGTTTTAGTTGATTATTTTAATATATTTTCCTGGGATACATTCTTAAAACATAAAAGTGATTAATTCTCTATTTTTGTGAGTTTTTTCAAAATTGTTAAAAATGAAAAGGATTTAAAAGTAATTTCACTGAGAAGTGATCATATAAGAGAGTTTTAGAATTAGGAATTTAATTATTTTTACTCCAACTTTAGTATTAAATACACCTTATCTGCTACAAGAACACCTCAATAGAATCGAATTATAGAAAGAATAGACAGGGAAATGGAAATATATATATTAAAATAATATATTCTTCCTACCAATTTTTTGGAATAAGATATTAATATAACTTATCATATCATGAATAGAGTTTTAATTGCAAATTTTTTAAAAAATAAACCCTATGAATTATGGAATAATATAATACATAAAGTTAGATAGTTTAGTGTTTTTGTATGTAAGTTTATATCTTGAACACTAAGACAAAACATGGTATGTTCGGTCCAAAGTCAGATGAAGGAATATTTCTTGGATATTCTATTATTTCTATAGATTTTAGATTGTTTAATAAGAATTTAATTATATTTTAACAATATGTTCATGTGACTTTTGATAAAAGTGATAAATTTTACCACAAAAAAAATATTCAAATAATAATAATACATTGATTATTTGAATAACTTTATACTTTACACTTCTAAAGATTTTTTGAAAATAAATTAAAATCTGATCTGATTCAATCGATTTTAGAAGAGAATGAAACTATGGAACCTAAAATTTTATTACCTATATATCCTAGAACATTTATGTTTCATCCTTTAGGGACTATTATAAGAGACCATAATGATGGATTTAGGACTAGAATGAGTGTCAAAACCTAGATGATTTCTCTACCTCCCTATAACAATTTGAACCTAAGACTTTAAAAGAGGACTTGGAATATGAAATTTAGATGATAGATATGTAGTAAGAAATAAATTAGTTCAAGAGAGATTAATTTTAGAAATTATTCGATTGGACCTCAAATCATCAAGTGATAGGAAGCAAGTGGGTCTTTAGAAATAAGCATGATGATCAAGGTATAATCATTAAGAATAAGGCCAGGTTATTTGTTAAAGGTTATAACTAGGAGGAAGTAATATACTATAAGGAAACAATTTCACCAGTTTTCAATCTAGAAGCTATTATAGTTCTTTGTCCATATTCATCTCATATAAATTTTAAATTAAACCAAATAGATATAAAATTTGAATTTTTAAATGGTTATTTAGTGTAGAAATCCTACCATCTTTTGAAAACCCTCATCTACTAAATTTTGTTTCAAGATTTTCTAGTTCTCTTTATTTACTTAAATAATCTCCAAAGCCTTGGTAAGAACGATTGAGTTTTTTCTTTTAAAAATGGTTTTTTAATGGAGTTTAAAGATCCTAATATTTTGAATAAAATACTTATTTTTATTTTTTTTTTCTAGCATAAATATATATAAATGATTTTATTTTTGGGTCAATAAATCAAAATCTTTGAAAATATTTTTCAAAACTTATAGAAAGTGAATTTTAAATGAGTGTGATGGGAGAACTTAATTTCTTTCTAGGTTTTCAAATTTATTAAAAATATTATGGAAATTTTTTAAATCAAAGAAAATATATTATTAATTTATTGAAAAATTTTGGACCTGGAAATTGTATTACATATGAAACTCTCATGTGAAAAAATATAAAACCTAGCTTGGATAAAACATTAAAATCGGTGGTCAACAAGTTATACAAATGTATGATTGGTAGTGTACGATATCTTACAACTAGTAGACAAGGCATTAGCTTTTTTTATCTTTCTCCAACATTTCCTTCAAACCCAATAGAATATCATTATATATATGTTAAAAGAAATTTTAGATATTTAAAAAAACTATTTCTCTATATTTACTTTATCCAAAAACTTCTATTTTTTATTTAATTTCATATTTAGATGCTGAATTTACAGGATGTAGACTAGATAGAAAAATAACCTCTTGTAATTTTCACTTTTTAGGAAATTAAACAATTTAATCGTCGAGTAAAAATTAATATTCGGTTATATTGTCAACATCTGAGGTAGAATAGATATCTATTGGTAGTTTATATGCACAAGTGTTGGGGATGAAACACAAACTTCTATAAATTAGATGTAAATTTAATAATATTCCTATTTTATGTGATAATAATAGTGTTATTAATATTTTAAAAAATATTTTGAGTCACTATAGGAATAATCATATTTATATTGGACATCACTTTCAAAGAGATTATGTCCAAAAGGGGGATATATCTTTAGAAGTTTAGAATTTTGGTTATCAGCTTACTGATATTTTCACGAAACCACTTCCCACTATAAGTTTGTATTTTATTAAGGGAGGTTGGGATTATTTATTTTATGTAAATATTTTAATTTTTTAATTTACATTAATTTTTTTAATTTTATTTATAAATTTGTTTTTAAAGACTTATTTATTTATATTAATTATTTAGTTTATAAATGTGTTAGTTTAAAATTTTTATTTTCATATTTTATTTTGTGTGAATTTTTATTTTCATTTTAAAAATAAAAAATTATTACACTGAAAAAATTTTATGAGAAATTAAAATGATGCTTGAAACCATTAGATTAAAACCCATCTTTCTCCTATGATTTATCGTGTGCTCGTTTGAGATTCCAATATATCAATATCTCTCAACCCCTAATTTGTAAATCCTAAAACCCACTGATTCTTACCATGGAAAAGATTAAGTGAACAGATGAAGATTATCTAAGTAGCTTAAAGTGATAGAGGCCTTCTAGTTTTGAAAGAAAAGAGTTTCAATAAAAAGTAGTATACTTCTAATAAATCTTCTAGACAAGTATTTTATTAAAATAAGCACTGATTTTTCAAGTACTCGGGTATAGGTTTGATGTAAGAAATATAGAATATGTATTCAAAAAGGAGGTAAAATAATTTTACGAGCATGCATTATTTTTTATGAAGATACAGAATATTTTATCTCATCTAAGGTAAAAAAATAATTTTATGTTTCTATGGTTGATATAGCATATATTTTCAAATTTCCCCATAGAATAGTGTTTCACATTAGTTAAATATCAGCTGGGGACAATGTTCGTATGTCAGAGGATATTATATCTTTTTTTTGGAACCTCACACATCAAGAAGATGTTTGTGAAGGATTTTAATTTGGACCAAAAATCATTGGTCAAGTTCATTCAAACTACTATAGTGTCAGGGATGGATGAGTAAGATAAAATACTCTTCCCGAATATGTATATGATTTTTTTGATGTTGAGAAACATAAAATTAAATTTTAGTAGGTATATAATATGGTATATGAATTATTATTTCTATAATGATTCATGGATATCATTATAACCCTATAAAATGTTGATTTCTCTTTTTCTATAAAAGTAATGTATGATTGGTGACATCCAAACTAAACTAGGATTTCATCACAACAACATTATATCTACTCAAACACTCATAAAATTTGTATTTTTCTAGATCCAAACCAAGGTTATGTTAATTATCATTGGTGGTAAGGAGGAATAATAGTTTTAATCTCAAGCTCAGGGGGAGAACATGATATTTAATGAGGCTTATTGAAAAAGAAGTTAGTGAATCTCATTTTGAAGGAGCTAGAGTACCTCATTTGTCTAGAGGTATGAAATTCACCTCTATTGGTGCTTTAAACATTCCAATAAATACCAATATAAGTAAAGTAGTGGATAAGAATATCCCTTCTATGATAGAGGGAGTTATTTCATTTCCTAGAACCTTTCAGTAACCTTTTACAGAAACATACTATGGAGATGTGTTAGTTCAGAGGCCTGGAATGGGAGAAAATCCTATTAAGTAGGATATAGATTATATATTTGAAGAAGTTGATCAATATGTGTCTAGTGTGGAAAGGGATGAGGAAATAATGTTTATTTTTTTAGTCAAGAAAAATATGATATAATCTCTCATGAATAAAAATAGTAATTTTAGGAAACTCGTTCTAAAGAGCATGTGAGTACTCTAGAAATTGTTGTAGATCCTAAGCTTATTTTGGATCATTCGGTTTATAATGTTGAAAAGTTCATGCAAATGATAGTTGAAGAGCTCAGTGAGGTAACAAGATTTTTTGGAAATTTTTTTGGTGAATAATTAGAAGTTTACTCACTTCAGTTGGTTAAAGTTGTTGAGCCTTCTGTGAGTCCTGAACAAACATCATCACATGCTAATGATGATAAGAATTTTGAGGATAACACTCACACATTTACTATAAGTACGATTAAAAATTTCAACTAATTTAAGGATGAATTATTTAAGTTATAATTATAACATGAGATTTATATAAAATTTATTACTGAGTTAAAGAATACTTCTATTTCTATAAAATATTTGGGATCACTTCAGAATCATTATCAAAGCTTAAAAGAATATTTAATCTATAATTTTGATTTTAATGCTTTTAAAATAGATAAGTCTAATTAGATTAGTCAAATAAGAAGCGAAATTGTTTCCAAATCATTTTTTAAACTTGAAAAAAAAATGGAAACTCAATTTAAATCTATAATAATCAGTTCCATACAGAAAAATACTTCTACTTCCATTCGAAAAAAGACCTTTAGATATGTTGAGAAGTTTATAGTTTCTTTCTACTGATATATCTATTATAAAAGAAATAATTCAAATCTTTTAGTTTGATATTATCCCCTAGGACACCTTAGTTTAAAATTAGAAAGAGATGATTGAGAATTTGACCTCTGTAGATTCCGATGTTCAGTTTTTGGCTTACCATATAGGTGACTTAATGAGAAAATATATGCAGTCTTCAGTGAATATTCGTAATTTATTGAAATTGAATCTTGTTGAGAAACTGAAGATGCACCAAGTGTTAAGATTTTTTATTTTTTGATGGTAAATATTAATGAATATAAATTTATATCTATTGATAAAGGAATTGAAAGTCATCCACTAGACTGTTTATAATTCCATGGCTATAGAATCTTCTTAGGATAAGGTTAAACCTTATCATCATCCTACCCCTTATCCTATTGAAACTCTTGAACAAAAATTTCTCATAATCTGGGATGATTAATAAAAATAAATTATTTTTTAAATATTCTATTTTATTTTATTTTATACTCTATTTACTATTTATTATTATGTTGTATTTATAAGCCTATTAATTTTTAGGATAAATTTATTTGGTATCTTAAAATAACTATCACTGATAGTTTTGTGGAACATTAAATTTGTTTTAATCTATTATTATACTTTATTTTTTATTTCCCAAAATGGGGGGAAATTTTTATTAACACAACATTATACTTTTTTATTTAATTAATCTTTGATTATTTTATTATTATTTAAAACCAGAGTATTTTTGTGCTTATATTTAAATGGTTTTTATGATAATCCAAAAAAGGGAGATTGTGGGGAATACTAATTTTGATCAAACAATTTCATTTTATTTCTCATTAATTTTGATACTCACAAACACCCTCAATTGTTTAATAATGATGATACTTTAAGTGAATTTCAAGATTATGTTTATTGGAATATTTGTTTTATTTTCTATGGAATTATGTATATAATTTTTCAAAAGATCTTATTTTCTATGTATTTTGTATTTTTATTGAATTATGGAATCATTGTCCATATCCCCGTATTTAAGGAGAATGTTAGGTTTGGCAACCTAACTTCTAATAAGGAATTATGCTTTTTATACCATATGTTTGGATAAATTGAAGGATAGGGAACCTAAATTTTATGAATAAACCTACATTTTAGTATCTAACTTATAGTTAGTTAACCCAACATTTGGAATTAATATTATGTTTTGTACCATATTTTGTAAGATTCCATCTATGTAGATAAATCCCAGCATTGAAGTAGTCATCTGTGGATTTTTATTTCTAGTTATTTTCCAAGATTTCAAAAAAGGTTTTTTCTAATTAAATATATCATTAAATGTATTCAAATACCAATTAAAATGATATTAAATAATGGATTAAATATTTCCAATTTCTAAGTGCATTTAAAATTTTCAGTGGGTGTTTAAATTCAAATTTCAAGAATATTGTATGTTTTGAATATAATGATTTATTTGGAAACATTTCTATATCTTATTCACCGAAATCAAATTGGATTTATTATTTATTATCAATGGGTTTTATCTTTGGATATGGTGTATATATATTATATATAGAGAAATCATGAATTCATATAAAATATGAGAATAAAATATTTTTGAAAAACTCTATGTTTCTATAAAGTTTTGAAAGATGAATATATTTATTATTTCATTGGTATAGTATGAGATTATTGTTGTCATTGTTAAAAATATTTCTATCTATTTATAAATATTTTATAATTTTTAAAATCCATTTCTAGGACTAAAATTTGGAGACATACATGTTATAATATGCTCTTGTGTATCAGTATTTCTATTGATAAGTTAATTTTTTCTATTATGCTCTCTAGATTATTTTCTATATAATCTCATAGTTTCTTCAAAAGAATTATACGTGGATGTTTATATGATATTATTTTAAATATATATTCATTTTCTAGTTTCCTAGGTAATTGTGAGCTAAATCATATATTCAACAATCAACTTATCTTTTTTGTTGGAGTGTCAGCTTCTCATACTAAGATGTGGTTTTAATGGTTCCTTATAAAAGGGCCATAAGGCCTTGTAAAATCCTTGTTGTAAGGTATCAACTTCATGCGCTTAGTTTTAGAGGTCCCTAGTAAAAGAAAATGTTTAGTGAAATTCACTAAGCTTGTGGATAGATCATTGGTTGAGTGGATTGGGGGATTTTATGCCCCAAACCAGTATAAAAATTATTGAGTTCTTTTCTTTTTTATTATAATTCTTAGTCTTCTTCAAGAAAAGATAATTTTATCACATTCCAAATCAAAAATGGGGATTAATTTTAAATTATCCATGTGTTTTAAAAGGACACAATTCACCCCACCCCCACCCTCTTGTGTATTCAAGTTTATTCAGACCAAAAAATAGTTCTAACACTCGGTTAAAGTGAGGAATGGAATAAAAAAGAAAATTGCGGTTGGTACCATGATAAGAGATCCATGCATCTCTTTGTATCCTATAATAGGAGGAATCAAACCACATGTAGTTTCTATAAAAGAAGAATCATGTGATTTCCTAGTGTGGGTTAATTAATAATACACAATTTGAATGGAGGGTCCATATAATTGGGTCCCTTACATAGATCAAGATTTTTTATAAGTAAAATAGGTTATATATTATAGACCACTATAAGTAGTTTAGGTTCATGTGGGATAGACCATTATTTCATGAAGTTTGTAGTCATGTGATAATGACTTAGTATCATGAAGTTTAAATGTATTGAGGTAAGGACCAATCATTGTGATATTTATAGACATTTGATAAGGTTTATTATATCATGTATTGTAAGGTCGTATGAGGAGAACATTATGAACCTATCATAAATCTATGTGAATTATTTCTTATAAAATCTTGCATTGGTGTGAGGCTTCATGTTATCTTCAACTTGGGTAATCAAGGATAATTATACATTAAAGTATAAATTGTGTATGATGTATAGTCCTTCCCATTTAGAATCTAATTTTAGGGGCTCTTTTATGGGTATCATTTGTGTCCTTAAAACTATCACCATTTCTCCTTGGATGAATAATATAAGATAAGCCTTATTATTAAGATCTCATAATTACGTGTATGATGAACTTCAAGGTTATACAATGTATGTAATATTTTCTCATCAAGAAACTCTATTTCATCCAAAAATATTTGATATTTCTCATATTTGGTCAACCGATCAAAAATATCTATCTGGAGTGAGACCAATTAATTTCAAGGTGAAGGACTACCTTTGTCCCATACACTAGAGAATATGGAGTCACTTATATGGAATTATAGATAGTGGTATGATAATCTCACAGATAATTGATAATCTTTTCATGCCAAGAATTTTTATCTTTTCTACTATTTTCTAATGGGTGTTTAATAAATTATTTTTGAATGTCTCTATCTTTCTATTTTTTAGTTCATTATAATAGGATGAGTGATTTTATTTGATATTATACTCTAAATATGACTTCTTTAGACTAGATTCATAGAATTTGGTGTCATTTTATATAATTACTATGTGATTCACTCCATATATAGGGATGAATTTGGACTTCAAGATGTTGATCATAGTTTTTGTCCTAACATCTTTTAATGAAATAGCTTCTACGTATTTAAAAGAATAAGCTGGTAACATCAATGATGAATTTTATTTTCTTCAAATTGGTTGGAGGATGTGGACCCATGAAATTTATCCCCTACATGGTTGATATCCATAAGTATTTAGCAGTGTGAAATAACTTTGGGGTTTAATGGATGAATTTGGAATATATTTGGAATACATGACACTTATTTTTAAATTTTATACAATCATGCATCATGTATGGATAGAGATATAAATTTATACATATTTGGTGAAAGATATTGGTTATTATTTAATGTGTTTAATAGGTTATAATATGAAATTTATTGATTAAAATGAGGGTCACTTATTCATCAAATCTTCTGAGAAGGACCCCATCAAAGCCTCACTTTTAGAGGCCTTTCTGGGAATTTGGGTCATCTTATAGGATGAAATTTGTTTCCCATTAAATAATTTTCTAATTATTCACTTCCAATTATAGAATATTATCATTATATAGGTATATTATTATTGAATTAGTCTGAGAAATTATACTAATTTGTTGGGATAAAGATTCATCTTGGGATAAGGTGGTGTTAAATTCATTGATTTCCTATATAGATTAGTTAAAAAATTGGGAAACCACACTTCAGTGTATAATATGGATAGTTGATCATATTTTTTTATATTCATGAGATCTGTGAACAAATTATACAAGGAATCGTCTAAATTTATATGAGAACTTTGGATGTGTGATAGAACCACCTTAAAGAGAAAATGTGAAATAAACTCTAATATATAATAAATTATGGATTTTAACTCATCATTTTTTATGGAATATTCCTCATTGATCTATTTTATCACCATCTCACGATCACCTTTAAAACCCATTTGGATAATTGGGATTTGTAGGGATAGATTAAATTCTATGATAATGGATCTTTAAACTAACTCATTATTAGTTCACCCTTAGAAAAGGAGTAATTAGTAGGGAAAAACATCCTCCATTGTGGAAATAAACATAATCCTCAAAATAACTCAATTGAGTGATATATCTTTTATTTTATTTCTAATTGGGATTTGGGATACACTATAAAAGTAAATATTCCATGTTTTTGGAGTTACATTGATAAGGAAGACCTCGTCATCTGTAAATTATGTGTCAAGAGGTTCTTTCTAAGGAGAGGGTGTTATTTTAGAAATATAATAATTAATATCTTTTGATCACCTTTTGGGACACAAAGTAGACGTCAAATTTATATAAAATTGCATCTCATCTTTCTAATAAACTAGTTAACATTGGCTGAACAAGAATATACCAAAAAATATCTGTGTAATATATCAAGTATTCCTCATGATTTTATAGATAGTGGAGAAGATTTTATACTATAAAGATCGGTTCCCATAAATTCTATTTGAAATCTATGTATCATATTTTATCTTCCAACATGGTACTTATTAGATAGTAAAGGTTTATCCCCTGCATGAATCATTCCTCCAAAAAGGACCACACAAATTGATCACCCCATAGCTACTACATATAGGTTAATGGGTATCCCTTACACATGTGGCATTAAAACTATGGGATCCAATAAATGATGCTTGATAATATCAAAATCCTTCTAGAAATATTCATCCCAAAAGCAGGTCAATTCTTTCTTCATCAATTTTGTAGAGCGAAACTCTGACTAGTGAGGTTTTTAATGAAATTACTAATATAAGTGAGGTTACCTTGAGGTTATTTTAACTCTTAGAGATCTTTAGAAGGTTTAATTTCAATTATTGACATGTTTTTCTCATGATAAGCCTTGATTCCATGATGAGGAACTATGAAATCAAGGAACTTATCATAAATCTCTATGAATGCACATTTTAAAGGATTTATCTTAAAGTTTTTTGTCATAGTTTAATGAACACAATATCAAGTTTGAATTAGTGACCATGATGATTGAGGGACCTCACTCCCAAATAATACCCATAACACACCATTTTCTTAAAAATAAGAGACTTAAAAATTTAGTGCAATCCACTTTGTTATGTGGTCCCAACATTCGTCAAGAATAAGGGAACCAACCTATAATAATACACACATTGGGTGAATAATAATCTATAATGACCATGAATCCTATATCCTAGAGCTGGTACCTTCTTTTATTACATTGGCATGCATAGAATATTCAAATCCCAAAGGACTGAATAGTTTAGTAGTATCTAAGAACTATATACATACATGGAACCCTTATTACATTGGTAATTAAAAAATAATACATAACAAAGGAAAGTATTTTTCAACCTTGAACTTATTCAAATATTTCAACTTCACCACCTGGGGAAAATAGAACATATAAAATGGTGATATCAGATGCTCAGTAAGGGTTAAGTACAACTGAAGAAATAATAATTCAATGAGAATAGTCAATATAGAAAGGTAATAATTGAAAACACATTCCATTTAGTAAATAAAATGATAATTAAATGCATCCATATATTTTTTCATAGTGAAAATCTCCTATAAAATAGTAATTGAATGTTTAATGAATGTAATGCTTCATTATTGGATGTTTTGTATATGGCGCATGAACCACTGCCATCAAGATCTTTCATAAGATAGTTTAATCATTGTGGTTAAAACCCCATTTTGGAAAAAAAATCATTTCATAAGACTATTGATGGATTGAGGGGATATCTATAACCAGGCCCCACCCATGTTTTCATCTCAAAAGAATTAATTATATATTGAGTAATCAAACTATCTCATAACACATTGATGCGTTTGAATTATAAGCCTCGTGAAGGAATAAAATTTAAAAAAACATAAAATACAATGATGATTGAATAAATCATGATAATAAATATCAAATAGATATTATATATACCACATGTAATGAAATTGTTTCATAATAATAAATAGTCTCAATGTAAATATGGAATCCCTTAACTCCTTTTAATCAGTAGAATAATATGCCTCCTAAAAGTAGTATTTATCAAATGAAACATTTAATACCATGAATTAAATGAGATTCATGATAATATATACCAAATTTTAGTATACATACACCACACATAAGAAATAATTTTTTAATAATGCATATATCTCATAGAAGTAAAAAGTGAGATGAGAAAAACTCTTACCACTTTGTAATCATTTATTAAAAAGGTCACACATTTATAAAAGAAAATATTTTATTTAAATAGAAAATTGTAATTTTATAAAGTAATATTACAAACATTATATCATAAGGAATGTTTGAAATTATGTTCATGCTATATAATCTAAAAAAATATTCCTTTTACTTTTGTAAGAAAAGTCATAAAGTACCTTTTTTGGAAAATGACAGGAAGATTCCTTTTAAAACATTTTGTAAAAATTAAAAAAGGAGTTAAAATAACTTTAAAAAATCGTTGAATAATAGTAAAAACATTTTTGAAAACATTTTTAGAAAACAATAACATGGAAGAGATATATTCCCCAGTGGAGACTTAAGAAAAAACAATCCTGAATATTGATGAGATCATGAAATAACCCCTTACATTACACTTTCCTTTTGTTTAACATGCTTTAACTTCCTATATAACAGTTTAAATAATTTTATTAACTTATAACAGGATAATTTTTATATTTATGATATCTTATAGGATCCTATTATATCATTTTATTACCAACTAGTTAATAATATTTCATTGTTACCCTTATTTCGGGTATTAACTAGTTCATCTTCCTATGCATGTTTTATTGTGTAAGTCCCAGTTTTTGTCAATAGGATATATTTATATCATATATATAATGATATTAATGTTATTAATATCATATTTAATATTTATATATATATTTATAATCATTATTGAATGTTGAACATGGAAAATGAATCACATCGCGTCGTGGAGACGATATGTCATACGTACACATGAGCGAAAGTATCATTCCATTAACGGTAAAAAGGATATGAAATTGGATGGTATGTTAATTATAAAAAATCAATATCATGTAAAACTTACCAGATATATTCATTATTTCCATCATTATACCCATCCAATTAAAGTGGTGATAAAAAAACAGATTACACCGCAGTGTGGAGACGATAAGTCATACATACGTACACGTGGTGTTTTTATTTTTCATGGGATAGATAAAACATAGAATATGGTTTCTTCATAATCATAATTACATATAAAAATATATAATATATTTTATTTATTACTTTATCATTAAAAAAACTCATGAATAGTAAGTTGAAGAGGAAATGAACTTGGATGAGTTGGTAAAAACGATTACCTATTCTTCGGAGGAATTCCATTAGATATTTTCTTAAAGGATATAGGTTGGTCTTTTTGGAAGAGTAAGACCTCAATAACATTTTTAATGATGTTTTTTTGGATAAATTGTTAGGTTTTTTTGATATATAAGGCTCAAAGTGGTGTTAATAAGTGAAGGAGAAGGTGCCCTTTTATAATTGAAGTGAGGGGCACTTTTGGAAACACAAAAAATATTAAATTAATTTCCAATTTAAAATGAAACCAAAGTGATTTATTTAGAATATAAGATTATTATGGTTATAAATATTCTCATTCATGAATCTTTAGACAGTTTTAGGTCACATTATTACCCTTATCTTTTGGTTTTAACCCTTATTTAAACCCTTTAACTCTTACTGCGACAACATGTGTTTTTACTCTTTGAGTGTTAATATAGTTACTATAAAATTATAAAAGAACTATAAATGGATCATTTATAAAATTTACAATATTATCCCAATAATTTATATGAATTACCTATTTTTATAAATTTTATATCATTTAATAAAATATTATTTATTTTAAAATATCATTAATGTCAATTTTGACAATATTCATTACATGAATTTTCAAAGATATCATAACATAAATATATCTTAGAACCAACTATTTTAAAATATCCCAAATATGTTAAATTAATCTATAAAATTCGTTTATGAAACTAATTATCTCAAATTATATTTATTTTAATATTTTTGTACTCATGTATTTGTTATTTCTTTAATTAAACAATTATTGTATCATCATTATGAAATATTTTAAGTTGATTATTTTTTCATAAAAATTAAAAATAAATTATCATGATGAATATAAACATTTTATATTTCAAATTAATATTTATTTTAGAAGATATATTTTGAATAACTACATATTAAAAAAGTAATACTTATTAAAAACATTAGTATGACATATTTAATTTTCCTTAAAATAAAATACTATAAAAGGATTAAAGTCATCCAGGTGGCTCCAAGAGCTCATAAAATAAAATAAATTATAGTTTTTTATAATAATAACTCATAAAATAAAAATATTACACGTGTTAGGGTAATTTTATAATATTTATAATATTATTTTTACCCTTAATTACTCAATTTACCTTTAACTATGGTAATAAAAATTACTAATTTTACTATTAATATTGTTCAATAATAAAAGGGACTTATATACTAAATTTTTATATTATTATTTAAAATATTTAATCTATTTTTTAAAATTTAAAACATATAATAGGATAAAATTAATTTAAAATTAATCTCATAGATAGGGCGTGAAAGTGGGTTTTTAAAGTGAAAATGTTCAAAAGATTGAAATATATTTATATCCTTTTTCAGTGTAAAATTTCTTCAAATAACCTAAATTGGATTAAATGATATAAAATTTATCTTATTACACTTTAAATGCAATCAAAAATATAATTTTACACTATAAATTGTAACTACCCGGACCCAAGCAGCCACCCGAATAGTGCTAAATGGGTCGGGGGTCACTACCTTAGGCGTAGCTCCCTGAACGCCAAAGGTTGCTGACTATCAGTGAGGGTCTTATGGGTATAGTGGGGAGGTTATACCCTCTTGGTGGATAATAATGGTACCGGTCCGAGTATAATAATAAATATGCAACGGAATAAATGACTCAGGAAACTCAAACCAGACCCGTAGAGCGGAAGCACATTCAATATCGATAAACCATGAAAACAGTAAATATAAACAACAATATTAGAAAGTAAACACAACAGCTTACTGATCACTTGTAACTACTACTAAACAAAAAACATACACCCAAATTAGGTCATACATATCCATATATAAAGGTTCCAATGGCTAACCAACTGTAGGTACAAAACAAGTAAGTATGCCGATACAGGAAAGAAAGAAAAACAAAGTAAACTCCAACTAGACAAGACCTCAAGGTCCATACCATCTCCATGTAATAGGTAATGCAGTCCATCTCTTAAAGCTGACCCATTTCCTACACGTAAATCCATATAGTCTACATGCATCCTGAAGGGCCCATGTAGGGTGTGAGACGAATCCTAGTAGGATACCACCCAATGGTGCGTACCTAATATAAGTGTTTAAGAAATCATGAATTTATAAAGAAAAACCATAAAAAATATGATGCACACAAACAAAAACAAACTCCACCGGTATCCAATACCCACCATGGAGTGTCACCTGCTTCGGCCAACACCGGAATCTCTTTCATGTAACCCGGCACCATGTGCCCCCTGACACCGCGTGTCTCAAGTACTGACGTCCCGAAGGCACACCCAAGAAATAGTAGCTCAGAGGAACAGTGATATCTATCCTCAAATAAGTAACTTGAGAGACAGCAATGTTTTCCCTCAAATAAAGTAACCATAGGTACAGCGATGTGTGCTCTCAAATAAAGTAACCGGAGGGACAGCGATGTCTGCCCTCAAATAATGGTGAGCCTCTTCCCCTAACCTGATATCCTCAATATTATCCCCTGAAGGCTCCTCACCATCCATGTGGATTCCTTCGACAAGCACCCCCAAACCAATAATACCTAAACCACAACTAACGAGGGCCACTACCCACACTATTGGTCAAAACCACCTCATCGTGGATTCTTTCTGTATGCACACTACTCATAGTTCTGGGTGAGTGGTAATCACCAAAATAATACCCAAGCCACAACACCTCTGACACCTCGTGTCCCTGCAACCATGCCGCTTAAGTCCGACGGCCTCTCCATCCAAGTAAACTGGGCAATTCCCTAACCTGATAATCAACATGCCTTAAACTGACGTCCATGACGCCCAATCCCATGGTCAGAACCACCCAATGTAACTCGGGGCAAGCCCAACCTGTGATCAGCATCACTCAAGAATATATGGTCCATTCCCAACATAACCCAAAGGTTCCAGCATATGTAATTCAGTAATTACATATATATCACATTTAAACAAAACACATAAATAGGTAAAACAATCTAAACAGTTTAATTTCACTAATGAAGTGTTGTCCCATACCAGTACTGAGGTCTTTAAGGTATCCAAAAATTCATATCAATGTTTAATGAACTATACTCAATATTTTAAAATAGTACAATATATTTATAACCATTTTGGCACCCCCTTAAAATGCCCCGATGAGCAACAGCCACTCGTCCGGCCCCGCTCAAGAAAAATTGTTAATAGGGCATACCCAAAGGCATTTCATAGGTCAAATAACAACTAACAGGAAATAGCATGTAATACAGGGTCACGCTCAAAATACCCGAAAACTCACCAAAGGATGTGCCGCCCAAAATTCAGTGAAAACACAAAAATATGTATGCACCACCTACCTGAGACTCATATATTTAGGCACTTACGATATCGAGCTCCAATTTGTAGCATATTTTTGTAGATTTATGTTTCCGTAAAATCCTGGAAATTCCACTCAGATGGGAATTGTGATGCGTGAGGCAAGGAAACTGAAACGGAATTGGGTTCATGGGTTTAGCTTCGCTGTTGAGATCCCAGATCCACTGATGGATTGAAGAATGGACTCCGGATAAAGAATATAGGGCAAGGTGTGTTCTTCAGAACTTGGGAACAGACCTGTTCCAAAGTTGGGGAAGAAGAATATATTTTCCAAAATAAGTCGTGATTCCCTTTCATTTAATCGAATAAAAAAAGTACACTGCATGTATTTGAGGACTACACGCTATGTAGTGGCCTTTTCCATACTCCGGCTTAATTAGAGATATCCACACGGCTTGGGTGCTCTACACGGGTTGAAACACGGCTTGAACATAGCTAGTACACAGAAGGGAGGATTCAAGGTGTGTCGAGCAACACTACACACCATGTAGTATGAAATTTCTACACGATCACCACACGACATGTACTCGGCAAGCACAAGGCCAATACTCACCTAACCCATACATGGTGTATACTTTAGGGTACATGGTGTCGAGTCAGGAAATTCCTAGAACTTCCCATATTTTCACAGTTTTCTCATGAACAAGCCCAAAATTCAAACAGGGTCGGGATTTTGACCCGTTCTAAAAACTTGAGTTCTTACAATATCCCCACCTTAACATAGATCATACCCAAGCTATCAAATAAAACCTGGAGATGGCACCGAACATACCAATGTGATTAAGATAACTCGGACTTCTCTGATCTCAAAGGTTCTTGATAAATTCTTCAAGGGGCTCCCCACCTTAGGAATTTCCTAACTCGGTCTCAACTTGACAAAACTCAACAAAACAAAGGTTCACTAACCTGTTTCCGGACTCATGGTCCTCATGTGATGCATCTTCACCCCTATGCTTCTTTGGTTCTCTCGTTCCATTTTTGACACCCTAAACATCTCCCACACTACATTGTTGTCCGCCTCCATGAGGTCTTTCATCCCATGGATGCTCAAAATGAACATAGCGCCTAGCACCTCAAGTAACATGCATCCTTGATTCCCCGATGCCCATGGAACCTCATGTAACCAACATCCTCGATGCCCCTGATGCTACGCATCTCATACATATATATAAATATATCACGTAGCTGATATGGTTATAATCCCACTAACCATCATCTAGTCAGTCTGCATAGGTTCTATGCATCATGTGCAGTAAAAATGACATTCCTCTATAGGTCATTTCAAAAAGAAAAAATGGAAATCACTGCAACACCTATGGTGTACCTCTAACCGTCATTATCTCACCAGCCTACTCATCCCCTGGTAGCTCCATGGTGTGCACTTGTCCTGAAGCACGACTGCCTGATGCCTGACCTCCTTGCAGTGTTTCTCCAGTCACTAGCCACTGACCCTTCAGCTGGATCCCGCTATCTCTATCACATCCTCCATGTGCTGATGAACCTCGGCTATTGTCCCCTGGTACCGAACCTGAACCAACTCCAGATGCCACCATTTATCTTGGTCCCTGCTTGCCGGTTGTCTAAGAAGGCTTCATGTAGAACCTCTCCAGATGCTCGACCTACCCACATGCTCGGAACTCCTTTGGAAGCCTATCACACTGAGTCTAAACATGTCATGGCTTCCCACACTGAAATAAAACCACTTCTGAACTACTAAGAGGTGGTATAGCAGAGTCCTTGTCCTAACTTCCCTACTAGAATTCATCTCGTCCTCACTTACTGTTATCTGAATCATCACCTAAAGCCGTCTCTTGGCCAACCTGGGGCATATCCCTCTGGTTACCCCCGCTATGAGCACCTGATTCACCACCTCTAAAAAAGAACCCAGCCTGAAGATATTCACCCCAGCCTGAAGATATTCACTTGGATCTAAATGGAGTGTTTTAAGACATCCTCGATGAGCCTCACCCTAGCGATGTCATCTCTTACCATACCAGGTGAAAAGTGAGATAGATCAGTGAAAGTAGTTGCATAGTCCATGACAGACATGTCTCCCTACTGAAGGCTCAAGAACTCCTGAGCTCTCACTTACCTCAGTGTCTATGGGTAAAATTTATTGACAAACCTATCCTCGAAGTCTCTGTATGCTAGTCCCTCATGCATGCGAGCCTGAACCTGCACATCCCACCAATGATTTTCTGGTCCTCGCAGCACGTACGTCGCCAGCATGACCCTCTGCCCTGGAGGCGTCTCGAGCTGCTCGAAGATCATCTGCATGATCTCTATCCAGTTCTCAACCTCTTGTGGACCACCCTCATCGTAAAAAAGTGGCGGGTGATTTGACTGGAACTCCCGCATCAGATATTCCATTTATGGATCTTTACCCTACGCACCTCTTTCAATCCCCTACAAGACATGTAATCAGGTAGCTCGGAGCTACTCATCAAGCCATGGTGTGAATGCTGCCAAACTCGACTGTTGTCCTGCCTGCACTGGATCCTAAACCCGAGTATGTTCCTCAGCCAGTACCTATGGCTCCTTCTATGCCTACACCGGATCCTGAACCTGATCATGTGGCACTTTATCATCTCTCACCTGATGCTCCATTTGAGTCAACTAAAAGGAACCCAATGAATACCATAAATGGTTAGACAACCAATATATATATATATATATAACAATATATATTCAACGTAGATAAGTAAAGTAGTAAAGAGGCAGTATGAAACAACTACCATTACTCTCTCCTATCGCAACCCATGCCCATGGCATCCCGGCCTCATGGCCTCCTTACCTGCCCTCAATAGAGCCAAGTATCAAAAGTACCACGGGGCATGCCCATCCTGACCACTGACGTTTCCTCAAACCGACGACCGAGTTGCCCAATCCTGATGATCAAAATCACCTCAACCATAGTACATGCCTGCTCATATAAGAGCCAGACCCAAATATCATGAAATCTACAAATATACAAAGAATGGCACAACACATTGCAATAACAAGAAATTTTATGAGTTTTTTCAACTATTCACATTTCAAAAGAATACAAAGCATGGAAATTGACATTTTTCACATGGTATTATCACATCACAAAGCATATGTGCAGTTATGGAATTGAAATACCCTAAAATGTGCCTATAAAAATCCAAGAAAACAAGTCTTTCCATATCATCCCAAGGTCCAATCCTCCCTTACCGCACCAGGTCAATGGTTACATATCACAATCAATAACATCACACACCAAGTGATCCACTAAGGTGGAAATCCTATAAAATGTAATCTGAGAAAAATAAAATAGCAATTCCAACCCACAGAAACTTGGTCCATTCCTCGTACATGGGGCTCCAGGCAACCAAGAACAAGCTAGAAACCCAGTTCCAGTCACAACCTATTTCCATTCTACCATATCCCAAATAGTAAAAGCAGTAGTAAATAAAAGATAAGTCTCAATCTCATTAGTCTCCAGAAAAAAACGATTAATAAATCCCTATTAAGAACTCCTTTGATACAACTTTGTAACGACCCAGGCCTAAGCAACCACTCGAATAGTGCTAAACGGGTCGGGTGTCACTACCTTAGGCGGACCTCCCCAAATGCAAAAGGGTGTCGACTAGCAGCAAGGGTCTTATAGGTATATTGGGGAGGCTATACCCTCTCAGAGGATAATAATGGTACTAGTCCGAGTATAATAATAAATATGCAATAGAATAAAAGACTCATCAGACTCAAACCAGACCCTCAGAGCGGAAGCACATTCAATATCGATAAATAGAGGAAGTAGTAAATATAAAAAATATCAACGGAAAATAAACACAATAGAATGCTGATCACTTGTAACTACTACTAAACAACAAACATACATCCAAAGTAGGTCATACATATCCATATTTAAATGCACCAATGGCTAACCAACTGTAGCTATAAAACAAGTAAGTATGATGATACAGGAAAGGAAGAAAAACATAGTAAACTCTAGCTAGGCAAGACCTCAAGGGCCATACCATCTCCATGCAATAGCTAATGTAGTCCAGCTCCTGAAACTAACCTCTTTCCTGCACATAAATCTATAAAGTCTGCACACTTCCTGAAGGGCCCATGCAGGGTGTGAGATTAATCTTAGTAGGATACCACCCAACGGTGCATACCTAATATAAGTGTTTAAGCAGGAATGCAGTTATAAATAAACATTGTAAAGAGTATGATGCACACAAACTCCACTGGTGCCTAGCAGCCACCATAGAGTGTCACCTACTTCGGCCAATGCCAGAATCACTATCATGTAACCCGACACCATGTTTCCCCCTGACACCGTGTGTCTCAAGTACCGACATCCCAAAGGCATGCCCAAAAAATAGTAGCTCTAAGGAACAGTGATGCTTGTCCTCAAATAAGTAACCGGAGGGACAGCGATGTCTGCCCTCAAATAAAGTAAACAGAGGGATAGTGATATGTGCCCTCAAATAAAGTAACCAGAATGACAGCGATGTTTGCCCTCAAATAATAGAAAGCCTATGCCCCCAACCCGATAGCCTCAATGTTATACCCTAAAGGCTCCTTACCTTCCATTCAGCTTCCTTCAGCAAGCACACCAAAACCAATAATAACTAAACTGAAACTAATGGGGGCCTCTACCCACACGAGTTGTCAAAACCACCTCATCAGGGAGTCTCTCTGTGTGCACACTACTCATAGTTCCAAGTTAGTGGTAATCACCAAAATAGTACACAAGCCACAACACCTCTGACACCACATGTCCCTACGACCAAGCCACTCAACTCCGACGGCCATGCCATCCAAGTAAATTGGGCTATGCCCCAACCTGATAGTCACCCTGCCTCAAGCTGATGTCCATGACGCCCAATCCCATGGTCAGAACCACCCAATGTAACCTGGGACAAGCCTAACCTATGATCAGCATCACTCAAGAATATTCAATCCATTCCCAACACAACCGAAAGGCTCTAGCATATGTAAGTCAGCAATTGCATATATAACACATTTAAACAAAACACATAAATAGTAAAAACAATCTAAACAGTTGAATTTCACTAAGAAATTGTGGTCCCATACCAGCACTGAGGTCTTTAAGGTCTCCAAAAATTCATATCAAGGTTCAATGAACTATACTCAATAGTTTAAAACAATACAATCTATTTATAAACATTTTGGCACCCTTGCCAAAATTCCACAATGAACAACAGCAACTAGCTCGGCCTCGCTCAAGAAAAACTGGTAACAGGGCATTCTCAAAGGCATCCCATATGGAAAATAACAACTAAACAGGAAATATCATGTAATACAGGGTCACGCTCAAAATACCCGAAAATGCGCCAAAGGTCGTGCTGCCC
This sequence comes from Viscum album, assembly GCA_963277665.1. Classification (NCBI taxonomy): domain Eukaryota; kingdom Viridiplantae; phylum Streptophyta; class Magnoliopsida; order Santalales; family Viscaceae; genus Viscum; species Viscum album. Next base: position 707,786,916 of record OY728147.1, on the reverse strand, counting down.
AAAAGCCTACGAAAACACAAAAATATGTATGTATCACCTACCTAAGACTCATAGACGTAGGAACATTTGATATCGAGCTCCAATTCAAAGTAGATTTTCATAGATCTATGTTTCTTTCAAATCTAGGAAATTCCACTTGGATGGAAACTGTGATGCGTAAGGTAAGAAAACTGGAATGGAACAAGGTGCGCGGGTTTAGCCTCGTTGTTGCGATCCCACAGCCACCGATGGATTGAAGAACGGACTCCAGATGATGAATCTAGGGCAAGGTATGTTCTTCAGAACTTCATAACAGACCTATTCCGAAGTTAGGGAAGAAGAAGCTATTTTCCTAAATAAGACGCAACACCCTTTCATTTAAGTGAATAAAAAAAGTACATGGTGTGTATTTGAAAACTATATGCCATGTAGTGGCCTTTTCTGTACTACGACTAAAGCGGAGATAGCCACATGACTTGGGCGCTCCACACGGGTTGACACATAGCTTGAACATAGATGGTACCAAGAAGGGAGGATACACAGCGTGTCGAGCAACACTATACACCGTGTAGTAGGAAATTTCTACATGGTCATCACACGACATGTACTCAGCATGCCCACAGCTGATACTCACCTAACCCATACACAGTGTGTACTTTATGGTACACGGCGTGTAGTCTTGAAATTTCCATAACTTCCCAGATTTTCACAGTTTTCTCAGGAAAAAGCCAAAAAAATCAAACAGGGTCGGGATTTTGACTCGTTCTAAAAACCTGGGTTCTTACATAAATGTTTTAGAAAAAAATTCTTCTCAATTAACATTCAGTATTTTTCACCATTCATAAAAACATGAAACTTATCAGAAAAATATAAAAAATTAAATCAAGGTAAATTTTAATATTATTATTTCAAATAAGAAGTTTATTTTTAAAATATAATTTATAAAAGTTTCAGAAACTAGATTTAAAACAATTATGCCATAAAAAATTGGTAAAAGTGCCTTTTTAAAAAATATATCCTTTTAAATCATAAAATTATAGTTATATTTCTATCATTTCCAGAAAACACATATAATGAATTTTAACCATTATACTGATCATAATATTTATAAATTTAATGAATATCATTCTCTTATAGTAATTAATTTGATTTATTAGGTTAAAGCACCTTTTTCGCATAATAATAGTTTTTTTATAAAAATATTTCCTTTATATTCAATGGGTTTTATATTTATTTATATTTAATTTGTAACCAATGAATTCAATTATATATTTCATAAGTTATTTAATCCTATTCAAAACCACCAATTTAATGTTTATGAGATAATTTTCATTTTAAATAATAATATTATTAGTATATTTTGGTTTGTTTAAGCTCAGTGTTGCGTGCAATGTAAGCTATCTAAGAAGTTAAATTTAAAAATGGATATACCATAAAATATTGGGGATTTACATTATCCCCTCCTTCAAAAAATTATTTCCTCAAAATTTTAACTCAGGATCGAAAACTAGGGGTTTGACTTTATAAAATATCTTTGTTGAAATCCCACATCAAAAAAAGTATTAATGAAACTTACACTTTAAAATAAATAAAGGGAAGTATGAATTTCACCTGAGATAATACATACTAGGGTTCCATGTAGTAAAACATAGACATCGAAGAGAAAACTAACTATCAAGTTCTGATGTAGAGTGATATAGAACATGTTCATGATAAATTTAATAATCACAAAACCATAATTCTGTGATGAGTTAAAAGGGTCGTTGATTTCTTAGTATGAAAAGTAAATAGATAAATTTTTTGTTTTAAGATATTTTTCATTAAGTTGAGTAATTATATTACTATGTAGACTAATAACATAATAAAATATACATACTTAACAAATATAGTTTCATACTTTAATCAATTCCCACGATAAACTTATCTTTTTCTCCAAATGATGAGTATTTAAGATGAATTTCTCATTCATGAAGAATTTGAATCAACTTATATAGATCTGAAAATCCAAAAAATATAACTATCTATTCCCCCTATCTTTATAAATTAACCAAAACCAAAAAGGTTAGAATAATATAAGATAATTCCTCACAAATATTAAACCTTTCTATGATAGATAACAACTTTAATCTCCAAAATTCAACGGTAATGCCCAAAGTTCAACATAGATCATTCATAAAATAGTTATCCTTCCTCAAAAATATTATAGACTAAGATTGAAACCCAAAAATTTGAAATATTTGATTACATGGTCTTCTAAATAACTTCAATCACTCTTAATGCCTCATACCCAAGAAAAGATAATTTCCAAAATCACATGACCTCCAATATATGCTAACTATTTTCATAAATAACCTGAATCTCCATAATTCTACAAAAAAAATAATATTTGAATCCAAAATACAATAAAACCTTTGTTCTTCATAATATTATATTTACCTTAACCTTTATGGATTCCCAAAACTGTGAACATATTCTGAAATAACATTAATCACCTAATCACTGAATCATTATCAAATCCAAAGGTTATCTATTTGATAAAAAAATTCCCTAAAATAAAAACAATATTTATCCATTAGATATTTTAACTAAAAAAATCAGGCTAACTAGGAGTTCACGTAGCCTAGTGGTAGGTTTTACACCCTTTCACCCTTTGTTTTTGGGTTCAAACCCCACGGCCTTTTCGAATATGATGGGTTGTCACCCAACCTACAAGTTGTAATTTTTTTAAAACTCTATTAATATTATCCAAAAAATTTATAAGAATCCTAAAAAATAACCTAAATATATTTAAAACTATATTAATTTTTCAACTAAAAAGGTTATCTCATATGTTTCATTTTGTATTCCCAATAATATAAATACCCATAATTACCATAAATTCAATGATCATATAAACCCTAATAATTATCCTTGCCTTTAAATATATGTCCATAAAATGAAAAGTAATTATTCCTTAAATAACTTTTACACTCGTACTAAACCAATGGTTTGTGTTCCCTGATCTATTTTTTCCTAAATATAGTTCTCAAGGATTCAACTAAACTTGCTCTGATACCAACTATAATGAATCTAGCTCCAATGACCCATATCTGGTGCCTTCCTTTATTACATTAGCATAGATACAAGATTCAAATCCAAAATGACCAAATAGTTTAGTAGTATCTAAGAACTACAAGCATACATGGTACCATTATTTCATTGGTAATTAAAAAAAATAAAACATAAAAAAGGAAAGTAATTTGCATCCTTGAACTTATTGAAACATTTCATATTTATCACATGGGTAAAAGAGAACAAATAAAAGGGTAATCTCTGATGATCATTAAGGGTTAAGTATAATGGAATAAATAATAATTCAATGAGAATAATCAATATGGTATGATAAATAACTAAAAACACATTCTATTTGATCAGTAAACTGAGAATGAAATTCATCCATATATTTTTTTCATACTAAAAATCTCCTGGATAATAATAATTGAAAGATAAATGAAATAAATGCTTAATTATTGGATGTCATGTATCTGTCACATGAACCACTATTGTCAATACATTTAACAAGATAGTTTAATCATTGTTGGTAAATACCAATTTTGGACAAAGTTGTCATCTCCTAAGACTACTGATGCATTGAGGGGCTATCTATAACCAAGCATCGCCGAGTAATCAAAGTGTCCCATACCACTTTGATACATTTGATTTATAAGCATCATGAAGGGATATAATTTAACAAAACTTAAAATACCATAAGGATTTAATAAATAATGATATTACATGTCAAATGGCTAGTATATACACCACATTGAAGAGGATTGGGGTATAATAACAAATATGTATCAATATAATTTAAGATGTAATCCCTTACCTCCTTTTAATCATTAGAATCGTATGCCTCATAAAAGTAGTATTTATCATATAAAACATTGAATACCATGATGATAATGATATTAATGATAATATATATCATTGGTAATTATACATACACCATATATAAAAAATAAGTGGTGAATAAGGCATATATCTCACATATTAAAAAAGTGAGATAAGAAAAATCCTTACCACTTTGTAATCATTTACTTAAAAGGTCACGCATTTATAAAAGAAAATATTTTATTTAAAAATAACATTGTAAAATTATAAATTAATCTTGAAAAAATTAGGGCTTCAAGATGTTGGGAAATTCTATTTATGTTGTATAAGTTAAAAAATATTCCTTTTACTTTTGTAAGAAAATTTATATAGTACCTTGTTTTGGAAAATGACAGGAATATTTCTTTTAAAAAAATTTGTAAAAAAAAGATGTGAAAATGAATTTAAATAGCTATTTTATAATATTAAAAATATTTTTGAAAACATTTTTATAAAATAATAACGTGGAAGATAAATATTCCCCTGTGGAGACTTAAACAAAAATAATCCTAAATAACGATGATATTGTAAAATAACCCCTTATCATGTACTTTACTTTTGTTGAACATGATTTTAATTCCTATATAATCATTTAAATAATGTTATTAACTTATATAAAAATAATTTTCATATTTATGATATCATATATGATACTATTATATCATTTTATCACCTTTTTATTAATAATATTTTATTATTACCCTTGTTTTGGGTGTCAATTTGTTCATTTTCCTATGCATGTTTTGTTATGTAAGTACCAGTTCTTGTGCATATTATATACTTCCTCCATATCTATAATGATATTAATATCATATTTAATAATTAAATATAGTTTTATAATCATTCATTAATGTTGAACATGTAAAATGAATCACATCGTGTCATGGAAATGGTAGGTCGTACGTACGCACGAGCGACGGTATCATTCTATTAACTGTAAAAAAGGATAATTAATTAGATGTTATATTAATTATAAATAATCAATATTATTTCATAATTACCATATATATTCATTATTACCATCATTATACCCATCCAAGTAAAGTGGTGACAAAAAATAGATTACACCTTGGTGTGGATATTGTAAGTCGTACGTACGCACGCACGGTGTTTTTATTTTTTGTAGGATGGATAAAACATAAAATATGGTTACCCCAAAATCATAATAACATATCAGAATATATATGATAATATATTTATTACATTACCATGGAAACAAATCATGAATAGGAAGTATAATATTTAATGAACTTGGATGAGTTGGTAAAAATGATTACCTATTCTTCGGAATACTTACTTTAGATATTTTCTTAAGGGGTATAGGGTGGTATTTTTGGAATAAAAGGACCTAAATAAATTGTTTAAGTATGTTGGGATGATAGATGGTTAGTTTTTGGTCTGGATATAAGGCTCAAATTTGTGTAAAGAAGTGAGGGAGTTGGTGCCATTTTATAATTGAAGTGAGGGGCACTTTTGGAAGCTCATCAAATATTAAATTAATATAAATTTATTTTCAAATAAAAAAGGATATAAAGTGATTTATTTTGAATATAAGATGATTATTGTTCTAAATATTTTCGTCCTATAATTTTTAGAAAAAATTAGCTCACATTATTACCCTTATCTTTGGGTTTTAAAGCTTATTTAAACCCGCTAACTCTTACCGTGACAACATGTATTTTTACTCTTTAAAGGTTAATATAGTTACTATAAAATTCAAAACGAACCATAAATGGATCATTGATGATAGTTTAAACCTTATCCTAATATTTTTTATTAATTTTCTATTTTTTTAATTTTATATAGTTTAATAAAATAATATTTATTTTAAAATATCATTAATGTCAATTTTTCCACTATTCATTACTTGACATTTTAAAAATATCATAACATCAAGATGTCATAAAAAATATTCTAAAATATCCCCAGTATGTCAAATTCATCTATAAAATTTTTGGAAGATACTAATTATCAAAAATTATATTTATTTTAATGTTTTTATAATCAATTATTTGATATTTCCATTAATTAAAAAATTATTGTATCATCATTGTGAAAGATTTTAAGTTAATTATTTATTTATTAAAAATTAAAAATAAATTATCATGATGTAGATAAAAAATTATATTTCAATTTATTATTTATATTCTAATATGTCTTCAAAATAACCATATATTAAAAGTGTAATACTTATTAAAAACATGAGTATGACATATTTGACTTTCCTTAAAATAAAATACTATAAAAGGATTAAAGTCATCCAAGTGGCTCCAAGAGCTCACCAAATTGGACCAAGGATTATTTTGGTCAACATTAACTCTTCCAATAAAATTATTATAAGTGTTATAAAAATTTTATAATATTTATTGTATTATTTTTACCCTTAATTAATCGATTTAACCTTAACCTTGGTAACAAAAAACATTACTAAAGTTACAATTCATATTTTTCAAAAATAAAAGGGAAATATTTACTAAATTTAAAAATTATTATTCCAAATATTAAACCCATTTTTTCAAATTCAAAATATATAATTTTCTAAAATTAATTTAAAATTAACCACGTAGACAGGGCATGAAAGCATGTTTTAAAGTGAACAAATTCAAAATATTGGAATGTTTTATATCCTTATTCAATGTGAACTTTATTAAAATGAACTAAATTGGATTAAAAGATATAAAATTTATCTAATTATAATTTAAACCCAATAATGAATATAATTTAACACTATAATTTATTTAGATGAAAATGTCATTTTCTATTAAAATTCAGTATTTTCACTATTCATCAAACTCATTAGAAAAATACCAAAATTTCAATCAATGAAAATATTTATATTACTATTTAAAATAAGAAGTTTGTTTTTTCAAATATAATTTATAAAATTTTCAAAAATTATATTTAAAACAAGTGCATCTTCAAAAGGTAGTAAAACTACCTTTAAAAAAATATAGTCTTTTAATGCATAAAATTGGATTTATTTTTCTATAATGTATAGAAAATTAATAGTGTTAATTCTAAACATTATATTGAATATATTATAAATAAATTTTATTATGATAATTTAGTGATAGTAATAAATTTAATTTATTAGGATAAATCACCTTTGGTGCATAATAATAATTTTTTTATAAAAAAACATTTTCTTTATATTCAATAGGTTTTTATATTTATTTATATTTCATTGGTAACCAATGAATTTAATCATATATCTTTATAAGTTATTTAATCTTATTAATAAACACTAATTTAACAGATCTGATATAATTGTCATTTTAAAGATTAATATTAATAGTATATTGTGGTTCATTTAAACTCAGTGTTGCATGAAATATAATCTATCAAAGAAGATAAATTTAAAAATACACATACTGTAAAATCCTGGGGTGTTACAAAATATATGGATTATTCATCTTAAAGTTCCATAAATATTTGGTAATATTTTGAATAACCATCAATAATAGATAAGTCTTGAAACCTAGTGGTTGTATTAATTATAAATTCTATTAATTGAATGGTAAAGTCCTCTATTGTAAAAAAAGTATTTAAATCCCTAAAGTCAACAAATACTATTATGTTTTCATTATTTTACTTAATTGGGTCAATTTTGGTATGTTGTTTGGGGTAGGAAATCCTGAATGAAGTTTTCCTTGATAAACCAGTCTCCCTTCACTTCTACCTTATCACCATGAGTTGAATGAATCCTTCTAACCACCTATTTGTAACCATAGTGGTTAGATAGAAATTTTGATTGGTGAATAACCACTTGATGATATAGTCCTAATATATTTTTATTGTTCCATGAGAACACATCCTAATGTTGTTTGATAAAATAATTGTATTATTCCTAATCCATGGGAGTAGTATCCACATTGAACAATATGGATCATGGGTTTTATTTGGTGTCCCATTTCACCTCATTTAACTCATCATAAGTTGTTTAGAAACCTTCCTCAAAAACATTATGGGGAATCTCCTACATCTTCTCCCTCATTGTCATCAATAATATAGGGTTCATTTTCTTCCTAAGTTTTAATAAATTTCTCATATGTATTATCATCTTTTTCAATATTTTAGTAACATATAGAGGTTCAAATCTTATCTATATAATTTAAAACCATATAGGTGAAGATTCCCAATCCTTTCATTCCTTTATAATGTCACATTTTCAATTGATTAAAAATACTTGGTTATGTTGAGATAATATTAGTAAAACATGTATTATATTAAATTTGTTCATAATTTAGATTGATACATATGGTTTGAAAAAGAATCTCTCTTTTTAACCAATGGAGGTTGCTCAATATAAGAATTTTCTTAGTCATAATAGGACCAGAGAGTAATTTATAGATCTATTTATTTATCTTACATAACCATATGATTCCTTAATTATGATATCATGGATATAATTTGATTAATATGAAGTATGAAACTTACTTTCAACTCACTATAGGGATTAATGGGAGTAGCTTTTATCCCATTAAAAGTTGTGATCTATGTTATTCCATCAAACTAAAGTTTCTTTCCTTCCTATTTTTAATATCTTACATCAACATGTCAATATTCATAGAAGTGAAAGGGTATATTATCACTATAAAGTACTACAAACATTCTATTAATGGTATATTTTGACTCAATTATTATATAAATAGGTCACTTCAACATGCATATAAATTTGAATTCTTATTAATAAAAAATTGGAGGTAATGTCTTAATGCACAAATATGAATTAAAAATAGACAAAAAAACTCAATATTGGGTCTTTAATCTTATCTTTCCAAGTGGTTTCTTATTAGTCTTATAAAATCATTAAATAGTTAGATCAAAAGGATGTTGATAAACATTATGATATCCTAATCAATAAAGAGTTCATGTCAGGATTAGATTTCTTACAGAGTTATTATCCACACTTTCCCAATATATATTGATGTCATAAATCTTTCTAAAAATATAAAAATGTCTCGTGTTCCCTTATATATTGGATTCTCAATAATTTTTATAATGTAAATTATTATGTGGAGCTCATTTGTTTCAATCTCATTCAATTATGTTTTAGTGGTTGCCTCTCCAATTTATAACTCTTAAGGGATTGGAATATCCTTAATGATAGCCTCCCTAAGTTCCTTAGGGAGATGAATGAAATATATAATTGAAATTCATCTAGGTAATAGTATGATATTATTAAACATAGCATATTTATTAGTCAATATACAATATTTCCTTTAAAAGGGATACTCTTAATATTTAGGCTTAAGATCCAAAGTGGGTCATGATGATGATGGGAGTACTTACAAGATCAAATTTTGGGGAACTCATTTCTTGTAGGCTATGTTAAACGATCATATCCATGCATTGTTATTTATTGGATGATTTTATGTCATACAATTTATTCACCAATCTAAAAAGATTAGAGCGAGGCCTAAAATATTCAAAGTCATGTTAATAATTTAGTTAATCACTCTGAATTTCCATTATCCTAGTTTCTACTATAGTTATGATTTTATTAAGTATGAAAGAAAGACTACAGCATCTAGCTTGGTTATTTATACCTTTTACTTAGAGTAATCCTCCATGGTAATTAGCATAATGACCCATATTATAAGAATATTCTTCATCGGTATATGGGTCAGTCAAAATAATGACATTTACATAATCATAATATGATTCATCATAAAATGTAAAATATATTTTTCGGGGTAGTGCATGTCTACTAAATGTTGAGGGAATGATGTATATGAGAGTCTTGACTGGTTTAAGAACCTATGGAGGTTCCTTGAGACACCCGAGACCCACACTCTCTAGTTAGGTGAAAAAAGAACATATTTACCCATATGCATTGATACCAAGTGAGATGATCCAATATAAACATAAATATATTTTAAAATAATTCCATTAATTGAACATTAAATATCACAAATAATTACAAAACCCTAGAACTCAAAGCTGTAGTGTCTTTGCAGATTAGCTATATAGAAATTTTATTTCACATAATTACGATCATCGCTCCATATTCAAACCATATTAGATCCCCTTCAAGTCATCTCCTGGGTTATTATCATATTTATAACTTGGAGATTGGAAAAAATAATCAAGGTGTGATATCAATTTCTTAGTAAGGTAAAAACATATCAACAAGTCATAAAGGGTTATAGCACAATCATGTGATAAAATTTGCACATAGGAGAAAAATAATATTGAAATGATCATGGAAGAATATGAGTTATCCACAAGTTAAGAAACAAAAAAATGTAATTTAAAATGAAAAACTTTATACCATTAAATAATAGTATAGAATCATGAGACAATAACCATGATCCATGTATCATATCATAAGAATGTAACAATGAAATGTGGCGTAATAATAATCATAGGAAATCATAACATTTAGAGAAAGACTATTATTAATTTTATCCATGAACAAAATTATGAAAATAAGATACCCATAATCATATCTATACAAAAAACATGTATATAAATCTATTATAAATCATGTATATACTATAAACTTATTACTAAATTCATCCACAATCATTTAAACATAAACTTTTTTAAACAAATCTATTTGTAATCATGTCCACACAATAAAATTATGAATGAAGCCATCGATATCATTTCAACCCAACACAATTATGAAAAAATATATCTACAATCATGTAGAAAAACAAAAAACATGAGAAAATATATCTTTAATCATGAATACAAAAAAAATTGAACAATTATATCCTTAATAACGTCCAAAAAATAAACTTGTTAATAAATCTATCCACAATCATGTGCACACAAAAAACTTGTAAAAAAAGCTATCAAAAATCATGTCCACCTAAAAACAATTATGATTAAATATATTTGTAATCATATCCATAAAAAAATATTATGAACAAATATTTCTTCAATCATGTCCACATAACAATAATGTGAACAAAGATAATTATAATCATGTACACACAACAAGTTTTTGAACAAATCTATCTAAAATCTTGTACACACAAAACAATTATGAAACAAAGTTGTCAAAAATAATGTTTGCACAAAAAATGTGAACAGATATATCTAAAATCATGTATAGACAAAAAAAATTGTGAAAAAATCTATCTTCAATTATTCCCACATGAAAACTTTTGAAAATATTTATCTATAATAATGTCCACAAAATAACATCATTATCTCATGAGATTTTAAAACATTAACCAATGAATTAAAGGGTGATATAGGACCCCACACATCACATAATAATCATCCATAAATATGTGTTCCACATTAAATAAATCATTCATTATATCATAAAAACCTATCGGAATAAAATGGGTTTCATCACATTTCAAAATGGTATACCATAAAATGACTTCAATAATTAGATCAATTGATGCAAAAAATTAAATCATATAAAAAGATTATTTCATAAGAAAATTTTGAAGATTATTCATGAAATATAAATAAAAAGTAGATATATATTTTATATATTAGTAGAAAACTTTAATTTAATGTTTAAAAAGTGTTTTTATAAAACATTTATTAATATTTTCATAAAAAGACAAAGTTATAAGTTACTTTCAAAAATCATTTTCAAGAAGGTGACATGAAAAAAATTAAAACATAACTTTCAAATATATCACAAAAATATAGAATTTAATAGAAATAATAGTTATTTTAACAAATGTAGAGTTTAGTATAAAATATAAAATCATGAAATGACCATTTTTTTATATTTAAAATTACTTTTAATGAAACCTGCATCATTAAAAAGGATCGTAAAAAATTATTTTTAAAATAGGTAAAGATAATTACTAATATCATAAGAGATATCACACATTTTGACTTCAAAATAATAAATTAAAACATTTTTGGGAACCAATAATATTGACATGAAATAGAGAGTGTTTATTGTATAGTATTGGAATTATTATTAACAATGACATACTTTAATGGGAAATAAATTCACCAAGGAGTAATATTTGGATTAAAATTTTCATTTTCCCTTGATATAAGTAGAAAGTACCATTTAATAAATTCTTATGTTAGAAAAACAAAAATAGGATAAATAATTTCAAGAGGAAATGTTATAACAATAATTAAAGGAGATTTGAGTTAACAAAATCCCTTACAACTTCAGAAACACTTGACTTGAAAACACCATTTAAAAGGGGAAATTTTGTTGTTTTTTAAATTTATTTAGTTTCATAATATTCATGATGAAATTAATCCAAATTTTATTATATACACCACATATAATAAAACAAGTGGTGAATATATTATATGCCTCAATAATGAAAGTTGATCTAAGAAAAATCCTTACCTTAACTCTAAACTTATATGAAATCACTTTCACCTCCTATATAATAAACATTAACCATAATATTAACTTATTTAAGAAAATTTTTCATATTTATTACCTTTTCAAATATTTAATTATAATCATTCATTATACATTTATTATTTATTTATTATTTATTTTCACTATTGGATGTTAGCTATTTTGATTGTTTCACATGTTCTTAATAATGTTGCTGTTGATACACATTCTTTGATACCAATTAAATAATTATAGTATTATCTAATGTAATATAATATATATTAAATAATTATTTAAAAAGTAATAATTTCATTCCATAAGATTTTTAGTTATGATTCATGAAGATGAAATCAGTGAAAATTCTATTTTGGAAATTTTAACGAATGAATTGTGGTATATTAATAATGAGTATAAAAATTAATATTTCCTTTAAATAACCCAAAATAATTACTCATTAATATTTAATATTACTATTAATTAATTTACCATAGTCATATATGATGTAAATTTATGTAATCATTCATATATGTTGTTAAACTGAACCAAATAAGAATATGGTATAATTTATGGATAAGTATGATTAATAAGTGATTTAGTTATAATATAATTATTATATAAGTATAATATCCTTTTTAAGGTTTTATTTGTGTGATAAATTAGAATTTGTAAGAGTTTGATGTATAATATAATTGATACAAATCTATTTCTTAAATGATCAAATCATTTTTCCTCATGGTATACTCGTTTTAAGAGGTTGAATTTACAATTATCACTTACTATTAATATTATTAATATAAAACCTAATTTATCTTTACATAATATTGACAATTTCATAAATATAATATTTATTTATTAAATCCATTTTTATAACTATCCATGAAATGATGTGAGGAAAAATGAAATACCTCATTCATGGATGCGATAGTCTGTACATAACACAAGCGACATTTTCATTTTTCAAATTGATGTGATAAAGGTAGGAAATGGTTCTTAAATTAATATAATAAAATTATAATATTATAATTATAGTAATTTTATTATATTATTATTCTTATAATTGTTTTGGAGGATAGTGTATGAGAAAAATATCGAATAGAAAGTTAATGAGTGGATAATACTCACAATGAGAGTTCAAGTATTCTCTTTAAAGACCTCTTCAAAATGAAGGAATTAAAGAAATTTCATATAACTAAGGGATATGAAATTTTTAATCGTATTATATTAGAGGAAATTTATTAAGGGTTATAATATTAATAATAAGGTTATGTGTGTCTTGATGTGGGTGGAAGTAATATTCTTTTATAGGTGAAAGGAGAGACATTTTCTTGTAATTAAAAGTTAGGTGAGGGGTAAATATGGAATCGTATGAGAGTTAGGTGAGTACATTTTGGTGATACAAGTGTTTATGACTTTAAAACCTAAAAAAAATTCTATAAGGTCTATTTTTCATGTAAATTAAAAAAATTCAAGACACTTAAAATTACACATTTTTCCCTTATTAATATGGATTAAAGATCTACAATGGTAATTATTTTTTTACTAAAAATATGGGATAACCTATATTAACCAAATAAAATGTGTTTAATATTATTTTAAACTCTAATTCATTTAATTTAAATTATAATTATGACAAAAGTAACATTTAATTTAAAACATAATATATATGTAGAAGGCTATTTTCATAGAAAAATGACTTTTTTAAATATTAATTTTTATTATTATAATTTTTTAAATAATAATTATTAAATGGGTGTTAATTTTTTTATTTAAAAATAATATTAGATTCATCATTTAAAATATAACAATTTAATTTATTTTAATAAAATTTACATGACATTTATAAAAATAATTATTTGAAATATAACTATTTTATTATGGTAAATAATATTCACTTTTGTAAATTATTTTTATGTTACGAATGAAAATTAATATATTCTAAAATTTGGATATGATGATTAAATATATGAAAACCATTTTATTAAAATAAATTTATATAGTTGATAAAAATTAATTTTATTATATGCGTGCATAAAAACTGTTTTTAGAAATCTATATTTTTTAGCATAAAAAGAATTTATTCATATTTAATTCCATGTGAAGATATTTATATGAATATTAAAGTATTTTTTTATATATAGTATTAATATATTCTAAATTATATATTATTTATCAACTTTTTTAGAAATACCAAATATATAGAAAATTATTATTCTTTGGGAAAAAACATTTTTATCCATAAATGATTTTATTAATCCTTTGTGATTGATTACTTTATTAATAAGAATTAAGTTTTATAAATACATTTGTGTTAAATAAAACCTTTAATGTTATTTAAAATTATATTTTATGGAAGTTAAAAATGTATAAAATACACATTATAATGAGAATATAAAATTTATTAATAATTACAAGATTATATCATCCAATATTTTTCTTATAAATCCCTTCAAAACTTATGAATAAGATCTAAGGGTATGCTAAGTATCAGTGGTTGTTGTGGGTGGAGATTTTGATAGAATTGAACCCATAGTGATTTCTAAGATCTTGAACTTCTCCAGTAAATTATTTTTCTTATGCTACACTTAATGGAGTTCATCTTGGGCTTGGTCTAGGGAAACCCCTAGTGATGCTACATCCCTTCCAAGCTCAAATTAATAAGATTCATAAGGAACAATAATACTAATAGATTCCATTTATTTCCCCTTATTTATATATATTTCATAATAGGATTACTTGTGTTTATACCCACTAATTCAACATATTTTTGAAATAGTCATATAATTCCAAAGACTATATAAGACAAATGACCATATATGATGGTTAGATTTTATTCCTATATAGAAAATAAAATAATTCATCCTATTTTCTTATCATTTAAATTTATATTATATTTATAATTATCTACCATACATCTTTAATTCTTATCAGTGTTAAAATCATCATGAAAAATCATGAGGATAAAGAGTTTATATTCTTGGTCTGTTTTTACATGAATATTTACTCCACTTGTAATTTTCATAATGACAATTCATATTTCCTTCTCATAACATCTTAATGTTAATATTGAATTTAAATATTTTATCTTAATAATTTTTTTTGTGGTTTAATTTAGTTCATTGTTTCATGTAAAAACAATTTATTCAAAATAATATTTATTTAAAGGGAAATTAATACCAAAATATTAGGGTTTTGCATCCCACCCCAATAAATTACATACTCATAATTTTAATCATCACTCACTAGTGAAAATAGAAAAAGTTATCCATAAGATAACCAAGGATAAATATATAATATAATCCTTATTATCTTAGGAAAGACTATGAAACCCATATTTTCCCTCATAATAAAAATATCCCCAATATTGAGATTCTATACAATAATTTAAGAAAATAACCCCCATGATTTGGTATTAAGACCAATATAATTGAATAAATTTTCCTAGATACTTCATAGTTAGTATTGCACTTTTAAATAATCATAGGTTTATTTGAGATATAAAATGTGATTTTTGTATTTATATAATTAATATATAGTCTATGTGGAGATATCAAATTCATTTTAAAAATTACCTTAAATTGATTAAAATATTGAATAATAAGACTTTCACAAAGTAAATTCACACAAACATCAAATTGGGATGAAATAATCATACAAGTAGAGGTTTTGTCAGATAAATAAATATCAAATCATTAGGGTTGTGATTTGATTCACTTATAAAACTTTCTCGATGTAATGGAGTGTCTAAAATCAAAATCTAATAAGACATTCACAAATCAAGAGTAGAAGTGTGCCTTATTTATCAAGATCCATTTTAGTTGAAGTCATTAAATAGGATCTTCCTTATTCCCTTGATCTTAGAGGTTGTTGATGTCTAATATCCTCATTAGACCTATAGTTAGGGCCTTGATTTTCATAATTCCAAAAATAATTGCATTTGAAGAATTAAATTTTGGATGGATAATTAGTTGAAACCTTTATACCTTATATCATATTAACCAACCTCTTTATATCTCTTTGAAAATAACAAGCTCAATGGATAATCCTTACACACTTAAAACATATTCTTATTCCTTTGAGACATTCCCTTGGGTTCTTCTTACCACAGTCCTGAAATGTAGAAAGTTGAATCTTCTTTTCCCCAAGGTCAATTTAACCTAAAATTCTACAAAAATCAATCATTATCTCCTTTAGTGATTCTGGTAGTTTTTAAGATTTAGTTTGTTAACCATAACTCATGATATCTGGGTGAGCATATCCAAAATATTTTCAACACCATATTCCATCACATATGTTCTCTCATTGGGACAATTACCATGTTTTCCATTTAATCTCCTATTAACTAGATTTCACCCTTCTCTATCCATTACTTAAATAAAGGAAGGTTGAAGAGTAGAAATACTTAAATTAATAAATGTATGAAAGAAAACTATTAACTCAAAATAATTAACTCATAAATGGATTGCATAACCTGACCTATGAGTCTCTAGTTTCCAAAATAGGTTATCCATGGTCGTACTCCTATTAGGTTTTTTAACCTAACTAGTTATATATTACATCATAAAATTATATTTAAATACTTCACAATGGTTTATAAAGAGTATGTGAATAAAATTAATCATATCCCTTGTGAGTTTAAAACTAAGTGTGTAGTTAGGACCATTAATTTTTCACTGAATGGGGATTGGGTTAATACCCAACAAAATGTTTTTATGGTTATTACGAATAGGTGAATCTCATTTAGAGTCAATATCCACTTGTTTGTATCAAGGTAGGGATTTTATTTATATGAAACCACACACTCAATAATTTACCAAACATTTAGGATAATTTCCTATATTTAGGCTTATCCATAGGGTTATCACTAATGTTTTCTCATCCTAATACCCAAAAACAACTAAACTAATACCCAAAAACACCTAAACCCTACTCTGATTCCAATAGAAACACCTTAGACCTACACTCCTGTGTTCAATGAAAGAAACTATTATTTACCCATAGGCTTTGATACCAAGTGATATGAATCAATTTAAACATGAATATATTTTAAAATAATAACATTATTTGATCATTAAATCTCAAAAATACTCAAAAAATACCAGAACCCAAATGTTTAGTATAATTGGATATTAGTTGAAAAAAATATTATTTCACACAATTGTGGACATTTCTCTAGAATCACACTATTTGAGATCCATTTCTAGACATCTCCTAGGTTATTATCATATTAATAACTTAGGGAATGAAAAAAATAAGGAGTTAACTCAAACCATCAATAAAAGAAAAATTAATCAATAAGTTATAAAGGGTTAGATCATAGGAATATGAGAAAACATGTCCATAGGAAAAAATATGGTGAAAATTATCATAGAAGAATTCAAGTTTTCTACAAATAAAGATATAAGGGAATGTAATCTCAAATAAACAAAAATATTCCATATCATAAGATTGAGTAATAATGATACAATAATCATGATCCATGGATAATAACAGAAGAATGTCATAAATAAGTATGGAATAAGTATAAGAATATCTAATAATAACATAGTGAGTAAAGCTATATGAAATTATATCTACACACAATCTTGTTAAAAGGATACTTGAAATCATGTCCACACAAAAAACTTGTGAAAAAATCTATCAAAAATCATGTACACTATCACACCTTGACTAGACCCTTTTTAATATTTATTTATTTTTGGGTCGCAGCTTATTTCATCTTTTCTTACAAGTAATTTTTCTCTAAAAATGGATGTTTTGGGCATGTTGGGCATGTTACATGGTTAAGGTACATGGTTTACCAAACTGTGCGATAACTTCTATAATTTTACATAGTTGAACCATACAGTTAATGCACAATTTGAAAAACCATGTGGAATACCCATGAATTATTCTCCATGATCCCGGTAGAGGGTGCATAATTGGCACATGATTTTCCAAATTGTGTGTCCTAACAATGCACTGAGTCTAGATTTAAAAAAAATGAAAATGAAATGAACATTTTCTATTTTAAATTAAAATCCATAAGGGTTATCCACCCCCACCCTTATTCATGTCATGATACACCATGTCTAGGAGGGGCTCTCAACCATGCGACCTTCATCCTCTATTCCCTCTATTTTTTTTGTCTATTTTCTTCAAGATTCTTGGTGTGATCATCCCAGGTTAGATTTCATTCTTCTCATCCACCTTATTCTCCCCCCTATTTCTAGGTTTCTTTTTTCCCATGTGGTGTGCATGACTTAGGTTGAACCATAACCCAATTTGGGTGTTATTTTTGGTCGATTCTTCATTCCTAGGGTTTTTGAGAGTCAATTTGAGGCTTTTTTCAGCAAGATTCATCAAAGGAAATGTCTTTCAGACCTTTTGTGACATGATTCTTGCCTTTTGAGGTAGATTACCCTATGTATAAAACATTAAATTAATGACTATAATTTCTTGATTATTTTATTGAGGTTTTTTCATTATATTATAAACTAATAAAATTATATAAAAGTGTTATGATGAACAGAAATGGTTGTTTTTTGATTTCCATGTTTTCCCCATATTTCCATTATGGGTTTCCTTTATTAAATCAGGTTTTTAAGCTTTATTGAAAGGTCATGAACCTTGGATATTGTATTTTATTTCTAAATGGTTTAAAATGTGTGTGTTTGAAAAAAATAAGGTTTTTTTCCCTTTTGACTAGTTTTTCATAAAGCTATAATAGAATTTTTTTGGTTTCCTAATGATCCTCTTAGTGATTTTTAATCCTTTTATATATTAAATAGGAATTTTCCATATATATATATATACATATATAGGTACCATATTCATACATCTAAACTCATGGATATGGGAATATGTATATAGGGTCAAGGGGTGATTATATATATCAAGGTTTATATGTTTTTAAGTGTGAAGAATGGTTTTGGAACATAAAATATATGGTATAAAAAGTAGTTTTCCAAATGGTCAATGTCGGTTTCTAAAAGACTAAGGCTCGATAGGAACTTTATAAAGATTTTTGAAAAAGGAAGTACACTCCAATGAAATATTATATTTCTATGTTATTTTTGGAACTCATATTTTATATGATTGGGATGTTGGAATGATTTTAATAAAAGGGGGATTCGTATTGGTAGTGCAAGGAGGTGATATGTTGTTGTATGTTTTTTTCATTTTTTGTGTGATTAAAAACTAGTTTTGGTGCTACACCTACCTTTTAAAATTTGGTTATGGGAATGGAAATGGTAATTATATGTATCTGGGCTGGTGGAATATGGACTAGTACATTGGGAGAGCTAGTAGGTCCTTATATTGTCTCCATAGTAGGTTTATGCTATAACACTAACTAAAAAACAAGATGATACAGTGGGTACTCAAATAACATTTTATTTATCCTATCTACAATATTTTGGATGATTAGAGTTATTTCAATGGTTGATCACTGAGGATACAAGGATACAAAGATCCTAGAGACCAAGTTAACCTAGCTACTTCAAGATTTTAAATGGTGCTTACTCTTTTTTTTACATTATTCTCTATGGTTCCATATTTAAACGTTCTTTACTTTTCATATATAAAATTATTAAAAGTTTTTTTTCGTTTTCCACTATTTTTATCACCTTGTGATATTATTTTTACTAATATAATTTCTCATATAGACTCTTACTTTTTCATCTCATCTCTTCTTATAAGTGGTTTATTAGAAAACCTCCTATTATTTGGAAAATGGTTTTGGAAATCAAATAAGAAAATGGTTTTCCAAAATCATTTACCTATTAATTTTTTTAAAATTAATGGAAATACTTATTTTTAAATATTTATATTTTCAAATAAGCATGAGAAGGTTTTCTATTTGAAGGTAAGGCATAGGGAACTGTTTTCATTTGCCATCACTACTGGGCACTTTTATGATCAAGCCTATATATAAATCATTTTTTTAGTTTCATATTTTGGCCTATATTTTATTTATCTTCCATGGGGTATTGGGGTTCTTGTTTATTGGTTGGTGACTCATATAATCACATGGTGGTATGTATGGTTGTATTTCAGTTTTATTTCAGTTTCCTTTATCGTATCAGCCACTTGGGATTTTACTCCTTCCTACAGATAAAGGTTAGATATAATTGATGGTGGGAAAAGTAAAGGAATTATAGGAGAATATTTTCCTTATATGAGATGGTGATCATATATTGAGGAAGATTTTGGGTGATCATTGTTGTGTACTGATTTCCTAGCTTTGATACTAGTTTATTATTCTATTTATTTTTCTTCGGCATGGACATCCAGTGTATGGACAGATCATGCCAGAATTTTATTTATTTATTAGTATTTTATTCTTTATTATTCATCATGAAAAATGATTACCAAGTGGTGATTCCTTGATTACCAAGAACATGTTCCTACCTATGCAGATCATGAAATCCTTTCTGGCCTTGTCACAGGATGGTTTAGGTGTCTGATGGAGGGATAACTTAGGTTGGTTCATGAAAAAATGGCATCATAGTAGTTAGGATATTTTTTCTATATAAACCTTGGAACTCTTATAAGTAACCCTTGTTATTTGGGATGTCTGGTAGATAGATATAGGATCATCAGTACTCATGAGGTAGGTTAGGGTTTAGTGCATAATCACCGCCACTCAATAAAAAACTTGAGTTACCATGGGATGTTAGGATTTTTTATTTTGAAATTTTATATTGAGATAAAATGGGAGTTGTTCATGTGGTATAGGTTGAGATCACATGAATTGGAAACTTGTGTGTAGCCTATATACATGGTTTTATGTTACTCTCGATGACAGTTGTGTGTTTGATACATACTCCTCCAAACTATGTGGTTAATTTAGGAATGGTCACTAGTCTCTTCATGTTTAGATTTATGTTGTGGGTTATTGGTCAATTGAGTTTAGACTAAATTTGGTATGTATTTTTTACTTTAAAGTGGGATTCAAGAAAAAAAATTAGATTTTAAAGATAGAATTGTGTGTTTTGAAGTGGATTTAAGTGGTTAAAATTGGTTTGTAATTTAAAAAGGGAACTTTTTTATGGTAAAATGTTATGAAAATATATTTTTATGGTATTTGTATCAAAAATATTATATTAAAATAATGGTAATATGATTTTTAAATTTTACAATGTGGTTTTCTAAAGTAATTCTAAAAAAAGGGGGTGTCCTAAATTTTAAAATGGGTTTAGCATCGAAATAGTGATTCAAAATATATCTCTTAAGGAAACTCTTCGTTTTTGAAAATGGTTTAAATGGTAATTTCTAAAATTTTAAGTAAAGTGGTATTTTTTTCCAAGTGAGATTTATAAATTGAAATTTTTTTTACTTCTTTTAAATAAATTTTTGGAAAATGAATTGAAATAAAGTTATTTAAATTTTTCTAATGGGTATGAATCCTTTTTTTGTTATGTTTTTAAAAATGAGTCTTCACCTTTAAAAATCAAAATTGGGGATTTTTTAACGGAAAATATGAAATTTTGTAAAAAAAAATCATTTTAGTGAATTCTATTTTTAGTTTCAGTATATGATTAATAATGGGACTGTTATTTTTGGATTTGATAAGAATGAATTGATGGATTCATGTTTCATATTATTTGAGTATACCCTAGAATGACCTTGGTAAGGAGTGGATGGTAGGTCTCTAGGGTACCTTCTTTGGTTTTTTAGGTGAAGATCAGTTTTGGAAATTAGTTATGGTCATCTTTTATCGGTTTGAGTTTTTCATGATTGAGGTAGTTAGAATCTTTGAGGAATATCTGAATAAGTGTATTGTTGGGTATTCCCCTTTGAAAACTACTTAGGGAGCATCAGTTGTTTCAGTGATCATTCATTTTAATGAGATATATGCTTCAGTTTCAGTATCATCTCTTGAATGGAAAATTATTGGGTGAGTGGTTGGGATGATTGGGAAGAGTGATTTATTTTTTGGATCATTTAGGTTCACCGAGGGTTTGTTTTCTGAGAGTTGTTCATGGGTTTTCCTCCCTTGACATAAGACTGAAGCCCATGTTTGTATTATTGAGGTATATTTTTTTTGTAAATTCTCTGATGTATCTTACCTTTCTATTTTTATTAGTTGGTCCCAATTGTCTTATTAAGGTTGGTAGTCCTTCAATTTTTGGTTTTTAGAAAGTTTTTAAGTTTTTTCAATGGTCCTTGTTTAAGATGTTTTGATTCTTGGGAATGGTTTTGAGGATGGATTCATGTTATTGGTGTCTCTTAGGTTCCATATATTCTATTACCTATTTATTATCCTTTAGGGTTTTCTTATGTTATCTTTTAGAATATGAACACTTTGTGACATTTATTTCTAGTCTGAGGGACTTCATTTTATTTTCCTTTTTTAGGAATTTTGGCTTCAATGGAAGGGTACTTTGGGAAATTATGAAATCTTGTTATTGTGAATTAGCGGTGTTTTACTTTACATGCATCATTTCTCATATATTTTGGATCTCTTTAGGAATCATTAGTTATTCCATGTTGGGAGATCAATTTTTTAACAGAGTCCTAATATTGTGGGGAGGCCAACATGGAAGGATCTCATAGTAAAATTTTTATTCAATCTTCCATTATGGGGTAATAATTTATTCTTTCCCCACCTAACCCTGATCATAGTGGTTTGTTTGTCCAAGACCATGGGTCATGTGATGAATTATTGTAGAGATTCTAAGAATACCATGATGAATTTTTGTGGTGACTACTATATTAGGGGTCAGGGTGTTCCTTTTTGTGAGGTTTTATATAGAGATATGAGATTCCTTATCTTTCCATTATTCTGTTTGATGGTGTGAGTTATTTGGTCTCACTAATTCTCTCATCGGATGTGGTTCATCCTTTGAGGATGATTTCTTTGGCTTCTTTTGTATTTTGGATTATTGGGTTTGGAAAAGATAAGTGTTCATTATTCCTTAAATCTTTGGGTGTTGAGTCTCATCTTGAGCAATAGTTTGTCGTTTATTTTGTCTTGATCAACTAAATATTTTGAAATTTCTAGGGGTATAATGTGTTATGGTGGAGATAATTATCACACCCCAACCCAAAACTATTTAATTTTCATTTATTTTTGAGTCCATATTTATTTAATTTTCTTTTAGGGTGTTTTTTCTTTTAAAATGTTAGTTTTTGGGAATCCTGAGACTGAAGCACGATTTAGGTGCATAGTTTTCCAAACCATGTAGAAACTATACAAAAAATTCTATAATTTGATAGATATGAACCACACATTTAGTGTGAAGTTTACCAAAGTGTGCGGCATGTCCACGTGTGGTTCTCCAAAAGCCCAGTAGAGGGTGCATGGTTAGCACACGTTTTTCCAAATCGTGCAACCTAACAGTTCACCATGTCCATATTTAAAAAAATGAAAATAAAATGACCATTTTACACTTATTAAATTAAAACCCTTATGTGGTTTTTTCCCCCACCCTTTTACATATTTCACTCCACTGTACCTAGTAGGGGTTCTCATTAACATGACCACCCTCCTCCATTCCCTCTATTTCTGGGTCGATTTCCATCCTGATTCTTAGTTCACTAATCTCTAGTTATCTTTCCTTCTTCTACTCATCATTTTTATCCTCCTCCTCCTTCTCCCCCTATTTCTTGGTTTCTTTTCCTCCCTTAATGTGTGAGTGACCTAGGGTGAACCATAACCCAGTTTGGGAGTTTGTTTTGGGCTATTATTATTTCCTACGGCTTATGAGGGTTGATTTGAGACCCATTCTATCAATATTCATAAAATTTGGTTGTAACACCCCAAGATTTCATAGTCCGTTATTTCTTCAAAGTAATGCAATAACTTGCACTACACGCAACAACGAGTTCTAGAGCACCATTACTTACCAAACTAGCCATTCAAAAGAAGTTATGAATAATATTAACTGAATTTTGAACTTTATATAATCCTTATAATTTTAGAATCAATATTATGAGTTTATTAGATATAATATAAGAACAAATTCATTTGTTCAGATAAAAGAAGTATTTTTCAAAAAATGCAATTTTACCACCTTTTATTGGTGAACCACTTTAAATCTAATATTTTAAACTTATATATATTTAATTTTACTAAATAAATTTATTCTTTATAATTGGGAAATCAATATTTACTTTGTGTAAATTTTTGAAATTTTTCCGATGAAGTTCATTTTTTAATGATTAGTGAAAAATATTGTATTTTAATTCAAAAGTGCCTTTTAATATAATTTATTTATACGGTTATGTTATCTTTTTAATTGGTTTTAAAGTGTAATTATAATATATTTTTACCATTTAATCCAATTTTGTTTATTGGAATTAAGTTCACTTTGAAACTGGACATAAACAAGTATCAATCTTTTGATAGTTATTGTTTCTTAAAAACACGCTATTTGTTTTAACAATAGGAATAAATTTTAAATTAATTAATGCCACTTATATGTTTTTAATTTGGTAAAGTATACTTCATTTTTGAATTCGTAATATCAAAATTTTCTTAGGGTGAATTTTTGGTATTTTTCTGAAAACTTTCAATTTTTGATGAATAGTGAAAAACACTGAGTTGTTATTTAAAACTCACTTTTTATTTAAATAATTATTTATTTTATTTAAATTTATTTTAGGTCAAAATATATACATACCTATATATTTTCAATCTAATTCATTGGAGTCATTTTGTAATAATATTAGATATACAAAATTTTATTGAACTTTTCACTGTCTTTTACCCACCTCCTAGGAGAATTTGAAAATTCATATAAAATATAATTTTACCACTTTTGTGAGTTTAATTTCAAAAAATAAAATTGAAACAATTGATATCAGTAAAAAAAATTGGTTCAATAAGATGAAAATAATTTTTGGTGAATAGTAACTTTTCACTTTTATTTACCACGGTTAAAAGTAAATAGGGTAATTAAGGGTACAAATGATATTATTCTTTCCATAACACATGTCCTAATTCTATTGGTTAAATTTAAATCGAACCAAAACAAACTTAAGAATAAAATATGAACCTTTTAGGTCCACATGGACTAGATTAGGACATTTGTTATTATTTAATTTAAAGAAGGGTTAAAAGTGTTAAATTCAAAGTTTATTAACTAAACCATTTTAATATAGGGTTATACATAAGCTAAATTCTACTATAAATATTCATTATAAATATAAAAATATTTCCTACATCATGGTATTTTATTTATAATTTTTAGACATTAAATAATTAAATTTATTTATTACACAATGATGATGTAGTAATTACCTTATTCATGAAATAATCAAATAAATGGTATTATAAATATTAAAATAAATATAATTTCAAAGTTTTTATGAAATACACGAATTTTTTAGGTGAATATGACATATTAGGGCTGATTCAATGTATCTTGTTCGAATTAATCAAGTTGTGATGACTTTCACAAAAACAAAATACCAAATAGTGTCAAAATTGACATAAATTAATATTTAAAACAAATTCTATATTATTGGTTAATATAATATTCCTAAAAATGTAATATTCGGCCAAAGGTCTTAAATAATATTATATATGTCATTAATGAGCCACTTGAGGTTCTCTTGGAAGTTTAGAGTAAGTTTATTAACCATATAGAGTAAGAATACAAGAAGACACGGTAAAAGTTAAACTATTTAACTAAGAGTTAAATCTAAGAGTTAAGGTTAATATGGTGATCTAAACCTGTCTAAAACCTATTGGTTGAGAGGTTTTCGACCCATACCCACCTTATCCTTTAAATAATTCATTTTTTAGCCATTATAAACCAAAAATGAATTTATTATAAAATAATATTTTAAGTTTTTTCTAAGGTGCCCCTCACCCCTCTAATAAAAGGGCACTCCACCTTTGCTCTAATTCACACCTTCTAAGAAATTTGGCTTGGAATAACCCTTCCCAAATACCCTATCATATATCCTACCTTCATCCTAGAGGCCTTAATTTAGTCATAAATCAAACCTAAGGATCTCTTTTGATCAAATCAAAAGGAAGAACCTGAAGAAGAGGTAAATATCTCATCACCTCTTTCAAGTTCCTTTCTTCTTCCACTTCCTTTTTATTTGTTGTTTCCATTCTAAAATAAAAACTCCAGTATCTTATACATACTGTGATGTTATTATAAATATTTTACAACCAAATTCATTAGTCTATCCACCCTTTGAATGACATGTCACCATACGTGTGTACGTACGGCTTACCGTCTCCACATCGTGTTGTAATTGTTATTCAAAACATTATTATTTGGATGGGTATAATAATGATGTGTAATTGATGTAAATAATAAATATAAAATGATAATGATTATGTATATATTATATAACATCCAATTCCACACCTTTAAGGAAATGATATTTCCGCTCGTGCGTACGTACGGATTACCGTCTCCACGACGCGATGAGATTCATTTCCAAGTTCACCATTCATCGACGATTATAAAAATATATTACTAATAAGTATGTAATATATGACATAATAATGCTACTAGAGATATATATATATTTATATATATGTGTGTATTTATGTACTTACATATATCTTATTCACTTACTTCTGTTCAATACGATATGAAAACAGAAACAATGTTTATGCGTACGTACGGACTACCGTCTCCATAAACAGTGTTTTCCATTTCATGTATATGTATATTATACATGTTTATATTATAAATATATATGATATATAAATCATGTTTTATATTCTGTAATTGTTTAAATCATGATCTAAGTGATATAATCAAGAGTAACAAGTTAAAACATGTACGATAAAGAAAGCGATTATTACACGAAATGTTAATTTAACATGAAAATTATTAATAAATGGGTAGTATAAAGTCATGAATTAATAATTTATGATATCATAAATATTAATATGGTTCTGGTATAATTTAATAACATACTATGGTCTTCATACTAGAGTTTAAACGTACCCTCGACTAAAGGAAAGTGCATGGTAAGGGGTTTTTATCTCACTTCTTATTCTCGTGAGATTCATGCCATATTGACACTATTACCTTTTTGTGGTGTATGTACTGCCCATAATTGTATTATTTGTGTAATACACTTTAATTTATGTGTATTTACATATTCATTGTATGATACTTCTTTCATGGGGTGTATGTTTTGTAAGTTACCAAATTGGTAAGGGTTAATTTCAGAATCTCATTATTATCCGAGGTTGTTTTTACATAAGTATCTACTGGAAAATATTTATTATCCATGTCCATGTTTCATAAAATAGTTTTAAAAGGGATTATTTTTAAGGGACTATTTACTAAAACATAATTTTAAATGTTTTAAATATTTATTATTCTAAATCATTCTCATTAATGTCCATGTTTTCAAAATGGTTTTTAAGGATTTGTTAATATGGACATGAATGTTTTAAAAATGTTAATTACTTTCAAAAATTTCAAAGTGGTATGGGAAAATTTGATTAAAAAATGTCTTTAAATGTATTCCTCTCTAAATTGTGTAACTTTTAAATGTTTTCATGAAAAAGGGATATTTCTCTCAAAGATTTTTACAAAACATTTTCATCTATGTCAACATCCTTTGATGGATTTTAAGATTATTTGAAGTTGATTTATTATGATACAAAACTTCCATATTTTATTGAAAGTTTTGTGATATGTTTGACTATGGGTGTGTTATTTTTACACCATTCATTGATTATGGATAACGTATCGACATTTTATATGATAGTTTTAATACAAATGTTTATGTTATGTTTAAACCTTTTAATATGAGGAATGTATTGGACTTAGTAAGTGATGGGTGGAGCCTAGTATAGCCCTCAATGCATCAGTAGGTCTCATGAGACAAACTAGTGTATTGGTACAAGGCCTTGACAAAAATCTTATTTTTAGTCTTAGCACAAGGCCTTGACTATGTGGTTATGAGAGTCTGGCATTATGAATTCCATCATTATAAAAGTGGCTATTGATATTGCATGTGATTAATCTACTAGTAGAGTTTTAATGTGATTAAGTAAATGAAATTATTTCATGTTTTCCATATTATGATGAAGTTTATGTTGAAAAGGCTTTTGTTTTAGTTTTATACATTTTTTTAAATGTTCTTTCTTATATATGAAAGTTTCTTCTATATTTCTTACCCTTACTAAGCGTTTGAACTCACCCCTTTCTATGTTTTATTTTTTACAAGATTCCAAGAAGTGTATTGTGATTTGATATGCAGGGTTAAGCCAAGGGAATAATGGCATTCATAAAGGATTATTTATATTGTTTTGTATGTTATAAAGTGTAATGTAACATTCATGTATGTAATCTATTTTCCAAGACTGCTAAATTGATCGGTCATTTGGGAATTGATTCCTTGTAATCATGCCAATGTATTAAAATAATGCACTGACTCTGGTTAATTGGGGTAGGGGCGTTATAGTGGTGAATTTTGGAGCTTTTATGAATTAATTCCAACCTTTTGAGGTATGTTACTTCATATACATACCTTTAAATTAAAAACTATAATTTCTTGATTTTTTATTGGTATTTTTTCATTATATTATAAAGTAAGTAATTTATGTAAATGATTTATTATTGAATTGAAATGTTTGTTTCATAGTTTTCATGTTTTCCCCTTATTTTCATCTTTTTTCAATTATTTAATCATGTTTTTAATATTTTTTGAAATTACATAAACCTTGGATATTTTATTTTATTTCTACATGTTTTAAAAGGTTTGATTTTGAAATGAATAATGTTTTTTTGGTATTTTGACTAATTTTTTATAAAGGACCAATGGAATTATTTGGTTTTCTAAAGATCATATAATTTATTTATAATCCTTTAATGTATTAAATGTGAATTATCTATATATACATATATAAATACATATATATGTTCCCTCTTTTTACATATTTCCTCATGGTGATGGGAACATGTATATTGGGTTAAGGGGTATTTATATATATTTCAAGGTGTACATGTTTTTAAGTCTAAATAATGATTTTATAATGTGAAATATTTTGTATAAAAATTGGTTTTACAAATAGTCAATATCGTTTTCTAAAATTGTAAGGCTTTTTTGCCACTTTATAAAGATTTTTTAAAAATGAAGTTTACTCTAATGGAAGCCCATATTTCTATGTTGTTTGTGTAACTTGTATTTGGTACGATTGGAAAGTTGGCATGATTTTAATAAAAGGGGGGTTTTCATTAGTAGTGCATGGAGGCAAGGCTTCGTTGTGTGTTTTCTTTGAATTGTTGTGTGATTGAAACTTGGATTCTCTACTACACCTCCCTTATGTAATTCAGTTATGTCATAACACAATGTAAAACTAGGTAATTAGGTGGAAAGACTAAGGACTAGTACACTAGGCAAGATGGTAGGGCCTCATCCTGGTCTCCCTAGCAGGTTTATGCTACAACACTAATTAAATGACATGATGATACTGTGGGTACCACAATAAATTTGACTTAATACTCTCTAGTAACTCATACATGAGGGGAGTTATTTCCATGGTTGATCACCAAGGGTATGAGGATCCTAGGAACTCAGTTAACCTAGATACTTAGGGTTTTTTCTTGGTTCTTTCTCTCTTTTTTACTTTTGTTTCTATGGTTCCATATTTAAATTCTCATTCCTTTTCACATCTAAAATAATAAAAATATTATTTTATTTTCCTCTATTTATATCACCTTGTGATATGATTTTTACTTACATTCTTTCTCATTAATACTATTGCATTTTCAGATTTTCTTTTCTTATAAGTGGTTTATTATAAAGCATCTCATTCTTTAGAATTTGGTTTTGGAAATCAAAGAAGAAAATTGTTTTTCTAAAGAATTGGATTGTTAGTTATTTTGAAAAGAAATAATAACATTATTTTTATATATTTATATTTTAAAAATATCATTAAATTGTATTCTATTTAAAGGTAACTCATATGGTGGGGTTTTTCTTTTGGTATCCTTACTAGGAATTTTTATACTCATCCCTATATTTCTATCATTTTTTTAGTTATAATTTTCAGCCTACCTTTTATGCTCTCCCATGGGGTGTTATGGTTTTATTTGTGATAAATCATATAGTCACAAGGAGGTAGTTATTTTTATATTTTGGTTTTATTTCAGTTTCCTTTATCACATTAGTAACTTAGGATTTTACTTTTTTTTACAGAATGAGGGTATCCATATTTGTAGGGGAGTGAAGCAAAGACATTTAAGAGGAATATTTTTTCGACAGGAGACGGAGATTAGGGGGTGAGGTAGGTTTTTTGTGCTCACTATTTTTACTTTTTTCCTGATATTTATGTTAATTTTATGTTCTTTTTATTTTTTATGTCATGGACATCCAATGTGTGGATGGGTCATGCAGAAATGTTATTTATTTTTCCTAGATTTATTTCCTTATTATTCATTGATTGAAATCATTACCAAGTGAAGATTACATGATTCCTATGAACTTTTTCCAAACAATGGGGATTGGAAATTCCCTTTAGTCCTTGTCGTGGGCTTGCTCGGGCATCTGATAGAGGGATAAATTGGGTTGTTTCATGACATACACACAATAAACTTGTGAAAAAAACTATCCACAATCATGTACACAAGATAAAATTTTGAAAAAAATAATCTATAATCATTTCCACAAAAAAAATATGAAAAAGTTTATTTACAATAAATTACGCACACACAAATTATGAAAAAAGTGATTATTAATAATTTCTACATAGTATACTTGTAAAAAAACTATCTTTAGTCATGTACACACAAAAAACTTATGATCAAAGATATCTACAATCATGCCCATACAACATGTTGGAGTTGGTTCCCTAGAGCCAACTTCTGTGTACTTTATGATAATATGTATCCATTTTTTGAATATTAATAAACTACTTATCACATCATGAGTGTTATTATACGTGACATAATATGTGATAATGTACTAAGATTATATGTTTCACTAAAAGGTTACAGTTGTTCCCCACTATGATAAGAACTTAGAAGTGTTATGACACTATTCATGAATATATGTTCTATAACTGGATGATATCATTTGAGGGAAAAAATGATAGAGGCTATTAGGGGTGGAGAATCATAGGACTTTGAGGCACCTTCTCATGATGTACGGCATTGGTAATATCCAGTGTGATATTATGAGAACGAGACCCACCAATAGGTTATCCACATTTCTATGTGTCATTGTATATTCCTATATGCAGATGTGTGTATTGATCATTTGTATTTAATATTATTATTAATTAATATTATGATTTTTGTGCATTGATGTATTGAAAAAAACAATGATGACATATATTTGTGGTAAGGTCGGATACGTTGG
Source organism: Viscum album (assembly GCA_963277665.1). Taxonomy (NCBI): domain Eukaryota; kingdom Viridiplantae; phylum Streptophyta; class Magnoliopsida; order Santalales; family Viscaceae; genus Viscum; species Viscum album. The sequence goes on along the minus strand of OY728147.1, from coordinate 707,755,463 downwards.
GTGTGTCACGAGTAATATTGCATTAATTAATAATGCGAGAAAGGATTTTTTTACTTTTATTTTAACAGAAGTTGATATCTCAGGACCTTTTATGGAAATGATGTAGCCTAAATAAATCTATGTCCATGATTTTATATAAGAAAGTTCTATTTCTGAAAACTCAAAGAAATATAAATTGAGCGCATAGGTTGATGGCACGGGCATGAAACCTGCTTGATTTTAGATATCATAATAAAGGGATTATATAACGTAGGAATAATTTTTATAATGTAACATGTCATTGTGATATTAAATTATTTCTCTATGGGTTTCTTGGAATGTTGCTAGATGTTAACCTTAGACTTTAGGATGCTTCGCCTAATTCCAGTAAGAAAGAGGCCTGGAGGGTCACACACTAAGTGTATCCAAAATCTCAGTTAAATAATATATTATTATTCATTATTTAACAAGTGGAATAAATATTATTCAAGCATGATGTTTAATAATTATTCATGTTTGATCGATCACATATATTTTTTCACTAGTTATTAGAGAGAATATAATGTGATCATAATATTTAATAAATGATTATTTTCTATTTAGTGAATATAATTTTTGTTTATTTATCGGAGAATAATGCACTGATATTTATTTAATAAATAAATAGTCATTATTCAAGGCCTGATAAATATTTTAGAGGAATGGATGACTGAGTTTAAATGTTCTAGTGAGAAAATAATAAATATATAATATTATTTGATTAAATAATATTTAATTTTATTTCACAAGTTAAGAGCAGGTGGAGAAATAATATTATTATATTTTTTATTTAACATGGGGTTTTTCAAAGATTAAATAAATAATTGAGGACACTTGTGAAATTATTTTATTTTAACCCTAGTGATATATAAAACCAGTTATGTTATTTTCTCAAGATCCAATTCATTTGTTTTGGTTGTGTACAAAAGATTTAGAGAATCCTCTAAAGCCCTAGAGAGCTCTCCTCTCCAAGAACACTCCTAATAATGAAGATCAATCTTCCACCATTGAATCCTCTCAAGTTAAGGGACATCAAGGAGAATTATTTGTAAGTGGTTCTCCTGGTGATCATATGTGGACAATGCATGCATAAGGATCTGTCGTGCTAGCACCATAATATTCTTTCAGTGACGTCTGGAGATTCATAGAACACATGTGGATTGCTTCTAGAGGGAATCTGCACTTTATTCCTATAATAAAATGATTTTGGACAGCATATCTGTTACCATATCCATTAACAAAGAAAGAATTCTATCGAGGTAATTCTTTTTTAATTAATTTAATTATAAATAATATGTGATGATCCTCTCTCTATGGTTCTGGTGTGATTACACTTATCTGATTTTGTTGATCCAATTTTGTAGATCACAACACTTATCATCATGTAGATCCTTATTTGGTCATCAATCATGAAAAAAAATCAATGTTGGGCACCACCCATCGCATGCTTCCACTATGCCCGGAACCTACAAGTGGTATCATAGGGGTCACATAATTGTTTATAATTATTCAAATATTTTTGGTTATTTATTCATTTTCATTTTCATTTTTCAATTCATGTTTAATAATTCTCTTAAACTAAATCAAAATATTACCTTCTTTCTCCTTCATTTATCATAGATCTAATTAATGAGATTAATTTTATGAATAAACTAAAATCAAAGATCTCATCCAGAGGTTCTAAGGATTTTGGATAGGTAACACAAGAGTACACTCCATGTAATCAGAATTACATGTCATGTACTTGTGTTCAATGCATCGGCAATTAATTTGGAAATTAATTCAAACCATGTGCATTGATGACACCAGGTTCATTTATTACTTACACAGCATGTTGAACAGTATAGGGTGGCACACGATCAACTAGATTACACTCCGTGTAGCCCATATACACGGTTTGAAGTCCCTTTTATTCATATATAGGTTATGTATTACTATACATGGCCCACTTGACTAGTGACCGTGTAATTTGGAGATTATAGGGCATGTATCCCATTGGACACACCATATACTCCAGTTTTTGAGGTAGGATTTACACACTAATTCCTTAGGGGTGTACCTTGGATAGAAGGTGAGAGATATACAAATCATGTAGCTAGGATTCACACACTGTGTACTTATACCAAATTATATAGATCTAAATTTTATTTATTATACAGTGTAAACCTTGATACATGTACTTGCATGTGGTCAAAAAGATAGGACATGCCATGTGAAAAGTTTTAATATATATATATGCTTAATTAATATCTATGTAATGTTTATATCTTCATATCATGTATAAATCATATTACAAGTTGTTACTCTATGTAAATTGAAGCATAACACGCGACCAAAAATCATGTAATTCATGTAATCATTCATGAAGTACAGGTCATGAAATTATGTGATAAGTCATTTATGAAAAATGTCACAAGAGTAAAACAGTATACGAGTATAAAACCTGTTAGGTAGAATCAGATGGTAATTCATCATATTGTCTCCAAGGCGCATTTATGAACATAGTTATTTTTAAATGAATTTATTTAATTGGTTTAAAATTATAATGTATGATAATATCAAGGAAATTTAGATGAGAATTTAGATAAAATAATTGATTAATTAAAGGAGATAATTAATTAATTTGAGCACGATTTATCTTAAATAATAATGATTAAGAACTAAATTCTAGTTTTATTAAATGTGTAATTTGTTGCATGCATGTGGATGATCATGAGCTAAACCAAACCTTTGTATGTGATTGGTTTCAGTTAATTTATTATTAAATTAAATTTTTATCATGTGTGTCTTCTCTCCTCTTATTATTTAGGGCCTTCATGACCATGGTTTCTTTAATTTAAACCTTGTTCCCCACACCTTTATTTGATTAAAATAATATGTAATGGATGGAGCTCCCAAGCTAGTGCAGGTTGTTCAAGTTTAAATCCTAGTTGAAACCAATCGAAAGATGTGCAGAGGTGGATAGGTAGAAATTTGTAACATGAACCTTAATTGGTTCAACGTGTTTTCCCCCAAGTTCATCGGTTAGTTTATCAACTGCTAGATAAATGATCCATTAGTAAATCTCTTGATCATGAAAATTTATTATTTTATTTCTATCAATTTTCATGGTTATTTCATTATGAATTTTATTTTCATGTTTACATAATTAATGAATTAATGAGAATTCAATATAGAACTAAAATAAATTTCATTATGCATAAATATTATCTGGTATATGGTTAATCACTTAATTAAATCCACTTAATATTAACAATAATGTGATAAAAATAATAATTTTAAATTTACACATAAAGGATAAAATCCCTCAATTATATATACTAATCTCGTATAGACTTCCATTACTTCAGTTAAAATCAAACCATAGTTCATAGTGCTTGACTAGCTAAAGTTTGGGTGCTTTCAATTATCGGTGAATTCTAACTTGAAGTTTTAGGTTGACTTAACTTAGTTCACATCAAGGGTTGACTACTAAAGTAGGACTTTGTGTAACTTAGAGGAAAAGGTTGAGTAAATCCAATTAAGGATTTCAGGATTGGTGATTCCACTCAGTAGATCAAGGAACTATGAGTTAATGTAGTTGGCATTTATAATGTCTACCTAAAACTAATTGAGTTACATGACCAACCAAAGTTGGTGTAATGAGAAGGGGAATATGGATCCTTGACACTAGAATATCCAATAATCAGGATATTCTGAAGCCAATGGTGAGGGATATTGTGTTTATATAAAATAGTGGGTGAATAATAAATATAATATTTATTTATTTTTATAAATTCTACCTGATAAAGTACTAAAATTATGTTCATCTTATTTGTAGAAAAAACAATAAAAATGACATCAAACATATCATTACAATCCATACATAAGAAGGACAACCTTATCACCGACACAAATTTCCAAGAATGTCAAAGATTCTAATGTGTCAACATTTTCCATGAAAGGAGATTATATGTGATGGAAGAACCTTTTTTAGTTGTTCCCAGTAATGAGTAAAGTGATAAAGAGCTATCTCTCTATGAGAAACATCTTAATGATGCTACAGATGTTGATTGCTTCATGTTATCATCCGTGTTCAATGAGATTTTAAAATATCATGAGTACATGGATGTATATATAATGATGTCTCAACTTTAGGATCTCTATCAAGATAAGGTGATATAAGAGAGTTATGAGATCTCCAATGCTTTATTTACAACTAATCTTGGAGAGTCTGCGCCAGCTGGGCCTCATGTAGTCAAGCTCATTGGATACATTGAATATAAGTCCATGTACTTAACCATTTCATAATATTGAGTTAAGTCAAGAATTCACAATGATGATCTTTTCAGTTTTAGAGTTTTAGAGAAGTAGTCCAACTATTACATTTCATCTCAAAAATTTCAAAGTAGACACTTCTTCTCAATCCAATTTTTTTTGACAAAAATAAAACTCCTTAAAATAAAACAATAATTATTTTCTTGATATAAATCTTCTTGAATTATTCTTTTCTCTTACCCTTCCTTATACATTGTGAAAAACATTTCAAAAACTTGGGATGAGAAAAAAAGCTCAGTAAGGGATATAAAATAAGTAAATAAAACATTAGTCCATAAATACATACAAATCAATGAAACCATACTTTTTAATCATAAAACATAAGTTCTTTAACCTGAATCATGAAATAATAAGATTTATGAATAATACACATAAATCATAAAGGTAACTTGTGTAATACATAACATACTTGCATTGTAGCTTTCACAACTATAAAGGGAGTTACATTTGAAATACCCATCACAGTATATTCCCTAAATCTATTAGGATAAACATTAGCATTTACCGCCATCATGTTACCCAATTCATTGGAGAGATATCATGGGCTCACCCACCCTAGGTTTATCATAGAACCACTTGTATTTGGTTTATCACGTAACAACCGGTAAAATTTCCAAGTACCATTACAAAATCAAAGAAAATAAAATATTGAAATTATCAACATTTCAGTCATCAATCACAAGAAATAAATTCAAGATATTGAAATATTCAATCCATTTCCAAAACCATTTAAAACATTTAATAAATATATTTTTGAATCAAAGTGTTCCATTCCACTTTGAAATTTTAAAATAAATTAAAATTTTAAAATTTTAAAATATGTTTGTCCATATAAATAAATCCTTAAAAAATTCAAAACATGGACATTAATAATAATTATTTAGAAGAATAAATCTTTAAAACTTTTAAAATGATTTTTTAGTTAAAGAGTTTTGTAACACTTGAGAAACACTTGAATAAAAATAATTAAATAATAACATCAAAAAAATAAGTTAAATATCATGAGAATATATAAATTCATTATATAAAATGTAAAATGGTTTTGTATACACCTTATAGGATATTAAAGGTTCACAATATTGAGATATGCCTAAATAAAATGATATTGAGACGTAGTCCCTTACAAAGACTGTATCATTAGATTAAGGATAAATCAATGACATAATTATGTGTGAAAAATATAAATAAATCCAATATAAGTGGATATTAAGTGTAAAAAAATCAGAGTTCATTCACATATATTCTTGATAAAACCAAACCAATGAAATGGATATTTAACTCAGTTAATGGCGATTGAGTTAAGATTTCCCTTACAAAGTTCATATAAATGATGTAAGAATTTATCAATGGGGTGATTAAGTCTAGAAAAAGTATATCCAAAAGAAGGAAATTGGAAATTAAAACATTAATAAATAAATATTGATTCCACGCATAATATTGGAATAATATAATCAACGGCGTATGAATAAAACCCAATGAGAGGAACATGAGTTTAGAAATTCCCTAACAAAAATCATTTTTTCAATCAAATAGATCGATTATGTGTATTCACTATAAATCCCCATAAGGAAAGTATAAATACAATATAATATATCAAAATTTATTTCTCACATAATCATATCATGACATTGTCAAGAAGTATAAGATCAACCTAAAGAATGGAAATTAGGTTAAGAAGTTCCCTTATGAAAATTTGACAGCCTAATGGCCTCACTTAGAAATTCATAAAATGAGTTGATGAGTGAGAAAAGGTTATCTCATCACTTGGATATAAAATTTATATTAATAATGATATATACTAACATACCCCAACATTATAAACTATAAATTAAAATACCTAACATAAAATAAGTCTTTGACTAAAAGAGAAGGGTGAAAGGTTCCCTTACCTTAAGACTGACTCGTCACGTATGTTCCTTGTTATTCCGGAATAATAAACATAATTTAATCTCCACTTGATTCAGAAACTTGTTAAAGTTTATTATTCCTTTTATATCACTTATTACCGCTTTATAAACATTACATAATTATTTAAGTTAATATCATCGTTTTGTCGATATTCTGTACTTGAGTCAAAAATGAACATGTGATCATTACAAATTGTCCATGTGGTCAAAAGTAAATTATATCCAGAATGATATTAATGATTTAAATATCATATATATCTAGTATATATATGTATTTATAATAGTACATAACATTTGGAGATAATAAATTAAATGCACCGTTCATGGACACGGTAAGTCGTACGTACGCATGAACACTACTTTCATTTCTTTTTCATACTTAAAGGAATGAAAACTAAATGATACATAGGTATATTATAATTCCAGTATTATATAATATTTTATATATGTTACATAAGTTCATTAACTCCATCCTTTATACATTCCATGTATGGCATGAACGAGTCATATCACTTTGAGGGGATGGTACTCCGCACTACCTCAAATGAAATTATCGTATTTACACATTATAGAAAGCATAAAGGTATGATTTAAATAAAAAATATAATAATATAGACAATATAAATAAGATATATATAATATATATATATATATATCCATTATAATGGCCACCATGAGAGGTGGTAGGATAAAATTTAGAAATCATCGTTTCGTGAGATGGTAGTAGTTCGTTGTACACAGAAACAGTTTGTTCGTATCCATTAGATAGAGGTGTGTGTAATTGTAGTTATAATTATTCAAATAAAAAAATATTATTATATTTAGTATAATGGTGTTTCTATGTAATAAAATAATAATAATATAATGGGACTGAAGAAGTAAAATAATGGAATGGTACTTTAGAGAAGATGCTACCTCTTAAAGCGTGTAAGCCCCGTTGATTTGAGCCAAAAGGATTTTTTTTCATTTCCTTATATCTAATGTAAGTCTTATAGGAGGAAAATAGAGATTTTTGGAGCTTATTTTGGAAGATTATGGATGAAACAAGGGGATTTATAAGTGTGATTAAATGGGTAGGGGTGATGCCCTTTTATAAGAGGGTGGAGGGGAACTTTACGAAAGTTTTGAAATATTATTTTATTATAAATTTATTTTAGGTTTCAAAGGGTCCAAAAGTCATTTATTTCAAATATAAGAGGCTTATGGGTCGAAAAATCTCAACCAATGGGTTTTATACAAGTATAGGTTACAAATTTAACCTTATCTTTTAGCTTTTACCCTTAGTTAACTAATTTAACTCATACCATGTCTTCATGTATATTCATACTATATGGTTAATATAGTTACTATAAAATGCCAATAGAAACTAAAGTGGTTCACTAAAGTAATTTTAAATATTATATAAGTAATTTTGAAGAATCTTATATTTTTAGGACTATTATATCATTTAATAAAATAGTATTTTTTTTTTAAAACTCATTTATGTCAATTTTTATACTATTCATATCATAACTTTTTAAAAATCCATAACAACTTGATTATTTCAAAAAAACTTCATTAATTCAAAAATAACAAGTCATAATAATACATAAAATTCTTTTATGGCATAAAAAGTTTTAAAATAAATTTATTTTAATATTTATAATTTCATTTATTTAAATAATTCATTAATAAGGTAATCACTACATCATTATTGTGTCATAAATATATTTATTTATTTGATGTATAAAAATTATAAATAAAATACCATGATTTTTGAAATATTTTTATATTTATAATTACTATTTATATTTGAATATATCACTTACATAACCTCATATAAAAAAATTAATAAAAGATACATGTTTATGTTACATTTTTCTTTACTTTAAATTAATTCTTATAAAATGCCATTTTCACATCCAAGTGGCCCCACGTGGTCCTAAAATCAACACAAGGATGCCCATGGTTATATATATCTCATTAAATAGGATAATTAAATGTGTAGGGGTAGTTTATTATTATTATAATATTATTTTTTACCCTTATTTACTAGATTTACCCTTTAACCATGGTAAATAAAATAATTACTGAATTTACTATTCATAATGTCTAAAAATAAAAGGTTCCTATTTACACAATTTGAACCTCGTGATTATAAATATGGAATCCAATTTTCCAAATTCAAAACATAGAATTTTCAGAAATTAATTTAAAATTAATTCTCATTGTCAAAACCAAAAAGTGTGTTTCTAAGAAGTAAAAACTTCTAAAATATTGACATGTGTTTATGTTCAATTAAAATGTGAAATTACATACAATAAAAATAGTTGTATTAAATGATAAAAACATAATCTAATTAAACTTTTAAACCAATTAAAAGGAAAATCTAACTATATAAATAAATTAGATGGAAAGGAAGTTTTGAATTAAAAATGCGGTATTTTTTCACTATTCATTAAAAATGAACCTTATCAGTAAAATACCAAAATTTAATCCAAATTAAATTTTTATGTCCTGATTATAAAGAATAATTTAATGTTTTCAAATAGAATATAAAAAAGTGAAAAAACTATATTTAAAAAAGGTCTTCCATCAAAAGGCGCTAAAATGACCTTTTAAAAGTATTAGAGTATTTCATGCTTAAAATCGGATTCGATCTTATTTTTAATCTATAAAATTTATCAGATAAATGTAAAAACATTTAAAAAACATTTATAATTATATTTTAGCTCGTCTTTTCATTCCTTCCAATATAATGTCTAGGGGTTTACTACCATTTAAAATAATAATTTTATCATATTATTTTTTGGTATAACTCAAATTTGTGTGCAACGTAAGATTCCAAATAAACTCATTATTTTGTGTTGAGTACGCTATAAGAAAAATCATCCCCTGTAATGTAAAAATAATATATTATTCATAAATATTAATAGAAATGAGAAAATGTATTATTCTATAAATACCAGGTCGTTATATCCTTCCCCCCTTTTGGAAATTACATCCTCGCAATTTTAAAATTGGTCTTGGAAACATCATTGAAAGTACCACATAAAAAAAATAGTAAATAAAAATATTACTTTAAAAGAAATAAAGATAAGTAAAAATGTCACCTGAGATAACCCATACTATGATTCCATGTAGGAAAACCTGGATATAAAATAGAAACGAACCATTAAGTTCATATGGAGAGTGGTAGAAAATATGACTAGGATAAAGTTAACCACCATAAAATCACAAACTTATGATAGGTTAAATGGTATTTGCTTACCAAGAAGTAAAATTAAATGAAAAATATTTTTTTAAGTTCCTTTTCATAAAGTTGCAAAATTTATTTATGAGATTGACTAAGAACATAAGGAAATATACTTACTTTTCAAGTATATTTTCATCCTTTAATAAATTTATACCACAAACTCATCTTTTCTAAAAATGATGAGTATTCAATATGACTTTGTCACACCTGAAGTGCTAGAATCAACTTATAGAGAATTATATAATCCAGAAAAGATGGACTATATATTTCCCCTATCTTTAGACATTAACTAATACCAAATGGTTAGTATGATATCAGATAATCCCCAAAAAGGATAATACTTTACCAAAAGAAATCCAAAATTGAATAAACAATGCCCAAATTTCAAAAAATACCATTCAATAAACAATTGTCATTAAAATTCTCAAAATAATCCAACTATGATTGAAACACAAAATTCAGAAGGATTTAATCACATAGTCTTACACGATAAATATAAACCTTTATCTCTAAATAACATTGACTACTCGTAAAGTCTAATACAGAAAAGTAATTAACCTAATCACATTTTCTATATGATAGGATAACAATTTCCATAGATAACCCAAATATACATATGTCCAAAATAAAACATAGATTCTTACCAAATAATATTTCAACCATTACTCCACAAATTAAATATCTTAGTATTATATTTTTCTTAGGCATATTGTGTTCCCAAAAGAGTGAATGTCTTCCAAAATAACATTTATCACTTAATCACAAAATCATTTTCCTATACTAAATATATAAATTTGATAAAAAAAAGTTTCAAAATAAACTTATTCTTGATCCATAAAATAATTTAACTAAAAATAATAAATCATACTAACCAGGGACTTCGTGTGGTCCAGTGGTAGGTGATGCTCCCATGTCACCCTTCAGTTGTGTGTTCGATTCCTGGGGCCTTGCTGGAGGTGACGGGTTGTAACCCATCATATGGGTTGTCCTTTTTCTAAAACCATATCATTCTTATAAAATTCTCAAAAATAAGATAATTTCTTTAAAATTTACCATAACTTTATTCATCCTCAAAGGATGTCTAATACCTTCCATTTTTCATCCCAAAATGTAATAACCATTAATCACATCAAAAAAAGATCATATGAACCCCTAAGGTTATCCATTATGTCCACACAAGAAAAGGTAATTCTTCTTTGAATAACATTTTCACATATCAAACATCAAGGTTACACATATTAGAAAAATTCTTCCCAAGTAATCCCATCTTCAAAAGAGAATTAATACTTTTAAACATTTCATCATCTTACAACCTACCATAACTCTTGAATCACTTATAAGTATACTTCTTACTCATTCAGTGCGCTTCATAATCCATTAAATATGAATTTCAAACTTATTTCTTAATACATCATTCCTTGAATCTAGATATCATGATCTTCATGATGTTCTATTTCTCTTTCGGCATGTGTTCATACTTTCAAAAAGTAAATGTTCGCTCCACTTCTGTAAATTCACTTTTCAATAGATTTGGAAAATTTGTGATCTTGAAATCATATGAAAAATATACAATGACCCATAAAATTATTTTATAAATTATTAGGTGTTGGATAACTCAAAAAATTTCTTACAGGTGATTTGAATACTCAAGAAGCTGTAAAAATCATTCAAACAGAATTTTTCCATAATAGTGATGATCAAATTCTTAGGTAGGGATAAAAAGGTTGTGAAAGATATATTTTCTTACATCTTGAAAAATTATCATTAATCTACTGAAAATAATAAACACTTAAATGAAAAATTATTATTAAAAAAAGAATCCTCTATAGGGTAAATATAACATAAAAACTTTTATATTACTCTAATCCATCAACCTCCTTATATTTCCGTTGTTCAAGTTTTTATCAAAAAAATATATTTTACCATAACCCTCCAAAAGTTTCCATATGATAAAACCCCTCTTGGTTATATGGGATCCTTTACCTATACCCATATAACACCCTAACCTCTAAAGTTATCTAAATTGACCTCTAATACCAATTATAAGTCCCCAGTCTTAAACATTTCATAATCATGAGTTAAGTTAAGAATTCACATTGAGGATATTTTTAGGTTTACAGTTTTAGATAATTTGGACAAATATTACATTACATCTCAAAAATTAAAAATTAGACACTTATTCCGTATCAAATTTATTTGAAAAAAAATAAAACTCCTTAAAATAAAACAAGAATTATTTTCTTGATATAAATTTTCTTGAATTCTTCCTTTCAATTACCCTTCATTATACCCTGTGAAAAACATTTCTAAAACATCGGATGAGGTAAAAATCTCAGTAAGGGATATAAAATAATTAAATGAAACATTAGTCCATCAATACATACAAATCAACACAACCATACTTTTCAATCATAAAACATAAGTTCTTTAACATACCTCATAAAATAATAAGATTTATGAATAACACACAGAAATCATAAATTATAAAGGTAACTTGTGGAATCCATAACATACTTACATTGTAACTTTCACAACTACAAAGGGAGTTATGTTTGGAATACCCATCACAATATATTCCCTAAATCTATTAGGATAAACATTAATGTTTACCTCCATCATGTTACTCAATTAATTGGAGAGCTATCATAGGCTCACCCACCCTAGGTTTATCACGAAACAACCCATATTTGGTTTATCACGTAACCACCCGTCAAATTTCCAAGTACCATTACATAATCATAACACAAAAAAAGATTAAAATTATCAACATTTCACTCATAAATAACAAAAAATTAATTCAAGATATTGAAATATTCAATCCATTTCCAAAACCATTTAAAGCATTCGATAAAGATATTTTTTAATCAAAGTATCCCATTCCAATTTGAGATTTTAAAAGAAATTAAATAATTAAAATTTTAAATATATATGTCCATATAAATAAATCATTAAAAACATTTTTAAAACATGGACACTAATAAAAATGATTTAAAATAATAAATTTTTAAAACTTTTAAAATTATGTTTTAGTTAAAGAGTTTTGAAACACCTGAGAAACACTTGAATAAAAATACTTAATGAAAAACATCAAAAAAAATTAAATGTCTTGAGAATATATAAATTCATGATATAAAATTTCAAAAGAGTTTTATATACTCATTATAGGATATTAAAGGTGTACAATATAGAGATATGTCTCAATGAAATGAGATTGAGACCTAGTCCCTTACAAAGACCGTATCATTAGATTAAGGATAAATCAATTACATAATTATGTGTGACACATATAAATACACCCAATATAAGTGGATATTGAGTATAAAAAAATAATATGTCATTAACACATATTATTGGAAAAACAAGACCAATGACATGGATATTTAACTCAATGAATGGAAATTGAGTTAAGATTTCCCTTACAAAGTTCATATAAATGATGTAAGAATTTATCAATGGGGTGATTATGTGTAAAAACAATATATCCACACAAATAAAATTGTAAATTAAAACATTAATAAATAAACATTGATTCCACACATAATATTGTCATAATATAATCAACGAAGTATGCGTAAAACCCAATGAGAGGAAGTTGAGTTTAGAAATTCCCTTACAAAAAATCATTTTTTCAATCAAATAGATTAATTATGTATATTAACTATAAATACCCATAAGGAAAGTATAAATAAAATATAATATATCAAAATTAATTCCTCACATAATCATATCATGACATAGTCAAGAAGTATAATATCAACCCAAAGAATGAAAATTGGGTTAAGAAGTTCCCTTACAAAAATTCGGCAGCCTAATGGTGTCACATAAAAATTAAGAAAATGAGTTGGTGAGAGATAAAAGGGTCTCTAATTAATTGGAAATAAAATTTCAATCAATAAGGATATATAATAACATACCCCAACATTAGAAACTATAAATTAAAATATATAACATAAAATAATTCTTTGACCAAAAGAGGAGGGTGAAAGGTTCCCTTACCATGAGTCTGACTCGTCGCATATATTCCTTGTTCTTCATGAATAATAAACTTAAATTAATTTTTAATTGATTCATAATCTTTTACAAGTTTATTATTCCTTTTATATAACTTATTACCATGTTATAAACATTACATAATTATTTAAGTTAATATCATTCCTTTTGTTGATATTCGGTACTTGGGTCAAAAATGAACTTGTAATAATTACAAATTGTCCATGTGGTAAAAATTCCATTATATCTATAATGATATTCATTATTTAAATATGATATATATCCATTATATATATTTATTTATAATAGTACATAACATTTGGAGATAAGAAATGAAATGCACCGTTCATGGAGACGGTAAGCCATATGTACGCATGAACGCTACATTCATTTATTTTTCATATTTAAAGGAATGAAAACTAAATGATACATAGGTATATTATAATTCCATTATAATATAATATTTTATATATGTTACATAATTTCATTAACTCCATCCTTCATACATTCCATGTATTTCATGAACGAGTCATGTCACTTTTAGGGGGTGGTAGTCCGCACTTTCTCAAATGAAATTATCATATTTACACATTATGGAAAGAATAAAGGTATGATTTAAATAAAACAAAAATAATAGAGACAATATAAATATAATATATATCATATATAAATATAGTTCTATCATAATTTCCACCATGAGAGGTGTTAGGAGAAAATTTAACAATCATTGTTTCATGAGGAAGTGGTTCACCATACACAGAAACAGTATGTTCGTATCCATTAGATGGAGGTGTGTGTAAGTGTAGTTAGAATTATTCTCATAAAAACATACTAGTATATTGAGGATATTGTTCTTGTAATTTACTAAATTAATAATAATATAATGGGAGTGAATAAGTAAAATAATGGAAAGGTGCTTTAGAGAAAACGCGACATCTTAAAACGTGTAACTCCCTTTGATTTGAGCCAAAAGACTATCTTGAATTGCCTTTTTTCAAAGTTATGGCTTCTATGAGCAATAGAGGGATTTTGGGAGATTATTTGGGAAGATTTTGGACGATCAAGGGGATTTATAGGTGTTATTAAATGGGTAGGGGTGATTCCCTTTTATAAGAGGGCGGAGGGGCACTTTAGGAAAGTTTTGAAGTATTATTTTATTATAAAATTATTTTCAGTTTCAAAGGGTGCCAAAGTCATTTATTTTAAATATAAGATGTTTTTGGGTCTAAAAATCTCAACAAATAGGTGTTAGACAAGTTTAGGTTACAAATATAACCTTATATTTTAGCTTTAACCCTTAGTTAACTAATTTAACTCTTACCATGTCTTCTTGTATATTCATACTATATGGTTAATATAGTTACTATAAATTTCCAATAGAAGATCAAGTGGTTAAATAATGAAATTTTAAACATTATCTAAGTCATTTGAAAGAATATTAGATTTTTAGGACTATTATATCATTTAATAAAATAGTATTTGTATTAAAAACTCATTTATGTCAATTTTTATATTATTCATATCATGACTTTTTAAAAATGCATAACTTGATTATTTTGAAAACAAATTATCAATTAAAATATAACAAGTCATACTCATACATAAAATTATTGTATGGCATAAAAAAATTTAAAATAAATTTATTTAAATTTTTATAATCTTATTTATTTAAATCATTCATTAATAAGGTAATCACTACATCATCACTATATCATAAATATATTTATTTATTTGAAGTCTAAAATTTATAAATAAAATACCATAATGTAGGAAATTTATTTATATTTCTAATTACTATTTATAGTTTAAGATTTCACTTATATTAACCCATATAAAAAAATTTAATAAAATATGCATGTTTATGTTATATTTTTCTTTACTTTAAATTAATTCTTATAAAATGTCATTTTCACATCCAAGTGGCTCCATGGGGTCCCAAAATCAACCCAAGGATGCACATGGTCAGACATATCTCATCTAATAGGATTAGTACATGTGTTAGGGTTGTTTATTATTATTATAATATTATTTTTTACCCTTATTTACCAGATTTACCCTTTAACCATGGTAAACAAAATAATTATTGAAGTTACTATTCATAATGTGTAAAAATAAAAGGTACATATTTACACAATATGAACCTCCTGATTCTAAATATGGAATCCAGTTTTCCAAATTCGAAACACAAAATTTTCAGAAATTAATTTAAAATTAATTCTCGTCAAAACCAAAATGTGTGTTTCTAAGAAGTAAAAACTACCAAAATATTGAACTGTTTTTATGTCCAATTAAAATGTGACATTAATTACAATGACCATAATTAAATTAAATGATAAAAACATAATCCAATTAAACTTTAAAACCAGTTAAAAATACAATCTAATTGTATAAATAAATTAGATGAAAAGGATGTTTTGAATTAAAAATGCGGTATTTTTCACTATTCATTAAAAAATGAACTTTATCAGAAAAATACATAAATTTCATCCAAAGTAAATTTTGATATCCCTATTCTAAAGAAGAATTAAATTTTTCCAAATAGAACATATAAAATTAAAAAAACTAGATTTAAAAAGGGTTTTCCCTCAAAAGGTGGTAAAATGACATTTTAAAAATATTAGAGTATTTCATGCTTAAAATCAAATTCGTTCTTATTTTAAGCCTCTAAAATTTATCGGATAAATATAAAAACAATTAAAAAACATGTATAATCATATTGTAGTTAGTGTGTTCATTCTTGTTAATAGAACGGCTAGGCTTTAACTACCATTTAAAAAAATAATATTATTATATTGTTTTTTGGTATAACTCAAAGCACTTCCAAAAAACTAGGTTTCCGCAACACCGCCCTTTAACAGCGCTAAAAAAGAACAAATAAAGGGGGTGCCTTTATTAGTGCTAAAAAAACACTGATAAAGGCAGCCCTTTTATTAGCCCTTTTTTTAGTGCCCTTAAAAGGGCTCCCTTTATCAGAGCTTTTTTTAGTAGCGCTGATAAAGAGGGGATTTATCAGCGATTTTTCCTAGCACTGATAAAGTGTATATTTCAAAAAAATCATGAAAAAAATATATTGATATATAAGAATATTTATATTGATATAAATATAATATATATTTTTTAAATATGTTTTAGATAAGTATAAATAAACATTTTCACTTAATATGTAAGATATGTAGTGAAAATGGCTTATAAAATATCTTAAAATTTATTAATTAATAATTTTATAATTATCATTGACTAATAATTATTTAATAACAAATTTAGGACACAAAAAATCAAAAAACTAATAATAATAAATCTAAAATAAGTTGAAAACGTAACTCAAACTTCAAACAGCCATAACTTTTTATCTGGGTGTCTGTGTGGGCTCTAAAGCATATCAAATCAAAGCATGTGACAATATCTATTTGTTGTGATCCAAGGGGACCTTCTGTCACATTTTTTAAAGCCAAAAAAGGGCCAGAAGGCCTCCAAAACTGAGTTTTTAGTCCAGATACCCAAATTTTTTAACATTCGATGGAATTTCAGCCTCGTTTTAAGGGGGTCTTTTTCCCTTTTTTAGTGGGGAATGAATTTATTTCAATGTATTCCATTCATATTCATATTATGGCTTTAAAATTTTATAATTTTTCATAATTTAATGTTATTTATAATCAAATATATAACAATATATACATATTTTTAATATATTCGCACATAAAATTTTAATTTTATAAATAAATAAATAAACATATTTACATATAAAATATATTTCCCAGTATATAAGAATTATATAAATAATAAAATAATATCCATTTTATTTAAAATACAAATATATGAATATTTATATACCTATATAATCTGTACGTGTATATATATATATTTATGTGCGTCTGTATTGAAAAACAGATATATATTATCTATATATTCTAAACATATGTATATAAATATTTATATATAATATTTGTAAATATATATAAATATCTACAATTATACATATAGATATACATAATATCTGTGTGTGTGTGTTGTATATATGTATTTATTTATTTATAAACACACATAAAAAGCATATTTTATAAATGCATTCAAAACTGATCTTATAAATATATATTAATATACAAACAAATATATTAATATATAAATATCACTATATATATATATATATATTAATATACAGATAAATATATATTATTATGTGGATATATATATATATTTATTTATTCATATACAGATATATATGTATATTAATATATGGATATATATATATTAATATAACTCGATATATATATATATATCAATATAACCATATATATATTAATAAAAATACATATATGTTAATATATATATATATATATACGAGTAAATATAACTAAATATATAAAAAAATAAATAGAAATTTTAATAAATGAAGAGTAAAGAAATATGGTGGAGTGGTAAAGGCTTAGGAATGCAGGCAACAAGTCCAGAGTTCGAATCCTGGGGAAGGTAGGTCACACGCGCAGGTGGGAAATAATTCCTAGCACTGTTAAAGGGGTTTGGTACGTGCGTCGCAGCGCATCCAATTTGAAAATTTTTATAACCGACTGGCTACTGTAAAATTTGCGAGCAGGGTCGAACCACAGAGAGCACGGAATCTAGTTCACTAAAAATATTTTGTCGGACAATGTTTAGACAGAAAAGGTTTGAGGGGATTCCTATTTTTGAGTTTTCTTTTTTTCTTTTTAATTAAACTAAAAGGTGAGAAGACAAAAGATAAAAAGAAAATTTCAAATGAAAATGATGATGGACTCTAAGTCAACAAAATGTGTCGGGGATGCTGGTGTCACAATTAAATTATCACGCAGATATGCAAAATATTCTTTTAGGTGATTAAATATTTATTCTGTTTAGTTATCGCCAGTTCCAAAAATATGTGCGTTTTTTTAGATGATCAATTTAAAATTCCTAATTTATTTAAAGTCCCATTTTCTGGTGTCATAAATAAATTAGAAAATTCTTTCAAGTCCCGAACTACACGGCGAAATGACACAACCTGTTTCTCACAAAGCTGTGTCACCAATTTGCACCTACCATCGGTCAACGCGGTTTACCTTCTCGGACCGCCGCGTCGACTTAAAATTAAAAGGGCCAGTTTCAATTTCAACAATTAATTCAGTGCAAATAAACATTCAATTAAAATAAATTTAATTGACAATTAATCATCAAAAAATATGTTGCATGGCATGCACAATAATTTTAATTAATCAACCAACATCCCGACACTAAGAAAATCACCCCGAAATCACAACTGGAAATGTAAACACGGTAATAAGATGATAAGTCATGTAAAATAAAACCGTGTTACCAAAAAATAGTCATGTCGGTCTTTACTCTTGCTGCATGCAACTTGTTCTTCAATATATGACCGCACCTCGGCACTTGATGACGTCGCGCGACAGTTGTACGACCACCGGAACGTAGAATATGAGCGGTGAGTAGTGTGTGGCTGCTAGTCAATTGTGGCGGCCGTGGTGGGTGCTCGAATGATCAGCGGCCCGTGCGATGAAACGCAACACTCGAGGATATCCGCAGTATGGAAGCTAACCTACCACCACCAACAAAATGGCACCCACCCAGAATGTGGGGTAGTAGCGAACAAGACACACCGGGGCAGCGTTAACAAGAGGAGGGTGGCAGCGCCTTGGTGATGCATACAAGGAGGGAGGCACGCCTACTGGTTGCTGCAGGGGAGATGGTGAGGAGGAGAGCTGGCGGATGGGGTGTGCTGCTGTAGTAGGGAGGAGGCCGGCAAGGGAGAGAGGGGGCTAGTGGGGTGAAGGGTCGCGGGTGGGTGATAAGGGGAGCGAAGGGGGTGAGCGAGGGGTGGCCGGGTGAGGAGAGTTGGGTGGCGGCGGGGTGCTGTGTGAGGGGAGCAGGGGAGTGTCGTGGGGAGATGAAGGGGCGGCGGGTAGCGGGTTGATAGGGAGAGAGAGGTGTGAGGGTCGGCTGGATAGTGGGGGATGCGGGTAGATAGGTTTAAAAAAAAGAAAATCTATGGGATTGATAGGGGGAGTGGGTCAAGGGGTCAGGGGGGGAATGTTAGATAGAATTCAAAATTTTAAAACTAAAATTTAAATTTAAAAACTAATTATCTAATAGTTTAAATAAAAAGGTAATAATAATAATACTAAGTAGTAAAAATAAAAAGAAGAGTTATATAAACTAATAATAATAACTAATATTAAAAAAACTAAAAATAAAAACTAAAAAAAAGTAAATAACTAATGTTAATATAAAATTAACTAAAAATATCTAAAATATTAAAATACTACAAAAAAGAACCTAAAAACTCAAGAAGCGGTTATCAAATTAATTAAAACTAAGTTAAAAAATGTTAGTAACATCCATGTACATCAAATCCCCCACACTTAAAATTTTTCACTCCTGGGAAAAAAATATGAAATAAAACATAAGTGGGCCTGTAGACAAATCCAAGCATCAAAATTAAAAGTTCGAAATTTTCCATTCTCTTTTACCCATAAAATATCATGCTTCATTTAAAACTCCAATTTTCAAAAATCATTTTTCTTTCACTTGCATTCTTTTCAAAACAAGTACGTGCACTCATCTATCATGTGACCTACCTTGCCATCACTCTCATCTCTCAAAATATATGATCAAAGTTTTTTTCAATTCTCATACACATGCATTCTTACCATAGGCTTTCCATGCATTTCGCATCTCCACTAGTGGAAATCAAAAGAATGCACTAATATTAAGGACTTTATATGAGGTTCAAATGTTTCTGAAGCTGTGGGACGGTGGGTTTAAAAAAAATTGACATCTTCTTGGTAAAAAGGAGGGTTGAATCTTGAAATAAATGCATGATAAGTCAATCCAAATGTCTCTCTCAAACTCTCGCTCCCCCACACATAAAACATTGCTTGTCTCTGAGCATATGATAATCCAATGTTTCGCTCTTTTTTTTTGTTTTTTTTTAAAACACAACTCACTCAAATAATATGGGTAGGAAAACCCCATGGAATAGGTGTCAGACAATAATCCCAAAGAATGGTACACAAGCAGCGTAACGTTGTAACATCTCAATGAAGGTAGGCCATATAGAAAACTCTCTAGTTCCGGGAGTAATGGATCATCACTTTAATAGTTATCCCCAAAGTCGAGGGTTACCACGTAATGACCACCAATGTACTCATTGGTGGAACTGAAAAAGATTCTATATTCCTATATCAAAATAATATGAAATGAATGTGGCTACTATGAAAAAGAACTCATATGATCAGGATGGGATAATGTCAATCCATGTACATAAAATGAATCACTGCCCCTCTAAGAACCCTCTCCATGAGTAAGTCTCTTCCCCCCACACTTAGATTGAAATCATCATGAAAAAATTCAAGAAATTGGTAGGGAAGGGTATCGGCTTGGGCTCATCCTAAAAGGATCCTTCTTGTCTTCTAAGGGCTATACGATGGAGAAAATTTTTGGGTGGCTCAGTGGGTCAACGGGGCTAAAGTATCAAACAGATGCCTCGATCATTTTAGTGAAACTTTCAAAATTTCCTATCACTTTGATGGAAAAACATGGCAAGTTCTAGAAGAAAAAACATGGTTGAGATTCCCTCAAGAAAAAGAGAAATAAGAGATGATTGTGAAATGGCTTAGAGTCCTCACGGGTATGAAAATATAATTTTGGACAGCACAGATGAGAATGAGTGCAAATAAGTGTCTCAAAATTATTCAAGTTTTTTGAAAAACATTTTTGAAGCATGAAATAATATCAGCAATCATCTAAGTCATGAGATCAAGGATCAAAGAAATCCAGAACAAGAATCAGGTGATCAAACTTCCTAGGGACACAAGTGGTATGTTCCTGAATGGGTTGTGATAAAAATACAGCAGCTCTTATGTGGGTTCATGAATGACAGGAGTGTTAGTTTTTTTTTCATTTTTTTTTTGTTTTTTTTTTGTTTTTGTTTTTTTTTTTTTGTTTTTTTTTTTAGTTTACATGGTGTTTTTGGAAGCATAAAATATGGAAAAAATTAAAACACTTCCCTGTGTAAGTGCAGATAGACGCGGAGAGGTTGCCTGTATCTGATGAAGTTCCAGAAATAATGTACCTGTAAAATCTACATATGGAAAACACATACCCGCATCATATCATAAAGATAACACCAAGAATCATATAAATGGAAGCAGAGATGCAGGAGAGTGACAAGTGAATACAAATATCAGGAGTAGCTAAAATATTTTCACACATTACATGTTTTATTTTCTCAAACAAACTAGAATAGGTAATAGAAGAAAGGTGGGAAAATGAAACTGGAACATGGGTTGCCTCCCAGGAAGCACTAAGTTTTACGTCTTCAGCCAGACGGATGGACAATGTTCAATCATCTTGGTCCATCGGCTCAAAATTCCTCTACCTCTTACGAGAACTAGTGGCTGTGTCATCGATCTCACGGGGACGCTTGGTGGGATTAACCACCTCCGGAGCGTAGTGAGCGTGAAGCTGGTGAGGAAGGAATGGAATATGTGCTCTTTGTGGTGGTGTTGGCTACTGATCAGGAATCTCTAGGGAAAGTTCCTCATGCTGGCGCTCGATATTAGCTAGCTCCTGAGTCATATGTCGTACCAAGTCATAGGGAGACGGAATAAGCGCATTGATGTCCACGGAATAATCATAAGAGCTAGACATTTTTTTAGCTGCATCCACAAAGCATATAGAGAGATAGAGATAGAGTAAGAAAACAAAGATCAAAGAATGAAGAAGCAGTCGGGTTGCCTCCCGATCAGCTCTAATTTTAACGTCTTCATCCAGACGGATAACTTCTCATTGCAATTGTAGTTCTTCAATGATGCCTATTTTATTCGAAGTGTGGTAAAGTTTAAGGCATTGACCATTTACTTTGAATGGAGGCATCTTCCCATCAGAAATTTCGACATCACAATGGGGATAAACAATTGTGATGGTGTAAGGACCTGACCACTTCGACTTGAGTTTTCCATCCAGGATTCAAAGTCATGAGTTGAAGAGGAGAACTTTGTCGCTTGCTGAAATGTTTATTTGTTGGATCCTTTTATCATGCCAGGCTCGAGTTTTCTCTTTGTAAATCAGAGCATTATCATATGATTCTCTCCTCATCTCATCTAGTTCATTCATTTGTAGAAAACGCTTCTCTTGGGAAGTTTTGAAATCAAAATTCAGTTTCTTCACAGCCCAATAAGCTTTATGTTAAAATTCTACAGGTAAGTGGAAGGTTTTTCAAAAAACCAACCTATATGGGGAAATTCCAATGGGTGTCTTGTAGGCAGTTCTGTAGGCCCAAAGTGCATCATCAAGTTTGGTGACCCAATCTTTCCTAGATGTATTTACAGTTTTCTCCAAAATACCCTTAATTTCTCGGTTTGAAACCTCAGATTGGCCATTGGTCTGTGGATGGTATGGGGTGCTCATGTAGTAGTGAAATACATGGTGAGTCATTAGCTTCTGAAATAGTGCATTATTGAAGTGGGTACCACGGTCACTCATGACGAGCCTTGGAATTTCGAACCGGGTAAAAATGTTTTGCTTCAAAAAATTGATGACGACTCGAGAAGTATTTTCCGAGAATGCTTCAGTTTCCACCCATTTTGACACATAGTCCACACAGACAAGGATATAGGATTTCCCAAAAGATTTAGGAAAAGGACCCATGAATTCAATTCCCCATATGTCGAAAATTTCAATGCCCATGATTGAGTGTTGTGGCATTTCGCGCTTCCAACTTATACCCCCAGTTCTTTGGCATTTGTCACAATTCATGACGAATTCACGAATATCATGATTCATGGTCGGCTAGTACAAACCAGATTGTAACACTTTTCTGATTGTTCGATGAATCCCTTGGTGTCCCCCAGCTTCTCCAGTATGGCACAAGTTCAAAACACTATCAACTTCTTCTTCAAGGATGCATCTTCTTATTATTTCATCCGCACAGTCTTTGAAAAGTAAAGGATCATCCCAGTAGTAATGTCGTGCTTCATTCAAAAATCTTTTCCTCTGTTCCTTTGAAAAATATGGATGTATCACACCTAAAGCTAAGTAATTCACGAAATCATCATATCAAGGTGTTATTGTCTCAATGGCATAGAGTTGTTCATCAGGAAATGTTTCAATGATTAGTTCAACATTGATTTCACTTGTGTCATGTTCGAGGCGTGATAAATGATCAGCAACGACATTCTCTGTTCCATTTTTTTCCTTGACTTCAATGTAAAATTCTTGAAGTAACAGTATCCATTGAATGAGTCTAGGTTTTTCATCTTTCTTGGTCATCAGATACCGAAGTGCAGAGTGATCTGTATAGACAGTGACTTTTGAGAACAACAGATGGGATCGAAATTTATCAAAGGCAATGACAACTGCTAGAAGCTCTTTTTCAGTTGTTGTGTAATTATGTTGAGCCTCATTCAAAGTGCGGCTATCGTAGTAGATTGGCCTAAAGATCTTTTCTTTTCTTTGTCCTAAGGCAGCACCAACTGCCCAGTCACTAGCATCACACATTAACTCGAATGGCTGCTCCCAATCAGGTGAAATCATTATCGGGGCTTCAACCAAACGTTGCCTTAATAATTTAAATGCTTCCTCACATTCAGGGCCTAAGTGGAATGTGAAATCTTTTCCCAATAGGTTCGTAAGGGGTCGGGCAATAATAGAGAAATCCTTAATGAAGCGTCTATAGAATCCAACGTGCCCAAGAAAACCTTGAATGGAACGTACTGAAGAAGGCATGGGTAGCTCAGAGATGGTACTAATCTTTGTGGCATCGACATCAATTCCTTTCTTTGAAATTTGATGACCTAAAACTATTCCACTTTGTACCATGAAGTTTGACTTTTCCCAATTAAGAACCAGATTCTTTTCTTCACATCTTTCCAAAACCTTATCCAAATGTTCCAGAAAGTCATCAAAAGAATCTCTATACATAGAGAAGTCATCCATGAATATTTCCAAGAACTCTTCAATCATGTCATGGAAAATTTCCATCATGCATTGTTGAAATGTGGCTAGAGTATTGCACATTCCAAAAGGCATTCTCCAATAAGCAAATGTACCATATGGACAAGTGAACGTGCTTTTCTCTTGATCCTCTGGTGTCACTGCTATTTGATTATAGCCTAAGTATCCATCCAGAAAACAGTAGTAACCTCTTCCTTCCAATCGTTCACAGATTTAATCAATAAAGGGTAATGGGAAGTGATCCTTTCTGGTGGCATCATTAAATTTGCGATAGTCGACGCACACTCTCCATCCAGTCACTGTTCTTGTGGTTATCAATTCTCCTTTATCATTCTCAACTACTATGGTTCCACCCTTTTAGGTACTACTTGCAATGGGTTAACCCATTGACTATCAGAGATTAGAAATATTAAACCAGCATCAAGAAGTTTAATGACTTATTTCTTGAATACTTCTTTCATGGGAGGTGTCAAGCGTCGTTGTGGTTTCCTGCAAGGTTTTGAATTATCATCCATATATATTCTATGAGTACATATGGAAGGACTTATACCTTTTATATCAGCAATCGTCCCACCTATTGCTGGTTTCCTTTGTGATAGGACATTGAGTAATTTTCTCTCTTGTTCACTCGAAATATTGGCATTGATGATGACTGGTAAGGTGTTTAAATCTCCCAAGTAACTATATTTTAGGTTTGATGGAAGGGGTTTAAGCTCAAGTGTTGGAGGCTTTTCAAGTGATGGAGTGAGTGAAGTGAATTCATGTCTATCTAAAGGCTTGACTATATTCATAATGAATTCTACTACCTCGATTGATTCAGCAAACTCTTCATTTTCTTTGTGCAAATCCATGAGATCCAGTGCATTGCTTGATAACTCATCCCATTCTTCAATCATATCCAGGAAATGATAGTCTACTATAGATGGTTTTTCCATAGCATTTAGGACATCAAATGTTATGTTCTCATCCCCAATTCTAAAAATTAACTTTCCCTCTTGGACATCAACCAACGCTCTGCATGTTGCTAATAAGGGTCTCCCGAGAATGAGTGGGACGTCCTTGTCTTCTTCCATATCGAGGACAATAAAATCAGCAGGGAAGTAATATTTATCAACCTTGACAAGTACATCCTCTAGAATCCCTCGAGGATGCTTCATTGATCGGTCAGCCATTTGCAAGGTGACTCTCGTTGGCTTTAATTCGGTGATGCCCAGTTCTTTAAGGATTCCAGACGGTATGAGATTGACACTAGCTCCGAGGTCGCACAAAGATCTTCCGAATTAACATCCTCCAATATTGCAAGGAATAGTGAAACTCCCAGGGTCTCTTAGTTTTGGATGTATGGATCTGGGTATGACTGTTTAACATTCCTCGTGCATTATGACTATTCCCACATCATCTAATTTTTTCTTTTTGACAGAAGTTCCTTGAGAAATTTGGCATAGTGGGGAATTTGTGTGATGGCTTCCACAAAAGGAATATTTATTTGAAGATTTTTTAACATCTCTATGAATTTTGAAAATTTAACATACAACTTCCTTTGATTCAGTATTTGTGGAAATGGAGGAGGTGGTATGTGGGCTTTCGCTCTTTCGTTGAGTGCCTCGTTTTCCTTCTCCTTTCTTGCCTTTTCATTTTTTGCAAGTTTGTTTTGATCTTCCTCCTCTTTGGTTTCAAGTTGGATTGCTTTGTTTGTTGAGTCATCATTCTCAGTGGAAGGTATAGGCGTCTCATCTATTGGTTGAACATCAGTCCTTTGGTGCTCTGGTAACTGTGTACCACTTCTCAATGTGATGGCTTTTGCTTCTTCTCTTTGGGTTGACTCTTGTGCTTCCCGGTAGAGTTCCTTGTTGTCGGTTCTGCATTGGTGTAGCTATCTGGCCGACTTGATTTTCAATGTTACGCATGGAAGCCTGCAGGTTTTGGGTGTTCGTCTGCAAATATTGGGTTGTTGATTGCAAATTTTGGGTTGTTGTCTGCAAATTTTGAGTTTCCATTTCTTGTAACTCAAACCTTGATTGATTGGACATCATTAGTTTAGAAATAGTTGCTCCCCAATCTTGTTGTCCTTGCATTGCAGGAGGGGACAAGTCTGTTGTTTTCTTTTTCTCCTTATATTGTTGTTGTTGTTGAAATGGGGGTCCGTATTTCTGTTGATATCCTTGCTCTTGCGATTTCATGGCGGGTCTGAAGGAAGATTGAGCAGGAAATCCAGGTGGACCCATGTTCTGGTTCATTGGTTGAGTAGTTGATGGCTCCTTCCAACCTTGATTTTGGTTATTTCCTTTCCATTTTGTGTTGTATTTGTTTCCATAATTCCCTTTATTGTAGCTGACAAAGTTAGCTTTAGAAATCATGGTCTCAGATGTGTTATATGGACACATGGGATAATCATGAGGGCCACCACGGTGTGGACAGTGTTTAGCTTGAACAACATGGACTGGAATAGGCGGGTTTATTGAAAATTTGTCAATCCTCTTATTGAGAGCTTCAAATTTTGCATCCATGAATGTCTGGGCATCAACGTGATGCACTCCTGCCTTTCTTCTTTAAAAATCTTCTGGCCACTGGAAACTGTGTTCGGCCATGTTTTGAATTAATATGTACAGATCTTCAGGATCCATTTCCATGAACGCATTGCCATTAGCTGTGTTGATTGTAGACTTACTCTCAGGTTGAAGTCCATAGTAGAAATCTTGCAACTGGTTAGCCAACATCATCCCATGATGAGGAAAACGTCTTAACATGGACTTGAATCTTTCCCAAGGTTCTCCTAATGATTCGTATTCACTTTGAAAAAAGGATTTGAGGTCTCTCTTGTTTTTCAAAGATTGAGCTGTTGTGTAATATAGATCAAGAAATTTCCATCTCAGCACTTCCCAAGTGAAAACTGTTTTTGAGTCGAGACTTTCCAACCAATCCTTTGCTTTCCCTTGCAATGAGAACGGAAACAGTCGCAGGATAAACGCATCATCCGTCACTCCGTTATATTTAAATGTGTCACAGACTTCAAGAAATCTGTTCACATGCATATAAGGGTCTTCGCTACTCAATCCATGAAATTGTGAATGTTGTTGGAGCAGGTTGATCATGGACGGCTTCAATTCAAAGTGTGTTGCATGGATTATGGGTCTTGTTATGCCTGAGATGACTCCGACTATGTTGGGTCGCAACTCCTGTCTCATAGTAGTTCGAGGCCTTTGATTATCGAGAAGGTTTTGGAAAAGTGGGTGGACTTGTCCACTAGGAAGTGCTGGAATGTGAGTTTTAATGCTTTCCTCTGGTGGATGCATTGCGTTTGCGGCTGAGGTACCGATTTGTCCATTTCCCTTTCTTTGATGTTCAAGTTGTGGATCAAGGGGCGGATCATTCTTTGACGGATCAGAGTTACAAGTGTTCACCATTTAGGTGAACAGTGCCTAAAGCAAGGTCTACTAGAAATCTTCTTAATGCTAGACGTACGCGTGCTCCCCGGCAACGGCGCCAGAAATTTGGTATGTGCGTCGCAGCGCGTCCAATTTGCAAATTTTTATAACCAACTGGCTACTATAAAAGTGGCGAGCAGGGTCTAACCACATAGATCACGGAATCTAGTTCACTAAAAATATTTTGTTGGACAATGTTTATACAGACAATGTTTGAGGGGATTCCTATTTTTGAGTTTTCTTTTTTTTCTTTTTAATTAAACTAAAAGGTGAGAAGACAAAAGATAAAAAGAAAATTTCAAATGAAAATGATGGTGGAATCTAAGTCAACAAAATGTGTCGGGGATACTGGTTTCATAATTAAATTATCACGCAGACATGCAAAATATTCTTTTAGGTGATTAAATATTTATTCTATTTAGTTATTGCTAGTTCCAAAAATATGTGCGTTTTTTTTAGATGCTCAATTTAAAATTCCTAATTTATTTAAAGTCCCATTCTCTGGTGTCATAAATAAATTAGAAAATTCGTTCAAATCCCGAACTACACGGCGAAATAACACAACTCATTTCTCACAAAGTTGTGTCACCAATTTGCACCTATCATCGGTCAACGCGGTTTACCTTCTCGGACCGCCGCGTCGACTTAAAATTAAAAGGGCCAGTTTCAATTTCCACAATTAATTCAGTGCAATAATAATTTAAACAGATAAACATTCAATTAAAATAAATTTAATTGACAATTAATCATCAAAAAATATGTTACATGGCATGCACAATAATTTTAATTAATCAACCAACATCCTGACACTAAGAAAATCACCCCGACATCAGAAATGGAAATTTAAACACGGTAATAAGATGATAAGTCATGTAAAATAAAACTGTGTTACCAACAAATAGTCGTGTCGTTCTTTACTCTTGTTGCATGTAACTTGTTCTTTAATATCTGACCACACCTCGGCACTTGATGACGTCGCATGACAGTTGCACGACCACCGGAACGTAGAATATGAGCGGTGAGTAGTGTGCGGCTGCTAGTCCGCTACGGCGACCGTGGTGGGTACTCGGACGATCAGCGGCCCGTGCGATGAAACGCAACACTCGTCGATCTTTGCGGTATGGAAGCTAACCTACCATCGCCAACAAAATGGCACCCACCCAGAATGTGGGGCAGTAGCGAACAAGACACACTGGGGCAGCAGCGAACAAGAGGTGGGTGGCAGCGCCTTGGTGCTGCGTACAAGGAGGGAGGCGTGCCTGCTGGTTGCTGCAGGGGAGATGGTGAGGAGGAGAGCTGGCGGCTGGGGTGTGCTGATGTAGTAGGGAGGAGGCTGGCAATGGAGAGAGGGGGCCAGCGGGGTGAAGGGTCGCGGCTGGGTGATAAGGGGAGCGGAGGGGGTGAGCGAGGGGTGGCTGGCTGAGGAGAGTTGGGTGGTGGCGGGGTGCTGCGTGAGGGGAGCAGGGGAGTGTTGTGGGGAGATGAAGGGGCGGTGGGTAGCGGGTTGATAGTGAGAGAGAGGTGTGAGGGTCGGCCGGATAGTGGGGGAGGCGGGTAGATAGGTTTTTAAAAAAAGAAAATCTATGGGATTGATAGGGGGAGCGGGGCAAGGGGTAAAGGGGGGAAGTTAGATATAATTCAAAATTTTAAAACTAAAATTTAAATTTAAAAACTAATTATCTAATAGTTTAAATAAAAAGGTAATAATAATAATACTAATTAGTAAAAATAAAAAGAAGAGTTATATAAACTAATAATAATAATAACTAATATTAAAAAAACTAAAAAAAAAGTAAATAACTAATGTTAATATAAAATTAACTAAAAATATCTAAAATATTAAAATACTACAAAACGAATCTAAAAACTCAAGAAGCGGTTAGAAAATTAATTAAAACTAAGTTAAAAAAATGTTAGTAACATCCATGTACATCAGGGTTGGGGGCACTGTTAGAGGTTGGTGGGTTGGATGGAGAGTGCGGGCTATGGTGGGGGGGTGGGGCGCTATTGAAGGGGGGATTCAAGTTGAAGCCCCTCCCCCGATATGTAGAAAATATTTTTTTATTTTTTTCTATTTTTTAACTTTTATTAGTGCTTTTTAAAAGTGCTGATAAAAGGACCCATTTATCGGTGCTTTTTTTAGAATTGATAAATGGCCCCTTTTATCAACGCTTTTTTTAGCGCTGATAAAAGGGACCCCCCCCCCTCATCTTCACCTTAATTAACAGCGCTTTTCTAGTGTTATTAATATTCTTTTATAGCACTGACAAAGGCCATATTGGTAATAGTGAAGTTGTGTGTAATGTAATATTTCAATGAAACTTTTTGTTGCGTGTTGAGTACGCTATCAGAAAAAGTATCCCCTTTAATTTAAAAATAATATCTTATTTATAAATATTATTAGAAATGAAAAAAAAATTATTCTATAAATACCTAGGTTTTATAACCTTCCACATTTTTGAAATTACATCCTCGCAATTTTAAAATCGATCTTGGAAACTTCATTGAAAGTACCACATTAGAAGAAGAGTCACTAAACTATCACTTTAAAAGAAATAAATAGAAGTAAAAAAGGTCACCCAAGATAACCCACACTATGATTCCATGTAGAAAAACATGGTTATGGAAGAGAAACCAACCATCAAGTTCTTATGGAGAGTGATAAAAAACATGATCAAGAGAAAGTTAACCACCAGAAAATCACAAACTTGTGATGAGTTAAATGGTCTTTGATTCCCCAATAGGAAAAGTAAACAGAAAACATTTTTTTAAGTTCCTTTTCAAAAAGTTTCTGAATTTATTTATGATATTGACTAAGAACATAAGGAAATATACATACTTTTCATGTATAGTTTCATCCTTTAATAAATTTCTACCACAAACTCATCTTTTCTCCAAACAATGAGTATTCAAGATGACTTGGTCACACCTGAAGTGATAGAATCAACTTATAGAGAATCAAATAATCCAAAAAAGATGGACTATATATTTCCCCTATCTTTAGACATTAACCAATACCAAATGGTTAGTACGAGATCAGATAATCTGAAAAATGGATAATCCTTTATAAAAAGAAATCCAAAATTGAACAAGCAATACCCAAAGTTCAACATGGACCATCCAATACACAATTTTCCTTAAAATTATTCAAAATAATCTAAATAAGATTGAAACCAAAAATTCATAAGAATTTGATCACATAGTCTTCCACCATAAATCTTAACAATTATCTCCAAATAACATCGACTAATCTTAAAGTATAATACTGAAAAGTAATTAACTTAATTAGATATTCACTATGATAGGTTAATCATTTACATAAATAACCCAAATAGCTATATGTCCACAATAAAACATAGATTCTTCCAAAATAATATTTCAACCATTACTCCACAAATTAAATCCCATAGTGTTCTATTTTCCTTAGGTATATAGTGTTCCCAAAAGAGTGAATGTATTCCAAAATAACATTTATCACTTAATAAAAAAATCATTTTCCTGTACTAAATATATCAATTTAACAAAACATAAGTTCCAAAATAAAATTATTCTTGATCCATAAATTCATTTAACTATAAATAATAAGTCATACTGACTAGGGACTTCATGTAGACCAGTGGTAGGCGATGCTCCCTTGTCTCCCTTCTGTTGTGCGTTCGATTCATATGGCCTTACCAAATGTGACGGGTTGTCACCCATCCTATGGGTTGGCCTTTTTCTAAAACCATATCATTCTTATAACATTCTAAAAAATATATAATTTCCTTCAAAATTGCCATAACCTATTTTATCCTCAAAGTTTATCTAATACCTTTTATTTTGTATCCCAAAATGTAATAAACATTAATCACCTCAAAAAAAAAGATCATATAAACCCTAAAGGTTATCCATTATTTCCACACAAGAAAATTTAATTCTTCCTTGATTAATAGTTTCACATATCAAACATTAGGGTTACACATATTAGAAAAATTATTCCAAATTAATCCCATCATCAAAAGAGCATTAATAATTTTAAAAATTTCATCATCCTACAACCTACCATAACTCTTGAATCCCTTATAAGTAGACTTATTACTCATTCAGCACTCTTCATAATCCATTAACTATGCATTTCCACCTTATTTATTAATACATCATTCTTTGAATCCAAAAATCATGATCTTCAGGATGTTCCCTTTCTCTTTTGGCATGTTTTCATACTTTCAAAAAGTAAATGTTCGTTCCACTTCTGTAATTTCACTTTTCAATAGAGTTGAGAATTTGGGGTCTTGAAATTTTATTAAAAAGATACCATGACCCATAAAATTGTTTTATAAATTAGTAGGTGTTGGATAACTCAAACAATTTATTGCAAGTTATTTAAATACTCAAGAAGCTATCAAAATCATTCAAATAGGATTTTGCCATAATAGTGATGATCAAATTGTCGGGGAGGGATAAGAAGGTTTTGTAAGATCTATTTCCTTATATCTTGAAAATTTATCCTTAATCTGATGAAAAGAATCAACACTTAAACCAAAAATTATTATTAAAAAAATAATCCTCTATAGGGTAAAGATAACATAAAAACTTTTATATTACTATAATCCATAAACCTCCTTATATTTCCATTGTTCAGGTTTTTATCTGAACAACATATTTTACCATAACCCTCCAAAATCCCCATATGATAATAACCCTCTTTATTATTTGGGATCTTTTACCTACACCTAGATAACACCCTAACCTCTAGAGTTATCTAAACTGACCTCTAATACCAACTATACGGACCCAGCCATAAATATTTCACAATCTTGAGTTAAGTCAAGAATTCACATTGAGGATCCTTTTAGGTTTAGAGTTTTAGATAATTAGGCCAACTATTACATTACATCTCAAAAATTAAAAAGTAGAAACTTATTCTCTCTCCAATTTTTTGACAAAAATAAAACACCTTAAAATAAAAGAGGAATAATTTTCTTAATATAAATCTTCTTGAATTCTTCCTTTCCCTTACCCTTCATTATACCCTGTGAAAAAAATTTCAAAAACGTGGAATGAGAAAAAAATATCAGTAAGGGATATAAAATAAGGAAAGAAAACATTAGTCCATAAATACATACAAATCAATGAAACCATACTTTTCAATTATAAAACATAAGTTCTTTAACATACCTCATGAAATCATAAGATTTATGAATAACACACAGCAATCATAAATCATAAAGGTAACTTGTGGCATCTATAACATACTTACATTATAGATTTCACAACTATAAAGGGAGTTAGGTTTGGAATATCCATCATAGTATATTCCCTAAATCTCTTAAGAGAAACATTAACTTCTACCTCCATCACATAACCCAATGCATTGGAGAGATATCACAGGCTCACTCACCATAGTTTTATCACGATAAAACCCATATTTGGTTTATCACTTACCGACCAGTCAAATTTCCAAGTACAATTACATAATCATAACACATAAATGATTTAAATTATATACATTTCACACATTAATCACAAGAAATCAATTAAAGATATTGAAATATTCAATCCATTTCCAAAACCATTTAAAACATTTAATAAAGATATTTTTGAATCAAAGTGTCCCATTCCACCTTGAAATTTTAAATAAAATAGTGAATTAAAATTTTAAAACATATATATCCATATAAATAAATCATTAAAACCATTTTTAAAATATGTAAATTAATAATAATTATTTAGAACAATAAATATTATAAACTTTTAAAATTATTTTTTAGTTAAAGAGTTTCAGAACACTTGAGAAAAACTTGAATAAAAATACTTAAATAATAACATCAAAACAACATTAAATATCATGAGAATATATAAATTCATGAAATAAAATTTTAAAATGGTTTTCTATACACCGTATAGGATATTAAAGGTGCACAATATTGAGATATTCCTCAATGAATGGAGATTGAGACCTAGTCCCTTAGAAAGATTTTATCATTAGATTAAGGATAAATCAATGACATAATTATCTGTGAAAACTATAAATACACAAAATATAAGTAGATATTAAGTGTAAAAAAATCAAATTTCATTCACACATATTCTTGGAAAAACAATACCAATGACATGGATATTTAACTCAATGAATGGAGATTGATTTAAGATTTACCTTACAAAGTTCGTATAAATGATATAAGAATTTATCAATTGGGTGATTATGTGTTGGAAAATTATATACACACAAAGGGAAGTTGAAATTAAAAAATTAATAAATAAACATTGATTCCACACATAACCTTGGAATAATATAATCAACGAAGTATGCGTAAAACCTAATGAGAGGAAATTGAGTTTAGTAATTCCCTTACAAAAATCATTTTTTCAATCAAATAGATCGATTATGTATATTCACTATAAATACCCATAAGAAAATTATAAATACAATATAATATATCAAAATTAATTTCTCACATAATCATATAATGACATAATCAAGAAGTATCAGATCAACCTAGATAATAGAAATTGGGTTATGGAGTTCCCTTACGAAAATTCAGCAGCCTAATGGTGTCACTTAAAAATTAAGAAAATGAGTTAACAAGAGAGAAAAGGATCTCTCAGTACTTGGAAATAAAATTTACATCAATAAGTATATATAATAAAATACCCTAACACTAGAAACTATAAATTAAAATACATAACATAAAATAAGTCTTTGACTAAAAGTGAGGGTGAAAGGTTCCCTTACCTTCAGTCTAACTCGTCATGTATGTTCGTTTTTCTTCCTGAATAATAAACTTAAGTTAATTTATACTTTATTTAGAACCTTTTAAAATTTTATTATTCGGTTTATATCACTTATTACCATGTTATAAATATTCCATAATTATTTAAGTTAATATCAGTTGTTTTGTCGATATTCGGTACTTAGGTCAAAAATGAACCTATTATAATTACAAATTATCCATGTGGTAAAAATTCCATTATCTCCTGAATGATATTAATGATTTAAATATCATATATATACATTATATATATATATATATATATTTATAAAAGTACATAACATTTAGAGATAATAAATGAAATGTATCGTTCATAGAGATGGTAAGTCGTACGTACGCATGAATGCTACTTTCATTTCCTTTTCATATATAAAGGATTGAAAACTAAATGATACAAAGGTATATTATAATTACAATATAATATAATATTTTATATATGTTACATAATTTCATTAACTCAATATTTTATATGTTCCATGTATGGCATGAACGATTCATATCACTTTGAGGGGGTGGTAGTCTGCACTTCCACAAATGAAATTATCATATTTACACATTATGGAAAGCATAAAGATGTGATTTAAATAGAAAACAGAAGAATATAGACAATATAATAATAATACATATCATATATAAATATATTTCCATCATAATGGACACCATGAGAGTTGGTAGGATAAAATTGAACAATCATTGTTTCGTGAGGCAGTAGTTCGTCGTAAAAAGAAATAGTATATTCATATCCATTAGATGGGGGTGTGTGTAAGTGTAGTTAGAATTATTCTCATAAACAAATCCTAGTATATTTATGATACATGTTTTTTTATGTAATAAAATAATAAGAATATAATGTTAGTGAAGAAATAAAATAATGGAAAGGTACTTTAGAGAAGACGCTACCTCTTAAAACGTGTAACTCCCTTTGATTTGAGCCAAAAGTGTTTCTTGAATTGCCTTATGTCTAAGGTAAGGATTATAGAAGGAATATAGGGATTTTGGGAGCTTATTTTGGAAGATTTTAGACGATCCAAGGGGATTTATAGGTGTGATTAAATGGGTAGGGTGATTCCCTTTTATAAGAGGGAGGAGGGGCACTTTAGGAAAGTTTTAAAGTATTATTTTATTATAAAATTATTTTTAGTTTTAAAGGGTCCAAAAGTAATTT
This sequence comes from Viscum album, assembly GCA_963277665.1. NCBI lineage: Eukaryota > Viridiplantae > Streptophyta > Magnoliopsida > Santalales > Viscaceae > Viscum > Viscum album. The sequence goes on along the minus strand of OY728147.1, from coordinate 707,719,671 downwards.
ATTTAAAATATAAGATGATTTTGGGTCTAAAACCTCTCAAATAATAGGTTTTATACAATTATAGGTTACAAATATAACCTTGTCTCTTAGTTTTAACCCTTAGTTAACTAATTTAACTCTTACCATATCTTCTTGTTTATTCGTACTATATGGTTAATATAGTTACTATAAAATACCAATAGAAACTAAAGTGGTTCACTAATGACATTTTAAACATTATATAATTCATTTGGTAGAATCTTATATTTTAGGACTATTATATCATTTAATAAAATAATATTTGTTTTAAAAACTCATTTATGTCACTTTTTATACTTTTCATATCATGACTTTTTAAAAATACATAACAAATTGGTTATTTCAAAAATACTTCATTAATTAAAATATAAAAAGTAATAATTATATATAAAATTCTTTTATGGCATAAAAATGTTTTTAAAATTATTTTAATATTTATAATCTCATTTATTTAAATCATTCATTAATAAGGTAATCCTTACATCCTCATTGTGTCATAAATATATTAATTTATTTGGTTTCTAAAAAATATAAATAAAATACCATGATGTAGGAAATATTTTTATATTTCTAATGACTATTTATTGTCGAATAGATCACTTATATAACCCCATATAAAAATTGTTTTAATAAAAGATACATGTTTATGTTACATATTTCATTACTTTAAATTAATTCTTATAAAATTTCATTTTCACGTCCAAGTGGCTTTATGGAGTCCCAAAATCGACCGAAGCATGCCCATGGTAGTATATATCTCATCTAATATTATTAGAACATGTGTTCGGGTAGTTTAATATTATTTTTTACCCTTATTTAACATATTTACCCTTTAACCATGGTAAATAAAATAACTACTGAAGTTACTGTTCATGATGTATAAAAATAAAAGGTCCCTATTTACACAATTTGAACCGCCTGATTCCAAATATGAAATAAATTTTTCTCAATTAAAAACACATAATTTTAATAAATTATTTTAAATTTAATTCTCATTGTCAAAACCAAAAAGTGTGTTTTTAAGAAGTAAAAACTACTAAAATATTGACATGTGTTTATGTCCAATTAAAATATGAAATTACTTCTAATGACCATAATTGGATTGAATGATAAAAACAAAATATAATTAAAATTTAAAACAAATTAAAAGTAAAATATTACTATATAAATAAATTAGATGAAAAGGCAGTTTTGAATTAAAAATACGGTATTTTTCACTATTCATTAAAAATGAACTTTATCATAAAAATACCAAAATTTCATCCAAAGTAAATTTTAATGTCCTAATTCTAAATAAGAATTTAATTTTTTCAAATAGAACATATAAAAGTGAAAAAACTATATTTAAAAAGGGTTCTCCATCAAAAGGTGGTAAAACAACCTTTTAAAAATATTAGAGTATTTCATGTTTAAAATCATATTTGTTCTTATTTTAAGCCTCTAAAATTTATTGGATAAATGTAAAAACATTTAAAAACATTTATAATCATATTATAGTTAGTTCTGTTCATTCCCGCCAATACAATCTCTAGGCTTTAACTACCATTTAAAATAATAATATTATTATATTATTTTTCGGTATAACTCAATGTTGTGTGCAACATAAAATTTCAAAGAAACTTGTTGTTGCATGTTGATTACACTATCGAAAAAATAATCCCCTTTAATGTAAAAATAATATCTTATTCATAAATATTAAAAGAAATAAAAAAAAGTATTATTCTATAAATACTTGGGTCGTTACATTGAATTCTTTGACATCTTAGGGATTAATTTCTCGGATGACTTGCATATAGATATCATACTTCCATCACTTTCAAATTCCATATCTAGATTTATTATTAATTAAAATTTGATCAATAATGAGGAGAGTCTTTAGGAACATCTTACTTTGATTCTCTAAGTGGATAAGCACATGTGGCGTGATAAAATCATAGTCCTTTTGGTGAATAAGAACATGAAGAACAAGGAAATAGGTGCCAAGATCTATAAACAGTCTAAAAATCCCAATAATTTTCCTTCAAATAAGTGAAATATCTGGATATATGGAAAGGAAAAGTTGGTTGTATGTTATTCATGTGGAAATTTAGACCACTAGAAGAGGAACTACACTCAAAATAAAGGGGATGTTAAAGGTGAATTTGTTATCAAGTGTAATCTTCTAATATCTACACATTGGTATTAGATATATATTTTGGTGCTCACATATGTATCCAAATATAGGAAACAAGTAGGTTATGAAATATTCCTAGAGGATAGGTGGATCTGAGAGCTACTAGGGGTGCAAGGCTGGATGCTTTGGTCATTGGTGACAAACACCTTTCATTTCCAATGAGAATTATTTTGGTTTTAAAATATTTTTATTATTTACCTATAGTTACTAAGAACATAATTTCTATATCATTCCTAGATATATATGGGTTTATTTTCAATTTTGGAAATAAAATTTATTTCTCCTATAAGAACAACATATTTTATGGTATGGAACATTAAAATAGTGTTCTTTATGTATTAAATTATGAAAATAATGTGCTGGAAATTGATAACAAATAATGTTCATAGGACTCATATAACACCTATCTATGGCATCACCATATTTGTCATGTGAATAAGAAGCGTTTGAAAAAGCTCTGTCAAGATGGTCATTTTTTAGCAACCCTGCTCTTCTTACATTTCCATTGCATCATTTTAATGATAAACGACTTAAAAACATTATACAATGAGGATCCCAATGTGTAGTGTCTTGGGAAAACTACTACCACACTTAACCTTTAAATCATAAAACATAAACATTTATTTAATTCATTCTTCTCTGGATTCTTATTGCCTCTTCTGTTCTCCTTAGTACAAGTAGTCACCTGAGGATATACATCAAAAATGGGTGACCTAAAATCCCAGTAAGGGGATAGATAAAAAAATGAAACAATATAAAATTGTGTGATCATAATCATTATCATAATAACATAGTCATGGTATCATATCACGAGAGTAATCATTAAGAAAAGACTTGGAATGTGGCAATGCATAAAAATGAAACATCATGTCTTAGTGGTCAACTACCACACATAGTTTTGGAGACAGCTAGCATCATGTTCACACATATTTTACTTTAAATAATTATATTCACCACATTACTCAATTCATTGGAGTTTTATATAATTCCAGGCACACCCATCACATCATTTACAATGCGTTATATAATTTTGGGCACACCTATCACATTATAACATTCTCATTATCATTCTTGCCACATAGAATGTATATTAATCCAAGGAATAAATAAATCTTGGAAAGGAATAGGTTTCATACATAAAGAATACATTCATAAACATTGGGTTTCCAAATGAAATATGGAATAGCATACTTGATATAAAAATCATCATCCATGAGTGTAGAAGAAACAATCTTGAGAGGTAAATGGTGTTTTCTTTTTAAAGAATAGTTCTTTTGGAAAACATTGGGTTTGTAATAAGTTCTAGTCTAAAACATGTATATCCAAAAAAAAGGTATGATAATTATTATGAAATTATTTTTAAGTAATAACCATACTGAAAATGGGGTGAAAGAGGGAAAACCCAAAGAAAGTTGGGTTCTAGAATTCCCCTTACCTTATGCTCAAATGCTTCCTTGATTTTAATATCCTATATAATCACATTAGATTCATTAATTAACACTTCCAGAATATTTTATACATTAATTTTATTCATTATGGTTTTATTAAGTTATTTTATGGGCCTTTGGATGAGTTATAGAGTTTAAATGATTTGTTCGGGAGTGTTAGTTTTCTTAGTTTTAATGATTGGTTCACTTGTATACGTGAATTGAAGTTTGTGTAAAATATGTATAAACATATAGAATTTTTATAAAATTTTATTAATTATAGTAAATAAATTTAAATTATATTATAAATAATTTTGTTATATACCATGATTATGAATCATTAGATAAAATTTAATGATGATCATTTTTTGTTAATTTGGGCGGTTTTTCAATCACAGCGAACTTGTTTTGTTTTATCATTTTGTATTATATATAAAAGTTTTTTCCATAAAATAAAAGGGTTTAAAACATAAATATTACATTATTTTTCAACCATTTAATGGTTTTTTTAATATCCTTTAAGGAGTTTAATTAAAATTGATGTGCATCGCCCACGATGTTGGTAAATTGAAACATCACGGGCGACAATTTAACTTTTAAAATAAAAGAGAGGGAGGGAGGAGTTTAATGGTGAATCATACATTAGCATGGTATAATTACTGTATATTTAAGGTACTAAATTTTATCACTCAATTTTGATTAAGGGATTTGAGGAGAGAATAACAGAATAAATGAAATTAAAATAAAGTAAAAGAAAAGAAAGAGAGGAATTACCACTTGGATTCTCCTCTTGAGATCCTCCTCAAGCCACCTAGGATTGGTCTTTTGATGAGACTAAAATCTCATGGACATGAGGTAGGGGATAGGGAAGGTATTTGGGTATAATTTAGATAAGTCTTGAAGCTTCAGAGGTGTGAGGAAATGAGGTTGTGAGGGGTGGTATTTATAGTGGAGGGGAGGGGTGTTTCTCGACATTTTAATCATTAGTTTATTATTTTTCCACAAGAAAAGAAATAGTGATGATTCCATAACTAAGTATAGTAACTAGAGAATGTGAGTTTGATCCAAATGTTCTTAAATTAGCATAACATCATTCATGACTCTATAATTCATGCATTTTGCTTATTTTGTAAATTATCGTATTTCACTATTCACCAAAAATTCAAGTATTTCATAAAAATCCCAAAAAATCACCCTAAAATTTTTTAGAAATTTAGAATCCAAAAATGAAATAAATTTTTCAAAAATAATTTTCTAAATGTGTGTAATTTAATTTTTAATTAAAATCATTATTTACTTGAAAAATACAAATTTTAAAATTATAACTGATTTTATAACACTCTAGAAATTTATTTAAGGTCTCATGAAATTATCGTAAAATCACAAGACATAAAAATATTAATTTATGAACACATTTTATGAAAATATATTTTCTTTTAAATTATTAAATTAAATAAAATATTGTAATTAAATATTTATGACTTAAAAAAATACCAACACTTAATTAATACTTTTTAAAATAATTACTTACTTATTCTATAATATAATTACATCATATTACCAATTGTAAGATGCATAAATTTTATTTATACTTTCATGGGTGATGTCACTATTAATTTTGTCAGTTTACTATTCATAAGGGCCAAATTACTATTCCAAAGGTCTAGATACTATTTCATCGGTATTGGTTCCTTAACTTCTTAAATACCTCTTATTTCGTTAATTGTTCATTTTTAAAGTTTTTATTATGGTCTATAAGTGATTTTATGTGCTTTATAATATATGAAATCACTATAAGAAGGTAGAAATTAATTCGATAAAATTTTGGGTCATTACATTCTTCCCCCTTTTTGAAAATTTTCCCCTGAAATTTATTTTTACTAAAATAGGTGAGAGTACTTCTCCTTAATCACCTCCTTAGGTTCCCAATTTTATTATTCATACTTAAAGTTTCTCTACAACACTTTGACACTGTGGGTTGTCTTTTTTCATAGGACCTAATCTCTCTGGTCCAGAATTTTAAATAGTTGCTTCTCGCAAGAGAGATTATCTTTTAGCTTTACCAACTCTGAGTTTAGTATATATGAGGGATATGGTATGTACTTCCTCAAGAGTGATACATGGAACACACCATGAACTTGAGCCATATTCAGTGGAAGTTCAATCTGAGATGCCACATCTTCTATGCGATCAAGGATCTCAAAGGGCCCAATGTACCTTGGGCTTAGATTCCCTTTCTTTCCAAACTGCATGGCTCTCTTCCATGGTGTATTCTAAGAAAGATCATATCTCTAACATTGAACTCCAAGTCCCTTCTATGGTTGTCGGCATATCTTTTTTTTTTGACTCTGAGCTTCTTTGATATGGTGTTGGATTAATTGAACATTATCTGTCATCTCTTGCATAAGATCAGATCAAAGTATCTTTATTTCATCAACTTCACCCCAAAAAGTTAGAGTTCTACATTGCTTTCCATACAGAACTTTATATAGAGCCATCTGAAAACTCTAGTGGAAGTTATTGTTGTATGATAATTCAACTAATGGGAGATTCTGATCCCATCCACCTTTGAATTATAGTGATCAGTCTCTACATATATTTCTGAGAATCTAAATAGTCCTTTTGGATTGGCCATCACTTTGGGGGTGATAAGTCATGCTAAAATTTAATTCAGTACTCAAATCATGTTGAAGACTCCTCCAAATTTTATATGTAAACATGGGATCATTATTAGAGACAATCGAGAGTAGAACACCATGCAATCTCACGAATTCCTTCACATGTATCTTTGAAAGTTTTTCAAGAAAGAGATCTTTCTGAATAGCGATAAAGTGGGCAGTCCTGGTGAGTCGGTCCACCACAACCCGTATTGCATTATTTCCTCTGGATGTCGTTAGGAGACCAATGGAAAATTCCATGGTAACATTATCTCATTTCCACATGGGTATAGGCAATGGTAACATCATCCCTTTAGTCTTATGTCACTCTTCTATAACTTGTTTTCATATCAAACACCTTGAGATATATTCTGCAAACTCCTTCTTCATGTTATCCCACCAAAAGTTTTCAAAGATCGTAGTACATCATGGTGCTACCAAGATAGATAGAGAATGTTGAGTTATGTTCATTATCCTATAGATCCTTATTTATCCTAGTGGATTATGGCACAAAAATCCTCATTCCAAACTGAATTACACCATCATCATCGATATATAACTCTTGCATCTTCCATTCCTTTACTTCATTCGCCCTCTTTTGAAACTCCAGATCATCCCTTTGGGCCTCCTTAATCTTCTCTTGGATAAATGGTTGAGAAATCATTTGGGAAAGGTATGATGTATTCCCTACCATTATGATTTCAAAACTAATCCTTTACATATCCATGAATATAGGTTATTTCTCAATCTGCAACATGGATAGAGTAGTAAGTTTTTTTTAACTTAGATCGTTAGCTAACTTGTTCTCCATTCCATAATGATAGTGAATACATCAATCGTATTCTTTGATTACCTCTAACCATATCCTTTGAATCATGTTGAGATCCTTTTGTGTGAATATATACATTAGTCTCTTGTGATTGGTATATATGTCACACTTCTCACTATAAAGTTAGTGTCGTCAGATTTTCAAGGCAAAAATCATAGCTGCTAGCTCCAGACCATGCGTCAGGTAGTTTTTATCATGGATCTTCAACTTTAATGGGGTTTATACTATCACATTATCATTTTTCATGAGTACACAACCCAATCCTTTCTTGGAACCATCACTGTATATCATAAAAAATTCTCCACTTTTCGATAATGTGGGTACAGGTGTAGTGATAAGCCTTCTCTTTATCTCCTTGAATCATTCCTCACATTTTTTCGTCCAGACATACTTAAACCCCTTTCCTTGTTAACTTAGTTAGCGGGCTTGAAAATAATGATAAATTTCTCAAAAAATGTCAATAGTACCCTACTAAGCCAAGAAAACAATGGATTTCTATGATACTAAAGGGTCTGGGTCATTCCTCAATTGCCTTTTTTAAGGGTCTATAGAAATTCCCTCACTTGTGATCACATGCCCCAAGAACGTGACTTTTTGCATCCAAAAGTCACACTTGATAAACTTGGCGTAAAACTTCTCCTTTCTTAATGTCATTAACACAAGCCTTATATGTTATTAATGTTCCTTATTTCTCTTTGAGTAGATGAGAATGTCATCAATAAACACTACCACAAATTTTTTGAAGTAATGTCTAAAGTCTCTATTTATCAAATCCATGAATATTTCAGGAGCATTAGTAAGTCTGAAGGGCATCACCAAAAACTCATAGTGCACATACCTTGTACGAAAGGAATAATTCTAAATATCTTCTTTATGCACCTTTAGATGATGATATCCAGAATGTAGATCCGCGTTTGAGAAGTACTGATCTCCTCTTGAATGATCAAACAAGTCTTCAATACTTGGAAGAGGATACTTATTCTTTATGGTGATCTTATTGAGTTCCATATAATCAATACATAACTACATTGTTCCATACTTCTTCTTAACAAATATCATTGGTTCACCCCATGGTGATGCACTATGGAATATAAAACATTTATCCAAATTCTCTTCAATATATTTATTTAACTCCTCTAGTTCGATAGGAGCCATCCTATAGGGACATTTTGAGAAAGGATTACCTTTGGGCATGAGTTCTATTAAGAAATCTACCTCATGATTCGGGGGTATTCTAGGTAACTCTTCAAGAAATACATCATTGTATTCCCTCAGGATGGGAATTTCCCCTAGGTAGATAAATTCCTTTGACTCAACCATTTGAGCGAGGTATGCATCATCATATAGAATCAACACCCACACCATTGATGATTTTTTCAAAGGATATTCATGATCTTACTGTCATTTGTAGATGATAATGGGATGGTTTAGAATATGAAAAGATATTTCCTTTTCTCTATAGTTTATATGTGATCTATATAAAGAGAGCCAATACATCCCCAGTATAGCATCGAATTCCACCAAGGGAAGTTTCAGATGATTCTCTGGAAGAATCTTCCCACATATGCTAACAGGATAAGATTCCAACACTTGGGATGAAATGATTGTAGCACTTGGTGTTTTTATAGATATATCTAATTAAAGGTTTTGGGGCTTCTATTAAATAGTTCTAAAAAACTTTCATGATATAAAGGAATGAATAGAACCATAATCAAATAATATTTTTTCTATTATTGAGTGAATAAGAAGTGTACCTTGTATGACTTCATTATCTTAATCCAATTATACAGTAGTGATGGTATGAGACTTTTCTTGCTCCATTGGATTTGGTGGCTAATGACATAGATTACCCTTGAGAACTCAAGGTTTAGTGAAATAGCTTGCGTAGTGCCCTTACTCCTTATAGTTATAGCATTGGACCATGGGTGGTGCTCTTCTTTCCTCCACCACATTGTCTGTCCCTTTCATGTTTTTTCAACATTCATGATCTTGGTGGCCTTCTCTCCCACATTTGAAGAATTTACCTATCCCTTTGAAATAGTTCACATGATGCTTCTTTCTACATTTTTGACATGTGGGTGGTTGAGTTTTCTTTCCACCTTTTTCATTAGATCCTCCAGCTTGAAACTCCATCTTTCGTTTCTCATCTCCATATCCATGGGACCATTCTCTAAACTTCATCTCCACTTTGAGAGCACATTGAACAACTTCTTCATAACTCCCAAAGTTTTAAATTTCAAGAGCCTTTCAAAGGTTTGGTTTTCAACCACTAAATAACCTATTGATCTTGATATCATTCACTACTACAAAAAACACCTTTAATAGTGTTGGTAATTATCAAAGCTATAAAAAAATTTGATAAATGGAATATTTAGCAGCGCTAAATAAAGTGATGATAAATTTAACCTTTTATCAGTGCATCTTTTTTAGCACTGATAAAAGAAAACCTTTATCAATTATTTATTTTTAGCACTGATAAAGGTATTCTTTATTAGCGTGTTATTTTTAGCGCTAATAAAGGGTATCCTTTATCAGCACATTATTTTTAGCGCTAATACAGGGTATCCTTTATCAACACTTTAATTTTAGTGCTGATACAGGGTATCCTTTATCAGCACTTTATTTTTAGTGTTGATTACTATTTATATAAATAAAATAAAATAATTAAACAAATTAAAAACAAAAAATGTGCTTATTAAAAAAATATTACAAATTTTATTAATTAAATAATTATTGAAAAAAATGAATAGATTGATTATACATTATTAATTATTAATCATTTTATTAATTAGATAATTATGATAATTAATGTTATTAAATTTTATATATTAAATATATAGATATATATTAATGTATATCAATATGATTTATATATTACAAAATATTTATATGCTTTACATTAAACCGTCATATTTTTATTGAATAATGGTTTATAATTAAAAATTAATATGAATTAAAAATATTGACTATAATTGCATGGTACTCGACATATAATTGAATATCATTTGATTTTTCAATTTAACATAGATCAAATGCGTTATATTGATTTTACATATACGTAATTAATGCATGTTTATATACAATGAAAAAACACCAAACTTATCCATTTTTTCAATATTGTTAAAGTATACTTATTCTTAATTTATTAAATTTCACTCAATTTTAACATAAATGCATGCACTTAAAAGGAGATATTCACTAATAACGTTAAAAATGTATTTGTAAAAAAATATTTATAAATAAATATATTTATAAATGTGCATTCACTATATTTATAAAATTATATATTTATAATTATAAATAAATAAATATTTTTTTAAAAGTATTTATATAATTATAATTAAATAATTATGTATATTTAAATAATTATTAAATTTATAATAAATTTACTTATATAATGAATATATTTACTATATTTATATTTATATACATTTATTAAATATATATGTATAATTATATAAATATATATAATGATCTAAATAATATTTTTTAAAAATATTTCTATAATTAGAAATAAATAATTATAAAATTATAATAAATATATTTAATATATTGATAATTATATATATTTATTAAGTATTTATAAATTTTTACAATTTTTTATTTATATTTATAATTATAAATCCTTTAACAGTGCTTCATTAATAATTGTTGATAAAATAATCTTTATCAATGCAAAAAAAAGTGCTGATAAAGATGAGGATTTATTAGTGCTAAATAAAGCACAGATAAAATGAAGATTTATCAGCACTATAATTTTAGCACTAATAAATATTGATTTTATCAGTGCTAAAAAAGCACTGATAAAACTGTCCTGGTCTATTTTAAAAACCCTAACCGTTTTCAAACTCTTCATGATGTCGGGAGATTTTCACAGAAGCCACCCACTATGGGTGTTCCTCCTCGATGAATTGAAGTTCAAATCACACCAATTGATTATTTTCGACACTCCAGTTGCACGAACATATCGTCTGACTTCTGGTTTTTTATTGTAGTTGTGATACAGGTGGGGTTTTACATCACTTTCCAGCAATTTCTCCGCCTAAGGTTGGTGGTTCCATTCCTTAACAATTTTAGATAATTTAATTGGCTCGCTTGGTTAATTTTTATATGCTCTAAAGTTTATTTTGATGGTGTGAACATGTTTGGAAGATTCTTTTACATGCATTTTTTTTAGAAATAAATTTTCTAAATAGAAATTGTTATGTTTCTATGTAGTCCTTATTGTGAAAAATTAGTGGTAGTGTTAGATAAATTATTTTTAGTAAGAAATGTTTTTTTTGTCGATTCTTAAGGTTCACATGTTTTGAAAAAATATTTTTGATGGGAAATAGATCATTTTGGGCATGTTAGTCTTGTTTTTTTCTTTTGAGTGTGAGTTGTGAAGTGTTTAAATAATGAATAATTTGTTCTAGAAATGAAATTTGAGATGTGTGAATGGTTTATTAAATGATGTGAGTGACGTGAAATGTGTTTTCAAAGGTTTTTTCATGCTTTGTGTTAGGTTTGGGTTTTGTAATAGAAAATGGATATGTTGTGTGTGTGTTTGTTTTAGTATGGTGTTCTGTTGAAGGGTTTTATGGATTGTTTGAAAGGTGAAAATAGTTTTTTCAAAGGCGCATAAATGCGGATAGGTTTGGTAGTACGTTATTAAAGTAAATTGATATAACTTTCCATGTTGAATATGTTTTACCATTTTTCTAATGTGAATTGTAAATTGTTTTAAAGGATGGAAGTCATGTTTTGAAAATGATTCTAGGTTGTGTACAAATTTTTTAAAAAAGGGACTTATTGTGTAATTGGTTGTGAATTGGTGTAAACTCTGGTTTTGTTAATTGGAATTGTTCTATAAATTATTTAATAGGTTTATTAAATTATATAACTATTGAAAATTATGTTCAATGTGGTTATGAGGTGATTTTATATAAATCCTTGTGGTGCCACCAGGGGTTATTTTAGAAAACTTTTTAAATGAATTATTAACATATATAATAGGTGTGGGTAATGTTTGTGAAATGATTTGGTGTGTGTATGTTTTCAAATGGGGTTGGGGTGTGCAATTAGTGGCACACTATGTGTACTTTGTTTGGAATTACTTGTGTTTGTCAATATGTTGTGTTAGTGACATGTGAATGTGAAACCTGATTGAGTACAAATAAAAGGGAATTATGGGTAATTGGGTAACTTGATTGTGTAGTGTTTGGGAATCTTGATGTTTGTACAATAAAATCATTGTCCAAATAATTGATGTATTGTTTAATATTTTTGTTTAATTTATTTCTTTTTAGTATTTCTCAAATAATAATTGTGTTCTTATACATGTGGATTCTTTTGTTTGAGTTTGGGTGCTTTGTCTAACTTTCATATTTCTTCTCCCTTAAAATATTTTCACCCATGCAGTGGTGTATTTATCACTTTCTTTCAAGTTACCTCCACTTACTTTCCAATAAAAGCATCGAAGCTACCGATACTCAATCACAGAGGTAGTCTTGATGTTTACATTGTAAAATCATTATCCATAGAATTAATTTATTGTTTCATATTTATTTTTAATTAATTTCTTTTTATTATTACTCACATAATAATTATTTTCTTATAGAGGTGGATTCTTTTGTTCATTTTGGGGTGCTCTTTCAAACTTTCATGATCCTTCTCCCTTAAAATATTTTCACCCATAAAATGGTGCATTTATCACTTTATTTCAAGTTACCTCCACTACCTTTGAATAAAGATAAATGAAGCTACCTCTACTCAATCACAGAGGTAATATTGATGTTTATATAGTAAAATAATTTTTCATAGAATTAATTTATCATTCTATATTTATGTTTAATTAATTTATTTTTATTATTACTTGAATAATAATTGTTTTTTTATATAGGTGGATTATTTTGTTCGAGTTGGGGTGATCTGTCCAAATTTCATGCTTATTCTTCTTTAAAATATTTCCACCCATGCAGTGGTGAATTTATCACTTCCTTTCAAGTTACCTCCCCTTTCTTTGCGAGAAGAGCAACTAAACTACCTCTGCTCAGTCATAGAGGTAATATTAATGTTTTCATAGTAAAATTATTGTCCATATAATTAATTGATTATTTAATATTTATGTTTAATTTATTTTTTCTTAGTATTACTCACATAATAATTTTTTTCTTATACATGTGGATTCTTTTGTTCAAGTTGGTGTGGTTTGTTCGAAGCTTCTCATGCAATGTTGGAAGTTTGACAAATAAAGCCAATGTAAATAATGGTAACATTGAACGTTAGGGTTTTTTTGAATGTATGTAATAATTTGTATTTATTTAATTTTATAAAACAATATTTGAAATATCTATAATATAATGTTTTTTCTGGTATTTGTGTTGTAAATTTCATTTCATTTAAATTCTGTATTGGGACTTGTTTTTTATATATATGGTGTGTTTCTAGTGCTTCTGGTGCTTCGGGTGCTTCGGTGTGCAATAACAGCACACTATAGTGGTGTTGCGGTGTGTTGTAATAGCACACTGTAGCAGTGATGTAGTGTGTTGTAACAGTACATAGCAGTGGTGTTGTAGTTTGTTGTTATAGCATACCGTAGTATGGCTTTTATCAGTGCTTTTTGAAAGCACTGATAAAGAAAGATTTTAGCGGTTCTTTGAGAAGCACTGATAAATGTGTTTTTTATTAGCACTTTCTAAAGTGTTGATAAAGGTTACATTTATCAGCACTTTTTCAAAACTGATAAAAGTATGTGATTTTAAAATCTCTCATGTTTTTAATGCTTTTCTAGCACTGATAAAGTCCATATCTAGCACTATTAAAGGCTTATTTTATAGTAGTGATTGTTGATAACAAAACCTGAAGTGCACCTTAGCCTTATGAAATTTTCTTCATAGAATATGACAGATTCTCTTTTCTTTTTTTATCTCTATGAATTCTCTCTCCATATTTGTATGAATATTTTGAAGGAAATACTTATTAAGAAACATTATCTTACATTTTTCACACTCCATATCTTCAATTTCATCCCTCGCCTTAGTGTTCTTAATCAATGTCCACCATTGGTTGGACTCTCCTTCTAGATGAAAAATAGCTAGAGTCGCCTTCTCCATCTTAGAATATTGAATCATAGAAAAGATCTTCTACATTTAGTTGACCCACTTTTCCAAAACTAGTGGATCAGAAGATCCACTAAACATCAGTGGTCGTTGCCACATAAAACACTCGATAGCCAATTTCTCCCTCTTAGGTGAAGGAGGGCATTCCATATTATTCAGGTTATTGTTCATAACCTGAGATATTTGGGTAAGAATTTCCATGAAATTTTGAACTCTACCTTCCAAATCATTGGGGTGTCATTTAGGCAATCACTGTATTGTCCCTTGTATGGGTTGTTGGCTTGGTTTCTTCTAGTTCCCACCATTTTCTAAAATAGAAAGGGTTAAACCAAAACATAAGTCAACAATTCAAGAATAAATAATTTATTCCTTTGTGAATTTAAGTATAATGGAATATCTTTTGGGATACCTATGTTTATCATTTTCTAAAAAAATCATCTAGGGTTATCACTTATACTTAGTCTCATGCTATGGGTTTTCAATAAGGTTCTCAAATCCTAATTCAAAAATTAACTAAACCATCCTCACATACCAACTATAGTGACCCTACTCTTCTTACATTACCATTAAATCATTTTAATGATAAAAAACATAAAAACATTATACAAAGAGGATCCCAAGGTTTAGTGTATTGGAAAAACTAGGACCATACATAACTTTTACAACATAAAACATAAACATTTATTTAACTCCTTCTTCTCTAGATTCTAATTTCTCCTTGTGTTATCCTTGGTACAAGTAGTCACCTGAGAATATAAATCAAAATGGGGTGATAGAAAATCCCAGTAAGGGGATAGATAAGAACATGAAACAACATAACATTGGGTGAGAAAAATAATTATCATCATAACATAGGCATAGGATCATATCATGAGAGGAAGCATTAAGAAAATACTTGGAATGTGTCAATACTTAAAAATAAAACATCATGTCTTAGCAGTAAACTACCACACATAGTTATGGAAAAATATAGCATCATTTTCACTCATATTTTACTTTAAATCGTGAGATTCATCACATTACCCAGTTCATTGGAGTGCTATGTAATTTCGGGCTCACCCATCACATCATTTACATTGTGCTATATAATTCTGGACGCACCTGTCACATCATAACATTTTCATTATCATGCTTGTCACATAGAACATATATCAATATTGGACATAAATAACCTATGGAAAAGAATGGGTTTCATACATAAATTGTATATTCATAAACATTGGGTTCCCAAATGAAATATGGAATAGCATACTTGATATATAAATCATCATCCTTGAGTGTAGAAGAAACAATCTTGAGAAGAAAATGGTGTTTAATTTCGAAAGAAGAGTTCTTTTGGAAAACATTGGGTTTGTCATAAACTCAAGTAGAAAAAATTTATATCCCCAAAAAGGTATGATAATGATAAAGAAATGATTTTTAAGTAATAACCATATTGAAAATGGGGTGAAAGAGGTAAAACCCAAAGAAAGAAAGTTGGGTTTAAGAATTCCCCTTACCTTATGTCTGAATGATTCCTTGACTTAAATATCTTGTATAATCACATTAGATTCATTAATTAACACTTAAAACATTTTATAGATGTATTTTATTCATTATGGATTTATTGATTTATTTTATGTCTCTATGGATGAGTTATAAAGTTTAAATTCATTGTTTGGGAGTGTTCGTTTTCTTAGTTTTAATTATCGGTTCACTTGTATACATGAATGGAAGTTCGTGTAAAATGTGAATAAACATCCATAATTGTTATTAAATTTTATTAATGATATTATAGAACTTGAAATGATATTATAAGTAATTTTTTTATATACCATTAGGATGAATCATTAGATAAAATTTAATGATGATCATTTTTGGTTAATTTGGGAAGTTTTTCAATCAGAACGAACTTGTTTTGTTTTATCATTTAGTACAATGTATAAAAGTTGTTTCCAAAACATAAAAGGGGTTAAAAATACATATTAAAATATATTTTAAACCATTTAAGGGTTTTTTTACATCCTTGAAGGATTTTAATGAAAATGAATGTGTATTTCCCACATTTTCAGTAAATTGACATGTCACAAGTGACCATTTCATTTTTAAAATAAAAGAGATAGGGATGAGTTTAATGATGGATCCTACATTATAATGGTATAATTATAGTATATCTCAGTTAATAGAGTTTATCATTCCATTTTTATGAAGGTATGTTAGGAGATAATAATAAAATAAATGAAATTTAAAGGAAAGTAAAAGAAAAGAGAGAGAGGGATTGCCTCTTGAATTCTCCTCTTGAGATCCTCCTTGAGGCACCTAGGATTGATCTTTTGATGAGACCAAGAGCTCCTGGAAATGGGGGAGGTGATAGGTAATATCTTTGGGTATGATTTGGAAAATTATTTAATCTTTATAGGTTTGAGTAAATGAGGTTTTGAGGGGTGGTATTTATAGCAGAGGGGAGGGGTGATTTCTCAAAATATTAATCATTAGTTTATTATTTTTCCACAAGACAAGAAATAGTAATGATTCCACGACTAAGTACAGAAACTAGGAAATTTTAGTTATAACCAATGGTGTTTACACCAGAATAACATCATCCATGACTCTATAATTCATGTATTTAGCTTATTTTGTAAATTATCGTATTTCACTATTCACCAAAAATTCAAGTATTTCATAAAAATCCCAAAAATTCACCCTAAACATTTTTCAATGTTTATAATACAAAAATGAAATATGTTTTTTAAAAATAATTTTATTAATATTAAAATTTTAATTTTTAATTAAAATCATAATTTACTTGAGAAATAAAGATTTTAAATTTATAACTAATTTTATAACACTTTAGAAAATTAATTATGGTCTCATAAAATTATATTAAAATCATAAGACATAAAAATATTAATTTATGAACACATTTTATGAAAATATATTTTCTTTTAAATTATTAAATTAATTAAAAAATGTAATTATATATTTATGACTTATAAAAATTCCAACACATAATTTATAATTTTAAAAATATTTACTTACTTATTCTATGATATAATTGCATCATATTACCAGTTTTAAGATACATAAATTTTATTTATACTTTCATGGTTGAGGTAACTATTCATTTGGTTAGTTTACTATTCAGAAGATTCGTATTAGTTTTCCTGAGGTCTAGTTACTATTTCATCAGTATTGGTTCCTTAACTTCTTAAATACCTCTTATTTCATTAATTCTTCATTTGTAAAGTTTTTATTATGGTCTGTAAGTTATTTTATGTGATTTATACTATATTAAATCACTATAATAATGAATAAATTCCATTGACAAAAGTTTGGGTTGTTACATATTTAGACTCTTTTGAGATAAAACCTCTTGAAAGATGTCATGCTTGTTTACAAGGAAAAATGACCAAACCACCATTTAGTGGATGGGGTGAAAGGGCCACAAAGATTCTAGGATTAGTATACACTAATATGTGTGGACCATTTCTAGTAAAAGCTAGATTTGGATATTCTTACTTCATAAATTTTACTAATGACTTAAGTAGATATGGATATATCTACTTGATCAGGTATAAGTTCAAGTCCTTTGAGAAATTCAGGGAAATCAAGAATAAAGTAGAAAATCAACATGGAAAGAAGACAAAGAATATTCGATAAGATCGAGGTGGTGAATATATTAACCAATATTTCATCAACCTTCTATGGGATTTTGGAATTCTATCTCAATTTATTCCACCTTACACACCACAGTGGAATGGTGTTAGTGAAAGGAGGAACCGTACCTTATTTGGTATGGTAAGGTCAATGATGAGTCATGTAGATCTTCCATTATCCTTTTAGGTATATGCATTATGTAATGACCCAATGTTTTATCAATGAAATTCCCTTATTATAATTATGTATTATAGTATAATCAAAAACTATTACATATATAACACAATACAAACCTTATAAATGAAGAATGAGTAAAATAAAAGGTATCTCTAGAAGTTATGGAACATATACTAATGAAATAGTAACTTGACCTTTAGAATAGTAATGTGACCCTTATGAATAGTAAACCAACCAATTGAATAGTAACCTCACTAATGATATTATAAATAAAATTTATCCATCTTTTAAGTTACAATATGATATAAATATAGCATAGTATAAGTAATTAAATACTTTAATAATTATTAATTAAGTGTTGGTATTTTTGTAAGTCATGTATTTTTAATTAAAATTTATTATTAATTTAATAATTTAAAAGAAAATTTATTTTCATAAAATGTATTCATAAATAAATATTTTTATGACTTATGATCATAATATAATTTTAAGACACCTTAATTAATTTTTTAAAGTGTTAGAAAAGATGTTCTAATTTTAAAATATGTATTTTTCAAGTAAATTATGATTTTAATTAAAAAATAAATTTCTCGTATTTAGGAAATTATTTTCATAAAATGGAGTTAATTTTTAAATTCTACACATTAAAAAATTATCGGGGTGATTCTTTTGTATTTTTCTAAAATACATGAATTTTTGGTAAATAGTAAAATATTATAATTTACGATAAATGCTAAATAAATAAATTTTTGTATCATTATTAAATCATGGATGAAATAAATTTCCATTGGTTAGAAATTACATTTTCTCTTTACTATTTTTGGTCACAAGAATCAATACTATTCATAGTCTTGAGAAAAAATACTAAAATAATAATTAAATTAATGGGAAACCCCTCCTCTCCTCCACTATAAATACTACCCCTCTTTACCTCCACTCCTCACACCTATCAAGAATTTTGACTAGTAAAAATTCGTATAAAATCCCTCCATAATATACTCTACCAATTATAGGAGCTCTTGGTCTCATAAAAAGATCAAAACCTCTCCCCAAAAGAGGCTCTCAAGGAAGATATATTCAAGAGGTAAATTCCTATTTTCTTTTCTTTTCTTTTCTTTTCATGTTGTTTTTTTTTCATTTCTATCCTCACCTATCCTAATACAAATGGTTTGAAAACTACATTAACTTAAATTTACTATAATTTTGTTACGATAACCGAATAATTCATCATCATCTCTCTTTTACCCTCCTTTTATTCAACAAATGAAAACATCATCTGACATGTGTTAATTCATCACATTCAAGGACGAAGAGTTTTCAATTTCTTCTACCATATAAAATTATGGTCATAAAACCATCTTTATGGTTGAAACAGACTATAATATATTTATTATGTCTAATTTAAGGTTCTAGAATCTTTTTTACACATTATATCAATTTATAAAGAAAAATGTGTTCGTTGTGATCAAAACTCGCCAATTAACCAAAATGGTTATCATTAATGTTTTATATAATGATTCATCTTTGATCAAAATAAAAAAATGAATTTTATAACCATTTAATCTTTTTTATTTTTACTAATTACATATAACTCCAATTATGTACAACAATTAGCTCCTTACATGTTTATCCTTACATTTATATAAGTAAACCAATCATGAAAACCAAGGAAATAAATGCTCCAAAAACAATGAAATTGAACATCTTAACCCATCAAAAAGGTCATGAATGAACTTAATAAGATAATAATAAATCAATAAAATTTAGAATATTTTTTTAAATATTAATTAATTAATTTAATTTGGTTATCCAGGATATTAAGATCAAGTTAAGGACACCATCGTACTTAAGGTAATGGATTCTACCCAAACCTCCATTATTCCTTCAGGTTGTTCTATCTTTATTTTTACCCAAAGGAATTTATATATTATTTTTATGAAACTATTCTAAAATATTATTATATGATTCAAAATCATGTATCAGTATCCATTAATCATTTTCTTTTGGGGATATACATGTTTTTAAATGATTCCCTCCTCAATTATTCTAGATAAGAAGCCCCCTTTAAGGGAACTTTCTGAATTCTTCAAGTACACTATATAATATTTTGTTAAACCCTAATTATTTTTATAAGACCACTATTTTTATTATTAAAACCTTCTTGGTTCACTTGTGGTTTTATATAAAAGATTATTCCCTTCTATGTTTTAAATTACCTTTAATATTTTCCTTTAACTACACTAAAATTTTTTAATTCTACAATTTCTTAAGTACTATTTTTACATGTTATTAATTCAAGTTGATATCAATTTTAATGATATATTCATATTATAACCTGTTATTTCCCATTCATGGTTTAATTCCTTTAATTCATGGACATTTTTATGATAATCTAATTTTTTATTCAATATGACGTGAGTATGATACCCAATTCTTACTATGGGTAACCCTTATGTTTATATATGATTGATTATGTATGATTATATATGTGGAAAGAATATTAATGAACATGTTATGATGAGTGTTCCCAGATAGAGCTTCAATTCATTGGGTAGAGTTTAGTCTCATGAGACGTTATGTGCGACGGTCTTGGTGGTTATCCTTGACTCATGATCCTCTATGTGAAACAAGATTTAACTTTTTATAATGGAATGTTTTATGTTTCTTCCACATTATTATGACTCTATGTTTATATGATACCATGTTTACATGTTATGAATCTATATGTTTCATGACTTTTATATTATTATTTCATTCCTTCTAACCCATGTTCTAAAGATTTATTCTTATGATTATTCCCTTACTGGGATTTTTAGCCCATCCCTTTATTCATGTTATCCTTGGGTTATCCTATAAAGATTTATGAGAACAATGGATGTTAGGATTAATTTATGAATATTAAATAAATAAATGTCTTATTTATTCCCATGTTTTCAGTTTTATGTACATAGTCTTCCAAGATACTAGACATTACAATCCTTGGCTTTTAATATGATTCCTTATTATGCTTAAAATCATGTAATGATATGTTTAAAAGGATAGGGTATATATAGTTGGTATCAGAGTATGGTCTAATTATTTTTGTAGATTAGTAATATATCACTTTATTAAGAACCTTAGGAATGAGACTAAGTATAATAAAATATCCCTAAATTTAGGTAATTATAGAGTAAGTGGATTAACAAGAAAATAAATCCCTGTATAGATATGAAGAAGTGGATGTGACTCTAGAAAAAATTTATATAGGGGTAAAACCTGAAAACATCACTTTGAGCTATACTTGAATTGGAACTGGTGAACAAAAGCAGGCCTTGTTTCACTCCTTCTTAGACACTCCTAGGAGATATTCTTTAGTAAATTCATAATCTTAGTACAAAAAATTATTAAGGGAACAAAAAACTAAGCCCATAAGAATAAATATGTGGAAACAGATCATGTGTAACCTAGATTTAAACCTAGGGAATCATGAGTTAGGATATACTTTTCCTTTAAGATTTTATCCTTTTATGTTTAAAGTTTCCTTTTTATGCATATTAACTAAGTATTCAAGCCCTCTAATTGTACGTTCTTTTTCTTAGTTAATGGCGTGAAATAGAAGAACATGTTCTAACAATAAATGTGATAGGAAATGTGAATATTTCCCTAATTATATACCTCATATGATGGGAATGGGCACTCAAAACTTTATGACAGTGCTTTAAAAACTAGGTCAAGTTACGAATAATAACTTAAATCATGTGGAACGCCCTCCTCCTCCAAGGAAGGATCAAGTTGCTATAGACTCCTTCATGTGGTAAAGGCATCCCATGTTTAGTGGATCTTCTTATCCCCTCCTCATGGAATAGTGGATTAAATCCATTGAAAATATATTCTCTATCTTCTAGTGGTTAGAATAATAGAAATTAATACTAGCAGTATATCATTTTGATAAGTTGATCAGTGGTGGACACTAATCAAGAATA
Organism: Viscum album; assembly: GCA_963277665.1. NCBI lineage: Eukaryota > Viridiplantae > Streptophyta > Magnoliopsida > Santalales > Viscaceae > Viscum > Viscum album. Next base: position 707,697,692 of record OY728147.1, on the reverse strand, counting down.
CGAAGTCCTAGGAGAAAATTGATTCCATGGATTGGGAGTAATTCAAGAAAATGTTTTTCAATAAAAAATTTCCTTGAACCATACATATCAAGATAGAAAGACAGTTCCTTAGACTTAAGTAGAAGGAAGATGAGTCTATTAGGTTATATGAATCAAAATTCACAAGGCTTGCAAGATATGCCTCTATCTTTATCATGAACACCAAAAGCAAGGTGGATCGCTTCTTTGGAGGACTAAATCCAATTCTATGAAAAGTGTTGGTGATTCGAGACTTCAACAGCTATGAGGAGATTTTATTTTGTGCCCTTAAGGTTTAAATAGTGATTAGAAACTCCCAATGGTCTTGTGGTCTTAGTGAAAAAAAATCAAAAAATGGAGTCTAATATGGGTGGTTCGGAAAATAAATCCCATTATGGAAAAAAGATCGAACATACCATGTGTAAAAATTGTGGGAAGAAGCATCCTATGAACTACCTAAAGGGAACTATGAATTGCTTCAAATGTGGAATAATGGGAAATCTAGATAAAAACTATCATAGGGATATGAATAATCCCAATAATGTAGAATAGTAAAGTAAGGTTTAGATCAACACTCATATTTTAGTGTAGTATTACAACTGCATGGAATATGGGAATTATGTGAACAATTTTCCTAATCCAAGGTTTGTTGGAGGAAATCAACAACGAACTCCAAGGAAACAAGGAAGGTCTTATGTTATCACTACTATTGAGGTGGATTCAGACAATGATGTGGTGATAGGTACACTAGTAATTCATTTAGTAATAAAGAGCGTACTATTTGATTCTAGTTCTACACATTCTTTCATATCTTGAAAGTTTAGTATAATTATTCAAACATCACCTCAAAATTTTGAAGTTGAGTTATCTATGAGAACAGATAATGGGTAAATTATTACATCCAAGGTTTATAACTCCTCCCTAGTAAATGTTTGTGGACTGAACCTCCCATAAAATCTTTTCATACTTCCTCTGGTGGAGTTCAATTCTATTTTGGGAATATATTGGAAATATTTATACAAATCCAACATTAACTTTTAAGAAAGGTATATCACTCTTCACATCCCAGAGTATCCTCCAGTCATGAATAAGTGTAATGAGGAAGATTAATCTCTTTTAAAATCATCATCTGAAGTGTAGATAATGTTTCCTTTAGAGAAAGCATATCTTTCTCAAATGATTGAGACAAATGAGATGATATTTCTCAAAGATATTCCCATGGTGAGGGATTAAATGATGTTTTACTTGAAGAATTTATTATTCTTCCTCCTGATTGATAGGTTGATTTCTCAATTGAACTTATTCTTGGATCCCTACCTATATCAAAGAAACCTTATAGAATGGACATCTTTGAGCTGTAAGAGCTAAATAAGAAGGTACAGTAGAATATAGAGAATGGTTTTTTATGCACGAGTGCTTCACCATGGGGTGCACCAGTCCTATTTTTTAAGAAGAAGGTTGGATCAATGAATCTATACATTGATTATCATGAGCTCAATAAAATCACAATAAATAAATATTATCCCCTACCTTAGATAGATTACTTGTTCGATCAACTACGTGGGGCTATTTATTTCTCTAAGGTGGACCTTCAGTTGGGATATCACCAATTAAATGTGACGAAATAAGATATTCCCAAAACTACCTTTCAAACAAGGTATGGACACTATGATTTAATAGTTATCCCCTTAATAATAAATAATTATCTAGTAATATTCATGGATTTAATAAATAGAGTCTTTAGAGATTACCTCAACAAATTTGTGGTAGTCTTTATCGATTATATTCTGATATACTACAAGTGTAAGGAAGAACATGTGGAGAATTTGAATACTATGTTGATTACTTTACAAAGGGAGAAACTTTATTCAAAGTATACTAAACGTGAGTTATATATAGAGGAAGGATCATTCTTGGGGAATGTTATCAGTAGAAAAGGAATATTTGTGGACCCTTCCAAGACAGAGGCAATTGAAGAGTGGGTCAGGCCAACATCTGTAATGGAGATCCATAGATTTTTGGGTCTAGTCAGGTATTATCAACGATTTTTGAATAACTTCTCATGATTATCAAACCCAATGAACAAGCTGAAAAGGAAGGGAGTGAAGTTTTTATAGAATTAATAATGTGAGGAAATCATTAAGGAGCTCAAAATGAGGCTTATCAGCACACCAGTACTCACACTTTAGATGAGTGGAGAACTCTTTATGGTGTACAGTGATGCTTAAAAGAAGGGATTATATTCTGTGCTGATGGAAAATGATAAATTGATAGCTTATCCTCAAGGTAGCTGAAAATATATGAGTAAAACTATCTCAGGCATGATATGGAGTTAGCAGCTATGATCTTTGCGTTGAAAATATATTGGTATTATCTCTATGGGGAGAAATGTGAGATATATACTCATCACAAGAGTCACAAATATATATTCACACCGAAAGAGTTTAATATGCACCAGGGAAGATGGCTAGAGCTCATTAAGGATTATTACTGCTCAATCCACTACCATCCCAGTAAGGAAAATAAGGTGGTGGATGCTCTAAGTAGAAAGGATCCTTCATCTTTATTAATGACTAGAATTTAAATAGATCCCATATTCTTATATTTGAAAAGAATTTAAATGGTAATCATTAATGGAGGAACATCATCAATCCTTTGTCAAATTATTTCTTAACCATCCCTCATGGAGAAAATAAAGGATGCTCAAATAAATGATGTGGAAATTTAGAAAAGGGTGAAAGCTATCAGAAATGGGAAATCCGTTGAGTCAAAGGTTTACAAGGATGGAGTTGTAATATTTGGTTCAAGATTATGTGTACCATATAATTTAGAGATAAATAAGGAGCATCTAAATGACACACATAACTCAACCTTCTCTATTCACCCAAGGAGCACAAATATGTATCAAACTCTATGATAGAATTATTGGTGGGAAAAGATGAAGAAGAAGATTACTGAGTATAAATCAAAGTGCCTAGTATTTCAGCAAGTGAAGTCTAAAAGGAAAACATATAAGGGGGTTATGAAACCACTAACCATAACAACATGGAAGTGGGAGAACATCACTATGGAATTTTTCACTAGACTACCAAGGACATCCAGAGGAAACAATGCTATATGGGTCATTGTGGATCATCTTACAAATAAAGATCACATTATCAAAATTCAAGAGGACTTCTCATTGGATCAACTTGCATGGATATATATCAAAGATGTTGTAAGGATATAAGGAATACCACTATCTATTGTATCCAATACAGATCAAAGAATAACATCAAGGTTCTAGAAAAGTCTCCAATATTCTCTATGCACTGAACTAAAATTTAGTGTGGCCTATCATCCTCAAACGGATTTCTAATCTAAGTGAGCTATTCCTAAACTAAAAGATATATTGATATTGTGTTCTATGGACTTAAAAGAAGGATGGGACATATATCTTCCATTGGTTGAATTATCTTACAACAATAGTTTCCACTCAAGCATACGAATGGAACCATATGAATACTTTTATGGGAAAAGGTACAGAACATCGGCATGCTGGGATGAAGTCGGTGATCATAAGCTGTCAGGACCTAAAATGGTTGAAGAAATAGTGGAGAAGGTGAAAACCATTTAGCAGCACATCAATTAAGCCCAAAGTTGAAAAAAATAGCTATAGAGACAATCATCGATGAGACCTTGAGTTTAAAGTTAGAGACATAGTATTCCTCCGCATATCTCCGTGGAAGAATATCATGAGACTTGGGAGAAAGGAAGGTTAAGTCCCAAGTACATCAGACCCTTCAAGATTCTTGATCATGTTAGATTTGTGGTCTATCGACTAGCACTTCTACCTACCATGTATAAATTAAATTATGTCTTCCATGTATCTCTCTTAAAGATGTACATACTAGATCCTTCACATGTACTGTCTTCATAGGTTGTATAGTTAGGGAATGATCTTTCTTATGAGGAATATCCACTAAAGATTTTGGATCATAGAGATAAAGTTCTATGTAACAAGACTACTCACCTGGTCAAATTACTATAGTGAAACCATGATTTTGAAGAGACAACATCGGAACTAGAGGAAGAAATTAAGGAAAAGTACCCACACTTGTTTTTATCTTAGAATGTAAAACAAAATTTCAAGGGCGAAATTTCTTAAGGGGGGAAGAATGTAACAACCCAATGTTTTATCAATGAAATTCCCTAATTATAATTATGTATTATAGTATAATCATATAATATTACATATATATTACAATACAAACCTTATAAATGAATAATTTGTAAAATAAAAGGTATCTCTAGAAGTTAAGAAATGTATACCGATGAAATAGTAACTTGACATTTGGAATAGTAATGTGACCCTTATGAATAGTAAACTAGTCAATTGAATAGTAACATCACTAATGAAAGTATAAATAAAATTTATCCATATTATAAGTGATAATTTGATATAAATGTATCATAGTATAAGTAATTAAATACATTAAAAATTTTAATTAATTGTTGGTGTTTTTGTAAGTCGTGTATATTTAATTACAATTTTATGATTAATTTAATAATTTAAAATCAAATTTATTTCCCTAAAATGTATTCATAAATAATTATTTTTATTAATTTTTATTATAAGATAATTTTAAGAGAACTTAATTAATTTTTCAAAGTTTTAGAAAAGTAGTTTTGATTTTAAAATTTGTATTTTTCAAGTAAATTATGATTTTAATTAAAAATTAAATTTATAATATTTAGGAAATTATTTTCATAAAATTTTGTTCATTTTTGAATTCTACATGTCAAAAAATTGTTGGGGTGAATTTTTGGGATTTTTCTAAAATACATGAATTTTTTGTGAATAGTAAAATACGCTAATTTATGATTAATGCTAAATAAATGAATTTATGCATCATGCTTGAGTCATGGATGATGTAAATGGCCATTGGTTAAAACTCACATTCTTTATTTACTATTTTTGGACACGAGAATCAAAAATATTCATAGTCTTGAGAAAAAATATTAAACTAATGATTAAAATAATGGGAAACCCCTCCTCTCCTCCACTATAAATACCACCCCTCTTTACCTCCTATCCTCACACCTCTAAAGCCTTATGACTAGTCCAAATCCTACTAAAATCTCTCCCTAAACCCCTCTCCCACTTATAGGATCTCTTGGTGTCATAAAAAGACCAAAACCTCTCCCCTAAAGAGGCTCTCAAGGAAAATATATTCAAGAGGTAAATTCCTCTTTTCTTTTCTTTTATTTTCTTTTCATGTTCCATTGTTTTCTTTTATATCCTCATGTATCCTCATCCAAATGGTGTGATATCTACAGTACCTTAAATTTAGTGAAATTTTTTTATTCTAATGTAATAATTCATCATCATCTCTCATTTCCCCTCCTTTTATACTAGAAATGAAAACACCATCTCAGATGTGTTAATTCATCACATTCAAGGATGACGGGTTTTCAATTTCTTTTACCATCTTTAATTCTGGTCATTAAACCATTTTTTAAGGTTAAACTAAAATATAATATATTTATTATATCTAATTTAAGGTTTTTTAATCTTTTTTACAAATTGTATTAATTTATAAAGAAAAATCTGTTCGTTGTGATAAAAAACCGCCAATTAACCAAAACGGTTATCATTAAAGTTTTAGATAATGATTCATATTCACTTAAAATAACCAAATGAATTTTATAAAAATTTAATATTATGTATGTTCACTAATAACATATAACTATAATTTTTTATAACCATTATCACCTTACATGTTTATCCTTACATGTATATAAGTAAACCAATAATGAAAACCAAGGAAACAAACGCTCCCAAAATAATGTAATTGAACCTATTAACCCACCAAAAAGGTTATGAATGAACTTAATAAGGTTATAATACATCAATCAAATTTATAATAGGTTCTTTAAATAATAATTAATGGATTTAAATTTTTTATACAGGACATTAAGATCAAGTGAAGGAAACCATCGTACTTAAGGTATGGAATTCTACCCGAACCTCCACTATTTCTTTAGGTTGTTCTATATTTATTTTTACCCAAATGAGTTTATCTATTGTTTTTATGAATATATTATAAATTTTGTTTATATTCTCCAAACTCATGTATCAAGATCCACTAATCATTCTCTTTTGGAGATATACATGTTTTTAATTGATTCCCTCCTCAATTATTCCAGATAAGCAAGCCTATTTTAAGGAAACTTTCTAAATTCTTCAAGTACACTATATAATATATTTTTAAGATACCATTATTTTTATAAAACCACTATTCATATTATTAAAAACTTCTTGGTTCACTTATGGTTTTATATAAAATATTATTCCCTTATATGTTTTAAATGACCTTTGATATTTTCCTTTAACCGCACAAAAATGTTTTAATTCTAAAGTTTCTTAAGTACTCTTTTTACATGTTATTACTTCAAGTTGATATAAATTTTAATTATATATTCCTATTCTACCCTATTATTTTCCATGCATGATCTAATACCATTTCTTCATGGAAATATGTATGATACTCCCATTTTTTATGCTATATGACATGATTATGATACCCAATTCTTACCATGGGTAACCCTTATGTTTATGTATGATTGATCATGTTCAATTATATTTGTGGAAATAATATTCATGAACATTCTATGATTGGTGCACCTAGATAGAAATTCAATTCATTGGGTAAAGTTGAGTCTCATGAGACATTATGTGCAACGGTCTTGGCGGTTATCCTTGACTCGTGCTACCATGTGCAACGGTCTTCGTGGTTAACCTTGAATTGTGATACTCTATGTGCAATGAGCCTCGAATCATTCTAATTTCATGTTTTATGTTGCTGAAACATTACTATGACTCCATTTTTATATGATCCCATGTTTATATGTTATGAATCCATATGTTCCATGCCCTTTTGTGTCATATGTCATACCTTCTAACCCATGTGATAAAGCTTTATTCTTATGTTTATTTCCTTAATTGGATTTTTATCTCACCCCTTTGTTCATGTTATCCTTAGGTTGTCATATGAAGATGTATGAGCACAATTAAAGTTAGTATCTCTTTATGAATAATAAATAAAGAAATGTTTTATTTAGTCCCATGTTTTCAGTTTTATGTACCAAGAATTCCAAGACACTAGAATTTACCATCCTTGGCAAGTAATATGATGATTTAAAATAATTAAAATCATGTAATTATATGTGTAAAATTCTAGGGTTGATATAAATTAAAAACTGGGTCATACAAAATAAACCAAGGTCCAACTAAATCATAAAACAGAATTCCCTTCAAGTTAGAGAGTGTAAAGAAACTCGTTTTGTCACATAAACGTGTATGGGGTTGTGAGGAGTTTGTTAAGGCCTTATCAAGAAATGAAATAGCACCCCAGGGCACAAAATGTATCTTTATAGGGTATCCCAAATAAAAAAAGGGATACTACCTATAAAACCCCTTAGACAAGAAAGTGATTGTCTCTAGAAAAGCCGTATTTCTTAAAATGGAGCACATCCTCAAAAAGGATAATGGGAGTAATATTGACATAGATGAAGTTGATGCCCAAGATATAAAAAAGTTAGAGTAGGAATAGGTTCCATAAGTCCCCTCTAAGAAGTAGTTCATGAAACATAAGAACTGTGTAGGAGAGTAAGAGAGTTAAGAGAACTAGAGAGATATGGTTTTCTAGTCACCGAAGATGGTGACTTATTATTAGTTTATAATTATGAATTTCTCTCCTACAACGAGGTAGTAGAGAGCTCATAAGCTGGAAGATAGAAAGAACCCATCAATTCTAAAATGGATTCTAGGTATCAGACCCAAGTTTGGGTTCTGGTTGATGCGCCATTTGATTTAAATCCCTTTGGGTGAAAATGGGTATTCAAGAGAAAACTGGACATGGATGGTAAAGTAAATACCTATAATACATGGTTAGGGTATGAAGGGTTTAAAAATTGTAGGAATTGACTATGATGAAACCTTTTCACTAGTTTCCATGTTTAAATCCATCATAATTCTATTTTCTGTAGCATCTTACTATGATGATTAAATTTGGAATATAGATATCAAAACTGCATTCCTTAATGGGAATATTTATGAATGTGTCTATATGAAACAACTAGAAGGGTTTCTGAATCCAGGTGATTCCAAAAGGATTTTCAAGTTGCAGAGATCCATTTATGGATTCAAGTTAGCATCCATGTCATAGAACATTCGATTTGATGAATTCATAAAATAATTTTGTTTCATTAAGAAAGAATGTGAGTTGTGTGTTTACAATTGGTTTAGTGGGAATGAGGTAATTATCCTAGTAGTATATGTTGATGAAATATTACTTATTAGAAATGACATACTAGTCTTACAATCAGTTAAGGACTGGTTAAAAAAAATTCTCTATGAAAGACTAATGTGAAGAATCCTATATTATAGGTATCAAGATCATTCATAATAGATCTAAGAGGCTTCTTGGACTAATTCAAAGTACATATATTGACCATATACTAGATAGATTTTGTATGGAACAATCCAAGAGGGGATTGGTTCTATTTTCACATGGTTTGCATCTTTCTAAGAAAATGTTCCCTCAGACACAACAGGAGAAAGAGAGAATGAGTAAGATCCCATATACTTATGTGATAGAATCAATCATGTATACCATGTTATATACTATAATTGATTTTGCCTATGTAATAATCATGGTAGATATATATCAAGAAGATCCAAGACAACAGCATTGGTCTATTGTTAAGGTTATCCTTAAGTGTTTCAGATTAACTAAGGATATGTTCCTAGTGTATGGAGGAGACGGGGATCTAGTCCTTAGGGGTTATAATGAATCTGGTTTTTAGACAAATTATAATGATCTAAAGTCATGGTTAGGATAAGTTTTTTGTATAAACGGAGGATCTATGACCTGAAATATTTCAAAGCATCCAGTTATTACTGATTCTACAGTGGAGTCCAAGTATATATATGCTTCTGGTGCATCCAAGTAAGTCATTTGGATTCAAAACTTTTTCCAGGATCTTGATGTGCTACCTAGTAGTAAATACTGTATCACATTGAATTGTGATAGTACTATAGTGGTGTCTCTTGAAAAAGATTCAAGGTCACACCAATGGACAAATAACATACTCCATATTGATCACTTATTGAGGATTTTTATCAGAGGGTTGAAATTACAGTAAGTAGAGTACCCATGGAAGATAATATATTGGAGCCCTTGACTAAAGGCCTATCTCAGTACAAGCATGATTATCATGTGAGAGCTAGTGGACTGAAGGTTGTTAGTGGATGTATCTAGTGAAAGCGGGAGTCTATTGAAGTTGGTTCCCTAGAACCAAATTTTGTGTACTTTATGATCACATGTATTCATTGTTTTGAATATTAATAAATAACTTATCATTTAATGATTGTTCTTCTACATGACATAGTATGTTATAATGTCTTAAGAGTAGTTTTTTCACTAAAATTTCATAGCAGTTCCCCGCTATGATGAGAATATGGAAGTGCTAAGAAACTATTCTTGAATATATTTTATATATATATATGATATCATTTAATGAACACAAATGATATAGGCTATCAGGGGTGGAGACTCATAGGACTTTGAGGCACCTTCTCATGATGTACACCCTTGGTAATATTTGATAGAACATTATGAGAATGATACCCGCCAGGAGAAATTCCACATTTCAATGTGTCATTGGATATTCCTATTTTTAGATTTGTGTATTGATCCTTAGACTTTAATATTATTATTAATGAATATTATGATTCACCTTCTATGATGTATTGATGAAAACCATAATGACATTTGTTTGTGGAGAAGTGGGATATGTTGGGTGTGTCACGAGTAATATTGTATTAATCAATAATGAAAGAAATGATTGTTCCCTTCTATTTTAATATAAGTTGATATCTCAAGCCCTTTGATGTAAATGATACATCCTAAATAAATCCATGACCATGATGTTCTATAATAAATATCTATTTCCATAAATTCAAAGAAAGATAAATCGATCACATAGGTTGATGGAATCGGCATGCAACCTGTTTGATTTGAGATATCATGATAAATGGATTATATTATATAGTAAGTGTCCATATGAGATAACATGTCATTGTGGCATTAAATTATTTCTCTATGGGTTCCTGGGTGTCTTTCTAGATGCTAACCTTGTATTTTAGGATTCTTCGTCGAATGCGACTGAGAAAAGAGTCCTAGAGGGTCACACACTAAGTATATCCAGAATCTCTGTTAAATAATAATTTATTATTTATTATTTAACAAATTTAATAAATATTATTCCCACATGTGGTTTAATAATTATTCATTTTTGCTTGATCGCATATATTTTGTCACTAGTTATTCAAGAGAATATAATATAAGCATAATATTTAATAAATATTTATTTTCTATTTAGTGAATATAATATGTATTTATTTATTAGAGAATAATGCACTGATATTTATTTAATAAATTAATAGTCATTATTCAATTCCTAATAAATATTGTGGAGGAATGGAAAACCAAGTTTAAATGTTTTAGTGGGAAAATGATAAATATTGAATATTATGTGATTAAATAATATTTAATTTTAATTCTCAAGTTAAGTGAATCTCAATAAATAATAATATTATTATTATTATTTCACATGTGGTTTTTCTAGGATTAAATAAATAATTAATAGCACTTTTTCAATTATTTAATTTTAACCTTAGTGATATATAAACCCAGATATATTATTTTCTAAAGAGATCATTCATTTATTTTGGTTGTGCATAACGGATTTAGAGAATACTCTTAAGCCCTAGAGATCTATCCAATCCAAGAACGCTCCTAAGAACAAAGAGAAATCTTCCTCCAAAAAATACTCTCAAGTTAAGAGAGATCGAGGAGAATGATTTGGAAGTGGTTCTCATGGAGATCATAAGCAGACGATGCAAGTGCAAGGATCTATTGTGCTAGTACCTAGATATTCTTTCATCGACATATAGAGATTTTTGGAACACTTGTAGATCAATAATAGAGGTAATATTCACTTGATTCCTAAATCATAACGATGGTGTATTGAATATCTGTTACCATATCCATCAATGAAGAAATAATTCCATCAAGGTAATTCTTATTTAATTAAATTAATTATAAATAATATGTAATGATCCTCTCTCTCTAGTTCTGGCATGATTACCCATGTCTAATTTCATTGATCCAATTCCATATATCACAACATTTATCATCATGTAGATATAGGATTGGTTATCAATCATGAAAAAAATCAATGTTTGGCACCACCCATCGCATGCTTCTAATGCATTCAGAACCTACACAACAAACTTTTGAAAAAAATATATCTGAAATCATATCCATACATAAAAATTGTAAAAAAATCTATCATAAACTATTTTCAAACAAAAAGGATGTGAAAAAATAAATCCATGACTATTACAACATAAAAAACTTATGTAAAAAGTTATCCATAATCATGTACACACAAAAGACTTGTCAACAAATTTATATCTAATCATTTCCTCACAAAAAACTTGTGAATAAAGTTATCTAAAATATTTTCCACACAAATAAAAAGTGAAAAATATATATGAAATCATTTCTACATGAAAAAATTATGAAAAATATCTCTATAATCATTTAAACACAAAAAAATTGTGAGAAAATCTATATAAAATCATTCCCACACAAAAAAAAAATTGAATAGATCTATCTTCTATCATATCCACCCAACAACATCATTAATCCTGATATTTTAAAACCTTAACTAATGTATTAAAGTATGGTATAGTTCTCCGCTCATCACATAATAATCATCAATACATATTTTCAACACATAAAATAAATCATTTATCATATCATAATAAAACCATGGAAATAAAATGGTTTTTATAGAATTTCAAAATTTTATATCATAAAATCACTTCAAGAATTAGATCAGTTGATACCAAAAATTAAATTTCCAAAAAGTATTATTTCATAAGGTGATTTAGAGGGTGATTTATGAAACATAATTCTAAATGAGATATATATTTTTGAGATAAATATGAAAATATAATTTAAATCATAAAAGGGTTTTTAGAAAACATTTATTAACATTATCGTACAAAAATGAAGTTATTAGTTACTTTAAAAATCATTTTCAATAAATTTCTATGAAATTTTTTTAAATAAAAATAAATCACAAAAAATTATTCTTAAAAGGAAATAATAGTTAAATAAACAATTATTTATTGGATGATAAAATAAAAAACATGAAATGAAAACCTTTATGGTATTTAAAAATACCTTTAATGAAACCCTTATTATTAAACAAGATAGTAAATATTTATTTCAAAAAAAAGTAAATATAAGTATTCAAATTACATGAAATATTACATATTTAAATTTCAAAATAAGAAATTAGAACAATTTTTGAAACCAAGAAATTCAACATAGAAGAGTGAGAGCTTGTTGGTGGGTATGAGAATTATTCTTAACAACATTATACTTTTATGAGAAATAAATTCATTAAAAAAGAAGATTTGAATTAAAAATGTAATTTTCCTAAGGGAGAAATTTAAATTACCATATAATAAATTCTTTGGGTAGAAGAAACCAAACATATAAGATATGAGCTCAAGTGGAAACATTATAAATCAAAGAAAGTATATTTGAGTTAACAAAATCTATTATGACTTTAGTAACACTAGAATCAAAAAAACCATTTAAATAGATAATTTTTAATGGTTTATTAAATAAATTTAATTTCATGAAAGGTATGATGAAATGAATTCATATAGTATTATATACACCATACAAAAAACAAGTGTTGAATATGGTATATGTCTCAAGAATGAAATTTAAGATGGTAAAAACCATTACCTTTACTCTCAACTTCCTTGAAAGTGATTTAACCACCTATTTATATAAATTAAATTTTATAATCTTTAATTATAATCATTTGTTATATATTTTTTAGTTGGTTATTGTTTATTTTCATCATTTGATATTATTATTTTTTAATGTTTCACATATGCTTCATAATATTAATGAAAATCTTCATTATTGGATTTAAAGTTAATCAGTAAATTATTATATAAGGTATTGGAACATATGTTCCATAATTATTTATAAATTTATATTTTCCTTCCATGATAGTTTTTCTTATGATTCTTAAATATGAAATTGTTGATGATCTTGTTTCAGTAATTTTAACGAACAAAATATAGTATATTAATAACAATTTTAAATATTTATATTAAATTTATAGAACCAAAAACAAAACATTATTTACTAATAAATATCTTGTAAGGACCCGACCCCAGTAGCCTGGAGTTGGGGCCTTATTTTATTTCATTGTCATATAAACAAGTAATATTCATCTCGAAGGACTAAGTAGTTTAGTAGCTTTGGAAACAAGATACATACATAATTTCAACATTACAACTTGAAACAGAAAAAAACTTAGAAACTCCTTCGAAAACATCCAAAAATCCTAGGTTATTTCTGCATGTCATTAATAATATACCACTTCATGTCCTGGAAAAATGAAACATAAGAAAGGGGTGATCTCAAATGCTCAGTAAGGGTAAGCAATACAGTTTAATATATCATAAACATAAACATTATTCATGTAAAATAACTAAAAAACACAATCCTTTAAAAATAAACATGAACACACTATGGCAGGAATAAGAGATGAATAATTATGCCTTAATAAAGCATAATCATGATTATTATACTAGACAAATAAACTCATGAACTTTTAATTACTAGTTTCATAATAATGGAATGCATAATTCTGAACATCATAACCACATCGTCATGGCCTCGTGCCAAGACCATAAATAACCATTTTGTCAAGGCCTTGTGCCAAGACCGTAGTTTGTCTCATGAGACCTACCAATGCATAAAGGGGATATAGAGGGACCCACCTATCACTTAATAAGTTCAATTAATTTCTCATATTAATCGGTATAAACATAAACAACATATACATTCATATTGAAACTAACATATGAAATGTCAATAACATTCCCCAAACATTGAGCATAAACACTAACCATTCAGAGTAAATTAGTGAATCATTTTAAGATAGCACATACACAGTAAAACTAATCATAAAACATTAAATTAAATATTGTATATGATATAATAAAATATTAATCCTAATAATACATAATAATCAACAAGAGTGTTGAAACTGGTGAATATACTCTTATAAAATCATCGAGTAATTATTGAGATAAATACCCTTTTACTTTGAAAAGAAGAGTTCTTTTGGAAAAGTATTCTTATAAAACCATAAGTGAATTAAAATTGTATTTTAATAATAAAATTAGTGATTTTATAAAGATAATGGTTTCTAAAAACAGATTATAGAGTGCCCTTGAAAATAGGTAAGAATTTGAGAAATTCCCTTGAATCGAGCTTGTATTTCAGGAAAAAAATTAAAGAACCTTTTAAAATGTATAAATTCCCATAAATGAACGTAGGATTTTGGTAGTTCACATATATATAACATTAAAAAAGAATTTATGAGGAGTAAATATGAATAAATAAGAATTTAATTGTGGTAAGTAGAGAATAAGAGTAACCCGAATGAAAATGGAGGTTCGGGTAGAAAACCCTTACCTTAAGTCTGAAGGTGTTCATCACTTGATCTTAATTACCTGAATAATAAAATTTAGGTTCATAAATTAATTATTAAATAACCTAATCTATAGTTACTTTATTTACTATAACCTTATTAGGTTCATTCATTTCCTTTTGATGGGGTAAGAGATTCAATTTCATTGTTTGGGATCGTTTTCTTCCTTGGGTTTCATGATCAGTTTACTTATATTCATGTACAAATAAACATGTATAATGAGAATGGTTATCCAGAATAGAAGTTGTATGTTATTAGTTAACAAACATAATATTATATGGTCATAAAATTCATTTGTTTATTAGTAGTGAATATGAATCATTATATAAAACTTTAATGATAATTATTTGGGTTGATTGGCGGTTCTTGATCACAGTAAACTCATTTTGATTTATAAATTAATATCATGTGTAAAAAATGATTCCAAAACCTTAAATAAGTTATAATAAATATATTATAGTCTATTTCAACCATAAAAATTGTTTCATGAACATAATTAAACATCTTTATAGAAATTGAAAACTCATCATCCTTGAATGTGATAAATTAACACATTTCAGATGGTGTTTTCATTTCTAGAATAAAAGAAGGAGAAATGAGAGATGATGGAGAATTATTTATTTATAATAACAATATTACAGTACATTTAAGTTACTAGAGTTATCACAACATTTTTATAAAAGGAGGTGCATAAAGAAAAAGAAAATAGATGAACTTGAAATAAAAGAAGTGAATAGAGGAATTTACCTCTTAAAGTTATCTTCCTTGAGAGCCTCGTTAGAGGAGAGGTTTTGGTCTTTTTATGAGACCAAGGGATTCTAGAAATGTGGGAGGATCTTGGGAGTATATTTGAGTAGATTTAGATAAGTCACAAGGCTTTAGAGGAGTGAATATAATAGGAAGTGAGGGGGGTTTATAGTGGAAGAGAGGAGCGTTTTCCCATTATCTTACTCATTATTTTATTATTTTGACAGACAACCAATAGAATTGATTCTTATGACCAAGAATTTTAATATGTGCATGTGAGTTAGAACCAATTATTCTTACATCATCCTTACATAACCTATGACTCAATAAATCATGTATTTAGTACTTATCATAAATTATCATATTTTACTATTCACCTAAAATTGAAGTATTTTAGAAAAATCCAAAAAATTAACCCTAAACATTTCTCAAAATTTAGAATTAAAAAATGAACTCCATATTTTAAAATTAATTTTCTAAATATTATTAATTTAATATTTAAATAAAATCATAATTTATTAGAAAAATAACAATTTTAAAATTATAATTCGTTTTATATCACCTTGAAAAATTAATCAAGATCTCATTATCTTATAACCTTAAGACAATAAAATAATAATATAATTTAATATTCATAAGGGTCATATTACTATTCATAATGGTATTTTAATATTCACCAAAAATTATTTTTGTCTTATCATACTCTAAATATTCTACTGAACGCAACCATGTATGTTAGTTTTTCGAAATTCAAATCACAGAGGTGGTAAAATTATGTTTACTGGCTAGGTTATAACAAAGTGGTGTTTTGTAGAGACTTACGGTTTCATTCATTCAATATTAAATTTATTTTCAAAATCTTGGGGTGTTACATTCTACCCTCCTTACAAAAATTTCGTCCTCAAAATTCACAAAATGTTACCACATAAAAAGATTTGGGTGGTTCTTCATCATAATCTCCTTAGGCTCCCATGTTGCCTCTTCGATTTTATGATTTTTTCAAAGTATCTTTACCAGTAGATTTGTCCAATTCCTCAACACATGTTATTTAGTTTCCAAAATCCAGATAGGTTCTTCACAGTAATATAGGTCAGGTTCCAGTTCTATACACTCAAAAGTGAGGACATGTGTTGGGTCTAGCATATACTTTCTCAGTAATGAGACATAGAACACAATGTGTACATTATATAGGCTAGGAAGAATAGCCAAACGATATTAAATAGCTCCAATTCTTTCTAGAATTTCAGAAGGTCCTATGTACCTGTGGCTCAGTTTCCCTTTCTTCCCAAATCTTATAACACCCTTCCATAGAGATACTTTTAAAAACACGTGATCTCCCACTTGAAATTCCAAATCCTTCCTTCGATTATCATCATAGATTTTTTTCTTCTTTTATCTTCTTTGATATGACCTTTAATAGTATTTACCTTCACTATTGTTTCCTCCACAAGCTATGGGCCCACAAGCTTCCTTTCTCCAACTTCATCCCAACAAGTTGGTGTATGACATCTCTTTCCATACAATGCTTCATATGGTGCCATTTGAATACTTGAATGGAAACTATTATTATAGGAAAAATACACTAAAGGTAAATATTGATCCCACTTACCTTGAAAGTCAAGTGAACATGATCTCAACATGTCCTCAAATGTTTGGATCATCCTTTCTGATTTCCCGTCAGTTTTTGGGTGATAAGCAGTACTTAATCGAAGATCAGTATCCAAATATTTCTGAAGACTTTTCCAAAATTTCTATGTAAATCATGGATCATGATCAGAAACAATTGAGATAGGTTCTTTATTAAGTCTCATAACTTCATTGATATAGAGTTTTTCAAGGTGATCCAGTGGAAAATCATCCCTTATAGCGATGAAATGTGCATATTTAGTAAGCTAATCCATAATTACCCATATTTCATAATTCTTTCTTGGATTTTTGGGTAATTCAGTGAAAAAAACCATGGTGATGTTATCCCACTTAGATGTATGAATAGGTAGAGGTTTCAGGACTCCTCTAGGATGTTTTCATTGGGCCTTCACTTGTTGACAGACTAAACATATCGATACATAATCAGAAATTTCCCTCTTTGTGTTATCCCCCAAGAAATATTCTTTCAAATATCTATACATTTTACTGTGACTAGGATTTATAGAGAAATTAAAACTATGGTAATCATCCAATAACTCCCTTTTTAGCTTGGGTATATCTTAAACACAAATCCTCTTCCCAAATTTCAGAATTCCATCTTCACACATGAAGTTGGACAACTTCCCATCTTTCATGGAATTAATTTTCCTTTGAAGGTTCTCATCATCAGGATGAGAGCTTTTAGTCTTTTATAATAAATATGGTTGGGAAACCAATTGAAAAAGTATTGATGTTTCACCTTCTTTGATAATTCTTATATCCATCCTCACTAGATCCGTATACAAAAGATCCTTGTCAATCCTCATTTTATTGAGAACTCCATGATCCTTCCTGCTCAATGCATCAACTACCTTATTTGCCTTTCCTAGGTTGTAGTGTACAGAACAATAATAATTCATGAGTATTTAAAGCCATCGTATTTTCCTCATGTAGATATATTTCTCAGATAATATATATTTTAGACTCTTATAATTCATATATATCTCACATTTTTTTCCATAGTGATAATGTCCCAATATCTTCATAGAAAATATTACCGCTGCAAACTCAATATTGGGAGTAGGATAGTTTTGTTCATGAAGTTTTAACTTCCTTGATTTGTAGGCAATAACTCTATCATTATTCATAAGGACACAACCAATTCCTTTTTTTGATGCATCACTATAGATCACAAACCCATCATTCCCCGATGGAAGAGTTAGGATCATAGCATTTACTAATATCCTCTTCAATTCTTCAAAAAAGTCCTCACATTATTTTTTCCATATGAACATAACCCCTTTACGTGTAATATTGGTCATTGGGTTTGCTAAAATAGTGAAGTTCTGAACAAAACGTAGATAATAACCTTCTAAACCGATAAAACTATGTACCTATGTTATGTTCATTGGAGTAGGTCATTCTTTCACAGCCTTTGTCTTCCCAAGATCAATAGATATTCTGTCCTTAGAGACAATGTGACCTAGAAAGGAAACTCATTGAATCCAAAATTCACACTTGCTAAACTTCTCATATAATTTATTTCTTCTAAGATACTTTGAAATAGTGCACAAGTGATTTTCATGATCTTTGTAGATTTTGAAGTATACCAAGATATCATCAATAAATACCACCATAAATTCATCAAGATATTCCTTAAAAACACAATTCATTATATCCATGAATACATAGGGTGAATTAGTCATTCCAAAAGGCATTACTATAAACTCGAAATGCCTATACCTAGTTTGAAATACTGTCCTTGGAATGTCTTCATTCCTTACTCGCAACTGATGATATCCATATCAAAGGTCAATATTCAAAAAATATTGGGCACCATGAAGTTGGTAAAATAAATCATAAATGTGGGGTAAGGGATATTTTTTCTTTATTTTTATAGAATCGATCTTCCCATGGTCAATGTACAACCTCATAGATCCATCTTTCTTATTAATGAAAAGGATAGGGACTCCCCATGGAGAAACACTAGGGTGAATAAATCCTTTATCACTCAATTACTCTAGTTGTTTATTCAATTCTACTAATTCCTCAGTGGCCATTCTATAAGGGGTCATTAATATGGGCTTCGAACCATGAATTAAATCAATGGAAAACTCAACTTCCCACTATAGAGGATGTCCAGGTAAAACCTCTAGAAACACATAAACATATTCTTGTACAATAGGTATGTCCTCTATTTGAACATTCCTTTCCTCACCCATATATATTGTGTTCTCTTCCTCCCCAATAATTGAATTCAATAGAACTACTGGGGGTGGATCTAGATTAGAATTAGATGGTGATGTTTCTTCGCTAAAGATAAGGGATTCTACGTCGTCCTCAAAAATTGTAACCTCCTTCTTCTTGCAATAAATTTTCACTTCATGGTTTGAAATCTAATTCATACCAAGGATTATATAAAATTCAATCATGGGTATGTTAATAAAATCAATATATAAATCATGTTTATATGCCATAATGGGGACTGATTGACACAACTTTGTTGCAATGATACTTCCCTTAGGATCTTTAACTAACAACTACCTTATTAAATCAAATTGTAAATATCTAATTTTCTTGGAAAACTAGGGAGATATAAAAGAATGCGATGATCTAGAATCAAATAAAGAATTGGCTAAGTTCGAGGAAATGATTAAAGTACATGACACCACATCGTTAGGAACTTCAACCTCTACAGTTGTGACCGCATAATCTTGACCTCACTCCCTTGGCCTTATTTGGGGATCATTTCCTTGAAACATAGGAAAATAATTTTCATAATGTCCCCTCTTCCTATAATTGTATCATTGAACATTGGTATCTTCTTTCTTCCCCTTACAATCCTGAGATATGTGGAATTTTTCTCCACACTTGTAACAAACACCCATAACCTTCAGGCAAGTACCAGGGTGTCTCTTCACACAATTATTACAGGGTGGAAGGTCAACTATTCCTTTATTCCCCATTTCCTTATTTCCTTTTCTAGAGTTTTTAGCAGCCCTCTTCTTCTCTTGATTTCCCTTAAAATCATAAGACATAGAAAATTCCTCTTCTGTATTGATAGCACTTGAGACTATATCTTCATATGATGAGAAACTTTGGGAGACTAGATTCATTTAGAGGAATGGTTTAAAACCATCAAATAATATATCAATATTTCTCCTTGGATTATGTATGTAGTCTGCAGCATGTATTGTTAGGCTTGTGAAGTTAGCTTCATACTTTACAACATTCACATCCTCTTTTTTCCTCATATTCAAAAACTTCCTTTCCATATCTACTCACTGTTAATGAGGGAATTATTTTTCTAATAATATTTCCTTAAAATACCTTCATTCAATTTCTTATATTTCTTCCCCTCCTTTGTGTTTTGGAGTAAACACCACTACTGATCTGCATCTCTTGATAGTTGATAAACTGTCATGACAACCTTCTCTCTTTCTTTACATCCCAAAGTGAGAAATATATTCTCCAATGAACTTATCCATTGCTCTACTATGAATGGGTTTTTAGTACCATTAAATGATGGAGTTTTTTGTCACATAAAGTGATCTAACATAGCTCCCCCACATTGTGGATCCAAATTCTCCATACGGGTAAGGTTATTATTCATAACCTGAGTCAGTTGTCCCAGTATAGTTATAAGTTTCTCAGCACCAGTCACAGCACCAGAGGCAACACCATTATCTTTCATCGGAGGGAAATCCCTATATGGGACACATGCGTTCATGTGGTTTACATTCCTTCCACTAGGCTCCATTTCTAAATAATGGCATACACTAGATTAAGTTATGAATCATAATGTATAATCTCAATTTAGAAAAATACTTATCATAAATTGAAATTCTATAAATAGCTAATCTCATAATCATAAACATGGTTTCGTTGAGGAAAAATTTACATTTAAATCCTTTATAATGGCTTGTAAAGAAAATGTGAATTATCTTAAGAATATCCCCCGAGAGTGTCAAACCAGGTGCATAGTAAGGCTCGTTGTTGTGTACCGGGATACCCCAAGTCAAGCCCGAAAATCCTTGTTAGAATTTTCACTTTTAGGTACATATGTTCCAGAACCACATACACTTGTAGTATCTAGATAGGGATTTATTCACTAAAAAGATCCACATAATCTATTCCTTATCAAAAATTACATGATGTTATTGTATGTTTATTGTAACGACCTGAACTTTTAAATAATATTTATTTCCTAAATTTGTGTGTTGTTTTATACTCAAAAAAACTATATCCTTTAAATAATGAAGTGAGTATAATTAAAATAATATTGGTGGGTTTCGATTGTTATATGATTGTTGGCCAATATGACCATTTGAAACTAAATTCTTAACTTTACAATTATTGTTTATAAATTCAAATGATCTAGGTTAATTAATATAGAAAGAAGATTCAATGGCATCATCCAGTAGACTCGGTCCATATGAAGCCCATCTGTCGAAGCTTGGGAAGGAGGTAGCATCACTGGGCTTTGCTCTGGACCAAGCCCAAGCCGAACTTCAACTTGTGAAGCTTGAACGGAATCGCCTAAGGGAGAAGTTCATGCTGATAGAAATCACCACTCAGGAAATGTTGTCTGAGCCACCCCAAGATTCTATCACCATAGCACACCTTACACTTAGGTTCTATGCTTGTGTTATAAGGGTCTATGTAACGAGACCTTAGCTACTTTGTGTAATCCTTTTATATAAATAAAATTTTTATTTATTATTATGGTAAAGTTTGTGAATTTAAAATGTCAGGTTAAATATAGGATGTATATTATTGATGAATTTAGGGAAAAAAGGGGTATTTTAAAATATTTTTTTATTCTTTAAATAATTAATAATGTGAATTGATTTTCAAAAAATGGTCTTCTACAGTTGTGTTCAGTAAGAAATTTAGAGTCTAATAAGATCAACTTAATTTTTAGTGAATAGTAAAGTATGAATAGTAACATACCCATATTAATAGTGATAAATAGTAAATCGACCAAAAAAATAGAAACTTCACCCATGAATGTATAAAAACATTTTAGACATCTTAAAAGTGAAAAATGATCATAGTTTAAGTTTTGGTATTTTTGTATGTCATAAATATTTTATTTACAATTTTATAATTAATTTAATAATTTAAAATGGAAATTTATTTTCATAAAATTTAATCATAAATTTTTACTTTATTTTCTTATGGTTATAATATAATTTTATGGGACCTTGGTTACTTTTTTAAGGTGTTACAAAATGAGTTATAGTTTTAAAGTTGTATTTTTTGGAATAAATAACGATTTTATTTAAAAATTAAATTAAAAATATATAGAAAATTATTTTCATAAAATGGATTTCATTTTTGAATTCAGAGAATTTATATTAAGTTAGAGTGAATTTTTGGGATTTTTCTGAAATAGATGATTTTTTGGTGAATAGTAAAAATACAGTTTTGAGTTTCGAGTGTTTAAGGACATCATTGTTGATGTAATCATGATGTAAATAATCTGTTCGAATTTTTAATAGTAATATATGTTATTAGGTGTTCCAATTGGCCAATACCATGGAAAAATACCATGGGAAAGCCCATAGTTTTTCAAATACCACTGATGAGGTGTCCCTTGGAAATTAATAATTTATTCCCTCGTTTCTCCTAAAAATACCAATCCATTCCATCATTCTTTGCATTCCAAAATCCTCCTCAACAAATCTATGGTATTTATACCTCCCAAGTAGTCCTCCCAAGGATCCCTCAATCCTCACATGGTTCCAACCTTTAAGCTTTCAAAGTTACGCTTCAAGGTAAGGGAACCTTTCACCCTCCTCTTTTAAGTCATGACTTCCTTTATGTTATGTCTTATAGCACCATTTTATTATGTGGGGGATTGTTCTTATATATATTTAGTACAGTAAATTTCATGTCCAAATGATGAGATACCATTTCCTCTCTAATCAATTGATTTTCTAAATTTATAAGTGACGTCGTTAGGCTGCCGAATTTTTCATAAAATAAATCGCATCTTCTCTTTTCTTTCATGTTTCCTTTTCATGTGGTATGTCATTCAAATATCCATACCATGATCTTATTTATTTTTATTCTATACCTATACTAAAAAATGATTCATTTATTTATGGGATACCCTTTTCCCCTCTCTTTTTATTATTTTCTAAAACCATGTTATATAGTCATTATGCTGCAGAAATTTCGTCTCAAAATTTCTCTCTCTTTCTCTAAAGAAATTCTATTGTTTAATTATGTGAATACCCAGACCTATTTCGTTTTTATGGATGTTCATAAATACAAAAAAATTATATATTTGATTCTGTAATTGACATACATATAACCCTCACTCCCTTTCCATGGGTTATAAATGACATAATGGTCTTATTTTTAAGCACTTTTAAAACGTCACAATTTTGAAATCAAACCCATTTCTTTTATTCTCTATGGGTTATTTATGAAATGTTTGATTATGATCTATGTGGATCACATGAAAATAAATACATATTAATGGTGCACCCTGATAGAACTCCAATGCATTGGGTTAAGAATTAATCTCTAGAGATGACAAGTTTCACGATACCTTGGTGAATAACCTTGGTAATTTTTTATGACACCTTGGGGATAAACCTTGGTGATATGTTCATGAATGTCTAAATGAAATTTTGTATCCACATATTCAAGTTATGTTTCAAGTTTTTTTCATTATGATATGCATTTACTTCCAATTCTCATGTCTTTATGTGTTTTTTATCAAGTTATTATTGATATCACAAGTAAACTAATTCCCTTGTTTACCCCTTAATAGACCTTCTGCTCACCCTTTCCTTTGATGTATGTCTCCAGGTTATGAGATGCAATAATTTTACTTAGTATGAACCTATGATGAAGTCTTAAAAGTGTTTTAGAAGGGTTTTTTATGATGTTTTCATGTAATTTTTTCCTGAATTCCAAGACACTATACTTTAAAGATCCTCTATATGTAAAATGTAATGAAAAATTATGTAATAAAAAGGCAGGATTCCATAGTTGGTATCAAAGAATAGTTTATTTATTTATGTAAATTAGGCAATGAAAACTTTATAAAGAATCCTATAGAAAAGTTTAAATATAGTAAAACTTCCTGGTATTTTGGTGAGTATTGAGTAAGTGGATTATCAGGCAAATACATCCTTATCAGGATACAAGCTAGTAGAGGCGGCTCTGGCACAAAGGTACCTAGAAGTGAAAACTATGACATGGAGTTTCAAGATTGACTCAGGGTATCCTGGTACAAGACAACGGTCCTTGCTTCACTCTTGGTTACGACACTTCTGAGGGATATGTTTGGTTAATCATAAGCTTTTTATGAATCATTATGAAGGATTTATAGAGAAATGTAATTTTTTAAAGAAGTTTCAAGAAATAAAGTCCTTTATAGTTAAAAGATGTGTAAATGTAATAAGTTTCTCACTAAGGTTTTATTCTTTTAGAAAATGGTGGGAAATAGTAGGAACCATTCAAATGGTGACTGCAATGTACCATGCGCTGACGGACCTCCGATGGAAGCCAGAATGGAAACTTTCAGGAAAATAATGAACCAAATGACTCAAGTTATGGGAAATAACTTGAATCAAGCTAAAGACTGATCTCGTCGTGAAGGGAACAACTTTCTGTTGAATCCTTTATGTGTCAATGACCACTAACCGTCAGTGGATCCACCGACCCATTGATTTTTGAACAGTGGATCAGCTCTATCAAGAAGATCTTTTCTATGCTCCAATGTTCTGAACAAGAGAAGGTTACCCTGGCTGTCTATCGCTTAGAGGGAGAAGCTGATCAGTGGTGGGAACTGATTAAAAACACAAGTCCAAGAGTGTAAGTTTAAGCTATGGAGTGGGAATAATTCAGAGGGATATTCTTCAATAAGTATTTCCCTCGATTGATGAGAACAAGAGTGGGGAAGGAGTTTCTTGAGTTGAAGTAGAAGGAGAATGAATCTTTAGGAAGCTACGAGATAAACTTCACAAGGCTTTCATGTTATACCTCTAGCTTTGTCATGGATCCAAATGGTAAGGTTGATATATTCTTTGGTGGAATGATACCTCATCTATGGAAGAATCTAGTCAATCGAGACTATGATAGCTATGAGGAGATCGTTCGGAGTGCGATGAAAGTCGAGCTGGAGTTTGGTGAGACATAGTGGTCTCATAAATCCAATGAAAAGAAGAGATCAATGAAGAAAAGATTTGGGAGGAGATTTGATCAAGGAAGAGGAGGCAAGAAAGTGCAACGTCCCACATGTAATAAATGTGGGAAGAAGCATTCGGGGAACTGCCTGATCGGGAGTGGAAAATGATACAAGTGTGGAAGAGAATGCCATATTGCGAGGAATTTTCATAGTGAGGTGAAACCTCAACTTCCAAACACTGATGAAAAGGGTAAGATGGTGCAGGCCCTACCTGATGTCCAGTTCTTTAAGTGTGGACAACTTAGGAACTTTTCCAATCACTGTCCAAATTTGAGGGCAGTAAAGGGGAACCACCATCAGCCTCAGCAAAGTCCAAGGAAGTAAGGTCGTGATTTTTCTATCACGACAGCTAAATTTGAAGCTCCTAATGATGTGGTAGTAGGTACTCTTGTTGTTCTCTCAAATCTAGCAAGTACTTTTTTTATACTAGTTCAACACATTCCTTTATTTCCTCCAAGTTTTCAAAGAATTTAGAATCAACCCCTGACTTGCTAAAAGTAGATTTATCATTTAAGACTCCTAGTGGGATTATCCAAGCATCATCAATATTTATAAACTCTAGTATTTAATTTAGTGAGCACAATCTTATCACAAATATAATATTCATTCTCATGCTGGAATTCAACATTATACTATGGATGGACTGGCTCTCAAAGTATAATGCTAATATTAAATACAGAATCAAGTAAATATCAGTAGTATTGAATGGAGAACCTATAGTTATCTTCCAAGGAGAGATATCTCAACCTGATCTTTGTCTAGAATAACCTCCTATCACTACGGGAAAAATGGGTATTTGCGACGGGTTATTTGCGACGGGATTTATTCCCGTCGCAAATAGTCCTGTTAAAAACTATTTGCGACGGGGATAGTTACCCGTCGCAAATAAATAGGCTTTTGCGACGGGATTGTTGTCCCCGTCGCAAATAGTTTTCCCGCGATGCGCGCCAAATCGCGAGAAAACTATTAGCGACGGGAATATTTTCCCGTCGCAAATACCCGGCGGCGGTAAAAGATATTTGCGACGGGAATATTTTCCCGTCGCAAATACCCGGCGGCGGTAACAGGTATTTGCGACGGGAATATTTTCCCGTCGCTAATAGTATGTTATTTGCGACGGGACCCGTCGCAAATAACTATTTACCGGTTGACCGTAATAAATGCGGGCTAAGGTATTTGCGACGGTACCCGTCGCAAATGCTAGTAATTGCGACGGGATTCCCGTCGCAAATGGGCCCGTCGCAATTAATCTAACCTATAAATACCCCCATCCGTTTTTTTCAAATCATTCTCATTCTCTATCTTCTCCTGCTCTCAAACTTGTGTTTCTAAAGTTGAGTTTTTCTTCAGTTTAATTTTTTTCTTCGGAGCTGATATTAAAGTTTTGAAGAACGATCAGAGCAGATCAATTTTCAAGGTATTTATGTTCATTTTAATTTAATATTTATTTTTAATTTTTTATTAGTTTCAGTTATTCTTAATTAGTTGTAATTTAATTATGTTTATACTGTTTTCTTACTTAATAAATTTAAATTATTAGTATTGTTCATAGTTAATGGTAATTAGGAATAATTAGTAATAATTTTTAATAATTAAGAATAAATATTAATAATTAGTAATAAATACCAATAATTAGGAATAACAACATTATTACATTATTAGTATATTTTATTATTAATATTAAAATAATATAATTTTTTATATATATACAATTCTCTTTTCATCTGTGTGTTTACTGTCTTCACATGTATTATTTGTATGTGGAGATAGAAAACGCACAGATGAAAGGAGAATTGTATATAAATCAGAAAATTATATTATTTTAATATTAATAATAAAATATACTAATAATGTTATTATTGGTAATTATTGGTAATTATTCCAAATTATTGGTAATTATTCATTTAATTACTAATAATTAGGAACAATTATCAATAATTATCAATAATTAAGAATATTTAGTAATAATTAGTAATAATTACCAATAATTAGTAATAATTAGTAATAATTATCAATAATTAGTATTAATTAGTAATAATTACCAATAAGTAGTAATAATTAGTAATAATTACCAATAAGTAGTAATAATTACCAATAAGTAGTAATAATTATGTATAATTTGGAATAATTACCAATAATTAACAATAATTAGTAATAATTAATAATAATTACCAATAATTACCAATAATTACCAATAATTACCAATAATTACCAATAATTAGTAATAATTAGTAATAATTAGGAATAATTAGGAATAATTAGAAATAATTAGTAATAATTAGTAATAATTAGGAATAATTAGGAATAATTAGGAATAATTAGGAATAATTAGGAATAATTAGGAATAATTAGGAATAATTAGGAATAATTAGGAATAATTAGGAATAATTAGGAAGAATTAGGAATAATTAGCAATAATTAGGAATAATTAGCAATAATTAGGAATAATTAGGAATAATTAGTAATAATTAGCAATAATTAGGAATAATTAGGAACAATTATCAATAATTACGAATAATTTGGAATAATTTGGAATAATTAGCAATAATTAGGAATAATTAGGAACAATTATCAATAATTACGAATAATTTGGAATAATTTGGAATAATTATCAATAATTAGTAATAATTAATAATAATTAGGACTAATTAGGAACAATTATCAATAATTAAGAATAATTAGTAATGATTAGGAACAATTATCAAGAATTATCAATAATTAAGAATAATTTGTAATAATTACCAATAATTACCAATAATTACCAATAATTAGTAATAATTACCAATAATTGCCAATAATTACCAATAATTACAAATAATTAGGAATAATTAGGAATAATTAGGAATAATTAGGAATAATTAGGAATAATTAGGAATAATTAGGAATAATTAGTAATAATTAGGAATAATTAGTAATAATTAGGAATAATTAGGAATAATTAGTAATAATTAGTAATAATTAGGAATAATTAGGAATAATTATGAATAATTATTTGTAATTATTTATAATTATTTATAATTATTTATAATTATTTATAATTAGTTATAATTAGTAATAATTACCAATAATTACCAATAATTACCAATAATTACCAATAATTACCAATAATTACCAATAATTACCAATAATTACCAATAATTACCAATAATTACCAATAATTACCAATAATTACCAATAATTACCAATAATTACCAATAATTACCAATAATTACCAATAATTACCAATAATTACCAATAATTACCAATAATTACCAATAATTACCAATAATTACCAATAATTACCAATAATTAGTAATAATTACCAATAATTAGCAATAATTACCAATAATTACCAATAATTACCAATAATTACCAATAATTACCAATAATTACCAATAATTACCAATAATTTGCAATAATTTGCAATAATTTGCAATAATTAGTAATAATTAGTAATAAATACCTAAAATTAGGAAAAATTAGAAAAAATTAAGAAAAATTAGGAAAAATTAGGAAAAATTCTCAATAATTAGTAATAATTACCAATAATTAGTAATAATTACCTATAATTAGTATTAATTACCTATAATTAGTATTAATTACCAATAATTAGTATTAAATACCAATAATTAGTATTAATTACCAATAATTAGTAATAATTAAGAATAATTAACAATAACTAACAATAATTACCAATAATTAACAATAATTATTAATAATTACCAATAATTGCCAATATTTAGTAATAATTGCCAATAATTGCCAATAATTACCAATAATTGCCAATAATTACCAATAATTGCCAATAATTACCAATAATTACTAATAATTAGTAATAATTAAGAACAATTAGTAATAATTACGAATAATTAGTAATAATTACGAATAATTAGTAATAATTACGAATAATTAGTAATAATTACCAATAATTATCAATAATTACTAATAATTATCAATAATTACTAATAATTGTCAATAATTAGTAATAATTATCAATAATTACTAATAATTATCAATAATTAGTAATAATTATCAATAATTAGTAATAATTAGTAATAATTAGGGATAATTAGTAATAATTAGGGATAATTAGTAATAATTAGGGATAATTAGCAATAATTAGGGATAATTAGTAATAATTAGGGATAATTACCAATAATTAGTAATAATTAGTAATAATTAGTAATAATTAGTAATAATTAGGAATAATTAGTATTAATTAGGAATAATTAGTATTAATTAGGAATAATTAGTATTAATTAGGAATAATGAGTATTAATTAGGAATAATTAGTATTAATTAGGAATAATTAGTATTAATTAGGAATAATTAGTATTAATTAGGAATAATTAGTAATAATTACCAATAATTAGTAATAATTATTATTAATTACCAATAATTAGTATTAATTACCATTAATTAGTATTAATTACCAATAATGAGTATTAATTACCAATAATTAGTATTAATTGCCAATAATTACCAATAATCACCAATAATTACCAATAATCACCAATAATTACCAATAATTACCAATATTTTCCAATATTTTCCAATAATTACCAATAATTACCAATAATTACCAATAATTATCAATAATTAGGAATAATGACCAATAATTAGGAATAACTACCAATAATTTGGAATAATTACCAATAATTTGGAATAATTACCAATAATTTGGAATAATTAGCAATAATTTGAAATAATTACCAATAATTAGGAATAATTACCTTATTACATTATTTGTATATTTTATTATTAATATTAAAATAATATAATTTTCTATATTATATACAATTCAATTTTCTTCTGTGTTTTTTCTGTCTCCACATGTAATATTGGCATTCTTTTTCAAAATTATCAACCTACTCACCAATGGAGAGGTGAAAGTGAATGCCAATATTACATGTGGAGACAGAATGTGAAACACACAGATGAAAGGAGAATTGTATATAATATAGAAAATTATATTATTTTAATATTAATAATAAAATATACTAATAATGTAATGATGTTATTATTATATAATTAATATTTATGAAAAAAATTATATTAGTATTATTAAAAAAAATAAAAAATCAATATAATATTAAAATTATCAATATTTGTAACAGGTTTTGCTTTATTCTCAATATATTCAATCCTTGCTTGTGTTTTTTCTAACAAATTATTCAAAACCAGTAATGCTTTTATATTTTATAGAAAAATATGGAACAACGAGGTCGTCAACAGTCATTATTAGATGACCGCATATGGATAAATCAACATAGAAATCCAAATGGTTCTGGTTTAAATCCAGTATATATAGAGGGTGTGGAGATTTTTTTATCATTTGCGGCATCAAATCCAGAATTTGTTTCAGAAGGAAAGATAAAATGCCCTTGTAGAAAATGTGCATTGAGAACGTTTGACACGTTTGACAAAGTGGGGGAACATCTCTTGCGTTTTGGTTTTCAAGCAGATTATGTTTTTTGGTATCAACACGGTGAACGTAGTTCCAGAGCAGGTGATACCAACTTGATTCTGGATCCATCCCAGTTTCAAGATTTAGTACATGATGTTGCAGGTTCATCTGTTCAACATACAGAAACTCCGGCTGATATAGCTTCAAATCCTGAGTTGGGACCGTCTGAATTTTATGAGTTGTTGAAGTCTGCTGAGGATGCATTATATCCTGGCTGCAAGATGAGAAAATTAGAAGCAGTTGCAAAATTTATGGCTATCAAATCAGATAAAGGAATGTCAAACACCTGTTTTGACCAGATATTTTCTTTGCTAAAAACACTGTTACCCGAAGGAAATGTTTTACCTGCAAATTACTATGAAAGTAAGAAGTTGGTTCGAAATTTGGGACTTACTTGTCAGAAGATTCATGCATGTTCAAATGACTGCATTTTATATTCTGGGGAAAATGAGTCGTTGGATAGTTGTCCCACATGTGGGCAACTGAGATATAAAGAAGGAAAACACGGGAAGTCTGGTTTGATTCCTGTAAAACAGTTGAGATATTTTCCTCTTACATCCAGACTTCAGCGTTTATTCATGTCTAAGAATACAGCGACAATGATGTCATGGCATAAAGAGAATATTTCAACCGATAAAAGCTTGAATCATCCAGCCGATGGTGATTCATGGAAATATTTTGATAGAGTGCATCCATCCTTTGCTTTAGAAGCTATAAATGTTCGAATGGGCCTTTCCACTGATGGTTTCTGTCCATTTGGATCTTATGGTAGTCAATATTCATGTTGGCCTGTTTTTTTAACTCCGTACAATTTACCTCCATGGATGTTGATGAAGGAGCCATATATCTTTTTGACTTTACTAATTCCAGGACATCCGAAAAAAAAATATTGATGTTTATTTGAAGCCATTGATTGATGAATTAAATTTATTGTGGAGTACTGGTGTCAGTACATATGATGTTGCAACGAAACAGAATTTCATACTGAGAGCAGCATTGATGTGGACAATAAGTGACTTCCCGGCTTATGGGATGTTATCTGGCTGGAGTACACATGGTCAGAAATCATATCCTTACTGTATGGGAGAGAACAAAGCATTTATGCTCATTCATGGAAAGAAACCTTGTTATTTTGACTTTCATCGTAGATTTCTTCCAGCTGATCATCCTTTTCGCAGAAACAGATCTCATTTCAGAAAAGGAACAGCTGAAAGGGATGAACCTCCAAAAATGCTATCAGGTTCGGAGTTAAAATCAGTTTTATTTTCATTACCTCCCATCACTTTTGGTCCCACAATAAACCAACAGAAAATTTCTGGTTTTGGGAAAGAACACAATTGGATTAAACGTAGCATATTTTGGGATTTGCCATATTGGTCTGATTTGTTGGTCCGACACATGTTAGATGTCATTCATATTGAGAAGAACTGTTTTGATAATTTGTTTCATACAGTTTTGGATATGCCAGGAAAGAGCAAAGACAATGTAAATGCACGTTTAGATCTTGCCCAAATTTGCAGGCATCCAGAATTTGAACTATTTGAGAATGTCAGAACAGAAAGGTTACTGAAACCAAAAGCAGCTTATACACTGTCTAAAGAAAACCGTTTATTATTTTGTCAGTGGATTGCAGATTTGAGACTTCCAGATGGCGGTGCTTCCAATTTGGGTAGATGTGTAAAGAATGGTCATATTACTGGATTAAAAAGTCATGATTGTCATGTTATAATGGAGAGACTTCTACCCATTGGATTAAGAGGTCTGTTGAATTCTGTGATTTGGGATTCCATAACAGACATGTCTCATTTTTTTCGGGAAATTTGTGCGGCTACGGCAGATTATGATGATCTAGGCAAACTTGAAAAAGATGTTGTTGTAATTATATGTAAACTGGAAAAAATATTTCCACCGTCTTTCTTCGACTCAATGGAACATTTGATGTTACATTTTCCATATGAAGCCAAATGTGGAGGTCCGGTACAGTTTCGATGGATGTACCCATTTGAAAGATGCATGCAAAAATTGAAAAGAAAAGTACGCAACAAAGCATCTGTTGAAGGATCTATTGCAGAAGCTTATTTGCAAGAGGAAATATCTTTTTTCTGCTCCCATTATTTTGAATCTGAGTATCCTTCAAAACACAACCAAATGGGACGGAATGAGAGGAATATTGATGAAATCGACAATCAATTATCTGTTTTAAACCAGTCAGAGCTTGGTTTTGGTGGAGTTTTTGAACGCTGGCTTTCAGATGATGAACATCATAGAGCTTATACGTATGTTCTGCTCAACTGTGAAGAGATGGCATCAGTTGTACTATAAGTGTTTATATCACTTATTCTATCATTTATGTTACAGTAAATAAATTTGGTTTTTATAGGTTGTATGATAATCATATCAAGAAACAAATTCCACAAATTACAGCAGCTGCTCTCGAAGAACGTCGACTGAAAAATTTCTCTCAGTGGTTTTAAAAACTGGTAACATAAATTCTTTATCTTTTAGCAACTCATTCAATGTATAGTTTACTATATTGATAATTATTTCACAAATTTTCAGGTGTCTCGACATGCTGATAAAATTGACAAACGGCTGTGTGTATTGAGTAACCCACCTTCCAAACTTGTTAAAACTTATAATGCATATGTGGTGAATGGATTTCGATTCCACACACATGCATATGGGGAATCGAAAAAAACAATGAACAATGGAGTTAGCTTGAGAGGATCTCATCATCGAGAAAATGAAGTTGACTTTTATGGCATACTTGATGAAATCATTGAACTCTGTTATCTTGGACAACATTACATAACCATGTTCAAATGTCGGTGGTTGGATACAGAGAGAGGCATGCGTGTTCATCCGACTCATGGAATCATCGATATTAAATGTAAAAATGGTCTCGCAGTAAATGAACCATTCTTATTGGCTCAACAGGCATATCAAGTTTATTATGCAAAGTACTGTGCAACATCAAGAGACTTGACTGATTGGTGGAGTGTAATAAAAATAAAAATTCGAGACAATCAGTTTAGTCAAAGTGAATGTGCTTTCACTGATGTGCAAAGAATTGAAGTTTTTCAAGAGAATACTCAAAATCAATCTTTTTTACAAAGAGACATGAGTATCGATGACGACACCCCACATTTAAGAGTCGGTGATGACGATGATGTTAATGATGTCACATATGAATTTGAAACGGTAAGAGATGAAGAAACTGTAACTCGAATGGATATCGATGATGTTGAGGAGGAATATGAAGATGACATTGACATATATGAAGATGATGATGAAGATGAACACTGATAGCATTCCATGGTATTTATATACAATCATAATATGTATATATGTATATATAATATTAATTATCAATTATTTGCTAACATTAACATTGTCTGTTTCAGATGGACGATGCCACATTTCGTGCGTTGGCGGATGTTGACCTGACTTTTGATGCGGATGAGTTGCTGACAGATGACCCTCAGCCTACAGGCGCTCCAGGGAGTACGCAGAGGGGGCGCGGTCTTGCACGATTGATGATTCCTGACCCCATCCCCGAGCGACGTCCACGTCTTGGGTTTGATCCACGCACACGGAGGTGTGATAACCTGTGTGATAACTTGTGGATTTGACTAAGATTTCATTAATCTATTCACATAATAAATGTTTATTATTTTTTCAGTTTTCCGCATATAGTAGTCGGACAGGGCAGCGCTATTTTTCGCAACTATTTCTCTCAGCCGTGGACCACATGGGAGCAGATTCCCATTGATGTGCAGCAGGCCATGTTCGGCCATTGGTTGGTACGTACGTAAATAAATAATTTTTATTTTGAAAATTATTTCATTTCTAACTTGATATTTTGATTTATTTGTAGGGTTTATGGTATCCGATCGGGGATATCATGCGTGACGCCATCCACGAGGCATGGGAGGTGGCCATGCGTGATCGCCTTCGTCAGTTTTTGCACAATTTAAGAAAAGCTGCGATGAAGAAAGAAGGAGTGTTAGATTTTGAGGAGTCATGTAGAGCACACCGACCAGAGTATATTTCATCCCATGTATGGGATGGATTATGTGCGCACTGGTTGAGTGGTGCCTTTCAGAGGAGATCATCGGTGGGGAGGCAGAATCGGGGGAGACAGGAGGTGACTCATCGAGCTGGGAGTCGTTCTTTCAGTACTCATAGACAGCATCTGGTACGTACATTATTTATAAATATTTTATATAACTATAAATATTAACAGTTTATTTTTTATTCTTATAGGCTGTCGAGCACCCCGATATTACAGAGTACGACGTATATCGGAGGATGTATAGTGATCCTGCTACTGGGGAGCTCAGAGGTGATCGTCAGCATCACATCGTGGTCAGTATTATTTGTTTTCAAGTTTAAAAATTAACTGCATATAATATATTCACAATTTTAATTTTAAATTGCAACTATAGGAGTCATATGAGGCCGCAGCGGCACAGGCCCGGCCTGAGAGTCAGGCCGAGTCATCAGATCAGACCACTGCCCGTCAGTTTGATGAGGCGGCATGGATGCAGGCCACCCAGTATGCCTTCGAGAAGGGCCGGGTAGTTGGTATCGGCTCTCGACTAACTCCCGGAGATTATTATGGCAGTTCTGCGATGTCGGCGTCCAGCTCGAGAGGAGCTCGTGCATCTTCTTCTACACAGTATGAGGATCAGTTGCGATCTCAGACTGCACAGATAGAGAGTCTTTGACAGGAGCAGGAGCAGATGCGTCAGCAGCATGAGGAGGAGCGTCGACGCCAGCAGCAGCTGTACGACGAGCAGGCGAGTCGGTGGCAGCAGCAGCATCAGGAGCAGATGGAGTACATGCGCCGACTCACTCATGCTTTAGGGATGGAGTTTCCTCCACCACCATCTGCAGATCCCCCACCTCCCCCCCTCCCCCCCTCCTTCAGATTAGAGTTTGTATTTCTGTTATAAAATTTGTGAAATCAAAATATTTTTTTTTCTATTCGTAGTTTCTGTCTCATTATAAAATATTAATAATATTATATTTTTAAATAACAATATTAATATGAATAATAATATTATTTATATTTTATAATATTAAATTTTATATATATATATTAAAATTTTATATATATATTAAAATTTTATAATATTATAATTTAATTATATTTTTTGTAATACTTGAATTATTTTTATATTTGAATGTAAAATAATTCTATTATTTTTATATTAATTAAAATAACTTATTAATATTTTTTTTATTTATGAATTATAATTGTAATATTATTATATTAATTAAATCATTTATTAATATTCTATTATTTTTTATTTTTGAATTATAATTCTACTATTATTATAGTAATTAAAATAATTTATTATTTTCATTTGTAAATTATAATTCTATTATTATATTAATTAAAATAATTTATTAATAATTTATTTTTTTTATTTTTTTTATAGTATTTGCGACGGGATACTATACCCGTCGCAAATACTAGTATTATTAATAGTTTTTTATTTTTTTTAAAAAGAGTATTTGCGACGGGATACGATGCCCGTCGCAAATACTAGTATTATTAATATTTTTTTATTTTTTTTAAAAAACGTATTTGCGACGGGACCCGTCGCAAATGGTATTTGCGACGGGACCCGTCGCAAAAACTATTTTAAAAGTTTTTTACAAAAATACGGAATACTATTTGCGACGGGGAGAATGACCGTCGCAAAAAAAAGGCTTTAGCGATGGGCCCGTCGCAAATAAGTGTAGTTGCGACGGCGTTTTCAGCAACGGGCTATTTGCGACGGGCCCCCGTCGCAAAAAGCCAGTTGCGACGGGATCCCGTCGCAAATAGCCCGTCGCAAATACCTGTTTTTCTAGTAGTGTATATCCTTCTTTATAGAGTTTATCAGTGAAGAAGAAGAAGGAAATGAGAGTTTGAGGATAGAAAATGTCCCCATTGTCTGGAATACGTTGACGTATTTCCTGAAGAGTTTCTTAGACCTCCCCTAGAAATATAGGTAGAGTTATCTATTGAACTCATACCTGGATCTCATCCAATATCAAAGAACCCATATAGGATGGAAAATGTGGAGCTGGAGGAATTAAAGAAACAACTCCAAGATCTTTTGGAGATGGGTTTTATCTGACCGAGTGTGTCTCCTTGGGGAGAACCTGTTCTCTTTTTGAAGAATAAGGATGGATCGATGTGTCTATGCATTGATTATAGAGAACTTAATGGGATCACAGTAAAGAACAAATACCCTCTTCCAATAATTGATAAAATATTTGACCAACTTTATGGGGTTCAATTCTTCTCTAAGATTGATCTTTGATCTAGTTATCATCAATTGAGGGTGAAGAAAGAAGATGTTACAAAAACTACCTTCCGATCAAGATATGGGCATTATGAGTTTGTTTTTATGCCTTTTGGACTGACTAATTCACCTGCTATTTTTATGGATTTGATTAATAGAGTCTTTAAGGACTACCTTGATAACTTTGTGGTAGTTTTTATTGATGATATTCTGATATATTACAAAATTCAAGAGAAGAATGAGGATCATCTAAGGGTTATTTTTCAAACTCTACAGAAGGAGAGGCTTTTTGGGAAGTTCAGAAAATGAGAATTTTGGTTATAGCAAGTTTCTTTCTTGGGGAACATTGTTACAAATAAAGTAATCATAGTTGACCCTACAAAGGCAAAAGTTATAGAGGAGTGGCCTCAGCCTATAAAAATAAACAAGATTCGTAGTTTCCTTGGACTAGAGAGATATTATAGGAGATTTTTGAAAACTTTTCAAGACTTTATAATCCATTAACCAAGTTAAATTGAAAAAGGGTCAAGTTCATTTGGACAAAAGAGTGCGAGGAAAGTTTCCAAGAGCTGAAGAAGAGATTGGTTACTGCACCCATGTTAACTCTTCCATCAAGTGGATAAGGATTCGTTACAATGCACCGAGATCAAAAGGGTAATCATGCTAACCAAATATACCTACTAAAAACCCTATCAAAGACATGGTAAGACCCCCTAATGCAACAATGAGGCCTGGTAAATAAAGGAGATCTTTCGGGTTAGTTGAAATGAAGAACATCACCACCGTGATCATGAAGACTGTGCTGATCATCAGGGGTATAACAAGCACCATATTCTTCAATTTCCTAAAGCTTAAGACACCCTAAGACAAGGTTTTATAAGGAAAAAACCTGACCATTTCCTTGGTTAACTATTGAATTCCAACAGCTATAATTATAGTCGTTGGCCTTGTGGGGAATTAACTAAAAACAATTAAGTACAACTTAGTTTTCCAAAATTTACGTTATGAATTGGAAATTATAATATAACCTCTAACTACGGTATAATGTTTTGAATTACACTCAAGTGATTCTGGAGATGAGCATTTCAATCACCTTGCAGATATTTCAAATATAATGTAAACATTTTCATTTCTAATTCTTAATTGGTGTTTAAATTAAACTATTTTTAATTTCTTCTAATTAAATTATGTTTTGATTAAACTAAGTTTTGACTTATATAATATTAGTATAAAATATTTAATGTGGGTATACCAAATTCCATGTCATAACCTTGAATGTTAAATCTTTGGTATTTATAAATAATTTTAGTAATACTATTAGACCAAGTATAATTGATATTCATTAACCTTTTTAATATTAAAGTCATGTTTAGTAAAATATTTTCTATAGAGATAAAAAAGATTTTCCTTATGTTTTTTTATAATTTTGAAAGTGGGATTTTATTAAAAAAAAGACCCACTAGGGCTAGGCCTTTAAAGCTGGTCCAAGGGAGGCAGATCATGCTAGGTGGCAGAGCCTAGCCCTCATCCCAAGCTAAGGTCGGCCCAAGCGTGGGAATAGTTTCCCCAAAGGGTGCATGGGAGCATAGGAGCGCATGAGCGCGCCCTAGTGGCCGAAAAGTCATGAAGAGTCAGGGGGTAGGCTGAAGCCTTTGGGGGAAGGCGGGAGCCCGTGTATAAGGCTCCCTGGTGTGTGTTATGATTTCTAGGATGTTATAGGATTCTGAGGTTTATAAAGGGCCGCATTTTTTCTCACAGTTTCGATGTGGGATAGGTTTTTTCGGGCGAAACAGGATTTGGGTCATTGGATCACGTCTCGCGCGATCCGGTTCATTGATCTCGATCCCGCACTCGACCCTCAACAACCGCAGAATACCACCGTTTTTTTTTGCACCGTTCGATCAACATCAGATCAAATCTCGACCACCTGAGGTTTTTAAAACACCGCGTCAATCCAGGGTCATCCAATCAAACTCAGATTTAATCTCAGCCGCTCATTTTTTTTAAAATAGCAGACACTCCCCAGCCTTCGGATCAGGGTCGGATTTGATCCTGGCTATCCAATCTACCTCCAGTCGTCTCTTTCTAACATCACCTTCTTCTCCTTCACATGGGTTTTCACAAATAACCCTATACCTACGTTGCACCATTTTTCTTCAACCATGACAATCGGGTGGACCCTCCTTGTTCTCCCTTTTCCTCGAGTCTTACCTAGCAATTTAATGAACCGGTTAGACATAGGTTTCTCAACAATATCATTAAATGATTTTTATATTTTATATAGATATAAGTTACCCGATTGAACCCTGAGTAACCCTTGGTTTTCTCTTCTACCTCCAACACCTCCTTCAAGAACCTCCGAGTCTTCCCGAGCCTCTCTTCCTCCACGAACTAAGGTAAGGGTTGTTTAGTCTTGATTGTTGAGTCTAAGATGTATATTTATGTACAATTGTATATATATATTTATATATATACCTTACAGTTTGATATTTAACCCCTCTTTACACAATTTAGATCCTCGGGATCTTAAGTTATTGGGTATTAGTAGACCTGAAGCATGCATGCCTCATGCAAACTCATTTTTATACCTTATGTACATAATTGGTTTCCTATATATGTATATATATATAAATATGTAAATATTTAGCCTCTTAGATATACATAAACTTCTTATGTCAAAATTTAAGGTTTCTAATCTTGATCTTTGAAGTTGACTTAAGAACCTCAACACGCAAACAACCATATTTTGTACAAAACTTTTTAATTAGTTAAGTATGTTCTTATATATGAGTCTGTATATATATAAGGTTATACTTATAGGTTTTTATCATAACCCAAAATAATTTTTCATAAAACTGAGTTTTGGTGATTAAAAAAATGTTATGAAATATTCATTAATTGTTAGGGTTACTTTTATGATTTGTCATTTTTGTGAGAAATCAAATATATAAGTTCTATATATATGAATATTTATATGTTCATACATGTAGATATAAATATATATATATGGTTTTCCATCCTAAACCTATTATGGTTTTCTAAATGTTGTTCAACAATGTGTAACCAACAGGATCAGTACTTGTTTTGGTTGTGAAATGAAAAACTCATACACTTAATTTTATTTATATATGGTTTATATATATAACATCTCAATGTAAATCGATGGTTTTTCAATGGTTAAATGTTTGTATGTATTAATAATTCTAAAGTTTATAATTATAATTGGGTTTGTTTAAAATAGGTGTTAATTATTATAAAAAACGGATATACACTTAGTATATATTCAGACACATACACATAATACAATCTAGTTCTATTTTGTGCTATTAAAGATGATTTACAATCATTAAATAAAGACATGGATGCGAATAAAGTTTTAGGAATTGTATTATTATGTAAAACTTTAGTTTTTATATATGTATGTCCTATGTCTAACTTGTTTTAGTTAAAGAACCTTTAAAGATATTAGCCTTGTTATAATTTCAAATAGAAAATGCTTATCAACCATTACTTGATGTGATTTAGTATTGTCTCATGTGAAAAGGATGTGTAATAAGCCATGAATGCCTTCGATGAACTATTATTTCCCTATTTTCAATGTTATCTATCATGTTATGTATTTTGGATTAAGTGGTTTCATTTTCCATTTTATTTATAGTTTCACTCAATGGTGCAAGCATGTGGCATATCATAATAATGAGATAAGAAATCAAATTACTCAAGGTGGTATGGGACATCTTGAGTAATATGAAATAAAATATTTAATTATTCAAGGTGGTATGGGACATCTTGAGTAATATAAAATAGAAAATTTAATTATTCAAGGTGGTATGTGACACCTTTTATAATATGAAATGTGTAAGTAATTATTCAAGAGGTATATGACATTTTGAATTTATGACTGGATTTGGCATATGAGGAATGTATTGGACTAGTATGTTCTGGGTTGGGGACTGGTAAAAGTAATCTCTCTGGGTTGGATTCTGGTTACAGATGCTCTCCGAGTTGGAGTTCAGTTACAGATGCTCTTTGGGATGGATTCTGGTTACAGATTCTCTCCAGGTTGGGGTCTGGTTATAGTTAGCCCCTAAGTCTTGGCACGAGGCCTTGACACAAAAGTCCATCAGTATACATTCCCTCATTATGTGTATGATAATTAATTAACCAAATAGTTATTTTACTATTAGAATATCCATGGTTATGATCCAGTACTTATGAGTATCAGAAAAGTAAAATCTTATGGCATGACTTGTGTTTAGCACTCAGTGAATTTGTATTCAATGTATGAAATTGAAGTTGTTTCCTTTACGCGCAACTCTGATTATTCATTACTCTTAGCTATTCAATTTGTGCTTATATATTCATATGTCATGCATGTTTAGAATGTATTATATTTATTACTCCAAATGAGAATTCCTATAATTTAATCATGAATCCTTTCAATTCTGTTAGCGTGTATTTAATTGAGATTTTTTTTGATATGTTACATATGTTCCAGCTTTTATTTAAGAAAAATGTTTTATGGAGAGATTTAAATAATTTTTTAAAAAAGTTATGTTGGTTTGATTTAAAACCCCTTACTGGGCATTCTTATGCTCACCCATCGTTTTTCAATGAAAATTTTCAGGTATCAATTTTAGCTGAAGAAGCATGTCAGTAACAGTTGGTTTCCCAAAACATGAGCTGAATTTGATCCTCTGTATGGGACATGGTGTGTGGTTTAGAAGTGCATGTTTTCTTGTTTAAAATGACACATCATGTTCTGAAGGCACCAGATCCGGATATTCTAGGTTCGAGTCCTCACAGTTGGTATCAGAGGATTCGATTAGGATAACTCTGGAAAACCAGAATGGAAACAAAGAAAATTTTACTTAAGCATTGTAATGCCCCGACCCCAGTTACCCAGAGTCGGTGCATTATTGTGTAACATTGGCATGATCACAAAAGATCAAGTCTCGAAAAACCGATTAGTTTAGTAGCCTTGGAAACACTAGATACATTCATAATTCTTACATTACATCATAAAGAAAAACAAAACTACAACAACATATTGTCTTCATATCCCCTCATACTATCCCTGTAGGTCATCCATAATATACTTATTCACATCTTGGAAAAATTAAAACATTTTAAGGGGTGAGCTCAGATGCTCAGTAAGGATAACAATATAGAGGAAGCTTTCATAAATAAACATAAA
This sequence comes from Viscum album, assembly GCA_963277665.1. Lineage (NCBI taxonomy): Eukaryota > Viridiplantae > Streptophyta > Magnoliopsida > Santalales > Viscaceae > Viscum > Viscum album. Next base: position 707,655,501 of record OY728147.1, on the reverse strand, counting down.
CATTTAAGGCAATGTATAACTAAACAAAAGCCTTTTAAACATGAACTTCAACATAATATGGAAAAATTAAAATGAAATAATTATATTTACTTATTCACATGGATATTCTACTGGTCGAATAATCACATGCAATATCAATAACCACTTTCATAATGATGGAATGCATAATTCCAGACTATCATAACCACGTATCCAAGGCCTCGTGCCAAGACTACAAATAAGATTTTGTCAAGGCCTCATGCCAAGAAACTAGTTTGTCTCATGAGACCTACCGATGCAATTTTTTTAGAAGATACTTATGTTTAAAATTGCTCAAATATACTCCAGTGTTTTTCTGAAAACATTATGCAAGCTTCTGAAAACAAAATAACTAATTCTGATATTTCTCGACTAATTATAGGCCATGATGGGTTCATGCCCAATCCCTTCCTGTATACCACACACGAGAGTTGGGTTTTCTGAAAACATTTTTAGGATTGTGTTAAATACGTATACATTTTCACTAGATTTTCATATATTTGAGAGAAATATCTCTCTCTTTTTTGAAATCATTTAAAAAAAGTTAAGGCTTGTGGAAGAAGCTGAAACTCAAATAATGGTCACGGTGGCGGAGAAGTCGTTGTCGCCGCATACATACGACAAAAAAACATTCCCTTTTTTCATTTAGTAAAAGACTTCATATAAAAAATATTCCTTTTGAATAAGCATAAAAGTCAAAGGGTTTTATACACCGTATAAAAGAAAGTTGTGTATAAAATAAAATATGCCTCAATGAAAGGAGATTGAGACGAAGTCCCTTACAAAGATATTTTTTTAAATAAAATAGATCTATTATGTGTATTCACTATAAGTACACATAAAGAAAGTACAAATACAAGATAGTACATAATAATATCATGACATAATTTGAAAGTATGTGATTAACCCAAAGAACGGAAATTGGGTTAAGAAGTTCCCTTACCTCGTGTCCGTCTTGACTCGATCGTTCTTTAATCTCCTGAATAATAAACTAGAGTTAATTTTTACTTTCTTAAGAACCTTTTTCAAGTTCATTATTCCTTTTATATTACTTATTACCATGTTATTAACATTATGTAATTATTTAAGTTAATAACGGTCGTTTTGTCGATCTTTGGTACTTGAGTCAAAAATAAACTTCTTATAATTACAAGTTGTTTATGTGGTAGAATATCTATTATCTCCATAATTATATTCATGATTTAGATATCATATATATAATATATATCCATTATATACATGCATTTATAATATTACATAACATTTAGAGGTAATAAATGAAATGCACCGTTCATGGAGACAGTAAGCCGTACGTACACATGAACGCTACTTTCAATTCTATTTCGTATTAAATGGAATGAAATCATAATGATATAAAGGTATATTATAATTAAAGTATAATATCATATATAATATCATTTACTCCATCCTTTATAAATCCCACATATGGAATTAACGATTCAAATCACTTTGAGGGGGCGGTAGTCCGCACTTCCTAAAATGAAATTATCGCGTTTACCCATAATGGAAATCATAAAGGTATGCCATAAATGAGAAATACAGAATCATAAAGAAAACATAAACATAATATATATATCATATATGAAAATAGTTTCATCATAATGGCCACCATGAGAGGTGTTAAAAGAAGATTGAACAATCATCGTTTCGTGAGGCAGTAATTTTCCACCCACAGAAACAGTATGTTCTTTAACCATTAGATGAAGGTATGTGTAAGTGTAAATATAATCCTTCTCATGAAAAAATACTAGTATATTTTAGATACTGGTTTTGTTACAAAATAAATGAATAAAAATATTTTAAGGGGTTGGAGAAGCAAAATAAAACAAAAGAACACAAGAGAAGACATTACCTTAAAATCGAGTAACTCTTTTTAATTTGAGCCAAAGGCTTCCTTGGGAAGACTTATGCCCAAAGTGACGCTTCTAGGAGTAAGAGGGGTAAGTTGAGAGAGTCTTTTGGTAGAGTTTGGCCGATCCAAATGTCTTGGAAGGTGTGAATAAGGTGGTAGTGTTAGGGGCCTTTTATAAGAGGAGAGGAGGGCACTCTTGGAAAGTCATGAAATGTTACTTTATTATATAATGAGTTTCGGATTTTAAAGGTCCCAAACTTATATATTTCGAGGATAAGGTGATAAGGGTTCTAAATATACTCATCCAATAGGTTTTTTACAAGTTTAAGTCTTAGATTTTACATTATCCTTTCATTTTATTTAAATCATTAATTAATGAGGCAATCGCTGCATCATCATGGTGTCGTAAAAAATTTAATTTATTTAATGTCTAAAAATTGTAAAAAAAATAACATGATGTAGGAAATATTTTTAGATTTCCGATGAATATTTATAGTCGAAAATATAACTTATATAACCCCATGTAATAATTGTTTTAGTAAAACAACACATGTTTGTGACAATTTTATTTTTACTTTAAATAAAAAGTTATTAATGTCATTTTCTTACCCAAGTGGCTCCATGGGGTCCCCAAGTTGACCCATGGATTTTCTTAGTCTTCCATGACTCATCCAATAATGGTAGGACAAGTTTAAGGGTATTTTCATATTTTTATAATATCCTTTTTACCTTAAATTTCACTAATTACCTTTAATCGCAATTAATTAAACTTAAAAGTTACTATTCACCAAAAAATTATTCTAGTCCCATTTAACCACATTTTACTTCCTAATGACAACCATGTATGTCTAATTTTTGAAAATCAAATCACAGAAGTGGTAATGTTTCATTTAAATGAAAAATCAGTTTTTTAACTACCACTTAGTGGTTTCACTATTCATCAAAAATTGAAGTTTTTCAGAACAATGCCAAAATTTCACCCTAAGCTATAATCGATATTCCAAATTCAAAAATTATGTCTATTTTAAAAAATTCCAAACATATAAGTTTCATTAATTAATTTTATAATTAATTCCCGTTGTCACAACAAATAGCGTGTTTTTAAGAAACAATATATATCAAAAGATTGACAATTGTTTATGTCCAATTTCAAAGTGAAATTAATTATAATGACCACCATTGGATAAAATGGTAAAAATATATTCTAATTATACTTTAAAAACACTCAATAGTATAATTTTTCACTATAAATTATTTTGATTAAAAAATTTGTTTTTAAGTATTTTTCACTATTCATAAAAAATTGGAAGTTCTCAGAAAAATACCAAAAATTCAACATAGGCTAATTTCGATTTTCCCAATCCAAAAATGAAGTCCATTTTGAAATATAAAATATATATAATTTCAAAAATTGGGTATTACTATTCATAATGGCTATTTTGATTGGTTGCGGTGTGTTAGAATCTCGAACTTGCGTACAATGCAAGCTATTGCATTATTGAAAGAGAAGCGTATCGTGGAAGCTCGGGGTGTTACAAGCATTACTAAATATGAGGTTTTTCTTTATTTTCATATGAAAAACGAAGGTACTAGTATTCTGTCTCTTCCCAATAAGGCCTTAGAAACCATAATTTCCATAGTCAGCCACGAAAATTTTATAAACTATGCTCATATCCGAATGACGTGTAAACACCTCTATGACGTATCCAACTCTCCATGAGTACTTCAACTCCACCGAAGAGGGGGTCTGGATTAAAACTTTATGATGTAAGCCCAATTTCCATCACACACATGACGGGGAAAGTACTATGAGGGACTTTTTAGATGCTTCACCACAGCGGAAGGAATTCAGTCCCTCATGGCCTTCCAAGAATCTATAGCAGTGGGAGACCTCCGCGCAGCATATATGTGTCAAGTCTTGTCCTATGGATATTATGGTCAAGTAATGGACTTTTACATCCTTGAATATGAAGCCTCCCATTTGGTGTACAGACATCAAGTGCATACTAATGTCTCTCAACTATACACCCCACATGTCAGACTCTCGAGACACCCTAAGTTCACCCACAAGATAGAACCAGATTGCTCGGGTTGCATATGGTTTAGGGAGATAGTGATTTTTGAGGTTGTTTTGGGGATTCATGTAGTCAAGAACTGGGGAAACCATCAGCCTTGTTTTAATTTATTTACTAGTGGTTATATAAGAATATAACTCCTTATCCCTTCTTTCTGATATACTTTCATCAGTTATACTTTTGAATGGGTATCACTAAGTGAACTTTCATAATAAATTTTTAGATGGATGGATGAACCCGCATATTATCTCTTCCTACTGAGGTAATGGAGGTTATTATGATCAAAACCTGTGAGTAATAATGCATCCCCTTCTCAAACCTGCAACGGTCATGCAAAAAACTTTACAAAGTTTCAAAAAGTCCGGACATTCTCCGTTCCTGTTAAGAGAATGCCTACATCTACCATCGTATATCCAATGCTCAACTTGTTGAGTATAGACGAAGGGGAAAGTACCATGAAGGTATTTTCCTATGTTTCACCCAATCCTGAAACTTCATGGCCAAGATGAGGTTTCAAGAGGCTGCCTTGGATGGGGACCTATGCATAGCTTACATGTACCAGATCCTGAGCATCATTATGTATGACCATGCTGATTTCATTAACATTTTCTCAAAAGAGTCAACCTCATGAGTTCTTGGGGAAATTGTCCATTTAGACATTTCTAAACTCTCCACCTTTTGAGCCTCTCTCTGGAATCCTGAGTGCACACGACATGAGTTTAACCCCTACTGTTTGAAGTGTGTTTGGGCCAGGGAAACAGAAGAACTGAACACCAACCTGGGTATTCATCTAGCTTTACCTGAGGATCCTCCATGATGGAACATGTGGTGAAGATTTTGGGAGTGACTTTTTCTTTAGGTGGTTATGTAGAATGAATTTTGAGGATGCAATTATTTGAAGGGGGATAATGTAACACCCCAAAACATATGTCTCATATAATGATAATTTTATGCTTTTATTTTGTTTAAATCTCTTTTAACCAAACAAAATTTAGGAGATAAACCCAAGGATTTTAATTTAAATAAGAACACTGTAGTGTATACAATGCACCGAGATCAAAAGGGTAATAATTCTAACCAAATATACCTACTAAAAACCCTATCAAATCCATGGGAAGACCCCACAATGCAATAATGAGGCCCAGTAAATAAAGGTGATCTTTCAAGTCAGTTGAAACAAAGAACATCACCACCATGATCATGAATACCGTGCTGAGCATCAGGGGTATAACAAGAACCATCTTCTTTAATTGCCTTAATCTTAATACATCCTGAGATAGGGTTTTATAAGGCAACAACACGACCATTGCCTTGGGTGACCGTTGAATTCCAACGACTATAATTATAGTTGTTGGGCTTGTGGGGAATTAACTAAAAACAATTAATTACAACTTATTTTTACAAAATTTATGTTATGAATTGGAAATTATAAGATAAACTTTAACTATGGTATAATGTTTTTAATTACACTCAAGTGATTCTGGAGATGACGATTTCAATCACCTTGCATATATTTCAAATATAATGTAAAAATTTTCATTTATAATTCTTAAGTGGTGTTTAAAATAAACTAGGTTTAATTTATTCTTATTAAATTATGTTTTGATTAAACTAAGTTTTGACTTCTATAATATTAGTATAAAATATTTCATGTGGGTATACCAAATTCCAAGTTATAACCTTGAATTTTAAAGCTTTGGTATTTATAAATAATTTTATCAATACTATTAGACAAAGTGTAATTGGTATTCATTAACCTTTTCAAAATTAAAGTCATGTTTATTAAAATATTTTATATATAGATGAAAAAGATTTTCCTTATGTTTTTTTATAATTTTGAAAGTGGGATTTTATAAAAAAAAAAATAGACCCACTAGGGCCATCCCTTTAAAGCTGGGCTGAGGGAGGCAACTCACGCTAGGTAGTTCAGTGTAGCCCTCAACCCAAGCTAAGGCCAGCCCTAACATAGGCATAGTTTCCCTGAAGGGCACACGGGAGCATAGGAGCGCATGAGGGCACCCTAGTGGGCGCGAAACAGCGGCGATGTAGGGGGTAGGCCGAAGCCTACGGGGGAAGGCGGGAGCCCGTTTATAAGGCTCTCTGGTGTGTACTGTGATTTTTGGGATGTTGTGGGAGTATAAGGCTTATAAAGGTCCATGTTTCTTCCCACTGTTTCGATGTGGGATGGGTTTTTTCCAGTGAAACACGATCTGAGCCTTTGGATCATGTCTTGTGCGATCTGGGCCGTCAATATCGATTTCACGCTCGACCCTCAGCAACCGGGGAATACCACCACGTTTTTTTTTTCACCGTTCGATCAAACTGAGATCTAATCTCAGTTGTCCAAGGGTTTTAAAACACAGCGTCGATCCAGGGTCGTCTGATCAAACTCGGATTTAATCTGAGCCACTCATTTTTTTTAAAACTGAATACGTGCCCCAGCCTTTGGATTAGGGCCGAATTTGATCCTGGACATCCAATCTACCTCCAGTCTTCTCCTTCCCGCATCGTCTTCTTCTCCTTTTCATGGGTTTTCCCTAGTAACCCTACACCTATATTGCACCATTTTTCTTCAACCATGACAACCAGGTGGTCCCTCCTTGTTCTCCATTTTCCTCGAGTCTTCCCTGACCATTTAATGAACCGGTTAGACATCGTTTTCTCAAAAATATCATTAAATTATTTTTATATTTTATATAGATATAATTTACCCGATTTCACCCCGAGCAACCCTCGGTTTTCTCTTCTACCTCCAACACCTCCTTCAAGAACCTCTGAGTCTTCCTAAGCCTCTCTTCCTCCATGAACTATGGTAAGGGTTGTTTAGTCTTTCGTGTTGAGTCTAAGATGTATATTTATGTACACTTGTATATATATGTTTATATATATACCTTTCGGTTTGAGTTTGAACCCCTCTTTACCCTATTTAGAGCCTCGGGATCTTGAGTTATAGGGTATTGGTAGACCCGATGCATGCATGCCTCATGCAAACTCATTTTTATACCTTATGTACATAATTGTTTTTGTATATATGTATATATATATAAATATGTAAAATGTATCCTCTTATATCTAAATAAACTTCTTACGTCAAAATTTAAGGTTTCTAAGCTTGAGCTTCGAAGTTGACTTAAGAACCTCAACACGCAAACAACCATATTTTGTACAAAACTTTTTAATCAATTATGTATGTTCTTATATATAAGTATGTATATATATATAAGGTTATAATTATAGTTTTTTATCATAACCCGAAATAAGTTTTCATAAAAATAAGTTTTGTTGATTAAAAAAATGCTATGAAATATTCATTAATTGTTAGGGTTACTTTTATGCTTTGTCATTTTTGTGAGAAATAATATATATAAATTATATATATATGAATATTTATATGTTCATACACATATATATAAATATATATATGGTTTTCTATCCTAAACCTATTTTGGTTTTCTAAATGTTGTTCAACAATGTGTAACCAATAGGGGCAGTACTTGTTTGGGTTGTGAAATGCAAAACCCATACACTTAATTTTATTTATATATTGTTTATATATATATAATTTCTATGTAAATCCATGGTTTTTCAAAGGTTAAAGGTTTGTATGTATTAATAATTCTAAATTCGATAATTATAATTGGGTTTTTTTTAAATGGGTGTTAATTATTATAAAGAAACGGATATACACTTAGTATATATTCGGACACATACACATAATACAATTTGGTTCTATTTTGTGTATTAAAGATGATTTAAAATAATTAAATAAAGACATGGATGCGAATAAAGTTATAGGAATTTTATTATTATGAAGAAATTTAGTTTTTATATATGTATGTCCTATGTCTAACTTGTTTTAGTTAAATAACCTTTAAAGATATTAACCTTGTTATAATTTCATATAGAAAACCCTTATCAACCATTAATTGATGCGCTTTATTATTGTCTCATGTGAAAAGGATGCGTAATAAGCCATGAATGCCTTCGATGAACTGTCGTTGCCCTATTTTCAATTTTATCTATCATGTTATGTATTTTGGATTAAGTGGTTCCATTTTCCATTATATTTATAGTTGCACTCAATGGTGTATACATGTGGCATATCATAAAAATGAGATAAGAAATAAAATTACTCAAGGTGGTATGGTACATCTTGATTAATATGGAATAAAAATTTAATTATTCAAGGTGGTGTGGGACACCTTGAGTAATATGAAATAAAAAATTTAATAATTCAAGGTGGTATGTGACATTTTGAATTTACGACCCGATTTGGCATATGAGGAATGTATTGGAATAGTATGTTCTGGGTTGGGGACTAGTAAAATAAATCCCTCTGGGTTATAGTCCGGTTACATATGCTCTCTGGGTTGGAGTCCATTTATAGATGCTCTTCGGGATGGAGTCCGGTTATAGATGCTCTCCGGGTTGGGGTCCGGTTATAGTTAGCCCCTAATCCTTGGCATGAGGCCTTGACACAAAAGTTTGGAATTATACATTCCCTCATTATGTGTATGATAATTAATTAACCAAATAGATATTTGACTAGTATAATATCCATGGTTAAGAGCCAGTACTTATGAGTATCAGAAAATTAAAAGCTTATGGCATGACTTGTGTTTAGCACTCAGTGAATTTGTATTCAATGTATAAAATTGAAGTTGTTTCCTTTACGTGCAACTATGATTATTCATTACTCTTATCTATTCAATTTGAGCTTAGATATTCATATGTCATACATTTTTAGAAGTTATTTTATTTATTACTCCAAATGAGCATGCCTATAATTGAATCATGAATCCTTGCAATTCTATTAGTGTGTATTTAATTGAGCTTTTTCTTTATATGTTACATATTTTATAGCTTTTCTTTAAGAAAAATGTTTTTTGGAGAGCTTTAAGAATGTTTTCAAAATTTATATTGGTTTGATTTTAAACCCTTTATTGGGAATTCATATTCTCACCCCTCGTTTTTAAATAAAAAATTTCAGGTATCAGTTTTAGTTGAAGAAGCATGTCAGTAAGAGCTGGTTTCCTAGAACCTGAGATAAATTAAATCCTCTGGATAGGACATCATGTGTGGCTTAGTAGTGCATGTTTTTTTGTTTAAAATGACACATCTTGTTCTGAAGGCACCGACTCTGGGTATTCTGGGGTCGGTTCCTTACAATGACAAAGTCATTGCTTATGCATCTCGATAGTTGAAGACTCATGAGCAGAACTATCCTACGCATGATCTAGAGATGGTTGTGGTTGTTTTTACTTTGAAGATATTGAGGAACTATCTTTATGGGGATAAATATTTGTATATACACAGACCATGAAAGTTTGAAGTATATTTTTACACAAAAGGAATTGAACATGAGACAAATGAGATGGTTGGAACTTCTCAAAGACTATGATGGTTCAATTAATTATCATCCCAGAAGAGAAAACAAAGTGGTCGATGCATTAAGAAAGAAAGAACCCATTTTTCTTTCCATGATAAGGATTCAAATAGATCCTTTGATCAATGACCTAGTAAAACTGAACATAGGAATTATAAGGTAAGGGACATCATCAACCCTAACTTAAATGGTTTCTCAACCATTATTACTAGAGAAGATCAAGAAATCTCAGAAATAATATCCTTTGTTACAGAAGAAGTTTGAGGCTCTGAAGGATGGGAAGTTTCCTGAGTTCAATATTGATCAAGAAGATGTACTAAAATTTCATACAAGACTATGTGTTTCATCTACTCCGGAAATAAAGAAGGAGCTAATGGATGAATCTCATAGTTCTACTTTCTCTATACATCCTGGAAGCATAAAAATGTATAGGGACCTTTATGATCATTATTGGTGGGATAATATGAAAATATAGATTTATGACTACACTTCAAGGTGTCTGGTATGTCAGCAAGTGAAGGCGAAGTGACAACTTCATAAAGGGGTATTGCAACCACTACCCATACCAACATGGAAGTGGGAAAATATCATTATGGACTTCATCACTGGTCTCCCGAGAACTTCCAAAGAAAACAATGAGATAAGTGTTATTGTGGACCATCTCACCAAGACTGCCCATTTTATCTCCATTCAGAAATATTTCTCTCTTAATAAAATTTCTAGGATTTACGTGAAGGAATAGGTAAGGATGCATGGAGTTCCACTTTCTATCGTATCTGATCATGATCCAAGGTTCATGTCAAAATTTTGGATAAGTCTTCAACATTCTCTGAGCACTGAATTGAATTTCAGTATGGCCTATCACCCCCAAACTGGTGTCCAAACTGAAAGAACTATTCAAACACTCAAGGAAATGCTGAGAACATTCTCAATGTAATTTAAAGGTGGATGGGATCAACATATCCCTTTAGTTGAGTTCTCTTACAACAATAGCTACCACTCGAGCATTCAAATGGAACCCTATGAAGATCTGTATGAGAAGCGATGTAGAACTCTTAATTTTTGGGATGAATTTGGTGATAGAAATATTCTTGGGCCTAATATTGTGCAAGAGATGACAGAAAAAGTCCATGTCATCCAGTAAAACATTAAGGCTGCTCAGAGTCAGCAGAAGAGCCATACTGACAACCATCGAAGGGACTTAGAGTTTGATGTTGTTGACAAAGACTTTATTCTAATTTCACCTTGGAATAGAGTCATGAGGTTTGGGAAGAAAGGGAAGCTCAGTCCTAGGTACATTGGCCATTATGAAATCCTTGATTGCGTAGGAGCAGTGGCCTATCGGCTTGCACTTTTTCCAAATCTATCACAAGTTCATGATGTCTTCCATGTATCCCTCTTGAGGAAGTACATACCTGACCCTTCACATGTACTAAATCTTGAGGTGGTACAATTGGAACATGACCTCTCTTATGAGGAGCAGTCGGTGAAGATATTAGATCATAGAGACAAGGTACTACGCAGTAAGACTACTCACCTTGTTAAGGTGTTGTGGAGGAACCACAAATGTGAGGAAGCCATGTGGTAAATAGAGGAGTCCATGAGGCAGAATTACCCACACCTTTTCTCATATTAGGGTACGAGTTAAAATTTCAGACACGAAATTTTATAAGGGGGGAAGAATGTAACGACCAAAACTTTTTAATAATATTTATCTCCTAAATTTGTGTGTTATTTTATACTCAACAAAACTATATCCTTTAATTAATGAAGTGATTATAATTAAAATAATATTGTTGGGTTTCGATTTTTATATGACTGTTGGTCAATATGACCATTGGAAACTAAATTCTTAACATTACAATTATTGTTTATAAATTCAAATGATCTTAGTTAATTAATACAGAAAGAAGAGTCAATGGCATCATACAGTAGACTCGGGCTATATGAAGCCCATCTGTCAAAGATTGGGAAGGAGGTAGCATCACTGGGCTTTGCTCTGTACCAAGACCAAGCTGAATGTCAACATGTGAAGCTTGAACGGAATCGCCTAAGGAATAATTTCAAGCTGATAGAAATCACCACTCGAGCAATGTTGTCCGAGCCACCCCAAGATTCTATCACCATAGCACACCTTACACTTAGGTCCTATGCTGGTGTTATAAGGGGCTATGTAACGAGACCTTAGCTACTTTGTGTAATCCTTTTATATAAATAAAAATTTTATTTCTTATTATGGAAAAGTTTATGAATTTCTAATGTCAGGTTAAATATAGGATGTATATTATTGATGAATTTAGGAAAAAAATGGGGTATTTTAAAATATTTTTGTATTCTTTAAATAATTAATAATTTGAATTGATTTTCAAAAAATGGTCTGCTACAGTTGTCTTCAGTAATAAATTTAGAGTCTAATAAGATCAAATTAATTTTTAGTGAATAGTAATGTATGAATAGTAACATACTCGTATGAATAGAAATGAATAGTAAATCGACCAAAAAAATAGAAACTTCACCCATGAATGTATAAAAACATTTTAGACATCTTAAAAGTGAAAAAACAATCATAGTTTAAGTTTTGGTATTTTTTTATGTCATAAATATTTAATTTATAATTTTATAATTAATTTAATAATTTAAAATGAAAATGTATTTTCATAAAATTTAATCATAAATTGTTACTTTATTGTCTTATGGTTATATGATAATTTTATGGGACCTTGGTTACTTTCTTAAGGTGTTACCAAATGAGTTATAGTTTTAAAGTTGTATTTTTGGAATAAATAATGATTTTATTTAAAAATTAAATTAAAATTATTTAGAAAATTATTTTCATAAAATAAATTTCATTTTTGTATTCAAATAATTGATATTATGTTAGTGTTAATTTTTGGGAATTTTCTGAAACAGTTGATTTTTCAGTGAATAGTAAAAATACAGTTTTAAGTTTTGGGTGTTTAATGACATCATTGATGATGTAATCATGATGTAAATAATCTGGTCGACTTTTGAATAGTAATATATGTTATGATGTGTCCCAAGTGGCCAATACCATTATCAAGCCCATGGTTTTTCAAATACCAGTGATGAGGTGTCCTTCGAAATAAATAATGTATTCTCTCACTTTTCCTATAAATACCAAGCCATTACCTTATTATTTTCATTCCAAAATCCTCCTAAATGAATCTATGGTCTTTCTACCTCAAAATAATTCCTCCCAAGGTTCCCTCAAGCCTCCTAAGGTCCCAACCATTAATCTTTCAAAGTTACGCTTCAAGGTAAGGGAACCTTTCATCATCCTCTTTTAAGTCATGACTTCCTTTATGTTATGTATTATAGTTCCATTTTATTATGTGGGGTATTGTTCTTCTATATCTTTACTACTTTCCATTTCATGTCCAAATGATGAGAGACCATTTCCTCTCTAACAAATTTATTTTCTGAATTTATAAGTGACGCTGTTAGGCTACCGAATTTTTCGTAAAAGAAATCGCATCTTCTCTTTTCTTTCATGTTTCCTTTTTATGTGATATGTCATTAAAGTATCCATACCATAATCTTATTTCTTTTTATTATATACCTTTACTGAAAAATGATTCATTTATTTATGGGAGACCCTTGTTCCCTCTCTTTTTAATATTTTCTAAAACCATGTTATATAGCTGTTATGCTGCAGAAATTTCGTCTCAAAATTTCTCTCTCTTTCTCTCAAGAAATTCACTTGTTTAATTATGTGAAGACCCAGACCTATTTCGTTTCTATGAATGTTCATAAATACAAAAAAAATGATTTATTTTATTCTGTAATTGACATACATATAACCCTCACTCCCTTTCCATGGGTTATAAATGACATAATGATCTTATTTTTAAGCACTTTAAAACGTCACAATTTTGAAATGAACCCCATTTATTTTATTCTATATGGGTTATTTATGAAATGTTTGATTATGATATATGTGTCTCACATTAAAATAAAGACATATTAAGGGTGTGCCCTGAAATCACTTCAATGCATTGGGTAAATAATTAATCTCTAGTGATGACAAGTTTCACGATACCTTGGTGAATAACCTTGGTAAATTTTTATGACACCTTGGGGATAAACCTTGGTGATATGTTCATGAATGTCTAAATGAAATTTTTTAGAAACATATTCAAGTTATGTTTCAAGTTTTTTTCATTATCATATGCATGTACTTCCAATGCTCATGTCTTTATGTGGTTTTTATCAAATTCTTATTGATATCACTAGTAAACTGATTCCCTTGTTTTCCCCTTACTGGGCCTTCTGCTCACCCTTTCCTTTGATGTATGTATCCAGGTTATGAGATTAAGTAATTGTACTTAGGATAAACCTATTATGAAGTCTTACAAGTGTTTTAGAAGGATTTTTTATGATTTTTTCATGGATTATGTTCCTGATTTCCAAGACATTGGACTTCAAAGATCCTCTGCATGTAAAATGTAATGAAAAGATATGTAATAAAAAGACGGGATTCCATATTTATCCTCAAAGACTATATTAGGGTTTTGTTCCCCAATAAATGTTTTCTAACACTAGATTTTAAGTTTTCTACTAAACTTCCCTTGATACCAACTATAAGGATCCGACCCCAGTTTCCCAGAGCTGATGCCTTATTTTATTTCATTGGAATATAAACAAGGAATATGCATCATGAAGGACTGAGTATCTTAGTAGCTTTGGAAAGAAGATACATACATATGTTCAACATTACCAATTGAAATAGAAAACAACTTATAAACTCATTTGAAAACATCCATAACTCCAAGGTTATTTCTACATGTCATTCATAATATACCTCTTCATGTCATGAGAAAATGAAACATAAGAAAGTGGTGAGCACAAATGCATGGTAAGGGTAAGCAATACGGTGGAACATATCATAAACATAAACATTAGGCATGGAAAATAACTAAAAAATACATGATTTTAAAAATGAACTTGAACACACTATGGAAAGAATAAGAGCTGAATAAAAATGTCATAATAAAGCATAATCATGGGTATTATACTAGTCGAATAACCTCATGAACTTTTAATTACTAGTTTCATAATGAGGGAATGCATAATTCTAAACATCATAACCATACCGTCAAGGTCTCGTTCCAAGACCATAAATAATCATTTTGTGAAGGCCTTGTGCCAAGACCGTAGTTTGTCTCATGAGACCTACCGATGCATCGAGGGGCTATAGCAGTCCCTACACATCACTTACTAAGTCCAATGTATTCCTCATATTAATGGGTATAAACATAAATAACATATACATTCATATTGAAACTAACATATGAAATGTCAATAATATTCCCCAAACATTAGGCATAAACACTAACCATTCGGACTAAATTAGTGAATGGTTTTAAGATAGAACATACACATTCAAACTAATAATAAACATTAAATTAAATATGGGATATTATATCATAAAATATTAATCCCAATAATACATAATGATCAACAAGAGTGTTGAAATAGGTGAATATACTCTTATAAAATCATCAAGTAATTCTTGAGATAAATACCCTTTTACTTTAAAAAGAAGAGTTCTTTTGGAAAAATATTTCTATAAAACCAAAAGTTAATTAAGATAGTATTTTAATAATAAAATTATTGATTTTATAAAGATAATGGTTTTTAAAAATATATTATATATTTCCCTTAAAAATATGTAAGAATTTGAGAAATTCCCTTGAATCGAGCTTGTATTTCGAGAATAATTTTTGAAAGATCCTTTTAAAATGCATAAATCCCCATAAATGAAAGTAGGATTGTGGTTGTTCACATATATATAAAATTCAAAAATAATTTATGAGGATTACATATGATTAAATAATAATTTAATTTAGGTAAGTGGAGAATAAGAGTAACCTGAATTAAAATGGAGGTTTGGGTAGAAAACCCTTTCCTTAAGTCTGAAGGTGTTCCTCACTTGATCTTAATGGCCTGAATAATCAAATTTAGCTTTATAAATTAATTATTACAGAAAATAATCTACATTTAATTGATTTATTATAACCATATTAGGTTCATTCGTTTCCTTTTTATGCATTAATAGATTCAATTTCATTGTTTGGGAGCATTTTCTTCCTTGGTTTTCATGATCGGTTTACTTATATTCATGTACAGATAAACATGTAGAATGAGAACGGTTTTCTAGAATAGAAGTTGTATGTTATAACTGAACAAAAATAAGATTACATGGTCATAAAATTCATTTTTTTATTGGTATTTAAGATGAATCATTATATAAAACATTAATGATGATTGTTTGGGTTAATTGGTGATTCTTGATCACAACGAACTCATTTTGATTTATAAATTAATATCATGTGTAAAAAAGGATTCCAGAACATTAAATAAGTTATAATACATATATTATAGTCTAGTTAAACCATAAAATGGTTTCATGACAATAATTTAAGATCATAATAGAAATGTAAAACTCGTCATCATTGAATGTGATAAATTAACACATCTCGGAAGTTTTTTTTAAAAGGTGGTGCCTCAGTCAAAGACCAAGACACAATTTATTAAATAGAAAGAAAGAAATTACATAAGCCTGAAGGAGGGGATTTCATTACAATATTTTTCAGAAAGAGGTAGAAGATCGACCGGCAGATCATCCATCCAAGTAATGCCCTGGTTGATTCCCTTATTGGAAAGACTGTCAGCAGCCATGTTCGCTTCACAGAAGGCATGAGTGGAGATGTATCTGATCTCTAGAAGAAAAGAATGGAAGCTCATCCAACGGGTAGTAAGTGTCCAATAAAGGTGCACCACACCATTCTAGATAGCTTGGAAAATAGTGGTTGAGTCACTTTCAATCCAAATGTTGTTCCAACCATTTTGTTTGACAAAGTCAACCACAAGAATCACAGCCATCATTTCCACTTATAAAGAAAAGGTGACACCACAACTACCAAAGAAGAAACATTGAAAATGGAAAAGGAAGTCTCTGAAGATAGAACCATAGACCGCAGGTCCCGGGTTTCCTTTTGAAGCTCTATCAACATTAATTTTGATCCATCCTCGGAGTAGAGCTTGCCAAAACACCTCAAGGGTGTGCCTTAGATGTCTGTAGAGACCTTCAATCCTAAGGCGATGAAGGATCACATAGTCTCCAATAGTGTTGTCACAATAGGATTTCTGAATTGAGGCCACATCTCTAATGGAGATGAGAATCCGCATCCGACCTGCATTAATATTGAATGAGCAGTTGTTGTGAATAATATCATTTCTATCATACCAGATCACGTGTAGGAGATCAGCAACGGTTGTTAAGAAGATATTATTTATTTGATTCGAAGTTTCAAGCTCCACACAATGTTTTAATTGAGAGAAAATAGAGTCAATTAGTAACCATATACAGTCAAACAAGACAGTAATATAAATCCAAAGAGCTGAAGTTGTAACACAAGGCAAAAAAAGATGGTTAGTATCTTCTCCATGTTGGTGTTTTCATTTCTTGTATAATAGAAGGGGAAAGGAGAGATAATGAGAAATTATTACTTTATCATAAAAAAATTCCAGTACATGTAAGGTACTAGATTCATTATAAAATTTGGATGAAATGAGGTGTGGAAAGAAAATTAAAACAAAGGAACTTGAAATAAAATAAATGAAAAGAGGAATTTACCTCTTGAAGTTATCTTCCTTGAGAGCCTCTTTATAGGATATGATTTGGTATTTTTATGAGACCAAGGGATTTTGGAAGTTGGGGAGGATATTGGGAGGATATTTTAGTACAATTTAGATAATTCTAAACACTTTATAGTAGTGAAGAGAATAGGGAATGAGGGGGAGTTTTATAGTGGAGGAGAGGAGGGTTTTCCCATTATTTTACTCATTATTTTATTATTTTTCCAAAGAAAACCAATAGTATTAATTATTGTGACCAATAATAGTAATATTTTCATGTGAGTTTGAACCAAGTGGTCTTACATCATCCTTACATCACCTATGACTCAATAAATCATGTATTTAGTATTTATCGTATTTTACTATTCACCTAAAATTGAAGTATCTTAGAAAAATCCCAAAAATTCACCCTAACCATTTCTAGAAATTTATAATTCAAAAATGAACTCCATTTTTTGAAAATAATTTTCTAAATATTATTAATTTAATTTTTAAATAAAATAATAATTTATTCAAAAAATAAAAAATTTCAAACTATAATTCGTTTATATCACCTTTAAAATTTAATCAAGATCACATTACCTTATAATATTAAGACTATAAAATAATAATATGATTTATTATTCATAAGGTTCATATTACTATTCATAAGGGTACATTACTATTCACCAAAAATTATGTATGTATTATAAGACTCTAAATATCCTACTAAACACAATCGTGTATGTTAGTTTTTCAAAATTCAAATCATAGATGTGGTTAAATTATGTTTACTGGCTAGGTTATAACAAAGTGGTGTTTTGTAGAGACTCAGTGTTTCATGCATTCAATATTAAAATTATTTTCAAAATATTTGGGTGTTATATATCTAATTTTAACATTAATCTATTTTTCATAGTCATCCTTGATATAAATTTATAGCATCATTCATGGTGGTGGTTAAACCAACCCAAACAATAACATGCTATAACTAACGGATAATTACGATTATGAAGTGATTTAGTTATAATATAGTTATTAAATAAGTATAATGAAATTATTTAGCTTTTATTAAAGTGATAAATCAGAATTGGGTAGAGTTATAATAATAATATGACTGATATGAAGTTATTTCTTAGAACAAAGAAATCATTTTTCCTCATGGTATTCTTATTTTAGGTGGTTAAATTTAAAATTACCACTTATTGTCACTATTATTACTATAATGCCTAATTTATATTTATAGAATATTAATAATTTTATAGATATAATATTTATTCATCAGACACATTTTTAGAACCATTCATGAAAGGTGATGATGAAAAACAAAATATATCATTCATGGAGGTGGTAGTCGACACATAACACGAGCAACATTTTCATTTTTCAGATAGATGGGATGAATGTAGAAAATGTTTATTACATTAATATAATAAAATTTTAGTATAATAATTTTAATAATTTAATTATATTAGTATAATTATAATATTCTTGGAGGAGGGTGGATGAGAAAAATATAGAAGAGAAAGTAAGGGAGTAGATAATACTCACATTGAGAGTTTGAGTCTTTTCTTAAAATACCTCTTGGAAATGGAGTTATTGGGAAAATTTATTATAACCAAGAGATAAAAACATGTAATATAATTTTATTATAGGTAAAATGGGTAAGTATCAAAGATAAATTATAAGGGAAAGTTTTTCTTGAATTTGTTGGAAGTGACCTCCTTTTATAGGTGAAAAAGAGGGACTTCTCCTTGGAATTGAAAGTTAGGTGAGGGGTAATTATGGAATCACATGAAATTTAGGTGGGTTAGGTGAGGAAATGTTGGTAACACATGTGGGTATGATTTTAAAACTTAAAAAGGTCTTCTAGAATGACTATTTTTCATATAAACATAACAAAATTTGAGCCACTTTAAGTTACTCTTTTTTACCCTTATTAACCATAGTAATTATTTTTTTATTAAAAATATTAGATGATAACTCTTAAAAAATTTATATATAATGAGTTTTGATTTTTAATTAATTTAATATAATTTAATTTATAAATATAATAACACTAACTTTTAATTTAAAACTTAAGATAGATAGAATAAAATTATAGAAAATGACTTCTTAAATATTAATTGTTATTATTGTTATTTCTTATAAATTTATAATTAAATGACTGTTAATATGTATTTTTATATTTTTAGACATCGTATTAGAGTCATAATTTAAAATAGAAAATTTTAATTAATTTAGATAAAAATTACATAAGGTTATTAAAAACAATTCCTTAAAAAATAATTCCTTCACTATGGTAACTAATATTTACTTTGGTAACTTATTTTTATATTGAAAATAAAAATAAAATTACTAAATAAATTGGATATTGAATTAAATAAATTAAAACCATTTTATTAAACTCAATTTTTATTTTTTATAAAAATTAAATTTAATATAATCTCACAAAAAAATAGAAAAATATATCTTTTTAGCATAAAAAGAATTTATTCATATTCCATGCCAAGTGAAAATATTGAGATGAACACTAGTTTATTTTTTATATATATTATTAATATTTTCCACATCAATTAATAGGGATCGTTTGGTTTTAGACACACAATTATAGAAAATTTTAATTCTTTGAGAAAAAGTTTTTTTATCACTAAATGATTTTATTTTAAGTTTTTTAATATTGCTAAATTGTTTAAGAAGAAATAAATTTTATTTATACATTTATTTTAAATACAACTTCTATTATTCTTTAAAAATAAATTTTATAGAAAGGAAAAATTTATAGAATACACATAATAATGAGAATATAATTTTTTTAATAAGTATAGGATTGTATCATCCTAACTTCGACATAAAAATTCTCTCAAAAACTTTATATAATATATAATGGTAAGATAACTAGTGTTGGTTGTTTCGAGTGGTGATTCAGTTGGAATGAATCTCATAGAAATTTCCATGAGATTTAACTTCACTAGAAAATGATTTTTCTCAAAATTCTCTTAATGGAGTTCATCTTGGGCTTAGTCTAGAGAAAACCCAAGTGATGATACCTCCCTTAAAAGATCAAACAAATGATATTCATAAGACTCCTACTAATCAATTACATTTATTTTTCCTTTTCTATATAGATTTCATAACATTTTTACTTGGGGTAATACCCATCAATTCAATGGTCATGTTGCAACTGTCATATAATCCCAATGGCTATATAAGTCAAACAACCATATATAACGGTCATATTTCAATCCACTTTATAATCTAAAATAATTCAACCTATTTTCTTATATTTTAACATGTCTATTACATTTATAATTACCTACCTTACATCTATAGTTGTAATTAGGGTTATAGTCTTCATGGAGAACCATAAGGATAAATATTTTATATTCGTGGTATTTTTTACTTGTGGATGTATTACCCTTGTAATTTTCATAATTATGTTTCAAATTACATTCTCATAATTTATTGGTTTTTATCTAAAATTTTAATATTTTATCTCAATAAAATGTATCATGGTTTTTTTATCTCGGTTTTTCATGTGAAACAAGCTATTAAAAATAGTATTTATGTAAAAAAATTAATACTAAAATATCAGGGTGTTAGATTCCTCTTATTATGTTTTTATACTTTAGAAATAGTTGTACTATTTATTAAAATATCTCAAGACATATGATGTTACTGTAGATATTTTAAAGGGAAGTAGGGTAATGACTAGTATATTTTTTTCTTCCTTAATGGATGAATGTGCATAATTAAATGGCTTTCAAGTTATCTAGTAATTGAACTTATTCACATTCTAGTTGGGAACCTTTTTATATTCTTCTTCTTCCTCCTCATATAGAGTTATAGACGCACATGCTACATATTCCTTAGGTTTTTCTTGAATTACTCACCCTTAATCTACAATCCTTTTGTGTAAGTATTTAAAGACAAAGTTGTCACGACCCGTCCTCGGGGCCCGCGTTGTGACTACCCCAAGCCCGCCTTCCATAGGCCAGGGGCAGGCGACTAGCACCAAGACGTAATTCCCGGTAAAAAAGGGAAGGCATTGCCTTTGTAAAGTAAACAACAAACACCACAGAGCAAGCAAGAAGAAGTAAACACTAAGTAAAAACTGGGTACAACAGTAAGTGCGGAAAAGTAAGTGGGCCAGAATACAAACCCAAACTAAAAGTACAGTACAACTAGAAAGGGAAAATAGAAACTGAAAGTAAAGCTGCAGCCTCAAGCCATCCACTGGAATTCCCACCTGAAGGGTGGGTACAGATAGCCTCCATAGCTCCTCGGGTCCAGCCGTCCGCTCCGAGTACGTCCCGCCCAGTGGTCCACCTCCAGGTACTGACCTGCTCCGCAAGCCTCAACCACTATCAGCGTTGTCCGCCGTCTGCAACCAACACAACGTAGTGCGGGCATAGCCCGTTCAGGGGTGAGTATAAGCTACTCAGTAGTGACTCCGAGACCCTCTAAGGTCTCCAAAAATCCACAAAGGATAATCCAAAAAGGAAAGATACAATCACGAAATAACACCTGACACTGCTTAGGTATATGCCCATACATATACCTAAGTCATCAATTCCAGTTCGCTCCAACGTCCGATCCCAAGTACAACCCAGTCCACACAGGAAACCACAACCCAACCCACATAGGATATCATAACGTAATCCACTTAGGAAAGCAAGTCAAGATTCAGCTCACACAGGTATACTTCTTCGTATGACGATAGAGATGATCAGATATTGCCACTGATTCATCTAAGCCGTCAGATCCACACAGGATCGATAGGTACTAACCCCCGCAATGACCCACATAGGATCGGACCCACAGAGGATCTATAGGCGTTGGCCCACACAGGACCGCTGAGCGCTGAACCACACAGGATCTGACCCACACAGGATCGGTAGCACAGATCCACGTAGGATCGCTGAGTGTTGTAGTCATCGCCATCAAATCCACTGAGGATCTCTGTACAGTCGTCGTCGTCATCGCAGTCGTAGCCAGCTCTAGGTTTCCCGCACACAGTAAGCTCGTTCGGGAGGGTCCGGTCCATGAGCCGAGGGGCTGATACATCAACTGACACATAGTCCAGAGTTGATGTATCCAAAAGTTCTGTATCGTCAACAGGAACTCAACGTCATAGACGGCGCGTCAATCGGATGCCCGGTCTGAGAGTTATTGGCTTTTTCGTCCCAGGGGCCCGGTTGGTTTTTAAGTAAAAACCAACCCGACCGTACTCCAACTACGTCCAAACCTCGAGCGGAGTAAGCCAAAAGGTCTGTCTCACTTAGAGGAATCCATCAAAGCCAACGGCACGTCAATCAGACGTTCGGAGCTCAAGTTATGAGTGTTTCTGCTCCGAGGGCCCGATTGGTTTCGGGTATGAACCAACCCGGCCGAACCCAAAATTCTCTGAAACCTTGATTATAATATACTGAATCGACCGTCTCGATCCAAGGGTTGCTACACAGCCGGCGATGCGTCGATCGGAGGTCTGTAGCCCAAGTTATGGGCAACAGACCGAAAAAGTCTGGTATTAGGGGGTTCGGGCCCGGTCCGACCCGGCCCGGTACCCCCTGGGTCGGCCCGAACCGGGTCGACCCAACCCGAGTCTGGTCCGGCCTGCTTGGGTGCGGCCTGGCCTAGCTGGCGCGGCCCGGCCCAGCCTGGGCGCGGCCCGGCCTGGCGGTCCGGTCGGGCGGCTCGGCCCGGCGCGCTGGCGCTGGTCGAGCGGTCGCGCAAAAAGGGTGAACCGCCGCCCTGGACGAAACCGCGGCCCCGCGTGGGGGTCGCCCCTTCCCAAAGGACGCGGCTGGTTGCCACGTCCCGCCTCCTCCGGTCCCGCGTGGTCGTGGGACTGCCGGCCTGCCGTCGCGGCTTCAGCCGCGGCGGCTCTTCCCGGCGGCGCGCCGGGCGCCACCATCTCCTGGCGGCCGGCCGCCGCCTCCAGCCGCTGGCGGGTTACTCCGTGGACCACCGGACGAGCTCCGGTGGTCGGATTTTCCTGCCGTCTTTTCCAACGGCCCTCCCAGGACCGGTTCTTCACTGCAAAGACGTCACAACGCCCGTGCGGCCTGGTTCATCATCGCCCGCCGATCCGCACACCAAGAATGAAGGGACGGTGGGTTCAGACTTGTTCGTTGGTCCGCACCCACCGTTTTAGCGGTTTTAAAAGTCTTCCGACAAATATTTAAACAAATGTCGTGGGTATAAATCACAAAGATTTAATTGAATCAAACCCCTACCTCGTCGAATTCGTTGAGCGAGGATTCGTCGCGAAAATAACCGTCGCAGAAGAAGTGTTGCTGGAGTCGCGGAAGAAGTGTCGTTGGCGTTGCGGTACACGGAGTTGTGGTACACGGCGTCGCGTAGTCGATCTCCGAGGGTTTGGCGTTCTTCGTCGGAGGTTGGTGCGTTCTTCGCGTTCTTCGCGTTCTTCGCGTTCTTCGTCGAAGAAGAAGGCTTTTCTCCAAATCCTCTCCACGCAACAAGTTCCAACATAAATAAAATAAGAGTTGTCTTATTTTATTAACGCACAAGCCAAAATTTGAATTTCAAAAAGAAATGACGAACAATTAATTGAGGAGTTTAAAACCGCCCAATTAATGAGGCGTTTTAATATCCAGATTAAACGCATGAGTTGACTTTATTAAAAGGGGGTGCGGGTGCGTTACATAGAAGAAAAAGAAACGGTGGGGCTCGTGTGGGCCCCACCTCACAAATATCCTACCAAGTGGGTAGGATATTGTGGGTCCCATGTCATCCACTTAACTTAAGTTAAGAAAAATAAAATAAAAACCGATTGCACCACTTTTATTTTATTTCTTAACTTAACCCCAAAAAATTAAAAACCACACCCGAGAAAACGCAACTCCGAAAAAGATGTCTCTAAGAAATTACCAGTGCTGTGATTCCATCGGTGCCCTCGAAATTTGATTCCGAGCACCAGTTCAAAAGTTAGAAAAACCTGGTCATTCATTCACTGAACGTACCCGAGCTAAACTTCGGAAAAAAGATTCTGGGCACACCGGGCCTCAGAATTAGGTGCCGTTAGAAACTGCGTTCTTGTAAAATTCCCAAGAAAATTAAGAAAAAAAATTTCCTTGAATTTTTCAGGTCTTTACATCACTCCCACCTCAAGGCTTTACGTCCCCGTAAAGATACATAAAAAACTAGGGAAACAAATGTGGGTACTGAGCACGCATCTGAGCCTCCCGCTCCCAAGTGCTCTCCTGGAGGTTCCAGTGCTGCCATATGATGCGCACTATAGGAATCGACCATCCACATAGGACCCGCTCCTGTCGATCCTCGATCTCCACCGGGACCTCTGCAAGAGTCGCCCCATCATCAATGTCCAGCTCCCCATGGTCAATGATATGTGTCGGGTCGTGCACGTATCTCCTCAGCTGAGATACATAGAAGACGTCGTGCACTCGGTGCAACTGAGGTCACCAATCCTACTGAGGACCTGGAATGGTCCGATGAAGCGTGGAGACAACTTTCTGCCTCGGCCAAATCTCCGTTATCCACATCGAGCTGAGACCCGCAAGAAGACGTGGTCGCCATCTTCGAACTCTAGTGGCCTTTGCCTCCTGTCAGCATAAGACTTCTGTCGGCTCTGAGCTGTCCTCATCTGCTCTTGGATGACCTAGACCTTCTCTATCGTGGCCTGGACCATCTATGGTCCCACAAGTACTAGCTCCCTAGGGTTTGTCCAGCATAGCGGTGATCTGCAAGGTTGGCCGTACAACGCCTCGTATGGTGCCATCCCGATGGTGGAGTGGTAGTTGTTGTTGTATGCGAACTCCACCAAGGGTAAGTGGTCCTCCCAGCTGTGACCAAAGTCGAGGACACATGCGCGGAGCATGTCCTCAAGAGTTTGAATGGTCCTATCCGTCTGACCATCTATCTAAGGGTGAAAGGCGGTACTCAGATGTAGTTGCGTCCCGAATGCCTCCTGCAACCCCTTCCAAAGCCGGGAAGTAAAGCGATCATCTCGTTCAGAGACGATAGATGATGGCACACCGTGAAGCCGTAAAATCTCTTGAACGTAGAGACGTCCCAAGCTCTCCACTGAGCCTTGCTCTCTGATGGGTAATAAGTGAGCCGACTTGGTGAGTCGGTCGAAAATCACCCAAATGGAGTTGTGACCTCTGGAAGTGCGTGGAAGTCCAGTCACGAAGTCCATAGATATGTCATCCCACTTCCACTCCGGGACCTCCAAGGGTTGTACCAAGCCTGCTGGTACCTGGTGCTCCGCCTTCACCTTCTGGCAGGTGAGGCATCGAGAAACGAACTCTGCCACAGCCTTCTTCATGCCCGGCCACCAGTGCTGTCGTCTGAGATCCTGGTACATCTTCGCCACTCCAGGATGTACCGCCAAAGGGGAAGTGTGAAACTCTCTCAGCACCTCCTCTCGTAAAGAAACTGATACCAAGGTACGTCCTCTAAAAAAACGTCGTGCTCTCCTCCTATAGAGAAACCATCAGGTGCATGTCCTAAGGATATCTGCGCACACCGCGTCTCATAGTCCGCATCCCCACGCTGTGCCTCTCTGACCCGCTGCAGTAGTGGAGGAGTGACTGTGAGTGACTGAAGGAAGGCTACTCCATCTTTATCCACGAAGGATACCTTCAAAGCGGCTAGCTGCTCTGTCGCCTCCCCAAGTAGCTGAATGCCCATCCTCCTGCTGAGAGCATCGGCTACTACGTTCCCCTTCCCAGGAGTATAGACTATCTCAAAGTCATAGTCCTGTAGAAACTCGAGCCATCGCTGTTGTCTCAGGTTCGGGTCCTTCTGAGAGAAGATGTACCTGAGACTCTGATGGTCAGAATAGACCGTAAAGCGCTCTCCCATCAGATAGTGTCGCCACATCTTCAGAGCGAAGACCACTGCTGCTAACTCCAGGTCATGGGTAGCGTAGTTCTGCTCATTCTGCCTCAACTGACGTGATCCATAGGCGATCATGGCCCGCTCCTGCATCAGGACACATCCGAGTCCATTCCCTGATGTGTCGCAGTAGACTACGTACCATACCCCCTCCTCTGGTAGCCTCAAGATAGGGGCGCTGGTCAATCTCTGTCTCATCTCCTGAAAGCTCTGCTGACATCTGTCTGACCACACAAAGGGTTTCCCCTTCTTCATCAAAGCTAAGAGTGGTTCCACAACTCTGGAGAAGTATGGCACAAATCTTTGGTAGTATCCAGCTAGTCCCAAGAAACTCCGCACCTTCGTCACGCTCCTGGGTGGCTCCCAAGCTAGCATTGCCTCGATCTTTGCAGGATCCACCGCAACTCCCGCCTCAGAGATGACGTGTCCCAAGAAGTGGACCTCACGTATCTAGAACTGACACTTCGAGATCCTGCCATAAATTTGGTGCTCTCGGAGTGTGTCTATTACAACCCGCAAGTGGTAGGCGTGCTCCTCCTCAGTGGTCGAGTATATCAAAATGTCATTTATGAAGACCATGACAAATCGATCAAGGTATGGATGAAAGATCATGTTCATGAGGCCCATGAACACTGCTGGAGCATTGGTTACGCCGAATGGCATAACCAAGAACTCATAGTGGTCATACCGACATCTGAAGGCCGTCTTCTGCACGTCCTCATCCTGAACTCTGAGCTGATGATAGTCTGACCTGAGGTCTATCTTTGAGAACCACTGTGCTCCCTTGAGCTGATCGAAGAGGTCATCAATCCTCGGTAGCAGATACTAGTTCCTCACTGTCACCTGGTTCAGGTGAAGATAGTCGGCACAAATTCACAAGCTCCCATCCGCCTTCTTGGCGAACAATATCGGGGAAGCCTAGGGTGAAACACTGGGTTGGATGAATCCCTTGCCCTGCAAGTCCTCCAACTGTACCCGTAGCTCTCGAAGCCCGACAGGACCCATCCGATATGCTTGGGTGGATATCGGGGTTGTCCCGGGGTATAGATCAAAATAAAATTCTACCTATCTATGAGAAGGTACTCCTGGAACGTCGTCAGGGAAAACGTCTGCATACTGATCCACCACTACAGGAAAACTAGGACTCTGCACGTCAACTGCTCCTGGGATGAGGCTAGCCAAATGATGAGTGATGGGCTATCCTCTCCTCTGTGGGAGTCCATCATGTGCTGCGAAGGCTCCCTTATCGCTGGTGAAGGTGAACCTGCTCTCGTCGGTGCGTACACACCGCACCTTGCGCCTAATACAGTCAATCTGAGCATGGACTATAGATAACCAATCCATGCCCAAGATGACGTCGTAAGGCCTCGACACCGCTACAAGAAGATCCCAGCCGAAACTCTCACCTCCTAGAGTAAGCTCACACTGCCGGCACCAGTGTGTAATCGTCGAGTCTGCTCTCGTAGGAGTCTCTAGCCGGAAGGATCGATCTAACGGCTCTGTCAGAATCTCTGATCTCCGAACAAGGGCAGCGGCTATGAAAGAATGACTTGCTCGTGTGTCTATAAGAACTGTAGAAAGGGTGGAATAGACATAGATAGTACATCAAATCATCTCGGGCGCGCCGTGGTCGTAGGCCTCCGCTGCCTGGAGTTGTGCCTGTCTCTGCCCGCCAGCTTCCTGTGGTTGGGGTGGACCTCCGGGTGGTGGTGGTGGTAGAGCCTCAAAGCGTCGCCCACCACCTGCTGCTCGGCCAGCTCCTCTGCCTCGTCTTCCTGCTCCCTACGGACCACCATGGTCGACCCTCTTCCTCTGCCTGGGTGTTCCCTCAACCGTCTTCTGCTCCTCGGCATGGCGGGTCGGGCAGTCACGAGCCAGGTGGCCCTGCCCGCCGCATGCGTAGCGCTGTCTACCTCTCGAAAGACTGGCTCCGCGCTGTGTGTCTCTCACTACTGAGCCAGTGTCATGAGGTCGTCTGCCTGAGGGTCTGGTCTGCCTGGACCCATGAGTCATCCGTTGGCTGCATGCTGCAGAAGACTCTGCTACGTGCCACCCTGCGGTAGGTCTCGCTGTTGATGAAGGCTCAGCAAGGAAGCTCTCAATAAAAAGGGTTCGCTCTAGTACCCCTGCCTGAGTCGGAATGCTGAGGGAGATCAGCGATGCCCTGATCTCATGCCTCAATACCTGCTCAAAGGTCCGGGCCCAGAAGAATTGGTCTCGTACCATGTATTTCGAGTAGCGCGAGAGATCGGTAAATCTCGCCGAGTAGTGGGCGACTGTCATGCTGCCCTGCCGCAGCTGTAGAAGCTCCTGGATGCGCACCGCACGGTGGGTGGCTGGGACGAACTTTGAGCGGAAGAGGCTCTCAAAGTCCGTCCATAGGAGAGATGCCTCATCGTGCACTTGGAGCATCAAGCTCCACCATCTGCCTACTTCTGCGTGCATTAGGCTCGCTGCGAGGATCACCATGAGGTCTGTTGGTGTCCTCACTAACCTGAAAACCCGTACAACTACCTCCAGCCAATCCTCGGCTGCCTGGGGGTCCATCTCCCCGCGGAACCTGGGTGGTCGCTGGCGCTGAAACTCGTGCAGTGCACTAAGGCGATGTGCATCATCAGCGGCTGGGGCTGGTAGCATCGGTGGCTCGGCAGGTAGAGGTATCGTCGGTGCCTCTGCTGTCAAAGGGCCCTGTACCGAGGCCTCGTCGCTCGGTGGGCTATCGTCATGCACAACTCTCAGAACCCTAGCTGGCTGCCGTCGTGGGGCCATCCTGAAAAGAAAAAAGTGTGCCACGGTCAAAACAGTATACCTGGTGAGCTGACACAAAGTAATCACAAAGAAAACTTGAAACACAAATGTAATCAATGTTTTCGCGTATTAAGTCAGAAATCAGAAGTCAGGGTCCTGGTGTACAGATACGTCGGTCGCCGCACCAACACTGGACTCCCTGGACTGATAACCACACTCAATAGTCTTAACACTATTTCTTCACATAGAAAAGATCAGAGTCCAGAGTTCTGCGGTAGAACCGAACACCTTTGATGCCAATTTGTCATGACCCGTCCTCAGGGCCCGCGCCGTGACTACTCCAAGCCCGCCTTTCATAGGCCAGGGGCTGGCGACTAGCACCAAGGCGTAATTACCGGTAAAAATGGAAGGCATTGACTTTTTAAAGTAAACAAAAAACACCACAAAGAAAACAAGCAGAAGTAAACACTAAGTAAAAACTGGGTACAACAGTAAGTGCGGAAAAGTAAGTGGGCCAGAATACAAACCCAAACTGAAAGTAAAGTACAACTCGAAAGGGAAAACAGCAACTGAAATTAAAGCCATAGCCTTGATCCGTCCACTGGAATTCCCACCTGAAAAGTGGGTACAGATAGCCTCCACAGCTCCTCGGGTCCAGCCGTCCGCTCCGAGTACGTCCCGCCCAGTGGTCCACCTCCAGGTACCGACCTGCTCCGCAAGCCTCAACCACTATCATCGTTGTCCGTCGTCTGCAACCAACACAACGTAGTGCGGACATAGCCCGTGCAGGGGTGAGTATAAGCTACTCAGTAGGGACCTCGAGACCCCTGAAGGTCTCCCAGAATCCACAAAGGATAATCCACAAAGTAAAGTTACAATCATGAAGTAACACCCGACACTGCTTAGGTATATGCCCATACATATACCTAAGTCATCAATTCCAGTTCTCTTCAACGTCCGAGCCCAATTACAACCCAGTCCACATAGGAAACCACAACCCAACCCACAAAGGATAGCATAACGTAATCTACTTAGGAAAGAAAGTCAAGATTCAGCTCACACAGTTATACTTCTTCGTAGGATGATAGAGATGATCATATATTTTCACTGATTCATCTAAGCTGTCGGATCCACACAGGATCGATAAGTACTAACCCCCGCAATGACCCACATAGGATCGGACCCACACAGGATCTGTAGGCGCTGGCCCACACAGGACCACTGAGCGCTGACCCACACAGGATCGGTAGCACTGATCCACATAGGATTGTTGAGTGTTGTAGTCGTCACCGTCGAATCCACTGAGGATCTCTGTACAGTCGTCGTCGTTGTCGCAGTCGCAGCCAGCTCTAGGGTTCCCACACACAGCAAGCTCGTTCGGGAGGGTCCGCTCCACGAGCTGAGAGGATGATACATCAATTGACACATAGTCCGTAGTTGATGTATCCAAAAGTTCTGAATCGTCAACAGGAACTCAACGTCATAGACGGCGCGTCAATCAGATGCTCGGTCTAAGAGTTATTGGTTTTTTCGTCCCAGGGGCCCGGTTGGTTTTTAAGTCAAAACCAACCTGACCGTACTCCAACTGTGTCCAAACCTCGAGCGGAGTAAGCCAAAAGGTCCGTCTCTCTTAGAGGAATCCATCAAAGCCAACGGCAGGTCAATCGGACGTCCGGAGCTCAAGTTATGAGTGTTTCCGCTCCGAGGGCCCGGTTGGTTTCGTGTACGAACCAACCCGGCCGAACCCAAAGTTCTTGGAAACCTTGAGTATAATATACCGAATCGACCGGCTCGATCCAAGGATCGCTACGCAGCTGACGATGCGTCGATCGGAGGTTCGTATCCCAAGTTATGGGCAACAGACCGAAAAAGTCCGGTATTAGGGGGTTCGGGCCCGGTCCGACCCGGCCCGGTACCTCCTAGGTCGGCCCAAACCTGGTCGACCCGACCCGGGTCCGGTCTGGCCCGCTTGGGCGCGGCCCGGTGCGCTGGCGCGCTGGCACTGGCCGAGCGGCCGCGCAAAGGGGGGGATCCGCCCCCTTGGACGAAACCGTGGCCCCGCGTAGGGGCTGCCCCTTGCCAACAGACACGGCCGGTTGTCGCGTCCCGCCTCCTCCGGTCCCGCGCGGTCGCGGGACTGCCAGCCTGCTGTCGCAGCTTCAGCCACGGCGGCTCTTCCCGGCGGCGCGCCGGGCGCCGCCGTCTCCTGGCATCCGGCCGGTGCTGGCCGCCGCCTCTTGCCGCTGGCGCCGCCGTGCCGGAGAGGCGCACCGGCGGGTTGCTCCGCGGACCACCGGACGAGCTCCAGTGGTCGGATTTGCCTGCCATCTTCGCCAACGGCCCTCCCGGGACCGGTTCTTCACTGTGAAGACCTCACAACGCTCATGCAGCCTGCTTCATCGTCGCCCTCCGATCCGCACACCAAGAACGAAGGGACAGTGTGTTCGGACTTGTTCGTTGGTCTGCACCCACCGTGTTAGCAGTTTTAAATGTCTTCCGCAAAATATTTAAACAAATTCCATGGGTATAAATCACAAAGATTTAATTGAATCAAACCCCTACCTTGTCGAATTCGTTGAGCGAGGATTTGTCGCGGAAATAACCGTCGCAGAAGAAGCATCACTGGCGTCGCGGAAGAAGCGTCGCTTGCGTCGCAGTACACGGCGCCGCGGTACACGGAGTCGTGTAGTCGATCTCCGAGGGTTTGGCGTTCTTCGTTGGAGGTCGGCGCGTTCTTTGCGTTCTTCATCGAAGAAGAAGGCTTTTCTCCAAATCCTCTCCACGCAACAAGTTCCAACAGAAATAAAATAAGAGTTGTCTTATTTTATTAACGCACAATCCAACGTTTGAATTTAAAAAAGAAATGAAACAAACAATTAATTGAGGAGTTTAAAACGCACGAGTTGACTTTATTAAAAGGGGGTGCGGGTGCGTTACTTAGAAGAAAAGAAATGATGGGGCTCGTTTGGACCTCACCTCACAAATATCCTACCAAGTGGGTAGGATATTGTGGGTCCCACATCATCCACTTAACTTAAGTTAAGAAAAATAAAATAAAACACGGTTGCACCACTTTTATTTTATTTCTTAACTTAACCCCAAAAAATTAAAAACCACACCCGAGCAAACTCAACTCCAGAAAAGATGTCTCTAAGCAATTATCGGCGATGCGATTCCATCGGTGCCCTCAGAATTTGATTTCGAGCACCGGTTCAAAAGTTAGAAAAACCCACTCATTAGTTCACTAAACGTACCCGAGATAAACTTCAGAAAAAAGATTCCGGGCACACCGGGCCTCGGAATTAGGTGCCGTCAGAAACTTCGTTCTTGTAAATTTCAAAAGAAAATTAAGAAAAAAAGTTTCCTTGAATTTTTCGGGTCTTTACAAAAGTATTCATGGATATTTTTACCTAGTATTAAGTGATTAGATAAGTAGTTAATATAACCATTCAAACCTACCTCATTGAGATTTGTAATCTATAGTAGTGTGAATATGTTTTTCTCTAAAGTGGTGATGAAATACCCTGGGACTTGTTCACTCCATAATGAATAAACCTTGTTATTCATGTTTTAGGAATTTTAGTAACTTTTCTCCTTATCTACATCCAATGTATTTGTGTTAGGACATGGGAATTATTTTTTATTCCTATTAGGATACACCACATTGAATGGGGTAGACATTAGGATTAGATCCTAGACCGGTTTTGGTTTCAGATTGATAGTGGCAGACTCTTCTTTACTAGATTTATTTTTTCACAATAAAATTACATTCTGAGGCTTTATATTTGAATGCTTGATTACTTCATTAAAAAGTAATTCTATTGTAGAAAATTGTCAGAATCCACTGGGATATTTCCATGGAATATTAATTTTTAAAAAAAATTCCTAAATATTATCCACATAGATATACAAAAGTTTTTTCTATGGGAATTGTATATCTATGGTGTAACATCCCAGATCTGAGTGTCAGCCATTGGTTCCCCATACCCGGTTGGTCACATGACCTCAAGCACATTTCCCCAAATGCCAAAGGCTACTGAATATAAGAAAGGGACAAGGTCTGATAATGGAGACACTATTCCCTCATTGGTAGATTATACACAAGAGAATTAATAAATAAAGAACAAAATTAAACAGTGGAATACTAATAGTAACAAAATAACTTGAGCATATATATATATATATATATATAAATCATGCATGTCACATGTTTCTAGGAAAGCAGCCAAAATAGGTCAAAAATATAGAAATACAATACAATCCAATACAAAGTAAAAGCAAGTAAACTCCAATAGCATTGCAAGCCTGATCTTGGTCCCATGCTCTCTAGCTCCAACAGCAATCAAGTACCTGATGAAGAATGGTGCTTTCCCTTATCTATACCTAAAATCATATAATCTATTTGGGTCTAAAATCATGACCCAAACAGGGTGTGAGACGAATCCCAGTAGGTAACCACCAAAATATCTATACCTAACTATCACGGAATATATATAGTAGGTAATATTAAAGATTAAAGCAATAAACTAGGAAGTACTCAAAAGTAAAAAAATCCTAAAGATTTCAATTACATTCATTTAACATTTATTATTCATCTTTTAAATCATGTAACCTTAGGATCTATCTTTGTATCCCTTGTGTAAAGTAACCAAAATAGATGTCTCATAAGACCATCTAAATAATCAAGTAAGAATGAATCCAAGCTTGTGCTTTGACTTGGAAGACGTGTCACAATCATTCAACTATTCACAAATGACCCTTAGGGAAAGCTCTCATAGTATAACCACTTTGGTCCTGTATAGAATCAATTCATTAAATAAAAACCCTCTGGGAAAGCTCTCACGGTCTAACCCCTTTGGTCAAAGTTCTACACCAAGACTCTCACGGTCCTGTATAAATAGTTTAGAAGTCACCTCAGTCTTCCTAGTACAAAGATCTCACGGTCCTTTGGAAAAGAAATAGTATGTGCATCATGTCAAAGCAAACGATTTGGAAGTCCCCTCGGTCTTCTTAGTCCAAGGATCTCATGGTCCATTGGAAAAATAGTGTGCACATTATATCAAATAAGCTCATGTAATATAAAACAACTACATGGATAAACATTCACAATGCATCACACAAGAATTTCATATAATCAATCAAAATCCATCCTAATCAAACAAGGCATGGAAAACAAGGTATGCCTCATAGGAAAACTAGACCAAAGGTACATAAATAAACAATCAAGGGAAACGCACCCATGGGGTGTCCCTTAGACAAGGTATCTAACCTTATGCATAAGCAACAACCCTTTGTCAATCAATTAAACCATAGCATGTAATAACAGGGCTTAATTCAAAATCAAGAAATACCCAAAATGTGGGTATGCGGCACTTTTAGTATATATAATCCAAATACAAACAATGAAAAGCACAAACCACCTGCCTCGATGTCGTGCTATTGGCATACTTGATTGTCAGCCCTTGAATTGGCCTATATTGGCATAGATCTATAAAAAGTTGAAACACACCCAACCTTGAATAACTAATAAGAGAGGATAAATCATGAAAAAGGGATCAAGACAGTTTGATAACTCACTGGTGGGATTCCAATGCACCAGATGGTGTCTCAATTGGAGCTTGGATGGAGAATCGGGGGTTCATACTTCGTCTGTTATTCTGCGGTGCTCATGTATGAAACATGGGGAGAAGAAGGTGTTTTCAAACATGATATGTGACCCCCTTACAATATATAAAATAAAAATAAAAGTAAATTGTGTGTTCATTAACACTACACACCATATAGTTGCCTCAACCGGCCCCCGACTTAAGCAGGTCTGACAGGTCACCACATGTATATGTACTCAGCCATTACACGGTCAAAATTTGGTTGTATGTGGCAAGCTAGGTACATGGCGTGTACTCAGAAGTACATGGAATGTACTTATAAAATCCTATTTTCTTTCCTTTTTCTCAAACTAACCTAAAAACAAGATCCATACCAGAAAAGAAGATCCGGGTTCTTACAAACTTCCCCCCTTTAAGAAATTTGTCCCTGAATTTCCCTTCCAAGGGTGGTGAAGAAGAGTCTATGAACAACTCTAACCACTAATATCACACATCAGCCTCTCTCTTCCAAGTCTCGTCCTTCACTCACATGTTCTTCCATAGAACTCATACCAAAGAAACAAATCGGCCCTGGAGAACCTTTGTGATGAAATCCACAATCCAAATAGGGTTCTTCTTGAAGGATGCATCCACTTCCAACTCAACCTCCTTAGGTTGAAAAAACATGTTATGGGTCTGAAAAGTAACATTGTAACTGAGAAACATGAAAGACGTTGTGCATAGATTAGTACCTCTGAGGTAAATCCAACCGATAAGAAACCGGCCCGAATTTCTCCAAAACCTCAAACGGCCATATATATCTCAGTGAAAGCTTCCCCTATCTCATAATCCTCCTATGTCCCAACCTCAGTGTGACATGCAGGAAAATCTGATCTCTGAACTCAAACTCTAGAGTTTATCTCCATCAATTAGCATAATATTTCTGGTGAGAATGTGCAGTATCCATCCTCTTCTGAATCAACTCCACCTACTCAGTGGTATCCTAGACAAGACGAGGTCTCAGCATAGATACCTCTTCTTCCTCCATCTAACATAGGGGTGATCATCATAGACTACCATACAAATCCTCATAAGGTTCCATCTTAATCAATTCCTGAAAACTGTTATTTTAGGAAAACTCCACTAGGGGTATGTGTCTCTCCCAAGAGCCCCTGAAATCTAAGAAACATGCTCAAAGAATGTCATCTAAAACTAGAATTGTTTTCTTAGACTCACCATCTATCTGGGGATGGTAAGTTGTTCTCATAAGTACCTGTTTACCCAAAACCCTTTGTAGTCCCTACTAGACATGATAAGTAAACTAGACATCCATGTCTGAAACGATAGAGTGTGAAACCCTGTGCAAACGTACTATCTCTCGGATGTACAACTTTCTAAGATCATCAACATTGAAGGTTTCCTTAATCGGTAAGAAATTTGAAACCATCATGAGTATATCAACAACCCATATAAAATCATTTCATAGAGGCGAACTTGGTAAACCCATCATGAAATCCATAGTGACATCATTCCACTTCTACTTGGGGATGGGTAACTACTATAATAGCCATGTCGGTCACTGATGCTCCACCTTCACCTGCTAACAAGTGGAACATCTCATAAAAAAACTATCTATATCCATCTTCATTCTTGGACACCAACACTAATGATTTAGATATCGATACATCTTAGTAACACTAGGATGAACTGCCCATACTAAGGCATGAAAATATTGCAACAAATCCTCGCATATGTCTGTCGATACCCATACACACCCATGAAAATGCAAAACCTCATCCTTGCCTATGGTCCACCCAAGAGTAAGGTCCTCACTTGACCCACTCTCCCGTAGGACTAGGACTTTAGAATCTGATATCTAGCTCATTCGCACTCAATCTAATAGAGTAGATGTAACGTATATAGAAGAAATAAACATCTACCCCTATTTATTATATACCTATAAATGCATCTCAGAGAATATATTCCTAAGCTACCACTCACTTCTGTCCTCCTGAACTGCATGTATTTGAGTCCTCCTGCTCAATGCATCATCCATTGTGTTTCCTTTCCCAGACATGTATGCAAGATCAAAGTCAAAATACTAAAGGTACTCAACCCACCTTCACTATGTTAAATTAAAATTACACTGAGTAAAGATATACTTGAGGCTTTTGTGGTCAGTGTATACCACAAAATTATCTCCTAAAAGATAATGTCTCCAAGAGTGCAAGGATTGAACAACCTCTGCTAACTCAAGATTGTACGTAGGGTAGTTCCTCTAATGTGGCCTCAACTGCCTAGACCTATATGCAAAAACTCCTTCCCCCTACATAAGCACTGCTCCCATCTCGATACCTGATGTGTTGTAGTAAATGGTGTAACTCTTACCCAGTTCTAGTAAAATCAGTATCGGTGCTGAATTCAATATCCCTTTCTAATCCTAAAAGGTTGAATTATAGGAATCTATCCAGAATTACTTTCAACCCTTCTTAGTCTGGCCTGTCAGTGGTGCTGCTAAGTGTGAAAAGTCCTGAATAAAGCATCTGTAGTAACCATACATCCCTAGAAAAATATATACCTCAAATAAATTCTTCAGATTCTACTAAGAAACTACCAATATCACCTTCTCTCAATCTAATGATAATCCTATATCTGATATGACATGACCCAATAAATTAATCTGGTCCATCCAAAAGTGTAACTTTCAGAGCTTAATATATAACTGATGCTCTCTTAGTGTACTCAATAAGATCTCAAGATGGATGACATAGTCATGTAAAGTGTTTGAGTACACCAAGATATCTTTCATGAAGACTACCAAAAAATAATCCAAGTAATATAGAACACTCAACTCATCAGTTCCTGGAAAACTGCTCGCACATTTATGAGACCAAACGGCATAACCAAATACTCATATAGACAATACCTGCTCTGAAAGGTTGTAAGAGTTATATCTAATGGTCTAACACACAATTGATGATAACTAGATCTCAATTAAATATTTGATAACACCCTGGATCCTCAAAGATGATAAAAAATATCATTAATCCTTGGTATGGGATATCGATTCTTGACTATCAACCGGTTCAGCTTCTGATAATCCATACAAAGTTTGAGGGCATCATCTGCCTTCATCGCAAAAAATGATAGGTGAACACCAAGGATAAGTACTGGTTTAGATGAAACACTTCACCTGAAACTCCTCTAACTACTTCTTGATCTCCTTTAATTTTGCTGTAGCCATTCTATAAGGATGAATGGACACCTGTTCCGCTCTTGGAACAAGCTCAATAGAGAAATCCACCTCTCACTCTGGAGGTAAACCTGAAAAGTTGTCTAGAAATACTTATCTTAAACGATCCAACACTGGAGGAAATTCCATCTGTGAAGTCTTCTGGTCATCCAGATATAAACTAGAAATCTAGGATGTGATTCCTCCGAAACCATGATTTTCGGGTCCAGCTCTGATGTCCTGTACATCCCATTCACCCTTGTGTAGAAAAGATCTTCCCTCTGGTGATGTGAAACTCACCTTACAGCAATATCAATAAAAAAATTCCTGAAAGGAGACCAACTAGTCCATTATGAGGATAAAATTGAATCCTTCCATATCTAAGATATAGGGTTCCCATAAGAAGTTACACCCACAAACCTCAAGAGGGCACTCCTTGCACTGATGTACACTGGTCTTCCTAATCCCCAACAGATTGTCTACCATCATAACATCATCAAAAGTAAAGATACAGATCCCAAGACTCACCACAACAGAAACCAATATAAAACTATGGGAAGACCCTATATCAAAAAGAGAAGAATCTAAAACTAAGGAAACTAGAATCATACCTCTAACTATAGAGGGTCTGGAATCTGACACCTTTTGGGTCTGCTCTATCACAAAATTTTAACATGTACTACGGTTCTGTGACCCTGGCTGGCTACCTTGAGATGATCCACCCTGATGTCGCTGAAAACTTATCATTTGGCTACCACATCCACGACCACCTCCTCATCCATAATGGCCTGAGTAACTCTAGTTCCCTGACTGATGAGGAACTGGTGACCCCTCTCCTATATATGGAGTCATAAAGGATCTCCTCTCACTAGATGATGGTGAGAACATCCTATAAAAACACTAAATATGACCCATCTTTCCACAAGATCGAAACTCAACTGGGTCTATCAGGCACTACGGTCTCATGTTCCCACTCTTCCCACACTAGTAGCACCTCACCTAGCTACCTAAAGATACATCCCTGCTACTGGAATTACCACATGAAGGATACCTGCAGCACTTCCTTCTATTAGTCGAAGGAGTACTAGCCCTGGATGATAAACCACCCTGGATCACTACTCCAAAATCCCTCAGATTGTTCTTAGTAATAAGTGCATGGTTTACTATATTAGTCACCAAATTCAACCTAAAAACATTCACCTGTGATCGGATGTCTTACATGATACTATCCTCAAATCTTCTAGCCAGTGATAACATGTCACCCCGCCCCCCAAAACGGGTGTGAAGTGTTGAAGCTCTGTAAAGTGAGAAGAGTGATACATTACTGAAATGGAACCCTGCTCCAAATTCATGAACTCTTGAGATCGTTCATCCCTCAATGTCTCAGGGTAGAAGTAATCATATAAGGTCTTATGAAACTCTTCCCAAACCATATCCTGATGTCCTCCCACTCGTGAAACAACATCCCACCATCTCTTAGAGGAATCACGTTTCATGTAAGTCATGAGATTCACCATCCTCTTAGGAGGCATCTCGAGATGATCAAAGATAAAAATAATGTCCTCCAACTACGAATCTACATCCTATGGTCTTCCATCCCATGAAAATGTGGAAGGATGTTGCTACTGGAACACATATGTCAAATCTACCATAGTCGAGATAGGATGTGATGCTCCCTGAAAGGTTGGGATCATCCTCATAAAGACTTCACGGAACTGTTCATCAAAACCTATGTCTGGTATAATAGTTGGTGCCAATATGGGCATGAAGGGAAGATCTATTGGTAGTCATTGATATACCATTTCCAGTGTCTGGTCATCGCCTTGTACCTAGTGTACAACCGGAGGACATCTTGGTGGCATGACTCTGCAAGTTCAAGTGCACACCTCAATTTAAGATTAATGAAAAATTAAACTTAGGAGTGCAATAACAGAACCAGTGAAGGAAAGCATTCATGTTTTACAAAAGAGAGTTACACTGTGTGTAGAACCACTACAAGGGGTGTTCCCTTAAGCCTTAACATGGGC
Source organism: Viscum album (assembly GCA_963277665.1). Classification (NCBI taxonomy): domain Eukaryota; kingdom Viridiplantae; phylum Streptophyta; class Magnoliopsida; order Santalales; family Viscaceae; genus Viscum; species Viscum album. The sequence continues at coordinate 707,616,033 of OY728147.1, read as the reverse complement.
GTGTACCTCTACCAACTTGATCGTGTAACACCCCATACACACAGTGTGTTCCTCTTAAGAAAAGGAGTGTACTTGAATATTCCCTCATGCTCAGGTACTTCTACATGGATAGAACTACATGGTTCTTATGGTGTAACACTACACGGTATGCACACTCTTGACACGGTACATAAAACAAAATTTCCATCCACCCACGTCATTAGTCACACAGATGGATACATGTTTGATTATAGCAAGGTGTGTACACCTAGTACACAGTGTGTTCTACCAAGATTTTACCAACCCCATGTCTCTTCTCACATAGTTAGTCACACGGTCAACAACTACATGACGTATACATATGGTACACAGTGTGTACTTAAGAAAAGTCATTTCTTCCATAACTGAAGAATACATGGAATGTGTTCATAACATCACATGCCATGTTTTATGGGTTTTCGGGATAGTTTGCCTATTAAACTTCTTTAAAACCCTAAAAATCTAAAAAAATGGCCAAGTCATGCCAATTTCTTATCCGTGAGAGCCCATACTCCCCACTAATAAAAGTTTGGAATCCTTATTCATATCATATCTAATAGAATTCAATTAAATTTCAAACATGATCCACCAAATTATGATCCAAGAGGGTCAATAACACCTCAAGAACCAAATCTTGGTGTCCATCCAAAATAAACCTTACATATATTAATACCCTATCAAAATATAAAGTATTTTATCACGGCATATTTCACAACAAAATGCATATCTAGCACAACATCTATCACAACAGCATGCAATCATTAATTCTCTCTAAATGGAATGGAAAGAATGAATGGAATGTGAATTCTAACAAGTGCCTATATGATGCACGAGATGAAATACCCTCATCTCATCGGGTTGCAACAAAATAAAACCATAATGATATCAATACTAACAGCACAAAACAAGTGTGTCGCCCAATGGTGAAATCAAATCAACTGTAATAGTTCAAAATCAAAAAATTAAAATTCAATTAGAGGTAATTTATATTTTCCCTATACATGGGGTAGCTACTCCCGGGCACAGCTAATTACCAAACTTCATTTCCTTCATATCCTTTTATAATTTCACCAAACAGTAAGACAAACCAGAAAAGAAAACCCCTCTGATACCACATTGTAACGTCTTGGATCTGAGTGCCACCCAATGGTGCCCCATACCCAGTTGGTCACATGACCTCAATTGCATTACCCCAAATGCTAGAGGCTTCTGACTAGTAGTGAGGTCCAAGGTATGATAATGGGGAAATTATTCCCTCATTGGTAGAGTATATATAGCAGAATTAATAAATAAAGAAAAGAAGTAAATAGAAAAAGATTGATAGTAATAAAAGAACCAAAGCATATATATATATGATTCATGTAACATGTGTCTATGAAATCATCCAAAATAGTTCACAAATCTAGAAATACAATACAATCCAATACAAAGGAAATGCAAGTAAACTCCAACAACATTGCAAGACTGAGCTTAGTCCAATGCTCTCCAACTCCAATAGCAATCAAGTACCTGATGAAGAAGGGCGCTTTAACTTATATATACCTACAATAATATAATCTATTTGGTTCCAAAAGCATGACCCAAGTAGGGTGTGAGATGAATCCCAGTAGGCAACTACAAAAATATATGTACCTAACTATCAGTGAATATATATAGTAGGTAATATGCAAGAATGATGCAATAAACTAGGAAGTTATTAAAATTAAATAATCCAATAGTTTCCAATTACCTTCATTTAATTTTTATTATTCATATGTTAAATCATATAACACTAGTATCTAGACTAAGCTCTGTATCCCCCATGTAAATTAACTAAAACAAACATCTCATAAGACCATCTAAAAAATAAATTAAGACTGAATACAAGCTTGTGATTTGGCTTGGAAGACGTGTCACAATCAATAAACTATTCACAAACAACCCTCCAGTAAATCTCTCATATTCTAACCCCTTTGGTTACGCATAGCATCAATTTATTAAATAAATACTCTTTGGGAAATCTCGCATGGTCTAACCCCTTTGTTCAAAGTTTTTCACCAAGGATCTCACAGTCCTGTGTAAATAGTTTGGAAGTCCCCTCAGTCTTCCTGGTCCAAGGCTCTCATGGTCCTTTGGAAAAGAAATAGCATTCACATCATATCAAAAAAAATCTGGAAGTCCCCTCAGTCTTCCTAGTCCAAGGCTCTCACAGTCCATTGGAAAAATAGCGTGCATATTATATCAAAGTTGCTCATGTAATCTAAAACTAATACATGGATAAAAATTCACAGTGCATCTCACATGAATTTATTATAATCAATCAAACTCCATACTAATCAAACAAGGAATTTAAAACATGTTACGCCTCATAGGAAACCCAGAATAAATGTCCATAAACAAATAATCAAGGGAAATGAACCCATGGGGTGTCCCTTAGACAAGGTATCTTACCTTATGCATAAGCAAAAACCCTTTATTAATCAATCAAACCATAGATGTTAATAACATGGTTTAATTCTAAATCAAGAAATACCCAAAATGTGGGTATGTGGCACTTTTAGAATATATAATCCAAATACAAACAATGAAAGGCACAAACCACCTACCTCTATGTAGTATGATTGATATACATGAATGTCAACCCTTGAATTGGCCTAGATTGGCATAGATCTAGAAAAAGGTGAAAAACTCCCAACCTTGAATAACTCACAAGAGAGGATGAATCAAGAAGAAGATATTTAGAGGGTTTGAGAACTTACTACTAGGATTCCAATTCACCTGACGGTGTCTCAATCAAAGCTCAGACAAAGAATCGGGGGTTTGGACTTCATTCATTGTTCTGAGGTTCTCCTGTATGAAACACGGGGAGAAGACGGTGTTTTTAGACATGAGGTGTGACCCCCTTCCAATATATCAAATAAAAATAAAATTACACAGTGTGTTCATTAAGAATTAGGTCACATAAAGAAAAAAATATCATAAGGTGTTATTCTAGTTCACTCATTCCGTTGAATGTTGATAATTGAGGTTCTTAATATTGGGTGTAGGTAGAGTAAATCCCACACATTTAGGATATGGTTTTATCTCTAGTTTTACGAGTCCATGGTGATATTACATGGATTCTATAAAAATAGTAATTGATTCAACAAGTTCATTTGAAACTACCACCTAACTATAAATTTGATCAATAATATCATATTGAGCTTGCTATTGTTGGTTCATATAAACCATTATCTTGTAACTTTATTGGGATATAATAGGATATATTTTCTTAGATGGTGGATAATTTTACCCTAGTTGAGGGAATTCTTATTAATCAACTAATTCCAAAATCAAACAAATGGGTTAATATAGTCTTAATTTTATCAAATGACTTTAATCTTCTTTAACATGTCAGATAATCTCACCTTGTTGATGAGGATTATCTAAAGGAGGAATTACAACTTGAACCAAAAATTCATGCCTAGAGGGTATATCTCTTCTAAGTATTTAATCATTGATCTACTCATGTTTTTTATCATGGCCACATACTGGTAAAGCTTTTCCTCTAATGAAAAGGTCATAACACCCTAAGAGGTGAGTAGATTGTGGTTATGGCCACACATTTTCCTTTATCCACAATACTAGATCGCTAACTAGTTAATAGGGGAATGTTTAGGGGAGAACCCAAATCCTAGTCCTATATTTGAGGTTGGTTATGAACCCCTTCTTGTAGCACCTCAGAGAATTCCTAGGCTTCTCATACATAAATATCACACCTTTTTAGATGAATATTCTTTGCATTACAAAAATACATGCCTGAGGATTATAAAGGTGTAGTGACTTTGGAAACTTGGAACACAATCTTCTTATTTTATTAAAGATATTCCCCTTTAGTACTATTCACAAACATACCCTACATACCTTTCTTCATAACCTTGGGAAATGAAACATAAGAAAGGGTGAGATTAGATGCTCGGTAAGGGTGAATAAGGGAGATACTTAAGCATAAAATGAAAATAAGGGTATGAGAAAATGAGAATAAGATGTAAAAAAACATACCTTGTCAATAAAAGATCGTAATCTTGATTCATGGTGTAAATATTGGAAATTCATAAGACATGAATCATAAGGGAATCAAGGAAAATGAACTATAAGAGAATAACATTGGAATAAGACATATATTTCTGGAATATACATTATCATTGACAATATTATGTCAAGGATAGCCACCAAGACATTTATAACATATTAGTCTTGGGATAACCACTCACGTACCTACTTCGGGCTTGGGATAACCTCCTATGTACACTATTTTAGGATTGGTATAAAATTATGTGTACCCTATTTTAGGCTTGGGATAACCTCCCATTTATCATCTTTTTTCCTTGGGATAACCTCTCGTGTACCCTCTTTCGGGCTTGGGATAACCTCACATGTACCCTTTAAGCTCATATAACATTAATTGTTGCCCAATTCATTAGAGGGAGATATAGATACCACTCATCAAATAATGAAAATCATATATATGTTTTCCAAAAATATCATAAAGCATTCATCATATCATAACACATGAAAAGAAATGGTTTTTATAAATATTTCATCATAACATAACCTAGGGAAAAGAAACATGTTTCATAATCATTTAATCATTTTCACATGAGCCTCAGCCCAATTGGTAAGGAGTCTTCAAGTGAATCCATGAGACCTAGGAACATATCCGAAAATAGGAATATTTCTAGTTTATTATAGCAGTATTGTAGTAGGTACTATAGCAGGTACTGTAGTAGTTACTGTGCAAGTACTGTAGCAGTTACTGTTTCATACTGTAGTAGTCGGAACTATTCACCTTCAGGCCACTAGTTTGGTCCTTGAGTCTTTCAGGATTTTGGGCCACCCAATCCTTTGGGTGAGTAAGGATATTGGGCCACCTTAAGGCCTTCAAGACACATCGAGGTCATCGGGACTCCTCAAGGGCTTTGAGCCACATGATGTGCAGACGTAAAAACTAGACAGATTCTATAAGGAACAAGTTCCAGAGGAGGATTCAAAGATGGCGCATTCACCAAAGTAGAGCTATCAGATTTGTAATAATGATAGGGTATGGAAATCTCCATTGGTATTAGGCCTATGCATCTCTACACAGGGTAGTTATCTGAACATTTATGCCCGATCACGATACAGACGCTGGGGAGGGACGATTTCAAGTAGTCATAGTCTGAGATGAATTCCTCTAAGACCTTTAGGGCCTATAATTTAATAAATCCTACGGACCATATAAGTGTTACCCTTTAACCCTTAAAAGGGTTATTATCAAAATGAATAAACATTGAAGTCCTTCGGGCTATTCAGGTAATCATTTCATTAAAGCATAACCCATGTAAAAGGAAGTGGGATTCATGATCATTTTATCATCATATAACCTATGTAAGAGAAATAGGTTTCATAAACATCATTCCATCAGAAATATAGAACATTCATAGAAAGAATAATAATGGCATCCCTGGATCATATCCCCAATAAGTTATAGGTGACATCAATGGATGTTAACTTAGATATAAAATGATTTTGAAAATACACTTGGAACATTTCTTAAGGAAAATATATTTTCTTTGAAAATAAATTTTTAAAACTAAAAATTCATAAAATATTTTAAAAACATTTTCTTTTAAAATAAACCTGAAAAATATTCAAGGAATCTTTAAAAATAATTTAAAATATTTCTTGTGAAATATATCCTTTATTATTTATAAAAAAAATTGAAAATAATTTTTTTAAATAACTAGGAAAACTTATAGAGTAATCTTCAAATAAAATAATGGTTATGATGGCGTGAAATTCCATTCATTCCATACACATTAAAATAAATATTCCTTTCAATTTTTTGATAAAATCAAATCAGGCATTTTTTGGAAAACAACATGAAGATTCATTTTAAAACACTTTGTAAAAATTAAAACATGGGTAAAAATTTCTTTAATAAATAATTTGGAGAATTATAAAAAAAAATTGAATTTTTTTTTATAAAATATGGTTTTGGAAGAAAATAGATTTTTATAGAATAGAAAAATAAAGATGATTTTTCTTAAAAACATTATTTTGAACTCTTGAGTACATAAAGAGAGGAAAATTAAGGGAAAATGTGAATTTTCATAATATAACTAGATGAGAATAAAATTCAAGTGTTTATTGAGATATGGATCATAATATTTCATCATAAGAATCATAAACATAAATAATCCTGATAAACAATGAGATTTTATAATAAAACCATTACCACTTTTTGTAACATTTAATTTTAATCCCCATGAAGTAATAACATTAAATAAAACTTAAAATATCATGAGAATAAATAAATTCATGATATTACTTTCCAAAGGGGCTGTGTATACACCTTATAAAAGAAGATAGGTGCATAACATAACATATGTCTCAAAGAAGGAAAATTGAGACCCAAACCCCTTACTGCTTTGGTAACTTTTGAACTGAAAACCCCATAAAAGAGAGATCATAAGATGGATACGTAAATCTGAATAAATTTTAGGATAATTATCATAAAATACATTCATTCATATTATATACACCACATAAAATAAATATATGGGGAATAAGGAATGTCTCTCATAGAAGTAAAAAGTGATATGGAAATCCCTTACTGCCTTCATATTATTTTGAATCATAATCCAAAATAAATAATAACATAAAATTAAACTATAAATATAATTAAAATAATGATATTAATGATATAAAATATAAAAGTGGTGGTATATACACCACACAAAATAAACAAGTGGTGATTTTTCAAATGTCTCCCAGAAATAAAAGAGAGGCTAGAAATCCATTACCATAAGTATTGAATTCATTTGTACATGTTTCAACCTTTTGTATAATAAATATAAGTTTATTATAAATGTATTAAATAACCATGAATATATATATCATAACATATATTATTTACTTATGAACTTTTATATCCCATTTATTAACAGTTCAATGTTAAAGTCGCATCTTGAGCAATAACTACTTTGTTTTTTCGTGTATGTTTTGATTTGGTAATTTTGGTCCTCCTAATTTGATCATGGTAACATAATATAAATAATATTTACCTTGATATTAATATCATATATATTTATTATACATGTATTTATAGTGATCCATAAAATTTAGAGATAAAAATGAAATACAACGTTCATGCAGACAGTAGGCCGTACATACGCATTAATGTTGTTTCCATTTTCCCTATAGAAAGAAATAAAGAAGGTAAATAATATATTAACATTAAAGAATAATTTTTATTTTATATATATCACATATTTTCATTAAAACCATCCTTATTACCTTTTATATAAATCATAAATGAATCACATCGCTTCGTGAGACGGTAGTCTGCCGTACACATTAACGATGCTATCGTATTCCCATGGAATATAAAGTAAGAATGAACATGAGATATCATGATTAAATAAGAATAATAATATCATAAATATAATATATAAATAATAAATACATCATTATATCCATCTATGATAGGTGGTAATGTAAAAACAATGACATTGGTTCGTGAGGTGGTAGTCCACCGTACACAAGAATGACGATTTCGTAACCCATTTGACAGAAGAGGAAATGTTTGTAGGTAATTATCTTAACATAACAACATAAAAAAATATTTAATATAATTATTTAATTATATAATCATGTTTTAATAATAATTTATAGGGTTTGAGGAAGAAATAAAATACAATGCTTAATTAGGGATATAGCCTCTTCTTCGGACAACTTCTTTTGGTTTACAGCAAAAGGATTATTAGGTTTTATTTATGACAAAAATAATGATTATAGGATGAGAGGATGGAATTAAGTAAGTTTTTTAGGTATTTTTTTCAAACAAAAGGGTTTTGGAAGTGTGAATGGGAGAGGATAGGGTGTCTCCTTTTTTAAGTGAGGTGAGTGGCACACTTGTAATTTTTTAAAAGAAAAAGGTTTACCCACATTTTTCACATGAATAAAGTCTAGAAAATAGTCCATTATAGAACCTAGAAAATATAAGGTCTATAAAAAATTTTTTGGAAAAAAAATCATTTTTAACCCTTATCATTTTAGTTTAACCCCCGGTAAACTCATTTTTACCTTAACTGCAGTAAATACTTTTTACTGCTTTTTACTCTTAATTATGGTAAAAAATTAAGTTAAACATATGAGATAATACAAATTATTATTATTATTACAAATATTTAATCCATTTTACAAAATTATATTTATATAAGTGACAAAATATAATTTAAAATTAATCCCACAGACGTGTTGAGAAAGTAGGTTTTCAAAGAGAAAATGTTCAAAAGTTTTAAAAAATATCAAAATTCATTATTAAAATGATTAAAATGGTCTAAATCAGATTAATAGATATAAAATTGAATTAATTTTTCTCTTAAAACCATATTAAAACAATATTTGTGTTTTTCAAATCTTTAAAATAAAATATCATTCTTAATAAAAACAAGTATTTTTTACTAGTAATCGAATAATTAATATTTTCAAAAAAATATCAAAAATTCCCCCATGAGAATTTTGAAATGTTTATTTAAAAAAAAGAATTTTATTTTAACAAATTAATTTTATAATATTTTTAATAATTAATTTTTAAACTAAATAATAAAAAGGCGACTAAACTACTTTTTAGAAGAAGAAAAATAGTTTTTAAGCATTAAATTGGTTTTATTATTATCTCTTGTATATAAAACATATAAGATTAATGTTAAACATTTTATTAAATATATAATACATAAATTTAATTAAAATAATTTACCAAAAGTGATTTTTTTAAATTATTGTGGTACAAAACATTTTTTCACATTAAAATAATTTTTCAGAAAAATATTTCCTTTATTTTCAAATAGTTTTTAATTTTTATTTCTAATTAATTGGTCACAAAATAATTCATTTTATATAAATGTGTAAACAATATATTTTCATTATTTATTTAATCCTATTCATAAACTCCATTCTTATATCTAAGTGATAATTATTATATTAAATAATAATTTATTAACAATAAGTTATGTTTCATCTAAACTCAATGGTGCATGTAGGGAAAGATAAACTCAGTGTTGTGTGTAACATAAGATAAATTCATTATTGAATGTAAAAAAATATAAACTAATTGTTTTTTATAACACAATATAAACTTAGTTTTACATGTAACACAATATAAACTTAGTGTTGCAGGTAACCCAAGATAAACTCAGTGTTGTATGTAATGAAAAATATCAAAAATATTAAATTTATTTGAAAATAATTATTCACAAAATCTCAAGGTGTTACATTCTACTCCCCTTAAAATGAATTTATCCCTATAAATTCATTAATTTTTTACCAAAACTAAGGCTACTTATGCATCATTAAATCCTTATGTTCCCACATAGCTTACTCAAGATGGTGGTTTCACAAAAAAACATTGATCGGGTGAGTGGTCTTATTTCATAGTACTTTCTTTGTATGATCTAGAATATCAAAATCTTATTCCTTATAAGAAAGATCATGATCCACTATTAATGCCACTAATTTTAATACATGTGAAGTATCAGGTATGTACTACCTTGATATATGTATATGGAAGACATCATGAACCTAAGAGAGGTTTTGTGGAAGCACCAAATTATAAGTTGTTGTCCCAATATGATCAATTATTTCAAAGTAACTGATATACCTAGGGCTTATATTTCCATTGTATTGTAAGCACAATTTTATCCTTAGGTTTTTCTTAGATAAATTTCCACTTCATCTATTACTCAAAAAATTAAGATGAATTTTTTTATTCCTAAAGCACTAATGGGTCACAATATCTATAATAGAATGATAAGTCATTCCTTCTATCTCTATTTATAAAAAATATTTAGCATTGGTTATCCGATATGGATAAATATTAATATGGTGAAGTAATAGATTAATATCTAATGTCACATCCAAAGTTAAACTGAATCCACTACATAAATGGTTAACCTTATGACCCTTTTATTATATTCGAATACAAAACTTTATAAAGAAGGTCACTACATTTACAAAATGAACTTTTCATTAATCCCCCAAATAGCTTTAATTAGATCTTAATTTTCACATACCAAACATGTGAATACCTTCATCATGTATTCTATTAAAACATGGTAATAACTTAAATTACTATTAAACCTTATTGAAAACATACATTCTTCATTATTCCTTAAATAAAACATAGATTAAAAGATATATTCCTTAAATCCAAAATGTTGTAAGCTATATCAATGATAGCATAAACCACTTTTTCAAAAAATCATTAATTACTTCCAAAGTAATCAGTACTATCAAATTTAATTTATCCATAACAATCATCTCTTTATACCAACATCATTATCTCAAAATTAGGAACATATTAACAGTTATATTTTCATTAATCATGTTTTTTCCATGAAATATCACCATAACATGAAATCAATTTTCTAGGTCATCATCATTGTTATTATTGAAATCCTTAACAAAAAACTTATTCTGAACAATCCTTATATACTTTATAATTCATGAATTCCAATACATAAACAATTCAATCATTTTGTTTCATTCTTAAAATCATTAACTAGGATTCATTATCTTATTCATTAATACCTCCTTCCTTTTATATGTCATTTGTGGTCTCTTCATCATCAGTATTATAACCATTACATATACCCATTTTCTGATTCTATTCATGAGATTTCTTCCTAGGACATAAATTTTCATAATGCATAGACTTTCCTCATTTCAAACATTCATCCTTTGATAATACTTTAGGGATACCAATACTAACATCCATTATGTTAACTAAAATTTTCATTTTTTCTCTATAGTTACTTGATTTGTGTCCTTCTTTTCCACACTCAAAACATCTTACAATTCCTCAAAAACATTAAAATTGGTGCTTCTTCCCACATTCTCAACATATAAAAAATATAACTTTCTTTTCTCCATGGTATCCATCACCTGAAATCTCACTGAACACTTTCTTTATCTTATTTTGTGAGTCTAAGAGTTGGTTAAGGTGAAATCAATTAATCATATATCATGATAACTGATTGGTCATAATCATAAAATCCTTCACTTTGGTTATCATAATATTTGGTTTCTCATTAGCACATAATCTATCACATTCAATGTTGATCTGGTTCCCTCTGGTTCCCACCATTTACTAAAACTAAAAATCATAGTGTGAGTAACAATATACATAATCATAAAAAATCACCTATAAGATATCTACATCATGAAACCTTATTTTCAATCAAATGATAACTTAGTATTAAACTAATTCATTCATGGTCATTATTTAAATCCATTACGATTCTTCGAAAAGAGTTTGTGAATTTCTAAAGAATATACCCCATGAGTGTCAAACTAGGTGTACAAAAAGGCCTATTTTCATGCACTATATGATGATTGATTCCATATCAATGTGACCTTTTCAGAGTTATTACCCCTAGGTACCTATGTACTAGAGCCACATATACTAGTAGTATCCATAACAGGATGTAATTTCTTGGAAACCACTTTCTCTATCCTTTACCAAAATTATAGTACATTTTATTATAATTTGAATCATCCTTAGACTTATCCTTAAAGATACCTCGAGACATATCCTTAGAAATATCCCAATGGGTCTCACTAAACTTCTCTCATCCTAGTTTTTAAAGGTTAAATAAACCTTTATTTTGATACCAAAAGTAAATACTTGGTATTCTCATACATAAATATCACATATTTTGAAATTAATATTCATTACATTACACAAACACTCACCTGAGGATCATAAGGTATAGTGTCTTGGGAAACTTGGAACACAATCTTATTATTTCATGAAATATCTTCAACATATCCTATAAAGATCTTCCTCTTTAGTACTCTTCACAAACATACCCAACTTAAAACCCTTATTTATAACTTGAGGAAAGGAAACATAAGAAAGGGTGAGATCATATTCTCAGTATGGGTAAAAAAGGGAGATATGTAATCATAACATGAACATATGGGTATCAAAATATGATCATAACATATGAAAACCATTCCATGTATATCAAAGATCATAATCTTGAGTCATGAAATAAATATTTGAAGTTCATAATACATGAATCATGGGGGAATAAAATATCATGATCCATGAGAGAATAACATTGGAATATGACATATATTTGTAACATATACATAATCATAGAAAATATTATGTCAAGGCTACCCACCAAGACATTCATAACATATTAGGCTTGGGATAACCATCTTTATAGCTACTTCAGGCTTGGGATAACCTCCCATGTACCCTATTTTAGTCTTGGGATAACCTCCTGTGAACTCTCATTTGGGATTGGTATAATCTCCCACATACCCTCTTTCAATATTGGGATGACCTCCCATGTACCCACTTTTAGGCTTTCGATAACCTCTCATGTACCCATTAACCTCATATAAGATTAATCGTTACCCAATGCATTGGAAATAGATATAGGTCCCACCCATCACATAATGAAAATCATATATACGTGTTCCAAAAGATCATAAAGCATTCATAATTTTAGAACCCATAAAAAGAAATGGGTTTTATAAACATTTCATTATAACATAACCAACAGAAAATATAAAAGTTTTATAATCATTCCATAATTTTATCAAAGAATAACCTATAGAAAAGGAAGCAGGTTTAATAAGCATTTTATCATGGTATAACATTTGGAAGAGAAATAGGTTTCATAGACATCATGCCATCATAAACATAAACCATTCATAGAAAGAATAAGAATGGTATCCTTGGATTATATCCCCATTAAGGCATAGGTAACATCAATAGATGTCATCTTAGATGTAAATTTCTTTCAAAAAGAAACATGGAACATTTCTTGAGGAAAATAATTTTTCCTTGAAAATCAATTTTTAAAACTAAAAATTCATAAAATATTTTAAAAAACTATTTCTTTGAAAATAACCTTGATAACTTAAAAAGGAAGCGTTAAAAATCATTTAAAACATTTCTTTCAAAAAATATCCTTTCTTATTTGTAAGTAACTTTTTATAACATAAACCATTTTGAAAATACTTTTATTTTAAAATAAACAAGGAAATTTATAAAGGAATCTTCAAAGAAAATAATGGTCATGATGGCAAGAATTTCTATTCATGCCCTATATGTTAAAATAAATATTCCTTTAATATTTTTAGTAAAATACAGATGGGAATTGTTTGGAAAATGACATGAAGATTCCTTTAAAAATATTTTTTAAAAATTAAAACATGGGTAAAATTTTCTTTCATAAATCATTTTAATAATTCTAAAAAAAATCTAAAAACATTTTTAGAAAACATGGTTTTGAAAGAAAAAGGTTTTTCAACCAAAGATAGAAATAAATATGATTTTTCTTAAAACATTATTTTAAACTCTTGAGTATATAAAGTGAGGAAAATGAAGGGAAAATAAGTATTATCATGAGATAACTAGAGGATAAGAAAATTCATGAGTTTCTTGAGAGATGGGTCATAATATTTTGTAAGATCTTGACCTTTCATGGATCTATATCCTTGTTTAAATTTTGGTTAAACTCCCTTTTTTGGTTAATGAGATGGTTTTTGGGTATAAGGGAAGTTTTGGGGGTGTCTTGGGAGTTCATGATGTGAAATAAGGAAGAAACGGCCATCTAATGAATATTTAATGGTTGTTTCATGGTTATTATAAACCATGAAGCATAACTGTGCGGGCCAAGGAAAATAGGTGCATAATTTGGAAGTCATAAAAAGGGGATCTTGAAACCATGTAGGCTTGGATAGATCCATCCCATGTGGCTATCACATGATTTGTAAAACCATGTAGACTCCAAGGAGACCATGTGAACTAGGATCCTCTTGGATATATATATCTACATAGTTTGTGAACATTACTTCCAAACCATGTGTGATATTAAAATTGGGGTTTTACCATTTTTTCACCTTGTTCTTTATGGGATCTAACGCAAATTTATCCCATATTCCCCCTCCAAAAGATTGGGTGATGAACAAAACCCTCTTAAACTTCCAAGGGATGATTCTTCATCGATTCTTAGGCATATAGATTTTTGTTGGGTTTTAATTAAATCTCTGAGTAAGTCTTTGACTCTATTTCCTTCCATTTTCTGGAAGAGTCTTGGTGTGTTGTTTCCACTCTATCTGAATCTCTAAACCCTTATTTTCTAGGGTGTTTCTTATCTTGGTATTTGAGGCCATTTTATCTTGAACCAAGTGTCAAGGTTGGATGAATGGTTGTTGGAATTCATGAAGTAGGTGTTCTTAAATCTTTTTCCCATAGCCTTAATGTTTGATATGTATATATGGTTGTTCTAATTTATTAATTTACGGTGTTTTTTATATTTGGATAAGGAAAGTAATTTGGGCCTTATTGTAAGGTGTGAAACCCTATATAGAATACATTATGTCTGTTGATGATTTGAGATGGTACTTAGGGTTACCCATGGGCTATAAAAAACCCTTGGAATTAGTTAGTTGAATGGGTAAACATTGGGATGGGAAAATTATGAAAATGAATAAGTTTTGATTGTTAAATTGATTTATTGGTATGGTTAAAAGAGTAAATTGAAATGGTTGTATGCTAGTTTTTTAAAATGTCTAAAAGGAATTTGGAATGGTTTGAATGATGTGTTTTGGATTTTAATCCAGTTATGGTTTTAAAGGAAGAATATGATGATTTGAAAATGGGAATTGTTTTAAAAGGAGGCGTTAGACTTGAGGTGATTTAGAAATTGATTTTCCTTATAGATTTAAAATGATGATTTGAAATGAGTTCTTGATTCCCCTTTTTTTGAAAATGATTTAACTGTTATTTGAAATGATTGGTAATGGAAATGAAATCCTTGTCAATTGGTTCAGTTTTTCAAATAAAAAGACCCATGTTTTAATCATTGGATTCGAGATTATTTTTAATGAGTATTTTGATTTTTTTATACCATGTTTAAAGGTCCAATGGGACCTTGGTAAATGAAATGATAAAGTTAAAAAATATAATAAATGTTTTATGAAGCATGATTATATAAATAAGTGGTATGTGTGGGGTATCTAACTGAGGATATACTCCAAAAGTTCAGGCTAAACTAATTATCTAGGCCCCATTGAGGTATTGTTGAGTTAGGATGTCGAACTAGGGCTTTATTCTTATAACTTATAAACTGAGGATCCTTTTTTGGGTTATGATAGACTGATTCTTTGGGTCCCACTGATGTATTGTTTTGAATTAGGATTTTAGACTAAGTCTCTATGCTCTCGAGTTTTTTATGGTTTGGGATGTTGGATTAAGGCTCTATGCTCCAAAAGTGGCATGGTTTGGGATATCAGACTGAGCTTCTATGCTCCCAAACATATGTACATGGATTGATTACCAGACTAAGGCATTGGGGTATGTTGATAAGTTTTTTGATTAGTGAGTTCCACCTTGAATTTAAAAGTGTTTAACCCCTTAATTTATGTCTTAGGATTAGGGCATGGTCATATCGGGTAAGGTTGGTTGGTTTGGATGATAAAACACAAAGGAAAAAATGATTAATTAATATTTTTTTAAAGGTAAAATTTATTCCTTTTATTGATTTTTTTATTTATTTCACATTGATTATCTACATAAACTATTGTAAAAACTAGTTATTGATTTAGTCACTGTTTTTGATGGCCTACTGAGTTATACTCACACCCTTCTTGGGCCGCCATGGCACTTTGGTACCCGATTAGATGCTACTTGTTTTCTGGACCCAATAAAAATAAGGACCTTGTGTTTGGATTGTTCATAGTCTTATAGGATGGATCATGGGATTTCAGGACTAGGTTAGGACTCAAGACTATGTTTTTTGGGATCTTTTAAGGTTTTGGTATTGAAGTATTTATTTTTATGACTGTCTGACATGTAGTGTATTCTCTATATTGTTTTATCATGTGTGCTTGGTTACTTGTGGATTTTTTTATATGTTTTCCATTTATTGTTCCTATAATTTATTGAATCTATTGGTATTAATTATATTGTATTTTTACTCTAATAATTAGTTATAGTCTTCTCATTGTACCTTCACTAACTCGTACATCTAGTCAGTAGCCTCTATAATACGAGAAGGTGCACTTATGGGATTATGGAGATAAGTCTTGAGGAACTGGATATAGTGGCTAATGATTCATGGATATTAAAAAGTGGTATTATAGGATTTTATTTTGTCTTACTATTTTTGGAATGGTAGACATGATACTAGGATCTTGTTGGGATTTGGTAATGATCTTTTTCTTAGGTGTCTGCATCCACATGTACGATGGAAAAACCAAGTTATCGGGGGTGGGAAATTATGTTTTGTTTTGTGATTTCAAGTTTGGTTGATATTTCCACCATGAGTGGTGAACTTTTATGTGATGATATTGATTTATGAGGTTTTATCTCTTGGATAAGTATATAAAAATAGGGTTTTTGGATCCATTCATCATGCTAGGCACGTAAGATTGATAATTCATCCATATGTTTCCTATGATTGATAGTTCCTTGTAATTTATTATGATGTTAGTGTACTTTTATATCTTTAGATTATGAACATTGATCTTTCTTTTAAATGGTGGTTAATGAAAAATGTTTTGAAATGTGAATTTGAATAAAATTTATTTATTTTTAAATTTGGGTTAATAAAAATGTTTTGGAAAGTGTAAATCTTTGGGGTTTTCAAATAGAAAGTTTTGAAATGTGGATTCTCAAGTTTTTAAAATGGTAAGTTTTGATTAAGTAAGAATACGAAATGGTGTAATTTTTAGGGAAACTGGTGGTGAGTATCCCTTAGGTTGGTTTTTGATCTTATGTATGGGTGGTTTTGGTAGTGATAGTGTCATAGTTTATGACATTGGTTATGGGTCGTGAGGCTTTTATGGGGTTTGATGTATGCTCAAAGAGATTTTCTTATTGTACCATCGGTAGGGATGTGGCCTTTGGGTTGTGAGATGTTATCTGTTAATGTGAGTGTGGTGACCTTTGTGGTTCATGATCAAGAGAGTTGTGTTTGTGACCCTAGAGTGGGTGTTTGGTTCATAGTACTGATATGTGTGTATGGGTACCCTGGGATGGAAACCTAGAGTAAAGTTTTGTCATGGTTCATTAGATACAATGTGTTTTAGATTGGGGGAAAGAGTGTCACCCAAGTGCATCAAGTTGTTTCAAGTTTGATGTGTATGGATTAGAGATAGATCTCGTGTCCATTTCTTGATGTGACTCTAGTTTATGGAGTTGGTATCATTTGACCTATGAGGTGACCTATGAGATGGTTCAGCCTCATTGCTCAGGTTTTGGGTTTCATATGACACAAGTATAAATTTTAGACCTTGGTATCCATGTTTCCTAGTGTGGGTTTATCCTAGATGGATAAGTGGGAGAGTTTATTTTTTTGGAGATGTGACTCGAGTTGTGGTTATGAGATGATAGTTTTATAAAATCAAGGGTAACCTAAAGGTAGTTTTTCATAGTGTTGCGGGTGCCTTATAATGTAGAGAATTGGTGGTTTCTTCAGTGTTGGAATTGATGCACGGTGGGTGACATCGATTTTTTGGTAAAAGTTCATGGTCATGTCATGTTTTATTTCTTAGTGAGGCACCTGAGTGATTGTGGTTGGTTGTAAGTTTGGTTTCAATGATAAGGATCATTAGGGTACTTGACCCAATGACATTGATAACTTTTAATGAATGAATTAAGTTTAGTTTAGTAGACAAGACAAGGGTGAACAAAGCATGGATTGATAGTTTTGATATGGAAGTGACACTCAGAGTGAGGGGTCATCACATGGTTGTTCTTATTTGTGAAAAATGTTGGGTCATTGAAAGGGAAAATTGGTAATGCCTCGAGTCTAATGAGGCTGATAAACTAGAAGACATAGTTATTGGTATGAGTGGGAATTTGGGACTAGCTATAGTTTTGTATGTTTGTGATATCTTCAGTCGAGATAAGTGGGTGGCCATAAGGCAGCATGTGATCTTGAGGGTAATGTTGAGGACTGTATATTTGCAATGTTTTAGAGGTGCATGATGCAATTTGGGATATGTAAAAAGGTGGATGGGGAGTAAGTGCCTGTCATTTTCCATGAAACCAATGGGAAACACTGGTTGTAAGAGAGGCTGATTAATTTTGGATCGGTGTGATGGGTTGTTGTGTTTCCATTTGAATCACTAGTTTCATTCTAGAATAACTCAAGTGGGGTGATGGAAGTGATGCCAAAGGTAATTTCTTGTCACAGACTCTTGGTATAGGGTCATGAAGTGTTTTTCAGTTTTGGTTGGTGATCCCATTTGAGTGTGGTGTTTGAGTGTCAATGAGATGTTGGTGGGTATGAAGGCCCGATACATTTTATAGGTCAAGGTGTTTCTGTAGTGGGAGGTGACATCAGTGATGGATAATTTGTGGTGGTATTCATCAATAACTTCTTAGCATACTTTTAGCTAGTTATGATCATGCCCAATATCTTAACTTCATTCCAGGTATGATGATAGATATATAAATTTATACCTAGCTACCTAAATGTGTTTTGGTTGGATATGGGGCCTCTTGGAGGTTACTCTCATAGAGAAGTATATGTGGATCTATATAGTGGTAATTACACCATTGACCATTTACGGGAGAGGTCCTCATGATGGAATGGGTGTCGATGACTGTCATGGGTTCCATTCTTGAAAGTCAGGAATGGGTAGTGGTTGATGTTTATTTTTTTCTTCTAAGGGAAATCAAGATAGACACATTCAATTTTTGGGGTCCAAATTGTGATTTAAGTGTGGGCCATGGTGGTTTGAATTGCTTGAGAAAAGAGATGATAACAACACTCTTATTATGGGGAGTAATGCATGAGTCATGGATTTGTGGGGCTGACCATGGAGTATTCATGGTGAAACTAGGATTCCAATGAGAAACATTTAAGGTGAATGTTTGAGTTCCTTGGAAAGGCCATGTGGGCCTTGGATTTAGTAGTTTAACAATCCAAGCATTGGATTTAGGCTTATATTGGTTCTAAAAGAAATCTAAAATTCCTTTTTTAGGGTCGTTTATGGGCGTGATAAGGAATTTTATTGGTTCATGAAAATGGAGGTTTTGTGCTAGAATCTTAGTGGAGGTTGGGAATGAGATATAGTAGGTATTTTTGGATGACCTTGTAATATCCTTAAGTGAGAATGTATCTTGGACTTGTGAATTAGTAACATTCCAATGGTGGAGTTAGGTGTTTCCATGATGAATCGGATGGGGACATATTGACTCGGCTAGGAAAAATGGGTATGAAAGTGGTGAGTTTTAAACCACCTATGATTAATGTTTGGAATGATAAGTGTGTTCTGGTAATGTAAATGGGTTTTTAGGAAGAACCTATTTGTCCCTAGTAGATGTATGGATGACTAAGGTGCTTGTGTTAGGAATGTTGATGGGTGTTTTAGGACAAGCATGTCGTGGAGGGTTCGACATGTTATGGTAAAAGGAATAGACATGGTAATTTATAAGATACCTATGGTTTGATGTTTTAATGGAAACTACATTTCATAAATAAAGGAAAACCTCAAATAGGTCATGTTTTTTTATTTTGAAAATTGAAGGTATATGCATGTCCTTTCCTAGTGGTTTTGATGGAAAATATGGATGCCAGTTTTGGATGGTGTTCTTTTGGATGTTTGGGCATGGTGAGTTGGGAATCATGTCAGGTATGTTGTGTAAGTTGAGATGTGTTTATAATGGTCCTTCTTGATGGTGGAGGTGAAAACACAGAAATATGGTGTTGGTGAGATAAATCATATGGTGGGGAGCACCGTGGAGGGTTAGTGGTTGATTGATGATGTGATCGGTGTTTCGGGATGGATAGACTTGAGTAAGATACATCTTGGTGTTTTGATTTTGATTATAGGTGTTAGATAATATTTTTATATGCTAAGTACCATGAGATTATGTTTAACATTTATTTGTGCTCTGGATGTTTGGATGTGGATGAGGCTTTGGGCCTTGAGTTTTGGATTAACATAGGTCAGGGGATTGTGGTTGGAAACCATGTGTTCCTTCTGGTGACTCCAAGATTAGGTCACCATTAGAACTTTTAACAATAGATAAATATGGAGCCAACTGATTTGGTCCATGAGTTGTAGAGAGGATCAGGCTGGTAGAGTTTCGATTGGCTCTCCCATGTCAGTATGAAACTATATATTACATTTTTTTATTTAATAATCTAGGTAGTGTTTCCAGGGTTTCCTTATGTAGTTGTTGTCGATGATGTTGAGTTTAGGTTGATTCATCCTTTGAGGATTAGTGGGTTTATGTTGTGAATCACAGTGGGAAAATTCCTTAGTAAGATTGTTCCTTGGTCTGAATGTCAGGATGGACCGGCCATGTTGAGGAGGAAGCATGGAAAATAGAAGTTGATAATTGGGCCTCATGGCCAGAACTTTTGTCTTGGAGGCTTGGTTATGTTTGTGAATGTGGCTTTAGTATGGGTCATTATAATGTGGGGAGGTTATAAGATCCTAACCTTTCATGGAGGTATGTCCTTGTTTAAATTTTTTTTAAACATTATTTTTTATTAATAAAATAGTTCTTGGGTGTAAGGGAAATTTCAGTGGTGTATCAGGAGTTTTGGATGCGAAATAGGAAAGAAATTCCCATATGATTCATGTTGTATAGTTGGCGTACTGTTATTAGAAACAATGCGCCATAACCATGTGGGCATGGGAAGATAGGTGTGCGGTTTGGAAACTATGCAAGGGGGAGCCTAAAACCATACGGTCTTGGATAGATCCATCCCACATGGATACCGCATAGTTTTTCAAACTATGTGTGCTCCCATTAGACCATGTGACCCCAGATATTCTTGGAAAAAGGGAGTCTCATAGTTGGAACAAGGTTTATCCAACCCTGTGTCCTATTAAAATGTGTGGTTTTACAATCCCCCCCCCCCTCGGGCTTTAAGGGTTCTAACCCTAATTTCTTCCCAATTCTTCCTCCAATATCTTGGGTGACAAAAAAAACCCTCATAAACTTATAATGGATGATTATCCCTTAATTATTAGGCATTTTTAGTGTCATTGGGTGCGAATCAAAGTTCCGGGTAAGTATTTAACTTTATTTCCTTCTATTTTTTGGAAGGGGATTGGTGTGTTGTTTCCTCTCCTTCTGAATCTCTAAACCCTTATTTTATAGATTGTTCCTTATCTTGGTGTTTTATTCATTTTTATCTTTAATCAAGGGTCAAAGTTGGACAATAGGTTGTCTTAATACATGAGGTAGGTTCTCTTAATGCTTTTCCCCATAGTCTCGATGTTTTATATGTGTATGTGTTTATGAAAATGTATTTTTTTTATTGTGTTTTTTCTTTGGATAAGGAAAGTAATTTGGGACTTAGTGTGAGTTGTGAATCCCTTGACAAACCCCATCAGGTCCATCGAGGGTTTTAGATGGGAATTAGTGATATCCATGGGGAATGTAAAACCCTTGTAATTGGTGAGTTGAATGGGTAAACATTTGGATAGGGCAGTTATGAAAATGAATAAGTTGTGATGTTTAAATTGGTTTATGGGTATGGTTAAAGGGGGTAATTGAAATGGTTTTATTCTAGTTTTTTGAAATTCCAATTAGGCTTTTGGAATGGTTTGAATGATGTGTTTTTTATTTTGATTCAGTTATGGTTTTAAAAGAATAATATAATGTTTTGAAAGTGGGAAATGTTTTTAAAGGGGGTGTTGGAATCAAGGTGATTTAGAAATTGATTTTACTTCTAGATTTCAAATGATTATTTGAAATGAGGGCATGGTTCCCCTTTTGAGAAAATAATTTAAGGGTTATTTGAAATGGTTGGTAATGGAAATTAAATATTTGGGGATTGGTTTAGTTTTTCAAAGAGAAAGATCTATGTTTTAAAGGGTAGCTTCAGGATTATTTTAAATGAGTATTTTGATTTGTGTTTTAGGAAATGTTTTTATTTTAAAGGTCCTATGGGGCCTTGGTAAATGAAATGATAAATTATAAAAATGTGATAAATGTTTTATGAATCATGTCCTTGTGAATAAGTGGTATGTGTTGGGTATCGGACTAAGTATCTATGCCCATGGGTCAAGATAGACTGATGCTCTAGGTCCCACCGGTGTATTGTTGAGTTAGGTTGTCAGATTGAGGCTCTATGATCCTAACTTATAGACTAAGGCTCCTTGTTTGGGGTGGGATGGACTAATTCTTTAGGTCCCACAAATTTATTTTTTTGTATTATAATATCATACTGAGGCTCCATGCTCCTAAAGTAGCATGGCTTGGGATGTCGAACTATAGATCTATTCTCCAAAAAATATGTACATGGATTGATTATCGAACGAGAATCTATGGTATGATGATAAATTGTTTGATTAGTGAATTCCCCCTTGAAATTAAAATTTTTTAACCCCTTAAGTTATGACTTAGGCTCATGGAATGGATAGAGCAAGTTATATTTGTTGGTTTTGATGATATAATGTAAAGGAAAAATATTAATTAATAATTTTTTATAGGTGAAATATGTTCCTTTTATTTTATTCTTTATTTATTAAACATTAATTATTTGTATATACTATTTTATATACTGGTTATTTCTTTATACATTGTTGGTGGTGGTCTATGGAGTTGTAATCACACCGTTTTCGGGCCTCCATGAAACTTGGATACTCAAGAAGATGCTACTTATTTTCCAGTATAGGTTAGGATAGGGACTTGGTGTTTGGTTTGTGCATGGGAATATGGTATGGATCATGGGATTTTAGGACTTTTTTGGGACTCAAGACTATTTTTTTAGGATCTTTTATTGTTTTGGTATCGGAGAATTTATTTGTATGACTGCCTAACATGTAGTGTATTCACTATATTGTTATAGCATGTATGCTTGGTTACTTGTGGCTTTTTCTTTATGTTTCCCATTTATTATTCCTATTGTTTATTAAATCTATTGTTATTACTTCTACTATGTTTTTACTCTAATAAATGGGTATAGTCTTCTCATTGCACCTTCAATGACCCGCACTGCTAGTCGGCAACCTCTGGTGTACGGGGAGGCATGCCTGAGGTCTTATGGAAACCTAGTTTGCGGCACCAGATATAGTGTCTACAGGTTTAAGGATATTACATATTTCATCATTGGAATCATAAACATAAACATTTATTATAAATGGTGAGATTGTATCATAAAACCATTACCACTTTAATAACATTGAATCATAATCCCCATGAAATAATGACATAAAATAATACTTAAAATATCATGATAATAAATAAATTCATGATATTACTTCCCAAATGGGCTTCATATACACCTCATAGAACAAGATAGGTGCATAACATAACACATGTCTCAATAAAGGAAAATTGAGACAAGAATCCCTTACCGCTTTGGTAACTTTTGAACTTTAAACCCAATGAAAGAGAGATACTTCAATGGATATTTAAATACCAATAATTTTCAGAATAATAATCATAAAATAAATTCATGGGTTTTATATACACCATTTAAAATAAATAGGTGGTGAATATTTAATGTTTCTCATAGAAGTAAAAAAAGTTAGTTGAAAATACCTTACCGCTTTAGTAATATTTTGAATTATAAGCCCCAATAACTAATAACATCAAATGAAAATTTAAATATTGTGAAAAATAATTAGATTCATGATATAACATGTCAAAGTGGTAGTATATACACCACACAAAAGAAATCGGTGGTGAATTTTCATATGACTCCCAGAAATGAAAGAGATACTAGAAATCTCTTACCTTAAGTCTTGAATTCCTTAGTACACATTCAAACCTACTGTATAATAAATATAATTTTATTATAAATATATTATAAAACCATACATATATATATAATACCATATATTATTTACTTATGATCTTTTATTACTAGTTTGTTAACAGTCCCACATTAAAGTCATGTTTCGAGCAATAACTGCTTTGTTTTTTCATGTATGTTTTATTTATTATTTTTGGTAATCTTAATTTAATCATTGTTTCATCATATAAATAATTTTAACCATGATATAAATATAATATATATTAATTATACATTTATTTATAGTGATCCATAAAAGTTATGGATAAAAAATGAAATACATCATTCATAGAGACGGTAGATTGTACGTACGCATGAACGTTGTTTCCATTTTCCCAAATAAAAGAAATAAATAAAGATAAATAATATATTAGAATTAAATAATCATTTTATTTTATATATATCACACATGTTAATTAAAACCATCCTTATTACCTTCTATTTAAATCATGAACAAATCACATCGCTTTGCGAGGAGGTAGTCTGTTATACACATGAACGACATTATCATATTACCACTGAATGAAAATTAAGAAGGAATATATGATATAATTATTAAATAATAAGAATAATATCATAAATATCATATATAAATAATAAATCCATCATTATATCTATTTTTTAAATGTGTTAATGGAAAAATTAATGGCATCGGTTCGTGAGGTGGTAGTCCACTATACATACAAATAATGATTTCATAGCCCACTTGATGGGAGAGGAGATGGTTGTAGTTAATTACCTTAACATAACATCATATAAGTATATGTAAGATAATGAGGTTATTATATCAGAATATTTTAAAAATAATTTAATTATTTTAGGGAAGAAATAACATAAAACGCTTGATTAGGAATGTCGCCTCTTCTTCAGAAAACTTCTTTTGGTTTTCCAAAAAAGGCTTCTTAGATTGGATTTATGAAAAAACTAAGGATTCTAGGATGATATTAGAGAATTAATGAATTTATTTGTTTTAGTATTGTCTAAACCAAGGGGTTTTGTAATTGTGAATAGGAAATGATAGGTGTGGCCTTTTATAAGTGAGATGAGTGGCATAATTGTAATTTTTTAAAAGAAAAAGGTGTACCAATGTTTTTCACATGCCATAAGGATCAAAAATGTGAAATTATAGAAACATATATTTTCATTATCTAGTTAATCATATTCATAAATTTCATTCCAATGTCTATGTGATAACTATCATATTAAATAATAATTTCTTGATTGTAGGTCATGCTTCATTTAAACCCAACATTGTGTGTAATGCAAGATAAACTTAGTGTTCTTATAACACAAGATACACTTAACTTTGTATTTAACACAAGAGAAACTAAATTTTTCATATAACACAAGATATACTTAGTGTTGTTTGTAACACAAGATAAACTTAGTGTTGCGTGAAATGTAAAATATCAAAAAGTTTAAATTTATTTAAAATAATAATAATTCACAAAATCTCAGGGTATTACAAACTATTTAAAAATGTTATTTCCCCTTAATTTTTCCTCTTTTCCACATTCCTTTTCATTAGTGTTATTTATTTTAATATTCATTATGTCTATATTAAAAAAATTACTGATTAAAATCATATAGTATGAATCAAATCTTCATCTACAATGGAGAAATATGGGGTCTCATCAACTTTAAAATACCCCATAAGGAGAAGATGATAATCATCTTTTATTTTCTCCCTATTAGATGATCGATTAGATTTGTGGCCCCTATGAGGATTCAACATATTAGGTTTTCATTTTCACTAAGATGGAGTGTAAAATTTCCCATAAATGGTGATTCTGAGTTAATCTCCTCTAGCTTACACTGACCATAATTATGATAGAAGGGTTGAATCATGAATCACTAATGGAGTATACCATGGGTGATCTTCTGATGTGGGTTACCATAACTTAAATAATATAGATATACTTGTATAGTTTTAATTACATTAAAAATTATGTGTTTTATTTGTTTTCAATAAGTAATTATGTAAATATTGTTTGAGAAAAGAATATTTGAGTATGATTGAAGTACCCTCAAATTTGATATATACTAAAGGTAGACTATCAATAAGTGGGAATAATTGAGATATAGATTATAGTTTATAATTATATTTTATGTTTTATTTCTTCCAATTATCATACTAATTGAGGTCCATTTATATGTGGTAAAATATGATTCATTCAGGAGGATGAGGCTAAGGTTCTTCTATGGTATACTAGAAATAGAAGAATATTAATATAGAGGAAAGATTAAGTACATAATTTTTCATCTATAATGTTTTAGAATATGGTGTAATGATATTAGTTCCATATATTTTGGATTTATTAAATATGGTATGTATCTATTAAGTTGAGGATTTTTCTATAATTAGAGAAGAAGATGGTTGGATGGATTTATGAGAGGCCATTCTTGGGGTATATTGCTTGAACATTTCTATAATATATAGAATTTTCACTTGGATGATGATAAATATTGAGATTTGTGTTGAAGGGGAAAATGATACATTAATTAACAGATAATAAAAAAATAATTTATGAATTATTGGATGATGTTTTAAAATGAGTTTAAGAAATTAAAGAAGTTGGATATTTGTTGAAGTACTTGTATTCTCAACTAAATTAAATACTTAAAAATAAGTTATTAAATGATATAATAGATTTATAATTACTTTGATATGGATTAAAAAATATTTTAAATTTTCCAAAATTTTTTTGAAATGAATTTTAATGTATCAATATGATTGGAGAATTTTTGAGTTAGATTTTATATTTTTGAAGTTTATATGTGATATCCTTGAGTTTTATAGAAAATCATCAGAGGCATGCATAAGATATCTTGAGAGAAAATTAGTAAAGTATTGGGAGATTACACTATGATATGTAACATCTCTTCAATTATATATAATATCTTATAGAACAAATGTAAGATTAACTTTGAGTTCACAATAAGTTATGTAAGATTAACTAAAAGCATGTAGAAGATTAAATAGGAAATATGTAAGAGTAACTACAAAATTTCAAAGCATATATAAGAGTAAGACTAAGCTTCCATAGAAAGACTAAGAAGTAATTTGGATCATATAAGATTAAATATGATGATATGTAAGAGTAATATAAGGATTTCAATTGATATTTAATATCTTTAAAAAGTTCATGTAAGATTAAACAAGTGAAAAATAACATTAACCAGATGATACTATGTTGTTCTTAAATGAATAGAAATCACAATGCTGGATGGATTAATAAAATATTGGTTCTGATATTTTAAGAAGAATATTTCATTGTGAGATAAATATTAACACCATAATATTTTTATTTCATGTGAGCATGAATACTGGAAAAGAAGAAGAATGATGTGTGGAATCTTGAGTGAATGAAGAAGTCAAGGTTTATGGAATTTAAAGCTAGAGATTCAAGCTTAAAGGTAAAAAATATATACTTTATATAGCTTCATTTTATTACTTAAAGTGATTATTATCAAGTATGATAACATATTGAAATCCCAATCAGCTAAAAACATATTTAATTTCTGAGAAATTGACTCTGTTAGTTTCTAGGACCCAAAAAATGAATTGAGTTTAAAATAACTATGAATTTAAAGACTTTGATTCAAATATTGAATGGATTTTCCATATTTAAATTCTATAGCATTATTTATTTGTTATTTATGATTCAATAAATAAGATAAATAGTAAAATAAAAATTCATAAGAGAAGGATATTGATTAAGTGATTCTATTGTGTAGAGACCCGAAACTTGACGTACATGGACATTACATTACTTTTGAAGAATACTTAATACATAACAAAAACAGACACACAAGGACCGTAATAGTTTAGTGTCTTTGGAAACTTGGAACGTAATCCTCTAATCGTGGTGAAAGATCTTCAACATCTCCCATAAAGATCTTCCCCTTTTTTTTCTTACCTAAAACCTTTCTTTATATCCTAGGAAAAGAAAACATAAAAAGGGTGAGCTAAAATGCTCAGTAAGGGTAATCATGGATAAAATAAAACATACCATATACATTTGAACTTAAAAAAACATGAACATTAAAAATCTTGAGCAACGACATAAAACATGGAAGTACATAAGGCATAGACCATAATGGAACATAAATCATGATAAAATATCATGGGAATAAAACATGGAATTGTGGAATCCATTAATCACATGTAATGATTTCCATAGTAGCCAAGGCATTGCTGCCAAGACCATCTCAGTGGACAAAGTCCCTTTCTGAATCGAGTTCACTCCTCGTTTTAGTCCTGTTTTACTGAACCGGTTTAACCTGTTGTTCCAGCCATGTCTATCTCATGAGATATAAATATTTACCCAATTCATTGGAGTGAGATATAGGTCCCACCCATCTCATAATGAAATCATTCTTACTTGTGCCACAAAATAAACATACATCATTCATAATAACCCAACGAATAAAATGGGTTTCATAAACATTATCCCATCATCACATAATCCATATAAAAGAAATGGATATCATTTCATAATAAGAAAATTGAAACCATGTAAATCATAGAGACATTACACTTGAAACATACACATATGAAATAATTTCATCTTAGATGGAAAATGGTTTTGATAAAACACTTGAAATGAATTCTTGAGGAAAATATCCTTTCTTCTTCAAAATCAATTTCTTTTCAAAAAACGTCATGAAATTTTAAAATAAAGAGATTTTGTTGAAAATAATAATGAAATCATTTGGAGGAATATTCATGAAAATAAGGCTTTATAAAACCATAAAAATCCGTTCGTGCCGTATAAGTTAAAAAAACATTATTTTCGTACTTTTGCCGGAAAAGTCAAAAAGTACCTCGTAACGTAAACAAAATAATGATTCCTTACATACCATGTAGTAAAATTCAAAAATGGGTAAAAAGGACTTTAAACATACATGAAAACACTTTTATAAAACATGGACATGGATGATAGAAATAACTCTAGTAAATACTTACGAATATGCAATCTCGGATAAAAATGAGATTTGCAAAATTATCCCTTACCTTAGGTCTGATTTGCTTCATAAGTGTCTGAACCTCCTGTATAATGATTTAACTAATGTCATTTACTTATTCCAGAATCATACTCATTGTTATTATATCATATATGGTTCACTTATGACTTTATTTTACCCGTTCTTTTGTAAATTCCATGTTAAAGAGCGTTTTGGGTAAAATTGTTTCATTTGTCGTCCATGTTTTGACTTGTAATTATTCATATGATTACTTAGATCATGATTACTTAATTCCAGAATATAAAACATTATTTATATATAATATATATTCAGAATATACATATATATAATAAATTAGTAAATGGAAAGAAATACACCGTTCATGGAGACGGTAGGTCGTACGTACGCATGAACGCTGTTTTCGTTTCCTTATTGAGTTGAATGGAATTAAGTAGATGACATTAATATATATACACATAAATCCAGTATCATTATTATGTCATATATTTCATGATTACTTATTATATATACTTTATAATCATTCATGAATGGTTAACGTGGAGAATGAATCTCATCGCGTCGTGGAGACGGTAGACCGTACGTACGCACGAGCGATGATATCGTTCTCATGATCGTGGGACTGTATTGGAGTGTATGTATACTATTTCAGAATCAATATCACTTTAAAATAATCATATATAGTTATTATTTATACCATTATACCCATCCAAGTAAGGTGGTGGTGGAAAATAGATTACACCACGGCGTGGAGACGGTATTCCGTACGTACGCACGCGCGGTGATTTTGTTTTCCGTAGGATGGATAGATGGTGAAATAGGGTTGTTTAGTGCTTATAATAACATATCATTATATGATTGATACTGATTTTATTACTTCATAATGAAACAACCTAATAAGAATAAGTGGAAGAAGAAATAAAGTTGAAAGAATCGGTAACGGACATTACCTCTTCTTTGAAGCGGCTCTTTGAGTCCTCTTATTAGGGCACTAAAATTGGTATTTTAAGAAGACCAGGACCTCTAGGATATTTCTAGGGAATTGGGGAAGTGAAATGGGTAGGGTTTGGCCGAGCTTGAAGGCTCAAAGTGGTGTGAGGAAGAGGGGAGGAGGTGCCCATTTATAAGGGAGGAGAGGGGCACCTTTGGAATAACTAAAAATATTATTTTATTATAAAGCCAAATTCGGTTTTAAATAGCTCAAAATTGATTTATTTAGAATCTAAGGTGGGTATGGGTAAAAATACTCTCATCCAATAGAATTTAGACAAGTTTAGGTTCCTATTTTAACCTTATCATTTATATTTAACTTTAAGTTAGATAATTTTACTTTTACCGTGTCTTCTTGTGTTCTTATACTATAGGGTTAATAAACTTACTATAACAAGCCAAAAGAACCCCAAGTTGTTTATTATTAATTTATATAACCTTATATAAGTCATTTGGCAGAACCTTATATTTTTAGGAATAAAATATCAATTAATAATATAATATTTGTTTTAAAAACTATTTTATGTCAATTTTGACACTATTTTGTAATTGATTTTTGTGAAAATAATAACAGAATGATTAGTTCGAAAAAAGTTAATTAAATTAATAATAACATGTCATATTAACCTATAAAATTAGTTTAATTCATAAAAAGTCTGAAATTATATTTATTTGGGTATTTATAATATCAATTATTCTAATTTTTCACTATTATGGTAATTACTGCATCATCATTGTGTCATAAATAAATTAATTTATTTAATGTCTAAAAATTATAAATAAAATATCATTATGTATAAAATCTTATTATGTTTCTAATTAATATTTACAATAGAATCTATCTTAGGTATAACCCTATATTAAAAATGTTTTATTAAATAAACTTTGATTTTAACTCTTTTAACTCTTCTTTGAATTAAATAATAATAAATGTCCTAATCTAATCCAAGGGGGACTAAATGGTCATATTTTATTCCTAAGGATGTTTTTGGTCGAATTAATCTTATCCAATAGAATTAGGACATGTGTTAGGGTAATAATAATATCATTTTTACCCTTAATTACCCTATTTACTTTTAACTGTGGAAAAAAAAGTAAAAAGTTACTATTCACCAAAAATTATTTTCATCTCATTGAACCAAATTTTACTTACTGACATCAACTCTGTCTCTCGGATTTTTGAAATTCCACTCACAGAAGTGGTAAAATTAAGTTTTATGAAAAATTCATTTTTTTAACTACCACTTATGGTTTCACTATTCATCAAAAAATGAAAGTTTCCAGAAAAATACCAAAAATTAGGCCTAAGATATATTTGATATTATGAACTCAAAAATGATGTCTATTTTACCAAATTCAAAACATATTAGTTGCATTAATTAATTTAAAAATTAATTCTCGTCGTCAACACAAATAGCGTGTTCTTAAGAGATAATAACTATCAAAAGATTGACACTTGTTTATGTCTGGTTTAAATGTGAAATTACATCCAATGAACAACATTGTATTAAATTGTAAAAATATATTCTAAATATACTTTAAAACCACTCAAATTAATAATTTATCACTATTAATTATTTTGATTAAAAGGTTATTTTTAATTAAAATTTTGTAATTTTCATTATTCATCAAAAAATGAAAGTTATCCAAAAAGTACCAAAATTTCACCCTAAGCTAATTTTGATATTCCAAATCCAAAAATGAAGTCCATTTTGAAAAATAAAATTTACAAAATTTCAAAAAGTGGTTATTACTATTCATAACGGCTAGTTTTAATAATATTTTAATAGCATATCGTTGTTTAGTGAAACTCGGTATTGCGTATTACACACGCTATCAAGGAAGGTCGTGATTGCGTGTAATGTAAGGAAAGTCAAGGATGCGTGTTGTGCAAGATCCTTTTGGTGTAGCGTACAACACAAGACATTAATGAAATTAAAAAGAATATTTTTCATAAAATCTCGGGGTGTTACATTCTACCCCCCTTAAAATGAATTTCGCCCTCGAAATTCATCGGGGTTATAAATGGTTTACTCCTCAAAAGTTTATTTAATAGAAACCCACATTGTAAAAAGGAATACCAAAACCAATCTTTAAAAACAAAAGTATGAAACATAACTGTTACCCAAATAAACTAATCACTGGGTTTCCACATAGATGAAAATATGGATATGGAAGAGAAATCTAACCATCATGTTCTGATGGAGAGTGGTAGAGAACATGGCTATGGAAAATCCCGAAATCACAAATCCATAGATTTGTGATGATCTAAGGTACCATATGATTCATCGGATATAAGGGCACTAGGACAACATTTTTGGTTTTCAAGATCATTTCCCTAAATTTGATGAATTAAAATAAATACTTACATGATTTTGGTACAATCTCACTATTGTTCGTGCTTTGAACAATTTCCACTTCATCTCTTAAAGAAATGAAGTTGAATTTGTTATTCATGAAGTGTTAATAGATCATGTGATAGAATGATGGCTCATTCCATCTCTTTCAAACAAAAGGTTAGCAAAAGTTATAAGTCCATCTTATGGTTAGATTAATCGTATATGGTTCCAAAAATGAACTTATACTTCATATATCATACCGCTTAATAAAATAAAACTAGTTTCTACTAACCAGGGACTTCCTGTAGGCCAGTGGTAGGCGATAAAGGCCAGTCGCACTTCAGTTGTGGGTTCGATTCCCACAGCCTTGTCTAACGCGATGGGTTGTCACCCATCCTGGAGGTTGTCCTTTTTCTAAAACTACATTACTATAACATCCCATCAATAATATCGAAAAAATTTCTATCCTTAAACAATAATAACTTATGTCCAACATAATCCATTCCAATCTTTAGGATTATCCATAATACTGCAGTCCACTATCATAATATAGTGAAAATGATTACCAGAGATTTAATACCATCATTGATCCCCATATATCATAAGATATGTCTTGTTGGTCACATTCCAAACATTCGAAGGCCTTAATCATGTATTCTCTTGAAAAATGAATACCCATTGAACCTTAGTGAAAACATGAATGCAGTTAAAAGTTAACACTTTCCACATACCAAAATCCTCAAAATTATATATACTCAAACCATGATATCACTTAGTCCTTATATCAATCATGAGCTCATGAATACAATCAAACATCTCATTATCTTCTTATTCCTTCATTATGTGCATATCATCTACTTTACAAAAATATCTGAATATCCTTTCATGGTTACTGGTACCATTAATCATACACTTTTAAAACTTAAGGAAAGACAACATTGTAACAATCCTTAGATGTCTCTTTATTCCATAGTACCATGAGATTACTTATACAACATTACACATGATAAACATGTAATCATTCCACTACATTCTTAAACCATTGACCAAGCTTCAACAATTCTTTCATCTCACATATCATTTGTAGTCCCTTCATCATCATCAACATAAATACTACCCATACGACCATACTGATTCTCTTTATGAGACTTTCCCTTAGGAAATTGGTTTGCATAATGCCCGTACATTCCACATTTAAAACATTTAACCATTGTTGATGTCGTAGAAATACCATTATCCTCATCCCTGGTGTTAACTGAACCTTTTCCTTTGCACTTACTGGCTTTATGTCCTTATTTTCCACACCCAAAGCATCTTCCAGTTCCTTTGAAACATTCTCCTTGATTCCTCTTCCCACATGATTTACATATGGGAAATTGAACTTTCTTTCCTCTAGGATCATCATGAAACTTCATCTTTCTCTTATTAGTCGAGTCAGGAAACTTACCAAATTTGAGTTTATTGATCATATTATGAGATTGCTGATTCGGAATAATAATGATGTTTGGACTTCCAAATCCAGTTTCATTTCGTTGCTCATGAAGAATATCATTCCATTGTCTGTTATATCCTCTATTATCGTGAATCTTCCTGTTTCCAGCCATTTTCTAAAACCCAAAAAGAATAGTGTGAGAGGAAAAAATCATGCTAGGGAAAATAACATAGTAAACAGGAAGCACCGTGAATATCTAACATCTTAGGGTAAATTCTAAGATCGTAACCGTAGTTCTAGGACTATATCCTATGCGTATACATATCCTTAGGGACTTCCCTAGACATACCTTAGAAATATCTCTAGGGATCTCACTAACGTTTTTTCATCCTAGTTTCCAAAGGTTGACTAAACCTTTCCTCTGATACCAACTGTAGATACCCGAAACTTGATGTACATGGACATTACATTACTTTTTTGGAATACTTAATACATAACAAAAACAGACACACAAGGACCGTAATAGTTTAGTGTCTTTGGAAACTTGGAACGTAATCCTCTAATAGTGTTGAAATATGTTCAACATCTCCCATAAAGATCTTCCCCTTTTTTTCTTACCTAAAACCTTTCTTTATATCCTGGAAAAGAAAACATAAAAAGGGTGAGCTCAAATGCTCAGTAATGGTAAGCATGGATAAAATAAAACATACCATATACATTTGAACTTAAAAAAACATGAACATTAAAAATCTTGAGCAACGACATAAAACATGGAAGTACATATAGAATAGACCATAATGGAACATAAATCATGATAAAATATCATGGGAATAAAACATGTAATTGTGTAATCCATTAAACACATGTAATGATTTCCATAGTAGCCAAGGCATTGCTACCAAGACCATCTTAGTGGACAAAGTCCCTTTCTGAATCGAGTTCACTCCTCGTTTCAGTCCTGTTTTACTGAACCGGTTTAACCTGTCATTCCATCCATGTCTATCTCATGAGATATAAATATTTATCCAATGAATTGGAGGGAGATATAGGTCCTACCCATCTCATAATGAAATCATTCTTACTTGTGCCACAAAATAAACATACATCATTCATAATAACCCAACGAATAAAATGGGTTTCATAAACATTATCCCATCATCACATAATACATATAAAAGAAATGGATATCATTTCATAATAAGAAAATTGAAACCATGTAAATCATATAGACATTACACTTGAAACATACACATATGAAATAATTTCATCTTAGATGGAAAATGGTTTTGATAAAACACTTGAAATGAATTCTTGAGGAAAATATCCTTTCTTCTTCAAAATCAATTTCTTTTCACAAAACGTCATGAAATTTTAAAAGAAAGATATTTTGTTGAAAATAGTCGTGAAATATTTTGGATGAAGCTTCATGAAAATAAGTCTTTATAAAACTGTAAAAATTCGTTCGTGCCGTATAAGTTAAAAAACATTCTTTTCGTACTTTTGCCGGAAAAGTCAAAAAGTACCTCATAACGTAAACAAAAGAATGATTCCTTACATACCATGTAGTAAAAGTCAAAAATGGGTAAAAAGGACTTTAAACATACATAAAAACACTTTTATAAAACATGGACATGGATGATAGAAATAACCCCAGTAAATACTTACGAATATGCAATCTCGGATAAAAATGAGATTTGCAAAATTATCCCTTACCTTAGGTCTGATTTGCTTCGTAAGTGTCTGAACCTCCTGTATAATGATTTAAATAATTTCATTTACTTATTCCAGAATCATACTCATTGTTATGATATCATATATGGTTCACTTATGACTTTATTTTACCCGTTCTTTTGTAAATTCCATGTTAAAGAGCGTTTTTTGTAAAATTGTTTCATTTGTCGTCCATGTTTTGACTTGTAATTATTCATATGATTACTTAGATCATGATTAATTAATTAAAGAATATAAAACATTATTTATATATAATATATATTCAGAATATACATATATATAATAAATCAGTAAATGGAAAGAAATACACCGTTCATGGAGACGGTAGGCCGTACGTACGCATGAACGCTGTTTTCGTTTCCTTATTGAGTTGAATGGAATTAAGTAGATGAAATACATATATATACACATAAATCCAGTATCATTATTATGACATATATTTCCGGATTACTTATTATATATACTTTATAATCATTCATGAATGGTTAACGTGGAGAATGAATCTCATCGCGTCGTGGAGACGGTAGTCCGTACGTACGCATGAGCGATGATATCGTTCTCATGATCGTGGGACTGTATTGGAGTGTATGTATACTATTTCAGAATAAATATCACTTTAAAATAATCGTATATAGTTTTTATTTACACCATTATACCCATCCAAGTAAGGTGGTGGTGGAAAATAGATTACACCACGGCGTGGAGACGGTATTCCGTACGTACGCACGCGCGGTGATTTCTTTTTCCGTAGGATGGATAGATGGTGAAATAGGGTTGTTTCATAATTATAATAACATATCAGTATATGAGTGATAATTATGTTATTACTTCATAATGAAACAACCTAAGAAGAAGAAGTGGAAGAAGAAATAAAGTTGAAAGAATCGGTAACGGACATTACCTCTTCTTTGAAGCGGCTCTTTGAGTCCTCTTCTTAGGGCACTAAAATTGGTCTTTGAAGAAGACCAGGACCTATAGGATATTTATAGGGAAGTGGGGAAGTGAAATGGTCAGGTTTTGTCTGAGCTTGAAGGCTCAAAGTGGTGTGAGGAAGAGGGGGAGGAGGTTCCCTTTTATAAGGGAGGAGAGGGGCACCTTTGGAATAACTAAAAATATTATTTTATTATAAAGCCAAATTCGGTTTTAAATAGCTCCAAATTGATTTATTTAGAAGCTAAGTTGGGTATGGGTCGAAATCCTCTCATCCAATAGAATTTAGACAAGTTTAGGTTCCTATTTTAACCTTATCATTTATATTTAACTTTAAGTTAGATAATTTTACTTTTACCGTGTCTTCTTGTGTTCTTATACTATAAGGTTAATAAACTTACCATAACAAGACAAACGAACCCCAAGTTGTTTATTATTAATTTATATAACCTTATCTAAGTAATTTGGCCAAACCTTAGATTTTTAGGAATAAAATATCAATTAATAATATAATATTTGTTTTAAAAACTATTTTATGTCAATTTTGACACTATTTTTTAATTTATTTTTGTGAAAATTATAACAGAATGATTAGTTCAAACCAAGTTAATTAAATTAATAATAACAAGTCATATTAACCTATAAAATTAGTGTAATTCATAAAAAGTCTGAAATTATATTTATTTGGGTATTTATAATATCAATTATTCTAATTTTTCACTATTATGGTAATTACTGCATCATCATTGTGTCATATATAAATTAATTTATTTAATGTCTAAAAATTATAAATAAAATATAATTATGTATTAAATATTATTATCTTTCTGATTAATATTTACAATCGAGTTTATCTTATGTATAACCCTATATTAAAAATGTTTTAGTAAATAAACTTTGATTTTAACTCTTTTAACTCTTCTTTGAATTAAATAATAATAAATGTCCTAATCTAATCCAAGTGGGCCTAAATGGTCATATTTTATTCCTAAGGTTGTTTTTGGTCGAATTACACTTATCCAATAGAATTAGTACATGTGTTAGGGTAATAATAATATCATTTTTACCCTTAATTACCCTATTTACTTTTAACCGTGGTAAAAAAAAGTAAAAAGTTACTATTCACCAAAAATTATTTTCATCTCATTGAATCACAGTTTACTTACTGACATCAACTGTGTTTCTCGGATTTTTGAAATTCCACTCACAGAAGCGGTAAAATTAAGTTTTATGAAAAATTCATTTTTTTAACTACCACTTAGTGGTTTTCACTATTCATCAAAAAATGAAAGTTTCCAGAAAAATACCAAAAATTAGGCCTAAGCTATATTTTATATTATGAACTCAAAAATGATGTCTAGTTTACCAAATTCAAAACATATCAGTTGCATTAATTAATTTAAAAATTAATTCTCGTCGTCAACACAAATACCGTGTTCTTAAGAGATAATAACTATCAAAAGATTGACACTTGTTTATGTCTGGTTTAAATGTGAAATTACATCCAATGAACAACGTTGTATTAAATTGTAAAAATATATTCTAAATATAATTTAAAACCACTCAAATTAATAATTTATCACTATTAATTATTTTGATTAAAATTTTGTTTTTAATTAAAATTTTGTAATTTTCACTATTCATCAAAAAATGAAAGTTATCCGAAAAGTACCAAAATTTCACCCTAAGATAATTTTGATATTCCGAATCCAAAAATGAAGTCCATTTTGAAAAATAAAATTTACAAAATTTCAAAAAGTGGTTATTACTATTCATAACGGCTAGTTTTAATATTATTTTAATAGCATATCGTTGTTTAGTGAAACTCGGTATTGCGTACTACACACACTATCGAGGAAGGTCGTGATTGCGTGTAATGCAAGGCAAGTCAAGGATGCATGTTGTGCAAGCTCCTTTTGGTGTAGCGTACAACACAAGACATTAATGAAATTAAAAAGAATATTTTTCATAAAATCTCGGGGTGTTACATATTGAATAAAATCTGGAGGGTTTTTAAAAAATCAGGAGGAGAGACTGAGATAACAAATTCTATTGTGACAAAATATCTTGATCATTGAAGAAGTATAAGAGAATAAATATATATCAATGTGATTTATATTTGGTGAGGAATATACTAACCATCAAAGTTTTTTAAGTCCAATATCAGAGGTAGTCATGAGGAGATTTTTGTAAATGAGGAAGAAGATCAAACTTATTAAGTCCTTTGGTGACTCATGATTATTCTTTTTATCTTATTTCAAAATAATGATCTAAATCTAGATGTGAATATATTAGAGCTAGTTGGATCTAGTATATAAGGACTATAATTTAGTGATGTTGAGGTGGTTTGTGTCATGAATTGTGATCTAGTTGGTTCCAGGTATAAAGATTTTGATTCCATCCCCTTTCCCTTAGTTGATTTTTTCATTAAAATATCATTCATGTGTTTTCCAGATAATAACCACTATACACCGAAGAATATCACACCTATTATGAGTGAACCTCGTAAATATTTATTACATTCATATGGGACAAGTGTGAGAGAATATTGTGAGATTCATTCACTTTGATCAATATAGAGGTAAATAGGAAAAAATATTTATCGTGAAATCATTCACCCCCCCACTCAGTATAGTTGCACCAATATTGTGAGAACAATAATTGGTATCAAAGCTCCAAGTTCAACCACTTATTTAATTCTCAAAAAAATGATTTTTTTTATTATCTCTTCCAAAAGGAATCATGAAGTACATTTTTTAAGAATTCTATTTTTTCCTAATCAAATAAAATATAGAAAAATTATATACTAAGACTTTTAAAAATAGAAAAAAATAGAAGTGAATAAATTGAGAGATCTAACATCAATTAAAAATAGGAAAAATAGGATTCTCTACTAATTAAAGGTAATCAAGGTGGGGAAAATCATATCTATTGATAATTATCCTCATTAAAAACATGTGATGATAAATCATCCCTCATGTGTAAGTAGAAATAAATCTTAATTTTTAAATCCTATAATCTAGGAGAAATGAGATTCAGAATAGATGAAGAAAATATGGTGATAAAATATACTAGTGAGAAGCTGGAAAATAATCCTACCTCATAAGTTTCATATTAATTATATGAAGATGAGGTAAATAAAGTTTATTGTCCAGATTTTCCTCTGAATTAACTAAGTATATGTGAGAAATATCACAGTATAAATGAATTTTATGATGATTCTCATTTAGTTTTAAAAAGAACCCTATATAATATTCCTAAAGAAGTTTTATATTTTATTTTTGTATCCTTTAAAAAATTATAGTAGGAGATCACCTTTATTGAATAATATATAGAAAATATGGAGGAATTATGGGAAACAAAGGTGTTTATGTGTATAAATCTCACCAAAAAATTTGAGTCCAAAAGTTATATAAATATGGACCTTGAAGAAGAGTTATCCATAACTGAGAATTAATTTCTTAAAGCTATCCATTACAAGGATTAATCCAAGGAAGTTATTGAATAAAATATCCATTCATTGGAAGAAAAAAAGAGTTATAATTAATGGAATAATTCTCAGATGGATATCAAAGAAAACAAGATAAATGATCTTGAAAATTTATTCAATGAAAAGAAATATTCATTTATTTTATAAGAAACATGTTTATATAATTATAAAATATTGCGAAAAAGGGTAAAATAAATTTAAAATCATAAGAACACTCTTATTGTAAAGTTTATATATTTTAAAGTTAAATTATAAAAGTTGTAAGTTACACAAGTTGGTCCTTCAAAAACTATTAAGATAAGAGATGATTCCACACATATTTCTAAAGATGATCTTACTTATAAAATAGATTTATATATGGAAAATAGGGGATTTAAATTATATAATGATAATTATACTATAGGGTTAAAGAAAAATGTTACATTTGTTCTATAAAAAAATTTCTAATGTTCTCTATGTGTACAACATAGGTTACAAAAGAAAATTTAGACAAATAGGTTTTGATAAAAAAAAGATGAGAAACCCACCATTATATCAAAGTTAGAAATTAACAATTATTGGAGATTCATTTACCCAAATGGTTCCCAAAGTAATGTTTCTTTGTATAAAAACTTCCATCGATAAAATATGGAATGAATTTCATTCAAAAGATAAAAAAAGATTCATTTTATAATGTTGTTATTGTAAAATATTTTGGAATGAGGCTATTTATTATTTTCATAATATGTCAATTAATAGAAGAAAAATTAGGACTAAGTGATGGTGAAGCAAGTTTGAGTCAAAGAAAAGTAAATAGAAAAATAAAATAAAAAAATATATCCATTTATAATTGATTTGGTAGCTTGGAAAACTCTATGTAAATTGAAACCAAGGTGGTCATTGTGATGAAGGATTCTGATTTAAATTAACCTATTACGTTCCAAATTTATTTCAATAAAATAGAAACAATATATGAGGAAACAACATACAAATAGTGAATATTAGTTTACTATGTATTTTTTGAAAAAAAAGAATTTCTAAATAATATATTACAAATAAGGCTCAGAAATATGTTACGCCAAAGAGGATAATTTCTATTGTGGGAAAAAATAACACATCATAGACTATTACAAGAAATCCATGAGTTTTAGTATTAATGTAGATAAGTTGGAGATAAAAATATTTTAATAAATCCATGAAAGAAATAAGAGGATCATTTTAGTGGAATATATCTCTGAGAATAAAGAAGAATTAAATTTTGATGAGATATTTTTAAAATATAATGATAAAAGAATTCTTGATAAGCTATGTGTAAGGTGTAAGAAATCTAGAAACATTTAAAAATATTTCATGATCATTCTTATATCACAAGAAGATATTTTAAAGATAATTAATTAGGAATAATAATATTCATATGTTATTCTAGATGAGGTAAATAAGGAATCCTCAAAAAATAAGAAGAAAGAAAAAGAAAATAAACCATGATTTCTAAAGAATATATTATCTCAAAAATCAAGGTATAAAGTGTGAAGATTTCTCTCAGAGTTCAAGTTGAAAATAAAAGAGTTTCTTAGTTGATAATAAATTTTCAACCTTTTTTATCTTTCTAAGGAGACATGAAGGACTCATTTTATTCACATATCTATTATGTTTATTTTATATGTATGGAATTAAAGTTAATTCATGTAAGGAGAGAACTGGAATGATGAGTACTATGATTATATAATAGCAATTTGTAAATCCATAATAAAGTGATCTGTATTGAGTTTCATTATAACTATAAGTATTCTAATGAAAAGGATTATTGAATTTTATTTGAAAAGGATATCATCCTTGATGAAGTGAATATAGTGTACACCCATTTAGGGGGATGATATTTAGTTAATATTCTATAAAATAATTATTTCATGTAATTATAGAAATTATGTAAAGTGATAAAATTTCATTTTTGAGGTGTGTTTTTCACATTCTCCTTCATATGTTTTGAAATAATCAATTTTGAAGTTAAGGGTTAGAAACTTTATGAATCAATGATAATAATAATGAGAAATTATTTTGTCATGCATGGATTTAGAGAACAACATTGAGAAGTCAAATGGTCACTCCTGTTTTCTACACTAAGAACTACTCAAGTAGACTTAGAGTTGGCTAATTGATAACTAAAAAATTGGTATTAACCTTTGTATTTGTTATTGGTAAGGGTAGAGAGATATAATAAAGGGGTTGAGAATATATTAATGTGTATTTTATTTATAAATATTGAAAAAAAATCTAAAGGGGGTATTTTTAATCCCTTGGATGATGATGTGTTGTATTTTTTTTTC
Source organism: Viscum album (assembly GCA_963277665.1). NCBI lineage: Eukaryota > Viridiplantae > Streptophyta > Magnoliopsida > Santalales > Viscaceae > Viscum > Viscum album. The sequence continues at coordinate 707,574,019 of OY728147.1, read as the reverse complement.
AATAAGCAATGATGTTCATATCTACTAATAAGAGAATATTTTATAATTATTTAAGTATCCTTAGGTTAGATATATGCTGAAGGAAGACTATTGATAAGAATGAACAATTGAGATACAACTTATAGTTCATAATTATAGTTTTAAGTTTGTTATATACTAATGATAAAGCTATTAGATATCTATTCATATGTTGTAAAAGGTGATTGAATCAAGATACTGAGACTAAGGTTCCATCATGGTACACTAGTAAGGAAAGGGTGTAAATAAGGATGAAAATTTAATTACAGGTTTTTTCATATATTTAGTTTTATAAGATAGTGTGCTGAGATGAGTTTCATAGAGTTTGAAAATTTCTAAATACAGTATGTCTCTATGAATTTGGGGTGTTTTCTATGATTATAGAAGAATAATTTTAGCTAGAACTATGAGATTCCATCCTTGTGTTTTCTATATCAAAAAATTATACTATATATGGAATTTTTACTTGAATGGTGATGAAGATTAAGAGATGAGTTAAAGATACAGCTGATGCATTAATTTATAAATAATTAAATCGTTATTTATGAATATTTGGATGAAGTTTGAAGAAGATTTAAAGTAATTTATGCACTTGAATATTTGTTGAAGTAATTTTTTATTCAATTGAACTAAATACTAAAAATAGTTATTAAATGTTATAAGATTTTTGGGATGACTCTAATATGGATGGATAGGATTTTAGGTTGTCCCAAAGTGAGTCAAAATTAATTGGAATGGATGAATATGATTGGATAAGTTTTGATTTTTATTTTAGTTTTCTGATGCTTATATTTAATATCGTTGAGTTTTCAAAAAATTAGAAAATTCATGCATAATATCTCTTAGGATCAGAATCGGCAAATGATTAGGGGTCCACATTTTGATACATAACATCTCTTTAATGACATGTAATATCTTCCTGAATATAAGTAATCAAAAATCTGGGTTCACACTAAGGTAGATAAGATTTACCAAGATCATATAAAAGATTAAATTGGAAATACATAAGTGTAACTCTAAAGTTTCAAAGCATACATAAGAGTAAAATCATGATCAATAGAATATGTAAGAAGCAATTTTGGATCGTTTAATATTAACTTGGATGATACATAAGAGTAACCTAAGGATTTCAAGTGATGTGTAATGTATTTTAGAAGGTAGAGTAATATTAAATAGGTGAAATGTAATGTTAAATAGTAAATAATATGTTTTTATTCAGTGAATACACATCATGATGATTGATGCATTAAGTTGTGATTCAATCTAAGATTAGTACTAATATTTTAAGAAATATATTTCTCCAAGAGATGAATCTTTACACAAAAATATTACTATTTCAAGTGAGTGTGTATACATAAAGAAAAAGGAGGAGGAGGATTTATGGAATCCTATAGGAAATAAGAAGCCAAGGTTTTTGGAAATTAGATATGGAGATTCAAGCTTAAAGGTAGTTAGAATTAATAATCTTTACAACTTTATTCATTTATTTAAAGGTTCAATTATCAAGGATGATATTATAGATAAATAATGATCAGCTACGCATAAATTTAATATCAGTGAAGTAAAATCTATGATTTTATGGGGCCTAAATAAAATTAAATTTAGTTTAAAATAATTTTTAATTTGAATATCATAATGTTGATATTAAATAGAGTTTCTATATTTTAATTATAGATCATTATCCATGTGGTCTGGATGATTCTATAAAGAATAATAATAGTGAAATTAGAAGTGATAAGAGAGATACCAAAAAATTATTTATATTGAATAAAATTATATGTTGAGGGTTTTAAATAAATATAGAAGTATAGACTAATATAACCATCACTATTGTGATAGAATATCTTGATTTTTGAAGAAAGTATAGATGAGAAGAAAGGGATACCGGTGTGCTTTCTACCTAGAGAATAATATATTAATTGTCAAAATTCTTGAAGTTTAAGAATAGATGTTTCCATGAGGATATTATTTTAACTAAGTAAAATTATCAAACATGCTTACTCCTATGTTGAATCATTCTTATTCATTTGATATTTCATCAAGAGGACCTAGGTAAGTCTAGATATGAAGAGATAAGAGTAGTTTTTGGTAGTTTCTAAGAACTATAAGTTAGTGTTTTTTCTATTGATTGGCATCGTTAATTGTAATATAGTTGGTTTTAGGAATTAAGGGTTAAATTAAATCCCATTTACCTTGGTTTTTATTGATAATAAAAGACCATTCATGTGTGTGGGATAACAACCACAATACATTGAGGATAATCTCACACATTATGAGTGAACCATATAAATATTTTTGTATTGTGTTGTTTGTTGCTTCCTATATTTATTACATGCAAGAAGTATAATTTTGATATGATATTATGAGATCTAGTCACTTTAACCAGTGTAGAGGAAAAAATTAAAAATGTTTCATTGGTAAAATTTATCCACACAGATTTACCCCCCCCCCCCATTGCAGATGAACTCACATCACTCTTAACCTTATGATCTTGTATTCTAGCATGATCTAGATGTAGTGTATCTAGTGATGGTTATTCTTGATAAAAACCCATTAAAGAAGATATATATTTATTAATAGTATGAAATCATCATAGTTTAACTATTGATTTTACCTTTTTGGAAGGTTGTTGCAAGATCCAATTGATCGCTTTATCACATTGAGTGCTCATTTTTATATGCTTTCACAATAGTATCGATTTGTTGGATAGGCCAACTATAATTCCCAAATATATTGTTTAAAGTATGGTTTAAGGAGATAAAATTACAAATTTCCTTTCCTAAATAACTCTATAGACTAGAGAGAAATCTAAAATGCAACACTCTATACTCACCTAGACCATTGATGCATACATGAGGAGGAACCTACTTAATTATTTTACAAAGAATATTAAGGACATCCAAGTAGACTTGTTGGAGGATCTCATTATACATAAATAATTTAGGGTTCCATGCTACTATAATAGTATCTAAATAAAACTAATAGAAATTTCCATCCAATATTTTAAGGTGACTTTCATACTATTGATAAGGTAGATGTTTTCATTATAGATGATCAAATGTTTCCAAAATATTTCAAAAAATAAGAGGTATGCATTCTCTATATAGGATCTCAAGAATACTATATTTAAAGGTAGAAATAGAACAAAGCATGATTAGTATCCTGTATTTAGTTAATTATTTCCATGTTATTATATAACATTCTTTATCTTTATCGAATGGTTATTAAGCCTTTTCTAACCATAAAGGTATTTTCCCACCTTTTTACTGAGCAATGCAGAATTATTCTGAAAATTTTCAACCACATCTAGGTTCGCATGACCAAATTGGGGAATTTTTAATTATTATTGTAAACTCACCCCCTAATTGGAATGTGATATTGTCAGTAGATGGTGGATTTATTAATGTAGTTGACATTGGCTTTGCGAGTGGCTCTCAATATGAGGGAAAGTTTGGGATGGTTACAACATGGGGAGGACCTTCTTGCCAAATACTCTAGTAGGACCTATATAGTATATTTCTTCACATTTATGGGTAGTAACTCCATGGTTTATTGGTTTTTGATAACCATATGGATGAAATTATTGGTCACTTAGTGCTTGATCACCATATGGAGGACTTTCTTTATTGTTGATTTGTGGTTTTTATTCATGGAGAGGACCTTTATTTTGACTATTTTTTTCTTCTACATGAAGGATCTTCATAATAAACACTCTGTGGAGGACCTCTAAATTTTTTAATTTTTGATTTTTTAGTAAGTGAAGGTCCTACATATCAATTGAACATTATATCAAGGGGAGAGCCTCTGCAACATGAACCATGAGGATGACCACTATGATTTTAGGATTACACTCTACCATGGGAAGGAACTCTATGGATAATACTCATAGTGTTTCAAGGAGGGAATCCACAAAAAGGTCTCTAGGGAGGACCTCAATAGTTTTATCTTTGTATTTAACTATTATAAGTACCTCCATAAAGAGTACCATGGGGAATACCTTCAGAGCCTTCCATTTGAGTTGTACTATAAGGAGCACCTCCATAGGTGGAATTCATGTTATCGTGGGGAGTTCCTCTATAATGAGTTCATTGGGGTGTACCTTTAGAGTCATTTTAAATGTCACTATGGTTAGGACCTACACAATGGTTGTTTTTATCCCTCATTGGTGAGGTGTCGATGGAATCATCCATCGGTGCACACCTCAATGATGTATGAGGCTTCATACTGATGATGACTTGGAATCACTCATAGGACACTATAGGGATATGTGAATGGGTATCAAATGCATTATTAGTAGGGGTAAAACATGTTCCTAAACATTATTGGCTGATTTATCCCAATGATTTCTCCTCCTAGGTTCCATATTTAGGTGATCAGGGATGTAAATACATCTTTATAAGTTTCATAGAGAATATGAACCATGTGTTAGTGAATAAAACTATGGTGAAAATTAAACCTCCTTGGTATCTCTTAAATTTTTTTATGTATATAGTGTATATCCTTCACCACCTCTATAAGATATGAGAGGTGGGTATTTCCTCATTCTAAGGAGAGACTCCCAAAGTTGTTGTATGAGGTAATAAGAGCTACTTTTCCCCTACTGGTCTATCCTTGATATGAAAATTATTATTGTTCTAGTTACTAAAATATTACATGGGTTTTATCCAAATTATGGATGATTTCATTATATATATATATATATATATATATTCCTATGCCATAGAAATTACCACTTACCATTGCAGGCACTTAGTAGGTGATAACATTTGTTAAGGGTTTGGAGCTGATGTAGTCATCACAACTAAAGTATATGTTCATGGTACCATCGGTTGATTGTTCAACACAAATCATGTATTCTTGTGATTTCACCCATCTTGTTTGGGGTACTAAAAAACTTGATTTTCATAGGTTGAATACAAAATTTATATGTTAAGGAAAACACAAATAAGAAAGATACCCATCATCGCAGTATCATAAATGAAGATTCATGATCAATCATTCTCTTTCATAAGTAAATAATTTCACATCATTTTTACCATTTTTATTTGTAATTTTCCCAAATGGCCTGAAGGCCTTTTTTTATTTCATTATATATAATCCCCCTTTTAAGGGTTGAAGGGGAACCCGTACATGACCCGTAAGCCTAAGGGACAAGGCCCAACATGATCCTCAATACATGACCTAAAGGCTCATAGGCATACGATGCCCATTACATGGCCCGTAGGCCCATCCCACTAGAACTGCCCCTTCCCAGTGCCTTGCATCATTGATCTCCTTAGCTCCCCACCTTGAATTTCTGATCGGCTAGCATTGCCCCGTACAAAGCTGCATGGTGCCTGGTCCCGATGGCGGCTTTCATACCCTCTCATTCTTCCAATCTGGTTAGCTCTGCATCTGGTGGCTGCTACTCATGTTACTATGATCCTCTTTTGGGGCCTGTTCTATGTTAACTGGACTACTCCATGGTCTACGTGACCCGAAGGCCCTGTGGCCCAAAGGCCTTTGATGACCCGAAGGCCCTGGAGACTCGTAGGCCCAAACCGGTGGCCCGAAGGCCCAAATCAGTTGAATAGTTCCAACTGCTACATTACTTCTATAGTACCCCCGAAAATTCACCTCCACTCGGTTTTGAACCCGAGTCTCTTGGATGCCAAGCAGGAGCCCTTACCACTCGGGTACGGGCACGTTGGCATTTGTAATTATTTTCTATTTCCAAGGGTCTAATTCATTTATATACCACTCCCACTTTCTAAATGTGGGTATCTTCAGTCACTTGTGGTTGTGAGGAAGGAACCTTTTTATTGGAAAACATGATAGAGGTTGGACTATCTCACTAGGGAGCTTATTTACTAGGTTGGGAATATTTTATATATTAAGTCATTTTCATGAAATAATTTCTAGTACTAATATAGGTTACCCTTGTGTGAATATGATTGATTAAGATAATTCATTTGTGAGAACACTATATGTATGAGAGGTTTTTTATCATTTATTGTTAGTTTATACTATTGTTTAAATATGTACATCTAAGAAATGTGGAATTTATCTCCATCTAGGGAGGTGAAAGGTGTTGTGAAGTTGGGATCAGTCCCATGAAAGGGGCTTCCTATACATATCCCTATGAATGGAATTAGAATCCATATAGTTTGGTGTAATTTAATGAGACACATAATATCTTTCATAGTAGAGTGACAAAAAACGATGTGGTTCCTTTTAAGGCCATGCATTCATTACCAATAATGATCCTTTTAATTTCATACATCTAGGACCAATTCCAATCATTTTAAATACATGTGGAGTGGGTTGGTAAGTGTAATTACCTAGAAATTGATTGGTGTGGTTTTTATGTATGAAAGACCCTTTCTAGTTGAGGATTACACTAGACTGGTGGTCCATGTGTATCCATCTTCTCTCTATTTATGGATAAGTAGTAGGGGAAGGATAAATAGATTCATGGGTGGTGAGAAATAGTGGAAAAAAATTTGGTAATTACACTGGATCAGTAGCCTGTTTATATCTATGGCTCATTAATTGGACACATGGAAGCTGACCGAATGCATGAGAGCTTTGAAGACTGGTTCGAAAAAGCCAGGATGGGTGTATTATGATAGTAAGAGTTTGATTATTTAGAAAATAGTAGAAATATTTTTTATCAAATTAATTCATGATTGATTATATTATAAATACCCTAAAGATTATATAGGAAAACTAAGGCAATTCCCATTATCAAAGGAATGCATGATCGAAAGGTGGGAATGGAAGTGTGTATAATAAATCAGTCGTGCATATCAAGATTTCATAAAGGAGACCTAGTAAAAGTGGAATTTTAAGAGTTTTTACCTATGTATAAGGGTTCTAGTAAGGTATTTTCATCCACTAGGGAGAAAGGGTTTAGTTTATACCAGGTAAGAGTCTCGGATAAGTAGGGATCCTAATAATTCCTTAAAGGTTTGGTCATGGTTCCAATTTGAGGAGTTTTGGGAACCATGGATATTGACCTTAGGAATAACCTCAAATGGGTGTTTGGGGCGATATTTCACCCTAGTTGTCCCTTTTAGGGAAAGATGAATTGGTTCCCTTATTTTCTCAAGATCTCTAATTTGAAGGATCCTTCACCCTAGCCTTAGTGAGGCATGGGAGAATTGATCTTTCATGAAGTTTTTAGTTGTTAGAACCTTAGGATGACTCAAATAACCATAGTTCCAATTACTTATACTGGGTTTTGACTCAAAAGGTCACCTGAGTGAGAGTTTATAGAGATTTGGGAATACAATATCAAACATGTATCATATAAGTAAGTTGGTCTTGATCAATCATCACTTGGTATGTAAATGGGAGGTCTGGGGGTCTTTTATAAGAAAATATATGCTTGGAAACTTGGGTGAGTATGGTAAACTCCTGAAACCTATGATACACCCAGATAAAGTTTTAGGTGCATAGATAATGTCATTGGTACAGTGCAAGTCTTGTGGATCATGAAATAATGGTACCAGTAATTCTCTAATCATGAAAGTTTTGTGGGTGATTAATTGGAATGGCACTATGAATATGGGTCATGTGAGTGTGGTGTCTAAATGGTTCCAAGTGTGAAAGGTGCATGGGCATGGCATTTGAAGGGAACTGTATGTGTGGTTGAAAGGTTCTTGAAGGAGGGAACAAGGGAGGGTTCCTGAAGTAGGGAACTAATGTATGGATCTCAGGTACTCTCCATCCTTTGAAATTATTTTCTTATTTTATAGGATTAATAAAGTTGTCATTTTACCAAATTTAAGTTCCAACAACTTCATGTCATTTTATCATATATTTTTAACATGCGAGTAAATTAAATGAGACTTAGGGAGTATTCCCAAGGCCTATATAAAGTTTCATAATCAAATGAGAATGGTGTGTAATATTTATATTGATTATCCCTATCAAAACACTCTTCATATTATTCCTTTAATTAAAGGGGCACTAGAATACAACAAAAACTAAGGTGGATCCAAAGTAAAAATAGTTTAATTATTTATCCCATGGATACACCAAGGAGGAAGGAGTCCTTTGACTACTTATCAGGTATTTCCATCAAGCATGTGGTTTAGGTTTCATATCATGGAGATCTTAGTTAAGGGTTTATTTATGTATTTTAATGATTGAATAATTGTTATTCAGACCTAATAAACTGAACACTATCTCAATAAATGGATTATATGTATTAATCCTCATTTAAGAGGAAAAATATCATCATGGTTAAACCTCAACCAATGACATAATCTGGAACAAACTCAACCACCCCCTAATTAACTTAGTTTCAATATGGTGTAAGAAAAGTATCAAATTATGAATTTTTTCATTATTTTTTTCATCATCAAATAATGGGTATTTAATATAAAACATGCACCCATGGTATAATAAAGACATATTGTATGTATCTCCATGTGGAATGCATAGTGGGTCATCCAACACACATAAACTCACTTTGTACATCATTATCTAGTTTTTTATATCTTCTTGAAACTATTCCCATGCTAATATTTACATTTCATCATAATCTATAATGTTCGATGATTACCATCAATTAGGGATAAAAATTCATACTTTGAGAGGTAAATTATCATTTTGATTCATGTAATATATGAAACCAACATGAAATAATAATAAACTGGAGACTAAATTTTGTAGAACAATGTATATTGTATATATTATTAAACTCCTTTAAAAATACTAAAAAAATGCACAAGTGTTAGTCTCATCATATCCTAAATGAAATACCACTAGAGAGCCCTTATGTTTTTTGTATTTTTGTGGTTTTTTTAAAATTATTTCATTACTATTAAATTCCTAACACATCTCTATGTGACCATATGATAAATACACCAACTAAACTCTATAAATTGGTTAACATCTATAAATAAATAATATTTTAATAATGGTAAGATTAAGATCCATAAACCTCATATTTAAATCCTTGAACATAATATTCAAACTTATTTAATTCACAACTTTAAATGTTATGATTCTAATAACTTATGTTGTTTAAATAAATATAAATCTTTCTTTTTTCATCATAATCTTAGAACCTTTACACTCAAAACGTTTCTTTGAGATCATTTTGGTAACAAATTTTTAATTAAACACTTTACATTAAGATCATTCTTTAAGAATATATACTAAATTCTCTTAGGACATAAAGTGGCATTCACTTTGAATTAGACTGATGTAATCATTCACTTATTAAAATTTAAACTTCTACAAGTTCAAACATATATACCCAAAATATCCTTTAGAAAATAATATTTTCACCCAAATATATTTCTAATACACAAACTATTTTATGTTAGGAAATAAAACTTATATCCTTTGTAGTAATATTTTAAAAATAATTATTAAAAATTATCTCTTATATGGTATTATATATGTTTAAAATAGTATTTTAAAAATAATATTTTATTATATAAAATATTTCAATATCATATTTTGGAAACTATTTTCTTCATGTTTTAAAAATAACATGAATAAAATATTTTATCCTGGATAAAACATTTTTTATATTTATCTTCTTTTAAAACATGTTATATAATTTGATTAATAATTAACCATGTATACCAAAATAAACCATCCCAATTTATTTAAAATAACTCTCTATTTAAAACCAATATCTTATCATACAAGAGAAAGAAAATGAGATATAATATATATCTTATAAAACCCCATCCCTTTTGAGTTTATAGATTCTATGGGAATTTAAAATTTTGGGGTTTAGTGGATGGTTTGTTTTGAGAAATGGGATTTGGATTGATAATATGAGAGTAAAGTCATTTTGAGTTATTTTTTTTGGATAATTTTTTAAGATAAATAGGTACCTTAGGTTCTTGGGTGAGTCTCAAGTGATTAGGATTAACTTTCAAAAGTTTTTGTAGGATTCTATCGAGGATGCATTTTTTGGTGTGCATATTTTAGGAGAATCCATGAATCACCCTAAGGGTGAGGAGGATTATAGTTATTTTTCTAAAAATAATAGTTTTTTGAAATGGTTTTCACATGGTTTTGAGAAAATCATTTAGATTCTAGTGTGGAATTTTTTGTTTGGATTAGACTTAAGGCTTGGAGCACAGTTGCAAATACACTATATGTAAGGTTGAAAATTTAGACAGTGTTGTATTTCATGGTTGTTGTATGGTTTGGTAAACTTTTCATCATAACCATGCAATTTGATTTTATTAAAAATTTTAGGTAAAAAGTTTGTTGTGTGATTTTTAAAACCATGAGACTAAACCATGCGTCCCATTAAAAGTGGAAGATTTCCATTTTTCCCTTAAATGTTTTAAGAGGGGTAGCCTCTTTTCTTCCTCTCCCTCTTGTGCATACCCCATTCAGTCGATCCCCTCCTCCCTATATTAATACCCCTCTATTTGGGATAATTTAAAGTGAATTATTTGGAGACTCATGGTGATTTTCCTTATCTCCCTTCATCCTTTGCTCATTCCCCCTTGGTTTCTTCTAATTTTGGTTATCTCTAGGTTAGGGTTTGTGGATGATTCCTCCAGAGCACAGTAGAATCGTCCTGATATGGTGGTGCTTTCATGTAGCCTAGATATAGGATTTATCAAGACAACATTTTCACACTTTTTATGTATTTTTGATAGTTAAGTCACTAGTTGAGTTTTTCAAGGGTTTTTGTTCAATAAAATTAAATCCCTTATATTTTTTGTTTTGTTTGATAGGGATTTATCTGAGGTTAGTAATGGGAGAATGGAACGAACCTCTTGAGGATGGTTTGTCTTGGTTTAGGTGTAGTGGGAGTACCTAATTAGTGATTGTGAATTTATTCCTAAGTGATTTTTAGTTAGTTAATTATCTGTAATTTTTTTAATTAATTATAATTTTATTATAATTAATTAAATTCATTGTTTGGATGTGATTTGGGACCATGGGTGATTTGGATGTTTGTTGTTATACTTGGATGGGAATGGTGATCCTAGGTAGTGATATCAGACTGTGTGGTTTAGATGGAAGTGGTTTCGAATGAGGTACGTGGTATCTGGTACCAACCCTTATTGTTTTTCATCATGTTTATGTGGAACATGACATGTGGTCTCACCGAAAAGGTAATTTATTTGGTCAAATTAAGTGAATTTATTTATTAAATTATTAATTGGATTTTTAAATTAATTAAACTATTTATATAATTAAATCAAATGCCAATGGTTGGGATTTAAAATGTTTCAAGTATATTAAGAACCCTATACACTATCTTGATGTCTTAATTAGAGATATTAGAGACCTTTATTGTCGACTTATTCCATGAGAGACTAGAACCCCCATGAGTGTTTTTTCTTAAAATGAATTAAAAGTTAAGTATGTTGGACCTTATAGGAATTTTTTAAATCAAGATGCCTTATATCTTTGAGTGTTATAGTTGGTCCTGTAAAGTGATATGGGATAAATTCCACTACTTATTTTGATGTTGGTTTAACCTAGGAGACCCTAGATAGTGTCAGTGTTATAGAGACCCTAGTGGAGGTGTGTAATGTGTAATGGGGAGAGAATATGTTGGGTGTCACTTTAGAACCCGGGATGAATTTGTAAGGCCTCTGGTGATGAACTTTAATTTGTAACTAATGATTTATAATTGGAATGAAAATTTTTATTAATATAGGAGGCCTAAAATGTTTAGATTCCCTAGGTGTTCGTTATTCTTTTTGTAGACTGGGGATGGGCTTTCCCTTGGGTGCCTAAGTTTTTATTATTTTGATTTATTATGTTTGTGATGATGAAATAGAAAATATCATTGGATGGTATTTAATTATGTATGGAATATTCCCTTGGAGAAATTATGGTACTTTATAAACAAAACTCCCTTAGGGAGGTCCATGATAACTAAATAAAAATCCCTTAGGGGTGGTCTTTCATAGATAAATAAAACTCCCTTAAGGGAGTTCCATGATGACTAAAGAAAAATACCTTATAGGAGGTCTATGATACTAAATAAAACTCCCTTGATGGATATTTTTGATACTATAGAAAACAACATTTGGGTTTTTTCATGATGATTTATCTGTTATGCACCCATGAGGTGTATTTATACTTGTTTTCATGGTGACCACAGCATTCTCAATGTCACTCTGACACTAACCAAAGAAGGTATGGTTGATGAGGGTTGTGGACCTAAGTATTGATGGTGGATATGTATTTACTTTCCTACATAAATATATTTATTACATATGGGCATTTTACATTCACATATCATTGCATTACTAGTTATGTATGGAACTATGTATGTGGTTCCCTGCTGATTTATATACTCACACCCTGTTCGGACTACCATTACACTTGGGTACCCAAGAAAATGCCCATTTGGTTACAGGTAAAAGTTGATCTAAGATGTGGGTTTTTATCATCAAGTGGAATAGATTAGAGTCTTTAGATTTGTATGTGAAAGGTCTTATATTTTGTATTAGGTACTCATTTATATTTTATTTTCTTTATTTTTTATTTACATTATATATTTGATCAACCCAATGGGAGATCTATCTTGTATGATTGCATGACCATTCAAGTTAGTATTTAGTATCTCATTTATTTATTTTTTGGATATGTTTATAATTTCTAGTTTATATGATATTTTTTTATTTATATTTATCTATTTTTTATATTTACACTTTGATACAAGGGGTATAGTCTCCACACGGTACCTATTTAGACCCCCACCACTAGTCAGAAGGTTTTAGAGTATAGTAAGGAATGTCTGAGGTAACATGGTGCCACTAGTTTAGTTATTGTTCATATTAAACGGGTTTATGATGTTAAAATGTGGTATCATTGGTTTTTTTATTTTTTACTATTTTGGAAATGGTAAAAATGATACATATGAATGTGTTAGATCTTGTGATAGAACCTAGATAAATGTTCCATGAACACCTTTCTGGTGGAATTTTAGGTTACTATGGGTATGGGATTGATGTTCTTGAATTTTTTTTTCTATATTTATTTTTTATTTCACCTCATGTGTGACACATGATGTTTTGATTTATGATTTTTTGGATTTCTAACTCTTGGACCATTTGTAAGAGTTGAATTATTAGACCTTAGGCTCTTGGATCAGTGGAAAGAGGCATATATGCATGAATCATTCTTGGCACGTAGGATTCACATGACATGTAGGCCTACTGGTGTGATTATTATCACTAATGAAAAAGGTTATATTATTTAATTTTAAAAAAAATATCATATATAATTTTCCCATATAAGTTATCAGTGGTATTCTATTAAGCTAGAACACCTTATTTTTATATATTTATTCTAATAGTAGTTCATATGGATTTTATAGTGAGATAGTTGAGGGTAAGGGAAATGATACAATATGTATAGTAAAGAATGTGTATTTAACCTAGTAAATTGATACGGATTCATGATTACTTAGTCATAACCCCCCTGGGGTGTTCATTATTTAGGTTTCATTACTTGATATTTCAGTGAAAACCAATATAGAATTTTTCCATGTGACTTGGAATCACATTATACTTAACCAAACTGTGTGATTGTGATTCATGATATATGGATCATATTAGGGTGATTTAGGTTTTATGAGTTCTTATGGATTAAATTTGATCCTATAGAGATAAATATGATGTGAATATGCTTAGAGAGAGTGCCTACCCTAGGAAAGGGTATTGATTTTGGAATATGATTCCAGATAAGTGTATGAGGACCCAAGAGTGGGTTTTGGAATGTGATTTGTCAGGTGATGTTTGGGATGGGAACTGAGAGGTGTTTCTTGTGATTTGTAACCTATTTGAGATATAAACACTTGGTCGGATTGGAGAGTCTAATGGTTTTGTTTGTATAGATCAGGATATTGGTGAGATGAGGTGTGATTTGAAATGGAAACTCAAGTAATGGTTAGCCTAAGGTTTATTTTCCTTAGAGACAAGAAGCATGGTTAGGTGCTTAGGGTAGAATATTAGTGCATGTGAGGAGAAACCAAGTATACAGTATAGGAATGGTGATTCCAAAAGGTATATTGAGCATAAATACACCTCGAGTCATAGTTCTTAGTATCAAGGTAGTAAATTGAGGTTAGTACTAGTAAAGTGTCTGGCCCTATTGAGTTTTGATATGCTTCCAACAATATAGTTAGATCATATATGGATTCTTGATACTTTATAATTAATCTAGTTGGTAGAAATTCATTTGATAAATCATGGAAAAAGAGAGGATCTCAATTTTGGATAGAATCATCAAGGGTTCTCCGGACTTGATGAGACCAGCCTTCCAAGTAGCATGGAAATAGTCTAAGTGTGTGGGACTAATTTTGACACAATGTGAATCATGTTAGCATAATTTTGGTTTTGTGACCGGTTAATATAAGTGAATACACCCATTTATTTTGGATGAGATCATGGTGACATTGATAGATGTGTGTGGTGATGCTGAATTTTGAATCGGTGAGAAACCATATATAGGATGAGGAATAATGTGAATTTTATGAGGGGTTGAGAGCATGATTCCTAGGAGTTATAGTGAAATAATAAATGTCACTCGATGGTATAGGGGAAATCAAAAATGGATCGAGTGTAATGGAATGACCAATCTAGGTTGATTCAAGAAAGTTATTGATAGGATAGTGGGCATGCCTTGGGAGGAGTTACACATGTGTGTTGATGACATAACCTATTGAAATTATGCTCAACGAGTGGTATAAGTAAATCCATATGGTGGGGAGTGTTCCATTGGTCATTGTATAGGATAACCCTCATGTTAGATGATTAATCAATGAGTGGTAATGGTTAGAAGATTGTCGATATAGCATTGAGATTTGGGGTGTTAATGAATTAAATTTATTTTGTTCTATGGTAAGTACTGAATTTGGATTTTAGACTTGAAATTTAATGGAATATATGCATGGACACAAAACTTGCTATGGTAATTTGGTTATCCAAGCATGATTTATATTTTTAGTGAGTTGATTATTGTGGTATAGTATGACGGAGGGTTGTATGGTTGATTATTCAACCATGGAATATCATTGAGATTTAGTTTCAAACTTTGGTGTGCACGTTTGGATGATCATGGGATGCCTTTTGGATTTAAGGCACCGTGATTAAAAATGGATAGTGTTTTGATGGCTGAAGTTGATGGTTTAGGGAAAATTATTCTATAATAGGTATGGAAATCATTTTATCTTGTGATTGGATGTGATAGGTGGGAAACTACATCGGTTATTTCATTTTGTACATGATGGGTGTATCTTAGGGTTTGTACAGGGCTTTTGAAGGAAAATTTATCATGTTCCATTTCATTTCATGTATGATGGATACTTTTCAAATTTAGTTTTAAATCGAAAACAAGGTTTAGAAATAGTATTTGACTAGTGTTCTACGGGTGTTTGGGGGTGGTGAGTAGGAAACCACATTGAACAAGTTAGTAAACCCCTGAGAATGTTTTTTGATAATTTTTTTTAACGGTAAGTAGTTTCATGGGTTGAATCAAATATTATTCATTAACTTCTATGGTTGGGAGAACCATAAACTAGAGGATGAATTGTTTAGTGATGTTATGATACCTTATAAGGATGAGTGAATTCAGTCACCACTTTGGTGTTTACTAATGGTAGAAGGTAGGATATATACTTTTGATGAGTTTGGTTCCATATGCTTGGAGATCCACTATGAAAGCTCATTCAACATTCATATTTAGAGTGTAATTATTTGATGATGAAATGATAATTGATGTAGTTCGGGGTTATTGGTTGGAAGGTTTATGACACTTCTCAAGGATGAGAAGTGTTATGTTGGGGAGTTTGTAAAACCCTATCCCTTTTTAAGTTGATATATTCTAGGGAAATTTGAAATTTTGGGTTTAGTGGATGGTTAAATTTGATAATCGAGTTTCATATCAATAATATGATAGTTTTATCAATATAATATAACATTTTTGGATTAGGTTTGAGGCTAGAGAGGTGTCTCAACTTCTCAGGTGAGTTTCATGAGCTTCAGGTTAAGTTTCTATAGTTTTTAGAGCATTCTGTCTAGATTTCATGGGTTGGTGTGCATGGTTTAGGATAAACCATATAGAACCCTGAGGGTAAAGTGGTTTTCATTTTTTTTCTAAATATCATGGTTTTATAACATAGTTTAGTGCATGGTTTTGAAGAAACTATGTGAATTACTAGGTGAATAGTGTGTCTTGGTTTGTACTTGGGTCTTGGAAAATGGTTTGTGAATGGTTTTAAACAAACAATGTGAAAGTTTTTGGATCAAGATAGTGTTTTTTTTTCACTGTTGGCACATGGTTTGGTAAATCCTACGGCCTAACTTTGCAATATGGTTTTATTAAATAGTGTAGGTAACATTGTTGGCATGAAGTTTGGAAAACTATATGAATCATTATAAATTATGGATTATCATTTTTATCATTTGAGTTTTAATGGGGGGGTAGTCCCTTTTCTTCCTCTCCCTTATGCACATGCCCCAGTCATCTGATCCCATTCTACCTCCTTTAATACCCCTCCATTTAAAGTGATTTCATGTGCATTATTCAGTGATTCATGGTGAGTCTCCTCATATTTCTTTAACTTTTTCTCCTTCCCATTGGTTTATTCTGATTTTGGTTGTCTTTGGGTTAGTATTAATGGAATATTCCACTAGATAATAATGTAATCATCTCGATATAGTGGGTATTTCATGAATCCCATCTAAAGTATTTCCCAAGACAATGTCTGTACATTGTTACCCATTGTTTTCATATAGGTATGTTGTAATTTGAGTTTTCCAAGTTTTTTGTGTCAATTAAATGAAATTTATTATGGTTTTGGTTCTAATTGATAATTATTTAGCCTAGGTAGTTTCCAAGAGCATGGAATAAACCTCCTAGGGATGGCTAGTAGTAGTTTGGTGTAGTGAGAGTGCTCGATGAGTACTTTAGCATTTATGACTAGGTTATTTTTAATTGGTTAAATATATATTAGTTGATTAATTGATTATAATTTGATTATAATTAATTAAATTGTTTTTTCTATGGTATTTAAGACCATGGATTGTTTGGGCATTGGCTTCTTGACTTATATAGGCATGGTGAGCCTAGGCAGTGCTACTAGACCTTGTGGTTTAGATGGATGTGGCATCAAATGAGGTAGGTGGTATTTGGTTCCTTCCCTTATGGTTTTATATTCTATTTATGTGGAACATGGAATTTTTTCATGCCACATAGAAAATCTACATGGTTAAATTAAGTTAATTTCTTAATTAAATTATCAATTAGATTGTTTAAATTAATTAAAAATTTAACTAATTAAATCAAATACCTATGGTTGAGATGCACAAAGTGATAAGTCCACTAAGGACCATGTCCACTAGATTTATGCCTAGTCATTTATATATTATACCTTGATTTTTGACTTATGAACCAAGATAATATAACCCCCATGAGGGGGGTTCATTAAAAATGAACTAAATATTAAGTATGTTGGCCTGTATAGTCCTTTAATGAATTAAGATTTCTTATAGCCTTAATAATTATAGTTAGTACTAGAAATAGAAGTGGGATAATTTAAACCTATTATTGTTATTTTGGATTGAGCCATGGTACCCTAGTGTGTTTTGGTGTTATGGAGACCTCAGTGGGTGTATGTGATGGGTAATGCAGAGAGAACGTGTTCGGTGTCACTTTAGAACCTGATAAAAACTCATAAGGCCTATTAGGATAAACTTTATTTGTGACCTAAATAATTATAATTGTAATGTTAAATTTAAATGAGATAGTATTATTAATGGGGTGGATTCTCTGTGTGTTCATTATTCTTTCGATTAACCAGGGATGGCCTTTCCCCTGGGTTCATTTGTTTTTATCAGTTTATTTTATTATGATTGTGATGATAAAATATAAAATTCCCTAGTGTGGTATTTTATTATGTATGGAATAATCCCTCAGGGAAGTTTTGGTGTGTTGTAAATAAAACACCCTTAGGTGAGTTCGGTGATAAATAAATAAAACTCCTTTAAGGGAGGTCCATGATAATTAAAGAAAAACCCATTAGGATAGGTATATAATACAATGGAAAACACTCTTTATGGTGGTCTATGATACGTTATCTAGTATTCACCCATGAGTCAGTTTGATACTAGTTGTAATTCTCACCATGATGCGCTTATAGACACTCCTACACTGGAAAAAGCAGGTATGGTCGATCGGGGTTGGGGACTCAAGGATCTATGGTGATTATTTATTTATTTTTCTACAATTATATAATGATTATAGTTGAGAATGTCACATGCACATATCACTAAATTGTAAGTTATGTATGGGATTGTGTTGATGGTTCCCTAATGATTAATTTACTCACACCCTTCTTGATATTCCATTAAAATTAGGTACCTGAGAAGATGCTCACTTGGTTGTAGTTACAGGTTTGGTCGAGGCCTGAATTTTGATTGTTGAGAAGGATAGCTCAGAGTCTATAGATTGGGATGAGGTAAGTCTTGGAGTTAGGAGTATGGCCTCATTTTTATTTTATTTTCTTTATTTTATTTATTTATCTTGTATATGTGATCATACCAGTGGGTGATCTGTTTTGTATGCCATAATGATTGTGTGATTATGTATGTAGTATCTCATTTATTACTATTGGATATGTTTACTACTTCTAGTCGCTTTGATGTTTGTTTTAGTTGATGTTTCACTATTTTTATATTATTTATCACTATGATATAGGGGTTATATTCTCTCCATTTTTACTCCTTAGAACCCCACTAGTAATTGGTATCCTATGACATATAGAGATGCACACCTAAGGTCACATAGAACCACTAATCTAATTACAATTCATAGTGATCTGGGTCAGGATGATACTTATCCTTTATTATTTTATCATTGAAGTAATTTATTGCATTCATTTACTTGATATAAAAACCTTTTTCTTCATCACTTGAATGAAAATACTAAGCTTAATCCATAAAATATTCTTCAATTTTAAACTCTTATACATACTAAAAATAATTTTTTAATTTATAAATGGTAAATATACCCTTTAAAATATTAAAAAAAAATCTATAGTATTTATATATAATTTAGTATCTCTATATATTTTCTTGTGATCTATTAGGTATTGTGGGAAAATTAGTATCCATTGTTTTGGATTTCCATGGTGGAAACATTTCCCCCACATTAGAACACTTCCCTTAAGTTTAAATGACCAAGTATAAATATTGGACCCTATAATAATTTTTTCTTTCTTAAACTTTTACCCTTTTACGTTTTCAACAAGCATCAAATCTTTTACCTCCCATGTCCATATCAGTTATCTTCAATATTTAGATGATATTTGTTATACTTTTATTAAACTTGTTCATATTTTAATTCAAAATAAATTATTATAATATTTTTTGTATTGATTATAAAATAGATCAAATCTATAGTTCTAGCCTTAAAGAAGACCCCAATCTCTCTGAGTCATTAACATACCCAATAATATTGTGTACATGAGGTTTTACTAAACTTAATTTATTCATTTTGAATCTAAAATGATTTTGAAACCATTGAGATAATGTTTCTTATTCTTTTCATAAGAACCAACATTCTCTTATGAAACTAATTCACTAGTCAATTATTCATGAAGGGGTTGATTTAATACATAAAAATTTTCTTCTTACTTAAGAACTATTTTTAATTTTTTTTACCAGTCTAAGAATTGTTTTTGTAAAACATCTCATTTTCAATAATTGATCTCAAATTCAAGTTTTAGGATGATTATGATGATGTCATTTTTATCTATAATATATTTTTTATGAGATGAATATCATATTTTACAATAATTTAATAAGGATATATATTAAATGTTCTCCCACTAAAATTATTCTCTCTATTTAATATATGTCATATCCATTAGTGATCAAAGATTTATATTTAATTTAAAGGTTTTTAAAGGTATGGATATTATCCAAATCATAGCAATAAACAACCCCAATTTTCATAAAACCCAAGGTCTATTTATATGTTTGAAATAAATAATAAAATAAAGAATAGAATGATTTATTCACTATTTATCTAGCATTTTTACATGAGTTTGATAATTTTAACTAAGAATACTCCAAAGGAATCCTTCCTACTAGGTTTTCCATGAGATATAAAAATTTCTCAAAGCTCAAGAAGGATCTATCTCCATACCATGATTTACTATAACCTTTTTTAAAGGTAGGATATGATAAGAGCTAAAAACAAACTTCATATTTGAGAAGTTTCTAACACTAGAAATAAATTCATCAAATGTAATAATATATTTAAATATTAAAATAATTTATATAGTCCTATATACACCTCAAACATTCATCATATTCATGGTACATTTCACAAATGTTATCCAATGTTTCAACACTTGAAACAATTTTTTTAGTCATCACATTGACTATTTAATGTTTAAAAATCAATCTTGAGGTTCATAACTCCTCATGATTATCATAACATGATAATCATCTTAGTTTGATAGCTTTTTAAGTGGGATAATTAATAATCCAACATGTTATCACATAACATGCATGAACATGCACTTCACCATGATGTAAGGTCCCTCATTACATCATGATGGATTCTATCATATAATACTACATGGCCTCATCCACCACCTTGTGGTTATGTTTTTTAGTGAATATTCCCAAAAAATTATCACTTGAACTAAAGCCTCATAGATTTAGTGCACTTCTATCTCATGTAATATTATATGTAAAAAAATTTAAAACCATGACCAAAACTCATTTTAAATGTCTTCTAAAACACCTTTTGGAAGGAAATTATACATTTCTGCCTTATGTTTCATCATATATAACAAATTTTAAAAATCCATACACAAATTATATTGGATATCCTCTAATACACTTTTAGGGTAGATCTAAATGTTTTATAAACTTGATCATTGTTCACATGAATGAAAAGTGTAACCCCAATAGCCTTTATAAAATTAAAAAAATTATGAATCCTCTAATCCATAAATGTAAGCACAGAGAAAATTCTAGCAAAGTATTAATGATACTCAATATACAAAGGGATATAGTGTGATCTCTATCAAACACATGTATCTTGATACCTGAATCCACCTATTATATCATATACAAGTATGAATAATCATATATTTCCTTTTTACAAGACATCGAGTGACCACATAACATGAATTATATCAATCCTATATAGCATACTCAAAAATTCTCGATGCTCTGATTAGATACTGACAAGGTCAATGAATACATCACAAATCATTCATCTAAGTTGATGAGAACATCACATCCACCTCATCTAGGTAGATAAGTACATCACATGTAAATTATATAAGTATGGTCACACAATTCCTTATTATATCTCAGTCGAGGGCATAAATTTTATACACATCATATGAGAGGACAAATTTTATCTTGGTTAAGTTTCAACTGATGACATGGTCAATAACATACCCAACCACCCCTGAATAGATCATCCTCAAGGATGGAATAATAAAGGTATCGATGTATAAAGGTTATAATTATATGTATATTTATAACCTCAATTATGGGGATTCAATATAAAATATACACACCTAACATACTGAATATGTATTGTATAACACTCCTTGTTATATAATTGGTGGATTATCCAGCACAAAAAACTCCATTTATGTCCCATGATATTATTTTATATCTCTATATAAAATCCTAAAAATGATAAACTTAAAATTTAGTCACAAAATAAAATACTATATAATGAACATTGGTTAGTGATAACACAAATTCATACTTTGAGAGGTCAATTATCCTTTTATTTGCTCAATATTTGCAGCTAATGTGAAAGAATGATAAAGTGGATACTGGATTTTGTATAATATAATACATTTTATGTTCTTAAACAAATTTAATAATATTATAAAAATCATACATAAGAAATTGTTTAATCATATTCTATATGATATAACACAATAGAGTATTTATGTTTGATATACATTTAAAGTTTTGTTAAACTCATTTTATTTCTATATAATTACTAGAATATCTTTATCTGACCATTTTATAAAACCCTCCAACTAAACTCCTTTAGTAAGTAACACCTATAATGAAAATATTTTTGAATAATAGTGATAATTTGGAATCAAATTCCTATTATTCAACTCTTTGAAAATAGTATTCAAACTTATTTACTTCAAAAAATCAAATGTTGTGATGTTAATAAATTCTTTTATTAGTTTATCCCTCTTTTTAAGTTCATCATCGTCATCATTATTAGAACCATTATTTAAAAAAATATTTGATATTAGTATTGGGAACCAAAATTAACACTTTATTTTATTTTATCTTTACCAACACATCATGTACTCATTTAGGATATAAAGTGAAATTCACTTCGTTATGGTAACTAAATGTAAATATTTATATTTCTCTTTACCAACATACCCTAAACTATTTTAGCACATTAAGTGACATTAAATTTCAATTATTGAAAAGAATAATATTTTATTTGTTTTACTTGAACTTCTCCAAGACAAAACATAATCCCACTAGCCTCTTAGAAACTAAATTCTCTTCAGAATATAATGCTAAGATACATAAAATATTTTTTGTTATCAAATAACACTTATTTCCTTTAGTGTAAATATTTGAAAAACAAACTATTAAAAACCATATATAATATGGAATTATATGTGTTTAGAGTATTATTTTGAAAATAATATTTTATTATTAAAAATATAACAGTGAAGGTGGTGAAAACTATTTCCATTATATTTTATAAAATATCATAGATTAACTATTTTATCCCAAATAAAATCCTTTGTATCCTTATCTTATTTACATTTCTCTTTTCCAACATACCCTAAATTGTTTTGGGACATTAAGTAACATTTAATTTTAGTTTTTTATTAGCATAATATTTTATATTATTTTTTACTTGAACTTATCTAAGTCCAAACATACTCGTGCTAGCCTCTTAGAAACTATTTTCTCCTAAAAATATCATGTTAAGATACGCAAACTCTTTTGTTTTAGGAAATGAAACTTATTTCCTTTAGTGGTAATATTTAACAAGTAAAATAGTAAAAACCATATATAATATTATATTCTATGTGTTTATAAACTTATTATGAAAAGAAGACTTTATTATTTAAAATATTCCACTGAAGTTGGTGGGAAATCTTTCCCTTATATTTTAACAAATGTCATGAATAAACTATTTTAACTCTAATAAAACTCATTTTATATTTATTCTATTTTCATGCATGTTATATAGTTTTAATTAATCATAAACCATGTGTTTTAAATCATCTCATTCTGTTCATAATAACTCTTTGTTTACAAATAACATCTCTTATCATATAATAGAAAATAATATGAAAATACATATCTTTTATTTAGATCCACATTAGCTTGAAATAATCCTTTATATTCAATTATTTGATTTAGAAACACTTCTCTTCATCATTTTAATATAAAATTTAAGCACTATAAATTTTTACCATTATTTTTAACTTATATATATTTACAACATTTGTAAAATATACATTTGGTATTATATACCCTTAAAAATACTAATAATTGATTCCATAAAAATAATACCTAATATGTACTCTCCATGGAGTTTCTTAAATTACCTTAAGGTATCATAGATAATTACATCCTATGAAAATGTTAACCTTCCATTCGTATAAATATTTTAGGTTCCAAAAAAATGTTATTGCTTACTCAAAAAATATTTCTAGACTTTTTAAAAAACTTTTCTTCTTCTGGTTTGAACTTTTACCCACTTTTATACAGTTCCATAACCTAGACATCTCATGCCCAATTAATATATATCAATCTGTGAAGTTTATTCTATTAATATTTTACTTCTATAAAATTGATCTCAAAGTCATATTGTATTATAATGATGTAATTTTTATCTACAAATGAATCTTTTATTAGATGAGTATCATGTTTTATGTGAATTTAATAATGTTTTTTATTAAATGTGATTATACTAAAATGATGAACACTTTTAAACCCATAAGTCACACGAGATTCATATTTCACTATGTGATGAATTTTCTTTATCCTTTATCTCATATATTAGTTATTTAGGTTGTCTACTATTCCAATCATATCATAAATGACTCTTAGATGGTTGGTAAAAACAACTCCCTACCCAATCCATCATATGGATAAACTCAACAATATTTATATTTAATCAACCCCAATTGTTTCCCAATTAATTTTAACCCAAAATAAATCATTAAAAATGTGAACCTAATCATATTAGGTTTACCTATTACTTTTTTTACTTACATAAGATAATCCAAGGGCACCCTATTTAGGCAGAACCTACCCAGTTGAAGGACTGAGACCTTGATAAATTTTTTCTTTTGAAGGAATCTAACACTTAGTATTTTTAAAGGGGATTTAATCTCACCATCCTATATCATGTTTTCCCTTTTCATATATCTATGTTTATAATGATTTAGTTTGGAATACACATTCTATGAATTTGGAAATGTGTGAATGTAGTTGGATTTTAATTTGGGTCAGTAATAAAAGTTATGAGTTTTGTAAAGAGTTACACATCAATATGGTTTGAACTTATTTATTAATTATGTATTTTTAATCTCACTTCTTTCTTGGTTAAGTTTACAGTGTAAAATTTTCTAAGTAAAAGGTCATTGGTATGAAGGTCTCTATTAAGATCCTTCTGTTTAAGTCACTGGTTCAGGATACTGTTGGAGAGGTTACCGCTAGAAGGTTACCGCTAGAAGGTTACCGCTAGAAGGTTACCGCTAGAAGGTTACCACTATAAGGTTACCGCTAGAAGGTTACCACTAGAAGGTTACCACTAGAAGGTTACCCTTAGAAGGTTACCCCTAGAAGGATACTGCTAGAAGGTTACCGCTAGAAGGTTACCGCTAGAAAGGTTACCGCTGAGGAACCTTACCATTGAGTTACCAATACAAGTTCACCGCTATGAGTCTACCACTCAAGGGATACTATTGTAGAGCTACCACTAGAGGTTACTAGTACAAGTTCACTGATGTGAAGCCTACCGCTAGAATCTTACTAAAGTCACCGCTAAAAGGTTACTGTTAGAAGGTTACCATTTTAAGATTACGGCTACAAGGTTATTCTTATAAAGTTACCACTGGAAGTCTATTGGTGAAAGGTTACTGCTGGAATAACCTTTGGAATTCACAAGTCTACTACTGATAAGCCTGTTGATGAAACCTACCATTGTAAGGCTACAGCTGATAATCCTACCATTGAAAAGGCTATCACTACAAGTCTACCGAAACCTATACTCTTCTACTCTATACATTGTCAATTTTCTTAAGATTATTCTAACGGTCATATTTGGTAAATTTAATGCTTCTAACATTAATTAATGTTTATTGTAGACATATTTGGAGACCGTACAAGGTACGATGAAGACCGCATGTGTCTTGATCATTCCTACTATCGGATCTCAAGAACAAAATAGAAAATTGAGCTATAGAAGACAATATGGGGTGTGTGAGAGATATTACATGACAGACCTGAAGAAAAAGAAGAATATACTAGCACCTACATATTGAACCCAAGAGCTTCACAAATATCATTTGGGAGAAAAAAAATCAAGGTTGCTTTGATGTTCTTCATCGAATCTCTTTCAAACCAAGAAGTTGAACACCTCAGTACCTGGAAGCCAGAACCTGAAGTTCTGACGCTCTATTTTGGAGACAAATTCTACAGAAAGACTCAAACTAAAATTTCTTCACACCAAGGAGTCCAGAGATAAACTGAAAACACATAAATACTTCTAAACTCAATCCTCATAACATTATCTCTATTGTGTTATTTATCATACATTTCTGAGTAGTGTGTGTTTGTCTGTTACACACACACTGTCTCCTATGCTTAAACTGTAGGATACTAAAAATCCTCACACTAAACATTCATTACATTTTTTCGCACATACAACTATGGAATAGGCCGTGTGTGGATTGTTTGTTTGTTTTTCCCATGAATAACTATGGTATAGGTTGTGAGACATGGACAGTTTGAGAAAACTATTGTAAAGCCTGATATAGGTTGTGTGTCAAGTTTATTAATATAAAATGCTTGGTGGAAGGTGATCACCAAGTGGAGAGGATTAATTATCAGCTTGAGACTGAACCTCTTATTTAATTCTGTTGGGTACTTTATTTTGTAATATTCTATTTTTCTATTTTCTGTTTCCTATAATTTCAAAAACATAAAATTATTTTACATTAACTCCGATAGTTAGTTTTGGTTGGTGTGTATATGTGTTTAATTCAGTAAACTTGTTTCAAAAGTTGGATAAGTTTTTACAATGATTCAACTGAGGACTAATAAACCTTTGAGAGACTTGTTGATAAATTGAACATTTATATATCTACTACCTCAATTAACTAGGCTATTTCAAATTAGGGGATTTTATCATAAAGTTTTTAACAGAAATTTTATGTAGGAACTCAACTCACCCCCCTCTTGAGTTTCCACCTTGACCAAAATTTGGTATCAAGGGTGTGTTTATTGATACCATCAGAAATGTTTTTCAAGATTTTTAAATTATTTTCAACTGTGATTTTAGTTGTATCTTAAAGATCTTAAAATTCTTTCCATATCTAAATTTTCAGTTCTTTAAATTCTAGTCAGCTATGGATAACCTAGTTGAGGGTGTAGATACTAATAATACACCTTTATTTAATGGTAATAATTATGCTCGGTGGAATTTGAAAATAAAAATGTATCTAGAGAGCATGGGTCCTGAAATTTGGGACACAATTTAAGAACATGCATTACCTACTACTGCTAGGGACACATGGTCTCAGTTTACTAAATCTACGTATAATAATAAATGTAAATAAATGAATTCATTGCATTGTGCTTTAGGTGATGAAGAATTCAATAGAATATCTTCCTATAAAATTGCATAAGAAATTTGGGATACTTTTTTGTTTCCTATGAGGGAACAACCAATGTTAAAGCAATGATATTAAATACTTATACTATTAAATATGATAATTTTAAAATGAATCCTGATGAACCTATCTTTGAAATGTATCTCAGGTTTAATGAAATAGTAAATACCATGAGTCTTCTTGGGAAACCAGTGGACATAAAGGATCAGATTATGAGATTGCTTTGATGCATACCTGACAGATGGATAGAAACTTTTGTTTCTATTCAAGAATCTTGTGACATAAGTAAGCTACCAGTGAAGGAAATAATTGGAAAACTCATGATGTACGAAGAAGAGATTAAGGTGAATCAAGAAGAAGATAAAGAACCAAGAAATAAATTTGTAGCATTCAAGACTGTTAACTCAAAGATAAAAGATAAGGAAAAGGTTCAAGTTCTTGTAGACAGTTCGACCAGTGAAGATTCAGATTATGACAGTGATGAGAAGATAGCTCATATTGCTAGAATATTAAAAAATTTCTACCGAAATAATAAGCTCTTTAGAAATTAATACTATAGAGGAAGGTATGATAGTAAAGGACATTGGAAAAAGGATAGAAAATGGAATGACAACACAAATGAGATAATATAATATGAGTGTAAATGAAAAGGTCATGTGAATGCTGATTGCCCCAAACTGAAATTTAAGAAGAAATATGAAGACAATGGAAAGGGATATAAAAAGGCTATGAAAGATACTTGGAGATCTTTAGAATATAGCTCCAGTGGATCTGACACTTCTGATACTGAACAGAACAATCATGTAAACCTATGTTTCATGATAGAAACATTTGAGGAAAATTTTCTAAAGAGCTGTAAAACTCTATGGTACTTGGACAGTGGACGTTCAAGACATATGAAAGGAAACTATTCATGCTTCAAGAGCTTAATAAAAGTTTATGGTGGACATGTTACATTTAGTAATAATTCTAAGGTAAATATTGTCGGCTTAGGCCAAATTGGTAACCCTAATACTATATTAATTTCAAAATTACTTTTTGTTGATGGGTTAAAGTACAATCTACTTCATATCTCTCAGTTGTGTGGTGATGGTTTTAATGTTATGTTTTAAAATGATGTATGCAATGTTTTTAATTCTAAAAATGATTTAATATTCACTGCTCATAGAAATTAAAATGTATATACTGTTGATTTAAACTCTTTAGCTAAGAAAAATGTTTCTTATTTAAATGATTTTTATAAGGAATCTTGGTTATGGAACAGAAGATTAGGACACTGCAATGTGAACTCACTTAGGAAAATAACTAGGAAAGGTTTAGTTATAGACTTACCTAAATTGGAATTCCCACTTAACAAAGTTTGTAATCCTTGTCAAAAGGTAAAACAACACAAAGTTTATTTCAAACCAAAGAAATAATTCTCAACTTCTCAACCGCTTGAGTTGGTTCACATGGATTTTTTTGGACCATTTATAGTTTCAAGTTTAAATGGGAATTACTATGTATATGTTCTTGTAGATTATTTTTCTAGATACACTTGGTTATAATTTCTAGCTCACAAAATTGAAGCATGTTCTTACTTCATTAAATATTCCATGTCTGTGGAAAATCTTAGTGGACTTAGAATTAAGACCTTGAGAAGTGATCATGGTCATGAATTTGAAAATTAGGAGTTTAAATATTTTTTATCACATAATGTATATAATCACAATTTCTCTACTCCTAGAACACCTCAACAAAATTGAGTTGTAGAAAGAAGAAATAGGACACTTCAAGATATTGCTCGGACTATTCTTAATGAGTATAACTTGCCTGTCTATTTTTGGGTTGAAGCTGTTAATACAGCTTGTTACATCATCAATAGAGTTTTAATTAGATATGTTCTTAAGAAGGCCTCTTATTATATATGTAACAATAGGATGCCTAAGGTTAATTACTTTAGTGTTTTTGGTTTCAAAGTCTTTATCCTTAACACTAGGGATAATCTCGACAAATTTGCTTCCAAAAGTGATGAAGGAATTTTCCTAGGTTACTCAATCTCTTATGAAGCCTATAGAGTATTCAATAAGAGAACCAAATGTGTGGAACAATCAGTTTATGTAAAATTTTATGAGACTGATCCACATGAACCTAAAACCACTCTAGAATATCTTGAGGAAGATATATCAATTCTAGACCTTAATGATAAAAACAATGAACCCGTAGTGAAAACAACTAGTTCTAGAAATTTTCCAGAATCTGAGCCTGTTTAATCTAAACCTATAGACAACCATGAGGAGTCTAGTCTAACCCTTTCTAGAGGTATTAGAACTCTCCAGAATCATCCTTTAGATGCTGTAGTAAGTGATCTAAATAGAGGAACATAAACTAGAGATTCTCTAAGAAACCAGGTTGAACATCAATATTTTCTTTCACATCTTAAACCCAAAAATATTAATGATTCTATCAATGATGAATTTTGGGTGATAGTTATGCAAGAATAATTAAATCAGTTTTAAAGAAACAAAGTTTGGGAATTAGTAGAAATACCAAAGGAAACTTTGACCATAGGCACTAAATGGGTGTTTAGAAACAAATTTGATGAGTCTGGAAATATATTTAGAAACAAGGCTAGATTAGTTGCACAACGATATAGTTAAGAAGAAGGAATAGACTATGAAGAAACCTTTGCACCTATAGCTAAACTATAACCCATTAGGATACTACTTTCTTATGAAGATCATCTAAATTTTAAACTTTATACAATGGATTTTAAAAGTGAATTTATAAATGGGTATATAGTTGAGGATGTATTTTTTGAACAACCCCATGGCTTTACAAATCCCTATTTTTTGAATCATGTTTTTAAACTTTCTAAAGCTTTATATGGTCTAAAACAATCTCCTAGAGCTTGGTATGATAGACTCAGTTCTTTTCTTATTTAAAAAGGTTTTATTAAAGGGATAGTTGATCCTAATATTTTTATTAAAAGGATTTCCAAAGATGTTTTAATAGTACAAATTTATGTAGATGACATTATTTTTGGATCTTCTAAAAATTCTTTATGTACTAATTTTTCAAAGATGATACCAAATGAATTTGAAATGAGTCTAATGGGGGTACATAAATTTTTCCTTGGATTTCAAATCTTTCAAAATAAAAATGGTATTTTTTTAAATCAAAGTAAATATAATAAGGATATTTTGAAATGTTTTGGTTTGGATAGTAATAAAGGTAGTGATACACCTATGAGTGACACTTGTAAGTTTGACGCTGATGAAACTGGTAAACTAGTGGATCAAACCAATTACAGAGGTATGATTGGGAGTTTACTCTACTTTACTGCTAGCCAACTTGATATTATGTTCAGTGTATGTATGTTTTCTCATTTTCAAGCCAATCCGAAATAATCTCATTTAACTACTGTTAAAAGTATTTTTAAATATCTAAAGTATACTACCAACTTAGGACTATTTTATCAAAGAAAAAAATCATTTGATTTGATAAGTTTTTTCAGATGCTGAATTTTTTAGTTGCAAGTTAGATAGAAATATTGCCTCTGGAACATGTCACATTTTGGGAAATTCACTAGTATCATGGTGTAGTAAGAAACAGAATTTTGTTGCATTATTCACTATTGAAGATGAATATATAGCTACTGGAAGTTGTTGTGCTCAAATTCTGTGGATGAAACCCACATTACTAGACTATGGATATCAATTTAAACATGTATCTATAAATTGTGATAATAAAAGTGCTATTAGCATATCTAAAAATACATTATCTCATTCTAGGACAAATCATATTGATGTGAGACATCACTTTTTGAGAGATCATTATCAAAAAGGTGATATCACTGAACATAAATTGGCTGATATATTCAAAAATCCTTTAAATTATGAGAGGTTAAATTACATCAAACATGAGTTAGGTATGATTAATTTTAGTTAGGACACCTCACCGTTAGGACACCTTATCGTTGGACCTCGCCGTTAGGACACCTTACCGTTGGACCTAACCGTTAGGACACCACACCATTGGACCTCACCATTAGGACACCTCACTGTTGGACCTTTCCATTAGAACACCTCACCATTGGACCTCACCATTAGGATACCTCACCATTGGACCTCACCGATAGACCTTACTGTTGTCACCTTACCGCTAGTCGACCTTACTGATAGGTCCTGGACTTAGTGTTTTCTGCTGGAATCTAAAATGTTTCAATTTTATTTATTTCATTTACTCAATTTGTTTTTAGATCCCTAAATGATAAAAAAAGTGCTAAGTCACATTTTGATCCACTTCAATCCTCTCCTGAGCCTTTTTCTCCTAAAGCCTTGAACCTAACCTAATGTTAAAACCCTCGAACCGCATCAAATTGTAATGGAAAGAGTAAAGAGACCAATGGTTGGTGATGAAGGAGATGCACCGAACCCTAAGAGATCGTGAGCTGAGTCTAGTGGTGAAAGAACAGTTATGGAAAAGCCGATCAATCCTTATTTTTCGAAGAGGGAAATCATGGTTGAGAAATAATTAAGTTTAGAATGGATATTTTCAAGAAAGTCTTTATTTCTGAAGGAAATCAAAACTCAAGACTGGGTAGAATGCCTTGTAAACAACAATAGACCATATTACCTGAAGCTAGTAAAAGAGTTTTATGAGTTTCTGGAGTTCAAAAAATATGGGGATGAGAACTGAATGCTTTCAAAGGTAAATAGATTTAGTGTGAGATTCTCTTCTATTGAATGGGATGAATGTTTAAGAGTCCCACATGAAGGCTTATTTGACTATTATTCTGTATTTGTGCCTCCTACTAGTGATATTTTCTACTATGAAGAGGCTCTGGTCAAACTGAGAGGGAATGGAATCCCTAGAAAGGTAATTTCTGCTGAGATGGATGGGGAAAACAGATTACTATTTAAGTTTATCCAACATTTCTTGAGTCCCAAGAGAGGGCACTTTTCTAGTTTGAAATATCATGACATATTTTTGTTGTATTTGTTGAATCATAGACAAAGGATAAACCTTTGCAGATTTTTTATGGTTCAGTTAGAGGATATTACTGGGCCTTCTTCCAAGTCAAATTCTTTGTTTCATGCCAAGTTGTTATCTTTGATGTTGAAAGTGAAAGTTGTTGCTAGAAATAAGGAAGAAACCATAGTTTTAAAGGACAAATTCTATATTACCAAATTGATCTAGAAGTGTATAAAGATAAACTAGAACCATTGGAAAAGGGAATGGGTGAATGATGAGGCTAAGCTATATGAAGACTTCAACCCTGTTTTCAATCCTACTAGGCCAAAGGATAAAAGAGATTCAGGTTTAAAACCTGATGAAGTGGAACCAGTGTATTCAGATGAAGAAGAGGAGTTTTTTGTTGTGAAAGAAAGAGAGGATTCTCCTATAGATGATAGGAGTGATCCGGACCTTCCATTAAGTCCCCATGTTGGAGTTGTATCATTTGGTGAGCCTAGTCCACAAAAGGAATTTCCCAGGAGAGAGACTATCCTAAGGGACACTTATGATGAGGAAAACACTGAAGAAGAATGTGAGGAGAATGTATTAAGAGACATTACTATTGGAGAGACCTAAGAGGAGGAGAATGAAGTTGACTCTGATCATGAGAAGTCTGAAACATCTTATGATGGTAAAATTGAAGAATAATGCCTAAGTATTAGTCCTTTGATAGGATTTACAGAAATGGAATAGAATGAAAAGGAGGAGGAAGTTGAATCTATTGGAATTGCAATATAAGTGGTTGAAGATTCTATAGAATAAGTAGTAGTAGAATCTACTAATGATTCAATTGATCAAGGAAGAATGGAAGAGGAGGATGTAGTTATCCAGGAGGAAGCTTCAAGTGAGGGGGAGGAACCTATTACCACAGGTTCAGTTTTTGTTATTCTTGAAATATAAGGTTGGTCATAGGACCTTGGATTCATGGTTTTGGGATTAGACTATGAAGACTCTGAAGATGACAAGCCTAATAGAAGACCTCCAGTTCATTCTATTTCAGAGACCGCTATAATGAAACCAGTGGTTCTTCTACCTCAAGATTATGTAAATAAGGATGATTTTGAGTCATTAAAATCAAATTTGCAGAGATTCTATGATAAAAGATCCATTCGGATAGAGAGAATAGTGGCTTTGAATCAAGAGCTTGTAGCATCTGTTTTGGAAATAATAATGTCTAGAATTCAATCAAATCTGCTACATGAAGTGAAGGAATGCCAGAATCAGGTAAGAGCCTTGGTAGAATCTGTGTAGACTATGAAATAGTCATTTGTGAGTTTAGACTCATATATGGATTCATGGGATCAAGTGGAAAAAGACATTCGGTATGTTAAGAGTGTTGTCCAATAGATGGTAATTGTGTTTGAGGACTTTAAGAAGTCTATGGAAGCACATGTGAATGGTTAGGATGGTGATTTGAAGAGGTTGATCAGTGGTTTGACTAAGTCTTTTAAGGAGATAGTGGATTTTACCATGGAACCTATGTGTGCATCTTCTTCCTCATCTGCCTCTCCTCCTGTTGATCTAATGGCCTTCAGATTAGTTTTTAGAGAAGAAATGGAGAGTCTATTTGGTGAAAGTACCTCAGATCCTCAGTCTTTGACTCGTGTAATTTCCACTACTAGATAAATTCATAAGCTTGTAGGTGATTACATGAGGAAGTATACACAAGATCAGAAGGCAATTACAGAGAAAATTGACTTCTATTATAAAAGGGTTTATACTAAGCATCATATTGATAGTTATTTCAAGTTGTTGTTGGAGAACTTAAGGATACCTCCTGTCACTCAGGCCTTTAAGGATCAAGTTAGCAGTATTAGAGAGTTTACTCCTACTTTGGAAAATTTTGTGAATAATAATGATGATTTCATATCATCTATGGAAATAGGAGGCAGAATCATTATAGATTTCAGGAACCTCCTTCTGCCATTTCTCTATATGAGTTGTACTCTTATTATTGTCCCTCCAGCCTTGCCTTCTTCCTTAGCTGCATAAGGATCTACTAGTGCTTCCCCTTTATTGAATCCTACATAGGCCATCAGAAGCATGACTCCTATAATTCCTCAGATATCCACTCATTATCAGTCTACTAATTCTTCTATAGTAGCTCCTCCTACCTTGATTACTATTATACCTAGGCTTGTACCTCCATCTTCTGACCCTGCCTCCTCACCTCCCAAAGGAAAATCTCCCTTGGACATCTCTGAAGTGGATTGATTGTCGGCTATCTTATTTGATAGGGATCATTGTAATATTTTTTTTATAATGTACTCTTGTTTCATTAATACAAATATCTCCTTTTGTCTCCTTTTATCTTTTTTTTTATAATCACAAAGGGGGAGAATTTTTAAGATTGTAATTGGAGCCCTTGAATATATGACATTTCTATAGATTTATACTTTAATATATTTTCAATAATAAATTTATTCTATAATACATATTTATTATAGATATAATTCAATATGTTTTCATTTGGATTTTGATATTTTAGTTGAAAAGGTTTTAGCCCTGATACAATGTATATTGATACCACTAAAGAGATTAGAAAATGTACATAACTCTGATACAATAATACTTATTCTAAAATTCACTGCCATAATTTGTGATTATCAAAAAGGGGGAGAATGTTGGACTCACCTATTTTGATAATCCCAAATCATGTTTCATTTATATGATAATCATTTTTCATTAGTTTTTATAGTTTTTATCATGTAACAATTATGTATTTTTAATCTCACTACTTTCTTGGTTAAGTTTACAGTGTAAAATTTTCTAAGTAAAAGGTCACTGATATGAAGGTCTCTGTTAAGATCCTTCTATTTAAGTCATCAGTTGAGGCTACTGTTGGAGAGGTTACCGCTATAAGGTTACCTCTAGAAGGTAACTTATAGAAGGTTACAGCAAGAAGGTTATCGTTAGAAGTTTGCCACTAGAATGTTACCGCTAGAAGGTTACCGCTAGAAGGTTACCGCTGAGGAACCTAACCACTGAGTTACCAATCTAAGTTCCCCACTACGAGTCTACCACTCAAGGGATACTGTTGTAGATCTACCACTAGAGATTACTGGTACAAGGTCACTGATGTGAAGCCTACTGCTAGAATCTTACTAAAGTCACCAATAAAATGTTACTATTATAAGGTTATTGTTTTAAGCTTGCAGCTACAAGGTTGTTGTTATGAAGTTACCACTAGAAGTCTACTGATGAAAGGTTACTGCAAGAAGAGCCTTTGGAATTCACAAGTCTATCACTGATAATTCTACTGATAAAGCCTACTGTTGAAAGGCTACCACTGATAAGTCTACCGTTGAGAAGGCTATTGCTGCCAGTCTACCGATACCTATACTCTTCTACTCTATACTTTTTTAATTTTCTTAAGATTATTCTAACAGTCATATTTGGTAAATTTAATGATTCTGACATTAATTAATGTTGATTATAGACATATTTAGAGACTGTATGAGGTATGATGAAGACCGCACATGGATTGATTATTCCTACTATCGGATCTCAAGAATAAAATAAAATATCGAGCTAGAGAAGAAAATGCAGGGTGTGTGAGAGATATTACACGACAAACCTAAAGAACAAGGAAAATATACCAGCACATACATTTTAAACCCAAGAGATTCACTAAGATAATTTGGGAGAAAAAATTCAAGGTTGCCTTATTGTGCTTCATCTAATCTCTTTCAAACCAAGAAGATGAACACCTTAGTACCTAGAAGCTATAACCTAAAGTTGTGACACTCTGCTTTGGAGACAACTTCCAGAGAAGGACTCAAACTACAATTTCTTTGCACCAAGGAGTCCAGAGATGAACTGCAAACACATTGAGCCTTCTAAACTCAATCCTCATAACATTAGCTCTATTGTGTTCTTTATCTTACATTTCTGAGTAGTGTGTGTTTGTCGGTTACACACACACTTTCTACTGTGATTAAACTAGAGGGTACTGAAAATCCTCACACCAAACATTCCTTATATTTTTCCCCCGCGTATAACTATGGAAGAGTTCATGTGTGGCCTAGTTGTTTGTTTCTTCTATGAATAACTGGGGTAGAGGTT
Source organism: Viscum album (assembly GCA_963277665.1). NCBI lineage: Eukaryota > Viridiplantae > Streptophyta > Magnoliopsida > Santalales > Viscaceae > Viscum > Viscum album. Next base: position 707,538,066 of record OY728147.1, on the reverse strand, counting down.
GTGAGACCTGGACAGTTTGTGAAAACTGTTGTAAAGCTCGATAAGGTCTGTGTATCAAGTTTATTAATATAAACTTCTTGGTGGTAGGTGATCACTAAGTGGAGAGGATTAAGTCTCGGCTTGAGACTGAACCTCTTGTTTAATTCTACTGTGTAATTTATTTTGAAATATTTTTTTTCTATTTTCCGCTGCTTATAATTTTAAAAACAGAAAATCGTTTTACATTAACTCTGATATTTATTTTTGGTTGGTGTGTATATGTGTTTAATTCTGTAAACTTGTTTCAAAATTTGGATAAGTTTTTACACTAATTCAACTAAGGACTAATCAACCTTTGATAGAATTGTTGAATAATTGAACATATATATCTCTACTGCCTAAATTAACTAGGATATTTTAAATTGGGGGATTTTACCATAAAGTTTTTAACAGAAATTTTAAGTAGGAACCCAATTCACCCCCCTCTTGAGTTTCCACATTGACCGACAAAATTCATCTACGAGAATTTATAGAAGCAGTTTAAGGACATTAAACTAAAGCATACATCAATTCATAATATAAATATTTATATCAAGGAATAAATAAGGGAATAATACTAAATAAATGAATAATTCATAAATTTATACATGAGATAAACATTTATTAATGATTTATAAATAAATTATAAACACTTTATAATTTAGGCATGGATAAACATGAGCAATTCAATTTTATCCAATTTTAGGTTTTCATATTAACATTTACATGTTCTTAATATGAAATCCATCATATTTCATAAATATGTGATATTTATAAATACTTTTATTATTATATTATAAAAATTTCATAAATTATGAAACAATTTACGTAAATCTCACATTTTTTTAAATAAGGTTACCAAATATAAAAATTTAATATTTACATTTAGTATCTAATCACAAATTAATATAAACACTTTTTCAACTTATTTTAACCATGTAAATTCACTTTAAACCTAGATCATGTCCACTAAAATGCTATTTGTATGATTTAATATCCCCCTTCAAATTCTATATTAACCCTTTGAGTGCATGCTAAAAAAATGTTACTAAGAATTTAAAAAAAAAATATTTAAAATTTTACTCACTATGACATGGTCTTCCTTGTAGTGAAAACTATTTCCAAGGGAATTCCATGACTATTTTGGTTATGAACATGGTTTGGTAAACATGGTTGCATTATGGGGTTCTTATGGAATCATGTTCCATAAAAACTATGGATGTTTTATACTAGTGTTGAGCTATTTTCTAAAACTACTTATCTATATCCACTACATCATGGTATGTTATCATGGTGAATTCCATAATAACATAGCGATCTATAAACCACATCTTCATGATGTGAAAAAATGATACTCCATTTTTCATAATATTTTTATATAGTCATTTCTCTTGCACCATGTCATGGTCTTATAACTTTTATAAGATTGTTACCATTTTTCATGACACTTATGTCATGGTTCTAGAAATTCAATAATTAAAATGGTTGTTTCGCACTAGGTTATGTCATGGATCCTAGAAAAATCATTTACATTATTCTTCATTCATTAAAAAATCAACCCAAACATTATTAGATAGAATCTATTACCGTTGAATGGTTTTAGAGGGATGATTATGATCTAAAACGAAGTGGAAAAAAAATCCAAAACTAGTAAAACCCAAGATCTATATATGCATTTTCAATGAATAATAAAATGAATAAAAAATAGAATACCTTATTCACTATTGATTTGGATCATAAATGTGAGTTTTATAATGATTCCTAAGAAGCATCTGAAAGATTCATTCTTCTTAAGATTTCCATGGGCTACATGGATCTCCCAACTCATGGGAAAGGTACCTATCATTACCACAGTTTTCTAGAACCTTGTTTAAAGGTTGGAAAGAATGATATCTAAAAAAAGATCTTTGTATTTTTTGAGTTTATAACACTAGAAATATATTTTTCAAATGAAATAACTTACATAAAGATTTAATTGATTTATATAGGACTGAAAAACACAAGTTGATTTGTCAAGATTGAAATTTTATTTTTTATCAATATATGTGTGGAGAAAATTCAATCTTAACCATGATGATTACATAGAAATTATCATAATTTCATAAACATGTGAAAGAGGTGTTTGGAGATTGTATATTGGAACAACATGTAAAGAATTTGGATTTATTTAGAATTTAATTAAGTAAATTTTATTGATTAAAGAATTTTGAGAAGTTTCTTTGAGATAAATTAAAAGTGAGGAATTTTGTAATTTTAAAGTTTAAATTCAATGTTGAGATTATGATTTGGTATTAATAATGGAATGTAACACTTTTGAGAGTTTATTACAAAATAAAGTCCAACCACAGCCACCCAAGTTGGTCTAGCTCAACCGCATGTAGGAGAAAGCTCAGCCACACAAGATCCAACCTAAGCATGGGTTACCATGGTAGAAAAAGTCCTCTAGGCAGGTTTATGCGTCGCTGGAAGCTCAAAATGAGTAAGTGAAGAGGAGCAGTGTAATGTAGCCGAATTGACCAAGGATTAAAGGCAAAGCCACCCGCCAAGGTTTCTCCATGCTTAAAGACCACGTCACCGGCAATGGAGATGCACCACCAATTCTGGGTAAAGGGAAGATGCTAAAGCTAGAAGAATGCACAACAAGCTTCACAAATTCGTCCAATTTAATCTTCACAAATTCGTCCAATTTAATCATCACCATTACAAAGGGGTGAAAATACATTATAAAGACAAAATAAAGAATGAAAAATTCCCCAATTCAAGTTACAAGGCATGGGGAACCCAAAAGTCACATAAAAAGCACAAAACAACACTTTCCCATGCCATTTAATGACCCCACTAGCTAAAGTAGTGGGATTCCCTCTTAATAATGCTTTTCTCCACCTTCTCTCTCTTCTTTAATGTGCTGCTACGAATTTCCATCCATTGCCATGTGGGTAAGTAATTTTGGGCCCCAAATAAGTGTGTTGTGGCCCACCATGGTATTGGATTCCAAGAAGTGTGGGCTTGTCCAATTCGAATAACAATTGGGCTTAAAATTTTTATCAAGCCCAAAATTATTCTCCTTGGGCTGAATCTAATCCATATCATTCCCCCCTGGTTGGAGAAGATTTTCCCTCAAATCCATGATATCATCTTCTTCAATGTAAGGAGATAATTCCCCAATGTTTAACATTATAGAAATGCTGCCAAAATCATTTGGTAAATCAATTTTGTAGGCATTGTTTCCCACTCATTCAAGCACTTTGAATAGACCTTCAGCTCATGGTGCCAGCTTGATCTTCCTTTTGGACGGAAATCTCTCCTTGAAAAGGTGAATCCACACTTTGTCTTTAGGTTGGAAAATAGTCTACTTCTGATTCTTGTTTTCTATCCTCTTGTATGCTTCATTATACTTCTCTATTTGAGCACGAATAGATTCCTAGAGCTTCTTCATTTGCTTTTTCTTCTCCTCTGCATCAATATTCACCTAAAAATCAAGTGTCAAAGAGCACAATTCTATAGGAGTGATTGGATTGATTCCATAAACCACTTCTAATGGATAATGTCGAGTGGTAGCATTGGGAGATCTATTGTATGCAAATTCAGCTAGTGCAAGTTGCAAATCACAATCTCTCATGTTCTTTTTCACCAATGCTCTCAGAATAGTGCACAATGTACGATTGGTAACTTCTATTTTTCCATCCATTTTAGGGTGATGGGATGTGCTAAAAAGAAGTTTCGTACCAAATTTATCCCATAATGTCCTCCAAAAATGGATCAGAAATTTTGTGTCTCTATCAGAAACGATGCTGCGAGGAATTCCATGAAGGTGAACAATCTCTTTGAAAAACAATTCTGCCACTTTCACCGCATATTTAGTCTTATTACAAGGTATGAAATGAGTCGTCTTAGAAAATTGATCAACAAAAACCATTATTGAATCTTTAACTCACTGAGTCTTTGGTAAATCCATAATTAAATCCATGCTGAGATCTTCCCATGGATGCTCCGGAATAGGTAACGGAGTGTATAAACCAGGTTTGAAATGACTCTTTGCTCTTTGACATGTTTTGCATCTTGAAAGAATTCCTTGGAAATCTGATTGCATCTTCAGCCAGTAGAAATTCTCCTTTAGTATCTCCAAGTTTTTATGAATGCCAAAATGACCAACAAGTCCCCCTTCATGTGCTTCCCGAATGAGCAAGTCCCTGTAATTACCCTTTGGAACACACAACTTGTTTCTCTTAAAGAGAAAACCATCATGTACAGAATAATCCTCCAAAAATATATCTTGAAATTGGATTAAAATATAATTAAACTCCATATCATTCTGATTATCTTCTCTCATAAGCTGAAATCTAAGAATTCGAGCATCTAGAATGGTAATTATTGCATACCTTCGAGATAAAGCATCTTCCACCAGATTATCTTTCCCCTTATTTTATTTTGACACAAATGAGAATGATTGTAATAATTCCACCCAGTTTTCATGCCTCGAACTCATTTTTTGTTGACTATTGATAAACCTCAATGCCTGATGGTCAGAATGAAGAACAAACTACTTTGGTCTCAAATAATGAGACCAATGATCTAGGTCTCTTATAACTGCATAAAATTACTTATCATAGGTGTTGTAATTCCTCCTTGAATCATTCAGTTTCTCACTAAAATATGCAATAGGATGATTTCTTTGGATGAGAACAGTGCCTATCCTAACTCCACTTGCATCACATTCTACTTCAAATACTTGATCAAAATCAGGAAATTCCAAAATCGGTGCTTCACACAACTTTCTCTTAATGATTTCAAATGATTCATTTGCTGCCTTTGAACACTCAAATTTCCCCCCTTTCAAGCATTCAGTGATAGGTGCCATGATAATGATGAAATTGGAAACAAAGCGATGATAAAAAGACTCCAAACCATGGAAACTTCTTACTTTGGTAATTGATTCTGGTTGTGGCCAAGACTTGATTGCTTCCACTTTTTATCCATCCACCATGATGCCTTCTTTGGTTACCCCATATACCAAAAACACCACTTCTATTGAAAATAACTCACATTTTTTAAGCTTCCTATATAACTTTTGTTTCCGTAGAATGTCAAATACCCACCAATGATGATCCACATGGCTCTCCACATACTTTCTGTAAATCAAAATATCATCCAAATAAAAAATCACAAATTTGACAATAAATGGTTTTAGAAATTCATTCATGAGTCTCATGAATGTTCTAGGAGCATTTGAGAGGAAGAATGGCATGACCAACCACTCAAAAAATCTGCCTTCAGTTTTGAAGGTCGTTTTCCACTCATCCTCTTCCTTCATTTGAATCTGGTGGTATCCACTATGAAGATCAACCTTCGAAAAGATTGATGAACCATGTAGTTCATCAATCATATCATCGATTCATGGGATGGGATACCGGTATTTGATGGTAATATTATTGTTAGCTCTATTATCAATGCACATGTGATACGTACCATCTTTATTCAGCACTAATAATGCTGGAACAGAACACGGGTTCATGCTTGGCCTTATAAAGCCTCGATCCATCAACTCATCTACTTGCTTCTGCAATTCCCTTGATTCTCCTTGATTACACTGATATGCTCGTTTATTTGGCAATTTTTCACCCGGTACAAGATCAATCTGGTGTTCAATGCCTCTAAATGGTGGTAATCCTACTGGAAGATTATTAGGAAAAACATCATGATATTCACCCATTAAGGAATAAGCTAATAGATGTTGATGACTCTTCTCTTCATGGCATGAATTTTCAATCATCAATAAAGCAAAAACTATCTTTTGATTATTTATGGTTGTCTCTACTTGAGCTTTATTGATAAAAAGACTATCTTTGGGTACTTCCGGAACAGATTTTTCTTGAAGAGTTTGGGATGGCTTCAAAGGATCAAGTGTGATATTATTTTCCCCATATCAAAAAGAATATGTTTTCTTCCTCCCATCATATTTCACTTCCCTGTCAAACTAACAAGGCCTTCCCAACAACAAGTGACAAGCATCCATAGGAATAAAATCACACAATACTTCATCAGCATAGTTCTTACCAATAGAGAATGAAATCAGAACCTGTTTTTTGACTTGGAGTGTGTTTTCATTGTTCAACCATTGTAATTTATACGAGCGAGGATGATTCTGAGTTGGAAGCTTCAATTTCTCCACTAGTGTTGTTGAAGCCACATTTGTATAGCTCCCACTATCAATAATCACCATGCATACCCACTGATTAATGGTGCAGTGAGTTTGGAACAAGTTTTCTCTTTGATCTTCTTCTGGGCATATTTGAGCTTTCAAAACTCTTCGTAGCACCAGCATGTTTCCCACATCAACTTCTTCCACAACATGTTCCTCATTTTCAGATTCTTCACTATTATGTTCATCCTCTTTGATCACCTCTTCAATCTCTTCAATCTCCTTAATAGTAATAATTTGTTTGTTAGGGAAATTGGCCTGAAAATGACCATGCCCATGGCATTTGAAACACTTTTGATTCCCATGTTAAAAAGGAGTTGGACTTCCCTTTTGGTTGTTCCATAGCCTTCTCTTTCCCTTTATCTAGCATCTTGTTTCTTCCAAATTCCTTCTCACCAACACCAGATTTATTAGAAGAAATACCTTTATAAAAATTTGTACCTCTATTGTAGTTTTTGAGCACTGGTTCCTTTGAGGTCCGATTTTTCTTTTCCACCTTGATCGCCAGCTTGCAAACATCATCAAGTGAGAAGAATAGTTGCAACTCCACTGAATGTGAAATTTCTTCATTTAATCCACCCAAAAACCTTGCAATAATTTGCTTTTTATATTATGGAACATCACTTCGCATCAATAAATGATCAAACTCTCGAATGTACTCTTCAAAAAATTTGTCTCCTTGTCGCAGGCTATGCATTTGAAAATAAAGATCTTGCATATAATTCTCAGGCAGAAATCGTATCCTCAAAAGCTTTTTCAACTTCTCCCATGAGCATATTTTGCCTTTATCATCACGTTCTCACTGTTTCTTCATATTTTCCCACCAAAGATATGCATAATCTTTAAATTTTAGAATGGCTACCTTTCACTTCTTCTCGTCAGAACAATTCTTAAATTCAAATAATCGTTCGATTTCTCACATCCAATCCAAAAAATCATCCGGATTCATACTCCCATAAAAATCTGAAATGTAAATCTTCAACCATCTTTCAATATCTTCACCATCTCTTCTTCTTCGCATATCCACCTCTGAATCACTGGAATCATCACCATTTTCACGATCTTTATAAAATAGTGGTGGATTGCGCCTATTATGTGGTGATGGACGTCAAGGATGCCGCTGCGGTGGAGGGGAGTCAGGTCATCGCACTCTCAAAAGTTGAGAAAGTTACTCAACGATTTGAGTAATTTGCTATTGTAGTTGTGCGTTAGATATTTCCCATGGATTAGGAGGAGTAGAAGATCTGCTCTTACGAGACATGATGGAGAGTAACAAGAAGAATAAGATAGAACTTACTCATTGGAACCGCACATCTAATACCAATTGATGTGTCGCCAGAAGCTCAAAATGAGTAAGTGAAGAGGAGCAGTGTGATGTAGCTGAATTGATGAAGGCTTAAAGGCAAATCCACCTACCAAGGTTTCTCCACGCTTAAAGACCACGTCACCTGCAATGGATATGCACCACCAATTCCGGGCAAAGGGAAGAGGATAAAGCTAGAAGAATACAAAAAAAGCTTTAAAAATTCGTCCAATTCAAGCATCACCATTACAAAGCGGTGAAAATACATTATAAAGACAAAATAAAGAAGAAAAATTCCTAATTGGAATTACAAGGCATGGGGAACCCAAAATGCACATAAAAAGCACAAAACAATACTTTCTCATGCCATTTAATGACCCCACTAGCTAAAGTAGCGGGATTCCCTATTAATAATGATTTTCTCCACCTTTTCTCTCTTTTTTAATGTGATGCTATGAATTTTCATCCATTTACATGTGGGTAAGTAATTTTGGGCCCCAAATAAGTGTGTTGTGGCCCACCATGGTATTGGATTCCAAGAAGTGTGGGATCGTCCAATTCGAATAACAATTGGGCTTAAAAATTTTATTAAGCCCAAAATTATTCTCCTTGGGTTGAATCTGATCCATATCATAGGCAGGGAGGATCACATGATCATGGAGAATTTACAGTTCTCATAGGATATGTGTGGGTGGCATAAATGGGTCAAGCAAGTGTGATTACCCCATATGGTGTGTGGAGGTGTGTCTGGGTGTTGACCCTGATGTTGTCTCGATCGGTGGATTAAGAAAAGGATATTATTAAGATGGTCTTAATAGAAGTAAAATTCTATGTGGAATACAGTCTTCATGGGTACTATTCACATTCCTTCAAAACATATGCATAGAATTAGGTTCATACAATTTGATCTATCTGTGTTTTCCAACCACTTTGAGCATCATATTTAACCTCCCAATAGAAGGTTCTACAGGCCATGATGAATAGAGACAATACCAATCATTCCATGATCAGTATTTCCATGAGATGTATTATATGAGATCATGATATGCTCTTGATTCATAATATGAATTCTTTTATGTGTTGTGTTATGTAAAATAGTGAAGTGCATGAATCTCATGAATTTCATGAGAGTTACAAATCATGGATCATTTTCTTCACATGAAAATGATATATGGATATTATTCAACCATACGTATTGCTGAGATGATCTGAATTTCCTGAATACAATGAAAAATTATGTCCAAAGTGCATGATATTTTTCAATAAGTGTTAGAGGATATGATGATTTACTGAATCCTCATAAGTGTACCGCACGAGTTAAGTCAATGTGCCTAGGTGCATGTAATGATTCAGTGCTTGTAGAGTTTTAGGTAGTAGAGTAAGTAGATAGGGATTGTCTATAAATACCCATCGATTAGATCATTTAAAATTATGTTCTAAATGGGATTTTAATTAAGAAACATATAAATAAAGTTGTGAAGCAATCTCCTTTATTTTTGTGTGTACAGTGAGATATCAAGTGAAATTATCATAAAATTCTCATCATGTGAAATAGATAACATGATCCATTAAGATTCTTTGAACTCATTCATGAAGTTTTTTGTGCCTAGTTTTTATCACAAAATAGAATAATATCACATATTTTAGTTTCATGAAGAGGAAGAAGAAATATCATGTACAGTTTTAAATGAGTTTCGCATGAAGTACATAGAGTTTGTGTGCGTTCAGTGGTAGTGTTGTGGGAAGTAAAACAATACCAAAAATTGTTGTGTTGCATGAAGATTTTGAGTATTTGAAAACAAAATAATTAGATACACCATGTAATTCGAGTTATACAAATATCTTTGAGTATTTCATGCAGGTGATGATATACATGCATAAAGGAAGTGAGATAGTTTCCAATGTTGAAAATTCATGAAGAATATGTGAAACTATACTATGAGAATGTGTTGAAGAATTATTTGAGTAGTCTTTATAGTGATAAAGTACATGAAATAATAAATTACATGTAATCAAAAAAGAAGTGAGATGAACTTATTTGAGTTATAAAAAGTTGAAGTAAAGAATTTTATGCATGTGAAATATAAAATACATGCATGAGATATGATTTGGGAAGTTGAAATGAACTAGAATCTATAGTGTAGTTTTTTATGAACCAAATTGTGTAATCAATTGTGAGGATCATATCAGAGAATACATATTTCATTATTTATAGAAAGATAAACTAGACATTCAAAGTACTAGAATAATTGGTGAGATATCATAAGATTAAAAGTTCTAATAAGTGAAGGTAAGAAAGGACAGCAGTTATTATGATGAATATTTGATAGCATGGACTTGAAAAGGAACAAATCCAACATGAACACTACATCAGTATGTAGAAGCAGTTGAAGAGATGCTCATAGGAGGTTAGAAATACCATTGAAGAACTTGTGGGATTATAGTATAAACAATCATATTTTTCAAGAGATATCATAAATGGTGGAATTAAAATAAAAAACTTTTAAGGAGATAGACCACTATAGTCATTAGTGATCAAGAATTATAGTATTTTCTCTCTCATACATTTTGAGAGATTTCTATTATTTTTAATCACTTTTCTATACTAGTTAAAAATCTATTTCTTTGATCATCACAAATACAAAATAAACTTTTTTATACTAGTTAAGAATCTAATGATGGTGAGTTTGAATACAATAAATAATAGAGGATTTACTTTATTTTATGTTAATAACTTTTATGGATGGAAGGACTGAATACTTCCATATCTACTTTCAAAATTCCTTGAAGTTAGTGATGTTATAACAGTGGGTTTTATCCTTCCTGTAGTATATTCTACCATGAAATATACTGATATGAAAAATATGGAAGTAGATGGAAAATCCATGAGTTTTATTTTTCATGCTTGTCTAATAAATTTTTCATTAAGGTGATGGTACTAAAAACATCCAATTATATGTGGTATAAACTTGAGAATATGTATTAAGTGAATTTAAAGATTATAGAAGATAAACTATAGATCCGGAGAGCTAAGTTTGAATATATTTGGATAGATGATGATGAAAATGTTGATGACTAATTTATAAAGGTAAATGATATAGTAATTCATATCAATAGTTTTTTAGATACTTTTTAAGATTAAACTATTGTTAAGAAACTGATAAAGAATTTCCCAGACAGATTTGATCCAAATATTTATGCCTTGGAATAAATTAGAGACTTATCTATTGATGAGTTACATAATACACGCCTCAATTATGATATGGTAAAAGATCCTTTGTTAAAAAATAAATCCAATGAGGAGATTTATTTTAAAGAAATGAAAGTTCTCAAGTTTAAGGAAAATAAATATGATCCATTCTTATATTTTTATGAGGATAAAGTAAGTGATGTGAATTATAAAAGAATCATGACCTTTATTACCAAAAATAATAGAATAGGAAGGGAAAAATATAAATTTTCCCTCCCTTTAAGGTTATTTAATTTTGGTTAAATTAGATATTTTGTAATTTATTTTCCAAATAAAGAATCTGGCGATTCTAAGGGTGGTGATGAAGAATAATATTTCACTGAAATAAGATCTATAAAAACTATAAATAATAATATTTTTTCAAGTAAGTACAAGAAAAATATGATTGATAAGAAAGTATATGAATAATTATCAATATGTATTGAATCATAAGATGAATTTAAAACTAAAAATCATAAATCCTTCATATAATAAGTTAAGAGAAATGAATATTTTTCAAGAAATGGTGAGAAATAGGAATAGAGATATAGTGAGTATATGCTAAGATCTGAACTTATACCACGTATTGATCAAAACACTCAACTCAAGAAAAGAAGAAAATTACTGAATAAATAGAAAATAAATAAAAATAAGAAGAAGAATGATCTCATTGATGATATCAAAACTTAAAAGATTAAAATTACAGAACATGATAATATATTAAAAGACCTTAATGGAAAATTGGCCAAAAAAGAAGAACAACTAAATGAGACATAATATTGGTGTCTTAAAGTACAAAGCACCTTGAAAATGATGAAAGTATATTTTTATAAATAATTATATTCTCAAGATGAATCATCCAAAGATACTATGAAGACCAATCCAAAGAAGAAGGTATGGGTTATTTTTAATTATACCAGTGATGTTAAATCTTTTTCATCTAGTAGTATAGGTTCTAACACAAAAACTAAAAGTATATGTACTAGTGATAATAGTGATAACTTAAATGAGTTAAGAAAATAATGTTCCCCAAGACTGAGGAAAAATAATGGTAGGAGTGTATCTAGACAGCAAGTATTTTATCACCAAAAGAATAGTAAAAATTATGGAACATGGAGTTTTGAAGGATATTATTGGTTTGTGGTAAATTTGGACATAAATACTTCAACTAATAATATAATATGTCACTTCTTTAGAATTGGAACACATCAAGGTGGAGTAATTCTGAAAAGAAAAGAAGCAGTATTTTGAGGAGGAGGAACAATCTTAGAATTCATATAATTGTTGCTAGAAAAAAAACTATCTACTCAGAATAAATTTGATGGTATAAAATAAAACTATTAAATATGTGAAAAAAAAAATTCATTGTGTATTGAAAAAAAATCCATAGGGGAATATTGAAGAACCTAAGTGGATTAGTGAATACAAAAATTTTATTTAGTTTTCAATAATATGTTTGAAGAAAATTCAATATTAATTATAATGATTTTATAGATTTTATCATAATATCTTAAACATTTGAAATAGGTATTTAGTGATTAAATATTGGTACAACATGTAAATAATTTCTATTTATATATAGTTTAAATAAGTAAACTTTGTGATTAAATAATTTTGAGGAGTTTCCTTGAGAAAAATTAAAAGTGAGGATTTTTGGAATTTAAATGTTTAAGTTACATGTTGAGATTATGGTTTGGGGTTGATAATGGAATGTAACACTTTTGTGAGTTTATTAAAAAAATAAAGACCTACCACATCCACCCAAGGAGAGCTAGATCAATCGTATGTGGGAGAAATATCAACCACATGGGAGCTAGCACAAGCATGGGCAGCTATAGAGGGATAAGACCTACGGGCGGGTAGGGAGGAGAACATGAGTATAGTGGATGCATAGAGCCCGCAAGATATGAACGAGTGGTGTGCAGGGGGAAAGCAAGTGCGCTCATACCATATGGTGTGTGAAGGTTTTTACAGATACTAACCCAAGTTTCATCTCAATTGGTGGATAACACAGAACTATAATTAAGAGGAGTTCAGTAGAATGAAATTTCAATGTGGTTTTTGGTCTTTGTGAGTACTATTCACCCACCTTTAAAACATATATATATATATAGAAGTAGGGTCATCTAATCTGGTCTATCTATCTCATATGATCACTTTGAGCATCATCTTAAACCTCACAATGGAAGGTTCTATAGTTCATGATGAACAGAAATGATATCAATCATCATTTGGTCAATATTTCCATGAGATATGTTATATGAAATTGTGAGATGCTCCAGATTCATAATTTGAATTTAGTGATGTGTTTTGTTATATAAAATAGTAAATATAATGAATCTCATGAATGTCATGAGAGTCACAGTTCATGGAGCATTTACATCACATAAAAATGATGTATGGATAATATTCATACATTCATATTTATAAGAGGATCTAAAGTGCATGAATGCAATGAAAAATGAATTCCAAATCACATGAGAGTTTGCGATGAAAGTTACATTTATAAAATAGGATGTGATGATTTTCTAAATCCATGTAATTGAAGTGTGCAAGATAAGTCAGTGTGAATAGGTTCATGAAATGAGTCAGTGTGTATATATTTTTAGGCAGTGTAGTAAGTTGGTGAGGATTATCTATAAATACCCTTATACGAGCTAATTTATAGGTATGATTTGAATATAGGTTTGGTCAAGAAATAGAGAGAGAAATTTGAGAAGTAATCTTATTTGTTTTCACATGTACAATGACATATTGATTGATATTCTCATACACTGCCTATCGCATGAAATAGAGAAAATGGTCTATGTCGTGTCTTCATACGCCTGTATGAAGTGTTATGTACCTAGTTTTTAGCAAAATGAAAAATAAATTCACACCTTTTTTAGCTTCATGAAGAAAATTAAAAAGTTCTATATACAATTTTACATGATATTAACATGTAGTGCATGGATTTTTTGTATGTTTATTGGAAGTGTTGTGCAAAGTAAAATAGTACTTTGAACTTTTGTGTTGTGTAAAGATTGTGAGTTTTTTAAAATAAAAGATTTAGATACACCACGTGATTATATTTATGTAAATATATTTTATTATTCCATACATGTGATGATATACATGCATGAAGGAAGTGATATATTTTTTCATGGTTGAAACTTCATGAAGGAGAAGTGAAACTCTACTATGATAATTTTTTGAAGAAACATTTGAGTAGTCTGTATAGTGATAAATTACATGAAATAATAAATTACATGTAATCAAAAGAATAGTGAGATTCACTTTTTTGAGTTATGAAAAGTTAAAATTTGATAATTCTATGCATGTGAAATATAAAATACATGCATGAGATATGAGTTAGGTGATTTAAAAGAACCAAAATCTATAGTTCAGTTGTGTGTAAACCAAATTGTATAGTCAGTTTTGAAGAGAAGATAATAGAATACATATTCCATTATTTTTAGAATGTGAGACTAGAAATTCAAGGTAATGGAAGTATCATTGAGATATGTAATGATGAAAGTTCCGATAATTAAAGGTGGGAAGTCCAGTAGTTATTATGAAGAATATTTTACTCTATGGAATTGAAAAGTATAACATCTCGATATTATTTTTGAGTGTAAACTTATTATTTAGTTACCTTAATCTTTTATCATTCCAAGATTTTTTCAGATGGTTTTATTTTATAAATGGGGTTGGGGTGTGTCTAGTAGAGTCGGTGGGGTTTAAACTTGAACCAACAGCTAGTAGAGCTATAGGTAGTCCATCATCTTGTCAGTGAGGGCCACTGACTAACTGGTGGGCTTGGCGGTGGCCACAAAAATATTTTTGTATGGAATGGTTGACCAATATTACTCCACTACCCCCATAGTTGGTCATCCCATAACTACTTCACTTCTATAGTAGCCACTTACAGACTTGTGGCCTCCATATGAATAGTCAGTGGCACAGATCTAAGCTGGCTAAGTAAGGGTGATATCATATTTTTACACCACTAAAACCCCTATTTAATATCTTAAACATCCTACCTAAAACCTACATCAACCCATTAAAACTTGGAGACTCTATTTGAACATCTTTTTCTCTCCCAACCTAATTCATTGGTGGATCGAAGTGTCAATCAAAGTTGTGATACTCTCTTAGTAAGTCAATCTATGTTTTGGTCTTTAATATCCTCCTTATAATAAAATATATTTTGTTTCTCTCTATGGATCAACCATTAAAATGATATGAATTTGTGGGATCCCAAATTCTAATTATATTCCTTTTAGATCAATTGTATAATTAAAGTCTTTTGTCCAAAACTCTAATCCCATTGGTGCGCTGTTCAGGAATTGTGGTGGTAAGTAATTCCTTTAGATTATTTCATTCTATAAATTGATAGTTTTGATATTCTTGATTAGTAATTATTTTTTTAGGATCCTTACTCAATTCCTAGGATCCTAGATTCATCTTGGATTGTGGTTCCATATAAGTGTTTATATCCCAAGTGTTTCAAGGTAGGTGGTTTCATGAATTGGGTTTATCTTAAGAACCTTGCTTGATTGCTCTTTAAATTTGGTTTCTAAATGGTTGTAAAAAATGGTTTATAGATTTATCTTGAATATGGATTTTGAAATGGTTTTCAAGGAAAAAAATTTTAAATGTGGTGGATTTGGTAACATTTTTATAATAATGTATTTATCCCTTGGTTTTGTTAGCAGCAATAGTTTTGAAACATTATTTGAATGGTTACAAAGATCAAATTCCCTTTTAATGATATAGTAAATGCAGTTGTGATCAATTATGAGGTAGGGAGATATCCTAGGGTATGAAATATTTCCCCCTAGGCCCATTTATCTAGTGTAATTTGTGTAATGGGATGCCTAAGTTATGGCAAGGAGCCACTCCTGGGAGTGAACTATTACAACTAGACATATTCCTTTAGGGTAATGTGCACACCAAGTGGTATACAGATCACATGAATTGTATGAGGATCCTCACTGACATGGAATTGATGTTAACCTAAGGGAAGGTTTTATCTATTATTATCCTTAAAACTAATTTTTGGAATGTTATGGAAATTCTTTAAAAACTGAGCTAGTTAGTATATTTCATAAGTTGTGAAAAAGGTGTGAATTTCTATGTTTTATATCAAATTGTGAAAAACTATATATCATTCCTTGTATTTTTTCATTAAGAATAATTGGTTTATTTTATAAATTATTCTCGTTAAATGATTGGTGGCATCCTACTGGGTATGTTTCTATCACACCCTACATACACCTTTGGGTATATGTATATCTTTTTTGGTCTGATACAAGTAAAGGAAATGCACTATATAGTGGCAGTGGGTTTTCTCATTATCAGGATTTGGAATTTTAATGGTGACTATATGTCACATGCAGTTGGGAAGTTATTATAGGCCATAACAAATAGCGATCATCCAGATCATCCCATGATCAATATTTCCATGGGGTCTATTATATGATATCATGATATTATTTATATTCATAATATGAATTTAGTTAGGTGTTCTATTATTTAAAATAATGAGAAGTATGAAGATTGTGAATTTCATTAGATTCATAGTGCATGGAGTATTTTCTTCACATGAAAACGAGGGATAAACATTATTTATCCATATATATCTATGATGGGAGATAAATCTAATTCATGCAATGAAAATGAGTTCTGAATAGTATTAAATTTTACAATAAAATTTACATTTAATGAAGAGAATATGGTGATTTACTAAATCGGGTGATTTACTAAAGCTGCATAAGTGAAGCATAGGAGCTAATTCATTCTGTAAAGGCACATGAGATGTGTTAGTACACATAGAGTTTGAGGAAGTAGAGTAAGTCAATGGGGATTTTCTATAATACCCGTATACAAGCTCATTTATAAGTATGATATGAATGGGAGTTTGATCAAGAAATAAAGGTTTAAAGTGGAGAAGAAAGATCATCTATTTTCATATGTACAATGAGATATCAAGTGATATTGTCATACACTGCCTATCATGCAAAATAGAGAACATGATCCATAAAGTTTCTTCATACACCTATATTAAGTGTTATACACCTTGTGTTTAGTGTAAAGAAGAAGAAATTAATATCTGTTTTAGATGATAAAATAAGAAGAAGAAATACCTTGTGATATTTTACATGAGATTCATATAAATTATGTGGAGTTTCTGTGTGTTTAGTGGTGGTGTTGTGTGAAGTAAAATAGTACTGTAGACTATTGTGTTTCATGAAGATTGTGAGTATTTTAGAACAAAATAATTAGAGACACCATGTAATTATAGTTACATTAAGAGGTTTTATTATTCCATGATTTTAATTATATTCATGCATGAAGGAAGTGAGATAGTTTCTCAAGGTTTAAAATTCTTGAATGTGAAGTGAAACTGTACTGTTATAATTTTTTGAACAAACATTTGACTAGTCCACATAGTGATAAAGTACATGAAATAATAAATTACATGTAATCATAAGAACAGTGAGATGTACTTGTTTGAGTTGTGAAAATTTTAAAGTAGATAATTACATGAATGTAATATATAAAATACATGCATGATTTATGAGTTAGGAAATTCAAAAAAAACTGAAATCTATAGTGTGATTGTGTAGGAAGAAAATTGTACAGTTAGTTGTGAGAAGTATATTAGAGAAGATATATTTCATTATTACTAGAAATTGATACCTAAAATTAGGTGTTATAGACATACCTATGAGATACCAAAATATTAAAAGTTCTTATAATTTAAGGTGAGTAAGGACAACAGTTATTCTAAAAAATATTTGACTGCATATACTTGAAAAGTGTAACATCCGGATATTTTTTCAGTTACTACCATATTATTATTTAGTTTCCTTATTATTTTTTCATTCCCAATTTTTTTAAAATGGTTTTATTTTTTAATAGAGTTTGGGTGTGTGTCTGGGGGAGTTAGTGGGGTGTAGACCTAAACTTGCAGCTGGTAGTGTGGTAGGTGATCCATCAACTATCCAATGTGGGATACTAGACAACCAATGGACTTGGAAGTGGCTATAATAATATTTTGTATCCACCGGCCAACTGGTGGGCCTCAACCATCCCCTAGGTAGGCCCTCTTATAGCTAATATACTTCTAAAGTATCCACTAGTTGACCTTTGGGCTCCCACTATCTGAAAAGTGGCACTGATCTATATGGATAAGTAAGGGTATTATCATATTTTTACACCATCAAAACCAATTTTTAATCTCTTAAACCTCCTCCCTAAAACTTAAATTGACCCATTAAAACTTGGATAATATATTATGACATATTTGGCTCTCCCAACCAAATTCCTTGGTGGATTGAACATGAAAATGATAGGAATCTTTGGGATCCTAGTTTCTAATTGTATTCCATCTAGATCTATTATGGACTTGAAGGTTCTTGTCTGGATATACAATCCCCTTAGTGAGTTGTTTAGGAATTATGGTGGTAAGTAATTCCTTTGGATTCTTTCATTATATAAAGTGATAATTTGGATATTATTTTTGGGGAATTATTTTTTTAGGATCCTTCATTGATTCCTAGGATCCTCAGTTTGTCTTGGATTGTGGTTCCATACAAGTGTTGATATCCTAAGTGTTTCAAGGTAAGTGGTTTCATGAATTGGCTTTATCTTATAAACCCTTCATGATTTATCTTTGAATTTTTATTCTAAATGGTGGGAAAACATGATTTATGGCTATATATTAAAATGGATTTTGAAATGGTTTTCAAGGAACAGCTTGTGAAATGTTGTGGTTTTGGTAACATTTTTATAATAATGTATTTCTATCTTAATGTTGTTAAGAGAAATGATTTTAAAGCATGATTTAAATGGTTTCAAAGATGAAATAACCTTTAAATGATATGGTAAATTATATTGTAATCAATTATGAGGTAGGAATCCATCCTCGAGGATGAACTCTTTCCCCTTGGGCTTATTCTTATAGGGTAATTTGTGCACTGAGATTCCTAAGCTATGTCAAGGATCTTCTCCTAGGAGGGTACTCTTACCCTAAGACATATTCTTCTAGGGTAATGTGAACACTAGGTAGTATACCAATAACATGAATTATATGATTATCCCCACTAAATTTTAATTTATGTTAACCTAAGGAAAAGTTTTATCTATTGTTATCCTTGAAATGAATTTTTGTAATGTTGTGGAATATCTTTGAAAACTGGTGTGGGTGGTATGTTTTGTAATCTTTAAAAAGGGGTGAATTTCCATGTTTTATATCAAATTGTGGAAAAAAATGTATATCATGCCTTATCTTTGTTTCTTTAAGAAAAAAATTATTTTATAAAGTTTTATTCTGAAACAATTGGTGGGATCCTACTGGGTTTTATTTTATTACACTATTCATACACATTTGGGTGTATGTAGATCTTGTTTGGTATAATAATGGTAAAGGAAAAGCAATGTAGGGTGTCATTGTATTTTCTTGTTGGTATGGTGTTGGATTCTGGTAGTGACTACATGGCACATAGAGTTTGGATTATTTTCAGTACCTTGCACTTGGGTTTTTTATGGCGGTTTATATACACCGGTCTTGTTTACACTTATCTATTTTTCTATATGGACTTGTATTGGAATACTATTATTTCCTTGTTTTATGTTATCATATTTAGATTCTATCATGGAAAAATAATTCCCAAATGTATTTATTGGTGCCTAGGTTCTTTCCACCACCTGATGGGGATCAGGAATTCCCTTTGGGTCATGTTACAGGCTAGTTAAGGTTTTATAGAGTTGGGTAATCTAATTTGGTTTGTGATAATTTAGTATCAAAGGTTGGTTTGTCTATTTTTGTTGTTGATGTGAATTTTGGGATGTCTTGGTAGATAGGAGATAGAAATGTGGGGACTTTAAGGTGTATGTTGTGAGTGGGTGTATAGTCATCTCTCATTGTAACGATCCTTAATTTCCATGAGTGGTTGGGAAATGTGTCTTTTTGGATTTAGAGTATTTTTATCCCATATTTTTCTTTTATATGACCCCATTAATTCTATTTGAATTTTTGTATTAAATCATAATTGATTCTTGGATCTCATGTTCTTGTGTCACCTTGACTATGGATGTGTAGTACCATGCCCCCAGAAGACTTCTAGTGATTCCTCAAGAGGGTTTTTCATGTGAAACTCGATATAAAAACCCTCTATTTGATCAAAATTTGATCAATTAAATTGTGTTCATTTTATGAGATTTAGACCAAGGCATGTAATCATCCTTTTTTTGTGATGGAGATGAGGAACCTCAAAGGGATGAGGATGGGAATTGATATCAATAGTTTCTTCATCAAAAACCACCATCTTTCTATGGAATTAAAGGTCCTTAGGATGAAATATATTGATTATTAAGTATTTAAAGTATATTTTAATTCTTAAATACCCTTGTTTCTATCAAGGTGTGGTGTGTTTTCTTCAAACTTGAATGCTTGAGTAGAAGATGGTGGGACTCAGTTTTTTTGGAACAGAAGCATGAGGGTTTAGAGTGGAAATAATTCAAGCCCATTTTCATTGATAAATTATACCTGGGGTATATGAAATTGTTGAAATCCATGGAATTTATCATACTTTATCAAGGGAATCAGACAGTGATGGATTATGTTAATCTCCTCACTAATCTCACCATGTTTTTATCTGAGGTCATGTATATTGAGAAGATAAATGCTCGAATATTTGATATGGGTCTTTGACCTAATATTTAATCATAGGTATTAATTTTAAATATTTCCACTTATGTAGAGGTTGTGGATAGTGAATTTATGGTAGATATTTACCTATTGGGTAAGTTAGGGATAACTAGAGTTCTTCCTGTATCTGGTGGTAGATATAATGGATCTTTTAAAGGTAATAAAAAGAAGATAAAATTTTGAAGAGTAAATGGCGGGTGTTCTTCTCAAAATTATTCTCCTATAACACCATTAGTGGTTAGTGTTATGAATTATTATATATGGGGTCATAAAAGGAACACAAATTGTTTTTGTCGCATTATTACAATGACTTTCAACTCATGTGGATGTTGCGTTCATTTTCATAGGTTCTGTCAGGATTTTTCTTCTATGCACTCTCCCAGAGTCTTGTAAAAAACTTATAAGATCTATGTAGTAGTTATATGTTTCAAGTATAAAAATTTTATATCCATAGGCCCCCATAATGAACCAATTAAATTTATTAGATTAGTCTCTAATAGAAGTTAATTTGGTCCCTAATACTGTGAGAGTTACCATTTTTGTTTCTTCAACATTAGTAAATTCTTTATTTGATGCAGGTGACTCTCAGTCCCTTATGTCAACTTGTATGGTGGGTCTTTTAAAACATACAATGGAACTAATTCCATTAATTATTTAATTTTTGATGCCTTTAGGAAAGAATAAGTAATATGGTTTTCGATGTCTCTCATTCTCTTTCCTGGTGTATGACGTAGAACTTGTATGGGATTTTATTGTCCCTGGATTGGACCTCTTTGATGTTATTATCAGGAGAGACTGGTTAATTTCTCACAAGGCGTGGATCGATTTTTATCATCAGTGGTTGTCTTTTATTTATCTTTATGGGAACTATCGTATGTTTCAAGGTGAGTGGGACCTAAGGTCCATTCGGGTGGGACCTCCCTTCCTAGATCTTGGTATATTGTTGCCTTTATTTGAAACTAAACTAGAAAATAAATATTTCAGTGGTGATATTCTTCCAATATTAAATGAGTTTACTAAAGTATTTCTATATGACTTTTCATGTTTTCCTATAGATAAGAGGGTAGATTTATAAATTAATCTAGTGTCGAGAACTCAACTGATATCAATTCCATCTTACTGCATGGATCTAGATGAATTGAAAAAGTTTAAAATTTAGTTGGATGATTTGAGATTCAAGGACTTTATATGCCATAGTGTATTTATTTGGGAAGCTCCTATGCTCTTTGACAAGAAATATTATGGAACTATCCTCTTATTTATTGATTATAAAAATCCCAATCATGTAATAGTAAATAATAAATATCTCTTTCCTTGCATTAATGATTTTTTTTATTAGTTTAAAGGGTAAAATTGGTTTTTTAAAATTGATCTTCAATTTGGTTGTCACCAACTCAGAATCAAGGATTCAGATATTCTAAAGACTACCTTTAGGAGTAGTTATATCCATTTTTAGTACCTAGTAATTCCATTCATCCTAACCAATGATCTTTTTTCTTAATGTCATTGATGAACTATATTTCCCATCGGTGTCTAAACTCTTTTATTATGGTGTTTGTGGATGACATTATGGTATATTCTAAGACTGAAGATGATCATGTGTTTCACTTGATACATGTTTTGAGAATCCTAATGGATCACCACCTATCTTAAAAAATATAAAAATTCTAATTCTATATGTAATAAGTTAATTTATTGGGACATGTGATCTTAGAACATGGTATCTTAGTTGATCATAAAAAGTTAACAACTATCATTTTAAGATCCCAGACAACCTTGAGGTATATTATTATTTAATTTTTGGATTAAGTCTCTTTATTTTCATTAAATAAATTTTTATTATGAGTATGAGGAGGTTTGGGGGTGTCCTGGGGGTTCAGGACATGAAATGGGGGAAGAAAGTGGTCATCTGGTGCATGTCGCATGGTTAGCACATGGTTAGTAGTAATCGTGCACCCTAGTCATGCATGCCTAGAGGAGGGGTGCACGGTTTGAAGAAAACATTCAAGGGGGATCCAAACTATGCAATATTGGATAGATCCATTCCATTTTTTCATTGAATTCTTTTTCAAACCATGCGGGCTTCCTAGGAAACCATGTGACTATGACCCCTTTTTGATAGAGGGTGGCACATGATTAGTGCACAGTTTGGCCAATTGTGTGGCCAAACCATGTTCCCCATTAAAAGTGGGTTTTTACCTTTTTCCCTCTCATTTCCTAAGTGTTATAACTCAATATTATTTTTCATTATTCTTCTATCATCCCTAGTGACCAACCAAATCGCCCTAGACTTCCCAAGGATCGGTCTCAAACATTTCTAATCTGTTTGGAGCACTGTTGGTTGGGAATCAAAGCTATGGGTGAGTATAACACTCATCTTAT
Source organism: Viscum album (assembly GCA_963277665.1). Lineage (NCBI taxonomy): Eukaryota > Viridiplantae > Streptophyta > Magnoliopsida > Santalales > Viscaceae > Viscum > Viscum album. Next base: position 707,515,238 of record OY728147.1, on the reverse strand, counting down.
TTCCTATATTTTTAATATGGATTGTGTGGTTTCTCTTTATCTTTTGAATCCCTAAAACCCTATTTTTAATTGGATCTTATTTTGGGGCTTTTAAGGGCATTTAAATCCGAGTCAAGGGATAAGGTTGAGCGTGCAATTATCTTTGGAATCGAGGAAGGTGATCTATAAGTTATATACCATTGTCTTGATGTTGATTTATAAGTATGTGATTGGGAATGAGTTCCTTTTTGTTGTCTTCTTGGTTTTCCTTGGTAGAAATTATAAATTATTTGGGTATATTTTTAACTGAACTCCTCATGATCCCTATGGAATGTGTTGAGGTTGATTTGGACTGGGTTAAGGGCCACCCATGGGGTGTGCCACTTCTTGAACATGTAAATTGAAGTGTTAAGTGTAGAATTGAATTTTTATGACATAGATTCCATGATAAATGTTTTGATATGTAGCTTGGGTTATAAAATGAAACTAACAGTAATTATGACCATTTATTAACATGGTATAAGGGGGTGTTTGGTATAATGTGAATGGGTAAAATGGATTGGAATGAATTTTTTAAATGACTTATGGGTTGTCATGGAAATATGAAAATTAATTAATTCATGTGAATTAGGAATGTGATAATGGGTTAGGAAATAAAAGGTAAAATGGGCTAATGGGTTAAGGCATGGAGATGATTTATTTCTTGAATGAACTATGAATTTTAAATGGTTTGTGTGTTCAATGAGTATGTTTTACAAATTGGTATATGTGGAAAATGATTAAATAAGAATGTTAACATGGATTGGTGGTATTTTTGGGGTATTGTACTTGAGGATATATGCCCATGGGTCAGGTTAGACTGAGGCTCTAAACCCCACCCCTTTAATGTGCGGGTTAGGGATTTGGAGTGAGGCCCTATGCCCCTAATGGTTATGTGTGATAATACTACCTGGATTGAGGCTCCAAGGTAAGTGTTATGTATTGTTTTGTGAAATTTTTTCCCTAGTGATGTAGTGAACATGATTCTTTCTCTTATTCATTTTTTATGTGATTAGAATTGGCTAAAGTGTATCTAATTAAAATGTTTAACCCATAGAATAAATGATGAAAGTGACTAAAGTGAACCATATTAACTAATAGAACATAGTTTATCTCTTGTTTAAATAATTTTTCATTTTCACTTGCATACACTTCCTATTTAGAAGGGATATTTTGTATACACTGTTGGTGGTGGCCTACTGATTTGTACTCACACCCTACTCAGGCCTCCATTTTATACCTAGTCAAATTTCATGGTTGCAGGTTAGGAAAAGGGCAAGGACCCTATGATAGATGGTTGATTTGGATATGGGATGTGAATTTATGAGGGATATGGTCTTGGATTCAGAAACCATTTGGGGATTCTTAGGATTTTCATTATTTTGGGTTTTTCTTACACTTGGAACTGTATGACATGGAATAGCATATTTACTATTTAGTTGTGGGGTTGTATCCTATTTTTTTAAGTGTTTGGTAATGCATATTTATTGTTTATTTTTTATATTGTTTAATTTAATTCTCTATTTTTTGTTGTGGATTACTATGATAAAGAGGGTATAGTCTCCCCACGTATTATATTAGACCCTCACTGCTAGTTGGAAGCTTCTAGTATACAGGGATGCACGCCTGGAGTCATGTGGCGACCCAGCTAGGGCGTCGAATTTAGTGGCACCCGAGTTGGGGATGTTACAAAGGGATATAAAAGTATGTTTTATTTTATATGTATTACTATTTTTGGATGGTATATGGGATGCTAAGAAGTATATATCCTTGTAAATGAGCTCATGAATGGGAGTAGATAACCCATGTATGAGGTAAAATCCAAGTAACCCAGGGTGGGATTGTTGTTCTTGATGTGTGTTGATTACGGTTGAATGATATTCCACCATTGGGTGATGCACTTATTGTGTTATGTGAATATTTTATGATTTTTTTCTCATGATCAAAATTTTATGAGGTTGTTCATACATACATCATTTTAGGAACCTAGGGATATAGGTGAAATAAATCATGGTAGGCACACATGGGGAGGATGTGTGGGAAATAAAGGATAGAATACATTTCTTTTTCTTTGAAAATTCGAAGGTATTGGTGTCTAATAAAGATGATGAAAATGTATAGATTGAAGGAATGTGAAAGAATGGTTAAATAATAGTTCCTAATAAAAATTTATAAATGGGTTAAAATTTTGAATGTGAAAAGTTGTAAAAGACAAAAAAAGATTCCTAAATAAGAAATATTTTTGTTGTAAAAGTGGAAGTGGTTAAAAAGGGTGTCAAATGAATGCTTGTGACTATGTTAGTTGGTTTACCCCATGTTGAACATGACCCGCTGTAGGGATGTATAAGGGTAGTGATAGCAGTGTGACTATAATCATTGGAATAGTTTATAATAAATGGGTTGTGTATGGCTAGGGGAGAGACTTCTTTTGAGAAAATTGTGGATGTTTTATGTTATGTGTTTTGAGACTTTTGTTTGGAATTGAAGATAGATTCCACCACAAAAACATGTACCGGTTGGGTGAAATGAGGATATCACTGAGAACTCCCCACAAGTAGTGGAGAAATAAACCTCGTTGGTCTAGGGTAATCAAGGGGAGGAGTAGTTCTTTGAGAACTATGCTTATTTTATACAGATTATGGATTGTGACCCAGGGTGGTTCATGCCAAGTATGTTTGATCTGAATAAAGAGTTTTAGTTTCAACACCCTCCAACATTTTTTGAAGAGACTGGACCCAAGGTATTAGAGTTATGAATAGAGTCTATCCAAACTATTTTTGATCACTTAAATAATCTTCTTGAGAATAGAGTCAAGTTAGAAACTAATATGTTTCGAGGACTGGTTAAGTGCATGTGGGATATCCTTTTTCCGACTCAGTAGGTAGATGGTATGTTCTGGAAAGACTTATAGGAAAATTTTCTAGAGAATTTATATCTGGATACCCTGATATAGGATAAGGATTCATAGTTTATAATTTTGACCTAGGGGACTATGTTAGTGATGGGTTATGCTCGATGCTTCACAAACTTGCAATGATTTTTTACAATATTGGCAGGGGATGAGGATACTATGGAAATATATTTTCAGTATGGACTTAGATATAAGATCAAGTCCTAGGTGAATATATTTTGTTTAAAGAGGTTTTCTAATGTGGTGGGTTAGGACCTTATTTTAAAAGGGCACTTAAAGTAGGATTCTAGCGGTGGGCATGTGGTTCCAGTTGGACAGTCTGGTGGAATAACTTCTGAGGGTAAGAAGCATTGTTTTGAGAGTCTTCATCGGGACAGTGATGTATAGAGTTATAAGAGAAGAGTACTAGCCTCTCGGGGTGGTGACTGGGTGTTTTCTACTACTGTGAAATGTTGGCAAATATGCGTGGTTAGTTCCCCCAACTACAGGTTGAGTGTCAAGTTTGTGGTAGGATGGGTCATGTGCATAGGTTCTGAAGGAACCCTTGATAGTTGGTATAAAGACCCGGCCTTAAAACATTACATAATCTTTAATTAAATGAATAATTCACATTGAGGATATTTTCAGGTTTAGAGTTTTAGATAATTAGGACATAACTATTACATCTCAAAGATTACAAAGTAGACACATCTACTCAGTTTCCATTTTTTCACAAAATAAAAACTATTGAACAAAAGAGTCATGTCTAGTTCCATGTTTCAGACAGAATGACATTTCCTTGATCCCATCCTTGACCCTATTCCAATTTATGTCCTGTGAAAAACATTTCAAAAACTTTGGATGAGCATAAAAAGCCTGGTAAGGGAAATAAAAATACGGAAAGAAAACATTAGTCCATGTATACATAAGAATCAATGAAATAATAATTTACTCATAAAACATAAGTACTTTAACATACCTCATGAAATCATAATATTTATGAATAAATCATAGAAATCACAAGACATAAAGGTAACTTGAGTCATTCATAACATCCTTACGTAGGGAGTAACCCTCATGGTTACGTTTGGAATACCCTAACAGTATATTCCCTAAATCTCTTCGGAGAAACCTTAGTGTTCAACTCCTTCATCTTACCCAATGAATTGGAGAGATATATTGGGCTCACCCACCCTTAGTTTATCATGAAACCACCCAACTTTATAAACAATGCCCAAGAACTATATAATCGTATCACATAAAACATGCATAAAGGAAACATAACATTTCCACATTTCAATCACAAGATATAAATACAATGCATTGATATAATCAAAACATTATCAAAACCATTTTCAACACCAAAACAAAAGAAAAGTAAAACATGGTAGTTATTTTTCTTTTAAAAAACGTTATGGCTTGTAGAGGATGCCGAAACTCAAATAATGGTCACGGCAGCGGAGAAGTTATTGTCGCCATAAGAAAAAAACATTCCTTTTGTCGTTTAGTAAAACGCTTTGTGTAAAAAGATTCCTTTTGAATGAATTTAAAATCCAACAGGGTTTTATACACTGTATAAAATAAAGCTGTGTAGAAATCAAAATATGCCTCAATGAAAGGAGATTGAGATAAAGTCTCGTACAAAGAGGGTATCCTTAGATTAAGGATAAATCAATTACATAATTATGTGTGAAAAATATAAATACACTCAATATAAGTGGATATTAAGTGTAAAACAATCAGAGGTCATCCACACATATTCATAGCACGACATAATCAAGAAGTATAGGTTTAACCCAAATAATTGAAATTGGGTTAAGAAGTTCCCTTACAGAAATTCGACAGCCTAACGGCGTCACTTTAAAATTCAGAAAATGAGTTGATGAGAGATAAAAAGGGTATCTCATCACTTGAAAATAAAATTTAAAGCAATAAGGATATATAATAACATATCCCAACATAATAAGATGTAAATTAAAAGACCTAACAAAAAGAAGTCTTTTAAAAAGAAGAGGTTAAAAGGTTCCCTTACCGATTGGGTAACCTACGAAACATACAACCCATGAAAGAAGGACCATACAATGAAGATGTAAATACCCATGAATGGATGTATATTACTCAAAGAGTAGAATAATGGGCAGTACATACACCACTCAAAGGAGATAGTGGCAAATATAGCATGAATCTCACGGGATTAAAAAGTGAGATAAAAACCCCTTACCTCGTTGTAATCAATCAAGTCGTATGACCAAAAGATAATAAGAACTAAATAAATCACAGAATACCGTGAATATAAATAGAATCATGATAATATATATCAATTTTCAGTACACAATACACTACATGCAATAAATAATTGGCGAACAATGGAACTCTCATGGAATTAAAAGTGAGATAAGAAATCCCCTTACCTCAAGTCCGACTTGTCTTGTTCGTTTCTTTATATTCCTAAATAATAAACTTTGGTCAATTTATAATTTATTAAGGACTTCCTTTATAGTTTATTATTCAATTAATATCACATATTATCATGTTATAATAATTAGTTAATTATGTGATTTCATATCATACGTTTTGTCGATGTTCGGTACATGAGTCAAAAATAAACTTGTTTGAAGAGAATTGTCCATGTAGTTATAAGTGAATCATCTCTAGAATGTTATTAATGATTTAAATATCATATATATCTAGTATATATTCATTTTATACTATTCCATAACATTTGGAGATAAAAAATGAAATGTACTGTTCAGGGAGACGGTAAACCGTACGTACGCATGAACGCTACTTTCATTTCTTTGTCATATTAAAGGAATTAAAACTAAATGAGATATATATATATATATTATAATTACAGTATAATATATATTTTATATATGTAACATAATTTAATTAATTAAATTCTTTATAAATTCCATGTTTGGCATGAACGAGTCACATCACTTGAGGGGGCGGTAGTCCACACTTCCTCAAATGAAATTATCGCAGTTCTACAACATGAAAATCATAACGATGTGATTTAAAAATAAAATTCAGAAGAATATAGAAAAAATAAATACCATATATATAATATATAAATACATTTACATCATAATTTCCACCATGAAAGGTATTAAAATAATATTGAACAATCATCATTTCGTGAGGCAGTAATTCACCACCTACAGAAACAGTATATTCATTAACCATTAGACGGAGGTGTGTGTAAGTGTAGGTAGAATCCTTATCATAACAACATCCTAGTATATTGAGGATACTGGTGTTATTATGGGATAAAATAATATGAATATAGTGGTGAGTGAATAAGGAAAATAAAAGAAAGAAACTTGAGAGAAGACATTACCTCTAAATCGGGTAACTCTTTTTTATTTGAGCCAAAGGCTTCCTTGGAAAGACTTCTGCCCAAAGTGAGGCTTCTAGGAGTAATAGAGGGATGTGGAGAGGTAATATGAGTAGTTTTTGGAAGATCAAAGGGATTTAAAGGTGTGGGTAAGGGGGTAGAGGTGGGGGCCTTTTATAAGAGGGAGGAGGGTCACTTTTGGAAATTCTTGAAATGTTACTTTATTATAAAATGATTTTCAGATTTTAAAGGTCCCACAATGATATATTTCTAGGATAATGTGATAAGGGTTAAAAATCCACCAATACAATAGGTTTTCAAAAAGTTTAAGTCTTAGATTTTACCTTATCTTATCATTTTATTTAAATCATTCATTGATGAGGTAATCACTGCATCATCATGGTGTCATAAATAAATTTATTTATTTAATGTCTAAAAATTATAAAAAAAATACCATGATGTAGGAAATATTTTTAGCTTTAAAATTTATATTTATAGTCTAAGATATTATTTATGTAAACAAAATTAAAAAATTTTTACTTAGGATATACAAACCTTTGTTATATTTCTCTTCTTTTAAAAAAATAATGTCATAAATGTCACTATTACACCCATGTGACTCCATGGTCCCTCAAGTTCAGTAAAAAGATTCTCATGGTCGTCCATAACTCAAAAAAGAGGATTTGGACACATTTGGGGTCATTTTATATTATTATGATATTATTTTATTACCCTTAACTACCCGATTACTAATTAATCACGATAATTAAAGATAATTATCGTCGTTACTATTCATAATTTTCAAAAACAAAAGCGTCTTAATTACATAATTTGGACCTTATGATTACAAATATGGAATCCATTTTACCAAATTCCAAACACATAAATTGCAATAATTAATTTAAAAATAATTCTCGTTGTCACAACCAAAGACGGGTTTTTAAGAAGTAAAATTTATCAAAAGATTGACTTGTTTTTACATCCAATTGAAAAATGAAATTACTTCCAATGAACAAAATTGTATTAAGTGATAAAAAAATAATTCAATTACACTTTAAAACTAATTAAAAGGACAATCTAACTATATAATTAAATTAGAAGAAAAGCCAGTTTTGATGTAAAATGCAGTATTTTTCACTATTCATTAAAAATGAACATTTGTCAGAAAAATACCAAAAATTTAGCCAAAGTAAATTTGATATTCCAAATTAAAAAATGATGTCCATTTTACCAAATTCAAAACATAGAAGTTTCATTAATTAATTTAATTATTAATTCCCACTGTCAAAACAAATAACGTGTTTTTAAGAAACAATATCTATCAAAAGATTGACACTTGTTTATGTCCAATTTCAAAGTGAAATTAATTCCAATGACCACCATTGAATTAAATGGTAAAAATATATTTTAACTACACTTTAAACTCAATTAAAAATATAATCTAACCATATAAATAAATTAGATTAAAATAAGGGTTTGAATTAAAATACAGCATTTTCATTATTCATTAAAAATGAACTTTATCGGAAAAATAACAAAAATTTACACAAAGTAAATTTTGATGTCATGATTATAAAGAAGGATTTTATTTTGTCAGATATAATATATAAAATTGTCAAAAAGTGGATTTAAAAAGGGTTCGCCATCAAAAGGCGGTTAATCGACCTTTTAAAGAATATTAAAATATTTATGCTAAAAATTGGATTCATTTTCATTTTAAGCCTCTAACATTTATTAAATAAATGTAAAAATATTTAACAAAAATATATAATCATTTTGTAGTTAGTTCTATCCATTCCCGCCATTACAATGGCTAGGTGTTAACTACCATTTGAAATAATATTATTATATTTTTAGTGTGAAACGTAAGATTTCTAAGAAACTCACTGTTGCGTATTGGGTACGCCATCGAACATAGCATTACCTTTAAAGTAATATTAAAATTTTATTCAAAAATATTAATAAATATGAAAATGTCATATTCTTTATTTACCTGGGGTGTTACATCCTTCCCCCCTTTTGGGAAATTGCGTCCTCGCAATTTTAAAATTGGGCTTGGAAACTTCATTGAAAGCCCCACATAGGAAAAAGAGTAAATTAAACTATCACTTTAAAATAAAGAAAGAAAAGTACAAAGGTCACCCGAGTTAACCCATACTAGGATTCCATGTAGGAAAACATGGATATGGAAGAGAAAACAAAGGGTCAAGTTCTGATGGAGAGTGATAGAAAACATGTTTAGGAGAAATTTTACCGCCAGAAAATCACAAACTTGTGATGGGTTAAACGGTATTTGATTCCCCGATAGGAAAAGTTAACAGACAATGTTTTTGTTTTAATTTAATTTTCATTGAGGAATTTATTTATGATATTAACTGAATCATAAGGAAACATACTTACTTGTCATGTAGACTTTCATATCTTACTAGATTTCTTACACAAACTCATATTTTCTCCAAAAGATGAGTATTTAGGATGACTTGTTCACATTAAGAGCGCTATAATCAACTTATTGAGAATCACCTAATCCACAAAAGATGAACTATATATTTCCCATGTCTTTAGACCTTAACCAAAACCAAAATTGTTAGTACAAGTTCAGATAATCCCCAAAAAGGATAATCCTTTATAAAAAGAAATACTACTCTTAATCTCCAAAATTCAACAAAAAGAACCCAAGGTTCAAGAAAGACCATTAAATAAATAGCTATCTATAAAATTCTTCAAAGTAATCCAAACTAATATTGAAACCCAAATCTCTGAAGGATTTAATCACTAGTCTTACAAGATAAATCTTAACACTTATCTCCAAATAACATCAGTTACTCTTAAAGTCTCATACTTAAAAGTAATTAACCTAATCACATATCCTCCATGATAGGTTAATAATTTCCATAGATAACCCAAAATAAAATTATTCCCGATTCATAATATCATATAACTAAAAAGAATTATTCATACTAACCAGGGACTTCACATAGTCCAGTGGTAGGCGATAAATACCAGTCGCACTTTGGTTGTGGGTTCGATTCTCGCAGCTTCGTCTGACGCAATGGGTTGTCACACAGTTTGCGTGTTGTCTCTTTTCAAAAACTACATAATTTTATAACATTCCCAAAAATAGATAAATTCATCAAAAATAACCATAACATATTTTAACCATAAAGGTTATCTAATAACTTTCATTTTGCATCCCAAAATGTATTAATCGGTAATTGCCTCAAATTCAAGGATCATATAAACCAAAATGGTTCTTTATAACTATATCCACAAAGAAAAGATAATTATTCCTTGAATAAAATTTTCATATATCAAACATCAGGGTTACACATACTATAAAAATTCTTCCAATGTAATCCCATCATCAAAAGAGCCTTAATACTTTTAAGCATTTCACCATCCTAAAATCTACCATAACTCTTAAATCCCTTATATATTGACTTCTTACTCATTCAACATTCTTCATGATCTATTAACCATTCCTTTCCAACTTATTCTGAAATACTTCTTTCCTACAAAAAAATCATGAATCATATCCTAAGATTCAATAATAGGAAAACATATGTTAAGAAATAATCTATACCTTTCATTGGTCATTGTCAGTTTCTTCATCCCCAATCGGAATGGCATTAGGTATTGGTAAACAAATATTTGTACAATCCTGGTGATCCCATTCCCAAAACTTCTTTGTAGGACATGTGTTTGTATAATGACCATGCACGCCACATTTAAAACATTCAATTGATCCCTCAGAAAGGAATTATTTCCCTTTCCTAGAGTCAACTAGATGCTTCCTTTTTCCATGGAAGGTTCTTGCATTATGACCTTCATTTCCACATCTATAGCATCTTTCTTTCCTTTTGAAACATTTTCCTAGGTGTTTATTTCCGCATCTTTGACACATAGGTTTTTGAACACACTTAACTTTATGATTATTACCTGAACTTCCATAGAGATTTGTTTCTCGCATATATGATTCCTTATAAATATCACTAAGGTTCAGGTGGTCAATCATGACTCCAAATAGTTGGTTGTGAATAACCACAATTTTTATCATTGCATCTCCCATATCATTCAGTTGCTCGTTCGGAAAACCGTTACAGTTTTCTTCACATCCATTGTTACTTTGGTGCCTGCTAGATCCATCCATTTAGTAAAACGAAAAAGGTCAGTGTGAGTATATCAGTAAAATCATCATATAATATCTTATGAGGAGGGTAAACACTAAGATATACTTATTCATGTTATCTTAAACTCATTCACTTTATAAAAATAACTATGACTCTTTCTAAAATCCTAACCATTATGGTAATGTCACTTGTGCTTAAAGAATACCCTAACCTCTAAAGTTATCTAAACCGGCCTTTGATACCAACTATAAGGACGCGGCCTTAAAACATTACATAATCTTGAATTAAATGAATAATTCACATTGAGGATCTTTTCAGGTTTAGAGTTTTAGAGAATTAGGACATAACTATTACATCTCAAAGATTACAAAGTAGACACATCTACTCAATTTCCATTTTTTTGACAAAATAAAAACTCTCAAACAAAAGAGTCATGTCTAGTTCCATGTTTTAAATAGAATGACATTTCCTTGATCCCATCCTTGACCCTATTCCACTTTATGTCCTTTGAAAAACATTTCAAAAACTTGGGATGAGCATAAAAAGCTCAGTAAGGGATATAAAAATACAGAAAGAAAACATTAGTCCATGTATACATAAGAATAAATGAAATCATACTTTACTCATAAAACATATGAACTTTAACATACCTCATGAAATAATAATATTTATGAATAATTCATATAAATCATAAGACATAAAGGTAAATTGAGGCATTCATAACATCCTTACGTAGGGAGTAACACTCATGGTTACGTTTGGAATACCCATCATAGTATATTCCCTAAATCTCTTCGGAGAATCCTCAGCATTTAGCTCCTTCGTGTTACCCAATGCATTAGAGAGATATCTCGGGCTCACCCGCACTTAGTTTATCACGGAACCAACTGACTTCATAAATAATGCCAAAGAATCATATAATCGTATCACATAAAACATGCATAAAGGAAACATAAAATTTCCACATTTCAATCACAATATATCAATACAACACATTGATATAATCAAAACATTATCAAAACCATTTTAAACACCAGTATAAAATAAAATTAAAACATGGTATGTATTTTTATTATAAAAAACTTTATGTCTTGTAGAGGAAGTCGAAACTCAAATAATGGTCACAGCGGCGGAGAAGTCGTTTTCGTCGTAAGAAAAAAAAATCTTTTGTCGTTTAGTAAAATGATTCGTGTAAAAAGATTCCTTTTGAATGAAATTAAAAGTAAACAGGGTTTTATATACCATATAAAATAAATCCATGTAGAAATCAAAATATGCCTCAATGAAAGGAGATTGAGACGAAGTCCCGTACAAAGACGGTATCCTTAGATTAAGGATAAATCAATTACATAATTATGTGTGAAAAATATAAATACACTAAATATAAGTGGATATTAAGTGTAAAAAAATCAGAGTTAATCCACACATATTTATAGAATGACATAATAAAGAAGTAGAGGTTTAACCTAAAGAATTGAAATTGGGTTAAGAAGTTCCCTTACAGAAATTCGACAGCCTAACGGCGTCACTTTAAAATTCAAAAAATGAGTTGATGAGAGATAAAAAGGGTATATCATCACTTGGACATAAAATTTATAGCAATAAGGATATATAATAACATATCCCAACATAAGAAGATGTAAATTAAAAGACCTAACAAAAATAAGTCTTTTAAAAAGAAGAGGGTGAAAGGTTCCCTTACCGATTGGGTAACCTACGAAACATACACCCCATGAAATAAGGACCATAAAATGTTGATGTAAATACCCATGAATGGATGTATATTACTCAAAGAGTATAATAATGGGTAGTACATACACCACTCAAAGGAGATAGTGTAAAATATAGCATGAATCTGATGGGAATAAAAAGTGAGATAAAAACACCTTACCTCGTTGTAATCAATCAATTCGTATGACCAAAAGATAATAAGAACCAAATGAATCATAGAATTCCCTGAATATAAATAGAACAATGATAATATATATCAAATGGAAGTACACAATACACCACATGCAATAAATAATTGGCGAACAATGGAACTCTCACGGAATTAAAAGTGAGATAAGAAATCCCCTTACCTCAAGTTCGACTTGTCTTGTTCGTTTATTTATATTACTGAATAATAAACTTTGTTCAATTTATAATTTCTTAAGGAATTACTTTAAATTTTATTATTCAATTCATATCACATATTATCATGTTATAATAATTAGTTAATTATGTGAGTTCATATCATACGTTTTGTCGATGTTCGGTACATGAGTCAAAAATAAACTTGTTTGAAAAGAATTGTCCATGTAGTTATAAGTACATCATCTCCAGAATGCTATTAACGATTTAAATATCATATATATCCAGTATATATTCATTTTATACTATTCCATAACATTTGGAGATAAAAAATGAAATGCACCGTTCATAGAGACGGTAAGTCGTACGTACGCATGAACGCTACTTTCATTTCTTTGTCATATTAAAGGAATTAAAACTAAATGAGACATATATATATTATAATTACAGTATAATATATATGTTATATAGGTAACATAATTTCATTAATTACATTATTTATAAATTCCATGTTTGGAATGAACGAGTCACATCACTTGAGGGGGGCGGTAGTCCACACTTCCTCAGATGAAATTATTGCAGTTCCACAACATGAAAAGCATAACGATGTGATTTAAAAATAAAATTCAGAAGAATATAGAAAAAATAAATACCATATATATCATATATAAATACAGTGACATCATAATGGCCACCATTAAATGTGTTAAAATAATATTGAACAATCATCGTTTCGTGAGGCAGTAATTCTCCTCCTACAGAAACGGTATGTTCTTTAACCATTAGACGGAGGTGAGTGTAAGTGTAGGTAGAATCCTTATCATAAAAACATAATAGTATATTGAGGATACTGGTGTTATTATGGGATCAAATAATATGAATATAGTGGTGAGTGATGAAGGAAAATAAAAGAAAGAAACTCGAGAGAAGACATTACCTCTAAATCTGGGAACTCTTTTTGATTTGAGCCAAAGGCTTCCTGGAAAGATTTTTGCCCAAAGTGAGGATTCTAGGAGTAATAGAGAGATTTGGAGAGGTAATATGAGTATATTCTTGATGATCCAAGGGCTTTAGAGGTGTGGGTAAGGGGGTAGAGGTGGGGGACTTTTATAAGAGGGAGGACGGTCACTTTTGGAAAGTCTTGAAATGTTACTTTATTATAAAATGATTTTCGGATTTTAAAGGTCCCACAATGATATATTTCTAGGATAAGGTGATAAGGGTTCGAAATAAACCTATCCAATAGGTTTTCAACAAGTGTAAGTCTTAGATTTTACCTTATCTTTTCATTTTATTTAAATCGTTCATTAATGAGGTAATCACTGCATCATCATGGTGTCATAAATAAATTTATTTATTTAATGTCTAAAAATTATAAAAAAAATACCATGATGTAGGAAATCTTTTTATATTTCCAATTAATATTTATAGTCTAAGAGATAATTTATTTAAACAAAATTAAAATTGTTTTACTTAGGATATACAAACCTTTGTTATATTTCTCTTCTTTTAAACAAATAATGTCATAAATGTCACTATTACACCCATGTGACTCCATGGGCCCTCAAGTTCGGTAAAAATCTTCCCATGGTCGGAAATGACTCAAAAAAGAGGATTTGGACACATGTTGGGGTCATTTTATATTATTATTATATTATTTTATTACCCTTAACTACCAGATTACCAATTAATCACGATAATTAAAGATAATTACCGTCATTACTATTCATAATGTCCAAAAACAAGAGTCTTAATTACATAATTTGGAACTTCTAATTCCAAATATGGAATCAATTTTACCAAATTCCAAACACAAAAATTGTATTAATTAATTTAAAAATAATTCTTGTTGTCACAACCAAAGATGGGTTTTTAAGAAGTAAAATTTATCAAAAGATTGACTTGTTTTTACATCCAATTGAAAAGTGAAATTACTTACAATGAACAAAATTGTATTAAGTGATAAAAAAATAATTAAATTAAACTTTAAAACCAATTAAAATTACAATATAACTATATAATTAAATTAGATGAAAAAACAGTTTTGAACTAAAATGCAGTATTTTCACTATTCATTAAAAATGAACATTTGTTAGAAAAATACCAAAAATTTATCCAAAGTAAATTTTATATTTCAAATTCAAAAATGATGTCCATTTTAAAAAATTTAAAACATATAAGTTTCATTAATTAATTTTATAATTAATTCCCACTATCAAAACAAATAGCGTGTTTTTAAGAAACAATATCTATCAAAAGATTGACGCTTGTTTATGTCCAATTTCAAAGTCAAATTAATTCCAATGACCACCATTGAATTAAATGGTAAAAACATATTTTAACTACACTTTAAACCCAATTAAAAAGATAATCTAACCATATAAATAAATTATATTAAAAGGTGGTTTTGAATTAAAATACAGCATTTTCACTATTCATTAAAAATGAACTTTATCGGAAAAATAACAAAAATTTACACAAAGTAAATTTTTATGTCTTGATTCTAAAGAAGGATTTTATTTTGTCAAATATAATATATAAAATTTTCAAAAGGTGTATTTAAAAAGGGTTCACCATCAAAAGGCAGTTAATCGACCTTTTAAAGAATATTAGAATATTTATACTTAAAATTGGATTCATTCGCATTTTAAGGCTCTAACATTTATTGGATAAATGTAAAAATATTTAATAAACATATATAATCATTTTTTAGTTACTTCTGTTCATTACCTCCATTACAACGGCTAGGCGTTAACTACCATTTGAAATAATATTATAATATTATAATATTATTAGTGTGCAACGTAAGATTTCAAAGAAACACATTGTTGTGTATTGGGTACGCCATAAAACATAGCATTCCTTTTAAATTAATATTAACATTTTATTCACAAACATTAATAAATATGAAAATGTCATGTTCTTTATTTACCGGGGATGTTACAGCTGGCCATAGATGGATGATTGTGGCTGATGCAAAGTATGGTCAGGGGGTTGGTTTTCCCATACTAGGAAAAAAGATGGAGTTCTACTAGTAGTATCAGTAGAGGTGGTGAACATGGTACTCCAGTATGTGAGTACCCATATCAGTAGGGTAGTGTAGCACCAGGAACTCAAGTCAAAGCCCAAATTAGAGGGGCGGTTCGGCTTCATGCAGTTCATCTAACACCTAGAGGTGGAGAGTCTGAACCATAGATAGTTCAAGGTATGATTCTTATAGATTCCATGCTTTCTAGTTCTTTATTTGATATAGGTGTTTCACATTCTTTTATATTTTCCCAATTTTTGTGTGTATTGGGCCACCATTTAAGAATGTGTGTGGGGTTATTTTGATTGATACACTGTTAAGGGTGTGATCATAAAATATCTGTCAATGTAAGGAGTGTTCCCTTGAGGTTGGTGGGTACCATTTTATGTGGGAATTATTTGTGCTTAAAATGTCAGGTTTTGATCTGGTATTGGGTATGTATTGGATAGTTTTGTACTAGGCCCATATTTATTGTTACCACTATAGGGTAATGTTCATATCCTTAGAGAGAAATACTTATGTTCATCATGGGGAATGGGATATCCAAGAAGGTCTTGCAGGTCCCATCTATCATCAGTTGGGTGAACTCATAGTCCAAGTGTCTTTTCTTATGCTTGATTATGGGGGGTAGAGAAGATTTTATTTCCACCAATTGTGGATAAGTTTCAAGATGTGTTTCTTGAGGACATCTCAGGGATTTTACTTGAGAGATATGTTAATCTCACAATAGAATTTTTACTGATAGTAGAATCATTTTCTATTCTGGAATATAGAATTTCACTGGCAGAATTCCAAGAATATAAAACTCAATTGGAGTAATTTGAGAACAAAGGGTTCAATTTTCCAAGTAAGTATCTTTGGGCATCTATAGTTATATTCTCCAATAATTTTAATGGATCATTACAGTTTTGTGTCGATTATAGGAAGCTGAATTGAATTATGGTTAATAACTGATACCCTATTCTGTGAATCGATGGTATTTTTGACCAGTTAAGAGGTGCATATGTGTTCTCCAAATTAACCTATGATTAGGGTATCATCATATGAGGGTGAGACATTATGATATACTATGGACTAAATTCAAAATAAAATATATTTTATATAATTTTTTTGTGATGTCATTCAGGTTGACCAACACACCAGCAGTGTTTGTGGCCCTAATGAACTGAATCTTTCACCCATACCTAGATCAGTTTGTAGTTTTTTTTTGGATTATATCTTAGTGTACTCTAAGACTCATGATTATCATTCCAAACACCTTGACATAATCCTAAGTAAAGTAAGAGTGCATCATCTATACACCAAGCTATCTAAGTTTCATTTATTTATTGATAAAATACATTTATTAGATCAAATAATCTCTGAGGAAGGTGTATCAGTGGGCCCAAAGAAAGTGTGGGAATTTGTGTCTTTGGAGCAGCCCAATAATGTTTTTGATATCTGAATATTTTTGGGTTTTTTTAGGATATTACTAAGAGTTCATCAAAGACTTTTCCTATTTAGCTACATCACTCTCAGGCTTGACCGATAAGGACATCAAGTTTGAATGGTCTATGGAATATAAGAATGATTTCTAGGAGTTAAAGAAGTAGTTAACTACCACACCAATTTTGATTTTAACCAAACCAGGTGAGGAGTATACCTTGTTTTTTGATGCGTTTGGTGTTGGTATTGGGGAAGTTCCGATATAGGATGATCGGGTTGCGGCGTATGGGTTATGGTAGTTGAGGCCTCATGAATGAAATTACCCTACACATGATCTTGAGTTGGCCATAGACGTTTATGATTTAAAGTTTTGGTGGAATTACTTGTTGGGATAGAGGTTCACTATGTATACTAATCATAATAGTCTTAAATAAATCTTTTCCCAATGTGATTTTAACCTCAGATAGTGAAGGTGGGTTGAGTACACACATCCCTTCAATTTTGAGCTAGTCTACACACTAAGAAATAGGAACAGTGTTACAGATTCTTTGAGTCAAAAGACTTAGAATCAGACGGTTTGGGAATCCAGTTTCGAGTGGAGTATGATGGCATTGTTTTCTGAGATGCATTTGGAGTTGCAGGAGGGGTAAGGGCAGATGAACCTCGCATCCTTGGTAGTTGATTCAAACCTTCGAAGCTAGATCAAGGGTATTTAGTATGAGGATCTAGAGTGTTTGGCCCTAAGGGAAAATATTGAATGTGTGGAGTCACCTTCCATTTGGACTATTGGTGATGATGATATTTTTTATGTTCATGGTCATGTATGTGGGAAGAGTTGATGCATGAGTTTCATGCATCTAAGTGGATGGTGCATCCTAGTTTGACCAAAATGTATGGTGATCTTCATAAGAAGTTTTGATGTCCAAGGATAAAGAAATAGGTTTTAAGTTTTTTGAAGCGATGTTACACCTTTCAGAAGGTAAAGGTTGATAATTAGTGAATGGGTGGTTTGTTACATCCTTTTCCCATTCTAGAATAGAAATTAGATGACGTGATGATGGATTTTGTGGTGGGTCTTCCAAGGATTCCTTGGAAGAATGATATAATCTGGGTAGTTATGGATCAGTTCACCAAGGTAGAACACTTCTTACCAATCTGATAGACCTTCACCATTGACCAATTGGGTGAGTTGTTCATTCGAGAGATAGTATGGTTTCATGGGGTGTCGTGAACTATAGTTTTAGATCATGATCTACATTTTACTTCACACTTATGGTAGGGTTTATAGAAGTCGCTTGGTATATAGGTGTTTTTGAGTATGAATTTCCACCTTCATTCAAATGGGAAATCAGAGCATACTATTCAAGTTCTAGAGGACATGTTGAGGGAATATGTCCTAGATTTTGGTGGATATTGGGAAAAGAACTTGGATCTTGTTGAGTTTTCCTATAATAATAGTTATTGGGTGACGATTAAAATGGTGTCGTATGAGGTACTCAATGGTAGGTTGTGTAGATCCCCATTATATAGTATGGAGGCTAGGGAATCAGAGTTTTTGGGGCCAAGTCTCGTGCATGATACATTGGATCAGGTTAAGTTGATTCGGAAACATATGGCTACAATTCAAAGTAGATAGAAGTCATATGTTGATCGGTGTCAATGACCTCTTGAGTTTATGGTGGTTGATCATGAGTTCCTTTGGGTTTCACCAAGGTTGGGTCACCATCAGATTCATAAATAGGGTAATTTGGTGCCCGGTATGTGGGGACATTTGAGATAGTGTAGAGGGTCGGACTAGTGGCATACCAATTGGCTCTTCCATAGTTCTATAGTGGTATGCAAGATGTTTTTCATGTTTCTTAGATTATGTAATATCACCTTAACCCATATAATGTGATTGGTATTGATTATGTTTGGATTGAGGATGGTTTTTCCTTCAAGGAGCATCTAGTTTGTATTTTGGATTGTAGTTAGAAAGTCTTATGGGGAAAGATTGTGCCTTTAGTTTGGGTTTTATGGAAGCATGGTAAGGTTCTGGAAGATACTTGGTAGAGGGAGAGGGATATGAGGGATCAATGTCCTGATCTTTTAACCATATAAAATTAGTTATTCTTGTGAATTTTTCTCAAGGATGAGTCATTATAAGGTGGGGAGGTTGTATGATCCCATAATTCCTTGAGGTACATTCTTGTTTAAGTTTTATATTAAGTATCTTTATTTTGGATAAAGAAATTATTACTATGACTATGAGGAGTATCGAGTGTTTCATGGGTATTTGGGACATTAAAGGGGGAATAAATTGTTCATCTATTGCATGTATTATAATTGGTGCATGGTTAGTAATAATCATGCACCCTAACCGTACATTCCTAGAGGAGGGGTGCACGGTTTGAGAAAACCATGAAAGGGGGAGGCCAAACCATACAGGCTTGGATAGAGACATTCCACATAGTCATTTCATGGTTTTTCAAACTATGTGGTCTTCCAAGGAAACTTTATGACTTGGGCCCCTTTTGGAAAGAGGGTGGTGCACGGTTGGATCACGGTTTGGACAACCGTGTGGCCAAACCATGCACCCCTTTAAAAGTGGGTTTTTACCCTTTTTCCACCTTGTCCATTAAGTTTTATAACTCTATATTATCCTTAATTATTCCTCAAGTATACCTATTTATTAACCAAATCACCCTAGACTTTGAAATGATCGATATCCCTCGTTGCTAAGTTGTTTGGAGCACTGTTGGTTTTGAATTGAAGCTTTGGGTGAGTCTAACACTCTTCTTACTTAATTTCTATAGAATAGGTATTATGCCATTTCTATTATTTTTTTAATCCCTAAACCCCTCTTTTTCCATTGTATATTAGGTTAGGACTTTTATGGGTGTTCGAATTCAAGTCAAGGGCTACGTTTGATCGTGCGGTTGTCTTCGGAATCAAGGTAAGTGGTCTATAAGTTATATCCCATAGTCTTGATATTGATTTATGAGTATGTGATTGTGAATTAGTGTCATTGTGTTGTTTGTTTGGTTTTACTTGGTATAAATGATAAACTTTTTGGGTATATGGTTAATTGAACCACTCACGATCCCCATGGGGGGTATTGAGGTTGATTTGGATCAAGTTAAGGGCCACCCATGGGGTGTTCCACTTTTTGAACATGGAAATTGAAGTGTTAAGAGTATAATTGAATTTTTATGAAATATATCCCATGATAAATGTGTTTATATATAGATTGGGTTATTAAATTAAACTAATGGTAATTTTTTCCATTTGTTAACATGGCATGAGGAGGGTGTTTGGTATAATGTGAAAGGGTTAAATGAATTGGAACAAATGTGTTAAATGATTTATGGGTTATCATGGAAATGTGTAAATGAATTAAGTCATTTGAATTAGTAATGTGTTAATGGGTTAGGAAATGAAAGGGAAATGGGATAATGGGTTAATTCATCAAGATGATTTCTGTATTGAATGAACTATGAATTGTAAATGGTTTTTATGTTCAATGAGTATGTTTTTTGAATTGGTGTATATGAAAAATGATTAAAGAAGAATGTGAACGTGTCTTGGTGGTATGTGTGGGGTATTTTAATTGAGTATCTACACCCATGGGTTAGGTTAGAATAAGGCTCTAAATCCTAACCCTTTAATACATGAGTTAGGGAGTCGAACTGAGGCTTTATGCCCCTAACTATTCCATGTGATGAGACTACCTGGACCAAGGATCCAAGGTAATTGTTATGTATTGTTTTTTGAAATTTTTTCCCTAGTGATTTAGGGAACATGATTCTTTGCCTTATGCATTGTTTATGTGATAGGCATTAGACAAAGTGTATCTGATGAAAATTATTAACCAATAGAATAAATGATGAAAGTGACTAAAGTAAACCTTGTTAACTAATGGAACATATTTTATCTATTGTTTATCTCATTTTTCATTTTCACTTTCATACACTACCTATGTAGGCTTGATATTTTGTATATAGCATTGGTGATGTCCTACTAAGTTGTACTCACACCCTTCTCAGGATTCCATTAGGTACCCAAGCATATTTCATGGTTGCAGGTCAGGACAAGGGAAAGGTCCCTATGCTAGATAGTAGATTTGTTCATGGGATGTGCATGGATGAGGGGTCCAGTCTTGGAGTTAGGACCCATTTGGGGATTCTTCTATTTGTATTTATTTTGGGTTTTACTAACATTTGGCATTGTATGACATGGAATGGCGTATTTACTATTTGGTTGTGGTCTTATACCCAGTTTTTGGAACCATTTGGTAATGCATGTTTATTGTTTATTTTTTATATTGTTTAATTTATTTATCATTGTTATATATTGTGGATTACTCTGATAAAGAGGGTATAGTCTCCATATATATTACATTAGACCCTCACTGCTATTTTGTAGCCTCTAGTGTATAGGGAGGCATGCATGAGGTCATGTGGTGACCTGACTCAGGGCACTGGATTTAGTGGCACCTGGGTTATGGATGTTACAGTCATTTAAATGGAAGAACCATGGAATTTATTTGAGATTTAAATCTTCTTGGGTTTGGTAGGATATTATCAGTGGTTTGTAAATGATTTCTCAAAACTTTCTTCACCCTGGATTTCTCTCAACTTGAAGGTGGTGAAGTTCTTGTGGAATTATGATATAAAAAATTTTTTACCTCAACACCAATTATAACTCTTCCAAAGTATGGTCAAGGCTATATGGTTTATTATGATTCTTCAGGTATATTTTTTGACTACGTCTTTATGAAAAGATATCATGTGGTGGATTATGGCTCACATCAATTTCGACCTCATGAGAGAAATTATCCCACCCATGATCTAGAACTTTTAATTGTTGTTTGTACCCTTAAAATTTGGTGTCACTATCTTTTCTGGGAAAGTTTTATTGTTTACTCTAACCATAATAGTTTGGGTTATATCTTTTCTCAAAATTATTTGAACCTTTGGCAGAGAATATGGGTGGATTACTTGTAGTCATTTAACTTTAAAATTGCCTATACTCTGGGAAAGGGTAATTTTTTTGTTGATACTCTTAGAAGGAAGTCACCTTCTTAGGCTATGAAGGAAGAAAAGGATAAATGGAATTTAATGGGACACTTTGGTTTAATTAATTGGGAGTCCGAGAGGAAGTGTATGGTAATGTTCTAGATGGTGTTCAATTGGAATCCTATCTTCTTGAGATGATTCTATAATAACAGGGGGGATATAATGAGTTTTTTAATGTCATATATTCTTTATATGGTGGGGATACCATCTTTGAGTGGTCTCTCTCCAAGGAATATATCCTTTGTTTCAGAAATTGGTATTTTTTTCACCAAACAATAGGAAGAATTTTTTAGGATATTTTCATCATTCTTTGTGGGTTTTCCACCCTATCGCCAAAAATATGTTTTATTACATGATACATTTTTTCTGGTGGCCTAGTATGAATGAGATATAATTTATTTTGTGTCTCGATGTTACATGTTCCATTAGATAAAGGATAAGATCCCAAATACATATATTTTTCTTGAGCCTCTCCCTATTCCAATATGTAAATGGAATGAGATTTCAATGTATTTTATTTTTATTTTACCTTAAAATCTATATGGAAATAACTCACTTGGTTGGTGATCAATTAGTTTTCCAATTCAGTATATTTTATATTGTTTCATGAAACCACTAAAGTGGAACACTTTGGGTATTTTTATGTGAAATATATCATGAGGATGCATGGAATTATATTATTAATTTTCTAAGACAGGGACCCTCACTTCACCTAATAGTTTTGTAAGGGCCTCCAAGAGGCAATGGGAACATAGGTAAAGTTGATCATGACATATCATCCCCAAACGGATGGGCAAACAAAAAGGTCTAATCAAATTTTAGAAGATATGATCTATGTAATTGTTTTATACTTTGGAGGTCCTTGGGATAACCACTTAGGGTTGGTTGAGTTTTCTTATATTAACAATTACCAATCATCAATCAATATGGAACCTTTTGAAGATTTGTATTTTCAACCCGGCAACTCACCTCATTGTTGGTCTGATGTTGGTGAAGAATCCTTGATAGGGTCGAGCTTGGTTCAAGAGGAAATGACAAAGTTCTAGATTATTATTCAGTTTTGGTGATGGATAAAAGTTTTTATAAGTCTTATGTGGAATGTTTACATCACCCTTTGTAGTTCCCTATTGGTGACCAAGTGTTCTTAAAAGTATCACCTCGGTTGGTTCACCAACAACTCATAAGATAGGGAAATCATTCTTCTAGATATGTGGGACTATTTGAGATCATTAAATTACTTGGAAAGGTTGAATATGTCTTGTATTTACCACATTTGTTTTATTCAATAAACAATGTTTTACATGTGTCCCAACTCAAAAAGTATTAGCATAACCCATCTCGTGTTCTGAATTCGGAAGACCTCAACATAGAAACTGATATATCGATGAAAAAGAAACTGTTGCTAGTTATTGATTCTCAAGTGATGATTTTACATGTAAGGTTTATACTATTGGTTTGAGCTATATGGTAACTTGGATCTGATTCTCATGAGACTTGGGAGTAGGATTCTATAATAAGGGAGAAGTGTCCTCATCTCTTTATGGACCAACCTTCTTCGACTTAGATTTATGGGGGAGAATTGTAACATCTCGATATTGTTTTATGGTACTACATTATTCTTATTTATTTTCATTTTTATTTTTTTATTCATGGATTTTTTTATATGATTTTATTTTGTAAGAAGGTTCGTGGGGTTTCTGGCATAGTTAGTGGGGTATAGACCTGAACTTGCATCTAGTAGAGTTGTAGGTGGTCAACTGGAAATCCGGTGGACTTTGTAGTTCCTATAGTAATCTATTGTAGACACTGAACTACTGGTGGGCCTCCACCATCCCATTGGTAGGATGATGATTAGATACTGCACTTCTTTAGTACCCATCATCCATTTGGTGGCTCCAATATAAGCCAGCTAAGTAAGAGTGTTATTTTCTTTTTACACCATTGAAACCCCTTTTTAATCTCTTAAACCTCATCCCTTGAACCTAAATCAACCCATTAAAACTTGGAGGCTCTCTTGGGATATATTTTTATCTCTCAATATAATTACTCAGTGGATATAAGTTCCAATTGAAGTCATTGTCCTCTCTTGATAGGTCGATCTCCATTTTGGTCTTGAATCTACTTCTTTGAATTCCTCTTATTTCTCTCTATGGATCAATGATGAAATTAATGGGAATTTTTTGGGATCCAGGTATATAATTGTATTACTTTTATATCTATTTCATAATTTAAGGTTATTTTCTAAATCTCCAATCCCCTTGGTGTGTTGTTCGGGAATTGTGGTGGTAAGTAATTATTTTGGATTCTTTCATTCTAGGTAGTGATAATTTTAAGATTATTAATTGACAATTATTTTTTAGGGTTCTTCCTTAATTACTAGGATCCTTGGTTCTTCTTATATTATGCTTATATATTAGTAATTATATCCCATTAATTTCAAGGTTTGTGGTTTTATGAATTGGCTTTATCATATGAACCTGTATTTATTGCTCTTTGAAGTTGGTTTCTAAATGGTTGGAAAAAAATGGTTTATGAATTTATCCTGAAAAGGGATTTTGAAATGGTTTTCAAGGAATGACTTGTGAAATGTGGTGGTTTTGGTAATGATTTTGTAATAATGGATTTATCCCTTGGTTTTGTTAATTGAAATAATTTTAAAGCTTGATTTTAATGGTTTCAAAGATGAAATTCCCTTTGAATGATATAGAAAACCCGATTGTGACCAATGATGAGGTAGGGATCCATCCTTGAGGATTAACTATTTCCATATGTACTTTTTCTACTAGGATAATTTTTTAACCATGTTTCCTAAGTTATGGAAAGGATCCACTCTTGAGAGTGAACTCTTACCCCCTAGACCTATTCTACTGGGATAATTTTCAAAGAAGGTGGCCTAATGATCATATGAATTTTTCAAGGATACTCACTAGCCTAGAATTGATGTTAACCTAATGGAAAGTTTTATCTATTATTATCCTTGAAAAAAATGTTGATAATGTTATGGAAACTCTTTGAAAATCAGGATGGTTGGTATGTTTTGGAAGTTGTGAAAAAGGATTCAATTTCAATGTTTTATATCAAATTGTAAAATACTGTATATCATTCCTTGTATTTATTTCTTTGAGAATAATTGGTTTATTTTATAAATTTTTTTTATGAAACACTTGGTGGGATCCTATTGGGCGTGTTTTTCTCACACCTTGCATACACATTTGGGTGTATGTAGATCTTGTTTGTTCTGATGTGGGTAAAGGTAAAGCACCACAAGGTGGAGATAATTTTTCTTGTTAGAAGGGTGTGAGAGTCTATAGGTGACTATATGTCACATGGAGTTAGGATTATTTGTAGTGACTTTTTCTTTGGTTTTTTGTGGCAATTTTTGTATACCTATCTTGTATTACTCTTGTCTCTTTTCCATTGTAGACTAGTATTGGCACACTGAAATTTCCTTGATTTATGTTATACTTTTTATGTTTTATCATGGAAAAAATAATCCCAGTGGTAGTTATTAATTCCCAATCACTTGTTTCCAACCCATGGGTATTAGGAACTCCCTTTGGGCCATGTTACAGACCATATAAATTTTTATAAATTTGGGTAATCTGGGTTGGTTAGTGGAAAAAAGGAACAAGTAAAATGTGCACACTGCATCAGTAGGCAGAAGAAGTTAAAGGAGTATTCACAAGAGGTTAGAAAGACCATTGAAGAACTACTGGGATTCTAGTATAAACAATCATAGTTTTTTAATAAATAGCTCAATTGGTGGAATTCAATTAAAAATATCTCGTCAAGAGATGGACCACTGTAATCATTAGTGATTAGGCATTACATGAGTTTATTTGTAAGGAATTTTAGGATATTTATTTTATTTGTAATCACTTTGATATACTAGTAGATAAACCATGTATCAAATCATCTAGAACATATAAAGTATATAGTCAACCACATTAGGGGTAAACCTTGTAAAAATACTCATGTGATTTTCTATGATTTCATTTGTTTTCATGTAGAATAGGTGGGATATTAAAGAATGGGGGATAGATATCTTAACTTATCATAGAGGTTGATTTGAAAAGAAAAATTTATAAAATTAACATCACTAATCCATCCCATCCCCCTCTCGGTGATATATTTGAATCCAAACACTTCAATATAAACCTACATGAATCTCAAACATTTGACCTATTTATAGTATGTTTCAATACCTAAAAACCTTAACTTAATCATAAAATTAATTTTTTATGGTTTAAATAATCAATATTGATGTTTAAAACTCCTCATGATTATCATGAAAAAATAATCAGTTGAGAATGAAATATTTTAAGGAGAGAGAGTGAAGAAACTATCATGTTATCATATAACATGCATGAACATGTGCATCACCCTAGTGTAATGGCCCTCATTACATCATGGTGGATTCCAACATACATTGAGATGTGGTATCAACCACCATTTAATGGTTATGTCCTTCAGTACATATTCTCACATCATCATGAATTATCCCAGCTAAACTCATAACATAACCCATTACTAGATCTAGTAAACAATCATGTTAATCATATCACATATGACTCGTGAATAATTGAGTGGATAAATAATTTCCTAATTAATTTTATTAACGATCCTAAATCTATTTATTTTGTGTCCTAAATTTTAGGGTTTTCCAAAAAAGTGTAACCCAAATCTCATGTCAAGGATATAGACCTAACCATTAGGGTCATCTATATCATATTTTCCTTACATATGATAATCCATGGGAACCCAACGTTAACATTAACTTCCTATTTAGATGATTGATCTCATGATAGGTTTTATTTAAAAGGAATATAATATTTAGTATTTTAATGAGTTTTAATATCTCTCCATCTTGTCTTGTGTATTATTTTCAGGTATGCACGTTTCTAATGATTTTTTTTTTTGTATCATTTACCATCAAAAAAATTCATAAATTCAAAACATATAATGTATAACACTTTATATGCCTCGTGATTTGTGTTGCTAAGAAATAAATGTTAATTATATCTATGAATATCCAAATTAATATCATACATATGGTAAATGAAACTATTTTATGTAAAGGTTTATAATTATATGATGCCAAAATACCTACAAGAGAAAGTATAGTGAGATTGGTAGTTAACCCTTAATTTTCAAGATAGATCCTATACCCCCAAGCCAGTGAGTAATTTGGATCAACTTCTAAAAATCCATATATCAATACTAAATTGAACCCTTAATTCCAATATAATCCTAACATTTAATATATATATATATATATATATCATAATAAAACTTTACTTTCAAGTTCTTAACCCATAAATAGATCATAGTAATGGTTAGATGTAATTAAATTTTATGTCATACTTAGCTTGTAACACCTAATAAACATAGTAAGACATTTATAAGAAGTTGTTTAACACTTTAAACTAAGGAATAATTTATTCATAATATAAAACTTTGTATTCATGAATAATAAATATATGAGTATACTAAATAAATGAAAATTTCAAGTATTTAGACTTGAGATAAACATTTATGATAATTTCAAAAATAAATAAACCATAAACATTTTATAATTTAAACATGGTGTTTGGATATAATATATATAGATAAACATAAATATTTTGTATTTATTTAAATATGAACACTTTCATATTATTCTTTACATGGTATTCAATAAGAACTCCTTCATATTTCAAATATATGATTTTTTAACCTCAGAATCCTATATTATCCACACAAGAAAACACTAGGATTCTATATTGTATAAGAAATAAATATTTTACAATCCCACCAAAATATGAAACTCAAAGCTCCCAACCTATTAACACCATTAAATTTATTATCCTTGCCCATTGATATGGACTCCACTTTAAACTCACCATAAGATGAGAAAATCACTCACAACCCTGATCTTTATATTTTACATAAACTCTGCTAGGTCTACTTATTTTCATCTGTAATCTCTAAAAATCCACAATGGATATGATATGAGGCATCAATTCCCTTGGACATTACAATCTCAATTCCCTCTCTAACAAAAAATATTGATATAATAACATCCATGGAATTAAATAGGAATATATATCTGATTTATAGATTTTTTTTTAAAGGTTGGGTCCAAAGACTCATTTATTATTAAAGCAAAGCAAAGACCTCTTTTAACTGGGTAGAGGGAGACCCATTACATAGCCCAAAGGCCCAGTGGGAATTTAGACCATTACATGGCCCGTAGGCCCATTTTTTTTGCCCAAAGCCCATTCTGTGAATAGTACTGCTACAGTACCCGCACTGCTACAGTACTGCACAATACCCGCCGCTGCTATAGTACTCTACCGCTGCTACAGTTCCCGCCGTTGCTATAGTGCACAGCTGCTACAATGCGCTACAGTACTTCTACGGTACCCTGCGCCCAATGGGTTTTGAACCCTTCATGTAGATTTAAGGGGTTCTTACCACTAATAACTTTGAAGGGATATGATTGAAGTGATGATCCCAAATTCATATTCACTGATCTATGAGTTCTTGATAATGAAAACCTCATTAGAGGATAGATTATTTTAATATATAAATATAGTAGCACTAATTTGTTTTGAGGTGTTTTATATATGGTTAAAAAATTGAATCAATTTAATAAACCACTCCCTAAGTGTCACGACCCGTCCCTCGGGGCCCGCATCGTGACCACCCCAAGCCCGCCTTCTATAGGCCAGGGGCTGGCGACTAGCACCAAAGGCGTAATTCCCTAGAACTGGGAAGAAATTTCCTTTATAAAACGTAAACACACAAAACCAGAGTACAAGAGAAATAAAACACTAAGAAAAGATGTATAAAAAGTGTGTTGAAAGTACAAAGGGGCTGGAAATACAATCCCAACAAAAAGGTACAGCTACAACTGAAAGAAAGTACAACTAAAAAAGACAAACAGTTGAATGGTGAAAACATCTCCTGGATCATCCTCCGAGTTCCTACCTGAAGGGTAGGTACATATGTCCTCATCAGCACTCTACGTCTATCGGTCCGCTCCTTGTGCCATCACGCCGAGTGATCCACCACCGGGTACCGTCCAGTACTGGCGCTCTCAGCCACCGTCAGCGTTGTCCGTCGTCTGGATCCAACACAACAAGGTACGGGCATAGCCCGTGTAGGTGTGAGTATAACGCTACTCATTAGGGACCCTGAGACCCTCAAGGTCTCACAAAAATCTAGCAAAGATAAACCACAAAGTAGGATTTCAACGGATAACCATTACTTAGTTATATTCCCCTACATATACCTAAGTTATCAAGTAACCCATATCAATCATGAGGAAAAACACAAAGGTCAAAGACTCAGCTCAAATGAGGATTTTATTCACGAAGTCGAAACCACGGCTGCTGGAGAACTCCTCCTCTGTCGAGTACAGTGGGCCTGCCACTACAACCAAGCGCTTCCCACTAACCTTGGACTGCTGAAGTACTCCACCTGTCGAGTATTGTGGGAATGCTGTTATGACCAAGCGCTTCCCACCATGGGTCTGCCACTACAACCAAGCTCACCCCCTCATAGCTTACAGAGGTACTCCTTCTGTAGAGTACCGCGGGTCTGCCGCTACAACCAAGGGCTCCTCCTCTATGGGTCTGCTGCTACAACTAAGCGCTCCCCACTGGGCCATCTGAATCACTCTGGGTCGATCGATCAGCAGTCGTCAAGTCTCAGCCAGCTACTAGGTCTCTGTAATCTGCTCAATCGTCACTGGGAGGGTCCGCTCCACGAGCTACTGGTCGATACTCCAAGTGTCACGAAATCTCATGTGGAAGTATCTCAAAGAACCGCTAAATCATAGGGGTTTCAACGCAACAGATGGCGCGTCAATCGGATGCCCGATCTGTGAGTTATTAGCCTTTTAATCCCGGGGGCCCGGTTGGTTTCGTGTACGAACCAACCTGACCATAACTCAACTATACCCTGAAATCCCATGGGTTATACTCAAAGTAACTGTTTCTCAATGAGATTACCAACGCCGCTAATGGTTCATCAAACGGACGTCCGGTCTGAGAGTTATTGGCTTTTCCGTTCCAGGAGCCCGGTTGGTTTCTAAACTAAACCAACCTGACCATACTCCAACATCGTCCAAACCTCAAGTGTATTATTCCAAAAGAACCGTCTCATCATAAAGAATCCAACGTAATTGACGGCACGTCAATCGGACGTCTGGTCCTTAAGTTATAAGCGTTTCCGCTCTGAGGGCCCGGTTGGTTTCAGGTTCGAACCAACCTGTCCAAACCCAAACTTTGCCAAAACCTTAATTGTAATATACCTAAACGACCTTCTCGATCCAAGGATTCCTACGCAACTGACGGTGCATCGATCGGAGGTCCGTAGCTCAAGTTATGGCCGATTAACCGAAAAAAGGGTCCGAAGAGGGGGGGTATGGGCCCGGTCCGACCCAGCCCAACCCACCCTGGGTCGGCCCGAACCGATTCGACCCGACCCCGGTCTGAGTCTGGCCCAGTAGGGCGAGTCTTGGCTCGGCGGCTAAGGCCCAGCCCACGCGCAAGCGGTCTGGCCCGGTGACCGGTCGCGGCTCAGCCCGGTGGCCGGCCACGGCTCGACCAGGCTGGTCGAGCGGGGGGGGACGACCTCCCCTGGTTTTACGTATCGGTGGCTCCAAGCTGGCATCGCCCGGACTCCTCGGATACCGCACGGTGCGGGATCCGCTCCACCGCCGTCGCGGCCGGTGCCGCGGCGGGTCTTCCGCCGGCAGTGCGCTAGGGCGATGCTGTCTCCAGGCGGCCGGCCAGTGCCAGCCGCCACCACGGTCTTCCGCGGGCCACCAGAGTCATTCCGGTGGTTTGTTTTAGCTATCATCTCTGCCTACGGCCTCCTCGGGTCCCTCTATTCACTACTACGGCCTCAAATCAACGTTTCCCTTTCATTCATCCGTCGCCAAACAAAATGCGCATCACGAACAAGTTGGCGGTGGGTCCAGACTTGTTCGTTAGCCTGTACCCACCGCGTTAGTGGTTCAAATAATCACCCAACAAATAAAAGATCAAGTTCGAGGGTATAAATCACATAAATGAAATTATACAACATCCCACTACCTTTTTAACTGATGGGCGTTCGTTCGTCGCGGGGGAAGACGAGGTTGTCGTCGTTTGTCGTATGCTTCCTCTTCCGAGCTCATGCAAAGGTCCGTTGATGACGAAGAGGAAGATATAAGAGTCGTCGGAGAAGTCCCACATCTGAAAGGGGTTCTAAGGAAGAAGCTGATGAATAAGCTTCGTCGCTGGCGTCTCCGCGTTCTTCGTCGGATTTGTTCTTCGTTGAAGAATGGTGTTCTTTTTCGGAGAGGAACATCTTCTTCTAATTCTCCAGAGTCTCCCCCACCAAAAAATATTTTCGATGCAAATATTAAATTAGAATTCTCCAACTTTAAATAAATTCCAACCAATTGAAAAAGAAGAGTTGTGCTAATTCATTAATAAGGATATTAATTAATTGAGTTGGAAAACTTAATGAGAGGGAGATGGAGAGTTTAAATTTAAAAGAGAGGAGTTAACAAATTAATTTAAGGGGGTTTAAGGGAGTTAAGGGGAGTTATGGGGAGATGAAAGGTTTAGGGCACGTGTGGGTCCCACCACACTAATTCATCTCATGGGAGGTTATGTGGGTGTGGGCCCCACCTCCAACTCCCCTTAGGAGGAAATAACCACCATCCATAAATAAAATTGTGTACTACAAATTTTATTTATTTTATTCTAAATCCCCAAAAATTAACTCTCAACCCGCATAAAACGCAATTGTGGTAAAGGTCCCCTTAAGAGAATATTAGCACTGTGATTTCATCGGTGTCCTCGGATTTTAATTCCGATCACCGGTTCAAAATATAGAAAAACCCACACGTATGTTTACTGAATGTACCCAAACAAAACTTCAGAAATTGATTCCGGGCACACCGGGCCTTGGAATCAGGCGCCGTCAGAAACTACGAACTCGTAAAATTTCAAAGAAATTAAGAAAAAAAATTCCTTGAAATTTCTGGGTCTTTAAATTACTCCCACCTCAGGTCTTTACATCCTCGTAAAGATACAACACACACTAGGGAAACAAAAGGGGGTACTGAGCACGCATCTGAGCCTCCCGATCCCATGATCTCTCCTGGAGATTCTCGTGCTTCTAGCGATTGCGCACCATAGGTATCGACCGTCCACATAGGACCTGCTCCTGTAGATCCTCGATCTCCACTGGGACCTCCATGAAAGTCACCTCGTCATTAATGTCCAGCTCCCCGTGGTCGATGTTGTGGGATGGATCGTGCATGCATCTCCTCAGCTGAGATATGTGGAAGACGTCGTGCACCCGGTGAAACTGAGGTGGAAGGGCCAGGTGGTAAGCCACCTCGCCTACTCTGCTGAAGAAGTGGAGGAGTGGCTATAAGAGACTGTAGATAGGCTACACCATATCTATCCACAAAGGATATGAGTAAGGCATCCAGTGGCTCTATCGCCTCTCCTAACTGCTGAACGCATCTGCAACAATGTTCCCCTCCCCAGGAGTATAGACTATCTCGAAGTCATAATCCCAGAGGAACTCAAGCCATCACCATTGTCTCAGGTTTAGGTCCTTCTGAGAGAATATGCACCTGAGACTATTGATATTGGAGTAAACCGTAAACCGTTCACTCAACGAACAATGGGTGAGACTATCCAATTGTAAGAAATCGACTTCACCCTTCTTCAACTACGTTTTATAAGAGCTTATAAGATTTCTCCTTTTCCGAAAAGGAAAATCTGGTCTCATCCCATGGATGAACCACGTCCTTTGCCTAATACAGTCAATCCTGACATGAACGGTACTAATTCATTCCATGAACGATGTCGTAAGGCATCAACGCTGCTACCAAGAGATCCAACCGTCACTCTCGCCTCCAAGGGTTGAGTCACACTGTCGGCATCAGTGTGTGGTTACTGGGTCTCCTCCAGTAGAAATATCAAAAGTGAGGATCAAGTCAACAGTTTTTACTGGAACCTCTTAGTACACAAAAAGTAAGGAAAGCAAACTTCACAAGGACAAGTGTATTTTATTACTGCAGCTCAAAGTACAAAGACACATAACAACCACAAACAACAACAACAACAAGGAATCTAGAAGCACCAAGAACAAAGGCCTCCATGACTTGAACTAGTCCCGCTCCTGTCCACCTGCTTCCGGAGATCCATAGTCATATGCTTAAGCTACATGAAGTTGTTCTATCCCATGTCCACCTGTTCCCTATGGTCGGGGTGGACCTCCTGGTGGTGGTGTTGGTAACACCTCGAAGCATCGTCCACCACCAGCTGCATGGCCAGCTCCTCTTCCTCGGTCTCTTGCTCCTTACGGTTCACCTCGATCAAACCTCTGCCTCTGCCTGGGAGGTCCTTCATCTATCTGTTGATCTTCTGTATGGTGGGTCGTACAGTCATGTACCATGTGACAAAGCCCGCCGCAGGAGTAACACTGTCCACCAGGGCCCGCATCATGACCACCCCAAGTCTGCCTTCCATAGGCCAGGGGCTGGCGACTAGCACCAAAGGCGTAATTCCCTAGAACTAGGAAGGCATTGCCTTTATAAAACATAAACACACACAACCAGAGTACAAGAGGAAGTAAACACTAATAAAATTTGTATAACAAGTGTGATGAAAGTACAAATGGGCCGGAAATACAAGCCCAACAAAAAGGTACAGCTACAACTGAAAGAAAGTACAAATGAAAAAGACAAACAGCTGAATAGTGAAAGTAGCTCCTGGATCGTCCTCTGGGTTCCTACTTGAAGGGTAGGTACAGATGTCCTCCTCAGAACTCCGCGTCTATCGGTTCGCTCCGTGTGCCATCACGCCGAGTGATCCACCCCCGGGTGCCACGTACACACGATCCTGAGTCATGCGGTCAACCACCTGTAGGTCTGGCCCTCTTGGACCTTTGCATCATCTATCTACTGTCAGCTGCAGAAGATTCCACTACATGTCGACTAGTAGTGGGTCCCGCTGCTGGAGATTGCTCAGCAAGGAAACTCTCCACTAGGAGGGCTTGCTCTAACACCCCTGTCTGCATCGGGATGCTGAGAGAAACAATTGAAGCTCTAATCTCTCGCCTGAGCCCCTGCTCGAAGGTTCAGGCCCTAAAGAACGGGTCTCATACCATATCTGTAGAGTAGCGCGAGAGGTCTGTGAACCTCGCTGAGTATTGTGCCACTGTAATGCTACCCTGCTGTAGATGCTAGCTCCTGTATCTGCACTGCTCGAAGGGTGGCTGGGAAAAACTCCACCCGGAACAGGCTCTTGAAGTCTGCCCAGAGTAGCGTCGCCTCGTCATGCATCTGAAGCATCAAGATCTACCATTAGCTTGCTGCTTCCTGAAGGAGGATGGTATCAAGTATCTCCATGAAGTCTGATGGTGTCCCTAATAGCCTGAAAACTCTTTCCATAGCCTCTAGCCAATCCTCAGCCGCCTGTGGGTCCGTCTCTCCCCGGAACCTGGGTGGCCTCTGACACTGGAACTCATGCAGCGCGCTCAAACGGCGTGCATCGCCTGCTATTGGGGCTGGTGTCATCGGTGGCCCAATGGGTGGTAGTACCGTTGGTGCCTCTTCTGGTGCCTCAACTAGAAGAGGGCCCAGTACTGAGGCCTCGTCGCTCGGCAGGCTATCAGTATGTACAACTCTCGAGGCCCTAGCTGGTCGTCCGTGGGGAGGCATCCTGAAAGAAATAGATACGACATGATCAAAGACTATACCTAGTGAGCTGACCTGGTTTGAGATGACTTAAAGAAAACTTTTGAAAACACACACGCAATTAGTGTTTTCGTG
This sequence comes from Viscum album, assembly GCA_963277665.1. Taxonomy (NCBI): domain Eukaryota; kingdom Viridiplantae; phylum Streptophyta; class Magnoliopsida; order Santalales; family Viscaceae; genus Viscum; species Viscum album. The sequence continues at coordinate 707,480,445 of OY728147.1, read as the reverse complement.
CACTGAGTCGGAAATCAGAAATCAGGGACCTGGTGTATGGATAAGTCGGTCGCTCGCACAAACACTAGACTCCCTGAACTGAAAACCACACTTAGTACACTTAACACTATTGCTTCACAGAAAGAAAATAGCAGAGTCCTAGTTCTGTGGTAGAACAGACGTCCTCTGATACCAATTTTTCATGACCCGTCCCCCGGGGCCCACATCGTGACCACCCCAAGCCCGCCTTCCACAGGCCAGGGGCTGGCGACTAGCACCAAAGGCGTAATTCCCTAGAACTGGGAAGGCATTGCCTTTATAAAACGTAAACACACACAACCAGAGTAAAAGTAGAAGAAAACACTAAGAAAAGATGTATAACAAGTGTGATGAAAGTACAAATGGGCCGGAAATACAATCCTAACAAAAAGGTATAGCTACAACTTAAAGAAAGTACAACTGAAAAAGACAAATAGTTGAATGGTGAAAACAGCTCCTGGATCGTCCTCCGGGTTCCTACCTAAAGGGTAGGTACAGATGTCCTCCTCAGCACTTTGTGTCTATCGGTCTGCTCCTTGTGCCATCACGCCGAGTGATCCACCACCGGGTACCGTCCAGTACTGGCGCTCTCGGCCACCGTCAGTGTTGCCCGTCGTCTGTATCCAACACAACGAGGTGCGGGCATAGCCCATGCAGGTGTGAGTATAACGGTACTCAGTAGGGACCCTGAGACCCTCAAGGTCTCACAAAAATATAACAATTATAAACCACAAAGTAGGATTTCAACGGATAACCATTACTTAGGTATATTCCCCTACATATACCTAAGTTATCAAGTAACCCATATCAATCATGAGGAAAAACACAAAGGTCAAAGACTCAAATCAAACTAGGATTTTATTCACGAAGTAAAAACCACGGATGCTGGAGAAATCCTTCTCTGTCGAGTATAATGGTCCTGCCACTAAAACCAAGCGCTTCCCACTAACCTTGGATTGCTGAAGTACTCCACCTGTCGAGTACTGTGGGCATACTGCTACAACCAAGCACTTCCCACCATGGGTATGCCGCTACAACCAAGCGCACCCCCTCATAGCCTACAGAGGTACTCCTTTTGTCGAGTACCGTGGGTCTGCCACTATAAACAATTGCTCCTCCTCTGTGGGTCTGCTGCTACAACCAAGCGCTCCCCACTGGTCCATCCTAATCACTTCAAGTCGATCGATCAGCAGTCGTCAAGTCTCAGCCAGCTACTAGGTCTCTGTAATCTGCTCGCTCGTCATCGGGAGGGTCCGCTCCACGAGAAAATGTTTGATACTCCAAGTTTCATGAAATCTCACGTGGAAGTATCTCAAAGAACCGCCACATCATAGGGGTCTCAACGCAACAGACGGCACGTCAATCGGACGCCCGGTCTGTGAGTTATTAGCCTTTTAATCTCAGGGGCCCGGTTGGTTTCGTGTACGAACCAACCTGACTGTAACTCAACTATACCCCTAACTCCCATGGGTTATACTCAAAGGAACCATTTCTCAATGAGATTACCAACACCACTGACGGTTCGTCAAACGGACGTCCGGTCTGAGAGTTATTGGATTTTCCGTTCCAGGGGCCTAGTTGGTTTCTAAGCTAAACCAACCCGACCGTACTCCAACTGTGTCCAAACCTCAAGTGGAGTATTCCAAAAGAACTACATCATCATAAGGAATCCAACTTAATTAACATCACATCAATCGGAGGTCCAGTCCTTAAGTTATAAGTGTTTCCGCTCCGAGGGCCCGGTTAATTTCAGGTTCGAACCAACCCATCCATACCCAAACTTCACCAAAAACTTGAGTGTAATATACTAAAACAACCTCCTAGATCCAAGGATTCCTATTCAACTGACGGTGCGTCGATCAGAAGTCCGTAGCTCAAGTTATGGGCGATTAACCGAAAAAAGGGTCCGAATAGGGGGGTCTGGGCCCGGTCTGACCCGGCCCAACCCACCCTGGGTCGGCCCGAACCGGGTCGACCCAACCCGGGTCCGGTTCCGGCCCAGTGGCTGAGGCCCGGACCATGCGAGGACGGCCCAGCCCGCGCGGCAGGCGACCCGGCCAGCGCGCAAGCGGCTCGGCCCGGTGGCCGGCCGAGCGGGGGGGGGGGGGGGGGCTCCCCTGGTTTTCCGTATCGGCAGCACCAGGATGGCACCGCCCTACCTCCCCAGATCTCGCGCGGCGCGGGATCTACTCCACCGCCGCCACAGTGGGTCTTCTGCCGGCGGCGCTCTAGGGCACCGTTGTCTCCAGGCCGCCGGTCGGCACTCGCCACCGCCTCCAGTCGCCGGCGACCCGCGCTACCGCGGTCTTCTACGGGCCACCGGAGTCATTCTGGTGGTCCGTTTTAGCTCCCGTCTGCGCCTACAGCCTCCTCGGTTCCCTCTCTTCCCTGTGACAGCCTCAAATCAACGTTTCCCTTCCGTTCATCTGTCTCCAAACAAAACGTGCATCATGAACAATTTGGTGGTGGTTCCGGACTTGTTCGTTAGCCCGTACCCACCGCGTTAGTGGTTCAAATAATCACCCAACAAATAAATGATCAAGTTCGAGGGTATAAATTACATAAATGAAATTATACAACAACCCCCTACCTTTTTAACTGTCGGGCGTTCGTTCGTCGCGGGGGAAGATGAGGTTGTCCTCATTCACCGTATGCTTCCTCTTCTGAGCTCATGTGTCGGTCCGTTGACGACGAAGAGGAAGATAGAAGAGTCGTCAGAGAAGTCCCACGTCGGAAGGGGGTTCCGAGGAAGAAGCTGAGGAAGAAGCGTCGGCGGCGGCGTCTCCGCGTTCTTCGTCGTAGTTGTTCTTCATTGAAGAATGGTGTTCTTCGTCGGAGAGGAACACCTTCTTCTAATTCTCCAGAGTCTACCCCACCAAAAAATATTTTCTATACAAATATTAAATTAGACTTCTCCAACTTTAAAGAAATTCCAACCAATTCAAAAAAAAGTTGTGCCAATTAATTAATAAGGATATTAATTAATTTAGTTGGAAAACTTAATGAGAGGGAGGTAGAGAGTTTAAATTTAAAAGAGAGGAGTTAACAAATTAATTTAAAGGGGTTTAAGGGATTTAAGGGGAGTTATGGGGAGATTAAAGGTTTAGGGAACGTGTGGGTCCCACAACACTAATTCCTTTCATGGGAGGCTATGTGGGTGTGGGCCCCACCTCCAACTCCCCTTAGGAGGAAATAACCACCATCCATAAATAAAATTGTGTACTACAAATTTTATTTATTTTATTCTAAATCCCTAAAAATTAACTCTCAACCCGCATAAAACACAATTGCGGTAAAGGTCCCCTTAAGCGAATATCGGCACTGCGAGTTCATCGGTGTCCTCGGATTTCAATTCCAAGCACCGGTTCAAAAGATAGAAAAACATGCAGGTATGTTTACTGAACGTACCCAAAAATAACTTCAGAAATTGATTCTGGTCACACCGGGCCTTGGAATTAGGCGCCGTCAGAAACTGCGGACTCGTAAAATTCCAAAGAAATTAAGAAAAACAAATCCTTGAAATTCTCGGGTCTTTACACTAAGAATCATAACAGAGGCCCCTAACCATGATGACATGGAAATCCCATGTCATGACCTCACCCCACCCATTATTACCCCTCCTATGCCATTAGTGAAGATGGGTATGACCCTCGAATCTCACCTATAATAGGTCAAGGGTTAGATACTATAACTGATTCTATAGAATTTATACAAATGGGAGGCATTACCCTCAATATATAATAAATAGGGAAGAGATACGATTCACCAGTCAACTACAACACATAAAAAATGTAACCCATTATAATACATGAATTTAGTGTTATATAATGAAAAAACAAAAGAAAAATACTATGAACAACACCTAGGTAGTGATAATGAACACCAAAAACTATAAAACAACCACTATGATCTAATAGTTCCTAGCCTGATTACCAACAAACTCTTACATATATGAAAATACATATTTATATATATGTAGAGTAAGAATATAGGTATACTCCGTAGGATCCTCCTCAAAACCTCTCATTAAAATGTGAAAGAAATATATTAAAACCTAGTGAATAAATAGAGGAAACCAAATCATTACCTAAGAAGGTAAAAATATAGACCATACTCATTGAGGCTCACTCTCCAAGTAATACATAGAAGTAATAAATTCTATATCAAAAGAATATATATAGAAAGGTACCATGTATCTACTTTCCCATTGAACTATTCACCCTTACCCCAACATTATTATGTCCTGGTTTAATCATCCCATCCATAAGTCATCGTACCAATCCCAGAAACCATATCAAAGCCACATCATCATCTTATCTCGCACCCCATGTAACCCATCACAGCCACATCTCATCACATACATAACCAAGTAGTAATTCTAAAATCTATCGCAACCCATGTATAAGGCATTATACATTAAACCACTATAGTTTTTGAAAGTACACCTTTAGTAACCATAGTCACCATAGTTGGGATGCATGTATGTGCTATAACCTAAAGATGATACAACCTACACATACACTTATAGTAAAATAAAGATCCAATGCAACCCGTATGAGAACATTCCATATACCTCAATTCATTACATCATGGATATTCTTACATATTATTCTATGTTTGGAAGGGAGAGAGGGAAAATAGATTAGTTAGTCATATGTATCCTTGACACCCTAGATATTAAGAAAAAACCTAAAACCCAAGGATAATATGGGTGTCAACTATCCTACTAACTCAGGTGGTGGAGCATAAAAATATCAAAACATAAGGAATAAATCACACACATCCAAAGAAGTGGAAACTATCTATAATAAGACTCAAACTGTAGTTATCATCCCAATTGACAACCCAACTTCCACCACTAAGGATTATAAATATAATTCTCAAATAATCACATAAGAATCAAATTTTAACATCATGAATCCACAAGTAATTTAATAATTACCATTTTCTTTATATAATAGATTTCTAAATTATAATTTAACTTACTGCATTCAGTCATTAAGAAAAATATTTTATAATAATCATGTGCATTATAGATTTCCATTACATGATTTTAGGGAATTTATCCTAAACAATTCCATGGTTTTCAATTAATTAATCATTAACATCATTAACACCCATTCCCATGAGTTCATTTAAAATTTGTTTACCATTCTATATCTAGGTATTCTATGACATAACCAAACCCATATCATGGACAGATAATTCCTAAAGGAATGAGAAAACTTCATCAAGTAGAAAATAATCATAGTATTCAACCAAGAGACAAACGAAAGGGAAGTGGGATAGACCAGATCTCAACCCATACTAACCAACCTACCAACAGTCCTAAAACAATGATTTGACAAACAGAAAATCCCATCTCTTAACCTATGCCACCCACCCTAGCCTCATCCATATCAAACCACTGCCAAAACCAAGGAGAACTGAACCATCCCCCCACCTAATATCCCAAATATACCAGGTTTTATAATTATTACATCAAGGTCTATTTAAAATCTCAAGGAATATGAATAGTAGTAATATATTTTCAGCACAAAAAAAATTTGGTGGGTAACCAAGGCTATAAAATCAAATATACTAGCTTAGTAATCAATGTTGGGCTTACAACAGCCCCAAAAATTTAATTTGAGAAAATAAAAATTTCATTTACCATCATAAATTGAATGATTCATTATGAGAATATTCAAATATCCAAGAAATTTATAAACATATATAGCATTTACAGTCATCCAATCAAAACAAATCCTTTCATATTTAACAATTTTATGAAATAATGATAGCTTAATTCATATGCCTCCTTTATTATTCCATTAATATTACAAAATTTAAATCATTTAAACAATTTAAAAATGTAAAATATTCTAGATAAAAATAAAAACCACATTAATTCTAATCACACTATCTTGAAAATCACATGAGGAAACCAATCATAAGTAAAGAATCATTGCATCACCCCTTCTAAATTTCCTTCATTATTAAATTCCTAGTTATTATCATCATTAGGTTAACTTAAACTATATAATCATTGAATATAATTCATGACAATCCCAAACATGAACATGATAAAATAAAATTCATGAATCCCCTAACTTTATATGAATCTTTTACAACCCACCATACAAGAACAGAGAAACAAGGAATCAATCACCACCAAAGTCAATGGAAACCACTCTGGAACCTATTCACAGTGAGCCACCATTATACCATACCCAAATACCAACCAAAATCAGATAAACATAACTACAATGAACCTATAGAAATAAATGTTCTAGGAATTAGATAATAAGAGAGTGCCTCAAATCAAGAGGGTTCGATCTCTATGAACCAATGGGATTAAACCCTCAAGAGAAATGACTAAGGATCATTAAAATGGCCTATGGTTGACTAGGGTTTGAGGATAGAAAATAAAATTAGAATTAATGGTTTTCTGACCCCCTAATTATAGATATATCCTAACAAACCTCCACTATAGTGTGGTGACTTCAAATATAGTCATAGTTCCTCCACTTAAATGAGATATGAGACTTTATCCATTTGAAATGAAAATATATACTTAAATATTGTGATTTTATAAAACTAATTTAAATTGGTTTGACTAGTACCATGACATGGATCATGGTATGTAAGATGTTGTTTAAATCCCCAGACAACCACCATGGTTTCCCACTATGATGCAGAGTAAATTACCTCATCATTTCATCTCACCATGACCAAGACCATAGTGTGGTCAATCCTTGCTCACCATTTCTACTCCACCTTTCTCATATCACCCTTTACTTGTCTTTAAACCATGTCCATCAACCCAAGCATTTCAGTTTTCTCCATTTCCCATAGGGAAACTCTATAAGTTTCTTATCCACAAAAATGGTTACATCCACAAACATAGTGCTCTACACACTGAAAATGGAAAAACCACTAGACTCTACATGACACCACACCCTGTAACATGGGTGTTGGGACCTTACCTATTTTACATAAGTTAATTATCTAGAAACCATGCCCTTTACTATGGTTATTTAACTCTTTGAGTTCACCAAGAACCTCAATGTCCTCCTCCCATGGATATAGATGAAAAATTATCCACACCACAGCTTCCACCACACCTAACACCATATCATGGTGAACCTATAGAGAGATAAAAACTTTATTACTTTCATTTGTGACCCTATAAACTCCATATTAACACCTTTAAATACCAAAAACCATGATGGGGAAGGATTTGAAAAAAAACAGTCCCTTACATCAGATACCACTCAAAAAATTATCATCCTTGATAATTAAAAAAAACTTTGGAAGGAAAATAGAGTGGTCAAAATAACCACCCCAAGAGATACCTCTTAGTGATCTTGCTATAATATGAAAACAACCAATACATCAAATGGACATGGTGTATAAAAATGCAACATTAATGATCATCTCATAAATCAATAAAGTGACATGCATATCATATTAAAAAATCAAACATCAAAAAACTTGGGATATTGAGAATGGACCTACAACTCACACTCCTAAGTACATTCCTCTAAGACACCATTCTACCAAAGGACACAAATCAAAGGAATAACTTTCCCACAAAACACCTTTTACTAACAGTCATAAATCTTAATAAGTTTTTCCCCGAAGGCCACATCATCTTTAACTCCTAACTCACCCCGATCAGTGACATGGGAATAATCATGAAAATGATAATGAAGCAGGGACATATGGAAGAAATCATGAATCTATTCCATTTCCAGGATTAGTGGTAACTGGTATGAAACAGCTCCAACAATCTCTAACACCTCAAAATTCCCAACAAATTAAGGAGAAATCATACTTCAATAGTCAAACATCTTGTTCCCACAGTGAGGATATACCTTCAAGAACATGTGGTATACAATGTAAAACTCTATAGACATCCTCATATGGTCAGTATAGGACTTATGATGATCCTGATCCACCTTCATTCGCTCATGAATCACCTACACTTTCTCTGTCATACTCTACAGTAGTTCTGTTCTGAGGGTAGTTGAGTCTCCAACCTCACTCCAATATAACAAGAGATAAAAAGTTAATATATATAGTGATTTTAATGGTTCTATTCCAATGGTGGATTAATCACTATTATTATATAACTCAACTAAGGGTAGGTTCTACACCCATGAACCTCTAAAATCAAGAACACATGAGTGCAACATGTCCTCTAAAGTCTCGATGGTCTACTCTCTCTAACAGTTCCTATATGGATGAAAAAGTGGTGCTAAGAAATAACTAAGATACAAAATCATATTGGAAACCTCAACACACCTTGTAATTGAAAAAGGGATCATGATCATAGATTATCATCTTTGTAACCCCATGGAGTCTCATCGCCTCCTCTAGATACTACCTCAATAAAAAAATCACCACACTTGAATCCTTAATCTCTAAGGAGTGAGATTACCTCTTAAAGTAGTCTATAATGACCTATATAGCATCACATAATCCATGATATTGAGGTAAACTAATGAATAATTCCATCAAGATCACCTTTTAATTCCACTAGGGAACATCAGGTGGCTAAATCAACCCACCAAGAACATTATGATCAGATTTCAACCTTTGGAAAACCAAACATCAAGATGAAAACTCTTAAATAAACCTCTTCATCCTATAAAATTAAAACTAACCTATAAATTCATGATACATATTATCCACACAAGTATGTAATTCAAATAGATAACTATAGAACTCACTAATGACCACTTCACACATCATCAAAGGAACAAAGACCCTACCCTATAACAACACTTGATGTTGATCATCCTTAAACAATTACTTAAGGGAATCACTATAAAAATATCGATCTTGGTAGACCATCACCATAAAATATCCCAACTGATATTCCTCCACCATGTGCACTAAATATTACTACATTGTCATCTGATAAAGTCACCCTCTACCATAAACTGCTTCTATATCAATTTGCATCACTAAAAACTCCTTCATCACTCTCAAATAATCATTATAATCATGCACATAAATAGAATAAAACTTCCTGCTCAATAGATCAACCACAAGATTCCATTTCTCTGATGTATATTAAATATAGAAGTCATAGTCCTATAAGAATTTCATCCACTATTGTTTCCACAATTTCAAATCTCACTAGGAGAATATATACCTCAAGTACCTATGATATAGGAAGAACAAAAATTATTTTCCAATGAGGTAGTTCCACTACAACTTCAGTCAAAACACAACTGAAGTATGCTCAATATCATGGGTGGCGTAGTTACTCTCATGAGGATATAACTGCCAAGACCCATAAAAGATAAATGTTCTCTACTATATTATAACATATCCCAATCTAAGATGTGAAGTTTCATAATAAACATTAAACACTACTTCCTCCTATAGAAACTGAAGAATAAGAGAACTGACCAGTTTCTCCTTCAAATACCCAAAATCATCATGGAACTAGTTAATCTACACAAAGGCCTAATTTTTACTAGTCAATTCTATCGAGGAGTCATAGACTGAGATAATTCTGGTACAAACCTCTTGTAATATCCAACAAGAGAAGGAAATTCCTCACCTGTTGAACGTTATTGGGGGTTACCCAAGAAACAACCACCTAAACCTTTGATGGATCCACATCTACTCTATGCTGAGATATAACATTTACCAATAAATAAACCTCACAGTTCCAAAACTTACACTTTAATAGCTTCCTAAATATTTGATAATTCCAAAGGACTCCCAAAATAGCTTGTATATTCTCTTCATGGTCCTCCTAAGACTAAGAATATACAAGGATTTCATCAATGAAAACCACCATGAACTGATCTAGAAACTCATTGAACATAGAGTTCATCATTACCATTAACATGCTGGAGACATTTGTGACACGGAAAAGAATCACCATGAATACGTAGTTCCCATAATGGAATCTGAATGCTTTATTTAAAATATCCTGATCCTTCACTCACATAAGATGATATCTTGACTACAAATCGATCTTTGAGAACCAACTAGCACCCATAAACTAATCAAATGGGTTTTAAATTTGTGGGATAGGATAGTAGTTCTTCAATGTCTTCCAATTCAATCAACAATAATTGATACAAAGGCACAAAATGTCATCTTCCTTATTCAAAAACAAAATTGGAGCACCCTAATGCCACACACTAGGCCGAATAAAATATATTTTATAATATCATGAATCTAGATCATTAGCTCCCATAACTCAGGTAGCATTATCAAATATAGAGGCATTGATATCATAAAGTCACTCTAATGAATCTCTACCATAAACTTAATCTCACGTCGAGGGGGTAGCACCACAAACTCTTCAATAAATATATTAGGATACTCTTTTTCCACCTAGGGAAACACTATCGACTAAACCTCCATCAAACTCAAAATCATCTCGGTCATCATAGAAGATAAGGACTCAATATACCTTTGACCCATCTGAGGATCCCACTCACCAACGAACATGGCATACTCTATATCAAAATTGAAGAATATAACTCTCCTAATGAAGAAATTGATAATACAATGAACTAAATAAATCCATTCCATTCTAAGGATAATTTCATATAGATATATCCAAAAACATAGTAAATATCTCCAAGAGTGGTGTTTCCCTAGAATCAGCTCATGATCCCTACACACATTATATAATCTAGATAAACCTCTAATAAGTGTAGTAAACATCAAGTTAACTGGAAGACTCTCCACCTAAAGTTCCAAATCATGGACTAGGTAGAGTATAATAAATGAGTTTTTAACTCTTGAATCAAATAAATAATAAACATAAAGATAATATAAACCAATAATACCTCACATGATGTCTGAATTTACTTTCACTAGAAGCTATATGGAATAAATCTAGCCACATCCTCTCTAGATTTGATAGAGACTGCATCCACGGTTGTGCTCAGCTCTTGATCCCTAATTTTGAGGGGAATCACTAGGTTTTCCTCTTCCTACATAGTCTCCTCTCTACTAATCAAAATCCATAACACACTATTGTGGCTACAGCCTTGGAGGATACTGCTACAATGGATAATCTTTAAGAGGGTAGTTATCTCTACATTAACTATTAAGTAATTATAGTCACCCAATATTCTAATGTCCACAACCTTTATATGAAAATAAAACCATATTCAATACTCTGTTAGGGGTATGAAAAATTATAGCTCTGGTGAAACGAGATAAATATGACCAAAAATGGCTCCCCACCTACTAAATATTTGACTAACTAGGAAACTTATAACCTCTAGTCATATCTATACACTATGGAGAGTCTTAAAATCTCCCCTCCTATGATGATTTGGTCCTATAAAGCATCCTCTCAATAACCTCTTCATTCCCCAGCACCTCAAGATACATCAGAATCATGAATAGGGTAACCTAGAGCAGGATCTCTATGTGAAAATCCTCCTAAAAATGTATCTCCCTAGACTCATCATATGTAAGAAGTTATAAATCATAATTGAGAATATTATTATATTAGATATTAAACTATTGAAAACTTGAACTCTCTTGGAGGAGAGTAAGAATCTTCTGTTGACAAGACACCTTTGTGGAACATGAAATGAAATCAGCCTGAAACTAATCATGAAACTTATCCCATGAAACATTTTACACCTCACAATCCCTAAGGAATAAAAACCACCATCATCAAGAAGCTCTTCACATCATACTGATAGTTAATGGAACTCAGTGCTCCCTCAGATCATAGATCGAACTAAAGGTAATTTCTACCTCATCCAAACAAGCCTTGATCTCTCGATGTAACAATGACCCACCAACCCCCCCCCCATAATTTTTCAAAATTTGGAACTAAAAATCTTAAAGAATATTCCACCAAAAATCATCTTCATCTGATTTAACTCTATGATTATTTGTTGGTGTGTATTGATGAACATTTTTTTCATAAATTTGATTAGGATGTCGACCTGGATCCATACTTGAAAAAGAAAAATTGTTAGGGACTCTTAAACTTAGAATATGGAATTTTTAAGGTTAATTATTATTCAACCTAATTCACATTTTCTACTCATTTTAAACACAGGAATATATAATCATGATTCGTGATCCTTACCTTGGTCTTTACCCCACAAACAAAATCACTTTTATTAGCATATTCAGTAAACTTAAGGACCTTGTTTCAGATCCCAAGGGGGCCAAAAATCATGTGGATTATCTAATCTTCATTTCTTACATCACATGCTAAGTCCATCTAATACTATTTCCCTACGAATCCTTATAATCTTTAATAATACTTATCCCCAATATTCATCTTATCTCTCAACCATTATCTATAATACCTCTATATCATGACCCCCCCCAATACCCCTCCTAGCTTTACAGTGAATATGGGGATAACCCCTAAAGCTAAACTCTAATAGGCCATGGGTTATCAACTAGAACCAATGGTATAGAATGAATACAAATGGGAGTAATTACCTTTAATATATAATAAATAATAAAGTGATATGATTAACCAATAAAATCCACCACATATAAAAAATAGGTAACCCACTCCAATACATGAATGTAGTGTCATACAATGTGGGAAAAAATAAAAATACTATGAATAACACTTAGGCATCCACCATGAACACCAACAACTCCTAAACAACCACTATAATCTAGTATCACGTATCTCGATTACCATCCAACTCTTGCAGTGTGATACCCCAGACCCACACTTCTGGATTTGGTTCTCATAAACTCATACTTTACATGTTTGATTTGATACCAGCTATAAAAGTCTTAATATATCCATTCATAACCACAAATTAAATGTCTATTTTTGAATATATTATATCTAAAGGATCTTTTTCGGTTTATATATTTAGATAATTAGGAAAAAACATAGAATTAATAATCTCAGGGTCATTATATAAAATGGATAATTTTCCCATTATATATGAAACTAATTAATTCATGATAATTCTTTAACATCACCCATGAATTCTTTCACACCCATTATCCTTCTAAAAATGTCATGTGTACTACTTTTATCTATGACCTAGGGAAATGTAAACATGAGAAGGGGTGAGCTCAAATGCTTAGTAAGGGAAAACATACAAATGAAGAAATAATGACATAAACGTGGCATAAATATTATGGCAGGAATGGGTGAACAACATGAAGCCAAATCAACTTGAAAATGAGATCATGTTATACCCCTGAAAATAAATAAAAACATGGATATCGATAATATTTATCTCATACTGATGGAATTAATAATGTAGGACATAAAAAACCTACTATCAAGGCCATGTTCCAAGACACTTTACTTGTTGTTGATACCGCATTCAAGACATATTGAATAATTGGGTAGGCATACACCAAATACCCAAACCGATTTTGTCTCATGATACCTATCGATGCATCTAATGGATATATAATTTTGGACCCCACCCATCACCTAATTAAGTCCAATTCATTCACCATAAGAGTCATAAATACCTTTTATACCATTCCCTAAGGAACCTTTGGCTGAATAAAACATCGGTATCCATATAATGAAGAATTTTTAATATGAATACATGGTCGACGTGCATTAGTATCAAATAATCATCAAGAATTTCAATACTTTCCCCATGTAAAAAAAGGGGTAACATGGTCATAAATCATCCTATGAAAGAAGGTGGGTGGTCAAAAAATATATAGTCAACTTTACGGCAATCATCTATATTGTAATAAAAACATTTAGAATGCCAATACTTTTCCCCATATCAATATAATAACATACTTTTCGGTGAAAATCATCCAATCTAAATTATATAATATGTGACGTTCACACCATATAGAATAATGATTATATAGCTAGGTCAATATTGTAATAACATGATCATAATCCATTCATGGGAAGAATTTGGATGGTTTCAAAAGAACATATCCCTAATGTAATAAAGGAAACCTAAAAGGATGTTGACATAGATGAAAAACATCCTTTTAAAATAATGATTGAATGATACTAACCAAGAAGGGATCATGAATTGTATTGTTTAGTATCATGAGTTCATTCCATAAATATATATATATATATATATTAGCGTATAAATAGTGAATTGTAAACCCAATTATGGTAAATACTTTTGAAAATGTAAAGGGAAGTGAAATTGAAAACTTAAAAGATGTTTTATAAAATATTTTTAAAATTTACATAAAAGAAGAAGTTACAAGTCACTTCCAAAAGTATTTTTTAAAAGGTGATATGAAAACTCATTGAAAATTTTTAATTTTAAAAGAATCTCTAATAATGGATCCTTGAAAATTAAATAAATTTTTCTATGGTAAATTTGGATCCAAAACATTTTATTAAGGGATATTTTTAATACTGGAAATTACCTTTATGAAAACCCATATTATAAAAAGAGTGATAAAACATTATTTTTATTAAAAAATAATTTTCCCAAATAGGATCATAAAATACCATATAATAAAATATTAGGGTAGGATAACATAATTATGAAGAACAATGTTCAAGATAAAACATTACACTCAAAGAAAAGGATTTGAGTTACCAAAAAATCTTACTACTGGGGAAACAACTGAATCAATAGCCACTTTAATAAGGGAGAATAATTTTCCTAGTAAATACCATGAAAAATAAATAGTGTGATAAAAAATATATCCATGGTTAGTGAATACATCATATAAAGGAAACACAATGCTTAATATTTATCATGTCTCAAAAAATTAGAATTGAGACCAAGAAAAATATTGTGACTTAAGTAACACTTTAATAAAAACCAATTGAAAAATATGGGTTGTAATTAATCTTAAAATATAATGATTAAAATATAATTTATGATATGATATCTCAAATAGGAAGTATATACACTATATAAAATAAATTAGGTGCATAGTACCAAATGTGTCTCAAAGAGAGGAATTTGAGATGAAACCCCTTACCTTATTCCAAATTTATTCTTTGCACGCACCTATTGTCTTGAATAATAAAATTAAGTTTATTGGATACCATATTTTGAACCTTATTATTATTTATTTAATTTAATATGTTCCATTTATTATCATATTCCATTCATTTATTATATAGGTTTCTTTACTACATTGGTTACTTGAGGTTGTTCAGTCAATTATTCGCAACTAATTATGTATATTGAACGTGGTAGAAATAATTGTAGAATATTTTCTTAATTTATAGGATATTAATATTTTTATGAAAATATTTTGTTTATATTAAATATATTTTTAATACCAACCATGTTGGGTGATGATGAAAAATGAAACTCATTGCTTATGGAGGTGATAGTTCGCAAGTACGCATGATCAATGTTTCCATTTCTTAATGAATGAGAGTGAAAGAAGGTAAATTATAATTTGAAATTTCATAATAATATTTATATTATATATATCATATTTATTCATACATTACATCCTTTTTATCATCCATTAATGGCGGTGATGAAAAATGGAAGATGTCAATTTGTGGAGGCGGTATTCCGCGCAATGCACTAACGACGCTTTTGTTTTTCTTAACGAATGGAAAGGAATAAATAATGGTTATTGAATTAATATAATAACATATAAGTATAATAATTATACTTATGTAATTATATTTTTATTTATATAATAGATTTGGAATAGGGATATTAATGAGAAAAACCTGAGAAGGAGATAATATGTATGTTGGAGACTTGATATTTCCTTTGAA
This sequence comes from Viscum album, assembly GCA_963277665.1. NCBI lineage: Eukaryota > Viridiplantae > Streptophyta > Magnoliopsida > Santalales > Viscaceae > Viscum > Viscum album. The sequence goes on along the minus strand of OY728147.1, from coordinate 707,464,760 downwards.
AACTCCTTGGTATTAAAGGAATTATGATAGATTAGTGTGACCAGTGTCTTAATAAAGTTTGAGTGAATTATAATATATGATATTTGGGTATATATTCAATAGAATTTTTAATGGTATGTGTCATTTTGAAAGGGTATAAGTGACCTCCTTTTATAAGAGAGGAAAATGACACTTTTGGAAGCACCCTTTATATTTTAATAATGTCATGAAAATATTCCAAGGTAAATGGATATAAAGTTTAAAAATAATGTATTTTGGGTTTTATTTTAGTAAACAAATACTCAATAAGAGATTTATACACATTTTTTAAGCATTTTTTAGGGTTTTTACTGTTAACTTTTTGCATTTTACTCTTTTACTTTTAAACTTGGTAACTAAGTGATCTTTTGTTTTATTAAAAATATAAAATCACCCATATAACCAAATTTATGTGTTATGGAACTAAATTTAACATATATTTAATCAAATTTAATTTCTAAAAATTATAAAATTTACTTTTAAATTAAAACATGCAATGTGTAGAAAAACTGTTTTAGTAGAAAAATGTAATTTTGATCATTATGGATTTTTAATCTTATTTAGTATTGATTATCAATTAAATTAGTGTTAATATAATTATATATGGGTTTAAAAATTATTTTATATACATAATTTAAATTATATCAATTTTATTTAATAATAAAAAATTACATGATATTAATAAAACAATTCTTTTAAAAATTATTTTAACAATATCGCGGTAATTAACACTAATATTATATTTATGCCTAAAAAGGAAAATTATATTTTTAGATAATATTTACATGTTTAACTAAAATATGAAATACATTTTTTATATTTAATTCCTAAAATTGATAAGGTCTAATTTTTAATATAAGCGTGTAAAAACAGTTTTTAGTGTGAAATATTACTTGAGTTTCAAAAATGTTAAACATGTGTTTTATAAATTAAAAATAGTATTTTAAATTATTTATATTACTTATTAAATATTTATTTTATATATCAAAATGGTTTCTCGAACTTTTAAATCATTGTTGTATTATAAAAGTGATAGTTTTTAGCAAAATTAGTATTTTTTACTATTCACTTAAAATTAATTATTTCATAAATATATCAAAAATTAATCTTCATATAATATTATTATTAAAAATAAAAAATAATTTTCATTTTTTCAAATTCAAATTCTAATATTTATAAATTTAATTTTTGAATAAAATCATAAATTATAATGAAAAAATTGTATTAATTGGAAAATGACATTTTTAAATACTAATTGTTAATATTCTTATTTAATACTATTTAAAAAATATATTATTTTTATAAAAATATTAATATCAATAATAATTTATCATTAATCATATTTTTTCTCGAAATAGAAACATGTATTGCATAATAGGAAATTTTTTTGAAAAATGTTTTTCTAAACAATAAATGATCTTATTAGTCATTTTAGGTAAATTAATTGAATTTAATTAATATTGAAGGTAGAATTTATTTTCTATATATATAATTCATAAATTAGTTTCTTCTATTCATTCTCTCTAATTCAATGTCTAGTTTTTTAATGGTCACACTTAAATATTTATATTTTAAATAAATATATTGGAGTTTTGTTTAAGTTCGGTGTTGAGTATAGAGAGAGCTATTGAAAACATTGAATTATTTAAAGGTTATAATATTTTATAATTTCATTGTGTTACATTATCCCCCCTAAATAATTTTTATCCTTGCAATTTGGCTCATATGATTAGAGTAATTTCTATAGGGAACTGATAATTAGCCATACACCGCTAGATGATCATGGGTTTATTTAGGATGTGGAATGAGATTTTTCTATATAAAAAAATCATTATAAGATCATTATAAAGATATCAAACTCATTCATAATTTTACATATAATTCTACTAAGGGATGAAGATCTATATCCATAAGGAATAACATCCTTTAAACCCTAAAAATGATTTATATGATAATCATATCACTAGGGGTTTCTATTTAAAAACTTGATATTCAATAGTTAGTTAAAACTTTCATGCCATAGGACACTAGAAATCTAGATTGAAAATTCACTATTTGATTCATTAATAGTGGTTGAATAGGATTTTCCTTATTCACATGGTTGTTAGTGACTATCTCTCTTGGTGTCCCTTAGATTGGGACATCGAGTCGCATAATGCCTGACTCTCTTGCAATTAAAGCAATAGATTTTTTTAGCTTCTCACTTTATATTTCACTTATGAATCAGATAAACTTCATCACTTGATCTTTCATGAGAATTTATCTTTATCCTATTTAGTGTGTTTGGTAATTTGACTATTTTCGCATTGTTAATCATATTTTGTGATAGCTGGTTTGGTATAATCATAATATTTCTCACTCAAGCTCCCATTTCATTGGGTTTTTTTATTAAGGTGGTCTCTTCACTGTCCCTCACACCCATGGTTACTTATAGTTCCATATATTACTAAAACCAAAAGAGTTAACATGATTTATGATCATTATAAGTGAATTATCATAAATAATCATAGGAAAATTTAACCTCAAGATGTCTCACTTTATAACACTATAATATTAGCATATAGTTATTATAATTAAACTTTCATCAGACTCAATTCAACTTATATCACTCTTATTTTAGCATATATCATTCTTGGTTTTAACCTAGGTTACTTTGAGTTGGGTTCTCTCATATTTATTAACCTAATCCTTAAAATAGAGATCCCAAATTACCATGAACATTCTTAAAATATTCTAAACCAAATAACCATTGAAATCTATGCTCCCAAAATTTAACTTATCCTTCCTCAAAAAACATTATAAATTCCTAAAATAATATACCCAATTATGTATATCATATACTCTCAGTAACATACCTTTCCAAAACCAATTTTAATCTCTAAGACATTAAACCACAATAAGATTATATATTTCTCCAAATATTAACTCTATTTTTAACCCTCAAATGGTATTAACCACAAGTTCATAAGGTGACACACTATTTAATATATATCATAATCCCACAAATGAGTTGAAATTTTCCAAAAATATTATGAATAAATTATCAATCCCAAGGTTACTAATTATTATCTAACTTACATCTTTAAAATCAAACCACCCTTTATTATCTCAACATCATGTGTATTTTAAACTTAAGAGTTATACATACCTCAATAATGTGTTCTCTAATAGTTATTCCAAAAAATATAACCTTTACATAAAATCACTTTCAAGGTTATTGATAACATTTAATATATTCCATCATACCTTTAAAGTTAAACTACTGAAGAATAATCCTTATATGTTTCACATAATCCTCATAACTTATAGAATATACCATAATAACATTAATAAATATCACTCACTAATGAAAATAGCTAAGAGTTTCAAGATTATATTAATCTCACCGCCTTAGCTAAGACTAGGAAACTCACATTTTCCATCATAATAGGAATATACCAAAATTCATAACTATTTAAGTATGCTCCCTTATTAGTCATAATATATAGTGGTTTCTAGATAGATACCTTTATCAGCTTCATTTCCATGATCATATTTCAACCAAATACTAAAACCAAGATAGTTATGATAATATAAAAAATATAAATATGAAAACATCAATCAGAATATGTCTTACCTTATGAAGAATTTTTTTATACTTTTGGATAAACTTATGACTCTTCTTATTTAATCCTCAGTTATCTATGGTCATTTTTCTATTATGTTTTCTAACCTAATTATTTATCATCATTCTTAAATACTTCATAATGGTTTGTAAAGATAATGTGATTAACCAAATAATAACCCTTGGGAGTGTCTATCCAGGTGTGTAGTCTTAGTCCCATTAACCATGCACCAGAGTGATGGTCGATTCAATGCTTGACCAACCCTTTTCATAGTGATTACACCTAGGTGCATCTATACCACAGCCATATCCACCTACTAGTAACTAGAAAAGGATTTATTTCTATGAAAAAAATCATAATCCTTATTTTACCAAAACATTAGGATATTATCCAATACTTATATGTATTCCTAAGGTTTTTACTAAAGCTCTCTCATCATAATCCACAAATAAAATTTTCATTATTTATTTAGCATTGAATTATATACTATTCCAAATAGTTATCTATACCTTTAAAATTCTGATCAACCTTAATTTATCAATCCTTAAATTATCCTTAACAAACATACTAATCTCAAAATTTATCTAAACATTTACTTTGATGCCAATTGTGATGCATAGACCCAGTACTCCCATATCAGGTGCTCATAAACTCATACTTTACATAATTTTTTTATATTGGTTGTAAAATCTTGGATATAACCATCCATAATTACAAAATCAAAATCTATTATTGAATCTCTTATATCTGAAGGATCTTTTCAGGTTTAGATATTTATATAATTATAAAAAAAAAGATAAACTAAAAAATCTCATGTCCTTTGCATCAAATGGACAATTTTCCTATTATATGAAAAAATACTTAATTCATAATAAGTATTCAATGTATCCTAAAAATTATTTCATGCATGATATCCTTCTAAATATTCCATGAATAATAATTTTCCTCATAACCTGAGGAAATGGATACATAAGATGGGGTGAGCTCAAACACTCATAAAGTGAAAACATACAATTGAATTAATCATTACATAAACATGGAATAAATATTATGGAAAGAATAGGTAAACAACATGAAGCCATAATCAACTTGAAACTGAGAGCATGTTATACACATGATAATAAATTTAAACATAGATATAAACAATACTGATCTCATATTGATGGAACGTATAATTTCATACATCAAAAACCTGATGTAAAGGTATTTTTTCAAAACACTTTACTTTTATTTGATACCACATCCAATACATATTGATGAATTGGGTGGCATACACAAAATACTCAAACCTATTTGTCTCATGAGATCTTTCAATGCATTGAGGGTCTATATAATTCTGCACCCCCCCCCCCCCCCGTCACCTGATTAAGTCTAATACATTCACCATAAGATTCCTCAAGACCTTTCATACCATTACCTAAGGAAACTTTATCTGAATAAAAACATGGTTATACATATAATGAAGAATATATATTATGAATACATGATAAACATATGTTAGAATCCAATAATCATCAATAATTTTAGCATTTTTCCTGATTCAATAAAGGGATAACATGGTTATAACCCATTCTAATAAAGAAGGTGGATGGTCAAAAATGCAAAGAAAATTTTCCAATAATCATCCATATTGTAATAAAAACATAAAAAATTACAATACTTTTCCCCGTGTTAATATAATGGCATACTTTCTAGGTGAACATCATCCAATTTGAATTATGTAAATTGTGATGTTTACACCATATAGAATAATGAGTATATGGCCAAGTCATTACTGTAAAAACATGATTATAATTCATCCATAGGAATAATTTGGATGGTTTCAAAAGAACATATCCCCAATGTAACAAAATAAATCTATAATTATATTGAAATAGATGTAAAACATCCTTGCAAAAGAATTATTGAATGATACCACCCAATAATGGATCATGGATTAGATTGTTTAGTATCTTGATTCTATTCCCGAAAAAGATATATATATATATATATATATATATTAGAGTATAAATAGTGAAGCATAAACCTCATTAGGGTAAATACTTTTAAAAATGAAAAGGGAAATGAAAATCAAAACATAAAAGATTGTTTAGAAAAAAAAATTAAATTTGATGTAAAAGAGGAAGCTACGGGTCACTTCCAAAATTATTTCAAAAGGTGAATTGTAAACTCATTTTAAATTTTAAATTTTAAAAGAATCATAAATATTTTAGCCTTGAAAATTAAATAATGTTTTCTATAGGAAATGTGGATCCAAAACATTTGATTATGAAAGGGATGTTTTTATTACTTGAAATTACCTTTGTTGAAAACTCACGTTATAAAAGAAAGTGATAAAACCTTCTTTGTATTAAAACTTAATTTTACCAAATAGGATTATAAAATACCGTAAAATAAAATATTAAGATAGGATAACCCAATCATAGAAGAATAATGTTCAAGATAAAACATTATACTCAAAGAAGGGGATTTGAGTTACCAAAAATCCTTACTAGTGGGGAAACAACTATATCAATAGACACTTTAATAATGGAACATGATTTGGATGGTAAATACAAATAAATACAAATATTATGATAAAAATATATTCATGGGTAGTGAATTCACCATATAAAGGAAACATGGTTCTTAATATGTATCATGTCTCAGAGAATCGTAATTAAGACCAAGAAAATTATTGTAGACTAAGTAACACTTTAATCAAAACCCAATGAAAGATATGGATTTTAATTTAACTTCAAATACCATGATTAAAAGATAATTCAAGATATGATATCTCATATAGGAAGTATATACACCACATAAATGAATTTAGGTGTATAATACCAAATTTGTCTCAAGGAGAGGAATTTGAGATGAAAACCCCTACCTTGTTATAGATTCATTCAGTGAACATTCCAAACGTACTAGATACTAAAATATATTTAATTAGATACCTTATTCTTCTTTATCTAATTTAATCTAGGCCATTTAATTATTATGTCTTTTTCTTGCCTACGTCAGTTACTAAAGGTTATTTAGTAAATTTTTCATAACTCTTTATACATGTTAACCATGGTAGAAAGTGTTTTATATTAGTTTCATAATATACATAATATTAAAGTGTTGTGGACATAATTTTTATATATTAAATATATTTTTAAGGTCAACTCATTACTCGTGGAGGCGATAGTTCACATGTACGCATGATTAAATGTTTTCATTTCTCAACGAATGAGGGGGAAGAAAGTAAATGATAATTTTACATTTCATAATCATAGTTATATTATATATATCATATTTATTCATATATTATATCCTTTTTATCATCCAGTAATAGAGGTCATGAAAAATGGAATACATCGCTTTGTGGAGGCGGTAATCTGTATAATGAAATAACGACGCTTTTGTTTTTCATAGCGGGTGGAGAGAAATAAATAATACTTATTACATTAATATAATAACCTATAAGTATAATAATGATACTGATTATACTATATTGTTATGGATATAAGATATTTTTAATAGGAATATTATGGAGAAAAACTTAAGAATGAGATAATACTTACGTTGAAGACTTGATCTTTCCTTGGAAAACTCAATGGTGTTGAAGGGATTGAGAAAACTTAGTGTGACCAGGGGCTTAAAAAATTATGAGGAAATTATAATAGAATATATTTTTGTATATATTCAATTAAATTTTTAATGGTAGGAGTATGTTTGAAAGGGTTTAAGTTACCCCCTTTTATAGGAGAGGGAAAGGGCACTTTTGGAAACACCGTTTATATTTTAATATTTTCATGAAACTATTCCAGGTTCAATTACTCAAAAGCTTAGAAATAATGGATTTTGGGGTGTCTTTGGGTTGATAAATATTCAAATAAGTATTTATACACATTTTTTAAACATGTTATAGGTTTTTTACTATTAACTTTTTATATTTCACTCTTTTACTTTTAAACTTGGTAACTAGTTTTTTAACTAAGTGGTTTTATGTTTTATTAAAAATATAACATAGCCAATATAACCAAATTTGGATGTAATAGAACTAAATTTAACATATATTTAATCAAATCCAATTTCTAAAAATTATAAAATAAACTTTTAAATTAAAAAATATAATGTGTAGAAAAACTGTTTTAATAGAAAAATAAGATTTTGATTATTATGAATTCTTAATATTATTTAGTATTGATTACCAATTTAATAAGAATTGATATAATTATAAATTTTTTTAAACATAATATTATATTCATAATTTAAATTATATCTATTTGATTGATTAAACATAAATTACATGATAATGATAAAATAATTCTTTAAAAAAAGGTTTTACCATTATTGTGGTAATTAACACTAATATTACTAATATTAACTAAATGACTAAAGTGGAAATTTAAATTGTTAGATAATATTGAAATTTTAAACTCAAATATGGAATAAATTTTTTATATTTAATTTATAAAAGTGATAAAGTCTAATTTTTAATATAAGTGCGTAAAATAGTTTTTAGTGTGAAATATTACTTGAGTTTCATAAAGGTTAAACATATTTTTTATGAATTCAATATAGTATTTTTAAATACAATATATTACTTATTAATATATATATATATATCATATCAAAAGGGTTTTTGAGCTTTTAAATCATTCTTGTATTATAAAAGTGATAGTTTTTAACAAAATTGGTATTTTTTTACTATTCACCTAAAATTGATTATTTCATAAATATATAAAAATTAATCTTAAGCTAATATTGTTATTCCAAATTCAAAAATTATTCTCATTTTGTAAAATTCAAATTATAAAAATTTATAAATTTGATTTTTGAATAAAATCATAAATTATTAATGAAAAATTGTATTCATTGGAAAATGATAGTTTCAAATACTAAATGATAATATTTTTATTTCATACTATTTACCAACTAAATTTTTGTTATCCAATTATTAATATCAATCATAATTTATAATTAATCATATGTATTCTTGAAATAGAAATGTGTATCTCATAAAAGGAATTTTTATTTTGAAAAATACTTTTCTAAATAATAAATGATCTTATTAGTCATTTTAGATAAACTAATTGAATTTAATTCATATTTAAGGGAGCCTTTATTTTATATATACATATAATTCATAAATCAGTTACTTCTATTCATTCATGATAATTCAATAGCTATGTTTTTAATGGTAATACTTAAATATTTATATTTTATATACATATATAGTGCTTTCATTTAAGTTTGGTGTTGCGTGTAGAGAATGGTATCGAACACGTTGAATTATTTAAAGGTAATAATATTTTGGGGTGTTACATGTGTACATTAAAAAATAGATATATATTTATACATATATATCTGTGTGGGGGTGATCATAAAGGTATACTCAGTAGGATCCTCCCTGAAACCTCTCGTGAAATTTTCAAAGAAGCATACTAAAGCTCAGTGAATAAAAAAATGGAACCAACTCATTACCTAAGCTGGTAAAACTATATCTCATCCTAACCAAGGTTTGATCACCAATTAACACACATAAGTAAGCAATTTCGTATCAAAAGTGTATATATGTGAAAGGTTATGTGTGTCCACTTTCCCATTGAACTAGTCGTCTTCACTCCAATGTATTACATCCTAGTGCTCCCATATCCTCTATAAGTTATCATTCCCATTATGGAAACCATATACAACCACATCATCATCTCATCCTACACCTTGTTCAACCCATCACATCCACATCTCATCACATCCATAACCAAGTAGTAATTCTAAAAATCATCATAGCCAATGTATTGATCATTTTACCTTAAGCCATTACAGCCCATGCAAGTACACTACAGTCACCACAACTAGAATACATGTACATACTATAACCTCAAGCTGCAACACCCCGCACATAAATGTATGGTAAAATAGAGATCTATCAAAGTTCGTATGAGTAAAAAACCTATACCTAAATCCATTATATATAGTATATGCCTATATACTATGCTACATCCAAAAGAGCGAGTGAGGTGAGAGAGTAGTTAGCCATCAATGTGCTCAACACCCTAGATGTTGGGAAGGTACTCGAAACCCAAGCCCAATATGGGAATCAACTATCCTATCAACTTGAGTGGTGGAGAGTAAAAATATCAAAAAGGAATATATTACACACAACCAAACTAGGGGAAAATAATTAGACTTTGACTCAAACTACAGCAATCATCCCACATGAAAATTTGGTTTTCACTACCAATGTCTCAAAAGTTAACACTCAAAAATGAACATAATAATTAAATCTCAACATCATGAATCGTCCAGTAATTTAACCATTACCATTTTCTTTATATAAAATATTTGGTAATTCTGGTTTAACCCTCTACATTCATTACCATCATTAATCCCCATTCCCATGAGTATATTTATAATTCATTTATCATTCCATATCTAGATATTATGTGATGTAACCAAACCTATATCAAGGAGATATAATTCCCAAAATAACAAGTAAAATAAATTAAGTAAGAAATAATCATAGAATCCATCCAAGCAAAAAATAAAAGGGAAACAGGTAAGATCATCTCTCAGCCCATACCAACCAACCTACCCATAGACCTAACATAACAATCAGGTAAACAGGCAATCCCAACTCTCAACCTATGCCATTCATCACAACCTCATCCACATAGAACCACTTATACAACCAAGGAAAACCAGCCCATCCCTCACCTAATATCCCAACCATACCAAGTTTCATAATGATCACAGAAAGGGATCTATAACATCTCAAGGCATATAAACGGAAGCAAAATATTTTAAGCACAACAAATTCAAGGGGAAACTGGAAAAATAACATCAAGCATATAATATTAACATTCAAGGTTGGGATTATAAAATCTCCAGACATTTAATTACAAAAAAAATGATTTCCTTTACCATATTCAATTAACCAATTCATTATGAACATGTTTTAATATCCATGAAATCTATAAACAACAGCTACAGCTGTTACAATCATCCAATCAAAAGAACTCCTTTCATATTCAGTAGTTTTAGAAAAGAATAACTACAAAAAAAGTTACCTTTACCAACAGAAAATCATCGACAGATAATATATCTATTAGTAAAGATGATTAATTCCAATAGATATTTAATTTCGTTGATATTAACTATAGGTACCAAAAATTATTTTTACCAACAGATATGTCGGTTTACATTAGTAATTTAATACCAACAATTTTTTTACTAACATTTAAATCTATTGCCTTATCATAAGAATACCAATAATTTATTTACAGATAAATGAATATATTATTAATTATTATTAACAAAAAAATATTACCATTATAAAAACCCATTAGTAATAAATTATTAAATAATATTAATCATTTTACCATAAATTGATATATTATATAAGCTTAATTAAAATATCCATAATTTATTAATATTTATTGATAATATATATATATATAAACATAATAACTATACAATATATTTTTTATATAAATTCATAAATTTATATATATGCGCAAAAAAAATCCAAACGTTCGCCCCTAACCACCCCACGTGTTCCTCGTGACCCCCTCCCCCAAACCCTACCCCCATTCCCCGCGACCCCACTCCCCACACCCCACACCCTACCACCCTGTTCCTCACCGGACCCTCCCCATTCCCAGCCGTCGTCCACCTCTAAAATCATCTTGTGAACCACCTCCCTATTCCCGGCCAGCGTCCCCCTTCTACACCATCGCACGAACTCCCCACCCCCCTCCTTGTCCCCGTCCGGCATCCTCGCGCGATGAAGTGGTCCAATCCCAGCTGGGTGGTCTATGACTTATGGATTTGAGGGTCCATACGGGTCTATAGGTGATACGTGATGCAATACACACTAAGAAGTGTCCTAGTAACCTTGTATAATGTTCGCACGTTGAGCACCCAGATCGCCGCAAGAAAACAAGTGAATGTGGTGTGCGGATAATGAAAATGAGATGGAAGGGGGGAATGGTCAAGGTAGAACCCAAAGAGAACTTGTCTCTAAGAACTCTAGCCACAAGATGCCACAAAGGATGACCAATCCTTTGATAAGTCAATAATTAATCAAGAACACAAATTTTGCAAGAAAAACTCACCATAATAACATTACCTTCATTCATGATGTTTCTAGAGTACAAGGGGGTGGCTATTTATAGCCAAAGAAACTTGAAATTATAATTAAACATGGGGTGTCTCTTTACATTAGTCTAATGTATAGTTTTCCATAGTCAAAAATCCTATAGGATGCTTTTGACAACTTTGGAACTTGACCATGACTTTAGGAGACAAGTAGCACACCCTTTTGGAAAAGTAAAGACAAGTAGCCCACCACCTTTTGACTTTGAAGATTCCATGGTGGGTGGGCTTGAAATTTCGTAGCACCACTTGGTTTGGATTTTTAAAAGCATTTTTGGGCCTTAATTAATGTAATTATAGGCCCGGATGCTTCCCCCAAGAAAAGGTGTTGGGCCTCCTCTTGGAATTCCATGATTAATCCATTTAAGGCCTCCTTCATTCTCTTGGTCCGCTCCCTTGTCATTGGGCCTCCAATTCCACGCAAAGGGTCTTGTCCACTTTTGTGCATTCCGCCTTCCTCATCATGTCCACCTCCAACCCCGTGATGCCCATGTTTTCCCTGATCCTCATCATCTCCTCCCTCCTCAAAAGGATTTGTCCTCGAATCTGAAAATTCAAAGGGAGAAAGATCAGCAACATTAAAGGTAGCACTAACATTCCCATACCTGTCAGGTAACTCAATCTTGTAGGCATTATCATTGATCTTATCTAAGACTTTGAAAGGACCATCTCCTCATGGATGAAGTTTTGATTTTCGTTTCTCCAGAAACCTCTCCTTCCTCAAGTGTAGCCACACCCAATCTCCAGTTTGAAACACTATTTTCCACCGACCTTTGTTGGCGTGCTTCGCTACTTGTTCATTCTTCCACACAATGTTGGCCTTTACCTTTGCATGGAACTCCTGCACAAACTTTGCATTATTTTCACCTTCAAGATTAGAAAATTTATTAGTATGCAAAGGTAAAATATCAAGTGGAGTTAATGGGTTAAAACCATACACAACTTCAAACGGTGAAACATTAGTAGTGGAGTGAACCACTCGATTATAAGCAAACTCAATGTGAGGCAGGAATCTTTCCCAATGTTTTAGATTTTTTCTAAGGATGGAACGCAACAATGTGGAAAGTGTCCTATTGACCACCTCAGTTTGACCATCTGTTTGTGGGTGTGCAGTGGTGGAGAACAAAAGTTTGGTTCCAAGTTTGTTCCACAATGTCCTCCAGAAGTGACTAAGGAATTTTCCATCCCTATCACTCACAATGCTCTTGGGTAATCCATGCAACCTAACAATTTCCTTGAAAAACAAATCAGTGATATGAGTTTCATCCTTGGTTTTAGAACAAGCAATAAAATGAGCCATTTTACTAAACCTGTCCACCACCACAAAGATGCTATCCTTACCTGATTGTGATCTTGGCAAGACGAGGAAAAAATCCATTGAAATGTCAACCCAAGTATGAGAAGCAACAGGCAAAGGGGTGTATAATCCATGTGGAAGCACTTTTTACTTTTCATGATTACACACATTACAATTTCCACAAACACTTACCACATACCTACGCATGTGAGGCCAATAAAAATGTTCACTCAATAAGGACAATGTTTTTTCAACCCCAAAATGCCCTATTAATCCACCACCATGTGTTTCTCTAACAAGCAATTCACGCATGGAACAAGATGGAACACACAATTTATTTTTCCAAAAAATAAATCCATCATGTTTGTAAAAATCACTTTTGCCATGTTTTTCACATAACTTACAAATTTAAGAAAATTCCACATCATTCTCATACATGCTTTTCAACATTTCAAAACCAAGTATTTTAGCATGCATATAAGTGATAAGAGATTATCTCCTAGACAAAGCATCAGCAACAACATTTTCTTTTCCTTGTTTATGCTTAATGATGTAAGGAAATGTTTCAATGAATTCAAGCCATCTTGCATGCCGCCTATTCAACTTTCCTTGTGACTTAAGAAATTTTAGGCTTTCATGATCCGAATGAATCACAAATTCCCTTGTCCATAAGTAATGTTGCCAATTTTCTAAAGTTATTTTGAGAGCATATAATTCCTTGTCATAGTTAGAGTAGTTCAATGCAGCCCCATTAAGCTTCTCACTAAAGTATGTGATAGTCTTAGAGTCTTGCATTAAAACATCCCCAATTCCTATTCCAGAGGCATCACACTCAACCTCAAAAACTTTAGAAAAGTCGGGCAGAATTAAGAGAGGTGAATTGGTCAACTTACCTTTGAGTGTGGAGAAGGCATATTCTTGAGATTTTCCCTACTTGAAGCTCACCCCTTTCTTGACCAACTCATTCAATGGTGCCGCAATGTTAGAAAAGCCCCTCACGAACCTTCGGTAAAAACTTGCAAGTCCATGGAAGCTCCTCACCTCATTGACATTTTTTGGTGTTGGCCAGTCCCGAATCGCCTTCACCTTCTCTTCATCAACCCTCATGCCATCATCTCCTACCACAAAACCAAGGAAAACAACCGAATTTAAACAAAATGTACACTTTTCTAAGTTTGCGAACAACCTATTTTTCCTAAGAGTCTCAAAAACATGTTTCAAATGTTCATGATGTTCATCAAGGCTCTTATAATAAACAAGGATGTCATCAAAATACACAACCACAAATTTCCCAATGAATGGACGGAAAACGTGATTCATTATGTTCATGAATGTACTAGGGGCGTTAGTTAGTCCAAAAGTCATAACTAGCCATTCATACAATCCAAACATAGTTTTAAATGCGGTTTTCCATTCATATCCCTCTTTAATTCTAATTTGATGGTATCCACTCCTTAGGTCAATTTTAGTAAACAAGCATGCACCATGGAGTTCATCAAGAAAATCATCCAAACGAGGTATGGGATAACGATACTTTACTGTGATTTTGTTGATAGCTTTACAATCAACACACATTCTACACTTACCATATTTTTTTGGGACAAGGATTACCAGTACCGCACACAGACTCAAGCTCTCGTGAACAAATCCCTTCCTTAGCAATTCTTCCACTTGTCATTGGATTTCTCGAGTCTCCTCCGGGTTAGCCCGATAAGCCGGTCGATTGGGAAGTGTTGATCCGAGGAGGAAGTCGATATGGTGCTCGATACCCCGCAAGGGAGGTAAGCCATCGAAAATCTCCTCGGGAAAAACATCACCAAAATCCTGAAAAAGAGACATAACACTAGAAGGCATTGAATAGTTAGGAGAGTTAGTGGTAAAACATTCTCTCTTGCATAGAAGCACGAGAGTTTCCTCCCCCTCTAAAGCTCTCTATATCTCTCCTTTTCCTGAAAATAATCTCACTTTTCCCTCAACACTCTTGTTTCCACTCTTATTTTCACTCTTGTTTTCAACTCTTTTATTTCCCTCATTTTTTTTGCTTTCACTCAACACTCCTTTTTCACTCTTGATTTTTCCACTCTTCTCATTCTATCTATTTTTTTCTCTCTTTTCCTTTTCTCTCTTCTTACAATCTCTCTCAATCCTCACTTGTTCTTCATAATCTTGAAAAGGCCTCAATGGTGTAAGAATAACCGTCCTCCCATTATACTCAAAAGAATGTTGATTGGTGTATCCATCATGTGTGACCCTCCTATAAAATTGCCAAGGTCTTCCCAAAAAAATATGACTAGCATGCATTGGAACAACATCACACATCACCTTGTATTCATACTTCCCAATAGAAAATGGAACTTGTGCTTGCTTAGTCACTTTGACATCCCCGCTATTATTTAACCATTTCAATCTATAAGGCCTAGGATGACTAGTCGTAGCCAATCCCAATTTATCAACCATCAAACCACGTGTTACATTTGTACAACTACCCCCATCAATAATCATACTACATACCTTATCTTTGACGAGGCATCTAGTATGAAAAATGTGCCCCCTTTTCTCTTGATCATGTTCTCCTTCGGGTTGAGCACTCAAAGCATGCCTTGCAACAAGCATTTCTCCATGTACGGGGCTTTCTACTTCCACCTCTGAATCATCCTCAAGTGATGGCATTTCATCTTCGCTTGAGCTAGCACTAAGAACATCTCCATCATCCAAAATAATCATTTTCCTCTTGTTTGGGTAGTGTGATGAAATATGTCCAAATCCTTGACATTTAAAACATTTTATATCTTGTGATTTGGAAACAACCTTACCCTCCATTTTACCTTTGTATTCCGTAAAGAATGGTTTTGGTTTGGGCAACTCCTTCGAATCAGTTTTGTGTTCCCTTACATGCTCTTATGGTTTGGAATCCTTAAACTTGAATTAAGGTCTAGAATCCTTACCATAAGATGTAGGGTGAATCCTTCTTTCCTTTACTTGCCTCTCCGCTTTGGTGGCCATGTGAAGTAGATCCTCCATGTCCAAGTAGTGGTGCATGTCCACTATTTCCCGAATGTCATGGTTGAGGTCGTTCACAAACCTTGCCATGGTGGACTCTCACTCCTCATCAATATTCGCTCGAATCATGATGATCTCCATCTCTTGGTGATACTCCTCAACACTCATAGCCCCTTGTTTCAAACCCTGCAACTTGAGGAACAAATCACGATAATAGTGGATAGAAATGAACCTCTTACGCATTACAACTTTCATCTCCTCCCAAGTTTGGATGGGTCTTTCTCCACTTCGTCGTCGACTCACTTGTAGATGGTCCCACCAAATACTAGCAGAGTCGGTGAATTCCACAGCCGCCAACTTCACTTTTTTTTCCTCCGAATAAGTGTGACAACCAAAAACATGTTCAACCTTTCTTTCCCATTCCAAGTAATTTTCAGGATCATTCTTACCTTGGAATGAAGGGATCCTCAACTTTACTCCTCCAAGATCATTGGCTTGCCTCCATGGTGGTTGATTTCTCCGAATTGGTGACTCTTGAAAATCGTATAACTCCTCTTCTTCAATAACTTGCCTCCTCGGTGGTGCTCTAGAATTGGAAGGGGATTGAAGTTCATCCATCCTCACATTCAACCTTTGGAATTGTTCTTGTACAACCCTCATGAACATCTTAATGTCCGCTTCATTGGTATTACTTCACTCCGCCATTTAGGAATCCTGTAAAAAATGAAGAGAAAGGAAAATGTACCTCACACACTCCCTCACGTGTTTACACTCAAAAATAATATGTTCGCTCGTGTTTCACTCAATTTTGGCTTTTATCAAAATGTAACACTCTTTCCTTTTACCACTCAACTTGCTTCCTATAGCGTTCTTACCCAATTTCAACAAATCGAAAGGCTCTTTGAAATGTGGAAATCCAAAACTAGAATTCAATGAAAAAATTCAAATTGGATTCAAGATCAAAATTTTGGGAAGAGGAAGAAAATGGAAGAAGAAGAATGAAAATGGGACGTAGAATTCGAAATGTTGCAATTTTTTTTTTTGAGCCTTTAATTTTTTTTTTTTTTTTTTTTTTTGCTCTTTTTGTTTTGTAGATGCAGCAGCAACAAGATGAATTTTTCAATATTTAAATGCAGGAGAAGCAATAATTTGTAACATCAAATGGAATCAACGTGAGATTTGCGTGGTTTTAAAATTGCAGAATTTGTTGCAAATTTGAACCTGCTGTATCTCGCTATGTATAGCTCTGATTTTGATGATTCCAAATGGAGAAGAAAGATGAGCTTCTCAACTACACAAATGATATAATATATGTACGAAAAGAAGAAGAAATGACGTCTGTAGGGGAAGAAGAAAATGGACCAGAATTGATGTTGGCCCGATTTGAAGAGAAATGAAAATGGAAGAAAGGATAAGAAAGAAAGAACCTGATTTCTTGAAAATGGGCTCTGATACCAAATGATACGCGATGAAAGACCCACTAGGAAGTGTCCTAGGAACCTTGTATAATGTTCGCGCGTTGATCACCCGGATCGCCTCAAGAAAACAAGTGAATGTGGTGTGCGGATAATGAAAATGAGAGGGAAGGGGGGAATGGTCAAGGTAGAACCCAAAGAGAACTTGTCTCTAATAACTCTAGCCACAAGATGCCATAAAGGATGACCAATACTTTTATAAGTCAAGAATTAAGCAAGAACTCAAAGTTTGCAAGAAAAACTCACCATAATAACATTACCTTCATTCATGATGTTTCAAGAGTACAAGGGGTGGCTATTTATAGCCAAAGAAACTTGAAATTAGAATTACACATGGGGTGTCTCTTTACATTAGTCTAATGGCTAGTTTTCCATAGTCAAAAATCCTATAGGATGCTTTTGACAACTTTGGCACTTGACCATGACTTTAGAAGACAAGTAGCACACCCTTTTGGAAAAGTAAAGACAAGTAGCCCACCACCTTTTGACTTTGAAGATTCCATGGTGGGTGGGTTTGAAATTTCGTAGCACCACTTGGGTTGGATTTTTAAAAGCATTTTTGGGCCTTAATTAATGTAATTATAGGCCCGGATGCTTCCCCCAAGAAAAGGTTTTGGACCTCCTCTTGGAATTCCATGATTAATCCATTTAAGGCCTCCTTCATTCTCTTGGTCCGCTCCCTTGTCATTGGGCCTCCAATTCCACGCAAAGGGTCTTGTAAACTTGTGTGCATTCCGCCTTCCTCATCATGTCTTCCTCCAACCCCGTGATGCCCATGTGTTCCCTGATCCTCATCAGTAGGTGGTCGGCTCGCAGAGGAGATCTTTCTTATACTTGGAGGATGTCTGAATATGTACCACTACTGTGGGAGTTGGTCATCACTGTAACAAGTACCATTGGGTTTAGGTGTTGTCCTCTACAACTTGTAAGGTGCCCAGACACCGTTATGCTGGGTCGCTGCAATTTCAGGTCTGAGTTTCATGTTTAGAAGGCCTTTTTCTTGAAACAGGTCTAGTTGGTTGTTAATTCTTGATTCCCATAGGTTCATTTTTGCTGCTGAAATCACTAGGAGATGCTGCAATAGGGGCGCTATTGTTCACACTGCAGGGCTGCCATGGTTTGGTCCCCACTACTGCCTTGCAGATTGGGTGTTTTTTTATGGAGGTCCATGGTTCCATTGATGATGGTGATGAAATGTTGTCTGAAACCAAAGGTTCTTGACTGAATGATGGTGGGAGCTCACTGAGGTTAACACCACTGCCATGGTTCGTCCAGGCCAGGGATATTCAAAGTCGGGTTGTGGTGTTATAGATTGAAAGGGATCCTTGATTTTCATTACTGTATGGATCATCTATTCACTACAGATTCCTTCAAAGTTGATGGATTTATATTTTTGTTGCTTTGGTTCATCACGTTGGTCATCTGCAATTCCAAGCAGGCCAGTTGAGGCTGCCAAGGGGATCAATGCAAACCAGGTTGGTTCACTACAGTTGAA
Source organism: Viscum album (assembly GCA_963277665.1). Lineage (NCBI taxonomy): Eukaryota > Viridiplantae > Streptophyta > Magnoliopsida > Santalales > Viscaceae > Viscum > Viscum album. The sequence goes on along the minus strand of OY728147.1, from coordinate 707,445,743 downwards.
GTGGTCCATGGCACTATTGTCTTGTAAGTAAGTTCGTTTTTGTTGTCAGATTACTTCCCAGTTTCTATTGTTCAGATGTTGTCTTGGGTCCAATGACCATCTATTCAAGAAAGGGAGATGTACTAATTGAGGGATACATGAGGTTTGATCTTATGATGAAGGGAGGCAGCATAGTTTCACATGCCATTAGTGCACATGAGCACAAGGCCAACTCACCATTATAACATAATTCTTCCAAATATGTCTTTATAACTGATAATGTGGAACAATACATAGATTTAGAGAACTCTGCAAATGAATTCAAGGTACGTCCTTGATAGTAATGTAAAACGGGTGGGCCGGGGTGGGGCGGGCCAAGCCCGCACGGGTTTGAGCCCGTGCGGGTTTGTCCGCAAAATCCCACATATAATGCAAACAAAAAATTTCAAACCCGCCCCGCCCCGCATAAACCCACGGGTTTCCCGCGAGTTGCCCGCGGGCTTACCCACCTTTACAAAAAAATACTATTTATAATCATTTAAATACTGTATTTTTTATCATTCTTAAAGGTATTTGTGGGGAGAAGTGTGAATTAACAATAACTAGAGTTTTAAAGAATGTGATGGAACATTTTTTTGTGGGTTAATGGTGGCATGCGGTAATGTCGATGTGGTGGAGAACTATTGCGATAGAAAGTATGTGAGTGATCGGTGATAGACAATGAATGATAATGTTGGTTGTGTGGTGATGTGAACAACTAAACCTGTGAATGAATGAATTCTCTCTAGGTAACGATCAGTTTTAGAGGAAGCTATTAGTGTTTTCACAAGGTTCTATCCAATTCTCTTAATAAAAAAAATAAATTAAATAATAACAAAATTAAATCAACCTAAAAAATATTATGATTATAATAACTATTATAGAATTGAAACCATTCTCATGGGAAATGAGTTTCATTTTTTGAGAGATGGGTTGACACACCGTGTGAATATGGTTAATAATTACTATATAAATAATATAATATCATATTAAAACAATAAATATATGCCTATTTAAAATTCACATGTGAATAAATGGTGAATTAATATGACCATTATGGTGAGAAATCATATTTCACCATTTAACCATTATTTTTTATTAAAAAAACTAAAATGTTAAAGAAACATATATTGTAAAAATAATATATATTTTTTTAAATCAGGCCCGCGGGCAAGCCCGCACCCACGCGGGCTCAACCCGCATTAGCCCGCACCCGTGCGGGCTCAACCCGCATTGGCCCGCACTCTAAACGGACAAAATTTTTAGGTCCGCCCCACCCCACATCCGCCCCATACCCACAAAGCCCGCGGGCTGCGAGCCCGCTTTGCATCGCTAGTCCTTGATACCTCTTTCATATAGCATATACAATTATTTATCAATCGGAATTCTTTACTATTCATTTCCTTGCAGGTTATGCCTTATGATGCAACCTCTTGTTGAACTGTATCAAGTTCTACAGCAATTTCATTTTCACAGCCAATGGTATGTAACAATTTATTTCCTATTTCTTTTACTTTATTTTAAAAACACATTTACATAGACTCCATTAACTTTATATTTATGTTGGTACATGTACTTTCAATGAATTGTGGTACTGTTAGTTTAAACTTTTTTTTATTCAATCTTTGTATATTATTTAAAACAATATGAAGATTACATTCAAACTATTCATTACAGTTTGACCCTCAACATTTTGCAAATGAAAACGTAGGCCCAAAACATCAATACTTTATATAAATAAAAAAGGGATCTCTCTTGGATCCTCTTCTAAAATAAGTGATTCAATGTTCATTGTGTTAAATAGAGTATAATAATATGACCAAAAAACTAATGTTGTGATCTCCTAGAACAGACCACCCAAGGCTCATGTTGTAATGGCCATAGTTGTATTGTTACCAAAAAAGAAATAAAAATAATTAGAATATATAAGAGAGGAACTTTTCACAACCAAATTATGATATGGTGATAACATATAGGTAGATAGAATCTAGAATATCAACCCAGGTCTCCATGGAATGTCATCCCTGACCACGCAGAGAAGATAATTTAAGAAAATACACCAAAACTCTCTAGGTCACCCTTTCCCCATGAACCAAACTCAACACTTTGGCTTCCAAATATTGGAAAATATAATATTTCTTGCAGCCACTTATATACCACGATTAAAACCATTCATTCCATAACCATTAAATCAGTAATGGAAGAAACAAGTGTTTAAATATTATTTATTTAATGTAACGACCCAAAGTTTCATTAATGGAAATCCCAATTGATATAATTAAATGTCTCTTTATGTAAAATGTTTATATAAAATGTCAAATTATTTAGTTTTATGTTAAGAATTGTGACTGTTTCTTTTATAGCCGTTGAGCAGTGATCACATGATTAGTATAAATATAGGGCTTTAACAAACCCAATTTACTCAGACAAAGGAAGCGATGGCCTCATCCAGTAGAATTGCTCCATACGAAGCCAATTTTTCAGAGCTTGGAAAAGAGGTAGCATCTTTGGGATTCGCTCTTGACCAAGACCAAGATGAGCTTCATCATGTCAAGCTCGAACGGGACCGTCTACAGGAAAAGTGGAAGTTGATAGAGATTACCACTTGAGCGATGTTATATGAGCCACCCCAAGAGTCTGTCACCATCGCACACCTTACCCTTAGGTCTTATGCGGCTGTTTTAAGGGGTTATGTAACAAATCTCTAGTACTATGTTCATATACATTATTTTTTGTATATAATAATGAATATACTTTCTTGTCATTATTGATACATTGTAAATAGTTTTTAAAGTACAAATAGTGTTTTTAGTTATTATTTAATTAAGAATTCTATTTTATTAAATTAAAATATTTTTGAATTAAATAATATTTTAATAAAATATTATTATTATTATTAAATTAATTTTTATTAAATATAAATGATCTTATAATTTTATGAATGCAATTGTAATTTTTATTAAGGTTTGAAAGCCATTTTTTGTCAAAACCCGTGAATTTTCGATAAATGTTGGTTTTTATTTTAATAGTGAAAATTAAAATATTTAGAAAATTATTTAGATAAAATAAATTTTATTTCTGGAATCAGTACATCTAAATTATCCAACGGTGAATTTTTCATAATTTTCTGAGACAGTCAAATTTTTTGGGTAAAAATTAAATACTGTTTAAATATATAATGTGTTCTATGACATCATAATGACCCAATAGTGATGTAATAAAATACTATAATCTTTATGTTCGGCTAATATATGTTTTACCATTAAAATAATGTGATTTTTATTTTGCTTGAATTATTTTACAATGTATTAATGGACCCCTCAAGACTTATTAAACATCTTGTCTTTTTAAATTATTTTCCATGGGAGTGTGACTCACCTCCACATAAGCAACCCCATTATTTTAAGAATTTAGGACTTTGGAATTATAAAATATTTTTTTCATATCCCTTTTTCCAAAAACCATGGGCAAAAATCATGATCTGATTTGTGGTTTGGATTAGTTTAATGTAAGGGGTCCCAAACCAAAATAATAAAGAATTCACTCACCTTTCCTATATAAACCCACCAAAGCTCCCACTTCATCCTCATTCAAAGCCTTTGGAGTTAATCCAACCTCTGACCTACTCTCTCTAGATTCCTCCCAAGTTTCCCCAAGCTCCCAAGAATTTTCTCTCAAGCCTCTCTCAATCTTTTGGAAGCACACTTCCAAGTAAGGGTTTTTCTTCCTTTCACTTTTTTTGTCCAATTTTCTTAATATTGTTATGCCCTTTTAATTTAAATTATAAATGTTGGGGTATGGTTCCGTACCTCCCCCATAATTCCCTATTATTGTTTGAATGATGGGAGACCCCTTTCTCTCTCATTAAATGCCTCCCATGTACACCCGTTACTATACCGAAATTCCGAAAGGAACTTCTCTCTCCTCATTTACATTCAAGCAATACTTTTGTATCATGAATCTAAATTCCATTACAATTGTTGGGACATGTATCTATATGACCCCCCTTACTATCCATTTCATGTGGATATTATGAGACACCCATTTATCTCTCATCAACCATTTTTATGAATTCTTATATCACGTCGTTACGTTGCCGAAATTGCACCGATTTTCTAAGACAATGCCATTGTGTAGTGAATACCATGCCTATTTCTTCATCAAGGGTATTCACATTCATGAACAATTACTTATTGATTATAAATTTTCATTCCACATTCCTTTTTCGTGGAATAAATGATTATGTTTTATGAATCCATGTTTTATGATCCATGTGGCACACTTATACATGAACTGAAATGTTTAAGAAGGGTGTGCCCTTATAGCGCTCCAATGCATTGGGTAAAGTATAGTATCATGATACATCATGTGAAATTAGTGTTGACTCATGATAATTCAAGTGAAATGAGGGTTTACTCATGCTTCATGTGCAATGAGGATTTACTCATGCTCTATGTGCAATGAGCCTTGGCTCATGCTAATTCCATGTTAAGTGTTGTTGCCACATTTCCGTGTTATGATCATCATGATTTATCATGCCTTTATGTTCATGTTTCTCTTGTTCTCTATTGATATTCCTATTGTCTAACATGTATTGTACTCCTCGTGTATTCCATGTTTATTCCCTTACTGGGCTTTATAGATCACCCTTTTTCTTATGCATGTCCTCAGGTTATCCCATGCATTGCTAAGTACGAGGGAATGTAGTGGTCATGTAAAGGAAGTTTTCAATAAAGATGTTGTATTTCATGTTTTAAGTTGTTATGTAATGATCTTAATCCCAAAATACACTATACCTCTCGATCATCCATGTTGTATCAAGTGATTAGTTTATGTAATAAATCATGTTTAAGTTTATAATAAAAGCAGGGTTTTCATAGTTGGTATCAGAGGGAGGTTTAGTTATTTTTGGGATTAGGATTAGAAAACCATAGTAAAGCCTTAGAGACAAGACTAAGTATAATAAAAACATCCCTAATTTTTTGTAAGTACTGAGTAAGTGGTTTATCAAACAAATACATCCCTGTCTGGATACGAGCAGGTAGAGGCGGCTCTGGCACAGATGTATCCTAGGGGTAAAACCTGAAAACACCGCTTTGAGCTAGACTCGAACGGGAACTGGTGCACGACAACAGGCCTTGTTACACTCTTGGATATGACACTCCCGGAGGATATGTTTTGATAAATTCACAATCTTAGTATGAACCCTTATTAAGGGAATAAAAAAAATGCCCCTAAGAATATATGTTAGAAAGTAGATCATGAAAAGCCTAGATTGAATCCTATAGACTCATGAGTTAAGGAAATAAAAGTTTATTTATAAGACATCAACTTTTGTCTTTGGATTACCCTTTATTTGTTACTGTAACTCCCCGAGATTTTATGAGATATATTCTTTTTAATTTATTTGATGTATTCTATTGTACACTACACCAAGATTATCTTGCGCTATACGCACCACCGTATTAGCTTGCAGTATACAAAACACTATTCTTGGATCGTGTTACACACAATTTCAAGTTCGTTTTGTGGAAATTATTATACGCAACATTAAGTATAGATTTTGTTTAATGTATAAATGAAATAAGTTTTGATTATGTTATACGCAACATCAAACAGAGCTTTCACTACACGCAGCCCTGACTTGGCTTGTATTACACACAATCAAGACCTTCTTCAATAGCGTGTGTAGTACGCAATACCGAGTTTCACTAAACAAGATATTATTATAATATTATTATGAACTAGCCGTTATGAATAGTAATACCCAATTTTTGAAATTTTATAAATTTTATCTTTTAAAATGGACTTCATTTTTGGATTCGGAATATCGAAATTAGCCTAGGGTGAATTTTTGGTATTTTTCTGAAAACTTTCAATTTTTGATGAATAATGAAAACACTAGGTTACTATTTAAAAACCGACTTTTTATTTAAATAATTATTTATTTTATTTAAATTTATCTTAGGTAAAAATTGATACATAATACCTATATAAGTTTAATGTAATTCATGGGAGTCATTTTATAATAATTTTAGATATATAAAAATTTTATTGAACTTTTCACCGTCTTTTACCCACCTCCTAGGAGAATTTGAAAATTTACATAAAACTTAATTTTACTGCTTCTGTGAGTGGAATTTAGAAAATCCGAGAGACACGGTTAATATCAAGGAGTAAAATGTGGTTCAATAAGATAAAAATAATTTTTTGTGAATAGTAACTTTTTACTTTTATTTACCACGGTTAAAAGTAAATAGGGTAATTAAGGGTAAAAATGATATTATTATTACCCTAACACATGCACTAATTCTATTGGATAAGTTTATTTAGACCAAAAACAACCTTAGGATTAAAATATGACCATTTAGGTCCACTTGTATTAGATTAGGACATTTATTATTATTTTATTTAAAGAAGAGTTAAAAGAGTTAAAATCAAAGTTTAATAACTAAAAAAATTTTAATATAGGGTTATACATAAGGTAAATTAGACTATAAATATTAATTAGAAAGATAAAAAGCTTTCCTACATAATGGTATTTTATTTATAATTTTTAGACATTAAATAATTTAATTTATTTATGACACATTGATGATACAGTAATTACCTTATTAATGAAATATTAACATAATTGATATTATAAATACCCAAATAAATGTAATTTGAGACTTTATATGAATTAAACTAATTTTATAGGTGAATATGACATTTTATTATTGATTTAATTAACTTTTTTTGAAATAATCATGCTTTTATGATTTTCACAAAAATCAATTACCAAATAGTGTCAAAATTGACATAAAATAGTTTTTAAAACAAATATTATATTAATAATTGTTATTATATTCCTAAAAATATAAGTTTCGGCCAAATGACTTATATAAGGTTATATATATTAATAATTAACCACTTGGGGTTCGTTTGGCTTGCTATAGTAAGTTTATTAACCTTATAGTGTAAGAAAATAAGAAGACACGGTAAAAGTTAAATTATTTAACTTAGAGTTAAATCTAAATGATAAGGTTAAAATAGTAACCTAAACTTATCTAAAACCTATTGGTTGATATTATTTAGACCCATACCCACTTTAGGTTCGAAATAAATAAATTTGGAGCTATTATAAACTGAATATGACTTTATTATAAAATAATATTTTAAGTTTTTCCTAAGATGCCCCTCTCCTCCCTTATAAAAGGGCACCTCCTCCCTCTTCTCTTTACACAATTTTGAGCTTTCAAGATCGGCCAAACCCTACCCATTTACCTTATCAACTTCCATAGAAACATTATAGAGGTTATTTTCTCCTCAAAAGACCAACTCTAGTGCCTTAAGAGGAAGCTTAAAAGAGGTGCATCGAAGAAGAGGTAATCTCTTCTACCGATTCTTTCAAGTTTCTTTCTTCTTCAACTTCTTATTTAGTTGTTTCATTATAAAGTAATAACATAAGTATCACTAATATACTGATATGTTATAATAAATATTAAATAACCCCATTTCACCTTTGATCCATCCTACGGAAAACGAAATCACCGTGCGTGTGTACGTACGGAATACCGTCTCCACACCGTGGTGTAATCTGTTTTCCACCACCACCTTACTTGGATGGGTATAATGGTGTAAAGAATAACTATATATGGTTATTATAACATCATACTGATTCTGATATATTATATCATCCACTCCAATTCCATTCAATTATTATGGGAACGATATCATCGCTTGTGCGTACGTACGGATTACCGTCTCCACGACGCGATGCGATTAATTCTCCATGTTAACCATTAGAGAATGATTATAAAGTATATATAATGAATAATATTGAAATATATGACATAATGAAGCTACTGGATTTATGTATATATATATATATATGTCATATACTTACTTCCATTTAGGTCAATTAGGAAAGGAAAACAGCGTTCATGCGTACGTACGGCCTACCGTCTCCATGAACGGTGTATTTCATTTCATTCATCTATCTATTATATATATATATATATATAATGAATATATATGATATATAAACCATTATTTATATTATTGAAGTAAGTAAATCATGATATAAGTAATAATAATATCAAGAACAACAAGTCCAAACACGTACGATAAATAAAACGATTTTACCCAAAACGCTGCTTTAACATGTAATTTACAAAAGAATGGGTAATATAAAGTCATAAGTGAACCATATATGATATCATAACAATTAATATGATTCTTTAATAAGTAAATGACATTATTTAAATCATTATACAGGGGTTTTGTATACGTACGAAGCATATCGGACCTTAAGGTAATGGATAATTATTCCAATCTCATTCTTATCCGAGATTGTTTATTCGTAAGTATTTACTAGGGTTATATTTATCATACATGTCCCTATTTTATAAAAATGTTTTCATGTATGTTTAAAGTCCTTTTTACTCATTTTTTACTTTTACTAAATGGTATGTAAGGAATCTTTATTTTGTTTACGTTACGAGGTACTTTTTTTACTTTTCCGGCAAAAGTACGAGAAGAATGTTTTTTTAACTTATACGGTTTCATAACGCCTTATTTTCATGAAGTTTACTCTACAATATTTAAATTTTATTTTAAATAAAATCCTTTTCTTTTAAAATTTCGTGGCATTTTTTGAAAAGAAAATGATTTTCAAGAAGAAAGGATGTTTTCATCAAGAATTATTTTCAAGTGTTTATCAAAACCATTTCCCATCTAAGATGGAATTATTTCATATGTGTATGTTTCAAGTATAATATCTATATAATTTACATGGTTTCACTTTTATTATTATTAAATTATATCCATCTGTTTTATATGGATTATGTTATGATGGGATGATGTTTATGAAACCCATTTTTATTCTTTGGGTTATGATGAATGATTTATGTTTATGTTGTGGAACAAGTAAAATGATTTCATTATGAGATGGGTGGGACCTATATCTCCCTCCAATGCATTAGGTAAATATTTATATCTCATGAGATAAACATGGCTGGAACGGAAAGTAAATCTGGTTCAGTAATACAGGGCTGGAATGGAAAGTAAACCCAGTTCAGTAAGGGCCTTTGTCCACTAAGATGGTCTTGGCAGCAATGCCTTGGCTACTATGGAAATCATAACATGTGCTTAATGTTTGACACAATTACATGTTTTATTCCCATGCTATGTTATCATGATTAATGTTTATTTAAGATCTATGCCTTACGTACTGCCATGTTTTATGTCATTGCTCAAGATTTTGATGTTTAGATTTTATGCTCATGTTTTTACATTCAAATGTCTATGGATTGTTTTGTGTTCTCTATGTTTACCCTTACTGAGCATTTGAGATCACCCTTTTATGTTTTATTTTCTCCAGGATATAAAGAAAGTTTTTAGGTAAGGAAACAAAAGGGGAAGATCTTTATGGGAGATGTTGAAGATCTTTCACCATGATTATAAGATTATGTTCCGAGTTTCCAATGACACTAAACTATTACGGTCCTTGTGTGTTGGTTTTTGTTATGTGTTAAGTATTCCTAAAAAGTAATGTAATGTCCATGTACGCCAAGATTTGGGTCTCTATAGTTGGTATCAGAGGCAAAGGAGGTAGGAATGAATCTGATCCTTGGGAACTCTCACATGTGAGTGTTGGACGAAGCATGGCTCTCCACCTAAGGGATTCATGAGGAAATGGCTGCCACTGAGGATGGTGGTGTGTCCTGCCCAGGGGGTGTAGCCGCCCATGGAGTGCCCTAATAGGTATCAATTATATTCCACTGGAAGTAATTCCAGACCACTATAGTTGGTATCATAGGAAAGGTTTAGTCAACCTTTGGAAACTAGGATGCGAAAACTTTAGTGATATCTCTAGAGATATTTCTAAGGTATGTCTAGGGATGTCTCTAAGGTTAATTATAAGTATATGTTATAGTCCTAGAATTATGGTAACGATATTATAATTAAACCTAAGATGTTAGATATTGAAGGTACTCCACCTTTATTATGTTTTTTTCATAGTATGATTTTTGCCTCTCACACTATTCTTTTTTGGGTTTTAGAAAATGGCTGGAAACAGGAAGATTCATGATAGAGGATATGATGGACAATGGAATGATATTAATCATGAGAAACCAAATGAAATTGGATCTATAAGTCCACATATTTTTATTATGCATAATCAAAAATATCATAATATGATCAATAATCTCAACTTTGGTAAGTTTCCCGACTCAGCTAATAAGAGAAAGATGGAGTTTCATGATGATCATTGAGGAAAGAAATTTCAATTTCCCTCATGTAAATCATGTGGGAAGAGGCATCAGGGAGAATGTTTCAAAGGAACTGGAAGATGCTTTGGGTGTGGAAAAGAAGGACACAAAGCTAGTAATTGTAAAGTAAAAGGTTCAGTTAACACCATGGACAAGGATAATGGTATTGCTAAGACATCAACAACGGTTAAGTGTTTTAAATGTGGAATGTATGGGCATTATGCAAACCAATGCCCTAAGGGAAAATCTCATAATGATAATCAGCATGGTCATATGGGTAGTATTTATGTGGATGATGATGAAGAGACAACAAATGATTAATGAGATGAAAGAAATGATGAAGCTCAGTCAGTGGTTTAAGAAGGTAGTGTAATGATTGTATGTTTATCGAGAATAATGTATGGTACTATGGAATAAAGAAAAATCTAAGGATTATTACACTGTTGCCTTTTCTTGAGTTTTGAAAGTATATGTTGAATGGTACCGGTAACCATGAAAGGTTATTTAAATATTTTTGGAAGGTAGATGATATGTGTATAATGAAAGGATAAGGAGATAATGATATGTATGATAGTATTCATGAGCTCATGACTGATATAAGGACAAAGTTATATCATGTTTTGAGTTTATAGAAATTTTGGGATTTTGGTATGTGGAAAGAGTTAACTTTTGATAGCATTATTGTTTTCACTAAGGTTCAATGGGTATTCATTTTTCAAGATAATACATGATTAAGGCATTCAAATGTTTGGAATGTGACCAAAAAGACATATCTTATGATATATGGGTATAAATGACGGTATTTACATGCTTGGTAAATGACCTCTCTGTCAAACTTTTTCCTCATACTGTGAGTTTGGGTAAGCCTAAATATTGAAATAGATTAAGTTAGACATCAGATAGTATTGTTTAAGGCTAGAACTTTTTGATATTATTTTTGGAATGTTATAATAGTATAGTTTTAGAAAAAGGACAACCCGTAGGACGGGCGACAACCCGTCACGTCGGACAAGGATATGGGAATCGAACCCACAACCGAAGTGCGACAGGCCTTTATCGCCTACCACTGGCCTACAGGAAGTCCCTGGTTAGTAGAAACTAGTTCTATTTTATTAAGATCTATGATAGACGAGGTATAAGTCCATTTTAGCAACCATATACGATTAATCTCATCATAGATGGACTTATGTATATTTAATAAATTGTGCTAAACTTTTTGCGACAGAAACAGATAGAATGACCCATCTTTCTATCGCATGATATGATAACACTTCACAAATGAAAAATTCAACTTCATTTCTTTAAGAGATGAAGTGGAAATTGTTCAAGACACGAACAACGGTGAGATTGTACCAAAATCAAGTAATTAATTATTTTAATTCAACAATTCTTCAACATTAGGGAAATGATCTTGAGAACTAAAAACGTTGTCCTAGTACCCTCATACTCGATGAATCATATGGTACCTTAGATCATCACAAATTTATGGCTTTTTGATTGATGGATTTTTCATATCCATGTTCTCTACCACTCTCCATCAGAACTTGATGGTTAGATTTCTCTTCTATATCCATATTTTCACCTATGTTGTCCTATGTGGAAACCCAATGCTGAGTTACTTTGGGTGACCGTTATGATTCTAACTTTCCTTTTTAAAATGAATTTTTAGTATTCCTTTTTACGATGTGGGTTTATATGAAAGAAACTTTCAAGTATTAAACCATTTATAACCCCAATGAATTTTAAGGGCAAAATTCATTTTAAGGGGTGTAGAATATAACACCCCGAGATTTTATGAGATATATTCTTTTTAATTTCTTTGATGTCTACTATTGTACACTACACCAAGATTATATTGCGCTATACGCAACACCGTATTATCTTGCAGTATATGCAACACTATTATTGGCTCATGTTACACACAATTTCAAGTTCGTTTTGTGGAAATTATACTACGCAACATTAAGTATAGATTTTGTTTAATGTATAAATGAAATAAGTTTTGATTATGTTATATGCAACACCAAACAGAGCTTTCACTAAATTCAGCCCTGACTTGGCTTTCATTACACACAATCAAGACCTTCTTTGATAGTGTGTGTAGTACACAATACCGAGTTTCACTAAACGAGATATTATTATAATATTATTATGAACAAGCCGTTATGAATAGTAATACCCACTTTTTGAAATTTTATAAATTTTATCTTTCAAAATGGACTTCATTTTTGGATTTGGAATATCGAAATTATCCTAGGGTGAATTTTTGGTATTTTTCTGAAAACTTTCAATTTTTGATGAATAGTGAAAACACTAGGTTACCATTTAAAAACCGACTTTTTATTTAAATAATTATTTATTTTATTTAAATTTATCTTAGGCCAAAATTTATACATAATACCTATATAATTTCAATGTAATTCATGGGATTCATTTTATAATAATTTTAGATATATAAAAATTTTATTAAACTTTTCACCGTCTTTTACCCACCTCCTAGGATAATTTGAAAATTTACATAAAGCTTAATTTTACCGCTTCTGTGAGTGGAATTTTGAAATTCCGAGAGACACGGTTAATATCAAGGAGTAAAATTTGGTTCAATAAGATAAAAATAATTTTTGGTGAACAGTAACTTTTTACTTTTATTTACCACGATTAAAAGTAAATAGGGTAATTAAGGGTAAAAATGATATTATTATTACCCTAAAACATGTCCTAATTCTATTGGATAAGTTTAGTTCAACCAAAAAACAACCTTAGGATTAAAATATGACCATTTAGGTCCACTTGGATTAGATTAGGATATTTATTATTATTTTATTTAAAGAAGAGTTAAAAGAGTTAAAATCAAAGTTTAATAACTAAAACATTTTTAATATAGGGTTATACATAAGGTAAATTCAACTATAAATATTAATTATAAATATAAAAGTATTTTCTACATAATGGTATTTTATTTATAATTTTTAGGCATTAAATAATTTAATTTATTTATGACACAATGATGATGCAGTAATTACCTTATTAATGAAATATTAACATAATTGATATTATAAATACCCAAATAAATGTAATTTGAGACTTTTTATGAATTTAAATAATTTTATAGGTTAATATGACATGTTATTATTGATTCAATTAACTGTGTTTGAAATAATAATGCTTTTATGATTTTCACAAAAATCAATTACCAAATAGTGTCAAAATTGACATAAAATAGTTTTTAAAATAAATATTATATTATTAATTGTTATTCTATTCCTAAAAATATAAGGTTCATCCAAATGACTTATATAAGGTTATATATATTAATAATGAACCACTTGGGGTTCGTTTGGCTTGTTATAGTAAGTTTATTAACCTTATAGTGTAAGAAAACAAGAAGACGCAGTAAAAGTTAAATTATTTAACTTAGAGTTAAATCTAAATGATAAGGTTAAAATAGTAACCTAAAATTTTCTAAAACCTATTGGTTGAGAGTATTTATACCCATATCCACTTTAGGTTCTAAATAAATCAATTTGGAGATATTATAAACCGAATATGACTTTATTATAAAATAATATTTTATGTTTTTCCTAAGGTGCCCCTCTCCTCCCTTATAAAAGGGCACCTCTTCCCTCTTCTGTTTACACAATTTTGAGCTTTCAATCTCGGACAACCCCTAACCATTTCCCTTATCAACTTCCCTAGAAAAATTATATAGGTTCTGGTATCCTCAAAAGACCAACTCTAGTGCCTTAAGAGGAAGCTTAAAAGAGGGGCGTCGAAGAAGAGGTAATCTCTTCTACCGATTCTTTCAAGTTTCTTTCTTCTTCAACTTATTCTTCTTTAGTTGTTTCATTATAAAGTAATAACATAAGTATCAATAATATACTGATATTTTATTATAAATATGAAACAACCCCATTTCACCTTCGATCCATCCTACGGAAAATGAAATCATCGCACGTGCGTACGTACGGAATACTGTCTCCACGCCATGGTGTAATCTGTTTTCCACCACCACCTTACTTGGATGGGTATAATGGTGTAAAGAATAAATATATATGGTTATTATAACATCATACTAATTCTGATATATTATATCATCCACTCCAATTCCATTCAATTGTTATGAGAATGATATCATCGCTCGTGCGTACGTACGGATTACCGTCTCCACGACGCGATGAGATTCATTCTCCATGTTAACCATTCGAGAATGATTATAAAGTATATATAATGAATAATAATTAAATATATGACATAATTAAGCTACTTGATTTATGTGTATATATATATATGTCATCTACTTACTTCCATTCAAGTCAATTAGGAAAGGAAAACAGTGTTCATGCGTACGTACGGCCTACCGTCTCCATGAACGGTGTATTTCATTTCATTCATCTATATTATATATATATATATACATATACTGAATATATATGATATATAAACCATGATTTACATTCTGGAAGTAAGTAAATCATGATATAAGTAATAATAATATCAAGAACAACAAGTCCAAACACGTACGATAAATAAACCGATTTTACCCAAAATGCTGCTTTAACATGGAATTTACAAAAGAACGGGTAATATAAAGTCATAAGTGAACCATATATGATATAATAACAATGAATATTATTCTTTAATAAGTAAATGACATTATTTAAATCATTATACAGGAGGTTCGGATACGTACGAAGCATATCGGACCTAAGGTAAGGGATAATTATTCCAATCTCATTCTTATTTGAGATTGTTTATTCATAAGTATTTACTAGGGTTATATTTATCATCCATGTCCCTATTTTCTAAAAATGGTTTCATGTATGTTTAAATTCATTTTTACCCATTTTTGACTTTTACTAAATGGTATGTAAGGAATCTTTATTTTGTTTACATTACGAGGTACTTTTTTGACTTTTTCGGAAAAAGTACGAGAAGAATGTTTTTTTTAACTTATACGGCGTGAACGAATTTTTACGGTTTTATAACTCCTTATTTTAATTAAGTTTACTCTACAATATTTCAAGGTTATTTTAAATAAAATCCTTTTCTTTTAAAATTTCATGGCATTTTGTGAAAATAAAATGATTTTCAAGAAGAAAGAATGTTTTCATCAAGAATTCTTTTCAAGTGTTATCAAAACCATTTTCCATATAAGATGACATTATTTCATATGTGTATGTTTCAAGTATAATATCTATATGATTTACATGGTTTCACTTTTCTTATGATTAAATGATATCCATTTGTTTTATACGAATTATGTTATGATGGGATGATGTTTATGAAACCCATTTTTATTCTTTGGGTTATGATGAATGATTTATGTTTATGTTGTGGCACAAGTAAAATGATTTCATTATGAGATGGGTGGGACCTATATCTCCATCCAATGAATTGGGTAAAGATTTATATCTCATGATATAGACATGGATGGAATGGAAAGTAAATCTGGTTCAGTAATACAATGCTGGAACGACAAGTAAACCCGGTTTAGTAAGGGACTTTGTCCACTAAGATGGTCTTGGAAGCAATGCCTTGGATACTATAGAAATCATAACATGTGATTAATGTTTGACACAATTACATGTTTTATTCCCATGATATTTTATCATGATTAATGTTTCTTTATGATCTATGTCTTACATACTACCATGTTTTATGTCATTGCTCAAGATTTTGATGTTTAGATTTTGTGCTCGTGTTTTTACATTCAAATGTCTATGGATTGTTTTATGTTCTCTATGTTTACCCTTACTGAGCATTTGAGCTCACCCTTTTTATGTTTTATTTTCCCTGGGATATAAAGAAAGGTTTTAGGTAAGGAAACAAAATGGGAAGATCTTTATGGGAGATGTTGAAGATATTTCACCATGATTAGAAGATTATGTTCCGAGTTTCCAAAGACACTAAACTATTATGGTCCTTGTGTGTTGGTTTTTGTTATGTATTAAGTATTCTGCAAAATTAATGTAATGTCCATGTACGCTAAGCTTTGGGTATCTATAGTTACCCCCCTAACTTTCCTTTTATTCCAGCCAATGGCCGGTAATAGGAGGACTCGGGCTAACAACCGATGTGAAGATCAGTGTGATGACTGTAATAATGAGATACCCAATCCAATGGGAGAGGGAATCGCAAACTTTTTCACGATTCTCTCTCAGCTAACTCAAGATTTGAATAGAAACACGGTTCAAGAGTAACATCCAAACCCCCCTAACAAGGAACAAGTTTTTATCGAGAGCTTCATGAGACAAAGGTCTCTTACTTTTAGTGGATCATCTGATCCCACGATCGCTGAACAATGGATCAACTCCATTGAAAAGATATTCTCCATCCTTCAATGTTCTGAACAAGATAAGGTTCTCCTGGTGGCTTATCATATGGAGGGTGAAGCTGATCAATGGTGGATGTTGATCAAAAATATGAAGCCTGGGGAGGGGATCGAGGCGTTGGAATGGAAGGATTTTCAGAAGATGTTTTTTGATAAATATTTTCCGCGCACCCTCCGACTTAAGATGGAAAGGGGCTTCCTTTCCTTCAAGAAAAAAGAAGAGTCTGTTGGAGCGTACGAGGAAAACTTTACAAGACTTGCACGATACACTTTCGGCTTTGTCGTTACCCCCGAATGCAAGGTTGACCGCTTCTTTGGTAGGCTAAAGCCTGGCCTGCGGAAAGCATTAGCGATCCGTGACTTCGACAGCTATGAGGAAATTTTCCGATGTTCCCTCAAGGTCGAAATGGAGATCGAGGAATCACAGGGGTATCATGGGGACAAGAAGCGTAAGGTGGACTTCAATGATGGCGGTCCAATGGATAAATCCAACGGTGCTAAGAAGATACAGCACCCCACTTTCCAAAAGTGCGGAAAGAAGCACCCTGGAAATTGCCTCAAGGGGACGAGGAAATGCTTTGGGTGTGGAAGAGAAGGGCACCTAGCTGTTAACTGTTGGAAAGAAAGACCCGCGGCTGCGACAGAGGAGAAGAACGCTCCGTTCAAACCTCAACACGTGGTTCATTGCTACAACTGCAAAGAACCGGGGCATCTTGCAAATCAGTGCCCTAATCCAAAGGTTTTCAGAGGCAACCAACAACCCCCAAGGCATCAAGGAAGAGCTTTTTCCATCACTTTTGCCGAAGTGAACCCCATCAACGAAGTGGTGACAGGTACGCTAGTTATTCATTCAATAATAGTGAACGTACTTTTTGATTCAGGTTCTACGCATTATTTTATATCTCAAAAGTTTAGTAGAATAATCCTAGCACCACCACAAATCATGGAAGTGAAGATATCGGTAAGTACGGAAAATGGGGAAATCATTGCATCCAATGAATATAACTTCTCCCCTTCCATAATCTGTGGATTGAATTTCCCAGAGAACCTCATCATACTCCCTTTATTGTAATTTGATGCAATTCTTGGCATGTATTGGCTTTCCTTATATAGATCCAACATAAATTTTCGGGAGAGGGAAATCACACTCCATATGGAGAATCGACCCCCAATTCTTTACAAGTGTAAGGAGTAAGATGAATCTCCTTTAGCTCCATCATATCAAGCATGGATATTACTACTCTATGAGCACACGTATCTGGCTCAGATGATTGAGTCCAAGGAAGAAACCATCCTTGAATAAATGCCTATTATGAGGGAATTCGCTGAAGTGTTTCCCGAGGAACTGTCTGGTCTTCCTCATAGAAGAGACGTTGAATTCTCAATTGAACTTATACCTGGGGCACTACTAATATCCAAGACTCCATATAGAATGGCTGTCGTTGAGCTTGAAGATCTTAAGAAACAACTACAGGAGAATCTAGATAAATGGTTTATACACCCAAGTGCTTCACCATGGGGTGCACCAGTCCTCTTCGTCAAGAAGGATGGGTCAATGCGGATTTGCATCAATTACCATGAACATAAAAAAATCACGATAAAGAACAAGTATCCTCTGTCATGGATTGATGACTTGTTTGATCAGCTACATGGAGAACAATACTTCTCCAAGGTAGATTTGCGGTTGGGATGCTATCAAGTAAGGGTGAAGAAGGAATATGTCCCCAAGACTGCTTTTCATACAAGATATGGGCACTATGAATTCATAGTAATTCCTTTCAGACTCACCAATGCTCCAGCAATCTTCATGGACTTGATGAATAGAGTCTTTAGAGATTACCTAGAAAAAATTTTGGTAGTCTTTATAGATGATATTCTAATATACTCCAAAACCAAGGAGTATCATGAGGAGCATTTAACAACTGTACTGGAGACTTTGAGCAAGGAGAAGCTCTATGCAAAGTACAACAAGTGTGAGTTCTGGTTGAAGGAAGTCTCATTCTTGGGCTATATCATCACAAGCAATGGGATATCTGTAGATCCCTCCAAAACAGATGCAATTGAGGGATGACTGAGGCCAACATTGGTAACAGATATTCGTAGCTTCTTGGGGTTAGCTAGATATTATCGACGATTTGTGAGAAATTTCTCACGATTTTCCAACCCTCTTACCAAGCTAACTTTAAAGGGAGTAAAATTTTCTTGGAGTGATGAATGCGAAGAAATCTTCAAGGAGTTGAAAATGAGGCTTATCACTACACCCATGCTCACTTTACCCACAAGTGGGGAACTTTTTGTGGTATTCAGTGATGCTTCGAAGAAGGGATTAGGCTGTGTGCTGATGCAGAATGATAAAGTGATATCTTATGCCTCAAGGCAGTTGAAACTACATGAGTGAAACTATCCAACGCATGATCTGGAGTTGGCGGCTGTGATCTTTGCCTTGAAAATCTGGCGACATTATCTCTATGGGGAGAAATGTGAGATATATACTGACCACAAGATTCTTAAATATATATTCACATAGAAAGAGATTAATATGCGCCAGAGAATATGGATAGAGCTCATCAAGGATTATGACTGTTCAATACATTACCACCCTAGTAAAGTGAACAAGGTGGCAGATGCCCTAGGTAGAAAGGACCTAGCGATTCTATCAATGATGAGAATTGAGAAGGATCCAATCTTCTTAGACTTGATGAATATGGACATGGGAATCATAAATAAGGGAACATCATCAATCCTTTCACAAATGATTGCTCAACTGTCTCTTTTGGAAAGGTTAAAGGATGCTCCAAAGGATGATGTGGGAATTCAAGAAAAAGTGGAAGCTATAGAAAAAGGGAAATCCTTGGAGTTTAATGTTAATGAAGAAGGAATTGTGTGATTTGGGAAAAGACTATGTGTTCCATAAATTCTGGAGCTGAAGAAGGAACTTTTGGATGATGAACATAGTTCAAATTTCTCTATTCACCCAAGGAGCACAAAGATGTATCGAGATCTCCAAGAAAACTTTTGGTGGGATAATATGAAGAAGGAGATCGCTGAATATACATCAAAGTGCCTGGTGTGCCATCAAGTGAAGGCAGAGAGGTAGAAGTCTAATGGTATGATGCAACCATTTCCCATACCAGAATGGAAATGGGAGAACATCACCATGGACTTTGTCACTGGACTTCTGAGTACATCCAAAGGCAAAAATACAATTTGGGTTGTTGTGGATCGTCTTACAAAGACTACACACTTAATTGCTATTCGGGAGGATTTCTCATTGGATCAACTGGCACGGATATATATCAGGTAAGTGGTAAGGCTTCATGGAGTACCACTATCTATTGTGTCTGACTGAGATCCAGGATTCACCTCTAAGTTTTGGAAGAGTCTTCAACATGCTCTGAATACTGAACTGAACTTCAGTACGGCCTATCATCCTCAAACTGATGGCCAATCTGAGCGGACTATCCAAACACTTGAGGACATGTTGAGAGCGTGCTCAATGGACTTTAAAGGAGGATGGGATCAACATCTTCCTCTGGTTGAGTTCTCTTATAATAACAGTTTTCACTCGAGCATCCAAATGGCACCATATGAAGCCCTGTATGGGAAAAGGTGCAGAACACCGGCATGTTGGGATGAGGTTGGTGAACGTAAGCTGCTTGGACCAAAAATGGTCAAGGAAATGGTGGAGAATGTGAAAACCATTCAGCAGCATATCAAGGAAGCCCAGAGTCGACAGAAGAGTTATGCAGATAATCGTCGACGAGACATTGAGTTTAAAGTTGGAGACATGGTTTTTCTACGCATATCTCCGTGGAAGAAGGTCATGAGGTTTGGAAAGAAAGGGAAGTTAATTCCAAGGTACATCGGCCCCTTTGAGATTCTTGATCGTGTCGGGGCTGTGGCCTTTCGACTAGCACTTCCACCTACCATGGATAAAGTACATGATGTCTTTCATCTATCCCTCTTAAAGAAGTACATACTGGACCCTTCACATGTACTATCTTATGAGGTGGTACAGTTGGAGGATGATCTTTCTTATGAGGAGCAACTAGTGAAGATCTTAGATCATAGAGAAAAATTTCTACGAAATAAGATAATTCCCCTCGTCAAGGTGTTGTGGCAAAACCACAAGTTTGAATAAGCGACTTGGGAATCAGAGGAAATGATAAAGCTGAGTTACCCACATCTTTTTTAGTGTGGGAAAAGGAAATTTCGAGGGAAAATTTTCTTAAGGGGGGAATATGGTAACGACCCAAAGTTTCATTAATGGAAATCCCTCTTGATCTAATTAAATGTCTCTTTATGTAAAATGTTTATATAAAATGTCAAATTCTTTGGTTTTATGTTAAGAATTGTGACTGTTTCTTTTATAGTCATTGAATAGTGATCACATGATTAGTATAAATATAGGTCTTTAACAAACCCAATTTACTCAGACAAAGGAAGTGATGGCCTCATCCAGTAGAATTTCTCCATACGAAGCCCATTTGTTGGAGCTCGGAAAAGAGGTGGCATCTTTGGGCTTCGCTCTTAACCAAGCCTAAGATGAGCTTCATCATGTCAAGCTCGAACGAGATCGTCTACGTGAAAAGTGGAAGTTGATAGAGATTACCACTCGAGCGATGATATCCTATCCACCCCAAGAGTCTGTCATCATCGCACATCTTACCCTTAGGTCTTATGCGGCTATTTTAAGGGGTTATGTAAAAAATCGCTAGTACTATTTTCATGTACATTATTTTTTGTATATAATAATGAATATACTTTCTTGTCATTATTGATACATTGTAAATAGTTTTTAAAGTGAAAATAGTGTTTTTAGTTATTATTTAATTAAGAATTCTATTTTATTAAATTAAGGGATTTTTGAATTAAATAATGTTTTAATAAAATATTATTATTATTATTAAATTAATTTTTATTAAATATAAATGATCTTATAATTTTAGGAATGCAATTGTAATTTTTATTAAGGTTTGAAAGCCATTTTTGTCAAAACCCGTGAATTTTTGATAAATGTCGCTTTTATTTTAAAAGTAAAAATTAACATATTTAGAAAATTATTTAGATAAAATAAATGTTATTTCTAGAATCAGGATGTCGAAATTATTCAATGGTTAATTTTTCATAATTTTCTGAGACAGTCAAATTTTTTGGGTAAAAATTAAATACCGTTTAAATATATAATGTGTTTTATGACATCATAATGACCCAATAGTGATGTAATAAAATACTATAAGATTTATGTTCAGCCAATATATGTTTTACCATTAAAATAATGTGATTTTGAGTTTGTTTGACATATTTTACAAAGCATTAATGGACCCCTCAAGACTTATTAAACATCTTGTCTTTTTAAATTATTTTCCATGGGAGTGTGACTCACCTCCAGATAAGCAACCCCATTATTTTAAGAAGTTAGGAATTTGGACTTATAAAATATTTTTTTCCTATCCCCTTTTCTAAAAACCATGGGCAAAAACCATGAGCTGATTTTTGGTTTGGATTAGTTTAATGTAAGGGGTCCCAAACCTAAATAATAAAGAATTCAGTCAACTTTCCTATATAAACCCACCCAAGGTCCCACTTCCTCCTCACTCAAAGCCTTTGGAGTTCGTCCAAACTCTACCCTAATCTCTCTAGAATCCTCCCAAGGTTCCCCAAGCTCCCAATAAGCCTCTCTCAAGCCTCTCTCAATCCTTTGGAAGCACACTTCCAAGTAAGGGTTTTTCTTCCTTTCACTTTTTTTGTCCAATTTTCTTAATATTGTTATGCCCTTTTAATTTCAATTATAAATACTGGGGTATGGTTTTGTACCTCCCCCATACTGCCCTATTATTGTTTGAAATATGGGAGACCCCTTTCTCTCTCATTAAATGCCTCCCATGTACACTCGTTACTATACTGAAATTCCGAAAGGAACTTCTCTCTCCTCATTTACATTCAAGCAATACTTTTGTATCATGAATCTAAATTCCATTAAAATTGTTGGTACATGTATATATATGACCCCCCTTACTGTCCATTTCATTTAGATATGATGAGACACCCCTTTCTCTCTCATCAACCATTTTTATGAATTCTTATATCACGCTGTTACGCTGCCGAAATTGCACCGATTTTCTAAGCCAATGTCATTGTGTAGTGAATACCATGCCTATTTCTCCATCAAGGGTATTCACCTTCATGAACATTTACTTATTGATTATAAATTTTCATTACACATTCCTTTTTCGTGGAATAAATGATTATGTTTTATGAATCCATGTTTTATGATCCATGTGGCACACTTATGCATGAAATGAAATGTTTAAGAAGGGTGCACCCTTATAGTGCTCCAATGCATTGGGTAAAGTATAGTATCATGATACTTCATGTGAAATGAGTGTTGACTCGTGCTAATTCAAGTGCAACAAAGGCTTACTCGTGCTTCATGTGCAATGAAGATTTACTCATGCTCCATGTGCAATGAGCCTTGGCTCATGCTAATTCCATGTTAAGTGTTGTTGCCACATTTCCATGTTATGATTATCATGATTTATCATGCCTTTATGTTCATGTTTCTCTTGTTCTCTATTGATATGCCTATTGTCTAACATGTATTGTACTCCTCATGTATTCCATGTTTATTCCCTTACTGGGCTTTATATCTCACCCCTTTTCTTATGCATGTCCTCAGGTTATCCCATGCAATGCTAAGTACGAGGGAATGTAGTGGTCATGTAAAGGAAGTTTTCAATAAAGATGTTGTATTTCATGTTTTAAGTTGTTATGTAATGATCCTAATCCCCAAAGACACTAGAACTCTCGATCATCCATGTTGTATCAAGTGAGTAGTTTATGTAATAAATCATGTTTAAGTTTATAATAAAAGCAGGGTTGTCATATTTAAGGGTTATAAACAAGACATATGGTTATCCCTTTTCCAAAATACTTACATTGAACCCCACACACTACGACACACCCAATAACACTGTGATTCCTCATCAATACACCACCATTCCAACACCAGCCATCCCCCTACCAATGTAACTCAATAAAACCCATCATGAGCTTCCAAATTATAGATTTTTCATGACCTAACTCTATCAACTGATATCTTAGTTCCAACAGCTCCCACTCTACCTACAGTATCCTCTATATGACACCAAAAACAAGAAATGTAAGTCTATTTAGCAGATCAATTATTCAATTACAATAGGGGTGCATGTGAATCATTTCATTATACAAGAATTTTAGTAATAGCAGTGTCCTAAGCCTACAGGCCATGTAATCTATAAGCCTACGGGCCTTGTAAGGGTTCCCCCTCATCCCTTGAAAGGGGGGTTATCAAAAATCAAAAAAAAATGAAGGCCTTCAGTCCATTTAGGTTAGTAATATCAGCGTCCCCATCAGGGTTTAAATTTGAATTTTGGGGTTGCAATTCAGATGTATTTACAGTGAAGAATTATCTTTTTGTATCCATATAGGTGGTTATTTTTTATTGAAAGTCACATGATTCCCATAAAAACATGATAATTGCTTCGTATTTAAACTTTGACACGTTTTTAAATACTATGTTACCGTTTTTTCAAATCCCCGGTAATGTTTTCTTGATGATCATATTGAATTTTAAACTATTTTAGACAAATTATTGGTCGTAATAAGTTCTGGAATTTCTAAAAACTAGTCAGAAGGGGTAGTTATTTTTTACTGAAAGTAACATGATTCTCGTTATGCAAAACATGAAAACTGCTATGTATTTGAACTTTGATATGTGTTTAAATACTGTGTTAGAGTTGTTCAAATCCTTAGTTAATGTTTTCTTCATGGTCATATTGAATTTTAAACTATTTTAAACAAATAATTTGTTTTAATAAGTGATGGAATTTCTGAAAACTACTCAGAACGGGTGATTATTTTTTTTTTTTGAAGGTAACATGTTTCCTGTTATGAAAAACTGGAAAACTTCTATGTATTTAAACATTCATATGTGTTTAAATATTATGATAGAGTTGTTCAAAGCCTTCATAAAATTTTATTGATGATAATATTTAATTTTAAACTATTATAAACAAATAATTGGTTGTAATAAGTGCTGGAATTTCTAAAAACTACTCATAAGGGGTCGTTTGGTTAAAAAATTAGAGTGTTTGGTTTGTTACATGTTAAGCTGTAATGGGAATGTGTTTAAGGTGGATTGATGGGAATGTGTTTAAGGTGGATAAATGGGCATGTTAAGCTGAAATTGGAATTTTGGGTTGCAGTTTTCCTCACTAAGGTGGATTAAGTGATGGAATTTATGAAAACTACTCAGGAGAGGTTGTTTGGTTAAAAATGTAGTGTTAGGTGTGTTTAATTTTAAGCTTAAATTGGAATGTGATTAAGGTGGGTAGATGGGACTGTGTTTAAGTTGGATTAAGGGGCATGTTAAGCTGAAGTTGGCATGTTGGGTTGTTGTTTTCCTCATTGAGGTGAATTAATGGGCATGTTGGGTTACTATTTACCCATAATTTTCTATTTTCTTATTTTCTGGGGAATCATTATTTTCATTTTACACATCTTTCATGCATCAATATACATGATTTTTTGTTATTGGGCTCACTCATGTGCTTTGGATTGCTTGTTGTCCCTCTGAACCTGGACAAGATAAAATGATATTGTGGAGATGGTATGGTTTTTCTAAGGCCCATAGACATTTGACCGGTATAGATGAGCATGGATTTTATTCTATGGGAAGTTTTTTAAATTTTGACTCTTTGGTTAATGATATATGAATTAAAATTTTTTATAATCAATTCCATCACTACTTATTCAAGGTGGAAATGATATTTTGAGACAATATAGTGTTTGGGATCTTGACATATTTTTGGAGAAACAATGCCTAGATTTCAGTCATTTGGACTTCCAATCCTTGAGATATCAACAAGGATGATGAAAAATGCTCATTCTATGAAGATAATTTTTTTACACTTTCATTTATTTATATTTTGGGTTCAATTCATGCATATATTTTGCGCTGATTTGTGGTTATGCTCTTTTGGTTGTGTGTTGTAGATCTTGGAGCTGAATGGTGTGGGACTTGAGGTTCCTCACTGATTCCTAGGTTTCATTCATTTGGACTACCAATCCTTGAGATGCCAACACGAACGATGAAAAATGATAATTCTATGCAAATGTCGTTACAGAATTTTCCCCAAGTAATTTAGTGTTGCCAACATATCCATTGGGTTTGAACCAGGGGTTGATTAGGAAGAATCCAAACCAAGGTGTGGTCCTGGTTAATCAGAATCTTGGGCTGAATGTTCTGAGTCCAATGATGGGTATGGGTGGGTTGCTGCCTCAGCGATGTCACCATCTATTCTAGGCAGAATGTCGCAACATGTTAGCAGGGGTGTCAGTAATTCTATTGTCTTAAGTGAAGGATTTAGTGAACAAATGAGGATTAAGAGTTTCGGTCCTAGCATGATTGGTAACTATGTTTCTCAGGCTTCTTTTCAAGGTTTAGGGGCATACTAGGGGTTTCAGATCGGCCAGCCTTCTGCATCTTCTCTCCCTGCAGTGGCCAGGGATGGTATTGGATCTGCTGGAGGATTGCCATCATATATCAGGCATTAGGTTGTTGATTCATCAAAACCGAGTGGGAGGGAGGTAAAATTGTGGGATTTTTGCTTCATTTTCACACTTTTACTCTGTTTTAAGATATTGGGTGCCTATTTTGAAACTTGTTACGTGTATTTTTTTACACTTTCATTTATTTCTATTTTTGTTTCAAATCGTGCAGCTTTTTTTCACTGAATGGTGGGTATACTTTTTGGTTGTATGTAGTTTATGCCCCTAAAACATGCGTACCCTACCCTAGGATCCCACTTTTTCGTCGAAATAACTTGGATCCATCCCCTCAGACTCTATCTGTGAACACTTTGTCCTCCAATTTTACGGGGCCTAAATTGGAGTATACCCCTTGGCTGATTGTTGGTTTGTGGAATCTGGGGAACAAGTAATCACGGAACCAGGAATAATGTTGGTTTTGAGATGATTGACTTCATTTCCCAAAATCAAGACATTTTTTTGAACACAATACAATCAAAGGCATTGATTTCCATTGATTCCATTAGCATGGTGCCGATTTTGTTGGAAAAACCTCAGGGCTACATGAGCTACAGTGGGGACTCGGTTGTCCCCCTTGCAGCATATTATGAAGTGACATTGTGTAATATCTAATTGGTTTATTATGAAATGAGTTTTCCTATCATAAGGCTCCAGCCAAAAGGAGGGCATGGCTATCATAATGGAGTGAAGAGTGTGATAGAGCATTTGGATGGCCTATGCTTGTTTCCTAGGTGTTGGGAACCTGCTCGGCACCATCGACATGAAAGCTTTCCTCCAAAGATTCAGCAGGGTCGAATGAGAACAGATGGATGTGGGACTGGAGAATTGGTGCCAAAGCTGTGAGGAACCTGGTGATTAATGAGTTTGATACTAGCATCACCAGGTTTAACCTCATCCAGAAGTAAAAGTACCACAAGTTTTGAATTGGCCGATGTCATTCATTTGTTATGAAGTCATTGCTCTATTTTTTCTTTTTTATTGTAAAGTATTGATATTGTATTATCCTACTCTAAACCACCCACATAGATCTGGGGTCAAACCTAACTAATAGTGAAATTTGTAATTATTGTTTTATTTTTGGAGTGTGGTGTAGACCTTGGAGCTGAAGGGTGTGACATTCATTCATTTGGACTTCCATTTCGTGAAATGTCAACAAGGATGATGAAAAATGCTAATTTTATGCAAATCATTTTTTTACGTTTTTATTTATTTTTATTTTTGTTTCAATTCAGGAAATATATATTACATTGATTTGTGGATATGCTCTTTGGTTGTGTGTGGTGTAGATCTTGGATCTGAATGATGTGGAATAGTAGAGACTTGAGCTGATGTGGCATAGCAATGACTTGATTTGATGTGGTGTATTTATTCTAGTGGCCTACTTGAGGGGTGATGAATGATCTTTGACGGGAGTAATTGTTCTTCTACCATGGTGGGTGCTGGAGGATTCGAGATGACATACGCTTATTTCATTAGGGGGTTGCATTCAAGTGACGACATGCCCTTTTCTCATGTGGGGTTAGGGGAGGCGAGATAGATGGATCTTGTATTTCGTGTTTTTATGATCTCTTTACGTATCAAGAAACTTCAACTATGTATTGATTCATTTTGTATCAAATATAATTAATCTTTTTTCCAAGTTTGAGCATGTGTGAAAAGTGTTTTCAGTTTGATAATTAATACAGGTGTATTATATATAATAAATTAATAAATATAACATGAAATTTTACTAGTTTTTTTTTAATATTTTTATTTAAATGTAATTTATAAATAGATATTATATCTTGGTAATATTATTACGAACAGAAAAAATTGTATTAATTTGTTGCTAAACACTTTAACCAACATATATATTATTTGTTTGTATTATTATAATTGCAACAGAACTATTTTATCTGTCGCAAAAACATTTAGCGACAGAGTTTTTACCAACAGTTTAGTGACAAAGACATATATGTTGGTAAAATGTTTTACCAACAAAAATTTGACTTTTACCAACAGATAAGTCCCTGTTGGAAAAAGCTAAATATTTTATAGTGAATGATAACTCAATTCATATGACTCATTAATTATTCACTTCATTTGTTTAACCAATTTCAACATTTCAAACATTCTAGAAAACACCAAAAACCATGACAATGCTAAATCACAGTATATAGAAAATCACATGAGGCAAAAAATAATAAGTAAGTCATAATTGCATCACCCCTTCCAACTTGCTTCCATTCATAAATTCTGAAGTATTATCTTCATTAGGTTAACTTTTACCATCTATTCATTGAAGATAAATCATGTTAATCCCAAAATTGCACAAAATAAAAGAAAGTTCATGAATCCCCTACCTTAATATGAAGCTTCGATAAACCACCCCACAAGAATGGAGCAATAAGGAATCAATCACCAACACACTCGATGGAAACCACTTCAGAGCCTATTCACATAAAGCCACTGTCATACCATACCCAAATACCAAAAAAAACCAGAGAAACATATCTACAACAAACATCTATAAAGAAAGGGGACTATGAAGAAGAGGATAATAGGAGAAGAGAGTGCCTTGAATCAAGAGGGTTTGATCCCTACAAACCAAGAGGATTTGATCCCCATGAACCAAGAGGGTTCGATCCCTATGAACCAAGAGGTTTAAACCATTAAGAGAAATAACTAAGGAGCACTAAGAGGGCCTGGATTGAGGATAGAAAATAAAAGTTTAACTAAGGGAGACTTGGACCCTTATTTATAAAGATAGCCTAATAGGACTCTACCACAACGTGGTGACTTCACTATAACAAATTTGGTCTTTAACGGTGCTAAGATTTATCAGCGCTAAAAACACTAATAAAGGGGGGTCTTTATCAGTGCTAAAAAATACAGATAAAGAGGTTCCCTTTATCAGCGCTGGTATAAAAGCACTAATAAAGCCCTCCCCCCATCAGCGCTACTAAAAAAGTGCTGATAAAGGGTATATTTCATTAAAAAAAAGTATATTTCATTAAAAATAATATATTACTATATAAATATATTTATATTTATATAAATATAATATATATTTTTTAAATATGTTTTAGATAAGGCTAAATAGGTATTTACACTTAATATATAAGATATTTAGTGAAAATTGATTATAAAATAATTAAAAAATATTGTTAATTGATAATTTTCTAATTATTATCGAGTAATAGTCATTTAATAATGGTTGGATGACATAAAAATTAAATGAATTAATGAATGGTCTAAGATAAGTTGAAAACATGACTTGAACTTCAAACGGCCATATATTTTGATCTGGGTGTCCGTTTGGACTCTACCACATATCAAATCGAATCCAACAATGATCTATACGCCCCAATAACTTGGGAAACCCCTAATCACATTTTTTTTAGTCCAAAAATGGCCCAGAAGGCCTCCAAAACTATGTTTTTAGTCGGGGTATCCCAATTTTTTAACATTTGATGGAATTTCAGCCTCGTTTAAGGGGGTCTTATTATCTTTTTTCGGTGGAGACTGAATTTATTCTCAGGGATTACATTTATATAGATATTATGGTTTTTAAATTTTATCATTTTTCACAATGTAGTTTTATTTATAATTAAATATATGCATATTTTTTTATGTTTACTTATAATAGATCACTTTTATAAATACATATATCAACATATTTACGTAAAAATATATTTTTAAATATATAAAATAAATATTTATTATTCATTTTATTTAAAGTAAAAAATTATCCATTTCATTTACCTTATAAAAATGCATTAATATGTAAATATATACCTATACAAGTAATGTTTATATATAAACATGTGTGTCAATAAACAAATATATATGTATATGTATATTCTAATATATGTAAATGAATATATATTCTAAAAATGTATTTAAAACAATATCTAACCATTTTTTACATTATAAAAATATATGAATATATATGTATATATATACTTATACAAATATATATATATATACTGTTTATATATATGTATATGTGCATGTTAATAAACGGATATATATTTATATTATATTATGGCATATGTAAATTAATATAATATATAGTATATTTAAATAAATATAAGTATATATATATCACACACACACACACAAACATGTATTTTATAGATGTATTTAAAAATAATTATATGAATATATGAATAGAAAATATATGTGTAAATTTATATATAAATAAACAAAAATATCATAAAATCGATAATAAAACATCTTGGGGTGGTGGTAAAGGCCTTCGAGCTCCAAATGAGGGGTACATGGATCAAATCCAACTGCGCGCAGGAGGCTGAAATTTCACAAAGCACTGATAAATGGGTTGGGGAAGCGCTGATAAAAGGGTGGTTGGTGAGTGGGTGAAAAGCATTAACAAAGGAGGGAGCATTAATAAAGGGGGTGGGAAAGCACTGATAAGGGGGCTCAGAGAGGTCCGGAAAAAAATAACTTTCCCCCTTTAGAAGTGCTTAAAAACAAGCCCTGATAAAGGGAGTCTTTATCAACTCTTTTTTCAGCATTGATAAAGGCCTCCTTTAACAGCACTTTTTACGAGCACTGAAAGTCTACCCTTTAACCTCTCTTTGGTATCCAATGCTTTATAAGCACTGATAAATTCCTTGTACTAGCGAAGTTAAAAGCCAATTTTGTAGTGGTGCTTCAACCATGGCTATAGTGCCTCTAGTGAAATAAGATTCGAGTCTTCATCCATTTGAAATGGCCATATCTCCCTGAATCACGCTCTTTCCAAAACTACTTTAAATAGGTTTGACCAAAACCACGACATGCACCACAGTATGGAAGATTCGATTTTAATCCTCAAACGACCACCACGGCTACCCACCACAGCGTAAAGGAAATTTTTGTATTGTTTCATCTTAGCAAGACCAAGACCACAAGGAGGTCAGGCCTTGCTTTCCATTTCTACTCCTCGCTCAGCTCACCCTCACCTCGACTAACCACCAAGCCCATGTCCCCAAGCATTTCAGTTGTCTTAGTTTCCCATAGGGAAACTCCCCAAATTTCATGCCCACCAAAACAGCCATGAACGTGGTTCTCCACACGTCGAAAAGGGAAAATCCACTAAAATCCATGCGACACTACGCCCTCCACCACACCCTTCACTATGGGCAGTTCAATCCTTGGTTTCACCAAGCACCTCAACGACTAGATCCCATGGCCATGGCTGCAAAACAGGCCTCACCACGGCCACCACCATGCCCACCACCACATCATGGTGAACCTCCAGAGAGCCAAAAACTTTACTCCCCGCATCTGGGACACCTCTGAACTCTCTCTCAACACCTCTAAAGCTCAAAAACCACAAAGGGGAGGATTTGAAAAAACCAGGCCCTTATAGCCCACCCATGAAGATGATTGTTACAAAAGTTAAAAATCCAAGACCAAATATATTAATTCCAAGTTATGTATAAATTGGGGAGAAAAATCCATCCAAAAAATAAATAAACCACTAAGTTATATAAAAATTTATTGCAATGGGAAGTAAGAGGACACATCAAATCATGAAATTTTTTTATGCCCAACTCTTAATAATTTTGGAAAAGGTCTCTCGATCGATGTTGTGGTGGGAAGAGGAACCGAAAGAAGAGGGATTAGAGGAATTGATGTCATCGTGAAGGGAATCAACAGTAGGGATAAGGATCTCTCAATCTCTATATTTGTCTCCATCTCCGCTCTTTTGACTACCTTCAATGCTCTATCATCACCCATGACACACAAACCCAAATTCCTCCATGACATGAAGATACACCCACTACAGTTCACACCCCCCAAATATATGATAATTATAAAAATATAAATCTTTTATATTTCATATGAACATTTCTTATTTTATGTAAATATTTTATATAATCTAAATATCATATATTTTTATTTTATTTAAAGCTTAATCAAATCCACCAAAATACATTTTGGCATGGTTTAAATAAATTTTCTAATAAGTTCTTAATATTAACATTTCGTATTATTATTTATAAACACTTCATAAAACAATATAAACTCTTCTACATTTAGCCTTATTTTATATTTTATAGACACTGTATTAATAAAAAAACATGTAAATTCAAGGCTTTAAACATAAATATCATCTATAAAAATAATTTTCATATGATTTAAATCCCCCTTAAGCTTTTGGATCCCATCGAATAAGAGTTTTTGAGATTTTTTTCAAACAAAAACTTTAAAAATATAAAAGCACGATTGTTTTTATTTAAACCCATGATATTGTTTTTTATCAAGTGACAACACTTGCCAAAGAAACTATGTTTTATTTCCTTGTGTAAAGCCATTTTAGACAGAGCCTTCAAAAGTCATACTTTTGAAACCATGATGTGGTTTTTCTCAACTATGTTATGGTTTTCATTATGAAAATCCCATTTTCATACAAACCATGATCATTTTTAGCCAAAATCATGGCATTAAATCATATTTTACGATGCTCTATTTTCATAAACACTTTTCACACTTGTTTTCTTAAACCACGATGAAGTTTTATTATTATTATTATTATTTATAAATCATGCTTGTTTTTCTTAGAATTACATCATAATTATTAAAATTTTCATGAACCATGACCTTTTTTCATAAAACACATCATGTTTCATGGAAAAGCTCATTTTTTCATATTCTTCATCTATTTAAAACTTCAATCAAAGTAATATAAAAAAGGCTATGATACCACTGAAGGGTTTTAGTGGGGACAACCCTCGTCCAAACTCAGTGAGAAGTAACCACTAAAACCTATTTTCCACAAGATTTAACCATATGTTTAAATTGAGTAAACATAAATGAAGAACATACATTTTTTCTAATGAAACTAATCTCATTCTTCTTCTTCGATGTGATTGATGAAGATCACTAAGGAGTATCCAAAGGACTTCTTCCTCTTAGGGTAATCCACGTGCAATGCCCCAATACTTGGGAAGGATTCCTCTTCAATTCACGGTCTGTTAAAAACGAGAGCTTGGACTTTAGAGTATTGCACACTATCTACAATACATTTAAACAATCAATATGTACGTTCAAGAACTTCAACTTTAGAGTGTCGCACACTATATGCATGCAACGCAATTTTTTTAAGGAAAAATAATCATTAAGAAGATAATCGACAATCAAACAGTGTGGTCCACGAAGGGAAATCAAACAACCAGACAACAGAATCGCCTGAAAGACCACGGGTCGCCAAAAGATGTGTCGCCTTATTGCCTTCTCTTTTGATGAATGAGAAGGAACACCTAGAGAAGAGATGACACAAAGAATGGATCTTCCCAACTAACAGGCCAAACAGTTGGAGGTCGATCTATGGGGACGAAATGGTGTTGAGAATTGTCAGGCAGTCTGACTCCATGATGATGGAACTCTATCCTCTATCTAGGGAAAATTTCATACCAGCAATGGTCGCTTGAGCCTCTGCAATGGGTGGGATCCACCTTGCATAGAAAGACATGTAGCATGCAGCCATGGTAGATCCAGATGAGTCTCGACCGATCACACCCACACCGGAGAAAGGTCCATCAGTGACCGAAGCATCAACGTTAATTTTCATTAAATCTCTCGAGGGTGGCTGCCAGGAAGGAGAGCCGCCAAGGATGTTCATCGGACACCCAAACGTTTCTCAAATGTTCATCCATGAATGAAATGTTTCATAAATGTTTCAAAATGCTACAAATATTTAGAAATTGTGATTCAACCTTTTATTGGTTATTAAACATTTCAACAATCAATATGTATGTTCAAGCTCCTTTAAATATCATCATATGATATTCTAAACCGATCATTACAATCAGAGAAACAACATTCTACATGCCTTTTCATATAACACAGTCATACACAAAACGATGATATAATGACCTTTATTACGATGTACAAACCACGACATGGTTAATACCACTATGTCACGGTTTTAGCTTTAGTGTATATTTCTATCAGATTATGTTTGTATATCCATAAATGTATTATTCATTTCACGCAAAATTTGTATTTTTTTTATAATCTCTCTCACGGTTGGGGTTTGACCTAGTGATTAAGGCACCCCCATAATCCTGCATCAAGTTCGGGATCAAATACTGACAACCTCGAATTTAGAGGTTATTCTCGATGGGGTATTAGCCACAGCACAATGAGGTGGCAGAGGGACCACGACGGCTTTAGGGGGTTCGGCGCCAATGGCGTCGGTGATGGACCGTGATGTGGATGGATCCCCGACGACAACAGGTTGGCGGACCGACGATAACGGCCACGACGACGGTGAGTGAGAGGCGTCGACGTCATTGGCAGCCCATTGGTGGAATACGATGTCGGGAGGCACGACGACGATGAGTCAGATTGATGGCGTCGGGGTCACAGCAACGACGAGAACGCGACATCAGGATTCGGGTAAGCAAGAGGTAGGACAATCGATGCACAAGCCACACTCGAGCAGGCAACAGTTTGGCCAGATCCACAGATGCAGGCCCCAGACGAGGGAAATTTAAAGCATGAGACAACCACCAGCAGAGCTAATTGGATTGAGAATGAAGAGAGGGTATGACTTTCATCGTCGGTACCAAGCATTGTGCAGTTATGCATGAGCTAATATTTGCTTATTGGCTATGCAAGATGGGAGAAGAAAGCTAGGGAGCGATTGGGTTGTGTGTCTGGTCCTTGGGCCCTTAGATTATTTACTAGGTCTGTGTCTCTAGGCATACGGGTTATGTAGGGTTCCCTCTCAACCTAGTTTAAAAGGGGGTTTATCCTATAATCTCTCTATATACTATTTTCATGAATCCTTTAAATTTAATGACCTCTTTGATAAATCTTTTATAAGAATCATTTGAACCATGAGATTATCTTCCTCCATAATTGTTTTAATTATGACTATCGATTGATGAGTAATACAATCCTTTTTATTGAGGATTTCCATAAACACTCATTTTTCTTGTTCGCATGTCACCTTTGATGAATATTTTATGATATACGATCAAATGTGAAATTGTTCTTCCAAGTATTGCAATGATTGGATGGGTGGGCCTAGAATTTTACCCAACCTGTATAGTGTCAACACGCCAAAAAAAAGTGCATTAGGCTCGGGCTATGTTGGGATTGCAGTAATATCCACTTATCCAAGCAACATAATGAGATTATCTTTTCCATATGACTTTCTGTATAATATATTTATGTTTATAAATTTTAGGGATGAGATCCCGTAAAAAAAACAAAACAAAAATTAATCATTAGGTCATCTCTTTCAGTTTACCTTCATACAACCAACTGGATCGTCTATCTATTTTTTATAGTTTTTGAATTATTTACACTTTCACATTCACCAAAACAAAAGACTAGTTCGAAGCTTAGTGGAGGCAAATAGTCACCCAACGCTATAAATAAGCACATTTCTATTTAAACGCGCCTAAATACACAAAAATGCACATGGATTGACATACGAATTGAAGCTTTTGAGATCATGAATAATAAATCTAACATTAACAAGACAAAAATACAGAAGATGGGAAATGATAAAACTCCTCACTCAAGAGTTTAATCAAATTGATTCTTGAAATCTTGCATTTCTTACAAGTATAAGCGACTATTAATAGTCAAAGGCTGATACAATTATCAAGGACATAATACATTAAAATCAAAAAGTTTAAACCATTTTGTGCCCTTCCAAGTTGTGGACCCACCAATGTTGATTTTGAAGACTTGTATCACATGAATCCAACACACTATGGGCAGCACATTGTTTCATAATGCATGACTCGAGTTTTTTGTCTCACCCCACCGGAATTGACTTTGTTGTCACCATACTTGATCATGGAGACCATAGACTTCAAAATTCATTCTCCTCAGTTACCTTCAAGTTTCAATAATAGGAATTATGAGCTCCTTTGCTTCATCCATGCAACAGATGTACAGGGCTTTTAATGCAACAAAATGAGCTCCCATTGCATCACGCAACCTTTTTAATCTTCCTGGCATCATTCGATTATTTAACTCGGTACTCCAATTGGACTGTCGCGGTTGGTCACCTTCAACTTACACAGTGCCTACGAAGGCGTCATTCTCATTCAAAAACAATGGATACTAAAGAATATGGAAATATCAAAAGGGATTTGTCAATATCAAGAACAACTTTGTGAGCAAATAAATAATATGAAATATAAAAGGCAGATTTTCATAATGACAACTATGATATGCAGTAATTATGTTTAAGCATTGGTAACATAATCTCACACACTAGCAAAGTGACGGCCAAACTATTTACTTTCATTGGGATCATGTATGATTTGCCAGCATATTTTAGAAGAGCTTTTTGAATTTCTTGGCACCAATTGCAGCTACTTAGGTCATCAAGATGTTCAACAAATGTGACAATAATACACTGGCATAGCTACTGGTTCTTGGTACAAAGAAGAGGGAAAAAACACAGGAGATCAAAAGTCTCACCGTACCTTCGAAATTTAATTTCTTTTTCTCCTTCACTGTTGTTTTGGGGCATTTGGAACCACAATCTTGTTCATTAGCAAGATGCTAATGGGTGATAAACATCAAAAATTAAAAATCTAACACATTGCCAAAAATTGTATAAATTCTTTGATTATGGAGTCAGCAGATAAGTTTGAGTCTTCTTTTAAATGCATTTTATCATTCAAATGAACCTCGTAGACTGAAACTTACAACGAATGTGTTATCGAGAGGCCCCATGACCACCATTGCAGCTTTATCTAACCGCTCCTGGAACTTTCATGCCGAATCCACGCCTGAACTTCTCAACTCTGTTCAAAGACAGCCAGAAAAATCAATGCGGCCATGGATTAATCCGTTTGGCAACACTTATTGAAAACTACATACAGAATTTATCACTTATGATAAGTGTTTTTGTACAAGTGTTGCCAGATTGATTATTGAAAAGGTGTTTTTCAGTTGCGGAAATACAAAAATGTCCGTTTGATAGCACCTGTTGAAAACTGTTTATTGCAAACAAATACTCTTGTATAAGTGTTCCCAGAATTTATCACATTTACGCTTATATTTCAAATAGTGACAGAAAAACACTTTTTCAATAAGCAATCTGGAAACACTTATACAAAGAACACTTATCATAAGTTCTAAGTGCTGTAAGCAATTTTCAATAAGTATTGTCAAACAAACCCTTATCACTTATGATAAATGCTTGTATATAAAATCAGAACAAACACCACAGATTTGTTTCGAACTAACTACCAAAAGTGGTATGTATTATAAGCAATTTTCATTAAGTGATGCCAAACAGGGCCTTCACAATCCCCACCAAAAAATTAGAAGCAACAATTCAAACTTACGACGGGGCAAGCTTGCCGAGGCTGCAAAGCACTTCACATGAGCCCTCATCCACCACCATACCAGAAATTTCAATCTTATAAGATCTGCCACTATTTGTGGGGAGTCCTCTCCTAGCAAGCAAGCCCAAATCTTTTTCATGGAGCTCTCTTCCATTAACAAGAACACCAGTGTTTCCACCTGCACAGTTCTTGGGCATCGGAGAGTTGAATTCTTCAATGAATGGCTGTCATGAAGATTGAATTGCATGGTAAATCTATGTCCAAAGGAAAATCAGTAAAGGCATCAGGCACCATGTTTTTGCTGATCTTACCGGGATTATGCCAAGACAAGGTCCCCCCATCGCACCCCAAAAACCACATTGGAAATCATACCTATTAGAGACACATAAAAGGCAAAACAATCAGTCCCTTTAAAGAAATAAGTGTTTTGGAAAAAATAAGTATGTTTCCATTTTTTAAATTGTAGGTTCCGGGCGCAGCATAAACGCCTATATGGCATGACCAACTCAACTTTTTAGTCTTAATTTATGAATAATCGTTGTTGCACATGAAAAAACGTCATATCCAATGAAAACCGTAGATTACTTTACTTGAAAAAAACGCAGAAACCGGAAGAGAAGGATCTTCACATGTAATTTATAATTAATTTATGAACAGATATAGAATTACCTTAACTTGTAATTCTCTCTTCATTGATGGTAGACTAGATCTCGTCGTATCGTCGTTGTGCTACAGCATCCAGGTACAAAATCCCTATAGCGGCGATCCACAAGTGCACCACAATCTCTGAACGTCATTGTAGAATCATCAGGCGATAGCACGGCCGATCCTGATCGCTTGCATTGTTCGTGGTTGATCGCAACAAAATTCTTTTTGAATAAAGAAGAACTCTTGATGTTCTCTCGATGGCTTAAGAGGGGAGGAAGAGAGAACGCGTTCTAGATCTCTAGATCTCTCTCTAGGGCTTGAGAGAGTCTCTCTCTATCCGTTGTGCACAACCAGAGTCGGTATGGAAAGTGATTTAAGCGGATATTTATTATTATAGGTTTAGGGTTGGCAAATAAAACACAAACTTCACTCTAACTTTATAATTCTTAGTTGACCTCATGTCCAATAATAATAATAATAATAAAATTAATTTCTTGACATGCGCAAAAGAAAATAAATAAATATCATTTATATCATTTCCAATCAAAACCCAAACTTGGTTTTGATACATGAAATCTATCTCAGAATTCATGGTTTTCTGCCACTTAGCAGTTTCTGTAGGTTTCGGGCGCAGTGGAAGCACGGTTGGGCCGGCACCCAACTTTAATTTTTACCATGATCAATGATTATTCCGGGATCAATACGACGATGATCATCAGTCTCCACGGAATAGAATCAAAGATTTGGATAAAGAGGGAAGAGGCTCAAAACCTTTAGAGATGATCTTGCACGTCATGTTTAAAATTAATTTAATTGATTTCGTAAAAAAAGGATACCCGGTTCTTCGGTACTTTCTTCGTTGATGATGTTAATCGTTCGGAATGACCCTTCTGGATTGTCTCGTTGCGCTTGCGAGGATCCAAACCAGAAACCCTCTAGCGGTGATCCACACGTGCTTCGATGGCCTCTGATCGACGTCACTCGTTCTCCGGGTGCTAGCGCGGCGAAGCGAGTGTCTTGCGTCGGTCGTTCTTGATCGCTTGTTCTTTGGTCTTGAAGAAGAGGATTCAAGAAAGAAATTGTTTAGCTAAAAAAAATTCAATTCACCAAACGTGTGGTTCGATCTATTTGGCATAATAGACGTACTTGTCTATTTATATGCATGGAACTTCAGTTGCAATATTTAATTGCATGACATCAATTAAATACATTCATAAACTTAGAGAAAACCCGAGCTCATAATAATAATGTTGCGTCATTATTTATGGTGCGAAAACTTACGCAAAACGGAATTATAAATAAAATTTCGTGTCACAAAATAATAGCAGCATAATTATTATTTTAACTTGTGTCAACTAGTTAAATAATTATTTATCGTCTTGCAAATAATTATTTTACTACCGGACCGGTCTTGGTCCGCTCGAACTTCACTTCCATTTATTGAACACCCGAATAAATAAATAAATAATTTATTCTCTTAAATAAATATTTTATTTACAAACTAGTAAATAAATATTTATTAAATGTTCAATAAAATAAATAAATATATTTTACTTAATTTATGCGATCATTTTAACTAAAATAAAATTATTCCACAGTCTTGAGAATAATATTTATTTCATTAATTAAATTCAAATAGAATTTAACCGAGACCATCAAAAACACTTAGTGTGTGACCCTCTAGGATTCTTTCTTGTTGGCATTAGGCGGACTTGCCTAAAGTCCAAGAGACTGTCTAGCAACGGGTCAAGACACCCAAGAGAAAGAATGTAAAGTCGCAACAACGACATCCACATACGAACGTTCACTGTGTAATATAATCTCTTTGTCTCAATATCTCATCAAGCAGGTTTCATGATAGTGTCATCAACCTTTATGCTTGTTACGCCGTTCTTTGACTATCCGAAATAAACCCGTCGTTACACCATGATCATGGAATTTCGCGCGACGGTTCTATTTCAATCAAAGGGCCGAGATATCAACTTCTATAAATGGAAGGTGCAAATCCTTCCTCAACTTATACATTAATAACATGTCACTCGTGACGCACCCAACGTACCATACTTCCCACCATCATATGGTGTGACGGTTTTCGTCAGTAAATCAAAGTGCGCGAGTCGTGACACGTATTAATGATAGTCTTAAAGTCTAAGGACCATTACACACGCTCGCAGATAGGAATATCCGATGACACCAAACATGCGGAATTCCTACTGGCGGGTCTATTCTCATAATCTCCTGTCTTGGAGATTACCAAGTGCGAACTTCGTAAGAGGAAGTCTCATCTGCTTATGAGTACTCGCACTTGACGGTCTGTATACCATGTGTCCCATCACAGTATGTCAT
Organism: Viscum album; assembly: GCA_963277665.1. NCBI lineage: Eukaryota > Viridiplantae > Streptophyta > Magnoliopsida > Santalales > Viscaceae > Viscum > Viscum album. Next base: position 707,405,238 of record OY728147.1, on the reverse strand, counting down.
CCAACCGCAGAACCATGTTTAAGAATATTGTTATAACATTTCAAGGTTCTCATCATAGCGGGGAACTGTAATGACCTTATCAATGCAACAAATACTCTAGGACATTATTACATCATAGTCATGCAGAACAATGAACAATATGTAATAAGATGTTTAATGTTTAAATACATTAAATATCCATGTAATCAAAGTACAAACAGTTGGTTTTAGGACACCAACTCTTACAATTTTTACGCTCTCTAATGTCTCTTTGTAGGAGAGAGAATCATTATTGTCAATCAATAATGAATCATCATCATCGGTGACTAGAAAGATATATTTTTCTGATTCTCTTACCTCCCTAGCGTTTCTACGCGGTACTTGGGTTTCATGAACAACTTCTTCCACAAGGACCGGTGGAATTTGTTCATGTATCATCTCTCGTATATCTTAAGCATCAACTTCATCAAAGTCAATCGTGCTCTCACTATCATCTTTGAGGACGTTCCCCCTCTTAAGAAAGACAGTATGCCTTGCAACAGTTGTTTTTTTGTCTCAAGGGTTGTATAGATAGTATCTTCTTGTTTCCTTGGGATGCCCTATAAAGATATACTTTGTGTCTCGGGATGTTAGTTTGTTGTTTGACTAGCTTTAAAAAACGTCTCACAACCCCATGCACAAACATGTGACAAAACAGATTTCTTTCTGCTCCATAACTTGAAGAGAATACCGCTGACTGCTTTAGTTGGTACTTGGTTTAGTAAGTATGATGTCATATGTAATGCACATCCCTAAAAGGATAATGAAAGGCTCGCGTAACTCATCATCGACATTACTATATCCAGTAGTGTACGATTCATCATTTCACTAACACCATTCCACTATGGTGTATAAGGTGGAGTGAGTTGAGATAAAATCTCATACTCCTGTAGAAAGTCGATAAAGTTTTCGTTAAGATATTCACTACCTCGATCCAATCAAAGTTTCTTCATCTTCTTACAAAGTTGATTCTCAACTTCATTTTTGAACTCTTTAAACTTCTCAATGGATTCAGACCTACACCTCATCATGTATATATAATCATACCTACTCAAGTCGCGCATATTTGTTTCGTTATCAATTTTCAATATTTGGCTTTCGTAATTTAATACATAAAGACCGTTATTCAACTATGACATGCCATAACATATGTTATCTTTATAAAAATAGCAGCTCTTATTTCCAAAACTGAAAATAAATTCATCTATGTCTAAATAGGAAACGAATATAATGTTTTTGGTAACACTAGGCACATAATAACAATTCTTTAAAACTAAGATTAATCCTATTAGCAATGTTAGATGGTAATCTCCAATGGCTAGAGCAACCAATCTCGCTCCATTCGCAGCTCGTAGATCCATCTCGCATATGGTAACATTTCGAGATCTATTTGGTTTATGTATAATGATACAAATGTGAGCACCACAAGCAGTATCTAATACCCAACTTGCAGATATGATTATACTCGATGACAAACGAACCTGAAGCTTCCCCTTGCTTCTTTGGCTGAGTATAATTCTTTTCCAGTGGCTCTGCTTGCCACATGCAAAACATGTCGCATCTTGTTCTTTTCCTTGTCTATGGATTTTTTTTCTTGGAAGAACGGTGTTCTTGAGCCTTAGACTTGGAATGAGTCTTCGGCATCTTTGTCTTGTTCCTCTTTTTATTCACCAAAAGGACCATGGGTTTGTCACGCCTCATGTCTTGAACTTGGTGAATAAGAGTAAGAAGATATGAAAGCGTCGTCTCGCTATTCCTCGTATTATAATTCACAATAAAACATGAGAAGTTTTTAGACAGTGATTACAGAATGAGATCTGTGCGCAACTCATCAGGAATCTTAAACTCCAAGATGTCCAGACGCTCAATGTAGTCAATCATCTTGACTATATGTGGCCCAGTTGGCGCCAAATCTCCAAGCTTGCACATAAACGGTGCATTGGAGATCTCATGTCTCTCTAATCTCACTTTCTCTTGATAGAGATCACGAATGTGAGAAATGATGTTGCACGCATCCATATCCTCATATTGATTTAGAACCTCATTGGACATGGAGGATAGCATGAAACATTAGACATCCATTGCGTCGTCCACATGTTTTATATACAGAGATACTTCTTCCGCACTAGCCTTTTTGGCAAGCGACTCAGCAAGTGGGGTTTCCAGCACGTATAATTTTTGTTAGTGGCGTAATATAACATGTAACCACTTATACCATTCCTAGAAATTCGTGCCGGTGAAAAGGTTGTCATTCTCTAGTATAGAAAGAAGTGATATTATCGAAGTTGTTTGATTTGTCATTTCTACAAACTAAGAGCAGATGATTAGTACTACTTTGATTACAAAACCAGATTTATAAATTTAAAATTAAATTCCATTAATCTCTCGTGTTTTTGTCGAAACCTATTAGCTCTGACCATTAGTTTTGAAATATTTTGTTGCTTAGATATTCTAGTGGCAAGGATACATATTCTTCTTCTCATAATAGAGACATGGGCCTGACAATTGAAGTGTTTTAGATGGGCATAATTTGTGAACTGCGTTAACTCACAATTCCTGAGTCGTTGAGTAGACTCCCCAATCGTGAAATTCTGAATAAAGATTTCTCCAACCCCTGCATCTTAGTTACACCAAGTCCTGTTTGGACAGTCAACCTTTGATGTGAGTCAAGTTAAGTCAATCCAAAACTTAGCTAAAAGTTCCACGACAATTGAAAGCACCCCAACTTGAGTTGATCAAACACTCTAAACTATGAGGACGATTCTAACTTAAGTAGTGGAAGGCTATGCTGACTTAATATTTTAGTTGAGGGGTTTTTATCTTTATGCGTGAAGTCCATTTTATCTTTATCACATGTCTTGTTAATATTAAGTGGATTTTACTTAAGTTAATAACCATATCTGATAAAATTTACGCATAACCCGATTATATTTTATTTCATCTTGCATGCTTGTTAATCCATTTATTAGGTGATCGCGCATTATCCACAAACATAAATAATTAACCATGCAACTGACAGAAATAAAATATAAGTGGCATGAACATGAAATTCTCTAATGGTTAGTTTATTTAGCATATGATAAACTAACCCTCGACCCTAGGGAAAAACACCTTAAATTGTATCTTAGTTCGCGTTGCAGCATTCCACCTTGTTCTTATGTATCGCCTCGATTGGTTTCACCTCAGATCCTGAACATAGACCGCCTCCTCTCCCCTCAGAGCTTCATCCTTACATAAGCTTTTACTCAAACACAGACAAGAGAATCCAATGAATTGAATAAAAGAGGTTTTACATAAAATAAACCGCGAGCATGCAGACCCTTACATAATAAGGAGGGGATGACACGCAAACCATCAATTTTAATTTAGATAATGTGTCACGAATTAATCTCATTAATTCAATTTATCTTAATTCCATCCAGGCATCTTTAACTCGCCATCATCCATAATTTTAAACAAAATTAATTTCATTTAAAATTAATGAAGTGCACGAGTGTACTTGGAAGCAACGACGTGTACTCATCCAAATTACCCGGCAGGATCCTTATGTTATTGATGCGCATGGAGTGCGCTACAAGCAAAGACCATGTTCAACTTGTAGATTTTGAATTTAACACAGAAATTAATTCAATATACAATTATCAATCCTATGACATGGCGTGTATTGTCAAATAAATGACACATGGAACACATGTAAATAGCTTTAATCGTATATTTAATTTTTCTCTTCGCGTTAAATTAAGTACACTGTCTGCAGTAAACTACACGACATATAATTGGTTACACGGCGTGTACTATCTTCTACCCGTGTCCGCAGCACATGCCTAAGGACTAGGCGTGTTGTCTGTCGCGGACAAATTCGAGGTACATGGTGTGTTGTTCATCTTACATGGCGTGTGGCCTCGTAGTTGCACGACATGTCAGTTCTCATGTCGTATATCCGATACACAACATGTTGGGACTCCAGTGCTCTCGGGCGTGAGAAAACGAGGACTACACGTCGTGTACAATGGTTACACGGTGAGTAAATCTTCAAACTGTGTCAATCTGCCCGAATCTACACGCCGATCCACTTTGTTCGGATCTTAGATCCGATTTTATCATATCTGACCCGATATAGTGAGATAAAGACGATAAATATAATACACAGCGTGTATTTAGACAATACCTGTAGTCTGCTTTTGTCAGGGCAAAACTTTGGCACCTCCAAATAGTGTTTTTCGAATGCTTCTTCGTTTTTTTAATCTTAATCGTTTACAGGTTATGTTAGCGAGAACGAAGAAGGAAAGAGACGACGATGTTCAGATATTAAAACGAATTGATCTGAAGTAAAAGAGATCGCAAACACATGCAAACAATCAACGAACAAGGAAGAACTCTTTTGTCTCTCAATGGCTTGAGAGAAAAGAAAGAGAGAGTACGTTCTAGATGTCTAGATCTATCTCTAGGGCTTGAGAGGGTCTCTCTCTATTCGTTGTGCATACCCAGAGTCAGTATTGAAAGTGATGTAATTAGATATTTATTATAGTAGGTTTAGGGTTGACAAATAGCACACAAGACTCTTTTCACCTTTATAATTCTTAGTTGGCCCCATGTCCAATAATAATAATAATATTGTTATTGTTATTATTAATTGTAAGACATGCGCAATACTTTAAGAAAATAAATAAATATCATTTATATCATTTCCAATCGGACTATTAAACTCGGTCCGCTTTTCCTTGTCAATATTTATCGATTCTTGAATAATGACTATTTATTTAATAAATAAATATCACTACATTATTCGTCGATAAATATAATAAATATTATATACGTTAAACCATGCAGATAAATATTTATTATTATTCAACTCACATATCCTTTCGATTAAATCATGGTGATCAACCAAACCCGGATAAATATTATTTATTCTAACTTGTTAAATTCAATATATGAATTTAATTGACATTGCAGATACACTTAGTCTATGTCCCTCAGACCACTTTCTTAGTGGCATTAGGCATAACCGCCTAAAGATCAGAGTTACCAAGACACTCATAGAGAAATAAGTTAATATCGCAACGACATCCAACCTCTTACGAACGCTTACCGTGTAAAATAATCTTTTTATCGCGATATCTCAAATCAAACAGATTACATGCTGGTGTCATTAACCTATGTGTTCGATATCTCTTTCTTTGACTTTCTGAAAATGAACTCGCCAACTGAACGTCATGGTCATTGTTCATTGAGACAATTTTATTTCATCAAAGGGCCTGAGATATCAATTTTCGTCAAGGAACAGAAGGGATAAATCTCTTCTCGTATTATCCATTAATGCAATATCACTCGTGACGTATCCAACGCATCCTACCTCACCACGAGTATATGTTGTCATGGTTTTCGTCAATACATCAAAGTACGCGAGTCATGATATCAATTAATGATAATTTTAAAATTTAAGGATCGATGCACGTGTCTGTTGATAGGAACATCTAATGACACATGAAATTATGGATTTCCTATTGACAAGTTTGTTCTCCTAACCTCATATCATGGATATTACCAAAGGCGGACATCATGAGAATGTGTCTCGATGCCTTATGAGTTTCCTACCCCTGATAGCCTGTATCGTCTGTGTCTCGTCAGACAATATCATCCAGTCATAAAACAATATTCAAGAATGGTGTCGTGGCCCCTCTAAATTCTCATCATAGCGGGGAACTGTCATGACCCTTCAGTGCAACATATATTCTTAGGACATTATCACATGCAAATGTCATACAGAGGAACAATCATGATGTGATGAGTAACTTCATTAATAATGAAAACATATAATCAAGTACTAAGGAAGTTGGTTCTAAGGAACCAACTCCAACATAAATAAGGATCAATTTTCTGAAAGATTCTGATTTTCGTGCCATGGTGGGTTATTGAGACCCTTTCAATGACATGTTCTGTTGAAAGGAACTTTATAGAATCTGATTGATTGCTAAAGCCTACAATTTGTTTTCATTTTTTTAACACTTAAATTTATCAAGAAAATCAATTATATAAGCAATTCAGAATGCTGATATAGAATCATTTGTTGCAGATGATTAGTGTCGCAAAAACATCGTTGTTAAGTGCAGGCAAATGCAATTTGAAGCAAGATAACCATCTATTTTGCTTTGTACTTTTAAGTCACAATAAGCAACAAAAATATGATATAACTATCATACATAGCATAAGAAATATTGGTGAAGTTTGAAGGTAAATTAAAATCAAATTAAGTTGTAAAGATCACTCCATTAATCAAAATTCCCACTAAAATGCAAGTATGCATGACGAACCAAAAAATAATGCACCAATTAATCCATGAATGTATTTACTTACCAGTACTGTCCGGGTAGAATCGATCCAGCAAGTTTTTCAGCTTTCCTAACCATGCTTTCTGGTATGGGATGACCATTAACTCTAACACTGTTTTGGCCACGCACAACTCTCTCATTGGATCTTGACAGGTCCTTGAAGCTCTTCTTGATAATGCCTGCAAAGAATGAATCACTTCCTTTGTTAATTCCTAATCGATCTTCTCTGTTAACTTCTGCAAGAACATGATTCGTCCCACTGTCTGGGAATTCATTGAATGAGATCTCCATCTTGGTTGTCAAAGGCAAATCCTTTGAAGAAGTGGTTTTCTTTTGAATAAATTTCTCAGGATTTGACCGCATACTCATGTTGCCCTTCCCAAAGCGACTAACTACATGATTATTGGACGAATGATCAACATGTTCATGGAGGGATGAAGCTGGAAATGGTGGAAATGAAATGGATTTCACAGAGTGCCCGATGAAGTTGGATTGCTCTTCATCACCCGATGTATGGACAGACAAAGAATACATACTTTGCATGTCAGGAGAATTGCTAAAGTCAAAATCCCGGCCTCTTTTTGATGCAAAAGGAGGTTCTTCATCCATTGAATGAAATTCATAGCCAGAACCATCAGGGTAGAATTTCATGTTACCCTTGTTAAAATGGCTAGGGGGAAAACTAGCTTCCACAGCTTCCTGAAAACCATCATTAGAGTTCAAAGGGGCTGGCTTTGCATCGGCCTGGGAGATAATGACTAATTTCTTTCTGACAGTGCCAAGCATTACAATTGCTGAGCATGCTCCACACCGCACTTTATGCTTATTTTTCTCCATGAGCAGAACCCTCTTTGGTAGTTGCAGTAGTTCAAAGCAATCACGACATGTTATAAATGGGGCACCACCAGCCAAGGGATAACAATGGCGTCCACCAAGAGCATGCCTGATGCCAATGGAACATTTGACATCCGGTTGGCAAGAACTCGGCTGATAATTAACACTTCTAGGGTTACAGACTCTTGAAACAAATGCATCGGGTTGGTTTTCCAGGACTGGCCCCGGCAACTCCAGGTGTTTTCTGTAGCAGTGTAGATAAGGGCAAGAAGATTGGTGTAAGATTGTATTGTGTCCATGCGATAAATATGGGTCTAAACAAGTATACATGTTGACCGGAATGTGATTTGAAGAACTGGTTGAGGGATAAATGTCATGGGCTGCCATATCAGACGGCCTGTTCATGGAAGGATGTGGCTTGGGATAGCCATTGAAATGACGAGACGTTTTCCTTGCTTCATCAGCTACATCACAAGATTTACGAAGCTGATCCTCCAGCTCATCCAACATCCTCAGAAGCTTAGCTCTATCCTGTTTGAGTCTCTCAACTCTACTAGCAACATATTCAAGATGATACAGACGGGGCATCGATGAACCTTCATCCCAGTGGTTAGAATGTCGTGGATTTTCGATTTTGGTTCTCTGAAATTCCTCCATCCCTACACTATCCCCAATCTGCCTGTGGTTGACTGTTCCCAGTCTTTGATAACCATCTGCCATTTCAACTGGAGGCAGGAGATCAGTTCTTGTGAATCTCTGAAACCCCTCCATCCCTTCTTTAACCCCAATTTGGTGACCGCGGATTTCTCCCAATCTTTGAAACCCACCTGCGTTTTTTTCCATGGCAATTCCCCGTTCATCTCTATCCGTATTCGTCTCAGGATCGTTCGATTCAGTATTTGCATCAGAAGCAACAGATTGATCAACTCTTCGTTTAGACTCGTCAAGAACTACTTCGACTCTTTCTCCATCAGGCTTATCCGATGGAGCATCGACCTCAGGATTATGGAATTCAGCTGTCAATCAAAACGAAGAACCCCATAAAATTGGTTGTCCCTCCGACAAATAAAAATGAGAAGAACGAAAAGGATAACTCAAGATGAACTCATCCGAGAATCCCTGGTAATGCACAAATTAAATCCGGAGGAATCAACCCAAAAGGGCCAAAAAATAGATGTTAATTTTTTTATTAAAAAAAAATATTCTCCCAGCGGGCCTTCTCGGCAACCAAAGAAAGGCCAGGAGTAACAATGAAGAAGCTGCGACGAGTAGGATTTAAGATTAGTTAAAGGTACCTTTCAGAACGGCGCCGCAAGCAGCACACTGGTACAGGGAGTAACCCGAAAGCTCCGGGAGAACGCTGGAACACTTGGGGCAGCGAACAAGACGAACTTTTCCGTCCGCCATTACAGTTGCAGCTAATTCAACCGAAGAGCAGCCAGCGCGCGTGACTGATGTAAGAAGAAAAGGATTTTTTAACGCGGGTTAGTTCCCGGCGGGTTTGCGAAGAAATCTGAAATCATAGAAACCGATTTCGTCTAAACGCGGAACATCATGATTTGAATTTCTTGAGAGATGGATCGGTCTTGGAAGAAATCGGGAGTTCACACTCACAAATGGTGGGGGGCCGTTGTCCGGTAAGGGGGCGGGGTCGCCGGCGTTCTCCTCCGATTCCGACCACAAAATATAAAATTCAAATTCAAAATATTTTGAAAATTTTAAAATTGTGAAAAAAATCTTAAAACTACAAATGTACTGAGAAAATAGGTGAATTTAGCGGGGGGTCAAAAAAAAAGAAAATTTATTTTAATGAGTTAAGGTAGGGATTATTTAGGCTAATTTAGGCGGGAGGGTTTTTTTTTTTTTTTAGTTTAATGGGTTAGGGTTTTTTTTATTTTGGTAAATGGGTTTGTTCAGCGCCACTTGAAGTGGCGCTGAACAAAATTGGGTCAAAGCGCCACTTCAAGTGGCGCTTTGACCCCACACCACCCCCAACCCCCATTTATATATATATATATATATATATATATATTTATAAATATAAGAAATTTATTTATTTATAATAAATACATCAATAAATAAATTATAATAAATTATATTTTTTATAATAAATTTATTTATTTATATTTATTATAAATATAACACATACATTAATTATAATATATTAACTATAATTATATATTTATTCTATTTATAACTATACATTTATTATAATTCTATATTTATTACATTTATAATTATGTAATTATTATAATTAAAATTATGGAATTATAATAAATTTATAATGATAAAAATAATAACTATAATAAATATATAATTATGATAAATATATAATAGTACTAAATAAATAAATATAATAAATATACAATTATAATAATTAGAGAAATATAAATATAATAAATACAAAAATATAATAATTATATAATTATAGTAAATATTAATTATAATAAATATTTAATTATAATAAATGTATAATAAAATAAATACAATAAATATATAATAATATTTATTATTAATTATACATTTATTTAATAAATGTATACATTATTAAATGTATTGTATTTATTAAATAAATATTTATTTATTATAATAAATCTACATTTATTTTATACATTTATTATAATAATATTTATTATAATAGATATTATAAATGTATATTTATTATAATAAATATTATAATAATATTTATTATAATAGATATAATATTTAATTATAATAAATATACATTTATATTAATATTTATAATAAATATATATTTATTTATTATAATAAATCTACATTTATTTTATACATTTATTATAATAAATAAATATTATTAATAAATGTATATTTATAATTATAATATTTATAATTAATAAATATATTTATTAAAATATGTTTATTTATGTTTATACTTATAATTAAATTTATAAATATATATTTTGAATTTATTATACCTTTAAAAATATAATATTTATAAATATATTCATATAATTATATTTATTTATAAATATATTCATTATTTATATATTTATATTTATATAAATTTATAAATATATATTTTGAATTTATTATACCTTTAAAAATATAATATTTATAAATATATTCATTATTTATATATATATATATAAATAAATATATTTATTTAAATATATTTATAAATATAATCATATAATTATATTTATTTATAAACATATTCATTATTCATTAATATATATTTATATTAATGAATATATTTATAATTATAATTATAAATAAATATAATTATATGAATATAATTTAAATTTATTTATAAATAAATATTCATGAATATAATACATTTATTATAAATATAAATTAATAAATATATATTTATAAAATGTATTGTATTTATAAATATATTTAATAAATGTATATTTATAATAATTGTATTACATTTATAAATATAATAATAAATGTATTGAAATACATTTAATAAATATACATTTATTATAAAAAATAAATTTATTAAATACATTTATTATAATGCATTTATAAAATACACTTACTAAATACATTTATTTAATAAATGAACTATATTTATAAATATATTTAATAAATATACATTTATTATAAATACAATACATTTAATAATTGTATTTAATAAATATAATACATTTAATAAATATACATTTATTATAAATACAATATAATACATTTAATAAATATACTTTTGTTATAAATACAATACATATAATAAATTTACATTTATTATAATACATTTATTATAATAAGTGTATTTAATAAATATAATACATTTATTAAATATACATTTATTACAAATACAATATATTTAAATAAATGTATTTGATAAATATAATATAAATTTATTATAAATACAATACATTTATTAAATATAAATATACATTTATTAAATATACATTTATTAAATATACATTTATTACAAATACATTATATTTAAATAAATGTATTTGATAAATATAATATAAATTTATTATAAATACAATACATTTATTAAATATAATGTATACATTTAATAAATATACATTTATTTAATAAATACAATACATTTAATAATGTATACATTTATTAAATAAATGTATAATTAATAATAAATATTATTATATATTTATTGTATTTATTTTATTATACATTTATTATAATTAAATATTTATTATAATTAATATTTACTATAATTATATAATTATTATATTTTTGTATTTATTATATTTATATTTCTCTAATTATTATAATTGTATATTTATTATATTTATTTATTTAGTACTATTATATATTTATCATAATTATATATTTATTATAGTTATTATTTTTATCATTATAAATTTATTATAATTCCATAATTTTAATTATAATAATTACATAATTATAAATATAATAAATATAGAATTATAATAAATGTATAGTTATAAATAGAATAAATATATAATTATAATTAATATATTATAATTAATGTATGTGTTATATAGATAATAAATATAAATAAATAAATTTATTATAAAAAATATAATTTATTATAATTTATTTATTCATGTATTTATTATAAATAAATAAATTTCTTATATTTATATATATATATATATATATATATATAAATGGGGGTTGGGGGTGGTGTGGGGTCAAAGCGCCACTTGAAGTGGCGCTGAACAAACCCATTTACCAAAATAAAAAAAAACCCTAACCCATTAAACTAAAAAAAAAAAAACCCCTCCCGCCTAAATTAGCCGGATTATTTAGGTATATGGGTGTTTTTTGCGCCACTTGAAGTGGCGCTATAGTTTTTTTTTGAATTTATTATATTTATTATTTAACATTTAATATAATTAAATAATTTTTATATTTATTATAATTTTTATATTTATATTTATATATACATTATAATATTATAATTATCATAAATAAATATATATAATTATCATAAATTTGTAATTATAAATATAAAAATTATAATAAATGTAATAAAAATAATAGGAAATATTCTTCTTTGTATATTTTGATTATTATAGTTATATATTTATTATAATTATTATATTTATAATTATATTTCGATTATTCTATATTCATTATAATATTAGAATTATTATAATTATAAATAGAGAATTATAATAAATTTATAATTATAAATATAATAATTATGATAAATATATAAAAATAATAAATATATAAATATAGTAAAAAATATATATAATAATTATATAATTATAAATATAGTAAATAAAAAAATAAAATAATTATAGAATTATAATAAAAATAATAAATATAATAAATGTAGTAAATGTAATTATATATTTATGTATACAATATTTTTTTTTGCTTTGTAAATATGTAATTCTATTTATATATAATGTATATATAATGTATATATAGATATATAATTACATAATGAAAATATATAATTCTATATATATACATTATATATTTTTTTACATTAAAAATATGTAATTATAATAAATATATGACTATAATAATCATTTATTTTAATTATATATTTATTATATTTAGAGTTATAATTAGATATTTATTATATTTATAATTATAATTATATGTTTATTATAGTTATATATTTATTATAATTATATAAATATAAATAGAATAAATATATAATGTATATATAAAGATATAATAATTTGTAATAATCATATATTAATAAAAAATAATTTGTAATTTAATTAATGACAATTAATTATTTATAATTAATTTACAATTATAATAACTTATTATTATATTAATTTGTAATAAATTATAATTTAATTTACTATTATAATTAATTTACAAATATAATTATTTATAATTATAATAATTTGTAATAATTATATTTTAAATATATAACAAAGAGTTGAAAACAAAAGAAATTTCATAAAAAATGTCGATGAAAAATAATTTTTAAGCAATTAAAACCACCTATTTGAAACTTAAAAATGTTTCAAATACGTGTTTTTTAAATACTATAATAGATAAAGTATAACACCGATATAAAGGCAACTTTAAACATTGATTAAACATATAATAAATATTTGAAAACAAAATGAATTTAATGAAAAATGTCAATGAAAAGTAATTTATAAGCTTTCAAAACCAGTTATTTGAAACTTACAAATGTTTCATGTACGTCAATTTGAAAGACTATAAAACATAAATTATAGCACATATATAAATGAAACTTTAAACATTGACTAAACATATAATAAATATTTGAAAACAAAATGAATTTCATAAAAAATGTTGATGAAAAATAATTTACAAGCTTTCAAAACCACCAATTGAAACTTACAAATGTTTCATGTACGTGAATTTAAAAGACTATAAAATAGAAACTATAACACGGATATAAATGAAACTTGAAACATTGATTAAAAATATAAAAAATAATTGAAAAGAAAAGGAATTTAATCAAAAATGTTGAAGAAAAATAATCTATAAGCTTTCAAAACCAGTAATCTAAAACTTAAAAATGTTTCAAGTACGCGACTTTGAAAGACTATAAAACGTAAACTATAAGACCAATATAAATGAAACTTGAGACATTGATTAAACATATAAGAAATACTCGAAGACAAAAAGAATTTCATTAAAAATGATGACCAAAATTAATTTATAAGCTTTCAAAACCGCTCACTTGAAACTTAAAAATGTTTCAAGTACGCGGCTTTGAAAGACTATAAAACGTAAACTGGATATGAAGAAAGGCTGAAGCCGCCTTTCGTTAAGGGCATCCCTGTCACACGGGTTTTCTGAAATTTTGACATCCAATTCACTACAACAAAGGTCAGAAGGTCCACATAAACACACCATGTTTGGACCTTATGACCTTTCTTGCAGTGAATTGGATGTCAAAATTTATACTGGATGTAAAGAAAGGTTGAAGTCGCCCTTCGTTTTGGAGGGAACACCACCACAACTTCCTACATCCCGCTTAATCGTTCAATTCAGCTTCATTAAATTTGGGCAACCCCTCATTTTTAATGAAATTTTTTTTGTCTTCGAGTATTTCTTATATGTTTAATCAATGTTTCAAGTTTCGTTTAAATTATTTTGTATATACTATATATTTTATTTTCTAATTATTTGTCTAAATAACAATCATTTATCTAAATAAATATGATTTTTAACATATAAATCATGACATCTGAATAAATCAACGTCGATGCCCCCCGGTACCACAACGTGGCGTCTGAATCTCACGTCCTCCCCACGTCCGACGTATGCGTCGCTCCGGTGTCCTAGCAGTGGGATCCTCCGCTTCTGGTGCATATGGTGCCTCCTCATGATGTTGTGTAGAGGGCTGGCCAAAATCATGTGTGGATGATGGCCCAAAATCATATGTGGATGACGACCCAAAATCATGCGTGGAGCCAGATGGTCCTGGGGCTCCTAAAAATGGTAGAAAGGGCATACTGAAGAAGTCCTCGCCGGGAGGAGAGGGGGCTGCCACAAGCTGTGTCACCTGATCCAGCTCGTAGTCCATAGTAGTCATCGGAGACGACAGATGTGGTATATAAGCGTCTCTTTGCTGTGCAAGCTCATCAATAAGCTGGGAAGGATCATCTCTATGTGGAGCTGCCACATCTGCAGGAGGCCCTCTCGGATGTCTATCTCACCGCCTCTGCCCCTCCCGAGGTACTCGTCTCCATCTCCCAGCTGGCGGCAGTGGTGGCGGTGCATCGTCACCAGCAGGCATAGCAGAGACATCATCACCCTCAGGAGCTCCAGCTGGGGGATATAGATCAGGATATTCTTGTGGCTCCTCGTCATAACAAATGTCTCGTATCATCCAGAGATCGTCGTAGAGAGCCAACACATCTCGATGAACTACGTCCCGTCTAATATATGCCTCCTCCTGAGGATGTGTTATATGTGCAAGATGATCAATCATGTCTGTCTTCAAATGACATGACATTCAAATTAATACCACAAAAGAGTTAAACAAATATAATATACCTTAATAAACATACCATCCGCTGAATGCCAATCCTCTGACTTGTAAGATGCATGATGGTATGACGTCGATACCAGTCTGCATAATCCCCCTGGGCAGATAACTGATACTGTGTTGTGCGATATCCATATCGAGAAACACCATACCGGGCACGCACGTCCCACAGCTCAATATGAGATGCATGAAACTGACTTCCAGTCCATCGACTGTCTACCTGTAAGTACAATAGAATGCAACCCATCAGGTTGTCCTGGTGCCATTGGGATATGTTGTATATAACCGAACTGGTGCATGACTCGGTCTGACTGGTGCCACTCAATGATATGGAAGTGGATGAGTGGCACCACTGCAGCACGATCTCCAATCATAGCTGTGCAGTACGGTGGAAGTGACGCATAGACATAACCTGTATATGGAGTCCATGAAACCTGAAATGTAAACTCAAAAAGTAATTGATATATTAGCAAGATAATGTTAGTAAGATTACATTGAAATAACTTAAAATAGTGATAACAAAACATATTGTTCTATAAAAAAGTATTGCTTGACTTACATCAACTGACACTAATGCATCGAATATCTGTCGAAAGTTGTGCACACTATGTCTCGGTGTGTGTGCATGCTTTTGAGACTGACTCAACCTGATTACAAAAGAGTAATATATAGTAAGTTTATAAATAACAAAAACAAAAGTACTAAATAAATGAAAGTAATGAAGTAAACATACCATCGTCCCCGAGGACAATCCTGAAATAGCTCTGCTGCAAGTGGTGCAATAGCTCAAGGAGCGATACGTGGAAAATGCTCCCAAGCCCACATCTATACTAAAACCATACAACCTGCAATCTATTGTGCATCTGCCTGACAACTGGTACAAATGGATCTATACAGATGTGCTAATACAGTGGATCTCCAACTGTATGTAGTTGTCTGATCAAGATCCTCAAGTAATGGTAGGTATACATCATGTGTACCAAAAGGGTGGAGTAGTCGACGCATAACATGCCTCCGAGCAGTCGCAGAATATATGCACGTGTGTGCCTAATAAGCGTCTCCTCGTCTGCTTCATCTGAAATAACAGCAAAATGCTCATCAAGCCATGTCATGTGTAATCGAGAACCAACAAGGACACCTCATACGCCAATGACATCAATGCCTAATAGTCTTTGTATGACGGCAGCCCAATTTCCACTAGTGGCACCCGTAACTGC
This sequence comes from Viscum album, assembly GCA_963277665.1. Taxonomy (NCBI): domain Eukaryota; kingdom Viridiplantae; phylum Streptophyta; class Magnoliopsida; order Santalales; family Viscaceae; genus Viscum; species Viscum album. The sequence continues at coordinate 707,388,931 of OY728147.1, read as the reverse complement.
CTTTCCATGGATAGGAAAACCAAGCATGTACGCGACGTCCTCTAAAGTAATGGTCATCTCCCCCTCCGGGAGATGAAAAGTGTGTGTCTCTGGCTGTCATCTCTCAACCAATGCCGCAATCAAATGATGATCAATAATCTTGAAGTCACACATAGCGACTCCATAAAATCCTGCACGTCTAAGGTATGGAGAAATAGCTGTCGGTGGCGCATCGTGATGAAAATGATGTGCTCTCCGAACAGTAAGCTGTCGAACAGGTCGTTGCGCCAACACAAGACGCGACACATGCATCTCCTGGCCAGATAATAGTGGCTACTCCATCTGATTGTATAAATAGTAAAACATTAATTTCATGTCAGTCATCACATTTATCATTTAAGGTATGAAATTTATCATGTAATGTATGAAAGAAACATGTAATAAGTTAAATAAAGTAATTTAAGATATGTTCAATATATAAAGGAATTTATGATATGTTCAACATATAAAGTTGATGATATATTCACTTTGAATGCTTTCAAAATTCAACGATGACATTGGATTTTGAAAGATGTCGACGTCACAACAATTGGCCAAAATTATTAAAGGAATTAATGACATGTTCAACATATAAAGTTTTGGATTGATTATCCAAACTACTATGTCTATCGAATACTGATGATGTTAGTATAGGAAATATTCTTCGTTGTATATTTTGGTTCATACATGTCACAAATGACTCATGGATCATTTTCCTAAAGCATTTGAACATATTTTAAGTACATTTTTCTGCCTGCAAATCATTTCACCATTGCCTCTGAAACCTAAAATAGAGAGTTGGCCAACTCAATATGCTCAATCAACATTGTTTAGAAGGAATATGGAAAAACCTTTGATCCATGTATGATTGACATGAAAAAACATTTTCCTTATGCATCGTAGCTTTAGTCGACCCATTAAAGAACCAACTGTCACATATTCATGACCTTCGAATGAATATATGACAGTTGGTTCTTCACTGAGTCGACTAAAGAGGGGAATTTCCAATGTTACAGAATGAATCAATGTTTTTGTGGAGAAAACCCATTCTCGTGGTTGAAAACGAGGGGCATAATGTTTTAATCATTTTCAAGAATATCAATTATTTATGTTCATCACTCTATTTAACACTTTTTAAGAAAAGGATGAGAGGGGCATAATGTTTGAAACAGGTTGATTGCTCACCTTCTCCTAAAATGTAGTTTTGTTCTTGCCTTTTTTTATCTATTCCTACTTCATTTTCCTTGGATCTTTGGATTTTTTAGGTGTGGTTTCATCACGATTTTCTGGTTGAACCTTATTGTCCTAATTTCTTTATTTGTCATTTTCTAGGCTAGTAGTCTCAGATTCTGTTATATCCTCAATTTATTCTTCACTAGTATTCACTCTAACTGATTTTCAAATTCTGTTAAATCCTCGATCTTACATTTTATATATTTTAAAATTTCTTGTTATTTGATTGCTCACCTTCTCCTAAAATGTAGCTTTGTTCTTGCCTTTTTTTATCTATTCCCGCTTCATTTTCCTTGGATCTTTGGATTTTTTAGGTGTGGGTTCATCACGCTTTTCTGGTTGAACCTTGTTGTCCTGATTTCTTTATTTGTAATTTTATAGGCTAGTAGTCTCAGATTTTTTTATATCCTCAATTTATTCTTCACTAGTATTCACTCTAACTGATTCTCAAATTCTGTTAAATCCTCGATCTTACATTTTATATATTTTAAAATTTCTTGTTATTTGAGTACAAAAATCATTTTAACCATTAGATGATTGCCCTATGTGTCTAGGGCAACGTGTCTTCGTATGACCCTCTTGGCGGCATATGATGCACCTTTGTCCAGATGCCTGATCACTAGGCCAATCCATCTCATTCTGAATACGAGTCGACTTTGGCCTCCCTTTAGGGTGAAGTCTACTATTGTTTGGTAGAAGCGTGGGTGTGTCATCAGAGAGCTGAAAATTCTGATATTCTCCGATCAGCATCCATAGAGTATTGTAGTAGGAGTTGATACTGTCGAGTCGATAAACAGGATCAACAAACTGCTACCAAGATACGTGTACATAAGCATATGTTGCAATCACATGGCCACAAGGATATCTCAATTCTTGGAACTTTCCACATTCACAGTAACGATTCTCCAATAAAACAACTCGGATATGACCATTGCTGCAAGCCACAGCATCACCGGGCTCATCGACCTCAAATCGTTGCTCTGGATGATTAAATGCGGTGACACGATAAGTTGCAGCTTCCTGAAGAACTGCATCTAGATCACGCTGGAAATGGTGTCCATAGCACATCCCTCTATTCAAGCCCTCTTCATCTTGCTTTCCTCGTTCCAAAAAATACTTGACACTATGATAGAAGGTCTTTTGTACCAAACCTATAATTTAGATTTAAGTCATTATACTAATAATATATTATAATTTTGATTTTCTGAGCAACATACAATCAAATATTCATATTTACCTGTGATTGGTAATTTTCAAACGCCCTTGAAAACTCCATTTATGCATTCTACGATGTTGGTAGTCATATGACCATATCTCCTCCCATCATCATATACCAACGACCATTTCTGTTTTGGAATTTGCATCATGTAATCATAAACTTATGGATTAACTCTATGAATATCTTAAAGGCGCTCCTCCATTCTTTGTTGTTGAGGCCCGTATGCTATCATACAAGAAATAATATGAACAGATAGGATCATATCTATGACATGATTTTTTAATAGAAAAAAGGATATTCATACCAATTTTTAAGATTGCTTTCTTCATCGACTCATTCTTGAATCTCTTTCGTAAATTTCTAGTAATGTGTCTGAAACGCGCGGCCGATTGTCGCCTATCGACCGATCAAGGTTCCGGTGCTCTGCTAATGTGTATAGCAGCACTCGGGTCAAATCCTCGGCGATGATACTTTGTAATAGTCGTTTGTTTTTAGTTAATTGTATTCTGATTGGGGGGTTTGTTTGCAGAGATTATGAAATAATTTATGTATGATGTTTGATTTAACAAATTGATAAATATTGGGGTGATTTCATCATTAGGTATTTAAGCTTATGATATCCTTGAGCTTTGCTTTATATTGCATTAAATTAACACCCATGTCACAAGATGATTTTGATCGGAATTCCCAAGTGTTAAAGCTTTAATCCAAGCCGTAACGTAACTTAGGTTTCTAATAATTACCATTACTTGTTTATGGTAGTGTATTTTTGGTTCCAATAATCCATGGAATCCACATATTAAACAAAACATGTCATTAATCCATGACATATAAAGTTCAACATACACAATATTAATTTAAAGAACATTCGTCGAGCAAAATCTCTCAATCACTTAACATACCTAAATTATAACTCACTCCAATTAAAGATTTACCCAGCCATTAAAATGATTACTAATCTGGTTATAATTATTATGGTGATTAATTATAAAGAGAAGAAAAATAAAGGGACAAGATAAGAGTAGTGCGCTGAACACACACACAAACGATGAAAAAAATTAAAAAATGGATTTTTGATTGAATGGGGAAGAAGAAGAAGGGAATGGGATTCAACTGAATTTAAACTATTTTAAGAACATAAATATTAAACTACAGAATGTGTATGAGAATAAGAGATATTGAATAAGTAACTTGCATTAAAACAGAATTACAAAGAAAGAGACTTACAAAATTACAAAAACGAAGAACACGAAATTAAGTGAAAACAAAGAGAGGAGGAAAGGTATCTCAAGTGAAAACTTGAGTATGTAAGATCCTCCCAAGACTTTGGCAAGTCCTTGGTCATGCCAATATGTTCTCCTATCTTCTGAAATGCCAACCCCTCTCAAGGAGAGAATGGGAGAGTATTTATTGCCCAAGGAGTGGACTGTTTACATTCCATCAATACCCCTCCACTTGGATCGCAGATATGGACATCATGAAAGCCGAATCTCGAGAAATATCCTTCTTCAAAGTTGTATATTATAAATTTTTCCGACTACTCTCAAAATTTAGAGTCATATGTACTTAAGGATCAAAAGTTATGGCCGGTTGATTAAACAAAGTAAAACTGCCCATTTCAATCCAGTCTTTTTGAAGTCCAGAATGTGAAAGGGTTTTTGAATATGAATATGCCTTAAAATATGAATAAGTTATTAAACAAAGTCAGCCGCCTATATCCCCTATTTCACACTGCAAAATATCAGCTCTATTTGATGCTTACATCATGAGATATGTCATGCATACTATACTGATTTTAATTCTCATCCAGAATGGTGGGCTGGACTTCAAAGCTTCATTTGAGCCCCTTGTACTTGGATTCGGGCCTTGAAATTTTTATCCAAGATGACATGTAGTGTCCCACGAATTATTGTGGAAATTTAATATTTTTGGACTTCTAGATTGAGCCCAGTAAATCAATCTTCAAGGCTGGTCCAGTTTGTTCACAGATTCTTTGGTCTTGTTTGTGAGGACCATATGACCCTTCAAATGGCAGAATTGGCTCATGGTACCTTCTAATGAAATGTTGTATATTGAAAGTAGAATACTACAAAACAATAACCACACAATTTGTATCATTATAGTGATAGTTATTATTAAAACATTAAACTGACTCAATTGGACTACTTCTAAAAATGCTCAAAAATTATACTTAATATTAAAACATTAATATTTCACACAAATTATGCACATTTCATATAAAATCAGTAAAGGGAGTATATAATAAGACATGAAAATATTAAAAATATCAGTGTCAAATATAGTATCGATGATGGGCATATGGTTCTCTCCATAAAATTCCCTCAGACTGCATTGCCTCCTTGATTGCACGGTGACGATCTGAGATAAGACAAATCTCTTCTGCGCCCGTAACAAACTCTCGAAGACATGCCAAAAACCAACACCATGACGAGAAGTTCTATTTATCCACAATTGAAAATTCCAAAGGTAGAGGGGCTCGATTTCCATCTTGTGTGGCGGCAATCAATAAAGTTCTTGTATACTTTCCATATAAAAATGTGTCATATATTTGTATAAACTACTTGTAATGCCTGAAAGTCGCCACACATGGTAAAAATACCCAAAACAATCTATCAAAAACAACCATTGACTGGTCAAATTGGTTGTATTGGTTAACATATTCAGTAGTATGTAACTGATAGATCACTTGATTATTATGGCGTAAAATCTCCAAAAGTTTTGGTAAAACTCGATAAGAATCATCCCAATCACCGTACACTTTCACAATAGCCTTTTGACGTGTTGCCCATGCCTTCCAGTACTACTACAAATATGGTTTTTATTAACGCTAAAAATGGCCATTAACAGCGCTAGAAAAAGCGCTGATAATGTCGGTGAAGATAAAGGGGGTCCCCTTTATCAGTGCTCCAAAAAGCGCTGATAAAGACCCCTTTTATCAGCGCTTTTTTTAGCGCTGATAAAATTAAAAAAAAAAAAAAAAAACTACCAATCTCATGGGGGTGATTTTTACAGCGCTTGAGCCCCCCTTTATCAGTGTTTTCCCGCACATCCAGTGCCCGCCTGCACCGCCTACACCCTTTATCAGCGCTAGCCCTTTAAATCACCCTTGCGCGCGCGCCCTTTCCTCCACCCGGATTTGATCTCAAGACCTCCCCCATGCGCACCTAAATCATTTGCCACTACCCTATATTGATTTGTTCTCTTATTCATGATATATCTATTTATTTATATATATATTTTGTTATATTTATTCGTACAGTAATATATATTTATATTAATATATATAGTTATATTAATATATATATATATATATAGTTATATTAATATATATATATATATAGTTATATTAATATATATATAGTTATATTAATATATAGTAGTTATATAAATATTCATATATTGGTATTTTAAAAAAAATGGATATTAGTTATTATTTAGATAAAGCTAGTATATTTTATATGTAAATATGTTTAATTATTTATTTAAAAATTTTAATTTTTAGGTGTGAATATATAAAAAATATGTACATATAGTTATATATTTGATTATAAATAGTAGTGCATTATAAAAAATGATAAAATTTCTAAGACATAATATCAATATGAATGTAATACCTTGGAATAAATTTAGTCCCCACCAAAAAAATCCAATAATACCCCCTTAAACGAGGCTGAAAATCCACAAAATGTTAAAAAATATGGGTACCCCGACTAAAAACTCAGTTTTGGAGGCCTTCTGGGCATCTTTTGGCCTCTAAAAACGTTTTACCAAGGTCCCCCTAGGTCACAACGACGTATAGCTCGTCGCAGGCTTCGATTTGATATGTGGTAGAGCTCAAACGGACACCCGGATCAAACGTTATGACCGTTTGAAGTTTGAGTTGCGTTTTCAACATATTTTGGATCTTTTTTTAATTTTTTAATTTTTTTTATTCTTCAAATTGTTATTAAATGACTATTACTCCATAATAATTATCAAATTATTAATTAAAAATATTTTTTAAATTTTTTAAGAATCCATTTTCACTAAATATCTTATATATTAAGTATATTAAGTGTAAATGTACATTTATACTTATCTAAAATATATTTAAAAATTATATATTATATTTATATCAATATAACTATATAACTATATTTATATATTAATATATTTTTTAAAAAAAAAATGAAGTCGACCCTTTATCAGCGCTTTTAAAAAAAGCACTGATAAAGGCCCCCCTTTATCAGTGCTACTAAACAAGCGCTGATAAAGGGGGTCCCTTTATCAGCACTAAAAAAAGCGCTCATAAAGGGGGGGCCTTTATCAGCGCTAAAAAAAGTGATGATAAAGGGGTACTTTTATCAGCGCCTTTTTAGCGCTGATAAAGGCACCCTTTATCAACGTTTTTTTGAGCGCTGATAAAGGCCCCCCCTTTATCAGAACTTTTTTGTTAGTGCTGATAAAGGGGTGGCGCTGACCTTGCCCAGTTTTGTGGTAGTGCAGTAAGAAATCTGATACCCAAAAATTTGTTTGATTCGCTCCTTCACTAGAACAATAGGAACATCTTGACATGCTCTAATCATTTCAACAATAACTGATGAAACAAAGTCAACATCTAATGAAGAGTGTTCATATAACAAGCTTGGGTTTACACATGTGTGTGGAGTAAATCTTGTGATGCGCCAGCTATGAAAAGTGTTATCAATTATAGCTCGCAAACGCATTTGAAAGTTCAAATCATATTTGTCACAACGGATCAAATAATAAGATCTTTTTGACTCTTCTACAACATAAGAGTAATGTCTTTCAATGTGATATTGTTTTATCACATTTTTTTATTGCATCTTTACTCTCAAAATCTCTTCCAATATACAGAACGCCTTCATTTTTCACTCGATCTGTGCCCCCAATGATTCCTAGAAATTCTGAAGTAGGAGTAATAACTGACCAATCGAATTCTGGCAAGCGATTCATGCCTTCCGTCAACCATGAAATCAATGGTGGGGGATGGTTCAATGGTCGGGTAAACCTCACATGAGTGGGACTGACTGTTCTTCCGCATTCACTTTCTCTTCATCTTCAGCTTCCTCTTCATCTTCTAAATTGTCATCATCCTCAAAATCATCGACCAACGCATCTACAGTGTGCGGGGGACTATCCATTGAAATTGTAACTGAGGGAAATGACGGTACCATTACAAATGGAACTTCTTAATGTGTTTTAACAGGAGCATATGACATAGTCTCGTGACATTGTGATGACCCAAGATCCAATGTTGATGGAACCTCCATTGTATCTATGGTCACATACAACTCCATCATTTGGTTGGGAGGTAGGAACTTGACCAATGACAATACGTATTCCCATTCTTCATCATCAGTTATTGGATAAGCCACATGCCAAAACCTATCAACATATTGTAGATTCTTGTATGTGACAGATTCTATCGCTTGGTTGCTCCTCAATTTCAACTTTCGATTAATTTTCCTTTGAAGAGTTCCCAAATTTGTACACCCTCCAAGCATTACAATAGCTTCTGGTTGTATACTATAACTACATCCTTGTTCTGTATCAATTATTTATCAATTGCAATAAATATAAGCAGACATCTTTCTTATCTAAAATAAACCCTCGTTATTAATCACATATGATCAAACAATCAATTTATGTCTGCATGCTTCTAGAATTTATGTTGGAATCTTAGTCCCTCCACCAAATCAATATGTTCAAACCATATTGATGTGTAACTCTCTTTACACAACCAACAAGTTTGTGTTATTTACCCAAAAATAGTAAGTCAAACATATTCATACATATCCACATGCATCATATGCATGAGGTACATGAACACGTCATGTAAAAGTATAAAGTTATATGAACTTGAAAAACTCAACATGAATAAGCCCGGAGCGACAGATAGCTAACCCCATTCACTTTCCTAGACAAGGCAAGCCTCCAGGAAAGTAGGTGGTCTGACCCAAAGCCCCTCTATCTGGGGATACTTTACTCAAGAAATCATTTCAGTTCATGACAACTCTAACACTTAATATGTAAAAAATATATTCAACTACTAAATTCAAGTTCATAACTACAATTACAAACTGAGGTCAAGGTAGATGACAAACTAAATTCATTATCATACTTAGAATGTAATGCAAATATATATTATATAAACAATTCATAATATTACTACTTCTCTAATTATTGTAACTACTTTGCTAATTATTGTAACTACTTTGCAAATTATTGTAACTACTTCGCTAATTACTGTAACTACTTCGCTAATTAATTGACTAATTAGATTTAATTAATTGACTAATTATATTTAATTAATTGACTAATTATATTTAATTAATTGACTAATTAGATTTAATTAATTGACTAATTAGATTTAATTGATTGACTAATTATATTTAATTAATTGACTAATTAGATTTAATTAATTGACTAATTAGATTTAATTAATTGACTAGTTAAATTTAATTAATTGACTAATTAGATTTAATTAATTGACTAATTAGATTTAATTAATTGACTAATTAGATTTAATTAATTGACTAATTAGATTTAATTAATTGAATAATTAGATTTAATTAATTGACTAATTAGATTTAATTAATTGACTAATTAGATTTAACTAATTGACTAATTAGATTTAATTAATTGACTAATTGACTAATTATAATTAATTAATTGACTAATTATAATTAACTAATTGACTAATTATAATTAACTAATTGACTAATTATAATTAACTAATTGAATAATTAGATTTAATTAATTGACTAATTAATTGACTAATTATAATTAACTAATTGACTAATTGACTAATTAGATTTAATTAATTGACTAATTAGATTTAATTAATTGACTAATTAGATTTAATTAATTGACGAATTATATTTAATTAATTGACTAATTAGATTTAATTAATTGACTAATTAGATTTAATTAATTGACTAATTAGATTTAATTAATTGACTAATTAGATTTAATTAATTGACTAATTAGATTTAATCAATTGACTAATCAGATTTAATTAATTGACTAATTAGATTTAATTAATTGACTAATTAGATTTAATTAATTGACTAATAAGATTTAATTAATTGACTAATTATATTTAATTAATTGACTAATTAGATTTAATTAATTGACTAATTGACTAATTATAATTAACTAATTGAATAATTATAATTAACTAATTAACCATTTATAAATAACTAATAGACTATTTATAATTAACTAATTGACTATTTATAATTAACTAATTGAATATTTATAATTAACTAATTGACTATTTATAAATAACTAATTGATTATTTATAATTAACTAATTGACTATTTATAATTAACTAATTGACTATTTATAATTAACTAATTGACTAATTAGAATTAACTAATTGAATAACTAGAATTAACTAATTGACTAATTAGAATTAACTAATTGAATAATTAGAATTAACTAATTGACTAATTATAATTAACTAATTGACTAATTATAATTAACTAATTGACTAATTAGAATTAACTAATTAAATAATTAGAATTAACTAATTGACTAATTAGAATTAACTAAATGACTAATTATAATTAACTAATTGACTAATTAGAATTAACTAATTGACTAATTATAATTAACAAATTGACTAATTATACATAATTAGGTACCTAATTATGCTTACTTAATTAACCAAATTAAATTAATTATTTAAATACTTACAATTTATTATTTTTTAAACTAATTCTATAAACTAAACAAATAAATTAATAAACAAATTCTATAATCTAATTACATTAACTAAAAAATTAAATATACAATTTAAAATATTAAAGAAATGTAAATGAAAACTTACCTCAAATTTGCGGAAAGGTCGGCGGCTAGACAACCAAAAATTTGTACTCCAAATTGAGAGAAAGGGAGGAGGTTTTGGGAAGGAGGAAGGAAAGAAGATGGATGAATGAGGAGGGGGTGAGGGGGTGATGGGGTTTTATAGGGGGCGAGGGAGATCGACGCCACTTGAAGTGGCATTGATCCGTGTAATGGTAAGGGATCAGCGCCACTTCAAGTGGCACTGATGAATATTATGCCGAATTCCGCCTAGCGCCACTTCAAGTGGCGCTATGGCGTTTTTTTCCATTAGCGCCAATTGAAGTGGCGCTAGGGTGCCCCATTTCCTAAATAAAGAAAATGGGGAACCCATTTTCATAAAAAAAAAAATTCCCCTCCCACCCAAATTTCCCAAGAAAATATGATTTTCATCTATATTGGTTGTAATAAGGGGATATGTCCAAACCAAATGTTATTCTCTCAATCAAATAACAAACAATAATGACACGGTCCAAACTTGTACCAATATGCTACGGAGTTTCTTCAACTCGTAAATTAATTAAAACTTTACAGTACTTCACATTATATTCTAAATTCTCAATCAACTACTCGATATATGCTTTCTGCAAAACATCATTAACTATTTTATTTAGAAATCAATAGAGCTTGTATACTTCTCTACCTAGAGGAATCTAAAAAACTGAAATTCTTACCACTGCAATGGCATCTTCTATACATCTATCTCTGTCTGTCAGTCCTGACTTTGGTTGCATTGAATTGAAGTATGCAAAAACATTTTCTTCTATATCCAAAACAAGTAATGTTTGGTGCAAGTTTTCTATATTGATAGAAAATAATAAGAATTGAGTAGATTGCACAAACTCTAAAATTAGGTTGTCGATCAGAGTTCTTCTCAATGTTCATTCTGGCCCTTGATTATACTCTACAATGAAAAATGTGCACAATTAATAAATATTTGTTATAATCACCTACATTTGAAGTCAACAAATTTTATACTTACGATACAATCAATTGTAATGAACAATGTTTTCTGTGGAAAAATATTTACAGCCCCAACTTCATTAAACTTTTCCTTAATGATATCACAGTAGGCATCAATAACCTAGTGTGAAAATATTTGTAATACAACTAATTACAATAATTATTTAAAAGAAGTAGTGTAACATTCACACAACCAGATGTCATACCCCTATACATTAGTTCCACAATATCGTTCATCGATATTTGTTGATTTCTATCATTTTACTCCCACACGTACAACCTATACATATCAAAATGATCAGAATGCAGGTAAGTAAAATAGACATAAATATTTTATTCGGGTACTTAAAGAAACTAATGTGATCATAACTTATGAATTAGGTTCCTTTTGAATTATTTTGAAAAAATTATAATGGACATTAGCTGTAAATTTTTCTTTTTCCTCAACCATTTAGGAATGCTAATAGTAGCGGATGATCTTTGAACAACATCTGTTGGTTGTGGTGAGATTATTCATTGTCTATTTCTTGGTTCAAGGTTGTAGGCATATGTCGGGTCCAGTTGTTTTTCTTTCGTGACATGGACTTTACCATCTTAATCATTGAACGTGTCTTAATTCCATTTGAACTATCACAGGTGAATACCACTGCTAGATCTAGAGAATTCCAAGAAATTTTTCTAGCTTGACTATTTGATTGAGATTCTACTCCAATGGGCAAACTCACCCCAGGTTTTCCTTCAAAAGGACTTGATGTTGTTGCATCATCCATGGTATCCCTTTGTGGAGGCATTTCCTTTTCATTTATCAAAATCTTGAAGAGACCAATCTTCTTGTTTTTTTTTCTAAATTTTCTGCACAACCTTCCTCAGATTTTCTATTTAGACCTGTATTTGTTCCACTGTTTTGCCTTCTTCAGTAACATGTTCTGTCATTTCTTCTATTTTTGGAAAAACTCCATCCATCTTAGCAGAAATGTCACTTACATATTCACGTTGCTTCTTCAATGAAGAGTTAAACGCATTAGGGTTCCACTTTATGAATGTAGCTTTCTGGCCACTTCCCTTTGGTTTTATATTTTTTTTTACCTCACAAAACCAACTCTACATATTGAATTGGATCAGATTTTGTACATGAATAAATAGTTTGAAAATGTCACGATAAGTAAAATATGTTTGAAACTTACCAACAATGATACAACTGAGCCATATACATTCCCATGATTTTTTTGGTAGGAATATATAGATGACATGACACAACTAGAAAAATAGTCTACTCCCACGGACTTATAGCCGCGGTTTTAAAACCGTGGCTATAGGTGGCTATGACCACGGTTATGTGGCCTATAGCCATGGTTTTAAAACTGTGGATATCGGTGGATGCAACCACGGTTATGTGGACTATATCCACAGTTTTAAAACTGTGGCTATATGCCATTTTTATGGGTTATAGCCATGGTTTTCAAAACCGTGGCTATAGGTCTCTCGCCCTTGTGCGGGAGAAAAAATTTCCCGCCAAAAAAATGGCGGGAAGAACTATTTTCCATGGTTTTGAGGATATTGTCACGATTTTTAATAATAAATATAACATATTATATACATATACACACACAAAATCCTTGGTGGTGTAGTGGTTAGGGTTCCGAAACATGAAGTGAAAAAGTTGGGATCGAATCTGACTTAGCACACATTATTTTTAGGTTATTGCCATGATTTTCTAGGTCTATAGCCACGATTAAAACTGTGGTCATAGATCAATTGCCACATTTGACAATGGAGACACCTATGGCCACAATTTTTAAAACTGTGGCAATATGCCACCTATTTCCACGGTTAAAATTGTGGCCATAGGTCAGACCCTACTGCCACGGTGATAGCACCCACGGTTGGGAAAAACCATGGTTGTAGCCTACGACCACGGTTTTGGGCCCTATTGTCACGGTTTTGAACCGTGGCAATAACCCATTTTTGTAGTTGTGGAGATATCGATGAATAGCTCGCGACCATGCTAACCGTTTCATGCCATGCTCATTGTCTATGAAGTGGATAAAACCCCATCCAAGATAGTCACCACTCTGAGGATAAAATAAAGCTTCACACGCATAAAGGCATAATAATGATGTAGTGTCATTATAGTTTACTGTATCCTTACCTTGTACGACTTGCATAGTAGCAATCCTAATTGGATTTTGAGTTAGCATCTTTCCACATCTACTAAATCTTCTCATCATGATATTTAAGTTTTTCGGTTTGTAAGTATATGATTCACTTATTGGGATTACTCCACCACTGATGCCAAATATTCGATGAATATCCTCTTCAAGAAATTCTACCTATTGTCCTCCAATGTTTAACTTCCTTGTTTGGCCATTATACAATCGCAATATGTGAATCACAACACTGTCAGACCTCTTGGTTTCTGAATATAAGACTTTTTATTTCAAAATCAAATTAAAAAAATTCCAAAAAGGTTTTTCCTTCAATGTTGGCTTATGGTTTTTGGTGAGGAGAGGGTGAATTTCCTTTAATAATCATTGAAGAGATAACATGTTTGAATGATAATATAGTGTGTCTTGTCGATAAGTTGTTTCCACATGTACATTTGCATATAATAAATACCAAAGGCATAAATCATAGAAGAAGTTTTCAACATAAAAAAGTTCCAACTGCGTAGATAAATACTGTGTAATATCACTGGTTCTTCAAAAGGAAATAACTACAATTTAATCCTCAAATGGAGATTTCCAGTTCCAATCATGAAAATCCCCTACACAGGATTTCCAAAATCATTACATTTTGTTGGATTAAAATGAAAAAAACCTTAACAAATAAATTTCTACATCATGTGGGGCCTTTTTCTATACAAGAGTTGGAACTTCAAAGACAAGTGCAATGCGCTATCATTAGTTCTTCAAAGGGAAACATCTAGAGTAAAATCCCCAAGTGGAGACTTCCACTTCTAAAGCTACATATCCCCTAAAAGGGAATTGCAACGTCATTACATTTTCTCATATTATAAGGATAACAACCTTAACAAACATATTAGTACTTCATGTAGGGACTTATACTATACCAGACTTCAAGATTCATAGATAAGTAGGTGGCAGTATTACTGTTTCTTGAAAGGGAATCAGTTACACTAGAATCCCCAAGTGTAGATTTCCATGATGCTGGAAATCCCCTGTAGGGAATTTACAGCCTAATTCAATGTTGTTCGATTATAGGGACAATAACCTCAATAGAAAATTTTGTACATCATATGTGACCTTTAACTATACAATAGTTGCAACTTTAAAGAAAAGAATTGTGTGTTATCACTGGTTCTTAAAAGGGGAAGGGCTATAGTAGAATCCCCAGGTGGAGATATCCAGTTCTGATGTTGCAAATCCCCTGTAGGAATTTACAACATCATTACATTTTTGGATTATAAGTATATAAACCTTAAAAATAAATTTCTACATCATTTTGGGGACTTTTACTATAATAGAGTTGGAACTTCAAAGATAAATATCATGCACTGCCACTACACCTACAAAGGGAAACAGTTAGAATAAAATCCCCATGTGGATATTTCCACTTCTCAAGCTCTAAATCCCCGGGATTTGCATCTTCATTAGATTTTGTTGGATTCTAAGGATAACAACCTTAACAAAAAAATTAGAACATCGTGTCGGGCCTTATAGTAAAAGGGAAGCGGTTCCAATAGAATCGATTCCACTAGAAACCCCGGGTGGAGATTTCCAGTTGTGATGCTGCAAATCCCCTATAGGGGATTTGTATCCAAATTGAATGTTGTTGGATTATAGGGAAAACAACATCAACAAACAAGTTTGAACATCATGTGGCGCATTTAACTATACCAAAGTTGCAACTTCAAAGAAAATTATTGGCCATTATCATTGGTTCATCAAAGGGAAGCGATTACACTAGAAACCCTAGGTGGAGATATCTATTTATGATGTTGGAAACCCCTTGTGTGGGATTTACAATATCATTAGATTTTGTTGGATTATAAGTATACAAATCTTAAAAAAATAAATTTATACATCATTGCAGGGCCTTTTTGTCACGAACCAACCCGGGTCGACCCTGAACTGGTCACCCGAGCCGGTCCGCGGCAAGGCCCAAGAGACATTCCTGATCCTCCTGGGCCGGCGACAAGCACCAGGGCATCAACAGAGAGCAAGTGGGAAAGATTTAACACAATGAAAATAAATAAGGCAGTGGAAAGAAAATAAAACAACACACCAAGTAAATGAACAAAACGAAAAAGAAAGAACGACCAACAACAACACACTAACCTGACCACAACCAGAAACTCCTCGTGACCTCAAGTGTCACTCTCCAAACCAAAACCAAGTCTCTCCCACAACGAACAAGCTCGAGTCAAACATGTGACAAAACTGAAACAAAAACATAGGAAAAACGCTATAGGCATGAGTATTAAAACTCAGTATGTGTGCCCAATAAACTATTCCCAAAGCACTACCTTTAAATAAAGAATTTACTAATCCCAGGTTTGAACTAAATTATATAAAATATGGGTTTCCACACACACTTTCATTTCCAAAACAAGTAATAGTCCATTGCCCTTATTAATTTAAAAACAAGTTTAATGTTTGAAAGGAATAGGTGCATCGCATTTTAAAACATTTTTTTGCGAATAATTTAGAAATCTAAGTTTTAGTTGTTAGTCGAAAGGAAAACTACACACAACACACACTAAGGGCAATGGAAAAGGTGCCACACAAGGGCCAACAACCGAACTAGACCTCTCCATCGCCCGCAACATACAAATAAACACTAAAGAAAACATGGGTCGAACCTAGGAGCTCATGAACAATCCAAAATGTACTATACATGTGACTCATCCTGAAGGCATGCCTACTCTCGACGACGTCATAACGCCCTAACGCCCGACCCTCGCCCTACCTGGCATGGTCGAGGGGCCTAATCTCATAACAATAATAACAAAACACCTCTTTATTATGGGCCACTACCAGTGTGTAATCTAAACTAGTGCAACAATCATTTTCAGAAGATTCACTTACCATGTCAGGTTCTCATGTCAACACATGCAATAAAAAGGGGTGAGTAAACAATGTCAATCAACCAGTCACGTTGCACAAACATCATACACAACTCACGCAACCAACATACACAAAAGGATCACCCCTGAGTCACCTCAAAGAAAATTTCCCAAAATAATTTATTTTATCAAAGTGCCAAACAGGCCTTAGCCAGCTTTAAAGAAAAAACTCATTTCTCAAGAGAACCAAAACGCTTGATCATGCATGAGAAGAAATAATTTATCATTAAACCAGAACTACACTTGAAATTCCATGAATTATGTTCAAGGTCCAAATGGGAATTCTTTCACTATTGTGTGTCTCCTCATCAAGAAAATATTTCAAGTGTCATGTATAAAATAAACAACTCTTTTTACATCGAATAATTACTCCAAAATTAATTATATAATACTATTTCTCATTTATTAAAATTAATAAAATATCAATAAATTAATACATTCTAAATTTAAAGGTGAGTGCAGTGGGGGACCTATCTCAACTCACAAACCAGTCACGACGATGCAACACGCCTCGCACGGGCGCGCAAACACGCGCAGACTGACAATTGTAGGACTGTGGAAAAAATCTTGTCAACACGCTGCAACCGCAAAGGTAACTAAAATACATAAACACAGACTTAAACCAATTCAAACGAACAAACAATGAAAACACCACCTCAATATGTTTTCAACACACAAATTGCACCATCTGCACTATTTAATAAACCACTTTAAAATCCGAAACGTGTTTACAAGAACCACACCACACCATAATAATTCATTGATCATTTTAAAGATCCACCGAGCCATTTCAAGGAAACACTATAGTGCAAAACCAGACAAAAGCGCACGATACGTTGAAATCTACATTTAAAAGCATGTGCGCCTAAACACATTTTACAAAACCAGGCCCGCAACATCAAAATTATTTAATAAATTATCCTAAAATACATAAAACTATTTTGATTAGTATATCGTGGTTTTGCATAGACAAAACCAACTCAAAACCACATAAACAATTTGATATAACCCTTACACCATTTATAAAACATCTTTGCACCATTCAGATAATATAATAAACCATAAATAAAATTTTAAAAAACAATTTAAAAAAAATAACAAGGCTTTTGATGTACATGGATTTCACATGTATTTTTGTAATTTTCTAACTTAGTTTTAATTAATTAGTTTAACCATTTTTTATTTTTAGTTTATTTTTGTAGTTTTGTAGTAGTTTAGATATTTTTATAATTTTTAGTTAATTTATATACTGATATTAGTAATTTATTATTTTTATTAGTTATATTAATTTTATATATTATATTTAAACTATATTATTATTATTAGTTTCACTAATTTTAGTTTATTTTATTTTATTAATTTTTATTAGTATGTATATATTATAATTCTCTATTTGTATTTTATTTTATTTCATTATTTTTACTGTATTAATAAAATAGTTTTTTATTGGTTTTTTATTATATTTAATAGTAGAATTATATTTAATTATATGTGCATTAATATTTAATTCTTATTACTATTTATTATTATCATTATTTTTTTATTTAACTTAATTAGATAATTAGTTTTTTTTTATTTGAATTTAACTTTTTTTAACTCCCCCTAACTACCCATGCCTACCCCACCTCACTTTGACTTTTTCTCCCACTTTTCCTACAACCTCCCCCCTTCTCTTTAACCACTTCCCCTCTCCCATGCCTCCCCTCGCCACCCCTCCCTCCCTCTCTCCAATCACCCACCTATTCCCACGCCTCACCCCTTCCAAACCCCTTTTTCATTTTTACATTTTTCTCTCTCCAATCCCCCACTCACCCATCCCTCCACGCTACACCCACTTCCCTATTTTTTTCCCCTGCATCCGTCGGCCCTCCTACCCATCCTCTCAAATCCCATGCCTCGATCTCTCACCCCGCCGGCCCCCTGCTCCCTCCACTCACATTCACCCGATACCCCCCGCTCCTCTCCCCTGCCGCCTCCCATCCCCATCCCACCTACCAGCTACCCCCAACCCCTCCCCACTCACCCGGCGCCCCTCGGCCCCCTTTTACCTAGCACACCCGCAGATACAAAACAGGTACACCGGCCACAACGAGCATCCCTCCTTGGTCAAAACCAGTGACAAACCATCATCAGGAGCGCAACAGAGGTTTGGACTCATCATCGATGTGCGCAGCGATTCGCTTGGACTTCCGTATATTGATGTCGCACGACAAAAGTGAGCGCAGATCAGATCATATTTTCAGCAACGCGGTGGTTTGATTTGGGTGTGGCGTTAGCGAATGCACAGAGCAGAGTGATGATTATTATTTTTCGATCGTTGAAGGTGTCTCGCGGTGACCACAACAACGACACGAGCATGATGATATATTTTATTTATTATTTTATGTGTCGTGTCGTCGCGATGGTTGGGTAATTATTTTTGTGTCGGAGTTGTGATGAAAGTGACGATAATTGCATGTCTTTAATTTATCCTCATGTTTGATTTCCTTTTAAATTAATTTTAATTGGATGTTTATTTAATTAATTATATTTACGTTGAAATTAATTGTCATTTGGGCTCTACACACATGATTTGGTGCTCGTTCGTGTGATACCAAATAAGTGATCACGAACAGGAGTTCATCAGAGAATTTATTTATCCGGAATTCGATCAAGCGCGCGAGTGAATTCTGAATAAATAAATATATTAATTGAAAAATTAATATTTTTTCTGTGCGCTTCTTCAAACTTGTGTGAGTGATAATGGATAAATGATCTCATGTGAGCGAACCTGACGCAGGTAAATACTTCAACTTTGTGAGAAACGGGTTTTCATATTTCACCAAGTGATTCAGTGCTATAATGACACACAAATTATTCTTCAGGATAGAGAACGAAATGACGAGTAATTTTTGTAAATATTAGAATAAAGTCTAACATCATAGAACGAGACCAGGTAGTATTTTGATTAAATTTGGAATCGGTGATAATTGAATAAATAAATATTCAAATGTGGGAATTAAATAATTGACATTTCATGCACTTGAACGGATGTCACAACTCTGACACTTCCATCTCCGCCAGTTTCTTTCATATCTTAGTTCACTTAGATAATTTTAGTCTATTTAAATAGTCATTTTTAAAATAGTCATTTAGTTTTTATAAATTAGTTGTTAATCACACAATTAAATCCCATCTACCTGAACATTCCTCCAAGAGGACATTTCTAGTGTCTACTCACATTCTCTCTGTGGTTCGACCCTGCTCACCACTTCTACAGTAGTTGGTAGGATAATAAATATTGAAAATTTGCACGCGTTGCGATGCACGTGCCAGATTTACCCACTAAACTCACACAAAACATTCTTTTATGACCAAACGTACACAACGCCACATCAAAAACACAATTAGCACCACTTGCGCAGATTGATAAACTAACTGCACAATTAAATAAACCATTTTCACAATTAACCAAACCACTAAGAAAATTTATTAAACAATTTTAAAATGTGTCACATGACTCAAAATATCAAGAACTCACTCAAAACTTCTTTTATAACTAAACGCACATTGACGTCACACCAAAACACAGCTACAACCCTTGCACATTTTAATAAACCAACAATACAGTTTATAAAACACTACAAATGGATCAACATGGGTTTCCAAAGAACAAAACACTCGTATCACAAAACCACAATGTTAAACACATAAAAACATATTAAACTTCATGTAAAACTATATTCACACCAAGAAAACTGACCAATGAATATATTAAATTAATTAAATGGGAGAATTAATTCAACAAACAATACTTATTGGAGGAATCACCTACCTCCAATGTGGACGGATCTCCCAAAACCAGTGCGAAACCTCGTTCGCACCGCAACCGCACCAACGAGAAGCCAAAAACACCCTACGGAATAAGTTCGACACACAAAAATTATGATTTAATCCACAAATAACAAACCCTCAACCAAGGGGAACACCAAAATAACAACCCCTTACCACAAAGGGGAAGAACGTCACCGAAGGGAGGAAGCGAGCCGGACAGCGGGTGCGCCGACAAGGTCTCGGCCAGAGAGGGGGGTGTATCGGCTGGATGGAGGGTAAGTGAGGGGGGAAAGGCGCCAGTAAGAGGAGTCCAGTTGGATGTGTGCCGGAAAGAGGAGCCCGGCTGGGTGGAGGTTCGGCCGAAGTAGGCAAGGGGGGTCGTCAGATCTGGTGTGGTTCGACGGTGTGAGGTCGGCGTGAGGGTGAGGTCGGTGCGACGAGGGAGGGTCGTGAGGAGGGACCGACGCTGGGGAGAGCGGTTGGGAGAGGTCTAGGCAAGCTCGGAGGTAGCGGTGAGGGAGTGATGTTGGTCGGGACTTGCAGGGGGCGGCGAGAGGTGGTGTGCGGGAGGCATTGCACATGGGAAAAACCGAGGAAGGGGGTTGGGCACGGTGCAGGCGGAGTGCTCGCACAGGGGAAAGGCAGGGGAAAAAAAGTGGGGGACACCGCGGGACTAGGGTAGCTATGGTTTTTTTTCTTTTCATTCTTATAATAATAATAACTTTAATAAAAATAAAATAATAGTAAAAATAATTCTTTTAATAATAGGAATTTCTTTAATAATAATAATAATAATAACAACAACTTTAATAAAAATATAATAATGATAATAATGACTATATAAATAATATATATAATAATGATGAAATAATTATTTTAATAATAAATAATAGTATTAATTTTAGGTTTATTGCTTCTAAATAAAACATATATATATATATATATATTTAACCACCATTTTCATTAATCATAAAACTTTTAGTTTGCCCTGCATATCGAGCGGGTAGCGCGGTGACCAAGGTGTCGTTGTACGGCCCCTCGACCGTGTTCTGCTCGAGCACAGATGCCGCCAAACACACATACGTGCGCTTTTATCAAAAACTCAAGGTTTTAACCATGGCTCACCCAAAAACCTGACCCGAGTCATAACCAAAGGAAAATTTAAACTCAGGCATGACGATTATTTCCACCATAACGCTTTCCGCCCCCAGAAAGCCATAACAAGATCAAAACCAAAAACAAGAACTGACATTACTTTACAACTCAAAGATATCTCTAAAGAATGACAACAAAGAGATCCCGAAACACTCCCAAAAAGGGAGAGATAAACCAGAAGAACTCATGTGACAGAAACGAACTGCCGCTAAGTGTCACCCGCCCCCAAAAGTGTGACCACCTCCAATTGATCGCTTCAAGGGACATAGAACTTTCACAATGGTAAATCCAGGCCCAACATACACACGCCTTAAACACCATTAAATAGAACTCAACCATTTCTTCCATCCTCAATTAAACCTTAAAACACGACATCCGGAACAACACCAAGAAAAACACAACGACCCTCTTGAAACCAAAAAACAATTTAAAACCACGTCCAACGAGTACCTCTTAAAACCTTACTCCAATATGACACTGGAACTATCACACCCCAACTCTTAAAAAAAGGAGAAAATAGAATTAGGCGGTTCTACACGAGACCACCCACCACCAAACCAAAACCCGAAACGAAACTGGGATATTGACACGAGAGGTATGAATGGACTCCCCACCATAGGAAACAAGCCAAACTGAATTCAACGAGACCCTCGATTGGTCTCCCCACCATAAGGACTGTTGAGATTAATCAAACTCAGAGACTTTTGCACGGGCTAGAAACCCCACCATAATGGGAGGGGCGGGAAGGGAAGGACCCAACTGATAGAGTATCAAAACTACCGCCATCGCTACACTAACAACTTCACACCCTCAAAAGAACACGAACCATGACACACTAAAGACAAGGATTAAATCAAGAACTTTTTACGCTGCTGGGGTTCTCCTAACTATGCGCCATCTTCACTCCAGGACCTAAGGCTGGAGCTCTGATGATTGATGCATCTCCTGCCTCGCAGTCAGGCCTCAAAAACCCCCAAACACCACACACGAACCAGAATTTTACCAAACACACTTCTATTCAAAATAAAGGTTTCAAGGAGGTTTAACAATAACCATTCTTACAACTGAAGGAAAATAAACACCACAAAATTCTACAGGTGACGACTACTACATCCAAGAAACACTATAAAGAGAAACCCTCAAACTGATCCCCAAACATCGCCCTACCCCTACTGACGGGCTGAGGTGACCTTCAACGAGCCAAGTCTGGATTCAACGCGCTTCTTGGAAACACCTCGACAGAATCACTGCAAGTGACCCAAACGTCTACAGGTGTGGCAGGGTCTCGGAGCACTCGGGCATGTCGGTCTCTTGTGACCCCGCCTATCACACTGGTGACAGATCATGACATTGTGCTGTGAAGAACATGACTGAAGGTCTGAAGGCCACTTGATCCCTCTACCAGCACTACCGGCATCAAATCGCTTCTCATTCTTCTTATCACAATCCTCTACACTTCTTCCCAAAGCTGGAGGATCCCCCCCCCCCTCAAGTCCTCTTGTTAACCCAATTTCAGCCAAAAAGGCTTGCCCCACAACATCCGAGAAGGTAATTAGGTTGAACACTTCCACTTTCGACCGTAGTTTAGGTCGGAGTCCAGTCTCAAATTGCTGAGCCTTCCCGTGGTCATTTGCAACAAACTACTGATCATATGGAACTAGGCCTATGAAACGTCGATAGAATTCCAGTACTGATTCAACGCCCTATTGAAGACAACACAACTCCATCCTCTTCCTTAGCTTTGTCAACTCAGAGAAGTGTTGTTGGATGAATGATGACTTGAAAAACTCCCATGTTAGATCTTTTCGAGGTTTATTCCAAGATACAGACTTCCACCATTTCCAGGTTGGACCTTCAAGCATAAAGGCAGCCAACTTCACCTTTAACGACTCAGGCAACCCAATGAAACTGAACTTTCTCTCAATCTTCTACAACCACTCCTCTACCTCAAGAGGATCTGATTGACCAAAAAAGAGTGGGGGACTCAACTTCCAGAATTCCAGAACATAGTCTATAGGTTTATCAACTAGAGCGTTTGTCAAAGGTGCACCACCCAAAGTTGCACCGTGGGAACCCATAGGATCTTCCTGGGGGTAGGCACTAAGCAACAAAGAAACAAGGATCTTGATCAAAACAAGGTCATTAAATTTTAACTTTTCACAATTCTAAAACAAAGCTTTACAAAAAAAATTTATAAATGTGACAGATCCAAACAATTCACAAGGGGAAACAAGTGTTAGTGGGTGACTTGGACACATTGTTGGCGGCCATATGCCAGTCCCGCCACCGTCATGAAGAGCATTATAGGGAAATGTCTCCAGCTCCACACGGCTTGCCAAATCCTATGATCTCACATAGGCTACTTCCCAACTCCCTTTTTATCTCCCAATAACAAAACAAACAAAAAGTACCAAAAGACATCGACAACCCGGACATCCCATGGTAACCCGAGGTTCGGAACGAGCAAGGGTGCATGACGTCCTTCCCGTACCTTCGCCCTGAGCCCCGAAAATCCTACTCCTTCTACCATGACAACCCTAAATAACAATGGGCACTCTAAAAAGTAAGGTCTACTAAAAATATAACCTCCTCTAATACCATTTTGTCACGAACCAACCCGGGTCGACCCTAAACTGGTCACCCGAGTCGGTCTGTGGCAAGGCCCGAGAGGCGTTCTCGATCCTCCCGGGATGGCGACAAGCGTCAGGGCATCAACAGAGAGCAAGTGGGAATGATTTCACCCGATGAAAATAAATAAGGTAGTGGAAAGAAAATAAAACAATGTAAAGTAAATGAACAACACGAAAAAGAAAGAACGACCAACAACAACACACTAACCTGACCACAACCTGAAACTCCTCGTGACCTCAAGTGTCACTCTCCAAACCACAACTAAGTCTCACCCACGATGAACAAGATCGATTCAAACCTGTGACAAAATTGAAAAAAAAACAGGAAAAACACTATAGGCACGAGTATTAAAACTTAGTAGGCGTGCCCAACAAACTATTACCAAAGCACTACCTTTAAATAAAGAATTTACCAATCCCAGGTTTGAACTAAATTATATAAAAAATGGGTTTCCACACACACTTTCATTTCCAAAACAAGTAATAGTCCATTGCCCTTATTAATTTAAAAACAAGTTTAATGTTTGAAAGGAACAGGTGCATCGCATTTTAAAACATTTTTTTGCGAACAATTTAGAAATCTAAGTTTTAGTTGTTAGTCAAAAGCAAAACCACACACAACACACAACACACACTAAGGACAATGGAAAAAGTGGCACACAGAGGCCAGCAACCGAACTAGACCTCTCCATCATCCGCCACATACAAATAAACACTAAAGAAAACATGGGTCGAACCTAGGAGCTCATGAACAATCCAGAACATACTATACATGTGACTCATCCTGAAGGCATGCCTACTCTCGATGTCGTCATAACGCCCTAACGCCCAACCGTCGCCCTAACTGCCCAGGTCAAGGGGCCCAATTCCATAGCAATAATAACAAAACACCTCTCTGATATGGGCCACTAGCCAGTGCGTAATCTAAACTAGTGCAACAATCGTTCTCAGAAGATTCACTTACTATGTCAGGTTCTCATGTCAACACATGCAATAAAAATGGGTGAGTCAACAATGTCAAGCAACCAGTCACGATGCACAAACATTACACACAACTCATGCAACCAACGTACACAAAAGGATCATACGTGAGTCACCTCAAAGAAAGTTTTCCAAAATAATTTATTTTATCAAAGTGTCAAACGGGCCTTAACCAACTTTAAAGAAAAACCTCATTTCTCAAGAGAACCAAAACGCTTACTCACACATGAGAAGAAATCATTTATCATTAAACCAGAACTACACTTGATATTCTGTGAATTATGTTCAAGGGCCAAACGAGCATTCTTTCACTATTGTGCGTCCACTCATCAAGAAAATATTTTAAGTGTCGTGTATAAAATAAACAACTCTTTTTACATCTTGTAATTACTCCAAAATTAATTATCTAATACTATTTCTCATTTATTAAAATTAATATAATATCAAGAAATTAATACATTTTAAATTTGAAAGGTGAGCGTAGTGGGGGACCTACCTCAACTCACAAACCAGTCACGATGACGCGACACGCCTCGCACGGGCGCGCAAGCATGCACAAGCTGACGATCGCAGGACCGTGGAAAAAATCTTGTCAACGCGCTGCAACTGCAAAGGTAACTAAAATACATAAACACAGACTTAAACCAATTCAAATGAATAAACAACGCAAACACCACCTCGATATGTTTTCAACACACAAATTGCACCATCTGCACTATTTAATAAACCACTTTAAAATTCGCAATGTGTTTACAAGAACCACACCACGCCATAATAATTCATTGATCATTTTAAAGAGCCACCGTGCCATTTCAAGGAAACAATAGAGTGAAAAACCAGACAAAAGCACACGATACGTTGAAATATACATTTAAAAGCACATGCGCCTAAACACATTTTTCAAAACCAGGCCCGTGACATCAAAATTATTTAATGAATTATCTAAAAATTCATAAAACTATTTTGAGTAGTATACCGCGGTTTTGCACAGACAAAACCAACTCAAAACCACATAAACAGTTTGATATAACCCTTACACCATTTATAAAACACCTTTGCACCATTCAGATAATATAATAAACCATAAATAAAATTTTAAAAAACAATTTTTTAAAAAATAACAAGGCTTTACCCACTAAACTCACACAAAACCTTCTTTTATGACCAAACGTACACAACGCCACATCAAAAACACAATTAGAACCACTTGAGTAGATTAATAAACTAACTACACAATTAAATAAACCATTTTAACAATTAACCAACCCACTAAGAAAATTTATTAAACAATTTCAAAATGTGTTGCATGACTCAAAATATCAAGAACTCACTCAAAACTTCTTTTATAACTAAACACACATTGATGTCGCACCAAAACACAACTACAACCCTTGCACATTTTAATAAACCAATAACACAGTTTATAAAACACTAAAAATGGATCAACATGGGTTTCCAAAGATCAAAACACTCGTATCACAAAACCACGATGCTAAACACATCAAAACATATTAAACTTCAAGTAAAACTATATTCATACCAAGCAAACTGGCCAATGAATATACTAAATTAATTAAATGGGCGAATTAATTCAACAAACAATACTTATAGGCGGAATCACCTACCTCAAACGTGGACGAATCTCCCGAAACCGGTGTGGAACCTCGTTCGTACCACAACTGCACCAATGAGAAGCCAAAAACACCCTACGGAATAAGTTCGACACAAAAATTATGATTTAATCCGAAAATAACAAACCCTCAACCAAGGAGAACACCAAAATAAAAATCCCTTTCCACAAAGGGAAGAACGTCGCCGGAGGGAGGAAGCGAGCCGGACAGCGGGTGCACCGGCAAGGTCTCATCCGAAAAGGGGGGGTGTCGGCTGGACGGAGGGTAAGCGAGGGGGGGAAAGGAGCCGGTAAGAGGAGGCAGGTTGGATGTGCGTCGGAAAGAGGAGCCTGGTTGGGCGGAGGTTCGGCCGGAGTAGGCAAGGGGGGTCGTCGGATCCGGTGTGGTTGGGCGGTGCGAGGCCGGCGTGAGGCCGAGGTCGACGCGACGAGGGAGGGTCGCGAGGAGGGAACAACGCTGGGGAGAGCCGCTGGGCAAGGTCTGGGCGAGCTCGGAGGTAGCGGTGAGGGGGGGGGGGGTGATGTTGGTCGGGACTTGCAGGGGGCGACAAGAGGCGGTGTGCAGGAGGCGCTGCGCAGGGGAAAAACTGGGGAAAGGGGCTGGGCATGGCGCAAGCGGAGCGCTCGCGCATGGGAAAGGTAGGGGGAAAAGGGGGGGATACCGCGGGACTAGGGTAGCAAGGTTTTTTTTCTTTTCATTCTTATAATAATAATATTATTAATAATAATAACTTTAATAAAAATAAAATAATAGTAAAAATAATTCTTTTAATAATAGAAATTTCTTTAATAATAATAATAATAATAACTTTAATAAAAATATAATAATGATAATAATGAATATATAAAAAAATAATGATGAAATAATTATTTTAATAATAAATAATAGTATTAATTTTAGAGTTATTGCTTCTAAATAAAACACACACACATATATACATTTAACCACCATTTTCATTAATCATAAAACTTTTAGTTTGCCCCGCATACCGGATGGGTAGCGCGGTGACCAAGGTGTCGTTGTACGGCCCCTCGACCGTGTTCTGCTCGAGCACAGACACCGCCAAACACACACACGTGCGCTTTTCTCAAAAACTCGTGGTTTTAACCACAACTCACCCAAAAACCCGACCCGAGTCATAACCAAAGGAAAATTTAAACCCGGGCGTGACACTTTTACTATAAGAGAGTTGAAACTTCAAAGATAAATATCGTGCACTACCACCAGATCTACAAAGGGAAACAACTAGAATAGAATCTCCAAGTGGAGATTTCCACTTTTAAAGCTGCAAATCATTGTTGGAGATTTGCAACATCATTACATTTTGTTGGATTGTAAGGATAACAACCTTAACAAACATATTAGTGCATCATGTCGGGCCTTATACTATACCAAACTTCAAGCTTTGTAGAAAAGTATTGTGCACTATCACTGGTTCAACAAAGGGAATCAGGTACACTAGAATCCCCATCTGGAAATTTCCAATTCCGATCCTACAAATCTCCTAAAGGGAATTTGCAAGATGAATCGCATTCCAAACTTCAAACTTGCTAACACATATCTACCAAACTAGAAGTGAAAAAAGGAAGACTTAATAGTTTCAAATTCGACAAATTCCATCAAAGAACAAGTTTTTACATTACACATTCAGAACCCTAACAATTACAAGATTTTGATTAAAACAACAACCAAAAGTATAAGTATAACAATGACAAGTAAACATATTGTCAACTTCATCTTTATCCCATCAGCTTGAAACTCTATCTCCATAACTTTATATTGCATGTTTTTAAGAACATTCATCTGGCGTTCCATCTGTGACTGCCATTGGACTGTAATTACGTCATCTTTGTTGCATGTCCAACTTTCAAATTCACGCGGTGGTTCTAACCACTTGAAAAAACTACATTTCTTACTTTCACAGGTAGAAAATAATCTATTTGGATTCCTCTCAGTCTTTGATATATTTATGGACGCTTGCTTTCCACAATTGCAGTTCTCATGTCATGCTCTAATCACACCACTTGCATAACTCTCTGCAACCACGTATTCTAAAGAAAACTTTCAACAAGCCCATTTATAATTTCTACAGGAAATGAAGTACTTGTATTGTTTACTATGTAACGATAAACATTTCGCAAAAAAGAATGTTCATCGTCTCCAGGTAGGCAACATAAATGAACACCAAGTATTTCAGGAAAACGTATACATTATAAACTATAATTGTAGCATATGCCTGCTAAAAATATCACAAAGTGACCATAAGTAATAGTTTATATGGTAAATATCAGAAGAAGTCATCTTTGGCTGTTGAATCCCCAAATCCTTAAATTTCTCCTTTCTGTGGTAGTGATGAACGACGGTCACCGAAGAATGAGACGAAACATTATCGCACCGTCACTCCGGAAGTCCATCGAAATCCTAATGACGAATTAACGACGAACGCTAGAGGAGAATGATCCCAAATCCAAATCCGAAGCAGGTGAGACGAAATCCAGAGATCGATTTGGTTATGATTTCTCGAGATAATGGACCCCCGATTCCGGAAGGCGGTAAAACGAAAAAGAAAAATACAGGAATACAAACATTAAATCGAACGACTACACTGGAATTGAGACACGTGACACAATCACAAGACACAAATTAACCCACCTATTCAGATGGGAAATGGAGACAATGTTAATCCATGGATCATGTGGGTTGTAGCAAAGTGATGTGGAAGTTTTACCCAATTATAGATAAATCTCCCTTGATGTAATTGGTTTCAATAAATCTAAATTTTGTTTCAATCAATAACTGGAATATTTTTAATTTGAGATCCGATTATAAACTTGATAATTCAAAATACTCGTGCGATGATTTCCCTCCTAAATTTTCATCTCATCCAGATTCTCCCCCCCCCCTCCGTTATCTCCTCACCATCACCGCTTCACCTCCCCTCCGCCTCGGCCTCCCGCACCCTGCTCGTCTTCTCCACTGCATTCCACCTCCGTCTCCACCTCTGCTTTCCCGCCTCCCCCCCCTGCGGAGGCGACTCTCTGCCCATCTGCATTCCCACCTCACCACCTCTGCCTCGCCTTGTCGCCTCTGCCATGCCACCTTCGTCTCACCTTGTCGCCTCCGCCTTTGCTCACCTCGCCGCCTCCGCCACGTCGCCTCCAACTCACCTCGCCTCACCGCTTCAACCATGCCACCTCCGCCTCCGCTTCCGCCTTCGCCTCGTCGCCTCTGCCTCACCTCGCCGCCTCCACCTCGCCTCACTGCCTCCGCCTCCGCCTCCTCGCATCTGCATCTGATTTCTCATGTTGGTTAGGGTTTATTTGATTTCAGACCCCTAACCTCCCTATTTAATTTGAGATCCTGATCTAATGACACTCTGTCCCTGATCCGTAGGCGTCCGATTGCAATCTTAGGGTTTCATTGCTCCTTTCGCTCTATCACTGCTCATCCGCATTATGTCACTACATCAGGTAGGGTTTATATTTCATTTTTATCTATCTTTTAATACATCTGTGTCGTCTAATTTTTATTCCACCCCTAATAAGTAGCGTGGTTTCCAGTAATCATTCATTTTACCTTCCCTAATCACTTGCAGCAATCATCTTGATTAGGTTACCGAAAGGAAGTTTCCGATAAAAAGTTTTTGTTTACATTACAGAATATGACCTGCTATTTATTATTTTGTTCTACAATTTGTGGTTTAATTGGAATCTATTTAAATCTATTATGAAATCAATTTAATTCTAATTCGGGATTTAAGGATGTCCAAAATGTACATTTCTTGGCCTATGCAGAATATGCGAGTAACAATTCATGTTATCTAGGTCAAATACACAGGCAAAAATTTCATAATGATTGTTGTCATGCCTCTATTCCCGGTTAAGGATTATGTGGTAATCCTTTTATGCTTTTCTAGAGGTTACCTGTATATTACACATTAGAAGGCTTTTGGTGGATACTTTAAGAGGAACCGAGCGCATTGATGTATTGTGTTCGATAATATATGATGTAATTATCTTTATCCACTACACTCCCTATAATTTCCTAAATGTTGTCATGCCTTTATTCTCTGGTTGTACATAGTATTTTGCTTTATAGGATTTGGTGTTTTCATTGTTCATGACTAACAATTTTCCTTTCTCATTATCATTGGGTTGTACTTTCTCATTATCATTGACTAAATGTAATTATCTTTATCCACTACACTTGCCGTTCATTTGTTGTTTTTTCATTTTGAAATTCCAGTTTGATGTCACTTTCCTTGTTATTAAATGCTCCATAATGAGCCTTGATGCCATGGATATAAGAAGAGAGCAACTCCTTGATCGCAATGAAATACACAGTGTTCCATATTTTGTGTAGAAGAGGTTCATTTCCCTTTAATTCCAAATTATGTGATAGTTATTTAAGTTGGTCACAACATTAAAAATTAGAAGCCACTACTGTTAATTTATCATGAACATCATGTCATTATTTTTATTATTAATATTCTCACGCGGGTGGCCTTTTTAGCAATCATATCCTTTTTTTGATATTATATGGATTTTATCTGTAATTGTATATAGACCCCTCTCTTCAATTTAGAATAAAATTGATGGTGCTCGGAATAAGGATATAACTAGAAACACTTTATCTCGCCACAACTGCCATTCTTGGAGTTGTGCCATCCAGGTATGGATAAATTCAATATGTTTGGTATTCTTCATCCAATTTCTATCATTTCTATTCCACTATTGCAAATTGAAATAGACCTAACTTGTGTATGTACTTCGATTACCATTACATGTATACAGTTTGATATTTACATGTGTTTATCTTACCAAAATAGTGTTGATACTTCTGCTTCTATTATATTAATGGTAATGTTCTTAGATTACATGTCGCATCAAAAAGTTACAGCAGTTCTCAGACTATAATGAGAACGTCAAGATACTATGACATTAATCTTAAAGTTATGTCTTATGATTCAGAGACATCATATTGACATGACACATATAATGTGCGACCATCAAGTGCTGGAGGCTCATAAACATTAATAATTCTCATGAAATTCACACTTGGTGATCTCGAGTAGATGAAATCATGATGACAAACCCGTCAATAAGAACATCACATGTTTCGAGTATCATTGGTTCCTATCTACGAACATGTGTATCAATTTCCTGACTTGAGATCGTTATCAATGTGTACCATTTGATCGCGTACTTTGATGCAAGAAAAAAACCATGACATTAAAGTTGTGACAATGTAGCTTGTGTTAGGTACGTCTTTGGTGGTATGACATTGGTTGAATGGTCAGATAGAGTCTGTTGTTTTCAAGTTGAGGAAGAGATATCTTGGGCCTAATTGATCAGGATGATAATAACTTCATTAACTCTATGGTCATGGTAGAAGAAGGTAAGTCCATCCAGTTAGGTCAACAAGTTATAAATTAAGAATGGATTATGACACAAGTTGTGTATCCCGCTTTATGAGATATCGTGAGACAAAGAGATTATATTACCCAGTGTGTGTTCGTAGGATGATTGTTGTTACTATGACTATTCCTTATCTCTTTAAGGGTCTTGATGATTTTCTTGTCTCCACTCTTGGTCTGTGAATAATATTCACTGTTATCGAGATAAGGGCCTAGAGAACCACACATAATAGCGTATTCAAGAGTCTTCTATGAGAATAGGACATGGTGGGCCCCGCCATGAGGTCCGAGTTTTGTCCGAGAATAAATGATCACCAAAAAATAAATAAATTCATTATTATTTAAGTATAGAATAATTGTGTTGAATTTATTTAATTAAATTATTCACAAGGTATTATGTGAATACATGAAAAATATTATATGAATGAATATTATTTAAATATTCAAGGTTCGTTTCATATTGCGGGAATTATGAGTCAAGTTAATAATTCAGTTTTATCATGTAATATATTTATTGTATATTACAAGTAGGTGATAAAATATAAATGATGTTTATGAAGCATTTAGTTCTTCATAGTGTGTCATTTATTGCTTATAAAGAGGGCCTTGGATATACGAGGGTCAGGGAACCCTTTCCAGGCATTTTACCTCCATTATATAAGCATAAGAGAGACTCTCATTTTGATGACTATTCATCTAATCAGAATTGAGAGATTCTCTCTCCTCTCGCAATCAAGATAGAGAAAGTCACTGTCCGAGCAATCGATCCAAGGCACCTATCGACATCCTTTATTTGAAATACAAAAAAAGATCCAAATAGTAAGCTTCCCAAATAAGCTTCATCGACTACCTCCTACGCGCATCAACCCTTTTCGTGCTAATATCGCCTTCTTGACTGCTGCCTGCCTGCAACCGCCTCCTCCTGGTGACCACCCTTTCGTCGCAGCCAGGTCGCACCAATCGCCGGTTTTAGTCGAGCCCGTCGGCCATCGCTGGTCATGCCGTCGACCACTGTGCCTCGTCAGTTGCTCCTCCCTTGGACATCGTTGCGTGCGACCGTAATGGTACCATTATAGCATCCCACCTTTTTAACACAACTTTTCATTACATTTTACATTCAGAGGATCTTTAAAGTCTAGTGTCTTGGAAATCAGGAACATAAAACATGAAAACATAAAACATTCTTCTAATCCACTTGTACGACTTCATCATAAGTTCATCCTAAGTACAATTATTGCATCTCTTAACCTGTAGACATATATCAAAGGAAATTGTGAGCATAAGGCCCAGTAAGAAAAGTAAGGGAATCAGTTTACTTGTGATATCAATAAGAACTTAATGAAAAACATAAAGACATGAGCAATGGAAGTAGAGACATAACATAACGAAAAGAACTTGAACCATAACTTGAATATGTGGCTACAACATTTAATTTAAACATTCATGAACATATCACCAAGGTTCATCCCCATGGTGTCATAAAAATTACCAAGGTTATTCACCAAGGTACCGTGAAACTTGTCATCTCAAGAGATTACATTCTTTACCCAATGCATTGGAGCGCTATTAGGGCACACCTTTAATATGTCTTTATTTTCATGTGAGCCACATATATCATAATCATAAATTTCATAAATAACCCATAGAGAGTAAAATTAATGGGTTTCACTTCAAAATCGCGACGTTTTAAAAATGCTTAAAAATAAGATCATTATGTCATTTATAACCCATGAAAAAGGAGAGAGAGTTATATGTATGTCAATTCCAGAATCAAATAGATCAATATTATGTCTTGATGAATACCCCTGTAAATGAAATAGGTTTGGGTATTCACAAAAATAAGATAATTTTTGAGAAAAAAAGAGATGTTTTGAGACGAAAATTCTGCAGCATAATGACTATATAACATGGTTTTAGAAAACGTTGAAAAAAAGGGGACAAGAGTCACCCACTCATAAAAAACTCATAATACAGTATGAGTACAACATAAAAAGAAATAAGATCATGATATGAATATTTGAAGGAAATATCATATGAAAATGAAACTCGAAAGAAAAGAGAAGATGCAATTTCTTTTAAGAAAATTTGGCAGCCTAACAGCGTCAATTAAAAATTCAAAAAATTGATTGATGATAGTGGAAAGAGTCTCTCATCAATTGGAAATGAAATGGACAGTAATAAGGATATAGAAGAATATACCCCAACATAATAAGATGGAAACTAGAAGACATAACATAAAGGGAGTCATGACTTAAAAGAGGAGGGTGAACGGTTCCCTTACCCTGAAGAGTAACTACGAAAGCTCGAAGGTTGAAACCTTGGGCAGCTTGAGGACATCTTGGGAGGACTCATTGGGAGGTAAAAAGACAAGAGCTTCATTGATGGGGATTTTGGAATGAATGGAATGAGGGAATGACTTGATATTTATAGCAAAAGTGAGAGAATATTTAATTAATTTCCAAGGGACACCTCATCGGTGATATTTGCAAAACCATGAGCTTGCCCACGGTATTTTTCCATGGTATTATCCACTTGGGAAACCTCATAACATATATTACTATTCACAAATCGATCAGATTTATTAAATCATGATTACATCATCAATGATGTCATTAAACACTCGAAACTCAAAATTGTATTTTTACTATTCACCAAAAATTCATCTGTTTCAGAAAAATCCCAAAAATTCACCCTAACCTAATATCGATGCTTTGAATTCAAAAATGAATTCCATTTTATGAAAATAATTTTATAAATATTTTTAATTTAATTTTTAAATAAAATCATTATTTATAAAAAAACAACTCTAAAACTATAACTTGTTTTGTAACTCCTTGAAAAAGTAATCAAAGTCCCATAAAATTATCGTATAACCATAAGACAATAAAGTAACAATTTATGATTACATTTTATGAAAATACATTTTCATTTTAAATTATTAAATTACTCATAAAATTGTAAATAAAATATTTATGTCATACAAAAATATCAAAACTTATACTATGATCGTTTTTTCACTTTTAAGATGTCTAAATTGTATTTATACATTCATGGGTGAAGTTTCTATTTTTTTGGCCGATTTACTATTCATTACTATTTATAAGGGTATGCTACTATTCATACTTTACTATTCACTAAAAATCAAGTTGATTTTATTAGACTCTAAATTTTTTGATGATCACAATTGTAGAAGACCATTTTTTGAAAATCATTTCACATTATTAATTATTTAAAGTATACAAAAATATTTTAAAATACTAATTTTTCCAAAATTCATCAATAATATAGAGCTTCATCCTATATTTATCCGGACATTTGAAATCCACAAATTTAACATAATAAGAAATAATAATTTTATTTATACCAAGGGATTATAAAAAGTATCTAATGCCTTGTTACATAGCCCCTTATAACACCTGCATAAGACCTAAGTATAAGGTGTGCTATGATGCTAGAATCTTGAGGCGGTTCAGACAACATTGCCCGAGTGGTAATTTCTATCAGCTTGAACTTCTTCGTTAGGCGATTTCGTTCAAGCTTCACATGTTGGAGTTCGGCTTGGGCTTGGTCCAGAGCAAAGCCCAGTGAAGCCACCTCCTTCCCAAGCTCTGACAGATGAGCTTCGTACGACCTGAGTCTACTGGATGAGGTCATCAACTCTTTTTTCTGTATTAATTAACCAAGATCACTTGTATTTATAAACAATAATTGTAACGTTACGAGTTTATTTTTCAATAGTCATATTGACCAACAATCATATAACAATCGAAACCCAATGGTATCACTTTATTAATTAAAGGATATAGTTTTGTGGAGTATAAAATGAAATAACACACAAATTTAGGAAACAAATATTATTCAAAAGTTTGGGTCGTTACAACCATCCTCTCAGCCACAACTTCTACTCAGTGTTGCCCCTCCTACGAACCCCTTCCGTGACTGCCCCCTCACAGTCTCCCTGGAATCGGGCCCGATCGACCAACCCACTAGCCACACCAGGTCGGGGCAGATCCTACCCGACCTGTAACGAGTTTGGATAGGGCTTGCTTGACGCGAGACGATCGGGGTGACCCAATCTTTACAACGTTTGGTGGTGGATGAAGGATATGGTTTGGGGATAAGTGGCATATGATGGTATGGATAGTAAAAACAAGTAGTCAACCAATGCTATAAGGAGTGTGACCCACTACTTAGATAATACACTCAGGGGAGGAATGTGATTGTCTATCCACACAACAACGCACTTGGATTGAGACACATAATTGAGGAATTTGTGATCTTAGATTACCAACCTAACTTGTAGATTGATAAAATGAGAATTCACAAGAGTAAGAGGAAAAAATCGAAACAATCCTCACGCAATGGAGAGAAACAAAACATATACTCCATATTACAATCTTGAATGCCAATACAAGTTCCATGGGGGTGGCTATTTATAGCCCAAGGAGAGATACAATAGTCAAGGGTCTAATACCCTAAAGTCATAAAGGCTAAACCTACCTTGTCCCCTAAGTAAAAAAGATAAAGCCCAAGGAAGACTTTCCAGAAAAGGAGCACACCAATATTGACTTTGAGGAATCACATAGATCCAAAAGTGTAGATCTTGACTTTGATTCCATAACACACTGGAATTGACTTTCTTGTCCCCATTGATGACTTTGGGGATTCTCTACAGTGGAAGAACTTCTAAATTCATGAAACCATTTGTCCTAGGATTTATGCATCTCATTTGGGCTTAAATAAGAGTGATAATAAGCCCATTTGCCACTTCCATGCATGCAACTTGGGTTTAGGCCTTTTAATGTTGCAAAATGGAATCTTGTTGCTACTTCTAGTCTCTTTAATCTTCCTTGCATCACTGAGCCTTGCAACTCCAACTCCGCACATGCCATCAAGTTAATGTCATCCATTGGTTTCACATCATCCCCCCTCTTGAAAAGGAGTTGTTCTCAACTCTTCATCATCTACATCCAAATATGAGGAAATATTAGAAACACTAACTTTGAAAATTGTATCATACTCACCTTGCAATGTTATCTTGTAATCAATCATATCAAGCATTAAGTATGGTACATCTCTATATATCTTGAGCTTTGA
The DNA here is from genome assembly GCA_963277665.1 of Viscum album. Taxonomy (NCBI): domain Eukaryota; kingdom Viridiplantae; phylum Streptophyta; class Magnoliopsida; order Santalales; family Viscaceae; genus Viscum; species Viscum album. The sequence continues at coordinate 707,351,816 of OY728147.1, read as the reverse complement.
ATTCCATTTCTTTTGAAGCCACTCCAGCATCTCTGATTTCTCATGGTGTTGCTTAACATGCTGTTTTCCTTCCATATTCCTACTTTCCTGCAAAGGAAATGAAACTTGATCAATAGTGGTAAGGTGGATAAAGGATTGGAAGGAGTGCTTACCACATGTGGAGTCTTCTTACAAAAGGGAGATCACTATATAACTCAATTTTATCCAACTGGAACTCTTTTAGTATTTATAAAGAGGTAATGATATTTAACAAAGAAGGTGTTAAATGGTTAGTGTTTAGCATTGCCTCTTTTTACATTAGTACTTAGGTTTTCCATGAAATCAAAGCTTCATTAACTTCTCTCTCCTCTATCATCACATTTTTCCACTCAATGACTTCTCTTTTCCCTCTTGATTTGTGAAACTCGATATCTTTTCTTCTCTCATTCTCAATAATCCGCTCATTCTCATCTTTTTTCTTCTCCCTAATATTTTCACAATCACTCATTTTTTTCTTTTCCCTTAAGATACGGTCTTACAAAATTTGTTTGGGACATGGGGTTGAGGGTTATAGGTTTTCCTCAGAGTACATATGAGTGATGATTTAGAAAACCATCACGTGTCACACGCCAACCATGTTGCCATGGACGACTTAGAAGTAAGTGGCACGCCTTCATTGATACCACATAATATAGTACCTTAACATTATACTTGACAATGAAAAATAAGACTATCACCTATTTGGTGACCTTTAACTCTCTACAATCATTCAACCACTGAAGCCAGTTTGGTTATTAGTGCTTCAAAGCCGGGAGTCTCAACTTCTGCACCAACTCAGTGCTCGCCACATTGCAACAACTTCCCCCATCGATGATAACACTACATACCTTCCCATTGATTTAGCACCATGTATGAAAAAATTCCCCCTTTTCTCATTCTCATTAGACATCATTTGAGCACTCAAAACCCATCTTGTGATGAGAATATCACCTTATTCTGCAAATTCCCCATTATCAATTTTCGGGGAATCCTCCACCTCTTCCTCCGAGCTCTCTCCATCAGTTTCCCATTCTCGATACTTATTGATGGTCATGGCATGTCGGTTTGGGCATTCACTATCAATGTGAGCTCTTCCTTGATATTTAAAACACCGAATATCTCAATTCTTCATTTTGTTACCCTTAAAAGTAGGTTTCTTAAGTGGAAAAATTACCTCATCACTTTTGCGATCAACCACCTCTTTCAGCATTGATGATTCTCTAATCTCATTCCTTGAATTTCTCCATGGAGTGAACGAGGTAGTGGGTTTACTCATATTTATTCTCCTTTCAATTTGTTGCTCGATCTTGGTGGCTTGGTGGATTATATCTTGTATCTCCACATGGTGGGACATCTCTACTTGATCAACAATCTCTTGATTGAGCCAATGTAAAAACTATTCCATGGTTGCCTTCAGATACTACTCAATGTTTGCTCGGATCATGGAAATTTTCATCTCTTTGTAGTAATCGTCAATACTATTACTCCCTTGGGCGAGGCATTGAAGTTTGTTTTGGAGATCTCTATGGTAGTGTGAGGGAATAAACCCATTTCGCATGACAAACTTCATGACGTCCCAAGTGTTGACGGGATGTCCGCCATATATAACCCTCTCCTTTTGCATTTTATCCCACCAAATTAAAGAATAATCAGAAAATTCAAGAGAAGAAAGTTTTACCTTTTTTCTTCAGAATATGAATAGCATGAAAAAACATTCTCGATCCACATCTCCCTCTCAAGTATGCTTCCATATCACTTTTTCCTTGAAACAAATGGACTTTCACCTTGATCCCGTTAAGTAGGTCATCAGCATGTGGTCTCCTTTGGACTCCTCTAAATTGTCGGTACAACCTCCTCCTTTGTGGGACATCCTTGGAATCACCATCAAAGTTTTCCATCTCCTCCATGATGTGGGGGCAACGTGGTGCTGGAGCGTGTCATGGGTTATCATGGATCATCCTCGGGCTTTGTTGATTCTTTAAGCTGTCAATCCTCTAATGCAGAACCTCCAACTTCCTATCAAGAAGCTTCTTTAAATGGCTCACCAAATCTTGCATTTAGAGTGGCATAACTTCCTGTATGAGAGATCTACTTCGAGTTTCTTCATCGCTAGCATGGAAAATTCTCTTCCCATGATCTTTTGCCATGATATGTAACACAAACACAAACACACATAGGGAGAAACACACACAATGATACACACAATCACTCACACATGTGAGATTTACAAAAACATGCACACAAGATGTACACATTCTCACACACAAGGACACACACACACACACAAGTTGTACACATGCACACAAGGATACACACTCACACACACAATATTTTCACACACACAAAAGATGTACACACTCACACTCACACTCACACTCACACTCATACTCACACTCACACACATAAGATGTACACACTCACACACACAAGAATACACACCCACACACACAAGTTGTACACACTCACACACACAAGAATACACACTCAAGAATATTTTTTTTATTTCTCTCTACACTCAACACTCAATTCAAATCCCAAGCTCTTATGAAATATAATACCTTATTTGGGGAAATCACATGCCACCAAACTTTCCCAAATCAAGATTGTGTTGGGGAATGGTTTAACACAACCCGTTTGAGTGGTAAGGGGCTATAAAATGGTAAAGGGTGAAAAAGAGGGTATAAAATGGGTACAATGTGGAAAAGGGGTAGAAATGTGGTATATGGATTTTACCCGATTGTGTAATATAAGAAAAATTAATAACAATATGATCCAAATATGATATGGCGATGAAGTAAAATGATGGAGACAATGATGTATGGAAAGAGAAAGTGCTAATAATGTAAAGCACAAAGGGGTGAAAAGTAATTTTATCCACTATTTTTCGTCAAATCTTCCCAAAAAGATTTGTATTTAGTGTTTTAAAGAACAAGATGATGAATGGAGAGTAAGATTTTTTTTTGAAATCTCTCAAAGAAAGGATGTTCTTAGTTTTTAAATCCAAAAAATGATGAGTTGAGAGAATTTTATTTTTTTTGAATTTTTTTCAGATATAAATCACATATAGCGAATCAAAAGTGAAATGAAGGTGGATGAATAATTGGATCAATGTAAAATATTTCAATCTTGTACAACATAAGACAATTTTGGAGGTTTTAAAATAAAAAGGGTTTTTTTTTGAATAGGTGGATAATATGGAAAGATAAAAAGGGTAATAGATAAAATTATTGCAAATGAAGGGATAAATGCCTACTGTGTCAACCAGAGTTCTGATACCAACTGATGAAAGATGCTTGGGGTGACCCGATCTTCACTGCATAGGGCAGTGGATGACATATACAGTTCGAGGCTAAGTGGAGAATGATAGGTATGGATAGTAAAAGCAAGTAGTCAACCAATGCTATAAGGAGCATAACCTACTACTTAGATAACACACTCAAGGGAGGGATGTGATGACCAATCCACACAACAACACACTTAGATTGAGGTATGAAATTGGGGGATTTGTGATCTTGAATCATCAATATAACTTATATATTGATAAGACAAGAATGCACAAGAGAAAGGGGGAAATTGAAACAATACTCACACAATGGAGAGAAACAAAGCATAAACTCTCTTACAATCTTGAATGTCAATACAAGTGCCACAAGGGTGGGTATTTATTGTCAGGGGGTGATAAAATAATCAAGGGTCTAATACTCTAAAGCCATAAAGGCTAAACCAAACTTGTCCCTTTAAAGTAAAAAAGATAAATCTTAAGGAAGTCTTTCCAAAAAATTAGCACACCAATATTTACTTTGAGGAATCACATGGATCCAAAAGTGTAGATCTTGAATTTGATTTCATAGCCCACCCATGGATGACTTTGGGGATTATATAAAGTGGATGGGCTTCTAAATTCATGCAATCATTTGTCCCGGGCTTCATACATCTCATTTGGGCTTAAATAAGAGTGATAATAAGGCTATTTGCCACTTCTATGCATGCACCTTGGGTTTGGGCCTTTTAATGTATCAAGATGGGCTCTCATTGCCTCTTGTAGTCTCTTTAATCTTCCTTGCATCATTGGGCCTTGCAACTCCAATCCAGCACATGCCATCAAGTCAATGTCATCCATTGGTTTCACATCATCGCCCCACTCGTAACACCTTGGATGGGTTCTGCCAGATCTAGAATGGGCCTGTGTAGGTCCGACCCGACCTAAAGTGGGTCTGGATGGGGTTCTAATGACCATGAAAATTTTAATATTAAAAAATTAATTTATTAATTTTTGGAATTAAAAAAAATAATTTCAATATTTTGAAAAAAATTAATTTAATTTTATCGTGCTTTTATTTTTCTTGTAAACTGGCCTTAAGCAGTGACTGACCTTGTATATCTAGTTTTATTTTATTTAATTATTTATTACAAATGCGTACGATGTTTGTAATATTTAATTAGTTTTTATTGATGGTTTTCACATCATCATTCTTTATTCAATATGTATACAGGCATGCACGTCCATTCTTATATGTATGTATATTGAGCTTCTTGAGACCTCATCGTCTTCGTGCAAGTTCATTTATACTATTGATTATGACGACGTAAGATGTGAATCACACCAAGATGATGCGATATACCAGATGAGAAGTGAAAATACTGGACTAGGGGTGATCTGCGATACGAGTTAAGATTCAACTCAGATATTATACCCCTAGGTCACAGTTGATCTATTGAGTTTAAATGGATCAACCAATATTAGATGTTGAAGACTGGTCGAATAATTTATTTCCTTTATACATTATTTATTATTTTATGAATTTTCATGTTGGTGAGAAACACATAAAATAATAAACATAAAAGATGCATAAAGACGTGATGAATGTATTCTATTAATTAATGTTCACTTGTGAGTGAAACAACATATTATGAACATAATTAATAGAAAATAATTACATTTTCCAAGAAATATAAAAACCCCTTAAATAAATAATAAGTTGTAACGCCTTCTGCCACTCAAATTTGAACAAAATTAGGTGTATGAGGTACTCGTCAACCCTAGTTTAGGATGCCTCCTATTACCAGAGAGTTTTTATAAGAGTAATGACTTGACTTAACTAATGATGGTAGTAAAGAAGTAGCCATATCTAACTTGATATCACTTTACACTATAAAAAATTGATGGTTAGTGGCGGTTATTTAGTGGTATAATGACAGTTTAAACTGCCGCTTAATTGTTTAGCGGCGGTTCATAAAACCTCTGTGTATTTCACGGTCACTAGTCAATTAGCAGTGGTTTATTTTATTTTTTGGCGGCTTTTTTAAGTGTCGTTTTGGAGTATTTAACGGAGGTTTGTTGTTTTCTAATTAAAAAAATATCCATTGGGAATATAAATAAAATAAAACAAACCACCATAAAGAATTTCATGGCAGTTATTTTTAATGGCGGTTAATCTGAACCGCCGCTAAATACATTCAGTAATATATGTGTAGCGGCGGTTACAATAAATCGCCGCTAAATCCGTTTTGATTTTTTTTAAAAATGTTTAATAAAAAACTATAAATATACAAAAACTGACATGCTATAGACTAAAACATAAATATATGATAAACCCATCATTCATACATCACACAACCACCGTAATACAAACAACCACAATCATCATAACCTAAGTCTCAGTCACCACATACATCAACCAATACCTCAGTCATCAATATATATATATAATACGTCCAAAAAACAACCCATGTCAAATATACATCCATATCACGACCTCTACTGCATCTGTCTGCCTCCATATCATCTCATCAACTGAAACCGACCACGTCATCTCATCAGCTATAACAAAAAATAAAACAAAAATTAAAACTAAACATAACAAATCAGAATTACAGTAGAATAATTGATAAAATTTTAACATACTATGGAAACTAAGAACCGTCACGACTGCCTTCTGAAAAATGATGTGGATCAGAATAGTCAACCTCCTGCCTACTGCTGGTATCTTCCACCTACAATTAAAATCAAAACATTTAGGAAAAGAAATGCGAAAGAGAAAAGACATAAAATATATTCAGAATGCTACACATAAAATGTTCTATTTTGTTAATCTAATAGAAGACATTTTAACATAAAACAAATAATATATCATGAAAAACACTTTGAAAACAGAAACATACCTATTTAAGATAAGATTGAACACTTGAAACTGAAAATGGATAAGTAAATATTCTAATTTATTTTTAAAATGATGTGCTTGAAATTTATTTAATAAACAAATTTTAAAGATTTTGATATCAAAGCATGTCCTATATTTCAAAAACAACTAAATAGTGGTTTTACCATGACTGCATATCAAATTGATGTTTTTTTCTATGGTTTTTACCATTCCACGCACATTTTAGTGTTTTAAAACACTAAAAATGTGTTTACGACCATAACGAGAAAACTGTCATTCAGAATGATGTTTTGTCGGTTCCAAAATTTCAAAATTAAATCTACGGTCGTTTTCCCCTAATTTCAGGGCAATTTGACGTTGTTTTCATGGTTTTGACCATTCCACACATGTTTTAGTGTTTTAAAACACTAAAAACGTGTTTATGGCCATAACGGGAAAACTGTCACTCGGAATGACGTACTCGGTTCCTAGATTTCTCAATTAAATCTATGATGAGTTTCCCTTGATTTCAGGACAATCTGATATTGTTTTCCTGGCTTTGATCATTCCATTCATGTTTTAGTGTTTAAAAACACTAAAAAAGCATTTACGACCATAACAAGAAAACCATCATTTAGAATGATGCACCGTCAGTTCCTACATTTCAAAATTAAATCTACAGTGGTTGTCTTATTATTTCACATCAATATGAGGTTGTTTTTCTAGTTTTGACCATTCCATGCATGCTTTAGTGTTTTAAAACACTAAAAATGTATTTACGACCATAACGGGCAAACCGTCATTCAGAATGACGTGTCGTCAGTTTCTACATTTTACAATTAAATCTACGGTTGTTTTCCCTTGATTTCAAGACAATTCGACGTCATTTTTCTAGTTTTGACCGTTCCACACACGTTTTAGCGTTTTAAAATATTAAAAACACATTTATGACCATAACGGGAAAACCACCATTCGGAATGATGTACCATCAGTTCCTACATTTCACAATTAAATTTACGGTGGTTTTCCCCTGATTTTAGGACAATCCAATGTTGTTTGTCTAGTTTTGACCGTTCCATACACATTTTAGTGTTTTAAAACACTAAAAACGTATTTACATCCATAACGGGAAAACTATCATTAGGAATGATGTGTCCTCAGTTCCTACATTTCACAATTAAATATATGGAAGTTTTCCATTTATTTCAGGGAAACCCGACATCGTTTTTCTGGTTTTGACCTCTCGACATTTGTTTTTAAAAGTCTTTGTACCTTTCATAAGTGTTACCGAGTAATTCCGAGCACACTGCCCATTGGATTGACATGTTTTCTACACGTACACGTCAAAAAAGTGGTGGTTTTCCCTTGATTTTAGGACAATACGATGTCGTTTTCTTGATTTTGACCGCTTCACGCACGTTTTAGTGTTTTAAAACACTAAAAATGCATTTACAACCATAACGAGCAAACCATCATTCGGAATGACGTGTCGTTAGTTCCTGCATTTCAAAATTAAATATACGGTATTTGTACCTTGATTTTAGGACAATCCAACATCATTTTCTTGGTTGTGTCCATTTCACTCATGTTTTAGTATTTTAAAACACTAAAAACACATTTACAACTATAATGGGAAAACCGTCATTCAGAATGATGTATCATCAGTTTATACATTTCACAATTAAATCTACGACGATTTTCCCCTGATTTTAGGACAATCCAACATTTTTTCTTGGTTTTAACCGTTTCAAGCATGTTTTTGTGTTTTAAAACACTAAAATCACGTTTATGGCCACAATGGAAAAAACGTCATTTGGAATGATGTGCTATCAATTCCTATATTTCAAAATTAAATATATGGTAGTTATACCTTGATTTCAAGACAATCCGACATCGTTTTCTTAGTTTTGACCGTTTCACGCATGTTTTAGTGTTTTAAAACACTAAAAATGCATTTACGCCCATAATGGGAAAACCATCATTCAGAATGATGTGCCGTTTGTTCCTATATTTAACAATTAAATCTACAGTCTTTGTCCCATGATTTAAGTACAATAAGACGTCGTTTTCCTAGTTTTGACCGTTCTACGCACGTTTTAGTGTTTTAAAACACTTTAAATGTGTTTACGACCATAACGAGCAAACCGCCATTTGGAATGACATGTTGTTAGTTTATACATTTCAAAATTAAATCTACAGAGGTTTTCCCCTTATTTTAGGACAATCCGACACTATTTGTCTGGTTCTGACCGTTCCATGCACGTTTTAGTATTTTAAAACACTAAAAACGCATTTAAGGCCATAACAGACAAACCATAATTCAGAATGACGTTATGTCGATTCCTACATTTCAAAATTAAACCTACAATGGTTTTCACATGATTTAAGGACAATACGACGCCGTTTGTTTGGTTTTGACCGTTCCACACACATTTTAGTTTCAAAACACTAAAAACACATTTACAACCATAACATGCAAACCGTCTTTCGGAATGATGTTCCATCAGTTATTATATTTCAAAATTAAATATATGGTGGTTTTCCCATGATTTCAGGATAATATGACATCATTTGTCTGGTTTTGACCGTTCCACGCACATTTTAGTGTTTTAAAACACTGAAAACACATATATGACCATAACGGGAAAACCGTCATTTGGAATGACGTCCCGTCAGTTCTTAAATTTCAAAATTAAATATACGGTTGTTGTCTCCTGATTTCAGGGCAATCTGACATCATTTACCTTGTTTTGAACCCCTAACACTTGTTTTTAATGTCTTCTGTACCTTTCATAAGTGTTTACTGATTCAAAACTGAGAAAACAATCTCAAATTGTTTTCAAACTCATGGATAATGATATATAATTTATTTTTTATGTATAGGAATCAATCACACGTCAATATATCCTAAGATGTGGTCGGTATAACACAAAATGTGTGTTTTCTATGTGTCATTTTAGTTTTTTTATAGATGTTGTATGTGTTCTTTGCAAAGTCCATGAGCGTGAAACGGAGTCAGGGACATCAAAATGGAAAAACATTTATAAACAAAAAAAATAACACTATAAGTATATTACAAAATCTACTCATGTCTTTTAAATTAGTTATCAATGAATATTAACTTAATACTATATTTATTTGAGAATCAAAGACCTCATTTTTCTAAGCTGTAAAAATATGCCTATAATATGTATAATTAATGGGAAAACTCACTGTCTCACAAGCAAGATGTTCAAGAATATTCCCATATATTCCTACACCATCATCGGTAGGCCCCTCGAACTCATCAAATGGAACGATAATCTTGAAGTCCTTTAGGTCCCACACATCTGCTGTGTTCATATTTGTATCCCTTCTATGATTGTCTTTATCTGTTTGAAAAATGTATTAAAAAATTAATAAAATATAAAGTTTTTTTTTTATAAAATGACATACATACCAGTAACGGTAACCCTCCAATATCCCCTAGATGGAGGGGTGACCAACTACTCCATCATCGAAGCTGAATCAGGCAGTGGACTACCAACGACATTTGGGGAAACGGTTGGCTCGCTAGTAGTCTTGGGTACAAAAGAATCACTAGGATCCATAGAAGACGACGATGATGTGGAAATGTCAGGAGTCTCAATGACAAAACAACTATTTAGAGAAGAGTAAAAGAAAAAAAAAACAGAACAAGAACACAAGGATTTACATGGTTTGAGAATAATCCCTACATCCACAGAGAGCCAAAACTTCACTATATGTTGGGAGCACAAATTATAGGGAGATTTCTTAGAGTTTCTCACTAAGGCACCCTATCCTGAAATGAGCTACAAAAAGGAGGAAGATGATCCATTATCCCACCAACCACATAGAAAGTCCGCACTACTACAGTGAAAGGTGGCCACCCAAGTCAAAAGTGCTACACCAATCCAACAAACAATAGTGGTGGCGTGGTTTGAGATTCTGATCAACTAGAATCCTGATTTTTTTTGTTCTCGACATTCTTTCATTTCAAATGTGTTGACCTCACCTGTTTTGATAATCCCAACTATGCTTTCACATACTTTGATAATCCCAATTAATGTTTATCTATATTCTAATTCACTCAATTTATGACATTCCATCTGATAATAATATTAAAATAATCCTTGAAATATGTTAATCAATGTTTATCTTTGTTTATATAAGTTTTGAAGTAATTCTAACCCAATCGGATATGTTTTGCATAAAACATATAAGTGTTAGTCACTGATCTGCGAATAGCTACTGATACAGAGCTACCGGTACTTAGTCTACCGATAGACTTAGTCTACCGATAGACAGAGTCACCGATAAGCTAAGGTCACCGATACGCAGAGCTACCGATATGTACAAGTTCACCGGTAAGCATAGAACAAGGTCACCGATACAGATAGCTACCAATAGAACAAGTCTTCCGATAGTACAGAACAGAGCTACCGATATACAGAGTCACCGATACAGAATGAAGTTACCGATACAAAGCAGATTTACCGATACAAAGCAAAGCTACCGATACAAAGCAGAGCTACCGATACAAAGCAGAGCTACCGATACAAAGCAGAGCTACCGATAGATCAAGAGCTACCGATAGAATGAAGTCACCAGTATATAAAGCTACCGATATCAGGAGCTACCGATACAAGTTCAAAGAGCTACCGATGGAAGGTCACTGTAAAGTCCACCGTACACATCTACCAACAGGAGCTACTAATGATTGACCAACCAGTCAAACTCTATACTCTCAATATTATTTATTTATTAAGCTAACGGTTACATTTGATGTTTTTAATGCAGTTAATGTTATTTAATGATATTTGTTGGCATGTCAGGGAACCGTACCTAGTACCCATGCAAAAGGTAATCATTTTTTTGCCGGAGCTGGAAGCTATAAAAGGGAAGATAAAGACCTAGCTGAAAGGCGGTGAATACAGGAAGATCATAGTAAAGGAACTAAGAAGGCACACGAAGGGTAAAAAGACAAGGGCTAAACATCATAGAAACGTGGTGAATTCACACAAGGATACATTCATACCTGGAGACCACTGGACATACACGAAGCCACTCATTCTAGAGGAGAATACAAGCTGCATCTTGAGTGAAGAACTACAACAAACCCTTCATGCACTCAGGCTGATAAGTTGAACCTGAAAACCAAGGAAGAAAACGACACTTTGTTTTTCAGACAAAAACCAGAGAAGGACTCAGAAGATTTTCTGACCAATCAAAAGAGTCAAGAGATGCACTGCCAATCACTAAAGATTTTCTAAACTCATTCATACTTACTCTAGTGATTATTTTATTTACATTTCGAGCAGTGTGTGTATCCGGTTTTTTTTACACACACACCGTCTCCTGAGCAAAGCTGGAGGATTCTTAAATCCTCATTCAAACTCTATAACTCCTTGTATCCCACTGTGGATAGTGGTAGAGGTCGAGTAAGACCTGGACAACTGTGAGCTGTTGTTTGTTTTCCCACGTAGAACTGTGGTAGAGGTCTTTGAACCTGGACAGTCTTTGCACTGTTGTTTACCCCGATCCAGGGTGTGGATCAATTTATATAAATTGTTTGAGAGGACTAAGTCTCGGTTTGAGATTGAACCTCTTGGTTACATCTGCTGTGCATTTTAGTTTAAGTCATAAGTATACTACATTTATATTACATATTCCACTGCTAGTTACTTTTAAATACAAAACTATTTTAAAGTTACTTTGATAGTTAAAATAGCAAGTGTTTATACTTATTGTAAACCAGTAAGTTAGTTTCAAAAGTTAATTTAATCTTCAGATTAAATTAACTGAGACCTAATCAATCTTTGAGAAACTAATTGAACATTTACACTCTGTATAAATTCACTACAGTTTAACTTTGTTTTAAATTGGGTGATTTGAAGAGAAATCTTTTTAACAGAAATTTTAATTGGAACTCAATTCACCCCCTCTTGAGTATCCACTCCGACCAACATTTGGTATCAGAGGTTTCTATTAATACAAGTTTTCAAAACATTCTGTTTTTCAACTGTGATTTTAGTTGCATTTTTAAAGATCTTAAATTTCTGTTAGTTCTAAATTTTATCTCTTTAATATATTTTCTAAAATATAGTTATGAACAATAGACTAGAAGGTGCTGCTACTAACATGCCACCTTTCTTTAATGGTACAAACTATGCCCAGTAGAAACTTAAGATGAAAATTCATTTGGAGAGTATGAGTTTTGATATTTGGACTGCTATATAGACTCAATATAAAATTCCATAAACTGATAGAATTACTTGGGATGAACCTACAAGACTGCTTACAATAATAATTGTAAAGCTATGAATTCCCTGTATTGTGCTTTAGGAGATGAAGAGTTTAATAGAATTTCTGCTTGTAAAACTGCTTATGAAATATGTGACACTTTGGCTATTTCCCATGAAGGAACAACCAATGTTAAAGAAATGAGATTGAATACCTATACTATTAAATATGATAATTTTAAGATGAGACATGATGAACCCATTTCTGACATGTATCTCAGGTTCAATGAGATTGTCAATACTATGAGCTCTCTTGGAAAGGCTGTTCCCGCAAAGGAACAAATTATGAGGATATTAAGATGTCTACCAGAAAGATGGAGAGACACATCTGTTTCCATTAGAGAATCATGCGACATTAGCAAACTGCCTGTTAAAGAATTAATAGGCAAGCTTATGATGTATGAGGAAGAACTTAGAGTAAATAAGGAAGAAGATGATGAACCCAAGAGAAAATCCGCGGCATTCAAGTCTACTGCTTCAAAGAGCAAAGACAAGGAGAAAATGCATGTACCTACTGAAAGTTCAAAAAGTGAAAGTTCAGACTCTGATAGTGATGCTGAAATGACTCAAATATCCAGGAGATTTAATAAGTTCTACAGGAAGAATAAATTCTTCATAAAATCAAACTACAAAGGTAAGTATGACAATAAAGGTAAGTGGAAGAAGGATTGGAAGAAATCTGATAAGGAAGATGATATAGTCTGCTATGAATGCAAGAGGAAAGGACACATCAAGGCTGACTGTCCAAAATTAAAATTCAAAAAGAAATATGATTATAAGGAAAAAAAGTACAAGAAAGCCATGAAAGCAACCCAGAGTGCTTCAGAAGGCAGCACAAGTGAATCTGAAGTTTCTGATTCTGAAAAGAATCATGCCAACATGTGCTTCATGACTAACATATCCGAGGTACCTGTTTTCCCTGTTCCAAATGATTATTATTTTGGAAATAACAGTGATTCAGATAATGATGAAAATATGTCTAAGGCTGAACTGTTTGAATACTATAACATGCTGGAAGAAACATGTAATGAACTTAAGGACAAATATAAGTCATTAAAGAAACAACATGCTCTCACTGTCAATGTTAAATCTACCTTTGATATAGAAAAGAAAAAGAATGCTCAACTATTGAAGGAAAATACTGAACTGAAAATGTCTAATGAGAAACTTAGAAAGGACTTAGAAAAGTTCACAAATGGAAAAGATACACTTACTCAAATGTTAGGTAAGAAATTTTCACCAAAATATACTACTAGTTTGGGATACCAACCTGGACAGAGACAGTTTACTAAAAATCGATTTATTCCTAAATCTGGACAAAATTCTGCTTGTTCCAGTTCTGGAAATTTGTATGCTTCAACTAGTTATTCATATGGTTATAGATCAAATAAAGTTTATCTTTCAAAGTCTATTGATTATGTAAATTATATGAGACCCATAAGACAAATCTGGGTACCTAAAGCTTTGATTGCTAACCTTTTTGGACCCAAGAAGATTTGGGTACCAAAGTCATTTTTCATCTAAACCTGTTTTGTAGGAGACCTGCTTGAAGAGTTCTCACAAGAAGGTATGGTACTTGGACAGTGGATGTTCAAGGCACATGTCTGGAGATTACTCATGCTTTAAAAGCTTAATAAAGGTTTATGGAGGCTATGTCACCTTTGGTGAAAATTCTAAAGGAAAATCATCGGCCTAGGCCAGATTGGTAACATTAATTCAGTTTTAATTTCTAAAGTTTTATTTGTTGATGGACTTAAATATAATCTGTTGAGTATTTCTCAGTTATGTGATGATGACTTTAATTTTAAGTTTGAAAATGATTCTTGTAATGTTTTTAATTCTAAGAATGTTTTAGTATTTTCTGCCTTGAGAAATGAAAATGTTTATGCTGTTGATCTGAATTCTTTAGCTAAGCAAAATGTTACTTGTTTAAATGATTTTCATAAAGAGTCTTGGCTTTGGCACAGAAGATTAGGACACTGCAACATCCATTCACTTAGAAAATTGACTAGGAAGAACTTGGTTAGATACCTACCCAAACTTGAATTCCCAAATGACAAAGTTTGTAATCCCTGTCAAAAGGGAAAGCAAAATAAAGTTTCTTTTAAATCAAAGAAAGAAGTTTTAACTTCTCAACCTCTCAAGTTGGTTCACATGGACTTGTTTGGACCTTCTAGAGTTTCTAGTTTAAATGGGAAGCACTATGTCTATGTCTTAGTGGATGACTTTTCTAGATATACTTGGATATACTTCTTAGCTCACAAAAGTGAAGCCTGTTCTTACTTTGTTAAATACTCCAAGTCTGTAGAAAACCTTAGTGGACTAAAGATTAAGACCCTGGGAAGTGATCATGGTCGTGAGTTTGAAAATCAAGAGTTTGAATCTTATTGCTCACAAAATGGCTATAGTCACAATTTCTCTGCCCCTAGGACACCTCAACAGAATGATGTAGTAGAAAGAAGAAACATAACCCTTCAAGAAATTGCAAGAACCATGCTTAATGAGTATAACCTGCCTATTTATTTTTGGGCTGAAGCTGTGAATACAACTTGTTATATTATCAATAGAGTCTTGATTAGACCTGTTCTCAAGAAGACCCCATATGAACTATGGAATAATAGAAAATCCAAAGTTAGTTACTTTAGAGTCTTTGGATGCAAAGTCTTTATCCTCAATACAAAGGATAATCTAGACAAGTTTTCTTCTAAAAGTGATGAGGGAATTTTTCTTGGTTATTCTTTAACTAGAAAAGCCTATAGAGTCTTTAACAAAAGAACCAAATGTGTGGAAGAATATGTTCACATCAAGTTTGATGAAACTGATCCACATGAGCCTAAAACCTCTCTTAAAAATCTTGAAGAAGATTTGACTGTTCTGGACCTTAATGATAAAACGAAAGAACCTGCTGTAAAAATATCCAGTTCTGGACATACTCCAGAATCTGCTTCTATAGAACCCGAACTTAGAGATGAACCATAAATTTCTAGTCCTACCTTTACTAGATCAACTAGGATTCTAAAGAATCATCCCTTGGATGCTGTTGTTGGTAATCTTGATAGAGGGACACAAACTAGAGCTTCTCTAAAAAACCAGGTTGAACATCAAACCTTTCTTTCACAACTAGAACCTAAAAATGTTAATGATGCAATCAATGATGAATTTTGGGTAATGGCTATGCAAGAAGAGTTAAATCAATTTGAAAGAAACAAAGTCTAAGAATTAGTTGATAGACCCAAGGACACTTTAACAATAGGCACTACATGGGTTTTTAGAAACAAAGTTGATGAATCTGGAAATATAGTTAGAAACAAAGCTAGGTTAGTTGCACAAGGATATAGTCAAGAGGAAGATATAGACTATGAGGAAAACTTTGCCCCTGTAGCTAGATTAGAAGCTATTAGGATCTTACTTGCCTATGCTGCTCATCTAGATTTCAAGTTATATCAAATGGATGTCCAAAGTGCTTTTCTAAATGGTTTTATAATTGAAGATGTTTTTGTTGAACAACCACCTGGATTTACTAATCCTCATTTTCCAAATCGAGTTTTTAAACTTTTTAAAGCTTTATATGGTTTAAAACAAGCTCCAAGAGCTTGGTATGATAGACTTAGTAATTTTCTTATTTCAAAAAGTTTTACTAAAGGGATTGCTGATCCAACTCTTTTTATTAAAAGAATTTCTAAATATATTTTGATAGTACAAATCTATGTTGATGATATTATTTTTGGATCTTCTAAACATGCTTTATGTACTGATTTTTCAAAAAGTATGCAAAATGAATTTGAAATGAGTTTAATGAGAGAACTCAAATATTTTCTTGGATTTCAAGTTTTTCAAAATGAAAATGGTATTATCTTGAATCAAAGTAAATATACAAAGGATCTTTTAAAATGTTTTGGTTTGGATAGTATTAAAGAAAGTGATACTCCTATGAGTACAGTCTGTAAATTGGATGCAGATGAAACTGGGAAACTAGTGGATCAAACCAATTACAGAGGTATGATTGGAAGCATACTTTACCTTACTGCTAGTTGACCAGATATTATGTTTAGTGTGTGTATGTGTGCAAGATTTCAAGCTAATCCAAAAGAATCTCATTTAGTTGCTGTTAAAATAATTTTTAAGTACCTTAAACATACTGTAAATTTAGGTTTGTTTTACCCAAAATGACAATCTTTTGAGCTAATGAGTTATTCAGATGCTGACTTTGCTAGTTGCAAGTTGGATAAAAAAATCACATCTGGAACATGTCATTTATTGGGAAAATACTTAGTATCTTGGTGTAGTAAAAAGCAGAATTCTGTAGCTTTGTCCACTGCCGAAGCAGAGTATATTGCTGCTGGTAGTTTCTATACACAAATTCTGTGGATGAAACACACTCTTTTGGACTATGGATATGATTTTAAGTATGTTTCTATCAACTGTGATAACACTAGTGCAATAAACATTTCAAAGAACCCTGTATCTCACTCTAGGACCAAACACATTGATATAAGGCACCATTTATTGAGAGATCATTACCAAAAGGGTGATATTACTCTTGAATTTATAGGTACTGAACATCAATTAGCTGGCATTTTCACCAAACCTTTAAGTTCGGATAGGTTAAGTTACATTAGACATGAGTTGGGAATGATTAACCTTGATCGATAGGTACCTCACCGATGCGATGTAACCTCACCGATGTAACCACACCGATGTAACCTCACCGATGTAACCTCACCGATGGACCTCACTGATAGGAATTCTCACCGATAAACCCTACCGATGAGTGCACTGTTTTAAACATTTGTCTGCCGCCAGAATCTGAATCGTTTTTACTTTATTTCATTTTATTTATTTATTTATGATTCCTAAATGATAAAAAAAGTCCTAGTTACTTATCAATCCACCGAGCCTCAAACCCTTTACCCTCAAACCTTAGCTCCCGAATCTCTCGAAAACCCTAAATCCCTCGAACCAGAGATGGAAAAAACCAAACTTCCTACCATCAGAGATGACACTGATGAGACGAATGCAAAGAAGCAAAAGTCCGAGCCAGAAGCAAGTGGTAGTGTTGGTAGAACAAGGTCAAGGAGGTGACCAATGAACCCTCATTTGCAGAATAGAGTTATTGTGATTGAAAAAGAGCTGTGTGTGGAATGGTTGTTGCCTAGAAAATCGTTAGTGCTTGAAGTGCTGGAAGATCAAAAGTGGGTAGATTGCTTTTCGAACAACAATGACCCCTACTATCCAAAGCTAGTGAAATAATTTTATGAGTTTGTAAGCTTTGAGAAATCTGAAGATGAGAACCGAGTGATTTCTTTTGTGAATGGAAAGGAGATATCTTTTTCATCTATTGAGTGGGCTGAATGCCTGAAGGTTCCACACGAAGGTGTATCTGGATATGTCTCGAAAGCTATACCACCTACAAGTGATATATTCGATTATGAGACTGGCTTGGAGGAGCTCACCCGCGATGGAAATCAAAGACAAGTAGTGGCTGCTGAAATGGATGGAGAGAACAGATTGCTGTTCAAGTTTGTTCAGCATGTCTTAATACCAAGGAGAGGGGACTTTGCGAATTTAATATATCAGGATATCTATCTCCTGCATCTCTTGAGACATTGTGTAAAAGTGAATTTGTGCAGATTGATGATGATTCAAATGGAAGACATGATAAGGACAAAATCAAAGACTAATGCCCTATTCTTTGCCAAGTTGATCACAATGATGATCAAAGTGAAAGGGGTAGCTGAGTCTCAAGATGAGACAGTGGTAGTAAAGAATAATTTTTGTATCACAACCACAGTTTGCAAATACATGAAGATAAATTGGAACCTATGGAGAGGAGAGTGAGTTAATGATGACAAGAAGGTATATGACAAATTCAATCCTGTGGATCATCCTTCAAAACCTAAGGATGTGAGGTATCCAGGTCTAGGACCTGATGAAGAAGAACCTGAGTACAGTAATGAGACTGAAGAAGAAGAGACTTCTATGGATGATGGAAGAGATCCGGACTTTCCCCTAAGTCTAGTTTCTGAAATTGTATCTTCTAGAAAGGAAGCTTTAGTAGAAGAAGAGACACCTGCTGATAAGGAAAACCAACCATCGCCTAAGCATGAAGAAGAAAAGGAGAATGAATCTGAAGCCTCTGATTCTGTCTGCTTAAGTCTGAGTCCATTAATTGGAAGCTCAGTTGTGCCTACTAAGGATATAGTAGGAGAAATGGAAGAAGCTGTACCTAATTCAGAGGACCCTCCTGCTGTTGCAGAGATAGAATTGATAGTAGAAGCTTCTTCTGAGGAAGAAAGACCTGCTGAGAATGCTGTTGCTGTACATGGGAATGCACCCATTGAGGGGGAGCATCAAACAAAGTTTGGAAGTGTTTCAGTGGCTGTTGAGATTGAGGACTGGGCAGAAGACCCAGGTTTTGTGGTCTGTGGATTAGACTATCCTGATTCTGATAATGAGGCATCCCTCAATAGACCAAAGATCATTTATGATGTTGAGAGTGAGTTGTTACCTGGAGATGTGGTCAGAATGCATGACCTAGATAATTTGAAGAAAAATCTTAAGGTCAGTTTTGTGGAAGAGACAAGGAAGATGAAAGTTTCACTGGTGTCATCAATTCAATCGATTATGAATGACTCAGTGTCCAGCATAGCATCTGAAAGAGAACCTGTTGTAATTGCTCCTGCTGATATGATCACCAGGGCTGACCTTGAATCCTTAAAGGAAGAGCTGAAAGAGTCCTTTAGTGCTTCTGTTGCAGAGTTGAAACACTACTTTGTTGAAGAGATGAGAAATTTGGAAAAATCTTTTGAACTCTCTCTCGGTTGTAATATGTCAACCTTTGTGGAAGAAATAGTGGACGAAGTTACAGCCTGCCAGACCCAAGTATCTAGACTAGAAGCGGATATTGAAGCTCTAAAGAAATCTGTTATCTCTTTAGAATCTTACATGAGTTCAAAATCTCAAGCAGACAAGGACTTAGCCTATGTCAAAAGTGTTGTGAGCCAGATGGTATCTGTCTTTGAAGGTTTTAAAACCTCTATGAAAGAACATGTCAGCACCCAGGATTCCCAAGTGAAAAACCTTATTAGTGGGTTGACAAAAAACTTCAAGGAAACAATAAACTTCTCTATTGGTTCTGTTGCTTCTAGACCTTCAGCGAATTTGAATCAGTTTCGAGCTGTGATGAAGGAGGAGCTTGGTTCAGCATCAACCAGTGGCTCTGTGGACTCATCCGACCTGAGCAAAATTGTGATTTCTACTAGAGATTTAGCTAGAGAAATAATGAAGATAGTTCAAGACTATATGAGAGAAGCTTCTGCCTCTCAGAAAGAAGTGAAAGACAAGGTAGACTCCTATTTCCAAAAGGTTTACACCAAGCATCAACTCAACAATCACTTCAAACTTCTGTTAGAAAACCTGAAGTTACCTCCTGTCAATCAAGCCTTCAGAGAGCAAGTCAGCAAACTAAGGGAATTGACTCTAGCCTTGGACAAATTCATGGAGAACAAGGATGATTTCATATCTGCTATGGAGAGAGGAGGGGGAATAATTATGGATTTCAGAAATCTTTTGTTACCTTTCCTGCATGTCGATGCTAGGCCAGTGATTGTACCTCCAACGTTACCTGCCTCTGCCTCTACTGCTTCTCCTGTTCAGATGACTCCAGCCCAAGCCATTTGAAGCCTTACACCTATGATCACTCAACGAACTCCTCAGTACAGGCCAGGCATAGTTTCTGTGGCTCAGCCCCCTGTGATCATTTCCGGAATTCCTAAGCCTTCACCAATATTCACATAGTCTGAATCCTCTTCTAATCCAAAGGGAAAATCTCACATTGAGTATGTGGATTGAATAGGCGGCTAAGATGTTTGATAGGAATCCCTTGTATTTTGTTTTCTTTCTATGTCCCTTTTTGCAACATATAATACAATTGGCTTTCTGTTCTTTCTCATTTTGTTCCTCTTCTCTTTGTTATTTCCCACTTTTTGATTATCACAAAGGGGGGAAAATATTCTCAAAAGGGGAGAAATATTCTCAAAGGGGGAGAAATATTATCTAAGGAAGAGCTACCATGCTTTGTCCCTCTAATATCATTTCATTTAATTCTACCTCTGATACATTATGTTCTATAACTTACTGTTTTCTCTGAGATAATTGAATTTAATGACATATCCTCTGATACAATTACTCACTATTTTAAAACTATAATATCATAAGTTGTGATTATCAAAAAGGGGGAGATTGTTGACCTCACATGTTTTGATAATCCCAACTATGCTTTCATATACCTTGATAATCCCAATTAATGTTTATCTATATTCTAATTCGCTCAATCTATGACATTATATCTGATAATAATATTAAAATAATCCTTGAAATATGTTAATCAATGTTTATCTTTGTTTATATAAGTTTTGAAGTAATTCTAACCCAATCGGATATGTTTTGCATAAAACAGATAAGTGTTAGTCACTGATCTGCGAATAGCTACTGATACAGAGCTACCGGTACTTAGTCTACCGATAGACTTAGTCTACCGATAGACAGAGTCACCGATAAGCTAAGGTCACCGATACACAGAGCTACCGATATGTACAAGTCCACCGGTAAGCATAGAACAAGGTCACCGATACAGATAACTACCAATAGAACAAGTCTTCTGATAGTACAGAACATAGCTACCGATAGACCAAGAGCTACCGATAGACCAAGAGCTACTGATAGACCAAGAGCTACCGATATACAGAGTCACCGATATAGAATGAAGTTACCGATACAAAGTAGAGTTACCGATACAAAGCAAAGCTACCGATACAAAGCAGAGCTACCGATAGATCAAGAGCTACCGATAGAATGAAGTCACCATTATATAAAGCTACCGATATCAGGAGCTACCGATACAAGTTCAAAGAGCTACCGATGGAAGGTCACTGTAAAGTCCACCGTACACATCTACCAACAGGAGCTACTAATGATTGACCAACCAGTCAAACTCTATACTCTCAATATTATTTATTTATTAAGCTAACGGTTACATTTGATGTTTTTAATGCAGTTAATGTTATTTAATGATATCTGTTGGCATGTCAGGGAACCATACCTAGTACCCATGCAAAAGGTAATCATTCTTTTTTTGCCGGAGCTGAAAGCTATAAAAGGGAAGATAAAGACCTAGCTGAAAGGCGGTGAATACAGGAAGATCATAGTAAAGGAACTAATAAGGCACACGAAGGGTAAAAAGACAAGGGCTAAACAACATAGAAACGTGGTGAATCCACACAAGGCTACATCCATACCTGGAGAGCACTGGAGATACACGAAGCCACTCATTCTAGAGGAGAACACAAGCTGCATATTGAGTGAAGAACTAAAACAAACCCTTCATGCACTCAGGCTGATAAGCTGAACCTGAAAACCAAGGAAGAAAACGACACTCTGTTTTTCAGACAAAAACCAGAGAAGGACTCAGAAGCTTTTCTGACCAATCAAACGAGTCAAGAGCTGCACTGCCAATCACTAAATATTTTCTAAACTCATTCATACTTACTCTAGTGATTATTTTATTTACATTTCGAGCAGTGTGTGTATCCGGTTTTTTTTACACACACACCGTCTCCTGAGCAAAGCTGGAGGATTCTTAAATCCTCATTCAAACTCTATAACTCCTTGTATCCCACTGTGGATAGTGGTAGAGGTCGAGTAAGACCTGGACAACTGTGAGCTGTTGTTTGTTTTCCCACGTAGAACTGTGGTAGAGGTCTTTGAACCTGGACAGTCTTTGCACTGTTGTTTACCCCGATCCAGGGTGTGGATCAATTTATATAAATTGTTTGAGAGGACTAAGTCTCGGTTTGAGACTGAACCTCTTGGTTACATCTGCTGTGCATTTTAGTTTAATTCATAAGTATACTACATTTATATTACATATTCCACTGCTAGTTACTTTTAAATACAAAACTATTTTAAAGTTACTTTGATAGTTAAAATAGCAAGTGTTTATACTTATTGTAAACCAGTAAGTTAGTTTCAAAAGTTAATTTAATCTTCAGATTAAATTAACTGAGACCTAATCAATCTTTGAGAAACTAATTGAACATTTACACTCTGTATAAATTCACTACAGTTTAACTTTGTTTTAAATTGGGTGATTTGAAGAGAAATCTTTTTAACAGAAATTTTAATTGGAACTCAATTCACCCCCCTCTTGAGTATCCACTCTGACCAACAAAATGGTTAGGGTATATTAAATATATAAAAAATGAAAAACTAAAAGTTTTTTACAAAAAAGAAAAGAAAAACTAGAACAATGTATATATGTATGAAACACTTATCAATGAGAAATTATAATATAATTTCATTACCAATTTATACATTTAATTATCTTCATCTTCATTGTCTTAATTGTTATCAACCTCCATTACAATGGGTCCTTCATTTTCACCCTCTCTTGTAAGTTCTACCGTTTCGATATTTTTAGGAAAACTCTATTCAATATATTGTGGTTAATGAGGTTTACTATCACAAATCATCAATTGATCTTCATCGCCCATATCATATAAGTCTCTCTGCTTTAAGTGTACAACAAAACTCCAACCTTCATGTATTTCACCATCCACATAATCAATTATCTTTTCTTTTGAAGCTAAGATAAATGGATCATGCTCTGTACATTCACTGGTATCCATCAAGCGAGAGAAGATGACAAAAGTAAAATGTAACACATATTTCATTATACCCCTATCAATGTTGACCCACTTGCATTAGAACAAGACAACTAAAAACTAGCCATAATAGTTTAATTCAATTATATCAATCAGATTCCCATAGTATCTCACCTCTAAAAATGTAAATACACCATTATTTTGAGTTTTAAAGTCTTCACAATAAATTTTATGAAACTTGAAACCATGAATATTGTAGGCATCAAATATCTTAGCCCGCCTTAGAGGACCTCAAGCTAAAAACATAAAATCATTTGATATTTTAGATCGATTGCCAATATTCATTATCTAGACAAAAATATACAAGCTATTATTTTGAAGATAGAAAAAAATACATGTCAATAATATGAATATGAGTATGAGTATATACTTACACGACGAGCGAACCATTCAAAAAGCTTCTTATTAACAAATTTTGTTAATTCCAGCTCATTTTGAGCTCCACCCCTTAGTCGCCTCTTTGTTTGCAGTCGAAATTATTCAATAAATGAATCTACAATAACACTATTGAGTAGCACATATTATGTGCTTGTAGAAACTCCAATTCAATTAGTGTAAAATTTGACCCATTTGCAATTGGCTGTCAAATAGTTGGAAATATCGATGACTGATTTTCAAAACTAGAATTAGTGGAGATGTAACCAACACGTCCAACATGATTGAATTTAGTCTCAATCCCATACAAATACCTAGAATAGAAGGTCAAACACTCTTTAGCTATGTAACCTTCAATAATAAAGCCTTCTGGTTGAGCTTTATTCCTCACATATGATTTCAAATGACCTAAGTACCTGATGAAAAAAAAGAAACATATTAAAAAATTTTACTCAATGATTTGATAAAATCGAATTCACTAATGAAAATTAAAAACATCAACGTACCTCTCAATTGGATACATCCATCGATAGTGTACCGGTCCACCAAGTTTAGCTTATTCAACCAAATGAACAGTAAAATGAATCATGATTGTGAAGAATTAAGGGGGAAATAACATCTCCAAATTCCATAGTGTCAAAACAATTCTTTCTTGAAGTTTATCAAGCTCGGTTGGATTTAGTGTTTTTTTAAAAAGTTTTATGAAGAAGGTATAAAAATCAATTAGAACTGCAATTACCTTTTCAATTAAAGTATTACGCAAAGACAACAACAACAACTTCTCCATAAAAATATGCGAGTTATGACTTTTCAATCCATGTAACTTTTAATGTTTCAAGTCAATGTACCTTGATATATTCCTTGAATATCCATCTGACACTTTTACATTCTTTAAAGTTCAAAGGAATACACATTTCTCATGATTTTTCATTATAAAAATAGCCAAAGGATACTTTCCATTCTCATTTCCCACAAACCATGCTTTATATTTATCGACTCCAAATCCTTACGAACATTAAGAAGATCCTTCGATTTACCCTGCTCATTAAGCACTGTAAAAATTACATTATCACAGACGTTCTTATCAATATGCATTACTTAAAGATTATGATGTATCAAATTAAACTACCAATAAGGAATTTTGAAAAATAATTTTTTTCTTCCATTATTGTGTTCCGTCTTCTTCAGATACTGTACCTCATACCCTTTTCCTCCCTTCTTTAAATTGATGTCATTTTCCAAATTTTTTAGTGAAATTCATTAATTGTACCAAGATTTTTGAACCATATAACACCTTCAGTGACTTTCTCATTTCAATATATCCATTGAATCGTGTCTTGTTAAACCTTAATTTATGATAAGCGTCAAGAAATCAACAATGACACATAAAACACCATTTTTTGCTCTGAGGTAATTGTTGAGGTTCAAAATCAAAATTACAAACTGAACAAGCCAAACCAGTATGAGTGTTCAAACCAGATAAATTTCATAGTCCAGGAAAGTCACTGATTGTCCACATTCAAGCATCATGCATTTTGAATATTTATCTTGTTGAAGCATCATATGTCTCCACACCATCATCCCATAATTTTCGCAATTCTTTGATTAGAGGTTGAAGGTATACATCAATGTCATTTCTAGGTATTTTATTTTTAGGAATAATTATCAAAATAATGAAAGAATTTTTTTTCATACACATCCATGGAGGTAGATTATAGGGGATCAAAACAACTGGACAAATTCTATAATTAGTGCTTAAAGTACCAAAAGGGCTAAAACCATCAGAAGCCAATCTCAAACATATATTACTAGGATCCGAAGAAAAATATGGATATAGAGAATCAAACATCTTCCATGATATTGAATCTTTTGGATGCCTTATCAATCCATCGTTACTATCCTGAGCATGCCACTTCATGTCGTCTGTAGTCTTAGATGACATGAATAATCTTTGCAGGCGTGGTTTCAGAGTAAAGTAATGTAATACCTTTGTAGAAGTTTTATTCTTATGTTTCTTTCCAGGGTTTAATTGATTTATACTCTCACTATTCATTGAATTGCATCTGCTTGTATGACTTCTTGCACATTCTTCTTTATCATACTCTTCTCCCCAGTAAAACATGCAATCATTAGGGCATTCATGTATCTTTTTATAATCAAGTTCAAGTTTGTTGATGAATTTATTCATCTCATAAAATGATGCAGAGATCTTAGCTTCAATAAATGCATCATGAAACAACTCTAAAATCATGGACATTTTTTTGTCAGTAATTCTACAGAGACACTTGATATAATACAAATTAAGTAGAAAATACAACTTCGAATACTTAACACACCCTTCATACATTTCATACTGTCCGTCTTCAACTAATTCATAAAAATCATTTTTTTGGCCACTGAAGTTTTGATAAAGATTAACTTGCTCAGGATTAACTGAAGGTTTTTTTGATCTATTGAAATTTTAGACATTGTATTCTGTAAAGCCAAATGCATCATTTAACAAATTTCGAACTGAATTATCCTCTGTCGGGTTACTTTGTATTTTATTTATAGGATTTTCATTATTTTGACTTTCCATAACACTTTATTCACCATGCCAAATACAACATACATATCGAGAAAAAAACTATTTCAATATCAAATGATCATATACTTCAGTTCTATTCAACCATCTCTTGAATTTATAATTAGGGAATGAACATTTTATTCTACCATCCGCTGATCGGTTTGTAATTTCATAGTCTAAAAATTCTTCCAAACCCTTGGCATATCGAGGTGTGTTTCTAGGTAAATCAATCCAACTTTTATCCCTAGGTATGGGATTGTATTCTCCTTATAAATTCAGATATAAAGATTTAAATGTTTAATCAAACAAGTAAAATCAAAATTAAATATCAACCAACTTCGCAATTGACTCTTTCATAAAAACTTTAAAGGAAAATGGGATGAATTAAATAATGAACCTTTTCTTACTAACTTCTAATATAAAAACACGAATCAAATAAATTATTATTTCTCACAAACATAGATGAATGAGATGAATCAAATAAAAGACAATGGTGTATTCTATCATAGTGTTGACGACTCTACATCAAAATCTGAGTATATAGCAGCTTATGATGCAGCTAACGAGGTGTTCTAGATATGTAGTTTTGTCTCATACATCAGTATTGTGCTTAGAAGTGCAGATCCTATTCCAGTTTATTATGATAATACTACAGTAGTGGTACATGCCAATGATCCTAGGTCACACTAGAGGACAAAGCATACACTTCTAAAGTTTAATCTCTTGAGGGACTTTACTCAGAGAGGTGAAGGCGTAGTTTGTAGAGTAGCCACATAGGATAACATGGTATACCCACTGAAAAAATTCATATCTTAGCAGAATCATGAATCTCATATTATAACTAGTAGCTTGAGACATGTTAGCAGTTGACTCTAGTGAAAGTGGGAGTATTGAATGTGGGTTCTCTAGACCCAACTTCTATATGTAATTTGATTACCATTATATGTATATAATTTAATATATACATGTGTTTATCTTACCATAATAGTTTCTATACTTCTACGTCCACTATATTTATGGTAATTTCCTTAGATTACATGTCACATAAAAAGGTTATAGCAGTTCCTAGACTATAATGATAACTTAAATATAACATGATAATAATCTTAAAGTTATGTCTTGTAGTCCCAAAACATCATATTTATAGGACACATATGACGTGCAACCATCAGGTGATGGGGGATCATAAGCATTGAGACTTCTTTTCATGAAGTTATCACTTTGTGATCTCGATTATATGAGATCATGAGGACAGACTTGCCAATAGATACACCACATGTTTTAGGTGTCATTGGTTTTTTCTATCTATGAGCATGTGTATTGATCTCCTAAATTAAGATCATTATCAACGTGTACCATTTGATCACATACATTGATGCAAGACAAAAACCATGACATTGAAGTCGTGGCGAGCTAGCTTGTGTTGGGTGCATCTTTGGTGGTATGACCTTGGTTGAATGGTCAAGATAAAATTTTTCTCTTCCAAGTTGAGTAATATATATCTCAGGACTAGTTGATTAGGATGGTAGTACCTTCATGAAATCCATGGAAAAGGTGGAATAAGGTAAGTTCATCCAGTTAGGTCAATAAATAATAAATCAAGAATGGATAATGACACAAGTTGTGTATCCCTCTTTACAAGATATTGCAAGACAAAGAGATTATAGTACATGACATGTGTTCATATGATGGTTGTCATTTTCATGACTACTCTTCATCTCTTTAGGGATCTTGATGAGTTGGTAGACTCGGCTCTTGGTCTGTGAATAGTATTTAATACTATCGACATAAGGGCCCAAAGCGTCACTCACAATAACGTATTCAAGAGTCTGTTGTATTATGATAAATATGAGAATAGTACATGGAGGGACTCACCATGAAGTCTAAGTTTTTTCTGAGAATAAATGATCACAAATAAATAAATAAATTCATTATTATTTGAATATATAATGAGTGGGTTGAATTTATTTAGTTAAATTATTCACAAGGAATTATGTAAATACATGAAAAAATATTATATAAATGAATATTATTTTAATGTTCAAGGTTTATTTAATACTGTGGGAATTATGAGAATGACACAATTTTATCATGTAATATATTTATTATATATTACATGTAGGTGATAAAATATAAATGATGTTTATGATGTAGTTAGTTCTTCATAAAAAGTCATTTAATGCTTATTTAGTGAGTGTTGGATACATGGGGGTTGGGGAACCCTTTTTGGGTATTTTACCTCCCATAATATAAGTATAAGAGAGAATTTTATTCAGAATTGAGAGTTTCTCTCTCCTCCCTTATCTAAGAGAGAGAAATACATCATCTAAGCAATCAATCTAATAACATCTTCATAGATCATAGGAACAGAGTCGAGGTGATCGTTGTGACATCGAAGTATTCATCAAAGATCCGTGCTAGCACATAGAATTCAATGATCAACATCCACACCAATTATTAAAGCATTTGTAGATGATCTTGAGGGGTTTAAGATTAGATATTTTAAGCAACGGTCCGCAGGGACAAGTGAAAATATAACACATTGTCGATTTGAACAAGGTAAATGTTCATCTATTTTTTGTGCTTTTAATATTCATGTGAGATCCTCAAACCTTATCAGGGCTTGGATTGTTGGAGATAAAAAAGTTTCATCACTCTGATGATGGAAA
Organism: Viscum album; assembly: GCA_963277665.1. NCBI lineage: Eukaryota > Viridiplantae > Streptophyta > Magnoliopsida > Santalales > Viscaceae > Viscum > Viscum album. Next base: position 707,323,025 of record OY728147.1, on the reverse strand, counting down.
ATTTTAAATCTATGGCCTACTGATTTTCTCTGCACATCCCGGTACCAGCATTGAAATAATAGATATCATGTGTTGATTTTTATATCTATTTTTATGTATTCTTTGAGGATTGTAGTATAAAATTTGAACCATTTTATACTAGTATGGACTCTAATGTCATAACATGTGAAACATATAATAATATTATATCCCACCAAGCATATGACTCCAGCTCTATTTTATTACGATGTTACACATGTATACATTTTCATTATATCTATTAATGTTCCCCTGATTTTAAATTACATTTAAACTCTTCAATGTGAACTAAGTATTTTCATTTTAATAGTTATTTGGACCTTAAAATTGCAGTTATTATCTTCACTGATTCTAGAAGACCTCTGGAATTTATTATTGATTCAATTATCCTCTTTTAATTATACAAAAGTTCTTTCTTTATCCATGGTTTCCCTAAGCATCTTAGAAAGTTCAGAAATCTAGTAGCATTGATAATCAACATCACTGGTATACTAATTGCATTCTTTTGATCATTTTGAAATTCTATTTTTTATTAATCTTTTTAAACCACACTGATTACATCTCATAGTTAAATAAAAATATATATTTTTAATTTATTTTAGATTTATATGTTACTATATTTATTAAAAATCCTAGAAATTTTAACGTCATAACAGAATTTTAATTTCCAAAAAATTTCATTTCCAATTACATATTTCACCGAACACATGTCTTGTGTTGTGAATTGATGCCTGCTGTTATATCCTCTCAATATAAATCATATGCACTTCCTTATTTAACAATGCATGATCATAAAGTATCCTTTGCAGACTTGCTCAAGGAAAAGTCAAAAAAATACTTCTTTTACACCCATTCAGAACTCATGTTGAATTTGGTTAGAGATATAAGATTCATTCAAATAAAAAGGTTTTAATGTTATTGTCTTCGATAATGGTGTGGTTTGTTATTTACCTGGTTCTCCTTTTAAAAAAAATTATTTGATCAAAATCAATATTTTACTTGAAAATCAAATGTTTCCTATAGTGTTTATTAATTATATTGTACCATTAATGGAAATTTCCTTTATTTAATTAATTGTTAGAAACATGAAATCGATATGGTTTACATTGCTTGGTTTATGTCTGCGGTTATTTTATGGTGTTCAACATGTTGACTAAACCATTACTAAAATTGTGTCAAGGATTATTTGCAACATCTGACATCTACAATTTTGTTAATTTATATTAATACACCTTGGGATTATTTCACTATACTTTCATTGATAATTATGCTACTGGAAATCATGTTTTATTATTTTATGTACAAATTATGAAGACTCTTATATACAAGTGTCACCATTTCATACACTATTTTCCCTCCAATTGCCTCCATCACAATCCTTAACCTATTTTTACATAATGTGTTCCCTTTTCTCAATTCATCCCCACCATCACTTCCCCTACCTCCCCTCACTTTCTCGAATCCCCACTCCTCTCAACCTTCCTGTCACTGCCACCTCCCCATAACCATTTCTTCACCACTGTCGCTACTTCTATCTCCCCACCTACGAATCAATCCACTATTTTCCTATTTCATTCATCTTTGTGTCCCAATTCCCAATGGTTTTAACCCAAAAACCTAATTTTCAAGTGTCGTTTCTTCCACCTCCCAATCCACCTCTCTTACATCCCTAGAATTCCCTCCGATTGGATTACTGTTCACAGATGACTGTCTTTCTTGGATCTATCTAAAGTCCACCTTCCTCAGATCACACTTTTGTTGGATCATTATTTATAGAATCATTTCATACCCAATGATTTTCATCTTTCAATCATCGATTTTACTTTGACTGTTTTTAGATTAACATATTTTTTTCACAATCCCTGATACACAACATTCCTCTTGTGTTACAAACATTTGAAATGGATGGAAGGGAAAAGACTAAGGAGAAAGAAAACTAGGAGCATAAGGAGGAAATGACCATCGATGCCAGGGAGAAATATAAACCCTTAAAGAAAGTTCAATGCCGAGAGAAGAATAGGAGCCGATAAGGAATAGGGTGAGGCCGAGAGCAGAGGATGGGAGTTGGGTGAGTGAGGCGCCCTGACATTTCCAGATTGGCACAAATATTATAATGAATTTATAGAAATTTTAGAAAATGTATTTTAAAAAATGAACTCAATTTTTGAAATCATCATATCAAAATCAAATTAGGGTGAAATTTTGGGATTTTCTAGAAAATATTGATTTTTTGGTGAATAGTGAAAAATATTGATTTTTGTAAAAATGTCATTTCTTTTCAATAAGTTAAGTAATTTTAAAGGCCCATTATTTTTTGAATACAATTTAAAGTAACATAAGTATTATTTAGTTATATTTAATGGAATTAATTACATTTAAATCATATTTATATTGAATTTTAGTATAAGTTTATTTCTGGGTTTAAAAACAGGTTCTTTTTTTTTAAAACTGTTTTAAAGTGCATAATGTTTCTCCATTTTAATTATTTAAAATAACAGCTAATTAGGAATTATTTAAATGAAATTTATAGATTATATATCTATAATAATTAATTTAAACTAATACAATGATTATCTCTAGTCATAGAGTTAATATAAAATCATATTTTTCTAGAAGAATTTACTTCTTGAAAAACCGCTTTTTCATCATGCCTGCAAGTTTTATTTTAAAATTAAATTATTCAACTTTTATGAATTTAATTTGGTAAAATGGATTCCATATTTATAATTATCATAATTTATATTATATAATAATTTCAACTTAATTTTTGTTCATAATGAATAGTGAAAATAGTAAAAATATTTTAATGTGGTTAAGGTAAAAACAGATTTACCAAGGGATTAAACTAAAAGGATAAGGGTTAAAATAACCCAAAAACTTGTCAAAAATCTATTTTATGACCATATTTAAACCTTATATTATATAATTCTTGATAATGGTCCATTTTGGATCCTTATAGCATGAAAAAATGTGGGTATCACTTTTTCTTTTCAAAATTTATAAGTGTGCTGCTCACCTCACTTATAAAAGGAAAACCCCTCTCCTCTCCTTTTCACACATTAAAACCCTTTTTTTGGAAAATAAATGAAAAAAATACCTTCCTTAATTACCTAACCATGAAATATATCCCCTTTTTTGATAAAAAATCCACCATAATAAGGCTTTTGGTGCTAACCTAAGGAGGTTGTTTGAAGAAGAGATATCATGTTTAATTAAGAATTTTTATTTTATTTATTATTTAACCTCCTTCAAACCTTTGTAAATTATGATGATATAATAAAAAATATCTACAATATACTAAGATTTTATTATGTTAATATAATAACCTAAATCTATATCCTATTCCATCAAATGGGAAATGAAACCATCATTCGTGTGTACGGATAACTACTGCCTTCAGAACCGATGTAATTCATTTTTCATCATCACCACTCAAAACTTGATATAATTATGGATTTAAAGTATATATATGATATCTTTAACATAATTATACTTATTTAATTTTTATACCACATATACCTTCTTACTTTCCATTATGTGGGGGATACGATAACGTCGCTCAAGTGTACGGTGAACTACCGCCTCGCGAAACGATGCGATTTGTTTTTCACTAACGCTTTACATAGAAGGTAATAAGGATAAAGTTAATGAATATATGTGATATATATAAAATAATTATAAAATTAATGATATATTTATCATTATGAAAAGATAATATATTATTTTATTTCTTACATTGAAAAATGACAACGTTGTTCGTGCGTACGTGTGGACAACCGCCTCCACAAAGCGATATGTTTTTTTCATCACCAAATAACATAGATTATATATATAAGTACATTTAAAGAAATAATATGGTATTTATGATATTATTATAATTTTTTAAATATAAAATATTACTTAACTTCTTTCCATAATGATTGTTGAAAAATGGAAACGTTACTCATGCGTACGTATGACCAACCGTCTCCATGATTGTAATATAGATCATTTTTCATAACCATATTTCATGGTTGGTTTTAAAATTATAATTTATGTATAAAAATAATAATTATTTCATGATTATTATTCTATATATGATTGAATAATGACCTATTTGACTATAGTCAATCTACCAAAGTCATTTTTGATACATAAGATGAATATTATCAAAACATCTGACATAAACTTAATTGATTAAGTAATAGTATATAACATGGTAATAAGTGAAATAAAAGGAATAATAAACTTGAAAAAATTTCTTAATAAATCAAATAATTAACATAATTTTATTATTCATAAAGATAAATAACGCACGTGACGGGTTGGACTCAAGGTAAGGGACTTCGTCTCAATTTCCTTTCATTGAGGCATATTTTTATGTTATTCATCTATATTATTTTATAAGGTATATATACAACCCCTTTGACATGTTATATCATGAATTAATTTATTCTCATGATATTTGATTTTTTTAATGTTATTATTTTATGAGGATTACAATTCAAATGTTGTTAAAATTGTAAGAGACTCTTTGATTACAAACCACATTTTTAAAAGATTTAAAGATTTTTTTCTAAATATTCTTATTTCATGTTCATATTATTAAAATTGTTTTATGGATGTTTTTTATGGACATAAATTTATTTTAAAGGAAATTTTAAGCCTCTTTTTACTTTATTTCAATGGTTTTCAAAAAGTAATCTTTTTAAAGAATTTCTGACTTTCTTTACAAAAGACAAAATGAATGTTCTATTTTAATGTATATGGTGACAATGAATTTTCCCTCCACTATAACCATTATTTTAGTTTTTATTCCTTTATAATCTTCCATATTTTCTTCAAAGAAAAACCCTCTGCTTTTTCTAGGTATTTTAGTATTGAATTTTTTTAAAAGGAAATGGTATTTCAATATCTAAAAGTGTTCTACATATGGGTTCAAAAGAGTTTTTCAAAGGGTTCTATAATGAAAATGTGAAAGCATAAAATATTTTATTCATGATATGGTACTTGATCATTATATGAAAAATAGGTGATCCTGATATATCTTATACGATTGGTTGAGCCTAATATAGATCACGAGTGAGCCTATATAGCTTATACAAAGGGTTGATCCCAATTATAGCTCATGGGTGAGCCCAATATAGCTTATATGAAAGGTTGAGCCCCATTATAGCTTCTAAAAAATAGGTGATCCTGATATAGCTTATGTAAATGGTGATCCCCATTATAGCTCTCAAATTCATTGATTAATGATTATGTTCTCTGGATAATTATATTAGAATTCGACTACATGGTTATTCCAATTGTAAGGGGTTTGGAAGGGTTTTATGAAAATGATGCTCTAAGTGGCATAAAATGGTTTTTTATTTGGTTTATATGGGGTTTAAAGGTTTTATTTTAGCAAAAGATGTGTTTGTTTTTCATGTGTAAATTTTTTATTTCATACTATCAAAGAAATTTAAAGATAAAGGTAAACATTATATGGGTTTTCATGTTTTTCACTAGACTAATAGATTTATTTTTTTACACCCCTTACTGTGATTTTTGTGATCATATCACATTTTAAAACGTTTTTAATAGGGTTTAAGGATGAGTAAGAATAAGAAAGAAGTCAAGTTGAAAGTTGTGAATATTTTTCATGAAAATAAATCATGTTTTATTTTGAAATTTTTATATCATGGGGAAAATGGATATCAATTAGAAGTTTCCACTTTGTATATATATGAGTTTTTATGTAAGATTTATGACCTATTTCTCTAAAACTATAAACCTAAAAGATCTTTGGGAACGAAATAAAGTTATTTATAGTCTCAAGACACTATAATATGTAATGTTTAAGGCTAGGTCCTTATAGTTGGTATCAAAGAAAAGGTTTAGATAAATTTAGAGGTTAGGATGTTATTTAAGCTTAAGTTAAAAATCCCCTATAACCACAAAGGTTAGTATGCTAAGAATAATTACAATTATTTTGGATAAATATAAAGGGTTGAATAAAGGATCACATTTTTAAGGATATCTTAGTATTTATCCTCCACATAAGATTTTTTATTATGGTTTATTTGATATACTCACACTATCTTTTTTTGTCATAGTAAATGACTAGATCTAGTAAGAACCAAATATCAAGCAAGTATATTTCCTTATATTATTATTCAAGATGGTAAGAAATTTCTCAACTCTAGGAAAATGATCTTGAAACAAAAAATTTATCCATTTACTTTTCTTACTAAAAAATCAATGGTCTTTTAACCCATTATAGATTTATGGTTTTGTGATGGTTAACTTTCTCCTGACCATGTTCTCTATTACTCTCTATCATTCATTGGGAGTTATTTTTATCTTTTATATCCATGTCTTCACTTTCCACAAATGTTTTCCTATTTTTAAACCTAGTATGTTTTATCCCGGATGACCTTTATATTCCCCTTTCTCTCTTTTCAATAGCATGTTTTATTAACCCTTTTTACGACGTGGGTTTCCAAAAAAGGTATTTTCAAATTTCCAACCTTTAATTACCGAGATAAATTTCAAATTGAGAGGATTCAATTTATTGGGGGGGGGGGTGGAGAATATAACAACTTGATATTTTTAAAAAGGAATATATACTCAATAGCATACAAGACACACAACACCGTGATTAAACAAACCCTGAAATAATATTATTTTAAATATGACCGTTATAACCTAACCGTTAAATTGGTGGGTATGAATAGTATTAACTAATTTATAAAAAATATATATTAATTTAATACTCAATATAAATTTATTGATAAATTATTAGTAAATAATCAATCAATTTTTAGTAAAGTAATTTTATTCATAAAAAAATATGTTTTCTTCAAAAATGATTTTTAGTGCTATTATGAGAAAATATTATAATTAATTTATAGACATTTTTAATTTTTTTTTTAAAAAATGAAATTAATTTTTTAAATCATCATATAAAAATTATCTTAGGGTGAAATTTTTATATTTTTTAGAAAATATTGATTTTTTGGTGAATATTGAAAAATATTGATTTTTGTAAAAAAGCCATTTATTTTCAATAGGTTAAGTAATTAAAAAGTACCATTATATTTTGAATATTATTTAAAGAAACATAATTATTAATTAGTTATTTTTTATCCAATTAAATACATTTAAATCATTATTATATTGGATTTTAGTATAAGTTTATTTTTGGGTTTAAAAACAGGTTCTTTCTGAAAACTATTTTAAAGTGCATAATGTTTCTCCATTTTAATTAATTAAAATAATCACCAATGAGGAATGTTTTAAATTAAATTTATATATTATATATCTATATATATTAATTAAAATTCATATAATGATTATTATTAGTCACAGGTTTAATATAAAATCATTTTTTTCATGAAAAATACACTTCTTGAAAAACCACTTTTTCTTCACATCTGTGAGTTTTATTTTAAATAAAATTATTCCACTTTTATGAAATTAAATTTGTAAAATGGATTACATATTTGGAATCATCACAATTTATATCATATAATAAGTTCAACTTAATTTTTGGTCATAATGAATAGTGACAACAGTAAAAATATTTTACTGCGGTTAAGGTAAAAACAGATTTACTAAGGGGTTAAAATAAACTAAGGGTTAAAATGACCTAAAAAATTGTATAAAATATATTTTATAGACATATTTAGACCTTATATTGTATAATTCTCTATAATTGTCCATTTTGGTGCCTTTTGGCATGTGAAAAAACATGGGTATCACTTTTTCTTTTAAAAAATTACAAGTGTTCCACTCACCTCACTTATAAAAGTCCACCCCCTATCCTCTTCTATTCACACCTTAAAACCATTTTGGTTCATACAAGAATAAAAAATAACTTTATTACTTACCTCCTCATGACCTATATCCCTTTGTTTGATCATAAATCCATCCTAGGAAGGCTTTTTGTGCTAACCTAAAGAGATTGTTTAAAGAAGAGACATCGTGCTTAATCAGGCATTTTTATTTTATTTATTCTTCCACCTCCTTAAAAACTTATTAAATTATGATGATATAATGAAAAAATTATCTACCATATATAGATATGTTATTATACTGATTCAATAAACTAAATCCAACTCCTCTTCCATCAAATGAAAAAAACTATCATTCATATGTACGACAAACTACCACATCGTGAACTGATGTAATTTGTTTTCATCATCACCTCTCATGGATTGATATAATGATATATTTAAAGTATATATATATATATTATATTTTTAACATAATTATACTTATATAATTTTTATATCACAAATACTTTATTACTTTCCAATCTATGGAGATACGATAACGTTGCTCGTGTGTACGGAAGACTACCACCTCACGAAGTGTTGTGATTCGTTTTTCACTAAAAATTTACATAAAATATAATATGGATAAAGTTAATGAATATATGTGATATATATGACATAATTATTATATTCATGATATAGTTATTATTATAAAAATATAATATATCATTTTATTTCTTACACTGAAAAATGATAACATTGTTCATGCATACCTATGGACTACCACCTCCATGAAGCGATGTGATTATTTTTTCATCACCAAATCACATGGATGATATATATAAGTATATTTAAAAAAATAATATTATATTTATTATATGATTATAATTATTTAAATATAAAATATTACTTACCTTCTTTCCATAATGATCATCGAAAAATGGAAATGTTACTCACACGTATGTACGACCTACAGTCTCCATGATTGTAACGTAGTTCATTTTTCATAACCATATTTCATAGTTGGTTTTAAAATTATAATATATGTATAAAAATTATAATTATTTCATGATTATTACTCTATATATGATTGAATAATGACCTATTTGACTATAGTCAACCTACCAAAGTCATTTTTGACACATAAGACGAATATCGTTAAAACATACGACATAAACTTAATTGATTAAGTAATAATATATAACACAGTAATAAGTAAAATAAAAGGAATAATAAACTTGAAAAAGGTTATTAAGAAATTATATGATTAACATAAGTATATTATTCAAGAAGATAAATAATATACACAACGAGTCAAAGTCAAGGTAAGGGACTTCATCTCAATTTCCTTTCATCGAGACATATTTTGATGTTATGAACATATATTATTTTAAAAGGTGCATATACAGAAACTTTGAAAATTTATATCATGAATTCATTTATTCTAATGGAATTTAATTTTTTTTAATATTAATCTTTCACGAGGCATACAATTCAAATGTTGTTAAAGTGGTAAGGGAATATTTGATTAAAAACCTCATTTTTAAAAGTTTTAAAGATTTATTTTCTAAATATTTTTCTTCTATATCCATTTTATTAAAATTGTTTTATGTATGTTTTTATATATACATAAATTTATTTTAAAGTAAATTTTAATCCACTTTTATCTTACTTTCATGGTTTTCAAAAAGGAATATTTTTACAGAATTTTTGACTTTCTTTACAAAAGACAAAAGGAATGTTTTATTTTAACCTATATGATGACAACAACTTTTTCTACCAATAACCATTATTTTGTGTTTGGATTCCTTTATTAGATTCTATATTTTCTTCAAATAAAACCCTCCTTACATATTTTGGGTATTTTGGTATTGAAAACGAGTTTTTAAAAAAGTAAAGGGTATTTCAATATCTAAAAACATTTTTCATATGAGTGAAAAAGAGTTTTTTCAAAGGATTTTATGATGAAAAGGTACAAGCATAATTTTTTATTCATGATATAGTACTTTATCATTATATGTAAAATGGGTGGCCCTAATATAGCTTATACGACGGGTTTAGCTTCATTATAGTTCACTAGTGAGCCCAATATAGCTTATACGAAGGGTTGAGCCCCATTATTACTCATGGGCGTTCCCGATATAGCTTATACAAAGGGTTGAGCCCCATTATAACTCATAAAAAATGGGTGATCCCAATATAGCTTATATAAAGGGAAATCCCAATTATATCTCTTTAATGCATTGGGTAATGATTATGTTTTCCAAAGAATTATATTGGAAGTCAGCTATATGGTTATTCCAATTGAAAGGGTTTTGAAAGGGGTTTATGAATATGATGCTCTAAGTTTCATAAAAGTGTTTTTTATTTTATTTATATGGGTTTTAAAAGTTTTATTTGATAAAAATGCCTTTGTGCTTTTCATGTGGAAATGTTTTATTTCATACCCTTAAAAAATTTAATGAAAAAGGTAAATATTATACGGGTTTTCATGTTTTTCACTGAACTAACATATTTATTTATTTTTATGTCTCTTACTAATATTTTTGTGTTCATCCCATGTTTTAAATTTTTTTTTCACAGGTTTTAAGGATGGGTAAGATTAAGGAATAAGTCATTTTTAAATTCATGAAGATTTGTCATGAAAAGAAATCATGTTTTATTTTAAAAGTTTTTTATTGTGGAAAAAATTAATATTGATTAGAAGTGTCCAATTTTTATATATATGGGTTTGTTATGTATGATTTATGACATAGTTATCTAAAACTATAAATCCAAAATATGTTTAGGAATGAAAGAAAGTGATTTCTAGTCTAAAGATACTAGAATATGTAATGTTTAAGGTTGGGTTGTTACATCAAAAGTGAGTTATTGAGGATTCACATTGATATATCCATAAAAAAGAAATATTTGAACTAAACTAATATGAATTATAACACCATTAAGACCCCCAATCAGTTATAATAATAACATTTTCTTCCGAATCTCACCTCCAATACGTTAGGGATTAACAACAGGCATTAAAGAAGAAAATCATACATAATGAGCGACTTTTTTGATAACATACATGGTCTTCATTCATTCAAAATCTAAATTTTATTTCCTAGTAAAATCAAATACAATGGATTAAAGGGGTCTAAAAAGGTTAATTCTCAATACATCATTCTGAACAAAAAACCAAAAATAGCTTGTCATGGTTGATATGTAATGTAACACACACAACAAAACGCAATCCTTAAAAAAAAATCAAAATAGGTCTCCTAAAACATTGAGTTAGACTTCATTGACAATAATCATTAGCATTTTGATCACAATAATCATTGATAACAACCCCTTAAAAATGATATAATTTACCATAATCCCGTCACCACATATGTTTCCATATAATGGTTAGTGTAATTATCCCTAGTATATTCATCTTAAGTATTATAATGTGTATAAAAAAATATTATGTGCATATAGTTAATCACGTGAGAGAAAAATTCATAATAAACACCCTCACAACATAATCTAGTATAACAATAAGATCTACCTAATCTAGTTTTATCACTGATTATAAGTAAGTTACTTTACAAACAACAAATTTAGTAATAAAACACATACACATAGAAAATATGTCCAAAAAGAAATGCCCTTAATTAAAACATGATTTATCACAAATAAAATAATCACACACTGTTATGTTACTAAACTCAAGAGTGACTATACTCTATTGATCACAAGTCTCACATAACACACCAATAAGTAGAGAATATTACATCACTAAGTGGTGAAATTGGATGGAGTATTTCACTACATATGTTAATCACATATATCATCATCATCTCATTCCAGTCTCAAGAGTCCCAAGAATAACCTCCCAACTTAGCTAAAATCCATTGAGATTTCAATTCCCAATGTTATGGTTGCTCCATATCATAATCTTTAATGATAGTATCAAGGAAAAAAAATCTGAATGGAGAAAAAAATATACATCCAAACCCACTCAAAACTCCTCATCTGTAAATGATTGACTGATCCTCCCGATATAACTATCATCTTGAGTTTCATCTATCCCAACCTGTCTTGAGATATCAACATTAGGGAAGACTCTGTTGAGTTAATAAGGTTTCCTTATGAATTTTCCATTCCTCTATGTTTTCAAAATCACAAACACTCTATCTTAAGGCAAATCATATTTTCCCTAAGATTTATCTTAGTAAGGAAAATTTTCCTTTCCCAAAGAAATTTATCCTTACCTATGTTTTCATTATTATTTTTATAGTTACTCTAAATATAACTCATTTTTATTCCTAAAGGTTAAAATTTTGTTTCATATCTAAAACCTCAGAATCCTATAAATCTTTGGTTATAGAGTATTATGTTTTCAGACTCCGAATTCTCTGAAATTCATACTCTGAATTCTCTGAAATCCAGACTCTGAATTCTATGAAATTCAGACTCGAAATTCTCTGAAATTCAGACTCTGGATTCTTTGAAATTTAAATTCTGAATTCTTTGAAATTTAGACTCCGAATTCTTTGAAATTCAGACTCCAAATTCTTTGAAATCCAGATTCTGAATTCTTTGAAATTCAGACTCCTAATTACTCAGAATTCAGACTTTGAATTCCTCAGAATTCAGACTCTGAATTCCTCAGAATTTAAACTCCAAATTCCTCAGTATTTAGACTCCGAATTCCTCAGAATTCAGACTCCGAATTTCTAAGAAATTCAGATTCTGAATTCATTAGAATTTAGATTCAGAAGTCTATAGAATTTAGGTTCCAAATTCTTTGGAAAAAAGAATCTAAATATCTATGATTTATATTCTCCAAATTATTATTTTCTTAGACTCCGAACTTTTACTTTTCCTTAGACTCCGAAAAAATATACTTGGTTAAGAAACCTTATTTTACTTTCACTTGTTATAGTTATGAAATGATGTCATACATTCTGTTACTAACTAACTGTTGTTTGAGAGACACGTGTATAGGTCCCTCCGAAATTTAAGGAAAAATATGACTATTGGAGGAGGGAGATGACTGTTAGAGAAGTGCCTATAAATAGGAGATCATTTGAACAAGATCAACACTGAGAAACACTGACTCGATCACTCTAGATATTGCATGCTGCTGAAGTGATTTCTAGAGAGAGAGACTCTCATGCCTTGTGCGTACTGAACATCTTGTTCAGTTTGCTTCGTGCGACTCCGATTGTTGTTGTGTACAATCAAGGACTTTTGGGGATAAGAAGATAGAGGTGATGACTACCTTAAAGTTAGAGGACTTACATGGATAAGAAGATAGAGGTTATGAATACCTTAAAGTTTGAGGGCTTGCGGAGATAGCAAGACAAGTTCTGATATTCCTATCGAGGTCTTACCCTGGTGTGGGTAAGACAGACTTTCTTGAAAGTATAAATCAAGGGAACTTTATCCAAGGTTGTTGGATACCCTAATCTTTGGGTTAAAAGATTTCATACTTGTTACTTGTTTTTGTTTCAAGTTTATTTCTTCTGTATTTTGATAAAGGAAGAAAGTATAACCTTCTTATAATTTCTTGTTCTTTTGTATACTCTGATAATTAATGTTCTATACGCTTTAAGGTAGAATATTTTTCTTGTAAAATTTTCTTAAGTTTCATTTCTAGAACCATATTTTCGAAAGCTATCAAGTTTTTATAACTAAAATAGGTCTTGTGAATTTACCTTATTTAACCTTGTTAAACATAGTTTTCCTTAAGGTTAAAAATGAAAGTTTTTAAACTTACAATTCACCCCCCTCTTGTAATTGAACATCTAAATTCATATTTCGAACCTACAATTGGTATAAGAGAAGGTCTCCAAAATACTTATATTCACATATAATCTTTCTTGATCAAGTTTTCATTGTTCTAAATATTTTCCTTGTTGAGGGATTTTTATCCTTGTTTACAAACTTTTACTATGAACAAGTTTTGTGGAAAGATATTTTCTTTTAGATGGTAGGAATGAATGTTGGTTTGATTGAAAATCTAAATCCTACTAGACCACCTATATTTGATGGGAATGATTGTGAATATTGAAGAGATCGTATGAAGACTTTTGTTATTAATACCGGATTAGACAATTTTGTTATGCTTACTGGAGATTACAAGATTCCTGATAAGGAAGTTAGAAATTTTACTAACCAAGAAAAGTCAGAATATCAACTAAACTACAAGGTATGCAATACTTTGTTGTGTTCCATGACCAGGAATATATATAGTCAGATTTCTTCTTGTAAAGCTGCAAATTGTATTTGGAAGAAATTAGAGGTTACTCATTTTGGTACATCCAAGGTTATAGAAACTAGAAGAGCTATGATTAGAGAAGAATATCATGGATTTATTTTTCCTTATGGAGAACCAGTGTGCAAGGTACAACAAAGGTTTATGACTATTATTAACAGTTTACAATCCATGGGTGAAAAAGGTTTAGATGATGAGGCACTTGTAGACAAGATTATAGATATCATGCCCAATGAGTGTGAATATAAGATAACATCTATTGATGAGAATAGGAAAGTATCTCAAATTACTCTTGATGATATTTTTGGAACACTTCTTCAACATGATACAAGAATAAAAATAGATGCTGATATGAATAGGAAGAAGAATAGAAATGTAAGTTTATCCTTTACTACTATAAAATCCAAGACTCCTGAAAGGGTTACAAGATCTAAGTCAAAGAAAGTCATTGTTTTATCCGAATCAAGTGAAAGTGAACATTTTGAGAATGAGCTAGCTAATATTACTTGAATAATGAACAAGATAGTTGGGAAGAAATAATTTTAGTATAGATTTAATAATAAAGAAATAAAGTACAATAAATACTCAGAAGTCACTTGTTATGATTGAAAAAGAGCAGGGCATATAAGGCCATATTGTCCTATGCTTAAGAAAAAGTATAGAAAAGAAAAGCATTATGAGAGAATTAGAAATAAGTACTACAAAGCTAAAGATAAGAAAATTTTGAAATCCAATGACACCTGGAGTGCCAGTGGTGGAGACTCTTCTGATGAATCCTTAGAGTAGGAATCTTCTGGTTAGAAGAATCTTGGTATACTTTCCAAGATACCTATTGAAAATAATTGTCTAATGTCCAAGTTACACAATGTTGAATCTATAAAAAATGTATCCTTAAATACAAATTATAGTGATAATAAATATTATGAATCTTCAGATGAATAATATTCTTCTGATGAAGATAATAAATTACCTACTTATGAAGAAGTTTCTAGGTTTGCTAAACTTCTTGATAATGAAAATTCTAAACTCAAGAAAAATCTTGATAAGGAAAACTCTAGAATTTCTATTCTCACTAAAGAAGTATCAGATCTTTCTAAATATCTTGATAAGAAAATTTATGATTTTGAAAGTATTTTCAAAAACCTTGAGGTAGTTAATTCTAAGAAGGATAAACTTTCTAAGGATCTTGAAAATTTAATTTCTAATAAAATATTTTAGAGACTAACTCTAGTGCTAAAACTAATATTTTTGCGGATAAAAATTTAGTTATTAGACTGAAGTCAGAAATATTTTTTTTGAGGAAGTGTTTGTCAAACTTTACCTTAGGTAAGGAAAACTTTGATAAAATGTATTCCCAAATTCGACCTCTAAGGAATAATTCTGGATTTGGTTATACTCATTCTATACGAGTTTTTAGTAATAATTATTTTTTTCCTCAAAGTGCTCCATTCTGCACTAAATGTTAGTGTGGTGGGCATTGGAATTTTTTTTTCTTTAAACAAAAATCAGTCTTTAGGTTTTCATAAAGCTTATTTTTTTAAGAAAATATGGATACCTAAAATTTTGATTTCTAAAATTTCTGGATCCAAGAAAGTTTGGGTTCCGAAAGTCTAGCACTCTTATTTTTAGGAAAATAAAGATAGTACCAACAGAAATACATGGTACATGGATAGTGGATGTTCCTGACATATGACTGGTAACAAAAAATTATTTGAAAAGATTATCAAGATGAAAGGAGGAAAAGTAACTTTTGGAGATAATACTCAAGGAGAAATCATTGGTATAGGTAACATTGTTCTTCTTGGAAAAACTTTGATTTCAAATGTTTTATTTGTTAAAAGTCTTAAGAACAACCTCATTAGAATAAGTCAATTATGTGATGAAGGTTACCTTGTGAATTTTAGGAATGATATATTCTTATTACACAATTCAAAGGAAGAGTTTATTCTTTATGCCCACAGGCAAGAGAATGTATACACACTAAACTTAGAAGACCTTAAGAGCCAATATCTACCTTGTATTAGTGCAATGAAAGACCAATCTTGGTTATGGCATAGAAGGTTAGGACACTGTAACCTTAGGAACTTATGTAAACTCTCTAAGAAAAGACTTGTTAAGGATCTACTAGATCTTACATATGATTCTTCAAAAGTTTGTGATCCTTGTCCATATGGAAAGCAAGATAAATCAAGTTTTAAATCAATCGGTGAAGTCTAAACTTCTAATGAATTACAGTTGGTGTATATGGATCTTTTCAGTCCAACAAAAATTGGAAGCATTGGAGGTAAATACTATGTGTTTGTCCTAGTTGATGATTACACTAGATTTACGTGGGTCTATTTTCTAGAAAAGAAATATGAATCATTTTCTTATTTCAAAATTTTTAGAGCCCAAGTTAAAAATGAGAAAAACATTCCATTGATAACTATTCATAGTGATCATGGAGGAGAATTTCAAAATTCTGATTTTGAAACTTTTTGTAGTAGAAAAGGCATTACTCATAACTTCTCAGCACCAAGAACCCCTCAACAAAATGGTGTTGTTGAAAGAAGAAATCGAATTCTTCAAGAGATAACAAGAACCATGTTGAGTGAATATTCGGTAGCTAAAAAGTTTTGGGCTGAAACCATAAGTACGACTTGTTATACTATAAATTGAGTTTTGATTAGACCTTTTCTTAATAAAACCCCTTATGAGTTATGGAATGGTAAAAAACCTAGACTTTCCTACTTCAAGGTATTTGGATGCAAAGTATTCATTATAAATACTAAAGATAGTTTATATAAATTCACACCCAAATCTGATGAAGGAATTTTCCTAGGCTAATCCACAACTTCTAAGGCTTATAGAGTTTTTAATAAAAATACTTGTACTGTTGAAGAAATAGAACATGTTAAATTTGATGAAACTATTCCTTTTGTTTTTAAAAAACCTCAATATACATATACGGATGTGTTTTCAAAAAATAATTATCAACCCTTGATAGAAGATCCTTCTGATAAGAAATTTTTTCAAGAAAATGGTTTTGAGACATTTACCCCAGAAGATTTCCTACCATATATTGATGAACAGGTTTTACAAAACCCAAATTAGTTGTTTCTTAAGAATCATCCTAGTGATAGTATCATTGGTGATGTAAATCAACCTGTAAGGACTAGAAGTTTCTTAAGAAATGAATTATAACATCTACCATTCCTTTCTCAATTAGAACCAAAAAGCATTGATGAAGCTTTAGGTGATGATGATTGGATAAAAGCCATGCAAGATGAGCTAAACGAATTTGAAAGGAATAAAGTCTGGACCTTGGTTGAAAGACCTAAGGAAACATATGTTATTGGAGTAAAATGGGTCTTTAGAAACAAGTGTGATGAAAATGGAATTATAGTAAGAAATAAGGCTAGATTAGTTGCTAAAGGCTATAATCAACAAGAAAGAATAGACTATGAAGAAACCTATACTCTAGTATATAGAATCGAATCTATCCATATTCTACTTACCTTTACAGCATTATTTAACTTTAAACTTTTTCAAATGGATGTTAAATGTGCTTTTATTAATGGATATGTTCAAGAGGAAGTTTTTGTTGAACAACCTCCTGGTTTTGAAGATAAAAAACATCCTGAACATGTTTTCAAACTTACCAAATCTTTATATGGACTTAAAAAAGCCCCTAGAGCCTGGTATGATAGACTTACATGATTTTTGTTACAAAACAATTACATTAAGGGAAATGATGATCCAACCCTATTTATAAATAAAGATAAGAAAAATGTTTTGATTGTTCAAATCTATGTTGATGACATTATATTTGGTTCAACTTAACAATATTTAACTGATTTATTTTCAAATCTAATGAAATATGAGTTTGAAATGAGTATCATGGGTGAGTTAACATTTTTCCTAGGTTTTCAAATTTATCAAAAACCAGAAGGAACATATATATCTCAACATAAGTATATTAAAGATCTTCTTAAAAAGTATGGACATGAAAACACTAAGAGTATTAGTACTCCCATTGGTACCTCAAATTCACTTGATCTTGATGAAGCTGGAAAACCAGTAGATCAAACATCATTTAGAGGTACGATAGGAAGTCTAATATACTTGATAGCTAGTCATCTAGACTTAATGTTTTCAGTATGATTATGTGCAAGATATCAATCCAATCCTAAGGAATCTTATTTAAAGGCAATGAAAATATTTTTTTGCTATTTGAAGGGAACCATGGATTTAGGACTCTTTTATACTTCTGGAAATGATTTTGTTTTAAAAAGATTTTCAGATGCTGACTTTGGTGGATGTAGATTGGATAGGAAAATTACACCCAGAACTTGTCATTTCTTAGGAGATTCATTAGTTTCTTGGTCATGAAAAAAGAAGCACTTATTAGCACTTTCCACTATTAAAGATGAATATATAACAGTTGGAAGTTGTTGTGCTCAAGTGTTGTGGATACAACACACACTTACAGACTATGGTATGATTTTTACCAAAACACAAATATTGTGTAATAATACTAGTTCCATTTCCCTAATTAAAAATCCTGTACATCACTCTCATGCAAAACACATAGATATTAGGCATCACTTTCTTAGGGATCACACACAAAAAGGAGATATCATTCTTCAATTTATCAGAATGAAAGATCAAGTTGCTGATATTTTCACAAAATCTTTACCCTTTGATAGATTTGAATGCATTAAACAAAAGTTAGGAATGATAACCAGAAGGTAATCTTCCATATTAACTTCTTTTTGAAACCTATATTCTTACAGTAAGAAACTTCTTTTCATAGGGGGAGTAAATTTTCTTGCTAATTAAATTTTTTCGTAATCAAAATTTTTCGTAATCAATTTTTTTCGTAATCAAAATTTTTCGTAAACAAAATTTTCATAATCAAAGTTTTCATAATCAAATTTCACTTTAAATTTTCTAAAATCTAAAGTTCTTCAAGAAATTTTTTCCTCATTATTAATAATTTTCTTGGAAATCTGGAAGGTATGTTTTCTTTCTTAAATTTCCGTAATCATCTTTTTACATGTTGGTATTGTTATCTTTCTTAAGAAACTTTTCTAGATTGACTTTCTATTAAATTCAAATATTTATCTTAAAAACCTCAAAAGATCAGAACCTACCAAATCCCTTCTTCGGCTATCATCTCAACCATCAGATCTGATCAAGAGTTTTTTAACCATTGGATTAATCAAGGAAGTTGAACCATTATCTCAAACACCTATATAAGGACCCCCTATTGGTTACCCCACATCGATCTTCAAAGCCTTCACGTGCTGAAGTTATATCCCCTACTTAAGGTCGTTCCAGATCTTTAGGTTTTCCTTAGTTCTGAATTTTTGTTGAAGCCTATCCTCATAAAGAAATGTCAACTGTAAAGGAAATATGTGAATGGAAGATATATAGAGAAAGGTTAGTCAATCCAAATTTCTTTGTTAATTATGATTCAATTATTTTAAAGAACATCAAGCTGAATAGTTGGGAAAGTCTATGTATATCAAAACTGAAGGCGTAGGATCTGATTTATCTGGAGTTGTTGGTTGAATTTTACGAATCATTAATTTTCTTCAACAAAGGAGGGAGAGATAAGTTTTCCTTCAAGGGCTATGGAAATACCTACTTTCTTTCCTACCCCAAGGCTGAAAATTTGATTAGAATTCCTTATGAAGGTGAAGCTGAATTTTTCACTCATAAATTACCAGATGTATCAGGTTTGTTTGAGAAGGAAAATGATTTAGAGTGCCTTGAATTGAAAAAAGTAAATACTTCAAAGATTATCCATCTATCTACAAACTTCTAGATTCATGAATTGTGGGTTCAAGGTTTTATCATTCCGAGAAAAGGGGATAAGGATTCCCTGAAGAAAAGTGACATATATATTCTAGATTTCTTTATGAACCTCCAGAAGATAAACTTGGTCAAGTATATCTTGGTTATAATTGAGAATATCAAGAATGGAAATTTGAAGTCTCAAATTATCATGTATCAAGAAATTCTCTCCAAGATCATTGTTCTTTGTCTTCAATCGTTCAAAATCCCTTGCAGTTCTAAGCCAAGAAATTACAAGGTTATGCTACTTAGCAATGATACCTTGATAAGGATGAAGGCTGGATTCAGTTGTAAATCCGGAGATTTTTATGATTTTTCTGAATTAGAAATAGAATCTCTATAAAAGAAATCGGAAGTGGTTGAGACTTCCAAAAAGGGTGGAAGGAAGAGAAAGGTAAAGGAACCGGAAGAGAAAGAAAAAAACCCTGTGGCTAAGGAAACTCAATCAGCACCCCCAAAACCAAAGAAGAAAAAGACTTACCCTGAAGAAGCAGTGGCTAAGTGGAGAGAGGACACGAATAATTGGAAGTAAGGGGAGCTTACTTTTGGATTGAACCCTGCTGAGGAAAAAGCTTTAAAGATAAAGGTTTCTAAAGATCTTGAGAATCAAGATAAAGAAAAGAAGTAGAGGAAGAAAATTTCTAAAGCCGAGATAGTTCAATCCCTTCTTAAGGCTTCTGAGAAAGCCTCTGAACAAATCCAGGTACTAGATTTTTTTTTGAAAGAATCACTCCCTGTGACTCCGGGAAAGAAGGTAGTAATTCTAGAACCAGAACAAGAAGAATAAATTATGCAAGAGGAAGAAATAGAAGAAGAAGTAGAAGAAGAAGTAGAAGAAGAAGAAGAAGGAAATGGTGATACCGAAGAGATGATAAGGCAAGTAGAGGATTATCATGATAAGGAAAGTCCTTATGAGAAACTATCAATATGAACTTCTGAATCCGAATCTTCAAAAATTACTACTCCAGGAAAAGAGGAAAAAGGCTAGGAAGAAGTGAATAAGCTATCTGAAGAAGAAAGTAGCAACCATGAATTCATTCAGCCAAAGTATATTATGGCAGGTGCTGAGAAAGAAAACCTTGAGGAAGATAAAATTGTTCAGTTATCTGATAGTGATCATGAATCACCTAAAGCAGAAGAGATTATTCTAAGAGCTGATAAGGGAAAGAAGGTGTTGGTTGATACTCCTAGTAAATCCTTGGTGAAAAAGAAAGATATTAGTGCTTCATCGAATAGGAAAGATGAAGAGATAGAAAAATAATCCTTACCAACCAAACACTCTGATTCGAAATCATCTTCTCTTAGAAATGATTTTGTGGAAAAATCTTTGAAGAAGTTGGTTGATACAATTCCCTTATTTCTGAGTATAGAATTGAGGTGCCAGATGCTTCAGTACTTGTTTAATTAGAAAGAAGATTCAGTCACCATGCTTATGGATAAGTTTGTAAAGCTTGAGACAAATTTCAAAACCTTCTTCATTGAATATGAAGCTCATAAAAGATCATGAAAGAAGATTACAAGTTGTTAAAGGAAAACAATCAAAGATCTTAGAGTCTTTGATGAATTTCAAGATAACATGAAAGATGCTTTTGACACCGAAAATGGTAAGATTGATGATCTTTCTCAGAGTTTTGAGGAAAAGATGACTCTAGAACTGACAACCTAGAAGCAAGAAGTCAATGACTTGAATAGAAAGCTTAATTCAGTGGCTATGAATTGGAAGAGATAAAGGGATCTCAGAATTGAGTTTGAAGAAAATATTGTTAAGCAAGAAGAAGTTTTGAAGGCTCAGGCAGATATTCTTAAGGCTCAAGAAGAAAAGATAAAAGCCTTTGAGTAGAAAAATGAAGATCAGGATCAGCTACTTAAGCGTGTAGAAGAAGATCACAAGGAAATAAAGAAGCTGAAAACCATTGTCAATAAGTTAATGCCTAAAGAGAAAGAAGGATAATTCTACCCTATTCTGATCTTTTGCTGTATTTTCTTATTTGTACAAATTCTTTCAATCATAATGGAATTTTCATTATTCTTCATATATATTTGGTTGTTTAGTACTAATTTTTTAGGTAGCATATTTTTTTCCCATTCTCTTTATTCCTTTTTGAAAATCAGAAAGGGGGATAAAGTAATGATAAAAATAATTCTAAGTAAAGAAGATATTTCCTTAAGTAAGGGGGAGTTCATCTAAGGGAAATCTATTATTAAAGAATATTTTCGTATGCAATAAAATGTAAAATCTCATTCATGAAATCAAGAATACGATCCTTAGGGATTTTAAAACCTAAGGGGGATTTAGTCGTATTCACTATGATTCATATGTAAAGGGAGATAAGTCTTATTTTATGTTCATAAAGTAAAAACTCTAAGTCCATATATTCTTTTTTGTAAGGATGTTTTTGATTTCCAAAAAAGGGGGAGATTTTTGAGTCAATAAGGTTTCCTTATGACTTTTCCATTCCTCTATGTTTTGAAAATCACAAACACTTTATCTTAAGGCAAATCATATTTTCCCTAAGATTTATCTTAATAAGGAAAATTTTCCTTCCCCAAGGAAATTTATCCTTACCTATGTTTTCATTATTCTTTTTATAGTTACTGTAAATCTAACTCATTTTTATTCCTAAAGGTTAAAATTTGGTTTTATATCTAAAACCTCGGAATCCTACAAATCTTTAGTTATATAGTATTCTGTTTTCAGACTCCGAATTCTATGAAATTCAGACTCTGAATTCTTTGAAATTTAGACTCCAAATTCTCTGAAATTCAGAATCTGAATTCTTTGAAATTCAGAATCTGAATTATCTGAAATATAGACTTCAAATTTTATAAAATTCAAACTCCAAATTCTATGAAATTCAGGTTTTAAATTCTCTGAAATTCAGACTCTGAATTCTCTGAAATTCAGACTCCGAATTCCTCAGAATTCAAACTATGAATTCCTCAGAATTCAGACTTCGAATTACTTAGAATTCAGACTCTGAATTCCTCATAATTCAGACTTTTGATTCCTCAGAATCCAGACTCTAAATTCCCAAGAAATTTAGATTTTGAATTCATTAGAATTCAGATTCTGAAGTCTATAGAATTCTGGTTCCGAATTCTTTAGAAAACAGAATCTGAATATCTATGATTTATAGTCTCCAAATTATTATTTTCTTAGACTCCGAACTTTTATTTTTCCTTAGACTCCATAAAAAATAGACTTGGTTAAGTGACCTTATTTTACTTACACTTGTTATAGTTATGAAATGATGTCATACATTCTTTTTCTAACTAACAGTTGTTTGAGGGACACATGTACATGTCCCTCCAAAATTTAAGGAAAAATATGACCGTTGGAGGAGGGATCCGACCGTTGGAGAAGTGCATATAAATATGAGCTCATTTGAACGAGATCAACACTGAGAAATACTGACTCGATCAATCTAGAGATTGCATGCTGCTGAATTGATTTCTAGAGAGAGAGACTCTCATGCCTTGTGCATACTGAACATCTTGTTCAGTTTTCTTCATGCAAATCTGATTATTGCTGTGTACAATCAAGGACTTCTGGGGATAAGAAGATAGAGGTGCTGAATACCTTAAAGTTCGAGGACTTCGGTGGATAGGAAGACATATATTCTGACTACCTTAAAGTTCAAGGGATTGCGGGGATAACAAGATAGATTCTGATATTCCTATCGAGGGCTTACCCTAGTGTGGGTGATTAGTAACTGAAAGTGGCTAATATTAATTGTCAATATCTTTATATTCATTGTTCCAAAGTCCATAAACATTGTTTTTAGTTCATTACATAAATAGAACTTCATTTCTCATCAAAAATGCAATTCATGTTTAAAATGCAAATTTGGGCCCAATCATTCATTTGTTTGTTGACAATATTATATTCATTTTCTGAATTTGAAATTTTGGGATATGATTGATCACTTTTTTTGGAACATTTTATATTTTAGGTCCGCTGGATGAATCTCAAAGGAAGATGAAGAATTTTGCATCTGAAGGCAGAAACTTGCTGGAAAAAGAATAATGGGCCTTAGGCCCATCAAACAAATGTGGGGCCCAGAAACCAAGCCCAATGAAGCTCAAATTTATACAGTAGAAATATAAAAATATGAGGATCATTTTATTCAACTGTGGCCGGAGCTAATTCTGATGTTTTCATGATGATAAAGGGATATGAAGTTAAGATTTAAATGGTGGACCCGACATTAATGCACAGAAATCCGTTCCACCATTTCGACCATAACATCCAAACGGAAAAGCCAAATTTCCTGAAATTTTGAGAACTTCTAGAATACACATGTACGAAGATATTTTATGTTTATGACACCTTCGGATTTGGCCATATGAAGTGTCAAACTCACACGTCAAAATGAAGGACGAATATGGACAGTTTTCCGGGTCAACTTCGAAACGTCAATTTCCTTTTGATTCTTCACCCTCCTTTTGACTCTCTTAATTGTTGGGGGGTGAATTTAATGTTGGGGGTGGACATAAGGCTCCTAATATGCCTATATAAGGAGCTGGTGGTGAAGGGAATAATCATCTAACATTTTTCCTTGAATCCATGTTTTTCTTTCAACCATTGTATTTCTTTCAATTGTAATTTCCTGCTTTCAATTTGTAATCGCATCATCAAGTTTTCCCATGTAAGTTTTTATTTCAAGTTTATTATTTTAATAAAATTTCTTCTTCTTCTTCACTTTTTATTTTTCTTTTCTTCACACGTTGATACCGTTGAATCATGGTGTGAAATTATTCACACCGGCACTTGTGATTTCAATCACACAACGGTGGAGTGTTCGTTCTTTTAATAATTTTCTTCTTCTTCAATTCCGCCCCCATAAGTCTACATCCCGCTTCCATTGGTAGAATAGCATCAATGGAGGGATAACCTCTTAAGGGTTGATCCAAGGGAGTAGCAAGGTCAGGGATTGAATGTTATTTCATATTTAAATCTATTCGTTATTTTAGGATTTCCATTTGATGAGTTACATTTTTTCTCATCTTTGCCAACTTTAATGATGACACATTTTGAGTGCTAGTACGATCTATTTCTTTTGAGTGATCATTAAAGTGATCCTCAAAGTGAATTGGTGATTAGCCTTGGAATTGTGTAGGGATTAAATTGGTGAATGATTTGGAAGAATTATCTCATTTTTTGGATATGTCTTGAATTAATGACATGAAATTTTCTATGAAAAGTAATTCATCCAATCCACCCCAAGCAACACCCTAAGATCAACCCACCATCAGTAATTGTTTAGTTCACATCATTTTTTTATTATATATTATTTAAATTATATCTTTAGTTCTCCAATTAAAATCTACCTCAAAGTTGGCCACTTCATAGCCAATCCATCAATAAATCATAGCGTCTCAAGGTTACTTATTCGGTCCCTGTGGATTCGATCCCTACTTGTACTTCAACGACCGCTTTTACTGGTAGGGTAAATTTGGGCGCAACCAAATTTTGGCGCCGTTGCCGGGGACCAAGTAATTCACCTTAGAACATCTTTCTATTCTCCCTCATTTCTATTTTCTCATCCCCATTTCACTTCTCTTTTCCCCTTTCTTTTTTTTGACCCCTGAAAATCACGATTCTAAATTTTCAAATAAATCTAATGGCGTGTAATCAATAATATCCCTTCACAAACACAGGATGGAATCAGTTTGAAAATTCACATTGGGAATCACCAACCTTTTTTAATCAACCTTTGAAGGAATAACCCACCCCTGATAACATGAACAAAATTTGTAATGATGAAGGTTTAAAAGATCAATTTCCATACCTATCAAGAATGATTCAAAAGATGAATAATGAGGAAGTCCATGATGTCAAAACATCTATCAATCCTAATCCTGAAACAATTCTTCAAAAATTTTGTGAACAAATGGAAAAAATGAATTCAGAGGTATCAAGTTTTAGACAAGAACTTCAAAGCATTAAAACTTGTGTGGACCCCATTCTCACTCAAACCATCCCTTACTCAATATTGATAGAAGAATCTTGTAACACACAAACCCCTCAAGCCTTTATTGAAGAACCAACCATTGGATTTGGGATAGTTGAAGATAATAAAGGAATTATTGATGGGTGCTTAAATCAAGAGGAAATTAATTTTTTGGATTCAAAAGAGGAAAATTTGACATCATGGACTGAGTTTCCTGAATATAACTCCATTAATGATTTTTCAAAAACACTAATCACTGAAAAATTGGGATAAATACCAAACATTGATCCCACACACACTTCTGATATTCAACTGGTCAATTTTCAGGATGAATCTTATTTTCAAAATGAACCAATTCTTTCTAAATGTTTTGGAGAAGAAACTGATTTTGATTTAATTTGTCAATCTCCTTTAGGAAATTTCAATGAAACCAAGCTCAAAATCATTATCCTTCCTTCCCCAGAAAAGAATTAAATCATAGGTGATAAAAAAGACCTTGTAGTTTTAGTTCATTCATCTAATGAAGCCAATAATTTTGGAATGGTCATTGATGTCTTAGGAAATAATATAAGTTCAAATCGATCAACTATTTCAGATATTCCTTGGATTTTACCAATCATTGTGGAAAATAGGATTTTACATGAAACAAATTTCAAAAAAATAATCAATCTCAATCTTATTGAAGTGGAAAAAGATGGGTTAATTAAAATGCTGAAAGTTGGAATTGGATAAGTTGGGGGGGTAAAAGTAGAGCCAACGACGTTAAAAAAAAGCGCTGCATGGGAGGCAACCCATGGTTTTCATGTTTCTAATCATTTTGAATCATTTTTTTTCATATAATAAATTACCATAAGCTGTTGAACTGTTCTTCATTTATGAGTAAGGATGGGTATGAACGGGGAGCGCCATATTCATCCGTGTCACGTGGTGTGATCTCTGAGTAATACTTTACCTAGAAAATATAAAGAAGACAATGTATCATCAGTTTATTTTGTTTTGTTTTATTTTTTTTATAGGTTAAAAAAAGGACATGTTGAAATCCATAAGGAAAATCCATTCACCACCATCCAAGCTGCTGAGACTCAAATCTAGGATTGAAGGGAGACTATGGCATGCACTATCATCATCAACCACCAGGTGACTTCATTCCATGATTTTCATTTTAAATTTCTTCATTGAACTCCTCTCCTACCCCCTTCTAACTTTTCTTTTCTTTAAACACTGGGGACAGTGTTATTCTAAGTTGGGGGGGGGGGATAAAAAATAATTTTTTTTTGAATAAAAACATGCATGAAAAGAAAAATTCCATTAACCATAAAAATGATAACACACATTACAAACTCTAAAATTGGATATCAAATAAATTTTTCATGCCTTGATTCTGATTTTAATGCAAGTTTAAGTTCATGAGCATAGTTTTTGGAAAGTACGGTTGTCCGATGTGATTTTTCAAAGTTTACATTTTCATCCTCTTAATAAAAATGCCACAATGCACGTCTACTGGATCGTGGGTGTAAATTTGAGTTCTCGGGTCCCTTTCATTATAGCATAGGGTTCTAGGGTCACGTTTAGTTTAATTTGAGTATCCAAAAAAAAAACAGAAAAAAAAACAAAAACAAAAACAAAAACAAAAAAATGACCACATAGAGCAATGTTTTGTCCAAATGCGTGGCGTCCGACACTTGGGGATCGTGAATCCATAGTTGTCTTGCCCAGAGTTAGGCTTTATATCTCTATTGTAGAGCATGAAATTGACAAAATGCGTGGCGTCCGACACTTGGGGATCGTGACTCCATAGTTGTCTTGCCCAGAGTTAGTCTTTTCATATCTATTGTGGTTAAAATAAAAAAAATAAAAAAAATCAAAAAAATTAAAAAAATGGATACTCATCTTAAGGTTTAATGTGATTCCCACCTAGCGCTTCCATTTTTTCCCCTTGAACAATAAAATGGGCCCCATATCTTTTATGATGCACAACACTTTATCATACTTAATTGGAATTGGATGAAATGTGGCGATGAATTTCAACAAAGGAATGGGCTTGGGCTTGGGATATGCTTATGGACCTAGCTTGTTTTAAATGATTTTGATGGGTTTTCATAATTTTTTTTGGTATTAGATATTTGGGTGAGTAATGTGTATTAAAATGTTTTTGGAAAGGGGGATTTGAATTTCATATTTGTAATTTATTTTGCTCGGGACTAGCAAAACACAAGATGGGGGGTGTGATTAGTCACTGAAAGTGGATAATATTAATTTTTAATATCTTTATATTCACTGTTCCAAAGTCCATAAACATTGTTTTTAGTGCATTACATAAATAGAACTTCATTTCTCATCAAAAATGCAATTCATGTTTAAAATGCAAATTTGGGCCCAATCATTCATTTGTTTGTTGACAATATTATATTCATTTTCTGAATTTGAAATTTTGGGATATGATTGATCATGTTTTTTGGAACATTTTATATTTTAGGCCTGCTGGATGAATCTCAAAGGAAGATGAAGAATTTTGCGTCTGAAGGCAGAAACTTGCTGGAAAAAGCATAATGGGCCTTAGGCCCATCAAACAAATGTGGGGCCCAGAAACCAAGCCCAATGAAGCTCAAATTTATACAGTAGAAAGCTAAAAATATGAGGATCATTTTATTCAACTGTGGCCGAAGCTAATTCTGATGTTTTCATGATGATAAAGGGATATGAAGTTAAGATTTAAATGGTGGACCCGACATTAATGCACAGAAATCCGTTCCACCATTTCGACCATAACATCCAAACGGAAAAACCAAATTTCCTGAAATTTTGAGAACTTCTAGAATATACATGTACGAAGATATTTTATGTTTATGACACCTTCGGATTTGGCCATATGAAGTGTCAAACTCACACGTCAAAATGAAGGACGAATATGGACAGTTTTCCGGGTCAACTTCAAAACGTCAATTTCCTTTTGATTCTTCACCCTCCTTTTGACTCTCTTAATTGTTGGGGGGTGAATTTAATGTTGGGGGTGGACATAAGGCTCCTAATATGCCTATATAAGGAGCTGGTGGTGAAGGGAATAATCATCTAACATTTTTCCTTGAATCCATGTTTTTCTTTCAACCATTGTATTTCTTTCAATTGTAATTTCCTGCTTTCAATTTGTAATCGCATCATCAAGTTTTCCCATGTAAGTTTTTATTTCAAGTTTATTATTTTAATAAAATTTCTTCTTCTTCTTCACTTTTTATTTTTCTTTTATTCACACGTTGATACCGTTGAATCATGGTGTGAAATTATTCACACCAGCACTTGTGATTTCAATCACACAACGGTGGAGTGTTCGTTCTTTTAATAATTTTCTTCTTCTTCAATTCCGCCCCCATAAGTCTACATCCCGCTTCCATTGGTAGAATAGCATCAATGGAGGGATAACCTCTTAAGGATTGATCCAAGGGAGTAGCAAGGTCAGGGATTGAATGTTATTTCATATTTAAATCTATTCGTTATTTTAGGATTTCCATTTGATGAGTTACATTCTTTCTCATCTTTGCCAACTTTAATGATGACACATTTTGAGTGCTAGTACGATCTATTTCTTTTGAGTGCTCATTAAAGTGATCCTCAAAGTGAATTGGTGATTAGCCTTGGAATTGTGTAGGGATTAAATTGGTGAATGATTTGGAAGAATTATCTCATTGTTTGGATATGTCTTGAATTAATGACATGAAATTTTCTATGAAAAGTAATTCATCCAATCCACCCCAAGCAACACCCTAAGATCAACCCACCATCAGTAATTGTTTAGTTCACATCATGTTTTTATTATATATTATTTAAATTATATCTTTAGTTCTCCAAATAAAATCTACCTCAAAGTTGGCCACTTCATATCCAATCCATCAATAAATCATAGCGTCTCAAGGTTACTTCTTCGGTCCCTGTGGATTCGATCCCTACTTGTACTTCAACGACCGGTTTTACCGGTAGGGTAAATTTGGGCGCAACCAAATTTTGGCGCCGTTGCTGGGGACCAAGTAATTCACCTTAGAACATCTTTCTATTCTCCCTCATTTCTATTTTCTCATCCCCATTTCACTTCTCTTTTCCCCTTTCTTTTTTTTGACCCCCGAAAATCACGATTCTAAATTTTCAAATAAATCTAATGGAGTATAATCAACAATATCCCTTCACAAACACAGGATGGAATCAGTTTGAAAATTCATATTGGGAATCACCAACCTTTTTTAATCAACCTTTGAATGAATACCCCACCCCTGATAACATGAACAAAATTTGTAATGATGAAGGTTTAAAAGATCAATTTCCATACCTATCAAGAATGATTCAAAAGATGAATAATGAGGAAGTCCATGATGTCAAAACATCTATCAATCCTAATCCTGAAACAATTCTTCAAAAATTGTGTGAACAAATGGAAAAAATGAATTCAGAGGTATCAAGTTTTAGACAAGAACTTCAAAGCATTAAAACTTGTGTGGACCCCATTCTCACTCAAACCATCCCTTACTCAATATTGATAGAAGAATCTTGTAACACACAAACCCCTCAAGCCTTTATTGAAGAACCAACCATTGGATTTGGGATAGTTGAAGATAATAAAGGAATTATTGATGGGTGCTTAAATCAAGAGGAAATTAATTTTTTGGATTCAAAAGAGGAAAATTTGACATCATGGACTGAGTTTCCTGAATATAACTCCATTAATGATTTTTCAAAAACACTAATCACTGAAAAATTGGGATAAATACCAAACATTGATCCCACACACACTTCTGATATTCAACTGGTCAATTTTCAGGATGAATCTTATTTTCAAAATGAACCAATTCTTTCTAAATGTTTTGGAGAAGAAACTGATTTTGATTTAATTTGTCAATCTCCTTTAGGAAATTTCAATGAAACCGAGCTCAAAATCATTATCCTTCCTTCCCCAGAAAAGAATTACATCATAGGTGATAAAAAAGACCTTGTAGTTTTAGTTCATTCATCTAATGAAGCCAATAATTTTGGAATGGTCATTGATGTCTTAGGAAATAATATAAGTTCAAATCGATCAACAATTTCAGATATTCCTTGGATTTTACCAATCATTGTGGAAAATAGGATTTTACATGAAACAAATTTCAAAAAAATAATCAATCTCAATCTTATTGAAGTGGAAAAAGATGGGTTAATTAAAATGCTGAAAGTTGGAATTGGATAAGTTGGGGGGGTAAAAGTAGAGCCAACGACGTTAAACAAAAGCGCTGCATGGGAGGCAACCCATGGTTTTCATGTTTCTAATCATTTTGAATCATTTTTTTTCATATAATAAATTACCATAAGCTGTTGAACTGTTCTTCATTTATGAGTAAGGATGGGTATGAACGGGGAGCGCCATATTCATCCGTGTCACGTGGTGTGATCTCTGAGTAATACCTTACCTAGAAAATATAAATAAGACAATGTATCATCAGTTTATTTTGTTTTGTTTTATTTTTTTTATAGGTTAAAAAAAAGGACATGTTGAAATCCATAAGGAAAATCCATTCACCACCATCCAAGCCGCTGAGACTCAAATCTAGGATTGAAGGGAGACTATGGCATGCACTATCATCATCAACCACCAGGTGACTTCATTCCATGATTTTCATTTTAAATTTCTTCATTGAACTCCTCTCCTACCCCCTTCTAACTTTTCTTTTCTTTAAACACTGGGGACAGTGTTATTCTAAGTTGGGGGGGGAGGATAAAAAATAATTTTTTTTTGAATAAAAACATGCATGAAAAGAAAAATTCCATTAACCATAAACATGATAACACACATTACAAACTCTAAAATTGGATATCAAATAAATTTTTCATGCCTTGATTCTGATTTTAATGCAAGTTTAAGTTCATGAGCATAGTTTTTGGAAAGTGCGGTTGTCCGATGTGATTTTTCAAAGTTTACATTTTCATCCTCTTAATAAAAATGCCACAATGCATGTCTACTGGATCGTGGGTGTAAATTTGAGTTCTCGGGTCCATTTCATTATAGCATAGGGTTCTAGGGTCACGTTTAGTTTAATTTGAGTATCCAAAAAAAAAAACAGAAAAAAAAACAAAAACAAAAACAAAAACAAAAAAATGACCACATAGAGCAATGTTTTGTCCAAATGCGTGGCGTCCGACACTTGGGGATCGTGACTCCATAGTTGTCTTGCCCAGAGTTAGGCTTTATATCTCTATTGTAGAGCATGAAATTGACAAAATGCGTGGCGTTCGACACTTGGGGATCGTGACTCCATAGTTGTCTTGCCCAGAGTTAGTCTTTTCATATCTATTGTGGTTAAAATAAAAAAAATAAAAAAAATCAAAAAAATTAAAAAAATGGATACTCATCTTAAGGTTTAATGTGATTCCCACCTAGCGCTTCCATTTTTTCCCCTTGAACAATAAAATGGGCCCCATATCTTTTATGATGCACAACACTTTATCATACTTAATTGGAATTGGATGAAATGTGGCGATGAATTTCAACAAAGGAATGGGCTTGGGCTTGGGATATGCTTATGGACCTAGCTTGTTTTAAATGATTTTGATGGGTTTTCATAATTTTTTTTGGTATTAGATATTTGGGTGAGTAATGTGTATTAAAATGTTTTTGGAAAGGGGGATTTGAATTTCATATTTGTAATTTATTTTGCTCGGGACTAGCAAAACACAAGATGGGGGGTGTGATTAGTCACTGAAAGTGGATAATATTAATTTTTAATATCTTTATATTCACTGTTCCAAAGTCCATAAACATTGTTTTTAGTGCATTACATAAATAGAACTTCATTTCTCATCAAAAATGCAATTCATGTTTAAAATGCAAATTTGGGCCCAATCATTCATTTGTTTGTTGACAATATTATATTCATTTTCTGAATTTGAAATTTTGGGATATGATTGATCATGTTTTTTATAACATTTTATATTTTAGGTCTGCTGGATGAATCTCAAAGGAAGATGAAGAATTTTGCGTCTGAAGGCAGAAACTTGCTGGAAAAAGCATAATGGGCCTTAGGCCCATCAAACAAATGTGGGGCCCAGAAACCAAGCCCAATGAAGCTCAAATTTATACAGTAGAAAGCTAAAAATATGAGGATCATTTTATTCAACTGT
This sequence comes from Viscum album, assembly GCA_963277665.1. NCBI lineage: Eukaryota > Viridiplantae > Streptophyta > Magnoliopsida > Santalales > Viscaceae > Viscum > Viscum album. Next base: position 707,290,092 of record OY728147.1, on the reverse strand, counting down.
GGTCGAAGCTAATTCTGATGTTTTCATGATGATAAAGGGATATGAAGTTAAGATTTAAATGGTGGACCCGACATTAATGCACAGAAATCCGTTCCACCATTTCGACCATAACATCCAAACGGAAAAGCCAAATTTCCTGAAATTTTGAGAACTTCTAGAATACACATGTACGAAGATATTTTATGTTTATGACACCTTCGGATTTGGCCATATGAAGTGTCAAACTCACACGTCAAAATGAAGGACGAATATGGACAGTTTTCCGGGTCAACTTCAAAACGTCAATTTCCTTTTGATTCTTCACCCTCCTTTTGACTCTCTTAATTGTTGGGGGGTGAATTTAATGTTGGGGGTGGATATAAGGCTCCTAATATGCCTATATAAGGAGCTGGTGGTGAAGGGAATAATCATCTAACATTTTTCCTTGAATCCATGTTTTTCTTTCAACCATTGTATTTCTTTCAATTGTAATTTCCTGCTTTCAATTTGTAATCGCATCATCAAGTTTTCCCATGTAAGTTTTTATTTCAAGTTTATTATTTTAATAAAATTTCTTCTTCTTCTTCACTTTTTATTTTTCTTTTATTCACACGTTGATACCGTTGAATCATGGTGTGAAATTATTCACACCAGCACTTGTGATTTCAATCACACAACGGTGGAGTGTTCGTTCTTTTAATAATTTTCTTCTTCTTCAATTCCGCCCCCATAAGTCTACATCCCGCTTCCATTGGTAGAATAGCATCAATGGAGGGATAACCTCTTAAGGATTGATCCAAGGGAGTAGCAAGGTCAGGGATTGAATGTTATTTCATATTTAAATCTATTCGTTATTTTAGGATTTCCATTTGATGAGTTACATTCTTTCTCATCTTTGCAAACTTTAATGATGACACATTTTGAGTGCTAGTACGATCTATTTCTTTTGAGTGCTCATTAAAGTGATCCTCAAAGTGAATTGGTGATTAGCCTTGGAATTGTGTAGGGATTAAATTGGTGAATGATTTGGAAGAATTATCTCATTGTTTGGATATGTCTTGAATTAATGACATGAAATTTTCTATGAAAAGTAATTCATCCAATCCACCCCAAGCAACACCCTAAGATCAACCCACCATCAGTAATTGTTTAGTTCACATCATTTTTTTATTATATATTATTTAAATTATATCTTTAGTTCTCCAATTAAAATCTACCTCAAAGTTGGCCACTTCATAGCCAATCCATCAATAAATCATAGCGTCTCAAGGTTACTTCTTCGGTCCCTGTGGATTCAATCCCTACTTGTACTTCAACGACCGGTTTTACCGGTAGGGTAAATTTGGGCGCAACCAAATTTTGGCGCCGTTGCCGGGGACCAAGTAATTCACCTTAGAACATCTTTCTATTCTCCCTCATTTCTATTTTCTCATCCCCATTTCACTTCTCTTTTCCCCTTTCTTTTTTTTGACCCCCGAAAATCACGATTCTAAATTTTCAAATAAATCTAATGGAGTATAATCAACAATATCCCTTCACAAACACAGGATGGAATCAGTTTGAAAATTCACATTGGGAATCACCAACCTTTTTTAATCAACCTTTGAATGAATACCCCACCCCTGATAACATGAACAAAATTTGTAATGATGAAGGTTTAAAAGATCAATTTCCATACCTATCAAGAATGATTCAAAAGATGAATAATGAGGAAGTCCATGATGTCAAAACATCTATCAATCCTAATCCTGAAACAATTCTTCAAAAATTGTGTGAACAAATGGAAAAAATGAATTCAGAGGTATCAAGTTTTAGACAAGAACTTCAAAGCATTAAAACTTGTGTGGACCCCATTCTCACTCAAACCATCCTCTACTCAATATTGATAGAAGAATCTTGTAACACACAAACCCCTCAAGCCTTTATTGAAGAACCAACCATTGGATTTGGGATAGTTGAAGATAATAAAGGAATTATTGATGGGTGCTTAAATCAAGAGGAAATTAATTTTTTGGATTCAAAAGAGGAAAATTTGACATCATGGACTGAGTTTCCTGAATATAACTCCATTAATGATTTTTCAAAAACACTAATCACTGAAAAATTGGGATAAATACCAAACATTGATCCCACACACACTTCTGATATTCAACTGGTCAATTTTCAGGATGAATCTTATTTTCAAAATGAACCAATTCTTTCTAAATGTTTTGGAGAAGAAACTGATTTTGATTTAATTTGTCAATCTCCTTTAGGAAATTTCAATGAAACCGAGCTCAAAATCATTATCCTTCCTTCCCAGAAAAGAATTACATCATAGGTGATAAAAAAGACCTTGTAGTTTTAGTTCATTCATCTAATGAAGCCAATAATTTTGGAATGGTCATTGATGTCTTAGGAAATAATATAAGTTCAAATCGATCAACAATTTCAAATATTCCTTGGATTTTACCAATCATTGTGGAAAATAGGATTTTACATGAAACCAATTTCAAAAAAATAATCAATCTCAATCTTATTGAAGTGGAAAAAGATGGGTTAATTAAAATGCTGAAAGTTGGAATTGGATAAGTTGGGGGGGTAAAAGTAGAGCCAACGACGTTAAACAAAAGCGCTGCATGGGAGGCAACCCATGGTTTTCATGTTTCTAATCATTTTGAATCATTTTTTTTCATATAATAAATTACCATAAGCTGTTGAACTGTTCTTCATTTATGAGTAAGGATGGGTATGAACGGGGAGCGCCATATTCATCCGTGTCATGTGGTGTGATCTCTGAGTAATACCTTACCTAGAAAATATAAATAAGACAATGTATCATCAGTTTATTTTGTTTTGTTTTATTTTTTTTATAGGTTAAAAAAAGGACATGTTGAAATCCATAAGGAAAATCCATTCACCACCATCCAAGCCGCTGAGACTCAAATCTAGGATTGAAGGGAGACTATGGCATGCACTATCATCATCAACCACCAGGTGACTTCATTCCATGATTTTCATTTTAAATTTCTTCATTGAACTCCTCTCCTACCCCCTTCTAACTTTTCTTTTCTTTAAACACTGGGGACAATGTTATTCTAAGTTGGGGGGGGATAAAAAATAATTTTTTTTTTGAATAAAAACATGCATGAAAAGAAAAATTCCATTAACCATAAACATGATAACACACATTACAAACTCTAAAATTGGATATCAAATAAATTTTTCATGCCTTGATTCTGATTTTAATGCAAGTTTAAGTTCATGAGCATAGTTTTTGGAAAGTGCGGTTGTCCGATGTGATTTTTCAAAGTTTACATTTTCATCCTCTTAATAAAAATGCCACAATGCACGTCTACTGGATCGTGGGTGTAAATTTGAGTTCTCGGGTCCCTTTCATTATAGCATAGGGTTCTAGGGTCACGTTTAGTTTAATTTGAGTATCAAAAAAAAAACAGAAAAAAAAACAAAAACAAAAACAAAACCAAAAAAATGACCACATAGAGCAATGTTTTGTCCAAATGCGTGGCGTCCGACACTTGGGGATCGTGAATCCATAGTTGTCTTGCCCAGAGTTAGGCTTTATATCTCTATTGTAGAGCATGAAATTGACAAAATGCGTGGCGTCCGACACTTGGGGATCGTGACTCCATAGTTGTCTTGCCCAGAGTTAGTCTTTTCATATCTATTGTGGTTAAAATAAAAAAAATAAAAAAAATAAAAAAAATTAAAAAAATGGATACTCATCTTAAGGTTTAATGTGATTCCCACCTAGCGCTTCCATTTTTTCCCCTTGAACAATAAAATGGGCCCCATATCTTTTATGATGCACAACACTTTATCATACTTAATTGGAATTGGATGAAATGTGGCGATGAATTTCAACAAAGGAATGGGCTTGGGCTTGGGATATGCTTATGGACCTAGCTTGTTTTAAATGATTTTGATGGGTTTTCATAATTTTTTTTGGTATTAGATATTTGGGTGAGTAATGTGTATTAAAATGTTTTTGGAAAGGGGGATTTGAATTTCATATTTGTAATTTATTTTGCTCGGGACTAGCAAAACACAAGATGGGGGGTGTGATTAGTCACTGAAAGTGGCTAATATTAATTTTTAATATCTTTATATTCACTGTTCCAAAGTCCATAAACATTGTTTTTAGTGCATTACATAAATAGAACTTCATTTCTCATCAAAAATGCAATTCATGTTTAAAATGCAAATTTGGGCCCAATCATTCATTTGTTTGTTGACAATATTATATTCATTTTCTGAATTTGAAATTTTGGGATATGATTGATCACCTTTTTTGGAACATTTTATATTTTAGGTCTGCTGGATGAATCTCAAAGGAAGATGAAGAATTTTGCGTCTGAAGGCAGAAACTTGCTGGAAAAAGCATAATGGGCCTTAGGCCCATCAAACAAATGTGGGGCCCAGAAACCAAGCTCAATGAAGCTCAAATTTATACAGTAGAAAGATAAAAATATGAGGATCATTTTATTCAACTTTGGCCGAATCTAATTCTGATGTTTTCATGATGATAAAGGGATATGAAGTTAAGATTTAAATGGTGGACCCGACATTAATGCACAGAAATCCGTTCCACCATTTAGACCATAACATCCAAACGGCTAAGACAAATTTCCTGAAATTTTGAGAACTTCTAGAATACACATGTACGAAGATATTTTATATTTATGAAACCTTCGGATTCGGCCATATGAAGTGTCAAACTCACACGTCAAAATGAAGGACGAATATGGACAGTTTTCCGAGTCAACTTCGAAACGTCAATTTCCTTTTAATTCTTCACCTTCCTTTTGACTCTCTTAATTGTTGGGGGGTGAATTTAATGTTGGGGATGGACATAAGGCTCCTAATATGCCTATATAAGGAGCTGGTGGTTAAGGGAATAATCATCTAACATTTTTCCTTGAATCCATGTTTTTCTTTCAACCATTGTGTTTCTTTCAATTGTAATTTTCTGCTTTCAATTTGTAATCGCATCATCAAATTTTCCCATGTAAGTTTTTATTTCAAGTTTATTATTTTAATAAAATTTCTTCTTCTTCTTCACTTTTTATTTTTCTTTTATTCACACGTTGATACCGTTGAATCATGGTGTGAAATTATTCACACCAGCACTTGTGATTTCAATCACACAACGGTGGAGTGTTCGTTCTTTTAATAATTTTCTTCTTCTTCAATTCCGCCCCCATAAGTCTACATCCCGCTTCCATTGGTAGAATAGCATCAATGGAGGGATAAAATCTTAAGGGTTGATCCAAGGGAGCAACAAGGTCAGGGATTGAATGTTATTTCATATTTAAATCTATTCGTTATTTTAGGATTTCCATTTGATGAGTTACATTCTTTCTCATCTTTGCCAACTTTAATGATGACACATTTTGAGTGCTAGTACGATCTATTTCTTTTGAGTGCTCATTAAAGTGATCCTCAAAGTGAATTGGTGATTAGCCTTGGAATTGTGTAGGGATTAAATTGGTGAATGATTTGGAAGAATTATCTCATTGTTTGGATATGTCTTGAATTAATGACATGAAATTTTCTATGAAAAGTAATTCATCCAATCCACCCCAAGCAACACCATAAGATCAACCCACCATCAGTAATTGTTTAGTTCACATAATTTTTTTATTATATATTATTTAAATTATATCTTTAGTTCTCCAATTAAAATCTACCTCAAAGTTGGCCACTTCATAGCCAATCCATCAATAAATCATAGCGTCTCAAGGTTACTTCTTCGGTCCCTGTGGATTTAATCCCTACTTGTACTTCAACGACCGTTTTTACCGGTAGGGTAAATTTGGGCGCAACCAAATTTTGGCGCCGTTGCCGGGGACCAAGTAATTCACCTTAGAACATCTTTCTATTTTTCCTCATTTCTATTTTCTCATCCCCATTTCACTTCTCTTTTCCCCTTTCTTTTTTTTGACCCCTGAAAATCACGATTCTAAATTTTCAAATAAATCTAATGGAGTATAATCAACAATATCCCTTCACAAACACAGGATGGAATCAGTTTGAAAATTCACATTGGGAATCACCAACCTTTTTTATCAACCTTTGAATGAATACCCCACCCCTGATAACATGAACAAAATTTGTAATGATGAAGGTTTAAAAGATCAATTTCCATACCTATCAAGAATGATTCAAAAGATGAATAATGAGGAAGTCCATGATGTCAAAACATCTATCAATCCTAATCCTGAAACAATTCTTCAAAAATTGTGTGAACAAATGGAAAAAATGAATTCAGAGGTATCAAGTTTTAGACAAGAACTTCAAAGCATTAAAACTTGTGTGGACCCCATTCTCACTCAAACCATCCCTTACTCAATATTGATAGAAGAATCTTGTAACACAAAAACCCCTCAAGCCTTTATTGAAGAACCAATCATTGGATTTGGGATAGTTTAAGATAATAAAGGAATTATTGATGGGTGCTTAAATCAAGAGGAAATTAATTTTTTGGATTCAAAAGAGGAAAATTTGACATCATGGACTGAGTTTCCTGAATATAACTCCATTAATGATTTTTAAAAAACACTAATCACTGAAAAATTGGGATAAATACCAAACATTGATCCCACACACACTTCTGATATTCAACTGGTCAATTTTCATGATGAATCTTATTTTCAAAATGAACCAATTCTTTCTAAATGTTTTGGAGAAGAAACTGATTTTGATTTAATTTGTCAATCTCCTTTAGGAAATTTCAATGAAACCGAGATCAAAATCATTATCCTTCCTTCCCCAGACAAGAATTACATCATAGGTGATAAAAAAGACCTTGTAGTTTTAGTTCATTCATCTAATGAAGCCAATAATTTTGGAATGGTCATTGATGTCTTAGGAAAGAATATAAGTTCAAATCGATCAACAATTTCAGATATTCCTTGGATTTTACCAATCATTGTGGAAAATAGGATTTTACATGAAATAAATTTCAAAAAAAATAATCAATCTCAATCTTATTGAAGTGGAAAAAGATGGGTTAATTAAAATGCTGAAAGTTGGAATTGGATAAGTTGGGGGGGTAAAAGCCGAGCCAACGACGTTAAACAAAAGCGCTGCATGGGAGGCAACCCATGGTTTTCATGTTTCTAATCATTTTGAATCATTTTTTTTCATATAATAAATTACCATAAGCTGTTGAACTGTTCTTCATTTATGAGTAAGGATGGGTATGAACGGGGAGCGCCATATTCATCCGTGTCACGTGGTGTGATCTCTGAGTAATACCTTAACCAGAAAATATAAATAAGACAATGTATCATAAGTTTATTTTGTTTTGTTTTATTTTTTTTTATAGGTTAAAAAAAAGGACATGTTGAAATCAATAAGGAAAATCCATTCACCACCATCCAAGCCGCTGAGACTCAAATCCAGGATTGAAGGGAGACTATGACATGCACTATCATCATCAACCACCAGGTGACTTCATTCCATGATTTTCATTTTAAATTTCTTCATTGAACTCCTCTCCTACCCCCTTTAACATTTCTTTTCTTTAAACACTGGGGACAGTGTTATTCTAAGTTGGGGGGGGAGGGATAAAAAATAATTTTTTTTTTGAATAAAAACATGCATGAAAAGAAAAATTCCATTAACCATAAACATGATAACACGCATTACAAACTCTAAAATTGGATATCAAATAAATTTTGCATGCCTTGATTCTGATTTTAATGCATGTTTATGTTCATGAGCATAGTTTTTGGAAAGTGCGGTTGTCCGATGTGATTTTTCAAAGTTTACATTTTCATCCTCTTAATAAAAATGCCACAATGCACGTCTACTAGATCGTGGGTGTAAATTTGAGTTCTCGGGTCCCTTTCATTATAGCATAGGGTTCTGGGGTCACTTTTAGTTTAATTTGAGTATCAAAAAAAAAAACAGAAAAAAAAAACAAAAACAAAAAAAAAACAAAAAAAATGACCACATAGAGCAATGTTTTGTCCAAATGCGTGGCGTCCGGCACTTGGGGATCGTGACTCCATAGTTGTCTTGCCCAGAGTTAGGCTTTATATCTCTATTGTAGAGCATGAAATTGACAAAATGCGTGGCGTCCGGCACTTGGGGATCGTGACTCCATAGTTGTCTTGCCCAGAGTTAGTCTTTTCATATCTATTGTGGTTAAAAAAAATAATAATAAAAAAAATCAAAAAAATTAAAAAAATGGATACTCATCTTAAGGTTTAATGTGATTCCCACCTAGCACTTCCATTTTTTCCCCTTTAACAATAAAATGGGCCCCATATCTTTTATGATGCACAACACTTTATCATACTTAATTGGAATTGGATGAAATGTGGCGATGAATTTGAACAAAGGAATGGGCTTGGGCTTGAGATATGCTTATGGACCTAGCTTGTTTTAAATGATTTTGATGGGTTTTCATAATTTTTTTGGTATTAGATATTTGGGTGAGTAATGTGTATTAAAATGTTTTTGGAAAGGGGGATTTGAATTTCATATTTGTAATTTATTTTGCTCGGGACTAGAAAAACACAAGTTGGGGGGTGTGATTAGTCACTGAAAGTGGCTAATATTAATTTTTAATATCTTTATATTCAGTGTTCCAAAGTCCATAAACATTGTTTTTAGTGCATTACATAAATAGAACTTCATTTCTCATCAAAAATGCAATTCATGTTTAAAATGCAAATTTGGGCCCAATAATTCATTTGTTTGTTGACAATATTATATTTATTTTCTGAATTTGAAATTTTGGGATATGATTGACCACTTTTTTTGGAACATTTTATATTTTAGGTCCACTGGATGAATCTCAAAGGAAGATGAAGAATTTTGCGTCTGAAGGCAGAAACTTGCTGGAAAAAGCATAATGGGCCTTAGGCCCATCAAACAAATGTGGGGCCCAGAAACCAAGCCCAATGAAGCTCAAATTTATACAGTAGAAAGATAAAAATATGAGGATCATTTTATTCAACTGTGGCCGGAGCTAATTCTGATGTTTTAATGATGATAAAGGGATATGAAGTTAAGATTTAAATGGTGGACCCGACATTAATGCACAGAAATCCGTTCCACCATTTCGACCATAACATCCAAACGGATGAGCCAAATTTCCTGAACTTTTAAGAGCTTCTAGAAGACACATGGGCGAAGATATTTTATATTTATGAAACCTTCGGATTCGGCCATATGGAGTGTCAAACTCACACGTCAAAATGAAGGACGAATCTGGACAGTTTTCCGGGTCAACTTCGAAACGTCAATTTCCTTTTGATTCTTCACCCTCCTTTTGACTCTCTTAATTGTTGGGGGGTGAATTTAATGTTGGGGGTGGACATAAGGCTCCTAATATGCCTATATAAGGAGCTGGTGGTGAAGGGAATAATCATCTAACATTTTTCCTTGAATCCATGTTTTTCTTTCAACCATTGTATTTCTTTCAATTGTAATTTCCTGCTTTCAATTTGTAATCGCATCATCAAGTTTTCCCATGTAAGTTTTTATTTCAAGTTTATTATTTTAATAAAATTTCTTCTTCTTCTTCACTTTTTATTTTTCTTTTCTTCACACGTTGATACCGTTGAATCATGGTGTGAAATTATTCACACCAGCACTTGTGATTTCAATCACACAACGGTGGAGTGTTCGTTCTTTTAATAATTTTCTTCTTCTTCAATTCCGCCCCCATAAGTCTACATCCCGCTTCCATTGGTAGAATAGCATCAATGGAGGGATAACCTCTTAAGGGTTGATCCAAGGGAGTAGCAAGGTCAGGGATTGAATGTTATTTCATATTTAAATCTATTCGTTATTTTAGGATTTCTATTTGATGAGTTACATTCTTTCTCATCTTTGCCAACTTTAATGATGACACATTTTGAGTGCTAGTACGATCTATTTCTTTTGAGTGCTCATTAAAGTGATCCTCAAAGTGAATTGGTGATTAGCCTTGGAATTGTGTAGGGATTAAATTGGTGAATGATTTGGAAGAATTATCTCATTGTTTGGATATGTCTTGAATTAATGACATGAAATTTTCTATGAAAAGTAATTCATCCAATCCACCCCAAGCAACACCCTAAGATCAACCCACCATCAGTAATTGTTTAGTTCACATCATTTTTTTATTATATATTATTTAAATTATATCTTTAGTTCTCCAATTAAAATCTACCTCAAAGTTGGCCACTTCATAGCCAATCCATCAATAAATCATAGCGTCTCAAGGTTACTTCTTCGGTCCCTGTGGATTCGATCCCTACTTGTACTTCAACGACCGCTTTTACTGGTATGGTAAATTTGGGCGCAACCGGTGGGTAAGATAGAATTTCTTTAAAGTATAAATCAGGGGACCTTTATCCAAGGTTGTTGGATACCCTACTCTTTGGGTTAAAAGATTTCATACTTTTTAATTGTTTTTGTTTCAAGTTTATTTACACTGTATTTTGATAAATGAAGAAAGTATAACCTTCTTATAATTTATTGTTCTTTTGTATACTCTGATAAGTAAGATTCTGTACGATTTAAGGTATAATATTTTCTTATAAACTTTTCTTAATTTTAATTTCTAGAACCATATTTCCGGAAACTAGAAAGTTTGTAGAACTAAAAGAGGTCTTATGAATTTACCTTGTTTAACCTTGTTAAACACAGTTTTCTTTAAGTTTAAAAATGAAAGTTTTTAAACTTACAATTCACCCCCTCTTGTAATTGATTATCTACATTCATATTTCGATCCTACAGGCTCCTCCCTAAATCCACATTCCATGATTGAAAGAATCTCATGAAAAATCGATTATTTTTTTCAGTGAACTAAGACAAACCAATATTAATACACTCTCATAGGGGATACCTTGACATCCCCTAATACTTTGCATATCCTAAATTTTTTTTAAGAAAACCCTACTCTTTTCCCATTGATCTAAATGTTTTTATTTGATCTACCATTGATCTCAATTTTATATAGGGTACATAAAATCCCATGAGTAATGCCCAACTTTATAGCTAAATCATAGAAATTAAAATTCCATATGTTGGTTTTGTAGTATTCTCAACACTCAAATAACATAAAAAGGAATAATTGTGGTCCAATATAAGTCAAATTTGGTCAAGTTAGGGCATTTTAACCCATTATTAGTACTCATGAATGGTAAATAATATAGTAATATTATTTACATAAAATAAAATAAAATCAAATAAGAAAATTCATTCAAGAATGACCATGAAAACTTTTAAATAAATTTAAATGATGAGATGATCAACACTCTAGGAATATTTATCGACGCCTTTTCTTATCATATGTTTAATAAATACTAAACAACACCAATCAAATGAATCAAATATCCTTAAAATAATCCACTATATATAGAATCTTGTATCTAATCTATATAATTTATAATTTTATCATGGTCTAATAAAACATTCTAAAGAAAATAGTACAAAGGAAAAATAGTTCTATAACCAATGGATTCTCCAATCATGTGTGTATTGGACAAAGTATATAATCCTCTTTTTATAGTTACACTCTAACTAATGAAAAAAATATTATATGGAGTTATAATTTTCCTCAAATATTTAAGTGATTATAAAATATGATCATTAACTTATTAATGAAATATATGTATCCACTAAATATATATCATGTATGACATCATGTTCATAATATTTTTAGTGTTATACTATGATATTAGATATTACATTTCATTATTTTTTGTAGGTAATTCTTTGGACATTTTTATTGGATAAAAATGTTAGATAATATATTTTCACATGTCATACTCACTCAACCTGTCATTTATTTTGACTTGGTAGTTTTATTCATTTCACATTGATTATTTAAGAGTTAAACAATCAAAAAATTTAGTTTGATTTGGTGTATTTGTTAAGCTGTAAACATTATAGAAGGTCATAACATTCTCTTTATGGAGGGAGAATTTATTCCTCATTCTTTGGTCATTAATACAAGGAATATCCTTAAGTTCCTATAAAAGAGAAGAAAACCAAAGGTTGACATGGATTATTTGTTATACTATAAATGTTATAAAAGGTTATAACATTCTCTTTAAAAAGAGAGAATACAATGCTCATTCTTACACCATTAATATAAGGAGTTCCCTTGAGTTCCTATATAAGAGAAAAAACCAAAGGGTAGATAGGATGCGATTCATTCAACTAATTCTTTTTTTATGATCTCTAATTTCTTTATTCCTTTTAATAATAAAGTTTCAAAAGGTTATGGGTAAGATAGAAATCCTTCATAAGTGTTAGGAGATTCACCCAATCCATGAACTATGCCAATACAGGTAATGAAAGTTAAAAAGCTAGTTTTTGGGTGTGTGTGTGTGTGTGGGGGGGGGTGCCTATTGCCCATGTAAGTAGGGAAAAAAACCCAAAATTCATATGAACATTTTAAAGAGGGGTTGACCCGTTGATTTGATTTCTATTAGCCAGTAATACCACCTTCCATATTTAGTGGGATTTTTAATTTAAAAATTCAAATATTCATTAAACCATTTATAGTGTGGCAACCAAAAAAGGAAGTGAGGATAATTTTTATAAGTCCCTCCTTTAAACTTTTTCACTAAAAATCTCCCTTCTTTGATTATTCTATTATAAAAAAACTTTTACTTTTTTATTGCTGTGGTGACTCCAATTTTTCACTAAAAGTTGGCTCACATCAATTTTACCCCAATTAGATACCCATAGTATTAATTATTAGGTAATTTTATTTATAATTATATTATTTATGATTATTAATATATTATATATAAAAAGAAATGATAATTTTTTTTAATTTTTTTCTAGTTTTTTTTCTTATTTATACATTTAATTTTAATTTTTCATTAAATTAAATTATCATTAATTTTTATATCCAGAATAATTTTTTTTCTAGTGTTGATATCCCATATTTACCTATTGATTTATCATATCCTCATATTTTATAACCATCTAAGTCTCAAACATTTTCTAATGTTTGGGATCATTTAAATAAAACTCATATTAATTAATTTGATGATTCAAGCGCATAATAATGAAATTATTATGATAAATTATTTACAGGTGCTTCTAATAGCAACACGAGTCATCTCAGAAGACATGTTACTGAATACCTTAATAATAATCAGCCTGATATTTTAAAAAAATGTAATTATAAAGTAATACATTAAGTAATTTTTCTCCCGATCACATGCATATGATATGGTGATTAATTATATAAATAAAAGGAACATCCTTTTAATATAATTGAATGACCCAATTTTATGAATTTAATTCAAAGATCATTATAAATATATATTTTTAGAAATAATACCATAATTGTTTTCTAAAAAATTATTAATATTATAGAAAATATTTCAAAAAAAAAAAAATTTAAATCAACAAGTTTATTTAATGCCATATTTATATACTTATAATCAATATATTTTATATCAATTCATTACTACCCATTTTATTGATAATGATTGGAAATTAAATAGAAAAATTATTTCATTTAAATTAGTTATACTTTCATATAGTGGTCATTTATTTATACTTACAATGGATTATACATCATAATATAATAGTATTATAGAATATATTACATCTGTATTGAAATTATCATATCATGGACAAATATTTCATGTTAATTGTTCTTCACATAGTTTATATTTTATTTTAAAATATGATTTATTTAATTATATAGGTTATATAGATTTTATTAGAAAATGTATTAATATAATTAATATTTATGTGAATCTTGTGAAAGTATCTACAAGAATTTATCAACAAGAAAATATTAAAGAAATAAAAATATTCTTAGATGCAGATAATAGATAGAATTAAACATAATATATGTTTGAATTATCTTTAAAATGAATAATATATATATATATATATTTATTTTAGTTTACAATAGTACATGATAAATTTGTTATTTCTAATAACAATGTTTGAGCTCTAATTAAACTATATAGAAATATTTCAAACATATTTTAAAAATATACTCGATTGTTTTCCCATGTATTCATTCCCACTTCTTCATTATTTTTATTTGATTTAGTAGATATTATATATGTTTGTATAAATTTATTTCATATGATTATTATATTTTAATTTTTACTAACCTGAAATATTTTTTTTATAAAAATAATGTTCCATTACCTACATTTTTTAGAATTACAATAGTATTGGATCCAAAGTGTAATGATAGTAGTCTAAAAACATTTTTAGAATTTTTTTGATGATGATTGTTAGTTTTATGGTATAATTAATTTTCTTGAATAATTATATAATGAATATAAATCTATTAAACTTGTTTATATATATGGGTTTTGTGGGATATATCTTTCCCCATTGGTATCAAGTGAATGCACAAAATCTATGCTAATATCATTTGAGAGTAGAATCAATAGGATGAAATAAAAAACCATAAAACAAACATAACTCACTATCCATGATTTCTATCATCATTATCAGTGAGTTTGATTGAGTTACTTTAGTAATAATGCACTGGTTTTTTCCTTCAAAGGTATCCACTAGTAGTTAGAATCACTAAATGCTTCTGTAAGACCTCTTCTCTACAATAGTATTCTAACACCTCCTCCTCAAAGGAAAACGGGGATAAGTGAAATAGAATGAGTTTTTATAAACAAATAATAATCTCCAATGTCACATAAATGAGGCTTATGAATCTCTATTTTATAGGCCACCTTCACTGAATAAAGGATTCACTTAAATCTCTAATGTTTCAAATGTTATAAAATGTCCAAAACCTTTTACTTTACACCTCATTGATTAAATAATTTATTTAAACCCATTTTTTCATTAAATTAATCTATACATCCTCATATAATGTGTCTCAACCTTAAATAAACATAATAACCAACTTGGAAGTTTCACCTAAATGATATCATATATTATTCCACACGAACATTATGATGTGGCACTAAGAACTATGACATGACATTAAACATGACATGAAGAATTTCACCATGCCATGGTCTATTATTTAGTTCAAAATATATAACAATCTCCCACTTGAACTAAATCCTTTCATACTCTATGCAAAACTTCACATCTCTTTGTGAATCTATCCAAAATCCTTTGGATATGATTATCATTTAAACTCTCTCTAATTTTGGATAATTTTTTTTACTAAAATAATACTCATTACAAGACCTTATATGGGAACCTTTAGGCCTTTGTATCATTAAAAACAATTATGAATTATCTAATCCATAATTATAAGTAAAGAGTAGACTCTAGAAAATTATCATTGTTACTCAAGCTATAAAGGCGTCTAGTGTGACTTCAATTAAACACACTCATATCTCCAGTTGAACATGTATTCCATAAGATTTATCTTTATGCATTTAATGTATGATTATATAATCAATTTTTACAATACATAAAGTAACTAATAGACATGAAACATTTTAATCTATAATAGGTCATATCATATATTCATGATTATCCAAAGTAGACTGGCCAGTTTGAATGAATACATCACATGTAATTCATACAAATAGTTGATCACATCACATGTCACTAAAATAAGGATGACCATTTATTTAATTAATCTAATTCAATCATAATCCCACATATCATACTTGTTATAATATTTGAAAAAATCCCTTAAGGTGAATTTTTAGAGGATTTGGGCTGTGTTTGTTGCCAAAGCATGTTGAGAAAATCTCCATAGTGGAGAAGACCATGGATAGTCTTGAAGAAAATAATAAGGAGGAGTTTAAATTCACTTTGAGATGATTTCATAGAGTTTTTAGAGTAAATGAAATATTCTTGTTCAAGTTTGGAAGACTCTCATGAAAGTGAAGTTGTGTGAACATGTCACACACGTAAACTCGTGCACAGTTAGTAAGAGCATAAGTTTTGAATTTTGTGGGTGTGAAGGGTTACATAAAAGACTGTTCCTACCTATAAATAGGCCACTAACCTCATAATTAAAGAGTGATCAAGTCTTACAAAAACATATTAAAGAATTATTTTCATGTACGACTTAGGTGAATGAATTTTTTATGTGAATACATTTTACGAAATTATTAGTTTCTCATATAAAAGAATATATGTGGCTAGTTTTTATACAAACATGTGTTACATGAACATATTCCATGAACACTAAAGGATTTATTTGAAACTTAATTAAATTTTCTATAACTTCAGTGGAAAAGGGGACTTTATCATTTTGATGAAATAAGAGCATCATGACACACCAATTGTGGTGTAATAAAATGCGATTCAACTCACTTGAAGAATCTTATAAAGGAATAGTGAATAAAATTTAGTGGAGAGAGTAGTGAGCTTCCTATATATGATTTGCAGTGAACTAGGAGGGATAATGAGTTCTATTTGAAATTGAAAATAATCATTAAGCTTTATTAAGAGAGAAATGAGTTCTCCAATCATGGTTGGTAGTGAATCAAGGGTGGGGGGAAATGATTCCTCTTTCAATATTTTAAAAAACTAGGTAATTAGTTATTCTGGTACATTGTTACATCACTGGTGTATTATATTTTTATTAAACTAGTGCAAGCGAATCAAGTAAAATTAATTGTGTCCCTCTTTACTTTCTTTATTACTCTATATCTACTGATAGGGAGAGAGGTGTTCTTACTAATAGTGAATCAAGATCATTAGAGAGGTTCATTTAAAGAAATAAACAAATCCCAATTCACCCCTCATGGTATTTACCATTATTGGGGTTAATAAGTGGTATATGATCTAAAACTTCAAGTTAGTGTAAATCTCTGTTAAGTGAAAGAAATGATAATAATAAATCACAAAGGTATTACAATATTTGATGGAAACGACTTTTAACTCTATAATAATAAGATGAAACACTATTTATGATCCTTAGGCATGAATGTGTACACAATATCTATTCATGGAAATTTAGTTAGTTGGACATTGAATCTTTATCATAAGAGTGAAAATAACTGGATATCAATGTTAGAGGAATCAATTCTTTAAGGGGATCCTTATACAAAAAAAATCCACATGTAGGTGATTTCATGTAAATCCTTTCATGAAATGTGTGCATATTTTATTAATACCTATAAAGTAAATTCAAAGGTATGAGAAGATAAATTTTATGTTTTATGGGACAATTATGAAGAATTAAGGATGCAACTGAATGAATCTATTGATGCATTCTTTGGTCGGGTTAACATGATTATGCATGACATGCATGGTCTCAGAGAAACCCTCATTGATATGAAGATAATCAAGTACATCTTAATAATATTTACACCTTGATTTAATCCTAAAGTATCTGTGCTTTAGGATAAATATCTAAATGATTTTATGTTTAATAATATTCATAGTACTCTTATTGCGCATGATACGAGGAATGATGATAATGAGGCTATAAAAAAGAAAAGTATAAGAAGGTGGGATTCAAGGTTTTGAAGAAGAACACTATGGAGGATGATTAATAATATGAAGTGGTATATAAATTCATGTCTTTACCTTCTTCAAATATGAAAATTAGAAAAGGAAATTTCAAAGGGAAACATCCACTTGTGTGCTTTCAATGTGGAAAGTTTAGGAACCTCACAAAAAAATGTTCCAAGAAATTTTTATACAACGATGAAGTTGATAATGGAGTTACCACAAATTAATATTCAAATAACATGAAAGGTAGTAGGAGAACTAAGAACAATTTCTTTAAGAAGAATAAACAAATTTTACAAGAGGATAATAGCTCAAAAGAAAAAAAAGTGTAAGAAATAAAGGATTGAAAATAATTTAAAGAATATGTTCTCATGGATGTTTTATATAGTTCATAAATAATGGAATATAATGAAGACGATTAAAGTTTAGTAAAAGAGAGAGTTGATCTCAAGGAAGATCTAAAGGCTACACTTGAAGAGATAGATATTTGTATAGAAAAGGAAATAAAATCCAATAAAGTAGTTTGTGATTCCAAAATATACATGAAGTAACTGAAAAAAGATAATTATGAGTTAAATTTATAAATTTAAAGCCTCAAATATGGAAAGGAAAAAAACCAGGAGAGGGTTTTTGAGTATAAGCTCAATATCAAAGAGCATATTTAGATTATAGATGATTTGACTAACACAGTAAAAGATCGAGTCAAATATATAAAATATCTTAAAGAAGAAATCATTAGTCTATGTTAAAAAATATAAAAATAGGAGAGACTATTGACTCTCGGTATGAAATCAAGAAATTAGGTCAAACCGGAGATAAAAAAGGTAAAGGAAAATCATTGAGGTCCAACATGACAGTTAGAATATTTTTGGCATAAGAAAAAGACACAAAAGAATGAAAAAGATGGTATGAGGCTTGATTATAAATATAAGTTAGTGGTGGTTGATTCAAATACAAAAACACCCACTCCAAAGTTAAAGGGTTATTTGGGTATGGTTCATAATCAAAACACTTGAAGAACCTAAAAGACCACTCGTATTGTAGAAAGGATACATAAGAATACACCACATATTAAGTGTTATTATTATGGAAAGATGGAACATAATCAAATTGTGTGTTCCATATACATGAGGTATTAGAGTTCATAAGAGTAATAAAGGAAACCAATTAGATTTCAACATTCCAGGCATGATTTTGATGGCCATTATTTCAGGCTTAGAGGATATGGACATATGGACATGTAGTTCTCAAAAAAAATTCAAAGGAATGTGCATATAAATCCCCAAAGTGGTCATACACAAAATATCAAGGAGTCATTAAGTGGGATAAAAATTGAAAATTAATTTCACACATTATAAGATGAATCCGATCCATCATATTCAGTAGAAGATCAAATATACAAGTCATCATTGGTTGTGAATCCAAAAACATACATAAAAATAAAATAGTTGATAAGGTAATGGTTGTATATATTAACTTAATAGAATCAGATCATACTAGCACATGGATTATTGATAGAAAATGAAATTCCCATATGATGATAAATAAGGATCTAGTCATAGAAATCACATATAAAAAAAGTGTTATACGATCTGGAAATAATGAAGGGTTGAAAATTATTGGATCATGTGAAGATAAATTTGGGGTCAAATACATAAGATTCGAGAATGTATTGGTTGTTGAAGTTCTTGGTCACAACTCAATGAGTGCAAGTCAATTATGAAATTTAGGACATGCAATAAATTTCACCAAGAATAATTATAGATTAAATGGATAGGATGGTGAATTTGTGATGAAAGGAAAGTTAACAAAGGGGAATATCTACTACATTGGTGGAGAAGAAGGTATGTGATTTCTATCAAAGGAGGAAGAAAACATACTATGGAATAAAAAACTTGGTCACATGATCCAATAGTCCTTGGAATATTTGGTAAATAATAATGGAACTTGGGATATCCCTAAACTATCATTTGATTATACACATACATGTGATGTTTTTTAAAAAGGGAATATTATTCAGAATGTGTATAAGTCAAAATACCAGAAGTCCATAAAGGTTCTTGAATTAGTGAATATTGATGTGTGCAGATTGATATCACTAAGTTACATTGATGGAAAGAGATATTGTATGATATTTATTGATGATTATAATAGGATAGTATATTTTATGTTCATTACCCATAAGTTTGAGGTATCCAATTTTATTACTCAGTATTAGATGGAGGCTGAAAATATTCATAGTTAGAATATCCTAAATTTTTTAACCAATAATGGCATGAAATTTACAAATAGTAAAATGAAGGACTATCTTGAGAAGAATGGGATAAATCTCAAAGTTTTAATAGTGAGAACTCTTAAAAAAATAGTGTGGTTAAGAGGAGTAACTAGATCATAAATAATATGGCCATAGAGATGTTTATTGAGAAAGACCTACTAGATAAGTTTTAGAGGGAAGAAATCAGGGAATCAAACTATATCTCCGATAGTGCCTTTTTTATGTATGTAAGGAGAATAAAATACATATGAGATATGGTATAGGAATAATCCAACATTTAAATAATTTCATATCTTTTATAGTAAGTTATTTTTTTCTCAATATGGAGAGATATATAAAGTTTGAGTCTCATGGAGATGAAGAGATTTTTATTAGATACTCTTCCAAGAGAAATGAATATAAATGTTTCAAAAAACATCTCAGAAGTATTGGTGAAATATAATATGTAAATATAATATAAATTAATTAGACTCTATAGTAAAATATTAAAAAAATTCCAGAAGAGACTGATGAGGAATTGGGTAGCTTAGGGAGAACACAATGTGCTAGACCTAATTCTAAATAAGATATTGATGATGATAATAATGAATTCAGAACAATAGCTATATAAAATATAAAAAGGGAAGATAAAATTGGTGATTATAATATCATCACTGAATATATTAATCCAGTGAAAATAAGGAAAATTAATTATCCAAAACAAACTTCACTCAAATATTTGGTAGAGCCAAAGTGTTTTGAGGAATAAAATAAATATGAGAATTGGATTTAAGAGATGAATGAATATCTTAAAATTTTTTAAATAAATTAGATATGAGATATTTTTTCAGGGCTAAATAATAATAATTACATCTAGAAAAAATTGTTTTTCCATAACAAACTAAATGAATATGACATGATGATTCGAAACAAGGCATAACTTGTGCACAAGGGATACTCATAGATTAAAGGTATAAAATAAATGAGAAATTTTATCCCATGGATGGTGTAACAACCTTGTCAATGTTAATAGTAAATAAATTTCATACCTTATTAATATCCATTAATGATATTTTATATAGTTATATTCACTATGAGAATATTAAGTAATTTTACAACAAATAGGAAATAATTTTATTCTTACTAAATTTGTTTACATATATGGTTTTATTTAAAAGTTTGATTTAAATTTTTTATAAATTTTAATTTCAAAAAATAAAATTCATTTTTGATATCATCAAGTCAGGATTAGATTAAAGTTAATTTTTCAAATTTTTTTGAAAAATTGATTTTTAGGTGAATAGTAGAAAATTCTGTTTTTTATTTAAAACTATCTTTTCATTTCAAAAATTTACAAAGTTAAATTTTATTTTAAAATATTTTAAAAGTAAAATTAGTAAAATTATATTATTAATAATCCAATTAAGATAATTGGAATCAATTTTATGCTTTATTTTGGTATACAATTTTTTATACTTAAGAAGGCATTTTTTTTCATGAGAATCATTTTTGTCATGTTTTGAGGGTTTAATTTTAAATAAATTATACCACTTTTATGAATTAAATTTTATAAAACAGATATCATATTTTTAATTAGTATAATTAATATTAGTTAATAAGTTTAACTTATTTTTTTTGTCAAAATGAGTTGTGAAAACAGTAAAAATATTTTACCACAGTTAAAGTTAAAACAGGTTTACCGGGGGGGGGGGGTTAAACTAAAGTGATAAGGGTTAAAATGAACTATTTTTTTAAAATCCTATTTTATAGAAATTTTTATACCCTATATCATTTCATATTAATAAATTATCCATTTTGGATCCATTTTTCTTGAGTAATACATTAATATATTTTAATCTTTTTAAAAATTCCAAGTGTGTCCTTTCCCCAATGAGAACACCCACTATCCTCTCATATTTACACTTAAATATCCATTTAATTCATCCAAGACCTATAAAAATCCATTCCTTAAATACCACATCACTTCCTAGATGTCTTATTTTGAGAATAATATCAACTATAGAGGGATTAATTTATAAATCAAAGGAGGTTGTCCGAAGAAGAGGTATAGTTTTTAACTGAATGTTTTAATTTTATTTATACTTCTAACTCATAAAAAATATTCTAAAAATTATGATATAATAACATTATTATATACCATAAATTGATATGTTATTATTTTTATGTAATAACCTTTATAAATCTCCTCTTACATCAAATGGGAAATGAAACCATCATTTATGTGTCCGGCCGATTACCGCCTCTATGAAGTGATGTGATTTTTTTCATAACTAAATCACATGGATGATATATATAAGTTTATTTAAATGTAAAATATGATATTTATTATATAAAAATAATTATATAAATATAAAATAATACTTACATTCTTTCCCTCATGTTTGTTGAAAAATGGAAACATTACTTATGCGTATGTACAACCCACCGTCTCCATAATTGCAATGTAATTTATTTTTCATAAACATATTTCATGGTTGGTTTTAAAAGTATAATTAATATATTAAAATTATAATTATTTCATGATTATTATTATGGATATATTTTAATAATGAACTCTTTTAACACGTTCAACCTATTGAAGCTATTTTTGGATTATGAACCAAACATCCTCAAAATGTTTGACATAAACTTAACTGATGAAGTAATAAAATAAAAAATGTTCATAAATGATATAAAAGGGATATTTATAATTAAATTATCATGAAAATGTTTCTTAATCAGGTAAATAATTAATATAAGTTTATTATTTATGAAGTTAAAGAACATACCCGACAAGTCTGACCCAATGAAAGGGTCACTTAAACTTAAAACCTCGTTTTAAATATTTTAAAGATTTATTTTATAAATATTTTTTAAAATGACCATATTCTTAAAATTATTTTATGAATAAAGTAAATTTTATGAATATTTTTAATTTCTTTCAAATGTTTTCAAAAGTAATATTTTATGTAATTTTATATGGAATGTTTTGACATTATTTACAAAAAGGAAAAAGGAATGTTATATTTTAATTTATATAATGTTGATAGATTTTACCACCATAATAAATGTCATTACATGTTTGGATTAATTTATAATATTCAACGTTTTCTTCAAATAAAAACTATTATTTTCTTTTTTTATGGGATTTCAGTTTTGAAAATTGGGTTTTAAGGGAATGGTATAAATCAATATCCTAAAATGTTTTGATTATGGGTTTAAAATAATATTTTTATAAGTTTGATGATGTAGATGAAATATTTTAGGTGTTTTATTCATTTTATGGTCTTTATGAAGTGTTTATTATTATTGGTGATCTTGATATATCTCTAAAATTCATTGTTTAATGATTATGTTCTCTGAAGAATTATGTTCAAAGTTGAACATGTAGGTTATTCAACTTGTAGAGGTTCTTGTAAGGATTATTGTAAGGGTTCTATAAATATGATTTTCCAAGGAACCTACATGACTTTTTTATGATTAAAAATGAGTTTTCATGGGAATTTTTTGATTTCATATGGTAATATATTTTTTTTAAAGGAAATATTATTCCTTTTAAGGGTAAAAATGTATGTTTTTAAGAATTTTTTATGGGTTCTCATGTTTTCTAAGAAACCACCATGATGATGATTTTTTACTTTTTGTTTTATTTTAAAGTTATTATGAAAAACTTTAGGTAGTACATATAATTTCATTTGTAAGTAAATGATTATTTGATATCAAACTTTATTATGTTAAAATAAAACTCTATTACATGATATCATGGTTTTGAAATAGACTAAAAAGTTTCTTTATTCATTTTATATATTCCTTACTAACATTTTTGTGCTCATAATACATTTTCAAAATTTTTTTCATAGGTTTTAAGGATGAGTAGAAACCATGATGAATTCAAGTTAAAAATATTGAATATTTTTCATGAAAATAAAACATGTTTCATTTTAAAAGTTTTTTATTATAGGAAGAATGGATTCTAAAAGGAAGTTACAAACTCATGATTTATGAGTTTGTTATGTAATATTTATGACCTAATTATATAAAAATATAAAACTGAAGATATATTTGTGAATTAAATAAATTTAATTCTTGTTTAAAAATGAAATTATGGGTAGAATTAGGTTTAGGTCTTTATAAATGGTACCAAAGTAAGGTTTAAATAATTATAGAGGTTATGATAATGTTAGTAAGTACCATTAAGAGATTCCAATTTATGATTATCATGATATATTATTTGGATATTACCTTGTGTATTCATCTAAAATATGTTTGTTCATAATGATTTTCCACAAAGGAAATAAGGAAGATGAAGTAGGAAGACACCAAAATCCAGAGTAACATGTTTATAATGGAGTATTTCATAAAACATCACCCTAACATTCAATAGATCATCTAAGCTTGTGATAAATAAAGGATGAGTTAAATCCTTGTAAAATATATTAAAATTAATGGATTATTCAGAACATTAAAAGGAAACTCTTTTTTATATACCATTTTTAAGGTGGATCTAATCAGTGATGGTCAATGGATAAAAAAATATGAGAAAGAGAAGAGATTGATGATTTGGAATGGGATGAATTTAAGAAAAATTTTCCTTGAGAAAAATTTTCCTACGGTAGTTCTACTTAGGATGGAAAAAAATTTCTTGGAATTGAGGTATAAAGAAGAATATTCAAGGGTTGCATATGATGAAAAATTCACCCATTTGGAAAGGTGCTCACAAAATTGTATTTGGGATATTAATAGTAAAATTAATGAATTTTAATTAGGATTTATGATAAGATATATAAGGGAACTTGCTTCTCATAAATTTAAAAGTTATGAGAAACTTGTTTGATGCATCAAAAAGGTAGAAATAGTGTTTTTTGATGATCATGTGTCATATGAAAACAAATAAAAAAAGTGGTCCAAGTAGAAGGAAAATGGGAAACATCAATTAAGAAAATATGAAGGTAAGAAAATAAAGTTTCCATATTGTGATAAGTGTGGTAAAAATCACCCTGTAGAATGGCTTA
This sequence comes from Viscum album, assembly GCA_963277665.1. Classification (NCBI taxonomy): domain Eukaryota; kingdom Viridiplantae; phylum Streptophyta; class Magnoliopsida; order Santalales; family Viscaceae; genus Viscum; species Viscum album. The sequence continues at coordinate 707,265,462 of OY728147.1, read as the reverse complement.
TAAAATATGGGAAGTGTTTCCAATGTGATAAGTTTGTACATTTGGATCGTGATTGTAAAGAAAAGGATCACAATAATGATTAGACAAATAATGAAAGGACAATAGTAAGATGTTTTAATTGTAATGAAATGGGTCATTATGAAAGTACTTATATGGAGATAGAAATAAAGGATGGAAACCATCAAGATAAAAAATATAAAGGTATGGATAAATCCTTTATGACCACTTTTGTAAATTTTGTACCATCCAGTGATGTGGTGTCTGATACATTACTTATTTATTCAGATTATACTAATTTCTTGTTTGATTTGGGGTTTAAAAATTATTCCATTTTTGATAAATTTACTGGTAAATTAGGAATTTCACCTCAAGAAATAAAGACATAACTTTTGGTAAAAATAACTGGAGGTAGCATTAAGGAAAAAATAAATTATAATAATCTTCCAATTTTTTCTTATATAAATGATTTACCTACAAACATTATTTTCTTTCCCCTCATAGAGTTTGATGTTATTATGGTAATGGATTGAATTTTTGTTTATCATGTTAAGATAGATTATAGAGTTAAAGGATTTGTTTTTTTGGAATGAGTCTTAGTTTTTATACAAGAGTGAATTCATACCTTTGATAACATATCAAGAATCCAAGAAATTGATTAAATATGGAAATGAAAGTTTTCTTGAACATACCTTTGGGAAGATGGAGAGTATTCAAATTGGTGATGTTCATATAGTAAATGTATATATATATATATATATTTACTAATGAATTTTCTAGTATTATACTTAATCAGAAGATTGAATTTACTATTGATTTAGTGTCTGATGCTAATCCAATATCAAAATATCCTTATCAAATGGCTCAAGTAGAACTTTTGGAATTGAAAAAGAAGTTACAATATTTTATTAATAAAGGATTCATTCATTATAGTAATTAACCATGGTATTATTTTGTTTTATTTTTTAAAAATAAATACCGTTCCATTAGTATTTTCATTGATTATAGATCATTGAATAACATCACTATTAAGAATAACTCTCTATTTCCTCATGTAGATGAATTGTTTGACTAGATTTAAGGAGCTCGTTATTTTTCAAAGGTTGATATTAGGTCTAGGAACCATTATCTAAAGGTGAAGGATGATGGAATTCCAAAGAAGTAATTTTAGTTTAGGTAAGGGCATTATGAGTTTGTGGTTATGCCTTTTGGTTTGAAAAATTCTCCATCTATATTTTTGGAACTTATGAATACAATTTTCAATGAGTAAATGAATACATTTTTTCCATGTCATTTAATGAAATCATGATATATTCTAAAATTTATGATGATCATGAGAAACATTTGAGGGTAGATTTGTAATCCTATAGAGAAAATAAGTTATATGGAGAGTTTAGTAAAGGTAAATTATGGTTGTGAAAAATTTCTTTCCTTGGACATATTGTAAATAAAGATGGAATAACTATTGATCAAACTAAAAATAAAGTGGTTGAAGAGTGGCCAAAACCTAAAAATGTCATATAGATTCATAGTTTTGTTGGTTTAGTGGGTTACCATTGATGGTTTGTTGAAAATTTTTCTTGGTTATCTATCCCACTAACTAATTTAACATAAAAAGGAGTTGAATTCATCTAGATGAAAAATGTGATGAATATTTCTAGGAATTGAAAATAAGATTAGTGAATGATCTAGTTTTGGCCCTACCATCTAAAAATGGTGTCTTTTTTATCTACATCTATGCTTCTTTGGAGGGACTTGGTTGTGTTATAATTCATAATGATCAGGTAATTATATATTCTTCATGTTATTTTAAACCCCATGAGCTAAATTATGCTACACATGACCTTGAACTAGTTATTATGGTTTACGATTTAAAAATCTATTGAAATAATATATATGGAGTAAATTATGAAATATATACTGATCATAAAATTTTGAAATATATATTCACTCAGAAATAGTTATATATATGATAGAGAAGATGGTTGGAACTGATTAAGGATTACGACCGCATGAATCATTACTATTTAGGAAAAGTAAATAGAGTAGTTAATGCTTCGAGTTTAAAAGATAATGCATCATTAACTATTATATGTTTAGAACATGATCCATTGGTAAATGATTTGATGAATGTTTGTCTAGAAATTGTGCATGTAGAAACTTACTCTATTTTGTTTTAGGTGTCAGTGTAGTCATCATTGTCAAAAAGAATTAATCATACTCAGAAGGAGGATATTACTTTACATGAAAAGTTAGAATCTTCTAATAAAGGTAGGTTTCTATATTTTAATGCTGATGAAGAAGGAGTTATAATATTTGGAAAAATATTATGTGTACCTTAGGATTCTCAATTGAAGAGGGAATTATTGAGTGAAGCTCATAGTTATCTATTTCCCATTTATCCTGGAAGCACTAAGATGTATAGAGATATTAAAGAATATTTATGGTTGGATGGAATGAAAAGGGATATTGACAACTACACAATGGAATGTTTTAACTATTAAAAGGTTAAAGAATAATGAAAATTATTGAAGAGGATGATTAAGGATTTTCCAGTTCCAAAATGGAAATGGGAAAATATATTTATGGATTTTTTGGTTAGATTACCAAATACATGTAAATTTAATAATGCGATATAGGTTATTTTTGATTGTTTAATTAAATATATGAATTTCCTTTATATTTGAGATACTATGTATTTAGATCATATTTTTTGAACTTACCTAGATGTGGTCAATGGGTGATCATGAAGGCTCATGGCCTAGGACAATGACTTCCATTGCATACTGGAAGGGTGCTGGCCTAACATCTCCCCAAGATAGAGAGTGTACGTCATAATTTGTGGTAGCGGGGGCCAGTTTTTGTACGACACCTATAAGAAAAAGAATTAAGATCATATTTTTTTACTTTATATCTAGTAGATAGTCAGGATATATGGATTTCCTCTTTCCATTGTATCTGACCATGATCCTAGGCTTACTTCTATTTGTTGGAAAAGTATTCATAAGTCATTGGGTAAAATATTAAATTTCATTACAACCTTTCCACCTTAATCTGATGGAAAGTAAGATAGAATGATTCAAAATTTAGAAGACATTCTTTGAGATTATTCAATTAATTACCAGGGAAGTTAGGATAAAAATCTTTCATTGGTTGAATTTTCATATAATATCAATTTTAATTCTAGTATATTGATAATACATTTTGAAGCATTATACAGAAAGAGGTATCATAATGCATCTTTTTGGGATGAATAAGGTGCAAGAAAGTTGTTGGGACCAAAATTGGTAGAATAAATGGTTGAGAAAGCAAATCAGATTCATCAACACATAATGATATCTCAAAACCAAAAAAAGGTATATAGATAATCATAGGAAACATCTTTCATTCAAGGAAAGCAACCATGTTTTTCTTAAAGTGTATCAATGGAAAAGTGTTATGAATTTTGGTAAAAAGGGAATGTTAAGTCCATAGTTCATTAGACCATATGAAATATTGGATAAATTTGGATCAATTTTCTATAAAGTGGACTTGCCTCTAATTTTATCTTAGGTACATGACATAATTAATGTTTCATTGTTAAGAAAATATGTAATGGATTCATCACATGTTTTGATCCATAGAGTAGCTTAGTTGGAAGAAAACCATTCTTATAAAGAAAAGCTAGTAAAAATTTTTGATTGAAAAGAGTAAGTGATATAGAATAAATTGATTACCAGGTTAAGGTTTTTTAGAAAAACCATATGATTGAAGAAGCAACATGGGGATTTAAAAATTCTATCAAGTAAAGATATCCTCACTTGTTTAAGTAATGAATAAAATTATGAAGACACAATTTCAAAAAAGGGGAATAATGTTAAAAATCAGGTAATTATAATAGTAAATCAATTTTATTCCTTATTAATACTCATTAATTAGATTTTATAGAGTTATATTAACTATAGTAATATTAATTAATTTTCCAATCAAAAAGGAAATAGTTTTATTCTTACTAATTTTTTTTACATATATGGTTTTATTTAAAAGTTTGATTTCCAAATTTTAGAATTTTAATTTGAAAAAATTAACTTCATTTTTGATATCATATATTCAAAACCATCTTCTAGTGTTTTTTTGGTAATTTTATGAAAAATTTGATTTCTGGGTGAATAGTAGAAAATACTAATTTTTATTGAAAATAGTGTTTTCATTTCAAGAATTTACTAAGTTAAATTTTATTTTAAAATGGTTTAAAAGAAAAATTAGTTAATTTATATTATTAATAATAAAATTACGATCAATGGAATCAATTTTATGCTTGATTTTGGTATAAAAACTTTTCATACTTAAGATGACATTTTTTATGGAAAATCACCTTTTTTTGAGTTTTACTGGTTTAATTTTAAATTAAATTATAAAAATTATATTATTTGAATTTGATAAAATGGATTTCATATTTTTAATAAAAATAGTTATTATCAGTTAATAATTTTAACTTAATTTTTGGTCAAAATGAATAGTAAAAATAGTAAAAATCTATTACCATGGGTAAGGTTAAAATCAGTTTAATGAGAGTTAAAATAAAATGGTAAGGATTAAAATGACATTAAAAATTATGTAAATCCTATTTTATGTAAATATTTATATCCTAAAACATATAATATTTATAAATTAACTATTTTAGGTCCATTTTTCCTGAGTAATACTTTATTATATTTTAATATTATTAAATTTTCGAAGTGTGTCCTCTCCCCCACTTATAAAAGGAAACCCCTCTCCTCTCCTATACACACTTAAAGATCCATTATATTTAGAAAATAACTTTCCAAATAACTTCTTAAAATCCATACCCATGTTTTTGAGGTCTTATTTTGGTAATAATAACAACCTTATAGGGATTAAGGTATAAATAAAATGAGGTTGTTTGAAGAAGAGGTATAGATTTCAACTGAATATTTTAGTTTTATTTCCTCTTATACCTCCTTAAAATGTATTATATACAATGTGATATAATAAAACAAGTATCTCCCATAATATGATATTCTATTATGTTTATTAAATAACATTTACCATCTAATCTTCTATAAAATGAGAAACGAAACCATCATTCGTGTGTATGATAGACTACCGTCTCACGAACTGATGTGATTCATTTTCCATCACCACCACTGAAGAATGGTTATAATGAGGAATTTAATATATATATATATATATAATATTTATTATATAATTATAATTCTATAAATATAATATATCATATACTATCTCACATTTCCATCCACTGAAAAATGATAATTGCATTCGTGTGTACGTGTGGATTACTACCTCCACGAAGCAATGTCATTAATTTTTTATCACTACATCACATTTATGGAATATATAAGTGTATTTAAAGTTATAATATTATATTTAGTATATAATCATAATTATATAAATAGAAAATAATACTTTCCTTATTTATTTCAGGTTCATTGAAAAATGGAAATAATACTCATACATACGTACGACCTACCATCTCCAAGATTATAACATAATTCATTTTTCATAACCATATTTCATGGTTGGTTTTAAAAGTATAATTAATATATAAAAATTATAATTATTTCATTATTATTATTCTGTATATAATGAAATAATTACCTTTTTGACCATGATTATCCCACTGAAGCTGTTTTGGGATTATGAACCGCACATCCTTAAAATGTCTGACATAAACTTAATCGATGAAGTAACTAAATAAAACATGGTTATAAATGATATAAAAGGAATAATGAAAATTTAATGAACATGGAAAAGTTTTTTAATAATTTAAATAATTAACATAATTTTATTTTTGTGCTCATCCCATGTTTCCAAATATTTTTATAGGTTTTAGGGATTAGTAGTAATAATGATGAAGTCAAGTTGAAAAAATCATGAATATTTTTCATGAAAAGAAAATGTGTTTAATTTTAAAATATTTGTATGTGGGAAAATGGATACTAAGGGAAAGTATCCAACTTGTGATGTATGATATTGTTATATTAGATTTATGGATTAATTATCTAAATATATAAACCTGAAAAGATATTCAAGAATGTAAGAAAATTACTTCTTATTAAAAAAATGAAATTATGGGTTAAATTAGGATCATGTCATTATAGAAAGGATAGAAACAATTCAAATATTCTTGGCCATATCATTGCATATAAGATTTAAGGTATTCCAAATGGATATAAAATCAACATTTCTAAATGGATTACATGAATAAGAGGTTAACATTGAGAATCCAGATGGTTTTATTATATATGAATATGAGAATAATATTTTTCATTTGAATAAGGAACTTTATGGGATAAAGAAAGCACCAAGATCATGGTATTCTTGACTTGATCGATACTTAATGAAGTTTAGTTTCCTACATGGTGGAGTTTATTATAACCTCTATATCAAGATATATATATATATATATATATATATATATATATATTGATCAAAGGGTGATGGTGATTATTTATTAATAACAAAATATCTGGTGGTTCAAACGATGCACATTATAAGAATTCTATAGAATTTATGAGATGCAATTTCAAAATGTTAATGATTATAGAGTTGGTGTTTTTTCTTATCCTATTGGTGATATAAGGAAGGAATGAAACATTTATCTCTTAATAATAATATGAAAAGTAGGTTCTTTAAATATTTGGAATGAAGGATTATGAGGTAATGAAATTACCAATTTCTACCCAGATAAAGTTTTTAATGGATGAAAATTGAAAAGAAATAAATGTCACATAATACATGCACATCATTGGGAGCCTATTATATATAACAACAAAATGAACTGATATCATGTTTTCAACTTAACAATCTATAAGTAACCAGAGTCATTCTAAGGAAATCTACATATCATCGGTGAAGAAAACACTACGATATATTAAAGTCATAGTAGATTTATGTTTAATTTACAATAAAATATCAGAGCATGATTTATTGGGATATAAAGATACAAATTGGGTTAGTTCAACAAATGATAGAAAATAAAAATTAGGTGGTGCATTCTTTATTATAGGATTGTGTATTTCCTGGCTAAATAAGAAAAATTATTGCATCTCACTAAGAATTTAATAAAGAAAAATATATTGTGTCCAGTCAATATTATATGCAATTATTATAGATGAAGAACTAGTTGTAATATATGAAAGTTGACATGAAGTCTCATATTGGAATTAACTATAGTCATTCATGTTCTATCAACCTTATAGAAAATATCATCCCTCACTCATGGATAAAGCACATTGAAATCAAATATCACTTCATTAAGGGAAAAATTGAGCATGGGATAGTGAAATTAGAGTATGTAAATACCAAAATTTAAGTCACAAATATCATTATGAAGGACTTATATAAGGAATAATTTGAGAGTAATTGGGTGGCTCTTAGAGTTTAGTTGCCCCCCCAATTAGATAGTGTGGTCTTAGAAACCCCACTTCCCAAGGTATGATACAAATTTTCCCATGTGTTGATAATTTTCTTTTCCCATTACATCCCATAAAAGAGACACCTTTAGGTTCATTGAAGAATGAAGAGAGATATCATTGTTCATGAAAATAGGAGATATTTCTTAAACCCTTTAAGGGTGTGAGTAAAGATGATAAAAGAGGGATATATATTCTATGTTGAATTAGGGGGAGAAAATATACAGGAGAAAAGAAGTTGTTGGTCGGAGTGGATACTCAAGAGGGGGGGTGAATTGAGTTCCAATTAAAATTTCTGTTAAAAAATATTTCTATTAAAATCCCCATTATTTAAAAAACAAGTTAAACTGTAGTGAATTTATACAGATTTTAAGAGTTCAATTAGTTTCTCAAAGATCGATTAGGTCTTAGTTAATTTAATCAGAAGATAAAATTAACTTTTTAAACTAACTTACTGGTTCACAATAATTATAAACACTTGAAAATTTAACTATCAAAGTAACTTTAAAACAAATTGTATTTCAAAGTAATTAGAAGCAAAATATATAGTATACTTTAGACTTAAACTAAAATGCACAGCTGATGTAACAAAGAGGTTCAGTCTCAAGCCGAGATTTAGTCCTCTCAAACAATTTAAATAAATTTGATCCACACCCTGGATCGGGGTAAACAGCAGTGCAAAGACTGTCTAGGTACTAAGACCTCTACCACAGTTCTACGTGGGAAAACAAACAACAGCTCACAGGCTGTCCAGGTCTTACTTGACCTCTACCACTATGCATAGTGGGATACAAGGGAGTTATATAAAGTTTGAGTAAGGTTTTAGAAATCCTCCCAGCTTAGATCAGGAGACAGTGTGTGTATAAAATATATAGAGCACACACACTACTCAAAATGTAAATAAAAGAATAAATAAGAGAGTAAGTATGAGTTTTAGAAATCTCTAGTGATTTGAAGTGTAGCTATGGACTCTTTTGATTAATCAGAAATGCTTCTGAGTCCTTCTCTGGTTTTTGTTTGAAAAATAGAGGGTCGTTTTCTTCAAGTTCAGTTTGATCATCTTGAGTGCATGAAGAGATGGTTGTAGTTGTTCACTTCTTGACCAAGGTATAGCTTATGTTATTCTCTATAAATGAATGGCTTCATGTATATCCAGTGCTATTCTAGTATGAATGTATCCTTTCTTTTCTATGTGAATTCACCACTTTCCAACGCTATTCAGCCCTTGATTTTTCACACACTTCACATGCCTTCTTAGTTACTTTCTGCCCGGTCTTTGTCTTTCCTTTTATAGCTTTCAGCTCCGGTAAAAGGAAATGATTACCTTTTCATGGGTACTAGGTACGGTTCCCTGACATGCCAACAAATATCATTAAATAACTTTAATTGCATTAAAAATATCAAATATGAGCGTTACATAATAAATAAATAATATTGAGAGTATAGAGTTTGACTTGTCAGTCTTTCATCAGTAGCCCTCTGTCCGTAGATATGTAACGGTGGACTTTATGTAGCAGTGACCTTCTATCGGTAGCTCTTTGATCTTGTACCGGTAGCTCCTTATATCGGTAGCTGTTACTCTATGTATCAGTATCTCTATATACCGGTGACTCATTCTATCGGTAGCTTTGCTTTGTATCGGTAGCTTCATAGCAGTAGACTTGCTTATATCGGTAACTCTGGTGTACCGGTAGCTTGTATCAGTAGACTTTTGTATCGGTAGTCAGTGCATATCGGTAGCTCTGTTCTATACCAGTGAAGTGTATATCAGTAGAATTATGCATACTGGTAGAATTGTTCTATCGGTAGCTTAGCTTTTATCGGTAGCTTGATGTATCAGTGGACTTGATCTATGTGCTTACCGATGGACTTGTACATACCGGTAGCTCTCCGTATCGGTGACCTTAGCTTATCAGTGACTATGTCTATTGGTATACTAAGTACCGGTAGATCTGTATTAGTAGCTGTAAGTATATCAGTGAATTAATTCTTTCAAAACATATCTTATTGAGTTAGAATTACTTCAACACTCATATAAACATAGATAAACATTGATTAACATATTTAAAAGATTATTTTACTATTATTATCAAATAGAATGTCTCAGATTGAATGAATTAGAATATAGATAAACATTAATTGGGATTATCAAAGTATGTGAAAACATAATTTGGATTATCAAAACAGGTGAGGTCAACAATCTTCCCCTTTTTGATAATCACGACTTATGATATTATATTCTCAAGATAATTAGTAATTGTATCAGAGGATATAACATTAAATCCAATTGTATCAGAGAATACAATATATTATAAAACATATGTATGAAAGGTAAAAAGTAAAACAAATGTACCAGAGGGAAATGAATTAAACTCATAAAAGATAGTATTTCTCCCCCTTTGTTATAAAAGATATTATTCCCAGATATTGTTCCCTTAGATAATATTTCTCCCCCTTTGTGAGAATCAAGAAGTGGGACAAGATGGAAATACAAGAGAAGATAAGTAACAAAGAGTAAAAGAAATTAAGAGCATATGTATTCCTTGGAGCAAACAGATTACAAAGAGATACATAAATGAAGCAAAATGAAATACATGTGATTCCTATAAAAAATCCTAGCCACTGTTCAATCCACATCCTCAGAATGATATTTCCCCTTGGGATCAGAAAAAGGTTCAGGAGTGGTGGATGCAGGTGAAGGCTTAGGAACACCAGAGATGATCAGAGGTGGCTGAGCTACTGAAACTGTTCCTGGTCTGTGCTGGGTAGTTTTCTGAGTGATCATAGGAGTAAGGATTCTAATAGCTTAGACTGGATTCATTTGACCAGGAGAAGTAGTATAGGCAGAGGCAGGTGATTCTGGAGGGAAAATCACTGGCCTAGCATCGACATGAAAGAAAGGAAACAAGAGATTTCTGAAATCCATAATGATTCCTCCTCCTCTATCCATAGAAGATATGAAATCATCCTTGTTCTCCATGAATTTGTCCAAGTCTGGAGTCAGTTCCCTTATCTTGCTTACTTGCTCTCTGAAATCTTGATTGATAGGAGGTAACTTCATGTTTTCTAATAGAAGTTTGAAATGGTTGTTGAGTTGATGTTTGGTATAAATTCTTTGGAAATAATAGTATACCTTGTCTTTCACTTCTTTATGAGAGGCAGAAGCTTCTCTCATATAGTCCTGAACAATCTTCATTATCTCCCTAGTGGTATCTATAGTAGAAGTCACCACTTTGGTTAAATCAGATGAGTCCAAAGATCCACTGGTTGATGCTGAACCAAGATCCTCCTTCATCACAGCTCGAATCTAGTTTAGTTCTATCGAAGGTCTGGAGGCAAGAGAACCAATAGAGAAGGTTACTGTTTCCTTGAAGTTTTTGGTCAATCCACTGATAAGATTTTTGACTTGGGAATCCTGGGTGCTGACATGATCTTTCATGGAGGTTTTAAATCCTTCAAAGACTGATACCATCTGGCTCACAACACCTTTGACATAATCTAAATCTTTATATGATTGGGATTTAGAACTCATATAAGATTCTAAAGAGATAACATATTTCTTTAGAACTTCAACATCCTCTGCTAGTCTAGATACTTGAGTATGGAAAGCTGTAACTTCATCCACTATTTCTTACACAAAGGTTGACACATTAAAACCGAGAGAGAGTTCAAAATATTTTTCCAAATTTCTCATCTCTTCAACAAAGAAATGCTTCAACTCGGCAATAGAAGCACTAAAAGACTCTTTCATCTCATCCTTTAAGGATTAAAGGTCAGCCCTGGTGATCACATCAGCAGGTGCAACCACAACAGGTGATCTTTTAGATACTATACTGGCCACTGATTCATTCATAATCGATTGAATTGATGCCACCAGTGAAGCTTCCATTTTCCTTATTTCTTCCACAAAGCTGATTTTGAGATCAGACTTTAGCTTATCCAGATCATGTATTTTGATCACATCTTCAGGTAACAGCTCAGTCTGAATATTATAATTGATTTTTGGTCTATTGAGGGATGCCTCATTATCAGAATCGGGATAATCTAATCCACAAACCAAAAAACCTGGGTCTTCTGCCCAATCCTCAATTTCAACTGCCACTGAAACACTGCCAAACCTGGTGGGATGCTCCCCCTCAACTGGTGCATTCTCTTGTATAGCAACAACATTCTCAGCAGGTCTTTCTTCCTCAGAAGAGCCTTCTACAATCAAATCCATCTCTACAACAGAAAGAGGATCCTCTGGATTAGGCACAAGTCTTTCCATCTAACCCACTACATATTTAATAGGCACAACTGAGCTTCTAATCAAGGAACTCAGACTTAAGCAGACAGAATCAGAGGCTTCAGATTCATTCTCTCTTTCTTATTCAATCTCAGGGTCTATCTGGTCTTCCTCATCAACAGGTGTTTCTTCTTCTAATAAAGTTTCCTTTTCTGATGATATAATTTCAGCAACAGGACTTAGGGGAAAGTCCGGATCCCTTCCATCAGCTATAGAAGTATCTTCTTCATCAGTTTCATCACTGTACTTAGGTTCTTCTTCATCAGTTCCTAGACCTGTATCCCTCACATCCTTAGGCCTTGAAGGATGATCCACAAGATTGAATTTATCACAAAGATTCTTGTCATCATTAACCCACTCTCCTCTCTATGGATTCCAGTTTATCTTCATGTATTTGCAAACTGTTCTTGTAATACAGAAGCTATTTCTTACCACTACAGTCTCTTCTAGAGACTCAGCTACTACTTTCACCTTAATCATTACCGAGATCATCTTGGAAAAGAATAAGGCATTGGTCTTTGATTTTGTCCTGGTCATTTCCTCCATTTGAATCATTAGTATCCTAGACAGATTTACTTGTACACCATGTCTCAAAAGACGTAACAGACAGATATCCTGATATCTTAAATTCACAAAGTCCCCTCTCCTTGGAATTAAAACATGCTGAACAAACTTGAACAACAACCTGTTCTCTCCATCCATTTTAGCAGCCACCACCTGTCTTTGATTTCCACTATCGGTGAGCTCCTCTAAGGCAGTCTCATAATAAAATATGTCACTTGTAGGTGGTAATGATTTCGAGAAATATCTAGGAACTTCTTCGTGTGGAACCTTCAGGCATTCATCCCACTCAACAGATGAAAAAGATATCTCTTTTCCATTCACAAAAGAAATCACTCGGTTCTCATATTCTGATTTCTCAAAGCTCACAAACTCATAGAATTGTTTCAACAGCTTCAGATAGTAGGAGCCATTGTTGTTCGAAAAGAAATCTACCAACTTCTAATTTTCTAGCACCTCCAGAACTAATGATTTACTAGACAACAACCATTCCACGCATAGATCTTTTTCGATCACAATAACTCTATTTTGTAAATGAGGGTTCACTGGTCGCCTCCCTGAACTTGTTCTACCAACACTACCACTTTCTTCTAGCTCGGTCTTCTGCTTCTTCTCATTCAGCTCATCAATGTCATCTCTGATAGTAGGGAGTTTGGTTTTTTCCATCTCTGGTTTGAGGAACTTAGGGTTTTCGAGAAATTCGGGAGCTAAGGATTGAAGGTAAAGGAAAGGTTCGGTGGATTGAGAAGTAACTAGGACTTTGTTTTATCATTTAGGAATCATAAAATAAATAATTAAAATAAAATAAATAAAGTATAAATGATACAGATTCTGGCGGCAGACAGAAGTTTAAAACAGCGCACAACGGTAGGGTATATCGGTGAGAATTCCTAACAGTGAGGTTTATCTATCAGTGAGGTCCATACCTGTGAGGTACATCAGTGATGTTTCATATAGGTGAGGTACATCGGTGAGGTTTCATATCGGTGTGGTACATCAGTGAGGTTTCTACCGATTAAGGTTGATCATTCCTAACTCATGTCTAATGTAACTTAACCTATCCGAACTTAAAGTTTTGGTGAAAATGTCAGCTAATTGATGTTCAGTACCTATAAATTCAAGATTAATATCACCTTTTTGGTAATGATCTCTCAAAAAATGGTGCCTTACATCAATATGTTTGGTCCTAGAGTGAGATATAGGGTTCTTTGAAATGTTAATTACACTAGTGTTATCACAGTTAATTGAAACATGCCTAAAATCATATCCATAGTCCAAAAGAGCGTGTTTCATCCACATAATTTGTGCACAGCAACTACCAGCAGCTATATACTCTGCTTCAGCAGTGGACAAAGCTACATAATTCTGCTTTTTACTACACCAAGATACTAAGGACTTACCTAGAAAATGACATGTTCTAGATGTGCTTTTTCTATCCAACTTGCAACCAGAAGAGTCATCATCTGAATAACTCATTAATTCAAAAGATTGTCCTTTTGGGTAAAACAAACCTAAATTTACATTGTGTTTAAGATACTTAAAAATTTATTTAACAGTAAGTAAATGAGATTCTTTTGGATTAGCTTGAAATCTTGCACACATACACACACTAAACATAATATCTGGTCGACTAGCAGTAAGGTAAAGTAAGCTTCCAATCATACCTCTGTAATTGGTTTGATCCACTGGTTTCCTAGTTTCATCTGCATCCAATTTATAAACAGTACTCATAGGAGTATCATTTTCCTTAATACTATCCAAATAAAAACGTTTCAAAAGATCCTTTGTGTATTTACTTTGATTCAAAATAATACCATTTTCATTTTGAAAAACTTGAAATCCAAGAAAGTATTTGAGTTCTCCCATTAAACTCATTTCAAATTCATTTTGCATACTATTTGAAAAATTAGTACATAAATAATGTTTAGAAGATCCAAAAATAATGTCATCAACATATATTTGTACTATCAAAACATCTTTAGAAATTATTTTAATAAAAATAGTTGGATCAGGAAATCCTTTAGTAAAAACTTTTGAAATAAGAAAATTTCTAAGTCTATCATACTAAGCTCTTGGAGCTTGTTTTAAACCATATAAATCCTTAGATAGTTTGAAAACTTGATTTGGAAAATGAGGATTAGTAAATCCAGGTGGTTTTTCAACAAAAACATCTTCAATTATAAAACCATTTAGAAAATCACTTTTGACATCCATTTGATATAACTTGAAATTAAGATGAGCATCATAGGAAAGTAAGATCCTAATGGATTCTAATCTAGATACATGTGAAAAGGTTTCCTCATAGTCTATACCTTCCTCTTGACTATACCCTTGTGAAACTATCCTTGCTTTGTTTCTAACTATATTTCCAGACTCATCAACTTTGTTTCTAAAAACCCATTTAGTTCCTATTGTTAAAGTGTCCTTGGGTCTGTCAACTAATTCCCAGACTTTGTTTCTTTCAAATTGATTTAACTCTTCTTGCATATCCATTACCCAAAATTCATCATTGATTGCATCATTGACATTCTTAGGTTCTAGCTGTGAAATAAAGGCTTGATGTTCAACCTGGTTTCTTAGAGAAGCTCTATTCTATGTCCCTCTATCAAGATTACCAACAACAACATCTAAAGGATGATTATTTAGAATCCTAGTTGATCTAGTAAAGGTAGGACTAGAAATTTTAGGATCTTCTCTAAGTTCGGGTTCTATAGAAGCAGATTCTGGAATATGTCCAGAACTGGATGTATTTACAGTAGGTTCTTTGGTTTTATCATTAAGGTCCAGAACAGTCAAATCTTCTTCAATATTTTCAAGAGAAGACTTAGGTTCATGTGGATCAGTTTCATCAAACTTAATGTGAACAGATTCTTCCACACATTTGGTTCTTTTGTTAAAGACTATAGGCTTTGCTAGTTAAAGAATAACCAAGAAAAATTCCTTCATCACTTTTAGAGGCAAACTTGTCAAGATTATCCTTTGTATTGAGAATAAAAACTTTTCATCCAAAAAATCTGAAGTAATTAACCTTAGGTTTCCTATTATTCCACAATTCATAAGGGGACTTCTTAAGAACTGGTCTAATCAAGGCTCTATTAATAATATAACAAGCTGTATTTATAGCTTCATCCTAAAAATAAATTGACAGTTCATACTCATTAAGCATGGTTCTTTCAATTTCTTGAAGGGTTCTATTTCTTCTTTCTACTACACCATTCTATTGAGGTGTCCTAGGGGCAGAGAAATTGGGAATATAGCCATTATGTGAGCAATAAAATTCAAACTCATGATTTTTGAACTCACGACCATGGTCACTTATCAAAGTCTTAATCTTAAGTCCACTACGGTTTTCTACAGACTTGGAATACTTAATAAAGTAAGAACAAGCTTCACTTTTGTGAGCTAAGAATTATACCCAAGTGTATCTAGAGAAGTCATCTACTAAGACATAGACATAGTGCTTCCCATTTAAACTAGAAAATCTAGAAGGTCCAAACAAGTCCATGTGAACCAACTCGAGAGGTTGAGAAGTTGAAACTTCTTTCTTTGATTTAAAAGAAAATTTATGTTGCTTTTCCTTTTTATAGGGATTACAAACTTTGTCTGATGAGAATTCAAGCTTGGGTAGGTCTCTAAATAAGTTCTTCCTAGTCAGTTTTCTAAGTGAATGAATGTTTCAGTGTCCTAATCTTCTGTTCCAAATCCAAGATTCTTTATGAAAATCATTTAAACAAGTAACATTTTTCTTGGCTAAAGAATTCAAATCAACAGCATAAACATTTTCATTTCTCAATGCAGAAAATACTAAAACATTTTTAGAGTTAAAACATTACATGAATCATTTTAAAGTTTAAAATTAAAACCATCATCAAATAACTGAGAAATACTTAACATATTATATTTAAGTCCATCAACAAATAAAACTTTATAAATTAAAACTGAATTATTGTTACCAATCTGGCCTAGGCTGATGATCTTTCCTTTAGAGTTATCACCAAAGGTGACATGACCTCCATCAAATTTGATTAAACTCTTGAAGCATGAGTAATATCTATTCATATGACTTGAACATCCACTGTCCAAGTACCATACCTTCTTGTGAGAACTCTTCAAGCAAGTATCCTACAAAACAGGTTTAAAAAGAAAATGATTTTGGTACCCAGATTTTCTTGGGTCTAGACAAGTTAGCAATCAAAGCTTTAGGTACCCATATTTGTCTTATAGGTCTCAAATAATTTATAGAATCAATAGATTTTGAAATATAAACTTTATTTTATCTATAACCATATGAATAAATATTTGAAGTATACAAATTTCCAGAACTAGAACTAGCATCATTCTGTCCAGATTTAGAAATAAATCTAGTTTTAGTAAACTGTCTCTGTCCTGGCTGATAGCCTATTCCAGTGGTATATTTTGGTGCCACTTGTTTTCCTAACATTTGTGTAAGTGTATCCTTTCCATTTGTGAATTTTTATAAGTCCTTCCTTAATTTCTCATTAAACAACTTCAGTTCAGTATTTTCCTTAATTAATTGAGCATTATTTTCCATTTCTATATCAAGGGAAGATTTAAGAGAGCTGGTCAACGCATGTTGTTTCTTCAAGGTTTTATACTTGTCTTTCAATTAATTACATGTCTCCTCTAGCATATTACAGTATTCAAATAACTCTTCACTAGTAATATTTTCAGATTCAGAATCAGATTCAACTCCAGAATAATATGAATTTAAAGCAAGAATGTCCAGTGTTACCTCAGATGTGTTTGTCATAAAACACATGTTAACACAATTATTTTCAGATTCAGATACTTCAGATTCACTTGTGATATCTTCTGAATCACTCCAGGTATCTTTCATTTCCTTATTGTATTTAGTGTCCTTGTATTAATGTTTCTTCCTAAATTTCAATTTTGGATAGTCTGCTTTTACATGTCCTTTCCTTTTGCACTCATATCAGAAAATTTCATCACTTTTATCAGGCTTCTTCCAGTCCTTCTTCCAATGAACTTTGTTATCATATTTTCCTTTGTAGTTTGATTTTCTGAAGAATTTCTTCTTCCTGTAGAAATTTTTAAATATTCTTTTTATTTCAGCCATCTCATCATCACTATCAGATGCACTCTCATCACTACTTGAACTATCACTTGCACTTTGAATTTTTCCTTTGTCTTTACTCTTTGAAGAAGATGTCTTGAAGGCTACTTAATTCTTTCTTGGTTCATTATCCTCTTCTTTGTTGACCTTCAGATCTTCCTCATACATCATAAGCTTACTAATTAATTATTTAACAGGAAGGTTACTGATGTCGCACGATTCTCTAATGGAAACAGATGTGCCTCTCCATCTTTCTGGCAGACATCTTAATATTCTCATGATCTGTTCTTTTGCAGGAACAACTTTACCAAGAGAGTTCATGCTGTTGAAAATCTCATTGAACCTGAGATACATGTCAGAAATGGGTTCATCAGGCTTCATTTTAAAATTATCATATTTAATAGTATAAGTATTCAGCCTCATTTATTTAACATTGGTTGTTCCCTCATGGAAAATAGCCAAAGTGTCCCAAATTTCATAAGCAGTTTTACAAGCAGATATGCGATTGAATTCTTCATCTCCTAAAGCACATTACAAGGCATTCATTTCTTTACAATTATTATTGTAAGCAGTTTTAGTAGGTTCATCCCAAGTAGTTCTTTCAGATTATGGAATCTTATATTCAGTTTCTATAGAAGTCCAGATATCAAATCCCATACTTTCTAAATGAATTTTCATTTTAAGCTTCCACTGAGCATAAATTGTATCATTAAAGAAAGGAGTCCGGTTGGTAGTAGCACCTTCTAGTCTATTGTCCATAGATAGAGTTTAGTAAAAAATATTTAAAGATATAAAATTTAGAACTAACAGAAATTTAAGATCTTTAAGATACAACTAAAATCACAGTTGAAAAACAGAGTGTTTCGAAAAACTTTAATAAACACCCCTATGATACCAAATGTTGGTCGGAGTGGATACTCAATAGGGGGGTGAATTGAGTTCTAATTAAAATTTCTGTTAAAAAATATTTCTATTAAAATCCCCCTTATTGAAAAAACAAGTTAAACTGTAGTGAATTTATATAGATTGTAAGAGTTCAATTAGTTTCTCAAAGATTGATTAGGTCTTAGTTAATTTAATCAGAAGATTAAATTAACTTTTGAAACTAACTTACTGGTTCACAATAAGTATAAACACTTACTAATTTAACTATCAAAGTAACTTTAAAACAAATTGTATTTTAAAGTAATTAGTAGCAGAATATATAGTATACTTTAGAATTAAACTAAAATGCACAACAGATGTAACCAATAGGTTCAGTCTCAAGCCGAGACTTTGTCCTCTCAAACAATTTAAATAAATTTGATCCACACCCTGGATCGGGGTAAACGAGAGTGCAAATACTATCTAGGTACTAAGACCTCTACCACAGTTCTACGTGGGAAAACAAACAACAACTCACATGCTGTCCAGGTCTTACTTGACCTCTACCACTATGCACAATGGGATACAAGAGAGTTATAGAAAGTTTGAGCAATGATTTATAAATCCTCCAGCTTAGCTCAGGAGACAGTGTGTGTATAAAATATACAGAGCACACACACTAATCAAAATGTAAATAAAAGAATCACTAAGAGAGTAAGTATGAGTTTTAGAAAGCTCTAGTGATTTGAAGTGCAGCTATGGACTCTTTTGATTAATCAAAAATGCTTCTGAGTCCTTCTCTGGTTTTTGTTTGAAAAACAGAGGGTCATTTTCTTCAAGTTCAGTTTGATCAGCTTGAGTGCATGAAGAGCTCATTGTAGTTTTTCACTTCTTGACCAAGGTGCAGCTCGTGTTCTTCTCTAGAAATGAATGGCTTCGTTTATATCCAGTGCTCTTCCAGTATGAATGTAGCCTTTATTTTCTGTGTGAATGCACCACTTTCCAACGCTATTCAACCCTTTATTTTTCACACACTTCACGTGCATTCTTCGTTACTTTCTTCCCGGTCTTTGTCCTTCCTTTTATAGTTTTCAGCTCCGATAAAAGTAAATGATTACCTTTTCATGGGTACTAGGTACGGTTCCCTGAAATGCCAACAAATATCATTAAATAACATTAATTTCATTAAAAATATAAAATATGACCATTGCATAATAAATAAATAATATTGAGAGTATAGAGTTTGACTGGTCAGTCTTTCATCAGCAGCCCTCTGTCCGTAGATATGTAACGGTGGACTTTATGTAGCAGTGACCTTCTATCGGTAGCTCTTTGATCTTGTACCGGTAGCTCCTTGTATCGGTAGCTATTACTCTATGTATTAGTAGCTCTATATACCAATGACTCATTCTATTGGTAGCTTTGCTTTGTATTGGTAGCTTCATAGCGGTAGAATTGCTTATATTGGTAACTCTGGTGTACCGGTAGCTTGTATTAGTAGACTTTTGTATCAGTAGTCAGTGCATATCGGTAGCTCCGTTCTGTACCAGTGAAGTGTATATCGGTAGACTTATGCATACTGGTAGACTTGTTCTATCAGTAGCTTAGATTCTATCGGTAGCTTGATGTATCAGTGGACTTGATCTATGTGCTTACCAGTGGACTTGTACATACCGGCAGCTCTGCGTATCAGTGACCTTATCTTATCGGTGACTATGTCTATTGGTAGACTAAGTACCGGTAGATCTGTATCAGTAGCTATAAGCATATCAGTGACTTAATACTTTCAAAACATATCCGATTGAGTTAGAATTACTTCAACACTCATATAAACATAGATAAACATTGATTAACATATTTTAATGATTATTTTACTATTATTATCAAATAGAATGTCTCAGATTGAACGAATTAGAATATAGATAAACATTAATTGGGATTATCAAAGTATGTGAAAACATAATTGGGATTATCAAAACAGGTGAGGTCAATATAAGTTTTGAGTAGTATGGTTCTCAAACATCAATTGGGGAATAAGAGTTAAACATGAATATACTGAATTTATTTTGGTTTGGAGTAAATATCACGAAGAAAAATTATGATGCATACTATTTTTGAGTAAGAGTAAAGTGGATCCCAAGATATAAAAAAGTGATTCATTGATAATATTTACATGTTACTATTATTTCTCATGTCAAGCTTACCTTATATAGTCTTAGATTATGTGTTGAGTGAGTCTTTGATAATTATATTTAGTTATATAGGGAAGATGGTGTTTGAAGCAGAGAGCATGTTGGACTTGTCAATAATATGGTTAATGAGTTTGAATTATTTTCAACAAACCACAAGGGGGAGGGGATTTGAAGTAATCATGCATGATTGTATTTGTTATCAATAAGGAAGATATAATAAGTTTTAAATATGTGTATGGATATTTTCAAGAGAATATGAGGTGATTCTATTATATATAGAAGGGAAATAAGTATATACTACTACTTGGAAAAATTGGTTTGACAATTTCAAGGATAAACCATTAATTGTGATGATTGTTTTTCTAATCTTAAAGAAAATTTTTTTTTTTTCTGGATTAAGGAAAATTGTCTACTAAATTTTGGAAGTGTGTTTGAGTTTTTTTAAAAGTATTTGAGTTAATTTAAATATGTTATACAACTATTTAAGAAGGACTGGAGTTGATGAGTAGCTATGTAAAGGTAATATGGGATGATTAAGCTGCTACATAAACAACATGAAAGTGTTATGTAAACAACAATTTGGTGTAGTTTGGTAAAAAATGGAAAAGTCATGGTTGTGTAAGAATGAATAATTATGCTATATAATTATCAATTAGGTATTTTTAAATATGAAGTGCTATGACATAATCATGAATTGTGTTGTATAAACATGATCTGTATAGACATCATACTGACTGTAAGCATGAATGTGACATGTTTAAATGTATGCCTAGATTTATAGAATTTATATATTCTAAAGTTTTAGAGATTAGTTTCGGATTATAATTTGGTACTGATATTTAATGAATTAATATCATAATAAATGATAATTATTTTTATTCAATATGAGATAAAAAATTAGTCTTCATAACATGAATATCGATATGTTGTTTTATAAGGATTAATGAGAAGATAACCACACTAGAAAAATAGAGGCTGTGCCATGGGTGTTGTTAAATGAAGACACCACCACAACATAGTGTTTTTCTAGTGGGATTTTTTGTGAGTGTGGTGAGTATGTAGTTCACCTATGAGAAATGATGACTCTTACACAATTTAGTGAAATTTTAGCATATATTCTTTTGCCCATGGTGTATCTAATTAAATAAGGAGGAGTTATGATCAAAACTATATAGACCATGCCATAGTTCATTTATGATGGGCATTTTGATAAGTTCTTGAAGTTGAAAGCATAATATAGGGAGTTATACACTGTAGGATATAATGTGTTATTGCATACATCTCATGAACAAATAGATACATTCAAAAGAAATAAATGATATGTAATTTGTAGAGAATATGAGTCCATGATTATTCAAATATCATGTGGAATTAATTACCAAGTCTTAAAAATATTAATATAAAAATCTTTGACTTGATTTGAAGAATAATGAATAAGGTTTAAGAGGAGGATTTATCACTAACTAAAATCAAGTAGTTTCAATATAAATTATGTAAATATTATTTAATATATATCTGTATATATTTGTTATAGAATAAATAATAAGAGAGTAGATAATTTGATACTACTGAAACCATAGATATATTTTTTTATGTATTGAAGGAAAAGAACCTGATAAAATTCAGAATAACTTGTGAATAAAAAATTAATTAAAAGAAGGAAAACATGAGTACTACTATATTGAAGTTGAAGAGAAATTGAGAACCTAGAACTCATTTTTTTTACCTGTGATACTATATCGTCAGGAGATCTAGTGAATAAGTAAAATCATTCCTCTAGGAGAGAGGATGTGTAGAATTAAATGGGAGAAAGGCAAATTATCTAATATTGAATAGGTTTAAGAATTGTTCAATAATAAGTTTAGGAGGAACCTTTATGAACTATTTGGAGGCAGTATAAAGATCCTTCAGGAGGTGAAAAGAAGTTTTTCACGAGATGGATTCAACTGGTGAGATTACAGTATAAAGAACCCATCGAGAGGTCGTTTCTATGAAAACTTGAAGACTATATATTTCAGTAGATTATCTTATGTGTATTTAGATAGATTTATCATCAATATTTTCAATAGATATCATGTATATTGTACTCCATTAATTCATATTAGAGAAACCAGGTCTCAATATATCACTTGAACCTAGAAAAGAGATAGATTTCAAGGATGAAGCTTATAAATCCTTATGTCTTGTGCTTTTTATATTCTAAATACTTGAGTAAGGATGAGAGAAAAAAATAAGAGTGAATTGAAGCATTAAGAAACTAAAAAGGTTGAATTACAAAGTTATATTCATAAAATAAAAAGGGATCACTGATTCACCCCTCCCCCTATTAGTGTTATCATCAGACTTAGAAACAAAAAATAGTATCATATCTACAGGTTCCCTCTGAAAATATCCAACCTTTGATGAATATTAATGATAGAGAGTTTAAATTTAATAAATAGTAGATGATTTCCTTTATTTGATGGAAATAAATTTTACGGATGGAGGAACCAAATGTTTTTATATCTTATTTCACAAGGACTCAAGGTAAGTGATGCTATTATAGTGGGATTTACTTCACTAGAAATATATTCTCTTACAACTCATATAGATAAGAGAAATATACATGTTGATTATAAATAAAATAATTTCATCCTATCATCCTTATCTACAAATTTCTACACCAAGTTTATGGGACTTTGAATTTCCCAAGAGATGTAAAATTTATAGGTCAAAATTTAAAGATATTTGGATGAAAGATAATGTAGATATTGATGATTACTTTTGCTAGGTCAATGAGATAATGAGTAACATCTTAGGATTCAGTGATAATTTAGAAGAATCAACTGTTGTGAAAAAGTTAATGAGAAATTTCACTGACATATTTGAACCAAAGATATATTCCATAGAAGAGATTGAAAATCTATCTTTTTATGTGCTGCATAATACTCTTCTTAACTATGAGATTATTAAAAACCAAAATTTTAAAAATAATATGAAATAATAAATAGAAATTAAATCCATGAAAGGTCTTAAGATGAAAGATGAACCACTCTCAAATTTAGAAGATGAACGTAGTGGAGAATATAAGAGAATCATGTATCTTATTTGTAAAAACATGAAAAGAGGAATATTAAAGTATAAAGATAAGATACCTATTAAGTTCTTCAATTTTTGAGGTTCTAGGAACTTTTCAATTAATTTCTCAAATAATGAATATGATAAAACTGAGAGTGATATGGAAGAAAAAGACCATTCTAGAATAAAGTCATAAAAATACAAAAAATATAACCATATGAAGAAAAATAATTCTATAAAATTCAATGGTTATTTAATGAGTAAATAAGATATTAAATATTCATCATCCTCAAGTGATTTATATTATGTTCAATCTTAAAATCACATGACTCTCATTACCAAGGTTAAAAAGTATAAAGTTATATCTTGCAGTGAATAAGAGGAAGAATTAGGATATACTGAGTATATGATAAGGTCAGAATTGGAGGTTTGATTTGAGTAAAATACCAAGCTCAAGAAGAAGAAAAAACTATTTGAGAAGGAGAAAATAATTAAAGTTGAAATCTTCTATAATATATTAAAATTTACAAGGTGAATATTTCATAATAAGATAAGATACTAGAAGATCGTAATGCAAAGATAAATATAATGAGTAAATAATTTAATGAGGCTCAATATTGATGAATTAATCTTGAAAATACCTTGAATAATATGAGAGAATATTATGAAATAGTATTAGAGATTCATGATGAATCATTTAAGGCTACTGAGAAATTCATCCCTAAGAAAAAGGTACAAATTGTTTCTAAAAGCTCAAGTAATATTGAATATGTTTCTTTCAATTATATAAATCCTAAAACTTAATCTTGAGATGTACAAGATAAATAAAGTTTCCAAAAAATTTCATCCTACTATAAAGAGAAGTGAAGATAAACTAATATCAGACCCCCACCCCAATAAAGAGGCATAATAAAGGCTAGAAGATGACTGGTCAACAAGTGCAATAGACTCATCAATATATTGAATGAGAAAAATTAAAGGGATATTACTGGTTCTATAAAAGTTTCAATAAAAAAGGATATTATTGTTTGTACAACATGTAATTACCAATAAATTTAATGAATAAAGGAGTAGAATCGAGGAGAAAAGAAATTTTTCTATTAGAAAAAGAAATACACTTTAAAGGTAATAGTTTGAGGCTAAGAAAACTACTCAAAAAATTTCACAGAAAACTAAAGTTGAGAAGAAGAAAATAAGAAATATAAGATCTGATCAAAATTACACTTGAAAAAATAAAGAGTTGATGAAAGGACAAAATAATAATTAATAAGAAGGAAATCCTAAAGTTCAAGAGAAGTTGTGTGGGATATTCATGTCCACCGTTCATGTTTCATATAAATGTTTGACATTACTACCCAGATAAAAAGAAAAAATTAAGAAAAAAATGTTAGCATTAGAGGGTGAATGTGAATTTATTTATCATGCAATCAAAGTGGTCCCACATAAGAATCATGTTGTGAATAATGAAATATCTCAATTGAAAAAAATCTCTCAAAAATATTGGTATCATTTAATATTATGGTATCCAATACTTGTTCCCTTTCATTTTATGTGTACTAACATAAAGGGAATTGAAGGAACCAAATAAGGAGAGCTGTATGAGTGATTAAATATTTTCATATAGTAATAATAAAGTGTCCTTCATGAGTACTAATGAATAAAAATAATCCATTATGAAGAAAGTGAGTGAATCCCTCAAGGGGTATAAAAATATAAAGAGATATGTAAAACATATGAAACTGTATGGAATCTAGAAATCTAGATATCCCAAAAAATTAAAGGTTGGGCTATTCCAATCACAAATTTTCATCTCTATTTTGATTGTAAAAAATGTTTTTAAGAATTATGAGTATTAGTTGATGTGTTTGGTAGGATAAAGGGGATAATATTGTATTTTAGTTGAAATTTACTGATGAAGTTTTTGAGTTGGGTATAGGGTATGTGTTTCATCCTAAATCTGTTGAACACACCCTATATTGAGATCTTTGGTTATATTATCACATGTAGAAATATTAATAGACAATTCTGATTTATTGGTGAAATATCTCTTTTTTTTTCTACACCTAGTTATACTAAGTAGACTTAGTGTGGATTAACTAAACGATCTTGGATAAGCTATATGTGTGGTTCCATACTTCTCTCATAAGAGAATAGAGCTGCAATTCAGATTTAAAGAGGAAGAAGAAACTATTTTGAGAAAATGATTTATTAATAAGAATAAGGAATAAATAACTAATTCACAAACCTTACACGAAATTTTCATTTGATTTTCAATAAGGGGGAGAAATAAATGAGCACAAATATTGACTTTAGGGATGTATGGTGGTTTTGAAAATAATTAAAAAGGGGGATATTGAAGTGCCCATACATGATTGTATTTATTTTAAATAAGGAGGATATAATAAGTTGTCAATAAATGTATGGAGATATGATTTATAATATGAGGTGATTCCATCATACATAGAAATAAAATATGTATAGGTTATTAATTAGAAGAAATATATAGACATGTTCAAGGAGAAACCCTTAATAGTGATTATTCTTACACTAATCATTAAGAAAAATTCAATTCTTGTTGGACAGAGGAACATTTTATAATTTTTTTTAGAAGTGTGTTTTTATTAGTTGAGCATTCCTCAAGTTATGTGAAAGAGTTCATGTAGATATTTTAGAAGTATTAGAATTGATGATTAGTCATACAAAGGCAATATAAGATGATTCAACAGTTGTGAAAACATCATCAAGGTGACACATAAATATCAATACAATGCAGTTGGGTGAAAAATAAAAAATTCATAGCTATATAAGTTTGAATACCTATACCGTGTAATCATATAGTGATAAAATGTAAATATGAATTATGTTTCATAACCATGATATGCATAGATATCATACTGAGTATAAGCATGAATGTTACCTACATAAAGGTATGTTGAGATTTCCAAAATTTGTATATTTTTAAGAATTAGATATTGAATTCAAATGATTATTTAGTAATTATATTCAATTATAATATCACAATAAATGAGAATTATTATGATTCAATATTGGATCAAATGAGGAGCCTTCACAACATGAAGATAAAGCTATTACTATCTAAGGATGAAGGAGAAAAGCACTACAGTGAATAAATAGAGTCCATGCTGCACGTGTTATAAAATGAATATGCCACCATGACGTAGTGTCTTGAAAGTGGGAATTTTGGTGAGAGTGGTTAGTCTGAAGTTCACCTATGATAAGAAACAAATCTTACATAATATAGTGAAATTTAAGTGGGTGTTTTGGTGTCTGTGGTGTATCTAATGAAATAAGGGGGAGTAATGATAAAAAAAGAATGTGCTCTTCCATAGTTCATTTATGGTGGATATTTTGAGAAGTTATCAATGTTGAAATCATAATAAAGATAGTGTCACGAACCATCTTGGTTCCACCCATAGACTGGGTGCTTGAGTTGGCTTGGGGAAAGGCCTGAAGGGCATCCTCAATCCCCATGGGCTGATGATAAGTGTCATGGAATCACAGATAAATCACTGGGGGCAGTTTCACCCAATAACTATAAATATATAAAAAGAAATAGATCACACATCATAACTAGGGGGATACAATAAATCACTTATCATAAATAATAACATTAAAGTATCCAAGTATAAGATACAAAAAAAAAACAAACCAAAACCAAACCATAAATAGTCACAATATCAATGTGACATCTTAGTCACCACTATCCATAAAACCAACCCACTCCACAAGCCAATAAGAACCAAACTTGAAACTAAAAAATAGATTGGATCTACCATTTTTGAGTGGCACAAGTAGGGTGTGAGCTTATAATATATTATTAGGTAAGAACCACAATATCCATACATTTCCTTTCCCAAAATAGTCCATGAAACTAGTTTGAAAATACAGATAAAAAATAGTTTTTTTATCATTTAGAGAATCAAAAATAGATTTCCAAAAATTCACATTCAAAAACAAAACATGGATTTATTTTAAAAAATACTCTCATACCAAAACCCAATTTTGAAAACCAATTCTAAGGGGAAAACCAAAACATAGGTAAACTCATAAGCAGGGGAAATCAAAATTGAACATAAGAAGCAAGGTATATAAAAAAACAAAATAAGAGGAAGAAAAATGGATATAGTTATTCCAAAGTAGACAGAATAGGTAATTAAAATTCAACAAAGTAATAATGGAACATACAATGTGCACATTCATGGGCATGTTATAAACATCCCTATAGGATATCCTAGAAATACTCAGTTTGGATCCATCTTCCGGTGTATGATGTGGTCTATAGTCAATCACCAACCTAAATAATCTACTAGCTTAATACCAGTGGGATAACCCACTTTTTCCATTCTTCTACTAGGAGGATTTAGTATATCTCATTGGGAACTAAATAATAACTGTCTCTCAACCCTATATATGAAGTCTATGATCCCATGATAATAGTATAAGGGAATATAGAGGAGGTAATCACATGATTAAAATTAAATATAACCCTCATATTCCAATGTTCATGACTTGAAAACTTATTTAAACCATCCATGTGGAGACCCACTCTAACTGAAGGAAAGCCATGGGGGTGACCATCAAACAAAAAACATTTCAAAGGTTCCAACCAGGAATAATCATCCTGGGAGTTCCCAAACCATTTTCCAAGAAACACTTAAAGTTTCCAATCAGGCTTGAGTAGATGATAATCCTCAATAATTTTTCAAATACTTGTCCAAAGGTACCAAACATGCCTTAGAATTCAATATCCATAACCATTTCCAAGGGAAATACCTTTCTTTCTAAAATTATTCCCAAAACCACGAAAGTTATCCAATTACATTTCAAAAGTGCGAAACGGGCCTCTTAAAGTTCCAAATCAGGCTTTGAAATAAAATTTAGGAAACAAAATTTAAAACCTTATTTAGGAGTCATTTGGAAACCAAGAAAACATTTAGATGTCAATAAATCATTTTAGGAAAACAAGGTTTGATAAAATAGGAATTCTATGGAATTCTCTATTTATATACATGCACACATCTATATACACACCTCATGCACATATGGATATAAACATATAACACTATTATATATATATATATATATATGAAAATACATATAAATTATAAAGGTTCAATAAAATAAGAATAAGAAAGCATTATAAATAAGCACAAGACATATCACATAAACACTAAATCAATAAATAGGAAAAAAACCATTCAAACCACAATTCCACTTGACATAAGATTTCATAAAAACTCCAACAAGGACAAAAGTCTTTTTAAAATACGAAATTCCATTTTAAATTCCACTTGGCATTTTATGAAACACCTAGAACACATATACTATCAATACACATAGTCATAATTTTGGAAAGCCTTTAAAAAGTCAATTTACAAAAAAATACCAATATAGAAATCCATAAAAAATCATACTAGAAAAAAAAGATGAAGAACATAGTAAAAATATATTCAAGAAATCTCAAGCATCACATGGAATGTTTTGAAATAGAAATGGATAGAAACACCCACCTAAATGATGTGAAAACACAACAAAACTCCAAGAACGGGATAAGGAGAACCTAAGATCCAAAATACACACACTAAACCAAAAGAAAAGACAAAATCAAACTCTACCCCCTAGGATTTGTCCAAGAGAGACCCCAAGCTAAGAAGAACAAAGAACCAAGAGAAGAAATGAGATGAGGATGAAAATAATCCAAAATCCAAAGAAACTTTCCAAAGATTGATGGAGGTGTTTCAATCCAAGGAGGTGATCCAAAGGAAGAGGGGTATAGGATAACCTTCAAGTTCCATAACCAAATATGGGGAGATTCTATTTTTGGTTTTAATATAATAGGTAAAAACTTTAAATTTTTAGTTTTAGGGATTCTGAGAAATCCACACGGTTATGCCACCAACCCACGTGCCAACCATGTGAAACCTATAGAAAGATAGAACACCCTCTCATGGTTTGTCCACATGGTTTGGAAACCACATTCCAACTATGAAAAATACTTCTTCCAAAATTATATATACCCATGCATGCTTTTTTGCATGGTTTCCCCTAACTGTGTGTAAGTCATGCGCCGAATCTCAATCACCTAAAGAGGCCTCACAATTACACTTAAGACTCACATGGTTTAGGAAAAAAATGTGATATTGATGCAGCAAAAACCATGAAAGAAGTATTTTAATAGGAAATGATATTTTAGTCAGGAGGTCACATGGTTTCCCTCCAAACCATGCACACTAATTTTGCACAATATATAAAACAAATAAAAAACTCCAAAACTCAAAATTTCCACTAAGTATTCAACATGAAAACCATTAACAAGATCAGGAAACAAGAAATAAATAAAATAAAAAGGAAAATCAAGCTTGGTGTGTGACAATTATCCCCACCACAAAAGATTCTTTCCCCATAAAGTCACTAAACCCTAAACAAAGAAAAAACTGGAACTCTTAAACTCTAAAGAAAAATACAGACATGAAAACTAAAAACTAAGAAAAAAAACACCAATGTTACCTCTATATCCACAAGTCACACCCCACCTGCTTAAGTGAAAACAATAATGAGGCCCAATGTGGGTATCCCTTCTATTTAGGAACAAACTAGAGACACCGACTCCCAGCATGAGAAAAACCCAACCAAGTAAACTCAATCAAAACACCAAATCAAACCATGATTCATAAATAATCAAGTCACATTCATATATAAACTGGTATAATATAATGAATCACTTTAGAAAAGCACAAATATAAGACAAGAAAAATATGAAAGAAGAAAAATAGAGCAAGGGATGAAGATGGGAAAAGAAAAGGAAAGCATAAAATGGATTTCCTAAAAATCTCAGAGAGGAAGGGATTCTAGGATATAAAACTGTCCCAGACTTATTTTTCATATAGTGAGGTCCTACCCCATAGAATTTTTTATGATGTCCCAATTGACTACACCGATGGAAGGTCTTTGGAGTGTTATGGAAAGACGACTTAGAGTTCCCAAAATGACCACACTAAAAGCACACGACTGAGTGGTCCTTTAGATGAGAAGAATGAATTTAAAAGGAATACTACATTAGGAAACATTTATCTATTTTAAAATCTAAATAATATGGTTAAAATTTAATAGAACCAAGAGAAATTGGGATACCAACCACCATGGGATTCCTTATGGAAACCAACTCATCCAAAAACTCCTTATCCAACAACTTCCAATACAAGACTTTCCCTGATGAAAGAACTCAATCATGAATATCTAGGAAAATACTCCACATAAAGAGATTATATTTCAATATATTATTAAATTCCATCTTTGAAGAAAAAGGAACCAGCTCCTTAAAGTGGTCAATGTACTCTTTCACCATTCATTGACCTTGATAAATACCCATGAGCTCTACCACTCTCTTCACCTTCACCTCCTTAGGCATACACCATTGGATGAAAGTGGTATTAAAGATATTATAAGACACCCCAAATTACAATGAGGATGAATTTATCAACTTATATTAGTCCAAACTAGGTCCCTAAAAAAAACAAGATAACTCGCACCATCAAGACTTCAGGGGTTCTCAAGGACCTGAAGACACTTTCAATTCCCTTGATCTAGTTCACGACCTCTAGTGAACCCAAATAATCACAAAAAATTAGAAACAAATGATAAGAACTTGGATCCACTACTTAATTAGGAGTTTGGGTAGAGTCAACAAATAAAAGAGACTCCTTAGAAGCATTTGAGACCTTTCTAAGTGGCATACTCTAAATAACCTGAACCAAAAAACCAAATCAACATCAAACCAAAACTCAACCAAAATAAATTGATATAAGACCTCAAACCTAGATACCGATCTCATAAACCCTGACACAATACAAAAAAATACAAAAAAACTTCCTTTAAAATCCACCATTCCTATTTTAAATTCAAAACCATATTAATTACCACAACTATTTCTAATAACAGAATTGTTTCCAAATCTAATTTCCCATTTCATGTTCTTAAACAAAAATAATTCTAGATTACCCCCTTAATAACACAAAACAAAACATTCAACCTCCCTTTAAATAAAAAATACCATTAGAAAATAATCCCTTTCATTGGTTTTAAAATTCCAAAACCATTTCCACTTCAAAACCCACTCACATAGATCACAATCAAACCAAAAAAATCACTCACATCGAAGCCTATTAAATAGGGAACTAGTGGTCACACATGAATTGACCACATAGTTTAATAGACCATGAGCTAAGCATGCATAAAACACTAGAAGTATATTTAACTGTGCACTCTGGATCAACATTGTTTTCTACACCATGAAATCTCACTATGTGACATTGGATTACCTCCATTGTCATCCTCGAAAATACATAAATTCATAAATACAAGAAAAAAACAAAAAATATAAACTCAAATACAAAAATAAAATACTCAAATCCCAACTAACCCTAGAAACTCAATTTAATCATGAGAGTTTGTGATCAGGAACTAACCAATGACCTACCTTCTAAGCCTCGAAAATCCTATATATAGTGGAATGGATTGAAGGGTGTCCTGGATCCACATGGGATGATAACATGTGTTAGGTAATCACAAATAAATCTTTGGAGAAGATTTATCCCAATAACCATAAACATAAAAAAAGAAACTGATCATACAACAAAAGCAGGAGAATATAATAAATCAATGATAAAAAATACGAGCATAACAATATCTAGATACAATATACCAAAATAAAAATAAACCACAAACAAACTAGAACCAGACACAATCTAAATGTGGCCTCTAGGTTACCACCATCCATAAAAAACCACTCCATGAGAAAACCATAATATAACCTAAACTTGAAAAATAACTTGGGTATACCGATGATGAGCGACAGAAGTATGGGGTGATAAAACAACAACTCAATAGTTAATCACCAAAAAATCCATACATATCCTTTATAAAAACAGTCGATGAACCCTATATTGAAAATAAATATTGAAAATAGGTTTTTATCATTTATATAATCAAACATATATTTCTCAAAATCTGCTTTTGAAAAAAAAACATAGGTTTCTTTTAAAACTGATTCCCATTCCAAAACCTAGTTTTGAGAACCAATTCCATGAATAAAACCACAACCTTAGTAAATGAATAACTAGGGGAAATTATAAATGAAAATAAGTAGTAGGGTATTTCAGAAAAATAATACTAAAATAAGAGGAAACATTATAGATATAGTTACACAAAATTAAACAGAATAGGTAACTAAAATTACACAAATAAATAATGGAAAATACAAGGTATATAGTCATTGGAATGTCCTAAAAATCCCTAGAGGTGTCCCTAGATGTACTCAGTTCAAAGCTATCTTCTGAAGTATGATGTGGTCCATAGTCTTTCACCAACCTATCTACTCCGTTATCTTAACACCTGTGGCACATCCCACTCTGGCCATTCATCTACCAGGGGGGTTTTTTCCATCTCATTGAGAACTAAATAATAACCATATCTCAACCCTCTAGATTATGTCTAGGATCCCATGACAATAATATAATGGAAAAGTGAGTAGGGAATCACATTATTGAAATTAACTATAACCATCAAATTCCAATGTGCATGCCTTTACCACTCCTCAACACCATCCATGTAGAGAACCTCTCAAACCAGATGAAAAACATGGGGGTTCCCATCATATAGAAAACATTTTGAAGGTACCAATCGAGCTTAAGAATCCTAGGAGTTCCCAAAACATTTTCTAAGAAAAAATTAATGGTAACAATATAGCATAAGTATATGAGAATACTCAATATTTTTCCAAAGAGACATCCAAAGTTTCCAAAAATTCCTTAAAATTTGAGATCAAAAAACATTTCCTAGGGAAAAAAATTTCATTCTAAAACCATTCCAAAAAATGAGGTAATTGTCCAAGTACATTTCCAAAGTACCAAAAAGGCCTCTCAAAGTGAAAAATA
Source organism: Viscum album (assembly GCA_963277665.1). Classification (NCBI taxonomy): domain Eukaryota; kingdom Viridiplantae; phylum Streptophyta; class Magnoliopsida; order Santalales; family Viscaceae; genus Viscum; species Viscum album. The sequence continues at coordinate 707,232,022 of OY728147.1, read as the reverse complement.
GGCCTTTGAAATGAACTTCATGAAAAAAATTTAAAAACTTATCTTTTTTAATTTGGAAACCAAGAAAACATTTGGAAAACATTTATATGTTAAGAAATTATTTGAGGAAAATACAGTTTTAGAAAACGATCATTCTATGGGATTATCTATTTATATGCATGCACACATCTATATGAACACCTCACACACATATGGATATACACATATCACATTATAATATATGTGGAAATCCATATTAATTCTGAAGGTTTAATCAAATAAAAATAAGGAAGCATCATAAAGAAGAAAAATATGTATCACATAAGCACTAAATCCATAAAGAGACCAAAAAACCTATTCAAACCACAATTCCACTTGCCAAACAATTTTATAAAAACTCAAACAAGGCTAATAATCTTTTCAAAATTCTCAATTCCATTTTAATGACCACTTTTAATTTTATCAAACTTCTAGTATATATATAAATTTAATAAATAGAGGTATAATTATGGAAATCATTTAAAAAACCCATTTATATCCAAACTACTAACATAGAAATCTATAAAAAATCATACTATAAAATTAAAATCATGAATAATATAATAAAAATACATTTATTAAAGCTCAAACATCATATAGAATGTTTTTAAAAGAAAATGGATAGAAACACCTACCTCAACAATGTGTGAAGGCAACGAAAGTACAAGAATAGGAAAAAGAGACACCCAAAGCCAAACCACACACCTTAAACCAAAATAAAGCACAAACCAACATCACCCTCTACCATTTAGGGTTTTCCAAGAGATACCCCAAGAAAATAATAATAAATAACCAATAGGGTAAGATGAGAGGATGAGGAAAACAAGATAAAATCCAAATAAACTTACTAAATATTGATGGAGGAGATTCAATACAAGGAGGATATCCAAAGGAAGAGAGGCTGAAGAGTCCCTTTATGCACTAAAATTGAATAGGGGTTATTCAATTTGGGGTTTTAAGTTAATAGGGTAAAACTTGTAATTTTAAGATTTAGGGATTATGGGAAAGCTGCAAAGTTTACCAAACCACATGCCAACCTTGTGAAACCTTCTAGAAAGACAGAACAACCTCACATAGTTTGTCCACATGGTCAGTAAACCATGTTCTAAACATGAAAAACACTTATACCGATATTGTAGATACCCCCACATGATTTCCACACAGTTTTCTCTAACCGTGCACAATTCGTTCACCATCTCTCAGACACCCAAATATGCTACATAGTTACTCCTAAGACTCACATGATTTGGGATAGACCGTGCACTTCCCATGCAAGAAAAAATATGAAATAAGTATTTGAATAGGAAATGATCCTTTGGTCAAGAGGTCATATATTTTATCTCCAAACCATGAACACTAAGAATGCACAGAACCAAAAACATATCAAAAACTTCAAAATTCAAAATTTTCACTAGGTATTCAACCCAAAAACATTTATTGAGATCAAGAACCAAGAAATAAATAAAATAAAAAGGAAAACAAGGTTAGGGTGTGGTATGGAGTTCTACATCATAGGCTATGTTATGGTGTTTCAAACATATCATAACCACATGGAGATATTCAAATGAAATTATATATGCATGATTTATAGAGAATATGAGTCCATGATTATTTAAATATCATGAAAAATTAATTACCAAGTCCTAAATAGATTAATATGGAAAGACTTAACTCAATTTAAAGAAGTATGAATGAGGTCAAAGAGGAGTATTTCTCACTACCTACAATCATAGAGTTTCTATATGGATTATTGAAATAAAATTTGATATATATATATATATATATATTTGTAAGAGAAGAAAAGAGAATAGAGTTGAGACTCTGATACTGTTAAAACCCTAGATATTATTGTTTTGTGAATTAAATGAGAATAACCTGATAGTAATTAGGAGATACTGTGTATTGAATAGGAAGGAGAAAAGCACCAACACAAATACTATTGTGTTGAAGTCTAGGAGTAAGTGATAAATGGGCACCCTTTTATACTACATATGATATTGAATCTTCAGAATATCCAGTGAGTAAGGTGAAGTGTTCCTCAAGGAGAGAGGAAATAAAAACTTGAAGGGGAACAAGGCTGACTATTTACTATTAAATAAGTTAAATACCTATTTGAGAAAGAGTTTAGGAGGACCCTTTTATAGGTTTCAGGTGAAACAGAAGCTTGTGATGGGTCATTCCCAACATTTATTTTTATCATGATCAATAACCAATCTGATATTTTCATTATGATAAATGCTTTAATCAATGAAATTGAATAAAAGAATATATAAAATGGATAAAATGATGGAACTTGAATGCATGATCATCACATATTATTTATAATTAATTTAAGAAATTAAAGAATTACATTGTGAGAATTATTTCTTCATTGCTATATCTGACAACGGATCTACATTGTACCATCATTGTATTGTTGGAATCAAGGATATTTTCCCTTTAGTAGTGATCTGCGCATGTTCAAAAAATCTCTAAACATTGATGTAGGAATCTTCAGGTGCTAGCACGATAGATCTTAACACTTGCGTCATTCGACTTTGATTTCCTTGAGAATCACTTCAAAAGGATTATAATTGATCTATTTAGACCCAAGAGTGGAATGTGGAGGAAGATCACTTTCCATTATTGAGAGCATTATTGGATAAGGGAACTCTTTAAGGCTTCAAGATGATTCTCTGGATTCTTTGTGCACAACAAAGAAATGAATTGACTATATTGAAAAATAATATAATTGGTTTTATATACTACTAGGGTTAGAAATAAATAATTTCACAAGTTCCCTTTATTATTTATTTAATCCCTATGGAATCCCATGTTTATAATAATAATAATAATAATAATAATAATAATATTTCTTGACATGCACTAAACTCGTGAATTAAATTAAATACTATTTAATAAAATCACATTTAAAATATATTATTTCTCACCGGACCATTAAACTCAGTCCGCCATTCCTGCACAATATTTATTAGGCATTAAATAATGACTATTTATTTAATAAATAAATACCATTGTATTATTCTACAATAAATAAATAAATATTATATTCACTAAATAATAAACAAATATTTATTAAATATTCTGCTCATATAATATTCTCTCAAATAAATAGTGACAAAATATATAGGATCAAGAAAACATGAATAATTATTAAACTACACATAGAAATAATATTTATTCAACTTGGTAAATAATAAATAAATAATATATTATTTAACTTAGATTCTGGATACACTTAGTGTATGTCCATCTCAATCTCTTTCTCAGTGACATTAGGTAAAGCAACCTAATATCCAAGGTTAGCATCTAGAAAAATTCCAAGGCACCCATAGAGAAATAAGTTAATGCCAAAATGACATAATACCTCATACTAATGCTCACTATTTATTATAATCCCTTTATCATGATATCCCTAATCAATCAGGTTTCATGCTGGTTCTATCAATCTATGTGCTCGATGTCTCATTATTTGACTTTATGGAAATCAAAATTGCCTATAAAACATCATGGATATGAATTTATTTAGGATATATCATTTCCATAAAAGGGCTTGAGATATCAACTTTCATTAAAGAACATAAGGGATAAATCTTTTCTAACATTATTCATTAATAAAATATTACTCATGACACACCCAATATATCCTAACTCTCCACAAACATATGTTGTCATAGTTTTCATCAATACATCAAATTACGTGTCTTATAACACTCATTAATAATAATATTAATGTATGAGGATCAATACACACATCCACAGACAAGAACATCCAATGACACATACAAATGTGAATTTTCTACTAGTGGGTCTCGTTCTCATAATATTCTACACTAGATATTACCAAGGGAAAAAACCATGAGAAGGTTCCTTAATGTATTATGAGTCTCCACCCTGATATCCTGTATCATTTGAGTCTCTGAAATGATTTCATCTGGCTATGGAACATATATTTAAGAATATTATCATGGAAATTCTAGGTTCTCATAATAGCGGGGAACTTCTATAACCTTTTAGTGTGACAACTACTCTTAATACATTATCACACAATTTTTTATGTAGAAGAAAAATAATGATTTGATAATAAGTTTATTAATTATTCAAAAAAATGAATATAGGTTATCATAATGTACATAGAAGTTAGTTCTAGGGCACCGACTCCAACAGACCCCCACTTGTACTCGATCCAACTGCTAACAAACTTTTGTCCGATAGATCTCACATGATACTTATATATACTTATGTTGAGATAGGTCTTTAGTCAAGGGGTACACCACATTTTCTTATATGGAAACTCTTCTTACTAACACTTCACCTCTTTGATAAAAATCCCTCAATAGGTGATACTTTTAGAGTATGTGTTTTGTCCATTAGTGGGACCTTGGTTATTTCTCAAGATCCAATGATATAGTATTATCATAATACACTATGATAGGGTTCTTACTACTAGGTAACACATCAAGATATTGGAAAAAGTTTTATATCCAAACAAATTCCTTGGATGCATCAGAAGTCTCTATATACTCGGACTTTGCTGTAGAATCAATGACAATTGGATACTTTGAAATATTCTAGCTCACTTCTCCTCCGTTGAGATAGAAATCATATCCTGAATATGATTTCAAATCATTATGATCTATTTGAAAACTAGTATCAGTATAACCTATAATGAATAACTCATCATTTCCTTCATACATGAGGAAAATATCCTCCATTCTTCTCAGATACTTAAGTATATCTTTAATAACAGACCAATGTTGTTCCCCTGGATCATCTTTATATCTACCTACCATGATCAATGCATAGAAAACATCAATTTTATCACATAACATGGAATAAATTATTGATCCTATCACATAAGCGTATAAGATCTTACTCATTATCTCTTTCTCCTATTGTGTTTGAGGACACATTTTCTTAGAAAGATGTATACCATTTGACACTGGAACTAATCCCCTCTTGGACTATTCCACACTAAATCTATTTAATATTTGGTCAATGTATATAATTTTAAATAGTCCATGAAGTCTCTTGGATCTATCAAAAATGACCTTGATCCCTAGAATATAGGCTACTTTAACTAAGTTTTTTTATAAAGAAACACTTATTTAACCAATCCTTAATAGATTTTAATACTAGTATTCCATTTACAATAAGAAATATGTCATTAACATAAAATACTAGGATGATGACCACATTTACACTAAAACTCTTGTAAACACATGGCTCCCATTCATTCTTAATAAAACCAAATTATTTTATAGATTCATCAAATCAAATGTTCCATGACCTAGATGATTGATTTAATTCATAAATGGATATCTGGAACTTGAAAATCCTTTTGGAATAAACTCAAGTCACAAACCCTTCTGATTGTTTCATATAGACATCTTCCTAAAGGTTCCCATTAAGGAAAGCAGTTTTGATGTCCATCTACCAAATTTCATAGTCATGGTAAGCTACTATATCAAGTAGAATTCTGACAGACATAAACATGGAAACTGGTGAAAAGGTTTCATCATAGTCAATTCCTTGACACTATTTAAACCCTTTAGACAATATCCTTTCTTTATAGGTATTTAATTTACCTTATATGTCTAGTTTTCTCTTGAATACCCATTTGCACCATATGGTCTTTACATCAACTGGCGCATCAACCAGAACCCAAACTTGGTTATGATACGTGGAATCTATTTTAGAATTCATATCTTTCTATATTATAGCTTCTAATCTCTCTACTGACCCTTTTTAAGAGAGCAGTTCATCATTGTCAACCAATAATGAGTCACTTGATTCAGTTACTAGAAAACCATATCTCTATGGTTCTCTCACGTCTCTTGTGCTTCTATGTAGTGATTTTTTTTCAGGAAATACTTCTATGGGGACCTATGGAATCTGTTCCTCTACCAACTCTTATGTATCATGAGCATTAAATTCATCAAATTAAATCTTACTCCCATATCCTTTTTTAGCATGTTCCCCCTCTCAAGAAATACGACTTGTCTGGAGACAATCACTTTCTTATCTGAGGGGTTGTATAAGTAGTATCCCTTTGCTTCCTTAGGATACCCTATAAAGATACAATTTTTGGCCTAGGGTTATAGTTTGTTACCTAAAAAGGCCTTAACAAATTTCTTATGACCCCATACATGAGTATGAAAAAAAAACATGCTTCTTTCCACTCTATAACTAGAATGGAATTCCATTTACCGCTTTAATTGGTACTCATTTTAATGTATATGCTGCAGTTTATAATGAATATCCCTAAAAGGATAATAGAAGATCTTCATGACTCACCATTGACCTTACCATGTCTAATAATGTAAGAACCCGTATCTTTATTTTAGGTATGGATCTTGATTTAGGGTTATTTTTGTGGAAAAAAGAAGAAATTAGAATTTTCCTAAGTACACACCATGTACTTCTATGTACACACTGTGTACCCGGTTTCCGCGTACTATCTGTGTAACAGTCGAGTACATGGTTGTGTGGTGACTAGGAAAACCTCTTAAGATGTGCTCCAGTTGAGGTTAATACATGACATGTAGTTTTAATGAACACACCATGCATTTTTATTTTTAATTGATATATCAGAGCGGGGTCACATCTTATGTTAGAATGTGTCTTCTTCTTCCCATGGTTCGTACAAGAGAGCGATGAAACAGTCGAAGTACTCCAAACCCCTATTGATTCTTTGTTTGAGCTTCGATTGAGACACTGTCAGGTGCATTGGAATCCCACATGTGAGTTCTTGAATCCCCTAGAGCCTTTCTTCCTGATTATTCCTATCTTGTGGGTCATTCAAGGTTGGGAGTTTTTCAACTTTTTGTAGATATATGATGATCTAGGCCAATTCAAGGGCCGAAATTCAAGTATATTGATCGTGTGACATCGAGGTAGGTGTTTTGTGCCTTTCATTGTTCATCTTTGGATTATATATGCCTAAAGTGTTGCATGCCCATGTTTGGTGTATTGCTTGATTTGTAATTTAACCCTGTTTATTACCTGCTATGGTTTGATTGATTGATAAGGGGTTTTTTCTTTTTCATAAGGTTAAATACCTTGTTTATGGGACACCCCATGGGTGCATTTCCCTTTATTGATAGTTATGGCCATTTGGTCTAGGTTTCCTTGAGGTGTACTTTGTTTTCCATTCCTTGGTTGATTAGGATAGAGTTGATTGATTATATGAAATGAATGTGATATGCTTTGCGAATGTTTATCCATGTAGTAGTTATAGATTACATGAGCTTTTTTGATATGATATGCATGCTGTTTTTCCAATGGATTGTGAGAGCCTTGGACCAGGATGACTGCAGGGACTTCCACATTATTTACACAGGACTATGAGAGCCTTGGTGTAGATGTAGACCTAGGGGCATTGACCATGAGAGCTACCCAGGAGGTTATTTATAATTTATTGATACTATATAGACCCATGGGTATTGACTGTGAGAGCTACCTAGGAGGTCGTTTATAATTTATTGACGTTATGTTGACCTAGGGGTATTGACCATGGGAGCTACCTAGGAGGTTGTTTATAAATTATTGATACCATGTTAAAACAAAGGGGTTAGACCATGAGAGATTTCCCAGAGGTTTGTTTATGAAGGATTGAATGATTGTGACAAGTCTGCCAAGCCAAAGCACAAGCTTGTACTCGGTCTTACTTGATTGTTTAGATGGTATTCTGAGACATCTATTTGTTACTATTACTCAAGGGGATATAGAGCTTAGGCTAGATCCCGAGATTACATGATTCAAAGTATGAATAATAAAAGTAAATGAATGTAATTGAAAACTATGGGTTGTTTAATTTTGAGTACTTCCTAGTTTATTGCTTCATTTCTACATTTAACTGCTATATATTTTCACTGACCATTAGGCACATATATTTTGGCAGTTGCCTACTGGGATTCATCTCACACCCTATTTGAGTCATGTTTTGGACCCAAACAGATTATATGATTGTAGGTATAGATAATGGAAAGAACCATTCTTTATTAGGTACTTGATTTCTATTGGATCTGGAGAGAATGAGACCAAGATGAGACTTACGGTGCTGTTAGAGTTTACTAACTTTTCTATTCATTGGTTTCAATATTTTATTTCTAGCATTTTTATTTGTTTGGATTCTTTCCTAGACACATGTGACATGCATCATATATATATATATATGCTCCAGTTGTTTTATTACTATCAGTCTTCCATTTTTTATTTCTATTGTATGGTATTACTACTTTTTCTATTGTTTAATATTTGTTTTCCACTTTGTATAATCTGAAGTGCCCAGATCAGTGTGAATCACTGAGAGGGGGAGGGGGTGAATCAGTGATCCCTTAAAACTTTTTACTAATTGATTCTTTATCAATTAAACCTCTATGGATGGTTAAAGCCTCGATCCACTCTTCTTGTATCTCTCAGCCTTTCCTCGAGTAATGCAGTAAATGTAAAGGCACAGGACACAAGGATTTACAAGTTTCGGCACCAAAGGCCTACGTCCTTTCCATGTTGGTTATACGCCCCAACATGGTTTCTTCCATTATAATCTGTTAGTATTACAATGGTCGATACAGAGTCCCACTGTATCTCTCCTGAGTCCCACATGAGGGTCTTTATACTGCGTCCCACAGTGTTACCAGAGTCCCACTGGCCTGCTCCAGAATCCCACTGAAGACTTCTTCCACCCTGAGTCTCACAGGGGGCTTCTCCTGGCTCCTCGAGTCACACGAGTAGCTCTTCTTCACTTTAAGCTTCTTCAAGTATCTTCAACAGTCTGGGATAAAGACTGCTGGCCTTGCTCTTCACTTCTGATCACTTGAGTTGATCAGGTCTTCTCGTCCTGCTCAGGCTTTATCACCTTCTTCTTAGGATGACCTGGCCTCTCTCTTCAAGAATCTTCAACAGCCTCTGAAAAGGTCTATTGGTCTTTCTCAACAACTTCTGATCACTTCTGTTGATCAGGCTCTTCTCAATTACTGAATAGTCAGACAACTAATATCTTTAACTTCAGTCTGGCCTCAGTCTAACTTCACATCAACTTCATGCACTAAGTTCATGGTATCTCTGCTTCCTCATGCAATGATTGCATGGCTTCTCAATTTCTTCCAGAACTGTTGTTCCTGGACTTCTCAAATGCACACAGCCTGATTTAGCTTTGTTCACGTGCGCACGTGCATGCATGTAAGCATGCACTCCCCTTCTTCTTCTCTTGGTGCAATAAACCCACAAAGGGTGTAATCACTTCAAGCACACACCTTCCTTGAACTTCAAACAATTTGTTCAATTTGTTCACACACTTAAAAGTGTGTTGTACTTTAGTGTGGAAGTCTTCTTCTCCAAAGTGTGCACATCAACTTTGCACACACTAAGGTTCGGCCTTTTGTTCTATTGCACACACACCACTAAGGTAAGTCTTTGGCCTTCTTCCTTCACTTTGCACACACACAAAATGTGTGGTCTTCACTTGGTGCTTATGAACACACTTGGGTTCTAAGGCCCTCTTGTCTTCCCACTTGGCTACAGCCTTCCTTCTCTTCTTGCACACACCCAAGGATACGGCCTCTTGTTCATTTGCACTTATACCACCCGTAGGGTGTCTTTACTTTTCACACACACAAGGTGCAAGAATTCCTCTTCTTATTGCACACACACTTAGTGTAGTGGCCTTCCTCTTCTTTTAAGCACACACAAGGCTCGGGTCTTCCTCCTCTGCTTGCACACACACACTAGGTGTGCCTTGTCTTCACCCGAACCACTGCCGCTTGGGAGGCGCGCAAGTGGTGTGACCTTCTTCTCTTCACAGCCGCACAAGGTGCACTGGCAAGGGCCGCGCAAGGTCCTTGGACAGCCGCGAGCGAGCAAGGTGTCAAGGACACCAACCGCCACGCAAGTGCGGGCTTCAACCGTGGGCGCGCAAGGTGCTGCGGCCCCGGGTTCTTCCTACCGCGCAAGGGGAAGGCGCGAAGGGGTCTTCTACCCTTCTTCTTTCGTGCAAGGAGTGCGCAAAAGGAACTAATCAGAGCCAAGGGATGGCTCCGGGCTTCACTGCCGCGCAAGTGGTGCGCGCAGGCTGTTCTTCGCTAAGCACCGAGGCTTCGCGGGACTTCAGATCTTCAAAAAAGATTCAGCAAGCAAATTCAGAGCCTCGGGTGCTCCTTTTATAGGCAGAGGGATGCCCAATCTTCCGCGTGATATATCTCTCAAATCCCTGCGACTTTCGGGTTTTCAAGATTTTGTAAATATTGATATTTATCCTCGGTTCACCGCGGGTTCCATTTATGCCCTTTCTTCACGTTCTTGTGCATGAAAACGCATGCATGGCCTTCATCCATGCAAAGCATCAATCAACATGGCCTCGTACCTTCGGGTTGCTTCGGCCGAACACGAAATTCTTCATTTGTTACATGCAAACCCATATTTATCCATGGATAGGTTCTTTGTGGCCAGACGAACCGAATGGAGCCTTCGGTTTGATCGGAGGTGGCCGGGAACTCGAATTCTTCATTCGGGAGGCCTCTGGTTCAGCGACGGCTTCGTGGGGTGGTCTTCGGCTGAGCTCGAGGAAGACGATGTGGCAGCCATCGGATTAGATCTTTGGACGGCCGCGATCAGAAGATCTCGCATGGGATCGATCGTGCGGTCGAGATCTGGCGCGCGATCGATCGAGCGGCCAGGATTCGCTCCTGGCGAAAATTGCGCGTCCCACATCGAAACGGACCGCGGATTTTCCGTGGTATATCAACCTAGCGCTCCCTTCCACTCTCCAATTGAACTTCCCCCTCCATGGTGCCGCCCCGCACCGTGTTCTCTCTGCGGGCGCGCTCTTGCGCCCACCTCTGCTCCCTGCGGGCGCGCCACTGGCGCCCACTATGCACACATGGGTGCGCTCCTCGCGCTCACGCTGCGCGGGCTTCATCACCGCGTGGCCTCGGGGCTTATACACGGCCCCGGACTCTCTTGGGCTGGCCCCATGGGACCCCCCTTGGGCGTGGCGACCTCGAGTCCCACATGTACCTTGGGGTTGAACCCTTAAGGCTGGCCCTTGGTGGCTAATTTTTTGCTTAAGTGTAGAACCTTGACTTTGTGTAAAAACAAAGTTACTAAGTACCAAATGCCAAATGCCAAGCCACTTCTTCCAAGCCATTCTTCCTCTTCTCCATTCTTCTTCCACAAACTTCCTCAACTCCTTTCAATCATGTATTCTAGACTTATGAGACATTTGTAGAAGGTTCTTCATCAACCGAAGCTCCTGAATCAAACAAATCTTCAATGTTCTTCATTGATCCAATCAGAGATCAAGTTGGATCAAATTATCTAAATTCACATACACTAGGAGATAGTGCATGGACATCTTTAATCCACTTCATCCACTCAGTAGTTGTGGATGGATAATTTTCATCTCCTCATGCATTGTCAATACAATGCATGGTCTTCTAACATTGTGATGACATTGTATCCAGTTGATACAAGTTCTTTGAACTTAAAGATCAGCTCATAAATCGTCTGATGTAATGATGATACTCCATCATCATCCATTCTTTAAGTGGTGTAACTTAGTATCATCTTGATACAAGTATTGAAACATTAAGATCAGTTCTACAATCGTCTGATATTGATAGAGAATGTTTCAACCACAACATCCTATGTCACTTAGTGAATCTCCTAAGTGACATGCCTCTAAGTACCATGGCCATTCTCCTTTCCTCACCAACACCATAACATCATTTGTCATTCACATATGACATTCCTTGACATCCATTCATCTTATGACAACATCATGCCTCATTGACAGCAAATGCAACACAGTGCACTTCAATCTCCCCCTTTGTATTTGTTGTCAATACACTTCTTCAGCACATATGAATGGGTCAATATGTGTGCCAATATTTTATCCCCCTTATTGGGAATCAAATACAAAGGTGTGGTGTGGTTCTATTCCAAAATATCTCTTCCTCCCTTCGAATAGAATCTTCTTGAAAAGCACTAAGAGAGGGATGATGTCACATGTTCTCTTTAGCAAAGAACCTTTAGTAAATCAACTCTAAGTCTACGTGGGCTAACCCGGTGTAGAAAACAAGAGTGATGTAACCAAGGAACTCAATGCTGTCCAAAATTCACTGTACATGTGAGATCATGCTTAGCTTCCAGGGGTTTGAAAATTTTCAGATATAACAATAAATTGCTAAATCCTGCACATGCTTCACAAAACTCATTAGAAAGTTCAGGTGCAAAGATAAAGCTCCCCCTTTCAACCATTTGTCTTCAATCAATACTCCCACTTAATTTTCATGATGAATAAAATTAAGAAACAAGGGATGAAAGTATGATTGGAATACCTTCACTTTTATCAAGATGATATTAAATCCCAAAATATCATCTTCTCCAGATTGGATCCCCCTCAAGGGGTGCACTCCATTCTTTCCAAACCATCCTCCAGTTGAGAATGATCATCATCTTCAATTCCCTGCAATGTCAGCACATGTAAATACAAGTGATTAGGGAATAAGATGGAACCTCCTTGGTTCATCAATGTGAACAACAAGGTTGAGAAGATTCTCTCAACCGAGATGTCCCATTTTCACCATTCTTCACACTTGCACATTTGACCTTCAATGATGTTTGTGCTGGTGTGGATCTCAATACATCTTCATGTGAAATCTTCTTCTTCCCTTTTGCCTTAGCAATTTCCAAAACTTCATCTTCAGCTCTTTATAGATCTTTGGCAAGTTGCAACTGATTTGGCCATATGACTAACAAATCGTTTGGAAGTGTGGCCTTAGTTCTGGAAGTTCCACATGGTTCTTTTGATGCTGTCAAGATAACTTTCTTAGGCAACTTGTTTTCAATCAATCCCTTCTGCTTCTTCTGGATTGATTGTCTGTTTGAGTCCAGTCTGCCTCTATTGAATTTCATGGCTTGTTTACAAAGATCCATGATATGTCCTTTCTTTCCACAGTAGAAGCATGTTTTCTTCTTGGTGGTCCTTATGGATGCATCACCCTTCTTGGATTTCAAATCCAAGGTCTTCTCTTCCTTTTTCATAATCTTCTTGGGAGCATCTTCCACTTTATTATGCTTGCTTCCCAAGGATTCTTTCTGAGCCAGGTTCTGTGATCTTTTCTTCTTTTTATATCTGGATACAGTTGGAGATTGACATGTATCTTTTTGAACACTTTTGAAATCATCCCAGATGTTGTCAAGTAATCCAAATCTATTTGCAGTAAACAGATGTCTCTGGACCTGTGGATGCTGCTTCTTTTATTCTGGCTTGCTCCCCCTAGGCATGGGCTTCCTCTGTGATTTGGCATTCAGTGGATTGTACCAACAATCCTTTGCACAATGCCCATACTTGTTACAACACCAACATTGACCCACAAATCTTGACTTTTTGATTCCTTCTGATTGTAGGGTACTTATCTTGAATTGTTGTGCTGCTTCAGGAGAGCTTTCTTTCTTCATTGTCTTCATCCATACTTGTTTGGAATTATTCTTCCATCCTGCACTTTTTTGTGGAAACACAATTAGAAGCATTAGTACAAGATGGGATGGATGGTACCTTCCTTTTAGAAGATGTTGCCCTTTTATTAGAGGATGTCCTTCTTTTGGAATCATCCTTCTCAATGCACACTTGTGTAGCAACATTTCTACTTTCATCTGACTGGGAGGATTCAGCTTTGGGTGATTGCAGATTTTTCAATATCACCTCTAGTTCTAAGAATTTCATGTTAAGGGAGTTCTTCTCATCCTCAACAGTTCTTAGCCTTCCTTCCCAATTTTCTTTCAGCTGTTCTAACTGGTCTTCATGCACCTTCTTCATTTCTTGTAATGAATTGTCAAGCTCCTTTACCCTGTTTACTTTGTCTTCAAGTTGAGCATCTCTGACATTCATTGAAACTTTGTGCCTCTTTTCCAGTGCATGGAAAACATCTTTGACCACTGTCTTAAAGAATTCTTTCTCAGAAAGGATTCTTTGCAATTATTCAGTAGTGTCTTCATATCTTTCATTGCAAAGGGAAACGGTTTCATCTTTAGCCTTCACCAGCTTTCTGAGAGTGTTGGTTATGCCAACCCTTTTTTCCAATTGATCTTCCATTGCATTGGCTTCTTCTTCTAACTGTGATTTTTCTTCTTGAAGATCAAGGATGCCTGTAGCTATACACATTTCCACTTCCTTGGGGACTGTCTTCTGAAGATATTCGATTGAATTTTGAAGATCATTCATTATTCCAACTTCATCACAACTAGGACAAGATTTCTTCATCTTCTTGGCCTGTTTCTTCTTTCTATTTTTCTGAGTCTTGGCAGATATCTCCATTTGAGGCTGGTCACTCATTTCCTCAAATCTGCACTTCATAAAGACTCCCTTGGATCTTTTAGAGGTAACCTCCCTCTGATACCAATTGAAGTGCCCAGATCAGTGTGAATCACTGAGAGGGGGAGGGGGTGAATCAGTGATCCCTTAAAACTTTTTACTAATTGATTCTTTATCAATTAAACCTCTATGGCTAGTTAAAGCCTCTATTCACTCTTCTTGTATCTCTCAGCCTTTCCTCGAGTAATGTAGTAAATGTAAAGGCACAGGACACAAGGATTTACAAGGTTTGATACCAAAGGCCTACGTCCTTTCCATGTTGGTTATACGCCCCAACATGGTTTCTTCCATTATAATCTGTTAGTATTACAATGGTCGATACAGAGTCCCACTGTATCTCTCCTGAGTCCCACAGGAGGGTCTTTATACTGCATCCCACAGTGTTACCAGAGTCCCACTGGCCTGCTCCAGAATCCCACTGAAGACTTCTTCCACCCTGAGTCTCACAGGGGGCTTCTCCTGGCTCCTCGAGTCACACGAGTAGCTATTCTTCACTTTAAGATTCTTCAAGTATCTTCAGCAGTCTGGGATAAAGACTGCTGGCCTTGCTCTTCACTTCTGATCACTTGAGTTGACCAGGTCTTCTCGTCCTGCTCAGGCTTTATCACCTTCTTCTTAGGATGACCTGGCCTCTCTCTTCAAGAATCTTCAACAGCCTCTGAAAAGGTCTATTGGTCTTGCTCAGCAACTTCTGATCACTTCTGTTGATCAGGCTCTTCTCAATTACTGAATAGTCAGACAACTAATATCTTTAACTTCAGTCTGGCCTCAGTCTGACTTCACATCAACTTCATGCACTGAGTGCATGGTATCTCTGCTTCCTCATGCACTGATTGCATGGCTTCTCAATTTCTTCAAGAACTGTTGTTCCTGGACTTCTCAAATGCACACAGCCTGATTTAGCTTTGTTCACGTGCGCACGTGCATGCATGTAAGCATGCACTCCCCTTCTTCTTCTCTTGGTGCAATAAACCCACAAAGGGTGTAATCACTTCAATCACACACCTTCCTTGAACTTCACACACTTTGTTCAATTTGTTCACACACTTAAAAGTGTGTTATACTTTAGTGTGGAAGTCTTCTTCTCCAAAGTGTGCACATCAACTTTGCACACACTAAGGTTCGGCCTTTTGTTCTATTGAACACACACCACTAAGGTAAGTCTTTGGCCTTCTTCCTTCACTTTGCATACACACAAAATGTGTGGTCTTCACTTGGTGCTTATGCACACACTTGGGTTCTAAGTCCCTCTTGTCTTCCCACTTGGATACAACCTTCCTTCTCTTCTTGCACACACCCAAGGCTACGGCCTCTTGTTCATTTGCACTTATACCACCCGTAGGGTGTCTTCAATTTGCACACACACAAGGTGCAAGCCTTCCTATTCTTCTTACACACACACTTAGTGTAGTGGCCTTCCTCTTCTTTTAAGCACACACAAGGCTCGAGTCTTCCTCCACTGCTTGCACACACACACTAGGTGTGCCTTGTCTTCACCCGAACCACTGCCGCTTGGGAGGCGCGCAAGTGGTGTGCCCTTCTTCTCTTCACAGCCGCACAAGGTGCACTGGAAAGGGCCGTGCAAGGTCCTTGGACAGCCGCGAGCGAGCAAGGTGTCAAGGAAACCAACTGCCACGCAAGTGCAGGCTTCAACCGTGGGCGCGCAAGGTGCTGCGGCCCCGGGTTCTTCCTGCCGCGCAAGGGGAAGGCGCGCATGGGTCTTCTCCCCTTCTTCTTTCGCGCAAGGAGTGCGCAAAAGGAACTAATCAGAGCCAAGGGATGGCTCCGAGCTTCAATGCCGCGCAAGTGGTGCGTGCAGGCTATTCTTCGCTAAGCACCGAGGCTTCACGGGACTTCAGATCTTCAACAAAGATTCAGCAAGCAAATTCAGAGCCTCGGGTGCTCCTTTTATAGGCAGAGGGTTTCCCAATCTTCCGCGTGAGATATCTCTCAAATCCCCGCAACTTTCGGGTTTTCAAGATTCTGTGAATCTTGATATTTCTCCTCGGTTCACCGCGGGTTCCATTTATGCCCTTTCTTCACGTTCTTGTGCATGAAAATGCATGCATGGCCTTCATCCATGCAAAGCATCAATCAACATGGCCTCGCACCTTCGGGTTGCTTCGGCCGAACACGAAATTATTCATTTGTTACATGCAAACCCATATTTATGCATGGATAGGTTCTCTGTGGCCAGACGAACCGAATAGAGCCTTCGGTTTGATCGGAGGTGGCCGGGAACTCGAATTCTTCATTCGGGAGGCCTCTGGTTCAGCGGCGGCTTCGTGGGGTGGTCTTCGGCTGAGCTCGAGGAAGACGATGTGGCAGCCGTCAGATCAGATCTTTGGACGACCGCGATCAGAAGATCTCGCGTGGGATCAATCGTGCTGTCGAGATCTAGCGCGCGATCGATCGAGCGGCCAGGATTCGCTCCTGGAGAAAATTGCGCGTCCCACATCGAAACGGACCGCAGATTTTCCGTGGTATATCAACCTAGCGCTCCCTTCCACTCTCCAATTGAACTTCCCCCTCCACGGTGCCGCCCCGCACCGTGTTCTCTCTGCGGGCGTGCTCTTGCGCCCACCTCTGCTCCCTGCGGGCGCGCCACTGGCGCCCACTATGCACACATGGGCGCGCTCCTCGCGCTCACGCTGCGCGGGATTCATCACCGCGTGGCCTCGGGGCTTATACATGGCCCCGACCTCTCTTGGGCTGGCCCCATGGGATCCCCCTTGGGCGTGGCGACCTCGAGTCCCACATGTGCCTTGGGGTTGAACCCTTAAGGCTGGCCCTTGGTGGCTAATTTTTTGCTTAAGTGTAGAACCTAGACTTTGTGTAAAAACAAAGTTACTAAGTACCAAATGCCAAATGCCAAGCCACTTCTTCCAAGCCATTCTTCCTCTTCTCCATTCTTCTTCCACAAACTTCCTCAACTCCTTTCAATCATGTATTCTAGACTTATGAGACATTTGTAGAAGGTTCTTCATCAACCGAAGCTCCTGAATCAAACAAATCTTCAATGTTCTTCATTGATCCAATCAGAGATCAAGTTGGATCAAATTCTCCAAATTCACATACACTAGGAGATAGTGCATGGACATCTTTAATCCACTTCATACACTCAGTAGTTGTGGATGGATCATTTTCATCTCCTAATGCATTGTTAATACAATGCATGGTCTTCTAACATTGTGATGACATTGTATCCAGTTGATACAAGTTCTTTGAACTTAAAGATCAGCTCATCAATCATCTGATGTAATGATGATGCTCCATCATCATCCATTCTTTAAGTGGTGTAACTTAGTATCATCTTGATACAAGTATTGAAACATTAAGATCAGTTCTACAATCGTCTGATATTGATAGAGAATGTTTCAACCACAACATCCTATGTCACTTAGTGAATCTCCTAAGTGACATGCCTCTAAGTACCATGGCCATTCTCCTTTCCTCACCAACACCATAACATCCTTTGTCATTCACATCTTGACATTCCTTGACATCCATTCATCTTATGACAACATCATGCCTCATTGACAACAAATGCAACACAGTGCACTTCATAATCTACCAATGAGGTAATAGTTTCCCCATTATCACACCTTGGCCCTCACTGCTAGTCCATAGAATCTGGAATTTGGGGAAATGCGCTTGAGGTTATGTGACCAACTGAGTTCGGGGAACCTTTGGGTGACACCCGAATCCGGGACATTAAAAAGTGGTATTGGAGGATTTTCTTTATTGCTTTTCCTTACTATTTGGAGCCAATAGACTGGGATAGGAAGGAATAGGTAGTTGGTAATAAGATGTGCTGTCACGACCCGACCCTACCGGGGCTCGAGCCGCAACTACCCCAAGCCCGCCTCTATAGGCTAGGGGCTGGGGACAAGTGCCGAAGGCTAAACAACTCAGGGAGTCCTTTGACTGAGTACCTTTACACACACATGCAGCCCACTTAATGCAAAATTACAGAGTAAAAATAAAAGAAAAGTACCAACTGATATAAATAAACCACAAATGTGCATCGACCTCTAATCAGTACAAAGTGAAAGTTGAAGGTAAACTGAAAAGAAAAGGGAAAAACATGCGCCCAACCAGAAAAGTGCCACAACCCGACAACAGGTAAACAAAAGAAAAACAACTGGAAGGGTCCCCCACCTGGAACCCGACTCCAACCACCGTACGCGGTCCAAGCTCCCGATATCCTAAGCTCTGCTGAAGTCACGACCAACCTATTCGTCGTCTTCAAGGTCACACTAAGTGCGGGAAAAGCCCAAGCAGGGGTGAGTATAAAAATACTGAGTATGATACCCCGAAGGCTCGAGGGAGAAACAAGGGAGGTACTGAAGGGTGAGCGGTAGATCGAATAGGGAATAGCAAAGGAGTACAAAAAAAGTGTAGTAAAGAGTACATTAGAGATTCCAGCTCAACCCAACAAGAGAAAGGAGGTAGACTTGACCAGACACAAGGAGCTGGAAACGGTGAGAAGATGAACTTCTCGTCGAGTCTTCGCTACCTATAGCAGGAGAGTAGACTCATCCAACCACGAGAAGCTAGACACGGAAAGCACGTGGCATACCCCACGTGTCCTCACCTCTCTTGGAGGGAGAGTAACCAATCCCAAGAAGTGGGCACTGAAACAAGGTATATACATATTCATATACTCAAACAAGAAGCCCAAACAAGATCGTAAGGGGATCTCCATCCCGTAGCATAGACCAAGAAAGTGAGTATCCAACATTACCAGAGGTAAACACCATCGATGCCCATCATCCCGCATATCTGCCCCGAACTGCAAGTCAAGGGACTCAAATCACCACACCTTGACACTATCCACTTTGGGTGGCACTGACTCACCCGCATGGTTTTAGGTCACATCACAAGGAAACATCTCAGTGGGGAAAGCACCCCTCGTACTTGAGAGTTCTGGGGGAACGTCAACCCACACCTCGTCACTGCCCCGCAGTTGAGAGGTCTTCTCAAAGTTGACAGGCGACCCCCTGCCCAGCCCCGCCGGAGGGTAATCCCTGGAAGTCGATGGGTTCCCACTGGAGGGAGTCCCGACAAGAGTCGACGGGTGCCACACTGCCCAGTCCCGTAAAAGGGTAATCCACTAGAAGGAGACTCAGCTAAATTCGTCGACGAGTCCCAATGACCAGTCCCGTAAAAGGGTACTCCACTGGAGGGAGGCTCAGAACTGTCATTGGAGACCACTTCCCAGCTCAGATGGAGGTAAACCCAGCATCGGGGACCACTTCCCAGCCCCGTTAGAGGTAAGCCCAACATCGAGGACCACTGCCCAGCCCCACTGGAGGTAAACCCGGAACCGCTATGGCCATCCCTGCTGGATGGTACTGCTCGGTGAACACCGCTGTACTAGCCATCCCTGCTGGATGGTACAACTGGCCATCCCCGCTGGATGGTACCTCACTGGCTATCCCTGCTGGATGGTACTGCTCTGGCCATCCTTGCTGGATGGTACAACTGGCCAACCCTGCTGGAAACAACCTCCTGGGTAGAGGATCAGTTCCCACATAATGTGTTGGTCACACTGAATCCACAAGAACTCTACCAGGGAACACGAAGCACCTCTGCCGGCCAAACCATCGAGAACAGAACCAGGGGAAAACCACTCAACCCTGCTGGTCAAAACCATCATGAAAAAGAACAGGGGGAAACTCAACCCTACCGGTCAGCAAATGAGAACCAAGGAACCCTATATGTTGCGAGAGGTAAAAAGTACATAAAGCAGAACATGACACGCACATGGGACCCACACGACGTGTGGCCCCAAGTCAACCCCAACCAAGCACACAAACGTTCTCAGGTACAACTATCCACATGTACCTCCCAGCATTCTCGCATACTCCCAGAGTATGCCACGTCTCCAGCACAAAGGCTAACATGCACATGACACCCATCATCAACGCGAAGGCATAAACGTAACAACTCCAACTTGCCACCTCAACAGCTGAGGCACGACCAACCACATCTCTTTAAAAACCAACATTACTCTCCTAGGAGTGAACGCGATCACACGCCAAGGGTTCCCTACAAACACCGCGGGAAGAACCACCACCTGTACACCTTTCATATTTCCACATTTAATAAGATCGCATAAGAGGATCTGCACGCCTGAACATATTACACCGTGGTAATCCTCGTGGAAAAATATGCGAGATCGACTACTTACTCGCCTCCAACGGATATCCGACGAAAAAGTCACCAACACCGCTTTACGCCTGAACGACATCCCGTGATCCCGAGCCTCGACCCCGAAAATAGTCGGGCGCATTGCACTATTGCGATACTCTCGGGAAAACACGTCAAAAGGACTGCTCACTTGAGTGGAACGGATATCCAGAGAAAAAGATGCATTCTGGCACACCGCACACGAGCGGTGCTACGTGGGACCCACATCCTGGTCCCAAAGCACAACGAACGGATCACACCATTGTGATCCTCTCGAAAAAGTACACAAGTTTGACTAATCACTTGTCCGAAACGGAGAGTCGGTGATAAAGCTGGAATTCACCGCCAACTCCCAAAACGGCCCCTGTGGGGCCCACACCATCGTGCGGATTGTGCCAATGAAATGCACTCGGAAAAACTCCCAAAATCGACTGCTCGCACGTCCCGAATGGACGTCCGATGAAAAAGTTACAAAAAGCTGCGTACAGCTCGAAAGACGGGCCGTGGGGCCCATGCCTCAACTCCAGCTTCAACGCCTGAAACCACACTGGAAAACTACGGCTCAACGCCAGGGTCGCAACGCCACTGACAGCGCTCAAAATGGACATCGGGTATGTCCGCGCCGCCCAAAACAAAACCCCCGAAAAAACGCCAATTCACTTAAAGTACGTGTCGCGCCACCGTGGCCCCTCGTTTCGGGAATTAAAAATTCTCAAAACCATCTCAAAATATTCCTCTCATTCCGAGGCACGCGCCGCCGTAGACGGATTGCAAAACCGACTCCCGGTTTATGATTTATTAAAATATAAATCATTTTATAATAATAATAATAATAATAATATTATTATTATTATAACCTTTTTTTTTTATTTTTTATTTTATTTTATTTATTTTTGTTTGACTGCGCTCGGTCGTCTCTCCCGACCAGACCCGCCTTCCGCGGGTCTTCCCACCACGCGACCTGCGCCTGCCGGACGACCCCACCAGAGATCCCGCCGGCTGCGCTCCCGCTCAACCGACCGCCTCCCCCTGCTCGCTCGGCCGAAGCTGCCTCAGCCTGGAGCCCCCCTGCCGCGCAGACAGCCGAAGCCCCCAGCTCACCCTGCCGTTGTCCGCGCGCTGCTCCGAGCCGCGCCGACGACCTCACCGACACCGGCCTCGCCTCAGCCTGCCGCGCCGCACCGCACGCCAGCACCGGCCTCCGCTGAAAACCCGAACCCCGACCACTCGCCTGCCGTGCTCCCTGCTCGCCTGGAGGACCCCTGTGACCGACACCGACCAGAACCCCCCCCGGAAACTCTGATTTTTGGCCGGAAAACATTCCAAAACCCGCTCACCTTCGGCGGACATCTGCGATCACCTCAGAGCTCAGAATTTCGATCCGAAATAGGCATCGGAAACCATATAAGATCTACTACGTGTTTATGGGATTTTTTCAAAGACTCGACAGAGATTCGACGCAAATTAAGAATTTCAAAGAGGGATGTAGGAGTTGAAATACGAAACAAGAACCTTACCTCTTGGGCGTAGCCCGTCGCTTCGCGACGATCCGCCGGCCGCCCACAACACCTTGGAGAGGAGAGGATGGAGGAGGAGAGGTCTGCCTTGGTTGCCTTAATCCTCCAGAGAAATGAATCTAGGGGAGGAGGGGGGTGAGTTAGTGTTTAAATAAGAAAATTAATTAAAATTTTAATTAACTTAAACCCCCAAATTTAACCCGCATTCGAAACCCTCGACGGGGTCGAGGTTAAGTCTCCCCTAGGGTAAACACCACCTACAGAGCACAACGACAGTTTGGGAATTTTAATCCGAGGCCCTGTTCAAAAGTTATTAAACTCAACACCCGAGGCTGCCAAATTACAAAAACGCCCCTGGGGCCATTTTTCACTGACGACCCACGCCCGTGAAACTTACACCCCTCCCAGGGTAAACGGCACGCTCCAAACTCAATGGTGCCCTCAGTTTTCCAATTTTAGCCACCTTTTAAGATATACCGGAGTTTAACCATTAAACGAATAAATTAATTAATTAATTTATCTGTTTAACGTTCCAGTAGCGGGCGAGGGGTCCAAACGTCCCGCACCGACATTATTTATGTCGTTCCTAGGGTAAACACCCCATTTCAAACCCATCCGTACACTCAGATTTAGGATCTGAAGCACCATTTAGGAGTTATCCCATTTATTTAGTGTGTCTAGTGTAAACGCACTGAAAATTTAATTCTGACCACATCAGGGCTCATAATCGAACGCCGTCTGAAGGCACTGCTCTGGAATAACATCAAGAATATCCCAAAGTCTTTCATAGTAAAAACTGGGTTCTTAAATCATTCCCTACTTCAAGATTTTCATCCCCAAAAATCAAATCCAGGGAACAACACATGGTACTAAGCCCACACCTAGCTCTCCCGTACCCAGAAGAACTCTTGCATAGTCCCACGTCACCGAATAAAGACCAAAGGGTTTGATCTATTCACGCGAGGTCTGCCCTTGCTGATGACGTGCATAGGAGCATGCATGCATCTTCTTGGGTAAGTCACATGGGAGACGTCGTGCACCCACTCCAGACTTTGGGGTTAGGGCAAGGTGGTAGGGAACCTCGTCATCCCATCACATGTTCTCAAATGGTCCGAAGGACCTCAGGGGTAGCTCACCTCCCCGATCTAACCCCTACGTCACATGCCACGACTAGAATCACCGCCCGCACCTGGAACAAGGCCTGGTGATTCCCTCCTTCAGAATATCCATATGGTGAAACATCCAAGGATATCTGGTCACGCAAGATTTCATAGTCGATGTCTCGCAACCAAGACTCTCTTACACGCTCGGAAAGCGATGGAGTCGACATCATAGACTAACAGAAAAGGTCCCATGCCTTTTACCTTACCAACAAAAGGACACACCGATGCCTCATGTCACCCTGGTAACAACCCAAGCAAGGAGCAGGGAGAAAATAATTTCACACACATAGCCTGAAAATTCTACTGCAAAAAGTAGAAGAGCTGTAGGGTGTACCTCTTATCACCTCATGCTCCGCATTGTAGACATCCAAAGCTCGTGGCTATCCGCGGTCCCAACTGTTAGCTCCCAGAGCCTGACGTGGACCACCTAGTGGTGATGGGAAGACCTCGTGATGTAGTCCCCCACTTCCATCTCCTCCCGCTCCTCTGCAAGCACCACCTCTTTGGGCGCTACTTCGATCATGGCGCTACCTCCGTCATGGCGGTGCACCTGCTTCCTGCTCGAAGCTCTCCGCATGCCTGGTCAGGCAGTCCCGTGCTAGGTGACCTTTCCCATCGCAAGCATAGCACCGACTCTCTTCGGGATGCACTGGTTCCCTCCGGCGCCATTGTGGTGTGCGACCACGCCCCTGAGTCCGGTTGTCAGAAAGCCACCTGCGTCAAGGTTCTACTTGCCGATGCCTGCTAGCTGCGGCAGACATCTCAACTCCAACGTGTTTGCAGCCACCCCCAACTCTAGAATGTGACAGGAAGCTCTCTATCAATAGCGCCTTCTCTAGCACCCCGACATATTTGGAAATGCGCAAGGGTACTATGACAACACGAATCTCTCGGCGGAGACCCTGCTCAAACTTCCGCGCTCGGATGTTGTCGTCATGGACCAAGTCTGGGTAAAAGCGTGCATGGTATGAAAAACTAGCTGCGTAATCGGCCGCCGTCATCCCTCCCTGCTGAAACTACAGGAGCTCCTGAATCCGAATGGAGCGAAAGAAGGAGGGGCAAAACTCCTCACAAAACAACAACTGAAAGTTTCCCTATGAAAGTGATGACTCGTCAAGAAACTAAGTCACCAGACTCCACCAATGCCAAGATGCTTTGCAAAAAAGTTTGGCAGCCAAAGCCACCATAAGATCTATCGGCGTCTACACAAGCCTAAAAAGATGAACCACTATCTCCAGCCAAACCTCTACTGCTTGAGGGTCTGGCTCTCCACCGAACCTCATCGGTCTCTGCCGTTGGAACTCACGGAGCGCGCTCAACCCGCACTTAAGCTCAGTCTACTCTGCTGAAGCTGTCTGCTGCTCAACAGGTGGGGGTGCTACTACCGGCCCACCCGAAGAAAGGGCCTCGCATGATGGGTCTTGGAATGAGGCCTCGTAGCTCACATGGTCATCATCACGAACTAAATCTAGTATCCTGGCTTGCTGTCTTTGCGGATACATCCTGAATATTATCAAGGAGTGCCGTGATCAGATGGGAATATATGTATATCACAATCAACAACAACTATGGGGAGATGACTCAAGAAGGACAGTCAAGACTCAATCTATGTGATGCACAAACCAATTTTACCTGCAACAAGTGTCTCTGTATGCCGAGTCGACAAGCGGGGTTATCAGGGTCTTGGTGAATGGATACGTCAGTCGCCACACCATCACTGGAATCCCTGGCCTGAGAGCCACTCTTGAGACACGTTAACATTGTTGCCCTAAATCCCAAACAATTCCTTTTTAGGGACTTCCGAACAATGTCCCAAGGAAAGAACCACCTTTGACACCACTTTTTCACGACCTGACCCCACCAGGGCTCGAGCCACAACTACCCCAAGCCCACCTCCATAGGCCAGGGGCTGACGACAAGCGCCAAAGGATAAACAACTCGGGGAGGCCTTTGCCTGAGTACCTGTACACACACACGCAACCCACTCAATGAAAAAGTGCAGAGTAAAAAGAAAAGAAAAGTACCAACTGCTATAAATAAACCACAAATGTGCATCGACCTCTAATCAGTACAAAGTGAAAGATGAAGGTAAACTGAAAAGAAAAGGGCAAAACACGCGCCTAACCAAAAAAGTGCCACAACCCAGAAACAGGTAAACAAAAGAAAAATAGCTAGAAGGGTCCCCCACCTGGAACCCGACTCTGACCACCGTACGTGGTCCAATCTCCCGATCTCCTAAGCTCTGCTGAAGTCATGACCAACCTGTTCGTCGTCTGCAAGGGAACACCAAGTGCAGACAAAGCCCAAGTAGGGGTGAGTATAAAAATACTCAGTAGGATACCCCAAAGGCTCAAGGGAGAAACAAGGGAGGTACCAAAGGGTGAGCGGTAGATCGAACAAGGAATAATAAAGGAGTAAAAAAACATGCAGTAAAGAGTACAGTAGAGAGTCCAGCTCAACCCAACAAGAGAAAGGAGGTAGACTCATCCAGAAACAAGGAGCTGGAAATGGTGAGAAGATGAACTTCTCATCGAGTCTTCTCTACCTATAGAAGGATAGTAGACCCGTCCAACCACAAGAATCTAGACACAGAAAGAACGTGGCATACCCTGCACGTCTTTGCCTCTCCTGGAGGGATAGTAACCAAGCCCAAGAAGTGGGCACTGGAACAATGTATATACATATTCATATGCTCAAACAAAAACCCCAAACAAGATCGTAAGGGGATCTCCATCTCGTAGCTCAGCCTAAGAAAGTGAGTAGCCAACAGTCGTAGAGGTAAACACCATCGATGCCCAGCATCCCGCACATATGCCCCGAATTGCAAGTCAAGGGGGTCAAATCACCACACCTTGACACTATCCTCTTTGGGCAGAACTGACTCGTCCACATGGTTTTAGGTCACATCGCAAGGACGCGTCTCGGTGGGGAAAGCACCCCTCATACTTGAGAGTTCTGGGGGAATGTCAAAACACACCTCGTCACTGCCCCGCAGTCGAGAGGTCTCCTCAAAGTCGACAGGCGACCCCTTGCCCAGCCCCGCTGGAGGGTAATCCCTGGAAGTCGATGGGTTCCCACTGGAGGGAGACCCGACAAGAGTCGAGGGGCACCACACTGCCCAGTCTCGTAAAAGTGTAATCTACTAGAGGGCGACCTGGATAAAGTCGTCGACGATTCCCAATGCCCAGTCCTGTAAAAGGGTAATCCACTGGAGGGAGGCCCGGAACTGTCATCGGGGACCACTTCCCAGCCCAGCTGGAGGTAAACCAAGCATCGGGGACCACTTCCCAGCCCCGCTGAAGGTAATCCCGACATCGGCGACCACTGCCCAACCCCGCTGGAGGTAAACCCAAAACCTCTCTGGCCATCCCTGCTGGATGGTACAGCTCGGTGAACACCGCTGTACTGGCCATCCCTGCTGGATGGTACCTCACTGGCCATCCCTACTGGATGGTACAACTGGCCATCCCTGCTGGATGGTACCTCACTGGCCATCCCTGCTAGATGGTACTTCTCTGGCCATCCCTGCTGGATGGTACGACTGGCCAGCCCTGCTGGAAACAACCTCTTGGGTAGAGGATCGATGCCTGCGTAATGTGTTGGTCACACCGAATCCACAAGAACTCTACCAGGGAACACGAAGCACCTATGCCGAACAAACCATCGAGAACAGAACCAGGGGAAAACCACTCAACCCTGCTAGTCGAAACCATTGTGAACAAGACCAGGGGGAAACTCAACCCTGCTGGTCAGCAAACGAGAACCGAGGAACCCTCTACGTCGCGAGAGGTCAAAAGTACGTAAATCAGAATAAGACACACACATGGGTCCCACACGACCTGTGGCCCCAAGTCAACCCCAACCAAGCGCACAAACGTTCTCAGGTACAACCATCCACATGTACCTCCCAACGTTCTTGCATACTCCCAGAGTATGCCACATCTCCAGCCTAGAGGCTAACATGCACATGACACCCATCGTCAACGCGAAGGCGTAAACATAACAACTCCAACTTTCCACCTCAACGGATGAGGCACGACCAACCATATCTCTTTAAACACCAACATCACTCTCCCAGGAGTGAACGCGATCACACGCCAAGGGTTCTCTACAAACACCTCAGGAAGAACCACCACCGGTACACCTTTCATATTTCCACATTTAATAAGATCACGTAAGAGGCTCCGCATGCCTGAATAGATTACACCGTTGTAATCCTCGCGGAAAAAAATGCGAGATCGACTACTTACTCGCCTCCAACGGATATCCGACAAAAAAGTCACCAACACCGCTTTACGCCCGCACGACGTCCCGCGATCCCGAGCCTCGGCTCCGAAAATAGTCGAGCGCATTGCACCATTGAGATCCTCTCGAGAAAACATGTCAAAAGGAATGCTCACTTGAGTGGAACAGATATCCGGAGAAAAAGATGCATTCCAGCGCACCGTACATGAGCGTGCTACGTGGGACCCGCATCCCGGTCCCGAAGCACAACGAACGGATCGCACCGTTGCGATCCTCTCGAAAAAGTACAAAAGTTTGACTAATCACTTGTCTGAAACAGACACCTGGTGATAAAGCTGGAATTCACCGCCAACTCCCAAAACAGCCCCCGTGGGGCCCACACCATCGTGCGGAATTAAAGCGGGTAGATTTCTCCAATGCAATGCCCTCGGAAAAACACCCAAAATCGACTGCTCGCACACCCCAAACGGATGTCCGATGAAAAAGTTACAAAAAGATGCGTCTAGCTGAAAATACGGGCCGTGGGGCCCACACCTCAACTCCGGCTTCAACGCCCAAAACCACACTAGAAAACTCTGGCTCAACGCCAGGGTTTCAACGCCACTGACGGTGCTCAAAACAGACATTGGGTATGTCCGCGCCGCCCAAAACAAAACCCCCAGAAAAACGCCAATTCACTTAAAGTACGCGTCACGCCACCGAGGCCCCTCATTTCAGGAATTAAAAATTCCTGAAACCATCTCAAAATATTCCTCTCATTCCGAGGCACGCGCCGCCACAGACGGCTCACGAAACCGACTCTCGGTTTATGATTTATTAAAATATAAATCATTTTATAATAATAATAATAATAATATTATTATTATTATTATTATAACCTTATTTTTTTATTTTTGATTCTATTTTAGTTCTTTTTTTTAACTGCGCTCGGTCGTCTCTCCCGACCAGACCCGCCTTCCGCGGGTCTTCCCTCCACGCGACCTGCGCCTGCCGAACGACCCCACCGGAGATCCCGCCGGCCGCACTCCCGCTCAACCGGCCGCCTCCCCTTGCTCGCTCGGCCGATGACGCCTCAGCCTAGAGCCCCCCGTGCCACGCCGACAGCTGAAGCCCCCAGCTCGCCCTGACGCTGTCTGCGTGCTACTCTGAGCCGCACCGATGACCTCACCAACACCAGCCTCGCCTCGGCCTGCCGCGCCGCACCGCACGCCAGCACCTGCCTCCGCTGAAAGCCCGAACCCCGGCCGCTCGCCTACCGCGCTCCCTACTCGCCTGGAGGACCCGCGTGACTGGCACCGACCAGAACCCCCCCTGGAAACTCTGGTTTTTGGCCGGAAAACATTCCAAAACCCGCTCACCTTCGGCGGACATCTGCGATCACCTCGGAGATCAAAATTTCGATCCGAAATAGGCGTCAGAAACCATATAAGATCTACTACATGTTTATGGGATTTGTTCGAAGACTCGACATAGATTCGACGCAAATTAATCAATTCAAAGAGGGATGTAGGAGTTAAAATACGAAACAAGAACCCTAACTCTTGGGCGTAGCTCATTGCTTCGTGACGATCCGCCGACCTCCCGCAAGACCTTAGAGAGGATAGGATGGAGGAGGAGAGGTCTGCCTTGGTTGCCTTTATCCGCCAGAGAAATGAATCCAGGGGAGGATGGGGTGGGTTAGTGTTTAAATAAGAAAATTAATTAAAATTTTAATTAACTTAAACCCCCAAATTTAACCCGCATTCGAAACCCTCGATGGGGTCGAGGTTAAGTCTCCCCTAGGGTAAAAACCACCTCCTGAGCACAACGGAGGTCTTTGAATTTTAATCTAAGGCTCCGTTCAAAAGTTATTAAACTCAATGCCTGAGGCTTTCAAATTACGAAAACGCCCCCGGGGCCATTTTTCACTGACAGCCCGCGCCCGCAAAACTTACACCCCTCCTAGGGTAAACGACATGCTCGGAACTCAACAGTGCCCTCAGTTTTCCAATCCGAGCCACCATTTAAGAGATACCAGAGTTTAACCATTAAACGAATTAATTAATTAATTAATTTATCCATTTAACGTTCCGGTAGCGGGCGAGGGGTCCAAACGTCCCACATCGACATGATTTATGTTGTTCCTAGGATAAACAACCCATTTCAAACCCATCCGTACACTCAGATTTAGGATTTGAAGCACTTTTTAGGATTTATCCCATTTATTTGGCGTGTCCAGTGTGAACGCACTGAAAATTTAATTCTGGCCACACCGGGGCTCAGAATCGAACACCATCTGAAGGTGCTGCTCTGGAATAACATAAATAATATCCCAAAGTCTTTCAAAGTAAAAAATAGGTTCTTAAATGTGCTTAGGAGTAGCTAACCCGTGTACAGGGAAAATCCAAGTTACCTCGAATATTGCAATTTTTTTTTGGTTTTTCAATTATTACAGTTGATTTGACATCACAATTGGGTGATTCAATTGTTTTGTGCTATTATTATTGATATCATTATGTTTTCATTTCTGTTTCAACCTGATGAGATTAGGGTATTCCATCCCATGCATCATATAGGCACTTTCTAGTGATCACATGTGATGCATTCTTGTCATGCCATATAGGGTGCATTACTGATTGCATGCTGTTGTGATAGATGTTGTGCTAGATATACATGATATTATGATATATTCCATGATATAATACCTTTTATTTTGATAGGGTATTGGTATATGTAAATTTTCATTTGGGTGGACACTAAGCTTTGGTCCCTGAGGTGTTATGGGCCCTCTTGGATCAGAATTTAGTGGATCATGTTTGAACTTTAATTAAATGTTTTCATATTATGATGTGAAAAAATATTCCAAACTTTGATTAGTGGGGAGTATGGGCTCTCAAGGATCAGAACTTGGCATTCCTTGGCCAAAATTTAATGATTTTGGGGGTTCTAGAGTAGTTTCAGAGGCTTACTGCCCGGAAACCCAGACAACACAGTGTGTGATGTAATGAACACACACCATGTGTTATTTTATTCAGGAAGAAATGAATTTTATTAAGTACACGCCATGTACCATATGTAAACGCCGTATAGAAGTTGACCATGTGACTAACTGTGTGAGAAGAGACATGGGGTTGATAAATGTTTGGTATAACATGCCGTGTACTGATAGTACACACCATGCTGTAAAAGACCATGCATCCAGCCGTGTGACTAACGACACGGGTGGATGAAACTTAGGTTTTACACATCGTGTATAGCTTATACATGCAATGTAGCAATAGACTATGTATCCTTACGTGTGACTAACGACACAGGTGGATGGAACTTACGTGGTACACGCTGTGTCTAGGCTGAACACACCGTGTAGTGTTACACCAGCAGAACTGTGTAGATCGAGATGTGTAGAAGTACTTGGGTAGGAGATAACATTTAAGCACACGTCGTGATTCTACACACCATGCAACCTTCTTTTGTAAAACTTGAATGGTTTCATTCTTCTATTTCTTACTTTCACTTATAACTTGTAGTCCTTAATAATATTTTACTGAGGTGTGCACTTGACCTTACAGAGTCATGCCACCAAGACGTCCTCCGGTTGTACACCAGGTATAGGTCGGTGATCAGACACCAGAGATGGTAGATCAGGGACTACCAACAGATCCTACCGTTATGACCGTCTTGGCACCAACTGTTATACTGGATGAAGGTACTTATGCATAGTTCTAGGAAGACTTTATGAGGATAATGCATACTTTTTAGGGAGAACCACATCCTACCCCAAATATGGCAGAGTTGATACAGGTGTTACAACAGCAACATCCTCCCACTTTTTTAGGGGATGGAGGACCACAGGTTGCAGAGTCATGGTTGGAGGCCATGCTTTCTATCTTCGAGAATCCGAAGACACCTTTAGAGAGGATGGTGAAGCTCACAACTTATATTCTATGAGATTCCGCCAAGAGATGGTGGGTTGTTATCTCATAGGCCGAACTTCTTCAGAATATGGCTTGGGAAGAGTTTCATAGGACCTTATATGATTACTTATACCCCAAGACGTTAAGGGATGACAAATCCCGAGCGTTCATGCATTTGTATCAGGGTTCTCTTTTAGTGATGAATTATTCTTCTCACTTTACAGAGCTTCAGCACTTCGCACCTGTTTTGGTAGGTAACGAGTTATCACTGGATAGGTTATTTGAGTATGGTCTTAGGTATGACATCCAATCACAGGTGAATGTTTTTAGGTTGAATTTGGCGACTTCTATAGTAAATTGGGCACTGATTACCGAGTGTAATCTGAGGGAGTTGGGAGCTGTGAGCTAGGGAAGTTTAGAATCCAGGGATGATACTCCTTCATTTGATAGCATGAAGCAATGCAGGGAGCCTTCACATGGTGATCCTAGTAGCAAGGATGTATCTTTAGGTATCCAGGTGAGGTGATACTAGTGCGGAAAGAGTGGGAACATGAGACCACAATGCCTGAGAGATCCAGTGGAGTGCTGATCTTATGGAAAGATGGGTCATCTTTAACATTTTTTCTGATTTTTCTCACCAGTAGCTGGTGAGTGGGGATCTATTATGACTCCATGTTCAGGAGAAGGACCACCAGTTTCTCCTCAATCAAGAAACTGGAGTTCGTCAGGCCGTTCAGGCTGAGGAGGTGGTCGTGGCCATGATAGCCACATGGTAGGTTTTTAGCGACAACAGGGTGGACTAACTTAGGGTAGCCGGGTAGGGTCATAAGGCTATAGTACATGTCATACTTTTGTGATGGAGCAGACCCAGTAGGAGGAGGATCCTGAACCTTCTATGATTAGAGGTACGGTTTTAGTTACCTCAGTTTTAGATTCTTCTCTTTTAGATATAGGGGATTCCCATAGTTTTATATCTATTTACATTGTGAAGAGCCTTGGGCTCTACATCTTTACTTATGATGATGTTATGATGCTAGACACTCCATTGGGGATTAGGACAACTAGTGTGCGTCAGTGCAAGGAGTTCCCTATTGAGGTTGGTGGGTGTCACTTCTTATGAGACCTCTATGTCTTGGAGATAAAAGGCTTCAATTTCATTCTTGTAATGGACTGGTTAGTCTCTTTTCATGATTTTTTTAACTACTATCACTGCAGGGTGAGTTTCAAATCACTAGAGGGAAGGTATTTTCTACACAAGGGTGAATGGGATGTCCAAGTGAGAAGAGCTAGACCCAAACATCATGGGTTCTGAGGAATTACAACCCAGATTACTAGTTTATATCTGGATGACTAGGGGACTTCACAGATGGACTTTAATCTAGAAATGTATTGTTTCAGAGATGTATTTCCAAACAACTTTTCAGGTTTACATCCAGAGTGAGAGGTGTATTTCTCTTTTGAGCTTATTCCAGGAGTGGTACCAGTGTCCATTTCTCCTTATAAGATGGCTACACCAAAGTTACATGATATTATGAAGAAGTTAGAGGAGTTGTAGGAAAATGGATTCATCCGAACCAGTACTTCTCTTTGGGGTTCGCCTATCATTTTTGCGAAGAAGGTGAATGGTTCCCTCAGACTTTGTGTGGATTATCGGAAGCTGAACCAGTTGATGGTCAAGAACCGATATCCCCTGTTGAGGATTTATGATGTCTTTGATCATCTTCAAGGATCCCAGGTGTTCTAAAAGATTTATTTTAGATCCAATTATCATCAGTTACATGTTATACCATCATATATACCTCTTACAACCTTTTGGAGCAGGTATGGACTATACAAGTATTTTGTTATGTCGTTCGCTCTCACGAATGAGCCATCAGTTTTCGTAGCACTAATGAACTGAGTGTTCCATCCTTACTTGGATTCTTTTGTGGTAGTCTTCCTGGATGATATCTTGGTGTACTCTCACACTCGACACGACCATGACACCCATCTTGAGATCATATTGAGTAAACTGAGAGAGCATAAGTTATATGATAAGATCTCAAAGTGCTAGTTTTGGATGGACCAGATTCACTTCTTGGGTCATGTAATCTCAGAGATAGGAGTATAAGCAGACCTAGATAAAGTGAGAGTAGTAGTTTACCAATAGAATACAAAGAACATGTTTTTTATTCAATACTTTTCATGATTAGAAGCACCAATGATGGGACTGAATAAGAAGGGTGTGAGGTACTTATGGATAGATTCCTATGATTCAGCCTTTCAGGAGCTGAAAGGGAGATTGACTTTAACACTGACACTGATTTTTGCAGAACTGGGAAAGAGTTACACTGTTTAATACGATGTATCAGGTATCAGGCTGGGAGCTATGCTTATTCAGGGGGAAGGATTCATTGCATATGGGTCTCAACAGTTGAGGCCACATGAGAGGAATTATCTGATGCACGATCTCGAGTTGGCTGTAGTTGTTCATGCTTTGTGCTGTTGGATACATTATCTTTTGGAAGAGAATTTTGTGGTGTACACTAACCAAAAAAATACTCAAGTATATATTTACTATGTGTGATCTTAATTTGAGACAACAAAGGTGGGTTGAGTACCTTCAGTCTTTTGACTTTGAGTTTTTCTACACGCATAGAAAAGGAAACATAGTGGTTGATGCATTGAGAATAGGACTCAAATACAGGAATTTTAGGAGGCCAATAGTGATTGGAATCTTATGGATCTATTCTATGAGATTTATTTGGAGGTTCATGAAAAACATGGGTCGAAATTTATTTCTTATATAGCTGTTACCTCTACTCTACTGAATCGAGTGCGAATGAGGCAGTTACTAGATCCCAGAGGCCTAGTCCTGTGGAAGAATGTGTCAGGCAA
Source organism: Viscum album (assembly GCA_963277665.1). NCBI lineage: Eukaryota > Viridiplantae > Streptophyta > Magnoliopsida > Santalales > Viscaceae > Viscum > Viscum album. The sequence continues at coordinate 707,197,740 of OY728147.1, read as the reverse complement.
GGACCCTACTCCTGGTTGGACCATAAGAGAGGATGATATTTTGTGTTTTCATGGACATGTATGGGTGTCAGTAGACATATGTGAGTAGTTTTTTTAGGGTTTTCATGCCTTAGTATGGGCAATTCATCCTAGTGTCACCAAGATGTATCGAGATTTACATCATCAGTATTGGTGGATGAGTATGAAGAGGGATGTAGCTGGTTTTTTTATGAGATATTCCACTTGTCAATAGGTGAAGGTGAAGCACTAGTGATCAGAAGTTGTTTTATAGTAGTTACCCATTCCCAAGTGGAAGTGGAATGATGTCCCGATGGATTTTGTGACAAGGACACCTAGATCGTCATGAGGAAATGATGTTGTATGGGTTGTTGTCGATAGGATCATGAAGGTTGCACATTTCCTAATGATCAAGGAAACCTTCAGTTTTGATGAGCTTGGAAAGTTGTACATCTGAGAGATTTTACATTTACATGGTGTCCCGCACTCCATCATTTCAGAAAGGGATGCCCGATTTACTTCTCATGTCAGGTAGGGACTATAGAGGGCTTTGGGTATAGAGGTACTTCTGATTATAGCTTACCATCCCCAAATAGATGTCCAATACGAGCACAAAATTTAGGTTTTAGAGGACATGCTTTGAGAATGCATCCTGGATTTCAGGGGCTCTTGGGAGAGACACATACCCCTAATGGATTTTTCCTACAATAATAGTTTTAGGAAATGATTCAGATGTCACATTGTGAGGCTTTGTATGGTAGGACATGTTAATCACCCTTATGTTGGATAGAGGTAGGATAGGTAGCTATTCTGGGACCTCGTCTTGTCTAGGAGACCAATGAGCAGGTGGAGTTGATTTGGAAGAGAATGGCTACTGCACAATCTCAACAGATTTTATATGCTGATCGATAGAGATGACCTCTGGAGTTTGAGGTTGGAGATAAGATTTTCCTATGTGTCACACCGAGGTTGGGACAGAGAAGGATTAGGAGACATGTGAAGCTTTCATCAAGATACGTCGGTCCATTTGAGGTTTTGGAGAGAGTCAGGCCAGTTTCCTATCGATTATAGTTACCTCAGAGGTACCAGGATATGCATGATGTCTTTCATGTTTTTTCATCTACGACATTACTTTTCAGACCCATATCATGTTTTTCAACCCAAGGAGGTTGATTTGGAGGTGGATTCATCATTTGAGGAGCACCCTATTCAGATTGTGGATCACATCACGAAGGTTCTCCATGACTGGTCTGTTCCTTTGATATGGGTTCTATGGCAGCATGGGTGAGTACAGGACGAGACCTAGGAGAGGGAGGATGATGTATGATCGCAGTGGCCAGAGTTGTTCACAGATTCTTCTTCACCACACTTGGAAGGGAAATTCGGGTATGAATTGATTTAAGGGGGAAAGTTTGGAAGAACTCAAATATTCATTTCAGGTATAGATCTTGATTCCAGGTTGTTTTTGTGGATAAAGGAAGAAATAATAATTTTACTAAGTACACACCATGTACTTCTGTGTATATTCCATGTACCCGGTTGCTACGTACAACCACATACTGGCCATGTAACAGCTGAGTACATGGGCGTGCGGTGACCTAGCAGACCACTTAAGCCGAGGTCCGGTTGATTCTAATACATGACATGTGGTTTTAATGAACACACCGTGTATTTTTATTTTTAATTGATATATCAGAGCGGGGTTGCATCTTATGTCCAGATGTGTCTTCTTCTTCCCGTGGTTCATAGAGGAGAGTGATAGAATGATTGATGAACTCTGAACCCCTATCGATTCTCCGTCCGAGCTCCGATTAATACACCGTCTAGTGTGTTGGAATCCCACCAGTGAGTTCTTGAATCCCCTATAGCCTTTCTTATCAATTCTTCCTCTCTTGTGGGTTATTCAAGGTTGGTTGTTTTTCATCTTTTTATAGATCTATTCCAATTTAGGTCAATTGAAGGGATTACATTCAAGTATATTGATCGTGCGAAATTGAGTTAGGTAGTTTGTTCCTTTCATTATTTGTATTTGGATTATATATGCCTAAAGTTCTACAGGCCCATGTTTGGGGTATTTCTTGATTTGGAATTTAACCCTGTTTATTACCTGCTATGGTTTGATTGATTTAAAAGGGGTTGTTTTTTTGTGTAAGGTTAAATACATTGTTTATGGGACACTCTATGAGTGTGTTTACCTTGATTGATAGTTATGGCCATTTGGTCTAGGTTTCCTTGAGGCGTACCTTGTTTTCCATGCCATGGTTTATTAGGATGAATTTGATTGATTTATGAAATGCATGTGATATGATTTTTGAATGTTTATCCATGTAGTAGTTATAGATTACATGAGTTTCTTTGATATGATATACACACTGTTTTTCCAATGGACCATGATAGCCTTAGATCAGGAAGACTGCGGGGACTTCCACATTATTTACACAGGACCGTGAGAGCCTTGGTGTAGATGTAGAACCAGGGGTATTGACCATGAGATCTACACAGGAGGTCATTTATAATTTATTGATACTATTTAGACCCAGGGGTATTGACCGTGAGAGCTACCCATGAGGTCGTATATAATTTATTTACATTATGTTGACCTAGGGGAATTGACCGTGAGAGCTACCCATGAGGTCATTTATAAATTATTGATTCCATGTTAAACCAAAGGGGCTAGAGCATGAGAGATTTCCTAGAGGGTTGTTTATTAATGGTTGAATGATTGTGATGATTCTTCCAAGTCAAAGAACAAGCTTGGACTCAGACTTACTTTATTATTTAGATGGTCTTTTGAGACATCTGTTTGTTACTATTACTCAGGGGGATATAGAGCTTAGGCTAGGGAAACGTGCCGGTCGTGGGGTGTGACAAAAAAAATATTAACTAAGTTAAAATGATGTATAATGGTAAAAATAGGTTGTCTCTAGATAGGATTTCACAACAATCATGTTTATCACTTGAAATAAGAGAAATAAGTAGAGATTGTTTTTGAAATTGTTTGATTTTTAAAAGACAATAAAGAAACTAAAAAAAGAAAATAAATTAAGAAAAAGAGTAATAGAAAATTGACAAAACAAGTGATTGATTACTATTATATGACATGGTTATCAGGTCAAGGTCATTTTTCCAACTGTAATTCTATCATAGTTCAACTTATCCAATTCTCTTATGCTAAGTCGATAAAAGTGAGAATCCACGATTTTTTATTCTCACTCCATTGGTCAAATAGTAATATTGTGAATAAACCTTACTAAAATCTTAGATTGGTATAATCTCCTTCCATTGTGTGATATAGTTGTATAAAATACCTTTACTTGATTTAGTCAATTCCTAATCGGGTCTTGTTTATCTCAAACAATCAAGAACGTTCACTACTCCTCACGCACGTACCAGTGATTACTGAGTACTTAACCACTAAGAACTGATCTATTCCATCGTATATAGACCAGATCATAGTAGAGGGAGAAATTGATCATTGAAAAAATAAATAAAAACAACATAATCTAAAATCAAATACAATCGTACATGATAATAAAAACCAGTATAGGAAATTGAAACCGATTTTGTAGAAGAGAGAAAAGGATATTAAAACATTAAGTGCAAGAAATAAAGAATTAAAAAGGTAAAACCTCTCATTCCCAAACCACATAGAAGTTTAACCTAACATGGTAAGGGTAATTTTGAATAAGGGGGAATAATAACACCTTTCAATATTAAGAATAATAAAATATAGAAAACAAAGAACAGAAAATTTGCTCCTCCAGAATCTATCCGCGAGAAGTTTTATTCTGTTCTTCCCACCATCCGACCGACAATAACTAATCTATATTCTTATAAGATGTTTGTAATGGAGTTTTATATAAAACCTAAAAATTTAAAATTAATTTAATAGGTGTAAATAAATCTATGGTCGAATCAATAAACATGACTTTTCCTGGGCGCCAAACATCGTTTCACCCACTCTACTTGGACTCACTCAAAAGATGCCTTATTAAGCTCCTTAATTTATAAAATTTAATGTGAACCGTACCTTTAAAGTCTTATGTATAACCCATCTAGAATCATATCATTTGAAGGTTGGTATGTTGAGATATGCCTCATTAATTAAAGTGGGGTCCATTCTATTGGCCAGAAAGCTTTCTCCAATTGATTGATTTTTATGGGCTATTGTGTGTCAAATTGGGTCTAGGTCTAGAATAAAAAGATGAATACCATGAGCAAGGAAATTCTAAAAAAATGAATCACTTAATTTGGATCCGAATTTTAAATTTTATGCCCAAAATATAGAAGCTCTAAAAAACTATGATTTTTCCAAAATTAACCAATTTTCACAATTAAGCCCATAATTCACCAAAAACACTAAAATGATGAAAATATACTTAAATTGACTAATTTGGAGGGATTAAATCATTGAAACACATATAAAAAATATTTAAAATATTAACTCTATCAATTTCCCCACACTTAGAACTTGGACTCCTCGAAAACATCAAAATCAAATCAATCCAAATTCAAAACATGTGCTCATGAGATCCACCAATTTGACAAAAAGAAACAAAATATATCATGCCTCCTCAAAAAATATTATTTCAAGTTCTTTATTTCAAATCATTTAATATATTTACTATTCATTTCTCCTCCCATGAACACAATAAACTTACCTATCATGCATTTCCTCTCCTCAAATAAATGTTAGTTTTCAATAATGCATTTCTTATCCAATAATCAGGAAAGGGTCACCATAGGCTTGATAAATCCATTAATCTACACCCTATGTGATTCAAGGAAATGTGTTTATCATGAGGAATTTTCAGAGTTGTTCTTTGGATTTTTTTTGGTAGGATTTATATATTAAAAATTCTGAGGCAGAATGAGGAGGGCTTGGCTCTTTTAAAAGTAAAATTATATTATTCTAATTTTCACTCAAGTATGGTATCCTCCTCACTCCCCTTAGTAGAAAATAAGCTCCTTCATCATGAAAAATCAAGAAATGTTCACTTAGTTCAACATTTCAAAAATAAACATTTCAATCTTCTCAAACATAATTTTTATTGAAATCTCTAGAAAAGGCACAAATTTCTTCCTCCATTAGAAGCTCCAAAAATACACAACTTCTCTTATCATAAAAACTCTTGAAAAGGAACAACTTCCGAAAAAATGTTTTTTTAAAAACAAGATAATGACTTCAAATTTTATTTTCACCCAAATTATCTCCAAATGTGGTAGCACGATACAAGATAGCTCCCCCCACACTTAAGTTCAACTAGATCATGTAATTTTCACTTCAAGAGTAGTTTTGATAGAGAAAATTGGCTTGTAATATGGATAATATAACAGGCTATTCATGGATTCTAAGGGTTAAAAGGATTAAGTGTACAAGGTAGGCCATAATGAAAAGGATTATTTTGAAAATGGGGCTTTAAAACCAAATAAATGCCTCAATAATTTAAAACACTAATACCTAAAACCTTCAAGTTTTGATATGAATAAATCAAATTATGGTTAAATCAAGCATGATTTAGTTCTATCAAGAAGTGAGGTGAATGTAAAGAATATGAAAACAATGGTTCAAAATCCTCATAGGAAAGTGATTTCAAAGATATAGACAATGATATGTGGCATGGGATTTAAAAATTAGAGTACTTATCATGAGATTTATAAAAGTTTGAACTTGAAACAAAGTCATTTTTAACATTAATTTAAGCTTAGTTTCATGGAATAAATTATTTCACTCATGGAAATGGATTTCAAAAATTTCAATGATAAACTTTTAATATCAAAAGTTAAAACACAAAAAAAAGTAAAATAAACACACAAAATTTTTAAAAACACACATTTATTTTAAAAAACAAACAACAAATGAAAATCCTAAACTACAAAGGTTCCCTCCCCGATACTTCAATTATTATGTGTCAGCAATGCATTAAAATAGATTTAACATGTAAGTAAGTTTTTTATGGAATCACAATAAGAAATAAAGTTTAAAGGAGAGGTAAAACCTGACTTATTGGTAGTGAAAAATTGAGTTAATCTCTTAAGTTCTCCACACTGAAAACCAACAAGAAAAAGAACAAAAGAAAACATAAGGTATTTGTAGAAAGGAAAAAAAATCTAAATTTGATGAGAAAGAAGGATAGATCATGGTTTAATCTCTCAAGTGGGACTTGGGTTTTGATTACCTCAAGATGGGTAGTTCCAGTTGGTTATGCACAATCTGATGGTGGGTTGAGTTTCTTTCTGATGAACCAATGAAACTTCTTCTTTACATCTTTCACTTCATCCTTTTTGTTAAGAACTCCATGGGTATAGTACACTAAATCCACCCCTTATACAATAAGATAAAACTTTCTTGGTGGGGGTAGGAAAAATAATTATTCCTCCACTTTCATGGTTTCCACTTTCCCAACTTCTTCATTATTCATTTCTTTCTTAAGGTATGCTGTATCAATAGAATAATCAAAGGTAAAGTCAGAGTGTTATTCTATTTGAACAAAGTTAAAGCATTAATTGTCAATATAAAATTCTTATCTTTCAAATTAAGAATATTGAATCTCTTTTTCCTCAAGAAAATACACTTTGGTATCCTCATACACTCCCTCCAATAAATGTTAAACAATTTCAGGGAGATCTATATGTTCCTCACCGGATACATCTTCTTTTTCTTCCTCATCCACCAAGGCAATGCAAGTGTTGGATGAATTTAAAAATTTAAAACAAGTGGAACTAATAAACAATCTATATTCTATAAAATTAGAATGAAAATAGTTTAGAAAAATATTATCTCCCTTAAGTGGATCTACTTCAATTGATTCTTTAGTGGAAAGTGCCTCTTGTAGTTAAATTTCACTGGGTATAGGTAGTTAGTCAAGCACCTCTATTTGACAGATGAGCAGAGAATTCACTTCCACCACTGGTTTTAATTTTAGTTCAGGTTGAGGTCCTTGATCCAATGTAACTTCCTCCTTATACTTTAATCTTTGATAATCAGTTTTAACTTGATTAACCATGTCTATCAGTTCTTGAAGCAAGATACACAGGATAAGGCCATTCATCATTTTCTTAGTCAAAAAAGTGAGTTCATCTAGCTTTTGAAACAGGGATTCCTCATAATGATGAACCATTTGTACATATAACTACGATTAATCAATACAAGAAGAATAAATTCAATTGGAATACACCATCAATTTTTTTTTTATTTTTTTTAATGAATGCAAAGAAACTTATTTATGAAATGTTAGAATTAGACCATTGGCACTGCCTCCCCGGCAAAAACGCCATTTTTTGACACGTGATTGTCTTAGGGTGTGACAAAAACAAATATTACCTAAGTTAAAATGTATTATAATGGTAAACCTAGGTTGTATCTAGAGAGGAGTTCACAACAATCATGTTTGTCACTTGAAATAAGAGAAATAAGTAGAGATTGTTTTTGAAATTGTTTGATTTTAAAAATACAATAAAGAAACTAAACAAAGAAAAGAAATTAAGAAAAATACTAAGAAAAAATTGAAAAAACAAGTGATTGATTACTATTATATGATATGGTGACTAGGTTAGGGTCCCTTTTCGAATTTTAATTCTATCATAGTTCAACTTATCCAATTATCTTCAGCTAAGTCAATAAAAGTTATAATCCACAATCATTTCTTCTAACTCCTTTGGTCAAAAAGTAATTTTGTGAATAAACCTTAATAAAATATTATATTGTTATAATCTCCTTATATTGTGTGATATATTTTTATAAAATACCCTCAATTGAATTAGGAAATTCCCAATGGGGTCTTGTTTATCCCAAACAATCAAGAACATTTACTAATTCTCACACATGTACAGATGATCACTACGTACTTAACCACTAAGAACTGATATATTTCATCATATATAGACCAGATCCTAGTGGAGGGAGAAATTTATCATTGACCAAAGTAATAAAAACAACATAATCTAAAATAAAATACAATCATACATGATAATAAAAACCATTATAACAAATTGAAACTTATTTCATAGAATATAGAAAAGGATCTTAAAACATTAAGGGAAATAAATCAAGAACCACTAAAGGTAAAACCTATCCTTCCCAAACCACAGAGAATTTTACCCCACTATATTAAAGGAAATTTTAAATAATGGGGAAGAATAACACATTATAAGACTAAAAATAATAAAATAGAGAAAACAAAGAATATAAAATTTTCTCCTCTAGAATCTGTCTTTGTTTCTGTTATTCCCACCAGATGGCCAAAAATCACTGAGTTATCTTCTTATAATATGTTTGAAATGAATTTTTATATTGAACCTAAAAATTTCAAAGTAATTGGATAGGTGTAAATAAAGTTATAGCTGAATAAATGAACAAAAGTTTCCTAGATGCCAAACACCATTTCACCCACTCCACCTAGACTCGCTAAAATATTCCTTATTGAGATGATTAATTTATGAAATTTAATGTGAACTATAACTTTGGAGTACTCTATATAACCCATTTGGAATAATATAATTTGAAGTTTAGTAGGCCGAGATAATCCTCATTAATTGGAGTGGGGTGCAGTCTTCTGGTAAGAAAGATTTCTCCAATTGATTTATTTTTATGGTCCATTGTGTGTCGAATTGGGTCTAGGCGTAGAAGACGAAGATGAATCCCATGAGAAAAGAAATCCTAAAAAAAGGAATCAATTAATTTGGATTAGAACCTTAAATGTTATTATTGAAAAATAGAAGCTCTTGAAAACTATGAATTTTCCAGAATTAATCAATTTTGACAATTAATCACATAATTCACCAAAAACACTAAAATGATGTAAATATACTCAAATTGACTAATTGGGGGGGAGATTAAAACATTGAAAAACATATAAAAAATAATGAAAATATTAAATTTATCAATCCCCAAACACTTAGCACTTGGAATCCTGGATAATCCAACATCAAAATCGTATCAATCCAAATTCAAAACACGTGCTCACGAGATCCACCAATTTGACAACAAGAATAAAAATATATCATGCCTCCTCAAAGACTATTATTTAAAGTTCTTAATTTTATATTATTTAATATATTTTATTTTCATTTCTCCTCCCATGCACATAATACACTTACCTAACATGAATTTCCTCTCATCATATAAATGTTAATTTTGAACAAAGTCTTTCTCATCCAATAATCATGCAAGGGTAACCATAGGCTTGATAAATCCTTTAATACCAACCCAATGTGAGTCATAGACACGTGTTTATCATGAATAATTTTCAAGGTTATTCTATGGATTTTGGTTGGTAGGATTTATATGTTAAAAATTCTTAGGCTGAATGAGGAGGGCTTGGCTATTTTTGAAGCAAAATTACATTATTATAATTTTCACTCAAGTATGGTATCCTCATCACCCCCTTATTAGAAAATAAGATCCTTTATCAGAAAAAATCAAGGAATGTTAACTTGGTTATGCATTTCAAAAACAAACACTTTAATATTCTCAAACATAATTTTTCTTGAAAGATCCAGAAAAGGCACAACTTTCTCCCTCCATTAGAAGCTCTAGAAAGGCACATCTTCTCTTATCATGAAAGCTCCAGAAAAGACACAACTTCCAACAAAATATTTTTTTAAGAAAAAAGTGAATATCTTCAACTTTTATTTTCACCCAAAGTATCTCCAAATGTGGTAGCACAATATAAGATAGCTCCCCCCACACTTAAGTTCAACTAGATCATGAAATTTTACTTCAAGAGAAGGTTCGATAGAGAAAATTGGCTTCTAATGTGGCTAATCTAACAGAATATTCATGGATTTTAAGGGTTATAAGGATTAAATGTATAAGTTAGTCCAAAATTAAAAGGATTATTTTGAAAAGGGGTCTTTAAAACCAAATAAATTCCTCGATCATATAAAACACTAATACCAAAAACCCTCAAGTTTTGATAGGAATAAATCAAATTCTGGTTAAATCAAGCATGATTTTGTTCTCTCAAGAAGTGAGGTGAATGTAAATAATATGAAAACAATGGTTCAGAAGCCTCACAGGAAGTTGATTTCAAAGATATAGGCAATGATATGTGTCATGGGATTTAAAAATCAGAGTACTTTTCATGAAATTTATAAAATTTTGGACTTGAAACAAAGTCATTTTCAGTATTCATTTACACTTAGTTTCATGGAATAAATTGTTTCACTCATGGACATGGATTTCAAATATTACAATGATAATATTTTCAGCTCAAAAGTTTCATAAACACACCAAAAAAATGAAAAATAAACACACAAAAATTTTAAAAACACATAATTGTTTTGAAAAATAGACAACAAATGAAAATCCTAAACTACAAAGGTTAACTCCCCCACACTTAAATGATTAAACTTACATAATGAATTTAAATGGATTTAGCATGTAGGTTAGTTTTTTTATGGAATTACAACAAGAAAGAAAGTGTAAAGGAGAGGTACAACCTAACTTATTGGTAGTGTAACATTGAGTTAAGCTCCTAAGTACTGCACACTGAAAACCTACAAGAAAAATAACAAAAAAAACATAAGATATTTATAGAAAGGAAAAAATATAAATTGGATGAGAACAGAAGGATATATCATGGTTTAATCCCCGAAGTGGGCCCTGGGTTTTGACTGCCTCTTGATTGGAAGTTCCAGTTGGTTATCCCTAATCTGATGGTGGGTTGAGTTTCTTTCTGATGAACCAAAAAAATTATTCTTTACATCTCACACTTCATCCTTTTTGTTAAGGACTCCATGGGTATAGTACACCAAATCCACCCCTAGGACAATAAGATACAACTTTCTTGGTGGGGGTAGGAAAAATAATGAGTCCTCCACTTTCACAACTTCTTTATTTTCCAGTTCTTTCTTAAGGTATACTGCATCAATGGAATAATCAAAGGGAAAGTCAGAGTGTAATTCTATTTGAACAAAGTTAAAGAATGAAGTGTAAATATCAAATTCTTCCCATTCAAAGTAAGCATATTTATTCCCTTTTTTCCTTAGGAAAATCCTATTTAGTTTCCTCATGTTCTTCCTCCAATAAATGTTCAACAAGTTTAGGGAGATTTATATGTTCCTCATTAGATGCATCTTCTTTTTCTTCCTCATCCACCAAGGCGATACAAGTATTGGATGAATCTGTAAATTTAAAACATGGGGAAGTAATACCCAATTCATATTCTATAAAATCAGAATGAAAAGAGTTTAGAAAAATATTATCTCCCTTAAGTGGCTTGACTTCAATTGATTCTTCAGTGGAAAGTGCCCATTTTAGTTGAATTTAACTGGGTAGAGTTTGGTAGTTAGGCTCCTCTATTTGAATGATGAGTGGAGAATTCACTTCCAACATTGGTTTTAATTATGGTCTAGGTCGAGGTCCTTGATCCAATGGAACTCACCCATTGTACTTTAATCTTTGATAATCAGTTGTAACTTGATTAACCATTTTCATCAGTTCTTGAAGCGAGATACCTGTGACAAGGCCATTCATCATTTTCTTGGCCAAAATAGGGAGTTCATCCAGCTTTTTAAATAGTGATTCCTCATTATTATGAACCATTTTTCCCTGTAACTATGAGTAATCAATCCAAGAATAATAACTTCAATTATCATACACCATGGAAAATAGTTTTTAGTTTTTTTAGTAGAATAAAAGAAACTTATTTATAAAATGTTATAATTAGACTATTGACACTACCTCCCTGAAAATGACGTCGAGTTTTGACACGTGCCTATCACGGGGTGTGAATTTTTTTTACCTAATTTAAAATGCAGTATAATGGTAAACCTAGGTTGCCTCCAGAGAGGAGTTCATAACAATCATGATTTCCACTTGAAATAAGAGAAAGAAGTTGATATTGTTTGATTTTAAAAATAAAATAAATAAACTAAAAAAAGAAAATAAATTAAGAAAAAGAGTAAGAAAAAATTGAAAAAACAAGTTTTGATTACTATTATATGAGATAGTGATCAGGTCAGGGTCGGTTTTCCAATTGTAATTATATCACAGTTAAACTTATCTAATTCTCTTCTACTAAGTTGATAAAAGTGAGAATCCATAATTGTTTCTTCTCACTCCCTTGGTCAAATAGTAATGTTATGAATAAACCTTACTAAAATCATATATTGGTCTAATATCCTTCTATTGTGTGATAGAGTTGTAGAAAATACCCTCAATTGACTTAGGAAATTCCCAATTGGGTCTTGTTTATCCCAAAAAATCAAGAACGTTCACTACTCCTCATACACATACCAACGATCACTGAGTACTTAACCACTAAGAACCAATCTATTCCATTGTATATAGACCAGATCCTAGTGGAGGGAGAAATTGATCATTGAAAAAGGAAATAAAAACAATAGAATATAAAATCAAATACAATTGTACTTGATAATAAAAACCATTATAATAAATTGAAACCAATTTCGTAGAAGAGAGAAAAGGATCTTAAAACATTAAGTGGAAGAACTCAAGAATTACAAAAGGTAAAACCTCTCCTTCCCAAACCACATATAATTTTACCCCACCATGGTAAAGGTAATTGGGAATAAGGGGTAATAATAACACATTACACGACTAAGAATAATAAAAGAGAGAAAACAAAGAACATAAAATTTACTCCTCCAGAATCTGTCAGCCAGAAATTTTCTTATGTTCTACCCACCAGACGATCAAAACTCACTGAGATCTCTTCTTATAAGATGTTTGGAATGATTTTTTCTATAAAAACTCAAAATATCAAAGTCATTGTACATGTGTAAATAAATATGTATTATAATAAATAAACATAACTTTTCCTAGCCTCCAAACATCGTTTCACCCACTCCACTTGGACTTGCTCAAAGGATGCCTTATTGAGATCCTTAATTTATGAAATTTAATGCGAACCATACCTTTGGAGTTATATGTTTAAACGAGCTAAAATAATATCATTTTAAGGTCGTTAGTATGAGACATGACTCATTAATTGAAGTAGGGTCCATTCTGCTGTCCAGAAAGATTTCTCCACTTGATTGATTTTTCAGGGCCATTGTGAGTCAAATTGGGAATATGTTCAGAAGAAAAAGATGAGTCCCATGAGCAAGTAAATCCTATAGAAAAGGAATAAATTAATATGTATCATAATTTTCAATGTTATTCTCGAAAAACAGAAGCTCTAGAAAACTATGAATTTTCCAGAATTAACCAATTTTCACAATTAAGCCCATAATTCACCAAAAACACTAAAATGATGAAAATATAATCAAATTGACTAATTGGGATGGATTAAATCATCTAAACAAATATAAAAAATAATGAAAATATTAACTCTATCAATTCCCCAACACTTATCACTTGTAATCCTAAACAAGCCAACATCAATATCGAATTAGTCCAAATTCAAAACACGTGATCATGAGATCCACCAATTTGACAACAAGAAATAAAATATATAATGCCTCCTCAAAAACTATTATTTAAAGTTCTCAATTTTATACCATTAAATATATTTTCTATTCATTTATCCTCCCATGCACACAATACACTTACCTAACATGGATTTCCTCTAATCATATAAATATTAGTTTTCAATAATGTCTTTCTCATCCAATAATCATGCAAGGGTTACCATAGGATTGATAAATTCATTAATCTCCACTTGATGTGAGTCAAGAACATGTGTTTATCATGAGGAATTTTTAGGGTTGTTCTGTGTATTTTGGTTGGTATGATTTAGATGTTAAAAATTCTGGGGTTGAATGAGGAGGGCTTGACTAGTTTTGAAGAAAAATTACATTATTCTAATTTTCAATCAAGTATGGTATCCTCCTCACTCCCCTTAACAGAAAATAAGCTCCTTCATTATGAAAAATCAAGGAATTTTAACTCGGTTTAGCATTTCAGAAAAAAATATTTCAATATTCTCGAGCATAATTTTTCTTGAAAGCTCTGGAAAAGGCACAACTTTTTTCCTCCATTAGAAGCTCCAGAAAGGCACAAATTCTCTTATCATGAAAGCTCTAGAAAAAGAATAGCTTCCAAAATAATTTTTTTTAGAAAAAAGTGAATATATTCAAATTTTATTTTCACCCAAAGTATCTCCAAATGTGGTACCACAATACAAGAAAGCTTTCCCCACACTTAGGTTCAACAAGATCATGTAATTTTCACTTCAAGAGCAAATTGGATAGAGAAAATTGGATTGTAATGTGGCTAATATAACAGACTGTTCATGGATTATAAGGGTTATAAGGATTAAATGTACAAGTTAAGTCAGAATAAAAAGGATTATTTTGAAAAAGGGGAATTAAAACTAAATAAATTCCCAGATCATTTAAAACACTAATACCTCAAATCGTCAAGTTTTGATAGGAATAAATCAAATTCTGGTTAAATCAAGCATGATTTGGTTCTCTTAATAAGTGAGGTGAATGTAAATAATATGAAAACAATGGTTTAAAATCATTATAGGAAAGTGATTTTAAATATATAGACAATGATATATGGCATAGGATTTAAAAATCAGAGTATTATTCATGAAATTTCTAAAATTTTAAACTTGAAACAAAGTCATTTTTAACATTTATTTAAGTTTAGTTTCATGGAATAAATTGTTTCACTCATGGATATATATTTCAATAATTGAAATGATAATATTTTCAGCTCAAAAGTTTCAAAAACACACAAAAAAATGAAAAATAAACACACAAAAATTCAAAAAACACACGTTGTTTTTGAAAAACAAACAACAAATGAAAATCGTAAACGACAAAGGTTCCCTCCCCCACACTTAAATGATTAAGTGTCCGCAATGCATTAAAATGGATTTAATATGCAAGTAAGTTTTTTATGGAATCAAAACAAGAAATAAAGTTTAAAGGAGAGGTTCAACCTAACTTATTAGTAGTGAAACATTGAGTTAAGCTCCTAAGTGATGCACACTAAAAACCTACAAGGAAAAGAACAAAAGAAAACATAAGATATTTATAGAAAGGAAAAAATATAAATTAGATTAGAAAATAAGGTTAGATAATTGTTTAGTCCCCCAAGTAGGCTATGTGTTTTGACTACATCCAAATGGGAAGTTCCAGTTGGTTATCCCCAATGTGATGATGGGTTGAGTTTTTTTAAGATGAACCAAAAAAACATCTTCTTTACATCTTGCGCTTCATCCTTTTTGTTAAGGAATTCATGGGTATAGTACACAAAATCCACCCTTAGAACAATAAGATACAACTTTCTTGGTGGGGGTAGGAGGAATATTGAGTCATCCACTTTCATAGTTTCCACATTCACAACTTTTTCATTATCCAGTTCTTTTTTAAGGTATGCTGCATCAATGGAATAATAAAAGGGAAAGTAGAAGTGTAATTCTATTTGAACAAAGTTAAATCATGAAGTGTGAATATCAAATTATTCCCTTTTAAAGTAAGCATCTTGCGTCTCTTTTTCCTTAAGAAAATTTACTTTGGTCTCCTCATGTACTCCCTAAAATAAATATTCAATAAGTATAGGGAGATCTATTTGTTCCTCAGTAGATGATTCTTATTTTTCTTCCTCATCCACCAAGGAAATAAAAGTGTTGGATGAATCTGGAAATTTAAAATAAGAGGAAGTAATACCCAATTAATATTCTATAAAATCAGAATGAAAAGAGTTTAGAAAAATATTATATTCCTTAAGTGGATCAACTTCAATTGATTCTTTAATGGAAAGTGCCTCTTGTAGTTGAATTTCATTGGGTAGAGGTAGGTAGTCCGGCTCCTCTATTTGAAATATGAGTGGATAATTCACTTCCAATACAAGTTTTAATTCTGGTTCAGGTTGAGGTCCTTGATCCAATGTAACTTTCTCCTTGTACTTTAATCTTTGATAATCGATTTTAACTTGATTAACCAAATACATTAGTTCTTTAAGAGAGATACCTACGACAAGGTCATTCATCATTTTCGTAGCCAAACAGGGAGTTCATCCAACTTTTGAAAAAGGGTTTCCTAATCACTATGAAAAATTTGTCCCTATAACTATGATTAATCAATCCAAAACTAATAACTTCAATTGTAATACACCATGGAAAATATTTTTTATTTTTTTATTGGAAGCAAAGAAACTTATTTATGAAATGTTATAATTATACTATTGGCACTACCTCCACGGAAACGATGCCAAGTTTTGACATATGCCTATAATGTGGTGTGATAAAAACAAATATTACCAAAGTTAAAATGTAGTATAATGGTAAATCTAGGGTTTATACAGATAGGATTACACAAAAATCATGTTTTTAATTTGAAATAAGAGAAAGAAGTAGATATTGTTTTATTTTTAAAAGACAATAAAGAAAATAAACAAAGAAAAGAAATTAAGAAAAAGAGTAAGAAAAAATTGAAAAAACAAGTGATTTATTACTATTATATGAGATGGTGATTAGGTTATGGTCGATTTTCCAATTGTAATTCTATCATAGTTCAACTTATCCAATTATCTTCTACTAAGTTGATAAAAGTGAGAATCCACAATCATTTATTCTCACTCCCTTGGTAAAATAGTAATGTTGCGAATAAAACTTACTAAAATATTATATTGGTCTACTCTCCTTCCATTGTGTGATATATTTGTAGAAAATATCCTCAATTGACTTAGGAAATTCTCAATCGGGTATTGTTTATCCCGAACAATCAAGAATGTTCACTACTATTCACACACATACCGACGATCACCGAGTAGTTAACCACTAAGAACCAATCTATTTCATTGTATATAGACCAGATCCTAGTGTAGGAATAAATTTATCATTGACCAAAGAAATAAAAACAATATAATATAAAATCAAATACAATTGGAAATGATAATAAAAACTATTATAAGAAATTGAAACTAATTTCGCAGAATAAAAAAAAAGATCTTAAAACATTAAGCACAAGAAATAAAGAATTAAAAAAGGTAAAACATCTCCTTACCAAACCACACAGAATTTTACCCCACCATGGTAAGAATAATTGTGAATAAGGGGGAAAAAGAACACATTACAAGACTAAGAAGAATAAAATATAGAAAATAAAGAACATAAAATTTGATCCTCTAGAATCTGTTTTCCAGAAGTTTTCTTCCATTATTCCCACCTGCTGGTTGAAACTCTTGAAGGTGTCTTATTATAAGATGTTTGGAATGAAGTTTTATATCGACCCTCAAAATTTCAAAGTCATTCTAAAGTTGTAAAGAAATATATAGCTGTATCAATTAACATGACTTTTCCTGGCCTCCAAACACGATTTCACCCACTCCACTTGGACTCGCTCAAAAGATTCCTTATTAAGATTCTTAATTTATGAAATTTAATTTAAACCATTAATTTGGAGTCCTCTGTCGAACCTAGATTTAATCATATCATTTTAAGGTTGGTAGGCCAAGATATTCCTCATTAATTTAAGTTGGTTCCATTATGCTGGCCAAAAATATTTCTCCAGTTGATTGATTTTTTTGGGCCATTTTGTATCGAATTTGGTCTAGGTCTAGTAGAAAAATATGAATCCCACGATAAAGTAAATCCTAAAAAAATGAATCACTTAATTTGGATCAGAATTATAAATTTTATGCCTGAAAAATAGAATCTCTAGAAAACTATGAATTTTCCAAAATTAACCAATTTTCACAATTAAGCCCATAATTCACCAAAAACACTAAAATGATGAAAATATACTCAAATTGACTAATTTGGAGGGATTAAATCATTGAAACACATATAAAAAATAACAAAAATATTAACTCTATAAATTCCCCCATACTTAGAACTTGGAATCCTGGACAAGTCAACATCAAAATCTAATTAATCCAAATTCAAAACATGTGCTCCTGAGATCCACCAATTTGACAACAAGAAACAAAATATATCATACCTCATCAAAAAATATTATTTCAAGTTATTCATTTCATATCATTCAATATATTTTCTCTTTATTTCTCATCCCATGCACACAATACACTTACCTAACATGCATTTTCTCTTATCATATAAATTCTAGTATTCAAAAATATCTTTCTCATATAATAATCATGAAAGGGTCACCATAGTATTGATAAACACCTTAATCTCCACATGATGTGAGTTAATAACATGTGTTTATAATGAGGACTTTTTAGGGTTGTTTTGTGCCATTTGGTTGGTAAGATTTAGATGTTAAAAATTCTAAGGCTGAATGAGGAGGGCTTGGATCTTTTTGAAGAAAAATTATATTATTCTAATTTTCACTCAAGTATGGTATCCTCCTTACTCCCCTTATCATCAAATAAGATCCTTCATTATGAAAACTCAAGGAATGTTCACTCAGTTCAACATTTCAAAAACAAACATTTCAATCTTGTCAAACACAATTTTTATTGAAAGCTCGAGAAAAGGCATAACTTTCTTCCTCTATTAGAAGCTCCAAAAAGGCACAACTTCTCTTATCATGAATGCTCCAAAAAAGGAAGAGCTTCCAACAGAATAATTTTTTTCAGCAACAAGAGAATATATTCAACTTTAATTTTCACCCAAATTATCTCCAAATGTGGTAGCACAATATAAGAAAACTTCCCCCACAATTAATCTCAACTAGATCATGAAATTTTCACTTCAAGAGAAGACTGGATAGAGAAACTTTCCTTGTAATGTGGCCAATATAACAGGATGTTAGTGTATTATAAGGTTTAAAAGGATTAAATGTACAAGGTAGGACATAATGAAAAGGATTCTTTTTAAAAGGGGGATTTAAAACCAAATAAATTCCTTGATCATTTAAAACACTAATAACTCAAACCCTCAAGTTTTGATAGGTATAAATCAAATTATGGTTAAATCAAGCATGATTTGGTTCTCTCAATAAGTGTGGTGAATTTAAATAATATGAAATAAATGGTTTAAAATCCTAATAAGAAAATGATTTCAAAGATATAGATAGTGATATGTGGCATGGGATTTAAAAATCAGAGTACTTTTCATGAAATTTCTAAAACTTTTTACTTGAAACAAATTCATTTTCAGAATTCATTTAAGTTGAGTTTCATGGAATAAATTGTTTTAATCATGTAAATGGATTTCAAAAATTTCAATGACAATATTTCAATATCAAACTTTCAAAAAAAAAAAAAAAATGAAAAAGAAACACACAAAAATTTAAAAAACACACATTTTTTTTGAAAAAAAAACAAAAAATGAAATTCCTAAACTATAAAGGTTACCTCCCCCACACTTAAATGATTAAATGTTCACAATGCATTCAAATGGATTTAACATGTAAGTATGTTCTTTTTATGAAACCAAAACAAGAATGAAAGTGAAAATGAGAGGTACAACCTGACTTATTGGTAGTGCAAAATTGACTTAAGTTCCTAAGTGCTGCACACTGAAAACCTACAAGAAAAAGAACAAAAGAAAAAATAAGATATTTATAGAAATGAAAAAAATATAAATTGGATGAGAAAAGAATAATAGATCATGGTTTAAACCCCCAAGTGGGACTTGTATTTTGACTGCCTCTAGATGACCAGTTCCAGTTGATTATCCTCAATTTGATGGTGGGTTGAGTTTCTTTGTTATAAACCAACAAAAATTATTCTTTTTATCTTGCACATCATCCTTTTTTAAGGACTGCATGGGTATAGTACACAAAATCCACCCCTTGGACAATAAGATACAACTTTATTGGTAAAGGTAGGACAAATAATGAGTCATCCACTTTCATGGTTCCCACTTTCACAACTTATTGATTATCTAATTCTTTCTTAAGGTATGCTGCATCACTGGAATAATCAAAGGGAAAGTCAGAGTGTAATTCTATTTGAACAAAGTTAAAGCATGAAGTGTTAATATCAAATTATTCCCATTCAAATTATGCATCTTGAATCTCTTTTTCCTCAGGAAAATTCACTTTGGTATCCTCATGTACTCCCTCCAATAAATGTTCAACAAGTTCCGGGAGATCTATATGTTCCACATCAGATGCATCTTCTTTTTCTTCCTCATACACTAGGGCAATACAAGTGTTGGATAAATCTGAAAATTTAAAACATTTTAAATTCATTTATTTTTCCTTTTCTTAATGATTACTTATGATTCATAAAGTTTTTAAGTGATATCTTTGGTTTGAATTGAGATTATTTAATGGTGTTAACGATTTTATTCCCTTTTTAATTGGTTTTATATAGTTCCATTCCCCTAAAAATGCCTTAAGTGACCCCCTAGAGGATGTTATATATAATTTTCCATGATAAAATCCCCCAATATATCAAAAGTTTATTGAATTAGTGGTTTATATGATTCAATATATGAATCAAAGAGTATGACCTGGTTATTCTTAGGTTAATTAAGAAGATTTAGGCTTAAATGGAGTTAGGGTTCGAGCTTAGGAATTCCTCTATCATAAACATATATCTTTTCAAGGGACTAATGATCCACAAGAGGTGGATTATTGGTTAGAGAATATTGAAAGTATATTTGAGTTTTTAGAGACTCCATATGCCATTAATGTAAGGTGTGATGAATTCATGCTTTAAGTTTCAAGATATAGGTGGTGGGAGATAGTGGTACAAGCTAAGAAACATTAAAAATTTTAGGGGAAAGACTTCAATATTTTCTTCACCAAACAATTTTATCCTGAAAACCTACTGTTAGAAAATTATTTTTAGTTTTTGTGTCTTAAATAAGATTATATAATAGTTATAGAGCATGGAAATTGATTCACTGATCTCATCGAATTCATTCCTTAGATAGTTTTTAATTAAGATTTAAAAGATCACTAATTTGAAATGGGGTTGCGACCTAAAATATGATCCCAAGTATTCTTGCCTAAGATTAAAACATATGAAGAAGTGGTCAATTAGGACTTTATGGTAGATATTGATATGGAAGACATGTAAATATTGGTTGGGTGTTCCTTCTATGCCAATAAGAGGGTAAGATATATTTTTAGAGAAGAAAATAAAGTGAGATGATGCCAAAATGGGAAGTGGTAGTGAATATAGTCCTGCACCTTAGTCTTGATCATTTGCATCTAGGGACTATGGGGCTCTCACTTGATAACGGTGAGGTAATATTGGGAATATGAAACCTTCATGTTTAGAGACCCCAATGGATTTTAACTCTTATGGGCTCTTAAGCCATATACAGAGGGTTTTCAAGGCTATTTCGACAACCCGAAGCGGTATATGATCTTAATATCTAAGGGGATATATAATGAAGTCTAATGATTTTAATGTGGGAGGGTATTAACCTCATGATTGAGAATTTAGGATCTGTTCATCTTATAATATTTCTGAACCCACACTCCAAAATATGGTTCTAGAAACATAATATTTACATTTTTAGCTTTGATTATGATAAAGATGATGAAATTTTAGACTTCCAAAACATAAAAGATCAGATAGAAATATTGGATCACTTACATACCCAAGAAAATTTTAGGTATATAGTTTTATATAATTAGGAAAAATTATTACATAACATTAACCATGTCTTCAAGTGACCATTTTTCCTATTATAGCCACATTTTCTTATTTCAAAATAATTCTTAAACATCTTGCATAAAATTCATCAAACTTGAATCCTTTATTGACACAATTCATTTAAAATATTGATTTATAACCTATGGAAATATAAAAAATAATAAGGGTGATCTAAAACACTCTGTAAGGGTAAACATAATAATTAACAATTAAATTCCATCAACGATCATATGATGAGAATAAGGATATGACAACATAATCAAAGTGCATGAGAATAACATACAATTATTCATACACATCAAAATATGGATCATAAATTCTGATAAAATGAATAAATATTTAACATATGAAAATAGTCATATAATTCAATAATCACAAGATGTGTGAAAATAATCCTTGAGTAAAGGATCCATTAGAGACCATAAAAAGAATTGAAAAAATGTATGGGTATCTTGGAACATAAAACATTCATCATAGAATCACCTTACCGGATAATTACAATAACTCTTAGGAGTAACCCATAACTAGTAAACTTTATCATATATTTGAGTCAACACCATCATATCTTAGGATTAACATAATTCCATCATCTCTTAGTAGTAACTTCCATCTACTCAAATTTGTTTCATTATCCAATGCATTAGAGGGATATAATGGACCCAACTTTCACATATCATAAAAATTACCTTAAGGAGTTGTTTTCACTCCATAATACCACTTTCATCAATAATATCTAAGTACCATATCACTAAACAAAACACATGGATTCTTGCATTTCATCAAAACTTTCATAGCTTAATTTACCCATAAAAAGAAAGGTGTTTTATAAAAATCTCATTAACAAATCATCATAAAACATTTAGAGTAAATGGTATCATAATATCATATCCCCAATGAAGAATATGAATCATTAAATTATGTGTACATATATGAAAATACCTTTAAAATAACATATAAAATTTTTCTTGGAAAACAGGGGAAAATACCCTTTAGTTCGATGCCTTTAAAAACTAAAAAAATCACAAAAATATTGAGAAGATTATTTTCTTTGAAAATAATCATGGATACTTATAAACTAAGCTTAAAAAAATAATATTTATGATGGTGAGAAAATATTTTCATCTCATAAATGTAAAAAATAAATATTCTTTTCAAAATTTTGAAAAGAGAGTCAAAAGTGATTCGTGGGGAAAACATAAAGAAATTTCCCCTTTAAAAACTTTGAAAATAATTTTGAAGATCATGTTAAATTGATTTAGGAAATAATTTTTGTTTTAAAATATTATTCTTGAAATAGGATAAAGAACATGGAGGAAGATTTTGGTTAAATGTCTTTAAAATATTTAAAGAAATGTTTTTAAAGAAAAACTATTTATTACCGTTTAAAAACAAAATTCATTTGAAAGAAAGAACATTAAATGAAACATAAAATACCATGATTATAAAATATTCATGATATTATATGTCAAGAGTTATTATATACACCATATAAATTAATATAGGTTCATCAAACAAAACATGCCTCAAATATGAAAGTTTGAGACAAGAAACCCTTACAACTCAGGTAATGCTTGAATGTACAAGACATTGAATAAAGGAAATTAAAATGATTATGAAAAACCCATAATTTAAATTAAATAATACATGAAAACACATATATGTGAAAGTAATTACACCATATAAAATAAATCATGGTGTATATCATGAATTATGTCTCAATGAATTGAAATTGAGACCATGAAACCCCTTTAAACTTTTATAACATTTTAATTAATAACTCATGAAGGAGATAAATTCAAAGGAACTTTCAATATAAGGATAAAAGATTCATTAATGTTATAATATATCAATAGGAATTATATACAACTTATAAAAGTAAGTGGGTTCATAATATAAAACATGTTTCAATGAAACAATATTGGGATGAAAAATCCGAAAAAATATCATATTACCGAAGTAAGAATTAATCATTGAGGTGATTATGTGTTACAATTGTAAAACCACAAAAAAAGTTTAAATACAATGTAATATAATTATAGTTTATTTCACACATAATCATATCTTAATATAGTCAATGAAGT
The DNA here is from genome assembly GCA_963277665.1 of Viscum album. Lineage (NCBI taxonomy): Eukaryota > Viridiplantae > Streptophyta > Magnoliopsida > Santalales > Viscaceae > Viscum > Viscum album. The sequence goes on along the minus strand of OY728147.1, from coordinate 707,174,214 downwards.
ATAAGTATAACCCAATGAATGTAAATTAAGTTAAGAAACCCCTTATAAAGATCACGACATTTGAAATGAGAATTAGTCAATGAAGTGATTATTTAAAATAGATTTAAAAAAAACAAGAGAAAATAAAATAAAAAATAATTATAGTTCATTACACACATAATCTTGTCATAAAATAGATAATTAAGAAGTAATATAATCTAATAAAAAGAAATTAACTAAAGACATCCCTTACCTCGAATCCTGACTCATTATGTACATTCTTTAACACCTGTATAATGAGCATATATTATTTATTTACTTATTTAATAACCTTTTATAGGTTTATTAATTTATCATTAAACCATTTATTTTATTTATTTCAATGATATATTTAACTACTTAATTGGTTAATTTCATGTCATGTGTTTTGGGGACTTTGGTCCAAACAGAAAAATGAACTTGGTTGGTTGACTGTGGTCAAAAGGGTAATTATTAATCATATCAATAATAATAATAAGGAAATAATTATCATTTTTATACATAAAATACAATTTTATAATCACACATGAAATATGGACATGAAAAACGAATCACATCGTTTCATGGATGTGATATTCCACACATACGCATGGGCAACATTGTCATTTTTTAATGGTTGGAAGGGTAAAAAGGTAAGAAATATAATATATTTAAGAAATTATAATTATGTTATAGATATCATATATATATATATATATTAAATTCATTTTAAAAACCATTCTTTTGAGGTGGTGATGAAATATGAAACACATTGCTTCTTGGAGTTAGTTGTCCACACGTATGCACACATGATGTTTTCATTCCCCATATGTTGAAAAAGGAGTTGAATAAGGTGATTAAATTAATATAATAAAATCTAATTATATGAGATATATTGATGTAATTATATTTTAACAGTTATTATAGAATACAAGGAGGTATAAGAAGAAGTAAAATGAAAACACTCGATTGAGACGATTACCTCCACTTTGAAGAACCACCTTTGAATATCACCTTAAGGACCCCAAGGATGGTGTTTTAAGAATAAAAAACACTAGAATGTATATAATAAATTTAAAAAGAGTTTTTTTTCATGTTTTTATCGATCTAATTAGATTAAGATGTGTGAGGAGGATAGGAGAGGTGGCGTCCTTTTATAAGAGAGGAGAGGGGCACCCTCATAATTACTTAAAGTATTAAATTAATATAAATTAATTTTCAAGTACAAGTGGATCCAAAAATGATATATTTAGAATATATGATAAATATAAGGCTAATAAATCTAATTAAATAAATTTTAGACAAGTTTAGGTGTTTTTTTGACCCTTATATTGTAGTTTTAATCCTCTGTTAACCCTTTTGATGATTACCGTGATATCATTTTTTTTATTCTTTAAGGGTTTAGAAAGTTACTATAAAAGGAAATGTGACCCAAAAGTGTAAAATTATTAAAATTATAGACCATATCCCATTAAAGTTTCTAAATATTATAATTTTATTAATTTTAAATCATTTAATAAAATATTATTTAACAGAAAATAACATTAAAGTCATTATTAGGACTATTCACATAATGTGACTTTAAAAAATAGAAATATAGTAATGTAGTTCTAATATAAATTAAAAGAAAAACAATAATATAGTATATTTATCCAAAACATTTACAGAATACCATAAATCACCCAAAAAAAATATTTATTTGAAAGTTTTTAAAATCATTTAATTGATTTTTATACTGCATGCACATGGATTATGTCAACATTGTGTAAGAAATTAAGGTAGTTATTTAATCAATAAAAATTAAAAAATAAATTAGAATAAAAAAATAAATTAATATTTTAAATAAACATTTATAATTAAACAGAACCACTTTTTTATCCTAATGAAAAAATATTAGAGAAATTAAAACAAAGAGAGTGGCATTTATATTTATTCTTTATATAAAATAATATAATGATAATTAATTATCAAAGAAAAATAGAACCAAGTTTCCATATATTCGAATATTGGATGAGTATGGTTGAAATAAACTCATAAAATATAAATAATTTAGATGTTATATTGATTTTAAATCATAATCACATTATTTTTAACCTTAATTACCCAAGTTATCCTTACCGAGGTGTCAAATATTTACCATAGTTACTATTCATAATGAAAAAAAATAATGTTTACCTATTTACCAAATTTGGACATGATGATTGTATGAAATAGATATTATCAAATTAAATCCCTATAATTGGTATAAATTACTTTTAAAATAAACTCGCTAAACGTAATGAAAAATGATTTTATAGAAAAATGCATTTTAAGCATAAAAATGCATTTTTAAGCATAAATTTTTTTATAGAAAAATTAAGCATAATGAAGATTAAAATAAAATTAAGTATATCATGTTAAAGAAATAGGAAAAAATGGAATTTTAAAATAAATTCAAAAAATGGTACTTTGTAAATACTAGAATGGAAAAAATTGTTTTATATAAAATCGACATTTTCACTATTCATTGAAAAATTAATCTTTTTTAAAAAATATAAAAATATAATACTAAGATAATTTTGATATGATGATTTCAAAAATTATTTCATTTTTATCCAATAAAATTTATAAAATTGGAAGAAATTAATTATAATATTTTCTCACAAAAAATCAATAAAACCCATTTTTAAAGAAAACATATTTTTGAAGAATAAAATGACTTTACTAAAAATTGAGTACATATTTCATAATAATTAATCAATACATTTGTGTTGAGTAGGAAAATTTTATATATATTTCATAATGTGGTTACTCATCTTTATATCTGCTAATCCAATAGCTAGGTTATAATGGTCATATAAAAATAATAATATTTTTATAGTTTATCACAATTTTCTTAAAGATTTGTGTTGCATGTTAAAAAATCTATTTATCATATTATTTGTTTTGAGATGTCACATTCTACCCTCTTAAATAAATTAAATCCTTTTAATTTTATCTCATTCCTAAAAAAGGGTTTAAAACTTTTTTTTGAAATTAATATGAGGGAGTGGAAGATAAAACATTCAATCATGAATGGAAAATCCTTTTTAATATTTAAAAATATATTTTTTGAAAATCCAAATCATAAAAAGGGACAATAACATTTCCTTTTTAAAATAGGAAGGTGAAAACATAATGAATAGCTAGAATAAAACATAATCAGATTTATATATATAGAGAACATTGGAGGGAAGTGAAAAGATGGAAATGGAGGAGATAAATAACATCGAAAGAATAATAAAGAGTGATAGAGAACATGGTCATGAGAAAGATAATGAAAAAAAACCATAAATCATTAGGCAATAAAAAAGACCATCAATTCACCATAAATTAATGTAATTGGATCACATTTTTTACTTCAAGATCATTTTCCTAGAGTTGAGATATTCTTTTACTATCTAGACTAAGAATATAAGAAAATATGCTCAGTTGATTTTTTTTCAAAACCATAAACGAAATCTCATACTTTGGTTTCATTTTTAAATTAATTTCCACCTTTATCTCATATTGTACTCCAAATTATGAGTAGGAATATTTAATTCTTGAAGGACTATAATCAACTATTGATTGACCATGAGGAATATAAAATAATGTAAATATATTCTCCCTTTATTTACTAAAACCAAAATGGTTATAAAATGATATGATAATACCAAAATAAACCTTTATATGAAGATGGAAAAGATTAATCTCAAAAATTTCTATAATAACACCAAAGGTTTAAATTAGATCATTCCATAAATAAATAACCCTATATCCCAATTAACCTCAATAACCTCAACATTAAAGAATGTTTTAAACTCAAAGGTTGTCTCATAACTTTTAGATTAAATCCCAAAAAATGTAATATCATTGTTCTAAAATAATCATTTATGTTAAACTAAAATGTTACATATACCTCAACCCAATAAAAATTCTCCCAAAATATCATTAATCACCATAAAATAACATCACTTGAAACTTCAAATGGGGCGCCTATTACTTTGAAATTATGATCAACATTAAACTTATAAAACCCTTATGGTGTCCATAACTCTTAAGTTAAAATCACATGAAAACATCATAATATAAAAAGTTATATAAACCCTAATTTGATACCAACTATAATTTCCGTGAATCCACACTCCTGTATATGATTCTAGAAACATAATATTTATATTTATGGCTTTAATACTGATAAATTTGACCTAATTTTATCCATACAAAACATACAACATCAAACAGTAATATTGGATCACTTACATACCAAAAGACCTTTTAGGTTTATAGTTTTAGATAATTAGAATAAACTCTTACATAACAATAGAAATATATTTAAGGGATCATTTTTCATACTATACCTAGATTTTATTATTTCATAATAAGTATTTAACATCTCTAATAAAATTCTACACACATGAAAATTTTCTAGTCACAATTCATTTAACATAATTATTCATAACCTAGGGAAATAGAAAACCTAAGAAGGGTGATCTCAAACACTCAGTAAGGGTAAACATAACCATTAAAAATTTAATGTTATCAGTGAGTATATGATTACAATAAGGGTATGATGATATAATCAAAGTGGATGAGCATAACATAAGAGAATTCAAATACATTAAAGTGTGGATCATAAATCAAGATACATGGAATAAAGTTTTAACATATGACAAGAGTTATATAAGTCAATAATCATGATCCATGTGAAAATAATCCCTGTGAAAAGGATCTATTAGAACTCATAACATATATTGAAAAACTATATAGATATCTTGGAACATCAAACATTCATCATGAAATCACCTAACCAGAAAATTACCACATATCTTAGAAGTAACCTATCACCGATAAAATCTTTCATATATTAGGACCAGCTTACAATCCGTTAACACTATCATCTCTTAGGAGTAATCTAACTCAGTCATCTCTTAGGAGTAACTTCCATTCAGTTAACTTTATCTCATTACCCAACACATTAGAGGGATATAATAGAACCAAGCATAATATATTTGGAAAATTCCCTTAAGGATTTGGGTTCACTCTATAATCCTTTATTTATCAATAATTTCCAAGCACCATACCATGAAACACAACACATGGATGCTTTTATTTCATAAAAACTATCACAATTTTATTTAACTATGAAAAAGAAATTGGTTCTCTGACAATATCATTAAAATATCATCATAAACCATTCAAATAAAGGAAGTGAGAGGTGTCATAAGATCACATCCCTAGTAAATCATAATAATCATTAAAGGATATTTACAAAGATGAAAATACCATTAAAATAACATTTAAAAATTTCTTTGAAAACATGGGAAAATACCCTTTTTTTCAGCATCTTTAAAAACTAAAAATTCTCAAAATATCCAAAAAGTATTTTCTATGTAAATAATCGTGGATAATTTTAAATTAATCTTAAAAACAGATAATATTTATGATAGCGATAAAATCCATTTATGTTGTAAATGTTAAAAATAAACATTATTTTCACACTTTTGTAAAGAGGGTCAAAAGTGACCCATACAGAACAATTTAATAAATTTCCTTTTTAAATAATTTTAAAAAAAGGTAAAAGATAATGAAAATTAACTTTATTAAATAATTTATGTTTATAAAATAACATTCTTTAAATAGGATAAATAACATGTTGGATGAGTTTGGTTAAAAGTCTATAAAACCTTTGAAGTAGTGTTTTTAAAGAAAAACCATTTACAACCTTTTAAAACCAAAAAAAATTTGAAATAATTTAAATAATAAGGAATATAAAATACCATGAGTATAAAAAGATTTATGACATTAAATTTCAAGAGTCATTATATACACCATATAAATGAATATAGGTGTATCAATCAAAACATACCTCAATGAAGGAGGTTTGAGATGAGAATCCCTTGTAACTCAGGTAATTCTTAAATAAAATATCCATCAAATGAAGGAACTTAACATGATTAGATAAAAACCATAATTTCAATGAAATAATATGTGAAAACATATTTATGGGGAAGTTATTACACCATATAAAATAAAACATGGTCCATATCCTGAGTTTTGTCACAAATAATTAAAATTGAGACCATAAAAACCCTTAAAAATTTTATAACATTTGATTCAATATTTCCTAAATGATATAAATGAAATGAAAATTTAAATATCACTAAAAAAGATTAATTTATTATATAATATCTCAATATCTATCATATAAACACTTAAAATTAAGTAGGTCTATAATATGAAACATGTCTCAAAGTAACAACAATGAGATAAATAATCCTTACAAAGATTGTATCACTAAATAAAAAATTAACCATTGAGGTGATTTTGTGTAATAATTGTAAAACCAAATAATTTTTTTTGCAATAAAACATAATATAATCATAGGACATTTCACACATAATCATTACATAATATAGTCAAGGATATAGAAGTATAACCCAATGAATGGAAACTGATTTAAGAAATCCCATACAAAGATCATAACATTTGAAATGAGAATCGATAAACGAATTCATTATGTGTAAAAAATGAATATACACATAAAAAATTTTAAATAAAAAAATAAAATAATCATAGGTAATTAAATATATAATCTTGGCATAACATAGGAAATGAAAATGTAATATAACCCAATGAAAAGAAATTGATTTAAGAAATCTTTTACAATGAATCCTAAATCACTAAGTAAACTAATTAACTCCTATATAATAAACTTATATTAATTATTTACTTATTTAAGAAACATATATAAGTTTATTAATTTTTCACGAATCTATTTAATCCATTTATTTCAATGGTGTATTTAATTACTTAATCAGTTAAGTCCACATTGAGTGTTTTGAGTATGTTCAGTTCATAATTGATAAATTACTTTGGTAGGATGAACATTGTCAAAGGGTTTATTATTTAATCATATATATAATAATAATCATGAAATAATAATTATTTTTATACAATAAATACAATTTTATAATCACCCATGAAATCCAGATGTGAAAAATGAATCACAACACTTCGCGGAGGTGACATTCCACACATACACACAAGAAAAATTATAAGATTTTTAATGTGTGGATGGATAAGAAGTTAAGTAATATATTATATTTAAAAAATAATATTTATTTCATGAATATAATATATATTTATTAAATCCATCATAATAACCATCCATGTGAGGTGGTGATGAAAAATTAAACACATCGCTTCATAGAGGTGGTAGTCCACACGTATACACAGATGATTCTTTTATTCCACATAGAAAAAAGGATATGAATAAGGTGATTACATTAAAATAATAACATATCAATATATTTTATATAATCATTTTTTTATATTATAATGGTTAGTATATAATTAAATGAGTTAGAGTAAGATTGTAAAATGAAAAAACTCATTTGAGATGATTACCACCACTTTGTAGAAACTTCTTGGAATCTCTCCTTAAGAACACTAGGGATGGTATTTTAAGAATAAAAAAACCAATATAAAGTATTTAATGAAGTTAAAAATATTTTTTTGAATGGTTTTTTTCAAGTTAGGTGGAATAATAAGTATAATTAAGATAGAAGAGGTGGTATCTTTATATAAGATAGGAGAGTGGAACCATTGGAATGATTTAAATTATTATGTTAATATAAATTAATTTTCATGTTCAATTAGATAAAAAATGATATATTTTGAATATAGGATTAATATAAGTCAAAGTAATATCATAAAATAAAATTTATACAAGTTTTTGTGTTTTTTAACCCTCATCTATTAGTACCAATACCCCATTAACTGTTTTGATGATTACCACGACATTAAAGTTTTTTTACGATTTAGGGGTCATGAAAGTTAAAATAAAAGGAAAAGTGTCCCATAAGTGGATTTTTTTTGAAATTATTGACCATATAAAATTAAAATTAATAGAGAAAATATTTTTAATATTTTTAAATCATTTAATAAAATATTATTTAACATAAAATACCATTTAAAGTCATTTTTGTAACTATTAAAATAATTTGAGTTTAAAAACTATCAAGATAGGAATATAATTTAAATATAAACTTTTAAAAAATCATTAATACATTATTTTTATCCCAAAAATTCATGGAACATTTAATATCACCCAAAAAAATATTTCTATGTAAGTTTTTCAAATCATTTACTTGATTTTTCTACAGCTTTCACAAGAACTATGTCAACATTGCGTAAGAATTTAAGGGAATTATTTCATCACTAAAAATTAAAAATAAATTAAAATAATAAAAAATTTCATTAATATTTCAAATAAACATTTATAACTAAAAATTACCACTTTTTTCCCTTTGAAAAATTATTAGAGATATTAAAATAAATATATTGACATTTTGTATTTTTTCTTTACTTAAAATATTATTATGGTCATTATCAAAGAAAAATAGTACAAAATTTCTATTTTATAAAATATTAGATGATAATGAAAAAAATAAACTCATATAATAAAAATAATTTAGGTGTTAGATATATTTTTAAAGCCTCATCACCTTTTTTTTTAACTTAATTACCCGATTTATCATTACCGAGGTGACCAATATTTACCACTGTGACTATTCATAAAGACAAAAAAATTTGAAATATTTAATTTTTTTTGAAATTATAATTAAAAAAATAAAATAAATTTTATCAAATTCAATCCTTATAAGTGATATAAATTAATTTTAAAATAAACCCACAAGATATGATGAAAAATAATTTTCTATGAAAATGAATTTTTAACTATAAAAATATTTTTATACCAAAATTATGCATAATGTTGATTACAATTAAATTAATTGAATTATATTTAATCAAAAGGAAATAATTAAATTTTAAAATATATTCAAAACAAAATACTACTTTATAATGCTTGAATGAAAAAGATAGTTTTATATAAAATTGATATTTTTTCTCCATTCACTAAAAAATTAATCTTTTCAGAAAAGTATCAAAATATCATCCTATGATAATTTTAATATGATGATTTCAAAAATGATATCATTTTTATAAAATATTTTTTTTTAAAAGTGGTTGAAATTAATTATAATATTCTCTCACAAAAATCAATAAAAATCATTTTTGAAGAAAACATATTTTTGGTGAATAAAATGACTGTAAAAATTTGAGTGTTTATTTCATAAGAATTAATAAATATATTTGTGTTTAGTAGGACCATTATATATATATATATATTTTATAACAAAGTTACTCTTATTAATATCTTCTAATTCAAAGTCTAGGTTAGAATAGTCTTATTAAAAAAAATAATGTTTTTATAGTATATCACAATTCGCATAAAGTTAAATGTTACGGGTTAAAGAAGATATCAAGAATAATATTCTTTTAAACTAAATTTTTAGGGTGTTACACATATTTTGGGAAGAGTTAAATTTGAAATGAGCTCTAGGCCAGTGGTATACCTTAATCTCACTTTGATATAAAATAGTTTCATTCTGTAGAGGAGATGATGGTGGAGAATTAGATGGGCCCAATGACCATGAGAGGAACTATTCTCATTGCTTCGTCTATGGTGACCATTTTATTTGATACAAGTTCCTATCATTAATTTATTTTTCTCATTTCGTGGACCAATTTAATTTTACCTCTAATATCACGCCTTATGTGGGGGAAGTCTTGAATCCTCCTAGGAAGAAGAAAGATAATGGTTTCCAAATCTCTTCTAATAGCATCTCTCTATTAGAAGTTGAGATGGATTGATGTTTTTTGGTATTTTTGACAGATCTATTTATTTTCTTCATCAGGATATGTTAGATGGTTTCCTTTAAGGTTCATATTAGTTGCTACCAATGAAATATAACCTTCACCACTTCTTATGTAATATCTCATGTGTTTCAAGGTGATTGGGACCCAAAATAAAGTCGATATGGACTACCCAATTCTTGAAGTGGGTATCTTGGAATAATAGATAGAACCCATCTTGATGGAGTAAAATGAAGGGAACTTTGAAATTAAACTTCCCCCAGTCATAAAGGAGTTTACTGAGGTGTTTCCAAATGACTTCTCATGTTTACCCCATGAGTAGGAAGTTGAATTTTCTATTGATATAGACCATAGAACATAGAATATCCCATTTAAGATTTATTTTATATAACATATGGGGTTGAAATAACTAAAGATTAAGTTGTATGATTTAGAACCCATTGGATTTATAAATTTGAGTGTATCTCTATGGGATGCCCCAATTCTCTTCTCTAAGAATTTAGATGGAAATATATTCTTATACATCAACTATAGAATGCTAAACTGAGTGACTATCAAGAAAAATTATCCCTTTCACCACATAAATGAACTCTTTTAGTAGTTAAAGTGGGAAAGGTGGTTCTCAAAAATTGACCTCCAATTATGTTATCACCCGCTCAGGGTGTAAGATGATGATGTACCTAAGATAACATTTTAAAGAAAATTTGGCTATTTTGAGTATCATTTGATTCTGTTGGGGTTGAACAATGATATAATATTATTCATATAAATCATGAATTAGAAATTACATAAATATTTTGACTCCTTTATGGTATTTTTGGATGATATCTTGATATATTCCAAGATAGAAGAGAATCATGAACATCATCTTAGAGTTGTTTTGGGAACTCTTCATGATCATTGACTTTATTCTAGGATTCTGAAGTGAAATTTATGGATCCAATAGGTGATTTTCTTGGGAAATTTGGTTTTGGAATGGGGAATCTTGATTGACCCTGAATAATTATAAGCTGTTAAGTATTGGGAAGATATGAAGAACTTCTTCGAGATGTGAATCTTCTTGGGTTTAGTAGGATATTACTAGGGATTAATAAAGGATTTCTCTAATATTATGTTTCCTATCACTAATCTTAATTAGAAATAGTTGAGATTTTTATAGACTTCTATGTTCCAATCATCCTTTTAGGAATTAAAGAAGTGGTTTACCACGACACCTATTTTTATTTTATGCGAGACTGGTCATGACTATATAGTGTAATGCCACATGTTAGGTATATATTTGGGTTGTGTGATCATGTAGGGTGATCATGTGGTGGCTTATAACTATCTATAACTTTTAACACTTAAGAAAAATTACCCAAACCATGACCTCAATCTCAAAAAAATCATGTACTTCCTTAAGTATTCATAACACTATATTTTTAAGGAAATATTTATAGTTTAATCTGACCATAAGAGCTTAAATTATATAATTTTTCAAAAATATTTAAACATAAAGAAAAGGTGTAAGGTGGAGTACATTCATGAAATCTACTTTAACATCACTTATATACTGGGATAAAGGAATGTGGTTCATATTCTCTCAATATAAAATTCCATTTTCAGTATTTAAGGGAATCCGGTGATGAATGAACCTCATGGGTCTCTTTTCATATATTAATCTAGAGGAAATTTAAGAGAATGAGGATATGTTTCTTTCTCATATTCAGATGAATGTTTTAATGAACCAACCCAGGTCAACCTAAACCATCACCTGAGTTGGCCCGTCACATGTCTTGAAATGCGTTCTCAATCCCCATGGTTGGAAACAAGCATTAGGCATAAAAAAATATCTTAGGAATGGTTTAACTAATGGTAATACGACATGACACACATATGAAATTTAATAGACACACCAATATAATTAGAGTCCAAAATCATAAACCAAAATATATTAAAACACAACATAATAAAATAATACACCATAAAAAAACTGAACATCATATACGAAACATACCATAACATGACACATACATGGTATCTCATGTCAAAATCTAAAAACTCAAAAGAATGAGAACTTGAAAAAAGAATGCCTATACATACATCCCATAGGATACAAAATACTAAGATGAATCCACATGATCTAACTACATGTGACCATGTATCCTTTACAAAACACAGGATGATGGTAATTAAGAAGAGTCACTAAGGTACAAGGTTCCTTTTACTTTACCCATGTTATACAAAACAAAGTATACATATGACCAAAGGCATATGTAGGGTGTAAAGAAAAAATCTCAGTAGGATACCACCGTGAATATATTTATGTATTTTACCCATGAAAACCAATAAATTAGTTTGAATAAACTTTTCAAAACTAAACCACTTTGAAAACATCCCATTTTCGAATAAAACTTTGAAATCCATTTGGTTTTCCATTTCAGATAAAATAAATTTTCCAAAAAAATACTCAACATGGATCAAATAAAGAATAAAGTTCCAAGGTACAACATTCTTAACATATCCAAAAAGGCATAATAAGGGTGAGTAAATACACCATAAAATTATGATCAGTAATCAAATATAAAATGGGAATAACATATCTCATCACATAAAACATGAAACTAATCAAATGCTAAAATCATATAAACCAATATGACATGAGTAATGTTTACCTGGGGATCTAACCATGATGCTTATAGTGAGTGAGTCTAAACAATTATTTTATCCATATAAAAAATAATGGAATCTATCACTGTCTTCCCCAAATTTAACTCTAAGATCTCTCATAGTCTCTCAATAGCCAATCATGGAAGATCTCATGGTCCCTTGGAAACCAAAATGTAATCTCTCTTAGTCTTACCTTTGAAGGATATCATAGTCCTTCAAAAAAACCCCTTGCTCACACCCTAGTTAACCCTTATGCTACTCCATGTCAACAAAATCACAAACATATTCCATATCAAAAAATACATTTTTCATATTCCATTTTATGAAAAACATTCCCATTTCATTAAAACACCTTTCCACCAAGTAAAAAAATTTCTAAAATCATTTTAGGAAGCTATTTAAACCTATAAAACTCTTTTGACCCATTTCATCAAACACTTGGGGCACACACATGCCACCCCTATTTGGTAAACCTTATTTAAATCACTAATCTTCCAAACCAATACATAACACACATGGATCATGAAATAAACATCATCCATAAATAATTTACCAGGAAATTAAAAAACATAAACTAAATGTAATTCATAATTTAAAGGTAATCCGTGGTAAACACCCTTAAATAGATACACCTACCTCATATTTGGTCCAAAACTCATCTCCTTCAATGATAACCACCCATAATAAGAAGACAAAGTCCTCAAAAACACAAGACATAAGAAAAAAACAATTTCCCCTTTTACACACCCTTTATTTGGATAATACAACTACTAGGGTTTCACAATTATATATAAATAGAAGAACAATCATGGAGAAGGGGAAATGAGGAAGAAAACTCAAGAAATTGAATTAAATCAAGAGAAAACACCTTTAATCCAAGGATAAATCCACCTCTAAGGGAGAGGAGAATCTCCACCACCAAGGAGAAGGGGTCGTGTAAGATGGGGAATAAAAATGAGGTCCAAAAAACTTAAAATTTGACATGGGTAAAATGGAAAAAATATAAATTTTAAGTGACTTAGACATGCTTCATGGTTTGGAAGCATGGTTAGGAAAACCATGTTCCAACCATGTGGGGCTACTATATCCCCAAAATCCAAGACACACGGTTACCCTTGGGTGTCAGACAGTTTGAAAAACCATGGAAAATCTTACTATAACCAACTAAAGAACCCTTTCATGGTTAGCCTCACGGTTAGAGAAATCATGTGGTAACCATGCACCTTGACATGTCTTCCCAAAAACTCTCATTTAAAAAACCCAATACCTAAGAATTACAATAAATAACCAAAATATAAATAAAACTTAAAATTAGACAAACCAATGACTCGAAGGGTGTAAAAAACTCCCCACTATGATACTATATTACCCTAGAAATTACTCTAGAATCCTTAGAAGAAAACATGTGAGCCCATTGATCCCTAAAAAAATAATCCCACTTCCATGTCTCATAGATTTCTCTACCTCACTTCAGATCACATAGACTAGCAAGATTGATTTTCCATGGATCACATTGTTCTGATAATCCAAAACACAAACAGGTTGCTCCAACTCAAAGGTATTAGGTTCAAGCTCTAAATCATCCCAGTCCAACATATAAGATGGGTCTGCATGGTATCTATTCAACTAGGAATCATGAATAAAGTCATAGATCAAGTTCAGATGTGGCGGTAACTCCAACCAGTTGGTTTACTTTCCTAGACACTTCACAACACGAACTGGCCATGCATAATGTAATGCCAAATTTCACTACTTACCTAATAAATGGTATCCCGATCAAACTGATACTCTAATAAACACTTTATCACCAACCAGAAACTCTAATGAGTGATTAATATGGTCAAAATATTAATTTTAGATACTCTGAGTGACCAATAACTATTTATAAATGTGTTATATGTATCTGTCATGTCTTGGATGAGACTCATTCCAACCAAGGAATGGTCACCCACCTTAGACCAAAAAAATGGATATTGTAATTACCATCCATAAAACACCTCAAATGGGGATATATTGATTGAGTATTATTAACTATTATTATAAAAAATAATGGTAAATAGATGGTTCCTTTCTCATGACCCCTAGAGTCAAGCACACACGCTCACAACATATCCTCAAGAATCTAGATGGTCTTATTAAATTGACAACCTATTTATGGGTGAAATGAAGTTATCAAATTTATCTTGATTAAAAAGGTATCCTATAGTACCTTCTATAATCAATAAGTAAAACATTCATACTGGTCCAAAAGTATCACCAAGGGCACTCCAGGAATCCTAAAATCTCTCAAACATATAGATGTTTGAGGTCCTCTACCTTCATCAACTCCATGATGGGAAGAAAATGGGATAATATAATTAAATGATAAAAAATAACCCATATATAATATTTTCTACTTATATTAAGAGGTTACCTAATCACGAAATCCATAAATATCTCATCCCACTTCCACACTAGGATGATAAGTGGTTGAAATAACTTTTCTAGTATCTGATGCTCAACTTTGTTCCTTTGGTTGGTCAAGCATCTGGGAGGAAAATCTTTAACTGTACATATCATCCCAGTCCCCCAATACCTTCCTCTCAAGGTATAAAACATATTTTTCACCTAGAGGTGCATTACCCAACTAGAATGATGTGTCTCATGCATCACCTCCTCCCTTTGGATCAAAGTAAAAACTAGATGCTTCATGAAGACAAGATAACCATTGAGAGACTAAGACCAATTGATATGTGTATTTAATGCATGCATTATATAGTGTTTTAATATAGAAATTGCTATAATTTAATTTATATTCTTTCTAATTTTATTCTTTTTTACTTATTTTTTTATATTTGGTAGGTGGTAATGACCATTTGAAAAAAGGAATAAAAAGAGACAAGTATAGGGGCTAAAAGACACTTCATAATACGACGTGATGCATTGTGCCATGACACAAGAATATTGAAACTAGAATCCAAAATATTATGGATCAGAGCCAAATAAAATAACATGAAGTAATATGTTTACATGCCTTGTAACCAATACATGATGTGAGTTTTGTTCATGGAATCTCCCCAGCTAGCTGTGAGATGGAGATTCACGACCTATGAAAATACACAACATGAAATTAATTAATGTCATGAGATTTTTGAGATAGAAAAGGTATAAAGTGACCACTTACACCACATATTACACAATATTTAATGGATTAATGATGCAAGTTCATCATTAGAGGTAACTTTTTAAAAGCCATCACAGCTGATCATTACACATTGTGTAAAAAATACACATCTTGAGCCCTTTATAAAATTTATATTTTTATGCATTGGTGCTAAGAATTTCATGTGGAGACCAGTTTTAATGACCTTATAACCACCCATGAGAAATTTTTGAACCATATTAATTCCATTAAATTCTACATGATCCCTTTGAGAGTTTATAAATAGGGAGGGATACTACTGCTGCAAAAAAGACTCTGGAGATTGAAGCTTGGAGTAAGAAGTTTCTCTGTGCAGGGCCCTCACCATTTTCATCCCTATCTTTAATGTATGTTTTTATTCCACCCTCTTACTCCCTAGTCACAAGTATAAGGTGGTAAAACTACCTTGTGATAGGGTTATGTTTCTAAAGGGGTTAAGGTTCCATTGAATCATTATTTATTTATTATTCATGTATTTGGATTTCTATAGTTTATTAATCAATTTCAATACATTTATTTTACTTTTATCATGATCATTGGTATTTGAATATTAAATGATCCTTTTAACTGTGAAACTTATTACCTTGAATTGAGTCATTACCATTGTCACATTTAGTGAAAATAAGTTTAAATATGATATCAAGACAAAATCAATTTTGAAATGCCTTAAACTACCTAACCATGGGAAAAGGGGGATTTCCACATTGAGAAGGGGATACCATGACAATTGAACCCACCTTTTCTCAAATCTGACATCACACATGAATCAATTAATTTAATTGTTATGATCTAATTAAGAATAAACCCTAAAACTAAAAAACCCCAATATTCATTCAATCTTTGTTTTCAAAACAAACAAATTTCTTGTGTTTTGATTTCTTTCTATCTTCTCAAAAAAATTGCGTTTTCAATTACTAGAGTTAATTTAGAGACTATATACCATCTCTATGGGTTTGAAACTCAGGTTGAATACATACCACAATTTTTTAGTTTAGTTATCCAAGATTTATAAATTATTAAATTTTTATATCCCCATAGGAAATTAACGATTCCCTATGATCTATCACCAATTAATCAAGGTCTCCGCACCATTTAAAGCACTGGTAATCTATTGGAACTCAGGGTTGGATACCTGCTCACTTCTAACTAGATTGATAAGGGATGGGGTAACCCATACCCTATTTAATAACACCATCCCTCTATCCTCATGCAACTCTCGAATTAGATAAAAAACTCATTAGAACCCACTCATCCACTAATTCTCAAACTTCTTGCACTAGAATCTTCCTACTAAACGAGTCATCAACCATATTCCCACTCAAGTGCATAATCAATATTGAAATAAATTTTTTTAAGGTACTCCACCCAATATCATTATATGATATTTAGGTCCCTCTGGGTGAATATATACTTTAGAACCTTATGATATAAATACCCTATAAAACATTCATCAAATAGGTATTACCATGACATTTTTTTCACATGTATCACATATTCTAATTCTAGGTCTTGGGTGGGGTAATTCCACTCATGTGGGAATAACTAATGCAAGCTATAGGCCACCACATGGTCTTCATGTATCAACACACATCCTAATATCACACCATAAGCATCATAATACATGGAATTAGGCCTCCTAGGATCAAGATGAATCAAAACTAGTGTGGATGTCAAATGGGTCTACAACTGCTCAAAGCAATCCGATCCTCCTCATCCCACTCAAGCTTCTCCACTTTCTTAGTTAAAGACATTAAGGGAGAATCAAGCATAGAGAAGTCTTGAACATAATTTCTATAATACCTGGAAAATCCTAGAAAATTACAGAACTCGAACACATTCTTGGGCTACTCCCAAGACATGAATACTTAGAACTTCTTTGGATCCACTAAAACTCTTTCCTCAGAAATCATGTGGCCCAAAAAAATCACTTCATGAATCCAAAACTATAACTAGAAAACTTGGAATATATAGGATTATCCCTCAAAACATCTAGAATAACCTCTAGGTGGTCATCATGATACTTCTTCATATTGGAGTACATGAATATGTCATCCACAATCACGACCATGAAGGAGTATAAAAATTAGTGGAATACCTAGTTCATTAATTCCATAAAGAATACAGGAGCATTGGTAATCCTAAATAGAAAAATCAAATACTCAAAATTTCTATACCATATTCAAAAGGTGGTATTTGGAACATCCACTTCCCTTAACCCTTGAATAGTGGTACCCTGATCTCATATAAATCTTTGAAAACCAATGGGCTCCCCTGAGAAAATAAAAAATGTCATCAATTTTGGGGAATTAGTATGTATTTTTCATAGTCACCTGGTTAAGATTATGATAGTCTATGAAAACTTGGAGGCTCCCATATTTCTTCTTTGAAAATAGTACTCAAAAAACTGATGGTGATACGCTGGGATAGATTAATACCTTACTATAAAGTTCCCCTAGATGGAATTTCAACTCTTTTAACTCATCAATATCTATCTGATAATATGGGAAGAAGATAAATATCACCCCAAGTTGTATATTGATAGTAAAATTGATCTCTCACTAGGGTAGTAATCCCAAAAAATCCTCTAAAAACACATCTGGGTATCTATCCATGACAATTGGAAGTTTAACCACTAAAATTTTCTCAACAACATTGAGAAACAACCTATCAAATTGACATGAGATCAACCCCAAGTCCAAAGAAACTGGTCTATACCTCCCGATTGTGTATCCCATTCACCTTGAAATACACAAGTTCTCCTATCAGGAGTAAGTAACTAGACCTTGTAGAAATAATAGTTGGATAAAACCTTGAAGTCGATTAACCAATCCATGATGATAATAAGGAAAAAAAATCCAGGTCAAAAACAAGAAAGTCCTAGATAACTTCTGCATTATCTATTAAAACACGAATCTCAGAGATCTTGAAACCTTTATCCTTATTTATACCCAATGGGGTTAGAAAATCCATAATATAAGGAATCAAATGAGCTCACATACCCAAAAAATCAATTAATTTTAGTGAAATGAAGGAATGATATGTTATAATGTCAAATAAAATCGATGACTTGGAATGAGTAATAAACATCATACCTCTCATGGTGTCCAGCATAGACTACAATCCCTCTAGTATAACCTATATTGTTTGGAGACACCCTGGTTCATACCTTCCCTAAGTATTTTTTCTCTAGTGATAATCTCCCTTACCATGAGGGTGAGATCCTCCACACCTGGAATCCTCTAACTGAACTTAGGAGACCTTGGAAAATGTGAATCCCACATCAATCCCTAATGAAGTTAACTAATAAAATCATTGTAGATGACCGAGATGCCCACACTAGTGGTAATCCCTCAGAGTCTCTGAAAAATTAGAACTGATGTGTCTATCCTTCCCACACTAATAATAGATAATGATATTATGCCACAAATAATCCATAGGAATTGATTTTGAAGATTTATGGACATTATTTCCTCTACTTCAATAAGGCTCATCCCACTTCTAATTCTACCCTGAATAAGAACTCCAACTTCTTCCCACTAAGAGAATCCCACTTAGACCTGTCTTGCTAGTAAAATATTACTCTTCTATAACCACCTTATCAACCCCCTCAAAATAAGTTTTTAGATAAAGGATAATAATCATAGACTCGATCTCTAGCCTTAATCCTATCTCAAAACATTGATCCTTGAGGTATTCATTCATGAGAAGATTCGGAGAAACTTGAACCAACTTAGTAAAATGAGATTCATACTCCATTATCAAGCAATCCCCTTGGTCCAACTTCAAGAAATCACGAGTCTTCTGTAGCCCTCAATGTCTCTGGATAGAACTACTAATTGAAATCCACCTTTAAAGTGATCCACATGATATACTCATGCCTCTTTGAAATAACTATTGACTCCCACCACTTCCTACCTAGTCCTTCTAGCACATACATGAAAAATCCTACCTTTGAGGTCTCAAGGGTCTTCAATAACTCAAATATCAACTCAATACAGTCTAACCACTCATCGGGCTCATTGGTTACCTTTTCACCATGAGCTATCAGTGAATTTTTCCTTGAAAACTTATAAGCATGGTCTACTATCCATGTCTTCTCTTGACTAACCACCTGACCCAAGGATTGGATCATACAAATCACTAACTCCACCAAAGATGGAACATGAGGAGGGTTCTCCAGTGGGGTATTCTATGCAACACCCTCTCTATGTATGGATGAGGTTCTTTAGGGATTCATTATTTACAAGACATATATAACAAGATTTATCAAGTATAATTCCATCTTAAAGAACATAAAAATATCCAAAGGAGAACATCATCAAGGGTTTCAATAAGAAATATAATAATCAAGAGAAATTCCAAATAAAAAAGGATAAAGAACATAAAAATACCATGTATTTCCCACTATTCATGGTTTTGCCACACTTTTGGGTTAATAGTACGCCAACCATGTTGGTGAAACTGGGATATTGGTAAACAAGGCCACACAAATTGCACACAGTTACTACTAACCACATTCCTTAACCATGTTCCCCTGTAGGATGCCCTGTTTTCACCCTAAAACCCCAAAAAACCTATATACTTTATCCATAATTCAATGAAATTATTGAAATAGATTAAAAAATACTCAAAATAATAATAATCCAAAATCAGGATCAAAAGGTAAACTCAATCCCATACCACCCATTGAAACTTTAGGTTCAACATAAAGAAGAGATGACCTCACAATCCCATATTCCTACCTCCTGAGTCCCAATAGTCCTAGCTCTAGTCTACCACTGAATTACAAATAAAAACCTACTATGATACCATTTTTTAATGAACTAATTTAGGTCAATCCAAACCATCACTTGAGCAATACCATCACACGAAATGAAGCACATTCTTGACTGCCACAAGCCGGCAATAAGCATCGAGCATAACTAACAATATCTTGGGAGTGGTTTCACCAATGGTAAACCAACATGACCCATCCATGAAATAGGATAGAAACTCTAATATAATTAGAGTTAACAAGAATAAATTAACATCCATAGAAACAAAGAACATGAAAATAAGATACCATTACAACATTAAACATCATATATAAAACTTTCCAAAGCATGACATATACATGGCCTGTCAAGTCGAAAGCCCAAAATTCAAAAGATTGGGTACACAAATAAATAAGGCCTATACATACTTCCTAGAAGATATAAAATATCAAGATGACTTAGCATGATCTAACTCCATGAGATCGCATATCTTCTAAAAAACATTGTATGATGATAATAATGAAGATCCACCTATGTACATGTTGCCATTTCCTTTACCTTCATCCTACAAAAAAAGTATACATATGCCCAAAGGCTTATGTAGGGTGTGAGGAAAAAATTATAGTAGGATAACACCATGAATATATTTAAAAAAATTTCACATATAAACTAATAAAATAGTTTGAAAACAATTTTCAAAAGTAAACAACTTTGAAAACATCCCATTTTCCAATAAACCAATAAAATCCCTTTAGTTTTCCATTTTAGATAAAATAGGTTTTTCAAAACAATACTCAATATGGATTAAATAAATAATCAATGCCCAAGGAACAACATACTCAATATATCCAACAGGACATAATAAGGGTGAGTAAATACACCATCAACATATGATCATTAATCAAAGATAAAATGGGAATTACATATCTCATAACATCAAACATGGAACTAATAAAATGCTCAAAGAATATAAAATAATAAAACATTAGTAATCTGAGCCTAAGACTCTAACCATCTATCATATAGTGAGTGAGTCTAAACAAGTCTGCTAGCCGTCTAAGAAACAATGGAAGCTCTCACATTCTTTCCCGGTCCCAGCTCTAAGAGCTCTCACAGTCTCTCAGTAATCAATCATGGAATCTATCATTGTATTCCTACCAAAAAGGCTCTCATAGTCCCTTAAAAAAATGGAATCTTTCTCAGTATTCCCTTAGAAGGCTCTCATAGTCCTTTAAACAAACCCCTCACTTACACCCTAATTAACCCATGTTCCAATCCATGCCAATATAATCAAAACATGTTCCATATCAAACAATATATTTTCACAATCCATTTTCATAAATAACATTCCCATTTCATTAAAACAACTTTATAAAAGGTAAAAAAACTCTAAAATAATTTTAGGAATCCATTATATCTATAAAAAGTCTTTGATCCCTTTCATTAAACACTTATGGTTTAAATATGCTACCCCTATTTGGAAAACCTTATTTAAATCACCAAATTTACAAGACAACCCATAATTCACATGAATCACGGTATATAAAATCATATATAAATCATTTAATTTGAAATTAAGGAAATACAAACCAAATAAATTTCTTATTTAAAGGTAAACCATGAAAAATTACCTTAAATAGAGGCACACACCTCAGATTCACTCCCAACATCATCTACTTCAATGATAACCACATGAAATAAGAAGATCAAGTCTTTACACACCTAATTCACAAGAGAAAAACAATTTACCCTATTAAAAACCCTATATTCGGCCAAAAACCCTCCTAGGGTTACACAATTCCATGGAAATGGAAGAAAAATAATGGATAAGGGGTAATAAGGAATAAAAATCAAAGAAATTGACTTACCTCAATCTAAACCACCTTTAATCCAAGGATAAATCCACCACCAATGGAGAGGGGAAGCTCCAAAACCAAGGAAAATTGGTTGCGTATGGTAGGGAAGAAAAATAAGGGCCAAAACCCTTAAAATTTGGTAGGGTTAAATTAGTAAAAACCTAATTTTAAGTGACCAGGATATGCCACATGATTTGGATGAATAGTTAGGAAAACCGCATGACAACCATGTGGGGATATAGTCTCACCAAAATCCATGTCGCACAACTACTTTTGGGTGTCACATGGCTTGAAAAACCTTTCTCAAACCATGAAAAATACCACTATCAACAACTAAGAAACCCTAATACAGTTATTTGAATGGTTAGGAAAACTATGCACTAACCATACAACTTTTTATATCTTCCAAAAAACTCTTATTTCCAACCCTCAACACTTGGGAATCCTAGGAATGAACTAGAATATAAATAAAACTCAAAATTAGACTTACTAGTGACCTAGTGGGCTTCAAAAAACCTTCTATTTTTGAACATATCTAGAATGAACAATTGGTATATGAGGAATTATAGTATATTAGAAAGATCCTAAATGGTGGGAAGACTACCAGCGAGTGGTCTCTATCTTCCAAAGGATCACTTTTATTTAAGAGTTTTTATGTGGATCCTTTATTTATGAGTAAGTTCTTGATATAGTATTTCCATTATTCTCAGTAGGACATCCACCACGGTACCATTAAGATGCATTAAAAAATAAAAAACTAATTCTAGTGGCCAGGTTTGAGATGATCCATAATAGATGTCACGATGCCTTTTCCTGTCACTAGGTTAATACTGATCAGTAGAAACCTTTAGATCTGTTTAAACTCCTTTTAGTGCCTACCTAAAATGGGTTGAGATATCTATGGATTTTTTTGGCATTTCTCATACCATTTTTATAGAGACCCAGACTTTTAATTCATAGATATTACATTTGAATATATGAATATTCATTACATAAAATTTTGATCTATGCTAGAATCGTATAGGTCTAGTATCTTTGGAAACATGGAAAGATAAAAAAATAGTTCATAATAAATATACATCATCTCCCATTTATATCTTCATAACTATCACCCTTATTAGACATATTATACCTAAAAACTTTCTTTATAACCTCAGAAAAGAAACATATGAAAGGGTGAGATCTGATGCTCAGTAATGGTAAAAAGGGTGATATAAATGATAATATAAGCATAACATGATAAAAAAGTATGATAACATGAGATTAAAAATTTAAAATCATTCCATGTATATCTTAGATTTTAATCTTAAGTCATGGAATAAATATCGGAAGTTCCTAATTTATGAATCATAAAGTAATCAAAGAACATGATTCACGAGAGCATAAAATTGGCATAAAACATGGAATTTTGGAATACACATAAGCATATAAAATAGTTTTTTAGTAGTAAATACTATTTTCAAGACTATCAGAGTATAATGTTTTTACTCCCCAAACCATCGTAGTAGTAAAGTTTCACTCCCAAGACTATCATAGTGGACAAATTCCCTTACTCAACTAGTTTCACTCCCCATTCTAGTCCTATTTATCTCATAAGATATCAATTTTTACCCAATTAATTAGAGGAAAATATAAGTACCACCTATCACATAATGAAAATCATACATATGTGTTACACAAGATCATAAATCATTCATCATATTAGAACCCATGAAAAGAAATGAGTTTCATGAATACTCATTATAGCATAATCCATGGAAAATAAATTTGTTATATAAATATTTCATCATTTCATCATAGAATAACTGATGTAAAAGAAGTGGATTTTATAAATATCTTGTACTTATTAACATAAACCATCCAAATAATTAATAATGATGGTATAATTGGATCATATTCCTAGTAAATCATAAGTGAGATTAAGGGTTGTTGTCTTTAATGAATATAAATACCATTAAAATATCACTAAAACATTCTTGAGGAAAATAAATTTTCCATTTTTAAAATCACTTATTAAAAAAACTATTAAAATATAAAGGAAAAAATTTTCTTTGAAAATAATATTTTCAAAATTTAAAGGAATATTAAAAGAGAAAAATATTTATGATGGTGGGAAAATTTGTTCATGCCATATAAGTTTAAGAAACTTTCCTTCCATTTTGTTTTTGAAAAAGTCACAAAGTAACTCATTTTAAAACAAGAAATATTCAATTTAGACCATTTTATAAAAAATAAAACATGGGAAAAAGTCCTTTAAACAATTATATTAGAATATTTCAAAACTTATTTAAATCATTTTTAGAAAACATGGATTTGGAAGAAAAAAGGTTTTTTGACTAAAGAGAGAAATGAAGTCAATTTTCCTTAAAAACATATTTTCAGTTTCTTAAGCACATAAGATGAGGAAAAATGAAAGGAAAAAATGTATTTTAAATAAATAACCATAGTATATAAAAATTAATAATTTTATTGAGAGGTAGATCATAATATTTCATCATCGGAGGCATAGTCATAATAAATCTTGATAAATAATGAGATTATGACATAAAACCCTTACCTCAAATTCATCTTACTTCAAAATAAATCTATCTTCCCATATAATAAATTTAACTTTAATATAATTATATTAAAAAATCATAAAAATACTTAAAATAAAATATATTATCCCTTTATAACATTTTAATACCCCTTTTATCAATAATTCCTTATTAAAATCATCATTTATGGGTGTTAGCTTTTCATTTATCATGAGTATTTCAGTTCAGTAGTTTGGGCCCTTGTACAGTTATCTTGGTAGAATCATCTCCAGAATATTTATCATGATATAAATATAATATATATTAATTATATAAATATTTATATTCATCCATAAATGTTATAGATAGAAAAACGAATTACACCATTCATGGAGATGGTAGACCATATGTACGCATGAACACTGTTTTCATTTTTCAACGGATGGTATAAAAGGAAGGTAAATATTAATTCACATTTAAAAGATCATTATTATATTATATGTATCATATATATCATTCTCATTACCATTCAAGTAAAATATAAATGAAAAACCAATCATATCACTTTGTGGAGTTGGTAGTCCACACGTATGTACGAGCGATGTTATCATTTCTTAAAGGATTAGATGGTAAAAAGGTAGACATGAATCATATCCTGATAACTTTTGTTTTAGTAAAAATCAACAATATCTAATTTCTTCTCCCAATATCCACTAAAATCTAGGAAACTTTCCCTTAACATGTCCTCTAGTAGCTGAATAGTACACTCTGATTACTCACCAACTGTAGGTGGAAATCCATAATAAAAAACCACTGGGTACCAAGAACCTTTTGTAACCCCTACCAGAAGTGAAAAGTAAACTAATAATCACGATATGAATATATTTTTCGTGAGGACCCATGTAACCACACTATTTATCCAATGTAAAACTCACCCAACTGATCAATGATGAAGGTCTCTAGAATTGGTAAGAATTGTGCCACCTTGGTAAACTGATCCATAACTATCCAAATCGCATCATTTTTATAAGGAGTCCTCAGAAGAACTGCCATAACATCCATCATCACGTTATCCCATTTCCATTCCAAAATGGGAAATGGATGTAACAAACCACCTGGTCACTAATTCTTGGTCTTCACCTTTTGATATAATATAATCTCCTCATGAAACTTGCAACCTCTTTCTTCATCCCTAGCCACCGATACTATCTAAGAAGATCATGATAAATTTTGGTTAAACTAGGGTGAACCACCCACTTAGATGAATGGAAATCATGCATAAACTCTTCTCGTATACATGCATTCATGGAAACATGACCATGAACATGAATTATCTCATCATTATAAAAATTCCAATATGAAGGTGACTCCCCACCTTCAAGACTTTACCTCAAATCCAAACACTCAGGATCCTCATACTACCTCTCCTTGATCCTGTTCAGAAGGGTGGAATCAAATGCCAAGGATGCAAGGGTCATCTTCCCTTTCCCATCCTGAACCTCTAGGTGAATCTTAGCAAACAACACCATAATCCTCCACTTGGAATAATATTCTTTAACTTCTTGGTTTTGAGTCTTCCAGCTCAAAGTATCCACAACACTATTTCCCTTCCTCGACATGTATACGAGTTCAAAGTCAAAGTAATACATTTATTCAACCCATATTTAATATCTAAGATTCAAATCACGATGGGAGAATATGTAATTAAGGTTTTTATGATCTATATACACAATAAACCTCTCTCTGAACAAGTAATGGCACTAATAATTTAAGGCATAAACCATTGCGGCCAATTCAAGATCATGCGTAGGGTAATTTCATCAATGAGGCATAAACTACCATGGCCCATATTCCAAAACATGATCATTTTGCATCAACATTTCCCCAATAATAATACCATATACATCACAAAACAAATTATACTCCTTACCTAGATTTGGTAAGATCAAAATTAGAGTAGTTGTTGGACACTTCTTTAACACCTGAAAGGAATTCTCACATGCTTCAGACCATTCAAACTTGATTCCCTTCTTGGTTAAACTAGAATGTGGTGATGGAAAATGGAATAAATCCCTGATGAACCTTTGATAATATCCCACTAAACCCAAAAATCATCAGACATAAAAAACACTATTGGTCTTCTCCCAAGATACAATAACTTTCACTGTATTTGGGTCCACCGAAACACCTTCCTCAGAGATGATGTGACCCAAGAAATTCACCTTTTTCAATCTAGGAATGACATTTAGATATCTTGGAGTATATCCTATTCTCTCTTAGTGTACCCAGGATGATGTCAATATGTTTGACATGATGTTCATGAGTCTTAGAGTACACAAAAAATTCATCCACAAAGACAACTACAAACTGATCTAGGTATAGGTGAAAAATTCAGTTCATTATGGCTATAAACACTGCAGACACATTATCCAATCCGAATGACATCACAACAAACTCATATAATCGATACCTTCTCTTGAAGGTAGTCTACGATATATCAGAAGGTCTCACCCTCAGCTAATGATACTCTGATCTCAAATCAATTTTGGTGAACACTAAAGAACCTCTTAGCTGGTCAAAAAGATAATCAAGTCGAGAAATATGGTATCTATTCTTAATTTTTATCTGATTCATCCTTCGGTAATCGACACACAACCACAATGATTCATCATACTTCTTGGAAAATAGAACTAGAGATCCCCAGGGTGATGTACTTGGGTGAATAAAACCCTTGTTCTCTAGTTACTCTAACTGGGTTTTAAGTTCATAGAGTTCCACTGATTTCATTCTATATAGAGGGATAGAAACAAGTTATACCATTGAAAAAAACTCAATTATGAAATACACATCTCTATTGGGAGGAATCCTCAATAACTCCTCAGGAAACACATCCTGAAATAGATCCACCACTAGAGGAAATAAAATCTACTCTACCCCCCCATCATCAAATACAAGACAAGACACTTGGGCTATGAGATAACCCAAATATAGAAAACATTTCCTTGCAATACCTGCTTGTATATCTCATTCTACACAATGAATATAATTATTCCCTTCTAGGTATATGAATGTTACTCTACGATGGTAAAATAGATATGGGATTGGTACAACACCAGACAATACTTTCCCAAAATTAGATCAAAACCTGACGTCTCAAGAACAGACAAGTCCCATAGAAAATAATACCTACCAAACTTAAGAGCACACCACTTACATTTTTGGATATTATTTTCTCGCACTCCTAACGGTGTATCAATTGAAATAACCCCACACATGATTTCCACCGCTAGGCTCAACACACTCACAAACTGAGTATATATAAAAGAATGTGGGGCACCTGTATCAAACAAACCACTAACAAGAGTGGAATATATAAGAATCATACCTCTAACTATTGATTGCCCAACCTCACCACCTCCAGGGGAATTCTGAATTACATGAAGAAAACTTTCCCCTCTAGCCTAGGATTTGGCCTATGTTTCTAGTAATGAACTACCTTGATGATATAGAAACTCTTGTCATATAATAACATGTATGCTATCCTAACTGGTATGTCTAGTAGAGATCCAAATATGTTCCTGATATGGGGTAACTGAACCCTTTTCTATACTCTGAATTGACCTTGACCCTCCAACACTGCCCATTAGTTGAGGGTTCCTGCAGAACCTTCACACATGCCCCATCCTGATTCATTCTTGGAAATAAATTGGTGGTCAGGGGCACTGACCACACATGTGTCCTGACCTACTGCACTAATAACATAAAACTCGATCATTGACCTGAGTGGCTAGTTCTCTTTTCTGAATACTCTTTCCACTGTTACCCCGATGAAAAATCTTGAAGTGACGCTTCCTACCATTAGGATACACACCACTGTTTCTCCCAATTGGGACTACATTTCCACCACCAGAATCCTCCTTGAGATTTACTTTTAAAATAAGGGCATAATCCACCACTTTATAAACTCTATTTAGATGGAATATATTCACTGGGGACTTAATCTCATGTCTAAGTCCATCCTAGAAATGTCTCACTGTAGCTTCGTCATATTTTTCCAATTCTATAATGAAGAGTTGCAGGTTAGTGAAGTGGTTAGAATAATCCATAACTATCATAATACCCTGGTTCAAACTCATAAACTCTACAGCCTTCAACTGCCTCAAGGTATCCAGATATAAATGTTTCAAAAAATTTTCCTAGAAACTCTTCCATGACATACCCTCCACCTGCTCAATCTGAACCAAGATATCCCACCAAATCTTTTCCTAAAATCACAACATATAAGCCTAATAATTTACCCTCTTCTCTGAAGGAGTCACCAATTGATCAATAATCATCTATATGGACTTTATCCAAGACTTGACTACCTCAGGTCTACCCTCTCTAGCTAAAGTTGGAGGGTGTTGCAACTAAAAATCTTTTGTTATCTCAAACATACTCAGCACAACCCACCCTGAGTCCCATTCCATAATATTCATAAAACAAGAAAATTACTCATGGAACTACTTCTCTCCTTTATTACCATGGATCACTGTGGTTTCTTTCTCTACTTATGGGGGAGAATTCTCAGCGATATCCTCCTATCACCCAACCAAAACTCATCATTGCAGTGGCATTCCTCTATAATCATAAACATGCATACCGGAACATATAACATAAAACATCCATTCTTTTTCATAAAATAAGACTCCATACAAGCCTTAAACAACCTGTTACGTATACAATATAACAAAATATGTCGTCAAACCTCTATCTCTATCCTCTTTCATCCCTATCATGGGTTATGGTCAACATGGGGAAACTAAGTCACACAACCACAAGCCTTTTTATAAAACATCATTTTTAACCATTTCCACTCCCATGATGTAAATATTTCTCTCTTAGGAACCTTTCCATATTTAAAACTTGTTACCTCCAAAATTTTAACCCATTTATAACTTTTCATTATGAACTATTCTTTAACCATTATTTTACATTCTTTCCATTTACCCATTTGAATCATTTTTATTAGACACCACTTCTTTCAAATTTTCAAAGAAAAAAGAAATTCATTCTATCCCTTATATCCCACACATATTCCCCATGTGTTCTTACCATGATGCATTACACATATATCCCTTGGTTCCTAAAATGATGTATGAATGAATAACCTCATACCATTTCATCCAAGATAAAAATATCATGAAATAATCACATTACACAACAAGTGCCTCACCTAATGGTGAAATATCATCCAATCGTAACAATAAATGTCAACAACAACCATCCCACCCTAAGAACTTGGGTTTTTCCCCATACATGGGTTATCTCCCAAGAACAATTTCATTTCCAATACCTGACACATACTAGTCTCCCATCTACCATCCCAAAATAGTAAGACCACATAAAAGAACTACTCTGATACCACTTTGTAATGTTTCTAACCTAGAGTCCACTAAACTAGTGCTGGAGTTGGGTTACCACATGAACTTAGGTGTCCCTCCCCATATGCCAGAGACTACTTACTAGGAGGGAGGGTCTAATAGATCACATGGGAATACTATACCCTATATATCAGAGTAATATACAATAAAATAAATACAAAATAAAGGAAAAAATAAGAAATAATCATGCATTACCAACCATTTCCAAAAACTTGGTACAAGCCCGCAACCAAATAGTAAATATGTTATGTCATTTCATATAGTTCTAAGTGTAAAGATAACCCAAAATAAATAAATAAAGAGGAATCCCCAAAATAGTTCCCAAATCTAAGTCTAGATCCCTCATCCATGCATATCCCTTTCCCAAATAAACCATCTAGCATAGGGTCTTTTCCCTTGTCCTGTCCTACAACCATTAAATCTACTCGGGTACCCTATGGTAGCCCGAGAAGGGAATGAGTAAAACTCAATAGGCTACCACCAATGGTATCTAAAAAATATATAGTCTAAACAGATATTTTATGCATGCAATAATTTAATGTTAATGTAAAAAAAAAGATAAACTAGGAGACATTAGTTAACAATATTCACTTAAGGCATTTTCATCATTTGTACCAAGGGTTATGAATTTTCATCAATTACACTACAGACCACCAACCAACAATTATGAATAAGGAGATAATTCAAGTTTCCTATCTTACTAGGGAAAACAATTCACAAACAATTACATCACACTTACCTTGGATCATCAATCCAGGTAGTCTCATCCAATGAAACCGTTAGGGGTGTAAAGCCTCAGTCCGAATCCCTAACCTATAAATTCTAGGGGTGGGGTTTAGAGCCTTAGTCCAACCCGACCAGTGGGTGTAGAACCTTAAGTAAATAACCCACAAACCACCAATCCATGTGAAAATTCTTCTTTAACCATAACACATTTACCAACATAACCATAACTATTTAACACATTCACCATTTACAATAATCGTTCAATCAAAAAATAATACACCATCATTACTTAACCCATTTACATATTCTAATTTACTTTCAATATTACTTTAACCCATTTTAATTTCATGACCTAAACCATTTAACACATTTCTCATTAACTTTCTTTAATCAATTTAAAAATTTTCATGTCAACCCATAAGTCATTTAACACATTCAATTTAATTTATTTAACCCATTCTCACTATACCAAATTCCCCATAATGTCATACTTAAAAATGGATACAATTACCATTAGTTCCATTTCATAACCAAAGTTACATGTTAATACATTTATCATAGTCTCTATGTCATTTTAATTGAATTCTACACTTAACATTTCAATTTCCATGTTCAAGAAGCAGTAAAATCCATGGGTGGCCCTTAAACCGATCCAATTAACCTCAACACATTCTGTGAGGATCATGATGGGTTAAATTAAACATTTACGCAAACAATTTATCATTTCTACCAACTCAAACCAAATGTGAAACATAATGACACCAAAGCACACCCACATACACATAAATAATCAACAAGACTATGTGATATAACTTATATACCACATACCTCAATTACAAATATGAATGATCTCTCAACCTTATCCTTTGATTATAATACAAACAACCTTTAAATCCCCAAAATAATATCCATTTTAAAAATAGGGTTTTAGGTCTCGAAAAGGATAATAACAATTTTACAAACCCTAATCTGGAAAAAAGATCAAAGAGTAGTGTTAGACTCATATGAAGATTTGATTCGCACCCAAAAGTGCTCCAAATGGATTAGAAACAAGGGATATCAATCCTTGAAAATATTGGGGTGATTTGGTTTGTCACTAGGGCTACTGGGGGAAGAATAGAGGAAAATTTTGAGTTTAAACACTTAAGGCTCGAGAGGGAAAAATGGTAAAATACCACTTTTAAAGGGGTTCATGGTTTGGCCACATGATTGGACAAACTATGCACCAACCATGAACCAAACTCTTTTTAATAGGGGGTTATTACACAAAGTTACCTCGGAAGCTTGCACGGTTTGACAAACCGTGTGGTGATTGTGCAGAATGGCTCTATTAAATCCCACACGGTTTGTCAACCCCCCTTGCATGGTTTCTTTAAACCATGAACTCCTCCTTAAAGTATGCATGGTTGTTACTAACCATGAACCAACCACGAATCCTTCACTTTATGGACACTCCCCCCTTTCATGTCCCAAACCCCTAGAACACCCTCGATCCTTCTTATACACTCGATAAACATTCCTTTAATGAATTTAAAAAGAATTCAAGAAAAATTTAAAAAATAACATAACTTCATGATATTAGAGATAGTAAATATAAAATTTGATTGATATTTTAAATTTTCATATCAAAATTTAATTTGGGTAAAATTTTGGTATTTTTTGAAAAATATTGATTTTTAGTGAATAGTGAAAAATACCGATTTTTGTAAAACAGTCATTTATTTTCAATAAATTATGTAATTTAAAAGTACTATTATGTTTTAACTATGATAAAAATTAACATAAGTATTTTTTAGTTTTATTTAATCCAATTAATTATATTTTAATCATATTTATATTTTATTTTATTATAAGTTTATTTTTGGTTTTAAAAATGATATTTTTCTGAAAAATGTTTTAAAGTGCATAATGTTTCTCCCTTTTAATTAATAAAAAAAACATAATAATGAATTATTTAAATAAAATTTATAGATTATATATAATTAAGTATTAATTTGTATTCATATAATGAATATTATTAGTCATATAATTAATATAAAATCATCTTTTGTATAAAAAATAACTTCTCGAAAACCCTCATTTTTACCGCATCTGCTGATTTAATTTTAAATTAAAATTCTCCAATTATTTGAATTGAATTTGGTAAAATATATTAAATATTTTAAACCATACTAATTTATATTTTATAATAAGTTCAACTTAATTTTTTACCATAATGAATAGGGAAAATAGTAAAAATTAATTACCGTGGTTAAGATGAAAACAAGTTTTCTAGGGGTTAAACTAAAAAGAGAAGGGATAAAATGAGAAAAAACTAGTATAAGATTTATTTTATTGCCATACTTAGACTTTATAACATATAATTTTCTAGAATAGTCCATTTTTGTGTGTTTTGGCATGTGAAAAATGTGGGTACACCTTTTTCTCTTCAAAAATTACAAGTGTGCCACTCACCTCACTTATAAAAGATCACCCATATCCTCTCATATTATCAAATTAAAAGACATTTGGATTATATAATACCTAAAATAATGAATTCATAAATTAACTCTCCATATACTAGAATCATTTTTTGATCATAAATCCATATTAAGAAGTCTTTTGGTGCTAACCTAAGGAGGTTGTCCGAAGAAGTGGTATTGTTCTTAACCGAGCGTTTTTATTTTACTTCTTCTTCCACCTACTTAAAATCATATTCAATTATGATTATATAATAAAAATGGTACATAAAATATAATTATATATTATTATGCTAATTTCATAACCTAAATCCATCTTCCCTTCCAAAAAATGAGATACGAAATCATCATTTGTGTGCATGGTGAACGACCACCTCACAAACCGATGTCATTCATTTTCCATAATTGCCTTTCACATCTTATTATAATGATAGATTTAAATAATATATATATATATTTATGATATTTTTAACATATTTATACTTATGGATTTATTATATCTCATATAGATTCTTAATTTTCATTCTGTGTGGGATATGATAATGTCGCTTATGTGGTCAACAAACTACTGCCTTGCAAAGAGATGTGATTCATTTTTCACTAACGATTTTCATGAAAGTTAACAAGGATAAAGTAAATGAATTTATGTGATATAAATGAAATAATTATAATTTTAATTAAATATTTATCATTTTTAAAACATAATATATAATTTTATTTCTTACACTAAAAAAAGACAATGTCATTCGTGCGTATGTGTGGACTACCACCTCCACGAGGCGATGTGACTCTATTTTTTCATCACTAAATCACATGGATGATATATATAAGTATATTTAAAGAAATAAATTTTATTTAAGATATTATTATCATTATTTAAATATAAAATAATACATGCCTACTTTCCATAATGATCATTGAAAAATGGAAGCATTACTCTTGCATACGTACAACCTACCATCTCTATGATTTTAACATAGTTCATTTTTTATAACCATCTTCCATGATTGGTTTTAAAATTTTAATTTCTGTATTAATATGACAAATATTTCATGACTATTATTCTATATATTTTGAAATTATGACCTATTTGACCATAATCAACACACTAAATCCGTTTTGAAATAAAGAACCTAACATCCTCAAAACACCCGATGCGGATTTAACTGATTAAGTATTTGAATATATAAATAAAAAAAGAAATAAATTAACTTATTTAAGTATAAGTTATTAAAATTGAAAATGTTTTATAATAAATAAAATAATTTATATAATCATATTATACAAAAGTTAAAGGATATACAATGAAGTCAGACTAGAGGTAAGGGTTTTTTCATCTCACTTTTTTTATGTGAGACATATTCCTTATTCACCATTTGTTTTTATTGAATGGGGTATATACTACCCATTTTACATGTAATAACATGAATATTTCATAAATCATGTTATTTTAAGTTTCTATTTGAATTATTTCATTCAAGGTGAATTGACTTGAAATTTACCAAGTGGTAAATAATTTCTTAACTCAATTTATTTTTATTGGGTTATATTACTTATTTATTGAAATTATTAAGTCATAATTATGTTTATAGTGAATTTTTATTATCTTATATTTTATTTAAACTTATTTTATGTGGGTTTACATGTGATACACAAAATTTATTCATTGATTAATTCTCAAATTCAATGGTATGATTTTTTTAATTGTTATCCGTCTCAAATTATATTTCTTTGAGATATATGTTTATGATATACACCTATATTAATTTTTTAGGTGTATATACTACCATTTTACATGTTATATAATGAAAATAATTATTTTAATGATATTTAATGTATCAATTGATGTTATTATTTCATGAGGATTATGATTAAAGGGTTACCAAAGTTGAAAAGGCTTTATGTTACAATCTCCTTTATTTTGAGATTTTTTATGTTCAAGGTTATTTTAGAGGAAATAATTTGATATTATTTCATTGAAACTCATATATTTTATTCTCCTATATTTATGAATGTTGTTCACATGTTTAATTTTCATCTCCTCCATTGTTTATTAATGAAACATCAATACTTTCATTTGTATGTGATACCGATGTTGTATTTTCTATTAGATAGAGAATATTTCTCTTTCATATAGACATTTTCTAAAATTTTTCCAAAAATGTTTCAAAAAATGTTATAAAAATTGTTTTACTATCAATTTTTAAAGTCATTTTTTCCATAGTTTTATTTCTTAGAATTTTTTAAAAAGGAGTCTTCCCATGGTCTTCCAAACAAGATACTTTTTAATTTTTCTTACAAAATGTGAAAGTAATATTTGTTTTTAATGTATTTGGAATGAATAGAACATTATAGTATCATAAAAACTAAATGTTTTTAATATTACTTTTTAATTTTCAAAGGATAACTAAAAAAATGTTTTCCTTAATTATTGACAATGTTTTAGATTTTAAATATGTTTTTTCCAAATAGAAAGGTTATTTTCCTCAAGAAATGTTCTAAGTGATCTTTCAAAATCATTTTCCGTATAAGATGACATACTTTGATGTTACTAAAGTGAAAAGGTTATTTTAGTCAAGATTTTTTAATGAATTTTAATGGTATTTCTATTCATCAAAGAAAAAAACCCTAGACGTTAATTACACTCTATTGGGGATATGGGATATTGATACCATCCTTATTCTTTCTCTGGATGAATTATGAGATTTTCATGGAACCTGTTTCTTGTCCCCAGGTTAATCGGGCTATGAAAGAACATTGATTTTTGTTATGATTAAAAAGTTAATTATTTTAAATTTTTTATTCATGAATAGTTATTGGAAATTATTGATGATGAACAAGTGAGACCGATATAGCTTATATGATGGGTGCACCCAGATAGCATCGAGTGAGCCCGATATTGATTATATGATTGGTATTCTTATATCGCACTCAGATGCATTGGGTAATTTTCCTTACCTTAATAGAAAATAAGGACGGAGATACCTGCGAGTTTCTCCTATGAATTTAACTTGGAAATAGTTATTTATGAAAAGTGTTTAAAATGGGTTATAAATATAATTCTTCCAAGATAACAACATGTTTATTTATGATTTCTATGGTTATAAACGTTTCTTGTGATCAATATTGATATCATATAGACCATGATTGTTGATTTTGATGAATCTTTCCTCTATGAAATAATTATTCCATGTTTTCATGTTTCTTAATCTATGTATTGATCTGTATGAATATTATTATGTTATGATCATTCAATTTGATTATGTCATCATACTCATCCTATTCTCACTAATGAAATTCAATTATTAATGCTTATGTATAACCTTACCGAGCATTTAAGCTCACCATTATTATGTTTCCTTTTCCTTAACTTATCAAGAATGATGTTAAATTAATTGTGTCTAGAATGGTTTTATATGGATGATGATGATGAAATAATTTGGAATATGAAAATATGGGTATATTGGGTGATAATGTTCATATTTATGAAACAATTGTTTGTGAATCCATGATGTTAAGAGTTTATCAAAATTCTCTAAAACTCTAAACCTAAAATATCCTTGAGAATTTATGTTATATAATATTACATTTTGATGTTGTAAGTTTTGGATAGAAAAAATTGGTTCATCTTCATCAATATCAAATCCAAAAATGTAATTTTTATTATTTTAGAACTAGATCTGGGAGTGCGGGTTCGATGCTATTATAGTTGGCATCAAAGGAGGCTTTAGATAAATTTGGATATTAAGATGTTTTCATATGAGGTTGTTTTAAGATTTATGGATTCCATCATAGGTAAATAAGATTAAGGTTGATCATATGTTTAAATTATTAGAAATTTTTTTTAGGGTTTAAGTAATGAGATCTTAAAGTGATTAATGACACTTTAGGAGACATTTTATTGGGTTAAAGTATATATAAAGCTTTGGTTTAATGTGAAGTATTCATTTAAAATTTTTAAAAATAAATTTTAATGTATTGATAACCTTTTTGGATTATATTATCTTGGATATTTAAGTAATTTTGGGAACACATTTTTTATCATATAGATGACCATGAGATTGAAAAGTGATTTTTTGGCTAAGTGATTAATCTTATTTTAGAAGAAATTCACTATTTTTTGGGCTTGTAAGTTGAAATGTATGATATAAATTTTTAGGTTAAAAAACTCTTTAATTTTGGGGTTATTATTTTTATTTAGGATATATGGTCATTTATATATAGAATGGTTTAGTTTTAACATTGTTTATTATTGTTAAATTTAAGAGATTAATGTATTATTTCATCATATGAAGGTTTATTTGTTTTGGGAATTATCTTATCATGTGATAAAAATTTTGTTTTTGGTTAATTTATAAAGACAGGTGGAATATCTTGATAATTCTTTTTATGTTTATACAGTCCTTTAAAATTTTATTTTAGTGCTTCAGTAATAAAAAAAATCTCATCGTGAATACTCATTGTTGAGAGAAAAATATGATATTTTGGTGGACATTGATAAAAGGATGAAATTATACTCACCAAGTAAGTATATTTCCTTATTTTATTAATATAGATGGTAAGTAATTCCTCAATTATAGTAAAATTATCTTTAAACGAAACTTTATCCTATTACCATCATTTACAATGATATCAATGAACCTTTTCACTCTTCTTTGGTTTATGGTTTTATAGTTGTTGATTTTCTCATGATCATTCAATTTCTTGTGATCAATGATCTATGTCACTCTCCACAATTATTTTAACATTATTATATCCCTAATTTTCCAAATATTACCTTTTGAATGATGTTATCCTATTTGTAAATGTAGTATTTGTTATTCCAAATTTTCTTTTGTACTTTTTTTCTCTCTTATCAAGAGGGTTTTTGATTAAACATTTTTATGATGTGGCCTTCCAAAAAAGATATTTTCAAATGGATGGAATTTTATTACCAATATAAAGTTAAAATTTTGAGTATTAAATTAATTAAATCCAGGGGGGATGTAACAAAATAATAATTTATAAAATAGAACTAGGTTTGATAGCATATTTGATACGCAATACTGAGCTTAAACTACCCACAGAACATATAACCGTTATAACCTAGCCATTAAATTGGAGGGTATTAATCGTATTAAATAATTTATAATATATATATATATATATATTAATTTTCTAATAAATATAATTTATTGATAAATTATTAGAAAATAATCAATCAATTTTGAGAAAAATAATTTTATTCTTTAAAAATATGTTTCAAAGAACAAAGATTTTTATTTATTTTCATAAAAAATATTTTAAGTAATTTTTTTAAATTGTATATAATTTATTTGATAAAATTTGATTCATTTTTTAAATTTTAATATCAAAATTTAATTTGGGTGGAATGTTTGTATTTTTATAAAAATATTTTTTTTCAGTAATTAGTTAAAAATATCGATTTTTATAAAATTGTCATTTATTTTCAATACATTAAATAATTTTAAAGTCCCATAATGTTTTGATTATGATTTATAGTAACATAATAATTCTTTATTTATATTTAAACTAATTAATTATATTTTTTATCATCTTTATATTGGATTTAATTATATGTTTATTTTTAGGGTTAAAAATGAGTTTTTTTCTGAAACTATTTTAAAGTGAACAACGCTTATACTTTTTATTTAATTAAAAATCCCCAATGAGTTGTAATTTAAATGAAATTTATATAATATATATCATAAAATATTAATTGGGATTCATAAACTTAATATTATTAGTCATATAATTAATATATAAAATCATCTTTCGCTTGAAAAATTCACTTCTTGAAAATCAGTTTTTTCATCGCATCTGCGAGTTTAATTTTAAATTACTTTTTTCACTTATGTGAATTTAATTTGGTAAAATGTATTAAATATTTGAAATAATAATAATTTATATTATATAATAAGGTCAAATTAAATTTTTACCATAATAAATAGTGAAAATATTAAAAATAATTAACACGGTTAAGTTGAAAACGACTTTACCAGGGGGTTAAACAAAAATGATAAGGGTTAATGACATAAAAACTTATCTAAAATATATTTTATAGAAATAAATATAACCGATAATGTATAATTAATGATAATGGTCTATTTTTTAGCCTTTTATCATGTGAAAAATGTTGGTTCACCTCTTGCTTTTGAATAATTACAAGTCTGCCACTCACCACACTTATAAAAGGACACCCCATATCCTCTCTTATTCACACATTAAAATCCATATATATTAGCAAATACCTACCCATAGGAATTATTAACTTTCCTCCACACATCCTATAATACTTTTTTTTATTATAAATCCATCCTATGATAGCTTTTGGTGCTAACCTAAAGAGGTTTTCCAAAGAAGAGGTATCAAGATTAACCAAGCGTTTTTATTTTATTTCTTCTTTAAGATCCTTAAAATATTCTTAAATTATGATTATATAATAAAAATAACATATACCATATAATTATATATTATTATGTTAATTTCATAACCTAAATCCATCTCAACTTCAATAAAATGGGATATAAAATCATCATTTGTGTGTACGACAGATTATCGCCTCGTGAACCAATGTCACTCATTTTCCATAATTGCCTCCCAAAACTTCTTATAATGATGAATTTAATTGATATATATGATATTTTTAGCATATTTATACTTATTTAGTTATTATATCACATATACCTTCTTATATTCCATTCCATGGGGGATACGATAACGTCACTTGTGTGTACGACGAACAACCGCCTCACGAAGCAATGTGATCTGTTTTTCACTAACGCTTTACACAGAAGGTAATAAGGATAATGTCAAAGAATATATCTGATATAAATGATATAATTATGATTTTAATTAAATATTTATCATTCTAAAAACATAATATATAACTTTATTTATTACATAGAAAAATGATAACATCGTACGCGCATACGTGTGAACTACAACCTCCACGAAGCGATGCAATTCTTTTTTTTCATCCCTAAATCAAATGGATGATATAAATAAGTATATTTAAAGATATAATATGGTATTTATGATGTTATTATCATTATAAAAAGATAAAATAATAAATACCTACTTTAAATAATGATCATTGAAAATTGGAAATGCTACTCATGTGTACGTACGACCTACCGTCTCCGTGATTGTAAAGTAGTTCATTTTTCATAACCATATTCCATGATTAGTTTTAAAAGTATAATTGATGTATAAATATGAAAAATATGTCATGATTATTATTATTTATATTTTTAAACTTTAATATCTTTGACCGTGATCAACACACTGAATCTTTTTTGAAACAATGAACCGAACGTGCTCAAAACACCCAACATTGACTTAACAGATTAAGTATTTGAATATTTGATTAAAAAGAAATAAAATAAATGATTTAATTACAAGGTATTAAACCTATAATTTTTTTATAATAAATAAAATAATTCATTTAATCTTATTATACTATATTTTAAGGAAATACATGGAAGTCATCTATGAGGTAAGGGTTTTCTCATCTCACTTTTTATTTCTATGATACATGTGCCATATTAATCACTTGTTTTTATTATGTAGTGTGTATATTAAATATTTTACATGTAATAAAAGTAATAATTCATAAATAATGGTATTTAAAGTTTCTATTTTAATTATTCCATTCAAGGGGAATTGACTTGAAATTTACCAAGTGGTAAAGAATTTCTTAACTTAATTTCTTTTCATTGGGTTATATTACTTCTTTGTTAACATTAGTAAATAACAATTTTGTATGTAATGAATTTTGAATTTATTATGTTTTATTTAAACTTATTTTATATAGTTTTATATTTTATACACATAATCAATTAATTTATTAATTATGAAATTCAATGGTATGATTTTTGTAAGTGTTATCCATCTCAAATTACATTTCTTTGAGACATATGTTTATGATATGCATCTATATTAATTTGTGAGGTGTATATACTACCCTTTGAGATGTTATATTATGAAAATACTTATGTTAATGATATTTAATATATCATTTTATGTTATTATTTCTTGGGGATTATGATTGAAGAGTTACTAAAGTGGAAAAGGCATTATGTTACAATCTATTTTATTTCGGGATTGTTTATGTTCAAGGTTCTTTTGGAGGAAATAATGAAATTTTATTTTCTTGAAACACACATATTTTATTATCATATGATTATTAATGTGTTTAATATATTTAATTTCCATTTACTCCATTATTTATTAATTAAACATTAATAAAGTCATTTGTAAGTGATACTGATGTTGTATTTTCTTTTAGATCAGTAAACCCTTCTCTTCCATATCAATGTTTTCAAAAATATTTTAAAAAATATTTTTATATGAATATTTTATAAGAATTTTTGACCATAATTAGAATTTTTTAATTTTTTTTTTCAAATTTAATCTTCTTGAATTTTTTCAAACAAGGTACCTTTTGACTTTTCTTACAAAAAAGTGAAAGGAATATTTGTTTTTAACGTATTCAGCATGACGAGAATTTTCCACCATCATGACCACTCAATATTTTAAAGATTCATTTTTAAGTTTCAAAGGTTATTTTCAAATAAGATGTTTTATTTAATTATTTAAAATGTTTTATATTTTAAATAAATTTTTTCAAAATGGAAACGTTATTTTCCTCAAGAAATGCTTCAAGTGATCGCTCAAAATCATTTTCTATCTAAGTTGACATCCTTGGATGTTACTCAAAGTGAAAAGGTTATTTTCTTAAAGAATGTTTTAAATGATTTTTAGTGATATTTACATTCTTCAATGACACCAACCCTTGATGTTACTTACACTCCACTAGGGATATGTAGTATTAATACCATCCTTATTCTTTCTCTAGATGGATTATGAGATTGTCATGGAACCAGTTTCGTTTCCATGGGTTAATTGAGCTATGAAAGAACATTTATTTTTGTTTTGATTGAAAAGTGAAGGCTTCTAAATGTTTTATTCAATAATGGACCTTAAAAATTATTTATGATGGATGGGTGAGGCTAATATATCTTATATTATGGGTCCTCCCAAATAGCGTCAGGTGACCCTGACATAGATTATATGATGGGTACACCCTGATAGTCACTACAAGAAAACAATTTTTTAGTGACAATTTTCAAAACTGATGTCAATTTTCTGATCGAAAAAAAATTTAGTGGCGGTTTTGAAAACTGCTACAAAAAAACCACCACTAAATCTTTTTAAAATATTTTTTATAAATGTTTGAAAATTTCTTCCAAAAAAATTACAATTTTTTAGCGGCGGTTTTTTCAGAACCGCCGTGAAATCGAGAAAAAAAAATTAAAAAAATTATGTATTTATTAATAATTATTTTTTATTTATTATTTTCAATCCAATATATTTTATTATTTATAATTTTAATTATTTATAATGTTTAAAATAATAAATATTTATAATTATTAGTTAATAATATTTTAAACTGAAAAAAATCTTCAATAAGTTGAAGAACAAACTTCGGCATCAAATTACCATAACTTCTGATCCAAGAGTCGATTTCATCTCCACAACAAGTCAAATCGAAGCTTATCAAATGAGAAAAACCAAGTGAGATTTAAATCATATGATAATCAAAGAAAAAAATATATATTCAAATTTTAAAAGTTGAAAATCGAACTCGAACTTCCAACGACCATAACTTTTAATTAGGGTTTCCGTTTGGGCTCTACCACATATCAAATTGAAGCCTGCAATGAGCTCTACGCTGTTTAGGTATGGTACTAAACCTTTGAGTATTATACCCCTTTTTATTCCACAAAAGTCCCATAATTCCTCCAAAATAGAGGTTTTTGTTACATACCCCAATTCATAATAATTCAAACAGTTATAACTCTCGATCTAGGTATCTGTTTGACCTGTACCACATATCATATCGAATCTCATTTCATGATCTTAGATTTGACTAGTTTTGGTGTGGAAAAAGGAGTCCCAGATCATATTTTAAGGTCATTTTAGTGTTTTTAGGGTTTTTGAGAGGTTCTTAATCTTTTATGATTTAATTAATTAGTCAATTAATTAATTAATTATTTGTTATATATATATATATTTATTTAATATTAATTAATTAATTATTATTTATTTATCTATTATTTATTTATTTATTTATTAATTTATTTATTGATAAATTTATTTATTTATTTAGTTATTATGTACACATTAATTTTAATTTATTTTTAATTAATTAATTAATTAATTAATTAATTATTATTAGGTTATTATTCATTTATTTATTATTTATTTATTTATTCTTTATTCATTATTTATTAATTAATTAATAATTAATAATTAATAATTAATAATTAATTATTTATTAAATATTAAAGGTTGAATATTAAATATTAAATATTAATTATTAATTAATATTTATTAATTATCAATTATCAATTATCAATTATTTTTTATTATCAATTATTTATTTATTTATCTATTTATTTATTTATGTATGTATTTATTTATTATTTATTCTATATTCTTTATTCCTTATTATTTATTATTTACTAATTTATTTTTAATTTACTAAATATTAATTTATTTTTAGTTTATTATTTATTTATTATTTATTTATTTATTTAATATTCCTTATTTTTGAATTATGAATTATGAATTTATTAAATTTTTTTTAATAATTTATCAATTATTTATAAATTTTTAAATATTAATTATGAATTATGAATTATGAATTCTTAATGATCAATTACTAATTATTAATTATTTATATATTTATTTATATATTATTTATTAATTTATTGTTAATTTTTTATTTATTTATCATATATTAAATTATTTTTTAATTAATTGATTATTTATACATTAATTATATA
The DNA here is from genome assembly GCA_963277665.1 of Viscum album. Lineage (NCBI taxonomy): Eukaryota > Viridiplantae > Streptophyta > Magnoliopsida > Santalales > Viscaceae > Viscum > Viscum album. Next base: position 707,130,077 of record OY728147.1, on the reverse strand, counting down.
TTATATGTTATATATTATATATTATATATTATATATTATATATTATTTACTATGTATTATATATTACATATTATATATTATATATTATATATTACATATTATAAATTATGTATTATATATTATATATAATATAAAATATATATTATGTATTATATATTATGTATAATATATTTTGTATTATATATTATGTATTATATATTATGTATTATATATTATGTATTATGTATTATATATTATATATTATGTATTATATATTATATATTATATATTATTTAGTATTTAACATTTAGTATTTATTATTTACAAGTTACTATTTAATATTTACTTTTTATTATTTACTATTTACTATTTATTATTTACTATTTTTTATTTACCATTTATTTCCATATTATGTATTTCTTTATTTATTATTCATTTATATTCTATTTATTAATTAGTAATTTGTAATTTGTAATTATTAAATATTAATAATTAATAATTAATAATTAATTATTAAATATTAATTATTGATTAATCATTATTGATTAATCATTATTGATTAATAATTATTGATTAATAATTATTTAGTGTATATATATTTATTATGTATTATATGTTTTTCCAATTAATATATATATACACACACATATATATAAGTATATTAAATTCGATTTATTGTCCACATGAAGAGCCTGTTGGAGTGGTAAAGTCTTCGGGGAATAAGCAAGAGGTAAGAGGTTCAAATTTCACCCAATATAGAATTTCTATATATGGCATGAGTATGTGCATGGACATGGACTTGTTCATGGAGATGGAAATAAATAAATAAATAAATAAATAAATAACGAAAAAAATAAAAAAAATAAAAAAAATAATTTTCTTTTTAAAAAATAAAAAACGATTTATCGAAGGTTTAAACCTCCACTAAAAAACCACTGCTAAATCATTCTCTGATAGTTTTCAAAAACTACCACTAATTATTTTTCAACACATGATTTAGCGACAATTTTCCAAAACCGCCGTAGAATGATTTAGCGGTGGTTTAAATTGCTGCTAAATGAAAAAACTATCGCTAAATACAAATTTTGGCATAGCGAGTGATCCAATGGATTGGATAATGTTCCTTATATTAATGGAAATGGAGGTAGTTACCAGCAGGTTTTACTTATGGATTTAATTGGGCTTCAGTTATTTCTAACACAGGTTTAAAATGGGTTATGAAGATAATTTTTCCAAGATACCAATATGTTTTATTTATGATTTATATGGTTATAAATGTTTCTTGTGATCAAGATGTTGAGTCAGAAGTCTTACAAACCATTCCTTTATTTTTTGGAAATCATAAATTTTTTTCTTAATACTATGTTTACTAAATTTTTATGTCCCAATTATTTTACAATACTACAAAATTGGCTTTTAACAGCGCTAAAAATGGCCTTTATTAGTTCTAGAGAAGTGTAGACAACCAGAGCGAGATTAAAAGCCCTTGAATTTTGTCATCACTAAAAAGCACTGATAAATGGGTCCTTTATCATCTCTAAAAAATCACTAATAAATAGATCCTTTATTAGTGCTTTTTTTAGTGCTAATAAAGACCAATTTATCAATTCTTTTATTTAGTAAAGATAAAGAGTACCTTTATCATCATTTTTGAAATCACTAATAAAAAACACATTTATCAGCATATTCAAAAGAATTGATAAAGGATGAATATATCATCACTTTCAAAAGTGTTGATAAACTATACATTTATCAGTAATTTCGATAGCACTGATAAGGGGTCATGGTGCAGTGTGCTGTAACAACACACTACAACACCAGTGTAAAGTGTTGTAAAAACACACCGTAGCACCAAAAACACCACTAGATATAAAAAAAATCAAATATTAATACAAAATTTAAATGAAATAAAATTTACAGCAAAAATTCAATAAAAAACACTATATTATAGACATTTCAAACATTGGTTATATAATTACATAAGTAAAAATTATTACATACATTCAAAAACATAAATGTTCCTTTTTATTTTTATCCTGGTCCCTACTCATGTTATTTCCATACAAAAAACTCCCTGATCAAGAAAAAGAACACACCTGTATAAGAAAATAATTCTTATGTTAGTAATAATATAAATAAATAAATTAACAGAAAGTGTTAACTTTAAACTAAACTTTCAGTCATACTAGGAACACTGTATATCAGATCGAGTTTTGGTTGATTCTTACATATCACACCATTTCTTATTCATATTCAAGAATTATCACTATGAAAATTAATTAAATAAGGATAAGAAAAATCCCCACAGGTGTAGCCTAGTGGTTGTGTGAGTGATACTTTTTGAACTAAAATGTTGATTTTAAACTGATAACAGACAGTTTGAGTCATATAGAGCACATCATGTATCATATTGATGTGTGACTAATTCCTACACATCAAAAATGACTTATGGATCATTTATATAATTTATCAAAACAATACGAATGTGTTTTATTGGTTTTGAGTAGGTTAGTTTTCTATTTTACTAAATTGATGTTAATTTTAAATAAAAAGATGCACTTGAAGTAATACTAATCACACTATGAATTTTATTGAGATGATGACAATTCTAAAATTTCTCAAATTACTTATGGATCATTTTCCTAAAGTATCAAAACAATTCTAATGTGTTTGATTGGTTTTGAGTAGTCCAGTTGTTCATTTTACTAAAATTATTGTCAATTTTAAATAAAAAGACACAGTTGGAGTCATACCAATCACACTATGCATCAAACTAAGGTGCGTCCAATTTCTATATATTTTAATTGAATTATGGATCATTTTTATAAAGTATAAAAATAATATGAATGCATTATCTTTGTTTTGAGTATGTCACTTGTCTTTTTTACAAAAATGTAATTTTAAACTAGAATCACACACTTTTACTCTTAACGATCATATCTTGTATCAGTTTTATGTGAGACCAATTGATACACATCAAAAATGAATTATGAATCATTTTCCTAAATTATCAATAAAATCCTAGCAAGTTTGATTGGTTTTTAGTGAGTGACATTTTTTGAACTAAAATATCTATTTTAAACTGAGAAGAGACACTTTGAGTCATACCAGGAATATCATGTATCATATGGAGGTGTGGATGATTCCTACATAACAAAAATGACTTATGGATTATTTACATAAATTATCAAAACAATCTGAATGCATTTTCTCAGTTTTGAGTGGGTCTGTTGTCAATTTTACTAAAATTGATGTCAATTTTAAATAAAAAGATGTACTTGAAGTCATAACAGTCACACCGTGCATTGTATTGAGATTTGGATGATTTCTACACACATAAAATGACTTATATATCATTTTACTAAAGTATAAAAACAATCTAAATACATTTTATCAGTTTTGAGTAGTCCGGTCGTCCATTTTACTAAAACTGATGTCAAGTTTAAATAAAAATACGCACTTGAAGTCATACCAATCATACTGTGCATCATATTGAGGTAAAAATGATTACTAAACATCTCAAATGACTTATGAATCATTTTACTAAAGTATAAAAACAACCCGAATGCGTTTGATTGGTTTTTAGTAGACCAATTGTCCATTTTTCCAAAATTGATGTCAATTTTAAATAAAAAGGAAAACTTAGAGTCATACCAATCACACCATTTTTCATATTGAGGTGAAATCGATTCCTTTACATATAAAATGAATTATTTTTTCCTAAAGCATCAAAACAAACTAAATGAATTTTCTCAGTTTTGAGTATGTCACTTGTCTTTTCTACTAAAATGTCATTTTAAACTGGAAAAACTCACTTTAAATCACACTAATTACATAATGTAACGGTTATATGTGATACTACTTCCTACATGCCAAAAATTAGTTATGAATCATTTTCCTAAATTATCAAGAAAATATGAGCATGTTTGACCAGTTTTCAATGAGTGAAATTTTGTGAACTAAAATTTCAATTTTAAACAAATAACAGACACTTTGAGTCATATCAGGAACATCATGTATTATATTATGGTGAAGAAAATTCATAAACATCAAAAATGACTTATAAATCATTTTCATAGAGTATCAAAATAATATGAATACGTTTTCTCAGTTTTGAGTAGGTCAATTGTCCATTTTACTAAAATTGTTGTCAATTTTAAATAAAAATATGTACTTGAGGTCATACCATTCACACCATGCATCTGATTGGGGTGAGGCTGATTCCTACATGTCTCAAATGAATTATGGATTGTTTTAATAAATTATTAAAACAATATGAATTCATTTGACTGGTTTTGAGTACATCACTTTTCTTTTTTACTAAAATGTCATTTTAAACTGGAAACGCACACTTTGAATCATACCAATCACATCATGTATCTGTTTGATGTGAGAATGATTAATATATATCAAGAATCAATTATGAATCATTTTCCTAAATTATAAAGAAAATAAGAGCGCGTATGATCAGTTTTTAGTGAGTGATAGTTTTTGATCTAAAATTTCTATTTTAATATAATAAAAGACACTTTGGGTCATACCAGGCACATCATGTATCAGATTAATGTGAAAATGATTCATAAACATTAAAAATTACTTATGGATCATTTTTTTTAAATTATCAAAACAATCCAAATGCGTTTTCTTAGTTTTCAATAGGTTAGTTTTCCATTTTACTAAAATTGATGTCAATTTTAAATAAAAAGGCATACTTGAAGTCATACCAGTCATAAAGTGCATCGAATTGAGGTGAGGCCAGTTCCTACATGTCTGAAATGAATTATAGATAATTTTATTAAATTATAAAAACAATCCAAATGCATTTACTTGGTTTTGAGTACATCAATTTTCTTTTTTACTAAAATTCCATTTTAAACTAGAAACACACACTTTGACTCATACCAATCACATTGTGCATCAGTTTTACGTGATAATAATTTTTATACTTCAAAAATTACTTATTCATTGTCCCAAAGTATCTAGAAAATATGAATGTGGTTGATCATTTTTTAGTGAGTGATCATTTTTTATCTAAAATGTCGATTTTAAACTGATAATAGACACTTTGAGTCATACCGGGTATATAATGTATCAGATTGAGGTTTGTCTAGTTCCTACACATCAAAAAAGACTTATGGATAGTTTTAATAATGTATAAAAACAATATGAATATGTTTGATCAGTTTTGAGTATGTGAGTTGTCTTTTTTATTAAAATTAATGTCAATTTTAAATAAAAAGAATCAATTGGAGTCATACCGGTCACACCGTATGTCATATTGAGGTACGACTGATTCGTACACATCCCAAAGTCTCAAAATAATACTAACTACCAATGTTATAATGATTTAAATTATATTTATTTTTCTAAATACCAACACTATATATTGAATCAATGTTATTAGCTGAAAAACCTTTCTCATTGTTGAAATCTAGAAGAGTAGAGGAAGCTCATATGCCCATTATATCATGATTAGTCACCACAATGACCACATTAACTTCCTTTACTCTTCTATATTTCAATGAGAAATTTTTTTTGCTAAGAACATCAATTCAATATGACTTTAAAAAAGATCTGTGAAAAAAATTAAATAAGTATTAGATAAAAAATTCCAAGGAAATTAACATACAAATAATAGATAAAATGATGAGAAAATTAATTAAATAAGTAGTATAGATTTACCTTTTTATGAATGTTGTATTAATTGTTGTCATATTTCCTTATTTTTATTATCTAAGTTGTATGCTTGAATTCCAATCTCTCGCAAGCATGAACAACTTCGAACAAACCACCCTGAATCAAACAAAAGAATCCACCTGTATAAGAAAACAATTATTATATGAGTAATACTAAAAGAAAATAAATAAATAATAAATGTGAAATAATACATTAATTCTATAGATATTTATTTTACTATGAAAATATCAAGATTACCTTTGTGATTGAGAAGTTGAGGGAACTTGAAGGAAAATGATAGATTCCAACACTACATGGGTGAAAAGTTTTTGAGGGAGAAGAAGTCTGTGGAATTTTTGGTGTATAAAGTAATGAAAGATGGACATACCACCCCAAATCGAACAAAATAATCCACCTATATAAGAAAAAAATTATTATGTGAGTAATACTAAAAATAAATAAATTAAACATAAATATGAACCAATAAATTAAATATATAGACAATGATTTTACTATTAAAACATCAAGATTACCTCTATTATTGAGAAAATAAAAAGTCATTTCTCTTTATGCAAAGGCATGAAAAATGGATAGAAATATTTTAAAACTATCAAACACTACAAGGAATATTAAAAATTAAATCAAATTTCCATTATATAATTTTTTGGTATAATAGATAAAGTATATCTTAACATTACCTTGACATATTTACAAGGGGTTTCCTTCATTATAGTTTGTTCTTCAGAGGGATTGGAAACATCATCATGTATAGAAGACATTTTCTGTATGATTAGTCAAACATTTAATTTAGATTATGTTAATGTAGTAGATAATATATAATATTATGAGAAAAAACATAGTATATTAAGAAACACTTTTACCTTCTCATTGAACTCGCTTTTTTTAAAGGTTTTAGAGATTTAGTTCCTCTATAGAGAATCCAAATCCCCTCTTTTTGGTCCCATCTAACACATAAGAAATTGTCTACATTGGGACAAACATGAACTAATTGTGATATATCAATTAAAGGGTTATCCTTGATTGAATTTTCACCTGACTCAACTTTTTTTTTCATGAGGAGGACAATAGAACAATTATTATTTGTTGGATCTGAGACAAAAAATACTTGAACTGCTTGTGACACCATTATGAACTGCTCATCTTTTCCCCTTCCACTCCAAAATTCACCTTCACAAAGCCAATTTCATCAACTTTAACTACAATGATATTGTCAACCAATTTTCAATGGAAAATAGACACTTGAAATGCTATATAATATAACTCGTATATCTATTTGATAATTCTAAAATATGATATATTTTCATAAATTGGATTTCTATCCTTGAAACTAGATATGTGCATCACTTAAGACACAAGCATAACACCACTGTTTTACATCATACTGCAGTCATCATATTCTTTTGTATAGAATTTATAAATCCTTATAAATTTGATCTCAGAACCATCCTATAAACTTTTGATTATATATTTTTGATATCAATCCTTTATCCCTTGATAGAGTCAAATATCTAATAATATCTTTGTGGGATTTATAAAGAGATAGAAGATCTTTGTGGGATTCAATGTATAGATCAAAATCTTAAATATTATGTAAAATGTAAAGGTTCACTTTCTCCTGCTCTGTTAAGGTAATTGTAATAACATCTCTTCTAGAAATCCCTTTTCCCATAAGGCATTCGCTGTGATGAGAGTTTGGGAGACCGATGCTTTCAGCATATGATAGGTAATTGGTATAGAATTCAATATCTTATTTAACAATATATCGTTATGAAATACAACCTTATGGATGACTTTGATTCTTAACATAACCTTTAAAAATCTTTATATACCATTCAGTGGGGTACATCCATCTGTAATGGATAAGACTACATAGTTGAACCTCTCTAACCAGGTGAACAATTATATGGACTATTATATCAAAGAATTATGGGGGGGGGGACATATCTAATTAACATAATATAACTATAACCTCCTTATTCATGATGGAAAACTAAACTGGGTCTTAAATTTACTGCACATGGATTTGAAAAATTAGTAGAGTCTGGTTAATGTATGTCATACATTTTGAGGAATAATGCAACAAAAAGAAACAGACATCAAATATTTCATCAAAACATTGTAGTCTTGTGATTTTATTCCTCATAACTTCAAATTATTTATTGAAATGAAATTCTTGATATTTGATGAATACCCCTTTGAAACTTTTATACTATTAATAAAAAGGAAAAATTTCAATTTTTCATGTCTAGATAGAGTATAAGATAGTGGAGGAAGAAAAGTCCTCCTTCTACCCTTCACCAATGCTAACTCTTCCCTTATCCTCATTTAGATAAAGTTCAACCTAGCCTTGATGTTGTCTTTCATTTTTCTAGGAACATTTTGTAATGTGCCAATAACACTATCAAATACATTTTTTCTATATGCATGAAATCAAGAAAATGTCTGATATATAAACAATTCCAATATGATAATTCAAAGAAAATTGATCTCTTCTTCCAACCTGATTTTTTCATGGTTTCTAAAAAATGGTTTACTGACAATAGTGTCAATATATTTTACTTTATTGTATAGTTTATCACTCTTTAATGAATACAGTGTTATACCTTGTTCGATATTACTATCGAATGTTTTCATCCAGGATCTGTATTTATGTTTTTGAGGTAAAAATCTATAATTTCCTAAAAACACAGTCTTTGAGGAATGTTTCAACCAAACTAAGTATGTGAGTTTTTCACAAATGGAACACTCCAGAATTCCTTAATGCTATAGCCCAATAAATTTCCATAAGCAGGGAATTCATTTATCATACCATAAAATATAGAACTCAATGTGAATTATTTACTTATATGTGAATCATACATTATAACACTTGTATCCTACATCATTTTCAGATCTTTGATCAATGGAACCAAATAGACATCGATATCATTATTGGGTTCTTTTGGTCCAGATATAAGCAGATACAACATAATGTATTTTCAATTTATGCATAACCATGGAGGAAAGTTATAATTTACCAAAATGATGGGCCATGTATTGTGATTACTACTATATACACCAAAAGGATTTATTCCATCCGTAGATAATGCAAGAATAAATTTTATCATCTTATTTCCAAATTCAGGATACTCATAATCAATTTTCTTCCACTGAGGAGAATATTCCTGATGATGTAGGTTCCCATATATAAATCTTGTATCTACACACCATGTCAATTATATCATGGTTTCCTAACATCTATATAGTCTTGTAAACGATAAAATTATTAGAAAGCACCATACAGATTTTGAAGGACTTGATTCATATTTCTTGTATCAATCTGTAAGACAATTATGTCATTTTATGAGTGATTCATGATCCTTATGAAGCAATATGAAATCATTTGGACAAGCATATATTTTTTAGAGATCATTCCCATTGATTATAACATTAATTTAGCATCATATGTTTGACATGTTAGTTCATTTTATTTTGTTATCATATCATTTAGGAGACCAAGTAGTTCTATAAAGCTGGTGTCACTCCATCCGCTGTCAACTTTCAAATTATATAACTTAAATACAACTGAAATTATTGTGTATTTAGTAAAACCAATATAAAATGGTCTCTTGTAACAAATATTTAACTTATCAAACAACTTTGGACAATCATTAAGGTTATATTCAATTGTCATTTTCATTTATTCCATGTGATCTCCATCATCACTGGTATTCATATCAAATGATCCATAAACCGTAGTATTATTACAATCGTTTTCCACATTCAGTTTTCCCCATGGTTATTCCAAAATTCATAGCTCTGATCTTTTCTATGAAAAATAAAACATTCTTACAACACTTCTAAACTAATTTGTCTTGAATAACAATAACGTAAACAAAGAAAAAGGATTTGAGAAGGGTCGTATACATGCTCTCTTGAAAACTTGATGAACTCTTTAACTCCATCTTCATACTCTTTTGTCAAACTATTGGCGTGCATACATTTTCAATTCATATCCATCCTATTGGGTTCATAAAATATTATTTTTTTACAATAAATAAATAGATACACATAATATATTCATTATCAAAGGCAAAAGTTATAGACAATTCTATCAAGGAAAACCCAACATTTTAGTGTTTCAATGAATTTAAATATGAATTAAAGAAAATGAGTAAATGAATTGAAGAAAATAATTACTCCACTATGGCAGGTCTTATCCTCTAAATTCATTAAAAGGTTACAGTTATGTACAACTTTCATCCTCATCAAATCATCTCCTAGACATTTATCATTGTATTTTTTTTGTTTGACACATATCTTCCATCTCTTGTCGACATGCACCTATGTTGATTGAAATACTACAAGTAGTAGTTATCCATGGGATTACTAATTCTTAGAGTAGTCCATGAAACATAAAAGAGATGGAGGATAAGTCTTAAGAAAAAAATTTCAATAATAACTGTTCGGGTGATGAAGTTGACGAGGATGACAATTGGCTATAAAAGAGATGGAGGATGAGTCTGAAGTAACAAATTATAATAATAATTGTTGTTTGAAACACATAAAGCCTTTCTAAAATCCATTAAAAAAATTAAAATATAATATTGGCAATTAATTAGTAATAAGAAACCCAAATATGATAAACAAGAATAATAAACTCTAATTCAATCAACTACAAGATATAAAAATGTATTGATAAAACATTTTAATAAATAAAGATTTATTTCATATACAAGGATGGTAATCAAAGATTCCTATGGGTGGAAACAATACATGTAGACATAAAATTATTAATACCTAAAAATAATTTATAATATATAGAATTTGATAACCTCTATTATATTTTTTTGGAACAATTGATGTAACAACCTAAGAAATTATTACATTTAATATTAATGGTATATCAAATATTTGAAAACATCTCAAGTCTCTTGGGATGTCATATCACCGCAGCAACCCATCCCCAAGATTCTAGGGAGTTCATCACATTAGATCTACCCATCTGAAGGAAGGGAGGCCATCTAATACACATTAACCCATATTCTTGAGATTCTAGGGTAGTCTATAAAGAAGTTGGAATTAAGTAATAACAGACATCAACAATATATATCACAAAAATGGGTGAAAAACAAAAAAACCTTTGCAACATCTATCCCATACACACTAGCCTCTACTAAGACAGAACGACTCCCATGAGGTCACATTTTCTAAGTAGAATACCCTTACATAACTCATAAATCTAAGTGAAATCAAAAAATTAATAGACCTATAAAACATAATTCCCTATCTAAAGTCTCTACTACACAAGTATGAAAATAACTTGTTAGTTTAATATGTCAGGAAGAAGTCTCATAGGCTACCCAACCACCATTATGGAAATTAATACATACAAAATTATATATAAGATGTAAAATGGGATGAGACTTCTACCATATGATTAATTAAACTATTTATCCAACACAAATAAAGCATGATTCATCCACACTTTATCATAAATAAAAGAGTAGCTCACAAATCCCCTACATTAATTCACAACTACAATTGAGAAGGAAGAAGATACTCATATGGTCTCGGAGTGAACCTAGGAAGGCACATAGTATAGCTGTTTCACACTCTAAAAATTACAAGCTTCAAAATAGATGACCCCCATAACCAAATCTCAAAAATAGCTAACTCACCACACTCACAATTAAAAAACAACATCCACCACAGCTAGAACCATTAATGTTTTACACCTCAAGTTTCACAAGAGAAAGTAGATAAATACTTATATTCAAAAGAAAGTAGAGAAAGACTTACATTCAAGCCTTGGATTTGTTCAACCCTTAAATCATTCAAGCCTTGAATTTGATCCTTGATTCAAGCTTTGATTCACTGAGGAGGAGCACCGACACTGGGTGACTTCTGCGAAAATCTTCTGATATCTTGATGGGTTCACGACTGGTTAGAGTGTTTTAAATAGATCGAGACACTTTTATTAGTGCTTCCAAAAAAGCACTGACAAAGATACCTTTTATCAGTTCTTATTACTTAAGCGATGATAAAGGATTTACAATTATAATTATAAATATATTTATATATATATATTTAATAAATATATATAAATATATATAAAGTAAATATTTTCTTTATTTAAATGTATTTATTATAATTTTATAATTATTTAAATATATAATTATTTATTTATAATTATATAAATATTTTTTAAAAATAATATTTACATCATTATATATATTTGTATAATTATATATATATTTAAAAAATAAATATATATTAATATAGTAAATATATTCATTATTTAAATAAATTTAATGTGAATTTAATGATTTTTTTAAATATATATAATTGTTTATTTATAATTACATAAATACTTTTAAAAGAATTATTTATTTATAATTATAAATATATAAATGTATAAATATAGTAAATGTACATTTATAAATATATTTATTTATAAATATATTTTTAAAAATATATTTATTTATAATATTATTTTATAAATATATTTTTAACATTGTTAATGAATATCTAATCATAAGTACATTAATGTTAAAAGTGAGTGAAATTGAATAAATTAAAAATAAGCACACTTTAACAATATTGAAAAAATGGATAAGTTTTGTGTGTGTGAATTGTATATAAAAATTCATTAATTACATATATATGAAATCAATATAACACACATTTGATCTATGTTAAATTAAAAAATCAAACGACATTCAATTATGTTCACTACCTATGTGATTAGTGAGTATTTTTAATTCATATTAATTTTTAATTAGAAACCATTATTCACTAAATATATGACTATTTGATGTAAAAAATAAATATTTTTTATTATATAAATCATATTTATATACATTCATATATATATATATATATCTATATAATTAATATAAACTATTTTTTAAAATTATCAATAATTATCTAATTAATAAAATGTTTAATATTTTTCTCAATTTACTTATTTTTAATTTTTATTTGTTTAATTTTTACTTTTTATATATCTATATATTTAATACAGACTATTTATTAGTATTTATAATTTATATATAGTATAATCAATGTATTCATTTTTATCAGTAATTATTTAATTAATAAAATTTGTAGCAATTTTTTAATAAACTCATTTTTTTATTTATTTAATTATTTCATTTTATTTGGACATTTCTCAATGCTAAAAAAGCATTGATAGATGTTACCCTTTATCAGTTTTAAAAATAAAGCACTTATAAAGGGTACATTTATCAGCGTAAAAAAAAAAGCAGTGATAAAAGGTATAATTTATCAGTGCTTTTTTCTAGAGCTGATAAAGACCAACACTGTTAAAAGCCTGTTTTGTATTAGTGTTAGTAAATTTTTAAAGAAAACATTAATTTTTACCATACATAGAAAAAATTATATTATATTATGAATGTAAACTTATCATTATTCAATACGATTCATCAGATTAAGGATGTGTCTGATTCATCAGACTGACCTTTATTCTAACCAGTTGTTAGACTTTTGTCTTATCTATCGTATTGACACAAGTCATTACCATTGGACTAGTAATAGAACCGATACATTAGACTAATTCTTACAAACATTTACCACATTTAAAAATGATAAGTAAGTCCATCAAACTATCCTAAGTTTATAATAGAAATATATAGACTTTTTTATCATAAGGAATACAATTAACATTGTAATAGTGGTAAACAAAAATGATGTTGAAATTTTAAATATAGATGAGATTTAAAGAGACAAATTTCCAATTACATTGAAACTAACTTATAAATATGACCATTGGAGATTTTACTATGAATATCTGGTCATTTGAATAGTTGATAGCTGATACATTTCTCAATTTAAGTATTCTGAAGATTTCTTAGCATGAACTGCTCGTTCTAATATTTTTAATTCTTTAGAGAGTTGTCATTCTAAGGAATACTTTTCAAGTTTGTTTCCTTTAGAAAACTTTCTTTTTTATTTTTCATCTGATAATTGTTATGATTGAGGGATTCTAGGGATAGGATGATAGTGAATCATATCTATTAGACCGAGAGCATCTAGGGTAAGGAAGATAGATATAGATCACCGTATCAAGGGATTCTAAGGATATTATGACATAATTTATTCTGATAATAATATCAAGGAATTTTCTAATAAGTAAAGATAGAATTTATAGTAAGTATAAAACTATAGATACATTTATTCATTGTTTCTAACTACCTTTACTCTTAAGGTCAAAAGAGTAAATTCCTGTAATATAACTTGTAAGTGATTCTTAATTTTACTAGCTATTGTATTTCTTGTTTTTAAAAGTCATTTACACTATGAATATTATGATAGGAAGTTTGTTTTCAAAATATTTCTTACCATTTTATTTATCGATATATATGTGATAATGATTAAATCATACACTAATATAATCAGACAATATGTAATTCTGATTCTTACACTTTGATCATCAGATGATCCATGAGTATGATCTTTTTACTTAAAGAAGTATTGTTTTTGGTTTTATTTAAATTTTTTTAAACTAAAAAGCACCCCCTATTATAATAGTAACCATCATAGTTATTATTAGATCCAAAAATTGGTACTAGAGGAGGTTATACTGTTCATACTTTCTATGTTTTTACTTTCCTTATCAACTACAAGTTGATTAAGTTTTGATATAAACTGTTTGTTTATAAACCTTGTTAGAATAACATGTATTTGTAAAGAGAAGTTTATATTGTTTTTAAGATGGTATGATTAAATGTTAGAACCCCTGAAAATATTGTTCTAAGAATACCATACATCGATGGGGCTGATTATGAATACTAGAAAGACCGAATGAAGACTTTTGTGATTAATACTAGAGTTAACAATTTTTCATGCTTATTGGTAATTAAAAGAGGCCTGATAAGGATGTTACAACCTTTAAAAATCAAGATATGTTGTAATATCAAATCAATTATAGTGAAAAGAATAATTTATTATTCTCCATGACCATAAGTATTTATAATAAGATTCCATTTTTTAAATCATCTAACAGTATTTGGAAAAATTTATAAGTCACACATTTTGGTACTTAAAAGGTTATTGAAACAATATGAGCAATTATTTTTATAGATTATCAATCCTTCACTTTTATACCTGGTGAAACAGTTTTTCAAGATGCGCCCAAGGTTTTTGACTATCATCAATAGTTTACAATATCTTGTATATAAAGTTATCGGTGATAAAATTTTTGTTGAAAAGATTATATAAATAATTCCCAATGAGTGAGAATCCAAAATAAATATTGTGGATGATCAAAGGAAGATTATTAATATTACTTTATATGATCTTATTTAAACCTTCATGTAATAAAAGGGAATATTAAAAATAGATGTTAAAAAAGATAAAAAGAAAAATGGTGTAGTTGGTTTTTCTATAACATCTACTATACCTTCTAAAGTTTAGTCAGTAGAGAAAGTTGTGAATTATACAAAAAAGAAGAAAGTTTTTGTTTAGTCAAATTCTTGTAAAATAAAAAATTCTGAGAATGAGTTGGAGAAATATTTCTATTACAATTAACAAGTTAGTTGGAGTAAAGGTTTCTCAATAAAGATATAAAAATATTCATAAGGATAAAAATGAAAAAAGTACTCTGAGGTTACTTATTATGAATGTAATAAGGAATGAAATATTAGACCTGATTATCCAAAGATGAAAAAGAAAGATAGTAAGGAAATAAATTCAGATAGAAATTCCAAGAAATATTATAATTATAAAGGACAAAAAAGTTTTAATGCCTCTAAAACTTTGAGTTCCAGGGGTGTAGATTCTTTTAAAAATTCTCCTGATAATGAAAGTTCCAAATAGAGGAACATTGGACTCTTTTCAAAAGTACCTAAGTTAAATCAATGTATAAAGGAAAAGGTACACATAGATGAATGTATTAATAATATGTATTTAAATGAAAATTATCCTAAAAGTGACAATGAGAAAAATTCTACATCTTTTGAAGGAATAATCATCCTCAACCAATGAATATAATAATCTACCTAGTTATGATAAATTTTCAAGGTTGAAAAAAATTTTATAAAATGAAAATTGTATGATTTGTAAAAAACTTGATAAATCCAAAGAAAAACATTCTATTGTATATTCAATAATTACTCTTTTGACAACTAAAATATCTAAAATATCTAAATATCTTGATAGGAATAATTTTTAAAAAGAATTTATTTCAAAAGATCATGAAAAATTTATTTCTGAGAAAACTACTTTACAAAATAATTTTAAAAAACTTAGTTCCAATAATATTACTAATTAGGATAATAATTTATTTGTAAATATATAGTTTGAGAATTATATCTTAAAAATATTTTATCCATGTTCACCACTATTAAGGAAAACATTGATAACATGTACAAGAAAATTAGACCTTATAGTGATAATATTAGAATGAGTTTTACTAATAACAAAAATGTTTTAAGTAATAATTACTTTGTTCCTAAAAGTGTACTTTTTTCACTAACTCCCAATGTGGTGGCTATTGGAAGAAAAAATTTTCTTTAAATAAAGAACAATATATTATTTTTCACAAATATTACTTATCAAAACAAATGAAATTTACCCAAATTAATAACATTGGAACGATTTGGTTACCCAAAATATTATTTTCTAATAATACCAGACCCAAGAAGGTTTGGGTTATGAAAAACTAATATTTTTATTTTCAGGAAAAGAGATAAAGTACAAAAAAAATATTTGGTACATGGATAGTGGATATTCTAGGCACATGACTGGAAATAAATACAACTTCAAGAAGACCATTAAGATGAAATGTGGAAAAGTAAATTTTGGTGATAATGATCATGGATAGATTATTGGTATAGTTAATATTGTACTTCTTGGAAAGTATCTTATTTCAAATGTTTAATTTGTTATTAGACTTAAGAAAAAGCTCATAAGAATAAGTCAATTATGTGATGATGGTTATATTTTAAACTTTAGGAATGATAAATATACTATACATAGTTCAAATGATGGATTCATTATTTGTTCCAATAAATATGAGAATGTTTACACCTTAAACATAGAAGAACTTAAGATCTAAGAATTACCCTACCTTAGTGCAATTGAAGAATAATCCTGGTTTTGGAATGTAAGGTTAGGACATTGTAACCTTTGAAATTTAGATAAATTGACTAGGAGAGGACTTGTTAAGGATATACCCAGACTCAGGTTTGATACTTCAAAAGTCTATGACCCTTGTCAATTTGGTAAGAAAAACATGTCAAGTTTTAAATCTATTAGTGATGTATCAACTTCTAATTCTTTATAGTTAGTGCACATGGAATTATTTGGTCCTACACAAACTGGTATTACTGGTGGAAAATACTATTTATATGTATTAGTTGATGATTACACTAGATACACGTGGGTCTATTTTCTTACAGAAAACCCAAAGCCTTTAATTATTTTAAAAATTTGGTATCGAGAGTCAAAAATGAAAAAAAACTCTCCTAGATAACTATTCATAGTGATTATGGTAGAGAATTTGAAAATATTGATTATGATTTTTTTGTAATAAAGGTATTGAAGATAAATTTTCAGCACCTATAACTTCACAACTAAATGGTGTAGTTGAAATAATAAATAGAATTATTCAAGAAATAAATATTACCATGCTGAGTGAATACTAAATTTCGAAACATATTTAGGCTGATTTGTTTGTACTTCCTATTATACCAAAAAGCAAGTTTTAATTAAACCTTTTATTAATAAAACCCCTCATATGTTGTGGAGAGGAATAAAACCAAAAGTTTCTTACTTCAAAGTTTTTGGTTTCAAAGTATTCATTCTGAATACTAAAGATAAATTACATAAATTTTCACCAAAATTTGATGAAGGAATATGTTTATGTTATTCTGCTACTTCTAAGAGTTATTGAGTTTTTAATAAAAAACAAGTACTATTAAGGAAATAGTGCATGTTAAATTTTATGAAACCAATCATTTTTCTTTTAAACAATCCCAACCATCATATTAAAATGTTATTTATAAAAATAATTTTCAACCTATAGTAAAAAATAATTATCATAAGGAAATAACTCGACAATATGTTTCTGAATATTTTTGATAGGAATATTTTCAACCTATTATTGAAGAAAAAACTTTTAAAAACCCAAGAAGTTAGTTGTTTCTTAAGAATCATCCTAGTGATAATATCATTGGTGATGTAGATAAAAAAGTTAGGACTTAAAGTTACTTAATAAATGGAACTGAACATATAGATTTTTTATCTCATTTTGAACCTAATAATCCTAATGAGGTTTTTGGTGATGAATATTAGATTAAGTCTATGAAAGATAAACTTAATGATTTTGAAAGGAAAAAAGTTTGGAATTTAGTTGAACAACCTATAGAAACTTCTATAATTGGATTAAAATGTTTATTTTATAATAGACGTGATGGAAATGGAATAATACTTATAAATAAAGCTAGATTTTATTCTAAGGGTTATAACCAATAATAGGGAATAGATAATGAAGAAACTTATGCTCCAGTAGTAAGACTTGAAGCTATTCAAATACTTATAGCCTTTTCAACATTCTTTAATTTCAAACTATTTCAAATGGACATAAAATGTTATTTTCTTAATGGATATGTTTAGGAGGATGTTTATATAGAAAAACACCTATTTTTGATAATACATAACATCCATAATATGGTTATAAACTTACCAAATCATTACATGGAATTAAATAATCATCTATATCTTCATATGATAGGTTAACTGGATTTTTATTACAAAATAATTTTGTTAATGGATCTATAGATCCAACTCCTTTTATAAAATAAGTAAATAAAAACATTATGATTGTAAAAATTTATGTTGATGAAATTATATTTAGTTCAACTAAAAAATCTTTAATAGATTCCTTTGTTGATCTTATGAAGTCTAAGTTTTAAATGAGTATGATGGGTGAGTTAACATACTTTCTAGGTTTTCAAATATAAAAAAAACCAGAAGGTAATTTTATATCTCAACATAAGTAAACAAAATATCTTCTTAAGAAATTTGGATACAACAACACTAACATTATTAGTTCTCCTATTGATACCTCCAATACATTAGGTCTTGATGAGGCTGGGAAACCATTAGATCAAAAAACTTTTAGAGGTATGATTGGAAGCTTACTATACTAACTACCTAGTCGACCAGATTTAATGTTTTCGGTAATCTTATGTGATAGATATTAATCCAATCTAAAAGAATCCCATCTAAAATCTATAAAATTAATTTTTTATCATCTCAACGGAACCATGGATTTAGGAATATTATTTTCTTCTGAAAATATTTTTAAACTAATTTTTTTCCAGATGCCGAATTTGGTGGATTTAGAATGGATATAAAAAATACATATAGAACATGTCATTTATTAGGATATTATTTAGTTTTTTTGGTTATGTAAGAAATAATACTCAGTACTAATTTCCACTGTTGAAGCTAAATTTGTGGCAGCTGGAAGTTGGCGTGATCATGTTTTGTGGACGTAAAACACATTCTATGACTATTTCATGAGTTTTACTAAAACTAAAATACTTTTTGACAACAAAATTTCCATTTCTCTAAGTAAAAACCAATCACATAACTCACATTCTATGAACATAGATATAAGACACAATTTCCTTTGGGATCACACACATAAAAAAGATATAATTTTACAATTCAATAAAACATAAGAAGAAATTGATGACATTTTTTCAAAACCCCTTAGTTCTAATATATTTGAATACATTAAATAGAAGGTTAGACTGATCAATGTTAAGTGATCATTCATATCTACTTATTTTCTACCCATATCCTTATATTTATAAACTCTTATTTATTGGGGGGGGTACATATATTTATATTTTCTATTTTTTTTGAATCTTTTAATTTTTCAAAAGTTTTTATCATAATATCATTTTTGGAATCAGAAATATTTATAAATGTTTTCATAAAATATTTTAATTCAAAATAAGTTTTCATTTTAAAAATATCGTACTTAGTTTTTGTAGTAAAAATATAATAATTACTCTTTCATTTTAAAACTGTTGTAATTAGTTTTCTTTATGAAATATCATAATCATATTTTATTACAAAACTATCGTAAATATTTTTAAATTCAAAAATAATGAAGAACATGTTAATCATACTGATAGAAATTTACACTCCAAAAATACTTTTCCATTATTTAAATTTTTACAATAATTCATTAATTCGGTTTATAATTATTTTTGTTCTTATTATCGTAGATTTTATGAATTTTTTTATTTTTTTTTCAAATTTTATAAAGTATTTATAATTGGATCGATTCTCACTATGATAAATGTTTTTAAAACTTTGAAAGTTCAAATATTATTTTTAAAAACCCTTCTTCAAATAAATATTGTCCATTAGATTAGTTAGGGTTTAATCTTAACCATTTAAAGTGTTTCATAATATGAACCAATGTTTTCCTATGCCTATATAAAGGAGGGAGACCTCCCATCCCACATCGGTTCTCGACTTGATTACTACTAAATCTCACCATCCCTCAAAGTCACCAATCCATTTGTTTTGGGATTTTTCTGATCCCCGGTTCTAGTCTCAATTTGATGGAAATAAAAGAGGATTATGTGAAAAGGTATGTGTATATAGAAAGACTCCCTGAAAGTTATTGGTTTGATAAGTATTATTATTCCCTAAAAAGGATCATCAATTTTCAAGGATGGGAGGAAGTATGTGTACAGAAACCAGATAATAATTTTGATCTATTTTATCCTAAAATTATTAGAGAGTTATAGTCTTCTATTTTGTTTATTAAAGAAGGTGATAATGATTTATTTTCCTTCACTTTGTTTGGTAAGAAATAAAAAATATCTTTTAAAAGAGTTGTATATTTGGTGGAAGTACCTTCTCAAGTATAATCCTTCTTACACTCACAAAAATTACCAGATAGTCTTGGTTATTTTGAAATAATGAAAGTTTAGGATTATTTGTTTCTTTATTATAATAAATTAAAGAAAGTATCACATCTATCACCAAACAATAGATTTGTATTATTGTGAATTCAAGGGTATTTTATACCCAGGAAGGGTGATAGGGATACCCTTAAGGTTTTAGATATTTTTTTGTTAGATTTCTTGATAAATATAAAACAAATAAACCTTGTAAAATTTGTTTTCATTATGGTATAATCCCTCAATAATTCCTAAATTATGTCAAATATTATCATGTTTCCAGATTTTATCAATAATTTTATTGTGAAAGTCATGAAACTTTTCAATGTTAAGAACCAAACATACCCAATGTAAGAGAATATTTTTTTATTGGTGATGATACAATTTATCGAATGAAACTTTTTTTTGATACTAAGTCAAAGAAGTTTATTGATAAGTTTGATGGTATTGTATCAGAGAAACAACCTTACAAGAAGGTTGATGAAGTAAAGAAGAAAATAAAAGTTGATCCACCCATTATAAAGAAGAAAAAAAGACAATTAAAGATGTTGAGTTTGAAAAAATCATATCACATAAGGATCCAATGAAACCTAGAGATGATGAATTTGGGTTAGATAAGGCTGAAGTGTGAGCCTTGAAAATTAATGCTGATGAATAATTGAAAAAAGAAGAGAAGAAAAAGAAACAGAAAAAGAGGTTGGAAGAAGCGAAGATCTATGAATGTTTGTTCAAGGGTGTAGAGGGAGATTCTAAGAATCCAAATCTACCAGTCTCCCATACTGATCAAATCATTACTAATTTCAGACTAGTTTTTGAATAAAATTAATATATTCCATTATTTGTTCTAGATGTGGAAGATAAGGGTAAATAAAAAGTTATTATTGAACAAACTGGAGAATTAGTGACAAAAAAAGGATAATTCTAAAAAAAGGTTAGTAATGGAATTCTCTAAATAATAAGACAAATATAAAAAGAACTTGAGGAAGTTTAAGAAGAAGAGGAAAAATAAAATGAAGAGAAAGAAGAAAAATATGAGGAATAAGAAAAATAAGAGGAATACGAAGAAGAATAAGAGAATGATGAAGAATAACTTGATGATGAAAGAACACAGACGAATGAAGAATCAAAATAGAAGAAATATTCAGAATCATCATCACCATTAGGATTACGTCACAATATGATAATAATGAAAACCTAGAAGGATACGATCAAAATACATATTCAAAAGAGAATGAAAGGTAATAAAAAAGCTGATTAGTATGATCAATAATCATAGATAAAAGTTGCTGAAGATATTCAATTTGATAATAATGTGGACGTTTTTTATGTTTCAGAAGATAAGAAAGGTTCTAAGAAAGGGAAAAATAAAGTTTAAGATAAACCTAATGCCGGATCGTCAAGACCGAAGCCTTCCAAACCTTCTCCAGGTTCGTCTAATTTAGAGGAAATCATTTCACAAAAAGGTTTTGATTTCATTTTAAAATATTTGAGAAGGTTATAAGACACCATTATTTATTTTCCTAATCTTGAGGCAAGATTTCAACTTATTCAGAATAACCATAGTGAAAAATCCTAGTCATTGAATGTTTTAACAGAATCAGTTATCCATATTGAAGTAGAGTTTAAAAAATTGCAATAAAAGTCAAAGACTCATAATAGATCATATAATAAGATAGTTAAATGGCCCAACCAAGTGGATTGTGATATAAGAGAACATGATGAATAATTTCTTGAAGTAAAGAAACTTTTTTTAGAAATAGAATATTTTTTTAGAAATTTATCTTCTAATGAATATGATTGAGTGAAGTTCATGTAATAATTAATATATTAAATAGATAAAAAAATAGATTATGTAAAAGTTTTTAAATAAAAGTTTTATGTTTTGGAGTTGGGTAATAGTAGGCTGCGATCATTTGAAAATGAAGTGATCCTTATGAAGGATGAGAATAAAGAGTTTTTTAAGGTGGTTAAAAGGTTGATGAACCAAGTCATAAAGAAATAAGTCATGGAGGAAAGAATCATGAAGATTGAGAAGGATCTATAGGATTTCCAAAAGATTAAGGATGTTGTGAAAAATACCATGAAGAATTATTGAACACTTTTACATTTTAACTCTCATTGTAATATTTTCAAACATTTGAATGCTTGTTAAAAGTGAATTAATTTTCATTAAAATATTTTATGTATGAATGTTTTCAAATAATTTTGGATTAATGTTATTTATATTATTTCTTGAATGATTAGTTAGGTTATAAATATTTTTTTATGGTGCTCTTCTAACATTTCAGGAAACTAGGGATACTTTCCAATTATTTTTTAAAATCACAATGAGGGAGAAACTTTGAGAAATAATTATAAGTAGATTTTTTAAAGGGGATTATTCTAAAAAGGGAAGATACTATTATAAGGGGGATAAGTATTCTTTAAGTGGGGAATGTTATAATACTTTTCATAATCATGCAAAAGAGTTACAAACTCAAGGGGAGTTATTATATTTCTCTTCAAAGTTATTAATAGGTAAAAGTGTTGTAAGTATTCCAAGTCTTTTTTTTTCTTTTAAGTATTGTGGTTTTTTCATTCCAAAAAAGGGGATATTGTTGAGTCATAAGTATTAATTATTACTTTTACATTCCTTGAGTTTTTTAAATCACAAACACTTTCTTAATACTATGTTTACTAACTTTTCATTCACCAAGTATTTTAGTATGTTTTTTTAGAAAACTCTTCTTTTTTACCATAAATAGAAATAGTTATAATTTATTACGAATATAAAATTATCGTTATTAACTACGATCCATAATATAAAAAATATGTCTTATTCATCAGATTGACCTTTATTCTGACTAATAGTTAGAATTTTTTCTTTTCTATCACACTGAAAAAAGTCATGATTATCAGACTAATAATGGTACCGATACATCGGACTGATCCTTATAAAGGTTTATTGTATTGAAAAATGATAAGGAATTCCATCATACTATCCAAATTTTATAATTAAAATAGATAGAATTTGTTTCTATCATAGGTAATACAATTATCATTTTAATGGTGATAAACAAAAATGATGTCATAGTTTTAGTTACAGTTGAGATGGTAGGCGTCAACTGTTCATAGATGTCGAAACTAACTAAAAACTATGACTATTGGATATTTTCCTATAAATATAAAGTCATTTATAGAGTTAGCAAATAATAAATTTTAAAACTCAAGTATTCTGAAGACTTATTAGTGTGAACTAGTCATTCTTATTATTTGTAATTATTTAGAAAATTTTCATTCTAATTAATCCTTGTAGGGTTGTTTCCTTTTGAACATTTGATTTTATATTTTTCATCTAATAATTTTTATGATCAAGTGATTCCATAGGTATAAATATAGTTAATCTGATCCATCAGTTTGAGGGCTTATGAGGCTATGAAGATAGACACCGTTCATCACATCGAGGGATTCTGAGGATATAAAGATAGATCTTATTCTAATCATCATATATTGGGATTTACTGATAAGGAAATACATACTTTACAGTAATCATAAAACTATGGATACCTTTAGTTAGGGGTGATGAATACCTTTACTCTTAAGGTTAAAATAGTGACTTCTTTTAATATAGTTTGTTAGTCATTCTTACTTTTAATATCTGTTGTATTAAT
Source organism: Viscum album (assembly GCA_963277665.1). NCBI lineage: Eukaryota > Viridiplantae > Streptophyta > Magnoliopsida > Santalales > Viscaceae > Viscum > Viscum album. The sequence continues at coordinate 707,105,818 of OY728147.1, read as the reverse complement.
TGTTTTTATAAGTATTTTGTGCTGTTTATCTTGTGATAATATTTTTACAAATCTTTATTATCATTTTTTATTAGTATATCTATGATAATGATTAAAAAATATTCTAATATACTCAAAAAATATGTGATTTCAATTCTTACACTATGATAATCATATGATATATGAGTCCAATCTTTTTACTTAAAGAGGTATTGAGTTTTGTTTTAGTTTAAAGTTTTTAAAATACAATTCACCCCTTTTATAATAGCAACCATATTAGCTAATATTTTTATCCAAAAAAATTGATCTCATATGGGTCATGATTATTAATTTTGACGACTCTTGATTTTTTGGAATCCTTATTACATGTTTTCATGTTTGATGATCTAGGTATTGATGGATATGAATATTCTTATGTTATGCTCATGCACTTTGATTATGTCATCATAATCATCTTATTCTCACTAATTAAATTCAATTGTTAATGCTTCTGTATACCCTTACTAATCATTTTAGATGACCCTTATTATGTTTCATTTTCCACAAGTTATCAAGAATGATATTAAATTAATTATGTCTATAAGGGTTTCATATGGATGATGACCTAATGTGGAATATGAAAAGTTGGGTATAGTGGGAGATGATATTAATCTTTATAAACTCGTTTTTTATGAATCCCTGATGCTAAGAGTTCATCCTAATTATCTAAAATTCTAAACATAAAAGGTCCTTGAGAATGTAAGTGATCCAATATTTCCTTTTGATGTTGCAAGTTTTGGATGGTGAAAATTAAGCCACCTTCATCGATATCAAATCCAGAAATGAAATGTTTATGATTTCAGCACCAGATCTAGAAGTATGGGTTCAAAGCTGCTAGAATTACATTATATAGAATATTTACATCTCATGTAATCTATATATCTACCCATGTTTCTAGTGATTTAGTTTTTGAATCATTATTTATTATATTAAATTAAAATTTTCAAACTATATTAATTTGTAAATATTTATATAACTCATAGTTTGTATTACTAACCTAAAACATATAAGAAAAAAATATTTACACATATTCAAACACATCTCATGAATAAGGTACACTAAACCATTTCATGTAAAGTCTTAGAATCTTTTGAAATAAAAAATCCCCACAAGAGTAAGCATAATGAATTAGGTAGCTAACCCACAGTTATCTATAAAGAGCATAAGCTCCCAAAATAGTGATAAATATAACACAAATTCCTGATATCAATGCTTCAATAATCAAGTGTAACCTCAATTCTATAATAGTTCAAACACCTAATATATATATATATATAATATATATAATATAATAAACCTATAAATTCAATATCATAACTACATAAGAAACCAAAAATCAAGGTATAAGAAAACTAAATCTTATATTGTCATACCTATCTTGTAATGGATGATTTAAAAAATTTAAAGTATAATTTTTTCAAATGAATTAAAGAATACACAACATCCACATCATATAAAAATATTTTATATTTGAATATTAAATAGGGATTTCATATATAAATGAAAATTCATACATTTAACATGAAATATAACAACTATAGACAATCAAAATAATTAAAACCACTTTTTAAATAGTCTAAAGTCATGAAGATTCTGTAAAAACCTAAAGGGCCCATACCAGTGATAGTTTTTTATATTTTTTTGAATTATTTTTATGAAGTCCATATTTTACCACCATGACATGGTTTAATTGTACAAACCATTTTAGATAGTGTCTAGCTTGAAGGGGTTACAACATAATGCATAAAAACATTCCATTTTGGTTCTTTGGTGTGACTAAGAACCATATAAAGTTAACATTCACCAAGGAATATTTATTCCTCATGGTTGATCTATCCATAACGCAGAGGTTTTATAACCATGTCATGATTATGTTTAAAATTAATGCTCTACTTTAAGGTTAAAAAAAATACAATTCTCATTAAAAAAATTCAGTTTCTACTATAAATATTTTAATACTATGATTTGGAAATCAAAAGGCTGTATTGTTTTGGTGAAAACATCATAGACCATCATGTAGTTTTACAAACAAAACCATGGTTCTATAAAAAGCAAAAAATAGTTTTTAAATATATATTCCATCTTATTTATTCATGAAAACACTTGATATGATACAAATTATGGGGTTTTCAGGACATATATATTCCCTTAAGTAGTATAATAATACAAAAAACCCATGAAAAGATCAACTAAGAGTGAAATAAATATGATGAAATAATAAAACCACAAAATAAGGATTCATCACTGTCCATGATTTTTGATCATCATTGAAAATGTGTTTGATTGACCTCCCTTAGAAATAACTAACCATTTCATTCCTTTGATGATATCCACTAGTCACTGGAATCACTGAATGCTTTATTATAACCTCTTCTCTATAACGGTGTGCTAGAACCTCATCTTAGAAGTTAAATGGAGATATGATAAATAGAGATAGTTTCAACCAATATAGAATAATTTATAGTGTCACAAGAAGGAGGCTCATGAATTTCCATTTTATATAACTCCTTTATTAAATGAAGGAGCCTCTTGGAGTTGTAATATTTCATATTTTATGAAACAAAAAACAAACACATTAGATTTCCACCTCATTGATTTAATGACATTTTAAAACCCATTTTAACATTAATTTAATATACACATCATCATATGATGGGTATTAAGATAAAATAAACATGATAATCAACTCAGATGATTTACCCAAATGATAATATATATCATTCTACTTGAGCCCCATGACATAGAACTAAGATCCATGTAAAAAAAACTATAGAGTGGTGAATTTCATCACATCCTGGCATGTAATTTAGTGTATAATATGTAAATGATATTAAGTGACAACCCACACAATCTATAAATTCGTCTCATGGCAGTGGAAGTATATGGGTATCTCTAATAAATAGATAAATTTATGAATCTTATAGTGTCAGTAAATTTGAATTGTAATGATGTTTTGACTTTACACTAATTGATATGAAGTTGATTTTACTATTTTAAATTGGTTTAAATATTATATATTTCCATGAACTAAAATAACACAAATTTCTAATGATGTAATAAGAGTTCCTTTTAGTTTAGTTGTATTTGAGTATAATTTTAGTGTAGGTGGTTGGGTTATCAATGATTACCATGCACAACTAACCCTAGACATGGATGAAACTCTTATAGTCACAAGGGATCATTTATATTCACAATATTAATGGTAAGAAATTATTAATGAATTCAATTATAATAATATTATTTCATGATGTTATGTCCCACTAAGGACACATCAATATCAGATGATTGATTTTAACGTATAAGATAATGTAATATTTTATTATCTGTATAATAATTTTTTATTAATAATTTTTTTATTATAAGTATTATTTTACATAAAAATAAAATTTTTTGATTTTCATATGATGGTTTTTGTTGGGTGTATAATGTATTTTTTTATGAAGTATAGATTTTTTATTGTAAATATTTTTTAATATAAAAAATCTTGTAATTTAATTTTTTTAAGATATATTTTTTAATGTATGTATAATATAATTTTTTATAAAATGTATATATTTTTTATTATGATTTTTTTAAATAAAAAATAATTTGCTATGGTTTTTTATAATGTATCTTTTTAATAGCTGTATAATGTAGTTTTTTATGAAATAATTATTATTTTTTGACTGTAATTATTTTTTCTCAAGGAAATAAGTTTTTATAATGTAATTGTTTAATGAAACACACACACACACACATATACAATTATAATAAATTTTTTATTATAAATATTATATAAATGAGTAATTTAAAATATAATAAATAATTATATATATATTTTAATAATAAATAAAGGCTTGATTGGCCCATGAATGCTACTCGACTCGACCCGAACAGTTCATTGAAGCCTAAGATTCGGGAGGTCAGATTCAACTGAGTCATATTTAGATTATTATTGATGGTTTTTGGCATAGTGGAAGCATGCATAGGTGAGTGATATAATAATTTTTTTTAATAATAGTTTCTCAAAACCAAGAGAGAGGATCTTGCACGTCAAATTTATTATCAATTTATTTAATATTTGAAAAAATAAATACCTAGGATTAGGAAATGTATTCCTTGTTGAATGGTGATCATCCAAAAAGACCTTTTCATATTAACTTCATTGTGTTGAAATTATCCAAGGATAGGATATCTCTATCAGTGATCCACATGCAGTCCTATGATCTCTGAGCAACACCACTTGATATTTGGGTTCTAGCACGATAAGTCGAATGTATTACATTGTTCATTCTTGACCACTCATTCTTCGGTCTTAAATAAATCTCTCTTACACTTCTTGTTCTTGATAGGGAGAGAGGAGGAGTAGTTGAGATAGAATTCGTTTTGGGCAAAAATTCTATATTCTCAATTTCGGATGCTCTACACAATAGACATAACTGTCTATTTATTGAGTTAGGATTTAAGTTAAAATATTAATTAATTCCATACAAACCATAAAATAACATTTATTATCATTAATAAATCCCTTGTACCATATTAAAAATTGTATAATTTTTTTTTCATGCACCAACTTGTACAATAATAAATATTATGTAACGGTCTTGTTAATTAATATTCATCACCAGACTTGGTCTTGGTCCATTCAAACTTCTCTAGAATATATTGAATAATAAAATAAATATTATATTCACAATCTAGTGATTAAATATTTATTAAAATATTCAATAAATAAATAAATATTTTATTCACAATCCAGTGAATACTTATTTACTTAATTTATGAAATCAATATAACTTGAATAAAATTAATTCCTAAACTTGAGAATAATATTTATTCCATTAATTAAACTTAAATAGAATTTAATCAAGATCAACAGAAATACTTAGTGTGTGACCCACTCAGATTCTTTCTTGTTGGAATTACATAGTCTTTTTTAAAGTCCAAAAATTAATGTCTTGTAATGGGTTAAGGAACCCAAGAGAAGAAACTTAATGTCACAATGTCAACAACCACATATGAACACTCACTATGTAATATAACCCCTTTCTCACAATAAATCATCAAGAAGGTTGCACATCTGTGTCACCAACCTATATGATCAATATTTCTTTCTTTGTATATTTGAAATAAACATGTCATTACACCATAGACATGGAATTTAATGTGACAATTATATTCCAATAAAAGGGTCGAGATATCAGATTACATAAAGATAGAAGGGACAAATCCTTCATTGACTTATTCATTAATGGCATTTCACTCATGACGTACCTAGCATATCCAAATTTTCCATGAAAAATTATCATCATGGTTAATTAAATACATCTAAGTATACAAGTTTTAAATTCATTTATAATAATATTAAAGCTTAAGGACCATCACACACGCTCATAGATAGAAATATTTGATAACACCAAAACATGCAAAATTTATAATAGAAGGTCTGTTATCATAATCTCCCATCTTAAAGACTACCAAGTGCAAACTTCATGAGAATAATCCTCATATACTACTCATAAATAGTAGTCTATGTACTACGTGTCCCATATTAATATGTTATCCAACTGTAGAACATTATTTGAGAATATCATCATAGAACATCAAGGTTCTCACCATAGTAGGAAACTGCTATGACCTTATCAATGCGATGATGCTCTAGAAAATTATTTCTTTAGGGTCATGCAGAATAAAAAATAATATGCAATAAGAAGTTTTATTAATATTCAATACATAAAATATTCATGTAATCAAAGTACAAATAGATGGTCCTAGGAAAAAACTCCAAGAAACTCCCACTTGTATTAGATCAAATAGACTACAAACTTCAGTCCACTAGACTTCACATGATAGTCATGTTTTTGATGATTTATGGATTTAGTTAAGGGCCTGCCACATTGTCTTCCATGGAAATACTACTCACTGCAACTTCACCTCTCTGAGAAAAATAACTCAAGAGATGACACTTCCAAAGTATGTTCTTTGTCCACTGATGTGACCTTGGATCTTTTGTAAGATCCACCACTACAATATTATCATAATAGAGTGTGATAGGATCTTTACTTATAGGTACCACATCAAGATCTTGGAAAAAGTTGTGCATCCATAATACTTATTTAGATACCTCAAAAGCTATAATATACTTAGAATCTACTATAGAATTTGTAACCATAGCCTTCCTTGATCTCTTCCAGCTCATAACACCTCAATTAAAAGTGAATATATATCCCATTTGTGACATCATGTCATCTTGAATAGTTTAGAAACTAGAACATGCATATCCTATGATGACTAGTTTCTCATCTCCTCCATAAACCATGAATATATCCTTAGTATTCCTTAAATACTTAAGGATAGTCTTGACTTCCATCCAATGCCATTCACCTGGATCATCTTGATATCTTACTACCACAATTAATGAATAATAAATATCTAGCCTAGTACATAGCATAACATACATGACTGAACCAACCAATGATGCATATGGAATACTTGTAATTCTGTTTCTTCCCTCATGTGTTTGAGGACACATTTTCCTACAAAAATTAATTCCATGTGACACTAGAAACAATACCCTCTTGGATTGTTCTATAATGAATCTCTTCAGTATCTTTTCAATGTATGTACTTTGACTTAGGCTGATCAACCTATTGGATCTATCATGATGGATCTTGATCCCAAGAATATATTCTACCTCACCCAAGTCCTTCATAGTGAAAAATTTATTCAACCAGGACTTAACATACTATAAGACTGATATATCATTTCCAATGAGTAATATATCATCAACATATACTATTAAGAAAATTACTGCACTTCCACTAATAAATTTATAGACACATGTCTCATATTCATTATTTATGAATCCAAATTCCATTATGGACTCATCAAAACAAATGTTCCATGACTTGGATGCTTGATTTAATCCATAAATGGATATTTAAAACTTTAATACCTTGTTGGCATCCTTTGGAGTTATAAACCCTTTGGACTGTGTTATATAGAAATATTCTTGAAGGTTCCTATTAAGGATGGATCTTTTTACATCCAATTTAAAAATCTCATAATCATAGAAATATGCAATGGAAAGTAGGATTCTAATGGATTTCATCATTTCAACCAGTGAAAAGGTTTCATCATAGTCGATATCTTGATCCTGTTTAAAACCTTTTGCAACCAGTTGTTCCTTATAGGTAATGAATTTTCCTTACATTTCTGGTTTCTTCTTGAATACCCATTTTCAACCTATGGGATTTATATATACTTTAGGGTCTACCAAAATCTAGACTTGGTTTTGGTACATGGAATACATTTCAGAATTCATGGGTTCTTTCCACTTAGAAACATCTGTGCCACTTACTATGCCCTTGTAGGTTATAGGATCATTATTATCAACTAATAACAAGTCACCATACTCAATTATTAGAAAACCATACCATTCTAGTTATCAAACCTCTCTAGTACTCTTACACTATAATTGTGTTTCTGGAACAATTTATTCTTCCACAGGGTTTTGGGGAATTTTTTCCTTTGTCAAATCTTGTGTATATTGAGTCTAGACTTCATCAATGTCTATATCAGTCCCACTATCTCTTTTAAAGATAATATCCTCCTCAATAATTATGGTATTTATATCAACCAAAACCATTTTTTCTGAAGGATTATATAGATAATATCCCTTTGTTTCTTTAGAATATTCTATAAAGATCCAATTTGTTCTTCAGGGTGTAAGATTATTACCTAAATATTACTTAACAAATGCTTCACAACCCCACACATGTAAGTAAGACAACATGGGTTTATTTTTATTCCATAATTAGTATAGTATACCATCTGTTTCTTTAGTTGTCACACATTATAGTATGGATGCTGCTGTTTGTAATACATATCCCCAAAAGGATAATGGAATACTCACATGAATCATCATTGATCTCACCATGTCCAACAACTTGTGGTTCCTTCTTTTACTTACAGAATTCCACTGATATGTATAAGGAGGAGTGATTTGAGATAAAATCCCAAACCCCCATAGATAATCAATGAAGACTTGATTATGATATTCTCCACCATGGTTTGAGTGAAGTTTCTTAATATTCTTACCAAGTTGGTTCTAAACTTCATTCTTTAATTCCTTGAATTTTTTAAAAGAATATTACTTATAACTCATTAAGTATACATATCCATGTATACTAAAATAATCAGTTAATGTTATGAAGTATGATTACCCACCCCTTTCTTTAAGAGGAAATGGTTCACACACATTAGTATGAACTAATTCAAGAAGGTTTTTAGTCCTTTCATCTTTCCCACTAAATATAGACTTGTTCATTTTTTCTTATAAACATGCGTGACATACACTATGAGGTTTTACTTCAAAAATAATCTAAATATCCATCTTGATGTAATTTAGTTATACACTTTTCATTTACATTACCTAGCCAGTGATACCAAATTTGGGTGCGGTATGAGTCATGTGAAGTAACTTTGTTATCGATCTCCATTATTTGGTTCATGAAATATAATACATAATGCCTATTATTTAAATATGACTTACAATAAATTTTTTTATCTTTATAAAATAAGAAACATTTATTCCCAACTTATAAAATAAATCCATTTATATCAAAGTCTGGATACATAAATAATTTTCTTTGTAACTGAAGGCACATAAGAACAAAACTTTAAATCCAATTTCATTTTGATTTGAAACGTGAGGTGGTATTCCTTGATAGCTACAATAGAAATTTTAACTCCATTATCTACTTGAAGATCTTACTCTCCTTAGTCAATCTTTCTGAATCAACTTTGTTCCTGTATTTGAATACATATGTGAGCACCACAAGTTGTATCAAATACCCAATTTATTGAAATAGATAAATTGCACTCGATAAAAAATTCACCTAAATATTCCCCTAGATTCTTTGGATGGGTGAAGTTTTTCTTATAGTGAACCTTCTTGCCACATGAGAAATAGACAAAATACTATTCCCTTTCTTTCCACTTGATCTTACTTTTTTGGAAGGTTGTGAAGAATCTTTGGGATTTAATCTCTTCACTTTCCTTTTCTGTCTGTTCACCATTAGTATGGAATGTTTTTCATGATTCATATCCTTATCTACTTATAGAATAAGAGTAAGAAGATTTGGTAGAGTCTTCTCAATGTTGTTTATATTAAAATTCACAACAAAGCAGGATAATCTCTAAGGGAGTAATGAAAAAATGAGGCTGGTGCCCAGTTATTCAGAGAGTTTAAACCCTAGAACCTTTAACCGCTAAATATATCTAATGATCTAGAATAAATGAGGCCTAAATGGGGAGCCCTCTCTATGATTTCTCTGAAAGATCACCGTGGAAATCTCAAACCGTTTTTGTCTATCTCTCCCCTGGAAAATACCCCAGAGGTTCTGAAGTATGATATACACATCCATGATTTATTGAGACTTCATTAGTTAACTAGACATTAATGAAAGCATAAAAAATTGAACGTTGACCACATCACTAATTTTTTTCATAGATAAGGAACTCTTCATCACTCGCCTCTTTAGTAGGAAGACCGGGCATTGAGGATTTTAACATGTAATTTTTTTGTTCATGGTAGAACAACACAAAGGTGCCTAAACCACTCCTAGAAGTTACTGCCAGTTAAGAGGTTATCTTTCTCCAATATTGATCGTAGTGATAATGTAGATGATGAACTTCCCATTATATTCTAAAATTAGAAAGAGCATATTATTATTACTTTTAATGATTGATAAATAAGTGAGATATAATAAATTAAATGTTTTTATTTATTTAGTTATTAAATATTCCACTATTTTATCAAGTATCAATAGCCCTCACCATTGAAATAAAAATGTCTAGTTTATTTAATTTTTGAGTGGAAAGGATCCCCATTAATTTTATTAATGATTCAGACTTTGGCCATGAAAACCACAATAAAGTAATTTGGTAAGTGGTCTTACCAACTGTAGACTTAAAACTCCTTGGTCCATTGAGTGAATTACACTATCCTAAAATCCTGACTTGGATTTCCTCAACACTTTCCTCCAAATTTGTATTGAATAGACTTTGTCCATTAAACTCAACATAGTTTCGGTTAAGTCAACCCAAAGCTCTCATGATAAATCCTGGATAAAAGTAGGTGTCCAAACTTTGTCCATGTACTACACTTAGTTCTATGGTTTCAAGTCCAATCATATAATGGAAGGCTTATTCTGACTTAATATTTAATTGAAGTATTTTAATTTATTATGTATAAATTTTATCTTGTTTTATCCTTAAAATTATTGTTAATATTAAGTGGATTTTTCTTAATTAATTAACCAGGTTAGATAAAAAATTTATGCATAACTCATTTATTTAATTTTTATCTTTTCACATTAATTCATTTAGTTATGTGATCGCGACCTTGCATCCATAAATTAAATAATTACATAGATAGAAATAACTAATTAATTAAATGAACCATTTATGATCTTTATCTAATAATTAATTTAATGCGAGGACAATAAATAAACCTTTGACCTAGGGGATATAACTTCTATTTCTGGTCTTGACATGAGTTACATCAATGCACCTATCCACCTATGTATCACCTAGGTTGAAATAATTCTATCTTGAATATCCTCCACACACTTTGAGATGCTCCATTAATTACAAAAAATTATTACTCACATGCAGGTGAGGGGAACCAGAGGATTTGTTAAATGGGATTACATAAATATCTTTGGACACATAGGTCCTATATAATATCAGAAGAATGTATGAATAATAAAACATCATTTAATTTAATATTAAATAAATATAAGATCATAAAATATATTAAATTAAAACATCAAACACATATATAGGTCTTGTCCAAGCTCATGAATGGTCAAACATGCAACAAATATTCAAAAGTAAATGGCTAACATTCATTTATTTATACATTTTTTACTATTTAAGATAAACATGCTTGCATTAATTAATTAATTAATAAACTCCCTTTCATCTAAATGATAATACGATCTTATTTTGAGATACCCATCATTAAAGGAATTCATGAAAAATAAACAGAAAAACCAATAATGACATATTAATTACAATAAATTAATTGAGAATTTAAAATTCATTAAAACCATTATTAAATTTTCAAACACACAACGATGCGATATTCAATAAAATAAGGATTTAATGCCAAAATTTAAAATTTAATATATTTTTAATTTTTTCCATTAATGGGAGACTATATTGCATGTACATATAGATAAACTCAATGTACTTTGGTTTTTATATATCCATGTCACATACCTGGGGCTTCAATATGTTGATTCAACCTGACTACATGGTGTGTACATGCCAATTACACACCCTATATCCACTTTCCTTATGCTAGGTTGTCCTGATAAACATGTGGTGTGAAGTAAAAGCACTATATGTAATCAATTTCTCAGTGCATCTAGATAAAATGTGCATGGGTATGCGACATGTGCTTCTAACATGCACCGTATATCCTAGTTTTCCCAACCAATGATTTGGAACTTCTTAATGGCATCTTCAGTTATTCTTTATTTGTTCTTAGACCTTTAATAAATTGAAAAACTAAAGAAACATGATTAAAATGTCAATAACATGTTAATTTAAATATGATTAAAGAACAAAAAACATGAAATGGAAATCCAACCACAACTATTCATAGATCAACAATCAAAAAAATAATTATAAATTTAAATGTAGTTGTTCTGTTAGCACTTGATGGTTCTGGGTATAGTGGAAGCGTGCAAAGGCGGGTAATATATTAAAATTTTATGAAATAATATTTTCCCGAAACCAAGAGTGTGGATCTTGTACATAAAATTTATAATTAATTTATTCAATATTTTAATAAATAAATACCTAGGCTTACAAATTTTCTTCATTGGTGACTAGTAATTTTCCAAAAAGACCCTTTCAGATTACCTTCATTGTGCTGTAAGGATCCAAGGATAGAACCCCTTTAGTGGTGATCCACATGTCCTCCTATGATATCCGAGCAACACCACTCAATCTCCAGGTGTTAGCACGAAAAATCAAATGTTTTGTGTTGTTCATTCTTGATCACTCATGCTTCGGACTTGAAGAAATATCTCTTTCACTTATCTTTCTTGAGAGGGAGAGAGAAGGAGGAGTTGAGAGATAATTTGTTGTGCGCACCAATTTTCTATTATCAATTTTGGATGCTTAACACAATAGACATAACCTTATATTTATAAATCTAGTATTTGAGTTAAAATATTATTTAATCTAATACCAACCATTAAATAAAATTTATTCCCTTTAATAAATCCCATGCTACATAATAATAATTATATAATTATTATTTTTTGGCCTATTCCAACTTGCGCAATAACAAATATTATGTAATAGTATTGTTAATTAATATTTTTCACCAAAATCTATCTTGGTCCGTTCAAACTCTTATAGCATTTATTGAATAACCGAATAAACATTTTATTCATAAATAAATATTTTGTTCACAATATAGCGAATACATATTTTTTAAAATATTAAATAAATAAAATAAATATTTTATTCACAAGACGAAAAATAAATATTTATTTAATTTATGAGATCAATATAAATTGAATAAAATTATTCATATAACTTGAGAATAATATTTATTCTATTAATTAAACTCAAATAAATATTAATTGAGATCAAAATAAACACTTAGTGTGTGACCCTCTAGGATTCTTTCTCGTTGTCATTAGACGATCTTGCTTAAAGTCCAAGATTATTGTCTAGAAATAGGTCAAGGAACCCAAGATAAAGAACTTAATATTACAACATTGACAACCACATATGAATGCTCATTATGTAATATAATCATATTTTAACAATATCTCATCAATCAGGTTTCAGATCTATGTCACCAACCTATATGCTCTATATTTCTTTCTTTGACTATCTAAAATAAACATATCGTTACACCATGGTCATGAAATTTAATGCGATGGTTCTATTCCAGTAAAAGGGATGAGATATTAGATTCCATAAATATTGAAGGGAAAAATCCTTCCCCGACTTATTCATTAATGACATGTCACTTGTGACACACCCAACGTATCCAAATTCACCACAGACTATTATCATCATAGTTTACAAAATAAATCTAAGTAAATGAGTTGTGACATGCATTAATAATAATTTTAAATTCTAAGGACCATCATACATGCTTGTAGATAGGAATATTCAATGATTCCAAAACATGCAGAATTCCTATTGGTGAGTATTTTGTCATAATATCCTATCTTGGAGATTACTAAGTGCGTACTTCATGAGAAGAATCCTCATATGCTTAGGAGTACTCATACCTGACAGTATATGTACTATGTGTCCCATAATAGTATGTTGTCCAACCACAAAACATTATTTGAGAATATCATCATAGCACATCAAGGTTATCATCATAGCGTAGAACTTATATGAACTTATCAATGTGTCGTATACTCTATGAAATTATTATATTAGATTCATGCAGAACAACAAACCATATGTAATAAGTTCCTGAAAATTAATTTTTTATTATTATGATAGACCCCATTTGGATGGGTAAGGGGAACCCAACAGACTTCAAATACATAAAGACAATCAAGCCCCATAGTCCAATGTTCCAAAGACAAAAACAAACCAATTCAAAACTACAAAGAAGGACCCCTCCCCAACATAAAATCATTAAGACGAGATTCCAACTTCTCATCGTTGTTCGTCTAGTATGTAATAAGTAGTTTTATAAATATTCAATACATTAAATACTAATGTAATAAAAGTACAAATAGTTGATGCTAAGTTACTAACTCCAACAATTACATCTTATAAATTTCATATCACGCATAAATGGAGTTATGCTAGGTACAATATAAGATCTTGTTTTTTTAAAAAAATCTATTACATATTTTATCTTATAAATTCAATAATAAATATAAATTATGATTTATATATATTAGGTGTTAGGATTTCATTGAAATTGAGATCCCTCTTGAATATTGATCAATGAATAGTGGGACTTTGGGTTGGATTACACCATTCTGGGAACTTTAGTTCTATCTAAAAAGTAATTAGTTGGATACCTTTAATACCATACTTGATCTTTAGTAATATTTCAGTTTCATGGGTTTCAATAACTTTACATGAAATTGATTTATATAAATTATATATGAGATACATTTTGATATATATGATTATAGTTAAATTTTATTTTCAATTAGTAACATAAATCATTATTTGTATAAAGTGTTATACATTAATATCATTGGAATATATTAATTTGGTTAAAGATATAATATATAAAATTAAATTATTAGAATAATTAATATATGTTGGAAATACATGATATGATATGGTGAGATCAAACTAATATCCCTTTAAAAATACCAATTTTCATATTCCTTCAAAGGGAAAGATATGTAAACACATATTGTTCAATAAGGATAACCCTAATAGTTAGGTTCTTGTGAAATATCCTATGTAAGGCATAAAATATATGGATAACCATCGAATCTAGTAACCATTTCCTATTATGATCACTCTGTTACACATAGTTGGGTAACCTTAAATGTTAGGTAACCATAATAATATAGTTAGGATAATATATATGATGGATTTAGAAAAGGAGTTATCCAATAAACTATCCAATATTTATATATGATTTGAATAATATAACAACCTATCTAAATAATTATTTAGTGTGATAAAAACTAAAAATAAACCTATGCATAGTGAAATATGGACCTTTTCATATGAGAAGATAATGAAAACATGGGTTTATTATTTCCATAGGAGAAATAAATCTCTTTATTAAATATATAAAAAACATATTAAATATTCAATAAAAGTGTTTATTATAGATATTATGACATCTTCATAACACTTTTCTTTGAGATAAATATTATAAAAATAGAATATTAATGGAAATAATTTATTAGAGTAGTATTAAAACTTTAGAATTGTTCTTAATCAATAAGAAAAAATTTATGTATTGGAGAAACCTCTTATTGAACAACAAATTAGTAAAACTATTATACAATCTAATTTAAATGATTATTAAAAGAATAAGAAGGATTTATTGGATATTTACACTCCCATGTTGGTTTCCATGGAACTAATATTTCAAAATAAAAACAATAATATGGATTATTACAAAAATATGGATAACCTTAAGAGGAACTATCAGGTGTAGAAAATTCATGAGATGTACGAGGTTTCATGTGAACTATTTAGATGTCAAATAACTAAAGGAAATTTATTCATTGTATATGTGCTCAATATTATTTTTCCTAAGAATTATTTAGAGAGGATGAGGTATCCTCTCAATATTTACTTTTCTATCAATTTAATTCTATAATCATTATGGGATATGGTTTTGATAATTTATTATAAACTATAACTTGAAAGAGTTAAAAATATCCTCACCAGATATCCTCAATATACTAAGTATAACTGAGTTGGACATGGGTATTTTAGATAAATAACTAAAATGATTATATAAATGGATAATGGTAAAGTAAAATGGAAAAATAAAACTAATGGAGGTTAATATAGAAAGTTTAATAAATTGAAACCTAAAGTGTAACATCACAAAGGATAAAATAGTTTACTAGTCTTGGATGAGCAGATATATACATACATTACACTTGGAAAACATAAGATAAAACATAAATATATTTTAAGAACATGATTATACCTTCCATTATATCATTATAAATTACACATAGTTATCCTCTCAGTTTCATGGGGAAAGGAAAAAAATAAGGGTGAGCTTAGATGATCAATAAGGACTAGAATAAAATGGAATTGTACATAACATAAACATTGAATAATTGATATAGAATGAATAAATGAATAAAATGAATATATAATCAACTAAAACTAAGGTCATACTATATCCATGAAAATAAATGAAATCATGGAAAACAAAAATCATTGATATCATACTGATGTAATGCATAATTTTAGAGATAAAAAACTTACTATCAAGGCCTTATTTCATGACACTTTTCTATATTGGAAATAAGAATACAGTAAAACCCAAACTTTTTTATCTCATGATACATGTCAATCCATCTAGGGGATATATAATATCATCCATCACTTATCAATTTTTTATGTCCAATGCATTCACTATATGATTCATCAAGAAATTCCATTCCATTCCTTTATAAACCACTTTATGAATAAAACTATTCATATGTATATGGAGAAATACAGTTATAAAATACTTCCCTATTCAATAGGATAATTTGTATATATAGGATAACATTATTTAATCAACTTAGATGAAAGAGGGTGTCATAAAATTAAAATGAAGTACCCTTAACAAACAATTACGGTGGAGGGGATATTTGATATATGTTAGGTTATCCATAAAATATAGTAATTGGATTCAATTTATTGAATTGGTATGAGATCATGGAAATGGTAGTAAAAAAAATCCTTCATCATGGTTCATTAAGATCATGTGAATATTCCAAAACATATCCCTTGAGAGTGTCTCACTAGATATATAGTATTACGATCGCTCATTATGCATTAGGGTGATGATTGAGTCAATGACTAACCATCCCATTTCAATTTGATTAACCCTAGATTAATCTACTCCATAAGCACATCCACTTTATAGTATCCATATAGTAATTTATTTTCTAGAAAATTACACACACTTTTACTTTACCAAAACTTATGATGATTTTTCCACCATAAAAATGGTAACTCTTGAATCAAAGGAATATGAGAGAGGGATAAAAATATACACTTTTAAATCACTTAAATTCATTATTAACATGGAAAAAATTCTTCCATGTTAATGAATGTACTAAAAATAATAATATAAGTGATGATTATAACTTAATTTGGAAGGATTGGAAATTGTGATGAAAAAACCCACATATGGATTGGGTAGAAATTAAATAATTACCTATTAGAAGAAAGGGATTGAAATTAATACCAAAATACTATAAATAAAATAATTTCATAACCTAACATCTCAAATAGGTAGTCTATACACCATATAAAAAAATAGGTATATACTATAAATTATGTCTCAAGGAGAGAAATTTGAGACGGAAAAACCCTTACCTCTCGTCTAAAATTCCATGAAAATAGTTTAACCTACTCTATCATAAAAAAATACATATTAATAACTTAATTAATAACATTAAACATATAAATTTTCATTCATACTCTTCATAAATGGTCATTCTCTATATGAATTCTTTCGATTTTCTATATTGGAGTTTATAATTTTGATCATTTCTACTAGTTTCATAATAACAATGTTCATATTAATTCTTCTTCCAAAGTAATTTATTATTAGGTTATTAAATATATTTTTAGGGATTATTTATAATAATTTATGATGATTAAAATTCCTTTCATGAGTATTTTAAAACTCATACTTAAAGATAACGTCGATAATAAGAATGTTTTGGTGATTTTTGATGAACGAAGGGTGTTTCGTTAATTGATGAAATCAATATTGACATAATATATCTAGAAATGAAAAAATAATCATTCTAAAATTTATAAAATATTATACTATTAAATAATATCTCATATTCATCCATGATATATATGCATAGTATTGTTCAAGTTGGTGGTTAAACCGACCCAAACATAAACCTACCATGATTAGTGGATGACAATGATATGGTTTATCTACAATATAATTATAACAGGATTATAATGATATTATTTATTGTTTATTATTATGATATATTATAATTATAATAAATTAGAATATGAATTAATGGTCATGAAAACATCACACAATTTTAATAAATGGTTATCCTCATATTACGTTTATTTTAAACGATTAAACTAACAATGATTTTTTGTTCAACACATCATTAATATATTATTAAATTTGTCACAAAAAACCTTAATGATATCATAAAAATTATATTTATCTATTAATATCATCCTTATATCTAACCTTGTGTGTTAGTGAAAGAAAAATAAACACGTTATGTCATGGAGGTGGTAGTCCACACAACACATGAACAACGATTTTTTTTTTCTAAATGGATGAGGTATATCAATAAATAATCATAATACCCTTAATATAGAAACATTATAGTATATAAATGATAATAATTTTATTATAATAGTGTGTATATATTAAATTTTAAAGAATATAATTAATAATAAAGCAAAGTAGTTAATAATACTCTTGTTAGGGACTTGATTTTTCCTTTTAAGTATCCTTGAATTTGAAGGGATTAAAATAAGTATGAGTGAATAAGGTCTTATTTTATTCGTATAGGGTTATAGGTAGAGAAAATTTCATATTTTAAAGGATAAATTCTAATGGTAAGTGTGTCGTGAAGTGGTGAATATGTTTCCCTTTTATAAGTGAGGGTAAGGGTAGTTTTGGGAACAACATTATATTTTTCAATAAATACATAACACCATTCAAGTTTGAATAACTAAAAAATGGAATAAATTTTAGGTAAAATATGTATTTTTAGATATATATCTCAACCATTAAACTATAGTAACGTTTTTCTAAAAATTTTACAACTTTTACACTAGATTAAACTCAATTTACCCCTTTTACTTTTACCTTGGTCGTTAATTTCTAATCAAAGTAATTAATTTTAATGAAAAATATTAATATTGATAATTTTAAATAATATTGTACTTCTAATTTATAATTTGAAAATCATTTTATAAAATAAAATTTCTAAAGGTGTGAAATGTTAATTTTAAAATAAGTATGCTTAATCACGTAAAAAGTATTTTGAAAGAAATAACATTTTTAAGATTTAAATTTATATATAATGTAAAATTATTTAAGTTATTTATTTTAATGACCTAAATTTATTTATTATACAAGATAAAAATTTCACGAGGCTTTAAATCTAAGAAATAACCAAACATCCCTTGAAAATATGTAGTTCAATGAAAATACTGAAAAACAATTTTCATATTAAAGTAACATTTTAATTAGTTATAAAAAGGTTTTCCATAGGTTTTATAAATTCAAATAAAATTATAATTTTTTTTAATTTTATGAACTAAATTCATATTTTATTACTTTAAAGGGTTTAAAAACTTCTATTCCATTATTCTATATCAAAAAGGTTATACAAATTACAAGTTTAATGAAAACCATAATTTTCAAATAAAAATAGACCTTTTTAAAAAATGATTAAAAATTCATGATAATTTAATTTAAATATTATTAATTCAAAAAAGGAATTCGTTTGGTCAATTTAAAACTCTAAAATTCAAATTTTAAATTATATCTTTAATAGAGTCTCTTTAAAGGGTGCATTTGTGAAATAGTTTGTGATATGATATTTACCCATTACAGTAGATCCTGAAGTGTTACATCCACCACAACTTAAATAATTTCATCTAAGAAATTTTGGTATATATAATCTATTTAATAGATGTGGATACTTCTTATTTATAGCTTCTTGAGGCTCCTATGTATCCTCTTCTAATTTTTGATTTATCAAGAGGACTTTCACCAAAAAAGTTGCCCCTTTCTGAAATAATTTATCTCTAGTGTTAAGAATATAGAAATTCTCCTAACTATAAGAAAATTATATATCCAACTCGATTCAATTAGATGAAACAACATTAATTGGATTTGGTTAGTATTTCTTCAGTAATGAAACATGGAAGATATCGTGTACTTTTGAAAGGTTTAGCAGCATACCCAATCGGTAAGCTACAAACCATGTTCTTTCTAATATTTCAAAAGGCTCAATGTACCTAAGGATTAAATTTTTATTTATAAAAAATCTTACAAATCCCTTCAATGGTGAACATTTCAAGAATACATGATGTCCAACATTAAATCAAAAGTCTTTCATTTAATTATCAGAATAGATATTTTTTCTAATTTGGGATGCTTTAATGTGATCCTAAGTAGTTTATACTTTAACTATTATCTCCTCTAAAAGTTCTGGGTCAACTAAACTTATTTCTCTAACATCTGCCCTACCGGATGGAGTATGACACCTCTTCCCATACAATGCTTAATATGGCGCCATTAGGATGCTCAAATGGAAGCTATCATTAGATGAAATTCCCACCAAAGGTAGATATTGATCCCACATACCTTGGAAGTCAATATAATACGATCTCAGTATGTATTCCAAAGTCTAGATAGTTCTTTTGGACTGCCCATATTTCTATGGATGATAGGTGGTGCTTAAATGTAAGTCAATATTGATACCCCTTTGAAGTCACTTTAATAAATTTTATGTGAACCAAGTTTCATGATCAGAAACTATGGATAGAGGTTACCCATGAAGCCTTATGATTTTATTGATATAGATCCAGGTAAGGTGCTAAATGGATAGATCTTCCCTTACTACTATTAAATGATATTTCTAATTAAGATGATCAATAATGACTCATATAGTGTCATTGTTTCTTGGAGTCTTTGGGAGTACAGTGAAAAATTCCATTGTAATATTATCCCATTTCCATATAGGTATAGGTAGAGGATTTATAAATCCTTTAGGATATTTTATTTAAGACTTTACTTGATAGAATACTAAGCATATGGATACATAATCCAAAATTTCCCACTTCATACCATCCCACAAGAGTTTTTCTCTCAAATCCCTACACATATTTATGCTACCTGAGTGTATAGAGAAATTTGAACTATGTGATCCATCATGTTGTTATTTTTTCAACTGTGGTACAGATAAAACACACAACCTCTTTCCAAAATTCAAAAATCCATCTATATAGATAAGTCTGTTAATTTCCCATCCCTCGCTACTTTAATCTTACTTTATAAGTCTTTATCACCATATTGTTACTTATCTATCTTTTCTAGCAAGGATGTTTTAGTAATTTCTTGGAAAAGGAATGATAGTTACCCATTCTAAAAAATCATAATATCCATCTTTAATAGACCTCTATATATGTAATACTTGTTAATACTCACCATGTTCATAACTCCATAGTCCCTCTTAGTCAATGCATTGGCCACCTTTTTTGACTTCCTAGGGTGGTAGTTTGTTGAGCAGTTATAGTCCTTAAGTAGTTACAACCATCTTCTTTGAATCATATTGAGCTCTTTCTAAGAGAAGATATAATTAAAACTCTTATATTTCCTATATATCTCACATATTTCTAAATAGAGGTAGTGTCTCTATAATTTCAAATAAAATATTACATATTTTAGATCTATGTTATGAGTTTGGTACTTCTATTCATGGATTTTCAATTTCCTTGATACATAGGCAATAACCATACCATTCTACAAAAGGAAACAACCAAGTACTTTCATTATTGCATCACTATAAATTAAAAAAATTTCCTTACCTGATAGTAGATTAAAAAATGGTACATTAATAAGTCTCCTATTCAAAACTTAAAAAATTTCCTTACATTCCCATGAACATGTGAATATACCAACATTATGTGTTAATTGGTTAATAGGTTGGCCAATTGGGAAACGTATTGAAAAAACTATCAATAATAATATATTAATCCCAAGAAAAATCAAATCTCAATTATGTTCATTGGTGAAGGACATTATTTGACTAACTTTACCTTTTAGGGGTTAAAAAATATCCCATACTTGGAGAAAGTATTTTCAAGAAAATAAACTTCATTGATATAAAATCCTCACTTATTATACTTCCCATAGAATTACTTTTTTCAGAGGGTCTCTAGAATTAATTATAGATTACTCTCATGCTAATCATGGATATTAAAGCATATCAAGATATCATTAATGAATACCACCAAAAATTTATCAAGATACTCCTTGAATTATCTATTCATAATATCCATAAATACAGAAAGTGTATTAGTAAATCCAAAATGCATTACCATAAACTCATAAGGTCTATACCTAGTTTGAAATTCTATATTTTGTACACCATCCTTATTCACCCATATAAAATGATAAAAAGAGAAGAGATAAATCTTTGAAAAGTATTGGGCAACTCAAATTTGATCAAATAAATCATTAATTAATGGAAATAAGTACTTATTATTTATAATGACATCACTGATCTCCCTATAATTGATGCACAATATCATGGACTCATCCTACTTTTTCATAAATAAAATTGGGATTCCCCTGTTGAAATTATAAGAAATATAAATCCCTTATCACTCAACACCTGAAAATACTTCTTTAACTCTACCAACTTAATTGGTTCCATTCTATAAGGAGTTTTAGATATTGGTATTGCATCTATAATGAGTTCAACAGAGAACTCAACTTTATACTCTGGTGGATGACTAGTTAATTCTTTTTAAAAAACATTAATTAAATTTTTTACCTTGTGTAAATCCTCTATTATTAGGATACCTTCTTCATCCATAGGTTTCTCTTGATCTTCCACTTTACCTAGAATTTTCATCAAGGAGAACTAGTTTGGGAGGATCTATACATGATTTGAATGATGAAGTTTCCCCAATAAGGATAATATATTTCATTTAAAATTCATAAATCGTAATCCCATTATATTTGAAATAAATATTTTCATTATAATTTGTAATAAAATTCATACCAAGAATCATATAAAAGTCCACCATAGGTATTTTAACCAAGTTTGAAAATATGGTATTCCCATGAATTATAATTAGAATTTTGTGGCATTTTTTTTATTTTCATAAGACTCCCACTTGGTGTCTTAATTGAAATATCCATTACTATGGTGATAGGAAAATATATAATTATTTTATAAAACATGTAAGATATAAAAGAGTACTAAGATTAAAAATCAAAGAAAACATTTTTTAACTTTGAGGAAATGATAAAAGTACCTTCCACAAAATCATTAGGAACTTTGAAATTTTCTATGGCAACCTCATAAGCTTGGTCTTTCTCCCTTATACTTATATGAGGAAAATTCCCTTTATGTTTGGGGAATTAGTTTTCATAATTTTCCTTATATATATAGTTAAAGCATTGAAAATCAATAACTTTTACCTTTCCCTTGAATTGGTGAGCTTGATGGCCTTTTTCTCCATACTTGTAAAAAACTCTTGTTCCCTTACTACAAGACCCAAGGTATTTCTTCCCAAAGTTATTATCACATGTGGGAAATACCATCCTTTATTTCTTAATCTTTCCCACATTGTTCTTACCATGATTCTTAATCGACCTTTTTTTCTCCTAATTTCCCTTGAATACATAAATCACAAATAACTCATCTTCTATCTTAATAGTTCTTGAGATAATATACTAATATGATGAAAATATTTGAGAGACCAGCACCCTTCAAAGGATTAAATTTAACCCATCAAATAAAATGTAAATCATTATTTATAGTCTCTGAAAAAAGTATGTATCATGCCTAACTAACCTTGAATAGTTATCATCATCCTAAACAAAAATTTTCAACTTCTTTTGTCTAATATTGAGGTACTATCTTACAATTTATTATTATTTTTTATGATGAGGAAATTATTTTACATATAATATGCCATTGAAAGTTCTCCGTTCAATTCATTTGATCTAAGCTCACTCTTTAGTGTCTTAAATTAAAAACCACCATTGGTCCACATCTCCCTTAAGAAGATAGACCTCCATGAGGAATTTTTTATTTTCACTACTTCCTAAAGTGGGAAAGTTATTATCTAGGGACTTGATCTATTATCCAGCTACCAATGGATTGATTATACCATTGAATACCATATATTGTTATCATATGAAGTGATCCAACATAGTACACCATTTTGTGGATCAATAGGATGCTCTATGTGGGAAAGATAATTTTTCATATCCTGGGTCAACTGCCCCAATATGGTTATGAACATATTAGCCTGAACTCCAGCTTCATTAAATTTTTTTAGATGGAATATACTTATATTGACTTTGAGTGTTGATATGGTTCCTATTCCTTTTGTGATTTTCCATATTTCTATAATGGAATACACATAATTATCTCATAACATTGAATTGTAAAATAAAATTAATCTTAAGTTTTTAGTGTGTTACCTATCAATATTGTGGTATTTTTATAGTACTTGTTAAATCTTACTTGGTTCATCTAAATATAATCCCCAAGGTTACTAATCAACTTACTTTGATACCAACTATAACATCTAAAATACCAGGAACACAGAGGCAGTAGTTATATTATGTAATTGGTATAAATTACAAGAGTTACCAATGGATCAAACCATTTAGTAGTCTTGGAAGACCAGATACATACATATATCACACTTGAAAAATATTATCTAGAACATGAACATATTTTAATAACATGATTACCCTTCCATCATATCCCTAAAAATTAAACATATTCCTCCTTTAAGTTTCCTAGGGAAAGGAAAAAAAATAAGGGTGAGCTAATATTATCAGAAAGGAATGGAATATAATGAAATATTACATAGCATAAACATGGAATAAGTGATTTTAAATTTCTGAAAAATTTGAATTGACAATTTTAGCATTGAAGAAATAACCTAAGGATAGGTATTATTTACTCTGAAAAAGAAAGGACAAAGAAACATGAATACATGGAGATCTAGTGGCTAGGTTACATATATCTCATGTCCCCCATGAATACACATGATCACATGATCCTAGGAATGTCAAGTGAATGAGTTATATACATCACATGATCTGGTCAAGATCACACGAAGCCCCTCAAACAAGCCCTCATGATCATGTTAAGGTTTCCAGATGAGTTCCTCCAATGATGCGACATGTAAAATAAAAGATTCATGATGATCATCCATATCCCCTTATGAAATAAAATTTGAAAAATTTGGAAGCTTTATGTGATGGAAGTTACATTGATTTTCACACAAAGGGATCATATGACTCATGTGATCAGTTCATCGACCATACAAGATACCTAGTGGAATGTCAGTCATTCTATAAAAAATCCATCGGGCATGTCACCTTCATCATGTGAATTCCTTAAAATTAGTACATTTAATCATTAAATTCTCCTTTAGATCTACAGAAAAGTGGGGAATCTTTCTATGAAAATGCTCACACGCCATCATGAGATCCAACATTGATCACATGATTCACCAAAGACAAGAAGAGGAACTGTCCATGAAAATTATCACACACTTTCACAAGATCCATTATTAATTATTTGACACCTTGATGGGAAACCAATGGGAAAAAGTCAAAAGTCTTGGAAAATAGAAAATAAAAAAATAAAAAGGAAAAATCCTTACGAGAAAGGAATTTATTCTATTTTTCATGCGAAGGGTGGATGTGATCCTCATGATTAATCCATTTATCACAAAAAATCCTCACCAACATGCTGGGTTTGTCACATGAAGGATGCTGGACATGTCACCTCCATCATAAGAATGATATCATGCATGTCCATTTGATCAAGAAACACACTGATAGACAATCGACGGGTGAGAACCAAAGTAGTTATAAAATAAAATATAAAAAATACGACACCCTCATTTGAAGGATAGTTACACTATTTTTCATGAGAAGGCCCTCCGATAAGCCAACTTGATCTCACAAAGGGCCCCAAAAAAGTCTCCCTAGATCATACGAAAGACACTTAGACAAGAATCCTAATCTCATTAAGACTCTCTGATATGTTATATTGATATTTTGAAGAACTTTTACATGTCGATTTGATTATTTTAAATTCATTTGACAATCCATGGATCAAATAAATATGGAAACAAAAAAGTGATATCATAGTTGCTATTTATTTCCTGACACAATGATGATTCCATGGATAACCCATGAAAGGTTCATGTGAAACGTGTGATTCTCCATGGACTCAAATCCATATATATGATATATGAATCCTATATGGTTGTATAGAACTAGGGAAACAAGGCCTATAAATTCCTACTCCTAAGTTTAAAAAATAGACACATGGGAGTGTATAGGTGTGAGAGTACTTCTCAGAGTGGAAAGCCATACAATCATAAGGGTATTATACCAGGTAAACCTAGGGAATGACTTAAGGTATTACCTAAAATGTATATACACTTCAAATGATCACCCTATTGACCACATGAAGGAATTTTGGTGCACCAACCATATTACACAAAGCATTTTCAACATGTCAACTTGGCTGTGTGAGATCACAATAGGCCATGTCTGATGAAAATTGAGAAATTTATGCAATAAAGGTAGAAAATAGGGAATCCTAACATGAAGACAGATTTGATGATTATCATGAAAAGGAATTATGCTGTTCTCATGACCTATCTAGAGCAAGAAACAACACTCAAACCTATTATCCAAATCATGTGACATCACTAGGGAATGTCAATCAAGTCATGAGATGTCATCCGTACATGTTATCCAATTTACATGAAGTCCTCTAGACATATCATCCAAGCAATGAGAAGTCCTACAGACATGTTAACTAGATCACACGGTGGCCTTCCGACATGTCATCCATGATATCACGATAGCCTTGGACATATATGAATTGATCACATGAAGGATCCTTAGAAAAGGCAGTGATATCATATAGTAGATACCTTAGAAATGTTCTCCAGACAACCAAGATAATTATGATATACACCTCATACATGTCTTATAGACATCCTAAAACATGTCAGGAAGTTGTCAAGGACCTGTCCATACATACTCAAACATGTTAGGTAGATGACAAGGACATGTCTAGAAATCCCATACATGTAAAATAGACAACCATGAAATGTACCACAACCATACTCTACATGAGAATCATGTCAGTCATAGACCCTCCAACATATTGAGCATGTTAGGAAGATACCTTGGGATAGGATAACCTTGTCTAGAAGACACATTCCTACATATACTATTTTGAACTATGAGGAATCTAATTCCTATACAAACATGATACATAGGGTGATTTCCTAAGGCCCAATCTACAATTAGGCATCCAACTCGGTGTATGTACCTCCATATCTCAAACACTCTAACCCATGGGACACAAATTCTTTTGTGAGTTTGTCATTATTTATCATCCATCAATGGATTGAGAAGATAATTAAACAATGAGGAATATAATTCCTACTATAAGTAGGATATATAGGACTCCTTCACAAGGTTTAAGATCCATATCAAACACCTCATCAGGGCCACCCCAATACATAAGTCCCAAATCCATATGTAGTTAGTATTATCACTTTCTATCCTTTGTTTCTCACACCGATAATGAATTAAATGGGATTAGGAATTTTCAATAACTATATCACTAAAATTATGAATTTTCCCTAGCTAGGGAAACCTTAGTGTGTAATCCCTATTTAGTGAAATGATACGATTACCCCATATAAGGGAATCTACCTCAGTGTAAGTCCCAAAGAAATTCCTTTATTGGTAAACCCTGAGGAAAAAAAATCCCTAATGGGAATTAATTATCTATCTCTACCCAACAATGAGTTAATAATGGATCAAACTATGATGAATTTGATTCTTATTATAAGTAGGATATATAATATTCATTCATAAGGCTCAAGATTCATATTCGATGCCTAAGTTACCTCATACATGTCCTTTCCACATGACATTAAACCACAAAACTTGGACTTAAATGCACTACTTGGGTTTTGATTCCTGTTAAACATATGATTCATAGGAATCCTCATGATGGTTCAATGTCATATCCGAAAAATAGATATCCTCCATAGAAAATAGTAAAATTCAGAGTCCCTGGTTATAAAACTTCAAAATATAAGTAGCTACCCATTCCTAAGATATAATAGGAAATAAATGGGAAACCTAGGATACATTAAGATGGTCTCATTAATAGATCCCCCTTTACATGCAGAAGGATTAAACACTCGATTATTTTATTAGGGTAAATGACACCATATATGGATTTGGAAGAGATTTATGAACATATCTTAAATATATAAGAGAGTCTCAAAATATGAAATAATCCCCCCAAAGGGGTGTGATGAGCTCGACCTCCTATACTCTTGACCAATATGATTTTCTAAGTGTCATTGGGCTTGAAACACCAAATGTCCACCTACCTTTGGAAAGTAGGTCTCTACCTTGTTATGGATGTTTGATCCATTTAGAGTTTCTAAGAGAGATGAAAATGGTGAACCTGATGTGAATGATTGTGAAACCATACTTAAACCCCCCAAAATCAATCATCATCCCCAATCCTAAAAAGGGAAACAAAAATGGTGAACCTAGCATGAAAGAATATAATGACAGAATAAATGAATCATTATAGGTGTCATGCATCTTATCACCCAAACATGAGGCACCATACTATCTCAGAAGGAAACAAAAATGGCGAATCTGATGTGAAACTATCAAATAATAAAAATAATAGGCTGACCATGTGTTGGGCCATTTTGTTTTGCGTCCCCTACGTAAATGAAAATAGTATACATGATGTGAAATCCATAAATAATAAAACATAATATGGGTTCCCATAAAATAGGCCATTCTATACATGAAAATTTCATACGAGAAAATTGGATTAACTAGGAATAAGAAATGACAATTATGTTACCCACGCATAGCTGATTGAGCATGTTTCACCTTTGAAATGATGCACTGATTGATGAAATTAATACTTGTTGTATTTTCAACAAAAGAAACTGATCTCACAAATATATTTACCCAAGATCACAACTTCATCAAGTGAATGTTCTAGAACCACAATTATGACAATAGCCTCTATAGGTTGAAAAAAAACCTCACCCACCCAATGCCTTCAACTTCATATGGAAACACAATGGTTCAGGAATACCACCGACATGGTACAATACTTACCCTCAAGGATGTATATAGAGGTCTCTATATACTGATAACAAAAACTCCATCTCATTTAAGGAAAGCTACAATGAAACTAGTGGAACCCTTAACTACCACTAATCACTTCGGAAGCTTATCCCTAAAGTGAGACAATCAACACCTTCCATATCTTAGGAAGGTGGATAAAGGAGTTGACTATGGCTACATCCTAGATCAAGATATGCCTAGGAGGGACACTGTCAACCACCATCACCAGAATCATCCCACTAGTTCCCCACAGTATCCTACTGAGAGCACCACCAGAAAAATTACCACCCTCGACACTCATACAGGGGTAATATGGAGGTCTCATCGGGCGTATAAAGTTTTGGATAAATGGGACTGGGATATTTTCCCCACTTCCATTGATGAATCCAATAAGCATATTTTGTTGGTATCTAGTGGGAAGGCTCATATCACTAGTATAAAATAGGCCTTTAACAACGTTGATCTTTATTAGCAGTAGCCGAAAGCACTAATAAAGGTTCCCTTTAACAGTGCTAAAATAAGGGTTGATAAAGTGTACCTTTTATCAATGCTAAAAAAAGCGATGATAAATGGTACCCTTTATTAGCACTTTGTCTTTAGCACTGATAAAGCTTCTCAATAAAATAAAATAATAAAATAAATAAAAAATAAAAATGAGTTTATTAAAAAATATTAACAATTTTATTAATTAAATAATTATCAATAAAAATAAAAAAATTGATTATACCATATATAAATTATAAATACTAATAAATAGTATATATTAAATAAATAGATATATGTAAAATGAAAATTAAAAAAATAAAAATGAAAAATAAGTAAATTATGAAAAATATTAAACATTTTATTAATTAAATTATTAATGAAAATATTAGTAAATAGTATATATTAAATATATAGATATATATTAATGTATATAAATATGATTTATATAATAAAAAATATTTCTTCTTTACATTAAATAGTCATATATTTAAATATTAATATGAATAAAAATATTGACTAATTACATCGAGTAATGGACATAATTGAATGTCGTTTGATTTTTCAATTTAATATATATATATATCAAATGTATATTATATTTATTTTATATACATATATGTAATTAATTCATTTTTATATACATGTACACACACAAATATTTATATAATTAACGAAATCTTATATATAAACACATACAACTAATATTTATGTAATTTATTCAAATTTTAATATTCACTTTATAATTTCATTATAACATGATAAATTTAATATTTATCATGTATTTAATCAGTAAATTTTATTTATTTATTTTCAATTTTATTATAGTTAGATATTAATTCATTTTTAATATTTTTTTTTATTTTTTAGGAATTTAATCAGTTTATGTTATTTATTTTTATATATTTATTTACTATGTTTTAATATTTTTATTAATCTTTATTTAAATGTGTATCCATATTTTTTTAATAATTTATATTTAATTTATAAAACTTATCCATTTTTTCAATATTATTAAAGTGTACTCATTTTTAATTATTTAGTTTCACTCATTTTTAACATGCATGGACTTAAAATTAAATATTCATTAGTAATGTTAAAAATATATTGGTAAATAAATATATTTATAAATGTATATTTGATATATTTATAAATTTATATATTTATAATTATAAATAATTAAATATTTTTTTTAAAAAAAGTATTTATATAATTATCAATAAATAATTATAAATATTTAAATAATTATAAAATTATAATAAATTTATTTAAATAATGAATATATTTATTATATTTATTAAATAAATAAAAAAATAAAT
Organism: Viscum album; assembly: GCA_963277665.1. Taxonomy (NCBI): domain Eukaryota; kingdom Viridiplantae; phylum Streptophyta; class Magnoliopsida; order Santalales; family Viscaceae; genus Viscum; species Viscum album. The sequence goes on along the minus strand of OY728147.1, from coordinate 707,075,335 downwards.
TAAATATTATAAATATATATAATGATATAAATATATATAATGATATATATATAATAATATACATATATATAATGACATAAATATATAAATATTATTTTTAAAAAAATTATTAAATTATAAATAAATAATTATACATTTAAATAATTATAAAATTATAATAAATATATTTAATTAATGAATATATTTAATATATTTATATTTATTTATATATTTTAAATACATATAATTATATAAATATATTTACAATTTTTTCTTATTTATAATTGTAATTATAAATCCTTTATCAGTACTTAAGTAATAAGTGATGATAAAAGGAATCTTTACCAGTGCTAAACAAGCATTGATAAAGTTTCCTTTTATAAGTGCTTATTAATTTAGAGCTGATAAAAGGGATCTTTATAATTTTTTTCGAAGTGCTGATAAAGTGCTCTGATTTATTTTAAGAACTCTAACCATCACGAATTAGTGTGCGATATCCAAAGCTTTCTATGGAATCCACCTACTGCCTACACTCTTTATTATTGAATCCAAGATCGAATAATGGATAGAATCAAGGCTCCAACAATTTCAAATCTTGAATCCATGACTCAAACGATTCAAGGGTCGAACAAATCCAAGGCTCAAACGAAATCTATGTTTGAAAAAATATCTACTTTCTCTCAGATGATTCAAATCTTCAATCGAAATTATATTTTTTCTCATCCTCCTCAATTATTGATTTCTTGTTTGGCGATATCTATTTTCATTTTTTAATCATCATTCTTTCCTATGCCATCCCTAATTTCCATTAGGCCACCCTTTATTTTCATTGCCCTTATACTCACAATTTATTCCAACCTATTCACTCCGATTTTGGTAGTCGATGGTTCAACTTTACCACACTTAGTGCTATAGCACCTCTCAAGTTAGTGCATGAGGCGCACACCTTTGGCGCACCTTGCCGTGCCTCATGCCAAGGTGCATTGAGGTGCACACCTTTGATAACAATTCCATAATCTAATAAACACTATGTATGTTTTACTTTAATCCATCTAAATATAGGTAATTCTTTAACATTTCATTTTATTTCCAACATCTTTTAAATTCAAACAGTTTATCTTAAGAGATCTTCCATTCCTAAAATAATAAGTACCGTTTGAACTTGTCAGAAATATGTAATTACACCAATTTACCTATCATATGTGAGATGAAAAACCAATATCTACTATTAAATTATGTTTCTTTTGTAAATCCATTAGCATGAAATTAATAATAAATTCCTCTTACATTACATTCTTTTTCATATAATACATTTTTAATTATTTCTTTACATTCATCTATGTGTTTATAAAATCTTGACAATACTTTATACAATCGTTTAATTTTTCACATGTTCAATAGAGTTCATTCAATGGTTGAAATTCATTATAAAGATTCATCTCACTTCAAAACAATTTTTGTAAGAGTGGGTCATCTCCTCTTTAACTTAAAACCTCTTTATCTACCATAATTACTATTATTTATCTCATTATGACTAATTTTTCTTACTATGTGCCCAAAATCACCATAGAACCCATAATGGGCATGAAAATGAAATTTTATTATAAATCATACTCTTCGTCTTCTATAAAATAATTCTTATTTTAAACCTATCTAAACATAATTCTTTAATCAATTTATCAACTAAGAATTTTGAGATGATTAAAACCTTTATCGTTACTAGGTATATTCTTTACCTAAAATTATTTTTTCCATTCCTTATCAATTTTTAATTAAAATTGAAATTATAATTTTGAGATGTTTTCAAATATTTGATATACCATTAATATTAAATATAATAATTCCTTAGGTTGTTACATCACTTTTTCCAAAAAATAGAATAGAGGTTCTCAAATTATATATATGTTAGAATAATTATTAGAAGTTATTTTTAACTATTCATCATTTTAGTTCTACATGGTTTAGTTCTACCCCTAGGAATCTACAATTACCAACTATGTATATGAAATAACTATTTATTTATTAAAATGTTTTATCAATACATTTTTATATCTTCTATTTGGTGGAATGAGAGTTTATTATTCTTGTTTATCATATTTGTGTTTTCTATTACTCCTTAATTGCCTATATTATATTTTAATTTTTAGGGTATTTAAGAAATACTTGATGGATCATTTTAATAGAGGTAGGACTAGTCTTAGTTAAAGTATTGAAAGTATTAAAAGTGAGATTTCCCCTATAAATATAGAATTCATAGTGTCCCCAAGGTTTCATATATCATAACATGTCCCCAAAAGACCACCTGAATCACATAAAATAAAATGTATGCCCCCAAAATATCACCTTTAATATACCATGAGTTAATAAATAACACTAATTGTGTAATTCTCACAAATGGGAAACATTACCCCTTTTAGAGAACATAATAGAGTACACTATCAATCTCATCAACTTCATCTCCCAAACAGTTATTATTTCAATTTGTTGCTTGAGACTCGTCCCTCATATCTTATATGTTTCTTGTACTAATCTGAGCAGTAGTCATACCATGGATGACAACTGTTTAGAGTATTTCAAGCAACATAGGTTCATGTACACAAGATATGAAGGATGAGTATGAAACAAAAAAAATGAAATGATAACTTTTTAGGATATGATTTATTGAGGATGATAGTTGTTCTCAAGTGTCATCGCCATCAACATCATATTTATGTTTAATTTATTTCATTTTAGTATTTCTTAGATAAAAATTGGTTTATTTTATATTTGGATTATTTTGTTTGAGTTAAGGTGGTTTGTTCAAAGTTGCGCATTCTTGGGAGATACTGGACTTCAGGTCTACAACTGAGATAATGAAAACAAGGGAATGAGTCAAGAATGTATACAACCATAATAAAAATGTCAATCCACACTACTTATTTAATTAATTTTTTCATCATTTTATCTACTATTTTTAAGGTAATTTAATTATTTTTTTTATCTAATACTTAGTGTTTTTCATATATCTTTTGGGAATTCATATTTTTATTTCAAATATCTAGAACAAGGTGAAAAAGTGATAACATGTTCCTTTCTTCAATGTTACCATGTTTTCCATTGGATTTATTTGTCGATCTGCCAATGATATAGTTCAATGATCAATAAAAAGTGTTGTAATTTCATCAAATAAATCCAATGGTAAGCATGATAACATTGGTAGTTGTATTTTTTTGATACTTTTAGACATGTAGGAATCAGATGTACCTCAATCCGACACACAGTGTGACTAGTATGACTCTAAGTGCTTCTTTTTATTTAAAATTGACATCAATTTTAGTAAAAAAGACAAATGGCATACTCAAAATAGATAAAACACATTCATATTGTTTTTATACTTTAGTAAAATTATCCATAAGTCATTTTTGACATGTAGGAATCCGTTGCACCTCAATCCGATGCATATTTTGACTGATATGACTCAAAGTGAATCTTTTTTATTTAAAATTGACATTAGTTTTAGTAAAAAAGGAAACTATCATACTCAAAAATGAGAAAAAACATTCAGATTATTTTTATACTTTAGGAAAATGATCCGTAAGTCATTTTTTATGTATAGGAATCAACCTCTCCTCAATCTAATGCACAATATGCCCGATATGACTCAAAGTGTCCGTTATCAGTTTAAAATTGACATTTTAGTTCAAAATGTGTCACTCATTGAAAACTAAGAAAAAATTATTATATTTTATTGATAATTTCTAAAAATTATTCATAAGTTGTTTTTGATGTGTGGGAATCAATCTCATGTCAAAATAACACACGATGTGACCAGTATGACTCGAAGTATATGTTTCCACTTTAAAATGAAATTTTATTAAAAAAAGTGATGTACTCAAAACCAAGAAAAAAATAAAATTGTTTAGATACTTTAGTAAAACAATCCATAAGTCAGTTGAGATGTTTAAGAATCAAATAAACCTCAATCCGATACATGATGTTACCAGTATGACTCAAAGTGTTATTTATAATTTTAAAATTAACATTTTAGTTCAAAATGAATCACTAAATGAAAACTAATAAAACACAATTTTATTGTAATGATACTTTATTAAAACAATTAATATGTCAATTTTGACATATAGGAATAATTATCACATTAAAATGATACATGATGTGACTGATATGACTCAAAGTGTGTGTTTCCAGTTTAAAATGACATTTTATTAGAAAACACAAGTGATATACTCAAAAATAAGAAAACACATTTGTATTTTTTTTGATAATTTAGGAAAATAATCCATAAGTCATTTGGTATATATAGGAATCATTCTCATCTCAATTTGATGCATGATTTGATTGGTATAACTCCAAGTGCGTTATTTATTTAAAATTAACATTAATTTTAGTAAAAAATGACAACTAACACACTCAAAAACGAGAAAAAGAATTCACATTGTTTTGTTACTTTAGAAAAACTATACATAAGTAATTTGGTACATGTAGGAATAAATCTCACCTTAATCTGATGCATGATGTAACCAGTATAACTCAAAGTGAATTTTTTATTTAAAATTGACATCAATTTTAGTAAAAAATACAACGAACATATTCAAAATTGAGAAAATGCCTTAAAATTGTTTTTAAAATTTAGGAAAATGATCCATAAATCATTTTTTAAATGTAGGAATATTCCACACATCAATCTGGTACATGGTGTGCCCAATATCACTGTATTCATTATCAGTTTAAAATTGACATTTTAGTTCAAAATGTGTCACTCACTAAAAACTAATAAAAGACACTTAGATTATCTTTTTAATTTTTTAAAATAATTCATAAGACATTTGTGATATATAGGAATTAGTCACACATAAAAATAATACACTATGTGACTGGTATGACTCAAAGTGCATGTTTCCAGTTTAAAATGACATTTTATTAAAAAATACAAGTGAAATACTAAAAGTCAAGAAAAAAAATTCATGTTACTTTGATATTTTAGAAAAAATATCCATAATTAATTTAATATATGTATGAATTATCTGTACCTCAATCTGATACATGGTGTGACTGGTATATCTCAAAGTTCACTTTTTATATAAAATTGGCATTAACTTTCGTAAAAAAAGACAGGTGACATACTCAAAACTGAGAAAAAGAATTTGGATTCTTTTGATACTTTAGAAAAATGATCCATAAGTCATTTGGAACATGTAAGAACTAGCCATACCTCAATTCGATCCACTGTGTGATCGGTATGACTCTAAGTTTGTTTTTACAATATATATGTGTCATTTTAGTTTAAAACACACATCACATGAACAAAATGAGAAAACGAGCCTAAATTGTTTCCTTGTCATACTATCTTATATTAATTAATTAATTTTCTTATTATTTTTATCTTATAATTATATAGTTAATTTTTACAGAGAAAATGCTTGAAGACAAAAAAATGGCATGACGTGCAAGAATCAACTACAACTCAATCTGATACACAATATTCCTAGTATGACTCAAAGGTTAGTTTAAAATTAATACTTTTTATTAATTAATTTATTTATATTATTACTAACATAAGAATTTTTTTATTATAAATGTGTGTTCGTTTTCTCAAGCATGGGTGGTTTGTTCAAGAATAACATGAGTTGGGGTTAGGATCAAAAGACAAAGGAACATTGATGTTTTTGAATGTATATAATAATTTTTACTAATTTAATTTTATAAAAAAATGTTTGAAATTTCTATAATATAGTGTTTATTTTATTTTATTTGTGTTGTAAATTTTATTTCATTTAAATTCTATATTGGTAGTTGATTCTGCTAATTTATGGTTTTATTTATGGTGCTGCAATGTGCTATGAAAACACACTATACTAGGACTGTAGTGTGATATCACAACACACTACAGTATGCCCCTTTATTATCACTTGTAGAAGAATTGATAAATGGGTCATTTATCAACACTTTTAGAAGTTCTGATAAAGATACCCTTTACCAGTGCTTGTACAAGCACCAATAAAGGTATCTTTTATTAGTTCAAAATAAAAGCACTGATAAATTTTATCTTTTATTAGTGCTTATAAAATTTCTACTAAAGGATACCTTTATCTATGATTTTTTAAGTGATGATATAATCATAGGGATTTTAATCTTTTTCTAGTAGTCAACACTTCTTTAGTTCCGATAAATGTCATTTTTAGTGTTGTTAAAGACCTATTTTTTTGTAGTGTATCCCTACTCACATGTATAAAGTTTTCATGCATATTTTTACAGCAAAGACATGGTAGGAAAATATCCCTTTCCCCATGAATAAATCCCATCAGTATATTCCGATGGCACAAGGAGGAAAGGAGTGATATTATATACCCACTTCAATTGAATAAATCTTCCAGTATATCTTGGAGACCAGGAATATTTAGGCCTACATTCCTACACAAACTTTGATAAAGTGTCACTACATTCTAAAAATAGAAGAAGTGCTCTTTTGGAATATTATGGAACTTGTATAGATATATGGATATACACATATTCATATCCTGATAGCCAGAGAAGCATATCACCATGATTGGTACAAAGATGTGGCTAATATAGAGAAAGTACATATTCTTACTGCCATCTAGAAGGATTATTGACATATTTAGGTAAAGGGAGAGGCATAAGACTGGGCTCCCTCCCCCATTACAACTGAGGCTCACCAATTAAAATTTTCATATGCATCAGGATAGACAAACAATTTTGTCAAAAAAATATTTATGGTATACTCCAAAGGCACAAGACCAAGATCATATCCCTGTTCTGACCAGGGATCACTAGCTCAGTTTGGGTTATGCATCGGGATATAAACATTATTTCCAAAAAATACTAGTGGAATACTCAAAAGGCATAGGTATAGGCTTATATCCACACTCCAATCTAGGTTCTTTAGTACAATATGGAAATCACCTCATATCAGACTCATATCTCTATTAATGAAGCTACTTCGTCTATTTTAGCAGCTCACATAAGCTAGTATCATATCCCTACTTATGTCAATGAATGACTAAACCAGAATCCTTTAGAGGATATACAGGAGGAGGTTCTTATTCCTTCTCTAACTCTGAAGGTCCATAAATATGTTTTGATGGGGGAACATATATTTGAATTGGTATCATACCGCCGCTTCATATGGGATTTTCCGACATATTCCAAAAACCACCCACAGATAGGCTCATATTCCTGCCTATAATATAGAATCTCACTAGTATACTCCATTATCTTCTTAGTTGCAGGCTCATATCCTCACAAAACCAGTTAATTATTAACATATTCTAGCAACCATCATGTAGAATGCTCATATCCATTCTCAACCCCAGAAGGTAGGTTGGCATATTATGACCATGATGAAAAATGAGGATCATATCCCTGATTTTCTCAATTACAATGTTCTTGAGGCTATTAAACACATATATGCAACACCTCAAGGGACTTTTGACTCTTAAATTGAAGAAAACTTTGATCACAACCTCTATAGCCCTACTCGCAGTAGTGGAGAGATTGTTCACATGAATTCAAACCCTAACGTATGTCATGGACAACCTTACCATAGTAATATCTATCCTAGATAAGGAAATACTACCCTTTCCCAGACAAATTCATATAGATAATTTCTCAAAACTTAGACACCTTCATATATAGAGTTTCTCAAAACCCCGAGGTTAATCGTATATAATTACCCATCAACTATCATTAGCACTTCACTACAGTCAGTAGACGACCCAGAGAAGAAAACTCCATGGTCTGAAAAAATAGAGTCATATAATTCTAATTAAAAAAGGGTCCAACATGAATATATAGAGAGAGTTATCAAAAAAAACTCCCAACCATATTCCGGCCTATCGCCACTTTCAACTATGAGATCCTAGATGATCTAGAGAATAAGTGAATGCCTTAACTATATTAGAACACGTGAGAGACTCATTTGTGGTTAAAGTACAAAAACCTCCCCTATCTAGGTTATGAGGGTCACCTTAATACCATAAACACAATATTTTGTAAAACATACCTACCTTCTATCTATATAGTTTGGGACCTAAGACCAGAATATCATAGTGAGAATCTATATCACACTTTTCACCATTTCACCAGAACTATTTTGAAACTGATCCTTGAGGCCTCATCAGATATCTGTATCTAAGGATGGGGAAATTATGGATCTTTTCACTTCAACACTTCCCAAGAATAGTAGAACTCCCCAGATATGGAATCCTATAATGTCATAGTTGCAAGAGAAACTAGGGGACAAAGTAACACACTGGCCCGTTATTCAATATAGTTAGAATCCCCTACTTTGAATATGTAAAGTCATCATGAATAAAGGGATAGGGTTGACAAAAAATTTCAAACCTAGGAACCTCAAAAAAATTTTAAGAAATTTTAAATAGGGAAGAAAAAATTGTAGACTACCCAAAAACTTCCAATAGAAAATGACTTCCATCATAGGAATCCATTACACATGGCTCATACATGATCACAACTACACCAAATCAAATGGATCAAAATAACAGCCATCCAGGAGAGAACCCAACCCCTAGGACTGGGGGGATTTTTACCACCTTCTCCACCCATAGGGGCATGAAAAATGACCTTGATGAAACCCTCTAAGGGGGAGTAAGTGTTGCATAATCACCATACTACATGGATAATAATGGGATAACTACCAATACTCAATATAACTTAGTGAAAGTCATTACTATCAACAAAATAAATGATATAGACCGAGATTTAAATGTAGAGGGACACAATAAATAATTTTTTCCCAAAGAGGTAGGTGATCTGGATGCACAAAATGAGGATACATGTATGTAGAATCAAATTAGGATCCAAGACTGCAAACCTATGAATGATGAATTTCCACCTCCTTGGTGGAACACTTCCAAGGGTAAAGGTAAAGGTGTGGCTACATTCCACTCACTACCTAGAGGAGCCGAAATTACCTCTCCATAGGAATTACCCGCACAATATGATAGTGAGATATGGAATCTCAAACTTCTTAATGAGGAACTAATTAGGGGAAACATTCCTGCTAGGTATCGTCTTTAAACAAAATCGAATATCCCTACTCCCATACAGTAGTAGAGAACCAATATTCCTATAAGATCCATATATGTACATCAAGCCAACTCTATATCTAGTAAACTAGTCTACATAAATGATTAAGTTGAGGATTATCATGAATTACCTCCATTATGGTGAAAACCTCTCCACCATTAGGGTGATCATTTAGTCCTATCATGGATCTAGAGTTAGAATTACAATAAAATGGGGCCTCTATATCAAGCCTCTCCCACTTAATATAAACTAGAGGCGGTTCAGATAGAATTACCTCCATAACTCCTCAATACCATTAAATCCCTAGATACTAAAATGGAAGCCATGGAAGGGCGACACACACCTATGAATTCTAAAAAGAACCCATATCCCAAATGGGTGGATTAAAATTTTTACCCACCCAATTTTTGAAATCCTATATTATCAACCTTTTATGGTGTGGGAGATCCCCAATAGTATCTCATGCACATCATCTACCAATGTGTCTTGATGATGATCCCTCGATATTCACAATAGGCAACCAAGATGAGATTTTTTGTACAAAATATGATAAGGCTAACCTTTTCTTGGTATAAAAACCTTCCAATAAGATCTATTTCTATATGGTAATACCTTGGTCATCAATTCCTTTATCAGTTTAGATTGATGGTAAGGAACATAATTTTTTTGATCCCATAAACTACAAAAAATGAAAAAAATTAGAGGGTTTCTGACTTAATTTCCATATAGAAAGGATTAACCTATTCACTAAGAATCCCTCACTAGAAAGATATTTTTATGGAGCACCATAATGAAAATATTTAGGATAATCTACAATTTTTTTTGATATTGATGAAGTATCTAGGTGGATTCCATGAGTTCATAGAGATAACACAATGCCTAGAAGATTCCATTTAGAGGAACTAAGATAAATCTTGGACCACAACCATGACATAGAGGAAAAGGAATTATAAGGTGTAGACTATTGTGGTTACCCTCAAACCATTAAAATTATCAATTCAGGCACACATGAAGGATCGTAATCACCTGACACCTCCCATTGAGCAACAATAATAAAATAATCACCCTTGGTTAGAAGCAAAAAGAGATCAGGGTCACCCATGATTTGAGGAACAGAAGAATAAATCACATTCCTTATGAAATGTGTATATCCTCAGTTATTTCCTTAAAATCATGAAAAATAACTTTATCAAGATACTAAATCCAGGGAAACCCAATGTGGTAAACCTCACTAATCATCCAAACTAATTCCCTTTCAATAGGAGGATTCCTAACACCATCAAGGGCTGCTTCATCTTCAAAGATATCCTACAAAGTCTAGTTGGTTTTTGGTAGATAATACTAGAGAATTCATTGGAATTGGTGACTTTTGTAACCATCACCCAACCAAAATAAGAGGGTAACTGGAAATAAGTTTAATCCAGGTGTGTAAAGAAGTTTGATAATTGGATGAATCAAAATAAAATTGAATGATCTAATTCCACCCTAAGGGAAAATTTAAACAAACCAAAAATAATCTTGGTAACTAGGGAGAAGTCATTGAATACACTTCCTAAAGGCAGACATAATTTCCATACATAAGAAAGGACACATAAGAAAGAGTCATATCTAGCTCCTACACAAGCTCTAACTCTTGGAGACTTATTCCCATCCACATCTGGAGAATAGGTATGACCCCACTAAATAGAACCCCTTATCATATAAAAAGATTTTTTTTTGTTTTGTTAAATTTTTTAATTTAACAGACCCATTCTATGATGACAAATACGTCTACGAGTATGAGTTACTCGTACCCGACTAGAGAGTTGGAGGCTGAGGATACAAAATTTTAGGATATAGGGGATGAATCTGGCATGTTCAAAACCAATATTTTGGTCACATCTATGAAGATGATATATATGTATCCAAGAGCCATGGGATAGAACTCCGAAAATCCCAACAGAAACATGGATATTTTTAAGATCCATCTAGTAGTCATTCAAGCTTAGTCATCATACACGAAAAACTGGTAGGGGTGTGATTGTCTAATTGGAACAAAAAAATAAGAAGGCTAATGTGACTGAAACCACTTATATAATATGATCCTTCAACCTATGATCAGGAACCAGGCCCATTCAACTCAAACACCACAACTCCTGATCCAAAAAATATGGAGAAACCCCACCTTGGGAAGTGTAGAACTCTGGCACAAAAATAAGACATTCTGAAATAGTTATTGGTTATTCCATCCAAAATATGAATCCTAGATGCTCTACATCTTTAAAAATAACTAAAAGAGGCACTCATCAAGGCCCTAATGATCCCACAAGAGTTTGAGCCAGAAGTCACTGAAGCTGAGGTTTACTGAGTGGAGGCTATGTCATCATAATGTTATATCACTATATCATTCACAGATAAGGATCATAAAGAAGTTATAAAAGTACATATAATACCCTTATATAATTAAATAAAACATGATAATGTTGACATATAAATGGATCTAGTAGAAAATGGTTCTAGAATATACCTCATCTTGATTTAGACCCTTTGATGTTTGGGATATAAGGAGGGGGACTTATCTTCGTCAAAGCTAACTATTCAAGGGTATTATATGAGAGAGAAAAGTCTTCACAGGAATATAAAGCTCAAGGATCAATTTAAGGATATCACATTTAATGTTGAGTTCATGTTTATCTATAAAGACACAATATGTAATGTTCTTATTGGAATCCCTTGGCTTCATATCCACATAGTGGTACCTTTAACATTTCATTAATGCTTGAAATACCCCATAAATGGGATGGAAAACATACTACATGGTGACAACACCCCCTTAGAGTCTTGAAAATCCATATATTATAAGAAAAGTTTCTAAAATAAGGAAGGGAAAAAACTAATGGTGGATGATGAAATGTAGGTTGCAGCTCCCAATGGCATGGTGAACTTTCATGTGAATCCCTGGAGCATGATCAACAGTGATTATGTGCAACCCATAAACCTGATTGATATAGAAAACTTAATCCCAATAAGCTATCATGAGAAAAAACTTCACTAGATCATATCCATGTGATGATATTCATGTGAGATAAAGTGGATTCATCAAAATGGGACCAGACTAATGCTCAATCAGGATCTAATAATTCCTTCATATAATTTAAAAAAATTGATGATGCCCCAAGCCATTATTTGAAAATCAAGATGTCTAGGATCCTCCTACCCCAAATGATAGAATAAAAGAAAATAGACATCCCCAAAATCTATCTGTGATGACTCTGGTAGTTCAGGATGACAATGTCTATTCACATGACCTCTCTTACCTCGACTATGATAGATATTACTTTACATTACCCACTATTTATAAAAATTCCTCCATGAACTCAGAGATGGGAGAAGAGGGGGATGATCTTTGGAACAACCCTTCTATATTTGAGGAAGGCATATAAACGACCATAAATTAGCTCTGGAAGAAGAATCTAGGAATATAATAAGACCAGTGACCTATGTTGATTAGTGATTCTATGCCTATTGAGGAGTAGGAGATGTATATTGCATTTATAAAGCATCATTGATATGTTTTCTCTTGAAATCATATAGAAATTCCTTATATTAACCCTAATGTGGATATTAATCACCTAGGCTTACCCAATGACTATTAAATTTTTAAGTAGCTAGCCATGAGGATGCACCCATCTCAAGCTACCAATATATAATTAGAAGTTGATAAATTGATCAAATCAATATTTTTCCAGGAAGTGCAGTACCCAAAATGGCTTGCCAATATCATCCCCATCAAGAAAAAGAATAAGTAGATTTGGTTCATCATTGATTTCAGGGACCTCAATATAAAATTCTTGATGGGATATTTCCCATTGCTAATCATATAACTTTTGATTGATGTAACTAATAGCTTTCAATCCCTTTCTTTCAGGATGGGTATTTAGGGTATAATCAAATAAATACGACCTATGAAGATGAAGAATTCACTGCCTTTAGGGAACCTCATGGGATCTATTTCTATGAGGACATTCTATTTGGATTAAATAACACTAGATCTACTTACCAATGTTCTATACATCGTATATTTAATCCTTTTTCGGATATATTACATAATGTTAAATCAAAGAACTTGTAGTAAAATTTTAACAGTGATGCGATCACCTCATGGATCTTCAAACAATCTTGAATAAGTTGCACTAGAATAGTTTGAATATTAATCCTCTAAAGTGTGAATTAGGATTAAGGTTAAGGAAATTCCATGTATTTTAGTACACCACCATTTAATTGAGGTAGATTCAAAAAATACTAGTGAAATCCTAGCAATGTCACCCCGTGTAATCTTAAATAACTGAAGGGGATCCAAGGATACATCACTTACAGAAAAAATTTCATAGCTAACATGGCCAAAAAATTTCTCCCCTTCACCAAGTTAATAAATAAGGGAGTCTCCTACTGATGGGATGATGACTACTGGGAATCCTTTGAGAAATTCAATCAATAATTACTACACCACCAGTTGTTATACCACCGGTGGAAGGAATGCTGCTTATATTATATGTGTCCACTATGGAATGATTTATTATTTCCCTCCTCACACAAAAAATGATGCAGGGAATGAATAGAACCTCTACTATCTCAGTAAAATCATTCTAGGAACTAATAAGCATTTTTTTAATATTGAGAATAAATTAAACGCACTCATCTTTATAGTGAAAAAATGAGACATAACTTACTGCATTAGAAATTCCACTTGGTCTCTTCTATTGACCCACTGAAGTACATCCTTGTACACCCTATGTGAACTGTGAGTTTGGCCTGATGAGAAGTTATTTTACAACAATATGATACCTAATTCAAGTCATATACAATAGTTAAATGGAAATCCTTAATTAATTTCTTTATAGCACATACCACCCCAGAAATGACACCAGTGAACACTAAAATTCTAGAATAAGAGGTTTTATTTTCATATGAAACATCCTGAATGTAGGATATATATTTTTATGGTGCCTCTTGAAGTCTTATTTTCAAGATGATTGAAAACATGATGTTCAAATGGTTTGGTATAGGGATTGTTTTTGTTTACATGAACAAAGAATTTTTCCCCTACTCTTTCTCACTATCCGAAGGCTGCACTAATAATGATGAAAGATAAAAATAAATCATTATCAGCTTGGAACTAGCCCAAAAACTACATATATCCTACTATAAAATAAAAGGGGATTCACACCTAGTGATCAAACAAATCAATAGTGATTACGAAATCAAGAAGGAATAATTGTCCCCTATCATTGGTCATATCAAAGGATTTATGCAAGAATTCCCTTTTAAACCAATATTACATCATTTTACACAATCAAAAAATGCTCATGATAGAATGATTTCTAATGTATCTATATTATTGTCCAAACCCAATCAAGAAAATGTGGTTTTCTATATCACACACTAAAGGGTGGTCTCATCAATCATCGTTTATGACATGGTGAAAATAAATTAGGCCAAAAATACACTAGTACATGATGAATCAATATCCACCATAGATGGATGGAGCACATAGTTTATTACCTCCAAAATGATTCCATCCCATTAGATCAAGCTAAAATAGAATATAATCAGTTCTGAGTAGTGAACTTTACCCTTAGGGATGAACCAAATGAGTAAAAATACCTATAAAAATAAGGCTTCGATGGAATCCTCCGTAGATACATTACAGAAGGAGAGATTCCCACCTCCATGGAAGAAGTACATGTAGGCTTCTATAATACTCATCAGCCCAGGACCAGACTCTCCCATCAAATTAGGAGTCTTGGTTACTAGTAGAAGATATTGATACTGGACTGTGTGGAATTCACCAGGAAATGTCATGCATGCCATATTCCTGAAAATTTCATCTATAAACCCCCAAAATTTCTACATACAGCTAAATATTCTAAGCCATTTTATATGGGTAATAGATATTATGGGGCCATTTACCCATGCTAAAGCTGAGTAGTTTAAGTACATCCTTACTACTACTAACTTATTTTCTAAATGAGTGGAGGAAATATTGATCAAGGAAGTTAGAACGAATAATATCATCAACTTCATGAAGTCCAAAATCGTCATCATATTCAGTGTCCCTCTAATTATATTGATAGAAAATGACACCAAATTATGTTCTATTAAATTGAAGAAATTATTTCAAGAGTACAACATTGAATTAAAAAATTCATCCCACTATCATGGAGTGAAAAATTGGATAAATAGAGGTCTTTAATAAGAATCTGTAAAATATACTCTAGAAAATTGTGGACACGGAAAATACTTCATGACCAAACATTCTCCTTCATGATTTACTAGCCTACCATACCACCACACACACTACCTCACAAGCGACTCCATATTCATAGGTGTACGGAATTAAAGCAGTGTTTCCCATTGATGTCTAGTTTCACTCACTATGAATATCTATCTATGGAAAACTCTCAAATGATGGAGAATCATCAAAGAGGATTGATGAGTTAGAACAACTCGATGAGAAAAGGTTGAGTACTCAACAAAACCTTGAAGTTTATAAGAATCAGATCACACAAGACTTCAATAAGAAGGTTTTAATCAACTTGTTCCTATGAGGAGAACTAGTATTATATCTTATAACCCCAATGATACTAGTAAAGAAACCACTAAATATGAAACCTAAGGGGTAAGGGCCATACATCATATATAATATCTATACTAACAAAGTTTACTCATTGGACACAATGGATAGAGAACACATTACACCTACCACCAATGCATAATTTCTCAAGAATTACTTCACATAGGTGACATAAATCATAAAAATTCATATAAGTAAGACTCTAAACTACATAACATCCCAATTACTAGAATAAATACTCTAAATTACACAATATCCAAATTCCTCACAACAAGACTTTAAACTGCATGACATCTTTTTTCCTGGAAGCAAGACATTAAACTTTATAGTGTATTTCTTCTTTACCACATGATTTTAAAATATATGGAAAATTTCCTTACCACATGATGTTCAAATATAAAAAATATGTACTTACCACATAACATTAAAATTCATGGATAATGTTAATTTGTGGATGGTTCACTGTGCATGAGATAGATCTGTACAAAAGAAGAATGAAGTGCTTCCGTCCTTATGTGTGAGTCAAATCCATATTGGAAATAATTACTTTAAAGAACTATATATTGTTTGAATGATTCTATAAAAATATATGTAGTGACACCTAGATTCCAAATCCTGGGTTCAACCATAATATAAATGAAAAAATTCCCCCTCTTCATATGTGCGAGACCTGCATGGAGAGTTTTCCATTCAAGAATGACATGTGGCTTGATTCCTTCCATCACATGATATATAGTGATACCTATATCCAAAATCCCAAGTCCAACCAAAATATGTAAAAAAAATTCCCCCTCTTCATATGGTTATTACCTTTATAGATAGTTATCCATTAGATAAATATGTATATATTGATTATAACAACCTTGGTCTTTATTTTGTAATTAAACATGATTTATTACTCAAACTTTCACTTAATACAACTTAAAATATTGAGATGTCTAGTGTATTTTTGGATTAGGAACATTACATAATAACTTAAAACATGAGATAAACATATTTATTGAAAACTTCTTTTACATGACCATAACTTTCCTTCATACTTATCATTGCATGAGATAACCTGAGGATATACTTAAGAAAAGGGTGATCTATAAATCCCAACAAGGAAATAAACATGGCATAACATGAGGAAGATAATACCTGTTATTCAATAGGAATATCAATATAGAATTAAATAAACATGAACATAAAGGCATGATATATCATGATTTTCATAACATGGAAATGTGGAAACAACATACAACATGATATTAGCATGATAAAAGGATCATTGTACATAGATTAACATGAGTAAACCCTCATTGCACATGAATTAGCATGATTAAAACCTCATTGCACATGAATTAGCAAGAATAAACCCTAATTTCACATGAATTATCATGATTAAACCCTCATTTCACATGGTGTATCATGATACTAAACATTACCCAATGCATTGGAGGACTATTAGGGCACACCCTTCATAATCATTTTGTGTTCATGTATAAGTGTTCCACATAGATCATACAACATGGATTCACTAAATATATTAATTTATTCGATGAAAAAGTAATGTGGAATAAATACATGTAAGTACCAAATAAATAAGTAAATGAGAATAAAGGTGAATACCCTTGATAGGGAAATGGGTATGATATTCATTACACGATGATTTTGGCATGGAAAATTATGGTGCAATTTCGGCAGCATAATGACATCAAATAGAAATTTGTAAAATAGGTTGCGGAGAACGTAAGAGGTATATAATAATTTATATATGAAATTGATAGTAATGGGTTCATGGAACATAATATCCAAACACATGAAATGGAATTTATATGTATAATATAAAATAGATTCTTGAATGAAAATGAGGAGAGATAAATCCCTTACGGAATTTCGGCATGGAAACGAGTGTACACAGGAGGGATCAATGAGAGAGAAATGAGTCTATCCTAATTAAAACATAAAAAATTAAGTATGGGGGAGTTTAAAAAAAAACCCCATTATTTTTAATTGAAAATAAAATGATGTAACAATATAATGAAACTTGGACAGAAATTGAGAATGGAAGGAACCCTTACGAAATTTTGATATAGTAACAGGTGTACTTAAAGGATCATAGGGGGGATTGATGAGATTTAAAGGAAGATATCATCATATATACCTAAAATTTATAGTATGGTTATCATGTAATATTATAACCCAATATATAAAAATGGATCTTAAGAATCATAATAAAAAAGAGTAGCTTGAATAGAAATGAGAAGAGAGAAATCCCTTACGAAATTTCAACATAGTAACGACTTAGGTATGGGTCAAAATGGGGGTGGGTAAATGAAATATAATTGAAATGACATAAAATTTACAGTAATGGAATTATTATAAATTAATGTAATTAAAAACATTTAAAATTACAAGAACTACTTTTAAATAAGATGCTTGAATTTGAAAGGAAGAGATGAAAGTTGGGATCCCTTACTTGGATGTGTGATCCCAAAGGCCTGGGAGAGGATTATTGAGAGCTTGGGGTGACTTGGGAGGACTCTAGAGAGTATAGATAAGAGCGTGGATGAGATTTAAGGAGTTTTAGTGATGAATAATGGGTGATTGGGTGTGTGTATATAGGAAAGGTGTGAGAATTATTTATTATTTTGGTTTTGGACACTACACACTAAAATATTCAAAACCACAAACCATACCATGGTTTTTCCCATGGTTTCTTCCCATAGAGAGTGGTATACATTATTTTATAATTATAAGGTAATAATATATAAAAATATTTCCCTTTATTATGTGGATGTGAGTCACACTTTCAAAGAAATGATTTTATAATCTTAAAATATTTTATATGTCTTGGAGGATTAACTAAGGCTTTATAAAATAAAATAAATAAATCTAAAATTAAATTATTTTAAAGTAAAAACATATATTTGGATGAATATACCTTTTATATTATTTTATTACATCACTATCAGGTCATTATGTTGTCATAAATCACATTTTATATTTATACGATATTTAATTTTTACCCAAAAATTTGACTATCTCGTAAAATTATGAAAAATTCACCATTGGATAATTTCGACATACCAATTCAAAAAATAATATTCATTTTATATAAATAATTTTATATATATGTGAATTTCACTTTTAAAATAAAAATTGTCATTTATCGAAAATTGATGGGTTTTTAAAAAAATAGCTTTCAAACCTTAATAAAAGTTACTTTTGACTTCAGAACAACTATAGGATCATTAATATTTAATAAATTAAATTTAATAATAATATTTTAATAAAATTTTATTTATTTCAAAAAGACATCAATTCATCAAAATATATTCCTTAATTCAATTCAAATATTAACCAAAAATACTATTTGTGCTTTAGAAAATAATTTACAATGTAACAATAATAGAATGAAAGTATATTCATTATTCTATAAACAATAATAATAATGCTAGGGTCTTGAAACATTTCCATTTATTACACCAAAATACTATATAAGAGTAAGGTGTGAGATGGTGGGGCTTTCTTGGGGCCGTTCGGTGAACATGGTTTGGGCCGTGATCTCAATGAGCTTGAACTTCTCTTGTAAATAGTCTCCATCATGCTTAAGTTATTGGATCTCGGCTTGGGATTGGACTATGTAAAATACCAGAAATTCTATCTCACATTATAAGCTAAAATAAATGGGTTTCAAGGGAACAATACTACTAGTTGAGGCCATCAATTTTTATGTGTCAAAATGATTTGTTAAAACCCTATATTTATTCTTGTGATATGATCATTGTTCAATGCCTATATTACCAACGATAAGGATACTTAACGGTAATTTAAAAACAATTGGATATAATAAAACAAAAGGAGTTCATGTGTTATATATATATAAAATAAATTTAATTAAAATAAAGGGAATTTTATTCATAAATTTCCAGGACATTACATTGATTCCAGATATAACAGGATATACAGTGATGCCAAAATCTCAATTCCTAGGTACAACTGTAATATGTATAAAAACACACACCCCTAAAAGAGTATAGGCCAAAATATGTAGATAATCATATAA
This sequence comes from Viscum album, assembly GCA_963277665.1. Classification (NCBI taxonomy): domain Eukaryota; kingdom Viridiplantae; phylum Streptophyta; class Magnoliopsida; order Santalales; family Viscaceae; genus Viscum; species Viscum album. Next base: position 707,055,626 of record OY728147.1, on the reverse strand, counting down.
TAACTATGTTTGACTTGATTCCTACCATCACAAGATATATAGTGATGCTTGGATCCTCTATTACAACCCCAACCGCGAGTTATCATCACTCCCAATCATGTCCCTCCCTGATATTCAGACCCGTTTAAAGGTCATAGTCTATAATAAATTGTGAAAACCCTTAAATATTCACCACAACATACTCACATGTAGATTAATATACTTCCTAGTTATCCCTTTTTTACCTTTCTGATCATGGATCAAGTGTGCTTAGGGAACCTGGAAATCCACTATAACTGGCATGAACAAGACATATCTTGGATAGGGAAACATGTCCAAGTCGCATGAAATTAAACTACATGACCTAATACTAGGAATAAAACATTAAAATTCATGAAAAAACCCTAGTCATATAAAGTTAAACAACATTACAAGAGTTCTTTATGCCAAACAGATCACCCTTGATGACTCTGTATTCAATAATTGCAAGTCATATCCCTTCACCTAAAAAATGTGTTCAGTAAACACTGGCATAATATTAAAGGTGATTGGACTATTATTGAATATTATGTTCATGATGAAACAATTTAAAATATTTTATACCTAAGTTGATACCAACTAATTTTCAATATCTCAAGTTTTTAAAATAATACTATGCTTGATAGTGTATAGAATAAGCAACACCAAGTTTAAAAAACCATTAAATATTATCATTTAAATTTGACTGTTATAACCTAACCATTTAATTGGTAGGTATGAATGGGGATAATAATATTATTAAATATATGTGAAGGTAATATTCAATAAAAAAATTTCTTAGGAACTCCTTTTTTTAGTAAAGAAATTATTTTCTTTCAAAAATGATTTTTTTTCTTTCCATGAGAAAACAAATATAATTATTATTTTTGAAACTTTTATAAAATTAATTTAATAAAATTTAATTAATTTTTGAAATAGTTATTTAAAAATTATCTTAGTGTGAATTTTTGGTATTTTTATGAAAAGATTTATTTTCCAGGGAATAATAAAAAATACTATTTTTCTTGAAAACAATATTTTTATTTTAACTATTTTCTAAGTTACATTTTATTTCAAAATGTTTTCAAATTAAAATTAGTTATATTATATTATTAAAAATACAATTAAGTTAATTATAATTAATTTTATAGTTGAATTTGGTATAAAAACATTTTTACACAAAAAATAATTTTTTTGAAAAATTGTTTTTCTTTGAAAAATTTGGGTTTAATTTTATACTAACATTTTCCAATTATTTGTTTTTAATTTTAAAAAATTGATTCTATATTTGGATCTAGGATTTCCAAATTTATTAAATACGCACCTTATATTTTTGGTCAATATGAATAGTAACTTTAGTAATTTTTGTTACCATAGTGAAGGGTAAATCTGGTAATTAAAGTTAATAATAAAATGATAGGGACTAGATTAATACCTTAACAACTAAATTAAACTTATTTTATGTTTTTATTTCATCCATAATCATCCATGATTCCATTATAAAGCATGTTATGACAAGTTGGATGAGATGATGACCTTTATCGTATTTTATTTCAAGAAAAGTCAAACATTCCACACTCTTGTATTTAATAAATATAATATTTTTAATATGGAGTTATATGGAGGATATGTTCAACTATAAATATTATTTCAAAATATTAAATATTTAAATTCATCATGATAATTTATTTTTAGTTTTTAGAAAAGAAATAATTACCTTAAATGCTTACACAACAGTGGCGCAATAATTACTCAATTAATGGAAATAAACAAACAAATGGTATTAAAAATATTTAATGTATTATAATTTGAGATATTTAATTTAAACCAATAAATTTATAGATTCAAATTAACTTTAGTGTTTTATTAAAATATTTGGTTCAAATTTCTATTCATGTCTATATGTTATTAAAGTCAAAATTGATAATTTTGATATTTTATAAAAATAATATATTATTAATTTATTTAAAAAGAATAATAATCTTAAATAATAAAAAATAGAATAAGATATGGTCTAAAATTTAGTCCCTTGTGTTTTTATAGGACATTTTAATCACTTGTATATAGATTAGTATTTTTTATATTTTAATCTTTTGATAAATTTCAAAGATGCCCCTCACCATAATTATAAATGGGGACCTAATTCCTCACTTATTTACATAACTTTGAACCATATATATTGAATAAAACCTTCCCATTAGTATTAAAAAAATTATTATACAAGTGAAAGAAGTTATGGTCCTTCTAAAATAGCAACCCTAGATCCCTTAAGAAGATATCTAAAGGAAGTCCATTGAAGAGGAGGAAATCATCTTTAATAACTCTATCAACTCTATTTCTTATTATAATTACTCTTCACATGTTATTTACATTATAAATTAATAACTAAAGTATAATATATGTAATTATATATAATTATGATTATTATATAACCATATTCAACATTTTATCTATCTTACAGAAAATGGAGGCACAACACGTGCGTACGTATAACTTACCGTCTCTACGCCGTGTTGTAATTTTTTCATCACCACTTTAAATGGATGGTTATAATGATGGATATAATGGATATATAAGATAATTATGTCATGATATTTATTATTTAAAATTAATATATCATCCAATTTCTTACCCTTTAAATCATTTAGAAATGATATCATTGCTCATGCGTATGTACGACTTACCATCTCTACGAAGTAATGAAAATAATTTTCTATGTATACCATTCAAGAATGATTCTAAAAATTTATATAATGAATAAATATTATATAAATAACCTAAATATAATTTTTTATATTATGTAAATATATCCTTTTCACACTAACTAGTACCTACATGAAAAAACATGCATGGGAAAATGAAGTAGTTAAAACCCAAAACAAGGGTAAAATTGAAATATTATTAACAAACAAAAGATAAAATGATATAATAGGATTATATATGATATTATAAACATTAATATGGTTCTTTTATAAATTAATAACTTGTTTAAAACCATTATACATGATTTTAAATCATTATACAGGAGTTTAAATCATTTTGAACTAAAGGGAAGCATATGGTAAGAGATTTTGTCTCAATTTCCACTCTATTGAGACATATTTAGTATTATGAACCTATTTATTTTTATGTGGTTTCAATTTTAGGCAATTAACATGAATATATATTTATTCATTATAATTAATGTTAATTTCAATTTTTATCTCTTAAAGAGTTCTCATATTTTCTTCCAACTTTTCATCTATTTAGAACTTAAATCAAGAAAAGAAATGTTTAACAGAAAAACTGATCTAATATATCTTTTTATCAGATATATTTTTCTTAAAATACATATTTTCTATAAAATGTTTCTAAAAAAAGTTCTACACATCAATTATTTATCAAAATATATTTTTACCCATGTTTTACCTTTTTATAAAACAAATTGAAATAAATATTGTTTTCTTTTTCCAAACAAGGTACTTTATGAATTTTACAACAAAAGTATGAAAGGAATGTATTTTTAGCTCATATAAAAAGATATTATTTTTATAATTTCATGAATAATACTTGATTTTAACATTAATTTACAATATTACAAGATTTTTTCAAACAAAATGTTTTACTTTATATTTTCTTAGTTCTTTTTAAAATAAGTGATTTCAGAAAAAATAAAAGGTTATTTCCCTCAAGAATGTTTTAATAATATTTTAATGAACTTTCTATTCATAAAATACAAAAAACATTGATTTTAATTATTCACCACTGGGGATATGTTATAATGATACCATACTTTGACACATTCACTTACTATGATCCTTAGATATTACATTTCTCTTAAATATCCATATTTTTTTATCGTGGATATGATTATTTCCTAAACTGTGTACCATTTGAAATATGGTGTTTTATTATGTTAATTATTTGAAAGACTAGGGGAAATGTTGATAAATAAATATACATTATTCAATATGGATTGTTTTTAGTAATGCATACTGTTTATAAATTGAATTGACCATTCAATATATGAGGAATGTTTTAGACATGCAGTGAAAGGTGGATCCTGATTACACATATCCCCTCGATGCATCAATAGGTTTCATGAGACAAATTATTTAGAAAAATTAAATGGGTATCTAACCATAGTTTTAAACTATATTTTTAAAGGTTTTGATATTATAGGTATTATGATACCTGAGATCCTAACATCCAATATTAGTAAATTCATTCATTTAGAATTAAGTAATTAATATTATCTATCATAATTTAATGTTGATATTATCCATGGATGAATTTAATTCCCAAGTTATTGATTAAATGGAATTAATTTTTAGTTATTTACCTTTCCATATTAATTATGTATTATTTACTCATAATATCTTTTATTGTATATAACCCTTACGGAGTATTTGAGCTCACCCTTATTATATTTCATTTCCATAGGATATGAAGATAAAATCATTTAATGATTTCAAGGGTGTAGATTAAATTCCTTTGTTATGTTCTATGTTTTATTACAAATTAAATAATGGATCCATGTATGTATCCAGTTTATTAAGACTACTAAATTGATCAATCTTTGGTGATGTGATCCCTGTATTTTACACTAATGTAATAAAATAACTACTCATTCTAGGCTTTTGGAGTTGGTGTTATTACAGTGGGTGTTATAGGAGGTTTAATAGAAACCTTGATAAGTAGATTTTAAATAAACATAACTTATATTAGAATTATGATAATTGCTTATATTATTTGAAAATATTTACCATTAGAGGGATTTTTATTTTATGTTTCAATATTCATGATGATTATGAACTAAATCAGTGTATGAAATTTTTTAGTAATGGAACCTAATAGAATAAAGGGACTCAATACCCTTTGTCAATATAGGGATCGCCTCACTAAGAAAGCTAATATGGTTAGTGTTGGATTGGATCTTATCATGACTATTTTAGTGAAACATACTCATACTATAAAAAATATCATTTCCCGAATTAAGAAACATGATTACCCATGGCATGATACACCTATATTGGATCATTACATGTAAAATAATTTCATATATTTTAGTGGTATTACTAATCCAGTGGTAGATGAGTAGTGGTTCAAGTCCCTTAAAAAGCTATTTATGGATTTGGGTGGAGATGAAAGGGAAAAGGTTGTATTGGAAGTATACTATCTCAAGGGAAATGAATATTAGTAGGGGTCTTTGATCTACAATACCATGACTAAGATGAAATAAAACCCATGGAATGGAGAACTTTTAAAGAAATATTATTTGAAAAATATTTCCCTCTAGAGAAAAGAATGGATATGAAGAGAAATTTATTTATCTTAAAGGAAAAGAATGAAGAGAGTGCTAAAATATATTAGTATACCATTAAAATACTTTCCAGGTATGATATAGATTATATACGTAATTTAGAAAGGAAGATTGATCATTTCATTGAAGGTATTAAGATAATTCTCTGAAGGGAATTAGATTCTCAAACTTTTTCATTATATAATTAAATAGTGTTATATTCTATCAAAATAGAGAAGGAATTTTATAGATCTTACAAGTTCAAGGGAAATAAAGAAAATAGGAGATCAGATGAACACCAATTAAAATGAAACACGTTAAATAAAAATAAGAGAATGGATAAATTTCCATCATGTGAAAACTATGGAAATAATCATCTTAGAAAATTCTTAATGGGAATGTAAGTTTTTTATAAGTGTTTAGATAAGGTTCATAAAGATAATGAGTGAACATGAAAGAAATAAAACAATACTATCTTAGGATTAAAATATAAATTATTGGGGAATTATTCAAATCAATGTACCAAGTTTCAAGAAAACTTACCACAAAAGAGGCTGAGGGAAGAAGGCCAAGCTTGTGCGATCACTACTTCTAAGGTTAAAGTTTCTAAATATTTGGTGGTAGGTAATTTAATCATATATTGAAATCTATATAATGATTTATTTTATAATGAATAATCATACTCTTTTATACCTTCCATGTTTTCCATGAAAATTATATTTTCCCCTAGAACCTTAAGGTGAGAATTTTCAGTCAAAACTCCTATTGAAAATATCACTACAACAAAGATGTGTTAGAAATTTACAATTATGACACATAAACATGCAATATTTTATATCTTTATAATCATAAATATGGTTGAATTTTATATAATCCTTGGTATGGATATGATTTCAAAAGATTAATAAAAAAATTTATTTCAAAGAGAGGGAAGTTATGATTTGTGGTGAAGATGTGGAATTAATTATCTTTAGAGTGGATAATTAATCACTAGATTTATGCCTAGATCCACCCTTAGTAGCTCTTCTATATGATATTATTGCAGAAGAAAACAAACACAATATATGTATGAAAAAGGTAATATCCAAATTGGGTATATAACAATTGTACAAGAATACATTAATTTATTTCCTAAGGAATTACCCAGACATCCACCAGAATGTGAATTGGAGTTTCTTATTGATATAATCCATGATGCGAAACCTATATTTAATACTTCCTATATAATGGACACTATGTAATTAGTGGAGTTAAATAAACAACTACACGAGTTGTGTGATAAGGTATTTATACAACTTAGTGCTTCACCTTGGGGAGCCCCTGTTCTTTTCTTCAAAAATAATGATGGATCTATGTGGATTTGGATTGAGTATAGGGATATCAAAGCTATTATGATAAAGAAAAAGCATCATCTACCTCTAATTGATGAATTATTTTATCAAATTCATAGAGATAAAATTTTTTTCAAATATTTATCTTCATTATGGGTATCATCAATTATGAGTGAAGAAGGAATATATTCCAAAGACAACATTCTGTATAAGGTATAGAAATTAAAAGTTTATAGTAATTCCATTTGGATTTACTAATTCACCCTATGTTTTTATAGATCTATCAAATATATTATTAATGGAGTATATTGATATTTTTTTGTGGTGTTTATTAATGATATCTTAGTATACTATAAAATCTATTAGGATCATGAAAATCACTTCCAGATTATTCTTAAGACCCCAAGATAAAAGGAATTATTTGGGAAATTTAGCAAGTGTAAATTATGGCTACAATATGTTTCTTTTCTTAGATATATTTTCTATAAAGATGAAATCACAATTGATCCTATGAATATAGAAGTAATCATATAATAACATACTCTAATAAACATAATTGATGTAAATAGTTTCATTTGTTTAATAGGAAACTATCAATGATTTGTTCAAAATATTTCCCAATTAGCTAACCTGTTAACTAAGCTTACATGTAAAGGGTTTAAGTTAATATGAAAAACGTAATGTGAGGAATTGTTGACCTCACCTGTTTTGATAATCTCAATCATGTATGTATTTGTGTTGAAAATCCCAATTATGTCTTCATTCTCTATGATATTGTTAAGTATTGTTGATCTATACTTTAATTCTTTCCAATCTGTGATCAAACCAATAACATCTTTTTTAAATAGTCTTTGGAATATGTTAATCATCATTTATCCATGTTCATACAAGTTATAAATTGATTCTAACACAATCGGATGTGTTCTGCCTAAAACAGATAAGTAATCTGCCTATAGCTACTGATAAAGAGCTACCGGTAACCAGTCTACCGATAGACTTAGCCTACCGACAGACAGCTACCGATAGACTTAACACAGAGTTACCGATGTACTTATAAATACAGCTACCGATACAAACGTAGAGCTACCGGTGTAAGTATAAATAGCTACCGATGGAATAAGTCACTGATGGACGAAGCTACCGATAGACTCACAGCCAACGATACATGGAGCTACCGATGCATGAAGCTACCGACGCATGGAGCTACCGATAAACAGTCATTGATACACGCATGTACCTACCGACGCATGGAGCGACCGATGCATGTACCAACCGACGCATAGAGCCACCGATAGAGTCAAAGCAACTAATGACATCAAGCTACCGATGTTCAAGCTACCGATGTTCAAGCTACCGATGCTGTTTACCTACCGATCACTCAACTCACTGTTTGAATTTCTTTATTTCCTATATTTAATCTATCTAACGGTCATATCATACATTTTAATGATTTGTCAAATATCTGATAAAGGTTTTCGGATGTCAGGAACCCGTACCTCGTACCTGCTGAAAAGAAATCTTTTCTGTCCCCTGATGGGAGATAAATACGAGAAGACTACATACCAGAGAATGTGAATGCGAACGCGAACGTGTGAAGAAAAAAAAACAACAAGAAGCGAACCAGAAAAGTGCGGTGCATCCAATATACCAAAAGCGACACAAGCACAAGAGGAACACAGAGAAGCTCATAGACAGTCAAGCATACTCGAGGAGTTTTCTGTGCATACAAGAAGAACTTCATCGACTACATTCTCACCACCTGTGAACCTGGAGCATACGACACTCTGTTTCTCAACAGAAACAAGAAGAGGACTCAGACTCACTGCTAATCGAATCCAAAGGAGTCCAGAGCTATACTGAAATCACCAGAACCATCTCTAAACTCTACATCTCTTGTTCTGTGATTTATTACCATTCATTTCGAGCAGTGTGTGTTATCTGCTATATCTAACACATACACTGTCTCCTGTACTCAAACTGAAGGATCTGTAAATCCTTACAAAACTCTTTCATTCATTCTTTCCCACGAAGAACTGTGGTAGAGGTCGTGTGTGACCTGGACAGCTGGTTGCTGTTGTACTGTTTCCCACGAAGAACAGTGGTAGAGGTCTTGGACCTGGACAGTTGTAAACTGTTGAACCCCGATCCAGGGTGTGGATCATTTTTATATAAACTTTTGAGAGGACTAAGTCTCGGCTTGAGACTGAACCTCTTGGTTACATTGTTGTGCCATCTATTTCAAAGTTTTATTCCGCTGCTAATCACTTTAAAACCAATACTGTTTTTAAAGTTACTTTGATAATTAAATTAGCAAGTGTTTATGTTAAGTGTAGATTAGTAAGTTAGTTTCAAAAGATAATCACACACTCCTATGTTGATTAACTGGGAATTAATCAATCCCTTGAGAACCTAACAGAATCTCTAAATTAATATAAATTCACTACAGTTTAATTTATTATTTTATTTGGGGGTCTTTAAGACACTGCTTTTAAATATAGAAATTTTAATTGGTACTCAATTCACCCCCCTCTTGAGTAATCCACTCCGACCAACACTTGGTATCAAAGGGTCAAAATACTTTCTAAAAAGTGCTCTGCTTTTGAACTGTGATTTTAGTTGTATTTTAAAGTTCTTAAAATTTCTGTTATTTATAAATTTTTATCTCTTTAAAATTCTTTTTGTAATATCATGGATAATAGACTTGAGGGTGCTGCTACTAACCGGCCACCTTTCTTCAATGGAACTAATTATGCTCAGTGGAAGCTGAAAATGAAAATCCATCTAGAAAGCATAGGTTTTGATATTTGGACTGCTATTGAATCAGAATACAAAATGCCTACTACTGCTAGATCTACTTGGGATGAACCTACAAAGACTGCATACAATAACAACTGTAAAGCTATGAATGCCTTGTACTGTGCTCTAGGAGATGAAGAGTTTAATAGAATTTCTGCATGTAAAACTGCATATGAAATTTGGGATACCTTAGCTGTTTCTCATGAAGGAACAACTAATGTTAAAGAAATGAGATTGAACACCTATACTATCAAGTATGATAATTTTAAAATGAAGCCTGACGAACCCATTTCTGACATGTATCTCAGGTTCAATGAAATTGTCAATACAATGATTTCGCTGGGAAAGGATGTCTCATCGAAGGAACAAATTATGAGAATTTTGAGATGTCTACCTGATAGATGGAGAGGCACATCTGTCTCAATCAGAGAATCATGTGACATAGCTGCTCTACCTGTCAAGGAACTAATTGGCAAGCTGATGATGTATGAAGAAGAGCTTAAAGTGAACAAAGAGGAAGAAAATGAACCTGCAAGAAAGTCTGTTGCTTTCAAATCCTCAACTTCAAAGAATAAGGACAAGGAAAAGCTTCAAGCTGTAGTTGAAAGTTCAAGCTGTGAATACAGTGGAAGTGATTCTGACAGTGATGCTGAGATGGCTCACATTGCTAGAAGATTTAAGAAATTTTATAGGAAAAAGAAGTTCTTCAGAAAAACAAATTATAAGGGTAAGTATGATCACCAAGGCAAATGGAAAAAGGACTGGAAGAAGAATGACAAGTCAGATGATGTTGTCTGCTATGAGTGCAAGAGAAAAGGACACATTAAAGCCGACTGTCCAAAGCTGAAGTATAAAAAGAAATATGAATATAAGGACAATAAGTTTAAGAAAGCTATGAAGGCTACTTGGAGTGCTTCAGAAGACAGCACAAGTGAAGCTGAATCTTCAGACTCTGAAAGGAATCGAGCCAACATGTGCTTTATGGCAAACACTTCTGAGGTAACTGCTGAAACTCCTGCTTCAAATTCATATTATTCTGGAGATGATTCTGAAGGTGATAACATGTCTAAATCTGAACTATTTGAATACTGTGATATGCTGGAAGAGACATGTAATGAACTTAAGGATAAATACAAGTCATTAAAGAAACAGTATGCTCTCACCACTACAGTTAAAACCGAACTCACTGTTGAAAAAGAGAAAAATGCTCAACTATTAAAAGAAAATACAGAACTGAAACTGTCAAATGAGCAACTTAGAAAAGACTTAGAGAAGTTCACCAATGGCAAGAATGCTCTAACACAGATGCTAGGAAAGCAAGTAGCACCTAAATATACTACTGGTATAGGATACCAACCTGGACAAAGGAAAATTGCTAAAACTAGATTCATTTCTAAATCTGGACAGAATGAAGGCAATTCTGGAACCTCATATGCTTCAACCAGTTATATACATAGCTATGGATCTAATAAAGTTTATCTTTCAAAGCATGTCAATTCTACAAATTATATGAGACCCATTAGAAAAATATGGGTACCTAAAGTGTTATTGGCTAACCTGTCTGGACCCAAGAAAATCTGGGTACCAAAATCATCTTCCATCTAAATCTGTTTTGTAGGGAACTTGCTTAAAGAGCTCCTGTAAAGAGACGTGGTATTTGGACAGTGGATGTTCAAGACATATGTCAGGAGACTTCTCTTGTTTCAAGAGTTTAATAAAAGTTGATGGAGGCTTTGTCACCTTTGGTGATAACTCAAAAGGGAAAATCATCGGCCTAGGCCAGATTGGTAACACTGATTCAATTTTTATTTCTAAAGTTTTATTTGTTGATGGCCTTAAATACAATTTATTAAGTATTTCTCAGTTATGTGATGATGGTTTTCATGTTAAATTTGAAAATGATTCTTGCAAAGTTTTTGATTCTAAGAATGTTTTGGTATTTTCTGCCTTAAGAAATGAAAATGTTTATGCTGTTAATCTGAATTCTTTAGCTAAGCAGAATATTAATTGTTTGAATGCTTTTCATAAAGAATCTTGGCTATGGCACAGAAGATTAGGACATTGCAACATTCACTCACTTAGAAAACTTTCTAGAAAAAACCTAGTTAGAGACCTACCTAAGTTAGAATTCCCAAACGATAGAGTGTGTAACCCCTGTCAAAAGGGAAAACAACACAAAGTTTCTTTTAAATCAAAGAAAGAAGTTTCAACTTCTCAACCACTTGAATTGGTTCACATGGATTTGTTTGGACCATCAAGAGTTTCTAGTTTAAATGGGAAGCACTATGTTTATGTTCTTGTAGATGACTTTTCTAGATATACTTGGGTATATTTTCTAGCTCACAAAAGTGAAGCTTGTTCTTACTTTGTCAAATACTCCAAGTCTGTAGAAAATCTTAGTGGACTCAAGATTAAGACCCTGAGAAGTGATCATGGTCGTGAGTTTGAAAATCAAGATTTTGAATCTTATTGCTCACACAATGGCTATACGCATAACTTCTCTGCCCCTAGAACACCCCAACAGAATGGTGTAGTAGAAAGAAGAAACCGAACTCTTCAAGAAATTGCTAGAACCATGCTCAATGAATATGACCTGCCTATTTACTTTTGGGCTGAAGCTGTAAATACAGCTTGTTATGTTATTAATAGAGTCTTGATTAGACCAGTTCTTAAGAAAACCCCTTATGAATTGTGGAATAATAGAAAGCCTAAGGTTAATTACTTTAAAGTTTTTGGTTGCAAAGTATTTATTCTGAATACTAAAGATAATCTGGATAAGTTTGCTTCCAAAAGTGATGAAGGAATTTTTCTGGGTTACTCTATTTCAAGTAAAGCCTATAGAGTATTCAATAAGAAAACCAAATGTGTGGAAGAATCTGTTCACATCAAGTTTGATGAAACTGATCCACATGAGCCTAAAACCTCTCTTGAAAATCTTGAAGAAGATTTGTCTATTCTGGACCTTAATGATAAATCTAAAGAACCTGTTATAAAAGTATCCAGTTCTGGACTTTCTCCAGAATCTGCTTCTGTTGAACCCGAACCTATAGATGAACCTGAAATTTCTAGTCCAACCTTTACTAGATCAACGAGGATTCTAAAGAATCATCCTTTAGAAGCTGTTGTTGGTAATCTGGATAGAGGAACACAAACTAGAGCTTCTCTAAGAAACCAGGTTGAACATCAAGCCTTTCTTTCACAACTGGAACCCAAAAATATCAATGATGCTATCAATGATGAATTCTGGGTAATAGCTATGCAGGAAGAATTAAATCAGTTTGAAAGAAACAAAGTCTGGGAATTAGTTGACAGACCCAAGGACACTTTGACAATAGGCACAAAATGGGTTTTTAGAAATAAAGTAGATGAATCTGGAAATATAGTTAGAAATAAAGCTAGACTAGTTGCACAAGGATATAGTCAAGAAGAAGGCATAGACTATGAGGAAACTTTTGCACCTGTAGCTAGACTAGAAGCCATTAGGATCTTACTTGCATATGCTGCACATCTGGATTTCAAGTTATATCAAATGGATGTAAAAAGTGCATTTCTAAATGGTTTTATAATTGAAGATGTTTTTGTAGAACAACCACCTGGATTTGCTAACCCCCATTTTCCAAATCAAGTTTTTAAACTTTCTAAAGCTTTGTATGGTTTAAAACAAGCTCCAAGAGCCTGGTATGATAGACTTAGCAATTTCCTTATTTCAAAAGGTTTTACCAAAGGGATTGCTGATCCAACTCTTTTTATTAAAAGAATTTCTAAAGATGTTCTAGTTGTACAAATATATGTTGATGATATTATTTTTGGATCTTCTAAACACTCTTTATGTACTGATTTTTCAAAAAGTATGCAAAATGAATTTGAAATGAGCTTAATGGGAGAGCTTAAGTACTTTCTTGGATTTCAAGTATTTCAAAATGAAAATGGTATTATTTTGAATCAAAGTAAATATACAAAGGATCTTTTAAAACGTTTTGGTCTGGATAGTATCAAGGAAAGTGAAACTCCTATGAGTACTACCTGTAAATTGGATACAGATGAAACTGGGAAACCAGTTGATCAAACAAATTACAGAGGTATGATTGGTAGTTTACTTTATCTTACTGCTAGTCGACCTGATATTATGTTTAGTGTGTGTATGTGTGCTAGATTTCAAGCTAACCCAAAAGAATCTCATTTGATTGCTGTTAAAAGAATTTTTAAATATCTCAAACACACGGTTAACTTAGGTTTGTTTTACCCAAAAGGACAATCCTTTGAGTTAATGAGTTATTCAGATGCTGACTTTGCTGGTTGTAAGTTAGATAGAAAAAGCACATCAGGAACATGTCATTTGCTTGGAAAATCCTTAGTTTCTTGGTGTAGTAAGAAACAAAACTCGGTTGCATTATCTACTGCTGAAGCAGAATATATAGCTGCTGGTAGTTGTTGTGCACAAATTCTGTGGATGAAACACACTCTTTTGGACTATGGATATGTTTTTAAACATGTTTCAATCAACTGTGATAACACCAGTGCAATAAACATCTCTAAGAATCCTGTATCTCACTCTAGAACCAAACACATAGATGTAAGACACCATTTCCTAAGAGATCACTATCAAAAAGGTGATATTTCTCTTGAATTTATTGGCACTGAACATCAATTGGCTGATATTTTCACTAAACCTTTAAGTTCGGATAGGCTAAGTTTCATAAGACATGAACTGGGAATGTTTAATCACAACCGGTGTGAAAATTCTCACTGATGTGAAATTCTCACCGATGTGAAAATTCTCACTGATGTGAAATTCTCACCGATGTGAAAATTCTCACTGATGTAAAATTCTCACCGACGTGAAAATGGTCACCGATGTGAAATTCTCACCGACGTGAAAATGCTCACCGATGTAAGCTTCTCACCGACGTAGAAATTCTCACCGATGTACAACTCTCACCGATTTGTATTTCTCACCGATGATTAACTCACACCGATGCAAAGTTTAAAACTTCTGTCTGCCGCCAAGAATACGAATCGTTTTATTTTATTTTATTACTCTATTTTAATCGTTTATTTGGAATTCCTAAATGATAAAACTAAGTCTAATCCACTTCTTACCTCACCGAGCTCAAAATCTCTCACCTTCGAACCTTAGCACCCAAATCGACCAAGAACCCTAAACCCGCGATGGCAAAAACCAAGCTTCCTATCGTCAGAGATGAAAGTGCAGAACCAAATGCTAAGAAGCAGAAGACACAGCATAAAGCCAGTGTTAGTGAAGTCAAAACTAGATCGGGAAGGCGACCAGTGAATCCTCACTTGCAGAATAGAGACATAGTAATCGAGAAGGAACTGTGCGTGGAATGGCTACTGCCTAGCAAATCCTTAGTGCTCGAGATTCTGGAAGACCAGAAATGGGTGGATTGTTTCTCAAATAACAATGGCCCATACTACCCGAAGTTGGTAAAGCAGTTCTATGAGTTTGTAACCTTTGAGAAGTATGAGAATGAGAATCGGGTAAGCTCTTTTGTAAATGGAAAAGAGATGTCTTTTTCTTCAGTAGAGTGGGCTGAGAGTTTAAAAGTACCACATGAAGGTGTCTCTGGGTATGTATCAAGAGCAATGCCACCTAGTAGTGACATTTTTGATTATGAGACTGCCTTACAAGAGCTGACTGGGAATGGAAATCAAAGGCAAGTGGTAGCTGCTGAAATGGATGGAGAGAATCGACTGCTTTTCAAATTTGTTCAGCATGTGTTGATACCGAGGAGAGGAGATTTTGCAAATCTGAGATATCAAGATATCTATCTTCTTCATTTGCTAAGACATGGTGTAAAAGTCAATCTGTGCAGATTGTTGATGCTTCAAATGGAAGACATGATTAGACCAAAGTCAAAGACCAATGCTTTGTTCTTTGCCAAGATGATTTCAGTGATGATAAAAGTGAAAGAAATAGCTGAGTCTCAGGATGAGACAGTTGTAGTCAAGAACAATTTCTGCATCACCTCGACTGTTTGCAAGTATATGAAAATTAACTGGAACCCATGGAAGGGAGAATGGGTCAGTGATGATCAGAAAATCTATGATAGGTTCAATCCTGTGGATTATCCCTCAAGACCAAAGGATATGAGAGATCCGAGTCTAAGACCTGATGAAGAGGAACCTGCTTATAGTGATGAGACAGAAGAAGAAGAAGAAGAAGAAACTCCTATGGATGTTGGAGGGGATCCAGACTTGCCCCCAAGTCCTGTTGCAGAACTGGTTTATTCTAGGAAAGGAAAAGTAGAGGAAGTTTTGCCTACTTATGAGGAAGACCAGTCTGTACCTCACTAAGAAGAAGAGGAAAAGGAGAATGCAGCTGAATCGACTGCTTCTGATAGGTTAAGTATGAGTCCCTTAATTGGAAACTCAGCTATACCTGCTGCTGAAGAAGAAAGAGATAGAGAAGAAGCTGTACCTGTATCAGAAGATCTTCTAGATGCTGCACCTGTAGAACTTGTGGTAGAAGATTCTGATGAAGAACGGCCAGCAGAAAAGGCTGTTGTGATACATGAGAATGCACCCATTGAGGGGGAGCATCAGTCTGTGATTGGGAATGTTACAGTAGCTGTTGAGATTGGAGACTGGGTAGACGACCCAGGGTTTATAGTCTGTGGATTAGATTATCCAGATTCTGACAATGAGATGTCTGTGGATAGACCAAAGACCAATTATGATCTTGCTGCTGAGTTGTTGCCAGACGATGTGGTCAGATTTCATGATTTGACTAAGCTGAAAGAGGACCTCAAATCCAGTTTTGTTGAAGAAGTGAAGCTAATGGAAACCTCTCTTGCATCCTCAATCAACTCAATAATGACTACTTCTGTAGTTAATTTGGCCTCAGCAAGGGGATCTGCTGCAGTTGTCTCAAGTGATTTTGTCTCCAAATCAGATCTTGATTCCATGAAGGATGAGATAAAAGAATCATTCAGTGCTTCAGTTGCTGAGATGAAGGAAAGCTTTTATGAAGAAATGAAATTGCTAGAGAGATCCTTCGAGCTATCTCTGGCTTGTAATTTATCTTCCTTTATGTCTGAGCTTGTGGAAGAAGTGAAAGAATGCCAGACTCAGTATTCAAGAATCGAAGCTGATCTGGAAGCTCTCAAGACATCAGTGGTTGCTTTGGATTCATATATGAGCTCCAAGTCTCAAGCTGACAAGGACCTAGCCTATGTGAAGAGTGTAGTCAGCCAGTTTGTCTCAGTGTTTGAAAGTTTCAAAACCTCAGTAAAGGATCATGTTCAATTACAAGACTCTCAAGTTCAAAGCCTAATCAGTGGTTTGTCAAAAAGTTTTAAAGAAACTGTTTCCTTCTCTCTTGGCCCTCTCACATCCAAACCATCAGTTGACATGAACTCAGTTCGAGCAATATTGAAGGAGGAGATTAGTTCTATTCCTACCAGTGGCTCTGGGGACTCATCAGAGTTAAGCCGAGTGGTGCTTTCTACAAGGGATTCTGCCAGAGAAATCATGAAGATAGTTCAAGATTTTATGAGAGAAGCCTCTGCCTCTCAAGAAGCCATAAAAAGCAAAGTGGACTACTACTTCTCCAAAATTTTCACCAAGCATCAACTCGAACACCACTTCAAGCTAATGTTGGAACACATGAAGCTCCCTCCAGTCACTCAAGCTTTCAAAGAACAAGTGAGCAAGCTCAGAGAATTGACTCCTGCCTTAGAGAAATTCATGGAGAACAAAGATGATTTCATCTCTGCTATGGAAAGAGGAGGAGGAATTATTATGGATTTTAGAAATCTGCTGCTGCCCTTCTTGCACGTTGATGCTAGACCGGTCATCATCCCTCCTGCTTTGCCTGCTTCTGCCTCAGCTGCCTCCTCAGTCCAACTGACTCCTGTTCAAGCCATTCAAAGCCTCAAACCCATGATCACCCAAAAATCTTCAACCTACAAGCCTGACTCTGTGTCAGTGGCCCAGCCTCCTTTAATCTTTTCTGGCATTCCCAAACCTTCACCTGAATCCTCACCACCCAAGCATCCTTCTGATCCCAAAGGCAAATCTCACATTGCAGATGCGGATTGAACTAGTGGCTAGGCTTTTTGATAGAAATTCCTTTGTAATCTGTTTTTGTTCTACTTTTTGACTACTCTAATACAGAACAATTTTTACTTCTCTTTGTTTTATTTCTCTCCTATATATATATATATCTATATGCTTTCCCACTTTTTGATTATCACAAAGGGGGAGAAAAATAAGAGCAATAAGAGAGGGGGAGAAACTTTTTATGCGAGAATACGGAGGAGACCAAAATGAGAAACATTTTCAATGAAGAAAAATAAGGCTTAAAGGGAAACACATTATCCTTTGTTTTGTTTCCATTTTTATCTCTGATACCTTATGTCTATATAGTACCTTATTATTTTTACCTCTGATAACTTATGTCTATATCATACTATTTCTATTATCTCTGATGATGTTTTCTCTGAGAAAATTGAATTCAACATTATACTCTTTATTATTATATTTTCACTATGTTAAATGCCAATATCATAAATTGTGATTATCAAAAAGGGGGAGATTGTTGACCTCACCTGTTTTGATAATCTCAATCATGTATGTATTTGTGTTGAAAATCCCAATTATGTCTTCATTCTCTATGATATTGTTAAGTATTGTTGATCTATACTTTAATTCTTTCCAATCTGTGATCAAACCAATAACATCTTTTTTAAATAGTCTTTGGAATATGTTAATCATCATTTATCCATGTTCATACAAGTTATAAATTGATTCTAACACAATCGGATGTGTTCTGCCTAAAACAGATAAGTAATCTGCCTATAGCTACTGATAAAGAGCTACCGGTAACCAGTCTACCGATAGACTTAGCCTACCGACAGACAGCTACCGATAGACTTAACACAGAGTTACCGATGTACTTATAAATACAGCTACCGATACAAACGTAGAGCTACCGGTGTAAGTATAAATAGCTACCGATGGAATAAGTCACTGATGGACGAAGCTACCGATAGACTCACAGCCACCGATACATGGAGCTACCGATGCATGAAGCTACCGACGCATGGAGCTACCGATAAACAGTCATTGATACACGCATGTACCTACCGACGCATGGAGCGACCGATGCATGTACCAACCGACGCATAGAGCCACCGATAGAGTCAAAGCAACTAATGACATCAAGCTACCGATGTTCAAGCTACCGATGCTGTTTACCTACCGATCACTCAACTCACTGTTTGAATTTCTTTATTTCCTATATTTAATCTATCTAACGGTCATATCATACATTTTAATGATTTGTCAAATATCTGATAAAGGTTGTCGGATGTCAGGAACCCGTACCTCGTAGCTGCTGAAAAGAAATCTTTTCTGTCCCCTGATGGGAGATAAATACGAGAAGACTACATACCAGAGAATGTGAATGCGAACGCGAACGTGTGAAGAAAAAAAAAACAACAAGAAGCGAACCAGAAAAGTGCGGTGCATCCAATATACCAAAAGCGACACAAGCACAAGAGGAACACAGAGAAGCTCATAGACAGTCAAGCATACTCGAGGAGTGTTCTGTGCATACAAGAAGAACTTCATCGACTACATTCTCACCACCTGTGAAACTGGAGCATACGACACTCTGTTTCTCAACAGAAACAAGAAGAGGACTCAGACTCACTGCTAATCGAATCCAAAGGAGTCCAGAGCTATACTGAAATCACCAGAACCATCTCTAAACTCTACATCTCTTGTTCTGTGATTTATTACCATTCATTTCGAGCAGTGTGTGTTATCTGCTATATCTAACACATACACTGTCTCCTGTACTCAAACTGAAGGATCTGTAAATCCTTACAAAACTCTTTCATTCATTCTTTCCCACGAAGAACTGTGGTAGAGGTCGTGTGTGACCTGGACAGCTGGTTGCTGTTGTACTGTTTCCCACGAAGAACAGTGGTAGAGGTCTTGGACCTGGACAGTTGTAAACTGTTGAACCCCGATCCAGGGTGTGGATCATTTTTATATAAACTTTTGAGAGGACTAAGTCTCGGCTTGAGACTGAACCTCTTGGTTACATTGTTGTGCCATCTATTTCAAAGTTTTATTCCGCTGCTAATCACTTTAAAACCAATACTGTTTTTAAAGTTACTTTGATAATTAAATTAGCAAGTGTTTATGTTAAGTGTAGATTAGTAAGTTAGTTTCAAAAGATAATCACACACTCCTATGTTGATTAACTGGGAATTAATCAATCCCTTGAGAACCTAACAGAATCTCTACATTAATATAAATTCACTACAGTTTAATTTATTATTTTATTTGGGGGTCTTTAAGACACTGATTTTAAATATAGAAATTTTAATTGGTACTCAATTCACCCCCCTCTTGAGTAATCCACTCCGACCAACAGGAATGTTTTGAATAATTTAAGAAGAGATTGTTCAATGCTCTAATTTTGACTTTACTATTGAGAAATGATGGATTTTTGATATATAGTGATGCATCAAAGAAGGTACTTGGTTGTGTCCTTATTTATAATGATAATTTTATTGCATATGTATCAAGGCAATTAAAGATTAATGACAAAATATCCAACCCATGATCTTGATTTGTAAACCGTAATCTTTTCTTTGAAGATATAGATACATTATCTCTATGGTGAAATATGTGAGATATACACTGATCATAAGAGCCTTAAATATATCTTTTCACAAAAAGAGATCAATATGAGGAAAAGGCAATGGATCAAGAAACTTGGGGATTATGATTTATTAATACACTAACACCCAGGGAAGGCCAATTACATATAAGATGCATTGAGTAGAAAAGATCATGGAATCCTAACAAAAATAAGGATTGATAGAGATCATATGTTAAAGTATTAATGAAGATGGATATGGGAATTGTTAAGGAAGGGGAAACATCACTGCCTTTTCAAATTATTTCCAAACTATATTTATTGTAAAAGATAAAAACTTCTCAATATGTTGATGAAAATTTTCAAAGGAAAAATAAAGACATAAATGATGGAAAATTTTCAGACTTCATATATGATGATAGTATTTTGAAATTTGTAAAGAGACCATGTATTCCATCTATACCTGAGATGAAAAGAGAATTATTGGATGATTCCCATAGCTCAAATTTCTATATAAACCCTAGAAGTTGTAACAGCCCGAGATTTTATGAAAAATATTCTTTTTAAATTTATTAATGTCTTGTGTTGTACGCTACACCAAAAGGAGCTTGCACAACACACATCTTTGACTTGCCTTGCATTACACGCAATCACAACCTTCCTCGATAGCGTGTGTAGTACGCAATACTGAGTTTCACGAAACAACGATATGTTATTAAAATATTATTAAAACTAGCCGTTATGAATAGTAATAACCACTTTTTAAATTTTAGAAATTTTAGCTCTCAAAATGGACTTCATTTTTGGATTCGGAGTATCAAATTTAGCCTAAGGTGAAATTTTGGTACTTTTCGGATAACTTTCATATTCTGATGAATAGTGAAAATTACTAAATTATAATTAAAAACAACTTTTTTAATCAAAATAATTAATAGTGATAAATTATTAATTTGAGTGGTTTTAAAGTATATTTAGAATATATTTTTACAATTTAATACAATGTTGGTCATTGGATGTAATTTCACATTTAAACCAGACATAAACAAGTGTCAATCTTTTGATAGATATTGTTTCTTAAAAACACGCTGTTTGCTTTAACAGTGGGATTTAATTATAAAATTAATTAATGCAACTTCTATGTTATGAATTTGGTAAAATAGACTTCATTTTTGAATTCGGAATATGAAATATAGCTTAGGATGAAATTTTGGCATTGTTCTGAAAAACATCAATTTTTGATGAATAGTGAAACTACTAAGTGGTAGTTAAAAAACTGAATTTTTCATAAAACATAATTTTACCGCTTCTGTGAATGGAATTTCAAAAATCCGAGAGACACGGTTGATGTCAGTAAGTAAAATGTGGTTCAATGAGATGAAAATAATTTTTGGTGAATAGTAACTTTTTACTTTTATTTACCACGGTTAAAAGTAAATAGGGTAATTAAGGGTAAGAATGATATTAATATTACCCTAACACATGTCCTAATTCTATTGGACAAGTGTATCTCGACCAAAAACAACCTTAAGTGTAAAATATTATCATTTAGGCCCACTTGGATTAGATTAGGACATTTATTATTATTTAATTCAAAGAAGAGTTAAAAGAGTTAAAATCAAAGTATATTTACTAAAACATTTTTAATATAGGGTTATACATAAGATAAATTAGATTGTAAATATTCATTAGAAATCTAAAAAGATTTCCTACATAATGGTATTTTATTTGTAATTTTTAGACATCAAATAAGTTAATTTATTTATGACACAAAGATGATGCAGTAATTATCTTATTAATGAAATATTGACATAATTGATATTATAAATACCAAAATAAATGTAATTTAAGACTTTTTATGAATTCCAATAATTTTTTAGGTTACTATGATATATTAGTGTTGATTTAATCAACTTTTTTCGAACATATAATTCTGTTATGACTTTTACAAAAATCATATATCAAATAGTGTCAAAATTGACACAAAATAGTTTTTAAATAAAATATTATATTATTAATTGTTATTTTATTCCTAAAAATCTAAGGTTTGGCCAAATGACTTAGATAAGGATATATATATTAATAATAAACAATTTGGGGTTCGTTTGGCATGTTATAGTAAGTGTATTAACCATATAGTGTAAGAAAACAAAAAGACACGGTAAAAGTTAAATTATTTAACTTAAAGTTAAATCTAATTAATAAGTTTAAAATAATAACCTAAACTTGTCTAAATCATATTGGTTGATAGGATTTCGACCCATACCCACTTTAGTTTCGAAATAAGACCCTTTGGAACCATTATAAACCGATTTTGACTTTAATATAAAATAATATTTTGAGATATTCCTAAGGTGCCCCTCTCCTCCCTTATAAAAGGGCACCTCCTCCCTCTCTTCCGCACACAACTTTGAGCCTTCAAGCTCGGCCAAACCCTGCTAAAATCTCTTCTCCACTTCCCTAATATCATCCTAGAGGTCTTGGTATTCTTCAAATACCATCCTTAGTTCTTTAAGTGGAGGATAAGTGAAGGCGCGTCAAAAAGAGGTAATATCCATTACCGATCTTTTTCAATTTCTTTCTTCTTCAACTTCTTCTTCTTTAGTTGTTTCATGATAAAGTAATAACATCAGTATTTATTATATACTGATATGTTATTATAAATATGAAACAACTCTAATTAACCTTCTATCCATCCTACGGAAAAAGGAAATCACCGCGCGTGCGTACGTACGGAATACCGTCTCCACGCCGTGGTGTAATATATTTTCCGTTACCACCTTAATTGGATGGGTATAATGGTGTAATGAGTAACTATATATGATTTTTATAAAGTGATATTGATACTGAAATAGTATACATACACTTCAACACAATTCCATAACCATGGGAACGATATCATCGCTCGTGCATACGTACGGACTACCGTCTCCACGACGCGATGATATTCATTCTCAATGATTAACCATTCATGAATGATTATAAAGTATATATAATAAGTACTAATGAAATATATGACATAATAATGATACTGTATTTATATATATTTATATGTATTTCATCTACTTAATTCTATTCAATTCAATAAGGAAACGAAAACAACGTTCATGCGTACGTACGGAATACCGTCTCCACGCCGTGGTGTAATCTATTTTCCACCATCACCTTACAAGGATGGGTATAATGGTGTAATGAGAAACTATTTATGATTATTATAATGTAATATTGATACTTAAATAATATATATATACTCAAATACAATTCCACGATCATAGGAACGATATCATCACTCGTGCGTACGTACGGAATACCGTCTCCACGATGTGATGCGACTCGTTCTACATGATCATCATTACATAGTAATTATATAAATGAATTGAATGAATAAATATGATATATGTTACACTAATACCATTCTGGATATAAGTTATCTATAACCTTAAAAGAAGAATAAGAATTTATTCGGCAAAACACGCATAAGAACAAAAGGCAATAAGGACCCGAGTAACAAGTAACAATGAAATATTACTAAAAAGAAGCTAAGAATATAACCATATATGATATCATATCAATATGTATGATTCTGGAATAAGTCAATAACATTATTTAAACCATTATACAGGAGCTTCATACACGTACAAAGCAAATCGGACCTAAGGTAAGGGAAATATCACAATCTCATTTTTATCCGAGATTGTTTATTCGTAAGTATTTACTGGGGTGTATTTTATTATCCACATCCATGTTTCATCAATATGTAATATTATTTCCATCCACCTAAAATTGTTTAAATCCATTTTTACCCTTCGGTGAGTTTTTAGTAATATGTATGAAAGGAATCTTTTGTCATTTTTCGTACGAGGTACTTTTTGACTTTTCCGACAAAAGAACGAAGAATGTTTTTTTATCTTATACGGCATGAATGGATTTTTAAAACATTATTTCCAAGAAGATTCATTGACAAGTTTTCAAGTTTATTTTTAATCAACTTCTTTTAGTTTAAAGTCGTATGACCTATTAAGAAAGGAAAAATGTTTTTGAAGAAGAAAGGATATTTTCCTCAAGAATGGAGTTCAAGTGTTTTATCAAAATTATTTTCCATCTAAGATAATAAAGGGTTCTGTTTTTTTATCCCTTTTATTACATTGATTTGATTATGTTGTGATGGAATTATGTTTATGAATTCCTTTATCTTATATGAATTGTTTTATGATGTCACGATGTTTAAGATTCCCATTTTTATTACATGGGTTATGCTATGATGTATGGTTTATGATTTTGTGGCACACATAAGAATGGTTTCATTATGAGATGGGTGGGACCTATATCTCCCTTAAATGCATTGGGTAAAGATTTTATATCTCATGAGATAGAAATGGCTGGAACGGTAGGTTATACTGGTTCAGTGAAACAGGACTGGAACGAGGGTGACTCGGTTCAGAAAGGGACTTTGTCCACTAAGATAGTCTTGGCAATGAGTCTTGACTAACAAGAAATGATTCTCTATGATTATGTGTGTATTCCACAAAGTTTCATTTTTTAAGTTATGATTATTGTGATTACATTTCACTGCCATGATTTATCCCATGTTTTGAAATTATGATCTCTTTTGCAGGTTAAGATTTCCAAAAGTTATGTGATTGTGTATACGATGAGATTTATATTTCTTTTGTTTACCCTTACTGAGCATTTGAGCTCACCCTTTTATGTTTTCTTTTCCCCAGGATATAAAGAAAGGTTTTAGGTAAAAAAAAGGGAGATCTTTATGGGAGATATTGGAGATCTTTCACCACGATTAGAAGATTATGTTCCGAGTTTCCAAAGACACTAAACTATTACGATCCTTGTGTGTGTGTTTTTTGTTATGTACTAATTATTCCGAAAATGTAATGTAATGTCCATGTAAGTCAAGCTTCGGGTCTCTACAGTTGGTATCAGAGGAAAGGTTTAGTCAACCTTTGGAAACTAGGATGCGAGAACTTTAGTGAGATCCCTAGAGATATTTCTAAGGTATGTCTAGGGATGTCCCTAAGGATAAGTATACGTATAGGATACAGTCCTAGAACTACGGTAACGATCATAGATTTTAACCTAAGATGTTAGATATTGAGGATACTCCCCCTTTATTATGTTGTTTTCCCTAGCATGATTTTTGCCTCTCACACTATTCTTTTTGGGTTTTAGACGATGGCTGGAACCCGAAGGAACCGTGTTGATCAATGCAATGGACAATGCAATTATTTCCCTCCTGAACAAACAAATGTTATGGGAGATGGAGTGCAAAATATTATTGCTATACTTACACAAGCTATGAATCATTCTGGACTTCCAAATGAGCAGAGAAGGGAACAATATTCTATTGAGTCCTTCATGAGGCAACGTCCACCTTCTTTCAGTGGGTCTTCTGATCCACTTGTTGCTGAACAATGGATCAGTACCACTGAAAAGATATGTTCAGTTCTTCAATGTTCTGAGCATGATAAAGTCATCTTAGCAGTATATCGTTTGGAAGGTGAAGCTGATCAATGGTGGAATCTTATCAAGAATACGAGGCCAAGAGATGAAATTGAGTCCATGGAATGGGACGAGTTCAAGAACTTATTTTTCAATAAGTACTTCCCTCGTATTCTTCGAACAATGATGGAAAAAGAGTTTCTTGAGCTGAAGCAGAAGGATGATGAATCTGTTGGTATATACGAAGCAAATTTTACAAGACTTGCAAGGTATGCAAATGGCATTATCATCAAACCTGAAAGTAAAGTTGATCGATTTTTCAGTGGCTTAAAACCAAGTCTTCGAAGGGCATTAGATATAAGAGACTTTAGTAGCTATGAAGAAATTGTGCATTGTGCTATCAAAGTAGAAATGGAATTTGGTGTTACATATCCATCTCATGGTTTTGACAAGAAATGAAAGATGGAGTTCAAGGAGAAATCTCAGAATAATGGTGAAAAGAAGATGAATGTTTCCTTATGCTCAAATTGTGGAAAGAAGCATGATGGAGATTGTCTTAAAGGGACTAGAAAATGTTTTAAGTGTGGAAAAGTAGGTCATCGAGCAGCTGAGTGTCGAAGTAATGGAAAAAGGGTTTCTAATGATGTGAATAAAGAAAACACTACAGAGAACGCACCACCAACACTTCAATGCTTCAAGTGCAAGGAAATGGGGCATTATACTAATAAATGCCCTAATCCAAGGGTTAGTGATGATCGACATGAGCAACCGCTTAAGGAAAAGGACAAAGGGAAGTCACATGCGATCACCATTGGCGATGTTGAATATGATAACGATGTGGTGGAATGATTAAGTGTTTATGTAATGGGATTCCAAAATAATGTTGTATCATAAAGTATTGGAATATTTATGTATTGGTCTAATGTGGTATTCAAAGTGATTAAGATATTTTTTGGAAATAAGATGATATGAGCATAATGAAGGGAAAATGAGAAAACGAAATGTTTAACAGTATTCATGAGCTAATGATTGATATAAGGACTAAGTGATATCATTTTTTGAGTATATATAATTTTGAGGATTTTGGTACGTGGAAGGTGTTAACTTTTAACTGCATTCATGTTTTCACTAAGGTTCAATGGGTATTCAAGAGAATACATGATTAAGGACTTTGAATGTTTGGAATGTGACCAAAAAAACATATCTTATGATATATGGGGATCAACGATGGTATTAAATCTCTGGTAGTCGTTTTCACTATGTTATGAGAGTGGACTGCAGTATTATGGATAAGCCTAAAGATTGGAATGGATTATGTTGGACATAAGTTAGTATTGTTTAAGGATAGAAGTTTTCTCGATATTATTGATGGGATGTTATAGTAATATAGTTTTAGAAAAAGGACAACCTGCAGGACGGGCGACAGCCCATCGTGTCAGACAAGGCTGTGGAAATCGAACCCACAACCGAAGTGCGACTGGCCTTTATCACCTACCACTGGCCTATAGGAAGTCCCTGTTTAGTAGAAACTAGTTTTATTATATTAAGGAGTATGATATATGAAGTATAAGTCCATTTTAGGAACCATATATGATTAATCTCACTATATATAGACTTATGTATATAATTTTTGCTAACATTTTGTTTGAGACAGATGGAATGACCCGTCATTCTATCACATGATCTGCTAACACTTCAAGAATAACAAATTCAACTTCATTTATTTAAGAGATGAAGTGGAAATTGTTAAAGGCACGAACAACAGTGAGATTGTACCAAAATAAAGTAAGTATTTATTCTAATTCAAATTCTTTAACTTTAGGGAAATGATCCTGAAAACCAAAAATGTTGTCCTAGTGATCTTATATATAATGAATCAGATGGTACCTTAGATCGTCACAAATTTATGGCTTTGTGATTGCTGCCTTTTCCATAGCCATGTTCTCTACCACTCTCCATCAGAACATGATGGTTAGATTTCTCTTCCATATCCATATTTTCACCTATGTGGAAACCCAGTGATTAGTTTATTTGGGTAACCGTTACGTTTCATACTTTTGTTTTTAAAGATTGGTTTTGGTATTCCTTTTTACGATGTGGGTTTCTATTAAAGAAACTTTTGAATAGTAAACCATTTATAACCCCGACGAATTTCGAGGGCGAAATTCATTTTAAGGGGGGTAGAATGTAACAGCCCGAGATTTTATGAAAAATATTCTTTTTAATTTTATTAATGTCTTGTGTTGTACGCTACACCAAAAGGAGCTTGCACAACACGCATCTTTGACTTGACTTGCATTACACGCAATCACAACCTTCCTCGATAGCGTGTGTAGTACGCAATACTGAGTTTCACGAAACAACAATATGCTATTAAAATATTATTAAAACTAGCCGTTATGAATAGTAATAACCACTTTTTAAATTTTAAAAATTTTAGCTCTCAAAATGGACTTCATTTTTGGATTCGGAGTATCGAATTTAGCCTAAGGTGTAATTTTGGTACTTTTCGGATAACTTTCATATTCTGATGAATAGTGAAAATTACTAAATTATAATTAAAAACAACTTTTTTAATCAAAATAATTAATAGTGATAAATTATTAATTTGAGTGGTTTTAAAGTATATTTAGAATATATTTTTACAATTTAATACAATGTTGGTCATTGGATGTAATTTCACATTTAAACCAGACATAAACAAGTGTCAATCTTTTGATAGATATTGTTTCTTAAAAACAAGCTATTTGTTTTAACAATGGGATTTAATTATAAAATTAATTAATGCAACTTCTATGTTATGAATTTGGTAAAATAGACTTCATTTTTGAATTCGGAATATGAAATATAGCTTAGGATGAAATTTTGGCATTGTTCTGAAAAACATCAATTTTTGATGAATAGTGAAACTACTAAGTGGTAGTTAAAAAACTGAATTTTTCATAAAACATAATTTTACCGCTTCTGTGAATGGAATTTCAAAAATCCGAGAGACACGGTTGATGTCAGTAAGTAAAATGAGGTTCAATGAGATGAAAATAATTTTTGGTGAATAGTAACTTTTTACTTTTATTTACCACGGTTAAAAGTAAATAGGGTAATTAAGGGTAAGAATGATATTAATATTACCCTAACACATGTCCTAATTCTATTGGACAAGTGTATCTCGACCAAAAACAACATTAAGTGTAAAATATTATCATTTAGGACCACTTGGATTAGATTAGGACATTTATTATTATTTAATTCAAAGAAGAGTTAAAAGAGTTAAAATCAAAGTTTATTTACTAAAACATTTTTAATATTGGGTTATACATACAATAAATTCGATTGTAAATATTCATTAGAAATATAAAAATATTTCCTACATAATGGTATTTTATTTGTAATTTTTAGACATCAAATAAGTTAATTTATTTATGACACAAAGAAAAATGCAGTAATTATCTTATTAATGAAATATTGATATAATTTATATTATAAATACCAAAATAAATGTAATTTAAGACTTTTTATGAATTAAACTAATTTTATAGGTTACTATGATATATTAGTGTTGATTTAATCAACTTGTTTCGAACATATAATTCTGTTATGACTTTCAAAAAAATCATATATCAAATAGTGTCAAAATTGACACAAAATAGTTTTTAAATCAAATATTATATTATTAATTGTTATTTTATTCCTAAAAATCTAAGGTTCGGCCAAATGACTTAGATAAGGATATATATATTAATAATAAACAATTTGGGGTTCGTTTGGCATGTTATAGTAAGTGTATTAACCATATAGTGTAAGAAAACAAAAAGACACGGTAAAAGTTAAATTATTTAACTTAAAGTTAAATCTAATTGATAAGGTTAAAATAATAACCAAAACTTGTCTAAATCCTATTGGTTGATAGGATTTCGACCCATACCTACTTTAGCTTCGAAATAAGACCCTTTGGAACCATTATAAACCGATTTTGACTTTAATATAAAATAATATTTTGAGATATTCCTAAGGTGCCCCTCTCCTCCCTTATAAAAGGGCACCTCCTCCCTCTCTTCCTCACACAACTTTGAGCATTCAAGCTCGGCCTACCCCTGAAAAAATCTCTTCTCCACTTCCCTAGTATCATCCTAGAGGTCCTGGTCTTCTTCAAAGACCATCCTTAGTTCTTTAAGTGGAGGATAATTGAAGGCGCGTCAAAAAGAGGTAATATCCATTACCGATATTTTTCAATTTATTTCTTCTTCAACTTCTTCTTCTTTAGTTGTTTAATGATAAAGTAATAACATCAGTATTTCTTATATACTGATATGTTATTATAAATATGAAACAACTCTAATTAACCTTCTATCCATCCTACGGAAAAAGGAAATCACCGCGCGTGCGTACGTACGGAATACCGTCTCCACGCCGTGGTGTAATCTATTTTCCGTCACCACCTTAATTGGATGGGTATAATGGTGTAATGAGTAATTATATATGATTATTATAAAGTGATATTGATACTGAAATAGTATACATACACTTCAACACAATTCCATAACCATGGGAACGATATCATTGCTCGTGCATACGTACAGACTACCATCTCCACGACGCGATGAGATTCATTCTCAATGATTAACCATTCATGAATGATTATAAAGTATATATAATAAGTACTAATGAAATATATGACATAATAATGATACTGTATTTATGTATATTTATATGTATGTCATCTACTTAATTCTATTCAATTCAATAAGGAAACGAAAACAGCGTTCATGCGTACGTACGGAATACCGTCTCCACGCCGTGGTGTAATATATTTTCCACCATCACCTTACAAGGATGAGTATAATGGTGTAATGAGAAACTATTTATGATTATTATAATGTAATATTGATACTGAAATAATATATATATACTCAAATACAATTCCACGATCATAGGAACGATATCATCACTCGTGCGTACGTACGGAATACCGTCTCCACGATGTGATGCGACTCGTTCTACATGATCATCATTACATAGTAATTATATAAATGAATTGAATGAATAAATATGATATAAGTTAAACTAATACGATTCTGGATATAAGGTATCTGTAACCTTAAAAGAAGAATAAGAATTTATTCAGCAAAACACGCATAAGAACAAAAGGCAATAAGGACTCGAGTAACAAGTAACAATGAAATATTACTAACAAGAATCTAAGAATATAACCATATATGATATCATATAAATATTTATGATTCTGGAATAAGTCAATAACATTATTTAAACCATTATACAGGAGCTTCGGACACGTTCAAAGCAAATCGGACCTAAGGTAAGGGAAATATCTCAATCGCATTTTTATCCGAGATTGTTTATTCGTAAGTATTTACTGGCGTGTATTTTATTATCCACATCCATGTTTCATCAATATGTAATATTATTTCCATCCACCTACAATTTTTTAAATCCATTTTTACCCTTCGGTGAGTTTTTAGTAATATGTATGAAAGGAATCTTTTGTCGTTTTTCATACGAGGTACTTTTTGACTTTTCCTACAAAAGAACGAAGAATGTTTTTTTAACTTATACGGCATGAATGGATTTTTAAAACATTATTTCCAAGAAGATTCCTTTACAAGTTTTCAAGTTTATTTTTAATCAACTTCTTTTAGTTTAAAGTCGTATGACCTGTTAAGAAAGGAAAAATGTTTTTGAAGAAGAAAGGATATTTTCCTCAAGAATGGAGTTCAAGTGTTTTATCAAAATTATTTTCCATCTAAGATAATAAGGGGCTCTCTTTTTTTATCCCTATTATTACATTGATTTGATTATGTTGTGATGGAATTATGTTTATGAATTCCTTTATCTTATATGAATTGTTTTATGATGTCACGATGTTTAAGATTCCCATTTTTATTACATGGGTTATGCTATGATGTATGGTTTATGATTTTGTGGCACACATAAGAATGGTTTCATTATGAGATGGGTGGGACCTATATCTCCCTCCAATGCATTGGGTAAAGATTTTATATCTCATGAGATAGATATGGCTGGAACGGTAGGTTATACCGGTTCAGTGAAACAGGACTGGAACGAGGGTGACTCGGTTTAGAAAGGGACTTTGTCCACTAAGATAGTCTTGGCAATGAGTCTTGACTAACAAGAAATGATTCTCTATGATTATGTGTGTATGACACAAAGTTTCATGTTTTATGTTATGATTATTGTGATTACATTTCACTGCCATGATTTATCCCATGTTATGAAATTATGATCTTTTTTGCAGGTTAAGATTTCCAAAAGTTACGTGCTTGTGTATACAATGAGATTTATATTTCTTTTGTTTACCCTTACTGAGCATTTGAGATCACCCTTTTATGTTTTCTTTTCCCCAGGATATAAAGAAAGGTTTTAGGTAAAAAAAGGAGATCTTTATGGGAGATATTGGAGATCTTTCACCACGATTAGAAGATTATGTTCTGAGTTTCCAAAGACACTAAACTATTACGAGCCTTGTGTGTGTGTTTTTTGTTATGTACTAAGTATTCCGAAAATGTAATGTAATGTCCATTTAAGTCAAGATTTGGGTCTCTATAGAAGCACCATGATGTATATGAATTTTAAGGGATTTTTTTGTGGGATAAAATGAGGTAGAAAATTACTTATTATGTATCAAGATGTTTGGATTGTCATAAGTGATGTTCGAGCGATAGAATCTTAAAGGAGTCATGCAACCTCTAACACTTCCTATATAGAAGCGGGATGACATTACTATGTATTTATTTACTAGATTACCATATAATTCTTGAAAGAATGATGCAATATGGATTATTATTTATTTCATAACCAAATTTGTGAATTTACTTGATAAAAGAGAAGATTTACCTCTTGAGTTCCTTTCATGAATCTATATTAATTAATTTGTAAGACTTCATGGTGCACCTATTTTTATTATGTCTGATCATGATCCATATTTTATATCAAAATTCTAGAAAATTATTTATAAGGCTTTGGATACTGAGCTTCATTTGAGTACTTACTGTCACTATCTAGCTGATGCACAATGAGAAAGGACTATTCGATCATTGGAAGATATGTTGATATTGTTATCACTTGACTTTAAAGGTATGTGAGATCAGTATTTACCTTTGGTAGAGTTATCTTATAATAATAGCTTTCTTCCAAGTATTAAAATGGTGCCATATGAAGAATTATATGGAAAGAAGTATCATACTCCAACATGTTGGGATGAATTTGGTTAAAGGAAGATTATAGGTCTAGAAATTGTTAAGGATACAATGTCAAATGTAAATACTATTCATATTCATATTAAAGTATCTCAAAGTAGGAAAAATTGTTATACTTATAAACAAAGGAAAGATTTGGAATTTCAAGTGGGAGATCATGTTTTCTTGAAAGTATATCCACGAAAGGGTGTTGTTAGGTTTAGTAAGAAAGGGATATTGAGCCCCATGTATACTAGAAGCCTTGAAATCCTAGAAATAATTAGGGTTCTGGATTACCGTTTGAAAATTACTCCAAGTCTATCTAAAGTACACGATGTGTTCTATATATCACAGTTAAGGAAGTACATGACAACACCAACATATGTGATTACCTTTGAAGAAATAAAATCAGAACTATATCTATCTTACTATGAGGATCCTATATGGATCTTAGGTATTAGAGATCAAGTGTTTAAGAACTGAATGACTTGACTAGTAAAGGTACTTTGGAGAAATCATAAAATAGAGGAAGAAATATGAGAAACTAGAAGATATAATGAATAAGAACCACCCTAATCTATTTAAAATTTAATATTCATAAAAATATTGGGGAAATTTTTTAGGAGGGTAGAATTTAATATACCATGTTTTTAAAATAATACTATGTTTTATAACGTATATAACATAAAACACCAAGTTTATACAAATCATAAAATTTTATTATTTAAATATGACCATTTTGACCTACCCATTTAATTAGTGGGTATTAATATGAATAACCATATTTTTAAATATATGTGATGGTTATATTCAATAAAAAAATATTATTAGAAAATAAACAGTCATTTTTTATTAAAGTCTTTTTATTCTTCAAAAATATTTTTTCTTCAAAAGTGATTTTTTATTTATTTTCATGAGAAATAAATATAATTATTTTTTTTTAAACTTTTATAAAATTTATTTAATAAAAATTAATTAATTTTTTAAATAATCAAAGAAAAATTTTATTAGGTTGAATTTTTGGTATTTTTCTAAAAAGGTTGATTTTACAGTGAAAAGTGAAAATACTATTTTTTTAAAACTATATTTTTCTTTAATAAATTCTAAAGTTTCATTTTATTTTAAAATGTTATAAAAGTAAATTTAATTATATTATATTATTAATAATCTAATTAAGTCCATTGGAATCAACTTTATTGTTGAATTTGGTATAAAAACATTTTTATAGTTAAAGATGCATTTTTTTGAAAAAGTGTTTTTCGTTACATTTTACCGATTTAATTTTAAATTAAATTTTGTCAGTTATTTATTTGAAATTTTAGAAATTGGATTCCATATTTTGATTTAGGAGTTCTATATTTATTAAATTGTTCCCTTTTATTTTTGTCAATATGAATAATGACCTTAGTATTTTTGTTACCACATTAAAGGGTGATTCAGGTAATTAAATTTGAAAATAAAATGATAAGGACTAGATAAAAACCTTATAAATTTAATTAATATTATTTTATGATTAAATTTAATCCATACTAATCCGAGAATTTTTTATATGTAATTTTATGGCCATTTTGATGAGATTATGACATTTGTTGTATTTTATTTCAAGAGAATTCAAACATATCACACTCTTGTTTTTAATAACTATAATATATTTAATATGGGGTTATACATAGGATATGTTTTACTATATATATTATTTTTAAATATAAAATATTTATATTCGTCATGGTAATTTATTTTTAATTATTAGTGAAAAAATAATTACCTTAAATGCTCACACAACACTAATGTAGTAATTATTCAATTAATGAAAAAAAAACAAATGATATTAAAAATATTAAAAGTAATATAATTTCAGATAATTAACATGATTAATTTTTTTATAGATTACCATGACATGTTAGTTATGTATTAAAATATATATATTTTTTATAATTTCTATTGGTTTCTTGATGTTATTAAAGTCAAAGTAATGAATAGTGTCAAAATTAATAATAATGATATTTTATGAAATTATTTTTTTATTAAATTATATAAAAAAACATAAAAATATTAAATAATAGAAAATTTTATAAGGCATGGTTTAAAATTTTATTCCTTTTGTATTCATAGGTAATTTTTAAGAATTTGGATTTATAATATTCTTATTATATTTTAATATTTTGATAAATTCCAATGATGTGCCTCACCTCAATTATAAAAGGGAACCTCCTTCCTCACTTATTTACATACCTTTGATCCATATAGATCAAAAAAACCTAGAAATTACTCTTATAAACATATTTATCAATGTTTTAGAGGTTTCGGTCCTTCCAAAACAGCAACCTTAGATACCTTAGGAAGTGATCTAAAGGAAGTCCACTGAAGAAGAGGTAATCGTTTTTACCAACTCTTTCAAGTTTATTTCTTCTTATAATACCTATTAATGTGTTGTGTATATTATAAATTAATAACACCAATATAATATATATAATTATATTTTATCATTATTAGGAGATAACCATATTCCACCTTTTATCCATCCTACATAAAATGGAAGCACCATTCCTGTGTATGTACGACTTACTATCTCCACACAACAGTGTAATTTTTTTCATCACCAATTTAAATGGATGGTTATAATGATAAAAATAATGGATATTTACGATAATTATGACCTTATATTTATTTAGTAAAATTAATATATCATCCATTTTTTACCCATTCAATTGTTTAGAAATGATATTGTCACTCATGCGTATACATAGATTATCGTCTCCACGAAGCGATGCAACTCATTTTCTATGTACACCATTCAAGAACGATTCTAAAAATGTATATAATGAATAAATATTATATCTATAACATTAATATCATTATTTATATGATGTATCTATATTATATTTACAAGAAATAAGAACTTACATGACAAAAGATACATGGTAAAAAGAAGCGGTTAACACCCAAAAAAAGTGTAATAATGAATTATTAGTAAAAAATGGGAGATAAAATGATATAATAGGATCCTATATGAGATTATAAATATCAATATATTTCTATTAAAAATTAATAACATTTTTAAAACCTTTATATTGGAGTTTAAATCTTGTTCAACAAAATGGAAGTACGAGGTAAGGGATTTCATCTCAATTTCCACTCCATTGAGATATATTTGGTATTATGAATATATTTATTTTTATGTGATTCCAATTTGAGGTAATTAAGATGAATATATATATATATATTTTCATGATAATTAATTTTCCTTTCAATTTTACACTCTTAATATTATTTCATAGTTTCTTTAAACTTTTCAACTCTATAGAACTTGAATCAAGCAATGAAATATTTAAAATAAAAAGTGATATTATTTCTATTTTGATTGGATATATTTTTATTCATATCCTTATTATATATAAAATGTTTCCAATTTTCTTTTACAATTCTTAAATGATTTATAAAAATACATTTTTACATATGGTTGACCGTTTTATAAAATGGTTTGAAAGGAATCTTTTTTTTTCATTTTCCAAATGCAGTACTTTATACATTTTATAAAAAAAGTATGGAAGAAATGTTATTTTAATTTATAGTTGTAAGTGTATTTTCCCACTATAATGGATAATATTTTATTTAATGCTTCCTTAAAAAGTTTTCAATTTCATTTTCAAGTAAAATGTTTTAATTTATAAATGCATAGTTTTTTTAAATAAGTGATTTCAAAAAAAAGAGAGCGTTATTTTTCTCATGAATTTTTTAATGATATTTTAATTTATTTTATATTTATTAATGAAAAAAACACTTTATTTTACTTATTCACCACTGGTGATATGTTGATGATTCCATCCTTTGACACATTCACTTACTTGGGATCATTATATATTAAAAATATATTAAATATCCATATTATTTTTATCGTGGATATGATTATTTCCTAAACTATATACCATTTTACATAGAATGTTTTATTGTCATAATTTTTTGATTTAATGGGGAAAATTTTGATAAATTTATATCCTTAATTCAGTACAGATATTTTTTGATAAGGAATATTGTTTAAAAATTTAATTGAACATTCAATATATAAGAAATGATTTGGATATATAGTGAAAGGTGGGGCCCGATTATAGATAGCTCATTAATGCATCATCAAGTCTCATGAGACAAATCAATTTTCTAACATATTCTCATGAAAAACATCTAATATATATCAAAATAAATTTTTGACAACGTATTTGTATGCCTTAGGTTAAAAATATGCTGTTGATAATATATTCTTAAGAATATTCTTAAGACTATGTACTATAACAATGTAACCTTAATGATGTAGTTTTTAAAATATATTACATGAAATATTAGATTTCAAAAATATTCCTATAACATGGTACTTCCATGAAATGATTAGATAGCATGCCCTTCTATTTTTGATAGAGGAGATCACACTCAAGAAACTCCTCTTTACAATTTTCTGGGCTATTTGGATCACTCACTTTATGTATGGGTTAGGTGTGGTTTATTTATATATTTAAAGTATTTTGTGTATTACTCTAAAGTATTATTTTATGGAGTACCATTTTATATAGGTATTTATTATATAACTTCCCATGTAACTCTAACTGATAGGTTCCCATGTAGGTGAACTAGTTTATGTTCTAATTTATCTGATGTTTACAGAGGTCTTTCTAAAATTTATATACATTATTTGGACCATTTAATTAAATTATAAATATGGAAAACCATCTCACACCTTTTTAGTATTTATTCATTGTAATTCATACCATCCTATAGCGATTAGAAGGTACACTTGAGGTGTTGTGGTGACTTGATCTGACACTATTTGGGTATCTAAGGCACAATAATTTTGTATAAAGTATGTGAAGCTATTTCATATAATGGATTAAAATGAGAAGAAACTTAAATCATACCAAATATAAAATAATATGTAACCGGTTTCAAACTCCCACCTTTCTTGACATAGTCTCGACACTTAGTTTGGTGTGAATTTTGACCCAAAGTCCCACTATCTATAGATCATTATTCAAGAGTGATTTAATGTTCAAATATAATTTTACACCTAATATGTATGAACAATTATAATCGAATATTTAATTTGGAATTATAATATCCAATACATAAATCTTGGCAGAACCAAATTAAATACGATGTTATACATAACATAAAACTAATTAAATGGATTTTATATCATTTTATAGATGAAATATTAAAAATATAAATAAAAAATACTAAAATTTATAATATACACAAATTATATTCATGAATAAGAGAATAAGAAATAAATGAGAAATTTATAAATACGTGATACAATAAAAATTTCTTAAAAAATTATGTAAACAATTCATATTTCATTTCAAATAAATATATACTTTCTATAAAAATATAAATATAATCACTTTGTATTTATATCCCAAATATGAATACATAATATTTCATATTTTTATGGTATACATAGAAACACCAATAAATTTATAATATATGATTTTAAAAAACATTTTTTTATATTTTTAATTTATAAGAATATTTCATATTAACAATGTAAAAATTTTACATTATTTAAATATCATATATTTTTATTAATTTTAACCATGATCATATCCACCAAAAATAATTTTAGTGTGGTTTAGAAAAATTTCTAAAACAATGCATTAATATGGCCAATTCATTTAATATAACTTATGAAACTTTCATAAATGTCAATATCAACATTTATTATTTTATTTATTATAGAATGTATAAGAACTTTATAAACCATTTATTTAATTCAGAAATGAAAACAAATTTAAATTTTTTTACACCTTTATCAGAAGTTGTGATATCACTATATTGATGCTTACAATATAGACTAATTCTATATATCAACCGTAATATAGTAGAAATATCCTATATCGCTACTATATATAATAGATGGTGATATCATATATTATATTATGTGATATACATGATTACTAATATTTTTACATTATCATGCCATGTCACTGGCCATATTTTATTTTACAGATGATGATATCTCTATATCGATCCTATAAATAAAGAAAAACTCTATTTTTAGCTATGTAACTTCCAGTGATATCTATATATCCTTGAAAATGAAACCCATAAATATCATGGAAAATTATATCTCATACCATTATTTATTATACAATAGTAAATTAACTAGATTAGGCTATATTTTATCATTGAAAATGATATTAATATATCACTTCCTTTAATATCGAAAATTATTTATAATTGATTTTTTTTCAAATAACTTCCAAATATCTTGAATTTGGATAAGATATGATTGGTGGTATTTTTGGTGTTCCAATAAGTTAAAATTTAGTGGAAAACAAAAGCCAAATGAAAGGTCATACCATAAATTTTTTTAATAAATAAAACACACCTTTTTTGGATAAACCTTCTTATAAAAATTTGACAGTGATCCCTTATAAAAAATGATTTTTTTCCTATAAAGTTATATATAAAAAAATATCCTAGGTTTACACCTAAATCATCACCTTAATCAACTATCGACTGACTTGAGAGGCATCCCCAATCCCTTCGGGCCGATAACAAGCATCATAGGCATGAAAAAAAATAACCAGGTACAATTTTTTCCCTTAAATCATATTTAATGTACAATAGAGTTTTCACCCACAAATATGGAATGAAGCATCCAAAATTCATAGGTCTATTCCAAAATAAAACAGATAAGAAAAATAAATAGTATATCAAGCACATATAAAAATTAACCCCCCACTCACCCTTTAATTCCCTCCATATGCTACAACTTTGAGTCTCACTATATCCTCCATAGATTTATTACGAACCTACTAACAACTAGATCAGAAACTAGTAAAGGTAAACTCAATTAGAACTACTAAAGAACAAAAAATAGACACTAACATTCTATGTGGGGCCCAAAGTCATTATCTATCCAACATCTTGAGAACCCACTCTACGAGTAACCAAGAACTAAATCCAAACCTGAAAAAGGAAACTCAGTTTATAGACACTGAGTAGTGTAAGTTAGGTGTAAGAATTCATGAAAAAATAGGTAATCACTATTTAATCCATGAGTTCCCATTTAAAAATAATTCTTATAACATAATATTTAAATAAAATAATTTAAAAGAAGGATTTTCTTTATTTTAAAGAAAATTACTCTATAAAATTTCTAAATCCTCCTTTTGAAACTCAACATTGGGTTTTAAGAAATCTAAAATATACCCCTTTATAATTTAATTTAAAACATGCATTTTAAAACTATTTTTAAATATTCTTTTTCTAAAACCCCTTTTTATTTACAAATCATTTTTCTGGAAGGAATACCAAGAAATAAAAAAACCATTTATCCTAAATAGTTCTAATATAAAAATAACCAAATGAAATAAATTGGGTAATGAAATAAAAATTAAAACATGAAAAAGAAAAATAAATATGAGTGTAGGTACAAATGAAAATTAATTAACATAATAATAATAAAAAAATATAGGAAAAACTTGAACCAATAGGTTCCAAAGTCACTTTGTCTCACTCACACAACACTAGTGAGGCTAGATGGACCTAAGAAAATAAACCAAACTTGGGAGATCTCATTTTTTCCTTGATCAACAACTAAACCTGGGAGCTCTCATGGTTTCATCAATCAATATATTCTAACTAGTACACCTACTAAGCTAGAGAAGCACCCATCCACTTTCCCAATGCCTAAGGTCTCCCATAACCCAGAATAGTATAATTCATCTAAAAAACCAATCCATAAAAAGTTTTAATAGCACACACATAAAGAAACATAATTTATAAATTCATATTTAAAGGTCCCCTTGGAAATTCATTTAAAAACCAAGAAAAATTTAAAACAAATTTGAACCCATTTTTGGAAATTTCTTTTTGAAAACCAAGGAATATTTTTTAGAACCCATGTTTTAATAATATTTTCTAAAAAAAACTATATATATAAATTTAAACATCTATATGTACACACACATGTACATATAGATATTTAGAAATCACATGCATTTATATATACATTCATAAATAATGAAAAAGGATTAAATAAAGGTATAAAACTCAAATAAATCTTTAAGAATATAGGAATTTTCAAGTAAAACTATCAAGGATGGAAAATTAGTAAGTTATAATATTATTTAATTATAAATCAAAATCTATAAACATGAGATACCAATAAAAAATATTAAATAAATTCTAAAACACAACTATAATTATAGTGTAGTAGAAATCCCCAAATAAAACCCATAAAATTTTTAATTGAAAATTAATCTGAAGATTAAAACACCATTTTAAATACCAAATTAAATTAATAAATACTCATAGAAATTTAATTGAATACATATTAAATTTAATTTAAAAAACATAGTTTGGAATATAAATAAAAAAATATTTCTTGGGAATGAGTAAAAATCGAAAAAACCTACCTTGGGAAATAGAAAAAAATTGAAATGATCCAAAACACATCACTTTTAGTGGTAGATTCCCAAATTCACAAGAGATGACCTAAATAAAACCTCACACACCTTAGAAATAAAAAAAG
The DNA here is from genome assembly GCA_963277665.1 of Viscum album. NCBI lineage: Eukaryota > Viridiplantae > Streptophyta > Magnoliopsida > Santalales > Viscaceae > Viscum > Viscum album. The sequence goes on along the minus strand of OY728147.1, from coordinate 707,014,396 downwards.
GATTTAGAAAACAAACCCATCATATAGGGTTTGATTAAATACATGGTTCAATTAGGGATGAAAGAAAAGAAATAAGAAAATAGAGGATGGTAGAGAATAATGGAAGAAAACCCTAACCCATATAAATTGAACTTAAAACTAGAGGGTGGATCCGATAGAATTGGAAGGAAGAAGAGTGTGAGGTCTTGAATGAGTACCTATATAGGGATTCCCAGTGTGATGTTAGATGATTTAGAGGTTAGGTAAGAATGAGGGTTTATTTTAATTGATTAATTTTTTATAATTTTGAAAAATCTAAAAATTGGGAAACCCACATGATTTACCCACACAGTTTACCAAATCATGTGGAAACCACATGACATACACTAGACACCAAACATTGCACAAATAGTTTCTCAAAAGACCTAATATAGTTTTAATATATCTTCACTAATCATGCCAAATGGAACTATCCAAATACATACACAAATACATGGTTGGCACACAATTTAAAAAACCGCACAGGATAATTGTGAAACACTTAAAAAGAGTCCAAAATTTTATGTTTTTGGACGGAAAAGTAATAAAATGTAAAGTAAATTAAAATAATATAAAATAAAATAAATAATTGATGTTGGGATGTCACAATTATTCCCACAATACCACTTTATACCCCTATAAATCCTTGATTAGTAAAGAAATATCAAAATAAGGTTAAGGTTCATCTTCCTATTTTAATAATAAATTCAAAAAAACTTGGGACACCATGAAATTAACCACAATAATATCCAAATAAATCAAATAACATGGATGAGAAATAAACAACCTACTATCTTCAAATTTAAAATTGAGTTCATAGTAAGAACTCAACCATATTTATTCATGGAATTTTTTTAGAATCGTAATTAACCCACTAAAATAGATTAAAGTACCATGAGAGTAAAACTAGTCCATAACATATGATCAGGTTGGGTAAACTATACACCCCTAACTTTAATGTATGATTAATGATCCCATAGAAGGAAAAAAATTTTATGGGGATCTCTCCACTATTTATGAATGTTATTGGAATTATAATTCTATTAAGACATCTAATACCCACAAAAACATAAAAATGACCCGATTTTTCCACAAAGGATTCAATAGGGGATACAAGGTCCCTAGAGAAAATTACTAACACCCAATAATATTTTGAGTATATCACCTAAGGTCTTGAGATTTCCCTATCATAATTTATTCCTAAACAAGACTTAAGAACTCCATCAGAACTGATACCTTATAAGATCTAGGTCAATCAAAACAATCAAAATGGACTAGGTAACAAAAGGAAGACTTAACTAAAGACACATCATGTATAGGGATATATAATAATGAATAACATGTGATATAGTTCAATGTCTAGTGAGGGTAACTTGAGACCTCACCCTTAGAGAACCAACTTTTTGTGAAACCTACTAAATAATAAAATACCATATAGAACACCTTGTATAGGGAGTAACATCATTCATAGTCACCCAAGACACCACCAAGACTTTCCATGTATAACTCCTCATAAGTAATAACTCACTGAATGGATAGATTTTCTAAAAAATTATGGGTTATAACCATTACTAAGAAATTATCAACATCAAAACCACCAAATACCATATAACTAAACAAAAAAATACCCAAATAAAACACCAACCCAAAATAGATACCAACATCAAACAAAAAAATTTATTTACAATGAGATAATGTAAAAAGACACTCTAAGGACTTATCATAGATATTGGATATATACCATTTATAAATATATTTTAGGTTCATACATAAAATAACTCAAATCATGTAACCATCCACTCATTCTTCCTATATAAAATATCCATGATCCAAACCCTGAGGAAAAATCAAGTGAATACAAACAATAAAACAAATAAATTTAAAATTTCTTTCATTTTAACATGTTACCAAAATTTTAAAATGAAAACAATAATTTTTATCAAAACATAAGAGAGTACAAATCCATTTTTCAAATAATCCATCTAAAACCGTGAAGGACACATTTCATTGATAAAACTAATTAAAAATTTCTTTATACAAATAATCTATAAAGACATTTTTCACACAAAAAAATCACACTTTAATTAAAAAGTTTAAACATAGAAAACCTCTTTTCAAACCCCACTTAAACATTTTCCAAATCAGTTTTTAAAATATAATAAAAGGATTCTCTTAAAATAAAAAAAACCCAAAATAAAAATTTCATAATTAACTAAATACTCAAAGTACTCTAGGAGGTTTTTCATAATTATACTTACATGACTTTAAATTTTTTTTCATCAGTTTAGGAAATCAATTTTTTTTGACATTAATAAAATTTAAAAAAATACACCATTCACTTTTGAAACAATTTTAAAAATACTATGATATTTTTCTTCAAAAAATTTCAAAACAAATTCCCATATCCACACCCCAAAATGAGTTTCCCAAAACACAGACAAGCAATAAAACACCTTAGTTCCAATAAATTATTTTAATCCAACACACTTGATGCATCACAAGGCCCAACTTGATCCATTCTAAAATTATTGAGATCCAAGATTCAATGAGAATAAATAAAAAATCCAAGAGGAATTTTGATCCTTTATTGACCTAGCCACATGGTTTGATGTTCTATAGGCTTGTCATGTAACAATCCCCGAAAAGATTTCGGAGATCAAACATTTGGTCACTTCCCAGTTTATCAGTTAGTGAAAACCAACCTCATGATATTGATCCTTCTTTCATTTCCATTTAAAATCTAAAAAGGGAACAAAAGGAAAATTTTCATGACAATTAAGATAAATGTCATAAATGATAAAAAAAATTCAAACTCAAGATTCAAATCCCTACTACCCTTGGTAACTCGAGGATCATCACGATGGGTGGTGATCAGGTAGTCACTCCCAAACAAATTCTTGAGTCCTGAAGATCCAAAATCTAATATACCATTACCTCTGAAAAATTATTATTTAAATCCTAGAACCTATTAATAACCTAGGATCTAATACCATATTTAATGAACTGGCCCGGGCTACCACCTGAACTAGAACCAAACCTGGATTTCCATTAATCTGAGGGATTTCCTAGACCCCCTTAGGCTAATTACAAGCCTCATAGACATCAAAATGAAACATTGGATTTAATTTCATCCTTAAATAAGAGTGAATGAATAATATAATTGTCACCTAAAAATATATATGGATCATCTGTAAGTCGAATGTCCATTCCAAAATAAAATATATAGTATAAATAAATCATAGATCAAGAATATGAAATAACAAAACCCTATAACTTCCCTCCAATTTCCTACAGATGGTAGATTCCTGAGTCCCACTAGGACCTTGATAGATATAATGTGAATATACTAATAATTATAACTAAAAATAGTTAATTCCGACTTGTTTGGAACTATTAAAGTGCTCAAAATAAATACTAACATGCTTTGTGGGACCTAGAGTCACTCTCTATCCAGCATCCTAAGAACTCACTCAGTGAGTAACCAAGAACTAAATCCGAACATGTAAAAGGACACTCGGAATATAGACACTAAGTAGTGTAAGTAGGGTGTGAGAATAAATGATTCAACAAATAATCACTATATAATCCATGTGTTTCTCTTTTATAAATAATTCTAAAACACTAGTTTTAAATATAATAATTTAATATAAGGAATTTGTTTTTTATTTTTAATACAACAACTTAATATAATTTCCAAATCATACTTTTGATACTCAATATGGAGTTTTGAAAAATCTAAACCCCCCTTTAATAATTTTATTTAAAATGTGACTTTAAAATATCCTTTTTAAACATTTGTTTCACAAAAATCATATTCATTTCCAAATCGTTTTTCTGAAAAGTATACCAATAATTGAAGGAAAACCATTTCTCTCGAATAGTTCCAATATAAAAATAACCAAATGAAATAAATGGGGAAGTGGAATAATAGATCAAAATTGATAAATAAAAATAAATATAGGTGTGGTAATACAGGAAAATGCATAAATATAAGAATAATAAAGAAAAAATTGGGAGAGATATGACATATAGGTTCAAAAGGCATTATAAATCACTCAAGGAACACTAGATGACCTAAATTAACCTGAAAAAGTAAACCAAACCCTTGTTCTCTCAATATATCACTAGACAACAACCAAATCTTTGAACTATCATGGTATCATTAGTTAATAGAACCTCACCTGTACACCTATTAAGCTATAGCATCACCCATACACTTTCCCACATACCTATGGTCTCCCTTGTGCCAACATAGTAAAAATATTTTAATAAAACAATCCAAAATAAGTGTCAATACTACAAAACAAAGAAGTAAAATACATACATTAATATTTTAAGGACCCCCAAAAAAATTATTTGAAAACTAATCTGTGTTTATAACTCATTTGAAACCTGTTTTTGGAAAGATTTTTTTGAAAGAAAATAAATAATTTTTAGAACCCATGTTTTAATAATACATTTTATGAAATTTCTTTATATATATATTTAAACATCTATACGTGCACATAAATTTACAAACACACACACATATATATATTCACTTATAACCAACATATACATAGATATTCATAAATAATTCCAATTGATCAAATAAAGGGACACGATTCAAATCATTCTTCAAGAACACAAGAAGTTTCAAGTAAAACCCTCAAAACCAAAAAATAAACAAGTCATAAAATTATTAAAGTATTAATCAAATTACCTAAGTATTTACATCCAATAAAAAATATAAAATTAATTATAAAACACACCTAGAAGACTCGTGAAGTAGAAGTCCCCAAATAAAATGAATAATTTTTTTCTATTTAAAATTAATTAAAATCTTGAACAACTAATTAAAATAAAAAATTAACTTGATAAATAATCATATAAATTTAATTTAATACATATTACATTTAATTTCTAAAAACCAAAATTTAGGAATTAAAAGCGCAAATCAGATTGTTTAGAAAATAGAAAAACATGGAAACACCTACCTCAAGAATTCAAAAATTGAGTCATAACAATATGAAATGAATTTTATTTAAAAGAGGATAAAAACATATAATATATGTACCAAATAAAACATCACACACCCTAGAAGTAAAAACCAAAGGTATTTTGAACCAAACCCATCACCTAAAGTTTGTCTGAACACATGAAACATTAGGGGAAGAGAGAAAAACAAGATGGAAATATTGGAGGGAGGAAAAAGGAGGGGGGAAAATGAGGGAATAAAATAATAAACTGGATAAACAAAACTTGATACTAGAGGGTGGATTTCTAGGAATTGTAATGGAGTAAAAGTGGAGGTAATGTGTGAGGCCCTACGTGCAACTTTTTAGTGTGATGCGAGAAGAGGGAGGGGAGGGGGTAAGAATAAGGTTTTTTTCACTAACCAAGACTGGTTATCATCCGAACAGGAACCCGACCCAGTCTGTGGCAAAGCCTGAAGGGTGTTCCCAATCCCCAAGGGCTAATACAAGTGCTCAAGTATCAATGATTTAATATGGGAATGATTTATCTGAATTTGTAAATATAAACCAACCAAAAAATAAAATAAAAAAAATCTAAAAATCCATAACCAAACAACCCATAAATAACTTCCTGATTTGAGTTAAAACTTTTAAACAAAAAACATACTGTCTACAACAAAAAGGGAAACACAAAAGCTATCCAAAACCACCACGTGAAAAGAGGAAAATCGCCCTCAAGCCCCCTCCAACAACACCGTACCAAGGAAGACCTCTAACAACCCGAACCACTATCTCTAAAACCCTTCCCCTTACCTGTTTCAATCATTATCAAGTCTACTTACACCCAATGGTGTAAGTAGGTTGTGAGCCAAAGCCTAGTAGGATTCCACCCAACAAAATATTCCATGATATAAACATTATAATATAAATAACTTTTTAGTTTTATAAAAAGGTAACTAGAAGCATTTCTTGTAAAGAAACTTTTAAGGAAACCAACTTAAAAGAAAACATGCTTTATTTTGAAATAACCAACAAGTCATATCGTATATTGACAGCAAGTGCAATATAACCAAAGATCACTTTTCACGAGAGATCCCTATAGGCATTAGCTAAGAGTGAAACCCTAGAGACATCATATCCGAGTTAAAAGTTGTATATAAACCATAAAAATCCATGTCCACAGGCACAATCCATTAGAGAGGAGAATTATCCAACATTATAATGGTATCCGATCATCATCAATATTTAGTTAGTGTTGCCATCGTCAATCCCTCGAGGTGAATTTGGGCCGAATCCACTTCCGAATCACTAGAATACTAGTCTTAGTCCACCCACCTAGTCACCTAGGATTAAAATTTTATTCTCAAGTATGTTCCACATTTCACATACCACATCACTTCACATTTCGCAAGCCAAACAATGAAAACCACACAATAAACCATCATTTTCACACCCAAAATCCTATTTTAAAATGAAATGCACACCAAAAATATTTTATACCATGATTATCATCACTTATTTTATTTAATAATCCATTTACACATTTTATAAAAGACCCATAAGGTGCACAACAAGACTTTACATAGAAAATACACTGAATTTTATATAGAAAAACCAATTTCAAACTAAATTCATACCAAATCCATTAAAAACCCAATTTAACACCACAAAAATAAATCATAGAACATGATAAAATAATCAAGAAAGAAATATAAATTCATAAAATAATGTCTAATCATAGAATCACCTACCTTGGTTGGAGAAAACCCTTAAAACGGGAGTGAATCTCCAACTATACCTCAACCACACCACAAGGTTTCCAAATAAAACCCTAAATATGGATATCAAACCCAAAATGACATAATGGAACCCTAAAAACTAAGACCTAGCCATTGGAGAAATGGGATACCAATAAAAGTTGGAATAAACCCTAAAACAGGGGAAGAATAGGAGGAAAAAGGAGACTTACTTGAAGATCTGAGGAGGAAACACCCAAATTCGGAAAGAAATCAATCCCAAAATGGAGGTAGAAGGAGGGGGAGGCAATCCTATGGTCTGTAATCCTAAAGGAGGGTATAAAATGAGGTTTTTTGGGGTTAAAATCAGGAGTATAGAGAAAAAAACATAATTTTTAATGATATGGATAGGGAGAATGGTTAGTCTACACGGTTTGGAAAATTGTGCTGCGACTCTGCTTTATGATCTATAAAAGAAGGGTCCTACCACATGGTTACCTTGCATGGTCTGACTAACCATGCACTGGATTTGTGGTAGCTACTACCCTATCCTACAGTTGTCATACAGTTATGTGGGTAGGGTGGACAATTACTTCTAACCATGCGCAAATCATGCACTATGATCTGTCCCTCCAAAATTCACCAATTTCTCCAAAAACCTAAAGAAAATATAGGGAAAAAATATAGACATAAAATCAAATAGGAAAATACCTAAAAATAAAATCATGGATGTGATAGGTTTAATATTCATTAAGGGAATTTTTGGAATTTTAAAATATTAAAAAACTAGGAAACCTTCACAGTTTACCAAAAGGTGTGGTAGTAGTGTGGAAAATATTGGACACCCAACAGAGCCTTCATAGTTTCCCCTAGGTCCCCAAATAGTTTAAATAATTATTCCAATCAACAATTTCTAAATATAGACACAAAATTAATGTTTCTACACGGTTTTAAAACCATGAAGGATAACCATATGTCCATTAATAAGTGTCAAAAATTTTAAATTTCCATCCTGAAAATAACAAAAACATAAAATAACTTAAAATTAAATTAAATTAAATAAAGATAAATAAGCTAGGTTGGGGTGTCACGTACCTACAAGATGTGTGAATGTTCAAAAAATTTCGAGAGATTTCCCCCATTTCTATGGTACTCTAGTACATTGGTTTAACGAAAGAAAATATATATGAGGGTCTTGGATTATTAGATTTTATATGTACCCATCTATAATAGAGTATTTGTGTTTTTTTCCTCTTGGTTTGATGCTCATTATATAGGAACCCTTGGATACTCCAAGGATTAAGTAATGAATTGATCATTTAAAAAATTATTTAATCATTCCAAATTATTTTTTAAAATAGATATTTGATAGCTTACATGGATATTATTTAAAATTAATACATAATTTTATAACATATGAATTACCATGAAAATTCTACTTGATGATTTCCCAATATCATACCATAAAATATTTTTGGCAGTGTCTTATATTGCCTACAATTATACACCATAATTAAGGTCTATTACATGATTTATATTCATCTATGTTATAATATATGACATGGTTAAATAATACAATACAATTTATTGGTTTTAGGGAATAAATTCATCAATTCCAAGATGGTAATTGATTATGGAAAACATAAAGTTTTTGCTGCTAAGGGTTTAATTAATTTATTGATAGAAATATGTACTAAAGAAATACTATGACATGGTTATATTAACTATATTTTGGTTATTTTTTCTAATGTAAGCTGCCTCATAGTGAAAGTTACTGTAACGCCCCGACCCTAGTTCCCCAGAGTTGGTGCATTATTACATAACATTGGCATGATCACAAAAGATCAAGTCTTGAAAGACCATTTAGTTTAGTAGTCTTGGAAACACTAGATATATTCATAAGTCTTATATTACATCATAAACTAAAAAAACTTCAACAACATCTTGTCTTCATATCCCCTCATACTATTCCTATAGGTCATTCATAAATTACTTCTTTATATCCTGGGAAAAATAAAACATTGAAAGGGGTGAGATCATATGCTCAGTAAAGATAACAATATAGAGGAAACTTTCATAAATAATCATAAACATTTAGGGAAATGTATAACTAAAACAAAGTCCTTTTAAACATTAACTTCATCATAATATGGCAAAGATAAAATTAAATAATTCCATTTAATTATTCACATGGATATTCTAATAATCGAATAATCACATGAAATATCAATAACCACTTTCATAATGATGGAATGCATAATGACAGACTATCATAACCACGTAGCCAAGGCCTCGTGCCAAGACTACAAATAAGATTTTGTCAAGGCCTCGTGCCAAGACACAAGTTTGTCTCATGAGACCTACCGATGCATCAAGGAGCTATAGCAGGGTCCACCCGTCACATACTAAGTCCTATGCATTCCTCATATGAAAAGTTTGAAACATAACATAAATATTCGTATTAAAACTAGCATACGAAATGTCAATACTTTAACCACAAACCATGAATGGTATGAAAATAGCACATCCACAGTCAAACATAACTCATTGGATACAATATGGAAGATTTTATTGTATCATATTAACCTCAATCGAGAATAATGAATGATATTGACATAGATTAAAATAATCATCAAACTATTGAGAGAAATATCCCCCTTTTTCTTGAAAACATTTAAAAGTCACACTATCTATCAAGAAGCCATTTAAAATATATTTTTGAATCAAAGTGTCTGATACCACTTTGAATCTTTGAAAATAAATTTTAATTTTAAAACATTAATATCCATATAAATAAATCCTTAAAACCATTTTTAAAACATGGGCATTAATGAGAATGATTTAGAAGAATAAATCTTTAAAACATTTAAATGATATTTTAGCTAGAGTTCCTAACCAAAAGAGAGACACTTTAATAAAAATAATTGAGTTAATAAAAACTTTTTAATATCATGATAATAAATGGATTCATGATATACTTTGTCAAAGTACATTATATATACCCTATAAAAGTGATTTGGTGTATAACAACAAAGAAGTCTCAATGGAATGTAAGTTGAGATGAAATATCTTATAAAGACCATATAATTAGGTTAAGGAAAAATCAAAAACATAATTATGTGTGACAAATATAAATACACTCAATATTATTGAATATTCAATGTAAATCAATCAGAGGACATTCACACATATTCTTGTAAAGACAACACCAATGAATTGGATATTTAACTCAACAAATGGAGATTGAGTTAAAATTACTCTTAACAAGTTCATATCGATGACTTGAGGAATTATAAATGGATTGATTATGTGTATCAAAAGTATATCCATATAAAGAGGTGTGAAAATTATGACATAAGAAAATGAATAGTGATTCTACACATAATCTTGGAGTAAAATAATCAATGAAGTATGCGTAAATCTGAATGAGTGGAAATTGAAATTTCAAATTCCCTTATCGATTTGGTAACTTACGAAACATACACCCATGAAAGAAGGATCATAAAATGATGATGTAAATATCTATAAAATAAATTATATTACACAATGAATACAATCATGGTCAGTACACACACCACATGCAATAAATAAGTGGTGAACAATGGAAATCTCACGAAATTAAAAGTGAGATAAGAAACCCCTTAATTTGTACTTTTTCCTTGGTTGAGGGTAGATTATCCTCCTGTATAATGTTGAAATAATTGTTATTGAATTATACAAGAATAATATAAATTAATATCATATCATATATGATCTTTTAACATTTCTTTTTTAATAATATCTTAGTATTATTGTCGTTTTTGGTGTTAACTTACTCGTTTTCTTTTATATGTTTTGTTACATAAGTCGTGTTTGTTATGGATAGTTTATATCTTATTAATATACAGAATTATATTAAGTCCTTAAACATTATTTTTAATCATAAAATTACAATTATACTTGAATGGATATGACGGGGAATGAATCTCATCGCGTTCGTGGAGACGGTAGTCCGTACGTACGCACAAACGCTACTTCCATTTCATTTTTTATTTTAAAAGGAATCAAAACCAAATTATACATAGGTATATTATTATTAAATTATAATATAATATCTTATATGTGTTACTTAATTTCATTAACACCTTCCTTTATACATTCCATGAATGGTATGAACGAGTCATATCACTTTGAGGGGGCGGTAGTCCGCACTTCCTCAAATGAAATTATCGTATATATATATACAACATGAAACGAATAATGGTATGCTATAAAATGGAATTACAGAAGCTTATATATAAAATAAATATCATAAATATCATATTTAATTATAGTTCCATCATAATGGCTACCATGAGAGGTGGTAGGATATAATTGAACAATCATCGTTTTGTGAGGCGTTTGGTTGCCATCCACAGAAACATTATGTTCTTCACCCATTAGATGGAGGTGTGTGTAAGTGTAGTTCGAATAATTCTCATAACAATATACTAGTATATTTAATATATTGGTTTTGTCACAAAATAAAAGAATAAGAAGAGTTTAGGTGTTGGAGAAGTAAAATAAAAGAAAAGAAGCTAAGAGAAATCGTTACCTTTAATTTGGGTAACTCCCTTTTGTTTGAACCAAAAAGGACTCTTGAAGTGCCTTATGCCTAAGTTAAGGCTTCTAGGATGAGGAGAGGGATGTAGGGAGATTAATCGGGCATAGTTTGGACGAACCAAAAGGATTGAGAGGTGTGAAAAATTGGTTAGAAGTGGTGTCTTTTTATAAGGGGGAGGAGGGGCTCTTTAGAAAAAACTTAAAGTATTAATTTATAATAAATTAATATTCAGTTTATAATGGATCCAAAGTGTATTATTCAATTTCTAAGGTGGGGATGGGTCGCAAACCACTCAACCAATAGATTTTAGGTTTGGGTCACTATAGTGACCTTATCGTTTAGATTTAACTCTTAGTTAAATAGTTTGACATTTACCATGTCTCTTTGTATTTTTATATTATATAGTTAATAAACTTACTATATACTTCCAAGAGACCCCAAAGTGGTCCATTAATTATACAAATATAATTATATAAGTCCTTTGACCGAACCTTATATTTTTATGAATATAATATCAATTAATAATATAATATTTTTTTTAAAAACTATTTTATGTCAATTTTGACAGTATTGGGTATTTTGTTTTTGATAAATTCATAACAGCATTATTACTTCGAATAAAATTCATATAACCAATAATAATAGGTAATATTTACCTATAAAACTATTGGAATTCATAAAAAGTATCAAATTACATTTATTTAGATATTTATAATATCAATTATTTTAATATTTCATTAATTAGGTAATTACTGCATCACCATTGTGTGATAAATAAATTAATTTTTTTAATGTCTAAAAATTATAAATAAAATACCATTATGTAGGAAATATTTTTATATTTCTAATGAATATTTACAATCTAATTTATGTTATGTATAACCCTATATTAAAAATGTTTTAGTTATTAAACCTTGATTTTAACTCTTTTAACTCTTCTTTGAATTAAATAATAATAAATGTCCTAATCTAATACATGTGGACCAAAGAGGTTCATATTTTATTCCTAAGGGTTATTTGGTCGAATTATTCTTATCCAATAGAATTATGACATGTGTTAGGGTAATAATAATTTCATTTTTACCCTTAATTACACTATTTACTTTTTACCGTGGTAAATAAAAGTAAAAAGTTACTATTCACCAAAAATTATTTTTATCTTATTGAACCACATTTTACTCCTTGATATTAACCATGTCTCTCGGATTTTTGAAATTCCACTCATAGAAGTGGTAAAATTATGTTTTATATGAATTTGCAAATTCTCCTAGGAGATTGGTAAAAGACGGTGAAAAGTTGAATAAAATTTTTATATGTCTAAAATTATTATAAACTGACTCTAAAGAATTACATTGAACTTATATAGGTATTACGTATCTATTTTGACCTAAAATAAATTTAAATAAAATAAATAATTATTTAAATAAAATGTCGGTTTTAACCAATAACTTAGTTTTTTCACTATTCATCAAAAATTGAAAGTTTTCATAAAAATACCAAAAATTCACCCTAGGCTAATTTCAATATTCCAAATCCAAAAATGAAATCCATTTTGAAAGATAAAATTTATAAAATTTCAAAAAGTTGGTATTACTATTCATAACGGCTAGTTTTATTGGTTGTGGTTTGTGTTAGAACTCGAAGTTGCGTACAACACACGCTACTGTATTATTCAAAGGGAAGCATACTGTGGAAGCTTGGGGTGTTATAGTTACTATTCCATGGTTCTCTTCATGAAAATATGTGCATTATGTGATAATTCATGAATCATATTCTTTCTTATATCTTATCTATCATATATTGTTTATATAGTTATGCGATGATGATTTAATGAGTTTTTATGATAGTTTATAAAAATTTTAAAGAGCTAAAAATTTAATTTTTGTTATTCTAATGTTATATATTGTTTGTAACGTTTTTCATTGTTTTTAAATCCATAAATTTTTTAAAATGATGTAAAATTGAATTTTTATGAAAATTTTAATGATCTCGAGGTTTTAAAAATTTTCCTAAAATAATTTAGGAATAAGTAATGACCATGGGATGGTGAACATGATTTTTTCTATAAAAAACACTTAGAAACAAGGATATCATTTCTCTATTTCTCTTTAAATAATGTTTTAGAGGACTATGTGAAAGAGAGTGTCCTTAACAATAATTTTGAGATTCATAGAAACTAATAAATACCCTTGGAATAAGGATCCCTTTTGATACTTCTTATTGATGTTTATCAAAAATAATGAAAGGAAGAATGATCCTTATTTCATTAGAGAAAATGAGTGTTATTAATTTTTGTTAAATAAATTCAAACAAATGGTTAAATAATATGAAAAATGGCGTTTGGTGAGTTGTTTTAATTGTGTTTAAATATGGATTCCCCCCACTTAAACCCTAAAATGGTTTCAAAATAACTTTTATTACAATTGGATTAATATTTTAAATTGATGAAGAAAATGTAAAAATAAATTTCTCTAGATCCATGACGTGATTCATGAAAAATGGTCATGATTTTTGAATATTTTCCTGACTATGACATGACTCTAATACAACATACATGGTTCGTAAAAAATTATAAAATTATGTAACATATTTATGAAAACTGATGTGAAATGTGTTTATGAAAACAAAGCATTACAATAGTGTGAGTTATTACCATGGTTTTAACTAAAAAATTTTCAAAGTTTGTATCATACTTGGATTTCTATACGAAAATAGTGATGTGGTTCAACAAAACCATTATGTGTTTTAAAAATAGGAGTTTTAAGTGTCTACCTGAAATTAATTCCCCCAAGGAGAAATTTAATTATTCTCATTGAATGTACTACACTTAATGAAAAACCATGAATGTTTTATAGTTAAAATGATAATGGTTTTATATTATATTATATATATATATATTTAAATAAATTATAAAAAAACTTTAGTAAGTGTAGGCCTTATGGGCCCATGATAAATCTAAAAGGGTATTTAAACCATACTGAAATTATTTACATGGATTTTATCTAAGTTTAAAGTTCATTTACATGATATATTAAATTATAAATCATTTATCAATTATCAAATAAGGCTAAATAAAATAGTTTATATTAATTTATAAAATTTCTATAAATAATAAATTGAAATATTTATATGGCATGCCTTATTTGAAAAACTTATTTATTCTATCTAAAAGCATAATTGTTGGATTTTATCAAGGTTTAAATAAAATAAAATAAATTTTATTTATATTTTTTAAAATTTTTATATATTATATGAAATATTCATATAGAACATAAAAAGGTTTATATTTTCATAAATAACATAATTTTGGAATAAGAAGAAGTTCATATTGAATACCAAGTAAAATATATAGAAGAGTTCATATCAAAATAGATATTAAATGTTTATGTTTATTTATTTATAAAATTTCTATAAATATTTTTAAATTAATGATTTTTTATAATTTATTTATTTATGAATGTTATTAAACTTTTATCTCATGGGAAGATTAAAATATATTTCATTTTTTTATTTTATGCCTCATATAATCATAGGTATAATGTGTTTATATTATGAATAGTTTTGTAATTTATTTTAATGTGTTAAATTACATTAGATAAATATCACACCATTCATAAATAAGTTACATACTAGGTATTATATATGATTTAGATTTTATTAACCAAGAATATGATTTTTTTATAGTTTATAAACCTAAAAGTAAAGGTTTTTTATGATTTAATTTTTTTGGTGTTAGGATTGTATTGGAATTAAGGTATCTCTTGAGTATTGAGAAATGTATTGTGGGACTTTTAGTTGGACTTATCATTTTCCTTATGTTTTAGGAATTATTTAAAAAAGTAGGGGTTGGATAACTATCACACCATACTTACTCTTATAGGTATTTTAGTTTTATATAATTCTAAATGTTTACATAAATTTGTTTTACATACCTTATACATGTGATTCATTTATATATTTATGAATATAATTGGATTTTTTTCTCAGTA
This sequence comes from Viscum album, assembly GCA_963277665.1. Classification (NCBI taxonomy): domain Eukaryota; kingdom Viridiplantae; phylum Streptophyta; class Magnoliopsida; order Santalales; family Viscaceae; genus Viscum; species Viscum album. The sequence goes on along the minus strand of OY728147.1, from coordinate 706,999,116 downwards.
AGTTACATGAATCATGAGTTGTAGAAAGTATTATATATTATTATGTTTTTAATGTATTAATTTGACTTAAGGGATAATGCATAAAACCAAATTTTTATAATAATGAATACATGATGGAAATACATGGGATATGATTATAAAAAAACCCTATTAAAATTCTAAGTGTTATATTCCTTCCAAAGTGAACATTTTTTAAGACCACTATCATAAAAAAAGGTCATGCCAACACTGAGTTCACATGAACTATCTTGTATAATAAAAGTAGGATATAAGTAACCCTAATGGTTAGTATCATATTATTCACATAAAATTTGGATTATACTTATCTAGAAAACCTTAATGGTTAGAATACTAAATGAATATTATTTGGATAATCCATATAATATATTTGTCTACAGATTTGTCATATCAACTATCCTAGTGTCATGTATAATATTATTTAATTGATTATTTACAAAATATTGTCTTATCTCATGTTATGAGATGATTCAGGATAAGTAATGATGAGATATGAATATCATCTCACTAATTTATATGATGGAAAAGTTATAGGAATCATCATATTTGTGGAATCACATTTAATAAAAGTCATTTTTAAATACTTACAAAGCATGATACTGATATGATAAAAAATTTATGGTAAATAAAATCTATATCATCATTAAACATGAATTAAAAATTAAATTTAGAAAAGGAAAATAATTATTAGAAGAAATATATTAAATTGGTATAGTAACTTTAGAATATTCAACTAACAAGATGGAATATTCTTGGTGTTAGAGTAAAAAATACCTAATAAAGAACCTATAAATGAAGCTAGTTATGAAGTGAATGATTTTTATAATAAACATGGTAAATATTATCTTGATATATATACATTGATTCTTGTTTCTATGGATCATAAAATTAAAAAACAACATGAAAATATGGATTCTTTTTGGATTATAGACAACTTGAAAAGTTTGCATCAAGGGAAAGATAAACATGAAGGATATATAGTTTTTAAATAATTATTTTTGTATAAGATAGAGAGGTTAATTTGATATCAACACATGTTATCAATATGTTTGGGTATTTTAATGACTTAGCGATACTAAGGTCACCACTTAGGGTTGATCTATACTAAAATTATTTCTTTAATAACTAAAAAAGGTTCGGATAGTTTATTATGAACTATTATATGACTGAATTCAATAAATTTTTACACAATATCCTAATTCTAATGAGGATTAATGGTCAGAACGTGGGATATATGAGATCAAGTTCCATGATGATGTTGTAAAAATAAGGGTAAATATTTTGACCAAAAGAAAAATAAGAGAGGTTGTGGAGAGTCCACATAAATTTCTTTTAATCCGTTGAAAGTACCTTCATTGTATAAAAATGTTTCAATTGTGGAAAATATGGTCACTAGAGATATAATTTTCAATAATACCCATAGGTGTGTAAGAAACTCTATAGATATTACATATCAATTACTAATATTATATAAAAAAATTCTTCTATTTTTAAGTATATATGATAAAAATAATACAATATAAAAATGTTTTAAACCTATTCATTTGTTTCAAATTGGTGAATAGTTGATGGATAAACCTTGAAGTGTGCATTAAAATAATAAAGTGTTTCTACCTTATGGAGTTTGATGAAAATGATCTCTTTAAAATTAAAAAGGATTTAAAATTATAGAAGAAATGTATATTTCATATAATTTTTCCTTATTTGATATAATAGTTGTTATTGTAAACAATTTTTATTATAAATTAATGTGATTTTGTTTTTTAATACACTTGTTTTATGATTGAGACTAATATATAGAATATTTGATAAGATAATAAAGATAAAAAATGTTTTATTTAAGATAAAAGTTTTTCTTCAATTTACTTATTAAAATGAGAGGGAAATGAACCCACCACCTGATATTGGAATATTTTGAATGATAAAATCTTAATTTTTTAAATATTTAACCAAACACATAGAATACCATATATAAAGTGGTTATAAATTTTAATTGTTAAATATTATAAATAATGGAAATAAGAATTATTTCATAGTGTGAAGGTGTTTATAACTTAAAAATAATTTTTTAGGGAAAATATAGTTTTTAAGAGGCTAATGGGGGTTTGGTTAAACCTAGAGAAGTTTAATGCGTAACAAATAGATCATTATACTAATCTAATTAATAGTAAAATTCACATTATATCATAAAATAGTTCAGGTTTGGTCATTAAGGAATGTTTTTAATGTAAAGAGTTACATTAATTTTTTTATCAGATGATCTCAAATACAAGCTTTAATGGAAATGTTCCAAGATAATGACGATGAACATTGAAATAGTTCTATATATTTAAAACCCCATAATTTATTAAAATAATAACATTGTATGTTGTGTTGTAAATAATCCTGAATATTATATTGAAAGAGTTGAACATGAGGATTATGAATCCTATTCTCACTATTATTCAAAGAAGTTTTCTATATAGATGTTAACCCTTTATAGGATATTTTGTGGGAGGACTTATTAAAAGGTTGTATAGTGATGTGGTAGGTATTATGTAGTAATGTAATGGGCTTAACAAAACCATAAATATATAGTAAACATAAGGCCTCTCTAATTGTCTTCTATATGTGGTAAGATGATACATGTACTTATATATGATTTTTTTAGTATTCCTATAAAAGTTTTAGAATATATAAAATGAATCAAGTTATATAAAAGGAAATATCTACTTTATATTAATTTTATATTGGTTTCATATATTACATGAAATGAAACTATAATTGATCTATAAAATTATAACTTTGATTTATCCCTAATTGACAGTAATTATATAGTATCATTGGTTTTCATGACATATGAATATTAACATGGGTTGGTTTTTTTATAAAAATAAATTTTTTTATTATGATACATAAAATGTGTTTTTTTTGTAATTGATGACTCATTATATTTACTACATAGAGTGCCATGTACTTTTTTTTTGATATATTAGGGTGAATGTTTCATATTTAATCCCTACTATGTTAGTTGGATGTGATTCATACCATGAGAAACCAAATACTTCAACAAATTTCTTACACTAACTTTGAGACTGAGATAATCAAAAGGTGTTTGGGTATATCGTTTACCATATCATTAGTGTAGTTTAACCAAGATAGGATTTTCCCCTCATATGTTGAAAATGACATGTGGTCTCATGATTAAGATTAATCAAGGAAGTGTATGGACATGACTAGATAAGAGACACATGATATGATTATCTATTTGAATGAAAGGAATATGAGGTGATCATTAATATAAGTGACTGACATGAGGTGTGTTTATTTTCCTAGTAAGTTTATAAATAAAGGATCAAGTTATGGGTTTTTAGGTATCATCAAATGATATTGGTAATATAAAAAACCATAAAAGTTATTGGTATATCATTAAAAAAGAAACATAAAATATAAAACAAGAAATATAAACCGATTTACCAGTATTTTTCTATGATTCATACCTATAAAACTAATAAAAGTTTAATTTATGGATATCACCAAGTGATAGTCAATAGACTCTCACCTATACAGGGATGAAACTAGCCACTAGAGTCCTTATTTATCATGAGAGGACCCCTCAAAGAAAAATTGTTTACTATTGCAAAGAGAGTTTTAGTAATGGATTATCATAATCACACACACACACACAAACTAGAGGATCATATCCTTTATATAGGTTCCATTAATTTAATTAAGGGAGTTGAATATTGGAAACAATAATAATAAACCAACATATATTATGATAACATATTCTTATTGCTTATATAATAACATGAACATTTAAAATTATTATAATAAGTTTATATATCCATAAATGAATAGAACCATTAATTTATAAATTAATAAATACCATGTAGAAGATGTGGTGTTGTGTCATGAACTATGATGAACCACCCCTAAACCAAGAACACCATTCAGACCATGGAAATTCCCAAATGGTTCTTGCAATCCCCATGGGATGGTAACCGATACTAGGGTATCAAAACATATACAATGAGACTTATTTCTCCCAAATAAATAATATTAAATATGGTGTGTAATTAAACCGTATCTCTATAATGGAAAGTTTATACATCAAACTCCTATATATTAACAATATAAATAATTATAGAATAAATAAAAATAAAACAAGGATTAACCATAAAAAAACATCCATCATACTAAAATAAATAAAAGTTGATTCCAAATTCAAAATACAAGGTATCCCAACATGGCCTATATTTATGATAAAAAATTAAACCAAAAGAGCTGAATCGCTCTCTATGTAACCCCAAGGTCATGATCCAACATCTATAAAAAATATATCTGAAAGAGTGACTCAAATGAAGGTATCCATGGAAATTCAGTCCTTAGTACTAGAACTAGAACTTTCAAAATCCACTAAGAGTCAAAACACAGATTGGTATAGGTCAGTTGTGAGAAAAAATATCCCATTAAGATTTTAAAAAAGACTCCATGTATTTGATTTATCTTAATATACCATAAAATCTAGTTTAAAATAAACTATTTGAAAATAAGGTTTTTATCATTTTCAATAAAACCAACTTAGTGAACCCTTCTCGAAATATTTTTAAAACATAAAAAACATTTTGTAAAGACCCATAATGAATTTAGTTAGTAATAAAATTTTTAAATAACTTATAAAGACTCCCTTTTAAAACCATTTTTAAAACACACCAAGGAATTTTTAAAATTGACTAATATAATCATCAACTTAAATCATAAAAAAGAATAATTAGGTATAGATTTTAAATAGTATAACACATATGACACTAAAATATAATAAAACAAGGTAATTAGAAATAAATGGAAAAATAATTAGAGTGTAAAAGAACCATAAAACAAGTGTGAAACTAGTTAAACATATCATGAAGGAACCTTAATTATAAAATTAAAATATAATTTAAACTAAGTTATAGAAAATAGAAAAAAATATGGTAAACAAAATCATTTGAAACTACAAAACATCCAATGAGATGATTCTATAAATACTTAAATAGAACCATCTTCCAGACTATTGATGCATTCTTAGACTATAAATTTCTCACTTACTCAAACTATCCTCACTGATTGAACTCCTTATAGTCTATACAAGTATGATGATATAGGATACTTGTCATATTCTCATCATGACTAGTACTATAATAGTAACTCAATCACTCACTTAGATGCTTATAATACCTATGAATATAGAAATAGGAGGTGAGGTAACATTTATTTCATACAAATAAAAAAATAATACATAATAATCAAATATTCTCATCCCACTTCATTACACACTCAAACAAAAATCCCATCAATATAACACAAATCAAAATCTTTATTCACATCGATTATCATTCTCAAATAAAATATGATAATAAGGGGAATATCATATGTGTGAAACTCATTCAAGAAAACATTTCTATAAGATTATAACCAGGACTTCAGTAATAATAAAATTTCTTAAAACCATTTGAAAATCATTTCAAAATAAATATCACTCAAAAATCCATTTTCCAAGGTACTAAATAGGTTTTTAGGTCATAATTTTTAAAAAATTAAAATATTTTTTGAAAATCCATTTTGAAAACAAGTATCATTCTAAAGGCACTTTAAAATCATAAAATCCAATTATACTTTAAAACCCTACCTTAAATAGAATAAATATAAGTAAAACACTAATGAAAAATATATAAGAAGTTATAAACATTGATTATACATTAATAACACAAAAACTCATCAAGTAAAATCCCTTAAATCCTTGAATAATCAAAATCCAATTTGAACCCTAGCTGAAACCCACAACCAAATCTATAGAGAATCAATACAAGAATTAATCAACATTTAAATCTCCAAAAACAATGATAAAAACCATTTAGGTATTTAGTCAAACACATAGTGCAAAAATTTATCAATTTGAAACCCATAATTTTTGAATTCTACAAAAACCACCTTTTAAAATCGATCCTTAAGTACAAAAATCATTAAACTTTACATAATAATCCACTTGAGTTCACAAAACATGAATATTGTTTTTAAGAAAATAGTTATAGAAAATTATAGCATATATGGTTTTCTAATAAAAGGATAATTCTTTGAAATACCTACCTTAAACAAATAATGGTTAATACAAATCTCATGAATATACAAAGAGAGATACCTAAGGAACAAACTGTACATATTAAACATAAAAAACAATAAGGATTTATATAAACCCTATTACTATAGTTTAGCCAACATGGCTCTATGGTGATTTTAAATTAGAAAACTAGAAGAGAAGAAGAGGAGAAATGGAGGAAAAAGAAGGATGGACCATGAAAAATATGATGATATTTGATGGAAAGATGCCAAAATTTAAGGAGGAGAAGGAGGATATTTCCTAGGGATACTCTCATGGTTTTATTAAGTTAATGGGAATGGAAAATATCCTAGAAAGGGATTAAATCAAAATGGGAAAATCTATAGTTTCACAAAATTAACATTTTATGTAGGGATAATCGCATTTGTGATGTCCTATACCACAATGTGACCTCCCCCAATTGGAATTGGGGGATAACTTCCTAGGGGAGCATTATAGAGTGATTACCTATGTCATAATGTGAACACCCCTAGTAGAATTGGGGAATCACAAACCTGGGGTATGTTGTGTAATGATTCCCTACATAATGGCATGACCAACCTATAGTCCGAAACTACAGACTTGGGGGAAAACTATTCATAGAGTGACCTCCCTTGGCAACAATACAATTGATATGTAGTCTGAATTGTAGACATACCAAACCACTAAACAACCTAAATTCATAGAAGACGGAATAAATTATATAATTTTAAATACAAATCAATAAATAATAAATCCATACATAAAATTGATACAATGGGTGTAAAAATTATCCCAATCATAAGAGTTTCTTATCCCAAAAATTCATTGAATGAGATAAATCACAGGATCACCCATACATAGAACACAAATAGAGAAAACTAAAAACCAAAACTAAAATGAAACTAACCCAATCATTTCACATCTTCAAATCCACAAACACCTATAAATTCAAATTCATAATAGAACCAAAAAATAAATACAATAGATAAAATGTAATAATTAGAAGGGCCCAATACTGATAAATGGTCTCGCCACCATATGTGTCATTCAGTAATATGATGGATCAAAATAACAAGGGAATAATAAAAGAATTATTATTAATCAAAACTAAAACTATAAATCAAGGAAACCCAAATAAAAAATTCAATCAATGGAATTTACTTAATCTCATGGAATAATAATTTTATTCACAAAATAATTAGATGATATTAAGGATCCCAAAATTCAAGTCAAATATTATCTTCTAGAATGTTAAAGAAAAAAATAAGACAAGTAAAGGGAAAAAAGAAAGATAAGAACAGAAAAACCTAGAACATACTCCTTCAAAACTCCACCTAGATCCAAGACTCAATACCTTGATTCATCAAAATAATATAGATGAATCAACTAATCCCAAAAGTGATAGGTGATCAGAAAGTAACCAATACCACTACTAATCAAAAGCTATAGAGTTTAATTCCACTATCAGAGACTTTTAAACCACATCATCAAACCAATCTAGTCCAAATAAAAAACATTTCATACTAAGGGTATAAACAAAGAACATGATAAAAATGAATTTCACAACAAGAGTTATCTGGTAAAGATAAAAACTTTAAGAATATTTTTTCTCTACCCCTCTATCTAAAGTGTGGGTAGGGTTGATAATCGGATGGAAATTCACATGAGCATAACATTACAAAACATGAATCACACTCAATAAAATTTAAATCCCAAATCCAAACAACAACCTAAAATAAGGAATAAAAATTACTAAATAAGGCCATAATTTTTTTTAAAACCACTTCCAAGTAAAAAACTTTTAATTTTCAAACACTAAAATCCCTCTTGAAAATAGTTATAAAATCCTACAAGTTATTTATTAAATTTTATTTCAAGTTCTGAAAAACAATAAATCCATTTCAATTATATATCCAAATACTAATTTATTTGTTTTAAAACTTCACTTAAATAACAATGTGAAATTTCAAAAATAATTTAATGAAATTCACTTTGGTGTTCCAAAATATCACTTTCATTTAAAACAATTTTAGAAAACATATTCATCAATTTAAAAAGTTAACCTTTACCATAAAAAACAGATTTTCATCTTAAGACAACAACAAATCCAACCAGAAAACATTAAAATTTCACAAATAATATCTTTTATTCATCCTAATTAATAATTATAGATAGCCCAAACTAATTGAAAAAAATATTATATGCATTTAATGAAATACATAGTGCTCAAAATTATCAATTTCAAATACATAATTTTATAAGTATACAAAACCCCCTTTTTACTATTAAACCTTGAGTCCATAAAATATTAATCTATATATAATAATATAAAAGAGTTCAAAAACATGTATAGATATTTTAATAAAATAGTTATAGAAAACTCAATAATAAATGGTTTTCCTAGAGAATGAGAATTCATGGAAACCCCTTCCTTAAACCAAGTGTGGATAAAATGATTCCCTTGAGTATATATATATATATACCCATGTAAAAAACTAAAAAATTAATCATAAAAATAACCCGGATTTAGATAAACCTTTACTCAATGATTTTTTTAACATATCCCCATAGAGAGAGTAAAATAAGAAACTCTAAGGGAAGAAGAGGAAAAAGAGGATCTTATCTTGAAAAATTCATTGAAAATCAAAGAGAAGACACCAAAATCAAAGGAATACATGGGAGATATTTCATTGGGATCCCCTCAAGACCATCTGGAATGAATGGGAGGAGAGAATACTTAAAAGGTGATTTAAATTGATAAATAAAATTCTATAATTTTAAAAAAATTAAAACAATTCCTCTGACAGGTCGTAACCAAGACACCTCTATATCATGGCATGATGGCCCCCAGCTGAACTGAGGCATCAATACCTAGGGGAATGTCATAGTGTGATTCCCCCCATCATGGTGTTAGAACATCAATCATAAATGAGGAATCACTACCCTAATGAATGTAATGATGTGATGCCCCACATTTCAATGTGACTAGTTTTTAGTGCAAAATGGAAGACATGGGGAAAATAAAATTCCTGGAATAACCTCAAATTTTCATAGCATAACTAGTTTGTATTCCAAACTGAATACATCCCATACCACAAAACACCCAAAAATTTATTGAAACATGATGAAATCATAAAATTTAAAATAAAAATAAAAAAATTAAACATCCATAATAGAAATTGAAATAATGAGTATGATAATTATCCATACGATACCATATTCTACACCCAAAAATTCACATAATGAGAGAAAGGACATAATCAACCATACACATAGAATAAAAAAAAACAAATCAAAAATAAAACCAATACAAAACAAACCCAATAATTTCACATCTCAAAACCTAGGAGAATCTATAAATATCACATCATAATAGAACCATAACATTATAACCATAGATTTAAAGGTATAAGAAAATTGGTTTTGAGATCTATAATCGGTATCCCCACCATACAAGGATTTTAATAATATGGTGGATCAAAAGGATAAGGTATAATTAAAATAATCATTAGAAATCACAACTAAAACTCAAAATATTGTAAATCAAAACCATAAATTCAATAAATGGTTTAGCTATTATCTCACAAAATAATAATTTGCTTCTCTAAAAAAACATGATATTATGGGTCCCAAAATACAAGCTATAGATCATCAACTAGAACCATAAAGATATAAAATAATAAAAAATAGGTAAAAAAGAAGGTTAAAAATAGAAACACCTTGAATATACCCCTTTAGATTACCACTTAGATCTAGGAAATAATACATTGATTCACTAAACTATTGAAGATGACATAACCAATCATATAGGTGGAAAGTAATTATATTAATTCCAAGGCCTCCACTAATCAAAGGATAGAGAGGTTAATTACACCATTACAATCATGTTGATTACATCATAAAACAAGTATAGTCCATAAGAAATAATTTTCATACTAAGTCACAAAATAAGGCCATGAAAGTTAAATGAATGTCCGGTCAAGAGTTCCTGAGTAAATATCCAAACCAAAAGAAGTATTTTTCTCTACCAATGTACCTGGAGTGTGGGTAAGGTAAAAAACCCAAAGTAACTATACTTGATCCATATAGAACTCCAATATAAGAACACCCCAAGGTATAAAATTCCAATAACCTATCTGAACTTTTCTACGAGACATACTTTAAATGAAAACAACAACATAAGAAAAAAAACAACATTCAAAAAATTTAATCATACTTAAATGAATTTACAACCCAACATAAAAAACAAACTAAAATAATAAATAATAATCAATAAAAATTCATGCACAGTTCTTTTTAAAACATTTAAAAATTACACACTTTAAATTTGAAACCTTAAAATTCCACTTGAAAATTATTCTAAAATTATAACTGTTAACTATTAAAAACATTTTTAGGTTCCAAAAAACATTAAATTAATTTAAATTATATATAAAAAGTCCCCTTTATTAGATTGAAAACATCACATAAAGATAAAAGTGAAATTTCAAAAATATTTTACTAAAATTCACTTTGGAGTTCCAAAACATCACATTTATTTCATATATTTTTTTGAAAACTCCTTTATCAATATTAAAACATAACCTTTAACATTGAAAGGAATTTTTTATTTAAAAACATCAAAAATTACAACCACATAAAATTGAAATATCACTAAGAAATATTTAATTAATTCCATGTAATAATTACACATAACTTAAATAATTTTTTGAATGAAATTAGTCCAAATTTTTTGTAAGGGTAAATGGATGTACATGGTTTGAATACATGATTTTCCAAAATACATGGGAACTGTGTGACTGTAATTAGAGGAAAATAGCACCATGTAGTTTGAAAAATGTGAGAATCAGAATCATGATCATTGAATCACGATATAAGATGATAACATCAAGGAATCATAGGGTTGTGGAAACAAAATAGAATATGACATTATAAGCATAAGAAAAGGATAACTGTCGATACATCATAACATATTTTTCTTAGTATAACTACCTATCCACCATACATAGTATATAATGAGATAAAAATAACTAAATACATTGGAGGACTATATAATTCTGGGCCCACTAATCACATTTATATCATGTACATTCATTTTTATTCGATATAGAACATACAACATAATAATGTATTTCATAATATTTAATCCCATAATTATGGAGTGTAGGTAAAATAAATATAATTCCTAAATAAATGATTGATTGTTACATCTAGGTGAATAACCTTGAGTTGAAATGGGGATGGGTTTTCCCAACACAAAAGTTTGGCATGGAAAATGAGAGGATAATTTCGATAGCATAATAGTTGTAGGTAAAGGATCATGTAAGGGTTTAATTAGAGTGAAATATAGTCTCTAATTACTTTTAAATAATAATGATTGTAAATATATGTGTAAAAAAACATTAAAACATTAATAATTTTAAATAAAAATGATTAATATAAGGAAAGTAGTTGAATGAAATAGAATAAGAGAATCTCTTACATTGAGAGGGTGCTGCAAAAAGCTTGGGTGGGGGGGGGGATTCTTAAGAGATTAGGAACATATTAAGAGGTATTTGGAGAGAGATATGGAGGGTAAATTAATTCTCAATATATTTTGAGTGAACATGAAAGATATTTTGGTTGGTTATTTATAGAAAAAGGGTGGGTAATTAATTTTTAATTTCTTAACATAGGTTTTGAACTCTAAGTAATAAAATAATCAAAACCACAAGAACAACACATGGTTTTTGCCCATGGTTTCTACCAAATAGGAGCGGTTTCCAATATTTTATTATTTTAATAACCAATATCCTTAAAATAATACCATCCAAGATATGGAAGTGAATCTTGTTCATAAAGAATTGTTTTTTTTAAAACCATAAAATATAATATCGATTTGGGAGGATCCATTATAGTTTTTAAAGATTAATGAAATAACATAAAAAATAAATTATTTTAAATCAAAAATATATTTTTGTCCATGTAAGTATTTTATAGTATTTATTACACAACTCTTTCACTATTATGATGACATAATACATATAATATATTTATATCAGATTTCATTTTTACCCAAAAAATTGACTGCCTAAAAAATTATGAAAATTAACCATTGATTAATTTTGACTTGATTATTTGAAAATTTATATTTATTTTACCAAAATAACTTCCTAATTATAGGAATTTCAAATTTTACATAAAAATATTTATTTATTGAAAAATACTAGTTTTTATGACACAAAAAACTTCTTCACCCTTAAAAAATTTTAATTGGATAAAATTATATCATCATTTATATTTAAATAAATATATTTTAATAATGATATTTTATGAAAATAAATTTTATTTGAAAATTATTGAATTCATAAAATAGAGTGTTTTAATTGAAACTATTTTTTTTCCCCAAAAATACATTTTTTGTTTATTTGTAACAAAATATAATTTTATCAATCTCATTATATAATCACATATATATATATATATATATAAAGTAATGATGAAAATTGATTAATATAATCATTATTTTGTTATAAATGAAATATAAAAAATTTCTACTACTAGGATTTAGATACATAAAAATTTATTTAACCGGTATAAGCCCAATGGTTAAAGTGTACGATAATAGTACTTTCTTAGGGTGGTTCAATAAACATTGTTTGGGTGGTGATCTATATATTCTACAAATTACCCCATATTTTTTTATCTTGTTTGGTTATTGAATATTATATTATTCTTGGTAACGAGAGAATCCTAGTGATTAAATCTCCCTCGGAAGCTCTGATAAATGGGAATCATAGTGCATGATCCTATAGGTAATGGCCATCACTTCTTAATTATGTGTCATTTAGACATTATCTTAAACCTTGATATATAATAATCATGAAGGTCACTATAGAATTTATATATTAACAATGGTTATTATGATTAATAGTATTTTAATCATGACATATAAATTATGGTTATATTTTATAATGGTCTAAAATAAAAAATAAAATATAGTTCTTGTGTTTTCAATAACTACATTAATTAATATTAAATTTATTCATTCAAAATGGAATTTCATTTATAAAAGTTTGGTTCATTAAATTTTCCACCTTTAAACCACCATTTAAATTTCATTTGATACACTAAAATAGATGAGGTTACTTCTCCTTTATTTCCTCTTCTTCTTCAAATAATGCCTCCCCAAACTTGTGGTTCCTCCATAGCACATTGACCAGGTGATTTTTCTTGTTTTTTATAACTTTATATCCATAATCTAGGATCTTCACTCACTAATCCGTGTATAAAAGATTATTCTCCAAATGTACCACCTCTAGATTCAATACGTGTGACGATCCTAGTATGTATGTAGAGACCCAAAACTTGACGTACATGGACATTAAATTAATTTTGCGGAATACTTAGTACATAACAAAAACAGACACACAAGGAACATAATAGTTTAGTGTCTTTGGAAACTCGGAATATAATCTTCTAATCATGGTGAAAGATCTTCAACATCTCCCATAAAGATCTTCCCATTTTGTTTTCTTACCTAAAACATTTCTTTATATCCTGGGGAAAAGAAAACATAAAAGGGGAGAGCTCAAATGCCCAGTAAGGGTAAACATAGAGAACATAAAACAATCAGTAAACATTTGAATGCAAAAACTTGAACATAAAATCTAAACATCAAAATCTTGAGGAAAGACATGAATCTTAGAAGTACGTAAGGCATATATCATAAGGGAACATCAATCATGATAAAATAGAATGGGAATAAAAAATGTAATTATGGAAACCATTAAGCACATGTTATGATTTCCATAGTAGCCAAGGCATTTATGCCAAGACTATCTTAGTGGACAAAGTCACTTTCTGAATCGAGTTCACTCCTCGTTTCAGTCCTGTAACACTGAACCGAATTAACTTACCATTCCAGACATGTCTATCTCATGAGATATAAATCTTTACCCAATGAATTGGAGGGAGATATAGGTACCACCCATCACATAATGAAATCATTCTTACTTGTGCCACAACATAAACATAAATCATTCATCATAACCCGAAGAATAAAAATGGGTTTCAAAAACATCAACCCATCATAACATAATCCATATAAAACAAATGGATATCATTTCATCATAAGAAAAGTGAAACCATGTAAATCATAGAGAAATTATACTTGAACCATACACATATGAAATAATTTCATCTTATATGGAAAATGGTTTTGATAAAGCACTTGAAATGAATTCTTGAGGAAAATATCCTTTCTTCTTGAAAATCATTTTCTTTTCACAAAAAGCCATGAAATTTTAGAAGAAATATATTTTTTTGTAAATAGTAATGAAATATTTTGGAGGAAGCTTCATGAAAATAAGGCTTTATAAAACCGTAAAAATCCTTTCTTGCCGTATAAGATAAAATAAACATTCTTCTCGTACTTTTGCCAGAAAAGTAAAAAAAGTACCTCGTAACGTAAAAAAAGAAAAATTCCTTACATACCATGTAGTAAAATTAAAAAATGGGTAAAAATGACTTTAAACATACATGAAAACACTTTTATAAAACATGGTCATGGATTATAGAAATAACCCCCGTAAATACTTACGAATAAGCAATCTCGGATAAAAATGAGATTTGCAAAATTATCCCTTACCTTAGGTCCGATATGCTTCGTACGTTTTCAAACCTCCTGAATAATGATTTAAATAATTTCATTGATTTATTACAGAATAATATTAATTGTTATGATATCATATATGGTTCACTTATGACTTTATATTACCCATTCTTTTGTAAGTTCCATGTTAAAGCAGCGTTTTGGGTTAAATCATTTTATTTATCGCACGTGTTTGGACTTGTTGTTCTTGATATTATTACTTATATCCTGATTTACTTAATTAAATAATGTAAAACATGATTTATATATAATATATATTAAGTATATATATATATATGATAGATTTATTAAATGGAATGAAATACACCGTTAATGGAGACGGTGGGCCGTACGTACGCATGAACGCTGTTTTCGTTTCCTTATTGAATTGAATAAAATTAAGTATATAACATACATATATATACACATAAATCCAGTATCATTATTATGTAATATATTTCATGATTACTTATTATATATACTTTATAATCATTCATGAATGGTTAAAATGGAGAATAAATCTCATCGCATCGTGGAGACGGTAGTCCGTACGTACGCACGGGCGATGATATCATTAACATGATTGTGGAATTGTATTTAAGTGTATGTATAATATTTCAGAATCAATATCACATTGAAATAATCATATATAGTTATTTATTTACACCATTATACCCATCCAAGTAAGGTGGTGGTCGAAAACAGATTACACCACGGCGTGGAGACGGTATTCCGTACGTACGCACGCGCGGTGATTTCATTTTCCGTAGGATGGATAGATGGTGAAATAGGGTTATTTCATACTTATAATAACATATCAGTATATGAGTGATACTGATGTTATTACATCATAATTAAACAACTAAATAATAATAAGTATAAGAAGAAATAAAGTTGAAAGAATCGGTAACGGATATTACCTCTTCTTTCGACACGCCTTTTTGAAACCTCCTCTTAGGGAACTAACATTGGTTTTTGAAGAATACCAGAACCTCTAGGATATTTATATGGAAGTGGAGAAGATAATATTTTAGGTTTTGGACGATATTGAAGGCTCAAAGTGGTGTGAGGAAGAGAGGAAGGAGGTGCCCTTTTATAAGGGAGGAGAGGGGCACCTTTGGAAAAACTAAAAATATTAATTTATTATAAAGTCATATTCGGATTTTATTAGCTCCAAATTGAGTTATTTCGAATATAAGGTGAGTATGGGTCGAAATCCTCTCATCCAATATAATTTATGCAAGTTTAGGTTTCTATTTTAACCTTATCATTTAGATTTAACCTTAAGTTAAATTATTTTACTTTTACCGTGTCTTCTTGTTTTCTTACACTCTAAGGTTAATAAAATTACTATAACAAGCCAAAAGAACCCCAAGTTGTTTATTATTAATATATATAACCTTATCTAAGTCATTTGGCCGAACCTTATATTTTTATGAATAAAATAACAATTAATAAAATAATATTTGTTTTAAAAACTATTTTATGTCAATTTTGAAACTATTTGGTAATTGATTTTTGTGAAAATCATAATAGAATGATTAGTACGAAAAAATTTCATTAAATCAATACTAACATGTCATATTAACCTATAAAATTAGTGTAATTCATAAAAAGTCTGAAATTACATTTATTTGGGTATTTATAACATCAATTATGTCAATATTTCATTAATAATATAATCACTCCATCATCATTGCGTCATAAATAAATTAAATTAATTAAAGTCTAAAAATTAAAAATAAAATACCATTATGTAGGAAATATTTTTAGATTTCTAATTAAAATTTATATTCGAATTTATCTTATGTATAACTTTATATTGAAAATGATTTACTTATTAAACTTTGATTTTCACTATTTTAACCCTTCTTTAAATAAATTAATATTAAATGTCCTAATCTAATCCAAGTGGCCCTAAATGGTCATATTTTATTCCTAAGGTTGTTTTTGGTCTAATTACACTTATCCAATATAATTAGGACATGTTTTAGGGTAATAATAATATCATTTTTACCCTTAGTCACCGTATTTACTTTTAACCGTGGTAAAAAAAAGTAAAAAGTTACTATTCACAAAAAATTATTTTCATCTCATTGAACCACATTTTAGTGCTTGATATTAACCGTGTCTCTTGGATTTTTGAAATTCCAGTCATAGAAGTGGTAAAATTAAGTTTTATGTGAATTTGGAAATTCTCCTAAGATGTGGGTAAAAGACGGTGAAAAGTTCAATAAAATTTTTATATATCTAAAATTATTATAAAATTAAGCCAATGAATTGCATTGAACTTATATAGGTATTATATATCAATTTTGAACTAAAATAAATTTAAATAAAATAAATAATTATTTAAATAAAAAGTCGGTTTTTAAATAGTAACCCAGTGTTTTCACTATTCATCAAAAATTGAAAGTTTTCAGAAAAATACCAAAATTTCACCCTAGGCTAATTTTGATATTCTGAATCCAAAAATGAAGTCCATTTTGAAAGATAAAATTTATAAAATTTCAAAAAGTGGGTATTACTATTCATAACGGTTAGTTTATATAACATATCGTTGTTTAGCGAAACTCGGTATTGCGTACAACACACACTATCGTGGAAGGTCGCGATTGCGTGTAATGCAAGCCAAGTGAGGGATGCGTGTTGTGCAAGATTCTTTTGGTGTAGTATACAACACAATACATTAATGAAATTAAAAAGAATATTTTTAATAAAATCTCGGGGTGTTACATTCTACCCCCCTTAAAATGAATTTCGCCCTCGAAATTCGTTAGGGTTATAAATGGTTTACTACTCGAAAGTTTCTTTAATAGAAACCCACATAGTAAAAAGGAATACCAAAACTTGGATTTAAAAACTAAAGTATGAAATGTAATGGTTACCCAAATTAACTAATCACTGGGTTTCCACATAGGAGAACATAGGTGAAAATATGGATATAGAAGAGAAATATAACCGTCATGTTCTGATGGAGAGTGGTAGAGAACATGGCTATGAAAAATACAACAATCACAAAGCCATATATTTGGGATGATCTAGGGTACCATCTGATTCATCAGATATAAGGGCACTAGGACAACATTTTTGGTTTTCAAGATCATTTCCCTAAAGTTGAAGGATTTGAATTAGAATAAATGTTTACTTTATTTTGGTATAATCTCACTGTTGTTCGTGACTTGAATAATTTCCACTTCATCTCTTTAAGAAATGAAGTTGAATTTGTATTTCGTGAAGTTTTAGCAGATCATGTGATAGAATGATAGGTCATTCTATCTGTCTCAAACATAAGTTAGCAAAAGTTATATACATAATTCCATCTATGGTGAGATTAATCATATATGGTTCCAAAATGGACTTATACTTCATCTATCATCCTTTATAATAGAATAAAACTAGTTTCTACTAACTAGGTACTTCCTGTTGGCCAGTGGTAGGAAATAAAGGCCTGTCACACTTCAGTTGTGGGTTCGATTCCCACAGCCTTGTCCGACGTGACGGGTTGTCGCTCGTTCTGCAGGTTGTCCTTTTTTTCTGAAAATACAATACTAACTTATGTCCAATATAATCCATTCCAATCTTTAGGCTTATCCATAATATTTCAGTCCATTCTCATATTATAGTGAAAACTATTACCAGATATTTCATATAACAAGCATGTTAATACCATCGTTGATCCCCATATATCATAAGATATGTCTTGTTGGTCACATTCCAAACATTCGAAGGCCTTAATCATGTATTCTCTTGAAAAATTAATACCCATTGAATGTTAGTGAAAACATGAGTAATGTCAAAAGTTAACTCTTTCCTCATACCCAAACCCCAAAATTCTATATACTCAAACCATGATATAACTATTTCCTTATATTAGTCATGAGCTCATGAATACTGTCAAACATTTCATTTTCTCCTTATCCCTTCATTATGCGCATATCATCTTCTTTCCAAAAATATCTCAATCACTTTCCATGGTTACCGGTACCATAAAATTATTGAAAACCACAATAGACCAATACATAAATATTCCAATATTCCACGATACTATATACAACATTATTTTGGAATCCCATTACATAAACACTTAATCATTCCACCACATCATTGTCATATTCAACATCACCAATAGTGATCGCATGTGACTTCCCTTTTTCCTTTTACTTAAGTGGTTGATCATGTCGATCATCATTAACCCTTGGATTGGGGAATTGATTAGCATAATACACCATTTCATTACACTTGAAGCATTGAAGTGTTGGTGGTGCATTCTCTGCAGTCTTTTCTTTATTCACATCATTAGCAACCCTTTTTCCATTACTTTGACACTCAACTACTCGATGACCTTCTTTTACACACTTAAAACATTTTCTAGTCCCTTTAAGACAATCTCCACCATACTTATTTCCACACTTTGAGCA
The DNA here is from genome assembly GCA_963277665.1 of Viscum album. NCBI lineage: Eukaryota > Viridiplantae > Streptophyta > Magnoliopsida > Santalales > Viscaceae > Viscum > Viscum album. The sequence continues at coordinate 706,979,945 of OY728147.1, read as the reverse complement.
TAAGGAAACATTCATCTTATTTTCACCATTATTCTGAGATTTCTCCTTGAACTCCATCTTTCATTTCTTGTCAAAACCATGAGATGGATATGTAACACCAACTTCCATTTCTACCTTGATAGCACAACTCACAATTTCTTCATAGCTACTGAAGTCTCTTATAGCTAATTCCCTTCGAAGATTTGGTTTTAAGCCACTGAAGAATCGATCAACTTTACTTTCAGGTTGGATGATAAAGACATATGCATACCTTGCAAGCCTTGTAAAATTCACTTCGTATATACCAACAGATTCATCATCCTTTTTCTTTAGTTCAAGAAACTCCTTCTCCATATTTTTTCAAAGAATACGAGGTAAGTACTTATTGAAAAATAAGTTCTTGAACTCGTCCCATTCCATGAACTCAATTTCATCTCTTGGGCTCGTATTCTTGATAAGATTCCACCATTGATCATCTTCACCTTCAAAAAAATATACTGCTACGATGACTTTATCATGTTCATAACATTGAAGAACTGAAAATATCTTTTCAGTGGTACTGATCCATTGTTCAACAACAAGTGGATCAGAAGACCCACTCAAAGAAGGTGGATGTTGCCTCATGAAGTAATCAATAGAATATTGTTCCCTTATCTGCTCATTTGGAAGTCCAGAATGATTCATAGCTTGTGTAAGTATAGAAATAATATTTTTCACTCCATCTCCCATAAAATTTGTTTGTTCAGGAGGAAAATCATTTCATTTTCCATTACATTGATCAAAACAGTTCCTTAGGGTTCCATCCATCGTCTAAAACCCAAAAAGAATAGTGTGAGAGGCAAAAATCATTCTAGGGAAAACAACATAATAAAGGGGGAGTGCCTTCAATATCTGACATCTTAGGTTTAATTCTAATACCGTTACTGTAATTCTAGGACTATAACCTATACTTATACTTAACCTTAGGGACATCCCTAGACATACCTTAGAAATATCTCTAGGGATCTCACTAAAGTTCTCGCATCCTAGTTTCCAAAGGTTGACTAAACCTTTCCTCTGATACCAACTGTAGAGACCCAAAGCTTGACATACATGGACATTACATTACTTTTGCGGAATACTTAGTACATAACAAAAACAGAAACACAAGGACCATAATAGTTTAGTGTCTTTGGAAACTCGGAATATAATATTCTAATCGTGGTGAAAGATCTTCAACCTCTCCCATAAAGATCTTCCCATTTTTTTCTTACCTAAAACATTTCTTTATATCCTGGGGAAAAGAAAACATAAAAGGGGTGAGCTCAAATGCCTAGTAAGGGTAAACATAGAGAACATAAAACCATCCATAAACATTTTAATGCAAAAACTTGAACATAAAATCTAAACATCAAAATCTTGAGGAAAGACATGAATCTTGGAAATACATAAGGCATATATCATAAGGGAACATCAATCATGATAAAATAGCATGGGAATAAAACATGTAATTGTGGAAATCATTAATCACATGTTATGATTTCCATAGTATCCAAGGCATTGCTACTGAGACCATCTTAGTGGACAAAGTCCCTTTCTAAATTGAGTTCACTCCTCATTTCAGTCCTGTAACACTGAACCAGATTAACTTACCGTTCCAGCCATGTCTATATCATAAGATATAAATATTTACCCAATGAATTGGAGGGAGATATAGGTCCCACCCATCTCATAATGAAATCACTCTTACTTCTGCCACAACATAAACATAAATCATTCATCATAACCCAACGAATAAAAATGGGGTTCATAAACATCATCCCATCATAACATAATCCATATAAAACAAATGGATATCATTTCATCATAAGAAAATTGAAACCATGTAAATAATAGAGACATTATACTTGAACCATACACATATGAAATAATGTCATCTTAGATGGAAAATGATTTTGATAAAGCACTTGAAATGAATTCTTGAGGAAAATATCCTTTCTTCTTGAAAATCATTTTCTTTTCACAAAATTCCATGCAATTTTAAAAGAAAGAGATTTTTTTGTAAATAGTCATGAAATATTTTGGAGGAAGCTTCATGAAAATAAGGCTTTATAAAACCGTAAAAAACCTTTCATGCCGTATAAGTTAAAAAAAACATTTTTCTCGTACTTTTGCCGGAAAAGTCAAAAAAGTACCTTGTAACGTAAACAAAAGAATGATTCATTACATACCATGTAGTAAAAGTCAAAAATGGGTAAAAAGGACTTTAAAAATACATGAAAACACTTTTATAAAACATGGACATAGACGATAGAAATAACCCCAGTAAATACTTACGAATAAGCAATCTCAGATAGAAATGAGATTTGCAAAATTATCCCTTACCTTAGATCCAATATGATTCGTATGTTTCCGAACATCCTGTATAATGATTTAAATAATTTCATTGACTTATTACAGAATAATATCCATTGTTATGATTTCATATATGGTTCACTTATGACTTTATATTACCTGTTCTTTTGTAAGTTCCATGTTAAAGCAGCGTTTTGGGTTAAAGCGTTTTATTTATCGTACGTGTTTGGACTTGTTGTTCTTGATATTATTACTTATATCCTGATTTACTTAATTCCAGAATGTAAAACATGATTTATTTATAATATATATTCAGTATATACATATATATATATATATATATATATGATAGATCTATTAAATGGAATGAAATACACCGTTCATGGAGACGGTAGGCCGTACGTATGCATGAACGCTGTTTTCGTTTCTTTATTGAATTGAATGAAATTAAGTAGATGACATAAATATATATAAACATAAATCCAGTATCATTATTATTTCATATATTTCATGATTACTTATTATATATACTTTATAATCATTCATGAATGGTTAACATGGATAATAAATCTCATCGCGTCGTGGAGACGGTAGTCCGTACGCATGCACGAGCGATGATATCATTCCCATGATCGTGGAATTGAATTTAAGTGTATGTATAATATTTCAGAATCAATATCACTTTGCAATAATCATATATAATTATTTATTTACACCATTATACCCATCCATGTAAGGTGGTGGTCGAAAACAGAATACACCACGACGTGGAGACGGTATTCCGTACGTACGCACGCACATGGATTTCATTTTCTGTAGGATGAATAGATGTTGAAATAGGGTTATTTAATACTTATAATAACATATCAGTATATTAGTGATACTGATGTTATTACTTCATAATGAAAAAACTAAAGAATAAGAAGTAGAAGAAGAAATAAATTTGAAAGAATCGGTAACGAATATTACCTCTTCTTTCGAAACGACTTTTTGAAACCTCCACTTAGGGCACTAAGATTGGGATTTTAAGAAGACAAAAACCTCTAGGATATTTTTAGGAAAGTGGATAAGAGAAATTGGCAGGATTTTGCAGATCTTGAAGGCTCAAAGTGGTGTGAGGAAGAGAGGGAGGAGGTGCCCTTTTATAAGGGAGGAGAGGGGCACCTTTGGAATAACTAAAAATATTATTTTATTATAAAGTCATATTCGGTTTTTAATAGCTCCAAATTGAGTTATTTCGAAGCTAAGGTGGGGATGGGTCGAAATAATCTCATCAAATAGAATTTAGACAAGTTTAGGTTTCTATTTTAACCATATCATTTAGATTTAACTTTAAGTTAAATAATTTTTCTTTTACCCTATCTTCTTGTTTTCTTACACTATAAGGTTAATAAACTTACTATAAAAAGTCAAAAGAACCCCAAGATGTTTATTATTAATATCTATAACCTTATATAAGTCATTTGGCCGAACCTTAGTTTTTTAGGAATAAAATAACAATTAATAAAATAATATTTGTTTTCAAAACTATTTTATGTCAATTTGACACTATTCGGTAATTGATTTTTGTGAAAATCATAAAAGAATTATTATTACGAAAAAAGTTAATTAAATCAATACTAACATGTCATATTAACCTAGAAAATTAGTGTAATTCATAAAATGTCTCAAATTACATTTATTTGGGTATTTATAACATCAATTATGTCAATATTTCATTAATAATATAATCACTGCATCATCATTGTGTCATAAATAAATTATATTATTTAAAGTCTAAAAATTAAAAATAAGATACCATTATGTAGAAAATCTTTTTGTATTTCTAATGAATATTTATAGTCTAATTTATCTTATGTATAACCCTATATTAAAAATGATTTACTTATTAAACTTTGATTTTAACTATTTTAACACTTCTTTAAATAAATTAATATTAAGTGTCCTAATCTAATCCAAGTGGGACTAAATGGTCATATTTTATTTATAAGGTTGTTTTTGGTCTAATTACACTTATCCAATAGAATTAGGACATGTGTTAGGGTAATAATAATATCATTTTTACCCTTAATTACCGTATTTACTTTTAACCGTGGTAAAAAAAGTAAAAAGTTACTATTCACCAAAAATTATTTTCATCTCATTGAACCACATTTCAGTCCTTGATATTAACCGTGTATCTCAGATTTTCTAAATTCCACTCACTAAAGTGGTAAAATTAAGTTTTTTGTGAATTTGGAAATTCTCCTAGGAGGTGGGTAAAAAACGGTGAAAAGTTCAATAAAATTTATATATATATAAAATTATTATAAAATGACTCCAATTAATTACATTGAACTTATATAGGTATTATGTATCAATTTTGACCTAAAATAAATTTAAATAAAATAAATAATTATTTAAATAAAAACTCAGTTTTTAAATAGTAACCTAGTGTTTTCACTATTCATCAAAAATTGAAAGTTTTCAGAAAAATACTTAAATTTCACCCTAGGCTAATTTCGATATTCGGAATCCAAAAATGAAGTCCATTTTGAAAGATAAAATTTATAAAATTTCAAAAAGTGGGAATTACTATTCATAACAGCTAGTTTATATAACATATCGTTGTTTAGCGAAACTCGGTATTGCGTACAACACACACTATCGTGGAAGGTCGCGATTGCGTGTAATGCAAGCCAAGTCAGGGATGCGTGTTGTGCAAGATCCTTTTGGTGTAGCGTACAACACAAGACATTAATGAAATTAAAAAGAATATTTTTCATAAAATCTCGGGGTGTTACAATGTGCATTTTTAAAAGAGATAAATAGAACACATTATTTACTTGGGAAAGGTTAGGTGGAAGTGTTATCGATATACCATAACTTTGATACAATCAAGGATCTCAAAGGGGATAATGTATCTAGGAACAATCTTTCCCTTCATAACAAACCTTAAAACTTTATTCCATATTGATATATGAATAAACACCTTATCTATGATATAAAACTATAGGTCTCATTGATGATTCTATATATAGATTTTCTGTCAAATTTTCATAGATTTCATATGATGATAACTGGTTTGAAACTTCTTTGTGAACTCTAGGATAAGATCCGATACTATCGTCTTTTTCTCGACAACTTTATCCCATAATGTTGGAGTCCAAAACCTCTTCCCATAAAGAGATTCACAAGGTTCCATTTGAATGATTTAATGGAATGTATTATTATATAAGAAATACACTAGGGTAATGTGATGATCTTATAATCTTTGTAAATACATTGAAATTTATCTCAACATATCCTCTAGAGTTTTAATTGTTCTCTCATACTAAAAATATATCTGAGGGTTATAATAAGTATTTAAACATTTATATGTATCCCACACTTGCTGAAGGATTCTCCAAAAACTTGAGGTAAACCTAATATCTTGATCAAATACAATATAGAGTGGTAATCCATGTATTCTTACCACTTCAATTATGTATATATTATAAATTTATTGAAGAGATAAATATTCCTTGATAACAATGAAATGCACTGACTTTATAAGGTGATCAATTACAACTCAAACAGTGTTATTTTCTTTATATATCACAGAGAGTCCTATATCAAAATTCATGGTTATATTTTCCCATTTCTATACTAGTACGAGTAATAGTTTCATTATATCCTTATAATTCTGACATTCACCCTTGATTTGTTGTCATACTAAGCATTAATATAATAATTCTCTAATCTCTCTCTTTATGTTATCCAATTAGAAGTTCATCTTCAGATCTCTATATATTTTAGTACTTCTAAGATGAAAAGAAAAAGAAGAGATATTCTTATCATCCATAATTTCCTTATTCATTTATGGTTTTATGGGATATAAATCAAATTTCTAAGCCTTATGACACAATTTTTAGTAAATTTAAATTTCAGAATATTCACCACCATTCTCTAAAGATCTAAATTATATTTTTAGACATCCTTGATATTCTAAAGAATAGATGGTTGAAAAATTATTTAAGAAAGGTAAGAGTAAGTTCCTTTAATGATTCCCATTTCAATACTTTTCATTTAAAAAAAGTTTGGATCCCTTTAAATCCTCATCATGGATAGGGTTGAGTGATCCTTTTTACTAAGAGAATTTTCTAGTTTGTTTTCCTCCCAAGGATGGTAATATATTGATCAGTCATAATCCTTGACCAGCTCTAACCATCTTCATTGGTGTATATTGAGCTCATATCATGTGAATATATACATAAGGATTTTATTATTTGAATATATATCATACTTCTCTCCATAGATATAATTTCACTAAATATTCAATGTGAATAACACTGCCACCAATTATAGATAATGCATTGGGTAGTTCTTCTCATGGATCTTTAATTGGTGGTAGGCATAGGCTATCACTTTTTCATTTTGTATGAGTACACATCCCAAGCATTTTCTATAAAAATATATATAGATCAAAAATAATTCCCCACTTAGGGGTAATGTGATCATAGATATAGTGATTAGCCTATTCTACAAATCATTAAAGCTCTCCTCTCATTCAACAGTCTATAAAAACTTTACTCCTTTATGAGTTATCTTGGTCAGTGGGTTTGAAAATCATGGGATGTTTCTCAAGAATTGATGATATTACTAATATAATACAAGGAAACTACATATATCTATCATAAATATTATTATGGTCCACCTTTCAATTTTCTTTATCTTCAAAGGATCCAAATATATCCATTTTTTTGTGATAATATTACCCATGAATGTTTCTTTCTCCATATAAAACCCATATTTACTGTACTTCACATGTAATTTTTCCTTTCACAAGGTATTCATTACAATATTCAAATTCTCCTCATATTCCTTATTACTTTTAGAGTAAATAAGAATATAAACTATAAAGACTACCACAAACTATTCATGGTAATCCCTAAAGACTCTATACATTAAGTCCATGAGGATAACTAGGGAATTAGTGAGTCCAAATATAATTACAATGAACTCATAGTGCTCGTACCTTATATGAAGTGTAGTCTTGTATATGTCCTCCTTCTTCACCTTTACATGGTAATATCTTGGCCAAAGATCCACCTGACAGAAATAATGGTCTCCATATAGATGATCGAACAAGTCATCAATCCATGGAAGAAGATACTTGTTCTTTATCACAATGTTTTTAATATCATGATAATTAACATAGAGGCATGTTTAACCATCATTATTATTTATGAAAAGGACCAGTACACCCCAAAAGGAAGCACTTGGGTGTATACACCTTTTTTATAGATTCTCTTATAGCTACTTATTTAGTTCTTTATTTTCAGTAGTGTAAATTTTTTATGAAGACTTGGATATTGGAAAATATCTTGGAAAAATTTTGATTGAGAACTCAAACTCTCAATTAGGAGGAATACTAGAATTTTTTTTGGTGATCACAACTATATATCCTCTTACAATGTTCATTTCATCATGGATGGTATTTTCCATAGTCTCAATCATTTGACCTAGATATTCTTACTCATAAGATAGTAATATCCATTCTTAAGAGGATTATTCCAAAGGAGTTCCATCCTCAAAATTATACTTGTACAGAATTGGAGGGAGATTCAAAATACATAGGGTGATTCCATTATCCCAAAAATTTATGTTGATACTATACAACAGAATCAATTTTATACCCAGGATAGTATTAAATTACACTAAATGGAGTATCACAAGGGTTTATGGTAAATTAAACACTTTTATATTAACAAGGGAGAAGTTATATACTTGTGATAAAATAATTTAACCATTTTACATTTTCACCATTAAATTTTTTCCATGTTTTGAGGTAGTGGTTGAATAGTTTTAATAAACTTGAATGATATGAAAGTGTATGTAGAACCAAAATCAAATAATATGTTTTCTATTATTGAATGAATAACTAACATACCTATCATCACTTCATTTTTATGATCCAACACAATAGTCATGATGAAATATGCTCTATCTTTCTCTCTAGGTCTTGGTTTTTGTTGTCACCATTTATATTAAAAATCCCTTTCCTTAGTTTATCAGTTTTTATAGTGTACTTATTCTTTGTAGTTGAAACATTGTAAAATAGTGTTATCATTGACGAGATAATTTCTTTATTCCATCACATTGGTGGGTTTCTTTCATTGGTATTTTCTATCTTAGTTCCCCTCACCACACCTAAATTATTTCCTTATTACCTTATAGAAGTTTTTATGAAGCTTCTTCTTATACTTTTGACAAGTGGGATGTTTGAATTTATTACCACCATGATATTTCTCTATCACTCTTTTAGAATTAAACTCCATTATCTGATTCCTATCTCTAGAACCATAAGGCCCTTGAGATTCATTGATCTCTATTTCAACTTTTAGGTCACATCATAAAATTTATATATAGATGTAAAAGTCTTGAATTTCCAAATATTTTTATAGATTCATATTTTTTACACTTAATAAGTTTTCAAATTTACATTTGGGTTCAATGAAAAAGTTGGATGAGTATCATGAAAGTCTTGTAAAGTTTTCATCATCAACCCCAATGGGTTGGTACCCCTTTTTTCTTGGGACCAAATAACCCTCTCTATTTTGAGTTAGAGAGTGGGAGGAAAATATTTATCAAAAAATATTTTCCTGAATTCTTTCCACTCCATCTCTTAGATATCTTCCTCAATATTTATATTCTTGATCAAAATCCACTATTGATCAACTTCACCCTCTCTCCGATAAATATCCAACATAATATTATCTTTATTAGATCATTGAAGTATAGAGAAGATATTTTCAATGGTGTTGATCCATTTTTATATGATTAATAGATATAAAGATACACTAGAAGTTAGAGGCCTTTATTATATAAAGGTATCAATTTCCACTTTATCTTTCTTTGGGGGATGTGGGTGTTCCTCTTGATTCAAGTTTCTATTCAAAACTTGATTTAATTGACTAAATATTGTTATAAAGTTCCTATATGCTACTCCCACCGGGATAGGAATATCATTTATCCAGTCATCACATTGCCCATCACATATGATGTTGAATTGGTTCCTTCTATATAAATCCATTGATTAAAATAAAGGAAAATTAGGGATGAAACTATTAATCATATAGAAGGGAAACTATTAACATTGAAGTGATAAATCATAAATGACTTGTATTCCTCAACATATTAATTTCTAAGTTTGAATATATGTTATCCAAAACATATTTCCTGATAATACATTTCAAATGAATTTTTGTTCCCTTAATTAGGGTTTATAAAAATTACATGATCAAGCAAATCATATTCCCTAAGAGTGTTCGACCATGTGTGAAGTCTTAAGATACTTTTTTATGCATCAGGTATAGGTCGAGTTAATATCAAAAATCTCATTTTATACTTATTACCCCTAGGCACATCTGTTCCCCAAACACATCCACTTTCTATTATCCATAGATGGATTTATTTTCATAGAAAACCAATTACTATATACATTATCCAAATATAGGGATTTTTTCTATGTTTATACTTATCCCTATGGTTTTCACTTTGGTTTTCTAATCCCAACATGCATAAATAAATAAACATTACTCTAATACCAACTATGAAAAACCCATGTACTTTATACACTTTATTTCATGGTTTATTAAATTAAGATATATGTAAGAAAATAAAAAAAATATTGAGAGGCTTAGGGTGTTTGGGTAATTATATACATAAAATAGTAACTTGAAACATGGATAAAATGAAATTATTTTAAAACTCAATAAAAATAACCTTAAAATTACATTAATCTTATGAATGAGATTACCTGAGGACATACATAGGAAAGGGTTGAGCTATAAATTATAGTAATGGAATAATAAAAGAAAAACATAATGTAATGCATTACATGTAATGCAAGAGGCATAACAGAAAGGTGAAAATCATAATCATGAACATCAAAGAATTGTATGTGATGTTAACATCAAGACATCATATGAATTTTAAAACAACATAAGACATTACTTAATTAATATAAGTCAAGGATAATTTCTGATATTTCATAACATGGTGTTCTTAGTAAAATAATCCATTCAACATTCATGGTATCTTAAGAGATAAAAACATTACCCAATTTTTTGGAGGAATTTATAATTATTATCACATCCTTCACAATCATATCAGGTATATGAATTTGTGTGAAAAATATATTATAAAATATAAGAAAGTATTTCATTACATTTAATCCAAAATTTAAGGAGTTAAGGTTATATAAATGGAATCACCAAATAAATGAATTATTTTTAGATGTTGGTGAATACCCTTGTGTGGAAATGGGGATGAGTATTCACAACATAGAAGTTTGGCATGAAAAATAATAGGATAATTTCAATTGCATAATGGGGATGCATAAAGGTTCATGGAAGGGTTTAGTAATAGTGAATGATGATATATTATTACTATAATATCAAAAGGATAGTAAATGGATGTGTAAAAACAAAATACAACATGAAAAATTAGAAATCAAAATGTTTAAAATAAGGTTAGTAATTGAATTAAAAGGAATAGGAATAAAATCTCTTATCTTGATAGGGTGATTCTAAAATATTGGGGGGATCTTATTAAGAGATTGGGAATACCTTGGTAGGGATTTACTGATGGAGATAAAGATCAAATTCATTATCAATTGGTTTTGGGTGAATATGAAAGAGAATATGGGTGGGTATTTATAATAAAAGAGAGGATAATTCTTTATTAATTTCTAAACACAGGTTTTGGAATCTATGTAATAAAATAATGAAAACCCCAAAATTTACCATGGATTTTTCACATAGGGTTTTCCAAAGGTGAGTGGTTTAAAATATTTTATTAGGTTTATAATTGATATCCATAAAATTATACAATTATTCACCTGTAAGAGAGTCATGTTAAAAAATAATTGTTTTTTAAAACCTTAAATATATAATATAGGTTTTTGAAGAATTAATTATAGGTTAGTAAAATTAATCAAATAACTTAAAAAACACATTATGTTTAAGGGGAAATATATTTTTGGTCAGTGATTCATTTTATAGTATTTATTACACGACTTTTGAGATATTATGATGTCATAATACATACCATATATTTATATCATATGTAATCTTTCCCAAAAAATTCGACCGTCTTAAAAAAATATTAAAAATTCACCACTAACTATTTTTGGAATGTTTAATTGTAAATATATATATTTTACCAAAAAAAAAATTCTAAATATATGAATTTCCACTTTAAAATAAAAAAATATTATTTATTGAAAAATACCAGTTATCATGACATAAAAAACTTTTTAACCCTTAAAAAATTACAGTGGACTAAATTATATTATAAATTATATTTAAATAAATATTATTTAATATGACTATTTCATGAAAATAAAATTTATGTCAAAATTATTGAATTCATTAAAAAAGTATTTTAATTGTAACTAAATATTTCCAAAAATATGATTTTTGTTTCTTAATATAAAAATCTATTTTTTTCAAATTCATTATATACTTAGGTATTTATAAAAATTAATAATGAAAAGGGATCACTTTAATCATTATTTTATTAAAAATAAAATATTTAAATTCATACTAATAGGGTCTAGATACATTGTGACACCCCAAATCCGAACTCCTAGATCTAGTGTAGTAAACACACACTTTACATACGTGCTCTGATATTAGTTATAAAAAAATTGGACATTCATCAAATAAAAAATCAGTAATGATTCATGGATAACTTAAATAATTTTTGTTTTACTTTTATAGAATTATATAATTAGGAAAAAACATAAACAAAAAAAACCATGTCTTTATTAGCGAATGGACATTTTTTCCTTTTATATATAAGAAACTACAAAATTCTTAATAATTATTCAACATATTCTATAAATTATCTTACACGTGTAATATTTCTAAACAAATCACGTGTAATAATTTTTTTATAACCTAGGGAAATGTAAACATAATAAGGGGAAATCTCCAAAAAACAGTAAGGTAAAACATATAAGTAAATCAATCATGGCTTGGACATGGAATGGATTTTATGGCAGGAATATGTAAAAAGCATAGAATGATAATCGACATGAAAATTAGAGCATTCTATATCCATGAAAATAAATGAAAATTTGGATATAAATAAAACTGATCTCATATTGATGGAACTCATAATTTCTAATATTAAAAAAACTATTGTTATGGCCTTGTTCCAATACATTTACATACTTTTGAGACTAAATTCAATAAATATTGCTGAATTGGGAAAACATACTCCAAATAACCAAAACTATTTTATATCATGAGACCTATAAATTCATCGATGGGATATATAAATATATACCCCACCCATAACATGATTATGTCTATCATATTCCCCATAATTTGCATCAAGACCTTTCATACCATTACCTTTGAAACCTCTTAATGAATAAAACTTGGTTATCTGTATAATGAAAAATAAAAAAATCAATATATAACAATATCTTCATTAATAGTATATAATCATAAAGAATGTCAACACCTTAACCTTGTTAATAAAATGAATACCATGATCTTAACCCATCTAGAGAAATAAGGTAGATGATCAAACAATACATAGTTAACTTTCTAATAATCATCCGTATTAGAGTAAGAATATATGGAATGCCAATAATTTTACTCAAGTTAATTAAAAGGACAACATGATCACAAAATATCTAGAGGAAGAAGTTGGATGGTTAAATAATGCATACTCAAATTTTAAATAATAAACTATTTTAGAATAATAATTTACTAAATTCTAATATATTTCCCCATGTCAATAAAATTACATACTTTCTAGGTTGACATCAACCAATATGAATTACTAAAAATGTAATTTTCACACCATATATAGAAATTAGTATAAGAATAATTAAACAATGGAATAACATGACTCTAATACATCCAACTATTTAAGGTGTATGGTTTCAATAAAACATAAATCTAGTTCCAGAAGGTAACATAGAAGGGAGTTGACATAAATGAAAAACATCCTTGTAAAAGAATGATTTGAATGATATAATAGGAATAAAATTATTTTATACCATGAGTTAAATACCAAAAATGATAACATATATAAATCAAGATACATAACCCCCATTTGGGTTAATCCTTTTTAAAATAAAAAATTTCATAAAAAATAAATATTTATAAAAAATATTTTAGAAAACATTGTTCACATTGATGTAAAATAAAAATGTACATATTTCATTCAAAGGTATATTTTGAAAATGTGACATGAAAGCTTTTTAAAACCTTTATTTAAAAAAATAATCTCCAATAATGGATCCATGAAATGAAATAAATTTTATCTTAGATAAAAGAGGGGAGGAATACAAACCATGTGAAAGTGAATGGAAAAACCCTTTTAATTATTTTTAAACATACCTTTGTTCAAAACTCACATTATAAAAGGAGTAATAAAAATTTTAATTGTATTAAAATTTATTTTACCAAATAGTGTTATAAAATAACATATAATTAAATATTGGGGTTGATTTACCTAACCATGGAAGGAAGAAGCTCACGAAGAAATAATATAACTACAGGTTAGGAGAGTTGAGTTATCAATATCTCTTACAGGAAACATAATCTACAGAGAATGAATCATTTGAAAATTATTTTATGAAGTAAAAAATAAGATAATATCACATAATAAAATAAAAGGGAATGATATTAATGACTTATATGAAATAATTTCAATAGAACAATCACATACTCAATGAAATAAACTTGAGTTACAGAAAACTCTTACAACTGGGGTAACACTTGCATCAAAAGAAATTTAAAGAACATAAATTTATTTAGATGAGTATATCCCATGAATTACAAGTAAATAATTCATATCAGATTCCTAGGATATTTATTAAATACAACATGATACATGGAAACATGATACATAACATGTAATATATATCAATGAATTAGAATTGAGACCAAGAAAATCCTTATAAATTCAAGAAATATTCTAATAAAAACCCATATAAAGAGAGAATATGAAATTGAAATTAAAAGAACATTATTAAAATATAATTTATGATACTTTATCTCAAATATTCAATTTATATACTATATAAATTAAACGAGGTTCACAATACCAAATATATCTCAAAAAGAGGAATTTGAGAGTAAAACCTTACCAATTTTCCTAAATTTTATGAATGTAATTTAAACTCATATATAAAAAACATATAAATATTAATTAATTAATTTATAACCTTACTCTTATCCCTTTTAATTCATACTTTTAATAAATATTTATTCTCTACATGAATTCTTTTAATTTTTCACATCAAGCATTTGATATTTTGATTATTTGTACAAGTTTTACAATAGTAGTGTCCATACTCATTATTTTACAAAGTTAATCATTATGAGGTAATTAAATTTAATATTATGTATGATTTAAAATAATTCATGTTGTTTCAAATTCTCTTTATGAGTGTTTTAATATTTATCCTTGAATATGAAATCGATAACAAGCATGATTTGGTGATTCTTGTTGATCAAAGGGTGTTTTCTTAATTGATGAATAAAATGTTAATATAAAATTACCAAATAAAAAAACATTACTTAAATATTTATATAATGTTAAATTAGAAAATAAGTTCTCATAGTCATTGATGATATAAATTTATTATATTGTATTAATAGGTGATTAAACAGGCCAAAACATGAACCCACCATGATTAAATGATGAATATGAGATGGTTTAGTTGAATTATAATTATTCTATAAGAATAATGATTTTATTTAGTTTTTATTAGTGTAATATATTATTATTAGTATTAATTATAAAGAGAATACAATTTATAAAAGTCATTGTTTAGAAAAAAAGAGATCATTTCCCCTTAGTTTTGTCATTTAAGTGATAGAATTAACGGTAATATTTTACTGATCATATAATTAATAGGTTCTATAATTTAACATGATGAAACCTTAACAATATAATAAACATAATATCTATCCTTTTATAACATTCTTTTATCCATCCTTTTATGGCAGTGAAGGAAAACGAAACATGATTCATAACGGAGGCTGTAGTATGCACAACACATGAAAAACAATTTTTTTTTCTTAATGGATGAGGTATATGAATAAATAATGAAAGTATAATTAATATAGAAGAAGTAAAGTATTAAAATTATACCAATATAGTTCTATTAGTGTGGATATAATAAATTTTAAAGAATATAATTAAGGAGAAAATCTAGGCATTTTATAATATTCATGTTGGGGACTTGATTTTACTTGGATGTCACCATGGAAATAATGGACATATGCAAATTAATGGTGACCAAAATCTTTTAAATGTGAGAGCAGGTTATAGGGGAGAAAAGTGGAATATTTTAAAGGTTGAATTCAAATTATAGGTGAGTCTAGAAGTGGTGAAGATGTTACCCTTTCATAAGTACAAGAATAAGTAGTCTTTGAAGTAACATTTACATCTTCAATAATTTAAGTTTCTATTAAAGTGAAAAAGGCCACAAAACAGAGAAAAGAGGACATGAATATGATTTTGGGTTGTGGATAACCTCAAAAACTCATATTTCAGAAAAATTTGAGTGTTTTAGGGATATTTATTTTAACCTTTTAACTTTAACCCTAGTTTAATTTTTCCTTGGTAATTAATTTATAACCATAGTAATTAATTTTAATGAAAAAAACCAATATTGAACTTTTTAACTAATTTGATACTTAAAATTTAAAATTTTAAAATAATTTTATCAAATAAAAATTTTGAAGGTGTGAAATGTTAATTTTATAATCAATACACTTAATCGCGTAAAAATTATTTTACGAGAAATAGCATTTTAAGCATCAAATTTATATGTATTATAAAATTGTTTTGGATACTAATTTTAATTAAATATGTTGATTTATTATAAAATAATTAAAGGATATGAGGTTTTCATGTCAATACAAAACCAAATATATCTTGAAAATTCTTTATTTAAATAAAAGACTGAAAGTAGTTTTTTTAGTTAAAGTATCATTTTAATTAGTTCTAAAATATTTTATATAGGATTTATAAGTTCAAATAATATTTTAAAATGCATAATTTTTTTACTTAATATATATTTTATTACTTAAAAGGTTTTTTAAACTTATATGTTACTCTTATATAATGATAAAACCATACAAATTATAAGTTTCTTGAAAACAATATTTTTCAACAAAAAATGACATTTTAACAAAAAGTTAAAAAATTCATACTAACTAAATATTGAAGTGAATAATTAGAAAATTATGTTTGGTTTATTAATTTGAAATTACAAAATTTATAAATTCTATTTTTGAATAAAATAAAAAAATATAATGAAAACCATTTTTATTGGAAAAATATCATTTCAAAAATTAACTGCTATTATTCTTAATTACCAACTAAATTAGTGTTAAAAAATTATTAATATAAAATTTTATTTATCATCACTAATCATATCTTTATATAAGTATAAATTTATAGTGTATAAATAGTATTTTTTAGAAAAATACATTCAAAACATTAAATGATCTTATGAGTCATTTTAGGTAAATTAATTGAATTTTATTTATATTAAATGTTACATTTATTTTCATTATACGTATATTTCATAAATAGGTTAATACTACTTGTTCCTGCTAATTTAATGTCGAGGTTTTAATAATCATAGTTAAATATTTATATTTTATATAAATATATATTGCAGTTCTATTAACGTTCAATGTTTTGTTTAGAGCAGGTAATTAGGAAAATTAAATTAATTGAATGTAATCATGTATTTAAATTTAATGGTATTATATACATAACCACTAATTATACCAAAGCACACAGAAAGGGTAATGTGTGCGATAGTTTTAATTTATTAGGGTGGTTCATGAATTTTTTTTTGGGTATCGACAACTATAACCATGTACTTATCCTATAAATGGTTTATATCATGTTTTAATTGTTTAATATCATCTTGGGATTAGTCAATGGAAAAGCCCAGTGATTACATACACCATATAATCTTTAATAAATGGGCTTTATATAATACAATTCTACTGATCAAGGCCATCAATTCTTACTTATATGTCAATTATTCATTTTCATAACCTTTGATATGTACTAATCATGACAGTCACTGTAGTATGATTATATTAATAATGATTATGATATTTAATGATCTTTTAATCGTGCCAGTAAAATTATGGCTATAATTTATAATAGTCCACAATAAAAAATGAGATATATTTCATGTGTATTATATAACTAAAATACTAAATAATGTATTTATTCATTAAAAATGAAATTTCATTTATTAAATTTTGGGTTATTAAAATGTAACCCTAGGGTAATTATCCAACTCCCATTATCATTCTCTCCCCAAGAGTGACTCAAAATAACATCTCTATAAAAAATAACTCCTCATCACTAGAACCTAAACTAGTAAAATTCACACAATCTATAGACATAAAGTAGTATCAGTAAGGTGTTATCATAAATATCCTAGTAGAATTGAACCAAAGAGTCTATGAAATTACTTTAACTAAACTGACCAAAAAATCTAGTTTGAAATACACTTTTTAAAATATGTTTTTTTATGATTTTCAATAAAATAAACTCAGTATCCGCTTCTAAAAATCTTTTTAAAAACCAAAATAAACTTTTGAAAACCCCATTAAGATTTAACTATGTAATTAAATTAAAAATAACCATTAAAAACCACTACTTAAACCAAATTTTAAACTACAACAAGGAATAATCAAAATGAATTTAATAATCATCAACTAAAAACATCAAAAATATCAATTAAGTACAAAATTTAAACTTCATGACAATTCAGGTACTAAAATATGATAAAATAAGTTAAGTATTAATACATTGTGTAAGAATATGCATACAGAAGAACCAAAACACAAGAGTGAAACTAGTCAAATGTATCATGATTGAAAACTAATAATAAAAGTAAAAAATAATTTAAATAAATTTACAAAAAACATAAAATAAAAAATTATACACAATCATGGACAAATCCTAAACATCCAATGAGATAATCCTAAATGAAATCATGTGGAACCATATACCATCCTACTGAGGCATTCTAAGAAAATATGCTCCCTGCTAAAATCTAACTAGATTCACTAGTGTAACTCCTTATTGGCGGTACATGTTTTATTCTAGAGGATACTAGTCAAAGTCCCATCATGAATAGTATAGTAACAATTTCTCAATATCCAACAAAAATAGATAGGAACCCCATTAAGATAATAATAGGAAGTGGGGTTAAATTTATTTCATATGAATTAAAAATCAAACATAATAATCACATCTACTCATCCCACCTCCTTTTACCCTATACTGAAAATCCCCTGTATATTACATGAATCAACATCAAAGAGAATATCAATTCTTAATATCACATATAATAAAATAAAATGGGACTTAGTGTAATGGTGTGGATCATTCAAGAAAACTTTTTTTGATGTTTCTAACCAATCTATAGGTTTTAAAAAATAATATAATATCTAAATACCCTTTAAAAACCATTTAAAAATCATTATTACTCATACAACCATTTTTAAAAGAACCTAGTCGGCCTTGAGGATAGAAATTTAAAAATTTGATTAAAATATCTTGTGAAAAACCATTTTCAAAGAAAGTATCATTTTAAAGTCCCTTTGAAATCATAGAGGAAAATTATAGTTTAAAAAAAATCCTTACATATCATACATATAAGTAAAGCACCATATAAAAATATATACAAAGTAATAATCATGAATTAAAAATGAATAACATGAAAACTCATCAACTAAACTCATTGAAATAAATGAATGAACAAAATCCCATTTGAAACCTACCTTAAACTGATAACCCACTTTATTTTAAATCACTAAAAGGTATAAACCTCATTTAAATATCCTAACCATTGATAAAAACCTTATAAGAATTTAATCAAATACATAGTGTACAAAATTCTCAATTTCAAACCAATAATTTTCTGAATTCTATAAATACTCATTTTTAAAATCAAACATTGACTCTATAAAACTATAACCTCGATATAAAAATCTATTCGAGTCCACAAAAAATGCATCATTTTTTTAAGAAAACAATTATAGAAAATGCAAGGAATAAAACCCACACCTTATACATGAAAATTCACAAGTATTTAGATAAAATCCAAATATATGGTATGAAAAACATGTCCCTATGTTGAGATGAAATAAAGAAACTAGAAGAAAAGAATAATTAGAAGAAAAACAGAGAGAAAAGAGGATGTAACCTTGAAAAATCTTTAAAAATAAAAGGGAAGTTTCCTAAATCAGTGGAGGAGAGAAGAGGGGGGTGATCTCCTCATGGAACCCTAATGGTGATCTTGCATGAATGTGAGTAGAAGAGACCCCAAATGGTTATTAACTCAATAAGGTAAAAGTTATAATTTTACAAAATAAAAAGTCTACTTAAGGAAGATAGTTTTTGTGATTCCTTATGTCATGGTGTGAACACCACTAGTAAAGATGAGTCATCACTCCCTAGGGGAATTAAAAAACATAAAATCACATCTTTTGGAATCACCTATCATTATTAGATGAATATAATCCTCATGAAAATACCTATCATGATTTGACCTCCATTTTTTTAGTGTGTTTAGTTTTCTATTCAAACTACATACCACCCAAACCTCCGATACACCTAAAAATTCCTAGAAAAAGGAAGATATTGGAAAAAAAAATAAAAATAAATATTTTCTAAATCCATACCTAAAATTGACATAGAGGGTGTGACATTGTGGACACACCTACATATCATAATCCTATTATATTCTACTATAAAGGCATATCATTCCTTATATGATATTACGATATAATAATATATGATATGAATCACATGAATATCACATGTCACAAATTAAGGTATATCATACAATGTTAGATTACTATTTTAGTGCATTAATTTTTTTCCCAGTTTCTCTAAAATCCCATAAGTACTTAATGAAAATATTCACAGCTCATTATTCTATACAAACTCTATTGGTTATGGTTTATCAAAATATATTCATTTTGTGGAAAAACGTTTTTCCAAAATTTAGTCTTTATTGTAAGGTCTAACTATTTAACCCCTTAGTCCTGGGATGTGTTGATTTTTTTTTAAATCCCATTTTCATATATGAAATATAGGATCAACCACTAGAGAAACATCAATTCTACTTGAGATACAATGGGGTGTGGTGTGATCTTAATCAGAAATACTCATATCTCCATACGAACATGTCCACATAAGATAGATCATTTAAAATGTTTGTATTACTATATTAACCATTTTTACATCAAATTTAGCATCCAATGAACATGGAACATGTCAATCTAATATAGGACATCTCGTACATTCATGATTCAATGAAATAGATAGTCCAGTTCGATGAATACATCACATGTCATTCATTTAGTAGATGATCACCTCATATATCACTCATTAAAGTAGATGATCACATATCATGTCACTCAAATAAGTATGTCCATAGATTTATTTATTCTAATTCAACCAGGGTCCTTAATTTATT
This sequence comes from Viscum album, assembly GCA_963277665.1. Classification (NCBI taxonomy): domain Eukaryota; kingdom Viridiplantae; phylum Streptophyta; class Magnoliopsida; order Santalales; family Viscaceae; genus Viscum; species Viscum album. The sequence goes on along the minus strand of OY728147.1, from coordinate 706,959,109 downwards.
TTCTTATATATAAGTGAAAAATTCAATCTTGGTCAAGGTCCAAGGGATAAATTGATCAAAAAAACACCCAAACACCCTTGATTAGCTAATCCTCAAGGCTTTCATAAGGAAGGTATGAAAGTATAAAGGTTATGATGATAGGTATCTCACCAACCTTAGTTAATTAGGATTCATACATCATAATAAAAAAAATACTTTATGGTGGTTTATTAGTGGTGATTTTAAGAACAACCTTAAAATATAAAATTGAGGTTTTTACTAGTTTAGATCATATTATTAGTGACTAGTGACATGTAAATATTACCATGGGTTTAGTTTCATAGAGAGGGTAACATTATTATCATGATACATTAAATGGGTATTATGTAATAGATTCATCATTACATAAGCTTCATAGAGTTCCGTATACCATGTATTTGATATACTGGGGGTAGAAGTCTCAAAATGAATCCTTAATATGTAAGGTTGACAAGATACCTAGCATGAGAAACTTAATACTTTGATATATTTATTAAACCACCCTTAAGGATGAGCTAATAAAAAGAGGGTTTGGGTTTGTTGTTGATTATATAATGAATTTATTTTTAACTATAATATGATTTGTACACTCATATTACAGTATGGCATGTGGTCCCTTGATTAAAATTAACTAAGGAAGTGTACTACCATATTTATATGAGAGACACATAATATGATTATCTATTTGGATGAAGAGCATATGATGTGTTCTTTTATATTAGCAACTAACATGAAACATGGTCATTTTAATAAACTCTTTATACTTATAAAATCAAGCGATTGGTTCTAAAAAATCATCACATGATCATGCTAGTAGAAGGCAGTCATAAAAGTGCCTGATGCATCATTAAAAAAACAACATACAGAATAAAGAACAAGTAATATAAATTTTAATAATGGTAATGATCCAATCTATATCTTTATCAAACTCTAATGAGATCAATAATAAATAACAAATGGAATCTCTCTTTTGTAGGGATGAAAACAACCACTAGAATACTTATTCATAATGAGAGGACCCCCGAACTCCAAAGGTGTGTTGGAACCTTCTCCATGAAGGTAAACAATGAACTGGAATGAAAATATTTTCAGTTATATATTATCTATATTATAAAAACACACTAATATGAGGAACGTGTCACTTATATAGTCTCTATTCAATAAATGAAGGGATCCAAACATCATCTAATAATAATTGATAGTCAATATATGTTCTAATAATTAATGCCACTTGAGTATAAAATCATTTTAACATTTAAAAATATTATAATTTATTCTTATATACATAAATGAATCACTATATTTATTTATAATCGAATATATACCCTGTGAAATATGTGGCCATGTTTCATGAACCAATCTGGAACACCCTTGAAACAGGTACTCAAGCTGGTCTGTGGCAAGGCCTAAAGGGACTTTCCAATCCCCACAGGATAAAAACCTATTCTAGGGTAAAAAGATAAACTAAATGGAAATTATTTCTCCAAAAAAGACTAATATTTATCACGCAATGAAATTAAATAGGATCTTTGGAAAGGTGAATCCATGCATTGGGTTCCCATGCATAACTACCATAAAAAATTACTGAAAAAATCAAATGAAAAAAGGCATAACCATAAAAAACATACATCAAAAGAAAATAAAGCAAAGATAAAACCAAATTAAAAATAAAATGAAGGATGAATTTTACAATATAAATAATGAAAAAATAAAACTATAAGACCCAAATAAACCTCTATGTGACATGAAGGTCATAATCCAATGCCTATCAACAGATATTTCCCTGAGTGGCTCAAAATAAAGGAATCCATGGAAAGTAACTCCTCAGTACTAGAACCTAAGACTATAAAAGACACTTGGTCTACAAACATAGAGTGGTAAAAATTGAGTGTGATCGTACCCAATACAGTTGAATCCACCAAATAGTCCATGCATTTCCTTTAACAAATAAAGCGAAAAATTCTAGTTTTAAATACACTATTTGAAAATAAGGTTTTTATCATTTTCAATAAAACAAACTTGATAGTACCTTATAAAAACTTTTTTAAAACCTAATTTAATATTTTAAAAGATTGATAAATATTTTACTGAGTAATTCAATTAAAAACTATATTTTAAAAAACCATTCTTTAACCTAGTTTTAAAGTACACAAAGAAATATTAAAAATGACTAGAATAATCATAAAAAAACAAAAAAAAGAATAAACAATTAAAAAATTTAAATAAAAGAATAATTTAGTTACTAAAAATTGTAAAATAATGTAATAAGTACTAAATGGTTTAGGAATGGGAATATAGAAGAACCATAACATAAGAGTAAAAAAATTGTATATATCATGTGGGAACCCTAATAATAAAATTAAAATAGAATTTAAACTAGGTTATAGTAAACATGATACAATAAGGTATACATAATCATGAGGAACTCCAAAACATCTAGTGAAATGATCATAGACATATATGAGTAGAACCATCTACTAGCCTATCAAAAAATTTATAGACAATTAACTCCCCACTAACTCTAACCAACCTCACTGCTGGAACTCCAAATAGTCTAGATATGAATAATTCTTGAAGATACTAGTTAGATTTCCAATATGACTAGTATAAAAACCATTTCTAAATCTCTCACTAAAATTCCTATAATCTCCATGAACATAACGACACGAGGTAGGGTAATATTTATTTCATATAAATGAAAAATCAACAATAAAAAACAAATATCCCCATACCTCCTCTTTACACAGCCAAATGTAAATCCCCTATATATTATAGTCATTAAAATTATTAATCACATAAATTATAAATCTCCTAAATAATCCAATAACTAGGGTCTTAGAATAATGGTGCACATAATTCAAGAAAAATTCATACAGGGTTCTAATTAATCCATAGGTTTTCAACTAATAATAACATTTCTAAATATGATTTGAAAATCATTTCAAAATAAATATTATAAATAAATCCCTTTCCTAAGGTACTAAATGGGCCTTCATGTTATAATTAATAAAAGATTAAAATATCCTTTGAAATACCATTTTGAAAACTAGTATCATTTCAAAGCCACTTGTTGTTCATAAAATCCAATTATAGTTTAAAACCATGACTTACATAGAATATATATAAGTGAAACACCAAATAAAAATATATAAGAAGTTATAAAGTTGTATTAAATGGGAATATAATGAAAACTCATCATATAAACTCATTAAAATCCATGAATAATCAACCTCACATTTGAAACATACCTCAAACCAACAAAAAAATCTATATGAAATCACTAAAAGTTTTAAACATCATTTAAATATTCAAAACCATTGAGAAAAACCTTTTAGGTATTTAATAAAACACAAAATGTAATATTTTTTTTCAAATTCAAACCCATAATTTTATATTTCTATAAAACCCCACTTTTAAATCAAACCTTGAGTTCATAATTATTTATCCTCTATTTAATAATCAACTAGAGTACACAAAGCATGCATATTTTTTTTTATTTTTTAGAAAACTAAAGCATACATGGTTTTACTAGAAAATGAGAATGCATAGAAACCACTATATTAATCTAAGTGTGGGAAATATAAATCCATCGAATATGGAGAGAGGGATAGACCCATGAAAAAAACACACAACTCAAAGATAAAAAATTATAAGGATTTAAATAAACCCTAACTATAGGGTTTAACCAACATGGACTCATGGTGAGATAAAAAGTTTAAAATAAATTAGAAGAAAAATAAAATGAGAAATAAAAGTAAACGAGGATCTATCACTGATTTTTTTTTGAAAATAAAAGGAAAAATTCCAAACTTGAAGAAGGAGAAGGGGGAGATTTTCTAGTGATCCCTCACAGTAATATCACATGAATGATCATGTGAAATTACCTTAAGTGTGTTTAAATCAATAAGAGAAAATCTAGAGTTTCATAAAATTAAAATATTTCTATGGTAGGTTATGGTTGTGTCTGCTTATGAAATGATGTGACCAAACCTGGTTGAATCAGGGGATCACTTCCTTGGGGCGCATCATGACATGACCCCCAACATCATGTATTGAAAGAACCTAATATAATTATGGATTCACTACTCATGAGAATGTTGTGGTGTGACTTCCTAAATCATGATGTAACTTTCTTGTATTGAAAAAATATAGATCTACATGAAAAAATAGTTGTAGAGTGACCTACATTATTCACAACATGACCGATTTTTAGTCTAAACTATAGAGATAATTTTTGTGAAAAATTTCCCCACCATTCCACTTTCTTCCGGAAAAAAATAATCAATTGAGAGAAATGACACAATCACCAAAAAATAGGACACAATTAAAGACAACATAAAACCAGTATCTCCATAATATAAGGAAATCAGAGATATGGTGTATAAAAAAACATGGGTATAATAAAAAAATCACTATAAATCACAACTAGAACTCAAAATCAAGGAAACCCAAAAAAAACATTCAATCATGGGAATGTCCATAATCTCATTGAATAATTATTTTATTTTCCAAATAGGCCCATGATATTAATGATCCCAAAATGAAATCCATAGATCATCAACTAACACTACCAAAAATCAAAATAAGAAAATATAGGGAAATAAGATAGACAAGAAGACAAACATTCAGAACAAACTTCTTTAGAATACCACCTAGATCCCTATTATAATAATTATATTCACTAACTATAAAAGATGAATCAACCAATAATATAGGTGATTGGTTATAAAAAATATCTAATACCACCACTAATCAGTAGCCATGGAGTTCAATTCTACCATCCCAACCATCTTGAATATGTTATAAAACAAGGGTAGACCAAAATAAAACGTTTTCATACTAAGGTAATTAATAAAGTCCATAAAAAATAAAAAAATTTTAAGTCCATATTTCTTAGGTGAAGATTCAAACATAAATAGGGGTTTGTCTCTACCACTCCACCTAATTTGTGGGTATATCCATTAACAAAAAATAACCACGCTTTATGACTATTAAAAACCAATCTAAGAGCATTCCAAGGTAAAATATTCCCATGACCCATTAGTAATTTTCTTGTAGGTTTATTTAAATAAAAATATAAACACAAGAATCCAAAAATAACATTCAAAAACATGAATTATACTCAATCAAATTTAAATTCCAAATCAAAAAAATAATATGGAACAATAGATCATGAGCACGAAACAAGTTTAGAAATTTCTTTTTAAAACATTTGAAAAAAATATACTTTTAATTATGAAACCTTAAAATTACATAAGAAAATCATTATAAAATTATTTAAGTTACTTATAAAAACAATCCACAAGTTACCAACCCATTAAATCTATTTCAATTATATATTAAATTTTCTATTTATTATCTTCAAAACTTCACATAAATATTAATGTAAAATTTCCAAAATATATTAGTTATATTAATTTTGGAGTTCCAAAAAATCACATTCATTTCAAACCATTTTAGAAAAATAATTTATCAAATTTAAAACCCATATTTTACTATTAAAACCAATTTTTCTTCTAAAAACACAAATAATTATAGCCACAAAACATTAAAATGTTACTATTTATATCTTTAGTTAATCCCATGTAATAATTACAAATATCCCAAAAACATTTGTAATAAAAGTGTCTAACATAAAATTTTCATGGATTTAGTGGTTGTTCATGGTTTTTTATGCATGATATGATATACTACATGATGAACCTGAAACAACCATTAGAGGTCAATATGAACATTCAGATGGGACCTTCATGGTTTTCTAAACCATGTGAGTTGATCATGAACCTTTTATACACCTTCAATTTTAACCCCAAATATTAGAGAAACCTAAAAAAGCACATGAAACACCCATAATAATAAATACATCATCAGTACAGGTCTAAATACATCGGTAAACTAAATAAAAACAAATCTCAAATTAAATAATCAAATCCAAAAATCCCATGTTAACGTTGGTTTCCCCATTAAAGGTGGTGATGAGGTAATTGCATTACATGTTTTTATGATCATATTTTATATACTCCATAAAACCCCAAATAAAAAGGGTCATGATACCACTTTTTCATGAGCCAACATAGTCCACCCCTAAACTGAGCACCTGATTTGGCCTATGGAAAGTCACAAAGGGTATTCCTAATCCCCATGAGATGGAAAACAATTACAAGGTATAAAAGTATACATAATTGGAATGAATTTTTACAAAATAAGTAATATTATTATGTTGAGTTATTAATCCATAAATCTGATATGGTGTTCCTATAAATTGTACAACTAATTATAAACAAAAAAATAGTTTAAGGTAAAATTTTAAAATGAAAAAATATAAAAAATCATCCATCATACTAAAATACAGAAAAGTTGAAACCAAATTAAAAATATAAATAAGGTTGATTTGGCTAATATATACGATGAAAAATAAAACCAAAATCCCTGACTTAACCTATATTTAACCCCAAGGTCAAGATCCAACATCCATAAGTATGATTTATCTTAGAGTGACTCAATGGATTCTATGGAAAGAAAGTCCCCAACATCGGAATATGAATCTAAAAAATCCACTCGGTCAATAGACACCAATCGGTTTAAGTAGGGTGAGGAAATAAATAGCCTGGTAGAATTTAATGAAAGTGTTTATGCATTTAATTTAAATAAATAGGCCATAAATTCATGTTTAAAATATGCTATTCAAAAATAATTTTTTTTCCAAATAAACTCAGTAGCCCCTTCTCAGATTTTTTTTAAAACCCAACATACACTTTGGAGAACCCATAAATTATTTACTAATTAATTCAATTGATAATTATATTTTAAAAACTCACTCTTAAACCTAGTTTTAAGCTAAATCAAACAATACTAAAAATGACTTAAATATTCATAAACTAAAAACATAAATAGAACAATCAAGTACAAATTTTAAAAACTAGAACAAGTCAAGTGCAAAAAAATGACAAAACAATCTAAGAAATATTAAATGGTATAAGAATTGGAGTATATAAGAACCATAAAACAAGAGTGAAACAAATTAAAAATATCATGATGGAATACTAATAATAAAATTGAAATAGAATTTAAAGTAATTTACAATTGATAGAAAAAAGGTATACATAATCATGGGAAACTAGTAAACATCCAGTGAGATGATCGAAGGAACACTTAGGTTGAAACATATTCTAACCTATTAGTTCATTTATAGAAAATGACCTCTTGGATTAATCTAATTATCCTCTCCAATAGAAATCCTCATAGTAGGTATAGGTCTAGTACTAGGAGATACTATTCAAAGTCATATCATGACTGGTATAGGGACCATGTCTCTATCTCTCCATAAGACACAAGGGATTACCATAAAGATATAAACATGAGGTGGTCTAAAATTTATTTCATATAAATAAAAAATCAAACATAACAATCACATCTACTCATCCCATCACCTTAAACCCTATAATGTAAATACACTCTATATTACTTAAATTAAAATAATAAATTAAATCAATTATCATTGTAAAATATGATTTGAGAACATGGGGATTATAAAAAGGGTGTATCTCATTTTTCAAAAAAATTATAGAAGGTTCCAACTGTGAATTAGGTTTTCAACTAATATTATAATTTTTAAATCCCATTTAAAAATTATTTCAAAATTAATATTAATAATAAATCCCTTCTTAATGTATTAAATGGCTATTTAGTTATAATTAATGAAAAATTTTAAAAAAGTATTTTGGAAAACAATTTGAAAACAAGTATAATTTGAAAGTGAATTTGAAGTCATAAAATCAAATTAATTTTTAACAATATCCATTACATAACATACATATGGGTAAAACATCATATAACAACATATAAGACAATATAAACATGTATTATAGATGAATAACATGGAAAAACATCAAGTAAAATCAATGAAATCCCTGAATGAAAAAAATCCCATTTGAACCCTACCTCAAACTGATGACTAAATATACATGAAATCAATAAAAGTTCAAAATATAATTTAAATATCTAAACTAATTATATTTTTTTTGGAATTTAATCAAACAAATTGTGTAAAAAATTATAAATTTCAATCCCATAAATTTAGAATACCATGAAAGACCCTTTTTATCATTGAACCTTGAGTTTATTAAACATTAATCTCTATATAATAATCCACTAGAGTCCATAGAAAATTTATAAATTTATTAAGAAAATAGTTATAGAAAACTGACGTACACACTATTTTTTGAGAAAATTAGAATTCATGGAAACACCTACCTTAAACCAAGTGCATATAACTTAAATCCATTGAATATATAGAGATAAAAGTGAGAGAACCAAGAAATAAACCACACACATTAAAAAAAATCATAAGGATTTAAATAAATTGTAACTTGAGGGTCTGGCCAACATGTCCCCATGGTAATTAAAAAAAAAGAAATAGGAAGAGAAGAAGATGAATTGAAATAGGGGGAAACATGAATATACCCTTGAAAATTCAACTGAAAATTGAAGGGAAGATGCCTAAATTAAAGGAGGATACGTAAGAGATTTCCTATACACCCTTCACATCCATCCCACACTAAGGGGATGAGAAAAGACTCCAAAGGGGGGTTTAAATTGATAAGGTAAAAACAAGTGTTTCAAAAAAAAGTAAATTTCTTCCCAGGGAAGGTAGTCATTATGACCCCCTATATCATGACATGAACAACCCTGTAGGAATTGGTAAATAACCTAAATCCATAATCAACTTGAAACTGATATCATTATATATCCATTAAAATAAATGAAAACATGGATATCAATAATAATGATCTCATACTAATGGAATTCATAATGAAAAAATATCAAAAACCCACTATCAAGGACGTGTTCTGAGACACTTTACTTGTTATTAAGACTACAATCAAGACATACTATTTTCAATTACCTATATCAATACACTATCCTATTATGGGATGATCTATACTGAAAAACCTAACCATTTTTGTCTCATTATATCATTCTATTAATTGAGGGGATATATAATTTTAGGCCCCATCCGTCACTTATTTTAGTCCAATGCATTCACCATAAGTGAAAATGAATAAAAATATACATAATAAAAATTTCAAATAATTATACATATTATAATAAAAATATATGGAATACCAATAATTTTCACGATTTCAATGAAATGGATGATCTGATCATTATCCATTCAGCGGAGGAAGGTGCATAGTTAAACAATACATATTCAACTTGATAATAATCATTTGTATTGGAATAATAACACATAGAATGAAAATAATTTTCATTATGTAAATATAATATGATTATTTATTGGTGAACATAATCAAATCATATTTATATAAAATTTTATGCTCACACCATATAGAACAATGATTATAAAACTAATTCAAAACTATAATTCCATGATTAGAATCAATCTTGAGAAAGAAAGTGGATGGATCCAAAAGAACATATCCCAATAAGTGAGAAATATTTATCAAAGGGTTTTTGTGGTAGGAATACATATCCCTATAAAATAATGATAAAATACCACATCATATAAACAATATGAATAATGTACCAAAATTACATGAAATATTTTCAAGAAATGATCATAATTCAATGAAAGAAAACTGAGTTATAAAAAATCCTCACTACTGAGAAAATAACTTAATCACTATCCATTTGAATAAGAAAATTCTAGTTTTCTTCTAAATTATATGATATAAAATTAATATTATAATAATATATACATGCGTAGTGAATAAACTATGTAAAATAAACATGGTTAAAAAATGAATTACATCTCAAATAATCCAAATTAAAACCAAGAAAGTCCTTGAGGCTTAAGTAAAAATTTTGGATTAAAAACACTTGAGAGTTATAAAATAAATTTTATATTTATATAATATTATATAAAATCGAGTCTTGATAAAATATCTCAAATTGGTAGTACACATACCTTAACAATGAAAATAGGTGTATAAATACAATAAATTTCTCAATGAAGGGAAATTGAGATAGAAACCCTTAATACTTCAGTAAATTTTGGATAAAAAACTCTTTAGAGTTAAAAAGTAAAATATATATTTTTATACCATGAAATAAAAAGGATTTATAGTACAATATCTTAAATTGGCAGTATATATACCTTGAAAATGGAAATAGGTGTATAAACATTATACTTGTATCAATGAAGGGAAATTGATATAAAAACCCTTACCTTTTGTCTCAAATTCCATAAAAATACTTTAAAATCATGTATAATAGACAAATAAATCTTAATAAAAAATTTATAACCTTAAAAATATTTATTTTTATTTATACTCTTCATAAATAGTCTTTCTCAACATGAAATCTATTGATTTTCAAAATGAGGTGCTTATAATTTTGGTCATGTGTACTGGTTTATTAATAGTGGTGTCTATGTTCATTATTATTTCAAAGTTAATAATTTATATATAATAAAAACTTCTTAATGGATTATTTATTATTTTTTATGATATTTAAAACTCCTTTAATGAGTGTTTGAGTCATTATCCTTGAAGATGAAATTGAAAATTAATATGTATCAGTGATTCTTGATGATCGAAGTGTGTTTTATTATATAATGAATTAAATATTAATGTAACATCTAAATAAATAAAATAAAATAATTATTTACTTATTTATATCATATTATTCTATTAATTATGTTCCCATATTCATTGTATTGTTCAATTAGGTGGTTGAACCGACCCAAATGTGAACATACCTTAATTTAATGAATGATTATGGGGTGTTTTTTCCCAATATCATTATACTGGGAGCATAATGATATCATTAAATGTTTTATTGTGTGATATATTAGTATTTTAAATAATTTTATAAATAAATAATGGATATTAAAATAATATATAATTTGAATAAAATATTATCATCTTAGTATTCTTATTCAAAATGATTAAATTAACAATGATTGTTGGTTGATCATATAATTAATAGGTATTCAAAGTTATCATTGTATAACCTTAATAATTTCATAAAAATCATATTTATCCTTTCATAACATCCTTTTATACAACTTTTTAAGGTGGTGAAGGAAAAAAGAAACATGTTACGTCATGGAGCCGATATTATACACAATGCTTGAACAATAGTTTTTTTGTAAATAGACAAGATTTATGTATAAATACTGATAATAAACTTAATATTGTAACATTATAGTATATAAATGATAATAATATCATTATATTAATGTTTATATAATAAATTTTAATGAATATATTTAAGAAGAAAATTATGTAGTTGATTATACTTATGTGAGAGACTTGAATTTTACTTGAAAGTCTCATTAAATTTGGAGGTATTTGGATAAATATGGGGTACTAGGGGATTAGTTTCATGGTATAGGGTGATATTAAGAGTAAAATGGCATATTTTAAAGGATAAATTATATGTTATGGTGTGCCTTGTTGTGGCGAGGATGATACCTTTTTATAAGTGAAGGAAACAGTTTATTTGGGAGTATCACCTACATTGTCAATAATTCCATGGCACTATTCTAAGTTAAATGGATAAAAAGTGTATTTTTTTAGTTAAATATGTATAAGTTTTTAAAAATCTCAACCATTAAATTATAGAAAATTTATTTAAATTTTTATGACTTTGCACTAGGTTATACTCAATTTACCCCTTTTACTTTTACCTTGGTAATTAATTTTTAACCTTAGTAAATAATTTTAATGAAAAATATTAGGATTTAATTTCTATATACTTTGATACTTTTTATTTCAAATTTAACAATAATTCTATCTAATAAAATTTATAAAGGTGTAGAAATTTAATTTTAAAATAATTGCACTAAATTCCATAAAATTAATTTTTTTTAGAAATAACATTATTAAGCTTTAAATTTATATATAAGATAAAATCTTCTTGAATATTGATTTATTATAAAAATTAAATGTTATTTTGATTTAAATTAAATCAAAAACCAAATATCACTTGAAAAATACTTGATTTAAAGAAGATAAAAAAATTATTTTTATATTAAAGTAACGATTTAATTTTTTATAAAAAATGTTTTCAATAGGTTTTTTTATAAGTTCTAAGAATATTTTAAAATGAATAATTTTATTCCTAAAAATAATATATGATTACTTAAAAGGTTTTATAAAATTTTAGTTCATTATTTTATAACTGAAAAGTACTAAAAATTATGTTCTTTAAAACCCATTTTCAAGAAGATAAAAAATTAATACTAAGTAAATCTTGATAAAAGGAATTTAAAAATTAAGTTCATTTTTTTTACTTTAAAATTTAAAAATATATAAATTTATTTTTTGAATAAATTCATAAAATATAATTGAAAACCCATTTTAATTGTAAAATGACTTATTCAAATATCAAATGCTATTATCTTTATTTAATATCATTTATCAACTAAATGCTTTTATCCAATTTTTAATATACTAGTTTATCCTTAATTATATTCTATTTTTAATTGAAATGTATACCAAAAAATGATTTTTTTAGGAAAATACTTTTATAAAAAATAAATGATCTTATTCATCATTTTATGTAAACTAATTGATCTTTATTCATAAAAAAGCTTTCTTTTTTTTATATATAAAAATAATTTATAAATAGGTTACTACTATTCATTCCCAAAAATTAAATGGATATTATTTTAATGGTTATACTTAAAAATTTATATTTTATTTAAATATATCATGTTTTTTTAAGTTTGGTGTTTCATGTAGAGTAAACAATCAAACACATTTACTTTTTTAAAGGTAATCATATATTATAATTTTTGGGTGTTATATTCTCCCCCATAAATATATTATGTCATTGTAATTTGGAACATAAGATCAGAATAATTTCTATAGTGAACAAATAGTTAACCTTACACTGCTATATGAACATGGTTTTATTTAAGACGTGGAGTGAGATTAATCTTTAAGACTAAATAAATATAAGTATTTTATAAAGAGAGCTAAAACATTATTAATTATATATATAATTATAATAAGATATATATCCCTAAGTAATAACTTCCCAAAAACCCTAAAAATGATATATTTGATAATCCTACTACTATGAGTTTTTATTTATTACTCAATATCTAGTAGTTAGTGAAAACTTATATGACATAGAACTTTAGAAAATCTAGAGTGAAAACTCACTATCTTATTCATTAGTATTATTTTCATAGGATTTTAATTGTTCATATGTTTGTTGGTAACTATATCCCTTTATTTACCCTGGATTGGCATATTGAGTTGCATAATGACCAATACTCTTGCAATTAAGAAAACAAGTTTTTACTTATCTCTTTCCGTTACACTTGTGAGTCTTATTTCCATTACCATCTTAATCACTTTATCGGTGATGATACTCTTTATTTATCTTCTTTTAGGTGTTTGAGACTTCAACTACATTAACATTATTAATTATATTTTCTGATATCTAGTTTTTTTAAAATCATAAGTTTTCTTACTCTAACTCCCATCCTTTTAGGTTTTTCAATTAGTCAATTTTTGTATTATCCCTTAAACCCATGGTTAATCCCAATTCAAACCATTTTAAAACCAAAAGCGTTAGCATGAGTGATGATTATTATAAATGAATAATCATAAATATCCATATGAAAATTTATCTTCATGATGTATCACTATATAATAGTATCATGTTAGCATACAGTTCTTACAATTCAACATTTATCAAAATCGGTTCAACCTATATCACTATCATATATCATTATTGTTTCAACCTATGTTAGTTTAAGTTAGGTTACCTCATACTTCTTAACATAATCATTAAAATTGAGATTTTAAATTATTATGAACATAGTTAATATATTCTAAACCCAACAATCATTAAAATCAATGCACCCAAAATCTAAGTCATCCTTACTCAAACAAATTTAGTCAATCCTATGATCATATACACTAAATAAAATACCTTTACCTAAACCAATTTAAAACCCAAAACATTAATCCACAATGATATTATATATTCTACCAAAAATTAACTCAATATTTAACCCTAAAATGATATTAACCTCTCGTTCATATTGTTACACACTAGTTAATTTATATTATAATCTCAAAAATGTTATTAAATTCCTAAAAAAATTCACTAATAAATTTTCAATCCCAAGGTTACCAATACTATCTAACTCACTTTTCTCAAAATCATGAAACATTTTATTACCTCAAAATCAAACATGTATTAAACCTAATAGTTGTTCATACCTCAATCATGTGTTCTTCAAAAGTTATACCAAAAATAGAAACCTTTACCTAAAATCAATTTCCATGATACCATTTATGAAATGTTTCAAAACATTTAAAGAAGAAATAGTGAAGAAAAATATATATATATTTCACGTAATCCTATAATATCTTAGAATTTACTAAAATGTCATCGATAAAAATCACTTCACAAATTAAAATGGATAAGAGTATAAGGAATTAATTTTTATTATGAGATAATCCTCACTACTAAAGGTAAGTCTGAGAAACTCACGTTCTCCATTATAATAGGTATATACTAAAATCCTTAACCATTTATATATGCTCCCTTATTAAATTATAAGACATATTGATTTCTAGATAGATAACTTTCTCATCTTCATTTTAGTGGTCCTATGTTAACCAAATACTAAAACTAAAATGATTATGATAACATATAAAATAATAATATGAAAACCTCAAACTGAATACGTCTTCACTTATGAAACCTTTTTTTACATGTGGTACTTTTGTATCAACCTATGATTCTATTGTTCACTCCTTGGTTATCCAAGGCCATTTCTTCTATTACATTGTCTAACACAATTAGTGAAAATCATTCTTAAATCCTTGATAATGGTTTATAAAGAGAATGCGATTCAACAAATCATATCCTCCAAGAGTGTTTTTATAAGTGAGCAATATTAGGCCCACTCATCATGAATCAGAGTGATGATTAAGTCAATGCTCAAACAACCCTTTTTAGGATGATTGTCCCTAGGCTCATCTATGACATAGAGATATCGAATTATTCGTATCTAGAGAGTGATGTATTGATAGATAAAACCAATATCTACTTTACCAATACATCAATATGTTATCCAATACTTGTACTTATTCTTAGAGTTTTTTAGAAAAGTTTCCTTATCCTAATTCATTTATAAATGGCACATTATTAACTAAATAATAAATCATATAATTATCCCAAAGGGTTATCTATACCTTTGATCTTTTTATTAACCATAACTTATCAAAACATAAGTTACCCTCATTAAACATGCTAATCTAAAAAGTCATCTAAATCATTCCTTTGATACCAACTGTGATGCCCTAAATCTACACTCCTAGATCTATTTCCATAAACACATACATTACATAATCATGTTTATACCAGTTAAAAAATACTAGATATAACTAAACATAATTAAAAAATAAAAAATATTATTTAATAAATTAAATACAATGAATCTTTTCTGTTTTAGATCTTTATATAATTAGGACACAATAGAAACTGATAAATCCCATGTTATTTATATCAAATAGAAAATGTTACCATTAAATATTAAAATCCTCAATTCAGGACAAGTCTTCATTATCTACCACAAATCATTTCTCACTTTTTATCCTTATAAACAAGTCACATATTTACTAATTTTCTCCATAACAAGAGGAAATGGAAAAATAATAATGGATGAGCTAAAAGGATTAGCAAGGGAAACATATAACTGAAGCAATAATGGCAAAAAAATGGAAAAAATATTATGGAAGGAATAGGTAAAAAACATGAAGACATAATCAAATTAAAATTTCGTGTATGATATATCTATAAAAATAAATAAATAATAGATATAAATAATACCAATATTATATAGATTAAATTCATAATGTTGGACAACAAAAACATGTTGTTAAGGCCTTATTCCAAGGCACTTTACTTGTCTTAGAGAGTGAAATCAAGATATCCTACTATCATAGCCTCACAACAAGACACTATACTGAGAGATATACAATAAAACCCAAATTGTTTTGTCTCATTAGAACTGTCGATGCATTGAGGGGATATATAATGTTGGGCCCCACCCATCAAATATTTAAGTCCAATGAATTCCATATAATTGAAAATTAATAAACAGTACATAATCAACCATAGAAATAATCATCCATATTGAAATAACAATATACCCAAATGAAAGTAATTTCCCCCATGTTAATTAAAGGGATAACCTAATCACAACCCATGAAGAAGAAATAGGTGGATAGTTAAAAAATATATAGTCAACTTGAAAATAATCATTCAAATTAAAAAATACCAATACTTTTCCCCATATCATTATAATATCATAATATCTAGGTGAAAAACAACTAATATGAGTTATGTAAAATTTTATGTTTACACCATAAATAATAACAAGTATATTGTTAATTCATATAAGAATAACATGATCATAATCCATTAAAATAAGGAAAGTGGATTGTTTTAAATGTATATATCCTAATAAGTGAAAAATATTTGTCAAAGGGTTTATGTGGTAAGAATGTATATCCCGAGAAACAAAATGAGGAAATAATATATAATAAAATCAAAGTGTGGAATATACCCAAATTATATAAAATAATTTTAAATAACAATCATAAATATATGAAGGAAAATTGAGTTACCAAAAATCATTACAACCAGGGAAACAACTAAATCAATAAGCAATTGAATAAGGGAAAATGATTTTTTTAGTAAATCCCATAAAATAAAAGGAGTGTAATAAAAAAATATCAATAGGAAATTAATACACAATATACAAAAATATGGTTCATAAAATGTATTATGTCTCAAAGAATCATAATTAAGACAAAGAAAACCCTTACAACTTGAGTAATTATTTTAGATCCAAAACCCTTGAGAGTTCAAAAAATTAAATTTATTTTTATATTCAATTTAATAAAAGGGATTCAAGATATAATATCTAAAATTGGTAGTATACGTACCTCAAAAATGAAAATATGTGTATAAATACAATACTTGTCTTAATGAAGGGGAATT
The DNA here is from genome assembly GCA_963277665.1 of Viscum album. Taxonomy (NCBI): domain Eukaryota; kingdom Viridiplantae; phylum Streptophyta; class Magnoliopsida; order Santalales; family Viscaceae; genus Viscum; species Viscum album. The sequence continues at coordinate 706,942,090 of OY728147.1, read as the reverse complement.
GAGATGGAAACCCTATATATTTATATAAATTAAATAAATTATATTAATTATAAAATATCTCAAATTGGTATCATATAGACCTTACAAATGAAAATAGTTGTATAAATACACTACCTGTCTCAATGAAGGGAAATTGAGACAGAAACACTTACCCTTTATCCTAACTTCCACAAATATACATTAACATATTTTATTAAAAAAATATATATCATAATTAATTAATTTATAACCTTAAACATATCCATTTTCACTTATAATCTTTATAAATAGTCAATATATACATGAATTCTACATATTTTCAACATCTGATATTTATAGTTTCAACAATTTTTACTAGTTTTATAAGCGTGGTGTTTGTGTTCATTGTTCTTTAAAATTTCATCATTAATATATCATTAGTTAATATTAGGGATGATTTATAATTATTTATTATGTTTAAAACACATTTAATTAGTAGTTTAATCTTTATCCTTGAAGATGAAATTGATAACTATCACGTTTTAGTGTTTCTTGAAGATAAAAATTTGTTTTCTTAATTAATGAATTAATTATTGAAATAAAATCTCAAGAACCAAAATAAAATAATTATTTACATATTTGTATCATATTATACCAGTAATTATATTCCCATATTCATTCATGATATAAATTTATATTATTGGCCAATTATATGGTTAAACCAACCCAAATGTGAACGTACCTTGATTTAATGAATGATTCTAAGGTGGTTTTGTTATAATATCATTATAACAGAAGAATAATAATATTATTTAGTGTTTTTAGGGTTATATATCATAATTTTAAATATTTTTAAAATAAAATAATGGATAATAAAAGATTACACAATTTGAATAAAAGATTATCCTCTTTATATGCTTATTTTAAATGATTAAATTAATAATGGCCATTTTTTTGATCATATCATTAATAGGTTCTTAAAATTTTCACAAAAAAACCTTAATGATATCATAAACATGATATTTTACTTTAATAACTTATTTATATTCAACATTTTAAAGCAGTGAAGTAAAATGAAGCACCTTACATCGTGGGGGTGGTAGTCTTTACAGCACTAAATCAACAATTTTTTTTCTTAATGGATAGGGTATATGAATAAATAATCATAATAACATAAATATAGTAATATTAAAATATATAAATGATAATTATATCATTATATTAGTTTGGATATAATAAATTTGAAATAATATAATTAATAAGAAAACTAACTAGATGATAATACTACTGTTGGGGACTTGAATTTTTCCTCAAAGTATCCTTGAATCTAAAGGAACTAGGATAAATATGAGTGGAAAAGGGATTATCAACATGTGAGAGGGTTATAGGGAGAGGTAAATTATATAATTTCTTAGAGGAATTCGAAGGTATGTTTTTAATTGAATTGGTGATGATTTTAAATCTCTATAAGTGGGGGGAAGGGTATTTTTTTCGAACAACCCTTACATTTTCAATAATTCTATAAAACTATTCTCTGAAGAATGAATCAAAAATGGAAAAAAGTATAAGGAAAACACGTATTAGTTTAGAAAAATATAAACCATTCAATTATAAACACATTTTTAAATTTTTTTATGACTTTTACACTAGGTTAAACTCAATTTACTTCTTTTAATTTTACATTCGTAATTAATTTCTAACCTTATTAAATAATATTAATGAAAAAGATTAAGATTTAAAATTTTAAGTAATTTGATAAATATATATTAAAATATAAATTTAATTTTATCAAATAAAATTTATAAAATTTTGAAATGTTACTTTTAAAATAATTAAACATAATTAAATAAAAGAATTTTTTTGAGAAATAACATTTTAAAGCATTAAATTTATATATAAGATAAACTTTTCCTGGATACTGATTTCAATGAAATAGATTAATTTATTAAAAAAAAAGTTTATGATAATTTAAATTAAATAATAAATTTAATCACTCTTAGAAAACACTTGATTCAATGAAAATTCAAAAAACAGTTTTTATATTAAAGCAAAATTTTAATTAGTTTTAAAAATTATTTTTATAGGCTTTTTATAAGTTTTAAGAATATTTTAAAATCAATATGTTTACTTCTAAAATTCAAATTATATTACTTAAAAGTTTTTATAAATTTATATGTGATTCTTATATAACAAAAAATTCTTGTAAATTACAAGTTCCATGAAAACTTTATTGTTCGACTAAAAACTAACCATTTTTAAAAAAGAAAAACAATTCATTCTAAGTCAATTTTTATATGAGGAATATAAGAAAGAAGTTAATTTTTATTGATTTAAAATTCCATAATTTATGATTTACATTTCTAAATAAAATCATCAAATATGATTGAAAACCCCCTTTAATTAGAAAATAACATTTTCAAATATTAAATGTTATTTTTAAATATCATTTACAAACTAAATTTGTTTTGACTAATTATTAATATCATAATTTATCATTAACCATTTTTTCTTCTAAATCTAAATTCATATCACATAAAATACATTTTTTAAAAATAATTTTGTAAACAAAAAATAATCTTTTTAGTCATTTTAGGTAAACTAATTGCTTTTCATTCATATTAAAAGTAATATTTTTTATGTATACATATAATTCATGAATTAATTACTCATATTAATTCAAAATAATTAAAAGGATAGGTTTTTAATAATCATACTTATTTTTTATATTTTATCTAAATATATAATGGTTTCATTTAAGTTTTGTGCTACATATAGAGTATACCCTCGTACACATTGACTTATCTAATGGTAATCATATATTATAATTTTAGGGTGCTAAAAACCCTCTTTAATTCCTATAAAGTATCAATTACACATAATATAATTAAATTTAGAAATAAAATTATCCTAAAAAAATAAAGGGGTTAGAGGTTGTGTATGGTTGGCAATAGGATTTTTCATACCATACGATAACTGTGAAACCAAAACTAAAGGAAAACAAGTCCATTCACATATGTTTCACATGGTTTATATACAGATAAATATTACTATATACTATTTTCATGCCTTTAATTTTAACTAAAAAACTTAATGAAACCTCAAAAAACATATAAAACACACATAAGGACCAATATCAAATAAATTTAGGTCCACATAAATCAATAAAAATTAAAAAAAAGAAGATAAAAATCAAGTCTCAAATCCCAATAAACCAGATTAACTAAAGTTTCATTATGTAAGGTGGTGATCAGACACGTACTCATTCCCTATGTCATGGTTTCAATTGATCTTATATGCTATCCAGAATGACTCCCAAAATAAAAAGGGTTTCAAAACATACACAATGGAAAAAATTTCACACAAATGAATAATAGTAAATATAAAACTAAATTCAAATGGAACTATAGAATGGTGAGACCATGATTTATAATCCCATGAATAAATATTAGAATTTTTTTAGACAAAATAATAAATAAAAATCAAACAACCATAAATAAACATTAATCACACAAAAAGAAATAAGAAATGAATCCACATTAAAAATACAAGTAAGGATGAATTGGATGATATATATGAAATAAAATAAAATAAAACTACTAGACTTTACCTCCATATAACCCTAAGGTTACCATCTGATTTCTATAAAAAATATCACTCTAAGAGTTACTCAAAATAAGGTGTCTATGGAAAGGCACCCCTTGACACTATAAATTGAACCTACATAAGCCACTACATCAAGACAAATTGAGTGGTATAATTAGAGGGTGAACATTAAAATAAGGTATTTATTATTCTGAATAAAAAAACACTATAATCCCTTCTCCAAACCTTCTTAGAACCTAATATATACTTTATAAATACCAATAAAGCTTTTAAAAAGAAATTCAATTAAAAGATACATTTAAAAAACCCCTATGTTAAAACTTGTTTTAAACTACCCCAAATAATAATAAAAATTTATAAAATAATTTTCAACGTAAAACATAAACATGAACAACCAAGTACAAAATTTAAATAAAAAAGAAGCCATTTAATAAAACATTAAATGATAATATTTTTCCTAGATGATAAAATAGAAAAAATGATCATAATATATCCATATAAATATTATAGATTGTTATATATATAATATCACTAAAGATTCATAAATAATTTTAAAGGATATTGTCATAGATGAAACTAACTTTTATAAATACCTTAGAATCATGCTTTGAAAATAATTAAAAACATCATTTTATTTGAGTGTATTTTTAAAATATAAAATTACTAGAATATTGGTGAAAATATTTTATGTGAAAATAAAAATGTAAAATTTTAATTTAATCTTCAAATGAAATAATATTCATGATGGAAGGAAAACCCATTTATGTCGTATATGTTAAAAGAGCGGTTTTTTCTTTTACTTTTGTAAAAGTAAAAATAACCCATATATGAAATTTTTAAATGATTAATTTTTAAATCATGGTAAATAAATTAAAAATTATTATAAAATTACCTTTAAAAATAATTGAATCATAAAAAAGTACATTCTTGAAATAACTAAAAGGACATAGACATTGAAGAAAAAGATTTTAAAACATTTAAACCAATGCTTTAAAGAAAAACAACTTAAAACTTTGGTAACATTGGAATAAAAATATCATTATAAGAGATAATTGAATTTTAATAAATAAATAATAAAATAAATTAATGTGGTAGTATATATAACATGGAAAATAAAACATGTGATGACCATGGCATGAGTCTCAATGAAATGAAATTGATATGAGAAATCCCTTACCGTGAGTCCGACATTCCACATATGTTATTTAAATAAAATATAAAAAATTATATTAATTATTTAATTTATTAATAAAATTTTAAAATTATATTACCTTATTTAAATATTTTTAATTTTAATTATTACCATGTCTTATAATGTTTCTGAATTGATTAATTTAATGTCGAATGTTTTGAGGACATTCAGTTTATAATCCCAAAAAAACATCTGTTTGTTAACCAGGGTCAAAGGGTTCATGATTACATAATTTAAATAATATTAATCATTAAATAATTATAATTTTTATATATTAAATATAGTTTAATAACTATCCATGGAAAGAATATAGGAAAAATGAATCACATCTCTTTGTGGATGTGGTAGTCCACATGTACACACATGCAACATTATTATTTTTCATCGGATGAGAGACTAGAATATAAGTAATACATTATATTTAAAGAATCATAACTATGTCATAAATAATATATATATATATATACATATATATTAAATCCATCATAACAACCTTAATTATGAGGCGATGATGAAAAATGAGACACACCACTTCATGGAGGTTTAAATCCAAACGTACACACAAGCGATGATTTCATTCCCTATAATATTGAAAAGGAGATTATAATGGGTTTTTACATCAAAAAAAAAATTAATTTTACTAAATATAGTAATTTTATCATATCATCATGGTTATAGATGATTTTAATGTGGTGGGAGAAGAAATAAATTTGAAAAAACTTAGTTATGAGTTATACCACTTCTTTGGAAACCTACTTTAGATTGTACATTAAGTATTCTAGAATAGTATTTTGGTGAGAAAATGACTTGTAATACTTATTTATGTAGGGTTATAAGAAGTTTGGGTTTTATATTTTTCTAGATAAATCCTCAAGAGGTTTGATAAAGAGAGTATATGGTATTCCCTTCTATAAGTGAGTTGGATGAAAAAGTTGTAAATATAAGGAATATTAATATATAATATGTTTATAACTCATGTAAAATGGATCCAAAGTGTCATAAATACAAGTATAAGGATTATAAAGTCTAATTAAATTAAACAAGTAAAATTTAGATTATTTTATGCAGAAATTTGAACCTTATCTTTTAGTATAACCTCCCTCGTTACCTATTTTAATCATAATCTTGATAACGAAATTTTCAATCTTGAGGGTCATGAAAGTTATTTTAAAATTTCAAAGAATAAAATACATGGGTAATTAATGATATCATATAAAATTTACCATATTATTAAATTATAATTTTATTTTTATGATTTTATAATTATTTTAGAATATATTTTAAACATAAAATACTATTTAAAATTATTATGTGGACTATGAAAAAATTTTGACTTTAAAGACAATCAAGATAACCATATAATTTGGTTATAATCACTTTAAAAAAAACTTACCATCAATAATTATCCATTTTTTTAATTTCATAATTTACTCAAAAAAAGTACTTTAATTTTTTTTAAAATCATTTACATGATTTTTTTACTTCTTTCACAAGTTCCATATTAGTGTTTTATAAAAGTTCTAAGTAATTATTCTATCACTAAATATTTAAAATAAATTAATATAAAAAATATAGTTTATTATTTCTAAATTTTATCTTATATATTTTTTCATATACCATTTCTATCTATATGCAAATCATGATAACAAAATAAGTTAGAGATAATGTCATTTTATAATTACTCTTTACCTAAAATATTATAAAGACTAGAATAACAAAAAAGTGGAACATACTTTACATATTTTCTTACTTATTATGATTTTGGATTAAATAAAGACATATTATGGGATTAATAAATTGGTTTGGGATATTTTTAAGTCTTATATCATAATTTCAACCTTGATTAACCCATTTTACCCTTTACTGGGGCGATAACCTTTTACCATGATTACTATTAATTATAACTAAAAATGGAATAGAAATTATTGAAGAATTTTAATATGATAATTCCAAATATGGAATAAATTTTCTATTTTTTAATTTTATTGATGTAGTAAAAATTAATTTTAATATAAGTGTTCAAAATACAATAGAAAATAGGTTTTAGAAAAATACCATTTTTAAGTGTAAAGATTATTCTATACCAAAATCAGGTACAATGTTTATTTCCATTTAATTAATGGGATTATGTTCAATAAAATATAACTTATGTGACTTTAAAATAAATACTTAATAGAATTTTAATTTTAAATTAATTGATTTAAATAAAACAAGTGATTGTTTATTTTCAAAAATGGTATTTTCCCTATTTACCCAAAAATCAATATTTTAAGAAAAAACTAAAAAAATCAACTTAATATTATTTTTAAATTATTATTTAAAAAATAATACCAAATTTATCAAATAAAATTTCTAAAAATTGAATAAATTAATCACAATATCTGCTCATAAAATGTAATAAAAACAATTTTTGAAGAAAATGTGTTTTTGAAGTAAAAAATTAATTTAAACCTATTCATCATCTAGTAACCACCACTAGTTGAATGATAATTTTTTTATAAAAAATATGATCTATAAATCTGATTAAAATAATTAATCTATAATAATTAACTTAATTTATTTTGATAATAATACTTTTCTCATATAAATCAGTTTTCTGAAAAATTTATCATTTAATATTATATGATCTTATTTAAAATTGAGTTATTCTTTGCAAGGAATTAATCTTTACATTTTTAATACGGAAATTTTTTCTACATATAATTCATAACTTAGTTATTCTTGTTTATACCTACTAATTCAATGGCTTGGTTACAATAGTTATATTTTAATAGTATATCATAGTTCATTTTAATCTCTATATTTCATGTGTTACACATAATAAAAAATATAATTATTTTTAAACTATAATATTAGAGTGTCGAATTTTCACCCTTACAGAAATTTCATCTCTACAATTTTAATTTGATTCACTCAAAAATGAATTTATCATAACATAGTAATAAAATCAAATATAGATTTTATCAAGAATGTTAATTTCTAGATCATGATTAGGAAACTTATTATATCATAAATGAATGTACCTTTATAACCCTTATACTTGAAGATGAGTTTCTAAAACAATAACTTGAAAGTTGAGTGTTTCTTTCCTTATAAGACTAGATAGATTTGATAAATTATTGTATCATTGAGATAGAGATTTTATGAAAATATATGTACTTGATTTCTTTCCAATACATAAGTGTAATTTCATACTTTGTTGGTTCTTTTATTAGTTTCCACTTTTCTCTCATCACTTTATCTAAGAAATGAATGTTCAAAATAATTTTTTTCATGCATGAAGCACTAAATTCAAATTCTAACAGCTCATAAAATCCACAAAAGGAAGAAATTTTATTTCTGATATATCTATAAATTAATTTAAACCAAAAATTGTTATCACAAGTTAAGATATTATACAATATATAAATAAATACTACATTAATTTCCAATATCTCAACATCAACACCCGAAGTTCTAGTTAAATAATTCCATATATAAATATCCCAAAAACTCTTCAAAAATATTCCTAAATAAATTCAAAACCCAAAAAATAGAAAGTTTTGATCATATATTCTACTAAAATAAATTTAACATTTACCACTGAAAAACATTAATCATTCATAATTTCACATCCAAAAAATTTATATGCCCTAATCATATAATCTCTAAAATATGATAATTTTTATATAAAGAAAAGGAATCACCATAAAGCCATAATTAAATCATATATGCTTCTAAAAGACAACTCATCCATTATTCCTAAAACAAAAGTCCATATTAGACAAAAAATATTTCCATTTACATTAAATATATGATGTTCCCAATATAGTTAGATTCATTTAAATAAATTTAATCACTCTTTTAATAAATCACTTTTCAATCTAATGGTTATGTGTATGATAAAACATATGTTCCCAAAATATAATAACCCTTTTATCCCAATGAAACATAATTTCCTCAACATCAAATATAATCTTAACCCTAATGGTTTCCATTAAAATTCACCATATATATAAAAAATATACAAGTATTATTCCTCAAATAACCTTTTCATAAAAAATGTTGTATTCATAAAATGATGTTTGGTAATATTCACCTTAAAATTAATATTTAAAGAAAAAACCCAAAAAATCATAGTAATATAATTTTGAAATTATAAATCCAAAAATGAAATTATTTATATCCCATTAATATTAAAAAATTATAAATTTAGTTATTATATATGTAATATAAATGCAAACTTTTTTTTATATAAAAATGAACTTTCTTTTTCTTTAAACATAAAAAATGTGAAATATGTAAATATATGTGATAAATAACTTATTAAATTAGTAATTAAATATTTATATCATCCTAATTAATAGTTACATATCCCCTAAAATATCTCCACCAAATATATAATCATAAGGTATACTCTGGTGGTAGTCGAGGGTGGTGATTTCGATATCATAGTTCTCATAAAAATTTCCACGAGCTTGAATTTCTCTTACATATGATTACAATCACACCATAATTTCTAAAGTTCATCTTGGTACTGGTCTAGAGGAAATACATTAAAATATATCTCCTTATATATCTTAGATAAGTGAGTTTCATAAAGAAGTTTTTAGAAACTCAATTCCATTTATTTCCTTCATATATTTTGTAATATAGTTACTTCCTTTTATAATTGCTAATTTAATGATTTTATTATAAAAAAATTCATTTAACATATCATGGTTTTATTTTAGTTTTGTGTTTCATATATAATAATATATTAATATAAAATGCATTTAAATAAAATAATTTATTAAATTTTAGGTCATTACATTCATGAGATTCACCTAGGGATTTTAATTTAAGGATTTAGGGATTTTCCTTGCTAGGCTATACAATTTTAGTTTTATCATAAAATGGAGAGTTATGGGTTTTACCCTAAGATATATTTATGTTCCCAAAACATTTTAAATTTTATATATTATATAACATGTACCTAATGTTTAGCTAATTATTAAGGAATATTGTTTTGGCTTAAATTTCTTTTTTGAATTATTTACTTTCTATGAATTCATAAATAATGTTTTCATTTTCATTTTTTATAGTATCCACGTTAATATGTTATATATTAATCATTGTTTTATTATTTAATATGTATTTTTCTATGTGTAATACAATATTTTTATAGCATAAAGTATTAAATCATAATATTAATTGATTTTAATTATATTGTATTTTAATTGTTTAGAGAAATATTAAAAATACTTATAAGTTATTCTTAATAATGTTTTATTTTTTAAATGAATTTATTAAAATTAATATGTGTTATATTATATATATATATATATATATATATATATTAATAGGGTACCAATAGATAAAATCTATATTACATTATCTCAAAATAAACTTCAATATGTTATGTGGTTGGATGATTTTTTATATTTTTCAATTACAAATAGATCTGTAGAAGGAAGAGTAAGATTCCCATGTTATTATTGTAATTTTATATTATGATTGAAGAGACACAATGTTTATGATTATTTTATATTAAATAAAATTTTTACTAAATAGAAAAGATAGATATGGCATGGGGAATTAAACATTGAAAAATCTTCAACAGGTAGCCATCACTAGAATGAATGACCTACTACCCCAATAGTGGTGTATGAAATTAAAAACTTGATTAAATATTATTTTAGTAATACAAAACATATTAAAGAATATATTAACATATAATGAGGTTTTTCTTGATTTTTAGAGATTAATACAAGAGATTAGTAGACTAAGAAATTAAATGAGTTTATGAATTAGTGGATGGAAAAAATTTAAAGATGTATGAATGATATAGAAAATAAAAAAAAATTTCATTTCTACAAAAATTATACTATATCATGTGTTTATGTATAATTACCAATAATGAAATTTCAATGATATTGAAATTATTGCATGATATTTTTTTTGATGCTAAGATTAATAAATCATTTTATAATATGAATAAAGTTGTTAAAAATATTGCTCTCATTTATAAAAAGATACCTGAAAAGGTTGTTCATGTCTTCTAAAATGAAATTTCAAATGAAGTGGAATGACATGGGAAACAATGATGAGTTCATATGAAATTAAAGGGATTTTAAATACTAGAAATAACTTTATTTTTCATATCCAAATTTTACTTCACATCTAAGTAATGAGTGTTTAGAATTCGCTACTGATGGATTTAATCAATTCCAGACTCTATGTATGAATTATAACTTATGGCTAGTTATTTTGTTACCATTAAATATACCTCCATGGATGTGTATACAACAAAAAATATTTCATTATTTCAATAATTATTTCTGGAAATTAAATTATTGGAAATGTCATTGATGTATACCTTTAACCTCTTATAGAATAATCTCAAGAGTTATAGGAAAATGGTATAGATTCATATGGTGCATAAAAAGTTAAAATGTTCCAAATTCATGATATTATAATGTTTAAATTTACTAATTTCACAAGATTATGAATTTTTTCTAGTTGTAACACTCACAATATATAAGGATATCTAGTTTTTAACTTTTTCATTGAGCTTATAAGATTACCATATAGAATAAAGTGGTGTTTAATGTTTTATCATTTATTATTAGGTGCATCTCATAGATATCAGTTTAATATGTAATTATTTAATGGATGAAGTGATTTTAGGTGAGCACTAAAATTGTTATCTTGTTAGAAATAATGTAAAAATTATAAACTATTGATGAAAAATTTGGGAAAAATTATTCATTAAATGTTCTTTCAAAAAGAGTTCAAAGATCATTAAATACAGTTTGTAAAAAATATGTAAGAAAAATGTTTATTTTTCAAAATGAATTATTTGGAATTTTAATTGTTACATAATATTATTAATGTTATTATACTTGAATATAATATATGTAATTTGTTTCTTACAATATTTAATGAACATGGAAAATTAAAATATCATCTTACTTCTCATAATTTCTTAGAAGAAATAAATAATAACTTAGACGTATTGGAAAATGATAATGGAATGTATTTTATAGTATTGTTTTCATTCAATAATCCACAAATAATTATTTCTTTAAATACTAAAAAATGTGATTTTACATGATGGAAATTCTAGTAACATTTAAAGATATATTACATTAAAATATATTATGTTTCATGGGATTAAAACTCACAATTTAAATATTTGATGGATCAATTGCTCACTTTAGAATTGAAAAAAATTGTTACATGATAAAATAACATAACCAATAATTGAATTTTACACATTATTCAGAAATTATTTTGAGAAAACATTAAACCCCATTGACCTTTCCAAAAATTAAGAAGGAATTGTAATGACACTATAATTTAGATATGATATTCCCTTTGTTGTTTTTCACTACGATGGTTATTATAACTATGCATCTGAATGTAGAAGTTAATATTAGAGGTATTAGAAATCATTTATGGATCTATCCATAGAGAGGTATTTTCATCTGAATTATTTATCAATAATACATTAAATATTTCATACTCATTATATATATTGTTTATTTTTCAATGTCCCTTTTTAATTAGGTATGTTGATCATTTAAATTATTTTTTATGAAAAAAAACTCATCCATAATGATATATTTCTAAATTATATATGGAAAAAGTGTTCTCACATTTTAAAGGTATTTTAATTATATTGAAACATGATTTAATCGATCTGTACCGGTTAGAAATTACAAAGGTCAATTTTAGTCATATATTAAAGCAATTTTTTTATAATATTAGGTTTTCATGTTTGGAAAATATAATTAGTTTCATTTTCACAAATACAGTTCATAGAAGAAATTATATATATTCTACTAAATAGTAATATTAAAAATCCTTTCATTGAGTAATTGAAGATGCAAACCAAGAGAAGACTTTAGAGTAAAACATGAAATGAGAAGGGGATAAAAAACTTGTAACAAATACATTATTTATTGGTTTACATATTGTGTAAGATCATAATCAATTTCATATTCATAATATATTGATATAATAATCTTATGTAACTAATAACAATTTACATTTATAAATGTAGATCAAGAATGTTGAAACTTGAACTATAGTGTCAGATTATTTGAAATTTTTAGCTCAGGATCCTTTGAATTAATTTAGGATATTTAATGATTATAATATTAATTAATTCAAGTAGTATAATTTTTTAGGAGGAAGTTTTAAAAACACAAAATAGTGTCATCTCCAAAAAAACTTCCAATGTTAGGATACTATGGAATGTTTATTGACATTATAAAATTAAATTATCATGGATAGTTTTTAGTTTTTTTTTTCAAATGAATTTTGGTTGATATTTAATGGGGCATAAGGAATGAATCATGACAAGTTACTTATGTTAACTTATTTATATTGATTAAAACTTGTGAGAGAGAATAAAAAATCTATCTATTTTGGATTCATTGACTAAAATGGTCCACTATGTGGATTGTAGAGTTGATAAAGTGTGATTTTTTGTAGTCTATGTCAATCCAAGAGACTTGTATAATATGAATGATAATATTGAATAATTTTTTTTGTATCAATGAACCTCATCGAAAATATTATATTGATTTATATGTATATGATGATATTGAAACATTCGGTCTTATAATAGAGGGTGATCATTAAAAAATCAATTTAACGATGGAGGATAAAAATAATACGGTTAATAATGAATTAATTAACCGTATTCTTAGTCATTCTTTAACTTTTATATTATTTGTTTATTTAAAATTCTTGAATTGAATTAATCTATGCAAATTATTTTCCAAAAAATTTGGTTGTTTTATATCATATATCATATTCTAACTTATTTTACATTCTTTTTGGATATAGTAATTCCAAAAATGAAATGATATAAAGTACAATCATGAATTACACATATCCTATGTCCTTGGATCCATCTAATATGCTCCCAACTTCCTTTGATACGCACCTTAATTTTAGTATACCTCCATTCTATTTTAAGTACACAACTCTTATAATTGAAAAATATAACAAAATAATACCCCTGACAAAATAACTTATCTAATTCCCTATTTTTATAATTCATTCTACCTTATAAATCACTACACTATATGGTTTCACTTAACACACTACATAGTCCCACTATCTTCACCTAAATACTAATTCCTAGTTCTAAAACCCTATTAATAATATACACTCAAAATTATATCAAATACTGATACCTTAATTATTAAACTTAGGCTTATACACAATATAATATCTCAAGTTCAAGTCAAAGAATATTTTTTTAGATATTTTTAATAAATTTCAACAAAAATTAAATTTAGATATACTTTCCCACTATAGAAACAAGGATAACAATTTTTCAAAAAATGGTTTTATATTTAAGACTTAATAATTTTAATTTATGTTTCTAAATATGTACTCACCCCAAACAAATACTTGGGTAGTTTTTTTAAGTATCACTTTATTGATGCCTTCTACTTCAGGGAAGTTTGAGGGATAAAAATGAGAAATTGACTGATCATTGATTGTGATTATGGTGTCATAGTTACCATAATTTGGGTATTGGTGGGAGAATATTATTGGTATTTAATTGTTAATGTGAAAAATAATTTATTTCATTTTAATATAAATTTTTCTATATGACATGTAAAATTTCACTAGGTATTTTTACAGACACCTGAGAGGGGGGAATATCAAGATTAGTCAATTTTTTTCCAAATTTTATTCTATTTTATGTATTTTACCACATTAGAATATGTAACTCTATTATATATTAGGATAATAGTGGATATACTTAGTTTTTACCAATTAGTTATAACACAATCATTGTACCAAGTAAATTAAAAGATGACACATGATATTTTTATAAGGTTTAACACTAATGTAGGAAACTAGTCCTTATTATGGTTAGTTATATTCACAAATCACATATTCTCTTATACACTATAATCTAAAGTAAACAGAAAGGGTCTTCAAAACCCCACAATGCTTCACACACTATCATTTCATCTCAAAGTTAATATAATATCTCCAGCTTCCCACTAGTGTCATATAATAACACTCTGACCTCACTATATATCTGGAGTTTCATTGGTTCCACATATTACCACCATATATATACAAGTGATTCTTTCTAGACCCTTTTAAAGTAGTTTTACTATTAGAATATGATATCATTGTATTCTAAAGATTTTATCTCTTTACTCACTGAAAATCTCTAACTTTCAATTGGCCTTCAAGAATAATGCATGAACCACTGTCTCTTTTCCCAAATCAACTTTATAGTACTTATATAGAATATTCCCACAAATATTTCTCAACTCAAACTAAATCCACTATTATCTTCATGAATTTAGAAGCAACTAAATATCTGAAAGGATCGACATAGTATATATGAATAGTTGTAGTACAATTTATTATTCTTCTATTTTTCTTTTAAAATTTTATAATAATAGATGTCACGTGGTAATATTCTTCTATTTAGTTTGATGCCCAGATGATAGATATTATTTAACATAAGATGAAATTTATATTCTTCTATATTAATTGAGAGTTATATATTTTTCACACTTGGATCCTACTCTTGGTTATCCAGTTTCAGTCCCACAATTTTTATCCTTTTTTTCTCTTTTATACATAGGTCCCTAGTAAAATATTTTCATTATTTAAAATATTGAAAATCTTATTAGTTTTTTTGGTGCCAGGATATCCTCTTATATTTTTCCTAAACTTTTTATTTATGGGTATATTTATTGATTACATTATTTTTTATCTCCTAAATGGTTATATCTTATTAAATGTCATCAGTTGCATTATATTTTTCTATTTCACTTTATTGTTTTTCTCAATCAATATCTTATAACACACTCTGATTTGAATATGTAATTATCTTTTAAATATTTCTATGTCTAATAGCTTATGTTACACACATCATTGAACTAAAATGAGTTATGACATATTACAAGTAACCTTTAGTAAATATGAATATAGTAATCAATCCTGATATTTACATTTAATTTTTTTCCTAATGAAATTTAATGATTTAAAAATAAATAATTAATGTGTTATGATTAAATTCATTTAATGTGAAAAGAGGTAAATTTCAATATTTTTTCAAGTGTTGTTTATTTTAAAATATGGATCAATTTTAAAAGATAAAAATGTTTAAACTAATAAATTAACACTAAATTAATTATAAATTTAAATGAAATAATATTAAGAACACTTAATTTTTAAAATGGTCATTTTTCTATAAAAGTTATTTTTTATATTTAATATTTTCTTTTAGAAGATAAATTTCAAAATTTTATAATTTTAAATTGTTTAAATAACCATAACTTTTGAATTCATAATTTCAAAAAAAAAATTAGAGCGATTTTTCAGGTTTTTTCAGAAAAGGATGATTTTTATGTGAACAATGAAAACTATCATTTTTACAAATACTATGACATTTATGAAATAACCATGATATAATAATGACTTAAATGTTTAGAAAACATTTTTTAAAACCAAATATATGTTTATTTATTGAAATAAAACATTTTAAAATATCATATTGATTGTGGAAACCCACATATAGAATTTCAAATCCCAAGTGATGTTTTATTCTAATAAAAGAACTATTTTTTATCCTTTTCATTAATTATGTAATTAATATATTAAATTAATTTTTTATGGGTTCTAAAGTCACATAAATATTAATTATTTATTAATATTCTAATTAATGTCATGATAATCAATTATATAAATTATTTTTTTAAAAATTAATTTTTATATTTAAAAGACATATTTCTAAAAATTGTTTTTTATTTTTTTCTATAATTATATAAAAGTTAATTTTCACTTCCTATAGGAATTGAATATTTTAAATTTTATTACATATTTGAAATTATCATAATTTAATTATGTAATAAGTCCTATTTATTTTTTAGTTATGATGAATATTTAATTTGATAAAAAGTTTGTCACCATGTTAAGGGTTAAAAGGGTTGAGGGGGTTAAACTAAGTGATAAGGATTAGAATATCACAAAAAATTGTCAAAATTTTATTTATTTAGTGTTTTTGGACCAAAATTTATCCTATATTTGAATAAATATGGTGAATCTTTCACATTAAAATGTCTTTATATTATTTTAAAGTTAATGATATTTATAAGGGTGACACTCCACTCACTTATAAAAGGGTATAACCTCTACTCATTTATTCATGAAACCAAAGATCTATTAAATTGATTAATATATACCTAAATACCTTCCCAAAAACTATTATTTTTTAACTTATATGTTTTTTTATTCCAAAAAGGACTATCTAAGAAACCATAAGGGTTTTATCAAAGGAGATTATCCATGGTAGAGGAATTTGTTCTTATTGTTATTTTAAAGTTTCTTTCTTCTTAAACTTACTAAAAATATTCTATAACAATTTTAACATAATTTAATGATTATATTTGATATAATTAAATTATTTTATATTAATTATATAACTATTTTCTATATGATTTCTATCTAATGGAAAATGAAAATATAGCTCCTGCATACATGAAAACTACCACCTCCATGAAGCGATGCATTTAAATTTTCATCACTGAATATCATGGATGGTTATATAGATGGATTTAAAGAATATATATGATATTTATAACAAAATAATTGTTTTTTAATATTAATTATTATGTAATTTCTTTCCCTCCCATATTTTGAAAAATGAAAATGTTGCTCGTGTGTATGTGTAGACTATCACCTCCACAAAGCGATGTAATTAATTTTTCAACACTTATTCACATGGATAGTTATATAGAAGTAATTAAGGAATAAATATGATATTTATGAAATAATTAAGGATTTTTAATTATAAATCATTATCAATAATGTTTTTTCAGTTTGTTGAAAATTAAAAATGTCACTATTTCACACTCTGGTTTGAGGTAGTTTCCAAAATGGTTAACCTTTAGAACTGGAAATAAACAATGGATCCCACATTCATAATGGTTACAGATATACTTTAAAAAGTTATGTGATCATTGGATGATTTTACGATGATACATAAGAACTTTCATCTGTTTAGAGGATGGGAGTATGGGCTCATCATACTCTTTTTGGGGGAGATATTGCATACTACATGGCTCTCTTATAGATTTAAAACAAATTCATGAATCTTTCCAAAATAAAAAATATGAGACTAGTAACCCTTATTTTAACAATTAATTACACTTTATATATGAAACTGATAATTTATTCATTTATATATAAATATCTACATGTATCAAATGTTCTTCATTAATGGTACCATTTGTATATATGATAGGTTCTCTATTTTGTTTCATTTATTACTTTGTGATTATTATTTTAAGCCATATAGATGTTATTTATAAAAATTATCATCATTCAAGGATAATGTTGTTGTTTATATGTTGGGATCTTTCTTGTGAGAAGGGGATTCCTATATATCTTCATGAGAGGAATTAGAACTCACATAGTTTAGTTCCATATAAAGTGGCCTATCATACATTATAAGGTCATGTGAAAAGAACCAGACTATGAATTTTATCATCATGAAACAAGGACTCCTAGGGGAATGATTTTTGGAAAAGGCTTGTGTGGGGATTATGCATGAGTGGCCTTTTATGGTTTACCCTGTAAGGAATATTTTCTGAAGGAATCCAATTTATCTTATAATGGATATGTCCTTATAAAGATATTTCTCAGTAGGAATATGGGATAATGTGGATGAGATTATAGGAAATAAAGGATATAGGGACCTTATGGTGGAGAATTATATTACTAGGAATGTGGCCTAATAAATATGATGGTGGGTTTAATTTATTGGATTTTAACCTAGGAGAAGTATCTAACTTATGATATCATGACGGGTATCAAATCCCACATAGTTCATAAAAGTTGGTACTTACACCTATAGGGGAGGTCCTTTAAGATATTTTGACCATGATAGTTATATGACCACCACTGATATCTAAACCCACTTAAGTCAGGATTTATGTTATAAATAAGAGACATTAAGAGATCATCATGTCACATAATCATGTTTGGGAAGGGACTTACAGCTGAATTGGAAGACCATGGTTGAAATTTCTTCCTCATACATTGGTGGATGAGGTAAGGGCTATGGATAGAAGGATAATTATGATGTCATGAAAGAAATACTAGTAGCTTACTCTAGGTGGGATTCCCAATGGATATATATTCTCCAAGTCTACTGGTGGAAGAGGGAAATACCCTGGTGGGTTATTCTAGAAGAATGATGAGGTTTACACATTCTCATCTTCCTGAACATTTCTAAACCCTATATTAGGGCTTATATATTTTTTTACTACAAAAAAATCGATGGATACTTCTTGATTCTATTATAATTTCAGGAAACATGATGGCAATAAGTACTAATTACTAAACTAGGAAGTATCACACCGCAACGTCTAGTTTCTGTATCCTTGTTACCAATAGAATTCAAAATCGCTAACATCACGAGGAATCTAACTACTAGGTAGGTTAAATAAGGGGAACTATTTTAACACGGGAATTAGTGATCTATGGAAGGACACACTGGTGTAACCGATATCCTGAACTGATGGGTCTAGTGGTCATAAAGAAGGTTTCAATATAGACTTCCTTGGGTCTTGTTATTGGTCACATGAAACCATATTTATTCTTTGTAGAGGGTCCAACATGAATCGAAACACTGCTATTTGTAGAGAGCTTCTGAAAATGTAAGTTTATTGCTCAGGGTTTCTATTGTCACATACTTTCCAATGTCTATTAATCTCCTCTCTATGTCTCCCCCTTCTTGAGGTGGTTATCTGGGTATTTATAAGTGGTTCAAGGAAAACCAATTCACCAAAATGGCTAGCCACATAGCATACCTGATGGTATGTGGCAGTTAATAAATGACGTCGTGCCCTGTAAATGATTTTTTTTGTGATAGGTGCATGACATCCACCATGTTCCACAAAATATATTCATTTATAGGGGGTGTAGGATCAATGTGTTTCCCTATAAATGGATTTCATTTATGAGGCACCATGCTAGGTAGAAATTTCAGTAGAGCACATGTGTATTGAGGTTTCATATAATTTTCCAAATTTAATCAATTTTTAATTTTCCAGATTGGGTTATGAATTTTCTAATTCACAATAGTTTTTTTTGGAATTATTAGTGAAATTTTGAGGTCTAAAAAATGTCCCCATTAAAATGGGGTTTGATCGACATAGATTTGTTCCAATTTAGAGGAAGAAACTTAGCACAATCTAATAATTCATGATGTATTAGTGGACCAAAAATATGGAACATACTTTTATAAACAATCTAGGAAAAATAAATTTTCTTATGGTAAGGATAGTTGGTTTTCAATTTCCTTACAGATTGAGATCCAGGATTCCTTTCATATTCTTAGATTCCATTGTGACTAAACAATTCTATGTACTTAAACTTCATAGTCCATGATCTGGTATTCTCATGAATTAAATTATACAAATTATAGTGTAACCACTTCTATATAGAAATTTCATATCCCATATATCAACATGAATAAAATAGCGGGTACATTTTCTTAGTTATGAATGGGCCTAGGTAATGGGATCCTGGTGTCACTAAGTATCTCACCAAGGAGATAATGAAGCCACACATTGTTCTAAGATAGAGGTTCTGTAGGATACTGATTCTAAGAATGGTGGTCCTCTCAGGAGAGGGACATAATGACATTTAGTTTCACATTATGAAAAAGGGATGTTGTCCTACAGTTTAATGTCACACAACCAAGATGAACATTATACCTTTTAGGGTCTTGCATACAGGACCATTGGTCATGATATTTAATGTCATATAGGATGGATGAGTGTTCCTAGAATCTAGAAATTAACCAATTTAATCATAAAAATTAGAATAATCATTTGAAATATCTAATCTCATGTGAGTCATACTTGGTGAGTGAGACAAGAGAAAATTGGATAACTATCCAAACAGTATCAAAATTCTATACACCCATAACACACCAAAAAGTTTTTTATCTTGTGGTGTATGTGTGTGTGTGGGGGGGGGGGGGTGGAGGCTATCCCACAATTTAGTTTTGTGCAATTGAGATGAATTATTTATACAATTTAAGTTCATATATATTTGACCAAGGTTCATAGGGATAATAACCCAAATAAGGCTTACAAGACCAAGATACTCCCATATCTTTTGAATGTTAGAAGATAAATTATAATTCATAATTATGGGAAACTCAGATATATGGTGATGACATGATATAGGAAGGGAAGGAATAACCATAGAACACATTAGAATGGTGGTTTCCATTATGACGCTATGAAGGTGTATCAGGATAAAAGGGATTTTCTCTTATGGATGAAGATTCCTTTGGTTGAAATGACATATTTGGGGGTATATAATATAAATCCATATTTTGGGAATAATATTCAAAGTAAAACCAAAGGTGTTTGTCTGATTAGAATGCTACCATCACCAATATATAAGTAATTCATGTGAACATCTAATTTTATCAAGACACGATGTGTAGTTTATGAAAGAAATATTTTGAAAAAGTATGATGGGGAATTTGGACATGAGTTTATCTTGGTTTGGTTATTATGATACCATTGACATGAGTCCATGAATGGGATAACTCTATTTGGAATATTCTGCATGGATCTAATTTATACATGTGTGAGAGAAGAAATTTTTCTGTATTTCATAGTTGGTCCAAGATGTAGGATCCTAGCGTCACATTGTATCATTCATAGATAGTAATCAAGACACACATAGTTCTGGGAGTGGAAGTCTCTGACACAAATTAGGCTCTCATGGGGGGAACATAAATTTCATTTTCAAATATGGGTTTATAAATGAAAGAAACCCATGTTGGACTCTCCCGTGAATATCTAGATCATATAAATGTGATTAGGGAAATTTTATCAGCTGTGACTGTGCCTAGGTTAAGGGATCCAAGGATCACTATATATATTTACAAAGATAGAATCAAGCCACATTTAGTTCTATGATATAGGTTTGGTAGGAGACTAGCACTAAGAATGGTGGTCCTATTAGGTGAGGGCCATAATAATGTGAAATTTCACATCATGATAAATGAATGTTTTATTATATTTTTACATCATATGACTAGGATTATGATATTTATATTTTGTATTTATTAATTCATGATTTATTGTATGCGTTTATGTGGAATATTAATTGATTTAACCTGAGATTATTTTCCAATATTGATGTTTTTTGTATTCTTATACAGGACTAGAATTTGGAGGAACCTAAATGAAAACATGGAAATTGAGAAATAAAATGGCACTTCATTCCAAGCCGTGAAGCAGCTCTATGCAGAAATGAAAATGGAAAATGAATCCAGGATCATTACATGCCATAAAATAAAGGTTCACAACATGTATTCCATATATAGACTACCTTATAGCCAAATTACATTATGTGAATCCCAATTACATGACATGAAAAGTCTAAAACCTGAATCCCACTAAATATACAAGAAGTAAAATTAATGAGTTCCATGATCTTTAGAGACCTCTACAGATCTGAAGTATAATAATTGAAACCCACTGACATGTCATGTAAATGTCAAGGCAGAAGTCACTTAAATAAATTTACTGAAATGAATTATTTACATGTTGTGAAACTCTCAACTATATTTACATTCAAGCACCTTCTTCCAGACATAGATCTCATAATTTGATAATTGAACCTCATCCTTTCTTCTTTTTTTCTATTATTTTTTAATTCAAACTTATTTCTATTACATTGTTTTAAATTTTTATATATTCCATTATTTTGTCTTTCTATTCTAAGAATCATTCTGTTCATTTTTCTTTCCAACTCTTGAATCAAACTCTATTTTCTATTCAAACTTAAATTTACCCAATGTTGTTCATTGATTCTTTATTAAAGATATCATTTAACTGATTTTTCATGATTTCAATTATGGATTTCTTTGATTTAAGTTGTTTAGTTGTCTTTTCAAGCATGTTGCAATATGTTTCCCTACTTTCTTTTAATACCATCATGCATGGATAAACCACTTAGGTTTATGGGTCTAGATAAAGGGTGGATTTAAATGTAACGAGTCTGTGAATAAAGAATTATTAACCCTATGTCTAGTAATTTGGTTATAAAAAATTATCGATCCCATTCTTTTACAACTACCCTAACATTTTAAGGATAAAAAAGAAGGATCTTTGAATTAATTGCTGTTGATTTGGATAGGAAAATATCCTATGATTCATTCATCCTAGAATCTAATGTTTCTAAAATTGGGTTTTTGACTATATATAGACCATTGAATAGTTTCCAGCTTAGGAAGATCAAATCAGTTGGACCAAGATCAATTTGTGACCCTTTCACCACTTTTCAAACTAGTCTATAGGTCTATCCCAAGATAGATTTAGGATTACCCTTTGCTTATACCCTAAAATTGACCCTTATCTCTTTTTGTTAATATGAATTAAACTCATGCTACATAGTTTAAATAAAATCAAATTGAAATTGGGATGACCCAACCTTTGTTAAAGATTTTTCATCATTGGGTTCCCCACTCTCTATGGGATAAACCCCATACTAATAGTATTTTATGTCTATGTATTTAGTATAGTTTGGTAAAATTATAAAATTATAATTTAATCATTCCCAAAGGATTTAAAAACATCTTATCAATGCTTCAAATTTTAGAGCCATTGTTGAGGAACAGTGGATCATTATAAATGACTCGAGACCAATTGGATAAGTTAAATACTTTTCATATAATATTTATGTTGAATGATTTTAGTTTAGGTATTTGTTTTTACTTTCATTTTTTTGTTTTTCTATTTTACATGGTTGGAAGTTTTTAGTATTATGCATGATGTATTATTTGATAGATCATTACCATGCTACAAAAACCTAGGAGTACATTGAATATCAAGGACAGTCAACTA
The DNA here is from genome assembly GCA_963277665.1 of Viscum album. Taxonomy (NCBI): domain Eukaryota; kingdom Viridiplantae; phylum Streptophyta; class Magnoliopsida; order Santalales; family Viscaceae; genus Viscum; species Viscum album. The sequence continues at coordinate 706,918,444 of OY728147.1, read as the reverse complement.
CGTGTGTAATGATCGATTACGATGGGTGGTCACCATGGAATGAAACCAACTACCAGACCTATGGGAGAGCTCCCAACTATCAAGGATTCTAAGGTGGATCCTAGGCTGAGCAGTACCATAAAGCAGAACCGACTTCAAACAACCTCAATAGAAGTACTCAAAATACAGAATGACCAAATTAATGAAAAAGTATATGCATGTATTGGATAAAAATTTGGATGAACATAAAAAAATATAATAAAAAAGAGAAAATACCAACCAGATAGCTCAAATAATTTTGAATTTAGGTTCCCATATATGCTAATTACCTTTTTCTAGTATAGGGATACATTTTTTTGAAGAAGAGGACAATCAGAAAGTGGAGGGAGTCCAAGTTGCTGAAATAGAGAAACCTCAACAACAGTAAATTAATGAATTCCATTCCTTCCAAAAACTACATGAGTAAAATTCATATTAAAGAATGACCACATTTCCTATTAAATTTATTACAATATTGGATAGTTGGATGAATTAAAATGAGTCAAAACTCAAAGAATATTCATAATTGACTACTAACCTTGATTAAGTTATTTTACATTTTAAATTACCTTGTGAATAATAGAACTTTAACTTCTAGTGCATATATGGAATGGTTTTAATATATATTATATCAACAAATGTTTTAGGAAGTTCAAACTATTTAATAAATAAATGAAAAATAAGGATGGGGATAGTAAGGAATAATTCTTAAAGAATTCAAATATATCTCATAGTGATGAACCTTTGGATTATGCTGAAAAATAAAACACAAGGAATCCCTAATATGCATAAAAAAGAGAAATAAGAACAAATATAATACCTTTTATGACTATGAAAAGAAGATTAAAGAAATATGATGGAAATTTTTTGTTGGATGGTCGAAGAGGAATAAGAGAAAGAGGTCAAAGAAATACAATCCATTGAATCAAAGGAAAAAAATTAATGGAAGAGGAAAATAAGTATACATGCATAGAACTCTCTAAAATTATAGACACCTAAGAATCACGAGGCTCCATACTAAACATACTAGAAGATGAAGAGAATACCATGGATGATCTCATTAATAAAATACAGGAGAGGAGAAAGTATACATATGTTGTGATATAAACCATATTTTAAGAAGTAAAAAAATAAGAACCCCCAAAAATTAAAGCATATGATGATAAATAAATGCTAGAGTAGGAGAACAACAAAATATAGCCAGATTACGATTTCCTATTATTTTTATTACATTTGTCCGAAAATTATAGCAAAAAACTATTCAAGAAGAACCAATATAGGAGGAATAAAAGGACAACCCCAGATATACACAAAATTGGTATGTAGGAAAATATAATACAGTTATCTCTATATCATGTTTCAATTAGGTCACAATGGTAAAATTCAAGATGAAAGTCCATAAAAAAAAGAGAGGCTACCAGGAGGCAACCCTAATTTTAAAATTAATTTGTAGGAATTAGATTTATTTTATTATATTGGTTGAATAAATATCCCCATATTCGATCTCTTTATACATCTTATTTAAATATTTTATATCATAAAATGGCATATACTTTCACTTTTTTACGTTTATTTTTTATTCCCATGGAAGCATACATAAGAAGAAAATGAAGTTCTATATATGTAAATAATTCTCATAGCAAGTTCATAGTTTACATAATAATCCTGGGTTAGATATAACTTGAGTAACTCATTCAAAATCATCAATGTATGGGGAATAATTTTTTACTTGTTTATATTTTTTCACCCTTAATGTTTCTACCACTTAAATTTGAAAATAAAAAAATAAAAAAAAGAATTGAATTGTTTCATGAATTGAATTGAATTATATTCACCCACATAAACTCTTGATTTTTTTGTCTTGTACTCATAGATCTAGGAGACATCAAAACCTAAGAGAATAATGTTGAAATTTATTAAAATCTTAAATATAATTATTATAAATGGAAAATATATAAATGTACATTTTAAGAGCAAATTTCATACTTCAATTTTTTATTTCATGAAAATAATTGCTAATATGATTTGATTTCTGGATGTTGATTCCAAGAAGATTACATTGTGTAAACATATTATTTATTTTCATTCCATGACCTGATTGACTTATATTATATTCCCATTCCTAATAGGATTATGGACTGGATATTTCAAATTTTTATAAACTTATTTCTTGATTAAAACTTGGGTCATTTAAACTTACTAGAACTTGAATTGATATCTTGCAAAATCTATGACGAACCAAATTGACTTTTGCAACGATTGATGTATTTTATTGATGAACTCATTTATCTTGAGTCCTATATACACATTGATCATTCTTATCCCGTAGAAGATATGGATGAAAGTTTTAGGATTTATCCACATTATAATTCATTATTTTCTTTTCTTACCATAATATATATATTTTTCATGATATTCAGTTGAATGAGTATGGGTAAGGGGTTGTTCACAGTGGAGATGAGATATTGTATCTTGAGAGGAGATTATAGAGTGTTTCCATAGGATTTTATTTTTTAAGGTTCATGGTTACATTCATCATATTTCATTATTTATCCCCATTTTTTTTGTAAAAAAATAAAATAAAAATAAAAAATGTGTTGTGACTTGGGGATATAATAAATATAAACTACTGGACCAATGATTTTAATCACATGTGATTAGGTGGTGGATGTGAGGTTCATTACAATCCTGACTTTTGAAAAATTTCTTATTTATCTAGTAGGTCAAAAATCACCAATTCCAAACCAATAATCTCAAAATTATATGTGGTTTGGTGGTGGATGTGACACTTATCCCAGGTAAAACTTTCAAAAAATAAAAAATAAGAAGCAAAATAGTAACAATAGTGGTTAAATTTTCATTATCATTATATCATTTGTGATCCTTTGCATTGTTCTTTAGGGGGGTGTGATATTCCAATATATTTATTTGAGGATAATTTTATTGATCTTATATTTTGAATATCATATATTATACATTAAATTTTACCCAAAGTTTTGAGCCTGACTTGTTTTAAATATTAATACCTACCAACCCTCAGCCTCAGAATCATTTGATCCTAATTATAAATCAATAATAATTAGTTGTGATATTTTTATTTACATGATAGAGAAAGTAAATTAATTGAAAGATTATGGTTAGGGTAATGTACTTGAGGTATGACCATAAATCAATTAAAGTGATTACCTTGAGTAAAGAGAGAGAAAAAAATTCATGGTGAGGTAAATCCTAAATGGAATGGGTGTTGATGAAAGGTGTAAATCTATTTATAAAAATGGGAAATATCTTGAATAGGAAATTATAATGAAGAATTATTTTTGAATTCCATATTGGATATGTTTTGTGCTTCCAAAATATTCAGTTATAACATGTTTTTATGAGAATAATAATTTGAAAATTCCCTTTTTAATGTATGGGCACTTTGTGTTTCGATGTGGAGCTGCTTTACAAGGAAGATAATAGATTTTAGTGTAGGGGTATTTGATATAAATATTTTGTATATGTTTATTAATGTGTTGTTATATTCCTTAAAGTATTATATTAATTGATTTAAAATGATTTGATTCTATGATATTGATATTTTGTGTATTTTTATGTTGGACAGACATTTGGATTAACATGAAGGATAACATGGAAATTGAGGAACATAATGGAACTTTTTACAGAGCCAAAAAGTTTATTGTTGAGACAATGAAAATTGAAAATTAATTTGGGATAAAGGAATGCTATAAAATGTAGGGTTTTCATGTGTATTCCTCACATAGACCACATTCTACACAAAGTAAATGACGTGAATCCCAAGTATATGTCATGAAATATTCAAAATCTAAATCCCATTGAAGATATAAGTATTAAAATCTAGTAGATCTAATATTTTTAGAGACCTTTTCGGATCTAAATTAGATGAAGGGAAACCCACTTACAAATTATGTAAATATAGAGGTATAATTCTCTTAAATCACATTCAGGATGTGAATTATTTACACATTATAAAACTCTAGACTCTATTTATACATGAGTGCCCTATGATGGAAAAGGGTCTCAGAACATGATGAACAAACCTCATCCTTTATTCTTCATTTATTTTACACTTTCATTATAAATTTATTCTATTTATTTATTTTATTATTTTATTCATTCCCTTGTTTCTGATTTCAATTCCAAGACTCTTTCATTGCACATTTCTTATCAAAGCTTAAATCAAACTCTATTTTCTATTCAAAATTTAATTGCTACTGTGTTCTTTATTTATTCTTCATTAATGATTTAATTTAACTAATTTTTCATGATTTTAACTATGGATTTCTTTGATTTATGATTTATATGTATATTATCTAGCATGTTATGATCTGTTTCCCTATATTATTTTAATATTTCCATGTGAAGATAATCATATTAGGGTTAGGGGTTAAGTGTAATGGTGGATTTAAATATAATGAGTCTATGAATCAAAACTTGGTAACCCTATAGAAAGTAATCTGGTTAAAAACAATTGTCAATCCTAATATTTTACAACTACCGTGACCATCATAGGTAAAAAACTAAGGATCCTTGACCTAATGAGAGTTGAGGTGGCTAAAACCAATAGCCTTTAATTAGTTCTTTCTAGGAGCTAAAATTCATATGCTTGAGTTGTCAACTATCTATGGGTGAAAGAGTACTTTCTAGCTTTGTTAGATCCAATTGGTTCAACCAAGAGTGATAGATGACCTTTGTAACTCTTTATTTCCTAAGACATAGGTTTATCCTAAGGAAGATTTTGCATTATCATTTTCCTATACAACAAAATTGACCCTTATCCCTTATTGTTAATATGAAATAAATCCAAGATCCATAGTTTAAATAAAATCAAATCAAAATTGGGATGACCCAACCTTTGGTCAAGAGTTACCATCACTGTGTTCTTCACTCTCTGTGGGAATGACCCAATTCTTCCACTATTTTTTGCCTTTTTATTTAGTATAGTTTTGGTATATTATAAATTTAAAATTAGATCATGCCTAGAGAATTTAATGACATATTATGGACAAATATAATTTTATCCACATTATCGGGGAGTTGTGGAGTGTTGTAGGTGACTCGAGACCAATTTCTTAGGTCAAAGACTTTTCTTATCCTATTATTGTTGACTGATTTTAGTTTAGGTATTTTTTTATTTTACATGTTTGGTGGTTTTTTGTATTTTCTATGATGGATCATTTGACTAATAATTATCATGCCACAAAATAACTAGGGTACATTGAATATAAATAAGATTATACTATGTGAGTAGCACTAGATTGTGATGGTTCGTCACCATGGAATGAAACCTACTACCTACCATATTTGGGATCTCCCAAATATCAAGGATTTCAAGGTAGATAATGGGATAAGAAGTACCATTAGAGATGACCTGAAATCCAAAAACCTCAATGGAATCACTCAAAATAAAAAATTACGAGATTAATGAAAAAGTATATTCATGTATTTGATAAAAATATGGATAAATATGAATCACATATCAGAGAAAATGGGGAAAATATTAAACCCAAAGCTTAATTTTTTTTTAACTTAGGTTCCCTTATATGCAACTTACCCATTTTAAATATAGGAATAAGTTTATTTGAAGAATAAGAAAATATTAAGTGGATTAGGTCCAAGTTATTGAAATAAAGGAACCTCAAGAGAATTAAATTTAAGAAGACCATTCCATATAATAATCTCATGAGAAGAACCCATATAACAGACTAAACACATTTCTTATGAAGTTTATTCTAGCATTGGACATGAGGATGGATGAAAATCTTGTAGAACTCAAAGAATGAGGAGAATTGACTACTTACCTTGGTGAAGTTATATGAAATTTAAATTCCCTTATGAATAAAATATATTTAATTTTTAATGTTGATATGGAATGGTTTAAAGATGAATAAGTTCTAGAAGTTGTTGAGGAAGTTCAAACTATTGAAGAAACAAATGAACAGAAGAAGGATAAGGATATAAGGGAAGAATTTTTAGAGAATGACGAGATCTCTTATTATTATGAACCTTTGGTATATGATGAAAAAATAAGACATTAGGCATCTATTCCATGCATAAAAAAAGTCTACTAATAATAAAGAGAATACCTTTTATGACTGTGAGAAGAAGGGAAAAAATATGATGGAAATTTTTGATTGGATGGTTGAAGAGGAAGACGAGTAGGAGGTCAAAGTGGTACAATCTATTGAATTTGAGGATGAATGAAAAGTAATAGAATAGGATAAAAAGAATACATTCAACCACCTAAATGAAATTTTAGAGACCAAAGAATCCTGTGAATCCCTACTAAACATACCATAAGTCAATGGAAAGACCATTGACGATCTCATCAATGAAATACTAGACAGAAATTAGTAGAAATTTGTTGTGATAGAAACTATATTTGAAAAAGTAAAGGAAGAAGGACCTCCAACAATTGAAGTAGAGGATTAAAGAAAATATTAGAGTACGATAATTATAAAATTTGGTCAGATTTCAAATTCATATTATTTTCATTACATTTGTCCTCAAATTACATCCCACCACTAGTCAAGAATAACCAACAGAGGAGGAATATAATGACTACCCAATATGTAAAACAAAACTTGTAGTGGGAAAATATAAGATGATTAGATCCAAATTATGTTCTAATTAGTTAACGAAGGTAATGAATGAGTTGAAGGACCATAAAAGAAGAACAACTACCAAGAGGCCTGCCCGATTTTTAGATTTCTTTCTTGGAATTATATTTATTTTATTAGATTAGTTGAATAGATATCCCCATGGTCAATCTATTTATATGTCTAAGAAATATATTTTATATAATAAAAGGGAATGTAATTTCACTATTTACTTTAATTTTTTAGGCCCATGAAATCAGAAGTAGGAAAGAAACAAAGTGTTATAGACATGAACAATTCACACCATGAAATCACAATTCGCATCATGAATATGACGCCATATGATTTTAAAAGAAGAAACTTTTGTTCTATACTGTAAAAAAATTCAACACTGAACTAATAATATAACCCCCCGAGGCTTTATGAAACAAATACAAATAAATAAATAAATAAATAAATAAATATATATATATATATATAGTTAGAATAAATGTAGTTTCATCGATATCTTGTAATGAACACAACACCGGGTCAAAAAACACAGTTTAGTCGAGCTTTGTGAACATAATTTTTAATTTATTTTTTCAAAAGTTAGTAAATATATTTGTAAGAATATTAATTTTTAAATATTAATACAAAAATTATCTTAGGATATTTTTTTTATTTTTCTGAATATTTTCATTTTTTGTTGAATAATGAAAAATACAGAATTTTAATTGAATACCGAATTTTCATTTAAATTATTTAAAATTTTAAATTATATTTTTAATTGGTTTTAATGTAATATTAGATTCATTATATATGAATTTAACCAATTTAGGTCATTAAAATAATTTTAATATTGAATTAAGATATAAATAATTTTTAAATTGTTGAACATTTTTTCTTTGAAAACCCTCATTCTCATCACATCTACGAGATTAATTTTAAATTAAATTTTGTGACTTTTTTGAATAATATTTAGAAAAATGGGGTCCATATGTGGAATCGGTACAATTTTTAATTTATAATAAGGTCAAATTAAATTTTCAACTAAAATTAATAGCGAAAACAATAAAAATTATTTATCGTGGTTATGATAAAAAATGAGTTTACTCTAGGGTTATAATAATAAGATAAGAGTGAAAATGACCTAAAATATTATCTTAATTTTTTTCCTGAGTTTATTTTTACCTTTTTTCTAAAATTATATGAAATATGGTAGTTTATTTCCACTTTCCTTTGAATATGACCCATATAACTGTTTAAGAAAAGAAAATGAAAAAAATATACCTTTCATGATTTTTATATATATAATGATTTGGGATATAAAAAACAATATAGGTTTGATTATATATATAATTTTTAAATATAAATGAGTATTTTTATCTTAATAATTTATTTCAGTTAATTTTTTTGAAGTAATTACTTTAAATTCTTAATAAAAGACAACATAATAATTAATTATTTAACAATAAAGTAAAATAAATGATATGAAAATATTAAATTTGAAGTAAATTGAATAAATTATTGTGTTAATTTATTTTTTTGGGAAATATATCATGTTACACAAGTGTGAAAAAATATATTCGAATTATATAATTCTCTTGATATTGTTAAATTCTATTTAAATTAATAATATCAAAATTGACATTAATTTTATTTTATGATAAACTATTATTTATTAAATAATTTAAAATTACTGAAAATAATATATTGTAAAAATTAATTTTTAAATGATAAAAAATATCAACTATATTAAATTCATTGACCAATTTTTATTTACCAATTAATTTATTGATGCTTAAATATTAAAAACACTATTAATGAAGTTAAGGTTAAAACAATGTTCTTGCATATTATATGTGTTTGTGTTAAAAATATTTTTGAACAAAAACATGAATTTTTATTTTATAAATTAGATATCATAATTATAATCAGTTTTTACAAATTATCTAATAAGTATTATTTTTTTTCTTAATAGTTGAGTTACATAGGTTATAGAGACTAATTACCATAGTGGAAAATCAAAATTGTAAAAATAAAGAAACTTAGAAGATAAGGAAAATGATTTCTAAAACATGTGTTTTATTGTGTGGTGGAGGTGTGGATAGACCATATAATCTCTTAGACAAATTAATTATTATTATTTTACCCATTTTAGGTAATATTGACCTTATAATATTTGATACATTGGGGTATTTAAAAAAATACCACTCCTCCTCAGCTATAAAATGGAACTCACTCTCCTTTCCTCTTCACAACTTCAAAACAATTTTGTTCAGAAAGTCCCTATGATAATTTCATCCCAAATTTCCTCTAATCATTCTAAAATCATTATTTTTTTAAGAAATAAAACCTTTTAAGGATTTAGTGAAAACACAAGGAGGATAACAGAAGAAGAGGTAATGTTCTTCAATGAGCATCTTTATTTCATTTCTTTATCCACCTCATTAAATTTTTAGTAAACCATAATGATATAAAAAACTTAGTATATTCAATATAATGGGATGTTATTCTAATAATTTCATGACCAAAAAAATATCGACTTCCATAAAATGGGTTATGAAATCAACATTTGTGTGTGTGGAGGACTACCAGCTCTTGAACTGATGTCGTTCGTTTTTCCATTAACACCTTTCAAGTTTGGGTATAATGATGGATATAAATTATATATATTATATTTATAACATAATTATACCGTTATATTATTTACATAATATATATATATATTTACCTTCCAATCGGTAGAAGATACTATAACGACGCTCATGTGTATGGTGGCCTACCGCCTTGTGATGTGATGTGATTCATCTTTCACTAACACGTAACATGGATAGTTATGAGGATAAATTTAATGATTATATGTGATATACATGAACTAATTATGATATTAATGAAATATTTAACCTTCTATAATTATAATATATATAATTTCTCTTTTTCCATTTCACTCATATAAAGATAACTACATCGTTCGTGTATATAGGGACTACAACCTTCACAAAGTGACACAAATCAATTTTCATCAACCCAAAAAATGGATGATATATATAAGTTCATTATATGGAATATATGATATTTTTATCATTATTTAAATATTATATATCACATAGTTTATTTCCTTAATGATAATTATAAAATTAAAATGTTACTCATGCGTACATATGACCAACCGTCTCCATGATCATAACATACTCTATTTTTCATAATCATCAGTCATTATTGGTTTTAAAAGTATAATTTTTGTATAAATATGATAATTTTATCATGATTATTATTTTTAATATGTTTAAATGATGACCACATTGACCATAGACAACCTTCCAAAGTCATTTTTCTCATATAATCCAAATATGGTAAAAAACTCAAATTAAAATTAATTTATTAAGTAATTCCATATGACATGGTAATAAGTGAAATAAATGTAATAATAAAATTGAAATTTTTTCTCAAGAAATTAAATAATTAACATAAGTTTATTATTCATGAAGTTAATGACACATGTGACAAGTGGGACTCAAGGTAAGGGACATCGTCTAAATTTTATTTCATTGAGGAATACATTGATTTTATACACTCATACTCTTTTAAGAGGTGTATATACAACTTATTTTAAATTTTATATCATGAATTTATCAATTATAAATGCTTTTATTGTTTTTAATTATATTCCCTCATGGGTTTCATTATTCAAATATTTCAAAGTGATAATATACTTTTCTTTAAAGAAATATATTCTAATGTTTTTCTTATAAATAATTATTTTCCATGTCCATGTTATTACATTGGTTTTTTAAAAAAATGTATAAGGAAATAAAATATTTATATAGTAAATTTAATTTCTATTTTTACATTATTTTTAATGGTTTTCAAAAGGAATCTTTTTACATTTTTTATATGGAATGTTTTGGCCAATGATGAAAGGAATGTTCTATTATTTACATACATAGTGATAATGAATTTTCTACTTCTATGGATATTATTTGATTTCTATATTCCTTTGAAATATTTCATGTTTATTCAAATAATAACCCTTTTCCTTTTTTTTCTCTATTATTTTAGTATAAAAAAATTTCAAAATAAAATGTTATTTTGATATTTAAAATGGGGTTTTAAAAGAAAAGGGTATTTTGAAATCCCAAAGTTATTTTAATACGAGTTTAAAATTTATTTTCAAATATATTATGATGAAAAAGTGAAATCATAAAAATGTTTTATTCATGATATGGTACTTGATCATTACATTAAATGGGTGATCTTGATACAACTTAAATGAATGGTTGAGCCCCATTATAGCTCATAGGTGAGCCTGATATTGCTTATATGAAGGGTTTATCCCCATTATAGATCATGAAAAATGGGTGAGATGAATAAAAATTATATGAATGGTGATCTTAATTATATATCTCTAATGCATTGGGTAATTATTATATTATAATGAGGTCATATGGTTATTCCAATAAAAGTGTTTTGAAATGGTTTATGAATATGATGCTCTATGTTATTGAAAATGATTTTTGATAAATTTATATGTTTTTTAAAGGATTCATTTGATAAAAAGTTTGTTGTTTTTTAATGTGAAAATGTTTTAATTTATATGATTTTAGAATATTAATATAAAGTTAAATGTTATATGATTTTTCCTATTTTCACAAAACTAATTATTTTCTTCATTTTTATATTCCTTATTAAACTTTTTTTTCTCATCCCAAATTTTTAAATGTTTTCACAATATTTAAGGATGGGTAAGATAGAGGAAGAAATAAATTTTAAATTCATGAAGCTTTTACATGAAAATAATTCATGCTTTATTTTAAAGTTTTATATTATTTTAAAAATGGATACTAAGAGGTAGTTTCCACATTTTATTATATGGTCTTTTAATATATGATTTATGACTTAATTCACTAAAACTACAAAACTAAAATGATCCTTAAAGTAGAATAAATACGATTATTTATAAAAACTCATGATTATGTAATGTTGAATCCCGATTCAATATAGTTGGTATCATAGAATGGTTTAGATAACTTTAGAGTTTAGGATAATGATAATAGCATGCCCTTGAAATATTTTACCATATAGATAAGTTGAAATGATATAGAAATTTAAGAAAACCATGTTGCTTCATCAAAAATATGTCTTTTTAGAATGGTTTTTCCTAGAGTAAACAAAGAAGATATGGTGGGAAGGCACTAAGAGGAAAATATAATTTCTTATAAGTATCCTTAGATGGTTTGAATTGGAATAGAAGAGTTTGTTATAGTTATGCCTTAGTTTAAATAAGCTATAAATAGTGGTGGTATAAATGATTGAGAGTAACCCAATATAACATGAAATAACATGTATATAGTATTTTATTTCATGAGGCAACATCCCCCATCATTCAGTGGATCATATGACCATATGGTAGCTGAATGATGGATTAATTCTCTGAAAAATATTTTTGAAGTCATTACATTTTTAAAAAATTCGAAAGTAATTATTTATATTTATAATTTTAAAGGTGAATCTGATCAATGTTAGTATTTGGTTAAGAATACTAGAGAGAATTTTGATATTGATTCTAGTGAATGGGAAACATTTATGAACCTATTCCTTGAGAAATATTTCACTAAGGTTGTTCGGATTAGGATTGAGAAAAAATTACAAGAATTGAAGAAAAAGGATAACGCTTTAGTGTCTGTGTATGAAGAAAAATTCATAATATTGGATATGTATGTTCTAGATTTTACTCAGGACATTGATAGTAAAATTAATAGATTTTAATCAGGATTTAAACTATGATTATGAAGAGATTTGGCCTCATAGTAATTGAAAAGTTAAGAGAAAGTGGTTTATTGTGATGGGAATGTTGATATGTAGTTTTCCAATACATACGTTCTCCATGATGAAAATTGTAATAAATGATAATGGTTGTAGTAAATGGATAAGAAACTGACTAAGTAGACTATAGGTAATCCCAAAACAATTTATAAGTGTGAATAAACACATTTTGGTGAATTATTTTTAGGATCTGAAAGTATTACCAGTGTGGTATGTTTGGTCACATAGTTCATGACTATAAAGAAAATAGTCCTAAATAATAAAAGAATGAGATAAAAAATATTGAGTTTACAATGATATGTTTTTGCAGCAATGAGTTGGGTTATTATGCTAATATGTGACCAAATGTTCTTACTTAGTGTGTAAATCATCATGACCAGACTGAAAAAAGTGTGTAAAAATCATTTTCTACTACTACTGTTGATGTTGGAACTTCTTGTGATGTGGTGAAACATTAAGGGAGACCAATATTTTTCAAGGATAATTACAAGTTAAAAGTTTTGTACACCCATTTCAGGTTTTTGGTGACGATATCTTAAAGTAATTAATGAAATTTTGGGAGATGTTTTGTTGGGTTTTTTTATGTAAAGCTTTGGTTTAATGCGAAGTATCTCATTACATTTTTTAGACATAATTTTAAAGGTATTGGTAACCATTATGGTTTATATGATCTTGGATATCTAGGTAAATATGGGAAGAAAAGTTTTATCATTAGATAACCATGGGATTGAAAAGTGATTTAGTGACTAATTGATTACTGCTTTTAAAAATAATCAGTGATCACTATATCTTTTTGCTTGTAAGTTGAAAGGTATGAGAAAACCATTAGACGTAAGAAACTCATTTTTTGGAGGTAATTTTAGGTTATATAGGATTATGGAATGAGTTATTTTCAACTTTGAGTATTACTATTGAATTATGGGAATTAATATTTTCTCATTTTGGTTAACATCTTACAATGTGAAAACCATTTTGGTTTTGGTTAATTTCTAAAGTCAGGAGGAATAACATTTACCCATTTATAGTCATATGGTATTTATAAGTTCATTTTAGTACTTCAGGAATGAATAAATCATCTTCAATAATAATCATTTGAATTAAAAAAGTTATATTGTGGTGGAAAATGGTTAAAGGATGAAATTATACTTGGAATGTAAGTATATTTCATTACGTTTTTAGTCAAGATAGTGAAATAATTGTCCAAATTTAGAAAAATGATCTTGATTTTATTTATCATAGTGAATTCATTTATGATCAACTGATGTTCTTTTAAATCATCACAAATGTATGGTTTTGATTCCATTAACATTCCATTGATTATTAACTTATTTGTGATCATCAACCTCAATAACTCTCTATAATTATTTATGCTTTTATTCTGTGTCTAAATCTTTGCTTTCCATAAATGTTCTCTTAATTAGAAACATTGTTATGTGTTATTACATAATACCCATTTACTCAACTTTATCTATAATTAAGAGAATATTTTATTATCCCTTTTGTGATGTGGTTTTCAAAAATCTTATTTCCAAATGTCAAACCCTTGATTACCAAGATAATGTTCAAATTGAGAGGACTCAATTTATTAAAGGGTGGGGTGGATGTCAAACCTCGAGAATTTAAAAGAAGAAAAATATGTTTGATATCATAAACATAATGAAAAAATAATCTTAGAATGTAACAACCTGAGGCATTATGATATATTTTTTAGAATAAATTTAATTTCATCGAAATCTTGTAAGACACACAACACAAGTTTTAAGCAAAACAAAATTTAGTTATACTTTACGAACATAATTTATAATTAATTTTTGAAAATAATAAAAAAATATATTTAAATAAAATAAAATTAATTTTTTAAATTAGAATAAAAAAATTATCTTAAAGTGTATTTTTTGTGATTTTTTAAAAAGTGTTTTTTTTGATGAATAGTGAAAAATATTGAATTTTAATTGAAAACTACATTTTCTTTTAAATTTTTTATAATGATAGATTATATTTTTAATTGGTTTAAAAGTAAAATTAGTAAAATTATATATTAATTTAAGTAATTTAGTTCATTTGAATCATTTTCATATTGAATTTATATTAATAAAATACGTAAAATTTTAAAGATTTTCAATTTAAAAACCCGCTTTCTCATCACATATAAAGGATTAATTTTAAATTAATTTATTTTATTTTTGAAAATTGAATATGAAAAATGGATTACTTATTTTTAATTATTACAATTCATAACATCTAATAACATTGAATTAATATTTGGTTAAAATGAATAGGGGAGGCAATAAAATTTATTTAGCACGGTTAGGGTAAAAAATGAGTTTACTATGGGGTTAAACTAATAATATAAGAGTTAAAATGACCTGAAATATTTTTTAAATTTTATTTTATGAGTTTATTTAGACCTTTTACATAATATTATATGAAATATGGAACTTTATTTACACTTATCCTTTTAGTATGATCCATATAATAAGTTAAGTGAAAAAAGAAAAAAAAGTACCTTCCTTGCTTTTAATATCTATAATGCTTTTGGATAAGAAATAAACAATAGAGGTTCAGCTATAAATATAATTTCTAAATATAAGTTATTATTTTTATCATGATGATATATATTAAATTTTTTAATATGAAATAATTATAGTAATTTCTTAAGAAACATTAACATAGTAATTATTTAGTTTACAATAAAATAAAATAAATGTTAGAAAAATTATTAAAATTGAAGTAAATTGAATGAATTATTTTTTTATTTTATTTTTTATGTGAATATATAATTTTATATAGTTTTTAAAAAAATCTATTGAAATCCCATAATTGTATTGATATTTTGAAATTCAATTTAAATGAATAATGTCAAAATTGATATTAATGTTATTTTTTGATAAATTATATTTAATTAAATGATTTAAATTTACAAATAATAATATATTATAAAAAGTGATTTTTAAATAATTAAAAATATAATTTATTTTTCATTTATGTATCAATTTTTCTTTTATAATGAATATTTTTACCCTTAAATAGTAAAAACATTGTTATTGCGGTTAAGGTTAAAAAATGTTTTTCAACATTACATGTGATTTTGCTAAAAATAATTTTTAATAGATATAAGATTTTCTATTTTATAAATTAAAATTCATATTTATAATCATTTTTTTAAATTATCTAATAATTTTCATTTTATTTTTTTCTTAAAGGATAAATTACCCAGGTTAAAAAAACTAATTACCATAGCAAAAAACGGTAAAAAACGAAACTTAGATGTTAAGAAACAAAAATTTAAAACATGTATTTTATTATGTGGTGGAGGTGCGGGAAGACCATATAATCCCTAAAACCCATTAATTATCAATTTTGGATCAACTTGAGGTAATATTGACCTCCTATTAGTTTATACTTTTGGGTATTTACAAAAATGTCACTCTTGCCCAATTATAAAAGGGCACTCACTCTCTTATATTCTTCACACATTAAAATGAATTTGGGTCAACCAATAAATTACCAAATCAGATCCTTAATTAAATACCTTATTCATAGATTCCTTATTTTTTTATAAATCAAACCTTTGAAGGATTTTGTGAAAACTTAAGGAGGATACCTAAAGAAGAGGTAATGTTCTTTAACGAGCATCTTTATTTTATTTCTTTCTCCACCTCCTTAAATTTTTATTAAAAAATTATTATATAACAAAATAAATACATTCCATATACTGGGATGTTTTTATAATAAGTTCATGACCTAAAACCATCTACACTTCAAAAAAATGAGTTATAAATTCATCGTTCATGTGCACGACAGACTACTGCCTCACGAACTGATATAGTTTGTTTTTCCATTACCACCTCTCAAGATTAGGTATGATGATGTAAATCATATATATGATATTTATAACATAATTATAATTACTTATTAATTATATCATATATATATATATATATAATTTTAACTTCCATTCCAAAGGAGAAATGAAAATGTTGCTTGTGTGTACGACGGACTACCGCCTCACAAAGCCATGTGATTCGTCTTCCACTAACGCGTAACACAAAAGGTGACACAAATAATTTTAATTATTATATGTTATATTCATGAAATAATTATGATATTAATAAGATATTTATATTTTTATAAATATATTATATATCAATTTATTTTTTCTTTTCACTCACATAAAGATGATAAGATCGTTCATGTACGTGTGGACTACTACCTTCACGAAGCAGCGTGAATCAATTTTCATCAAAAGCCCACATGAATGATATATATAAGTATATAATAATTTATATATACTATACTATTATCATTATAAAAATATTATATATCACTTACCTTCTTTTCATAATGATCATATGAAAATGTAAATATTACTCATGCGTACGTACGACGTACCGTCTCAATGATCATAACATACTTTATTTTTCATAACTATAATTCATGATTAGTTTTAAAATAATAATTTATTTATAAATATGATAATAATTCCATGATTATTATTCTAGAGGTGTTTAAATAATGAGCACTTTGACCATAGTAAACCTGCAAAATTCATCTATGATATATAAGTAAACTATGGTCAAAACATCAGATGTAAACTTAATTGATTAAGTAATTGATTATAACATGGTAATAAGTGAAATAAAAGGAATAATAAACCTGAAAAATGTTCTCAATGAGGTAAATAATTAACATAAGTTTATTATTCAGGAATATAAAGACACACATGATAAGTTTAACTCAATGTAAGGGACTTTGTATCAATTTCCTTTCAGTGAGGCATACTTTGATGTTATTCATCTACACACTTTTACAAGGTGTATATACAACCCATTTTACATGTTATATTTTGAATTTACATATTATCATGGTATTTATAGTTTTTTAATTCCATTATTTCGTGGGTCTCAGGATTCAAATATTTCCAATGTGATAAGGGATATTTCTTAAAAAAAATATCTTTTAATGTTCTCTTTTGAACTCATTCCTTTATATGTCCATGTTTTTAAAATTATTTTTTGAAAAATTCTATATCAAAATAAAATATTTATAAATTAAAATTTATGCATCTTTTTATGTCACGACCTATCCTCGGGGCCCGTGCTGTGACTACCCCAAGCCCGCCTTCCATAGGTCAGGGGCTGACGACTAACACCAAAAGCTTAAATCCGGATAACTGGGAAGGCATTGAATTTATAAAACATAAACACATCCAACCAGAGTAAAAGAGGAAGTAATATACTAAGTACAAAAGAATGTTCTGGAAAGTAAATGGGCCAGAATACAAACCCAACTAAAAAGTACAGCTACAACTGAACGAAAGTACAACAGAAAAGACAACAGCTAGAAGATAGAAATAGCTCCTGGGTCGTCCACCTCAGATCCTACCTGAAGGGTAGGTACTGATAGCCTCCTCAACTCTCTCGCCCGCCAACCTCCTCTGAGTACCGTATTGTCATGAAGTCCACCTCCGGGTACTGACTCGTCGTGTGGTCCACCTCCGGGTACCGTCCAGTCCTCGCACACTCGGTATCTGTCAGCGCTGTCCGTCGTCTGCATCCAACCCAACGAGGTGCGTGAATAGTCCGTGCAGGGGTGAGTATATGATACCCAGTAGGGACCCTAAGACCCTCAAGGTCTCACTAAATCCAACAAGGATAATCACAAAAAAAAAGTTCTCAACAGATAACCCTTACATAGGTATAAGCCCATACTTATACCTAAGTTATCATGTAACCCATCTCAGCCACGAGATAGCACACATATATGAAGTCGAAAGATAACCACTACTTAGTTATATGCCCATACATATACGTAAGTTATCAAGTAACCCATCTCAATCAAGAGGAAAACACAAAGGTCAATGAATCAGCTCAAACCAGGATTTTCATTATCGAAACCGCAACTGCTGAAGAGCTCTATCTCTGTCGAGTACAGTGATCCTGTCATGACTCCGAGGCACTGCTCACTAACCTAAGACTACTGAGGTACTCCTACTATCAAGTACTGCGGGTTAGCCACCCAAACACAGTAGTGCTCCGCACCGGGGTCTGCCACCCAAACATAATAGTGCACCCCCTTAATAGCCTGCAGAGGTACTCCTCCTATCGAGTACCACAGGTCTGCCACCCAAACACAGTAGTGTTCCCCGCCGTGGGTCTGACACCCAAACACAGTAGTTCTCCCCACTAGGCTATACAAGTCACTACGACTCGAATCAGACAAGCAGTCATCATGTCTCATCCAGCTACACGGTCTCCATACTCCATACGCTCGTCTCCAAGAGGGTCCGCTCCACGAGCTGCAGGTCGATACTCCAAGTATCAAAAATTCCCATGAAGAAGTATCTCAAAGGACTTCCCTATCATAGGGGTCTCAACGCAACAGACGGCGCGCCAATCGGACGCCCGCTCTGTGAGTTTTTAGCCTTTTAGTCCCGAGGGCCCGGTTGGTTTCATGTACGAACCAACCTGGACGTATCTCAACTGTACCCAAAACTCTCATAGGGTATACTCAAAGGGACCGTTTCTCAACGTAATCATCAATGTCACTGACGGTTCGTCAAACGGGCATCCAGTCTAGAAGTTATCAGCTTTTCCGTTCCAGGGGCCCGGTTGGATTTTGGGTACAATCCAACCCAGCCATATTCCAACTGCATCCAAACCTCAGGTGAAGTATACCAAAATAACCGTGTCACCGAAAGGAATCCAACAAATTTGACGGCACACCAGTCGGACGTCCGGAGTTCAAGTTATAAGCGTTTTCGCTCCGAGGGCCCGGTTGGTTTCGGGTTCGAACCAACCCGGACGTACACAAAGTTCTCAGAAACCTTACGTGTAATATACCGTAACGACTGTCTAAATCCAAGGATCTCAATGCAACTAACGGTGTGTCGATTGGAGGTCCGTAGTACAAGATATGGGCGTTTGAACAAAACTGCCCGAAAAATAGGGGGTTTGGGCCCGGTCCAACCCGACCCAATACCCCCTGGGTGGCCCGAACCGGGTCAACCCGACCCGGGTCTAGGTCCAGCCCAATCGGGCGCGGCCCGACCTAGTTGGCGCGGCCCAGCCCGGCGCGGGTGGCCCGACCCGGCACGGGCGGTCCGGCCCAGCGCGGCGGCCCGACCTGCGGCCCGACCCGGAAGCCGGCCGCATGGTGCGAAGGGGGGGGGGGGTCTATTTTGAAACGGCAACCCCATCAGGTGGGGTTCTCCCTATCCGTATGACCAGGGATTTTAACCCCCAGGTATTTTCGGAAATGGCCGGCCAGTGTGGCTGTCGCGGGACCCCTAGGGTCCCGCCTCCTGGTGTGCCGGCGGCCGGACGAGTCCGACCGCCTCCTCCAAAACCGCTGCGGCTCCTATCTGACCGGCGTAGTGCGACGGTGCCGCGCCCCTCCGCCGCGGCCCACCCCTGCCGCGGCCTCCTTCGGGTTCTCCGGCGCTGCGCGACGACACCGCGCACCACCTCCTCTGCCGCCCGCTCCGGCCGCGGTTCTATTCATCCCTGCACGGTGCTATGACACTGCGCCGCCTTCACTTTGAAAGCCAGTTTTGATAAACAAGGAAACGGGGAGGGGAATCGGCCGTGTTCGTGCGGTCCGATCTCCTCCCTTTATGTCAGTAAAATTTGGATGAAATAATATAAATATGCCAAAGCATAATCTTAAATTCACTAGAAAAGAAATTAACCCCTACCTCGTGTTGTTCGTCGTTCGTCGCGGAAAAATGGCATTGCGAGAAAAGAAAAGAGAGTGACGATGGTCGTTGGCGTTCGTCGCTTCCGTCGTCGTAGGAGTGCACCTGAAGAAGAATTGATGTCTCCTCTCTTGTCGTGCTATGAAGAGGATAGAGGGTGTGTCTTCCTTCTTCGCCAGAGGTTTGGTGTTCTTCAACAAAGGAGGAAAACCCCTCTTCCTTCACAAAGCTCTCTCTCAAGAGGCTTCTCCCAATAAAACAAATGCCAACCTAATTAAAATAATACTCCACCTTATTTTAATTAACCTTCCCAGCCATTCAAAATTTGAATAACTTAATTCATTAATTGAGTAGGTTCCATTAATTAAATATGGTGTCTTGGCAGAAGTTAAAGTTAAAGAGAGAGAGAAGAGGAAGATTCATATAAGTTAGAGTGGAGTTACAAATTAATGAGGGAAAAAAGTTATGAAAGTTATGAGAAGGTCAAGGGATTTTGGGTCTCGTGTGGGCCCCACCTCCCACATATCCACACATGGGAAGTTGGGTGGTTGCGGGCCCCACCAACAACTTCCCATGGTAGAATTTAACTTCCTTGGATAACAAAATTAAAATTGTACACAATTTTATTTATTCCTTCCTTAAACCCCAAAATTTAACTTCTTCTCTCATACAAACACACCTACGGTAAAAGTCCTCATAAGAAAATACCACCGCTGCGAGTTCATTGGTGCTCTCAGATTTCAATTCCGAGCACCGGTTCAAGAGATAGAAAAACCCGCTCATTTGTTCACTGAACGTACCCAAGCCAAACTTCGGAAAATGATTTCGGGCACACCGGGCCTCAGAATCAGGTGCCGTTAGAAACTACGGACTTGTAAAATTCCAAAGAAATTAAGAAAAAATTTCATTGAAATTTATGGGTCTTTAAATTTTATGTTATTTTAATGGTTTTCAAATGTAATCTGTTTATGTGTTTTATACTGAACATTTTTATAAATGAAAAACGGAATTTTATATTCTTAACATACATGGAGACAATGAATTATCCACATCTATGAACATTATTTTATTTCTAGATTATTTTCTTGATGTTTTAAAAAAAATCTATTTCCCTTTTTTAAGAATTTTAGTATTGAAAATGGGTTTTCAAAGGAAAAGGGTATTTTGGTATTAAAATGGAGTTTTAAAACGGGTATTTTGATATCCAAAAGTGATTTTATTATGGGTTTAAAATAGTTTTACAAATGTTTTATGTTGAAAAATTGAAAGCATATTTTTTTTATTTAGGATATGTTACATAAGAATTATATGAAAAGTGTGAGACCGATACAACATATAAGATGGGTTAAGCCCCATTATAGCTCATGGGTGAGCTTGATATAGCTTATATGAAGGGCCATGACCCATTATATCTCATTAAAAATGGGTGATCATGATATAGATTATATAGAGAGTGGTACCCATTATAGTTCTCTAATTCATTGGGTAATTATTATTTTAGAATTTGGCCATATGACTATTTTAATAAAAAAGGGGTTTGAAAGGGATTATGAATATTATGTTCTAAGTAACCAAAAAGGGTTTTTGATTTCTTGTTATGTTTTTTAAGGATTGCATTCAGAAAAAGTTTGTGTGTTTTTCATTTGAAAATGTTTTGTTTTATGTGATCAAAATACATAAATATTAAGGTAAACCTTATATAATTTTTCAGGTTTGAACTGAAATAATGGTTTTATTTCTTTTTAAATCACTTATTGAGATTTTTCTTCCAACCCCAAATTTTTAAATGTATTTTCATGATTTAAATATGGGTAAGGGAAATAAATAAGTCATTATTAAATTCATAAAGATTTTACATGAAAATAAATCATTTTTTATTTTAAAAGTTATATATTATGGAGAAAATGGATAGCAATTAGTTGCTTCCACTTTGTATTAAATAGTTTAGTAATGTATGAGTTATAAAATAATTATCAAAAACTTTAAACAAGAAAGGATCCTCAAAGGTGAATAAAGTAAATTACTAAATAAAAATAATAATTAATTAATGTTTAAGACTAGGTCCTTATAGTGAACCTGGGTCAGACATAACTTGAGATATTCCTTCAGAAGTGTCAATGAAAGGGGAGAAAATTTTACTTGTTTTTATTTTTTCACCCCTAGTTTTTCTACCCACATGATTTTGAAAATAAAATAAAAAAGATTAAAAACAAGAATTAAAATGTTTCATGAGATAAATTGAATTAAATTCTCCCACATAAATGTTTGATTTTTGTTGTCTTGTACTCAGAGATCTAAGAGACATCAACACTTAGGATAGGTTTGTTAACATAATGTTAAATTTGAAATATAATTATCATGAGTGGAAAGGATATAAATGAAAATTTTAAAATTCTATTTCTGAATTTAATTTGGGATTTATTGAAAATGATTATTGATATGAATTAATTTATTGACGCTGATTATAAGATTCTTATATTTAGAAAATAGATTATTGATTTTTTTGCATGAATTGATTTACTTATATTTATTTCTCATTCTTGTGAGGATTCTAGACCAAATATTTAATATTTTTCTAAGAATATTTCTAGAATGAAACTTGGGGCATGCAAACCTACTAGAGCTTTCATTGATATCTTATTAAATCTATGACTGAAGAAATTGACTTGAAATGAATATGGAAATTTTTTGATGATACCATTTATCTTTAGACCCAATTACACATTAATCATTTATATCTTGTAGAATCAATAAATGAACTTGTTAGGATTGAGCCATATTATGAGGCAATATTTTCATTTCCTACCCTACTATTTTTATTTTTAAGGATATTCAATTAAATGATTGTGGGGGAGGTTTTGTTCATTGTGAAGATGGAATTTTTTATCATAAGAGGATACTGAAAAGTGTTTCCATGCAATTTGGGTTTTAGGTTCATGTTTACATTCATTATATTTCATTATTAATCCCTCATATTCTAATAAAAAATAATAAAAACAAATAAAAAATAAAAAAATGGGTTGTGACTTATGGGAATTTAAAATCTCCACCACCAGACTAATGATTTTTATTATATGTTGTTAGGTGGTGGATGTGAAGTTCATTACTATCATGAATTTTGAAAAAATGGGTTGTTTCTCAGGTTGGTAGAAAATGAACACTTCCAGAATGATGATCTCAAAATCATCTGTGGTTAGATGGAGGATGTGGCACTTATCCTGAGTACAACTTTCACAAAAGGGAAAAAGTAAAAAACAAGAGAGGGAAATTTTTAATTATGATTACATTATCTATGAGCCTTTACTTTTCACTTTATGGGGTGTGCAATATGTCATTATATTTTTGTGAGGAGTATTTCATAGAGATTATCTTTTGAATATCATGTATTGTACATTAGTGTTTATCCTAGTTTTTTAATACTTACTTATTTTAAATGTCAATACCTACCAACCCTCATCCTCAAAATAATTTGATCCAAATTTAAATTCCCTCATGATTAATTATGATATTTATATTCACATGATGGAGAGAGTAGATACAATGAAATACTATTGTTAGGAGCATGTACTTAAGGTATGGGCAAAAATGCATTAATGTTTTTACCTTGAATGATGAGAGAAAAAAAATTCATGGGGAGGTAAATCATAAATGGTATTGGTTTTGATGAAAGTTTGAAATATATTTTTGTAAAGGGAAAATGTTGTGAATTGGAAATTATAAACGAATCATGATTTTTTAATTCCTTATTGGGTATGTTTTTTGTTTTACAATATTTAGTTATAAATTGTTGTTATGAGCATAATAATTTTAAAATTCCCCTGTTAATGTATGGGTACTTTGTTTTTTGATGATGATATTTTGTTCAAGGAAGAGAAAATATTTGAGTGTGGGGGTATTTGATATCACAATTTTCTATATATTTATTCATGTGTTGTTATATAAATTTAAGTGTAATATTTATTTATTAAATATGATTTTCTTCTATTATATTGATTTTTTCTATATTCTTATACATGACTAGAATTTGGAGTAACATGAAGGGAAAAATTAAAATTGATAAATATAAAGGCACTTTGTGTTGAGCTATGAATTGGCTCTACCTGAAAATAAAAATTGAAGATGAATCTAGGATCATTACTTACCATGAAACATAGGTTCACGATGTGTATTCCTCATATAGAATAACATTAATCCAAATTTTACGATGTGAATTCCAATTACATGATGTGAAGAGTTTGAAACCAGAAACCTGTGAAAGATACAACAGTGAAATCTGGGAGATTGATTATATTCGAAGAACTTTTCGGATATTAATTACACGATTTAAAACCCACTTAAACACTGAGTAAATGTTGAGGTATAATTCCCTTAAAGAAATTTCACGACATGAATTATATAAACATCATAAAACTCTCTAATCTATTTATATATGAGCACCCTTCGACGGACATGGATATCAGAACATGATTTTCAAACTTCCCACATCATTCTTTGTTTATTTTAAACTTTCATTCAATTTTTTTTATATTTCGTTATTTTATTGTTTTATTCATTCCATAGTTGTCACTTTCAATTCCAGGACTCTTTCTTTTCCTATTTCTATCTGATTCTTGTTTTATACATCATTCACCATTCAAACGTGAATTACTGATACGTTCTTCATTGATTCTTCATTCATGTTAGTATTTAACTGATTTTCATGATATCAATTGTATAATGATTTTATTTAAGTTGTTTATTTTTCTTTTCAACCACGTTGCAATTCGTTTCCCCACATTAATTTAATACCATAATGCATAGATAATAGACTTAGGGTTAGGGGTAGAGGGTTAGGGTGGATTTAAATGTAATGAATTTTTGAATCAATAATTTGTAACCCTATGGATAGTAATTAGGTTTTAACAAATTGTATATCCCATTATTTTTCAACTAAACTGACCTTTAGAGGTAAAAAAGGATCCTTAATTTAATTGGAGTTGAGTAGGGCATGACCAATATCCTATGATTATTTATTCCTAGAAGCTATGCTTCTTGCACTTGGGTTGTTGACTATCTATGGACCGAGGAGTAGTTTCCAGATTAGGTAGATACTATTGGTTGGACCAAGATCAATTGGTGTGATTTTCACCACTTTTTAGCTTAATTCATAGTTCTATCCCACAATTTATTTAGGATTATCCTTTGCATATACCCTAAAATTGAGCTTTATCACGTCATTTTAATATGAATTAAACCCAAGATACATAGTTTAAATAAAATGAAATGAAAATAGGGATGACCCAACCTTTGGTCTAGAATTGTCATCACTATATTCCTCACTCTCTATGGGATTGACCCCGTGCTTCCACTATTTTATGCCTTTATAGTGAGAGTGGTTCAGAAAAATTATAAATTTTTAATTTGATCATGCCCAGAGGATTTAATGATGCATTCTGGATGCATCATATGAACACTGCACCTTTTAGGGTCATGCATTTAGGATCATTAGTGGTGCCTTTCATGGTCATGAGACAAGAATGATTGGTGAATGGGGATTACCAAAGATTTTATATGGTCCTATATTTTTTTAATATATATAAAATAAGAGGTCTAGGGATAACTCATTCAATATAAACATATTTAGAATTAGTTACAAATAGTGTAAGGTCATGATTCTTGGACTGCATGGTGGCTTCTTCAATCTCAACCTTATAGGGTGGCCCCTACCAAGATTTCTAAGCCCATATGAGCCATACTTGGTCTGAGAAAGACATAATAGAAGAGTTTTACCTCTTGTTTCATGGATGTTATTAATAAGAAATATGGAATTTTAATAGTCCAGTACTTGGATTGAAAGTACTATAAGGAGAGGTCTATGTTAGCACATAGTTTTACACCGTATGATAATGACTTTTTACATGTATTTTAACATTTTATGGTGAGGTAATATGTTTGTTATAGTTTGGGGTCACATATCTTTGACCATTGGTTACACCTTTAAGTTTTCATGATAGGGACCATTTTTCCCTGAGTAGTTTAAGGTTATGAAATAAGGACCAATAAATATGATCACACAAATTTTTTCTTTGGGGAATTTTTCATTGTTAGAGGGAATAATATTTCCCCTATCTATAGTGATAAAAAATATATTAAATTGGTGTAGAAATTATGAATTATATAATATCCTTCCCATTTGGGTAGATGTTTTAATAGTTTATTCCCTAGTACCATGAGGGTTTTGAGAGATAAAACAAGTTCTTCTAGGAGGAATGAATTTAGGTGAAATTTCTTGTCAAAATATAGGGATATTTTGTTTTTGTGGACTTATAAATGGTGTAGTGTGTAATATTATTTCTCATTGAGTCTCCCTAATTCAATGGATCACTTTTGGGACTGCTCATCCATGTATAAGAAATCAAAAATTGAAATTCAGAGTAAAGGTAATTATACCTCAATGAGTAAACATTATTCTATCCAATATACAATAGAATGCAGGGTTTCCTATGTGGTGGTAGATGTTATGGTATGATTATCCAACAATGCATGTGAAAGCTTATCTAGGAAATATTTTTTTACCTATTCACCATTTTTTAGATTGCGGTTGATATATTTTTATTGAAGGACTCTATTTTTCCATTTGATACCCCATGATAGTATGAATATTGGTTGGACTCATTGTTGTACCGTTGATACAACCTTTTCAATTTGGAAGAATAGAATTTTCTACCATTTTACATCAATATTGTGTGAGGGATGCTAAATATGTTAATAATGTTTGACCTCATGAAATTTATGATGATGATTATCCTAAATTTAAAGAGTTGTATCTCCTTGACCCATTTGGAGAATAATCTAGTAGTAGTAAGGATGTACTTAAACTAATTGGCTATAATTTGTGAATATATCCATACAATATCCATTCTATATATGGAAAAAAAGAATGAGTATTCTATGGTGGGAAAAAACTCAAGGGGTTAATGGATAAAATTGGAAGGTACTAGATAGTAGTGGAGAATTTTGGACAATTCCATATAATCCTATATCATTGAAGGCTAGATATATCCAAGCCTTCAAATTTGATGAGATAGATTCATCCCTAACTGATGAGCACCATAATCACTATTGTGGAATTTATTCATAACAATAATGGTTTCCCCTCCATCAATTTACTTGAGGATAACACCATCAAAACCTTATTTATAGAGGGCCTATGCTGATTCAATCTATTATAAATA
The DNA here is from genome assembly GCA_963277665.1 of Viscum album. Taxonomy (NCBI): domain Eukaryota; kingdom Viridiplantae; phylum Streptophyta; class Magnoliopsida; order Santalales; family Viscaceae; genus Viscum; species Viscum album. Next base: position 706,891,088 of record OY728147.1, on the reverse strand, counting down.
GTGAAGTAGACTACCCATCATTGAATTTTATCTTTTATTTTTCTATATGATTGAAGGACCATATTGTGGAGGTAGTCTAATATGGTTATCATTCAAAAATCTATATAATTATCTACTTTGATTATATATTTGACTTCATTGATATCCTCCATACTATTTCCAATGAACGATGATACAATTCTGTGATGCACAATACTAATAACTACTTATTCCTAATCTAGGTCTGCCAAGACTGTAGTCACATTGGACAACAAATCTTCTTTGGAATTATGTGAATGTGAGATATGAACTAATTTCATCCATCATGAGAATTCAGCCATCAAAACTAATTTTTAATCAATCAAGGGAATAGTCTCTTCCTTTATGATAGAATAATCACCATTGATAAGCTTGATGAAAAATTCTAAATCACCTTTGAATTTCAAGTGAGTCATTGGTATTTTTTTTGAAAATTCAAAAAAATAAATAGGTGTATGGTATAATGAAGGGACTAACAAATGTTGATACAACCAAGTACTTCCTAGTAGGATATTGAATTATGTGTCCTGCTGAATGACTAAGAATTCAGAATTCGATGACTAGTACTTAAATTAAGTTGTAAGCTTAATTTGGATGACAGACTTTTTCACACTCTTATCATAACCCTTATGTTCTTGAGGGGAATGAAATAATTCGTATTATATATAACACAATCGAAAAAGAATTTATACTAGAATGATATTGATTATTGAGACATTCTAATTGAAATATCATCAGGTGTTAGAGTCATAAATCATTATAGAAACATACAAAGGTCTAATATGTCTCCAAATAATTGTTTCAATGTTCTTCTCTATGAAGGAGATGACTGATGAAACTCTATGTGGTTTATCTCTACATAATATACTTTAGCAGTGTTAACCACATCTTTGAACTCTTGTATTCTTGGTTGGGATTCTAAATGTTCTTTATGTAGATGTTACGATAGATTGAGATCATCTAGGATTGAGAGATTGGATGAGAACCAAGAAAAATTATTCCAGGATGTCATATTTTTGAGCTAAAGGTGAACTCTTCCCACCATGAGGCTATTCCTTGGAATGCTCTATAGGGGATGAAGTGTATAAGGCAGCTGAGCTAGGTCTTTAAACATAAGTTAAAGGAACTATTTTTACTAAATAATTTGACCTACTTGTTCATACCACTCCTCTAATATGATTATATTATTACACCACTATTTAGTCTTCCAAAATAATCGTGTCTTAGAGACTCTTGATGAATGCTACCTCATCTCTGGGATCTTGTTGCTCTTACTAAATGTATATCATGTTGTTTTTATAAGAATAAATGACTTTGGAAGGGATGAAACATAAAAATTGAGTTTAACCATAACTATGACTTATTCTTTTCCCTTTGATTCAGGGAACTCTACCTCTAGTTTCCAGATCAGGTTTAAGTAAGTGAGATTAATAAGCATATTCATAATTAGAGATGGGATCCATTGCATAAATGAAATTAATGTAACTAAAGATTAATTCTTTATTTGATGAGGATTTTTATTTATAGGGAGGTTACCACAATATCATTTGGTGGGACAGTTCATATTATTTTGGGATTTAAGGCATGAATTTGGAAAGAGTCAGAACTAACATTAGAATTGGTACAGTTTGATCCTATATTACATTATTTTTTCCCTTATTGTCACATTATTTCTTAGAATATTGGCTCTTTGAGGACTATGTTGTAGATTAGGTTGATTAAAATGTGGAAGAAGAGTCAAGGGGAATAATCAAATGGTTTAACTCTACCCTGAGGATAACCTAAGTTCCATTGATTTCCTTTATAGTCATTAAATCATTGAACTTTTGGGCACTCTTGCTTGTAAATTATTTCCATTCAACTTCTTCCTTTAGAACAAAAATAGAGACACATGATACTTATGATCCTAAAGCTGAATATGTTTCTACTCCTTCTCCTCATCCTGATGGGGATATGGCTGCTATCACTACTATTTAAAAGGAGGAATTGTGTGATGTAGTGAAGGCTTCTAAGGCTAGGTTGACTTTGGGTACGGTGTGAGGGTGATGATTACATCTTCTACATTACCTTTTGTCTATCCTTGGGCTACTAGAATCTATCAAGACTTAGATTTTGTTCTCTAGATAAATCCATCCAATCTTTTAGAAACAAAAAAGATCCCATAAAACCTGCCTTTATTCTTTATAGGAATGGGAAGTGTCTACAACTCAACATGGAGGTTCACAATAAAGTTAGCCATCAGATCATCTGGAGGAAATTGAAAGTTCAGGGAGTAATTTAAAACCTTCCACCTAGGGATGAATATTGGGACTCTCTCATTCTCTCACTATTTTTAATCTAATAGTTATAGGATTGTTTACTTCCATCATGTAGAGAAGATATAATATAGAAAATTTCTACAGAGGTATTTCCATATATTTATTGATTCGTCTAGAAAACCGGTGTACCATATGAAGGCTATCCCTGAAACATTCTATAGAAAGAATATGAGTTTATCTGATTACTTCTGCTCAAGGGTTCCCATCATTGGGCCACATCACGACATGAAGTGTGTCATGTGTTGTTCTAGATCCTTTGATCCATTTAATGTTTGAAATATAGGATTACCAAAGTTAGTAGAGTAAGAGTAACATATACCCATTAATGTTAATGATTTCTCTCTAGATCCACTAGTGCACATCATCCTTCCATAGCTTCCAGTTGTGGATTTAATGACACGATAGGGTTAGAAAGTTATTGAAGGATGGTTAGACGTATAGGTTTTTCAACCTAGGAAGCAATGGTTGGAACTTACTTTGGAAATTATACTTATATTTTTTTGATTACAACTAGAATGAGATAGCCTATAGTGATAAACCTGACAGGGCTCCCACTACTACTGTAATAGAGGGAAATATAGACATACAATATCTATTGGATATAGATAAATTTGATATCTATATCAATAACTAAATGGATTTCTAGGATCCACTTTTGTTGGAATAATAGAATCCTCTAAATGAAGAATATTTTCAGGGAGAGTGATATAGGGATCCTCTTGGTGAACATACCAAACATGAATATTACATCTAAGTAATTCCTTGTTGAGTCTCATTAACTCTTTCATCTATACCTCATTCTATGTAAACATTTCTCCAAGTATAATAGGTTTAAATTATATTATAAAAGGGTGAGACATGGCCACACCTTTACCCTTTTCTTTGATCGAATCTTGATGAGTAGGTGGTAGGTGGACATTAAAGGGAGTACCCAAATCCATAACTATCGTATGATTCTTGGTATGCACACCATCATTAGTCACTTTGGTGTGGCCCAAATTTCAAATAGAAACATAATCTTCCTATTCCATTGAATTGGGTTCATGTTTTTAAAATCTATAGTGATAGTGCTAATGAAAGTTACTAATGTATAGTGCATTGCAATAATCCCATCACCATTTAAATGATTAGAGGGATGATCATCATTAGGATTTCCATTGAAAAATTATCGATCACCAGGAATAGATGCACCCTGTATAGTTATCTTTGGGTTTCAACCTTTATGAGGAATAATACTTCTCTTCAATGATTCCCTCAAAGCTTATTGGTGAAGGGTGATATGAAGATAATCTCTAGAAAAATTCATTGTACACATTCCCAATGGGAAATATAAGTCACAAAATGAGTAAACTTAGAGGATTTATTCTACAATTATCCTCTTAAATAAGAAAAATACTAAATTCCCTTAGAGAGGAGGTGATTGAGGTAAACATTCCTCTAACAGTGTAGGTTGGGGACATTCTTTATCCATTATCGTAGAATTTTAGACTAGATTTAGATATATTGAAGGAGGTTGTTATTGTTAAAATGTACCCAACCCTATGGTCTCTGGCCTTTCCAATATTATTGCAGATTCAATTATCAGGGATTCCATTTTGATCTTTGTTATCATTGTTTTAGTATTATCTAGGTGAAATGTATGATATGTACATGAGATAATTGCTTCTTAAAAAATTATTTTTAATCGATGATTATATTTACTTAAGTAGAAAGATTTCACTATATTTTTTAATTAATTATATAATATTATTTATATTGATCACACTCATTGGGTATGATGCATTTTATATCCATTCATGGTCGATTAATACTGAGCATACAATCCTTAATGGGTAGTGCCTACATTTGAGAGCCGACTTAAAGCAATGACATTACATTATTCAACTTCTGGTAGGATTTTCAAATCAGGGAGTGAGGTGAAATGAAATTTTTAGTGTTCTCCCCATACCTTGATATAACGGGGCATAAATGATCAACTAAGATAGTTTTTACAAATAATTAAGACATGCACAATGAAGACCCTCCCACTCCTTTTCCTATTACAGGATTCATGGAGCTGAAGGGGAATCCATGTCAATCAGATGATGAAGTTATTCTAATTCCTTAACATGATCTTTATATCTTTCATAAGACAAAAATTTAATTTTCAATTTGAAAAGTGTCATCCATAGATTCATATAAATTTCATTTAAATATTATTTTTATATCATCTCTATAATAATATACTGAGGATTTTTCAAGGGTGAAAACATGACCGGTATATTATCTTTAGCCAATTTTCTCCTTATAAGAAATGTGTTCTATTCATCTTTTGTAAGATATTCTTTCACCTGGTCTACCCAAGGTGAAGGTTTTCCCACATGACTGATCATAAAAATTGGGTAAATTGGAATATATTATATTGTTTCGGATGCTTGTTGATCTAAGGGTGGTTTAGAGAAAGACTGTTCCCTTGGGATATCTTTTTTCTAAGAAATAATATATTTTTTTCGATGATAAAGCACATAACATGGATGAAATAATTTTCTCAAGAGCCTCATGGTATGTTTTCTTTATCATAATTGATTTGTAAAGGGGTATAAATTATTATTAAAATGAAATATCACTATTAGGAGGAACTTCATATTAAATTTTATAATGGGGAGGACTTCCATCATGGATTAATGTTAGACCACAGGGAAGAATCCTATAACATATACCATTGGGAGAACCTTTAGGGTGGAAAATAGCAAAGGGGAGGACATTTTTTTTTCATTCAATCTTCTTACCATGATAGGGGATTTCAAAGTACTCATGATGAGAAAGGTTCTTAAAAACAATCTCAGTATGGACATGAACGAGATCTTAATTATAGATATTTAAGGGAGGACCTCCATAGGTGCTAGAAGCAAAGTTACGGGAAGGACCATCACAAATGAAACTATTGAATCTTTGACATAGATCTTATATGTCCATTTATTGATATTTGAGGTCCTAAATAACACCGAAATTGAGTAGAGCATTATTTTGGGCATAATCTTGAGTTTCGAATCACATTTTGTAAGAATTATATTAGTAGTTCTTTTTTAGGTGGATGGAGTTTCATGCTGTGGACAACTGATTTCAAATACAGGAGACCAAATAAGTGACTCTCATGTTGTTTACATTATATAATGACATGTTTTTTTGATAGGGATATATTACTTCCTAATAACGGCCACTAAAACCCCCAATGATTTATAGTTATAAGAAGGATATATGCCTGGTTCAGTAGTCCATTTATCACGAGAGTGTACCAACAAAATTTCTAATGGGAGAAGAAATATGTTCTTACTTATAAGTAGCCACCACACTAAAATTATGAGATACTCCAATTATGGGTAGAGGGTTGTGTTCCCAATCACTAACTTCTATTGCTTCTATAAATATATTTTGAAAACATTATAAAATATGTATAGGTATAGATGCATTCCCTTCCATTTCCACCGTGATATGTTGGATGACCTCTGTAGATGGACCAAGAATATATGATCATTCCTTGTTTGGATAAGGGATATATACATGCTAATATCCCACAATACCTATTGGGATATACAATATGTCCTCATATACATGGGTGATGATATGGGTCAACCCCTATTTGTTTCCAGGGTGTGTCGATAAAATTTTAAAGATGATTCTAAACTGTGCTGGCAGGATATATGGGAATGGGTAAGAATACATGTCTTCTCACATATTGATACTGTAGTATATTAGTGGGCCCTCTAGTTGGAATGATGATATTGGCCCACCCAGTTGATTTTTAACACCCTTATAAAACTGTCTTGGGTGCTCAGGTATCTATGAACATAGCCGAGGCCGAAGGGGTGGTTTCCTAAGAGGAATGAGAATTCAAGGTCGCGTGACATTAGTGGTAGTGAATGTTGTAAAGATCCCTTCAATTTGATTCATTTATAGTTTAAATGAGGTCATTATCAACCCCAAGACCTTCCTCTCTCAAATAATGGAGGAATATTTTGTTGTGTTCTAAGGAAGGAATCATAAGATAATTTTAAATGACAATGGGTGTCACTTTATTCTTTTCCAGTAGAAATCACTTATAGAATGGTAGGAGGGAATTCCTACTTTGGAGGGTATCATGTGTAACCTCTAGTGTTGGGATAATAATATTCTAGTGGATCTCCTTGATCAATGTATTTTCTACCCTTTATTGAAGGTGCTAAGTGGGTAACACCATCCTCTAGTCTGTTGAGGACCCAACTCAAGAAATTGTTTATGTGTAATTATGTTACAATTAAGAGAATTCCATTTTTAGATAAAAGGGAGTTCTGGTGGATTTTTTGATTTTTTAGAACAAACACGAACAAGGAGACATGTCATAGTAGCATCAAAAGTAAATAGAAACATACTGACTGATTTTTTAAAGGATCCATGTTAAGCCTAATTTAATTTTGTGAAAGTATCTAAAATTAAACGGCATGATATGTTGGAGGTATTGATGGAATCATTATATTGGGTTCACCATTTTTTCATACCTTAATTTGGGTCAGTTTCTATAAATATTTATTCATGGAACTAAAACACCCAATATCACCCACATATGTGATGTTTCATAAACCTACTTGAAAATGGAAGGTGATTATTGGATTCTTTACCAACATTACTTAAGAAATTTCATTTTTTGATAGGATGTGAGTTTAGTCTCATCACACCCTTTTTGGGGGGAAGTATTTCTAACTTATGGACTCTATTATAGAATTAATACATATTCATGAATCTTTCTGAAATCCCAAATGTGGGAATAGTCTCCATTATGTTATCAATATATTCACCTTTATATATGGAAGCATTAATTTATCCATTAGGATATAACTATCTATATGATTTAGAGGATCTCCATCAATGGAACCATTTTTATTTATCATAGGGTCTCTATTTTGTATCATTTATTACGTTTTGATGTTAGTTTTAAGCCATATAGTTGGAAACTCTATAATTAATCCTCTTTAAAGAAGACAAATTTTATTTTCATTTTTTGATTGGGATAATGAGTAGGGGATTTATATATATCCACATGGGGAGATTCAATACCTATGTATTTTGGTTCCACTTAATAGTTCACATCATACCTTTTAAGGTCATGTGATAAGGACCAGACTATGCATTTTAACGTCACGCTATGAGAAAATATAGGTGAAATATTCCTAATAATGGTTTGTGTGGCGATTATTCATGAGAATCCCTTTATGGTTTACCCCTTATTGAATATTTCATGATTGAAGTAAATTGATCATACAAGGAATATTCCCTTAAGAAGACGTTTCCAATCAAAAATATGAGCTGATGAGGATGAGATAATAGGACCATTAGGGGATATGACCCTCTGGGAGGGGAATGATCATACTGGGAATGTAAACCATTAATAATGGTTGTGGTTTAAAGGATTTGGGTTTGAACCTTAGGGAGGATTCTTACTTATCCCATCATTATAAGAATCAAATCCCATGTATTTCATAAAAGTTGGGACTTATACCTATTGGGGATTACCTTGAGGATATTTTTAAAATGATAGTGATATGTTCACCACACACACACACAGATATATATATATATATATATATATATATATATATTTACACATGATTCATTATTGGTGTGAGAATCAAGGGACAATATAATACCATCATGTCACATAATCATGTCTGACAATGGACTTACACCTGAATTAGAGTCCCATGGTTAAACATTCTACCCGATCAACAAGTGAATGAGGGTGAGGATTTGGAAGGTATAAGGAGTATGATTTTCTATAAGAATGTATAGGTACTTACTCTAAGAGGTATTCCAAATGTATATATTTTCACCTCATACACTGATGAATGAGGTTAAGGACATGGTAGGGTAGTCAGGAAGAAAGACGAGGATTACCCATTATCATCTTATTGAATATTTCTAGTCCTAATATTAGGTATTAAATATCCATTTACTTGAAAAAAGGATGGATAATTATCAATCATATTATCATTTTATATAGTATCTCGGAGATAATCACTAATTTATGAATTGGAAATCATCACACCACCACCTTCATAGTCAGGATCCTTTTTACTAAGAGAATTCATGATGAATAACACCATGAGGAATTTAACTACTAGGTATGTTAAAAATAAGGATTTATTCTACAAATGGATTTCATGATCAATGGGAGTAAACACTAGGGTTTCTGATACCCAAACCAGATGGGTCTGGTTTTTTGGAGACGGTTTTAATTCAGATTTCATAATGTCTTGGTATTGTTCATAGGAAACCATCTTGATGCTTCACAGATGGGAGAATATGATTCCAAATTAATTTATTTTTAGTGAGATTAGTAAGATGGAATTTTATCTCTTGGGTTTTTCACTTTATAATACTTTACTATCTCTCTCATTATACTCTCTATGGATCCCCTTCTCAGGCAGGATATCCAAGTATTTATAAGTGGTGCAAGGAAAATAGATTTTATGAAATTGATGGTCCTATATCATAATTGGTGCTATATAGTGGGAAATAAATGAATGCAATCCCCATAATTGATTTCTATTTATGGTGGCCATCATCCATCCACCTCGTACCACAAAAGAAATTTGGTTTTAGGGGAATGTAATTACTGCCTTTCCCTGAAAATGCTTTTCATTTTTGAGTGAGACATGAGGAAATGATTTACCCATAGTGCACATGATATATGGTTTTAAATTATTTTCAAAATTTATTAAATTTTTCATTATTATTCTTGGGTTAAATATTTCAAAATTCTCAATGGTTGTTTTAAATTCTTGTTGAACGTTTCGGGCCCAACATTCACCCATGCGTATGCACAGACTACCAACTCCATGAATAGAATATTTAATTTTACATAAATATCTTACATGGATGGTTCTAAAAGTGTATTTAATATATATATATATGATATATATTATATTATTAACATTATAAAAGTGATTAAATCATGACCAAGGTTCAAGGACTGGAACTGCTGAATCAAAACATGCATCAAAAACATAATAGTTAACACCTTAATAATTGACTTTAACAAATAATTTTGATTAAATGGGTTAACATTTGTTATAAATAAATGATATCCAGAAATTTAGTGATAAATATTGTTTTTATATATATAAATAATAAATATAATATTTTAAAATAGGAGGTTTGAATGCACATCACCAAGTAAGAATCCAAGGCAAGGGTTTCTCCTCTCACGCTTCATTTTTTAAGACATGTTTTGAATTGCACAAATATTTCCATTATATGGTGTATGTTATTACTCTTTGAAATATTTTTTCATGATCTAAATATTAATATTTTTAATTAATATTCCATTTCAATTTATCTCTATCAAGAGGTTTTGGTTCATGTTTTATGAAATCTATAAGGGTTCTATGTCTCAATTTCGATTCCTTGAAACATGTATACATGTTTTATTTTATATAGTGTAAATATTTAACCATGGATATATTTTGATATAATATTTTATTTAATTCATTGTATTTATAAAACTATACCATAATCTAACTTTAAATTTCCTTTGATTCCAAAGTTACCAAAGGCATAAAGGTTTATGTTTTGATCTAACTTTTAGACAGTATTGTTTATCTTCTTGAAACTACATTAGGAGAATTATATGGTCATTAACAAAAAGATTTTTACTATTTGTTTATTTTTATGTTTTTATAGTATTATATCAATTTTACCTCTATTTGTAACTTAAGAACCACTTAAATAATATTTATTAGAAAACCCGACATTATTTTTACTTTTTGGTTGAGATTCTTTTTCCTCTGTATCGATATTATTTATTTTTCATAAAAAATGTTCTTTTATTTACAAAAATTATTTTTTAAAGTAAAATTATATTAACATTAACTTTAAATTTAAACGTTTAATGTAATTTTTTAATCATTTTCCATATTGGTCATTTTTTACTCTATTTTCAAAAATATGAAAATATTTTTTTATTGTTTACTGATTGATGAAAATTTCCCTCAGTCATAAACATAATTGATTTATAATTATTAATTTATATATTTCCATAAATTTTCAATGAGAATCATATGAAAATTATTTTTGGATTTTTTTTTCAATTTTTTGAAAGGTCACAAAAAAGAATAGGATATTGTTTTCTAAATGGCTTTAAAAAATGGGTTTTTTTTTTTTTTTTTTTTTATATTCAACTCAAAATTTGATTATTTAAGAATAATTTTTTTCAAGATTAATTTTTTTGAAATAAATTTAAAACAAATGTTTTAAAATTTTCATTTAAACCCTTTGAAATGTGTTTTGGACGTTTTTACTAAATTTATTTTTATGAAAAAATTATAAAAGATTTAAGAAAATTGTTTTTAATGTTTCACTTAAATTTTTATCTATAAATATAAAGTGTCGTTAATTTAATTAAAAACTATAATTTATGATTATTTCATGGTATTCTCTGATCTATTACAGATTTATGGTTTATACAATATTTTTTCTACAAGGAATTTTCTCAGTTCCATGCAGTTATATTCTCTATCACTCTCCAAAATTATTTTGACATTATCATTATTATTCATATTCATGTTTTTTAATATCATAGATATATGTATCATTGAAATACTTTATCTAACGTATGATATTGATAAGTATAAAATTAATTGAATAAATATTACTAAGAATGTTATTCCATTGAATGAAGAAAATTGATATTCTAAAGACTTGTTTCCATAGATATATTATTGATTAATAAAAAATATTTGATATGTATTGTATTGATCATTCAATATATGAGTAATGAATTTGAAATGTGTAAGTTATTGGTGGAGCCAAAAATTATTTATAACATCGATGTATATGTAGGTCTCAGGATACAATCAGTTTGAATTGCCTTATGTATTATTTGGGTATTTAGTGTATTGGCTAGCTAATTTTTGAAATAGGCTTAGGTGAGTCCTTGATAGTAAGATTAAAATATATGTCCTTATGTAATCCATCATTAATAAATTATTTATTTTATTACTTTTTATTACTTCATTGATATCTTATGGGGATAAATATCATTCTCTTGTTAATGATTAAGTGGAACATGTATGGTTTAATCACTATACCATATTATTTATGCCTTATGTATTGATGATATATTTCTTTATAAGATTTCCATTATTGAGAATCCAAGTTCACACTTTCTTATGTTTCCGTTCAACTATGTTATGAAGTAGAGTAATAAAAATAATATACCAGAAATGGTATCACATGTGGGGAAATTTGTGGGTGATGTTAAAGAATTATTATGGAATAAGAAAATATAGGTATGGTGGATTTTTTTTTCAGGTGAGAATGATAATGATTTTGTTATATAATATTTTTTCAGGAATCTATAAAGTTATAAAACTAAAAAAAACTTTGTTATTTAAGTAAATCAATAAATTATTTAATTTTTAAATTATGGAGGAACAGAATTGGGTCTCTTGAGTTAGTATCGAAGCTAGTATATTAAGGTAATGTTTTAGGATGAGATCCAGGTATAATGGTATGTGATATTATAGTGGGTATTAGAGTATGATTTAGATAAAATTTGATGTTAGTATGTTATTAGATGATTATAATTTAAAATTTTTGGATACAATCATGATTTAATAATTTTAAGGTTGATCATATGTTCAAAGTTAAAAATATTATTTTGAGGTTGCCTATAATTATATTCAATAGAGATTAATGATATTTTAGTAGATTTTAATTAGGTTTTAGTAGTTGATTGAGGTATATGTATCCCTTAGGTTTAACATGTAATTTAGTGCCAATTTATTTGAGAAGAATGATATTATATGTAACATCCTGGTTCCGGGTGCCACTCAACGGGTGCCCCGAACCCGGTTCTCCACGTGACCTCAAGCACATTTCCCCAAACGCCAGAGGCTTCCGACTAGCAGTGAGGGCCCAGGTCTAATAGTGGGGAAACTATGCCCTCATTTTTCAAAGTGTAGCACAACGGAGTACAAATGAAACATACAACAAAAGTGGAAGAAATAAACCATACACAACTAAAATAAAAAATTGCAGTAGATATAACCAACTGTATTTAAATAGTGATGCAACATGTCTCAAGTTATAAGAAAATAGCCAGAACATGTTATACATCAATAAAGTACAACAAAATGCAGGGTACATCAAAACAAAGAAAAACAGCTGGCAACGACATCGCGAGCCTAGGCTCGGTCCCATGCCCTCCTACTCCTCGGAAACAGTCACGTACTTGTATAATAACTCTTTCCCCTATCCACACCTGCAGAAATGTAATCTATTTGGGCTGAAAAGCATGACCCAAATAGGGTGTGAGAAATATATCTCAGTAGGCACCCATCAAAGGCTCGTGCCCAACTACATGCAAACATGCAAAAATAGTGTGCTTGTAGTAAAAATTCAATAAAGTAAGCAGTACTGAAAAGTAACTAACTTAACTAGTTATATTTCCATTTTAATATTCATTTAATCCATTTAATATAAGATAAAATCACAATTCATTTCTAATTAATCAGTCAGCGTCCTCAGATAAACAAAACCTTACCCTCAGGTAATCAAAATCCAACCCGCAGGTATAGCCCTCAGGCGTAACAAAAATTTCCCTCAGGCGTACGAAGTGTCTCCCTCAAGCACAGAAGGTTTCCCTCAGGTGGAATAAATACAGCCCTCAGGCTAAATAGTGCAGTGCCCACAGGCTAATCACAACATCGCCCTTAGGATAAACAGGTAACCGGGGCATTCCCAACATGTAAACAAGTAGTAAACAAGAAATTCCTCTCAAGGAAATTCTAAAATTACTACTTTAAAGTCATACCCTTCGGTATCCTGTCCAAACAACTAAATAGTGGAACACACCCCCGGGGTGGTTCCAGATCCAAGCAACGATCCCAACCAACATTTTAATATCACATTTAAATCACCTATTCAAATATAGGTATTTAAAATAGCTATGGTCTCTGCCAAACGACACCCTAACATGGGTTTGTGGCACAAAAATGCACAGAACACACGACAGTTGGAAAAACAAACACCAAGCCACCTACCTTTTTTGCCAACAAGTGCTATACACGAACGTCGACTCCAAAAACGCACAAGAACGGCGTAGATATGAGGTAAGACATCCATTCCACATCAAATAACTCCCGTTAGGAGAATAATTGGTAAGAAACATGCTAGGAGAAGAGAGGGCTTACCCGAACGATTCCAACGTGATCGACAGAAGCGGGATTGGATTCCAGACGTGCGCCCAACAGATCTCCGAAGGTTCGACCATCCTCTCCTGAGCTCTCTTCCCGTTCTAAGATTTCTCTATGAACAGGGGAAGCTACTGCCCATTTTAAGAGAAAAAAACAAAGTACACGGTGTGTACTTCCAAGTACATGGCGTGTACTTCCTTCATTTAACTGTTCCTCTAGCGGCAACACCACACTATTTATTCGTTGACATGGGTACACGACATGTACTCCCGAGCACACGGTGTGTACTATCTCCCAGCTGGCGGCTGCTCCACCACCTTACTGTTTTGGCCTGCCGACTGACTACACGACATGTAAAGGACCACTACACGGCATGTATTCGGTTCCTGCACCCTTCATCGCCGACATGGATACACACCCCGTGTACCCATTCCACATGGCCAAAAGTACACAACGTGTGGAAAAGTACACAGCGTGTAGTTCCAAAATTTAGGATTTTCCCCATTTTCCATATTTCCTAAAAAACACTTAAGGAAAAGAGAAAAGAATAAGCTCGTACCTCAAATATAAGAACCGGGTTCTTACAAACTTCCCCCCTTGTAGAAATTCATCCACGAATTGACCTTCCAAGGGTGCTGAAGATATAGCCATGAACAACTCCGTCCACTGAGTACGTACATCAGCTTCCCGCTCCTAGGTCTCATCCTGCACTCGGCCATGCTACCATAGCACCCGTACGAGAGGAACTGACCGGCCTCGAAGAACCTTCATGCTCCTGTCAACGATACGAATCAGATGCTTCTCAAAGGACGCATCTACCTCCAGCTTAACCTCCTCAGGCTGAAAGACATGAGATGGGTCTGAATGATAGCGACGCAACTGAGACACGTGGAAGACGTCGTACATGGCTTGGCACCGCTGCGGTAACCGCAACTGATAGGCAAACAACCCGACTCTCTCTAGAATATCGAATAACCCCACATACCTCGGTGAATTTTTTCCCTATCTCCTGATCCGCTTGTGTCCCAGCCTCGGCGAAACATGCTAGAAAATCTGATCCTCAACAATGAACTCCAAAGGTCGTCTGCGACGATCAGCATAAGACTTTTGACAAGACTGCGCGGTAGCCATCCGCTTCCGAATCAACTGGACCTGCTCATAAGTCTTCTGCACGAGACGTGGTCCCAGTAAAGTTGTCTCACCTACCTCTAACCAGCACAAAGGTGAACGACATGGCCTACCATATAAAACCTCATATGGTTCCATCTCAATAGTCGCTTGGAAGATATTGTTATAAGAAAACTCTACTAAGGGTATATGATTCTACCAAGAGCCCCCAAAGTCTAGGATGCATGAACACAACATGTCCTTTAGCACTTGTATCGTACGCTCTGACTGGACAATGGTCTGAGGGTGGTATTCTGTGCTCAGAAGCACCTGTGTACCCAGTGCCCTCTGAAAAATCTGCCAAAAACGAGACGTAAAGCGGGCATCCCTATCTGAAACGATAGAATGAGGGACCCCGTGAAGATGTACGATCTCTCAGATATAAAACCTTCCGAACTCGTTAACACCGAAGGTCTCCTTGATCGGCAAGAAGTGAGCTACCTTCGTGAGTCTGTCCACAACAACCCACACAGCATCATTGCCTTGAGGTGACCTCAGCAATACAGTCACGAAATCCATTGCGACATCATCCCATTTACACTCCGGAATGGGTAACTACTGTAACAGTCCAGCTGGTCTCTGATGCTCTACCTTCACCTGCTTACAGGTGGAATATCTCGTAATAAAACCAGCTACATTCCTCTTCATACCTGACCACCAGTACTGACGTCTCATGTCACGGTACATCTTGGTAACCCCGGCGTGAACTGCCCACGCTGAAGCATGAAACTCCCGCATCAGCTCCTCACATGCATCCTATGGAACACATACTCATCCATGGAAACACAGAACCTAATCATCTCCTATTTTCCACCCAAGAGAAGGGTCCCCACTTGCCACCGACTCCCGTAGAACCAGGCCTTCTGAATCAAATAGCTATCTCATCCTCACTCTTTCTAGGAGGGTAGAAGTCACAACTACAGATGAAATATAAGACTGCCCCTGACTGTCGTGCACCTCCAGATGCATCTTAAAGAATAAGGCCATGAGCTACCACTCACCACTGGCCTCCTACACTGCCTGTATCTGAGTCTTCCTGCTCAGTGCATCTGCTACTACATTACCCTTACCAGGTGTATAGGTAAGCTCAAAATCGAAGGACTGTAGGTACTCGACCCACCTCCTCTGCCTCAAATTCAGGTCACGCTGAGTAAAGATATACTTCAGGCTTTTGTGGTCGGTGAAAACCACAAAATGATCTCCCAATAGGCAATGTCTCTAAAAGCGTAACGCATGAACAACTGCAGCTAACTCGAGATCATGCGTCAGGTAATTCCTCTCATGTGGACTCAACTGCCGAGACCCGTATGCAACAACTCGGTCGCCCTACATCAAAACTGCTCCCATCCAAATACTTGATGCATCACAGTAAACTGTATAGCTCTTCCCCTGCTCTGGGAGTATCGGGATTTGTGCTGATGTCAACCTTCCTTTAAGGTCCTGAAAGGTCGACTCACAAGCTTCCGACCAAACAAACTTCACACCCTTCTTAGTCAGACCTGTCAACAGTGCTGTTAAGAGATAGAAGACTTGTATGAAGCGTCTGTAGTAACCAGCCAACCCCAAGAAACTTCGTATCTCAAACACATTCTTAGGATGCTCCCAGGAAACTACTGCTCTCACATTCTCTGGGTCCACTACAACTCTTGCCTCAGAGATAATGTGACCCAGGAAGTGAATCTGGTCCATCCAAAAGTGGCACTTTGGGAGCTTAGCATATAGCCGATGCTCTCTCAGTGTACTCAATACGATCTCAAGATGGGTTGCATGTTCGTGTCAAGTGAGAGAGTACAATAAGATGTCATCCACGAATACTACCACAAAATAATCAAGATACGGATGGAACACACGATTCATCAGAGCCATGAAAACTGATCGCGTGTTCGTGAGTCCGAACGGCATAACCAAGTACTCGTACAAACCATATCTACTCCAAAAAGCTGTAAGAGGTATATCCAATGGTCTCACGCGCAGCTGATGATATCCAGATCTCAAGTCAATCTTTGAGAACACTCATACTCCTCTAAGATGATCAAAAAGATAATCTATCATCGACAAAGGATATCGGTTCTTGACCGTCAACTGGTTCAACTTCCGTTAATCCACATAGAGTCTGAGGGTACCATCCACCTTATTCACAAAAAGGACCGGAGAACCCCAAGGAGAAGTACTGGGTCGGATGAAACCCTTCACCTGTAACTTCTCTAATTGCCTCTTGAGCTATTGCAGCTCAGGTGTGGCCATCCTATAAGGAGGAATGGACACAAGTGCTTCTCCTAGAACAAGATCAATAGATAAATCCACCTCTCGCACCGGAGGTAGACCCAAAAAGTCATCCAGGAAGACATCCCTGAAACGATCAACAACTGGAGGAAAATCTGTCTGACAAGTTCCCAGATCATCCAGATATAAACTCGCAATATGGGCTTTGAATCCACCTCACCCATGATGCTCTGGTCCAGATCGACTCGCCTGAACATCCCACTCACCCTTGTAAAGAAACTCTCCGCCCTCTGGTGACGTGAAAATCACCCTGTGAATATAGCAGTCCAGAAAGGCTTGAAAGGGAACCAACCAGTCCATCCCGAGAATGACTTCATAAGCTGTCATCTCTAAGACATAGAGGTCCCATAGAAAGTGACACCCTCCAACCACTAGGGGGAACTCCCTACACTGATGCACACCAGCCATTCTAGTCCCCAACGGAGTGTCTAGCGTCATGATATCAGAAGAATTAGAAACATAGAGCCCAAGGCTCTTCACAACGGGTACATATATGAAACTATGTGTATCAACCATATCAAAAAGTACTGAAGATAAGACAAAAGCTACTAGAATAGTACCTCTGACTGTAGAAGGTTCGGGATCCTGCTCCTGCTCGGTCTGTTGCACTGCATATGTCTGCCCAGTGCCGCGGCCCTGCGACACAGCCTGGCTACCCTGAGCTGTACCGCCCTGCTGCCTCTAAGATCCTGGTGTCTGGATACCACGAACACGACCACCATCTCCGCCTGCACTCCCTAACGTATTCCAGTTCCCTGGCTGGTAAGAATCCACTGGTCCTGCTCCTGCACGCGTAGTCTGCACAAAACCCCTCTCACTAGCAACTGGTGGAAACACCCTACAAAAACGCTGCAGATGACCCATCTTGCCACAAGCTCGGCACTCCACTGGATCACATGGACACTTCAGCCTCTTGTGTCCCTCTTTACCGCACTGGTAGCACCTTACCGGGCCACCTGAAGAAACTTCCTGGCTGGTACTGCCACCCCGAGAGAAGTCCATCTATCTCTTCCTCTTACTAGTAGAAATAGTACCAGTAACTGGTGCCAAACCTCCCTGGCCCACACCACTAGATTCCTGTAGGTTCCTCTCTATAATCAGCTCCTAGTTCACATAGCGTGTACTGAAGGCAACCTTAAAACATTCACCAGTGCTCGGATGTCATAACGAAGACCATCCTTAAACAATCTGGCTCTCAACGTCTCATCAACCACCAGCACGGGTGCAAAATGCCGAAGCTCAGTGAAACGAGCAGAGTAGTCCATCACTAACAAATCTCCCTACTGCAGATTCATAAACTCGCGGTCTCTATCTTCCCTCATCATCTCCGGGAAAAATAAGTCATAGAAGACTGCCTGAAAGTCTTCCCACGCCATGTCCCTGTGATGCTCTGACTGGGTGGTAACATCCCACCACCTCTTGGCGGAATCACGCAACATGTAAGTCGCGAGCTTGACCCTCCACCCTAGAGGCATCTCAAGATGCTCGAAAATAGTTTGCATCGATCCTAGCCAAGACTCCACATCCTGTGGTCCGCCATCCCCTGAAAGCATAGGTGGATGCTACTGCTGGAAGATACGAGTTAGCTCGGCCATAGATGTTGCTGCATGAGGTGCTCCCTGAAAGGTCTGAATGAACCACAAAACCCTTCAAGGAACTGCACCTCCGTGCTTGTGTCTAGTATAATAGCGGGCGCCGCATCTGGCTCTGGTGGAGGATCAACTAGTAGCCCATGACCCACTAACTCTGGAGTATAATCATTGCCGCTCTCCTGGAGAACAACGCGCGGTCGTCTAGGCGACATGACACTACAAGGTCAAAGGAACGCCTTAGATTCAAGATTTATCAAAGAATGAAAGTGAAGGAACCACAAGGGAACAAGAGGAAGAAGGAATTTCAAGATTTTCAAAACAAGACTACACGGTGTGTACAATGACTACACGGTGTGTACTTGAATTCCCTTCCCCTGCCCGAGTTCTTCTACATGGATAAGCCACATGGATCCTGTTGAACAAAACTACACAACGTGTATTATATATACATGGCGTGTATGGTGTTATTTTCCCACTGCCCGTGTCGTTTGTGACACGGCGACTACTCTGCTTGCAATTACACGGCGTGTTACACCCACACACGGCGTGTACACCACCCAGTTTACCGACCACACGGTTAAGTCCACACGGTCTATCTTCATAAAATACTACACGACGTGTCCTAGAGGTACACGGTGTGTTCACGGAGAGGTGACACCGACCCGTGTTGTTAGTTACATAGCCGAGTCCCCAGGTCACACTACACGGCGTGTTCATCATTGACACGACATGTTATGTACATGAGTTCACCGACCCGTGTTGTTAGTTACACGGCTAGACTCCGTGTCAACACTACACGGTGTGTTTTACCCAAGCCTTTCCCTACCCCATGTCGCCGCCCACACAGTTTGAGACACGGGAAGAGACTACACGGCCTGTACTTAGGGTACATGGCATGTACTCAAAAAGTTCATTTTTCTTCCCGAACAGAAGAACATACATGGCATGTATAAAGTACTACATGGTGTGTATACTGGGTTTCTAGATAGTATGCCTCATAAACTTCCCCGAAACCCAGAAAATACTAAAAACCAACACCTAAGTGTCAAATTCCGATCCGTGAGGGCCCATACTCCCCACGAATCTAAGTTTGACATCTTATCAGTGTTATAACAAATAAACAGTCAATGATCCACCAAATTCCGGTCAATGGGGGTCCATACTCCCCAAAAACCAAAGTTTGGAGTCCATTATATAAACAGGATCAAACAAAAATACCATATCACAAGTAGGTATTTATCAAGAAGCTATCACAACAGCATGCTTTATTATCACAACAACTATCAGGACAACATGCAATTTCTAATGCACCTACACGGCATGGAAACGATGCATGACATGTGATTTATATCATGTTCCTAAATGATGGATGAGATGGAATACCCTCATCTCATTGGGTTGCAACTAAACAGAACCCACAGATAAATTATAAACAGCACAATCTCAAGTGTGTCACCCAACGGTGAAAACAAATCAATAGTAAATTGCAAAATCAGTAAAATTGAAACACAAGGTAAATTGGATTTTCCCTGTACACGGGTTAGCTATGCCCGAGAACAAATTATTACCAACTACCGTTCGTCCTATCCATGACTACGGCTCCAAATATTAAGTCAAAGAAAAGAACCCCTCTTATACCACTTTGTAACGTCCCGGTTCCAGGTGCCACTCAACGGGTGCCCCGAACCCGGTTCGCCACGTGACCTCATGCGCATTTCCCCAAACGTCAGAGGCTGCTGACTAGCAGTGAGGGCCCAGGTCTGATAGTGGCGAAACTATGCCATCATTTGTCAAAATTTAGCGCAGCGGAGTAAAAATGAAACATACAATGACAGTGGAAGCAATAAACCATACACAACTAAAATAAACAACTGCAGTAGATATAACCAACTGTATTTAAATAGTGATGCAACATGTCTCAAGTTCTAAGAAAATAGCCAGAACATGTTATACATCAATACAGTACAGAAAAATACAGGGTACAACAAAATAAAGAAAAACAGCTGGCAGCGGCATCGCGAGGCTAGGCTCGGCCCCATGCCCTCATACTCCTCGGTAATAGTCAAGTACCTGTACATGGACTCTTTCCCCTATCCACACCTATAGAAACGTAATCTGTTTGGGCTGAAAAGAATGACCCAAACAGGGTGTGAGAAATATATCTCAGTAGGCACCCACCAAAGGCCCGTGCCCAACTGCGTGAAAACATGCAACAATAGTGTTCTTGTAGTAAAAATGCAATAAAGTAAGTAGTACTGAAAAGTAACTAACTTAACCAGTTATATTTCCATTTTAATATTCATTTAATCCATTTAATATAAGATAACACCATAGTGCATTTCTAAGTAATCAGTCAACATCCTCAGACAAACAGAACCTTACCCTCAAGTAATTAGAATCCAACCCGCAGGTATAACCCTCAGGCGTAACAGAAATTTCCCTCGGGCATACGAAGTGTCGCCCTCAGGCACAGAAGTCAAGCCCTCAGGCACGAAAGGTTGCCCTCAGGCAGAATAACTACATCCCTCGGGCTAAATAGTGCAGTGCCCATAGGCTAATCACAACATCGCCCTCAGGCTAAATAGGTAACCGGGGCATTCCAAACATGTAAACAAGCAGTAAACAAGCAATTCCTTTCAAGACAATTCTACAATTACTACTTTAAAGGCATACCCTCAGGTATCCTGGCCAAACGACTAAACAGCGGAACACACCCCCGGGGTGGTTCCAGATCCAAGAAATGATCCCAACCAGTATTTTAATATCACATTTAAATCACCTATTCAAATCTAGGTATTTAAAATAGCTATGTCCTCAGCTACACGACACCCCAACATGGGTTCGTGGCATGAAAACGCACAAAACACATGACATTTGGAAAAACAAACACCAAGCCACCTACCTTTTTTTTCCAACGAGCGCTATACATGAACGTTGACTCAAAAAACGCCCAAGAAAGGTGTAGATATGAGGTAAGAAAACTTCCATTCAACCAAAAATAACTCCCGTTAGGTGAATAATTGGCAAGAAACATTCTAGGAGAAGAGAGGGCTTACCCACGAAACTCCAATGTGATCGACATAAACGGGATCCGATTCCAGACGTGCGCCCAACAGATCTATGAAGGTTCGGCCATCCTCTCCCAAGCTCTCTTCCCATTCTCAGCTTTCCCTATGAACAGGGGAATCTACTGCCCATTTTAAGTGAAAAAAACAAAGTACACAGCGTGTACTTCAAAGTACATGACGTGTACTTCCTTAATTTAACTGTTCCTCTGGAGGAACCTCCACACTGTTCATTTGTCGACATGGGTACGCAACATGTACTCCCGAGTACACAGGGTGTACTATCGCTCAGCTGGCAGCTGCTCCACTGCCTTACTGTTTTGGCCTGCTGACTGACTACATGGTGTATAAAGGACCACTACACGACGTGTAGTAGGTTCCTGCACCCTTCGTCTCCGACATGGCTACACGCCTCATGTACCCATTCCACATGGACAAAAGTACACAACGTGTGGAAAAGTACACGGCGTGTAGTTCCAAAATTTAGGATTTTCCCCCATTTTCCATATTTCCTCAAAAAAACTTAAGGAAAAGAGAAAAGAAGAAGCCCATACCTCAAATATAAGAACCGAGTTCTTACATTATATTTTTAGAGATTTATGGTGAATGTTATAAATTAAATTTAGAGTTGATGCATTCTATGATGTTGAGGTAATTATGGTTAATTGAGATAATTGGTTATCCTATTTTTGTAAAATTACTAGATTAAGGTGAATGGGAAATTATTTCCAAGTATGAACTTTTATGTCAATGTTTTTTATATTATTTAAGGAATAAACATTGTGTTGAATCATGGAAGTATATATTATAATTGTTTTTTATAGTGGTTTTTATTATTTTTGGAAAGGATTAGTTTATTTTTGAGAATATATGATTAGGGTATATATATGTTTTTTGGATGTTACCTTTTGAGTAATTTACATTTATTCGGGATACATTTTAACTTGATTTTGGAAGAATATAAGATAAAATCATATTTATTTTTTTGTTTAAAATTTGGTGATGTATATTTTGTAGAATCATAGGTTTAATTATTTATGAAATGATTTAAGTTAAACTTTGAGTGTTATTTTTTAGTCTTTATAGATTTATTTATTATTTATTCATATGAAGGTTTATTAGTATTTCATTTGGGTATTATCTTTACATGTTCTAAATGTGTTTAGTTTTAGTAAATGGATAGAGGAAATATGAATAACTTTTCACCCATTGTATGGATATTATTATCCATTAAAAGTTAATTTTAGTGTTTTTTGAATGAGAAAATTATCATGGTTATTTATCATTTAGAATATGAGATGAAGAATAAGTAGAAAACCTCTTGAAACAAAACCATAGGATGAAATTGTTCTTATGTCATAGAAAGAAATAAAATTAGTATAATTTCTTATATTCTATATTGTCATAGTAATCGAATTGCTCAACTCAAGAAATATGAAGATAAATATATTATGTCTTATACAAAAAATACCACTCAACTATTAAGGCATTAAATGGGACAATAATTTAATAGTACAAGTATTATAATGATACATACAGGGTTTTAGAAATATTTAATTAATAAATACTAATTTTCTTAGCAGTGACTTAGAAATAAATTTTCATGATAAAATCTATGTCATATTTTATTACTATGTCATGATACAATCATTTTGGTGAGCACAAATTAAAATTGTGAGGTTTAAAATTATTTTAGGGGGATAATGTGACACCTTGAAATTTCAATATATAATTCTCATTTAAATAATAAAATTTTCGATAGCTTACATTACATGAAACACTAAACTAAAATGAGTCATGAAATATTAAAATAAAAAATTTGTAAATAGAAATTCATTAATAAACTATGATACTTATATTATATTATTTTATTCCGGATGATGAAATGTAATGATTAGAATATTGATAATTAATATGATATGATTAAAATAATTCAATGTTAAATGGGTATTTTTCAAAGTTTTTTTAAGTGCAGTGTATTTAATTAAATCTACCAATTTTATAATAAGTCAATTTATGAACTAATAAATTAACAATAAAATAATTATAAATTTATATGAATTAAAATTAAGAACACTTGAAGTTGTAAAATTTAATTTTCTAATAAAAGTTGTATTTCTATATATTTAATATTTTCATTCAAAATATAAATTCCCAAATTTTAAAATTTTAATTTTATGAAATAAAAATAATTTTTTAATTCATTATTACAAAACTATCTTATGGTAATTTTTTTTTATTTTTATGAAAATTTTGATTTGGAGGTGAATAATGAAAATTACAATTTCTACAAATAATGTCACTTTTTTGACATCATCATGATATAATAATGAATTAAAAGTTTATGAAAATTTATGATAGACCATATAAATTTTTTAGTATTAGAACAATTTTTTTTAAATAATATGTTGATTTTTGAAACCCATGTATGACATTTTAAATGCTAAGTGATTTTTTATTATAATGAAAGAAATAATTTTGATTCTCTTATTTAATTAATTTATAAAAAGTTTCATTATGTTTTATATTGGTTTTAAATTAAAATAAAACTACATTTTTATTCACATTCTAATCAATTTCATTAAAATAAATTATGTATATGATTTTGGTATCAATTAATTTTTTATGCTTAAAATTTATTTCATTATAAAAAATATTTTTTATTGTGTTTTTCATATATATATTAAAATTAATTTTTACCAAATATAAGAGTTGAATATTTTAAAATGAAATCTATATTTGGAATCAAAATATTAAAATTATATAATAATTCCCATTTCATTTTTAGTTGTAATGAATAGTTACATTTTTAAAAAGTTTTTCACCATGGTATGGTTTAAAAGGATTAACAAGGGGGTTAAACTAAGAGAAATGGATTAAAATAAAACTATTTTTTTTCTAAATTTGATTATTTAAGTGTATTTTGACCTTATATTATCCCATCTTCTAATCATTTTCCATTTGGTTACACTTTCCCATGAAATGAAATTATATTATTTTAAATTTATGGGTATTTACAAGGGTGACACTCCCTTAATTTTTAAAAGGGAACATCCTCTCCTCACATATAATTATACACAAACATATCTCTTTTATCAACCAATACATACCTAAATAACTTACCAAAACTCTTATCAATGAAATATAGGTTCTTAGACTTCTAAAAATATCCATTCTATAAACATTAAGGAGTTCTTTAAAGATGATTATTGAAGGAAGAGGTATGTGTTCTTTCCAATTTGATTCATCAATTATTTAAATATTTTGCGGAATTATTTATTTTTATGAAGTCTCACGTAAATTATGAGCTATTTTTGAGGGTTTTCAAAGCCTTTAAGGGGAATAACTGTTAGGGGAAACTGTATTATTTTCATAAAAAACTATGAAAATTATTAGAGAGGAGTAGTAGGTGGTTTACAGTTGGTTCATGGTTATGGATAACCATGATAAATTCCAAAGATAATCATGTCACCAAGAAAAAAGAAAAAATTGTTGGCTTATGGTTTACCAAACCTTTTCGCCAGACCATGTGGGTACCTAGAATAGGTAGTGAGCCTGGAATGTTGGTGAATTGTTTGATAAACAGTGTGACTATACCATGTTTATAGAATGAAATAATCCAAAAATTATCATTTTAAACCAAAAATCCCTAAAACTCTTCATTATTTATCCTAAACCTATTGATATCAAACATAGGGACTCAAGTGGATGTTCTTGGGGGGGGGGGGGTTCCTTAACTTTACTGAAGATTGTTTTTTGATCTAGAGAAATTGGTCCTAGATATTTCAAGGTAAGAGTTCACTATCTTCCATTATTTTTGTTCTTGCTATATATTCTTTACTCTACTAGGTAATTAAACTTGATATGAACTTTCATGGATGGTTATGGAAATTCCAACTTGATCTAATGATATTCCTTTTTGATCATAGAAATGGAAGGTATAAATACAATTTTTTCATGATCATTATAAAATTCATCTAGATTTGTTTGTTAAATTGGATCTCATTGGGTAAGTATAAACTGATCCCATCCCTTGAAATATTATTCCTTTTGTATCTTCACTCTCTAATACCCATATGTTGATTTGGATTTGGTTATAGGGATCATTGGTGTGTGTGCTTGATTTGGGTGGTAAACCTTTATATTTTTATTCCAAATGATTAATGTATGAAGTTAGTTATTATTTTATGAAAGTTTTATACACTGTATGATATGATTTGTTAGTATGTGTGTGGGTGTATCCTATTGGGATTTTCTTGATATTAAATCTTTGGGAATGGGTGTGTGTGTTCAGTATACTTCTCTAAATTTGACATGACTATGCATGTGTATAGATCAGGACATTTATTTCTATGACTGGAATTTGAAAATATGTGTATAGTTGTGGACATATACTATCTGGTATCAATGTGATAAGTGTAACCATCATGGATTGTTCAATACCTTAAAGGGTCAACATGTACAATGTGATGCGTGATCATTATAGTGGGGCCTTGAATAAAATATTGTCGGGAATGATGGCCTTGTGGCCTGACCTGAAATTAGTGGTGGGCCAAGATAGCCTTGTGGCTAAAACCTTGGTGGTTTGTGGAGTATGATGATCTTCTGGTCTAAACTTTTTAATTGTTTCCTTTTAGAAAATTCTGAGACTTACATTGGCCCTATGTCGTATTCTGAGATTCATGAAATTAGACATAACTTCTCTTTCAGTATGAATCCAAAGTAGGTAGTTCCATGGTTCATGGAGACCCAGTTAGTGCACGATGACCTAACAAGTAATTGTTTACTTATTAATGTACCATTATTTATTTTCATAAAATTTTATATAAATGATACACATATATTAATAATGAATTTGTGGTGTCCTCAAGGGGTTATACTCACAACCTTCATGGGAATATTGTTGAACATGTAGAATTTATGGTCAGGGATCCAGTAAAGGGTAATAGAGCTATGTTGGTTGGATGAGCTAGAGTAGCATGGAATATAGATAAGTTGTAGTGTACTATGGGTGGATATTTGTGTAATTTCGTATTAATATTCCATCTTTTTTATTACTTTTCTTACTATTGGGTGGTTGTTTGGGTGTCTTGTATGACATGTTTTGAAAACATGGGTTATTGTTATTGTTATATGACATTTTGTTTCATTTTTAGTTCTATTTTTACTCTATTTATTATTTATACAATCATTTACTCTAATTTTTATCTTTTATCAAGGGTAAAGACTCCCCATGTTTCATTTTAGGACCTCACCACTAGTTAATATCCTCTTATATACGAGGAGGTGTGCACGAGGTCATGTGACTCTCTAGATGATACTTGATGATTTGTGTCAGGGTTTTACACTCCAAATATTATATAACCACTGTAATATAATGAAATAAATGTATTTAATATATTTATTTTTTATTTAAATGGTACAACCATTTTATATATTCTTTACATATTATTGAAAATGAAAACTTTACCCACGCGCATGTGCATACTACCACCTCCGCAATGCAATATATTTAATTTTTCATCATTGAATGTTGTGGATGGTTATATATATGGATTTAATGAATATAAATAATATTTATGACAAAATTATGTTTTTATAAAGTTAAAATACTATTGAATTTCCTTTGCTCCACCTGTTGAAAAATGGAAATGGCGCTTGTGTGTACGTGTGAAATTTCACCTCCATGGAACAATGTAATTAATTTTTCATCATTGCCACACATGGATAGTTATATACATAAAATTAATTAATAAATAATATATTTATGACATAATTAATATTTTTAATGGTAAATTATTATTTACCTTCTTTTATTCTATCCATTGAAAAATGAAAACATCACCCATGTATATGTGCAGACTATCTCCCTCACGAATGATGAATTTAATTTTTCATAATAGACATACATGTATAGCTATAAAAGTTTATTTAATATATAAATATAATATATATGATATTATTTACATTATTTATGAGAAAAAACCATGAATAAGGTGAAAGGACTAGAACTTCCAAATCAAATAATGCATGAGAAACAAAACGGTTAACACCTAAATATTTGATTTTAAGAAATAATTCTGAGTAAACGATTAAAAAGAAGTTATGGATAAATGATAATATATATATATAAATATGAATATTATATATATATATATTAATAATAAATATAAATTTATTATACAATAGTTTAGAATGCATCCGACCAAGCACAAATCCTAGGTAAGGTTTTATCATCTCAAACATTCTTCTTTGAGACAAGTTTTGAATTACACAACCATTTAAATTATATGATGTATATTATGAATATTTTAAATTTTATATCATGATCCAAAATTTAATCAGGTAAATTAAAATCCTATTTTAATTTATCTCTTTCAAGGGGTTTATATTCAAGTGTTATAAAATCCATAAGGGTTCTTAGTTCAATTTGGATTCCGTGAGACATTTTTCATACTGCACACTATGTTTCCTTTTATATGGTTTAATTATAGAACCATAAATATATTTTGACATAATATTTTATGTAATTCATATTTTTTATGGAACCATATCATGCTATTACTTTTTATTTCCTTTGATTCAAAAGTTACCAAAGTCATATGGCTTTATGTTTCAATCTAGATGTTAATCAGGATTGTTTATGTGTGAGTCTAATTCAGGATAATTATAATATATTTTTATATTAAACCCCTATATTTTATTTTACTAAATAAATTTTTATGATTTGAAATTATTTTATCCATTTTCTACTGATTAGTAATCCAAACCATTGAAATAATTTTTATAAGAAAATCTAACCATATTTATCCAGTTTTGTATGTAATCATTTTCCTACATATCCATATTATTTATTTATATTAGCTAAAGATATTTTATATATTTCATTAATTTATTAATTTATTAAGGTAAAAAATTATTAAATTTTACTTTATATTCAATTTTTTTAATGGAACAATTTAATTTTTTCTATACGGGTCATTTTTTACTCTAATTAGAAAAGAGTCCGAAGAATTTTTTAGAACGTTTAGCAGTTGATCCAAATTTAATGATGTCATAAAAATTATATTTTTTCAATATTCCATTAATATTTTCATTCTTTTTTCAAGGAAATTTATCTTCCCATTAATCATGATATTTTTCATTTTTGACTAATTACCAAGAAGAACGTGATATTATTTTCTCAAAATCATTGAAAAATGCGTTTTATTTTATTTATGTATATTTTATATATTCCAATATAAATTTATTATTTAAGAATATTTTATTTTCATTATTCTATTTTTTAAAATTATATTAGATTTTTGTTTTCAAAAAATTTACATAACCAATTTTTAAAAGAGTTTTGGCCTTGGTTTATAATTATTCTTTAATACAATGTTTTATATGTTTTAAGAAAATACTTTTTAATAATTAACTTCCATTTATCTGAGTAATTATAAAAATACATGAATTTTCATCAAAAATTTCATTTTTATGAATTTATGGTCTTATTTTACCCAATATTTATTTATAATGAACACCTCATTTTGTTCATGAGGAATATCCTCATTTTCTAGAAGTTATATTCCCTATCACTCTCCATCATTATTTTGACATTCTATTTTCCCTTCATTTCCATGTTCTTTAGTATCATGGATATTTGTATTATGTCAATATTTTTTTAAGCATATAACATTTCTAAATATGGTATTACTTTAATGAATCTTGATGATAAAGTTATTCCATTGACAAGGTCAAATGGATATTCTATATACTTGTTTCAATATAGATATTATTTATTAATAATGCATATTTATTATGTATAGTATTGATCATTAAATATAAAAGGAATAAATTTGAAATGTGTATGTGATAGGTAGGACATGAAATTATATACCCCCTTGATGCATAATTATGTCTCACGAGATAATGAGTTTGGAATTTCCTAATTATTATTTTTATATTTAGTGTATTTCCTACCCAATTATTTAAAGTGTCTTGGGAGAGGCTGTAATGACCCGAAAGTTCATTAATTGAAATCCCTCTTGATCTAATTAAATGTATCTTTATGTAAAATGTTTATATAAAATGTCAACTTCTTTGGTTTTATGTATTTGGATTTTAAAATACTCTTAATAATTGTGACCATTTCTAATATAGAGATTGAATAGTGATCACATGATTAGTATAAATATAAGAATTTAACAAATCCAATTTACACAGAAAAAAGAAGCGATGGCCTCTTTAAGTAGATGTGCCCCATACGAAGTCCATTTTTCACAGCATGGAACGTAGGTTGCATCTTTGAGATTCGATCTTGACCAAGCCCAATCCGAGCTTGAATATGTTAAGCTCGAGCGAGACCACCTACAAGAGAAGTGGAATTTGATAGAGATTACCACTCGAGCAATGTTATCCGAGCCACCCCAGAAGCCTATCACCACGGCACACATTACTATTAGGTCTTATGTGGGTGTTATAAGGGGTTATGTAATAAGAATTTATAACTATGGTTATGTACATTATTTTTATATATAACAATGAATATAATTTCATTTTATTATTGTTACCTTGTAAATAGTTTTTTAAAGCACAAATAGTATTTTTAATTAATGTTCAACTAAGAAATATATTTTGATGAGTTAATGGATTTTTAAATAAAATAATATGTTAATAAAATATTATTATTGTTATTAAACTAATTTTTTTAAATATAAATGATCTTATAATTTTATGATTGCAATTGTAATTTTTATTAAGGTTTGAAAGCCATTTTTGTCAAAACCCATGAATTTTCGATAAATGTCGTTTTTTATTTTAAAAATGAAAATTAAAATATTTAGAAAATTATTTAGAGAAAATGAATATTTATTTCTGGAATCAGGATGTCGAAATTATCCAATGGTTAATTTTTCATAATTTTCTGAGACCGTCAATTTTTTGGGTAAAAATTAAATACCGTTTAAATATATAATGTGTTCTATAACATCATAATGACCCAATAGTGATTTAATAAAATAATATAAACTTTATTTTCGGCTAATATATGTTTTAACATTGAAATAATGTGATTTTAGGTTTGTTTGACTTATTCTAAAAAGCTTTAGTAAACCCTTCATGACTTATTAAACATTTTATCTTTTTAAATTGTTTTCCTTGGGAGTGTGACTCACCTACACATAAGCAACCCCATTATTTTAAGAAGTTAGTAATATGGACATATAAAATATTTATTTACACTTTCATTTTCCAAAAAACCATTGTCAAAAACCATGGGCTGGTTTTTGGTTTGGATTAGTTTAATGTGAGGTGTTCCCAAACCTAAATAATAAAGAATTCCCTCACCTTTCCTATATAAACCCACCCAAGCTCCCAATTCCTCCTCACTAAAAGCCTTTGGAGTTTTTCCAACCTCTTACCTCCTATCTCTATAATCCTACCAATGTGACCCAAGATCCCTAGAAGCCTCTCTCAAGCCTCTCTCAAGCCTTTGGAAGCACACTTCCAAGTAAGGGTTTTTCTTCCTTTCTCATTTTTGTCCAATTTTTTTAATGTTGTTATTCCATTTTAATTTCAATTATAAATGTTGGGGTATGGTTTCCTACCTCCCCATTCTGCCATATATATTTTTGAATGATGTGAGACCCCTTTCTCTCTCATTAAATTCCTCCCATGTACACCCGTTACTATTCTGAAATTCTGAAAGGAACTTCTCTCTCCTCATTTACATTCAAGCAATTCTTATGTATCATGAATCCAAATTCCATTAAAATTTTTGGGACATGTATCTATATGACCCCTTACTGTACATTTCATGAACATATGATGATACACCCCTTTCTCTCCCATCAATCATTTTTATTAATTCTTAAGTCACGCCGTTACGCTGCCGAAATTGCACCGATTTTCCAAGCCAATGTCATTGTGTAGTGAATACCATGTCAATTTCTATATCAAGGGTATTCAACATTATGCACATTTACTTATTGATTATATAGTTTCATGTATGAATTCTACATTCTTTTATCATGGAATCAATAATTATGTATTATGAATCCATGTTATATGATTCATGTGGCACACTTATGCATGAAATAAAATGTTTAAGAAGGGTGCGCCATGATAGCTCTTCTATGAATTGGGTAAAGTATAGTATCATGATAAGTCATGTGTAATGGGTGTTTAATCATTCTAATTTAAGTGAAAATAGGGTTTACTCGTGCTTAATGTGCAATGATGATTTACTCATGCTTCATGTGCAATGAGCCATGGCTCATTCTAATTCCATGTTAAGTGTTGTTGCCACATTTCCATGTTATGATTATCATGCGTTATCATGACTTTATGTTTATAATTCTCTTGTGATCTATTTATATGCCTATTGTATAACATGTATTGTATTCCTCATGTTATTCCATGATTATTCCATTACTGGGCTTTATAGCTCACCCTTTTCTTATGCATGTCCTCAGGTTATTCAATGCAATGCTAAGTACAAGTGAATGTAGTGGTCATGTAAAGGAAGTTTTCAATAAAGATGTTGTATTTATTGTTTTAAGTTGTCATGTAATGATTCTAAGACCCAAATACACTAGAACTATCGATAATCTATGTTGTATCAAGTGAAGTTTATGTAATAAATTATGTTTAATTGTGTAATAAAATATCAGGGTTGTCATAGTTGATATCAGAGGATAGGTGTAGTTATTTTTGGGATTAGGATTATAAAACCCTAGTAAAGCCTTAACGACAAGACTAAGTATAATAAAAACATCCCTATGTTTTTGTGAGTATTGAGTAAGTGTTTTATCAAGAAGATACATCCATATTTGGATACGAGTAGGTAGAGGCGGCTCTGGCACAGATGTATCCTAGGGGTAAAACCTGAAAACACCACTTTGTGCTAAAATCGAATGGGAACTGATGCACAAAAAAGATCCTTGCTGCACTCTTGGTTACGACACTCCTAGGGGATATGCTTTGGTAAATTCCCAAGCTTAGTATGAAACATTATTAAGGGACTAAAAAAATTCCCTATGAATATATGTTAGAAAATAGATCATGGATAACATATACTGAAGTTAATAGATTCATATGTTAAGGAAATAAAAGTTATTTATAAGTCATCTGTTTTATCCTTGTATTACCCTTTATGTGTTACCCCTAAATTTCCTTTTATTCCAACCAATGTCCAGTAATAGGAGGAATCGGGCTAACAAATGATGTGAAGATCAATGTGATGACTGTACTAATGAGACGCCCAATCTAATGGGAGCGAGAATCATGAACTTTGTCATGATTAACTCTCAGCTAACTCAAGTTTTGAATAAAATCATAGGTCAATAGGAATGTTCAACCCCCCCAAAGAAATAACAAGTTGTTATCGAGAGATTCATGAGAAAAAGGCCTCTTAATTTTAATGGATCATCTGATCACTCAATTGTTGAACAATGGATCAAATCCATTGAAAAGATCTTCTCCATCCTTCAATGTACTGAACAAGAGAAGTTTCTCCTGGATGGTTATCATATGAGGTTGAATATGATCAATGGTGGACTTTTATCTAAAATACAAAGCCTGAGAAGGATATTGAGGTGTTGGAATGGAAGATTTTTCGAAAGATGTTTTTTGATAAATATTTTCCGCGCACCCCCCAAGTTAAGATGAAAAGGGACTTCCTTGCCCTCAAGAAAAAAGAAAACGAATCTGTAGGAGTGTATGAGGGAAAATTCACAAGGCTTGCACGAAAAGCTTCTGGGTTTGTCGTTACCCCCGAATACAAGGTTGACTTCTTCTTTGGTGGGCTGAAACCTAGCCCGAGGAAAGCGCTGGCGATCCGTGACTTCGATAGCTGTGAGGAAATTGTCTGATGTGCCCTCAAGGTCAAAATGGAGATCAAAGAATCTTAGGGGTATCATGAGGATAAGAAGCATAAGGTGGACTTCAATGCTGGCGGTCCGATGGATAAATCCAATGGTGCTAAGAAGATCCAGCACCCCACTTGCCAAAGGTGCAGAAAAAAGCACCCGAGAAATTTTCTTGAAGGGGAAGAGGAAATGATTTAGGTGTGGACGGGAAGGGCACATGGATATTACCTATCGACAAGAAAGACCCGAAACTACGACAAAGGAGAGGAACACTCTATTTGAACCTCAACATGTAGTTTATTGATACAAATGCAAAGAACCATGGAATCTTACAAATCAATTCCCTAAGCCAAGGGTTTTCAGAGGCAACCAAAAACCTCTAAGGTAGCAAGGGAGAGATTTTTCCATCACTACTACTGAAGGGAACCCATACAACAAAGTGGCGACATTTATTCTAGTTATTCATTCAAGAATAGTGAACATACCTTTTGATTTAGGTTATACACATTCTTTTATATCTCGAATGTTTAGCAGAACAATCCTAGAACCACAACAAATCATGGAGGTGAAGATGTTGGTGAGTACAAAAAATGGGGCAATCATTGCATCCCATGAATATAACTCCTACCCTATCATAATCTGTGGATTGAACTTCCTGGTGAACCTCCTCATACTCCCTTAGGTGGAATTTGACACAATTATTCGAATGGATTGGCTTTCCTTATGTAAATCCAACATAAATTTCCGTGAGATGGAAATCACTCTCCATGTAGAGAATCGACCCCTGATTATTTACCAGTGCAAGGAGGAAGATGAATCTTATTTATTTTCATTATCTCAATCATGGATATTACTGCCTTATGAGCATGCGTATCTGGTTCAGATGATTGAGTCTAAGGAGGCAACCATCCTAGAAGACATGCCTATTGCGAGGGAATTCACTGAAGTGTTTCCTGAGGAATTTCCCGGTCTTCCTTCTAGAAGAGATGTTGAATTCTGAATTGATCTTATACCTGGGGCATTTCCAATATCCAAGACTCCGTATAAAATGGCTGTTGTGGAGCTTGAGGAGCTGAAGAAACAAATACAGGAGAATATGGATAATGGCTTTATACGCCCAAGTGCTTCACCATGGGGTGCACCAGTCCTCTTCGTCAAGAAGAAGGATGAGTCAATGCATATTTTCATCAATTATCACGAGATTAACAAAATCACGATAAAGAAAAAGTATCATGTCCCACGAATTGATGAATTTTTCGATCAGATGAATGGCGCACAATACATCTCCTAGGTGGATTTGTGGTCGGGATATTATCAAGTAAGGGTGAAGAAGGAAGATATCCCCAAGAATGCTTTTCATACAAGATAAAGGCACTATGAATTCATAGTAATGCCTTTCAGACTCACTAATTCTCCAACAATATTCATGGACTTGACAAATAGAGTCTTTAGATATTACCTTAAAAAATTTGTGGTAGTCTTTATAGATGATATTTTGATATACTCCAAAACCAAGGAGGACCATGAGGAGCATCTAAAAACTATTCTAGAGACCATTAGGAAGGATAAGCTCTATGAAAAGTACAAAAAGTGTGAGTTCTGGTTGAAGGAGGTCTCATTCTTGGGGAATATCAACACAAGTAATAGTATATCTATGGATCCCTCCAAAACAGATGCAATTGAGGGATGGCCGGAGCCAACATCGGTAACAAATATCCGTAGCTTCTTGGGGTTTGCTGGATATTATAGATGATTTGTGAGAAATTTCTCACAATTGTCCAACCCTCTTACAAATCTAACTCGGAAGGGAGTAAAGTTTGATTATAGTGATGAATGTGAAGAGAGATTCAAGGAGTTAAAAAGTAGGCTAATCACTATGCCCGTCCTCACTTTACCCACAATTGGAGAACATTTTCTGGTATTCGGTGATGCTTCAAAGAAGGGCCCGAGGTGTGTGTTGATGCAAAATGACAAAGTCATTGCCTATGATTCATGGTAACTAAAATTTCATGAGCAGAATTATCCAACACATGATTTGGATTTGGCTGTGGTGATCTTCACTTTAAAAATTTGGCGGCATTATCTCATTGGGGAGAAGTGTGAAATATATACGGACCGAAAAAACCTCAAGTATATATTCACATAGAAATATTTGAACATGCACCAACAAATATGGTTAGAGATGATCAAAGAGTATGATTGCTCAATCCATTACCACCCTGGGAAAGCGAACAAGGTGGAAGATGCTCTAGGTAAAAAGGAACCAACAATTCTATCATTGATGAGAATTGAGAAGGATCAAATATTATTATACTTGATGACGATGGTCATGAGAATCAGAAAGAAGGGAACATCATCAATCATTTCACAAATTATTTCTCAATAGTATCTTTTGGAAAGGTTAAAGGATGCTCAAAAGGATGATGTGGGAATTCAGAAAAAATTGGAATCTATCAGAAAAGAGAAATCCTCAGAGTTTAATATTAATGAAGAATGAATTGTGAGATTTGGGAAAATAATATATATTCCATCATGTCCGGAGCTGAAGAAGGAACTTTTGGATGAGGCACATAGTTCAAATTTCTCTATTCACCCAGGATACACAAATATGTATCGAGATCTCGGAGAACATTTTTGGTGGGATAATATGAAGAAGAAGATCACTGAATATACATGAAAGTGCTTGGTGTGGTAGTAAGTGAAGGAAGAGATGCATAAGTCTAAGGGGATGATGTAACCATTACCCATACCAGAACGGAAATGGGAGAACATCACCATGGACTTTTCAACTGGACTTTCGAAGACATCCAAAGGAAACAATGCAATCTGGGTTGTTTTGGATCATCTTACAAAGTCTACACACTTCATTTCTATTCAGGAGGATTTTTCATTGGATCAACTAGCACTGATATATATCAGGGAGTGGTAAGGCTACATGGAGTACCATTGTCTATTGTGTCCGATCGAGATCCAAGATTCACCTCTATGTTTTGGAAGAGTCTTCAGCATGCTCTGAATACTGAACTAAACTCCAGGATGACCTATCATCCTCAAACTGATGGCCAATCTGAGAGGACTATCCAAACACATGAGGACATGTTGAGGGCATTCTCAAGGAACTTTAAAGGAGGATGGGATAAACATATTCCTTCGGTTGAGATATCTTATAATAAGATTTTCCACTCAAGCATCCAAATGGAACCATATGAAGCCCTTTATGGGAAAAGGTGCAGAACACTAGCGTGTTGGGATGAGGTTGGTGAGCGTAAGCTGCTTGGACAAGAAATGGTCGAAGAAATGGTTGATAAGGTGAAAACCATTCAGCAGTATATCAAGGCAGCCCAGAGTCGACAGAAGAGTTATGATGATAATCATTGACAAGACCTTGAGTTTAAAGTTTGAGACATGGTATTTCTATACATATCTTCGTGTAATAAGGTCATGAGGTTTGGAAATAAAGTGAAGTTAAGTCCAAGGTACATCGTCCCCTTCGAGATTCTTGATCGTGTCAGGGTTGTTTCCCATCGACTATAACTTTCACCTACCATGGCCAAAGTACATGATGTCTTTCATGTATCCCTCTTAAGGAAGTATATATTGGACCATTCACATGTACTCTTTTCAGAGGTGGTATAGATATAAGAGGATCTTTCTTATGAGGAGAAACTAGTAAAGTTTTTAGATCACAGAGAAAAAGTTCTATGAAATAAGACAATGCCCTTCATCATGGTATTGTGGAAAAACCACAAGTTTGAATAAGCGATGTGGGAATCAGAGGAAATGATGAAGAATAGTTACTTACATCTATTTTAGTGTGGGAAAGATAATTTCTAGGGCGATATTTCTTAAGGGGGTAAGATTGTAATGACCCGAACTTTCATTAATGGAAATACCTCTTGATCAAATTAAATGTATCTTTATGTAAAATGCTTATATAAAATGTCAACTTCTTTGGTTTTATGTTTTTGTATTTTAAAATACTATTAAGAATTGTGACTGTTTCTAATATAGACATTGAATAGTGATCACATGATTAGCATAAATATAGGGCTTTAAAAAATCTAATTTACTCAGACAAAGGAAGCGATGACCTCCTCCAGTATACATGCCCCATACCAAGCCCATTTGTCAGAGCTTGGAAAGGAGGTTGCGTCTTTGGGCTTCTCTCTTGACCAATCCCAAGCTAAGATTGAATATGTTAAGCTCGAGCGAGACTTCCTACGAGAGAAGTGTAAGTTGATAGAGATTACCACCCGAGAAATGTTATCTAAGCCACCCCAATAGTCTGTCACCATCACACACCTTACTCTTCGGTCTTATACGGGTGTTATAAGGGGTTATATAACAAGACCTTATCACTATGGTTATGTACATTATTTTTTATATAATAATGAATATACTTTCATTTTATTATTGTTACCTTGTAAATAGTTTTTTTAAAGAACAAATATTATTTTTAGTTAATGTTCAAATAAGAAATCTGTTTTGATGAATTAATGGATTTTTAAATTAAATAATATTTTAATAATATTTTTTTTATTAAACTAATTTTTATTAAATATAAATGATGTTATAATTTTATGAATGCCATCTTAATTTTTATTAATGTTTGAAATCCATTTTTGTCAAAACCCATGAATTTTCGTTAAATGACGGTTTTTATTTTAAAAGTGAAAATTAACATATTTAGAAATTTATTTAGATAAAATTAATATTATTTCAAGAATAAAGATGTTGAAATTATCTAATGGTGAATTTTTCATAATTTTCTGAGATAGTCAAATTTTTGGGTAAAAATTAAATACCATTTAAATATATAATGTGTTTTATAGCATCATAATGACCCAATAGGGATGTAATAAAATACAATA
This sequence comes from Viscum album, assembly GCA_963277665.1. Lineage (NCBI taxonomy): Eukaryota > Viridiplantae > Streptophyta > Magnoliopsida > Santalales > Viscaceae > Viscum > Viscum album. The sequence continues at coordinate 706,852,715 of OY728147.1, read as the reverse complement.
AACTTTATGTTTTACCAATATATATTTTACCATTAAAATAATGTTATTTTGGGTTTTTTTGATTTATTTTAAAAATCTTTAGTGGACCCTTCATGACTTATTAAACATTTAGTCTTTTTAAATTGTTTTCCTTGGGAGTGTGACTCTCCTCCACATAAACAAACCCATTATTTTTAGAAGTTATGAATTTGGACTTATAAAATATTGTTTTCCACTTATATTTTACAAAAACCTTGGGAATAAACCATGGTCTAGTTTTTGGTTTGGATTAGTTTAATGTGAGGTGTCTCAAACATAAATAATAAAGAATTCCCTCACCTTTCCTATATAAACCCACCCAAGATCCCGCTTCCTCCTTACTCAAAGTCTTTGGAGTTCGTCCAAACTCTTCCCTACTCTCTCTATAATCCTCCCAAGGTTCCCCAATATTCAAATAATCTTCTCTCAAGCCTTTTCAAGCACACTTCCTAGTAAGGGTTTTTCTTCCTTTCTCATTTTTGTCCAATTTTCTTAATGTTGTTATGCCCTTTTAATTTCAATTATAAATGTTTAGGTATGGTTTATCACCTCCCCAACAGTTCCATATTTATGTTTTAATGATGTGAGACCCCATTCTCTCTCATTAAATGCCTCCCATGTACACCCGTTACTATGCTGAAATTCCTAAAGGAATTTCTCTCTCTCCTCATTTACATTCAAGAAATTATTTTGTATCATGAATCTAAATTCCATTATATTTGTTGGGACATGTATATATATGACCCATTTACTATAAATTTCATGTAAATATGATGAGACACCCATTTATCTCTCATCAACCATTTTTATGAATTCGTACGTCACACCGTTACGCTGCCGAAAGTGCACCGATTTTCCAAGACAATTTCATTGTGTAGTGAATACCATGCCCATTTCTATATCAAGGGTATTCAAATTTATGCACATTTATTTATTGATTATAAAGTTTCATGTAAAAATTCCACATTCCTTTATCATGGAATCAATGATGATGTTTTATGAATCCATGTTATATAATCCATGTCCCACACTTATACATGAAATAAAATGTTTAAGAAGGGTGCGCCCTGATAGCGCTCCAATGCATTGGGTAAATTATAGAATCATGATACTTCAAGTGAAATGGGTGTTTACTCATTATAATTCAAGTGCAAATAGGGTTTACTCGTGCTACATGTGCAATGAGCCTTGGATAATGCTAATTCCATGCTAAGTGTTATTGCCACATTTACATGTTATGATTATAATGCTTTATCAGTCCTTTATGTTTATGCTTCTCTTATGATCTATTGATATTCCTATTGTCTAACATATATTGTATTCCTCATGTTATTCCATGATTATTCCATTACTAGGCTTTATAGATTACCCTTTTCTTATGCATGTCCTCAGGTTATCCCATGCAATGCTAAGTACGAGGGAATGTAGTGGTCATGTAAAGGAAGTTTTCAATAAAGATGTTGTATTTCATGTTTTAAGTTGTTATGTAATGATCCTAATCCCCAAATACACTAAAAATTTCGATCTTTTATGTTTTATCAAGTGATTTTTATGTAATAAATTATGTTTAATTGTGTAATAAAAGATCAGGGTTGTCATAGAGGCCTTGATGATTATATTTAAATGTTTGGAATTATGTATTATATAATTAAAAAATAAATTATAATTTTCTATGTGATTACTCAATTGATATCTTCCATGTATACATATCATTATCAAGTTACTGATTAAATTTCACATGTATTAATTATTAACTCTACTATATTGTTTTTGTCAAATGTATTTATGATATCCTCTGTTGTACAATTTTCATTAATGAAAAAAAAATCTCTCCCTTTCTTATGATTATATTTCCCTAGGTTATTAACAATATTAATACATATTATATATACAGAAGGGTATCATGTGTATGGAATTTTATGGGATATATTGAAGACTTATTATGAAATAAGTAAATCTTTTTATAGTGGTAAAAATTTCCATTGGGTGAGAAAGATATTGGTTATTTTAATTAATTTTGTTTTCTAATAATCTAATTATTTACACCTAAATTGGTTTTGGATATGTAAGTGAACAATTCATTTATTTAATTTTTTAATTATAGATGGTAAAAATTGGGTCACTTTAGTAAGTATCAAATACAATATCAAGAGAGTATGTATTTAGCACTGGAACATGGTGTATGGGTCTGGGGAATTACATAGATATTTAAAATAACCCATAAGAAAGCTCAAGTAACTTTCTTTATCATTTTTAAAATATATTATGTTAAATCGTTCTTCTAAAAATGCAGAAACAAATATACTTCTAGTTCTAAAAAATCAAACATCACATCCACTGTAGAAACGCACTTCAACTTACTATATGAAAAAAATGAGTAAATTATTAAATGAGTCAAATTAATTATATGATTTCATAGATTTATATTATCTAAATATAATATTATTTTCTTTCTAGAATCAAAAATAAGTTTGTGATATTTAATTCCACTACAACAAAACACCGACATAATCTAATTTATCATCATTTCTAGAATGTAAAATATAAAAGCACAGGTTTTCAGTCAATCTATTTTTTCCCAAACTCATCTTACTTAGTTATTAATTTAAACAACTTTTAGGTGATGTTTTATTAATTATTTATCTTTAATCACCCACCATTTTGTGTTTTTTCAATTTTTAGAACAATGATGATCAATATAATCATCATCCAAATTAATTTTCTCTATAAAATAAAATTTCAGAAATAATTTGTTTTTAGTTTATAGAAATCTTAGATTTTAAATTATTTTAAAGTTATAAAAAGCATAATAATTCATACAAAATATCTTCAAAGAGTCATATAGTATCTTTCAAAGTCTTGCAGGATAAATCTCTTCCAAAATATGAAAAACTCAAAAGTCATACACCCATTTCAAAGCCTTACATAGATCATGAATTTTGGTAGACCTTGAAGTATTACAAACATATGAATTCTTACACAGGTAATATATAATTCATACACTATTAAAAACGTTTTAAAATAGATATAATATTTATATGTGGTTCTAAATTCATACACCGGGAGTATAAAAGTGATACAGTCACTTTCTTAATGTCTTACATGAAAGACTTATCCAATTTTTTAGAATACACTCTACAAATCCAAATTTATTCAATAAGAATATAATATTATTAATTGACTTATATCCATTATAAAAAAATTAAAATCAACTAAACATTACTTCAAATAATTTTTTGAATTATCAAAGTAATTCTAAATTATTCAAAATAAATTTCATTGTTTTTTTCAGTGTATAAACTCACCTTTGATTATTGTCATGAACCTTGACAATATAAAAACTTCTATATTCAATTCAACTTTTATAAAACCTTCATCTAGAATTTCCCGACACCAAAATTTTTACGATTCATTTTAGATAATCAATGGATGGATTATTAATCAATTTATCAAATAAAACCTCTCAATTAAAAAATATTTTGACATATTTTTATATAAATGTAAATTTTTTTCATAGCATCCATCTTATTAAAACTTATGTAATTCTACTAATATGTTTTAAAAGTATCTTTTCATAGAATTTATTACATTTCTGTGAAATTATTAACACCTCATCAATTGTTTTATATAGGTTCTACTCACTGATTAAATAACTCTTCAAAACACTATTTCCAACAAAAGAACCTTTCACCCTTTCCATGTTTAATGTTATCTAACTCCATTCAACATTACCCAAAAACTATATGGGAATCTTCTTATGTTCCCCAAGTGAAATATCACTCCATTACTTATTAATAATTAATCATTAACAACATATATATTGTCATGATTCATTGACAACAAATATAACCACACACTAAAGGGAACTTCAAACCCCCCATTAGATTAGTTGTTAATAATTGAAAATTTTAAAAAACATAAGATACATGAAAATATCCCATTAAAAGTATATTTTTTCTCTACCCCTTAATGATAATAAATATAAATGAGAAGTTTTTTTTCTATATCCCTTATTCTTACAATATATAATAGGGAAGGATTTCAAAAATATAAAATTAACACCCCATTACACTGTTAAATTTTAGATTAATATTCTCCCTTTGGGGTATTCCATTTACCATTTACTAAAGTAATTACATGATAGAAGGGTGGAAATAAAATTTACTTATAAATAAAACATATTCAATTCAACTTTAATTATAAATCGATTTAATTAATGTTGGAAAAAAGAGTGATTTTACCAAAGAATCCTGGTTTAGTATATACACTCAAAATATAGCGCCAACTAAAATTAATTTCATTAGTGATATCTAGATAAATTTTAATGTGTATGTATTAAAGTACAATGAAATTCAAAAAAAACATCAAAATATTTCAAGTGTAATTATTTTCTCCCCAAAATATTATGAGTCACTCCCCTTTTTAACTAGATTTATTATAAATAATAATTAACATGGAAAATTAATCATCATGCCTCAAGCTTGAATTTTTTTAAGGATATCAAAATTATAAGATTTAATAAATAATGTTTCATATCTAGAAGTTTACTCATTTTGATATATCCTCCATAAGGTATTATTTTCATACTAGTTACCTAGGTAAATTTTCTTCCTCAAAGAATCTTTAAGTAATCTTAATACAAGTAGATGTATGATTCCAATTCAAAAATAATTCCTCTTGAATAGATGTTAATGATGGGTGAATTTGGTGGTTATATAAACATCATTAGATTCAACATGTCCATTTAATTCTTCACCTTAAGTAAACTCCCATTAAATACAACCACTAATATGCATGAATAAGGTTGATATTAGATAAACTATCTAGTTATATAAGAAAGGCTGAAAAATCTTTTTCAACCCAGTAAATACTTTCTTTTAAGGTTAAAGGGTATGGTTCTTCCCTTTCTTAATATACTCTAGATGTTAAAATTTTCCCCCTTATAAAACATATATATTTATCTATATTTTCAACATGATTTATATTTTTAATATGATTTTACACTCTATTAGTCATTTAATTTTTTTTATTTTTAACATTTTCTATTTTTAGACACTTTTAAATGGGATGTATTATTATTAAGAATAATTTTTTAACATATCCATCCTTTGTATTTTGTGTGGAATCCATTTTCATAGTATCCTTTTTAATATTAGGATTTATAGGTTCTTTAAATTTCACTATTCTTAGATCTTTTTAATTTAACATCCTAGTCATGAACAATGTAGATAACCCACCCCCACACATTCTCATCATCCATTGCGATTTATTTATTTTGAATCCTTTAAAACTCACAATCTATGATGTAATCTTGTATTCCAATCATTCCATTCCATTCATTGATTAACACATACTTGGTTTCCATATTTATCCCATAAACATTGATATTCGAATCCAATTTTAAATATTCTATGATGTGGTCTTTCCTACCAATGTTTAAGAATCATGCATTATTTAGTGTGATATATTTCTCTGCTTTCATTATTGTCTTCCTAAGAGTAACATTCTCTATAGTTTTCTTCATATGTTTACTCCTAAAGGTTGACTTACATTCATTTATTTGTTTATTATAATGTTTTTATTATCTTCATATAATCATTAAAGTGAGGTTGAGATGGAACATAATATTATTCTTCTAAGTAGTGACCATCTATGTTTTAATAATAAAATAATTTTCCATATTATTCACAAATTTTCTAATAAGATAGATTATACTTATTATATACATTAATTGTTTTAAAATTAGGATTATTAATTACATTAGACCATCTTCCGTATCATTAAACCCTCCAAAAATTCATTAGACTAATATATTGGGCCAATAATCAATGAACATATACCCAACCCTTTAAAAGAACCAACATCTTTTGACCAACCTAATTATTTTTCTAGTTTATGCAGTATGTCCAAATTTTATATCTTGTTGTCTTTTATTATTTTAATCATATATTTAGACTTATTTCAAGGAACATAAATTCTTATAATATCTTATATTCACCCTTAACACATTGGTTAATTTTCTAGAATTTTTGGACATCCATATTTGTAGAGTTTTTCCTTTTCTCCCACAATATTCATCAAAAAAGAAGTAGTGATCAAAGATTCAACTACACCATGGGATGCACTTTCCCTTGATCTTGTAGTTCATTCATCTATATATGATCTCATGGTATCTTCAAAACAATAGTGAGACACCCTATTTTGTGAAAATATTTCTTATAAACTTGAGTGGTATTACTTTTATTCTCATATATTTTGGAGGGTCTTGCTTTTAATGATTCCGAATTTATTAATATTACTTCAATATGTAGATAATTAATTTTGATTGTATTTATATCCCACAACTATTTTCAATATCTCTTCATAATCATTTTAAAAAATTTGAAATTGAACTTTATGATTTTTTCTTTCGTTTAGTAGTGAATTGTAAATTTATTTTATTATTTTTTCTTTGACAACTAGTCATGAATCTTTGACATTAATTGTTAGTTTACGAAGATTCACTAATGTATGGATAACCTCAAAAAGAACCTATTTAAACACCTATTTCTCACATTCATCCATTTTTCAATTATTCATTAGTATAAGAAAATATTTCATTTTAAAGATGGGTAAACTCATCATTTTATCTTGAATGAAATCAAATTATTGTTCCAATTTTATCTCCAATAGTCCCTTAACATGTTCTAGCATATCTGTAATAAAATAAAAATGGATAATTTTAAAATAATCCTTCACTTGAGATTAAAAATATCTATGTTAATTTTCATGCATGTATTCATCATATTCAGCACAACATGAACTTGTTTTTTTGAGGAATAATAATAAATAGATTCAATAATACACTTACAACTATAACTAACTTCAGCAAGTGGTTATTCCATAGACTTCATAAATATTTTCCTCATCTTCCTTTCCAATTAAATGTTTATATTTTTTAGTGTTTTGGATTAAAATTTTGATCTAAGACTATAATTTTAATAATGGAAATATTCTCTTCATGAAATTTTGATAAAAAATACTAGATCAAGTAAAATAGATCTAATATAAGGAAACCTTTTCATTGACACACATTTTAATTCCCCTAAGGATTAGTGTGGACACCTAGGAGGGGCATGAATTAGGAGTTATATATTTATACAAAACTAAAATTTTCTTATATATATTTTAATACCTTTTAATTTTAAACTTTAATATATGTTAGGGTAATAGATAATCTAATTAGTTTTTATAAATTAGTTATCCCACATACAATTACGGAATGTAAATAAAATAAGGGAGATTGTATTTTTACAAGGTTAGACCTCGATGAGGGAAAGTAATTCCTTTATGTGATTGGTTATTATCCCCTATCACAGATTCATTTATCATCTAAAAAATCAATTGAATATAATGGTTCTTCAGAACCCCACAATACTCCACACACTATCACTACTTCTCATAGTGAATATAATATCTCCAGCTTCCCCTTACTATCATATAGTTTCATAGTGATCTCCTTGCATACCTCAAATCTCATTGCGTCCATGGCTTAACACCATGTATATAAAAACGTTTGTTTACTTCCCCTTATAAATTTTATCACCTATATTCATAGGATATAACTGCATCTATAATATCTAATATCGTTCCTCACTACAGAGTCTTCGACTAATAATAAGTCTTTAAGAATAATTCATGCACCTTGATCTCTATTCCTAGATTAGTTTCTAAGTCATTATATTGAATTCATTGAACTAGCTTACTAAACATAAACTCAAACTCATGTGATATTTAAGAGACTAGAATCTCCTTAATACCTAAAATACGTGACACAATAGATATAAACAGCTACAACATAATCAGTTTTTCTTCTACTCTTCTTCTTAAATTTGATAATAATGGTTGTTAAAGGGTCTTCTTCTAGTTGTTTATTTGATTCCTAGATGAGAGATATTATTAAATATAAGATTGAATTTACATTTTTAATTATTATTAAAGAGGTCAATATTCTTCACACTCAGGTCCATATCTTGATTATCATGTTTTAGTCAAACACACTCTGTACTAATTTTTCTATTTTATACGTAGGTATCCAAATTTTTTATTTTTATTTAGAATATAGAAAATATCACCCACTTTGTAGTGACATTATCCACTATTTTATTTTTACCCAATTTACTATACACAAGTATTTCCCGTGATCTCATTATTCATATTTTATTCTCCACGATTATCTCCTGTTAAATGATTGAATTTCTCTCTTTTCTATTTAACTTTATCATTTCTCTTAGACAACCAATTTTATAGATAACTTAACAAGTATAATTAAGTATATTATTTTATATTTTTTATATAATATCCTTATTTAAATAATAATTCCAAAAATACAATAATAAGAATATTTATAGTGTTATAAATATCATAAAACACATTATCTATGGTGTGACACTTCAACTTGAGACAAGAAAAACATTGAATAGAGTGGTATACAATTCAACTATATTCACTAATTTCTTATATAAATCTCAGCTAAATATCATATTATTTTCTAGGTAGAATCAAAAATAAATTTTTTATATTTAGTTACTTTATTGTACGAATAATGCATTATCATATTTACCTTCTTTTCCATATTTGAAAATCCCGAAGGACTTCCTTTTGAACCCATCTCTTTTCTTGGAAACTTATATTAATTTGATCTTATATTCCACATCTTGGAGAAACTATTTTCATAAAAATTTATATTGAACTAAAACCTTTTTTAGTATTTTTTATATAATTTTGTTCTATTTAAGCACTGTCCCAATCTATTTCCTCAGAATATATAATTATGGAAATAACATGATTTTAGTTTTTCGAAATACCAGAGTCTCTAAATGTGAGAAGTCACACTCAAAAATCAAAAGTCTTATAAAAACACCTTACAATGTTTTATGGACACTTAAAAATTATTAGGGGATTTAACTTTTCCCAAATTAAGAAATAGAAAAAATCATTTTCCCATATTAAAGTCTTAAATTACTCACATATTTTATTAATCATCATTATCTTATTCCCATATAATTTTTTAAACCGACTCTACATAAGTCATACATATATTATAAAATTAATAAAATAAATTCCAAATTTCTATAAAATTGTTAATTAATATGTGCATAATATAGAAATCATACACTAACTTTCTCGATTCCTTACATAAAAGACTTAGCTATTTTTTTAGTATAGACTCATCAATACCATATTTCATCAATAGGATCAGAATATTCTTAATTAACTTCAAATAACGACCCATGTTACATTATAAATTTATGTTCCTATGTTATTAATATTAATTAACTAGATTTTATATATTTATATTAATTATAAAATATTAGGTAATTTCTCAGTAAAAAGGAAAAATTTTATTTCAAACCAAATTTAGTTTTTATACATTATATGTCTTTATTTAAAAGATTAATTTCCAAATTATAGAATATTAATTTAGAAAAATTAGCTTAATTTTTGAATTTATAATTTCAAAATTATCTTTGGAGTACTTTTTTTAATTTTATTAAATCTTTTATTTTTTTAATGAATAATGAAAAATACTAAATTTTATTAAGAATTGTCTTTTCTTTTCAATTATTTAAAAAGGAAAACTATATTTTTATTATATTTTATATTAAAATAGTTAATTTTGGTTAAAAATAATCCAATAAATGATTTATAATCTATATTATACTTGATTTTTTTATATAAAACATTTTTATAATTGAAGTCATTTTTTTTCTTCTGAAAAACCAGTTTTTATCGCAATATGAGTATTCAATTTATCAAGTTAAATTATACCACTTTAGTGAATTGAATTTGATAAATTGGAATATATATTTCTTATAAGAATAAATAATATTATTTAATAATCTAATTTTTTTTTCATAATTAATAGTAAAAATATTCCACCACTCATAAGTTTAAAAATGGTTTATCAGGGGATTAAACTTAAGTAATAAGGATAAAAATGGAATTTAAATTTATCTATATTTTTTATCGAAATATTTTATCCTATATAATATATTATTTATAAATTTTACATTTTTTATCAATTTTTTTGAGTAATACTTTAATATATTTTAATCTTTTTTAAAGTACAAGTGTGTTTGTTCTCCAACTTATAAAAGGACACCTCGTCTCCTCTCATATCTGAGAATAAAGAGCCTTATGGTTCAAAAAATAACATCCAAAATCATTTCCATACAACCCTAATAGTTTCATATAGTCCCTTACTTTATCATAAAACAACCACGTAATTCATTAGGCATAGACCTAAAAAAGTTGTCTAAATAAGTGGTATAGTTCTTAACAAATATTTTTTATTTTATTTCTTCTTCTACCTCAATAAAGTATTATTCATGCTTGATTAAATAATAAAATCATTATATTAAAAATATTTATATGTTTTAATGTTAATTTAGTAACCTATATACATCTTTTTCTTCCATTTATTGGGAAATGAAACCATCATTTGTGTGTACGGTGGACTACCACCTCGCGAACCAATTTAATTTGTTTTTAATTAATTCCTCTCATGGATGGTTATAATTATTTGTTTAATGTATATGTATATATTATATTAATGAAATATTTATCATTATTTTAATATAATATATCATCTTGTATCTTTCCTTTTTATAAATTAAAAAATGATAATGTTATTCATGCGTATATTTGGATTACCACCTCCACGAATCGATATCATTAATTCTTCATTACCAAATAACATGGATTGTATATATAAATATATTTAAATAAATAATATTATATTTATGATATTATCATTATTATTGAAATATAAAATTATACTTACTTTATTTATATCATACTCTTTGAAAAATGGAAGCGTTACTCATGAATACGTACAACCTATCGTCTTTATAACCATAACATATTTCATTTTTCATAAACTTATTTAACAGATGATTTTAAAAGAATAATTGATATGTAAAATTTATAATTATATCATTATTATTATTATGGATATAATGGAATAATTACCACTTTGTCCATAGTTGACATACCAAAGTGATTTTGGACATATTAATTTAATATCATCAAAACATCTAACGTGAACTAAAATTTTTAAGTAATTGTATATAACATGGTAGTAAATAAAATAAAATGGATAATAAAATTTAAAAAGTTTCTCAAAATGTAAATAATTTACAAACTATTATTTTTCATGAATAAAAATAAAGTACATGATGATTCATACTTGAGGTAAGGGACACATTACCTTAAACACATTGTTTAAATATTTTAAAGATTTACTTTCTAAATATTTTTCTTCTATGTGTATATTTTAGAAATTAATTTAAGAATGTATTTATATAGAAATAAATTGACTATAATAAAATTTTATCTCTATTTTAAATTTAATTAAATGGCTTTAAAAAGGATTCTTTATGTATATATTTTATAGAACATTTTGAATTTCTTTAAAAAATTAAAAAGGAATATTATATTTCAATTTATTTGAAATAAATTATTTTTCCTACCACTATAACCATTAGTTTATGTTTATATACTTTTATAGGTATCATTTTTTTCAAATAAAAACCATCCACCCCTTTATTTTGGGTTTTTTCAAAAATGGTTTTAATATAATGGATATTTTGATATCTAGAAATGTTTTTTATGTGTAAAAGGAATATTTTTATGATTATGATGATGTAAATGAAATAATTCATGTATTGTGATTATGATTTGTTTATTGGGATTTTTAATAATGATGGGTGAGCACAATATAGATCATGATAAAGCGTGATACTAATATATAACATTATGTTGGGTGATCTTGATATTTCTCTTTAATGCATTGGGTAAAGGGGTAGAGTTAACCAGTTAGGGTTAGCCTACGAGATTATTATAATTTAATAGGTAGTTTAATCCATTTTTAAGTGTGATTTTTAAACGACTTACCATGTTATGTATATAATTTAACTATTATTTCAATGTGTTTTTACAGAAATCCTATGATTTTAAAAGGTAAGATAAAGAACTTAAGTTTAAAAGGAAATTTATGCTACCTCATAAGGGTGAAATGTATAACCTTTTCAAAAAGTTTTCATTAGTTTTTCAGGATTACATAAAACAATAATGAATTTTATTTTTTCCCTTCTAATATTTATTATTAAATTTTTATGAAAATATTTGTGAAGATATATTTATTTATTTAGTTATAAAATTTTTGTTTTGAGTTCATTGTTTATTTTTAAAAAGGGAAAAATTTATTATTATTCATAGACTAATGGGTTTATTTATTTATTTTTTTATGTACCTTACGATGATTTTTTGTGTCATCCCACATTTTCAAATTTTCTTCATAGGGTTTTAAGGAAGAGTTTGGGAAATTATGAGGTCAATATGATAATTATGAATATATTTCATGAAAATAAAAATTGTTGTATCTTAAAAGTTTTGTACTATGATAAAAATTGATATTGATAATAAATTTCCACATTTTGATGTAATATTTTATTATATATGGGTTATGAAATAATTATATAAATATATAAACCTAAAAGATATTTGGGAATGCATGAAAATGAATTATTGTCTAAAGAATACAATTTATAGATTTTTTAAAGTCATGTCCTTACAGTTGGTATATAGAGAAAGGTTTAGATAATTTTAGAATTTATGATAATTTAAGTATATACCATTAAGAGATTGTAATTTATGGTTACAATGATATATCATTTAATGATTACCATGTTTATCTATCTAATGTTTGTCTGTTCAGAGTGGTTTTATGCAATAAAATAGAGAAACTGAAGTGAAAGGTACCAAGAGGGAAATAACCTTCTAAATTAGAAACTCAAAATGGTTGGAATTAGAATTGTGTGGTTTTTTAATGTGGTGGATTATTTGATTAATTCTATACATTTTTATGGAATCTATTCTAGATAAAAACGAGATATACCACAGAGAAACATGTTGATAGTTATTCATTTTATGAGATAACACTCTCTATTATTTAGTGGATCTTCTGACCTAGTGGTAGCTAAAGGGTGGATTAATTCTTAGTAAAAGATATTTTAAGTCATGGGGTTTTTAGAGTATTAAATTTTAACACTTTATATTTAATTATTTGAAGATGAATCCAATCAATGGTGGTCGATGGTTAAGAATACTAGAGAAATAGAAGGGATTGATTTCATGGAATGATATACATTTACAAATATTTTCCTTGAGTATTTTCCCCCTAATTTAATTTGAAATGTGATGGAAAATAAATTCATGTAATTATGGGAAAAGGAGGAATATTTAATTACTGTGTATGAATAAAAAGTTACCCAATTAGAAAGGTAAAAAAAAAATTTTACCCACGATATTGATAATAAAATTAACGAATTTTACTATTGATTAAATACAAGTTACCAAATTTATTTGGCATCTAAATAATTTAAAAGTTATGAAAAACCTCTTATATATGGTTATAATGTATAAATTTAGTTTTATAATTACCATTTATTCCACAAAAATAAGTATAAAAAGTGGTCTACGTGGCAGGAAAATGAGTAGAACCCATGAATGAAATATGAAGGTAAGAAAATCATGTTTTCATTTTGTGAAAAGTGTGGTAAAAAGGACCTGGTGTAATGTCTTATCAAATCTAGGAAGAATTTTTTATGTGGTAATTTTGGCCATATGGAACGTGATTGAAATGAAACAAAATCATTATAGTGGTAATAAAAATTCTAATAAGAAGATAGTAAGTTGTTTTTAATGTAATGAGATTGGTCTTAATATAGATGCATGTCTAAATAAGAGTTTTAATGATAGGAAACATTAAGAAAATAAGTATATGGGTGTGGTGAAATCCTTCATAACTACTTAGGTGGATGTTGGGCCATCGAATGAAGTGGTAGTTGGTACATGGAGCTCCTCATTTTTAAAAGGTTGATATAAGGTTTAGGTACCATTACTTAAACGTAAAGGGGGATGAAATCCCCAAGATAATGCTTCATAATAGGTATGATAATTATGAGTTTGTGGTTATGGCCTTTGGGTTGAATAATGTGACAACTATATTAATGGATCTTATGAATATATTTTCCATGAATATTTGGATAAGTTTGTGGTTGTGTTTATTGAAGATATTTTTTTTATTTTAAAAATTACTAGGATAGATAAGATAATATAAGGATTATTCTATAAACCTTTATTGATAAAATTTATATGTGTAATTTTTCAAAAGTGATTTTTTATTATATAAGATTTCATTCCTTAGACATATCATAAATAAAAATGGAATAAATATTGATACTGTTAAAAATAAAGTTGTTGATGAATGTTCCAAAACTATAAATGTTACTAAGATTCATAGTTTTTCTGTATTATAAGGTCAATAATGGTTAATGTTTTGTAAATTTTCATGTATTTATAGCCTTCTAACCAAGTTAACATGAAATGGATTTGTTTTCATTTTTATAAATTAATAAAATTAATATTCCTATGATTGTAAAGAATATTTTTTAATGCTCTAGTTTTGGACCTACCATCCAAAAACAATTACATTGTTATCTATATAAATTCATCATTGAAGTGATTATGTCATGTTTTAATACAGGATAATATGGTAATTTATTATGCTCCCTATCAATTAAAAAATCATGAGGGAAATTATCCTACACATGAACTAGAACTAGCGGATGTAGTGTTTTCTTTAAAAATGTAGGGACATCTTTTATATACAGTAAATTGAAAAAACTTCACTGATAATAAAAGTTTTAAGCATATATTCACTCCAAAATAATTGAACAGGAGATAGAGGAGATGGATGGAATTGATAAAATATTATCACGACATAATTCTTTGCCGTCAAGAAAATGGAAAATGTGTTGTGTATTCTTTCAGTTGGAAATATAATTCTTCATTAACTATTCTATGTATATAAAATTATTTTGGATAATGATTAGATGAATTTTGGATTAGAAATTATATATGTTTTAACTCCCTATATTTTTTAGGTGTCATTATAATAATATTTTTTAGACAAGATTAAGAAAACTTAGAAGGAATATAGTGTTTTAACAGAAAGTTTAGAATCCATCAAAAAAGAAATTTTACAGAGTTTAATGTTGATGAAGAAGGTGCCATGGGATTTTGAAAGAGGTTGCGTATTCCAAGTGATTCCTAGTTGAGGAAATAATTATTTATTGAGTATCAAAACTCTCTATTTTTACTCATCATAATATCAAAAAAATGTATAGAAACCTTTAGAAAAATTTCTAATGTTATGGAATAAATAAATATATTAGAAAATTTACAATGAAATGTTTAACTTGTACTTAAGATAAAGAATAAAAGCAATTACCAATGGGGATACTTTAATATTTGAAATTTTTGGAGTGTAAATTTAAAAATATATATATGGATTTAAGGTTAGATTAAAAAATACATCTAATGGTAATAATATGATATGGGTTATTATTGATTATTTAAATAAATCTACACATTCCTTCTAAATCAGGATAATATGTATTTGGATCAACATTATCAACATTATGTTAAAGAGATAATTAGGTTACGTGATGTCCCTATTTTGATTATCTTTGATCATGATCCTATATTCACCTCTAATTTTTGGAAATGGATTCATATGTCATTGGTTACAGAATTAAATTTTAATACAACCTTTCATCCTCAATCTGATGGATAGTCAGTGTGAATGATTCAGAATTTTTGGGTCATGATTGGATCTTGATCAATATATTTTTAGGTAATTTGGAATCAAAATATTTCTATGGTTGAGTTTTCTTATACTAATTTTTTTTCTTCCAATATACAAATGTTACCATTAGAATCATTCTATGGAAATTATTTTTAAACTCCAGCAAGTTGGGATAAAGTCCGGGAAAGAAAGTTGTTGGGAAAATAATTGGTAGAATAAATTGTTGAGAAGGTAAATATGATTATGTAGAACATGCGGATTATTAAAATAATTAATAAATGTTATTTAGATAATAGAGATAATATATTTTATTCAAGGTAAATGATTTTGTTTTTTTATTAAATTTTCTATATGGAAGAGTGTTAAGAATTTTGGTAAAAATGGGAAAGTTGAGTCCACGGTACATTCGACCATATGGAATTCTGTAGAAGATTAGATTAGTTTCTTATTGTTTTGACTTTCCTCTGATTTTATCTCAGTTACATGGGATTTTTCATTTTTCATTGTTAAAAAAATATAGTCCAGATACATCTCATGTTTTGAGCCCTAAAGTAGTTCAATTAGAAGAAATAAATTCTTTTTAGAAACAACCAACACATATTCTTGACCACATATATAAGTTTTTTGAAAAAAAATATTTACCAAGTTATGGTTTTTAGAAAAAACCATATGGATGAAGAAACAACATTTTAATTAAAATATACTATAAAGGAAAAATATCCCCACTTGTTTTGGTAATGAATAAAATTGTGAGGTTGTAATTTCCAAAATGGGGAAAGAATGTAACTACTCAAGTAATATTAATATAATTGATGTTAAAAAATTATAATTATTTCATAATTATTATTTTGGATATAATGGAATAATTTTATATTTTACCATAGTTAACTTACCAAAGTGATTTTTGACATATGAGCTGAATGTCCTCAAAATATTCAAATTGAACTAAATTGATTAAGTAATTGTATATAACATGGTAATAAATAAAATAAAATGAATATTAAAAATGAAATAGGTTCTTAATAAATTAAATATTTTTTTATTATTCATAAAGATAAATAACATATGGGATGATTCATAATTGAGGTAAGGAATAATTTACCTTAAAAACTTCGGTTTAATGTTTTTGAAGATTATATTTAATAAATATTTTTATTTATTTTCCATATTCTTAAAATTATTTTATGAATGTATTTATAAAAAAAATAATTGAATTATGAAAGACATTTTATGTTTATTTTGAATTTATTTCAATGGGTTTCAATAGAAATCTTCTTACATATTTTATATGGAATATTTTTACTTTTTTATAAAAGGAAAAATGAATGTTCTATTTTAATGTATATGATATTAAAGGTTTTTTCATGAGGCCATAATAATTATTTAATATTTATATTCATTTACAAGATTCCATATTTCTTTCAAAGAAAAATTATACTACACTTCATCCAGGGTATTTTTAAAAAGGGTATCAAATGGAATGAATATTTTGATATCTAAAATTGTTTTTCTTATTGGTGAAAAGAATTTTTTTTAAGTATAATGATTGAAATGAAATATCTTTTGTATTATGACTATTATATAGGTCTTGGGATTTTTTTTATGATAATAGGTGAGCCAAACATACCTCATTATGATGGGTTATCCCGATATAGACCATGATGTTGGGTGAGTTTGGTATAGCTCTCTAATGCTTTGGGTAAAGGGGAAGAGGTAATTTATAAGGTTTCTCAAAAGTGATTATTGAAATTTAGTGGGTACATTATTTAATTGTAGAGTAATTTTAATAGTGATATGGAAATTATATCTCAAGTTACCCACATGATTTATCTATTCTTTCTTTTGGTTTTTACAGAAATTATATGATTTAACAAGGTAAACTAATGGGCTTAAGCTCAAAGGGAAGTTTATGATACTTTTTAAGGGTATAATGTATATATTTTTGAAATATTTTTCATGATGCTTTAATGATTTTAAAGAATCCTTTACAAGTTTTTTCAATTAATATTTATTAAGAAATGATTTATGAAAATCCTTGGGTAGGGAAGTTGATTTTCAGGGAAATAAATTGTTTATTTTGTGCTCAATGTTTATTTTGAATTTTTTTTAGTATTTAAAGATTGAAAATTTTCTTTTTTCTACTTATATGAACCCTACTGATTTTTTAAGCACATCAAATTCTTTCAAAAGTTTTTCACAGGATTTTAAGTATTATTAAGGAAAAATATGATGTCCAGATGAAAAATATTATGATATATCATGAAAAGAAAACTTGTTAAAGCTTAAAAGTTTTGAATTTTGGAAAAAAGTGATAATGAGTGGAAGTGTCAACATTGAGATGTAATATCTTTATATGTAAGTGTGATAACCTAAATCTATAAAACTCTATACTAAAAAGATATATGGTAATGAAAGAAAACGAGTTCTGATCTATAGAATACAATGCACAGATTGTTTAAGTCTGGATCCTTATACTTTGATCCATTATCAAACTCTTCAAATCGATTAATATTGACTTCGAATGACATAGGGAATTATAAAATTTATTCTAAATTTATTTTAATTAATTTAGAGTCTTTTGGAGCATGTAAAATAAACATTGAATATTCTTATGAACCTTCACCACTCACACACTTTTATCTTTACTCTATCCTTTATAAAACCTTAATGAAAGTGTTAAATGTAGAGACAAAAGTGTTCATGCCTTGTATTTTTTATCAATAAAAGTTGTTGGTTTTAAATAGTTTTCAACGAGATATAATTATTTCATTGATGTTAATATATTGATGAAGTTTTAAATAATAATCTTTTGAAAATATATTCTGAAGCATACAAGATTGGTAATAAAGTTAATGTAACTTGGATGAATTGATTAAGAAGAAATAAAGTACACATGTATTATTATCTTAATGATTTTATTTTGATTAATTTTAGTATAACTTGTGATGATTTTTGAACTAGGATTATGTTTAGAAGACATGTTTCAATTGTGATGAGGGTAAAACATTGTTTACACTATGGAAAAGGAGTTTGAGACATTGAAAAATAATATTTTTTTCATGATGAGATGTAGAATTGAAGGTATTTTTTTTAGAATTGTAGCATAATGTCATTTCATAATTAGATATTTTCTATGTGTTTTAAAAAAATGTTTCTATAACATAGACAATAAATGGGGCCCCAAAGTCACTGCTTAGGTGGTAAGGGTTAACTTCTAGCAATCTAATGTAGCTGCTAAAAAGAGAGAGGGCTAAGAACTTGCTTAGAATAAGTGGGATTTCATAGTTAACATAGTTATCACACAATGATATGTGTATGGAATGGAAAAAAAATGTATGAATGTTCTTAAGTGGACTTCATAGGTGCAGAAAGACCCTGTTATGGGTGAGGTGGTGCGTGTGTATCTGGGTTCCAAATCCAGTGATGTATTGAGAGTTAGTGGATATGCGAAGGCTTATATTGAACTACCCAATATTGCATAATTTTTATTTGGGAAAGTATCAGAGGGGGTAATGTTTATCCATTTTTAAAACTTAATAACATATCATCACTGTTTGATCTAAATTGATATGATAGTCATCATGCCCCCACATCTTCCCCTTAAGCCATCGAGACTTTCCAAACACTATAGTTACTAGAAGTGGCAATAAATGATCGATCCATGGACCACCATGATCATTGTAAGCTATATTAGATGAATTCACAAGATGAAAATGAACTACTAAAATGATTTCCATTTCCATTCTTTAGGAACATAATTTTTCAAATGTTAGGCATCGATCAAATATAAAATGATGTTGCAGATGACTATTTTCAGGCACGAATGAATTTTATGATTGGAATTGATGATGCATGAAATTATTTTTTCATCAATGTTCACTTCATAATGATAGAAAAATGCCTCATCATATTAGAAAAGATGATGTGTTTTTTTGGCATCAAGTTACCCATGTCTGTAGAATAAAAATCATGAGATATTTAGTCATTTAATATATTTATTGACATGGTAAAAAACTAGGGATCATAAATTAGACAATAAAAAAATTATAGGTGGAAATTATAACCCATACATACCAAACATCAGAAAAGCATCAGTTGGTTTCTTCCATTCATGTTTTTATCTGAGAGAAATTTTTTATAAAGAAAAATATATTTGTGATTTATTTTTACAAAATTAAGTAGAGAGTTCCACAAGACACTTGGATAATGGAAGAGAAGAGTTCCAAACACAACCCTTGTGTTCATAGGAACCTCCAATGAGCCTTAGTTAGATACAATAAGGAGATTAGATCCCATTCTTTCATTTCTGTGAAGAATAAAACCCCATGTACAATTCCTGCGTCCATGAAATCTAGTATTATGAAAAGGAGGTTGAGATATTCCCTAAATCACATCGGATTTTGTGAACAAGAATAACACAAAAACTTAAGATGATCATTTTCATAAAGAATATGGTTTAAAAAACGATTTTTTTGTTTGGTGAATAATAAGAAGTCCAATCTACCTTTTCTAGTGCATTCCAAGAGGAATACATGATAAGTGGGGATATTTGAATCATATAACTTCATAGAGTATTTTAAAGAAATATATTTCATGAAACAAAATTTATGAATAATGAAAGTATTGTTTGGTTGAAGAATGTATGACTTATGAGACCCCATGTGTAGATAATTGAAATAAATTAAGATAACCAGATGCATAATACTAGTTTTCAATGATTGCACTAATGTGAATAAGAATACATTCATGATCTCATGTATATGAAAACATGATAAACAAATTGAAAGAAATATAAAATAGGATAATACCATTAGTGGGAAAATAAAATAATAACAACAAAATATATATGTTCTAGAGTTTATGAAGACATATGATGTGAAAAGAAGTTTTACAAGACAAAATGTTTGAAGATCTTTATGGAGTTTTTGTAAGGATATTAATTGTGATAAAGTTGAGTTAAAAATTCATCGTTTCAATAAACATGATTGAAGATTGTGATTTTAGAAGGATTTAAGGAATTTTAATAATAATAAGAATTTGGTGAAGCATGTTATACTAGAAAGAATTTCTTTATTAATTAGTAATTAGAAAAAAGAAATTAAAAATGTATTTCATGTATAGTTGACTGAGAAAAAGTTATTGAATACAGCAGTAACACAAGATGAAAAGGAAAAATCAAATCATGAAAAATAAAGGTTCTATAAAACACAAGATATTTATTTTATTATCATTTTTTATTAGATGAACTGGGTAATGAATAAGGATAAGGATTAGATGGATAGGTAGGTTTGTTCCCTACCTGGCGCGCCAAAAAAAGTTAAAAAAATGATGGAATAAGTGGGAGAGTTTCATGTCTTCTATTGTGCATGTATGAATTAAAGAAGAAAAAGGAGAATAATAATGAAGAACTATGAAGTATTATAAAATTATCAATAGGTAGTATTATTTCTTTCTATTACAATGTAAATTAATAAAAAAGGTGAATACTATCTTCAGAGGTAGAATAAAGAACCAAAAAGAGTTTCAAGTTAGATTTTTCTATCACAAATCTAGGTGGTATATTATTTCTCTTCCACTCCTATAGTATGAAGACCCACACTTTTATAAGGATTGTTTTGAAGCTAACCCACTGTACTTGGTATATCATCACAGTGGTGAATCCATGTACTAGTCACCACTATAAATGTAAAGGAATAGTTACTCTTATAGAGTAGTGATACTTGAAAAAATTCATGTTCCATATTTTCATACTTTCATATAATTTCATATGAAAAATAAAAGAGAATAATACAATCAATATCTTAAAAGGACTAATAGGTAAGGTGATAAAAATATATAATTAATGAAAAAGTTTCCAACACGAATTCACTCCCCCTATTAGTATTTATTATTTCCTAAAGTTGTATGAGAGGGAAAATTTTACCTTTATTGGATTCTATATATTATAGTTATTATATATTTTTATTTTAGTTTCTTTTATGAATTATCAATGAAGAGAATTTTTGGAAAATATTTAGTTATCTTTGATAAGAATTCAATTTTGACCAAGACCATGTTGAATAAGATAATGAAAGGGAAAAGAATGTTGGAGAAGATGTCCCTCTTATCTAAATATGATTATGTATCATATTATCTATATCTTAATAACAATGAAGATATATCAGGCTTGGAACGTAATGAATATGTGGTATAACTTTCCACTAAGGAGAAGTGCATTATTATTACCTCAATTGAATCATGAATTTTATGCGATCATGAGATATATAAAAAATATTATAAAAACTATCCTAAAAAATTACTTCCTAGAATAAGTGGTTGTGTTGATCAATATATAATATCTCTTGATATATCAATTGAAATACTGAAAGCTATTATGAATTATGTTCCTAAAGAAACAATCTATCCATTTTGTGGAGTATTTTAAAGTATGTAATATGATATTAGACAACTAGAAGATGATGTTGATAATTTAGAGAAGGATTTATAATGTAAAAGTCTAGATATTATAATTCTATCAAAATATCATTAATCCTTTGATGGAATAAAAGTGGCACATGAAATTAGTTCCTCAAATTCCAAATATAAATAGATCAATGAAGTTGATGAGAAATTAGATGTAAAGAATGAATTGGAAAAAATATCCCCTTACTTGGAGAATAATTAATAAATATAATTGATGTCAAATATTTACAATCAAAAGTAAAATCAAAGAAAAACAAGGATCAAGACTCTTTGTTACAAAAAAAATTTAATGAATGAAGTTGAAGGTGAAATAATGAAAAATATTTGTGAAAGGAAGGTCATTATGATTTAATACCAGATCAAATCTTGATATAAAATGTCTAGAATTGGATGTTATGTTGATAAATATTTATAAGGCACATATTCAGACTTCAACAAAGAATTATATAGTTACTTATGCTTATAAATTATTAATGGAGGATTATAAGGTTTAAAAAATCCAACATATAATAAAGAGATCATGAGTTCATTCAATGATCTATCTCGAGAAGATGTGAAGAAATATATACCATCCTTACAATCTTATAAAAAAACTTCTAAATCAATTTTCAGAAATATTGTTGTATGGAAGATAAACTATATAAATTTTGGATGAATAAAGGAAAGAATAAGACAACCACCATGACTGGGGTGGATAATAAAGAGTATTTAGAAGTTAATTCCTTGCTAAGAGGCCAATAAGCGATTAATAAGACACAAAAAAATCACACAAAGGAAATAAGAAGACCTTGGATTGTGGGTCATTGTTGGAGATTCAATGTATTTTAGAATGATTCATTATATTATTGGTAAAATTATCTATAGAAAAAATCACAAAGTATTCCCATGCTCTAGGGGGAAATATAGAAATGAATAAACAACATCCACAGTGGAAGAAAAGTATGAAAACCAAAAATTGTTTTATAAATTTTGAAAATAACTCTGATGTTTGAAAAGATGGTGGTCATAATAATGGTTCATGATCATATCAATATGTATATAAAAATTTTAAGAAAATAATATCCTCAAAGTTGGTGAATAAGGAAGTATTTTCATTGGGATGTAAGAAGTATGAAAGTTCTCTAGGGTCTGTTTTCCAACATGTTACATTTTATGTTTTTGATATGTTTTTAAAGTTCATGAGTTTTTGGATTATTTATCTTAAAAATAGTTCATATATAAAATTATCATATGAGTTATCATTTCATGTTTTATAAATATCAGTTGGTAAAGGAAATCATTATTATCTAAATAAAATAATTTTTTCAAACTGATTATGTCTCACAAGGACATAAAGTGAAATGATGGTGGTACATTCTTAAGAATGGATGGATTCCATTTTCATATGCTATTTTTATTTATTTTCAATAATGTGGAGAAAAGAGAAAGGAATATTTGGAAAAGTAAAGTGGATATAAAGTATATGAAGACTCACTTATTGACATATTCATTTCGAAAGAACATTGAAGTCATTACCAACAAAAAATAAAGGATATTGAATACCCCCACTTTGAGTGTGAGTTGTATTTTTTTTCAATGGATGATATTAATTTTAAATGGGTTTTAATTAATTTGAAATATTTCATTGATGTAAATATGTTGAAGAAGTTATAATGAAGAAGATATTGAAAATATCTGCTGAAGAATCTAGGCTTGGTGATAAAGTGAATGTATCTTGGACGAATGGATGAAGAAGAAGGAAGGTGATGAAGTATTATTATCTTAAGGAAGTTATTTTTAAGACATTGAGTTTAACTTATGTTGATTTTTAAACTGGTATTAAGTACAAAAGACATGATTCAATAGTTCAGAGAATGAATCATATTTTTCAACATGGAAGAAGAGTTAAAGAACATGAAAAATATTATGTTTTCATGATGATTTGTAGAGAAGTGAAGACATTAAAAGTGTCTTAATATTTTTTGAATTCCAATATAGTGGTATTTTACACTTATTATTTTATAAGTTTTATAAATAAATATATCAGTAACCTAGCCTCCTAAATGAACCTTTCATCCACTACTTAGGTGGGAAGGGTCGACCTCCAGCTAGCCAAGGCAGATGCTTAGTAGAGAGTAGGATACATGCTTATATAGAGGCAATAAGATTATATAATTCTGATAGGGAGCACATAAGGATATGTATAGGCATGTAATGAGAATTCATGGAGGTTCCTGAGTGGATTGGGTAGGTGTGGCATGACTTGGAGATGGGCAAGTGGGTGCTAGTCTATCCGGGTGCTGACCCCAATGCCAGCTTGAGAGGCAGTGGACCCAGAAAGTCTTATATAACTTTGACTAACTAAGTTCAAGTTCATTGTGGGATGGTCGCCTAGTGGGAACTTTTCACCTATGTCTTAAATATATCTACATATCATTTCCATTTGATATGAAGATATCTGATACCCGTTATGAATCCACATCATCATCTTCTTCCTTGAGGTATCAAGAATTTATTCACACGATATATTTAGGTATTAGTGATCATCAATTGATCTAAGGACCACCATGATTATCGTAATCTATATTGTATAAATTCTATACATTAATAAGAAGTGATTAAATTATTACATTTTCTATTGTGCATATATAAAATATTTTAAA
Source organism: Viscum album (assembly GCA_963277665.1). NCBI lineage: Eukaryota > Viridiplantae > Streptophyta > Magnoliopsida > Santalales > Viscaceae > Viscum > Viscum album. The sequence continues at coordinate 706,827,899 of OY728147.1, read as the reverse complement.
GGTTGAGCATCATCCAAATGAAAAACAATGTTATAGAAGGCATTTTTCATGAATGTATTAGTTAATGGTTTTGAAATGATGTAGAAAATGATTATTTTTGAAATCATGTACACATTATCATGAAAGAATAAGGCCTAGTTTCATAAGAAATGATGAAACATTTTTCTGAATCATGGAACCCAATTTCGAAGAATAAAATTTCCAAGATCTTCATGAATTAAAGATATTGATTGACATGAAATAAAAATCTCAATTCTAATTCAGTGAATGAACAAATGAGAAGTGGTTATCCTTACCAATAAATACCGAGGGTTGGATGATCCTTTAGTTTATTTCTATAGTTCACATTTTTCTATTAGAGATCTTGTTTTCAGAATGAAGATTATATTCATCGTTTATTTTATATGAAGAAGTAAACATTTCAAGGATAAAATTATATATTTGAAGAAGATATATTTTTGAACAAACATTTCTTGAAGAAGAACCACCCATGATCATTATTTATCTATGTGAAGGAGAGGAGATAATGTGCTTTAATTTTCATGAAGAATAAAACCCCATGTACACTACATGTGATCTTTAAATATAGATATACATATAAAAGGTTAAGATATTCCATGAAGTACACTAGTCTTCTTAGATAATAAGAACCCATTAAATTAATATCACTATTATCAAAAATAATAAAATTCACACACCTTTTTATAATTTCATGAAGAAGAAGAACTTCCAAGTACCTATTCAGAAGTACATGAAGAGGAATCCATAATCAATGAGGATCGGTGAATCATCCTACTACATGAAGGGGTTTGTGAAATATAGTGCATGAAACCAAATTCATCCATAAAGTAGTATTTTTTAGTCAAAGATATTATAACTTGTGATACTTGATGTACATATACTTGATTCATGTGAAGAGAACCAAATGCATAGTGCTAACTATACCAGATCTCACAAACATGAAATATAAAAAATATATGATATCATGTACATGAAGAAATTTTAAACACATTGAATGAAATATTGAAAATAATAAATACATTTAGTGGGCACACAGAATAAAAATAATATATATATAAATATTCTAGAGTTTATGAAGACATAGGATTTGTAAGGAAGTTGTAATGGATGAAATGTTCAATGGTGTTTATGAATTTTTCATAAGGACACCAATTGTCATGATTTTGAGATGAAAATTCATACTTTTAATGATCATGAAGAATGTAAGAAATTTTATCAATATATAATGATGTTTTATATAAATAAGAACTAGATTAAGTAGGTAATACAAAATAGATTTTCCTTATCAATTGGAGACCATAAAGAAGAATAGATGAAGGGATTGAATGTATAGGTATCAGACAAAGAAAAAGTTATCAGATGGAGAAGTAAAACTATACGAATAGGTATACGATGGTCAAGAAGAAAAAAAGTTTTGGACTAATACCATACATTTATATTTTTATAATTTTCAATCAGAATAACTTGGTAAAAAATAAGGAGAAGGATACGATTGTTAGGTTCCAGATGAAGGAACAATAAGAAGACTTTCTTACTCACTATTATTCAAGTAACAAGGGAAGATAAAGAAATATAAAAGTAAAGGATGAATGTGACATCCAATATAAGTCTCAATAGGTGGATGACTTTCTTAGTCCTATAAAGAACCTTATAAAATAAGGTGAATATTGTCTTTAGTGGTATTATAAAAAACCAGCGAGGAGTTGTAAGTTGGAATTGGCTATCATTGATCCTGGGAGTGGATTATTTACATTCCCCTCTTAAATTGTAGGGAACCAAACTAGGATTATGTTTTTTTATCCAACCCAATATACTTGATATCTCACCAAATATTATATAATTTGTGTACTGGTCATCACCATACATAGAAAGGACTAGATAATATTATTATGTATTGAACCTTATAAAAATATCATGTTCCATCTTTACCAGATTTCATATACATGTATATGAAAAATAATATAGAATAAGAGAATCAAGATACTAACAGGTCAAATATGTAAAGGGATAAAAATTTATAATTATAGAAAAAGTTCCCAACACTGATTCAATCCCCTTTAAGTATTTAGTATACCCTAAAGTGTTTATCTCAAGTGTTATTAGAGGGAATTTTCACCTCTATTGGATTCGTTAAGTTGTATTTATTATCTTTTGAAAATTTGAATTTATTATCTTTATTAACAAAAATGTATAGTTTTGTCCAAGATTCATTTATATCTAAGAAGAATTATATTTTGTCCAAGACTAAATGAACCATAGAATTAAAGTGAATATAAAGGTTAATAAGTGATCCCTTTTATCTGAAGAAGCGTAAATATTATATTCTCTATGACTTTCCAATAATAAAGATACATAAGGGTTTAAAATCAAATAAAAGGTTTTTCAAATTTCTAATAATGATAAGGATAACATTCTAACCTAAAGTGCTTTAAAAATGATATATGATAATGAGGTATTTAATTTTTCTATATAAACTATCCTCACGAAGAATATCTTAGCATAAGTTGTAATGATGATCATTCAAGAACTTCTCAAGATATTTAAATTGATATATTGAAGGATATTATACAATATGTTTGAAAATAAGAAGTCTCTCTTTATTTTAGAGTATTTAAAATTATGAATGAAGATATCACACAACTTAAAGAAGAATTATATAATTTGGAGATGGATTTACAATGAAAAGGTAATGAATTTAAAAATCTATATAAATAGCATGGAGCCCTAAAATATATAATGTTGGAGATTGAAATAAGTTCCATAAATTTTGAATACAAATGGATCAAAAAAGATGAAGATAAATTATAAATTATTAAGAAATTGGAATAAAAGATCCATTCACTTGAAAACACATTGAAAAACAACATTGATTGTAAGGATTATCAACCAGATGTCAAATCCAAGAAGATCAATGAACATGAGTATTTGTTACAAAACAATTTTAATTTTTATGAATAGGAATTCTAATTAATGCATTATATTTGTGAAGAAACGTTGATTATGATTGAAGACCAGAAAGTAACACTAAATATAAAATGTTTAGAATTGTAAGTTCAGTTGGCCAATCTTGATAGGACACATACTAAGACTTCACAATATAAGGAAACAATTTCTACTACTACTCAATTCTTAGTAGATGATTATATGGTTTAATAAACTCCAAAATGTGATAAAATTTTCCTAACTTAATTTAATGATCTATCAAAAGATGTATTGATGAAATATGTACTATCCATAATATCTTGTTATAATGTTTCTAAATGTATTTTCATGAACAATATAAATTTGAAAACAAAATATATACAAGTATAAATTGTTAAAGGAGATAAGGGGTTTATGACAATGACTAGGGGGATAAGAAAAAGAGTTTGAAACATATTTCCCTAAAATATTCCAACAAGAAATGAATAAGACCCAAAAGATTCATATAGGTGAAATAATAAAATCAAGGTTTGTGGTTTAATGTTTCTGAAATAATAGAATTTTGTAATTGTAAATTATATTTTTTGTACAATTATTTACATGAAAAATTATAAAGGATTTCTATTTCAAGGAGGAGAACTCCAAAAGTAAATAAGCAACATACATAGTGTAAGAAAAATATAAAAACATCAATTATTTTTAGAATTTTTGAAAATAAATTTGATGATGGAAAAGTTGGTGGTCATAATAATAGTGTATGATCAACTAAAAATATATATAAGTATTTTAAAAAATAATACCACAAAAGTTAGAGAATAAATAACAATAATCCTTGGGAAGAAAGCAAATTTTTTTTAAAATAAAAATTATCCCGTGTAGATTTAAATTAGGATAGTTGGGAATACTGTTGATTCCAAATCCAAGAAGGCGAAGAAAATTTAATCTTCCAAAATAAATAATAAAAATCATGGAACTCAAAATATTTCATGTGGAAAATCCAAACATCTAGATAATGTTACTAATGATATGTTAGTTATCTATCTAGAATATTTGGAATGAATGAGGAAAATTATAGAATCATAAGAAAAGGATAGTGAAAAAGGAATAGAAATGATTCCATATAAATGGGAAGTTATATGAGTTTGGTACAACATATCTGGAAAATCCCCTAAAGAATGTTCTTCAATAATTCTAGCAAAAGAATAATTCATTAAGAAGATTAAATTTCCACTAGGTTATAAAATTTCTTTTAAAGATCCTGAATAAAAAAGCTGTACACAAAAAAATTGAATATGTTATAAGATCCAAATAACCCTAATAATAATTGAATTTTATATGAGCAAACTTTAAGAGGGGATGAAATAGAGTAACTGTTTTGAGAAAATCATATCAACTTTGTGGTTCACATTAAGAAGCAATGAAAGAACCAACTTATTCCATTAACCATTGTGTTCTGTAATTATTGTTTAAAAATGGGAAATTTAAGTTGAGGCATGTACTTAAGGGGAGAAACTAAGTAGCAGGAATGACTAAAAACTTTGGTTATCCATGATAATGATTTTTCCATCCAGAAAATTGCTTATATTGGTTTATTGAATTTGTTTGTGAAGACGTGGAAATTTTAAAGTCTAGTCATAAACATAAGAAAATATTCATTATGGTGTATTATCAATAAGATATTTCAAAATAATACCCATTGAATTGTTTTATCATTATGAATATCATATGAAAATTTTTATTGAGGGGGCGATATTTGGGGAAAGTTGAAGATTGCCGCTGAAATTATTATATCATATAAATCTGATTATTTAAGATTTTTGTAAATATAAAGTCTTCAAAAATGGTATTTTTATTCTTAATATCACAACCTTGGATACTAAAATAATAAATTTAACACAAATGGGGAAATTTTTAATTAATCATTGACATAAGAAAAATGAAAGTATGGAAGTTATCCATGACTATTTTTGCTACATGTTTCACTTGAATGTTTTTTTATATATTTTTCTAAGTGAAAGAGTTTTAGGTTAATATATACAAATGTTTCATTTTAAAATTAGTAACTTTATCCTTGAATAAAAGTGTAAAACCATAAAATACAATTATATGAGTTCATATTTCATTTAGTATCATGAATAGTTGGAAAAGGACAACTTTTTTTCTAAATATAATCCTATTGTTTTCTACACCGAACATACTTCATATAGACATAGTGGGAAATGATGGATGAAGCATTTCTTATGTAAGAACTCATAACTTGAATATTTATTTTCAATAAGGGTGAGAGAATGTGAAATGAATGTTTGGGAATGTAAAGTGGAGAGAAGGATAATGATCAATCATATATTGAAATATTTATTTGGAAAAGCATTGAAGGTATTGCCAATAAATATAAAGGGAGAGATTGAATAGAACATGATGTGTGTGTTTTTTATTTTATTTTCAACGGATTTTATTTATTATAAATGGTTTTCAATGAAATATAACGATTTCATTGATATCAAAATGTTTAAGAAATTATAAAGAAGAAGATGATAAAAGGATAGGTTAAAGAATCCATGCTTTGTAACAAAGTGAATATAACTTGGATAAATGGATGAATAATAATGAATTTAATCGAGTCTTATTATCTTAAGTAATTTATTTTGAAGACTTTTTGTTTTAATTGTGATGATTGTTGAACCAGTATTATTTTTAGAAGGATTGTCTCAAATGTTCCAAGAATGACACATTATTTATAATATGAAAGAATAATTGAATACCATGCAAAATATTATTTTTTGACAATGAGTTATAGATAAGTTACCACAATGGAAGTGTCTTGGTATTTTTTTTTCAATTAAAATATGATATAATATTATAAATATATATTTTCTAAGTATTAGAAAAAATGTTTCAGTAACCTAGCAAGAAAAAGGGACCCCACAAAGGATAACACCATATTTATTGAATAAGATGCACCCAAACACTTAATATCAAGAATTGGGAAAAGAAAAAGGAATATGTATCTTTTTTTTCTATAGTGAAAAGAAGAAGTTATTTGTACTTATACTGTTGTACGTGAAGAGAAAGGAAAGGTTTGTGAGGATCCATGAATCATCTTGCTTCACAGAGGGGATCAGGAAATACAATTCAGGAAAAAATTTCATACATGAAGAAAATATTGTTTGGTCAAAGAAAATATAACCTTTTAGTCCCCATGTTAATATAACCGATTCATGAAAAGAAGACCAAATAAACAATTCCAGTTGTGCATGATATCATGAATGTGAAAAAGAACACATGTATGATATCCTGCACATGAAAACGTGTGAAAAAATTGAAATAAATATTAAACCGACTAAATAAATTGAGAATAAATGTAAAAAGAGAATATATATATATATATATGTACTAGGGTTTACAAAGACATATGACACATAAAAATGTTTCTCCAAATGAAATGTTTAAAGTCCATTACATTGTTTTTGTATGAATATCAATTGTATTGATGTTGAGCTAAAAATTAATCATTTTGATAATCATAATGGATGTATGTGATAATAATGAGATTTAAAAAAGATTCATAATAATAAGTATGAGATGATTTATAGTTAACATATGTAATTTGTTTATAAATAACTAATCATGAAGTAGAATTAAAGATGAGATTGAGAATATAGGAACCAGACTAAGTGGAGGTTATCAAATCGAGTAGTATCACCAGATGAATATGTATCAAAGGATCATGAAGAATAATTTTTCAGACAAGTAAAATACATATATTTAATTATAATTTGGTATTAGATGAATAAAGTGAATAATAAGGGGAATGATCATACATACATGTTCTAATAGAAGGAAGAATAATTAGAGTTTCTTTCTCACTATTGTGTAAGTTACAAGTGAAGAAGAAGGAAGAGAATAATAAAGAAAAATTGTGATATCCAAAAAAATTCTAAACAGGTGGAATACTTTTTTTTGTATTACAGTGTATCTTAATAAATAAGGTGAAGAATATTTTAAAATGTAGTATAAATAAATACTAAGGAGTTGCAAGTTATATTAGACTATCCCTGATCCAAGGAGTTGATTATTTCAATTCCCCTTCCCAATTTTTAGGGACGCACACTAGGATGAGTATTATTTTATAAATAAAAAAATCTAATTAGTATTTTATTATAGTATAGAATGTATGTATACATCATCACCAAACATGGAAAGGAAAACCTACTCTTATTGAGTAGCGAAACATGTAAAAATATCATGTTCCATCTTTACTTGCTTTCATATTCTTGTGTAAGATAAAGAAATGAGAACAAGATAATCAAGATCATAACATGTATAAGAGGTAAAGTGATAAAAATTTATAATTAAGGAAAAATAGCAGAACATCAATTCACCCCTATCAGTATTGAGTATATTACAATGTGGAACTTTCATTTTTTAACACTGAAATCAACATCCATAAATGTATATCATCAATGAGTAAATTCTATAACACTCTATACCTTTAAATATATGAAATAGTCTTACTTTTCATTTAGTTCTCTACAGATCTTAATGTTATTCATAATAGTTAGATTCTTAAAACATATCATCATATGGTAAAATATTGTAGAAATAATTTTAAAACTCTATAGTATATTTTTTAAACATTATAACTATCTCACCAATCATTTGATTTAGGGGTCTTCTCACCAATCTGTCAACCCTTACAAACTCCATTACCAATATTAAAACCTTTAATGAATTACATGTTAAATGGAAACCGAATCCATTAAAATTTCTACATACCACATGGGTATCTACTCAAGTTCCTTGGTTGTAATATCACTACATAAAACATGGATCAATACTCATTGAAATTATACATATTTACATGATTTTTTGATAGAAAATATAAACACAAAACAAATGTCACTTCAAACACTCCATTTTGATTTGTTATCAATAGATTGAACTTCCAAAAATAATACACGAATGTTAATATTCTATTATAAGTTCATTTTTCCTATCATACATTATGAATATTAATAAAAAAGAGGAGAATGAATTTTTCTCACCTTTTTTCTTAGCGTAGGTGTAAAGGAAGAATTTTCAAGGGTCAATTCTCCTCCTCCTCACTCTAATTAATTTAAGAATGATATTCTCTAATTTTGTTCTTCCACATCCATTTTACTAAATTAATTACATGAGATAATGGAGGCATCACATGTTTCTTAGAAATGTGCCTCAGGTTAGTCAACTATAAGTCTACGTGGGATAACCCTTTATATAAAATAAGAGTTATTTTACTAAATCATAAATGATATCTAGATACAATCACTATGTGGTATCAATAAAATTTCATTTATTTAGGTTTTTACAATATGATTTTCATGTTTGTGTATGAAACTACACTAAACATCACAAAACACATCATAAAAGTTTATGTTCATCTATGTTTACCCCCTAAGATTAAGAGTCACTACCTTTTGTAACTACTTTTATTATAAACAAGAAATAACATGGGAGAGTGATCTTCATACCTCAATGTTCAAATTTTTCTAATGTTATCTATAATTTCATATTTAATAAGGATTGTTTCATAACTGTAAGCTTACTCCTTTTGATAGATCCACTAAAGGGATGATTTCCAAACTTATTCTTCATAGGAATTATCTTCCACATAAATTATCATAGAAAAATTGATACTAGTTGATGTTGGATGTATATTGAAAATGAATAAAACCTGAAAAGTGGTCCATTATGGGTTAATTTATAGGATATAAAACCATCACAAGATTACACATTTACTTTTTATTCTTCCCCTCCATTTTGCTTCCATAAAGAACAACCTCCAAGATATGATAATTTGGTGGGTCTTCCATCAACTCTTCAGTTTTTTCATCATGGATGAGAATTATTCCTCAACTCAGTAACTCATTTTCTTTAAGATTTAATATTTATGGATCTCTTAATTATTTAAAAACTCTTGAATTTACAAATCCATTCCTCCCTAGATATCATGGATTTATCTATCATTTACTCCTTATTTGTAGCTGGAATAATCTCGTCTACTTTTGAAATCAAGGTAATTTTATTCTTTCTAGCGTATTCCATATTTCTAAAATCTTCTAACAAGGTTGTCTATATAATTATACATTTCTATTTAACACGTCCATCATTATCTATTTATGTGTACCCCTTCTTTATATTTGAACATTTAATTTTAGAGTTATAGGTTCTTTCCATTTATCTATTGTCAAGTATTTTTGATCAGAGTATTATGTCATATACTTTGTAGCTATCTCACCCACCTTCTTTCACCTTATAAACACATTATCACCAGCCTTTTAGTTTTATTTATTAGTAAACATTTAAAACTCTTCATATATGTTGTATTTCACCATGTAAATCTTCCCGTTCCTTTATTTGATTGAATATTCCTTATTTTTTAGTTTATCCCCATTGAACATTGATCTTCATTTCTATTATGAAATGGTTAATGATGTAGAATTTCCTAACATATTAGAAGCATATTATATTCTTTGGTGCATTATATTTATCATCTTTGATTATTGACTTATTAGGAGTAATATTCTTAATAGTTTTTTTCACTTTTTTTCTCTCGAATATAGACCCACATTCATTCATTTATTTATTTTGAAATTTTTTTATCCTATTTACATGAGCATAAGAGTTAGTATGTTATAAAATGTATCAATTCTATTTTAAGATGTTACAACCTATATTTCTTTAATCAAACTAATTTCCTTGTGATTTAAATATATTATTATGAGACAGAGTCTTCATCTTCCATGTATTTTATTTTTCAAAAATATGTTTCTTTAATTCTTTAAATTTTCTCCACACATAATTAGCCCTTATATATCTTCTATAGACTAACATATTACTCAGGAAATCAATGTACATATTTCCAAAACTTTGGAAACTCTACCATATTCTAACAAACCTTATTATTTTTCAAGTTGATGCAGTCATTCTGGATTTACAACCTTTCTATATTTGAACAAAATAACCATATTTTTGGATTTTTTTGGGGAATTACTATTCTAATATTTTATTATATCCAATATTGAAACATTTTAATATTTTTAAGAATTTTTGGATTTCTATATTTTTATAGTTTTTATTTTTTCTCCCATACTAGAAATGAAAATAGACTTAGTTCTCATAGATCTAATTGTACTTTTGGAAACCTTATTCCATGAGAATATATTGAGTGATTATCTAGATGATATAAATATCTACTTACCACTATCTTGAGTCCCATTTGTGGGGAAAAAATTATTATAAAATCAAGTGGTATCACATTTATTCTTAGGTAGTTGGGAAGGTGGATCTCATACTAATTCTAGATTCTGCAATTTTACTTCAAGTTCTATACACATCATGTTGAGAGAATATTTTTTTACCAAAATTTATTTCATTATATCTTCCCAATATCTCTTCATATTTTGAACTAGAATTTCTTGCATTATTCTTTCCTTCCATAAAGAATTTTAATTTTCTTTTATTATTATTTTTCTTTGACATCCAACTGAACATATTTGACATTCACTATAACTTTATAAAACTTTTTTAATACATGGAATACCTCAGTAAAAACATATTTAAATACATATTTCTCACATTAATCCATTTTAATTTCTTCATAATTTCAATAAAATATTTCATTTAAAACTAATACAAATTTATTATTTGTTATTACATGTTTTTGTGAATGTATTACATATCGTAAGATTTTTTTCCAATGATTCTTATATGGAATCAAAATCTTGTTCTAAATATGGTTTTTAATATTATAGTCTCTTAATATGTGCCAATATGTATGTTAAAACTTCAATGGGGATCATTTCACAAAAACCCTACACTTGAGAGTAATAATATCTGTGTGATTCTTCATGAATGTATTATTCATATTCACCACAATTTGAACTTCATTATTGAGAGGAATAATAATCAATAGATTCAAATATACACTTACCACCATGAACACATTTTATAGTGGCTATTCCTTTGATATCTTATATATTTTCCCCAATGAGATTACCTATTTTTTTCCCTATTTTTAATGTCTTGGATAAAACTTAATTTCATTACCCAGTAGAGGTCACTCTATTAAGATTAATTGCACTAGTTAGAGATAAGTCCTCAAGAACACCTCCTCTTATGGCAGAGGTTTCAGACTAGTAGTGAGGGCATATGGTGTGTTTATCGGGAGAATATGCCCCCATATTAGAGTAATAAACCAATGTAAATAACCAATCAATAATAAATGAAGTAAATAATCATAATTAATAATAAATTAATATAAATAACAATGTAAATAAATATGAAATACAGTAAAGTCCCACACATCCATTTCAGACATACAATACTGACTTCCCAATAGGCCGATAAAAAATAAATGAGTAAATAAAAGGAACAAAAATAAAAGTACATAGATCTACTACTTACTTAGATACGAACCACATAACTGGATCCCAGTACATATCCAAGGCATCCTACTTGATATGTCTTGGCCATTAGCCCATCCCATGCATGCAACTGTGCGGACGTCTACTCGGGTACATCTGTGTAATGGAATCCCATGTAGGGTGTGAGTATAGAACTCAGTGTGATACGACCAACATGTTTTTATACATATCCAGTAAATATAGTGTAGGTATATGTGAGCTACTCATTATAATTAATCAAAAATAATAAATTATTTCTAAAAATAAATTAAATAACAATGTCATACCAATGCCAGTAGTCAAAAGTGCCTGCTTATTTAATATTCCCAGCTTAGCTGGGACATAACTAAAATGAAACGAATAAGTAAAAACAAGGTCGAACCTTTGATCCAAGATCCCTATTGACTTGAAATCCAATGAATAAGTCATTGAGATGGATTTTTTACCACTAAATCGGTGTATATTAAAGTTGAACCTTGGGTCCAATATACTAGTTGACTATACATACTTCAACCATTTTCAAAATGACTCTATGAGTTTTACTTGATATAAAAAATAGGATTGGAGGTTCACAACCATGTCATATATATATAATGATAACCAATAATAAAATAAATCTATTTATCATAGAAAAACACCAATTATGTACCGAATCGGTACCCAAGTATTTATTTGGGAATAATATGATTCCATTTTCCCAATAATCCCATCAAAGGAATTGCGTATCAGAATCTAAGTATCTCACAAGGCACCATATAATTCCATTTTTCCAATGATCCTATCCATGGAATTTAATTTTAGAATCAATGTATCACTTAAGGGATAATATAATTATTTTTTCATTATGAGCCTATCTATGGAATTATATATCATAATCAAAGTATCACTCGAGGAATCATATAATTCAATATTCCCTATGAGCCTGCCAAAGAAATTAAGTATCATAATCAATGTATTAATCAAGGAATAATATAACTCTACATTCTCTATGAACTCATGAAAGGAATATTTTATCAGAATGCAAGTATCATGGAATGAATAAATCTAATAAGTAGAAAATAGTATCAAAAGATAGATCCCTATAAGTACCTATAGGTATCCATATAAAGTAATTTTCAAACAAAAATTATCATAGGTTGGATCCTAGGATGTACCACTGAGTATCCTTATAATAGAATCATATTGATTCAGGACCCATGGGATGAGTTCCAGTAAGTATGTATAGAATCATAATTACATCAACAATAACTGAGTGAATTCATGAATAAAAGTGCGAGGGTGTATAACACTTAAAACCATCACGTTGCATTAGTCCCATAGGAAAAAAACCAGAGGGACATATTTAAATCATATCTACATAAACAATAACTGATTAAATGAATAAATAAGAGAGTGAGTATGGATGAATACCTAAAAAAATAACTACTACCACAAACTCTCATGATTAAATGTTTGGTATGGGTTCTAGGGTGACACCCACTACCAACTCTACCAAAAACCGTAATTTTGTAGCTTAGGATCATTCAAACACCAGGTCACCCACTAGGTCCCCTAAATTAGACATAGAAGAGGAATCCTACTCAGGATCCTCTATATCCACCCAAAAGTGAAGGAATCCCTCTTGGGATCCATGGAAATAAAAGTTTTAAGAGGCATACTACATGATATCCTTTAAGTAAATTTTAAGAAGTGGCATCCCACATGGGATCTGTGGAATATTAAGTTGATAGAGGCATCTAAAAAAGGATTCTATAGGATGCAAATTTAGTAGAGGAATCCCTCATGAGAATCTTTAGGCCAAGAAATATGTAAAAGAATGCTAATTTTGATCCTTTGAAATAGTATAGGAGTAGAGGTATCCCTATCAGGATATCATGTGATAGAGTCATAGTCTCAAGTCAATAAAGGAATCACTAGGACATCACATCTCACAAAATCATAATAATGGTAGTGCAACCTTTATAGAAACCCTTGTTTTTCTTATGTTACTATTACATAATTTTAATGATAAACAAAATAAAATCATTAAATGACCAGGATCCAAAGGTTTAGTTTCTTGGAAAAACTAGGAACATACATAACTTTAAAAAAATAAAACATAAATATTTATTTAATTCGTTATCTAGCTTCTTTTTAGCCCTTGAATTATCTTTAGTACAAGTAATCACTTGAGGGTATATATCAAAAAGGGGTGAGATAAAATCCCAGTAAGAGGATAGATAGGAACATGAAAAAATATAACATGGGGTGAGAATAATAACTATCATCATAATATAGGCATAGGATCATAATCATGATAAGAATCATTTAGAAAAGGCATAGAGTGTGGAAATGCATAAAATCATAACATCACGTCTTAGTGGTCAACAACCACACTCAGTTTTGAACAAAGGTAGAATCATGTTAATGTATATATCACTTTTTTCAGGAGATAAATCACATTACCTAATGAACTAGAGTTATATATAATTCTAAGTTCACCCATCACATCATAACATTTACATTGTACTATAAAATTCCGAGCGCACCCATCACATCATAACATTTACATTATCCTGCATGCCATATAGAATGTATATCAATATTCGAAATAAAAAACCAATGGAATTAAATGGGTTCAATTTAATAAATAATAAATTAATAAACTTTGGGTTCCCAAATAAAATAGGGAATAACATATATTACATAAGAATCATCAACCTTGAGTGAAGAAGAAACAATCTCAAGAAGTAAAAGGTGTTTTTTTGAAATAAGAGTTATTTTGGATAACATTGTATTTGTCATAAACTAAATTATAAATCATTTATATCATATAAAGGGTAATATAATTATGAATAAATTATATTTAATGAATATCCACACTTAAAATGGTGTGAAATAGGAAGACCCAAATAAAGTGATTTCAGTTCGAGAGTTCCCCTTACCTTGTGTATGAATGATTTCTATAATTTAATTTCCTATTAATCACATTAGATTAATTAATTAACCAATATAAAACTTTTTATACATGAATAATATTCACTATGGTTTTATTATGTTCTTTTATGGTCCTTTGGATGTGTTATAGAGTTTAATATCATTGTTTTGGGGTGTTCTATTTTTTAGTTTTCCGGATCGGTTCACTGGTATACATGGATGAAAGTTCATGTAAAATGTGGATAAATATCCAAAATTGGTAATATATGTTGTTAATGATATTATATGTTTTAATTATCTTTTAAATAATTTTTTATCTAGAATGAGGACGAATAATTAGATATAAGTTAATAATGATCCTCCTAGGTTAATTTTGGCAATTTTTTGATCATAACAAACTCATTTTGTTTTTATCATTTAGTATTATGTGTAAATGATAGTTCTAGAACATAAATATGGTTATAAAATACACATTAAAATCTCTTTTCAAATATTTAATTGTTTTATTAACATCCTTAAATTTGTTAATGGAAAATGAAAGTGCATCGCTCACGATGTTGGTAAATTGACACATCACGTATGAAAATTTCTTTTTAAAAGAGGGAGAGAGTGGATTTTAATGATGAATATTCCATAAATATTATATAATTAAATTATAAAAAAATTATAGAGTTATCATACCATTTGGATGAAGGTATGTGAGAAGATAATAAGAAAATAAATTAAATGAGAGAGAGATGATTTACCTCTTGAATTTATCCTCCTTGAGAACCTCCTTAGGGAAAGGTTTTGGTCTGTTGGGGAGGCCAAGAACTTCTGAACATGGGGTAGGGACTAGAGAAGTGTACTGGTAATTTTATAGGAAAGTATCAAATCTTGAAAGTTTTAAGGAGAAGAGGGGGTGAGGGGTGGTATTTATAGTGGAGGAGAGGGGTGTTTTCTCAATATTATATTCATTAATTTATTATTTTGGATAAAGAATATGAATAATTTTGTAATTATCTATAAAAATATTGAAATAATTATGGAGAGTTATATATTATGGTCTTACATTATACTTATTTCATCTATGACCCCATAATTCATATTTTTAGATTTTATTATAAATTATCATATATTACTATTCATAAAAATTCAAGTATTTTAGAAAAATCCCAAAACATTACCCTAACCATTTTTTGAAATATAAAATTAAAAAATAAACTCCATTTAATGAAAATAATTTTTTAAATATGCATAATTTAATTTTAAATTAAAATCATCATTTACATTGAAAATACAGATTTTAAAATTATAACTGCTTTTAAAACACAATGAAAAATTACTTATGGCCACATAAAATTATATTAAAACCATAAGACATAAAAATATTAATTTATGAATACATTTTCTGAATTTTTTTTAAATTATTACATTAATCATAAAATTATAATTAAATATTTACGACTTACAAAAATACCATCACTTAACTAATATTTTTTTTTAAAAATTATTTACTTAGAATATGATATAATTATATCATAATTTAATTTATATGATTATTAAATTTTATTTATACTTTCATGGCTGGAGTTACTTTTTATTAGACTGGTTTACTAATAACAAGGGTCATATTACTATTCTGAAGTTCAAGTTACTATTTCATCAGTATTGGATCCTTAACATCCATAAATACTTATTATTTCATTAAATTATTCATTTATAAATTTTTTATTATGGTCTATAAGTGATTTTATGTGATTTATACTATATGAAATTACTATAATAAGTGAGTAATTCCATTTATAAAAGTTTGGGTCGTTAAATTTTCCCACCTTTTGAAAATTTTCCCTTGAAATTTATTTTCACATAAATAGGTGAGGGTACTTCTCCTTCATCCCCTCCTATGGTTCCCATGTTTCTTCATACATATTATTACTCCACAAGAATTTAACAAGGTAGGTTTTCTTGTTTCATAGAACCTTTTATCTCTGGTCCAAAATATTTACTAGATTCATATCTCAAGAGAGATCATCTTCCACCGGTACCCCCTTTGAGTTCAGTACATGTGAGGGATCTGGTATGTACTTCCTCAGGAGTGATATGTGGATCACATCAAGAACTTGAGCCATATTTGGTGGAAGTTCAAGATGATAGGCCATAGATTCTATGTGATCAAGGATCTCAAAGGGGCCAATATACGATGGGTATAACTTCCCTTTCTTCCCTAACCACATGAATATCATTAATAGTGATATTTGACGGAATAATTTATCTCCAACATATAACTCCAAGTCCCTTCACCGATTGTTAGCATATCTCCTTTTATAAATCTGAGAAGATTTGATATGTTGGTGGATGGATTTAACCTTCTCTATCATAGTTTGTACAAGATCAGGTCCATGTATTTTTATTTTTCGAACATCATCCCAAAAGGTTGGAGTTCTAGAACTTTTTCCATATAAATCTTTTTACGTATCCATAAGAATACTTGAGTTAAAGATATTGTTGTATGAGAACTGAACCAATGGGATATTTTGATCCAATCCTCCTTTGAATTCTAAATATTATTATATTAACATATCTATGAATGTTTGAATTGTACTTTCATAATGGCCATCATTTTGGGGGTGGTAGGCTGTGATGAAATTTAATTCAGTACTCAAAGCATGCTGAAGACTGCTCCACAATTTATATGTGAACCTAAGATCAAAATCCGAGATAATCGAGAGTGGAAATCCATGCAACATCACCACTTATTTCACATATATCATTGCAAGTTGTTTAAGTGAGAGATCTTCCTGAATAGTGATAAAGTGGGCTATCTTGGTGGGTCGGTCCACCACAATCCATATCACATTGTTTCACTTGAATGTCTTCGGGAGACCAGTGATGAAGTATATAGTGACATTCTATCATTTCCACATGGTTATATGAAATTATTTCATCATCCCTTTATACTTTTTTCACTCAACATTATCTTGCTGACATATCAAGAACCTTGAGATATACTCAACAATCTCGTTATTGATGTTGTCCCACAAAACGTTTTCTCATAGATCACAATACATCTTCGTAATCCAAGGATGGATAGTGATAGTTGAGCTAGGTGAATTATAAAATTTCTCCTTCTTTAACTTAGGTGATTAAGGAATACAAATTCTTTTTCCAAACCAAATCACACCATCATCATCGATATGGAACTCTTGCAGCTTCACTTTCCTTACTGTATTCAACTTATTTTGTAACTCTGGATCATCCCTTTTTTCCTCCTTAATATTCTATTGGATATATGGTTAGGAAGTCATTTGGTCAAGGTTATATTAATTCCCTTCCATTATGATTTCCAAATCCATTCTTTTTATATCCCAGAAGATAGACTCTTTCTTAATCCACAAGATGGACATAGTAACATGTTATTTTATTCAAAGAGAATAAAATACCTTGTTTTCCATTATAGAATGATAATGAATAGAGAAATCATAGTATTTGATTATATCTAACCATATCATTTGATGCATGTTTAGATCCCTTTTTGTGAATAAATAATTTAGACTCTTGTAATCGGTATATATGTCACACTTCACACCATAGAGGTAGTGCACCAGATTTTCAAGGAAAAAACTAGAGTTGCTAACTCCAAATCATGTGTTGAGTTGTTCTGCTCATGGATCTTTAACTACTATGAGGCATAGGATATCACATTATAATTTTTCATGAGTATACAACCCAAGCCTTTATTTGAAGCATCACTATATATCACAAATTATTCTCCACTTTTTGTTAATGTGGGTATAGGTGTAGTGATCAACCATCTCTTTATCTCCTTAAAGATTTCCTCACATTCTTCTATCCAGACATACTTTACCCCTTTCCTAGTTAACATAATTAGTGGGATAGAAAATCCTGAAAAATTTGTCACAAAACAATGGTAGTACTCATATAATTTAAGAAAACTATGAATTTATATGACACTAGAGGGTCTGAGACATTCCTCAATCGCCTTTGTCTTTGATGGGTCTATAGAAATTTCATCACTTGTGATCACATGTCATATGAATGTGAATTGTTTCATCCAAAAGTAAAACTTTCTGAAATTCATGTAAAAAATATCCATTATTAATGTATCCAACATAATCCTTATAATTTCTTATTATCCATCTTTTCTCTTATATTATATGAGAATATCATCTATAAACACTGCTAAAAAATTGGAGAGGTAATGTCTAAAGAATACATTCATCAAATTCATCAAGATTTCAGGGGAATTAGAAAGTATAAAAGGGAATTACAAAAAACTCATTATTCCCATACCTTGTAAGGAAGGAAGTATTCTGAATATCTTCATTATTCAAATTTATCTGATGATATCAAGAATTAAGATCAACCTTTGAGAAGTTATGAGATCCCTGTAACTAATCAAACAAGTCATCAATCCATGGATTAGGATAATTATTATTTATGGAGATCTTTTTTGAGTTTCTAATAATCAATACACACCTGTATTTATCCATGATATTTCTTAATAAAGATAATTGGCACACCCCAAGGTGGTGCATTAGGGCATATGAACCCTTTGTCCAAATTATATTGTAGATGATTCTTCAACTCCTCCTATTTTATAGGATCCATCTTATAGGCACACTTTGAGATTAGAGTAGCTCTGGGTATGAGTTCTATTGAGAACACTAGCTCACTATCCGGGGAAAGTTTGGGCAACTCTTCAAAAAATAGATCATTTTATTCCCTTATGATGATAATTTCCCCTAGGTTGATAAATTCCTTTGACTTAACCATTTGAGTGAGGAATGATTCTTCACAAGGAATCTACACCCACGTTGTGTAGGATTTTCAAAAGGAGATTCATGATATTCCTTACATTTTTTGAGTAGCATGGGATGGTTTATAATAAGAAAATATATTTCCTTTTCTTGATAGTTTATATGTGGTCTATATAACGAGAGCCAATCCATTCCCATTATATCATGAAATTCCACCAAGGGAAGTATTACAAGATTTTCTGGAAGAATCTTATCACTTACATGAATAGGAGAAGAGTGAACCACTTGGGTTTCAATTATTTCACCACTTGGTGGTTTTACAAATATCTCTACTTAAATGTTTCAGGTATTTGATTCAATAGTTCTTTAAAAGATTCAAGATATAATGGAATGTGTAGAAATAGAATCAAATAATACCTTTTCCATTATTGAATGAATTAGAAGTGTACCTTCTATGAATTAATTATATTGCTCCACTTTTAAAGTAGGGATGGACTAAGCTTTACCTTTCTCATTTAGATTTGGTGGTTGCTGATGTTGATTACCCTCGAGGACCCGAGGTTTAGTGAAAATTCTTGCATAGTTCCCTTTAACTCTATAGTTGTAGCATTGTACCATAAGCGATGATCTCATTTCCTCCACCATTTTGTCCTTCTTCCTCAGTTATTTTCGATATTCATGAGCTTGGTGGACCTATCTCCCACACTTAAATCATTTACCCATACCTTTAAGTAAATTCCCATAATGCTTCTTCCCACTTTATTGACATGTGGGTGGTTGAATTTTCTTTCCACCTTTATCATTAGATCCACTAGCTTGACACTCCATATATCATTTCTTATCACCATAGTCATGTGACCATTCTCCAAACCCTATCTATACTTTGAGATCACATTGAAAAACTTCTTTATAACTCCTAATGTTTCTAATTGAAAGAGCATTTTGAAGGTGTGGTTTTAAACTACTAAATAATGTATCAATTTTTCTATCATTGTTCTTAAAAAAACCTGAATCATACCTTAAAAGACTAGTGAAATTTTATTCGTAGTACATGACAAATTCTTTTTTCCTTTTGATTCAGCTCCATGAATTCTATCTCTATGTTTGTACAATGAGTTTGAGTGACATACTTATTGAGAAAAATTATCTTAATGTTCCCACTCCATGTATTCAATTTTATCCCTTATGTTTGTGTTCTTAATCAACACACACCATTGATTAGACACTCCATCTAGAAGATAAACAATGAGATTCACTTTCTCCATCTCAGAATAATGAAGAACAAAAAATATATCCTCTAAGATGTTGACCCACTATTCTGAAACTAGTGAATCAAAATATACACTAAACACCTGTGGTGTTTCCCGTATAAAATACTCAATAGCCAATTTCTACCTATTTAGTGAAGGTGGGAGTTTCACATTATTCAGGTTGTTGTTAATAACCTAAGATGACTACTTAATAATATCCATGAAATTTTGAAGTCTACCTTTTATGGAATTGGGGATGTAATTCAAGAAATGGCTGCATTTTCCCTCACACTGGTTGTCAGTCAATTTTCTCTAGTTTCAAACCATTTTCCAAAATAGAATAAGTTAGAGAAAAAAATATGTCAACGAGTAATAATTTATCCCTTTATAAATTAACTCAAAAGGAATATCTTATTGGATCCATATGTTTATAATTATTAAAAAAATATATTATTGGGTGCTTACTTATAATTAGTCTCATACTAAGCGTTTTTACTTAGGTATTCTGATCATAATTCCCAAATTAACTAAATCATACTCTGATACCAAAAATATCGGCCCTTCTTTTTCTTACATAACTGTAACATAATTTTAATGATAAAAACATAAAAAAAATTACCTGAAATGTTTCCAAAGGTTTATTATCTTGGGAAAACTAGGACTATACACAACTTTTAAAAAATAAAACACTAACATTTATTTAATTTTTTCTTCTCTATATTCTTATCAGCCCTTGAATTATCCTTAGTATTAGTAATCACTTGAGGATATACATAAAAAAGGGGTGAGATAAAAACCTAGTAAGAAGATATATAGGAAAATGAAACAATATAACATGGGTTGATTATAATCATTATCATCATAAGATAGGCATAATATCACAATCATGAGAGGAAAAATTTAGAAAAGGCATTGAATGTGGAAATTCATAAAAATTAAACATCACATCTTTGTGGTCAACTACCACACATAGTAATGAACAAAGATATAATCATGTTCATGCATATTTAAATTTTCTCATGAGATAAATCACATTATAAAATTTATCTTAGCACTATATAATTCAGGAAACACTTTTCATATCATAATATTTACATTGATTTATATAATTCCGTGGCCACCGTCACATCATAACATTTACGTGATCATGCATGCCACATAAAACTTATATTAATATTGGAAATAAAATAACCCATGGAAAATAATGGGTTTAATTTCATAAATAATAAATTCATAATCTTTGGGTTCCCAAATAAAGGAGGGAATAAAATACTTGACATAAGAATCATCAACCTTGAGTGAAGAGGAAACAATCTAAAGAATTAAAAGGTGTGTTTTTTTGAAAGAAGAGTTATTTTTGAAAAGATTTTATTTATTATAAAATTAATTAGAAAAAATTTATATCCTATATAAGTTAAGATAATGATGAATATATAATATATAAGTAATATTGATACTGAAAATGGGGTGAAAGAGGAGAACCCAAAGAAAGAGATTTGGGTTTGAGAATTCCCCTCACCTGTGTCTAAATGCTTTCTTCACTTTAATGTCCTATATAATCACATTATATTAATTAAATATAACTTATAGAAACTTTTATACAATAATATTATTCATTATGATTTTATTATATTATTTATAGTCTATTTTATGAGTTATAGAGTTTAATTTCATCATTCATGGGTGTTTGTTTTCTTAGTTTTCATGATCGATTCACTTGTATATGAGAATAAAAGTTCATATAAAATGTGGATAAATATCCAGAATTGTTTTTATATATTATTAATGACATTACATAAGTTTAAATTATCTTTTAAATAATTTTTTTATTTTCCATGAAGATGAATCATTTGATACAAGATAATAATGATTGTTTTAGGTTAATTTTGGCGGTTTTTTGATCACAACAATATCCTTTTGTTTTATCAATTACTATTATGTGTAAATGTTAGTTAGAGAACATAAATATGGTTATAAAATAAAAATAAAAATATTTTTTTCAAGAATTTAATGGTTTTATTAAAATCCTTAAAGTTGTTAAAAGAAAATGAAAGTTTATCACTCACGATGTTGGTAAATTGACACATCACGAGCAATAATTTCATTTTAAAAAAGTATAGAGAGAGAAAGAGAGTGGATTTAATGATGAATCATACATTAATATAATATAATTATGGTATATCAAACATAATGGAGCTATAATTACATTTTGGTGAAGGGAGGTGATGAGAGAATAAGAAAATAAATGAAATTGAAAGGAAATTAAAAGAAAGAGAGAGAGGATTTACCTCTTGAATTTATTTTCCCTGAGAATCTACATAGGGAAGGGTTTTGGTGTTTTGGTGAGACCAAGAGCTCCTAGAATTGGGGGAGGGAGTAGATAAGATTATTGGATAGAATTTAGGTAATGATCAATTCTTTATAAGTGTGAGTAGAAGAAGGGGTGAGGGGTGGTATTTATAGTGAAAGAGAGAGGTGTTTTCTGAATATTATATTCATTAATTTATTATTTTGGCTCAATAATATGAATAGTTTGAGAAATATATATGAAAATATTTAAATAATGAAGGATAGTTTCATATTTTGGGCTTACATCATCCTTAAATCATCTATTACTCTATAATTTATGAATTTAGATTTTATTGTATATTATCTTTTTTAATATTCATAAAAAATTCAAGTATTTCAGAATAATCCCAAAAATTTACCGAAACCATTTTTTTACATTTAAAATTAAAAAATAAAATCTAGTTAAAAAAATAATTTTCTAAATTTGTGTAATTTATTTTTTAAATAAAATAATCATTTACTAAGAAAATATAGATTTTAAAATTGTAAATGAGTTTAAAACACTTTAAATAATTACCTAAGTTCTCATAAATTTATCTTAAAACCATAAGACATGAAAATATTAATTTATTAATAAATTTTATGAAAAAAATTTCTTTTAAATTATTAAATTAATCCTAAAATTTTAATTAAAAATTTATGACTTATAAAAATACCAACACTTAATTTATAATTTTTTAAAACATTTATTTACGTAGACTATGATATAAATATATAATAATTTCATTTATAAGATATTTAAATTTTATTTATACTTTATGGGTGGGATTACTAGTCATTTAGATGATTTAATATTCCTAAGGGTCATATTGCTATTCCTAAGGTCAAGTAATATTTTCAATGGTACTAGATCCCTAACTACTATAAATACATATTATGTCCTTAATTATTCATTTATAGATTTTTTATTATGGACTATAAGTGATTTTATATGATTTATACTAAATGAAATTACTAAAAAAGGGGATAAATTCTATTGATAAATATTTGGGTCTTTGTTACCTTTCCCTATATATAGTGTCTTTTCTTAAAGGGAATAGTTATGAGATGGATCATGAACTATATCAGTGCTCAAGGTTAGTCTTATCATCCATCCTAGTATCGATCTCCTTAATTTTTTTAAAATTAGGACTATATAAGTGCTGAAATTCCCAACGAAGTACATTCTAGATTTTAAGAGGTCTAGTGGCCACTATGTATGCCAGGGAAAACTCAGTCTCGACCATCAGGCCCGAGAATGGATGTTAGTGCAAAGGGGTTGTTAGTGGGCCCTAAAATCTATCCATTTTAATTATCCAATTCTATTTAATTTATAAATTCATTTTAATTAATTTAAACAAGGGGCATCATTGTTAGTGGTGACACTGAGCATCATCATAATATGATAAACATGAAAAAATTATATAGGTAAAGTAAAACATACCACATTCCTTTAGGATTCCATTAATCATTTATTCAAAGGGCTAGAAATAAGTTCCAAGGATCATTAATTTTCATCCAAGGCATACTGATATGTTGTATCACAAAAAAACTCCTGTAGTTAATTAATTAATATTTCCAGATAATTAATTAATAAAGGGAAACAAAAAATTAACAAAACAAAGATTTAAATTCAATGGAATAAACCATAAAAACCTACTAATGGATATCTTCATACTGGAACCATGACCTAATTCTCACCAACACCACTCAACAAGTCCTCAACCTTGAAGAGGGGAAAATACATAAGAATCAATGTAAAAAACACCCTATAAATTTAATTTAATGAATTAAATATTTATATATTAACCTTGATGAAATACTTCGATGAAACAACACATGATGAAGATAATATAGAATCCCAGGTAACCCGCTTCCTAGGTAGGGAAAATGACCCAAAAGTGGTATCCAATTCTACCTTGAATAAATGGAATTGGAAATAAAAACCCGATAATAAGAAACTAAAATTTAATGAAAAAGGATAAGAACATAATGAAGGCTAAAAAAATAGAAAACATAACTCTAGAATTATAACACATCCGAGGGAAATAGATTTAGACCAAGAAGGATACAAATTTTCCATTGTAGAAGAGAGAAGGAGGAGGGAGTTTGTGGGGGAGACACTTCATTAAATGAGGGAGAAAATGAGGTAAAACACCTTATGTATTGAAGGGGAATATGAAACATTCAACCCTTTTAATGATGTGAAATGTTAGTCCCCATAGTTAGATAAACGAGGCACTAACTGTGTGGGCTTCGCTGTCTGAACACCTTCACCTAGAATGGTTTTGATGGATGGTTAGTCAAATTGTACACCAACCATTTGAGTCCCTCTGCACCACTACACTAAACCGCATGGTTGTTTAAGTTCCTTCTATTTTTTATTCAATACACACAAATATACAAATATTCCACATAGTTTGGGGTTCATGGTTCCCACTAACCATGTGCCAACCATGCACGCCAATATTTTTTCTCTCCAAACTGAGTTTCTAAGACTGAATCTTCAAATACTTAACTACAAAGAAGGGGAAAATTTTAGGGCCCAAAACATTTAAAAAATAGTATATATTTATCTACCTAAGATTTTATGTTATTTATCATTTTAAATTTAATCTCTTCAATAGCATATGTTTTTATGCAACACCCATTTTAAATGAACAATGAAATATTATTACAATATCATTATAACTTAACTGTTAATTTGGTGGGAACGAATAATATTAACCAAATTAAGAAATATATAAATATCCAAATCAATGTTAATGTGGTAATTATTTAATATTACTGAATGATATTAAATTTTTATATTCATCCAAAATATTTTACATGCATAAGATGAGAATGAAACAATTTTTATTTATAATAGGATATATTTTTCTAAAGGTAGTTGTACCACCATTTAATGGAGAAATTGGTTTAATTTCTTTTTAAATTTTATTAATTTTATAGAATAAAATAAAATTCATTTTTAAAATAATATTGTGAAAACTATCTTTGGGAGATTTTAGTATTTTTTTTAAAATATTTATTTTCCAATAAACAGTAAAAAATATAGATTATAATTAATCTATCAATTTAGTTATATTAAAAGTATATTTATTATTTTAATTTAAACGAAATTTAACATATATACTATTTTTTTATAAATAATTTAATTTATTTCATTTTAATCAAGATTACACCTTATTTTTGTATAAGTTAATTTGTGGGCTTAAAAATTCATTTTCAAGAAAACAGTTTTTAGTTGAGCTTTGTATATTTAATATAAAATTTAATTATTCCACTCTATGATTTGAATATTGAAAAAATAATTCCATATTTGGATTCCTAATTTCCATATTTATTAAATAGGTCCTTTTATTTTTGGCCAATATGAATAGTAACCTTTTTAGGTTTTGTTACCATGGTAAAGGAAAAATCTGTAAATTTTGGTTAAAAATAAAATCATAAGGATTATAAAATTACTCTAACTTTTTTCCAAATTTTTATGGATGATTTATATTTGAACCTTAACACCTAAGGTAATAATTTGAGTTATTTAATGGAATCCTTTCCCTGAAAATGATTTTGATATTATTTTAATTAATGAAAACCACGAAATGTCACTTTCCTTGTCTTGAACATCTTTTATGTATCCGCATGGAGAAAAAGGTATGTTATTAAAGAATATAAGTTTAAAATTTAGACTTAATATAATTATTTTCATTATAAATTTTATTTATGATTTTTTGGGACCATTTGGATAAGGTTGTTATATTTATAAAATTTTATTTAATGATAAGGCAAAGATGTCAAATTCGTATTTTAATAATTATATTATTTTTAAAATTATGTTATTCAGAATATATATTTTAAAATATATATATTTCTTAAATATAAAAGATTTATCTAAATAATGTAATTTTATTTTTAATTTTATTGAACAAATAATTACCCTAAATAATTAATCAATGATGATACAATAATTATTTTTTTAATGAAACAATCAACTTAATAATATTAAAAATGTTAATATAAATATAATTTTAATTAATTAAGCTTATTAAAAATATTTATGGATGATTATGACATATTCAGGGTGTATTAATTTTTTTTTCTCGAAGTTATATTTATTTATTGTTTTTATTATGGCCAAAGTAAGGAATAGTTTAAAAATTGACACTAACGATATTTTATCAAAAAAATATTTTATTAGATAATTTTAAAAATATTATAATATATTTAAAAATAAAAATTTATTATTATTTGGTCTCAAATGTCATATTTTATTCGTTTATGTTCTAATTTATATTTTATATGAAAAAAATAACACATTTTAATATTAAATATATGTTGTACCATAATTGAAATTAAATATGATAACTAAAGTCAATCAATATGATAATGTTAAAAGTAATAAAAATATTTCAAAATTTAATTGGATGATAATATTAAAAAAGTACCTCATATTATATTCGAATAATTTTTCATTTCTTTTTTTTTGGATAGAAAATGAATTTATTATAATTGAATATTTTAAGAATTTCTAACGGCTCCCCTCTCCTCAATTATAAAATGGCACTCCTTCCATCATTTCATTTCACCACCTTGAGCCTCCAAGATCCTCCAAAATAAATCCCTTTCTATTATGAACATACTTTTCTTAGTTTTGGTGGTATTTTCCCTTCAAAAAGACCAACCCTAGATCCCTTAAGAAGATATCTAAAAGAAGTTCACCGAAGAAGAGGTAATCATCCTTACCCACACATTCAAGTTTATTTGTTCTTCTACTTCCTCTTCATGAGTTTTTCCATGATAAAGTAATTAGTAAATTATCATATATATACTAATAATTTATTATTATTATGGTATAACAATATTCAACCTTTTATCCATCATACTTAAAATGGATGTACAACACGTGAATACGTACGACTTACTGTCTCCACACCGTGGAATATTTGTTTTTCATCACCACTTTAGTTGGTTGGGTATAATGATGTAAATAATACACACATATATTTTATAATTAATAACTGATATTTATTCATG
Organism: Viscum album; assembly: GCA_963277665.1. Lineage (NCBI taxonomy): Eukaryota > Viridiplantae > Streptophyta > Magnoliopsida > Santalales > Viscaceae > Viscum > Viscum album. The sequence continues at coordinate 706,800,224 of OY728147.1, read as the reverse complement.
AAAAATTAATATACCATCCACTTCCTTACCATTTCACCATTAAGGGAATGAAACCGTCACTCGTGCGTATGTAGGACTAACTATATTTACGATGTAATGCGAATCATTTTCCATATCCACCATTAAATAATGATTTTAAATATATATATATAATTAATAAATATGATATTTATTACCTTAAAAACATTTTGGAGATTATATAACTATATTATATAGAAAATAATTAGGACCTACACAAAAAAAACATGCATAGAAAAGGAAGTATCTAACACTCAAAACAAGGGTAGTAACAAATATTATTAACAAAAAGGTGGAAGATTAAATAATAGAATCATATATGATACCATTAATATGAATATGTTTGTGGTATAAATTAGTAATTTATTATAACCATTATAAAGGATGTATAATCCCATTCAACTAAAGGAATGTTCAAGGTAAGGATTTCTCATCTCCCCTTTACTTGTGTGAAATATATTCCTTATCAAAAACTTATCTCTTTTGTGGGGTGTATATAATAAAGTTTTATATATAATATCATGAATATAATTATATTAATTTTATTCCATTTTAGTTTGATAATTATTAATTTTTTGGGGCAAGCAATTTGACTGATTACAAGTGGTAAAGGGATTAATAGCCTCACTTTTATTTCTGCGATACTTATACCATTTTCACCACTAATTTCATTATATGGTGTATATAATACCCATGATTGTATTTAAAAATTATTATACGTAAATTTATTGATATTTATATATCTATTTTATGATCTCTATTTCATTGGTTATATAGTATTAATTTTATCAAAGTGGTAAAACATTTTTGTCACAATTTTCCTTCTATGAGTTGTTTGTTATGTTATACACCTATATTAATTTGAGAGGGGTATATTATTATACTTTGACATGATATATAATGAATATAATTATTCGGAGGATTTTCTAAGTTTCATTTAGTTTTATTCCTTTATGGGGCTTATGATTAAAATGTTTTAATGTTGTGTGGGAAACTTTGGAATGTTGAAAGATTATTTTCCTCCAAAATGTTTTTAATGTTATTTCAATGGTATTTACATTCATGAATGTCAAAAACAATTATTGTTACTTATCCTCCACAGATTATATTTTTTATTTATACCATCCTCATTATTACTCTGGATTACTTATGATTATTTTGGAAAAGGATAGTATTGAAATTCACTTACTTGAATAATTTTTGTAGTCATTAACTTCCCCTTGAGTTATTCACTTTTATATGACCGTTGAATATAAAATTTATCGTAAATATTCAAATTATTTATCATTATATTATTATTTCCTAAAACAAATACCTTTTTTAAATACAATGTTTACTTTTAATTTTATTTGAATATGCAGAGAAATATTGATAAATATATATCCTTTACTCAATACGAATATTTTATTGTTTATGAGTGAAATAGATGATTTGATACATGAGGAATGTAATTGATTTAATATGAGAGTAGAGAAGCCATCTATAGACCCTCGATGCATTTTCAGGTTTCATGTGAAAAACTAGATCTAGTTTTGTCCAAGGCATCACCCATTTATTAGATTCTTGACATAAATTCTTGACAATGTTAGATTCTTGGAATAAAGACTTTTTAGTAATAGATTCTTGGAATGAAGCCTCAATGGTCTGTTTTAGATCTCAATCATTATTCACACAATAATTATTAATTTAGTTATTGATATTCAATGTGACTAATCGATTAGTTATAATATCCATGGTTATGTTTAATGCTCATGTTATTGATTATAAGTCAAGTGTTCAGTAATTTACCTTACCTTGTTGATTTTTTTTATTTATTCATGATATCCTCTACTGTACATACCTTTTTTATCATCAATTCCCACCATTAATTTTTTTCCTTTCCCCTAGTTGTGAAGAAGAGATCTTTGAATGAGTTTTCAAGGAAGTAATTTACTTTCCTTTTTTATGTATATGTTTAATTACAAAATTAATAAAGGAACCATGTATGTTTATATTATTTCAAGAATAATATACCAATATATTAATGGTTATGTGATAACTTATATTTATTACATTATAATAAGTTAAGGCACCGACTCTGAGATACTGGGTTCAGGGTCTTTGTAGTTGGTATGAAATATTGGCTAGTAGAATGTTTGGAAGCTAGATTTAGGAAAACATAGATTAGTGAAGATAACCTTATAACCATCATTGATGATATGTGTATAAGAACATTCCAAAGAAACCATGTTTTTTATTATGAAATTAACTATTCCTAAATTCTTTAATTTATGTTAAGTATTACTCCATTCTAATTAATATAAAAGGAAAATAATTTTATGATAAAATATAGTATATACGAATGTCTTGAAATGGTTCCTAGAAGGTAGAAGGGTATCAATACTCATGAACAATGTAAATATTTCCCAACTGAGGAAGATAATACATATGGTATTGGAATAAGAAAAGTTATAGATATATTAGGGAATATTAATCATGTAATTATAGGTAACATTCTCTAGATAGATAGACCTGTTACACATCGAGATTATCCTATGCTAGATCTCTTTATGTGATAGAACCAACCACCATATAGTGGGAATGTTGATCCAATAGAGGCTGAGAAATGGATTAAATATTTGGAGAAGATATTTATGGCATTAGGATGTGGTGAAAAGGAAAATATTACATTTTATTTATATTGTATCAATGTATATGTTGATCAATGATGGACATTGATCCAGAATAATAGGGAGGAGGATGAAAAAAAATAAAAAAATGAAATGTTTATCCGGATCCATTATTTGAGAAATAATTCCATTGTGAGCAAAAAATTGAGATAAAGAGAAAGTTCCTTACATTAAATAAAAATAAGGATGAATGTTTCATGTTGTATGAAGATACATTTACAAGGTTACTATGGTATGATACAGAATTTATATTCAACATGGAATGAAAGATTGACAATTTATTTAAAAGGATTAATCCGAGTCTCTGAAGGGCACTGAGGTTTCAAAATTTTTCTTCATATGATGAAATAGTTTTATGTGCTATCAAGTCAAATAAACAAATCTCCAAGTCTTATGTATTAAATGGGAAGTAAGAGAAGAATATGGTAGCCTAAAAATTCATGTGTAAAGGGAAGAAGGGAAATAAAGATTTTTCAACATGTGATACTTGTGGAAGGAAAAACCGTGGTACATTCTAAAAAGGAAAAATGATTTTTCTTTAATTGTGTAGAAAAAGGCCACTTAGATCAAGATTTTAAGGGAAGGAAAGAATTTTATAATGTTAAATACTTAAACTATAAGGATATGGGGTACTATTAAAATTAATTCCCTAAGCTCTAAGGGAATATATCCTAGAAGAAGATAAGGGATAAAAATCAATCTTATATTATTACTAACGATGAAGTGGAATAGTTAATTTTATTATATTTGGATTAAATAATTATGTTATAATAGTATATTAATCAATGATATTTTGGTTCTAAGAATTATTAAACATATATAGAGTGTACTGTAGTAAATTTTTATTAAGGATTTAAAATCATGTTTTGAATGGAACCGATTAACAAGTAAAATGATTCAATGTATTTTTTTTGGAAAACAAAATGTTGATGGAAATATGACCATTAATTTGTTCCAAATGCTGAGATAACAATGTTTAGATAATGAAATAATTAATATGGTTAAATTAAATTGGATTTTACAAACTACCTTTGAACTAATTCTATAGTTTTGGATCATAATATTTGGAAGGTTCATATGGTTCCCCATTTATTAAATGGTTTAATTTTATCTTTTGATGAGGTTTTAGATATTATTTTATGATTCAAACTATGCTAAGAGGGGAAGTATAAATAGTTCATGATACAACCAGAGGATAAGACTGGGATTATGAAAAAGAAATATATCATGTAATTATATTTAATTATATTCAAAGAGACTGAAATAATTATGCAATTTTAGGAAAAGGATTTTGAAACAAAAAATGTTATCCATTTTCTTTCCTTTTTGAGAAATCAGTGGTCTTTTAACCATTCAAAAATTTACAGCTTTGTGATAGTTAACTTTCTATTGACTATGTTTTCTATACCTCTCCATTAAAACTTGATAGTTAGATTTTTCATTCATTTCCATTTTTTTACATTTCTATAATGTTCTCTTATTCAAAACAATAATTTTAAGGTGAACTTATAATTTTTATTTCCCACTTTTTTAGTGGATGTTTTATTAATCTAATTTATGATGTATCCTTTCTTATAAAAGAATTCTCAAATATCAACATTTGATTTTTGAAGTGCAATCTCATATTGAAAGGATAAGATTTTTTAAATGAGGGGAGAATGTAACACCCTATGATTTTACAGTACTTATCTTTTTAAATTTAATCTTTGTGATAGCCTTTGTTTCAGGAAGCACCCAACATAATTGAACAATGAACTATTATTATGATTTCATTATAACCTAACCGTTAAATTGGTGGGAATAAATATTATAAACCACAATATGAAATACATAATCATCCATCTTAATGTTAACATGGTAATTAATTACTATTAAAAATCAAACTTAATTTTTTACATTCATTCATAATATTTTATAGGGATAATATAATATTGAATCAAATTTTACACACAAAGGGCTATATTTTATTAAAGGCATTTGTACCGCCTCTTAATGAAATTTTTTTATTAAACAAAATTTTGAAATATTTATAAATTCTATAGAAAAAAAACTCTATTTGTAAAATAGTAATGTAAAAATTATGTTAGGGTTAATATTTTGTATTTTTTGGGAAATATTTATTTTTCAGTGAATAGTGGAAAATAATTATTTTTATAAAACTGTAAATCTTGTTACATTTAAAGTATACTTATGATTTTAATTTGATAAAAATGTAACATAAATAGTATTTAGTTATAAATAATTTAAATTATTTCAATTTAATTAACATTAATCTTTATTTTTTGTGTAAGTACATTTTTGGGCTTATAAATGCATTTTCAAGAAAACTGTTTTTAGTTGTGTTTTATTAGTTTAATTTTAAAAGTAAATTATAATCCTATGTTTTTTTGAATATTGAAAAATAAATTCCATATTTTAATTTATAAGTTAAAAATTTAGTAAATAGTTCCCTTTTTATTTTTGGCCAATATGTATAGAAACCTTTGTAATTTTTTTACCACGGTAAAGGATAAATTTGGAAATTTCGGTTAAAAATAAAATAACAAGGACTAGATAATTGCACTAAAATCTCACAAATTTTTATGGATGATTTATATTATACCATTATAAATTAATATTCTGATTTTAGTAACTTAATGGACACTTTTCCAAGAAAATGACTTTGATATTATTTAAATTAATGAAAATCACAAAATGTCACTTTCCTAGTCTTAAACATCTCTCATGTGTCCACATGTGGACAAAGATAGTTTATGAATGAATATAAGTGTCCATTTTTAACTTAATAAACTTATATTCATGATAAACCATTATTTATTATTTTTGGGGACCATTTGGATGAGGTTGTGATATTTATAATATTTTATTTAATAAAATGAGAAACATGTAACATTCATATCTTAATAACTATATTATTTTAAACATGGTTTTATTTAGAATATATATTCTATTATAGATATTATTTTGAAATATAAATTATTTATCTACATCACTTTCATTTATTTATAATTTTTAGTGATGATATAAATACCTTAAATTATTATACAACAATGATATATCAATTATTTTATTAATGAAACAATCAAATAAAAGATATTAACAAAATTAAAATAAATATAATTTGAGTTAATTAATACCATAAATAACTTTTTTTGATACTTATGACATATTATCGGTGTATTAATTTTTTTTATATGTTACCTTTTTTATTGTTTTCCTTAAGGCCAATGTAATGAATAGTGTCTAAATTTACACTATTGATATTTTATGAAAATAATATATTACTAAATTTTGTAAAAATCATAAAAAATATTTAAAAATAAAAACTCATTATTATTTTGTCTTAAATTTCAGAAATTATTCATTTATTATCCAAGTTACATTTCATAAGTAAAAATTAACACATTTTAAAATTAAATATATTTTTTACCATAATGAAAATTAAAACATGTTAGCTAAATTCAATCAAAATGATAAGGTTTAAAGTAATGAAAAAAATGGTAAATTTTTATTGGATGATGATATTAAAAATTTATATTATTTTATATTCTAATCCTTAGCATTTGGTTGTATTTTTATAAAAGATTATTTTATTATAATTTATTTTTTTGTGGATTTCTAAGGGTGCCCCTCACCTCAATTATAAAAGATAACTCCTTTAATTTAATTCCACCACCTTGAGCCTTACAGATTGACTAAAATATATAAATTTTTATTCCTGTCATAATTATACATGTTCTAGTGGATATGGTCCTTCCAAAAGGTCAAACATAGATTTATTAAGAAGTTATCTACAGGAAGTTTGCCAAAGATGAGGTAATCATCCTTACTCACTCTTTCAAGTTTATTTCTTCTTCAAATTCTTCTTCATGAGTTTTTTCCCTGAAAAAGTAATAAATATAGTATCACACACCCACACACACATATATATAATATGATGTTATTATGAATATTGTACAACCATATTCCATTTTTTTATCCATCATATGAAAAATGAAAGCACCGTATGTGAGTATGTATTTCTCACCATCACCACGCCGTGGTTCAATTTTTTTACATCACCACTCTACTTGGATGGGTATAATTATGATATATATATATAATAATTATTTCATGATATTTATTCTTTAAAAATTAATATATCATCAACTTCCTTACCCTTTTACCATTAAGGTAATTCTAGTGTCACTCGTGCATATGTACGACCTACCATCTCCATGACGCGATGCAATTCATTTTCCTTATTCACCATTAAAGAATGATTATAAAAATATATATAGTGAATAAATATGATATCTATGACTTTAATAGCATTCTGTATATTATTCAACTATATTCTATTTTCAAGAATCATGACATACATGACAAAACATGCAAAAAAATGAAGCTGTTAACACCCAAAACAAGGGAAGTAACAAATTTGATTGACAAATAGGTGATAAAATGAAATAATAGAATCATAAATGATATAATAAATATGAATATGGTTCTGGTATGAATTAATATCATCTTTTTAAACATTATATATTAGTTTAAATCATGTTCAACTAATGAATAGTGCAAGGTAAGGATTTCTCATCACACTTTTTCTTCGGTGAGATACCTACCTTATCCAAAAATTATATGTTTTTTGTGGTGTATATACGACCATTTTATATATAATATCTTGAATACAATTATATTAATGTAAGTAAATGTTTCATTTGATAATTATTACCTTTATGAGGCATATGATTCAACTGATTACAAGTGGTAAGGGAATTTATATGCACATTTTTCTTTCTAAAAGACTTATGTTATATTCATAAATTGTTTATTTATATGGTGTATATACTTACCATGAATGTATTTTATGATTATTGTACTTAAATTTGATGGTATTAATATATCCATTTTATGATCCCTATTTCATGGGGTTTATGGTTTCAAAGTTACACAAGTGGTATTGGATTTTTGTCACAATTTTCCTTTATTGAGACATTTGTTATGCTAAAGAGATATATTTTATATGAGGTGTATATAATTTTCATTTGACATGATATATCATGAATATTCTTATTCTCATGATATTATTTGTTTCATTGAGTTTTATTCCTTCACAGGGCTTATTATTCAAATGGTTCAAATAACTAAATTACTCTTTGCAATGTTTTAAGATAATTTTCTTTAAGAATGTTTTAATGATATTTTAATTATATTTCCATTCATCAATATCAATAACCCTTATTATTACCTATCCTCTAATAGGGATATTATTTATTAATATCATCATTATTCTTCCTCTTTATGAATTTTTATTATTTTTACTGAGGATAGTATTGACATTCTATTTGTTGAATCTTTTTTGCAGTCACTAACTATCCCTTGAGTTATTCACATTCCAGTGACTATTAACATTAGATTTCCCCTAAATATCAACATTATTTATTGATGAAATGATTATTTTTTAAACCATATACAAATTTACACATGGTTTTTACTTTTAATTTTATTTGATTAACTGGGGGAGTATTGATAAATAAGAATCCTTGACTCAATACAATTATTTGATTATTTATGAGTTAAATCGATTATTCAATATATGAGGAATGTATTAGATTTTGTATGTCATGGTTGGTACCCACTATATACTATCAATGCATTATTAGGTTTCATGAGACAAACTAGTTATGATTTTCGCTAAGGCCTTACCAATTTGTTATATTTATGGAATGAAGCACTGATAATTTTAGATTTTTGGAAGAATTGTTGAAACTAATAGATTCTTGGTGAAAAGATACAAATTAATGTTTTTGATATCCATCATTATGTATTCAATCATTATGATTTTAGTTATCCATATTCCATGTGATTATTCAATTAGTTATAATGTCCATAATTATGATTCGTGCTCAAGTTATTGATTATATGGAATATTTTTAGTTATTTACTTTTTTATATTGAATATTATTATTTATTCTTAATAAATTCCATTGTACATGACCCTTACTAAGAACTTGAGCTCAAATTTACTTTTTTTCCATTCCCCAGGTTATAAAGAAGATATATTTGAATGAGTTTTTAAGGGAGTAGTTTATGTTTCTTTATTATGTAAAATATCAATAACCAAAGTAAAAATGGAACCATTAATGTTACTGGTTATTCAAGACTACTAAACCGATCGAAACTTGGTGATGTGATCTATTTTATCTATGAAATTTTAATAAATTAAGGAACCTGATCTGGGCTACTGGGGTCAAGGAATTTACAATATTAAGTTGCTAAAACTCTTAGAATTCCTTTATAAATATAGTTTTTAAAAATGACACATCCACCATATTAAAAATTCTTTTTTCCTTTAGAAATCTACAACATGTAAAATACATGATCCAACATCCTTCCCACCATAATATTTATCATCCCTGATAAGTACATGTGGGAATTAAAACGAACAACCTGATCTAATCAGGTCATTAACTCTCTCTTAAACACCCACATTGTATTTTGAATTCCCAACACATATACCATGTGAAAATTTAAATACATGATACTTAATACACAAAAATAGTGGCCCAATACTCATAAACATTATTAACAAATAAATATGACACTTTCTTGATCCTGTCTAAGCTGAACTATGGCCACATTATCTTGTGACTCATTAATCAACCTATGGTGCTCCTCACCATAGGTTAATAATATAAATAGGCAATTATGATCCATGATACTTACACTATTATAATTTATCACAAAACATGTCCCTAGAATCATAAAAAAACATCCATAATGTTCCTCAACTTTCTACACCAAAAAACACATGAGAAAACTGCCCTAGGTCCTCCATTTGATAATGAATGGTAAAATTTCAATTGAACAGGTTTATCCTAGTTACAACAACTTTTCCTTGAAAAAAAATGGCCAACCTTTAGACTACACTCATATCATCCCAATAATGTTCTTGATGCAGTTCCACATTGACTTCATAAAACCATTCAAAGGAAGATAAGTCTTACCACCTATAAAATACTATTCCTGAAAATGTTCGTCTTCAGTAGCTGGCGCATCACCAAAACTGAATAATGAAGAATTTATATAGAATAACACCAAGACCATTCAATTAATTACCACCAAATCCCATAATATAATTCTTATGAAATTTCCTATCTAAACCATCCTCTTTACAATGGAATCCTAAATCCAAAAAAACCATCTAAAGACTAGTCTCAATCTTACATGACCCTTTTCACCTTAGGTTTACATACCATCTATCTAGTACATCTACCCACACTTTTCATACATAGATATTAAATATTATTAGATGAATATAAATTATATATTAGAAAAATCCATTCATGAAACAAATATTTATAGTATCTTTGGAAACGTGGATAGATTTGAAATTGGTTCATAAGAGTCTCTCATTAAGTTATTCATAACTGTCGCCCTTTAAAGATATATCATTCCTAAAACATTACTTCATAACAAAGGGAAAGTAAACAAAAGATAGGTTGTTCCCATATGTTCAGTAAGGCAATACAAGGGAGATATAAATTATCATATATGAATAACATGACAATAAGGGTATGAGAAGATGACTATAAAATTTAAAAATCATAAAAAACATTTGAATGATCATAATATTGATAAATGTAATAAATCATGAAAGTTCATAAGCCATGAATCATAAAGGAATAAAATAACATGTTCCATGAGAACATATCATAGGCATAAGACATGAAATTGTGGAATATATACAATCATAGAATATACTTTCCTTAGTAGTGAAGTCTTCACTTCCAATATTATTATAGTGTGTTGGCTTCACTCCCCAAACCATCATAGTTGTGATGTTTTAATCCAAATACTATCATTATGGATTGGGATCACTCTAAAAAACATTTTAGTATTCGATGTTCACTCCCAAGACTACCAAAGTGTATAGATTCCCTTGTTGAACTGGTTTTACTCCCTATTCCATTCATGTTTATCTCATGAGATATTAATCATTACCTAATGCATTGGAGGGAGAAATTGGTCCCAATTATCACATAATAAAAATCATACATATGTGTTCTGTAATATCATAAAAAATTCATCATATTAGAAACCATTAAAATAATGGGTTTCAAAAAAATTTCATCATAGCATAACCCATGGAAAAGAAATAAATATCATAAATATTCCATTATTTCATCATAATATCGCTTCTAGAAAAGGGATGGGTTATATAAAAATATTTTCATCATAAAAATAAAAAACTAGAGAAAGAACAAATATGATATACTTATATCATATTCCTAGTAAGGAATAAGTGAAATCATGTGTTTTTTCTTTAAATAATGGATATATCATTAAAATATCATTAAATATTTTTGAGTAAAATTTCTTTTTCTTTTTAAAATTACATCATTGAAATATAAAAATTTCAAAAATATTATTGTAAAACATATATTTAAAAACAAAAATATAAACCTATAATGTAATATTTATATCATTTTACATCCATGATAGTGGGATAGTTTTTTATACTGTATATGTTAAAAAACATTCCTTCCACAATTTTGTAAAAATTTAAAAAGTACATCTTTCAGAAAATGGAAATAAGATTTATTTTATTGTTTTTAAAAAAAATATATACATGGTTAAAAATTACTTAAAAAAATCATAATATAATATTAAAAACCTTATTTGAAACATTTTTAGAAAATAGGGATTTGGTAGAAAAATTTCTTCCAAACAAACAGACATGTAAATTCGATTTTCCATAAAAACTTATTTTGGTCTCTTGAGTACTTAAGGTGAGAAAAAATAAAGGAAAAAATTTCATCTAAAGAAATAAACATATGATAATAAAAGTAAAGAGTTTCTTTGTTGATCTATCATATTATTTCATCATCATAAACTTAATCATAAACAATCCTTCTAAATAATGATATTGTAAGATAAAACCCCTACTATATTTGGAAATTTTGAATCATTATTACCATGCAAGAAAGAAAATTAAATGGATTTTTAAATCATAAATTTCAGAATATTAATCATAAAATACATTCATGTGAGGTACATACACTGCAAAAAATAAACTATTGGTGAATAGGACATGTGTCCCATAGAAATAAAAATGAGATGAAAATACCTTACCTTAGGTCCCAATTCCTTATTATGTGTTCGAGTATACAATATAATAAATTTAGATTTATCTTGAAATATTAAATAACCATACTCATATATATATATATATATATCATACCATGTTTGATTTACTTATAAACATCTATCACCAGTTTAATAACAATAATTTTTTCAAATCATAGTTTTGGGTGATGTCTGTTTCATTTTTCACATAAGTTTTGGTTTGGTAGTTTTAGTCCTTTTACATTTATTAGGACACCATAATCTCTATAATTTTAATCATTATATATTTTTGAAATATATTAATTATATACATTATTATTGTTATTCATCAAATTAGCGATAGAAAAATGAGTTACATCGTTCATAGGGATGATAGATCCTATGTACACATAGATTATGTTTTTATTTTATTTGATGGATAGAATGAAATAAATGTAAATAATAAATAAACCTTTTAGAATAATTATTATATAATATATATCATATTTATTCATTAAATTTATCCTTATTATTATCTAAGTGAGACATAAATGGAAATCGAATCACATCGATTCATGGAGGTGCTAGTCCACATGTATACACAAGCGATGCTATCATTTTCTGATGACTTGGAAGGTAAAAAGGTAGGTATGATATTATCATTCCAAAATTATAATTATTTAATAAGAAAAATATATAAATATTAATATAATTATAATACCTATCCATAAAATATGGCAACGAGAAATGAATTGTACCGCTACGTGGATACGACAAGCTATACATAACCATGTGCAATATTTTCACTTCCCATTTGATGGAAAGAGTTTGAATAAACATGGTTTCATAATAATAATAACATTTAATTATATTTAAGATGCTTAATTTAATATTTTATTATGAATATATCATATTTATTGGAGGTAAATGAACAATTAAAAATAAAGTGATCAGTTAAAGAGATTACTCATTCTTTGAAACAACTCCTTTAGATTTCCTATAAAGGGTAATAAGGTTGGTCTTTTGGGAATAAAATTACCTCTATAACGTGGCCAGTGTGGTGGATGAGAGAACTTGGTAGATTTATTTTCAATATAGAAGGCTCAAAGTGGTGTGAGGAAGAGAAATGAGGGGTTCTGTTTTATAATTGAGGGGAGGGGTAATCTTGGAATTTATTAAAATATTAAAATTTATTAAATTAATTATGAATAAAAACTGTTACACATGGCCTATATAAGTGAAATGAATGTAATTTTTGAATAAATATTATCCACACTTATCTATTTTAATATTATTTTTATTTATGAGTAATTTAGTATAATATTTTTTCCTATAAAATATAATTATTACAAAATTGGACACTATTCATTTAATTTGACTTAAAAGAAATAATGAATAAGTTGGAATTAGAATATAATCATTTTAAATAATACTAATATGTTATATAAATCCTAAAATTTTTATAAAAAATTATCTAACTCAAATTATATTACTATTTTATTAATTAGAGAAAAGATCCATCGGTGTTGCATAAATATTTATGGTAAATTTTTAATCATTAACAATTATAATTAAATTTCCAAAATTAATATAATTTCACTATTCTAAAAATTAATATTAAGATTCATGCATAAATAGTTTTTTCCCTATGGGAACAGATAATAGACATTTAAAACTAAGAGAGTTGCATTTTATAACTTTCATTGCTTTAGATATTATGTAGTTAATTTTCATGGAATAATATTTATTATACAACTAAATTTATAGAATCATATGATAATTGAATAATTAAATTCATCCAATAAAAATGCGGATGAAAAATTATGGACTTAACACTTATTTTTAGCATTGACTGTCCTGATTTACCCTTTACCAAGATGATAAATTTTACCATGGTTACTATTCATATTGACCAAAAATAAAAGTGCTCTATAAACAAATTTTGATCCTAATTATTCTAAATATGGAATAAATTTTATCAAATTAAATTTTCATAAGTGGAATTAATTAATTTTAAAATAATCACGCAAAATAAAATGAAAACCGATTTTTATAAAAAGATATTTTTAAACATAAAACATGGTTTAATCTTAACCCTTTCTTAGAAATTTTTTAAATAAATGTTAATTTTTTTATTTGACATATAATGTTTTAATTTAATTAAAATAATTTTCCAGCATTGATATATTTAATTTATCAAGATAAAAAACATATTTCGTGCATAAAAATATTCTTTTTTGTGAAAAAAATTCTTTTTACGTATAAAAATGTATTTATTGAAAATCGAAATATAAAATCTAATGGAACTAGATTAATTGGTTTATCAAAAATATAATAGAAATAATTTTACCTTAAACATTTTTATTTAAAATGAATCTTTGTATATTCTTGAAGGAAAAATACAGTTTTCAATTAAAATCATTATTTTTTACTATTCTTTGGAAAATAAATATTTTTCAAACACTCTTCGATGTTCACCATAATAAGATTTTGATAAGATGATTTGATTTTTTTTATTAAATAAATTTTTAAAAATTATAAAAAACTGAATATAATATTTTCTCACAAAAAGTAATAAAATTCATTTTGAAGGAAATCTATTTTCTAAGAATAATATAACTTAGCTAAAAATTGAATGATTATTTCACAAGAATTAATAAATACATTTATTTTGAGTTTGATATTTTTATATATATCATAAATTAGTTAATACTATTCATAGACATCGAGATAATGGGTAGGTTGTAAGATTTATATAACAAGATTTAAATAATATATCTTGGTTCTTTTAAACACACTATTTTATGTAATGCAAGATATCAATGAAATTAAATTTATTTGAAAAAAACTATTTTGTAAAATATCAGTGTGTTAAATTATTCCCCCATCAAAATTAATTCTTCCCCCAAATTTTATCACTTTGATAAAAATAAATGATGGTGTATTTATTTAATTACATCCACAAGATCCTAGGAAGTTTTTTAAAATTTGTGATTTATCCAGATAATTTTAACTTGGTGAGTAATCTTATTCAGTAGCATTTTATCGTTGCGATTCAATATTTCTACTAGTTGTTCGTCATAAAAAATTTCATGTACCAGTGGTATAACCTATGAGGCTATTACATGTTATGGACCTTTTATGTACTTCCTTAGGAGAGATACATGGAATAAATAATGAATTTAAGGGAGGTTCAGTGGAAGTTCCAAGCGATAAGCTTCCATTCCTAACCTATTAGGAATATTAGATAGTTCAATATTCATGGGGATCACACTTTATATATTTCCAAATATCATAACCTAATTCAATGGATAAATTCTCTAAAATACATTCTAACCAATGTAAAATTCCAAGTCACACTAATTATTGTCAACATTGTTTTTTTCAAACATGAGTTACCATGACATGTTGCTTAATTTCTCTGAATTTATCTATCATTTCCTCAGCATGATCATATACCAATATCTTTCCTTCCATAATATTATACTGTAGTTATTATTTGATCAATTTCCACTACATTACTTACCCCATGAAATCAATATTTGAGTTCAATTTTGTAAAGCCTGAAGTATTAAAATTTACTTTTAACAAATCATAAGATCTATATGCCATTCCTTCTACATATAAATATTTACCAAAGAAACAATGGATAGAACAAGTTACCTAATAACATCCAAATTTCAATTTAATACATTCTATAAATATTTAACAATATGGATCCTTCTAAATACGACTGACCAAAATTGAATCCCGAAGATTGGTATAATTCAATCTCATATCCTTCCATGACCAACTTAATGATCAAATTAAAATATTTTTAATCACTCATAAAGTATCATTCTGAAATGTATATACTATAATCATTTCCCAAAATTATGTCATAATAAAATCATATATTATTTTACAATCAATGAAGTGAGTTCTTATCAATTCTCAGAATCACATAAAATTTTACTAAAGGATGAGCAATTAGTTTTTCATTTGGAGAATTAATACAAAATTCAACTTGAAAAACCTAACCCAATAATACAGGATAATGTTTCCCTATTTATCATTATTTACTTGATTTTTTATTGCATAGGATTTAATAGTTTTATTTGAATTCAATGGTCTTTTTAGATTATTAGATTTATTAGACCTTGTATTAAGCTATTAATTCACATAATTCCCAAACTATTTCCTTTATAACACAAGAGTTTGAGTGGTGAATTTTGTGGAGATTTATCTATATTCACATCATTAACTGTCTTATTCCCATCACATTAGCATTAAATTTTTTAATTATCTTCCTTTAGACACTTTAAACATTTACTAGTTCCATTAATATAATTCCCTCAATGTTTCTTTCTACAGATTGACCATAAAGGAAATCTCATATTCTTTAATCCATGATTTTTATATTTTCATTCGAATTTGATATTTCTTTTCTTGTCAAAACCATGATATTGATCGGTAAATCCAATCTATATATCTAACTTGATTGAACATTAAATGATTTATTTATTGTCGTTGAGGTACCTTTTGGATAATTCTATTTAGAGACTTTGTTTTAGGACATTAAATAATATATAAACCTTACTTTCTGGTTGAATGATAATATGGTAAGTGTACGTCACATGTCTTCTAAACTTTTCCTCATAGGAACCAGTAGATTAATAATCCTTATAACATAACTCAATGAATTGCTTACCCATTTTCATACTAAGAATAAGAGGAACAAAGGTAATTAAAAATAGGTTCTTAAACTCATATCACTCAATGAATTTTATTTCTTCATGTTTCCTCATATTATTGATAAGAGTCCACCTTTTATATTCTTCTCCTTAAAAATGATAAATATATAAATTGATTTTTTTCATGTTCCATACCCTTGAGAATGGTAAATATACTTTCAAAGGTATTGATCTATTTCCCATCATCTATGGATTAGTAGAACCACTAAAAGAATGTGCATGTTTCCTCATGAGGGACTCAATAGAACATTGTTCCATCCACATATCAGTTAGAAGTTTATCATGATTCATAAATTGAGAAAGATGTGTGGGAATAACAATACGTTTTTTCATCCCTAATCCCATAACATTAGGTTTCTCAGGAGAACTATAATTTAATTTTCCATCACATTAATCATTATCATGATTTATTCAGTTTCAATATATCGACTAAAACCCAAGGAATAATGTGAGTAACAATAATAATAGCGAAACACCAAAATATTAAGAAAACTCACTAATAGGATGTCTAAATTGTGGAACATTATTCTATGAAAATATTGGTTTATCCTTGGTAATTCATTATCATTACCAAAACATTATGATTTTTTATACATAGAATTATCTCTTGGATTCTTACTATGTTTTCACATCCTGGATTCCAAAGGTTAACTAAACATTGATTTGATTCCAACTATAATGACCCAAAATTTTAAGACATATATATTACATATTATTAAATTAATATTCATTACATATCATAAAAATCCAATCTATAATTGAATATCTCTAGTATCTATAAAAACATGGACACATAAACAATTGGTTCATAAGAGTCTCTGGTTAACATCTTCATAACTAGCACCCATATAAAACATATCATTACTAAAAATATTCTACATAACCTAGAGAAAGTAATCATAATAAATGGTGATATTATATTCTCAAAATATTCATAAAAAGTAGATATTAATGATCACATAAACAAAACATGTAAATAACGGTTAGAGAAGATGAGAATAAAATTTGAAAACCATACCCTACATATGAAAGTTCGTAATTTTGAGACATGGAAAAAATATTGGAATTTAAAAAGATATGAATCATAAAAGAATAAAATAACATGATCCATGGGAGAAAAAAATAGGCATACGACATGGATTTTAGGTATACACATAATAATAGAAAATTATTTCTTTAGTAGTCAAGGCATTACTACCAGAAATATCACAGTGTACTGGATTCACTCCCCAAACCGTCATAATTGTGAAATTTAAATCCCAAAACTATCATAGTGGATTGGTTTCACGCTATAAACCATTATAGAAGTCAATGTTAACAATTAGGACTATAATAGTGGAAAATATGCCTTACTTAACTTAGTTTACTCCCCATTCTAGTCCTGTTAATCTCATGAGATATAAACCATTACCTAATGGATTGAATGAAGATATAGGTCTCACCTATCACACAATTAAAATAACACATATGCGTGCCATAAGATTACAAAACATTAATCATATCATAAAAAATAAAAATAAATGGGTTTCTAAAACATTTTTTCATAGAAAAACCCGTGTAAAAGAAATAGGTCTCACAAAAATTTCATCATTTCATCATAGTATAACCCATAGAAATGCAATGGGTTTCATAAATTTTTTTCATCATAAACATAAACCACCTAGAGAAAAAATTGCTATCCTTGGATAATATTCCCCATAAATCATAAATAAAACTAATTAAGTTTTTATTTGAATAATATAAATTCCATTAAAATATTAGTAAACATTCTTGGGGAAAATATCTTTCCATTTTGATATCACTTATTCAATATATATATATATATATATATATATAGATATATATATATATATTTAAATATCCTAAAAAACAATTATTTGGAAATAACCATGGAAACATGTAAAGTAATATTGAAATAATTGGGTGGTCATGATGGTGAGAAATTCCATTCATGTTGTATAAGATAAAAAATATTTCTTCAATAATTTTGTAAAAAGTAAGAAAGCACATCACTCAATAATTAAAAAGATGACTCATTTTAAAACCATTTTTGTAAAAATTAATAAATGTGTAACAATTAATTAATAAAATCACATGATAATTTTTAAAAAAATCTTTAATTTTTTTTTAAACATAGTAATGGAAGAAAAAATTTTTTCGAACAAAGTGAAAGATAAAGTGGAATTTACATAAAACAAATACTTATGGTATATCAAGTACTTAAGGTGAGGAAAATGAACGTAAAACATGTATTATAAAGAAATAAATATAGTTTGATAAAATTAATGATATTCCTGAGATATATATTATAATATTTCTGAATGAGAAACTTAATCATAAACAATTCTGATAAACAATGATATTGTAACATAAATCTCTTACCACTTTGGTAACTTTTGAATTGTAAGGACACTGAAATAAATTAAAATAGATGGATATGTAAAAAATAAATATCATAATATGAATCAAAAAACAATTTCAAGGTAATTATATACACAACACAAAATAAATAAGTGGTGAATATGACAAGTTTCCCATGGAAATAAAAGTGAGATGTAAATCTCTTACCTTTGGTCGTACTTCTTTTGTACCCATTGGAATATCCTATATAACAAATATATATATATTTTAAAAATATATTAAACAACCATAATCATATATATAATACCACATATGAATTAATTATAAAAGTTTATCACACATTTATTAAAAATTCATTTTTAAAATCACTATTTAGGGTCATATCGACTTTATTTTTAACATATGTTTTGGTTTGGTAATTTTTGTCCCTGTATTTTTATCATGGGTAGATAATAGAAATATTTTTAATAATTATATTATTATAATAAATATTCATTAAATATATATATTCCTATTCCTTTATAAAATTAATTATAGAAAAATAAACTACACTGTTCATGAAAATAGTAAGTCGTAGATAAGAATGGCCACTATTTTTATTTTTTCAATGGATGGAATGAATGTAACCTAAATTATAAATAAAATTTATAGGATAGTTATTATATAATATATGTCATATGTATTCTTTAAATTCATCTTTATTAAAATCCAAATAAAATGTAAATGAAAAGAGAATCACATCGCTTCATGGAGGTAGTAGCCCACACATACACACAAGCGACGTAATCGTATTCTAATAGTTTGGAATGTGAGAAGGTTTATATGATATTATAAATAAAAAAGTATAAATATATCATAAGTATCATATAAAAAAATTTATCCCATCATAATACCCATCTACAAAATATGGTTATGAGAAATGAATTGTATCTCTATGTGGAGACAGTAAGTCGTATGTACGGACAAGCAATAATTTTTACTTCCCATTTGATGGAAGGAAGGAGAATAAATGTGGTATAATAATAATAATAAAATTTTACTATACTAATAATATTTTATTAAATATTTTATTAATAATATAATAGTTTTAGAGTAGGTAAAATAATAATTAAAAAGAATGTTATCGGTTAAAGCGATTACCCCTTGTTTGAAATAACTCTTTTAGGTATCCTCTTAAGGGATATATGGTTGGTATTTTGGGAAGAAAAAAACCACTATAATGTGTATATGGGGGTTTATAAGATAATATTTATGATGTTTTTAAATCTAGAAGCATCAAGGTGGTGTGAAGAAGATAAATGATGGGACCCTTTTTATAATTGGGCATAGGGGCACTCCTGAAATTTAATAAAAGATTAAACTATATTAAAGTAATTATCAATATAAATGGTTCCAAATGGCCAATAAATGGTAATTTAATGATATATTAGACCAAATATTTTCCTTATTGTTCAATTTTAATATTTTCTAAATTTTTAGGTAATTTAATAAAAAAATATTTTCATAAAATCTCATTATTTCCAAATTAGACACTATTCATTAAATATGACTTAAAAGACAGAAAAATAAAATAAAATTAGAATAAAATACTTTTAAATAACATTAAAATGTCATATAAATCTAAAAAATTCATAGAAAAATTTATTTCACTCAAATTATTTTACTTTTAGTATTTTTAAAATCATTTTCTATTAATTGGGAAAATACTGTGTGAGTGTTGCAAAATCACTTAAGGTGACTATTTAATCACAGAAAATTATAAGTGTATTACCTTCATGAATATAATTTAATTATGAAAATATTACTATTAATATTACTTCATAACTAGTTTTTACCTATTTTAACAAAAAATTGATATTTAAATCCTAGAAAGTCACATTTTGTAACATTCTTTTCTTTAAATATCATATAGCTCATTTTATAGAATAGTGTCCATTAAAAAGATACTTTTTGATAAAAATTTGATAATGGATAATGTAAATTCATCTAATAATAATTATGATTAATTATTATGGTATTATCACTTATTTTTAATGAAGATTAACCTTATTTACCCTTTACTAAAGTGATAAATTTTATCACATTGAATATTAATATTGAAAAAAATTAAAAGAGACCCATTTAAAAAATTTTAACCAAAAAATTTAAAATATATACTCTGTTTTATCAAAATAAATTTACCTAAGTAGAAGAAATTAATTTTTAAATAATCAAGTAACCCATGAATAAAACAAATTTTTAGAAAAATATATTTTTAAGCATAAATCATAGTTTATTATTATCCCATGATTTGAAAAAAAAATAAAATGTTTAAAAAATTGACTGAAATTATAATGTAATAATTTCATCAAAGCAATATATAAATAGTTATTAGTTTAATTTATCATGATAAAAAAGCTTTATGTGCCTAAAGGTAGCTTTTTTCCCCCAGAAAATGCCTTTTTTGTATAAAAATGGTTTTATACAAAACTAAAAACTAAAAATGATTCCAATTAATGTAAATGTATTATTTAAAATATAATATAAATAATATTACTTGTTTTTTTATAAAAAATGGAACTTTTTTATTCTTGAAATAGAAATAGTTTTTTAATAAAAATCTGTATTTTCACTATTCACTGGAATTTTTTTAAATTTTTTTTAGAAATTAACCCTAAGATAAATTTAATATGACGATTTCAAAAAGTGTATTTATTTTTCTAATACAAAATTTTAAAAAGTGTAAAAACATTAAATTTCATATTTGATCCAAAAAATCAATAAAAATTATTTTGAAGGAAATCTATTTTGTAAGCATAATATAACCTTTCTAATAATTAAATACATATTTCATAAGAATTAATAATTTTTTTATCAAGTATGATATTTTTATATATATATATTAAAGTATCTAATATTGTTCATACGAGCTATTTTAATGTATTGTTATAATAATCACATATGAATATTTTAAAAATATATTGTGGTTTATTTAAACTCACTGTCACATTTAATGCAATCTATTGATGAAATTAAATTTATTTTTTTAAAAAATATTTTATAAAATATAGGGTTATTACATAAAAATTACTATCCCCACCTTAGGATAATCCTTATCATCACCCCAATGAAATGAGTTCCCAATAATTTCATCCTATGACATGTCCATCACCGTACATATTGACTGGCATGGATAAGAACCCTCTCATTCCTGTATGCTAATACGAACACCACCCATAACCCATTCCCACTTCTCGAGAATATTTCCCTTGGTATTTTCCAAGTTTGAACACTCAACGATGGTCACCTCACCCAAATAGCCAATTGTTAACTCCCAAACATATGGCTTACCTTATATTGCTCCTCAAGGGAAACTTTCAAGGTGACCTTTCATCAAACTAGAAAAAGACATTTTAGATTACTTAGGGTATAACCGATAATCTCATAATAATGTAGAATATTTCAAAATATTGTGCATGTTTATCTTTATATTGTGAGTACACTATGTTGTTATTGATTATTACCTTAAAAACCCAACTATTTCCAAGAAGTCTCATATGACATGGCACTTACTTTAATTTACCCAAAGATCCAGGTTACCATGCCTGTAAGCATAAGATTAAAAGACTATGATCCTCGATCTATACTAGGCCAATCACCGACATTACACCAGCTAAATAAAACTTCATTGTGTTCTCCTTCAACATGGATAATATGATATTATGACATGGAATATCTGCCTCATTAAATTATAATATCTATTGGGAATCTTGTTTGAAATCAAGCACCTTACCTATATAAGAATTTATCAAATAATCCCATAGATCATGATGTAGTTTTTATAATTAATCCTCAACCACACAAACACTTTTTAATAGGGACAATTCCATGAAAAAATATAATCATTAAATATAATCTCAACACCTGAGTACCATGGGTGATTTTTTAGAAACCTAAGGAATCATCCAACATATATCATAAAATAAGATCACCTCCTATGCATCAGTTTCTTCACTAGAATACAACCAAGCTATCTTCCTCAAAAGGAATATGTGAACCCATTCAACTGCTCTGATAAGATTACATCAATTAATATATAAACTGAATTACTAAATTTTAAGTAAAAAATTAAGGGCATCTATGTATCCCACATAGCCCTACCATTCATGTGACAAAAAAGAGCCGCTAGTTTTGTCAACATAGCCCAAAATATCAAACATCTCACTAAGGAAACATCTCATGGGGTGTCACCCATGATCTGATATAAAAAATTTTATATAATATATCATTCCTGAAAACTCCATCTAAATGAGGTAAAAAAAGGAAGGTAAAGAGATCATCGACCTATGAGGGTCAAAAATATTCAACAGGTGTTTTATTATACTAGGTTTTAATTCCAAGTTATAGTGGAAAATATACTTTAAGTTTTAATTGGAAACCCATTTAAGAATAACCCATTGCTAACTCATAACCATGGGATAAATCTAATTTCTTAAAAATTTAAGGAATAAATTTCCAAGAACTATCCTACTGGGACCTAATCCTATTTGAGAATTATCATAAGGGAGTCTTCCATAGAGGGCCATAATGTGATGTATTAGAAATGAAATGAAATGATCCCCACCAGGAATACTTATAGATTAATACCCCATGTAGGTTTCAGTTAACTATAAATGTTTAGGTACCAATTAGAATCACACTAGAGGATCCAAATAGATAACCCTAAATAAAGGCCAGTTAGGTAAAATATCATAGCAAGATTGATGGGAAAACTCCATTGAGGTTGTTACAAATCTTTAACTAACCATACCAAAAATGGATAAACCCATAAAGGGTATACTAAAATGGAATTAGCATCCTAGTTCAATAATTTTATCATAATGATCCTTTTATACAGTGCCATAATTACCAAGTCACATCACAACGTAAACCACATAACCTATCACAAAGTAACATTACAAGGTAGTCCAACTAAGTAGAATTACATCAAGAAACTACATGGTAAAAACAATTCAGGTTTTCATTGAAACTTTAAAAAGATGACATCCATCATTATCAATATAAAGAACACACTTGAATAACTATACCATGTGTACCCTAAATGATAAATATTATGCATGAGATACCTCTTTTCTTTTCTAATAAAGAGTCAAAATCAGTCATTGGACTATTGCCATTGGGATGAGAAAAAAACCCATACTAAATCATAACATACACATCAAATGTGCATATCTCAAATATAATATAATACTCAATGTTAAAATTAAAAACCAAGAACTTTAATCCCATATCCCTAGAAAACTGGACTTCTCACTAAAACAAGTGTTCTTAATGCACCACTATGATGCCCATCACATTTTTCAAAACAAAAGTTAATACTTTACTCTACCATATCCCAAATTTAAATACAATAAGAAAATAATTTATATGAAATTAATTAATCACATAGAAATATGTTTCGCTCTACAAACAATAAAAAGACTTATTTGTGACAAGGCCTCAAGAACACCTCCCCATATGCTAGAGTCTTCTGAATAGTAGTGGGGGCCTAGGTTGTGTTTGTAGGGAGAAAATACCCTTACATATGAGTATGAAAGCGGTGGAAATTACTAGAAAAAAAATACAAGAAGTAAATAGTCAGAGTGCAGATATAATAAATATGAAATGCAGTAAAGGTCTAAATAGCCATGTCATACATTAAACATTAAACTCCCACTAGGCTGATAAAAAATACAGGAGTAAGTAAATGGAATAGATATAAAAGTATAAGGATCTATTAATAAAATATATATTAACCACATAAATATATCAATATACATATCCAAATCATCCCAATTGATCAGTCTTATGACTTATCCCAGCCTGTGCTTGCAACCACGTGAATGTCTACTTGGATATCCCAATGTAATGAAATCTCGAGTAGGGTTTGAGTAAAAAACCCTGTTAGGTACCACCAATTTGGACCTGTACAGAGCACATTAATGATGTGTAGTTATATGGGATATAATCATTCAAATAATAATAATAATGAATTACTAAATAAATAATATTTTAAAAATAAACTAAATAAAAAATTCACACCATGCCCTAGAGTCATAAGTGCATGTCATGCAATACACTCATCCTAATATAGATAAAATTGAAAGAAAAGAAAGAAGTAAACCCATATTAAATATTTGGTTTAGAGAAATTGATTGAATGGACACCCTGTGAATAATTCATTGAGCAATATGCTGTACAACTGACGAGAAGTTTAATCATATTGAACGTTGGGTCTAAAATCCAAATCGACCAAACCTGCTGAGGCCAATACAAGTATGTGTTTGAGCATTTTACATGATGTAAATAAAATTGGGACCCAAGGTTCATAACTATAGTGTCCATGTAAAATGGTTACTAAGTATAAAATAATTATATTCACCCTATAATCCCATCAAAGGTGTTTTGAGTAAGAACCCTAGAACTGCTCAAGGAATAATATGAATCCATTTTCCCTATGATCCATACCATGTAATTCTATATTAGAATCCATGTATCACTAAATGTATCATAATATTACATTTTTCCTACGATCTCATCTAAGGAATTCCATATTATAATAAAAGTATCACTCAAGGCATTATATAATTCCATTTTACCTCTGAACCTATCCAAGTAATTTTGTACCCAAATCCAAGGATCACTCAAGGTGTCATATAATTCAATTTCCTATGATCTTATCCAAGTCATTATGTATCCAAATCCAATAATCTCTCTAGGTATCTTAAAATTACATTATCCCTTTGACCCATATAATGATTTTTTAAACAAAATATATGTATCACGTAAGGTATAATGCTCATATGTCAGATCCTAGGAAGTACATCTAAGAATCCAGATAATTTAATTGTTAATCAAACATACCTTGATGTCAGATCCTAGTAAGTAACAGTAGGTATCCCTGTAAAGTAGAATTCAAATGAAAATCCCCATAGGATTGATCCTAGGATGTAGCTATAGGAATACTCATCATTAAATCACATTGATTCTGGCCCCATGGGCCTAGTTTTAGGAAGGACATCTAGAATCATAGATTCATTAGTAATAACTTAGTGAATGTTGGAATAAAGGAGTTAGGTTTGTAAATGTCTAAACCCATCACATCAAATTAGAAATATATTCCAAACTATACGAAGCACATATGGAAGTCAAAGATACATAAAAAATAACTAAGTGAATTAATAAATAAGAGAGTGATATTGGATAAATGATTAATACCATCATTACCACCACAGCACCTCGAGCATACAGGTTTAGTATGGGTTCTAGGGTGACACCCACTACCATCTATATAAAAAACCATAAATATCTAGCTTAGGGTTAGTGAAACTCTAGGAACCCACTAGGTCCCTTAAATCCAACATAGTATATACATCCTACATGAGATCCTCAAGGTCCACACAAAATTAATATAATCCTTATTCAGATCCTTGGTAACAGAAGCGAGAATATGCATCCCACTGGGAATCATTTAAGTCAATTTTATACAAAGGCATCCACTTAGGATCCCTGTAAGTGTAAGATTAAAAAGTCAAATGACATGGGATCCTATGGGTGTAAAACATAGAAGAGGAATCCCTTAGGGTAACCTCTAATTATAGACATAATAAAAGTAAAGCCTCTTATAATCCTTGGAAACAATATTAGAGTATAGGAATATATCTTGGGATCCTCTAGGAAAGAGTCACAGTCTCATGTTAACACCTATCACAACAGGATATCACATCCCATGACATCTTAATAAGGGAATCATTACCTTCCCACCTACATGGGGTTATTATCTAAAGGTAACCATTATGTTATGGATTATGGAGCTTCTTGTTTCTCATGGTCATTTTTCTCATCCATCCCAGTCCTAGTCTAGCTAAAGTATATAAATCTAGGCCTTTATAATGGATTAAATGGCTTACCATGTGCTATCAAACCTTGTAATAGGTATATAGGATAATTAGTATATCAAGGAAACATGGTCTCGACAAGTAGGGACAAAACATGAATTCATCACAATAGAGATGTTAGTGACACCAAATGTATATTCATATTAATTATATAATTCAATTTAATTTAATAGTTCATTGGAAGTAATTTAAATGGGGGTGTCTCCCCTAGGGGGAATCTTATGAATCCTCATACTTCTATAATTTTTTTTGAATTCTATAGGTAATGTATGACCGACCAACTACATTTAGGAAGCCTTGAATCATTTATTCCAAGGGATGATGATAGGTGACAATTCCTTTCCAAGCTCATATGAGGATTATGGAGATCCAGTCTCAAAAAAAACAATAGAAGTTAATTAAATAATATTGCACTACAATTAATAAATAAAAATCAACAAAAAATAAATAAATGAAAATTGTAATTAAATTAAAATTCATAAACCCTAAACACTACCGGATAATCTCATCAAATTAGAACAACAACCTAACACTAAAAAACATCACATGGCACATCCTCAACCTTGAACTTGACATAATATCTATTACATGTAGTAAAAACCCTATGAATTTTTTTCAAATCATTAAATATTTATAAATTCATTGTGGTGACATACCTCGGTTAAATGACATACAGTGAAGATCAGGGGATATCTTGAGTGAATATCTTCATAGGTTTCTAATGCATCTGATGATATTTGAGTCAGACTAAGAATAGGGGATATTTCCCATGGAGGAAAAGAGAAGGAGTAGGGAGTGCATGTTGGACATGATTAGTGAAATTAGGGAGAAGAAATGATAAAACATTTTAAGTTCTAGAGAAGAATTATTAATTTTTCACTTTTAATATGGTGAATGGTTAGATAGACCACATGCCAACCACATGGGATTTACAGTCTGACAATGTTCACCTCACATGGTTTCAACCCAAAGTTAGTCAAACCATGAACCAACCATGTCAGTCGTTTTGGACCTCTATACCAAGCCACAATGTTTTTTTTGGGGAACTTCACATGGTTATTGATGTTTTGAACCTATAGAAAATCCTAAACAATTTGGGCTGCATAGTTATATTTAACCATGTTCCCTAGGATGATTTCCCTCAAAACAGAGTTTCGAAGGATGAAGCTCCTGAGAGTTAACCGAGAAATCGAGGAACCTTTTGGGGTTCAAAACATATCCCATAACATCATATTAATGAATTTAAACACCCATAATTCCCTTCATATTCTTGATTTAAAAAATGACCCATCCACCATATTTAAGATTAAATTTCCTTCTAAAATTTCCTATATATAAAACATTTGATTTTACACTTTAGATTCTATATTAACAAGAATAGAAATTGTTTTTTTGATATGAAAATGTACTTAAAATGAATAATATATTTACTTTATTATATTTTGATAAAAAATTTTAGGGGAAGGAAAACAGATCCCACCAAAGAGATTTTTTTCATTGATACAAATTTAAATACCACTAGGGACCACTAGAAAAACTTGATTAGGGGAATGGGTGAATCATTTGTTGTTTATTTTTACCATATTCTAATTATATGTTATGTATTTTACCCCTTGTAATTTATTCCTCTCTTATCTATTAGGATAATGGTGAATCTACTTTTTGTTTACCCATTACTAGTACCACATGAAATATACGAATGTAAGTAAAATATGGAAATATGTATTGTAACATGGTTTGGAAATGTTATGGGAAACTTACTCACTATCATGATTGATTGTTTTCACCAATCACACATTTTATTAGACAATATAAAATCATGTAGATAAAATGGGTCTTCATGACACCGTAGAGATTCACACACAATCACTACTTATCACAATAAAAATAATTTCTCCAATATCCCACTAGTGTCACAGAATCACACTGTGATATCCTTGAAAACATAGTTTCAATTGAGTTCTATAAAATCTAACTTGTATATACAAATGTTTCATTCCAACCCTTTATACATTTTATCTCATATCAGTACAGGTTGTTATTGATTCAACCCGATTTGATCTCCCTACTCACTAAAGATTCTTCGATTGGAAATCTTCCATTAAGACCAATGCATTCTCCTCGGTCTATATTCTATGATAACCATTATCGTATGTACATATAATACACTCACCTCGTTTTATCCACTAAAACTCACTATCCTACGATCTTCATGAATTTTTCAGATCCATAATATATTAAAGGATTCACATAAGATATATGATTAGCTTAAATATAGTTAGTCTTTCATCTCTTATTATTATCAACCTATTCAAAAATGGATATATCATGGAATTCTTATTCTAGTGTCTTAGATACTCATATAAAAAATATAATTCTCCTGCCTTAAACATTACATAATATTGATTTAAGTCATTAATTTTTATTAAAAATATTTCTATGTTTATATTTTTAAAGAATTATGTCATAACTATTACATAACATCTCAAATATTACAATGTATAAATTTCTACTCACTATCAATTTTCTTTTCATAAACCAAAAACTTTTAAAATGAATATGGTTACGTTTCATGCTTAAACATCACAACTTTTCCCAAATCCCATTCTTGACTCTATTCTCCTTTAAATACTATGAAAAAAATTTCAAAACATGGGATGAGAATAAAAAATATGAGTAATGGATACATAATGATAGAATACTATTAGTCTTTAGAAAACATATAAACATGAAAAATTATCATAAAGTAATAATTTTAACCTTTATGAAGTTATAAATACTCTTCACTGAATATAAGCTAATTGCTTACACTTTTTTGTAACTAAAAGATTAACATAAAGGCCATATAAATCAACATATAAAATATAATGGTAACATGGAACATAAATAACCATATGGGTAACTTCCACACATACAAAAAAATTGAATATACATATGTCCAACATCAATACCTAATTTATTAGAGGTTATAACATTACGTCTCTTCCTTTGTTTATCATGGAACCACCCATCATTTGGTTTATCACATAACCACCCATCTTCATTTATCATGTAACCACCCCTCAAATGTCCAAGTACCATTTAATAATCATAACACAAAAAAACATAATAGAAAAATAACATTTCCACACTACAACCACAAAATATCATTTTATGATATAGAAATATTCAACCCATTTCCAAAACCATTTAAAACATTTAATAAAGAGAATTTTGAATCAAAGTGTCCCATAACACTTTGAAATTTTTGAAATAAATTATCATTTTAAAACATTTCTTTCTGTATAAATAAATTCTTAAAAATCATTTTGAAAACATGGACATGAAATAGAAGGGTTTAAATGAATAAATCTTTAAAACATTTAAGACGATGTTTTAGTTAAAGAGTGCCTTACCACTTGAGAAACACATGAATAAAAATCAATAAGAAATAAAATTAAACATAACATTAAATATCATGAGAATATACTAATTCATGATATAAAGAGTCAGAAGGTTTGTATATACACATCGTATGATAATAAATGTCAATGGAAATAAGATATGCCTCAATTAAAGGAGATTGAGACAAAATCCCTTACAAAGATCATATAAATAGATTAAGGATAAATAAATTACATAATTATGTGTGAAAAATATAAATACACCCAATATAACTATATTTTAGTGTAAATTAATTAGATTTCATTCATACATATTCTTGGAAATATAAAACCAATTATATGGATATTTAACTCAATGAAATGAGATTGTGTTATGATTTCCCTTACCTTGAGTCCAACTCATCACGTATGTTCCTCGTTCTTCCTGAATAATAAAATTAAGTTAATTTAAACTTGTTTGAGAAAATTTTTCAAGTTTATTATTCATTTAATATGAATTATTACCATTGTTTAAAAATCAATTACTTATTTAATTTTATATCAAACATTTTGTTGATGTTCAGTACTTGAGTCAAAAAATGAACTTGTTTTGATGTAAATTGTCCATGTGGCCATAAGTCTATTATCTCCAGAATCATATTCATGATTTAAATAACATATAAATATACAATATATATATATGTATTTATTTAGAATAATCCATAAAATTTGGAGATAATAAATAAAATGCCCCATTCATGGAGATGGTATAACGTACATATGTAAGAACGCTACTTTCATTTCTTTGTCATATTAAATGAATGAAAACTAAATGATAAATAGGTATATAATTATTATAGTATAATATATATGTTATATATGTTAAATAATTTAATTAATTCTATTCTTTATACATTCCATGTATGGTATAAATGAGTTATATCACTTTGATGGGGGATAGTCCACACTTCCCCAAATGAAATTATCGTATTTACACAATATGGAAAGCATAAAGGTATATTGAAAATAAAATTTATAGAAGAATAAAGACAATATAAATGTAATATATATCTAATATAAATATAGTTCTATCACAATGTACCCCATGGGAGGTGGTAGGACAAAATTTAAAAATCATCATTTCGTGAGGAAGAAGTTCTCTATACACAGAAATAATATGTTCTAAATGAATTAGATTGAGGTTTGTGTAAGTGAAGATTGAAAAAGTATTATAGAAAAATCCTATAATATTTATAATACTTCTTTTTTATAATATAATTGAAATAAAATAGGTTTGTGTGGTTGGAGAAGGAAAATAAATTAAAGGATCTTGAGAGGAGACGTTACCTCTGAATCGGGTAACACCTTTTAATTTGAGCCAAAAGGATTTTGTGAATTGCCTTCTACCCAAGGTAAGTATTATAATATGAAGTGAGGGATGTTGGTTGATTTTTTTATTTGATGTTGGATGATCCAAGAGGCTTGATAGGAGTGATTAAGTGGGTATAAGTGGTGGCCTTTTATAAGAGGTAGGAGGGGCACTTTAGGAAAGTCTTGAAATATTATTTTATTATAAATTATTTTTCTAATTATAATAGTTACAAAGTGATATATTTATATTATAAGATAATTATGGGTATAAATACTCTTAAAAAATATTTTTTTATACAAGTTTAGGTCACAAAAGTAACCTTATCTTTTGGCTTTAACACTTGGTTAAAATGATTAACGCTTACCATATATTCTTTTATTTTCACAATATATGGTAACTATAAAATGAAAATTGAACCAGAAGTAGATAATTAATGAACTTTTTAACCATAAAAATGTATTTTTTTTCTGAATATTATATTTTTATGACCATTATATCATTTAGTAAAATATTATTTTTCTTCAAAAATTCATTTATGTCAATTTTCACACTATTTAATGATTGATTTTTGTTAAAGACATAAAAACTAGATTCCTTTGAAAAAATGCATTAAATAATATATAAAATGTCATATTCATCCATAAAATTCTTGGATGACATAAATTTTTTTAAATTACATTTATTTTAATATTTAAAATATCATTTATTTGAATATTTCATTAATATGGTAATCATAGCATCATCATCGTATCAGAAATAAATTTATTTATTTGATGTTTAAAATTTATAAATAAAACACCATTATGTAGCTTATTTTTTTATATTTATAAAGAATATTAATAGTCAAATATATCATTTATATAATCCCACCAATTTTTTTTAGTAAAAAGATTCTTGTTTATGTTATATTTCTCTTTACTTTAAGAAATTTTTTATAACATGTCATTATCACACCCAAGTGGAATCATGAGGTCATAAAAATGAACAATGTTTGGTTATATATCATCCAATAGGATTAGGATATGCTTCAGGGTAGATTTATATTATTATAATGTTATTTTCTACCCTCATTTACCAAATTTACCCTTTAACCACGTTAAATAAAAATAATTATTGAAGTTACTATTTATAATGTCAAAAAATAAAATGGACCTATATAAATAATTTGGGAATTATGATTCCAAATATGGAATCAATTTTCCCAAATTAAAAACACATATTTGGAAGAAATTAATTTAAAAACAATTCCCATTGTCAAAAAGGGAAAGTGGGTTTTTAAAAGTAAAAGCATTGCAAAAAATTGAAATGTTTTTACAACTGAATTCAATATAGAATTAATACCAATGACATAAATAATAATAAATGATAAAAAATATTCTATTTATACTTTCAAACAATTAAATAATATTATTTAACAACATAAATTATCTTGATGGAAAAAGTTGTTTTCCATTAAAATTTAGCATATTTTTATTATTCGTCAAAACATAATAATTATCATAAAAATATAAAAAATTCATCAAAAGAAAATTTTAATATTCTTATTCTATATAAGAAGTCGATTTTTTCATATAGAACATATAATGATGTAAAAAACTAAATTTAAAATGGGCTCTTCTTCAAAATGTTGTAAAATTGAATTCTTAGAAAAATAAATATTTTATCCAACAAATTAATTTTTTTATTATATCATGTATAGAATGTAAATAGTATGAATTTTCAATATTAAATTGGATTAATAATTCAATATTATAATCCAACAAGGGTAATATTATTATTTTATAAAAATAATTATTCACATTTAAAAGTTTTTTTATAAAAAAACATCTTTTACATTCAAATGGTTTTTAGTTTCATTTCAAGTTAATTTGGTAACCAAAGAGTCATTATATAAACTTTTGTATACTATATTTTTATAATTAAGTAGATACTATTCATTCCCACCATTCTAATGACTATGTTATAATAGTAACATTTCAATAATAATATTTAGTTGTTAGTTTAAGATTGATGTTGCGTATCAAAAACACTATTGAATATTGTGTTTCTTTCTTAAAATTTGGGATGTTATATCCGCTCCCTTTAGTAAATTTCATCCTTGTAATTCTAAATTGTGGTCAGTAACTTGGGTATGTATTTTCAAAATACCTTTATTGAAAACCCAAATTGGAAAAATGATTAATAAAATGTCCTCTTTAGAAGATAGAAAGTGAAGTACAAAGGTCACTCGAGATAACACATATTAGGGTTAAATATAGTAAGACATATATATGGAAGAAAAAATAAGGGTAAAATTACGACAGAGAGTGATAGAAAACATCATGAAGATAAAGTTAACAATCATAAAACCAAAAACTTGTGATTGGTTAAACAGTCTTTCATTTCTTAGTAGGAAAATTAAACGGAAAACATTTTTGTTATAAGATACTTTTCATAAAGTTGAGGAATTATTTTAATACCTAGAATTAGAACATAATGAAATATACTTACTTGAAATATAGAGTTTTATCCCTTAATTTAATTCTTCCACAAACTCATCGTTTTCCCAAGTCGATGAGTATTTAAGATGACTTGGTTTCTCTAGAAGCACTAGAATCAACTTCTAGAGAATCACATGATACAAAAAAGTTGAACCATATATTTAAAACAACTTTATACATTAACCAAAAACAAAATGGTTAGTATAAGATTAGATAATCCCCAGAAAATAATAATCCCTTATAAGAAGAAATACCAATATTAATCTCTAAAATACAACAAACAAGACCCACAGTTAAAAAAATACTATTAAATAAAAAAAATTCCTTCAAACTCATAAAAATAATCCAAACTAAGATTATAACAAAAAATTCATAAGGATTTGATCACATAGCCTTTCATAATATATCTTAAAATTTATCTCCAAATAACTTCAACTACTCTTAAAGACTCATAATTAAAATTCATTAACCTAATAACATATTCTCCATGATAGGTTAATCATTTCCATAAATAACCCAATTCACCATATGTCCAAAATAAAAACATAGATTATTCAAAAATAAAATTCACCATTACACCTCAAATGAAATCTCAGAGTATTCTATTTTCCATAGGATTATAGTGTTCCCAAAAGAGAAAACATCTTCTAAATTAACATTTATCACTTAATAACCAAATCATGTTCTTATTCTAAGGATATCCATTTGATAAAACATAATATCTCAGAATAAAATTATTCTAAAACCATATAATCATTTAATTAAAAATAATAATTCATACTAACCAGGGACTTCACATAGGATAGTGGTAGGCGATGCGCCCTTTTCACCCCTCGGTTTTGGGTTCGATTCCCGTGGCCCTACTAGATGTGATGGGTTGTCACCCATATTGCAGGTTTTCTATTTATATAATACTAAAAAATAACTCTAAAATGTATTAAAAAAAATGGCTGTCTTATAACTCTCATTTTCTTTCCAACTCATAATGACCTCAACATCTTAAATCATGATGTCTTATATATATTGACATTTTTTATTTCACCTAAATATGATAAAATAAAACTATTCCGAATATAAAGAACATAATACATTGATCATGGTGTCCACATCATTTCATTGCCTTCCTGTTCTTATAGATAGAAGGTCTATGCATTGCAACAATGGTTTAGATATTATACGAAATTATTTTCTTCCTTTATCCAAATACACCTTGTACAACTTAGGTCATATTGGTGTTCACAGAAAAATAGTTTTAGAAAATAATCATTTATGAACATAATTTCATAACATCTGATAAAGTGTAATTTTTATAAAATAGTCAAATCGGGTTTGAGTTGAAACATTAAACTAATGGTCCTTTTAAAAAACCATAATAATGGACTGAAATACTATTCTATAAAAGCAAATATAAATAGGTTGTACATGTTTCTCCTTCTTAAGCACCTTTTTCTGAATCATAATATGCTTCAAAATTTGGAGATATTTGAAAATACCTTGATAATATTTACCTTTCTTGAAAATCTTAGAATATTGAGAAAATATGATTTGATTAGATATAACCTATGATCCAAAATGGCATCGAGGAATAGTTGAGATGTTTGATATCTCAAACAGCTGTTTCCCAGAGAGTTGTATGTTACAAAAAGATTCTAAATAATCCGGACATGGATTTGAAATAATTATTGTAATAATGTCATCAGGAAGAGATAAAAATATTGTTTGAGATACTCCTCCTTCTATTTGTATCCTAAATTCATTGATATGAAAAAGTTACAAAACAAGGATTTGACTGAAAGAATAGACAAAGAGACTTACCAGGTGTTTATCCAAAACTCATAATCCCTAAATTTGTCTAAAACTTTCCTCTAATACCAAATGTGACAACCAGATTCTCGTGACAACAGAAACACCCCTCCCTAACATGGCCATTGAGTCCTGGCCCACCAGGTACCACAGGTTGCCCCGAAGACACGTGGTCCCCTTCCTAGGTCCCGCCCACGTGTCCGAACGGGTCAACTTACTAGTGACTATCTCCATAGGCCAAAACATGTCATTTACATTGTGATTTTTCCTCAATAACACACATCGAGGAAAAATTACTAGAAGGTCACCCATTCAGATCACTACTCCAGGCCAATCATGCTTAACTGTGGAGTTCTAATTAGGTAGGCTCTCGAAAAGGGAGGTTCACCTTGTCGACATGATTCATATCATTTAGTCATTTAACCTTTTATCATTTTGGGGTGTTACATTCACCCCCCCTAAAGCAAAAAACCCTCATTGTGGGACCTACATATCAACCCAGGAAGTGTGTTGCACTTAAGGTTGGGTACCACCTTTGATACCAAACTATAAGTCCCTAATCTTAAATATTACATAATATTGAGTTAAGTTAATAATTTTCCTTGAGGATCTATTCAGGTTTAGATTTATAGATAATTAGGCCAAAAATATTACATAAGATCTAAAATATTACAAAGTAGACACTTCTACTCACTATACATTTTCTTTTCACAAAGTAAAAACTTTTAAAATGAACATGGTTTCGTTTCATGATTAAAAATCACAAATTTTCCTAGATCTCATATTTGACTATATTCTCCTTTAAATCCTGTGTTTTTTTTCACAACTTGGGATAAAAAAAAATCACAGTAATGGATAAATAAGGAAGGAAAACTATTAGTCTTTAAAAAACATGTAAACATGAATAATTTATGCTAAAGTAATAATTTTCACCTTTATGAAGTAGTAAATATTTTTCACTAAATAGAAGGTCATTTATTACCCGTTTGGTAACCCAAATATTACCATAAATACCACAGAAAGTAACCTATAACATATAATGGTAACTTGGGACAAAAACATACATAAATGGAATAACCATACGAGTGACTTCCACACATATCACTAAATGTAATATCCATATTTCCTACTTCCATACCCAATGCATTGGAGGATATAACGTAACCACCCGTCCTTGGTTTATCACAGAACCACCCGTCATTGGGTTTATCACGTAACCACCCATATTTGTTTTTTGTGTAACAAAACATCAAAATTTCAAGTACCATTTAATAATTATAACACATAAAAAAAGCATAACGTAAGAATAACATTACCACACTATAACCACAAAAGATTATTTTAAGATACAGAAATATTCAACCCATTTCCAAAACCATTTAAAACGTTTAATAAAGAGAATTTTGAATCAAAGTTTCCCACACCTATTTGAATATTTTGAAATAATTAATCATTTTAAAACATTAATGTACATATAAATATATTATTATAAACCATTTTGAAAACATGGACAATAAATAAAAGGTTTTAAATGAATAAATCTTTAAAACATATAAAATGATGTTTTAGTTAAGAGCCCCTTACCCCTGGAGACACACTTGAATACAAATCATTAAGGAATAAAATTAAATAGAACTTTAAATATCATAAGAATATACAAATTCATCATATAAATATTTAACAGGTTTTGATATACACATGATAGGATAATAAATGTGCATGACAACAAGATATGCCTCAATGAAAGGAGATTGAGGTGAAACCCCTTACAAAGATCATATCTTTAGATTAATGCTAAATAAATGAAATAATAATGAGTGAAAAATATAAATACACCAAATATAATTGGATATTTAGTGTAAAATAATCAGTGGTCATTCACACATATTATTGGAAATACAAAACCAATGACATGGATATTTAACTCAATGAAATGATATTTTGTTAAGATTTCCCTTACCTTGAGTCCAACTCGTTACGTATGTTCCTTATTCTTATTGAATAATAAAATTAAGTTAATTTATAATTGTTTTATAACATTTTTCAAATTTTTTATTCATTTTATATAACTTATTACCATGTAATAACAATCACTTAATTATTTTAGTTTATATCAGACATTTTATTGATGTTCGGTACCTGAGTCAAAAATGTACTTTTTTATTTAGATTGTCCATGTGATCATAAGTAAATTATCCAAAGAATGGTGTTCATGATTTAAATATAATATAGTTATCATATAAATATATATGTATTTTAGAATAATCCATAACATTTGGGGATAATAAATGAAATTCACCATTCATAGAGACAGTAGGCCTTATGTACGCATGAACAATACTTTCATTTATTTTTTATATTAAAGGAATGAAAAATAAATGATATATATGTATATTATAAATCCAGTATAATATCTATATTATATATGTTACATATTTTCAATAAATCTATCCTTTATATGTTCCATGTTTCGAATTTACGAGGCATATCACTTTGAGGGGGCGGTAGTCCACATTTCCTCAAAGGAAATTATTGTATTTACACATTATAGAAACCATAATGGAATGTTGTAGATAAAAATTATAGAAGAATATAGAAAATATAAATATCATACATATCATATATAAACACAGTTACATCATAATGGTCACCATGAGAGATGGTAGGGGAAAATTGAACAATCATCGTTTCATGAGGCAATAGTTCGCCGTACACAGAAACAATATGTACTCTATGCATTAGATGGAGATAAGTGTAAGTTTAGGTAAAAAACATATCATAAAAACATAATAGTATATTTATTATAGTGGTTTTGTTATAATATAATGTAAATAAAAGAGGTTATGGGGGTTGGAGAAATAAAATAAATGAAAGGAGCTTGAGAGGAGACATTACCTCTAAAACGGGAAACTCCTTATGATTTGAGAAAAAATAATTTCTTGAATGGAATTATTCCAAAATTTAGGATAATAAGAGTAATTTAGGGATGGTGGGAGATTATTTTAATAGAGTTTTGATGATCCAAGTGGCTTGAATTGTGTGAGTAAGTTGGTAAAATTGGTGGAATTTTATTAGTGGGAGGAGGGTCACTTTAGGGAAGTCTTGAAATTTTATTTTGTGAAAATTTTATTTTGGAATTATAATACATAAAAATTGATATATTTAGATTATAATTTGAGAATGGGTATATATACTCTCAACCAATAGGTTTTATACATGTTTCTGGGACAAAATTAACCTTATCTTTTGGCCTTAACCATTAGTTTAAAACATTAACTCTTACCATGCCTTCTTGTATTTTCATAATATATGGTTACTATAGTTACTATAAATTTCCAATAAAATCGAAAGTGGATAATTAATGATATTTCAAACATTATACAAGTATGTTTTCTGACTATTATATCAGTTAATAAAATAGTATTTGTTTTAAACACTCATTTATCTTAATTTCCACACTCTTTAGTAATTAATTTTTGTTAAAGTCATAAAAACTACATTACTTTAAAAAAATTAATTAAATCAAATATAAATTGTAATATTTATCCATAAAATTCATGTATGGAATCATAAATTTAAAATTACTTATATTTTAATATTTATACAATCATTTATTTGAATATTTTATTAATATGGTAATTTTTGCATCAACATTGTGTCATAAATAAATTTTTTTATTTTAGGTCACAAAATTATAAATAAAATACCATGATATAGGAAGTATTTTTATCTTTCTAATGAATATTTATAGTCAAATATATTAGTTATATAACCCCATATTAAAATCATTTAATAAAAAGATACATATTTATGTTATATTTCTCTTTACTTTAAGTTAATTTTT
This sequence comes from Viscum album, assembly GCA_963277665.1. Taxonomy (NCBI): domain Eukaryota; kingdom Viridiplantae; phylum Streptophyta; class Magnoliopsida; order Santalales; family Viscaceae; genus Viscum; species Viscum album. Next base: position 706,760,573 of record OY728147.1, on the reverse strand, counting down.
ATAAAATGTCATTATCAAAACCAAGTGGAACCATAGGGTACTAAAATCTACACAAGTATGCCCATGGTCATAAATATCTCATAAAATAGTGCTAGGAAATATTCTATTATAGTTTTATATTATTATATATTATTTTTTACCCTTATTTACATGATCTACCCTTTAACCATGGTAAATAAAAATAATTAATGAAGTTACTATTCATAATGTCAAAAAACAAAAGGGACCTATTTAAATAATTTATACCTTATGATTAAAAATATTAAATCCATTTTTTCAAATTCAAAATATATAATTGGAAATAATTAATTTAAAATTAGTTACTATTGTCTAAACGAGAAAGCGAGTTTTTAAAAGTTAAAACATTGTAAAATATTGGAATGTTTTTGAATATAAATTCTATATATAATTAATACCAATGAATTAAGTTATAATAAATGATAAAAATAAATTAAATTTATACTTTAAAACCCTTAAATAATATGATTTAACCATATAAAATATATCATTGGAAAAAAATGTTTTGCATTACAATTTGTCATATTTTTACTATTCATCACAACATGATAGTTATCTGAAAAGTATTAAAAATTCAACCAAAATAAATTTAGATTTACCTATTCAAAATAAAAATATTATTTTTTCCAATAGAACATATAAAGGTGTTCAAAGCTCAATTTTAAATGGGCTTTCCATCAAAAGGTGGTAAAACTGCATTTTTTGAAAAATACTAATTTTAACTAAAAAAATTATTTTTTTCTTATACCATGTCTAGAAAATAAATAATATAAATTTTAAATATTATATTTGATTAATATTTCAATAATATAATACCACAAGAGTGATTATTATTTTATAAAAACAATTATTCACATTTGAAAAGTTTTTTTATAAAAAAATAATCTTTTACATTAAAATGGTTTTTAGTTTCATTTTAATTTAATTTGGTAACCAATGAGTCATTTTATAACATGTTTAAACCATATTTTCATTGTTCAATTGATACTATTCATTACTATCATTCCAGAATCTAGGTTATAACAGTATCATTTAAATAATAATATTTAGTTGTTTGTTTAAGCTCGATGTAGCGTAATATATATTCTATTAAACAATGTTTTTTCTTAAAACTCATGATGTTACATATACTATCATTTAATAAATTGTGTCCTCATAATTTTAATTTGGGGTTAGAAACTAGGGTATGAATATTTAAAATACCATTATTTTAAACCCACATCAGAAAAATGGTTAATAAAACTTCCACTTTAAAAGATAGAAAGTGAAGTACAAAGGTCACACGAGATAACACATACTGGGGTTCTATATAGAAAAATATGGATATATAAGAAAAAATAAGTGTCAATTTATAATATAGAGTGATAGAAAACATGATCTGGATAAATATAATAATCAGAAAACCACAAAATTGTGATGGGTTAAATGGTCTTTGATTTCGTAGTAGGAAAAGTAAACAGAATACATTTTTGCTTTAATATCTTTTCATAATTTTAAGGAATTGCTTTTCTACTTTAAATACTAACATAACGAAATATACTTAATTGACATGTATAGTTTTATCCATTAATCTAATTCCACCACAAACCCATAATTTTCCCAAATTGATGAGTATTTAAGATGACTTGGTCACTCTTGAAGCACTAGAATCAACTTCTTGAGAATCACATAATCCAAAAAAGATGAACCATTCATTTCCCTTATCTTTATACATTAACAAAAAACAAAATGGTTAGTACAAGATTATATAATCTTTCAAAAAGAATAATCCTTTATAAAAATAAATACTACTCTTAATCTCAAAAAATCAACAAACAATACCCAATGTTCAACAAAGACCACTCAATAAATAATTGTCGTTAAAATAATTCAAAATAATCCAAACTAAAATAGAACCCCAAAATTCAAAATGGTTTGATAAAATAGTATTCCATGATAAATCTTAACATTTATCTCAAAATAACATCATCTAAGCTAAAGTTATAATACTTAAAATTCATTAACCTATTCACATATTCTCCATGATAGGTTAATCATTTATATACAAAACCCAAATTGCCATATTCCTACAATAAAAACATAGTTTCTTCAAAAATAAAATTCCACCATTAATCCTAAAATTAAATCCCATATTATTCTATTTTCCTCAGGCATATAGTGTTTCCTAAAGAGAGAACATATTCCAAATTAACATTTATCACTTAATCACTAAATCATTTTCCTATACTAAGGATATCAATTTGATGAAACATAAGTTCCCAAAATAATATTATTCTTAATAAAAAAATCATTTAACTAAAACGAAAAATTCATACTAACCTAGTAAATCACATAGGCCAGTGGTAGGTGATGCGTTTTTATCGCCCTTCGGTTGTGGGTTCGATTCCCGCAACCTTACCGAACATGACAGGTTGTCACCCATCTTGTGGGTTGTCCATTTTTATAAAACTAAAATACAACCCTAACATGTGTTAACCTCAATGGTTTTTTATACCTCTCATTTTCATCCCAACTCATAATTACCTCAACATATTAATTCATGAAGTATTATATATATTGAAATTTTTTATTTCACATTCATATGATAAAATAAAACTATTTCTAATAGAAAGAACATCATACCTTTATCATGGTGTCCACCTGGTTTGATTATCACCTTGTTCACGTAGATAGAAGGAACATGCATTGCAAAAATGATTTAAAGATTCTTCAAAATCATTTTCTTCTGTTATCCAAATACACCTTGTAAAACTTGGGTCATATGGGTGTTCACTGAAAAATAGTTTTGGAAAATAATCATGTATGAAATATAATTTCAAAACATTTGATACAACTTTATTTTTATAAAATAGTCGGTCCGATTTTGAGTTGAAACTTTCAATCAATGGTCCTTTTAAAATACCATAATTATTTGATGAATGAATATATTTTAAAAGAAAATATAAATAGTTTGTGCAATGGTCTCCTTGTTCTTCACCTTTTTCAAAATCATAATATGATTCAAAATCATTTGATATTTGAAACTTCCCTGATAATATTAATATTTCTAAAAAAATGAGAATATTGAGAAAATGGGATTTGATTAAATACAACCCATGATCTATGATGGTATTGTGATATAGTGGAGTTTTTTTATGTCTCAAACAACTGCTTGCAAGTGGGCTGTATGATAGAAAACGTTTTACAATCTTATATACATGACTTTGAAATAATTATTGCAAGAAAGTCATAAGGAAGAGATAAAAATATTATTTGAGATCCTCCTCCTTCAATTTGTAACCAACTTTCCTTGATCCAAAAAAGTTATAAAACAAGGTTTTAACTAAATGAATATACATAGATACTTACCATGTGTTTATCCCGAACTCATAATCCCTAAAGTTGTCTAAACCTTTTCTCTGATACCAAATGTGACAACTGGGTCCTGGTGATAACACAGACATCCCACCTTTACATGGTCATCGGGTCCTGGTACGCCAGGTACCTCCAGTTTCCCAGTAGACACGTGGTCCCCTTCCAGGGGCCCAACAACGTGCCCGAACGGGTCATTTAACTAATGATTGTCACCGCACTCCATCACATGTCCTTTATATTGTGTTTTTTCCTCCCTCACACACACCCTTGGAAACTTCCCAAAAGGTCACCCATCCTGATCACTACTCCAGAACAAACATGATTAACTGTGGAGTTCTAATCAGGTAGGCTCATGAAAAGGAAGGTTCAGCATGTCGAATAAGTCATATCATTTTGTCATTTGACCCTTTATCATTTTGGGGTGTTACATTCACCCCCCTTAGAGCACAACATCCTCATAGTGGGCCCTATATCTCACCCCTAGTAGTGCACTACACTTAAGGCTAGGTACCACCTTTTATACCAAACTATAAGTCCCCAAACATAAACATTACATAATCTCAATTTAAGTCAATAATTTGCATTGAGGATATTTTCAGGTTTAGATTTATAGGGAAATAGGTTATAATTATTAAATAACTTCACTAATATTAAAAATTAGACACTTCTACACACTATCCATTTTATTTTCATAAACCATTTTTTTTGAAATGGACATGGATGCATTTCATGATTTTCCTTGATCCCATCCTTGACTCTATTTTCCTTTAAATCTCGTGAAAAACAGTTCAAAACATGGGATGAGCATTAAAAAGATCAGTAATGGATACATAAAGAAAGAAAATTTTTAGTATTTTGAAAACATGTAAATATGAATACTTTATCATAAAGTAATAATTTTCACCTATATAAAGTAGTAAATACTCTTCACTGAATATAAGCTCACTGATTACCCTTTTTGTAACCAAAAGATTCCCATAAATCCCATAGAAAGAAATATATAACATATAAAGGTAACTTGAGATATTAACATACATACATTTAATAACCATATGGTCGACATCCAAACATATTACTAAATGGAACATCCATACGATTGAATTCCATACCCAATGCATTAGAGTTTATAACATAACCTCAAATCCTTCGTTTATCACGAAACTGCCCATCATTTAGCTTATCACGTTACCACCTCTCTTGGTTTATCATGTAACCAAAAATAAAATATCTAAGTAGCATTTAATAATCATAACACATAAAACAAGAATAAAGGAAAAATAAAATTTCCACACTATAACCACAATATATCATTTTAAGATATAGAAATATTCAACCCATTTCCAAAACCATCTAAAACTTGGAATAAAGAGAATTATGAATCAAGGTGTCCCTTACCACATTTTAACTTTTCAAACAAATTATCATTTTAAAACATTAATTTCTATATAAATAAATTCTAAGTAAACATTTTGAAAACATGGACATGAAATAGAAGGTTTTAAATGAATAAATCTTTAAAAAATTTAAAACGATGTTTTAGTTAAAGAGTTCCTTACCACTTGAGAAACACATGAATAAAAATCAATAACAAATAAAATTAAACAGAACATTAAATATAATGAGAATATACTAATTCATGATATAAAGAGTCAAAAATGTTGTATATACACCTCATCGGAAAATAAATGTGCATGACAACAAGATATTCCTCAATGAAAGGATATTGAGATGAAATACCTTACAAAGATCATATCCTTAGATTAAAGATAAATCGATGACCTAATTATGTGGGTAAAATATAAATACACCCAATATAATTTAGTATTCAGTGTAAAACAATCAGAGGTAATTCACACATATTCTTATAAATACAAAACCAATTACATGGATATTAAACTAAATGAAATGAGATTGAGTTAAGACATCCCTTACCTTGAGTCCAACTCAAAATCGTATGTTCCTTGTACTTCTTGAATAATAAATATAATTTAATTTACACTTTTTTGAGAAATTTTCTCAATTTTATTATTCTTTTATATCACTTATTACCATGTTATAATAATCACTTAATTATTTAAGTTCATATCACACATTTTGTTGATGTTTGGTACTTGAGTCAAAAATTAACTTGTTTTGATATAAATTGTCCATGTGGTCATAATTCCATTATCTCTAGAATGATATTTAGGATTTAAATAAAATATAAATATAATATATTTATTTGTATTTAGAATAACCCATAACATTTGGAGTTAATAAATGAAATGCATTGTTCAGGGAGACGGTAGACCGTACGTACGCATGAATGCAACTTTCATTTATTTTTCATTTTAATGTAATTAAAACTAAATGATACATAGGAATATTATATTTCTTGACAAATATACATGATTTATATGTTACATAAGTTCATTAAATCCATCCTTTACGAGTTCCATGTATGTCATGAACGAGTCATATCACTTTGAGGGGGCGGTAGTCTACACATCCTCAAATGAAATTATCGTATTTACACATTATGGAAAGAATAAAGGTATTTTGTATAAAAAATTACATAAGAATACATAAAATATAAAATATAATATATATCATATATAAATACAGTTCCATCATAATGGCCACCATGAGATGTGGTAGGAGAAAATTGAACAATCATCGTTTCGTAAGGCAGCAGTTCACCGTACACAGAAAAATTGTATACTATATCCATTAGATGGAGGTGTGTGTAAGTGTAGGTAAACTAATTATCATAAAAAAAAATCATAGTATATTTATGATACTAGTTTTTTTAATAATATAATGGAAATAAAATTGGTTAAGGGGTTGGAGAAGGAAAATAAAGGAAAGGATCTTGAGAGGAGACGTTACTTCTAAATCGAGAAACTTCTTTTGATTTGAGCCAAAATGATTTTTTGAATTGTCTTCTTCCAAAGATAAGTCTTATAGGAGGTATTAATGGATGTTGGGAGATTATGTGAGTAGAGTTTGGATGATCCAAGGGGATTGACAGGTGTCAGTACGTGGGTGTACATGGTGGTCTTTTATAAGAGGGAGGAGGGGAACTTTAGGAAAGTTTTGAAATACTATTTTATTATAAATTTATTTTAGAATTGTAATAGTTACAAAGTGATATATTTAGAGTATAAGATTAGTATGGGTCAAAATCCTCTCAAACAATCGGTTTTATAAAATTTAGGTCACAAAATTAATCTTATTATTTGGATTTAACCCTTAGTTAAAAACATTTACTCTTACCATGTCTTCTTGTATTTTCATAATATATGGTTACTACAGTAACTATAAAATTCAATAGAACCACAAGTAGATAATTAATGAAATTTTTATCATTATAAAAGTATTTTTTATGAATATTATATTTTTATGACTATTATATAATTTAATAAAATAGTAATTTTTTTAAAAACTCATTTATGTTAATTTTCACACTATTTAGTAATTGATTTTTGTTAAAGTCATAACACATTGATTACTTATAAAAAATAAATTAACTCAAATATAAATTGTCTTATTAATCTATAAAATTATTTTATGGTATCTAAATTTTCAAATTACATTTATTTTAATATTTATGATATTATTTATTTGAATATTTCATTAATATGGTAATCACTGCCTCATCATCGTGTCTTTAATAAATTTATTTATTTGACTTATAAAAATTATAAATAAAATACCATTATGTAGGAAATATTTTTAGATTTTTTATTACTATTTATAGTCAAATATATTAGTTATATAACCCCATATTAACATCATTTTAGTAAAAATATACATGTTTATGTCATATTTCTCTTTACTTTAAGTTAATTTTTATAACATGCCACTATCACAATCAAGTGGCACCAAGGGGTACTAAAATTTACCCAAGGATGATCATAGTAAGAAGTATCTTATCTAATAGTATTAAGACACGTTTTAAGGTAGTTTTATATTATTATAATGTTATTTTTACCCTTATTTACCAGATTTACCCTTTAACCATGGTAAATAAAAATCATTACTGAAGTTACTATTCATAATGTCAAAAAATAAAAGAACCTATTTAACTAATTTGGACCTTATGATTCAAAAAAGTTGAATCCATTTTTCCAAATTGAAAACACATAATTGGTTAAAATTAATTCCAAATTAATTCCCATGATCAAAACGAGAAAGCGAGTTTTTAAAAGTTAAAACATTGCAAAAGGTTGAAATTTGTTTACATCTGTATTCAATATATAATTAATACCAATGTACTAAATTATAATAAATGATAAAAATAGATTTTATTTTTTTACTTTAGAACCATTAAATAATATTATTGAACTATATAAATTATCTTGATGGAAAAAGTTGTTTTCCATTAAAATTTTGCATATTTTTACTATTCATCAAAAAATTATAGTTATGAGAAAAATACCAAAAATTAATCCAAAGTAAATTTTGACGTAATTATTATAAATAAGATGTTTGTTTTCAAATATAACATATAATTGTGTCAAAAACTAAATTTAAAATAGGATGTCCACCAAAAGGTGGTAAAACTGTATTTTTAGAAAAATACTTCTTTTATCAAAAAAATTTAATTTTTTACTATATCGTGTATATAAAATACATAAGATGAATTTTAAACATTATATTGGATTAATATTTCATTAATATAATCCAATAAGGGTGATATGATTATTTTATAAAAAAAGTATTCACATTTAATTTTTTTTATAAAAAACATCCTTTATATTTAAATGGTTTTTAATTTCATTTCAAGTTAATTTGGTAACCAAAGAGTCATTATATAAACATTTTAAACCATATTTTTATAATTTATTTGATAGTATTCAATCCTATAATTCCAACAACTAGTTTATAATGGTAACATTTAAATAATAATATTTAGTAGTTCATTTAAGGCCGATGTAGTGTATCATGTATGCTATTGAACATAGTATTTCTTAAGAAAACTCAGGATATTACAATAAATCTTCTTTACCAAATTATGTAATTCATCTAATTATTTATTATTTGATAGTTCTATATTCTTCACACTTTTTCCAAACTCTCAATTTGACAGTTTCAGTGACAAACAATCTCCTTAATTCGGTTTTTATTTGTAGTATATAAAAAAAATATTTTCCCTATAATATAAAATATCTCATTTACTTTTTAGTTACCAAAAAATCTATTTTATTTTCATCAACTTGTTATATTTGGATGTCTCCCATGATCTTATTATTATTTTTGCCTCATTAATGATTGCCTCATGTAAATTTATAAGAGTTTCCTTCTCTTTTTCTTTATTTAAATTTCTCATTTAACATGAGAAATATATTTTTTAGATAACTCAGATATCATTATTGTGTATCTTCATTTGTCATTTAATAATAACTAGTAGTAAAATTGTTATTCCAAAAACCATAACCGCAAGTTAGTAATTCATTTTAAGCACTCTAACCACCTATATAATAAATTAAAACATATTATAATTCTATAAAAGAAAGATAATAAAAAATATAAGACCAATTTTTTTTTAATTATAACATATCATCACCCATTCATTAATAATAATTCATTATCATGATTATTTTTAGTGTTAAATGAACCATTTTTTATGTATGTATTGGTTCTAAAAATATGGTCCTGAAACTTTATCATGGTTCATTCATATAAATAATTTTAAGAATGATATAAATATCATATATATTAATTATATAAATAATTATAAACATTAATACAAAATAGTAACGAAAAATTAATTATATCACTACTTAGAGATAGTAGTCCGTATATACTGACAAATGATATTTCCATTTTAAAATGGATTGAATAAAAACAATATAAATAATTATTCACATCTATTAAACCATTATAATATCACATATATATATAGATATTAAATCTAAAATAATAACCAAACATGAAATATGGGGATGAAAAATGAATCATATCTCTAGAAGGAGACGATAGTCTACACATAAGTATGAGTGAATCTTTCATCTCCAATTTGACAGTAAAGATACGATAAATGGTTGTTAGATCATAATAAAAACATATAGAAAAATTTATGATACAAGATTCATATTTTTTTAATATAACATGTTTATAGGAAGTATAAGAAGAAATATAATTGAAATAACTTGGTTAATATTTATACATATTTTTTGAGAGAACTCCTTTAGCTTACACCTTAATACTTGGAAGAATTGGTATTAGGGGAATACCAAAATCTTTATAAAATAGGGAGGTAATAGGAGTATGTTTTTAGTAGGTATTGGTTGATATATAAGGATGAGTTGTGTTAATAATGGAAGAGAAGAGGTTTCCTTTATAATTTAGGGGATGGACACACAAGGAAATCTTTAAAATATTCCTGTAATGTATGTTCACTTTCATGTAAAATTGGATTTAAATGGGAAAGGATTAGATGTTAGGATAATATAAGGATGAAATAAATTCAAAAAATAATTAATTAGAAAAGTTTGTGTGGAAATTCTACCCTTCTATGTTAGTTTAACCACCACATGGTAAACCTATTTCATCCTTAACCATAGTAATGCAATTTTACTATTTTTACTATTCATTATGAAAAAAATTAATTTTAACCAATTAAATTATATTAATTATTAATATTAAAAATATGGAATCCCTGTTACCATGTTAAATTTCTATAAGTGGTATAATTTAATTTTATATATGTCTTAAACCGTAACGAGAAAATATTTTTGAAAAATCCATTTGTAAGCATAAAACTAAATTTACTCCCATTACTTTCCTTATAAAAATTAATAATTGAATGTTAAAATATAGGTTTAAATATATAAACTATAAATTTTAATAAAACCATTAATTAATAGATATTAATTTAATTTCTTAATATAAAAACACATTATACACATAAAAATAGATTTTTAAAAAATGCATTTCAATCTTAAAAATAATATTATATAAAAATAATCTATAATGATGATTACTATGTAATTATTTATATTATATATAATTAAATGAAAATTATTTTTCATTAATATAAAATTAAAAACATAACAAGGCTTTTACATGTAAATGAATGATTTTTTTAACAAAATTATGTATTTTTCATTATTCACTAAAAAATAAAACTTTTTAGAAACATACTAAAAAATACCCTAAGATGATACTCAAATGATGATTTATAAAATGATATTATTTTTTTCATGTAAAATTTAAATGAACAGTATAAATTAACTATAACATTCTTGCTCAAAATTAAATAAAATGCATCTTCTAGGAAAACATATTTTTGATGCATAAAATGACTATACTGAAAATTTGGTTGTCATTTATTTTGAATTAATAAATGAATTTACATTATTTTAAACCGTTATACATATTTTTTTCATTATTTGGTTAATACTATTAATTCCTTTTAATTCAATGGCTAGGTTATAAATAATTACTATATGATAGTTCATTTGGACACGAGATTGCATGTAAAGAAAGCTATCAAATACTTCAGGTTTATTTTAATAGAAATATATATATATATATAATATTAGTGTGTTACAATTTACCGATTTAATTAAATGTGTCATTTATTTTTTGGATATTTTTTTTTAAATGGTAGGTAGTAACATATTCATTTCCCCTATTCCTAGTTAATTTTTTCTTGTTTTTAATAGTGGTTTAAACCGCTATAAAATAAAATAATATCCATTACATACTAAAAACATTCCACTATATACATGAATGAACTAAAAAAACAACATGAAACTATTTCATAGTGGTTATAAGTGACACTATTATATGTAAAATTATAACATTAAGGTAACTGCTATGAAATATTTTCATAGCAGTTATAACCGAAAATAAATAAAAATAAATTAAAGAATATAATCCAGCGCATTCATTAGAGTGATAGTTTTTAACCACTATAAATAAAAATATCATTTTGGTTATACAAGATTAATGATAATAAAATAAATCTTATAATTAACAACTAACTAAGTAACCTATAATGATTTGATAATCTGTCAAGAATAAATTAGTGAATCATTAAACCAAAACATAATTTAAAAAAACAGATTCTATAAGCCATTTTTACTTTAGAATTAATAAGTATACATCCTGAAGTATATAAATTATTATATGATATTCCATACGATATAAATTAGTGGGTTATTCCAGATAATAAGTAATGATTAATTACCCAATTAGTCCAATATTTGTATACCATATATAAATATTTTTATCAAGTATAAGATTCTACTCATGCTAATGATAACATATCGTCATAATCCATAATACTTTGTGATGATCATCAACTAAGAACTAATTAATGACACGCATTAAAGTGATAATTATCATTTAAATTCATAGAAGTTATATAAATAATTTGAAATAATGATAAATTAGAGTTTTCATTTTTATTTAACATGATATAAATTATTTTCTTTAACTATTTTAATAATACTTAAAAACCGTACATAAGACCCTATCTAACATAACATAAATGTCATACCACTAAATTGGCATTCTGTTTTCTCTACTTTTAGGGGTATTAAAATCATTACATTCATATTTAATTTTTTCTATGTGTGACCATATGATAAAATAATCCCATGAAACTATTTAGTGAGTAACAAATAAAAATAAAAATAGTTTCAAAAATAGCGAGACTTAGGAATTATAATCATAATGTTAATATATATAAAGATATTAAAACTACATTACTCAATAATATAAATATTTACAATGTTAATGAATTTTTTTTTCTGCTTTGAATTTTTATAAGTTTATCATTATCATTCTTGAAACCCTTTCAATCAAAATTTTCCCTTGAAATAATTTAGTAACGAATATAATTTTTTAAATTAATATTGTTCCAAAATACCCTAAACCTTTTAGGATATAAAGTGACATTCACTTTTTATTTCAATTTTTATAATCTTTTTTAAAATTTGAACATTTCTATGGCCAAAAATATACTCCCACTATCCTATTAGACACTATATTATCTTTATAATATCATGCTAAGATACAAAAAAAATAATTTCTTCTTAGAAAATAACTCTTATTTCCTTTTTCTAATAATATTTAACAAATAAGTTTTTTACGAATCTACTATGAAACTCTATGTGTTTGGAAAATTTCAATCTATAAATAATACTTTATTCATTAAAATACTCCCCTCACGATGGGGAAATATCAATTACACAAATTCAAAAAAATATATTGATAAAACACTTTTATCCTGGATAATTTTTTCCTTGTCATCATGATTTCATAATATCTTATATTTGATGATAAATTATATGAAATGTGTATTGAATACATTATCTTGTACTGTTTATAAAAAACTTCTTTAGTTAAAAATTATCATACAAATGGTAGATTTTAGATGAAAATACACATCCATTTATTCGATAAAAATGAGATTGATATATATTTTTATATTCAATTGTTTGATATAGTAATTCATTGCTTCATCACTTGAATGAAAAGTAAAAATCTCTATCAATTATTCCTTCAATTTTAAACTACGATATTTACACAATATTTATAAAATATACATATGGTATCACATGTCATTTTAAAATGAAAAATTAATTTCCTATAATGATGATACCTAACATGGAAAGTACATGAAGTTTCAAAAATTCCTTCAAATATCTAGACTATTCCATCATATGGAATCATTACTCTTGATGTGCCTGATATTCTTAGATCACCAACCAGTGGGGGGGGGGGGGTCATCTGTGATTACTTATTATAGATTATTTCAATTAATTAGTCCTATATGATTAGTTAACAACTCTATCCACATAAACTGTATCTCTCATCCTTACTCAAATGTTGGGGAGCCTAAATGTGTGACCCCTCCAACCCAAACTGCCAAATCAAGTGCTCATAAGCACATAAATTAAAAATTAGATTTGATATCAACTATAAATTCGCAGATATAGATATCCAATAATTATAATAATTATAAAAAATATTACATTACATACATTCCCAATATCTTTTACATTAAAAGATTTAGAAAATTATGAAAAACATAATTTATTAAATCCCATGATCTTTATCAACTATTGGCCATTTTTTAAATATATAAGTAACTAATTAGTCCATAATAAATCATTAAAATAACCCAAAAATTATTCACACAATATATCCTATTATACACATCTTGTGAAATTATTTTTCTTCATAACATAGAGAAAATGGATATATAATAAGGGGTGAGTTCAAACTCACAATAAGGGAAACAAAAAACTGAATCTGTCAAAAACATAACTACATTAAACATAATACAGAAGGAATAAATAAATTGAATAATGGTATAATAAAATGAAAATTAGAACAAGATATATCAATGAAAATAAATTGAAACATGAATATCAATAACACTGATACTATTCTGATAGAATGCATAATTATAGAAAACCAAAAACATATTGTCAAGGCCTCCTATCAAGACCCTATATTGATATGGGGAGAGGTAGACACCAAAACCCAAGATGTTTTGTCTCATTACACATGATAATGAATTTAGGTGATGTATAATTCTAGGTCCCACCCATCACTTGATTTAGACCAATGCAATATAATAAAAGTTAACAATACATTTAATAACATTCCTAAAGGAACTTAAGGATGAATGGAAATATAACTATATGTATAATAAAAAACAATTGAATGTTAGTACATAATAAAACCTAATTAATAGTAAAATAAGATAGAATTTAAATACATTTACCCATATTAATCATGGGATGACAATATCATAACCCATGTTAAGAAATAATGTGGATGGTGATACCATATACAGTCAACTTTCCAAAAATCATTGGTATTGGAATACAGACACATGAAACTCCAATACTTCTCACTATGTCAATAATACTGATAACATGATCATAAATAATTTAAATAAATAAGTTGTATGGTTAAAAAATTACCTATCCTTATTGTAATAGTGGAATCCTAGATGGGTGTTGACATAAATGAAAAACACCATCACATAAGAACGATTCAAACAATATCACAAAATAAGATATTAAGAATTGAATTGTTTTCCACCATGAGTTAAGTTCTAAAAATCATATATATATATATATATATTATAGGATAAATAATGAAATATAAAAAAAGTAGGGTAAATATATTTTAAAATTATAAGGGTAATAGAATATAAAACCTACAATATCTTTTATAAAACATATTTAGCATTGGCATAAAATAAAAATATATATGCCGCTTTTAAAGGTAACAATTAAAAACGTGGAATGAGTGATATATAAAACCTGTAATTTTTAAATAATATCCAATAATTCATGATTTTATATGCATAAATTTTATGTTGGATAAATGTGGAGAGTAAGATAAAATATATTAAAGTGAAAGGAGAACCAATTTTTATTTTTTCCAAAATAACCTTGTTCAAAAATCACATTATAAGAATAGAAACAAAAAAGTAATTTACATTGAAACAAAATTTACCAAATATTATTATAAGATAAAATATAATAAATTATTATGGTAATGATACTCAATAATAGATAATATAAGTTCAAGATGAAGCGTTATAACTCCAAGAAAGGATATTTGAGTTATCAATTTCCCTTATGGGAAATATAATCTATGAAGAAAAAGAAATTTTAAAATGGGTTTATGTGGTAAAGATGTAAAAAATGTGAGTATATTACATAATATAATAAAATTTAATAATGTATACATCTTATATGAAACAATTTCATGTGAATGATAATAACTCAATGAATGAAAAATGAGTTACAAAAAACTCTTACTAATGGGGTAACACTTGAGTCAAAAGACATATAGGGAAATAAAATATATTTTCCATAGTTTATCCCATGTATAATGAGGAAATAATATATTAAATATAATTTTTTTAAATCAATATATCACTATATAAAATAAAAATAGTGTATAACATGTAAAATGTCTCAAATTATCAGAATTGAGACCATGAAACCCCTTGTGACTTGAGTAAAATTTTAATCAAAATACTGTGAAAGAGAGGGATTTTAATTGAAATTAATATAAAATTATTAAATTATAATTCTTTATATTTTATCTCAAATTGTAAGTATATACACAACTAAAATTAATTAAGTGAATAATACTAAACATATCTCAAAGAGAAGAATTTGAGATGAAAACCCATACCTCAGTTTTGATTCATTTTTACCTTAAACCAAATGTACCAAATGTACTAAATAATTAAATTAATTTCATTAAATTCATAATAAATAACCTTATTCATAAAAATAACTATTTATACTACTCATTTATAATTATTACATACACACACACATATTAGTTAATTTTCACATATTCTCAATATTGGGTGATAGTAATCTTTATTACTTTGAATTAGTTTCATAAGAATAACATAGTTATTCATTATTATCATTAAAAGAATTAATTTATAAAATATAATTAAATTTACATGAATATATTTTCTAATATATTTTATAATTCTAATATTTCATTTCATGATATTTTCGGTTACAATCAATAGGGTTGAAATCTGTGATGAGGATATTTTGATGTTTTTAATTAATGAAGGGTGGTTTTTTAATTAATGAGTTAAATATTAATATAAATTTAAAAAAACAAAAATAAATATTTAATTGCATGTTTATAACATAATATACTATTAAGAAATTTATCATAGTCATAAATGATATAAATTCACAATACTATTCAAGTATATAGTCAAACTGACCCAAATATGAACCTACAATTCTTAATGGTTGATTATGAGGTAGTTAAACTATAATATAATTATAAATAATAATAATAATCTTATTTGGTACATGTAATTGTGATATATCAAAATTTAAAAAAAATTATAAAGTGATTATAATTTATGTAACGTTGTTACTTAGAAATAAAAGATCGTTTCCTCTTAGTATACTCGTTTTAAATGACTAAATTAATGAAAATAGTATGTTGATCATACCATTACAAGGATCATTAATTTTAATAAAATAACCACAATTATATCATAAATTTAATACTTATTCTTTAATACTATCTTCATGAAAATCCATGTAATTCAGTTAAGAATAGAATAACAAAAATCAATCATTCCATGGAGGTGGTTTTATGCACCAACACATGGATGATGATTTAATTTTCATAGAGCACGAGGAAGGGGTAAAATGGTTTGTTATATTAAAATAATAAAAATTTTATAAATATTATACTTATTTATTTAACTCACCTTTTAGACTATCCTTGTAACATGGTGATAAAAAAGAAAACATGTTGTGTCGTGGAGGCGGTAATTCGTATAACTCATGAATAACAATTTTGTTTTTATTAATTGAGTAGGGAATGTATGATTAATGATTATTTCAATATCCAAATATAATTCAATATATAAACAGTAATTATCTCATTAAATAGGTATTTGAAAATTATAATTGCAAAATAAAAATAGGAATTAATGAATTTATGTAAAAATGAGTACTCATATTGAGAACTTTGAGATTTCCTTAGAAGATCCCTTGGAAATGCAAGAAATACTATTGGGCCGTAAGTGAAATAGAGTGACATTTTATTTTAGGTTAAGTAAAAAGGGTATATTTTTAGGAGTAAATCTAATTTTTAATAGTTCCTTGAAGGTGTTTCGAGAGGTCCCATTTATAAGTGGTGATAATAGCTTTTTTGGTAAACATATCGACTTAATATAAAGGGATCACATGTTAACCATGTAATATTTATCCAAGATTAATAAATAATGTATTGGTCAAGAGATAAGGTAAATTACAAACTAATACACTCAATTATAAATATATTTTATAATGTTTAAATCCCTTTACACCTAGAATTTTTACTTTGACCATTTTAGCTTTTATGGTAGTAACTAGTTTTTACCTAAGGAAAATTAATCTTTATTCATAAAAATAATGTGGTACTTATTATATAATTTTAATCCAATGGTTCTAAATTGGAAATACATTTCATATAAAACAATTTATTAAAGTGATTATTTTTAGTGTAAAAATGAATAATGTATTGAAAATAATTATCAAGAAAATATTACTTATGTTCTAAAATATAAAATATGGGTTTGTAAATTAAATATAATTTTTTTATAATTATAAATCCACGTTTAAAATAAATAAATGGTTTTACAAAATTGTTTCATGAATCTTTAATTCATAATAATATATTACTAATTCCTCAAAAATCATGTCATTTGAAAAAAATGATATTCAGAACTATTCCACTAAAAAATAATTTTTTAGAAAAATAAAAAAAATTATCTTTTGAAATAATACCGTGATGAATAATTTTTTTTAGATTTTTTCATGCCCAAATTCTATATTTTATAAATTTAACTTTTAAATAAAAATGGTGAGGTATAATAATAATTGTATTTATAGAGAAATAAATTTTTCTTTAGAATTTTAACCACTCCCATTCATATTTCCTATATTTTAATAATTATGTTTTATTAAATAATTATTTATATAAAATACATCTAATCCCCATTAATCCTATATTTTTTGAAATATAAATTCATATCACATAAAAATAAAATATTTAGAAAAATACATTTCTATGTATAAAATGATCATATTATTCATTTTATCTACACCAATTGCATTTCAGAGGTACAAAAAGTAACAATTACATTATTATCTAAAAATATTTTATAAATCATATACTCTATTTTATTACCATTAATTTAACAGGTAGGTTTAAATGTTTATAATGAATATTTATATTTTTATCTAAATATATTGTAGTTTTGTTTTCATGTGGATAAAGGTAATAAAAAAATTAACTTAATTAAAAGTTATCATATATTAATTTTTTTGGGTTGTATTACCCCCCAAATAAATTGAATCCTTTCAATTTTACTCATAATATCAAAGTAATTTCTAGAAGGAACATTTAATTAACAACACATTACTCGATGATCATGTGTTTATTTAGGATGTGGAATGATATTTATATATATGAAAAATTATTAAAAGAACTTTATAAATAGATCTAACCCATTACAAAGTTCATATAGAATGTGACCAAGTGAAGAAAATCTAGATTCCAAAGGAATGACTTCCCACAAACATTAAAATTGATTTATATACTATCCATAATACTATGAGTTTTTTTAAACTAATACCTATTAGTTGGTGAGGGAATAAATGCAACAGGAAAATTTAAAATCTTGAGTGAAAAATTACTATATGATACATTAGTTATAGTTTCATAGGAATTTCATTTTTTGCATGGTTGTTGGTGAATATTTCACTCACTGGACATTATACTGGGACATTGAGTCTCATAAAGTCTAAGTCTCTTTAAATTTTAGTAATGAATTTTTGTTGGTTATCTCATTACATTACACCTGTGAGTTTGAGGATCTTCATATCCACACATATAGCATTAATCCACCCCATTAAGAAAATATATCCCATGCTTCTTCCCATATTTTCAGTATGTATGAAATTAAATCTCATTCACTTCATCATATTCATCACTTTAAATTTAATGAACCTCCATATTAATATTTTTTAGTGTGGTTGGGACTTTTAATATATACACATTTTTAATCACATTTCATGATATCTAGTTTTTCATAATTACTACATTTCTCACCCTAGATCCAATTATATTGGGATATTGATAGTTGTAGTATCTACATTTCCCTTACACCCATAGATCTTAAAATTTTTAGCTATTAATAAAACCAAAAGGGTTGAGATGAGGGATTAAACATTAATAATATTAGTGATTATCATAATAAATAACATAAAATTCATCCAACTTTAAACCACTAACCCTAATCATCAAATTAGCTTGAAATTCCTTTAGATAATCCAAAATTAATCATTGTTTAACCAAGGTTAATTTGAGTCGGTTTATCTCATAATTCTTAACCTATTTTGAAAAATAGAGATCCCAAATTACCATGAATTTTCTTAAAATTATTGAAATATATTCTTTTAATATTAAATATATTCGTTATCTATGAAAGGATATATCAATCAATGTATACCTTACCTTGCTAATCTCTGTGATTCAATCTATGTTATCTAGGATCACATTCCTATTAGGTTATCTTACACAATCATATTCAAATCCCTCATAATGGTTCATAATGATAATGTGAATTAACCAATTCATATACCTAGAGAGTGTCAAACCAAGTGTGCAGTCAGGAATCTTTATCATTCACTAGGTGATGATCGAGTTAATAACAAATCTCCCCTTTTTGGGTCACCACCCCTAGGTAAATTTTTTCCTCATACTTCAACCAATTAATGTATATAGATAGAGTTTAATTTCTATGATAACCACACAATATCAATTTCACCAAAGAATCAAGATGTTATGATACATTTAAAATAATAAATTAAACTTTTCAATAAGTTTTTCGGTAAAGTTATCCAACCCGGATCCCCAAATAAATTGTGCATTACTACCTTAATGTTAAGTCATATAATATTCAAAAGTTTTATCTAAACTATTGAAATTATGATCATCCTTATATTATCAAACCATAAAATAACTTCAATAGACATATTCATCTCTAAAGTTATTCCAACCCTACTCTAATACCAACTATTACAACCTACACCCATGCTCCTGAGTCCAATTCTGGTAAGCACATATTTTATATTTTTTCCTTCGATACCAAATATAAAATATAAAACATTAATATCTAATAATTAAATTTAATAAAGAAAATATTTCATTATATACATTCCTATTACCCTTAAGGTTTATTTTAATAACAACATTTTTTATTTAATGAATTACCTTTAAGGTTTATAGATTTAGATAATTTTGAAAAAATATAAACTAATAAATCACATATTATTTCTCAACTAAAGGACATATCTTCACTATATATATATAAATACTTAATCCATAATAAGACTTCAAAATCTCAAAAAATTCTCAATATAAGTTATCTTATTTGACATATTAGTTGTAATTATTTTGTTCATAACCTATGGAAATTGAAACATAAGAAGGGGTGAGAGAAATTGTTGAGTAAAGGAAAACTACAACTGAAGTTGTAAAAAACATAAGAATGGTATATGTAATATGTTTTGAATAAATAATTTTCATAAAAAATAATTAAAAAAATATAGATAATTCTATAACCATGGAAAAAAAATTAAAAAATGAATATTAATAATACATATCTTATACCAATGGAAAGAATAATTCCATAAATCAAAAAACATGTTGTACAAGCTTTGTGCTAAGAAACTATACTGATATGGAGAGAGGTATAAACACAAAATATGATTGGTATCATGAGACATGTTGATCCCTCAAGTGGTCATATAATTTCAGTCTCCACCCATCAACTGATTAAGTCCAACACATTCATTATAAGAGTCAACAAGACATTATATACCATTACCTAGGGAACAACTTTCTGAATGAATACATATCAATTTTATAATGAAAACTACAAGATATTAATACATAATCAAATAAATTTAGTAGAAATAAATAATCAATAAAGTTAATAATTTTTACCATGTCAATAATAGTTATAACAGTATCATAACCCATCCTAAGAAATAAGGTGAATAGTCAAACCATTCATGGTCAACTTTTTAATAATCATTTGTTTCAGAATAACAACATACAAAAGTCCAATACATTTTCATGTGTCAATAAAAGGGATAAAATGATAATAAAAAATTAAAATAATGAATCTATATTTATGTAAAATAATATAAACCTAAATAAACAATGGAAAAAACATATAAGGGTTTTGATATAAATTAATAACTTCGCCACAAAATAATTCTTTGAATGGTTTCAAAAAAGAATTAATCAAGAATCAATTTTTTATACCATAGAATCAATCCCCCAAATGATGAATATATATATTATAAGATAAATAATTAATAATAAAACCAATTTGGATAAATATGTTTGAAAATCATTAGTAAAATCAAAGTGAAAACTTAAAATATATTTTAGGAATTTTTTGTTGTTGTTATAAAATAAAAAATTTACATGACACTTTTAAATATAACATTAGAAAATTTGAAATAAAATATTTTTAAAACCATTACTTTAAAAGTAATCTATACAAATATATCATGAGAAATGAATAAATTTTACATTGGAGAAACGATCATAGGAAAACAAAACACATGAATGCGGAAGGGGAAATATTATTTATTATTTTCATAATAACCTTTTCAAAATTCACATTGTAAGAAGAGAAAATAATAATTTTTATAGAAACATATTTTTTCAAATCGGATTATAAAAAAAATATTAAAAATATTAGGTTGAGAGAACCCTTGAATGGATAATAAATATTAATTACGAAACATTATAACTCAAAGAAATGATATTTGAGTTATCAATATACATTATTTGAATGATACTTTATGAAGCATAAATTTTTTTAAAGGTTTTTAGGGAGTAAAAACTTAAATAATTAGTGGATAACACATAATAAAATCAAAGGGAATAATTTACCCAACATATATGAAATAATTTTATGTGAATGATAATAACTCAATGAATAAAAATTGTGTTAATAAACTTTTATAACTTGGGTAAAACTTAAGTTAAAAATAAATTTGAAGGTACAAACTTGATTTGGAATGGTTTATCAAATAAATTACAAGGAAATAATTTTTAGAACATTAATTGGATAGTAAGAACACTTTATAATGTAAATATGGTGAATAACATGTAGCATGACTCAAAGAATTTATATTGATACCAAGAAAACCTTTTCATATTAAGTAACATTTTAATCAAAATAACTTGAAAGAGAAGTATTGTAATTGAAAATCATATACCATGCTAAAAATATAATTAATGATAATATATCTCAAATAGTCATTATATAAAACAATTCAATGAAGTCAGGTTCATAATACGAAACATGTCTCAAAGAGAGGAATTTGAGATGAAAACCCTTACCTGAGTCCTGATTTATTCTATACTTGCAGGAAACATCAAGAATAATTAAAATAAGATCTTTAAATACACAATAAATAAACTCATTAATAACTATAAAAATTTATAATCCTTGATTATAATCATTATATACATATATATTAGTTATTTCTTACTTATTTTCAATATCAGGTGTAAGTTATCTTTATCACTTTGGACTGGCTTCATAAAAATTATTTTTTTCATTCTAATTAAAAAATTAATAATTGATAGTGTTGAGTCAATAAGGTTTTCTGTATGACTTTTCCATTCCTTATTGTTTTGAAAATCACAAACAACTTTCTTTAAAGAAAATTGCTTTTATAAGGAAAATTTATTTTATAAAGAAAATCACTTCTTTAAGGAAAATTGCCTTTATAAGGAAAATTTCTTTTATAAGGAAAATTGATTTTATAAGGAAAATCGCTTTTATAAGGAAAATTTATTTTATAAGGAAGATCGCTTTTGTAAGAAAAATTATCCTTATCATATTTTCATTCATATATTTCTTAAGTATAAGTTTCAGATTCATTTATATATTCTCGGAATCATTGATATGAAACATTCTGTTTTAAGTACCGAATTCCAGATGAGAACTGTAATGAAGTTTCATTCCGAATTCCGGATACGAACTCTGATAGAGTTCTACTCCGAATTCCGGATACGAATTGTCATTAGGAATTCTGATGATGAATTCTCATTACGAATTATAATGATGAATTCTCATTACGAATTCTGATGACAAATTCTCATTACGAATTCTGTTGACGAATTCTTATTCCGAATTCTCATTCCGAATTCACATATTAAATATAATCTGATCATATTTTTTTATACACTCCGAAATTATTTAGACTCCGAAAAATTATTTTTGTTTACACTCCAAACCTTCACTCCGAACTTTTGAGTTAGACTTTAAACGATGTCGTACTTTCTGTTTCACTTGTTTTGTTATAAAACGATGTCCTCTATTCTGTTATAAACTAACCGTTGGTTAATTTACACGTGTACAGGTCCCTCCGATTTTTAAGGTAAATATGACCATTAGAAAGGAGGCCGACCTTGCCTATAAATAGGAGCTCATTTGAAAGAGCTCAATGGTGACTGATGAATAACTTCTTCGACATTGTGCATACCTGCTGTTGAAGTGATTTCTAGAGAAAGAGGCTCTTATTAACTCTCAAAGATTCCTGCGACTCCGAATGTTTGTGATTACATTCTAGGACTTCTGGGGATAGGAAGATAGAGGTTCCTACTACCTTGAAGTTTGAGAGATTCTTTGCTGAGGAAGACAGAGGTTGCCAACTACCTTGAAGTTGAGGGATTGCAGGGATAGCAAGACAGAGACTCTGATATTCGTATCGAGGGCTTACCCTGCTGTGGGTAAGACAGACTTGCTTGAAAGTATAAATCAAGGGACCTTTATCCAAGGTTTTTGGATACCCTTCTCTTTGGGTTAAAAGACTTATATCTTGTTACTTGTAGTTTTACTACTTGTTTTTTTCCGCTGCATTTTGTATTATAAGGAAAGTATAACTTTCATATACTTCCTTACTTTTACTCTGTTTCATTTAAATTTTATATGCTTTAAGGTAGAATCTCATATTGTAATATTTTGTTATGTTTCAATTTCCGGAACCATATTTCCGGAACCTACTTTCGGAATCTCTTTTCAGTTATAAGAAAGTACATAGGACTTTAAGTTTATAACTTCATTCCTATTTTCAAGTTTTTCATTTGGTGTTAGAGGTGTTGTGAATTTTCATAGTTTAACTTTGTTAAACTTAGTCCTTTCCTTTGCTTAAGGAAAAAATAGTTAATTGTAACTAACTTTAAAGGTTCCAAAGAAATTTTTAAAGTGTACAATTCACCCCCCTCTTGTATATTGAGAATCTACATCATTATTTCGATCCTACAATTCGTATCATAAGAGGTATCTGAAGTACTTGTAATCACGTATAAGTTTTTCTTGATCACTTTATCTTTCAGAATTTGTCATTCCGAAACTTTCTCATTCCGAATTTTGTCATTCTGAACTTTGTGATTACGATTTTTTTTAAGAAGTTTGTGTACCAAAGGTTTTTAAGTATGACAGGAATTAATGTTGGTTCTATTGATAGTCTAAATCCTATAAGACCACCAATCATTGATGGTAATGATTATGAATATTGGAGAGATCTAATGAAGACTTTTGTTATCAATTCTGGAGTGGACAACTTCGTTATGCTTACTGGTGATTATAAAATTACTGATAAGGAAGTTAGAACTTTTACTAACCAGGAAAAGAAAGAGTATCAACTCAATTATAAGGTACGCAATACCTTACTTTGTTCAATGACTTGAAATATATATATCCAAATTTCTTCTTGTGAAGCAGCTAATTGTATCTAGAAGAAGTTAGAGGTTACACACTTTAGAACTTCTAAAGTGATTGAGACTAGGATAGCTATTCTTAGAGTTGAATACCATGGCTTCAATTTTCCGTATGGTGAACTAATATGTAAATTTCAACAGAGATTTATGACTATTGTCAACAGTTTACAGTATATGGGAGATAAAGGGTTAGATGATGAAGCACTTGTGGATTATATAATTGATATTATGCCCAATGAGTGGGAATCCAAAAGAACTGCTATAGATGAGAACAGGAAGATCACTCAAATTCATCTTGATGAGTTATTTGGAACTCTTCTCCAACATGAAACCAGAATGAAGAGAGATGCTGACAACATCAAAAAGAAGAATGGGAATGGTACTGTTGCTTTTAAAACAACAAAAAATCATATTAAAGCTAAGACTCTTGAGATAGTAACCAGATCCAAGTCTAAGAAGGTGGTTATTCAATCAGATTCTAGTGAGAGTGAAGTCTCTGAAAGTGAGTTAGCAAATCTTACTCGAAGGATGAACAAGATAGCTGGCCAAAGAAATTTCCAATCCAGTTATAAGAAAAAGGAACGGAAAGATAAGAAAGATGGAGAAGTCACATGTTATGAATGCAAGAGAGATGGAAATATTAGACCAGATTGCCCTTTGCTAAAAAAGAAAGAATAGAAAGAAAGGCATTCAGACAGAAACATAAAGAAGTATTATAAATCCAAATATAAGAAAGTTCTGAAATCAAATGACACCTGGAGTGCCAGTGGTGGTGACTCTTCAGATGAATCTTCTGATTACGAATCTTCAAGAAAAAAGAATCTTGGTATTATATCCAGATTACCTATTGATAATCATTGTTTTATGGCTAAGGTACAAAATGCTAAATTATTGACCAATGTTTCCTTAAATTCTAATGATAGTAAGTATTATAACTATTCTGATGAAGAATCCTCTTCTGATGAAGAAAATATTTTACCTACTTATGATAAAGTTTCTAGGTTTGCTGAACTTCTTGAAATTGATAATTCCAAACTCAATATAAACTTGATAAGGCAAACTCTAGGAATAATATTCTTTCAAAAGAGATATCAGATCTTTCTAAATATCTTGATAAGAAAAATGCTACTTTTGAAAGTATTTAAAAAAATCTTGAGGAAGTAAGTTATGAGAAGAACAAAATTTCTAAAGAGTTAGAAAAAGTAATTTCTAAGAAAAGTGTCTTTGAGCCTAGCTCTAGTTCTAAAACTAATGATTTTGAGGATATAAACTTGGTTATAAAACTCAAGTCCGAAATTTTTTCCTTAAAGAAGTGTTTATCAAACTTTACCCATGGTAAGGAAAATTTTGATAAAATGTATTCCCAAATACGACCTTTATGAAATAAATCCGGATTTGGTTATACCCATGAAAAAACAATTTTTAGTAACAATTATTTTGTTCCTCAAAGTTCCCCATTTTCTACTAAGTGTCAATGTGGTGGTCCCTGGGCAAAGAATTGTTCCTTAAACAAAACCCAATCTCTAGGACTTCACAAATCTTACTTTTCTAAGAAGATGTGGGTACCTAAAATTTTGTTATCTGGAAATCTCGGATCCAAACAAGTTTGGATTATGAAAGTCTAATTATCTTCTTGATTTCAGGAAAATAAAGAGAGTACCAGCAACAATACATGGTACATGGATAGTGGATGTTCCCGACACATGACTGGTAACAAAATCTATTTTGAAAAGATTATCAAAATGAAAGGAGGAAAGGTAACTTTTGGAGACAATTCTAACGGAGAGATTGTTGGTATTGGTAATATAGTTCTTTTAGGAAAAACATTGATTTAAAATGTTCTTTTTGTTAAGGGTCTTAAGAAAAACCTCATTAGCATAAGTCTGTTATGTGATGAAGGTTACCTTGTGAATTTTAGGAATGATAAGTTCTTAGTTCACAATTCCAAGGAAGAATTTATTCTCTCAGCCAATAGGCATGAGAATGTTTACACCTTAAATTTAGAAGACCTCAGAAGCCAAGATTTACCTTGCCTAAGTGAAATGGAAGATCATTCCTGGTTATGGCATATAAGACTAAGTCACTGTAACCTTAGAAATCTATGTAAACTCACTAAGAAGAAACTAGTTAAGGATCTACCGGAGCTTAGATTTGATTCTTCTAAATTTTGTGATCCTTGTCAATATGGAAAGCAACAAAAATCTAGTTTTAAATCGATCGGTGAAGTCTCAACAACTGATTCATTGCAGTTAGTGCACATGGATCTTTTTGGTCCAACACAAACTGGAAGTATTGGAGGCAAATACTATGGGTTTGTTCTAGTTTATGATTACACTAGATTTACATGGGTTTACTTTCTAGAAAATAAATCTGAAGCTTTTTCTTATTGAAAAAGTTTTAGAGCTCATGTTAAAAATGAGAAAAACCATCCATTGAAAACTATTCATAGTGATCATGGAGGAGAATTTCAAAATTCTGATTTTGAAACTTTTTGTAGTAAAAAAGGTATTACTCACAATTTTTCAGCACCTAGAACTCCTCAGCAGAATGGTGTAGTTGAGAGAAGAAATATAATTCTTCAAGAGGTAACTAGAACCATGTTGAGTGAATATTCTATAGCTAGAAATTTCTGGGCTGAAGCTGTAAGTACTGCTTGCTATACTATAAATCGAGTTTTGATTAGACCTTTTCTTAATAAAACTCCTTATGAGTTATGGAATGGTTGAAAACCAAGACTATCCTACTTAAAGGTTTTTGGTTGCAAAGTATTCATTTTGAATACTAAATATAACTTACATAAATTCTCACCAAAATCCAATGAAGGAATTTTCTTAGGTTATTCCACAACTTCTAAGACTTATAGTGTTTTTAGTAAAAATACTTGTACTGTTGAAGAAACAGTCCATGTAAAATTTGATGAGTCTAATCCTTTTGTTTTTAAACCATCCTAGCCTACATCCTCAGATGTGTTTTCAAAAAATGATTGTCAACCTTTGATAGAAGAACTTTCTGATAAGAATAATGTTCAAGAATATACTTCTGAAACATTTACCCTAGAAGACTTTCTACCCTATATTGATGAACAGGCTTTTCAAAACCCAAATCAGGTGTTTCTTAAGAATCATCCTAGTGATAGTATCATTGGTGATGTAAATCAACCTGTAAGGACTAGAAGTTCCTTAAGAAATGAAGTAGAACATCTAGCATTTCCTTCCCAATTAGAACCTAAAAGCACTGATGAACCTTTAAGTGATGATGATTGGATCAAAGCCATGCAAGATGAACTAAATGAATTCGAAAGGAATAAAATCTAGACCTTGGTTGAAATACCTAAGGAAACTTCTGTTATTGGAGTAAAGTGGGTCTTCAGAAACAAATGTGATGAGAATGGAGTCATAGTAAGAAATAAAGCTAGACTTTTTGCTAAAGGCTATAATCAGCAAGAGGGAATAGACTATGAAGAAACCTATGCTCCAGTAGCTAGACTTGAATCTATCCATATTCTACTTGCCTTTGCAGCATTATTTAATTTTAAACTTTTTCAGATGAATGTGAAGTGTTCTTTTCTTAACGGTTATGTCCAAGAGGAAGTTTTTGTTGAACAACCCCCTGGCTTTGAAGATACAAAACATCCTGGTCATGTTTTTAGACTTACTAAAGCTATGTATGGTCTTAAACAATCCTCACAAGCATGGTATGATAAACTCACTGGATTTTTGCTTCAAAATAACTATGTAAAGTGAAATGTAGATCCAACCATTTTTATAAAGAAAGATAAGAAAAATGTTTTGATTGTTCAAATTTATGTTGATGACATCATATTTGGGTCAACTTAGAAATCTTTAACCAACTCTTTTGCAAGTCTAAGGAAATCTGAGTTTGAAATGAGTATGATGGGTGAGTTAACTTTTTTCCTTGGTTTTCAAATTTCTCAAAAACCAGAAGGAACCTACATATCTCAACATAAGTATATTAAAGATCTTCTTAAAAAGTATGGTTATGACAACACTAAGAGTATAAGTACTCGTATTGGTACCTCAAACTCTTTAGATCTTGATGAAGCTGGGAAACTAGTAGATCAAACATCTTTTAGAGGTATGATAGGAAGTTTACTTTACTTAACATCTAGTCGACAAAAATTAATGTTCTCAGTATGCTTATGTGAAAGATATCAATCCAATCCAAAGGAATCTCACTTAATGGCAATAAAAAGATTTTTTCGCGACCTTAAGGGAACTATGGATCTAGGATTATTTTATAATTTTGGAAATGATTTTGTTCTAAAAATATTTTCTGATGCTGAATTTGGTGGATGTACAATGGATAGAAAGAGTACATCTGGAACTTGTCATTTCTTAGGATATTCATTAGTTTCTTGGTCCTGCTTGAAGCAACATTCTGTAGCACTCTCCACTACTGAAGCCGAATATGTAGCAGCTAGAAGTTGTTGTGCTCAAGTGTTGTGGATGTAACACACACTAACAGACTATGGCTTGAGTTTTACTAAAACTTAAATTTTGTGTGATAACACAAGTGCCATTGCCTTAAGTAAGAACTCTGCACATCACTCTTGTGCAAAACACATAGATATTAGGAATCACTTTCTTAGGGATCACACACTAAAAGGATATATTATTCTTCAGTTAATTGGAATGCTAGATCAACTTGCTGATATTTTCAAAAAATCTTTTCCTTCTGATAGATTTGAATACATTAAACAG
The DNA here is from genome assembly GCA_963277665.1 of Viscum album. Lineage (NCBI taxonomy): Eukaryota > Viridiplantae > Streptophyta > Magnoliopsida > Santalales > Viscaceae > Viscum > Viscum album. Next base: position 706,731,162 of record OY728147.1, on the reverse strand, counting down.
AAGTTAGGAATGATAACCGTAAGGTAATCTTTCTTAATTAACTTTTTGTTGAAAAATTTTCCTTATAGTAATAAACTTATTTTCATAGGGGGAGTACATTTGATTGTTAGAGTAACTAAATTTTTCAAAGTTAGTTTTTCAAAATTTTCGGAACTAAAATTCCGGAATGGGAATTTCCGGAACTTAAATTTTTTCAGAATGGATATTTTTGTATAGAAAACTTCTGGAATGTAAATTTTCATATTGAAATCTTTCGGAATGGAAAATTTTATACTGGTGTTTCCATAACGAGATTTTTTTATCGAATCTTTCATAATTAGCTTCTCGTTTTCAAAATTTTGTAATGAAAATTTTCATATTTTTTTAGTTTTTCATAGTGAGTTTTGCGAACTATGTCTTTTCGTAATAAAGATTTTTCGTAGTCATTTTTTAGAATGATTACCATTACGAATAATCTTCCTAAGCCAATCCGAAAGGTATGATTTCTTTACTTGAGTTTTCATAATCATACATTACTTGCTGGCATTTTCTTGTATTTTGTTTTCAGATTATAGTTTTCTTAATTCTTTGTTTTAATAAAAACCTCAAAAGATCAGATTCAAGTTTTCTTGAGAATTGGTTTTCAACCGTCAGATCTGATCTTATCTTGTCACAATCGTTCGATCAACTGAGGAAGTTGAACCGTCTTCTCGTTGCCTATATAAAGGGGACCCCAAATGGTTGTCCCACATCGGTTTTCAAGCTCCAGCATCCCGAAGCTCTGCCTCTCCGTTTTAAATCCATTCCGAACTTCAGATTTCTCCATTCCAAACTTCTCAGAGGTATTCAGATCTGAATGTCTGTGGATGTAGCTTCTCAAGACATGTCTTCCTCTAAGCCAATTTCTAAGTGGTTAGTATATAGAGAAAAGTTGGTTCATCCTGATTTCTTCAACAAGTATGGTTCTCTTATATCCAATAATATTAATCTTAATGGATAGGAAGATGTTGCTATGTCCAAGCCCGGAAATCAAGATGATGTTTACTCAGATTTGCTTATAGAATTCTATGAGATAGTTTCCTTATATAAGGAAGATGGCAGGGAGAAATTATTGTTTAAGTCTTATGGAAAGACTTATAAGCTTTCTTAGGACAAGGCAGCCATCTTGGTAGGGCTGGATAATGAAGGAGAAGCTGAGTTCATTTCTCATGTTTTGCCGGATTCAAAAGGAAGCTTAGATAAGGAAAAGGCATTGGAAACTCTCGGACTGTCAGATGATAAGGCTCCGAAGATTGCTTCTCTGTCTACGAATTTTTGGATTCTAGAATTATGGGCATAAGCCCTTATCGTACCGAGAAAGGATGACAAATATAGTCTGAAGAAGAGTGAGATTTATATTCTAGATTTTCTGATAAATCTGAGGAAGTTTAACCTGATGAAACACATTCTTATTACTCTTGAGAATGTTAAGAAAGGGAATCTGAGAGCTCAGATCATAATGTATCCAGCAATCCTCTAAAAGTTGATAGTTCTGTGCCTTGAGTCCTTCAAGGAGGCTTGCAAGTCTATGCCAAGAGTTTGCATGATTGTGTTGGTGAGTGATGGTACTCTAAAAAGAATGGATGTAGCCTTTGACAAGAAGACTGGTCAGTTTGTTGATTTACCTGCTCAAGAAGAAACAGTTCCGAAAGTTGCTGAACCTGAATCCTCTAAGCCAGTGAGGAAGAGAAAGTTGAAAGAAGTTGAAGTTGAAGCAGAGAATCCCAAATCTAAGGAACTTCATTCCGCACCTCCAAAACCGAAGAAGAAGAAAGCTTACCCAGATGAAGTAGTTGCTAAATGGAGGGAAATCAAAGAGAAGAGAGTGCAAGGGGAGCCTCAGTTTGGCTTAGATCCTGCGGAGGCTAAGGCCTTGAAGGAAAAAACTGCGGATGAGCTAGAAAAACAAGTGAAAGAAAATAAGCTTAAGAAGAAGATGTCTGAAGCTGAGGTAGCTCAGACTTTGTTGAAGTTTAATGAGATGGTTTCAGAAAACATTCCTGTTCCGAGATCTTTTTCTGTGGAATCTCTACCTGAGACTCCAAGAAGAAACTTTGTCGCTCTGGAAAGCATGTTGAGGAAGTAGAGAAGATTGAGAAAGTGGAGGAATAAGAAGCAGTTTCTGAAGGTAGTGGTGACACCGGAGATGTTTTGAAGCAAGTAGATGATTATAAGGGGACACCTTCAGAACATTTTTCGCTCCGAACTTCAGAAGCTGAATCATTGAAGTTAGTCACTCCAGGGAAGGATGAGGAGGAAGGAGAACAAGAAGTAGCCTATCATGCAGAGGAGGAAGAACTTATACATGATGTTTCTCAAATGGAGAACGTAGAAGATGGCGCTAAAAAGTTGCTGATGATAAAGACAATGTTGTTGAAGTTTCTGATAGTGAACAGAAGACTCCGGAACAGCAAAAAATTCCGAAAAAGGAAAAGGGAAAGAAACTTGTTGTTGATACCCTGAGATCAGTAGTTGTAAAGAGAAGGGAAGTTGGTGATTCTTCTAAGAAGAAGGTTGAGAATTTTGAAGAAGAAATTTCTCCAAGAAAAGTCTCAGATTTAGAGTCATATTTGTTGGGGAATGACTTTGTTGTTCAGTCATTAAAGAAGTTGATAGGTATTATTACAACTTTCTCAAGTATTGATTCAAGATTCTAGATGCTCCAACATGCTTTGAATCAGAAAACAGACTCTGTATCCATGGTTATGGACAAATGTGTTGAGATAGAGGCTCAGTTCAAACCTTTCTTTGTCAGCTATGAAGCCCAAAAAAGATCTTGCAAGAGGATGACTAGTTGGTCAAGGAAGACTGTAGAAGAGATGAGGCTCTTTGATGAATTCCAAGATAATGTGAAGGATTCCTTTGAGACAGAAGACATGAAGATAAATGAACATACTTCATCCTTTGAAGAAAAGTTGACAGATGAAAAGAATTTCCAGATTCAAGAAGTCAGAGATCTGAATGGGAAGCTGAATTCTGTTTCTCAAAAAATGGAAGTATGAAAGGGATCATCAGATTGAGTTTAAAGAGTAGTTGTTAAAGCAAGAACATATCTTGAAGGCTCAGGAAGAAAAGATTCGATCCCAGGAATAAAATATTGATGCTCAAAATGCAAGAATTGTTGTGTTAGAGAAGCAAGACGAGGAAGATCATAAATACATGAAGAAAATAAAGACTATTCTTAAGGGTCTTATGGTGAAGGAAAAAGATCCAAAAAATAGACAGATCCGATCTTTTGTTGTATCTAAATTTATTTGTTGTTGAGCTTTCAAACTTAATGAAAATTGTGCTTGCTCGTTTCTTTTGTTGTTACTACTATTTTTTTATCAGGTACTTTGTTATATTTTCCATTCCCTCGAATTCTTTTTGAAAATCACAAAGGGGGAGAAGGAAAAGAACCCTAATAAAGGGGGGAAAAGAATATTAACAAAGGGGGAGAATGAAAACAAACTCTAATAGAGTTTATCTAAGGGGGAGTTTTTCATTAAATAAGACTTTCTTATTCTTAATGAAATATCTTTCCAGAAATCTAGAATATGATCCTTAGTGTTTCAATGCCTAAGGGGGAGTTAGTCGTATTCATCAACATCCATAAGTAAAGGGAGATAAGCCTTAATGTTTTCTTTCTTCTCAGACTTTCTTTTTCATAGGGATGTTTGTGCTTTCTAAAAAGGGGGAGATTGTTGAGTCAATAAGGTTTTCCTTATGGCTTTTCCATTCCTTCTTGTTTTAAAAATCACAAACAACTTTTTTTAAGGAAAATTGATTTTATAAGGAAAATTTCTTTTATAAGGAAAATCACTTCTTTAAGGAAAATTTCTTTTATAAGGAAAATCGCTTTTATAAGGAAAATAGATTTTATAAGGAAAATCGCTTTTATAAGAAAAATCACTTTTATAAGGAAGATCTCTTTTGTAAGAAAAATTATCCTTATCATATTTTCATTCATATATTTATTAAGTATAAGTTTTGAATTCATTTCTATATTCTCGTAATCATTTGAAACATTAATATGAAACATTCTGTTTTAAGTACCGAATTCCAGATGAGAACTATAATGAAGTTTCATTCCGAATTCCAGATACGAACTTTGATAAAGTTCTACTCCGAATTCCAGATTCGAATTCTCATTACGAATTCTGATGATGAATTCTCATTATGAATTCTGATGATGAATTCTCAATACGAATTCTGATGACAAATTCTCATTACGAATTCTGTTGACGAATTCTCATTCCAAATTCTCATTCCGAATTCATATATTAAACAGAATCTGATCATCTTTTTTTTATACACTCCGAATTTATTTAGACTCCGAAAAATTATTTTTGTTTACACTCCGAACCTTTATTCCGAACTTTTGAGTTAGACTTTAAACGATGTCGTACTTTCTGTTTCACTTGTTTTGTTATATAATGATGTCGTCTATTCTGTTATAAACTAACCGTTGGTTAAGTTACACGTGTACAGGTCCCTCCGATTTTTAAGGTATATATGACCGTTGTAAAGGAGGCCTACCTTGCCTATAAATCGAAGCTCATTTGAAAGATCTCAATGTTGACTGATGAATAACATATTCGACATTGTGCATACATGCTGTTGACGTGATTTATAGAGAGAGAGAGAGAGGCTCTTATTAACCCTCAAAGCTTCGTGCGACTCCGATTGTTGGTGATTACATTCGAGGACTTTTGGGTATAGGAAGACAGGGGTGCCGACTACCTTGAAGTTCGAGGGCTTCCTTGCTGAGGAAGACAGAGGTTGCCAACTCCCATGAAGTTGAGGGCTTGCGAGGATAGCAAGACAGAGACTCCGATCTTCGTATCGATGGCTTACCCTGGTGTGGGTAAGACAGACTTGCTTGAAAGTATAAATCAAGGGAACTTTATCCAAGGTTGTTGGATACGCTTCTCTTTGGGTTAAAAGGATTATATCTTGTTACTTGTAGTTTTACTACTTGTTTTTTTCCGCTACATTTTATATTATAAGGAAAGTATAACTTTCTTATACTTCCTTACTTGTACTCTGTTTCATTTAGATTCTATATGCTTTAAGGTAGAATCTCATATTTTAATCTTTTGTTAAGTTTCAATTTCCGGAACCATATTTCCGGAACCTACTTTCGGAATCTCTTTTCAGTTATAAGAAAGTACATAGGACTTGAGGTTTATAACTTCATTCCTCTTTCCAAGTTTTTCATTTGGTGTTAGAGGTGTTGTGAATTTTATTAGTTTAACTTTTTTAAACTTAGTCCTTTCCTTTGATTAAGGAAAACATAGTTAATTGTAATGAACTTTAAAGGTTCCAAAGGAATTTTTAAAGTGTATAATTCACCCCCTCTTGTATATTGAGCATCTACATCATTATTTCGATCCTACAGATAGATAATTAAGGGTAATATAAAAGATGTAATAATAGAGTTTTTAAAGCTATAATTTCCTTTCATGGCCATTTTGGTTATAATATACGAGGTTGAAATTTCTGATGAGAATGTTTCAGTACTTCTTAATAAACAAATGGTGATTTATTAATTAATGTGTTAAATACTCATATATACATTCTAGAATAAACAAATTATTTAAATATATCTATTATATTATACAAGTAAATAATTTATCATATAAATACATTATATAAAGTCATTTTATTTTTCAAGTAGGTGGTTAAACCGACCTAAACATGAACCTACCATGATTAATGCATGATTATGTTCTAGTTTAATTGTAATATCATGAAACCAAAAGCATAATGATATTAATTTGTGACTATATTTGTGATATATCATAATTGTAAAGAATTATGTTGTAATTATAATTTATATAATTTCATTAATTTGAATTAATAGATCATTTTCCTCTTAGTTCACATGTTTTAAATGATTGAATTAACGACAATCATTTTTTTATCACACTATTAATTGGTTTCAAAAATTTTCATACCAAGAACAGAATTATATCATTGAAATAACTTTTATCCTTTAGTCCCATAATTATAACCATCCATATTATTTGGTAATGAAAATAAAAAAATAAGTCAATCCTTCCACTAGGGTGGTAGTTTGCATGTACGCATCACTAATGATTTAATTTTCATCGAACGAGAATAATCTGTAATATGGACTACTGTTTAAAAAAAATAAAAATGATACTATATCATTATTATATTTTGAATTCACCATTTTACTCTCATTTTATGTTTATGAAATAAAATAAAACATTTTGTGTTGTGGAGGCGGTAGTTCACACAACACATTCATTACATCATCATTTTTCTTAATAGAAAATGGAAGAGTTGGTTAATGATTATTACCAAAACATATTAAAATTAATTATATAAAAAATATTGATTTAATTACACAGGTATTTTATGTTAGAATTATAAAATAAAAATATAAAATAAATAAGAAAATTAAAAATGATTACTCACATTGAGAATGTTGAGATTTCTTTGGAAGATCACTTGGAAATAAATGGAATATGCTAGTCTATCTGGACCAGAATCTCATGGAATTGAAATATTATTATTGGGTAAGGAATAATTGTATATATTTAGTAGGAAAATGAATTTTTAAGAGTTCCCAGAAGGGGAGGTGAGATTCCACTTTTATAAGTGGTGAGAATAAATTTTTTTATAAATACTTCCACTTAATACAAAGGGAGAACATGTTAAACATCTTAAGTGGATTAATAATCAAAAAACAATAGACTTTTAAAGATATTATGACTATGAAAACTTCATAAAATAAATTCTAGATATGTTTTTATCATTCTTAAATCTCATTACCCATTGAATTATTACTTTTATAATGTTAGCTTTTAACATGATAATTATTTTTACATATGGTAATATAGAATTTATGCCTTAAAATAAATAAATAATATTAAATAATTTGGCCCCAATAATTATAAATTTTAAATAAATTTTATTTGATTCAATTTTGAAAAGTGAAAAAATTATTATTAAAATAACAATTTAAAATTTATTATAAGTAAATTTGGTGAAAATATTACCTATGTTCTAAAATATCATATATAAGTTTTAGATGTTAAAACAACATTTTAAAATTATAAATTCACTTATAAAATAAATATAGTCATATAAAAATATTACATAAATTTATGATTTATACTTATATACTAATAATTTCATTAAAACTATATTATTGGTAAAAGTGATATTTTTTATTATTGAAATAAAAATAATTCATTTTAAAAAATAGAAAAAATTCATATTAATAAATTATTACTATGATGAATACAATTTTGTTTTTCATTTTTTCAATTTCAAATTCAAAATTTTATAAAATTCACATTTTAAATAAAATTTTAGATATAATAAAAAATTGATTTTATAGGAAAATATGATTTTTAGAATATTGATCATTCTCATTCATATTTCCCATAATTTATTAAATTAATTAGTATTAACCAATTATTCATATAAAAAATATCTTATCATCATTAATCATAAGTTTCTTTAAATAGAAATTCATAATACATAAAAGGGAAATATTTATAAAAATACATTTCTAAATATAAAATGGCAGTTTTAGTAATTTTGGAAAAACCTATTGAGACACACTATTCTCCTTCAAGAGTCTCAATATAAATAAAAACTTATTTATTCCTATTAAAAAGAAGTTTGAACTAAAAAAATATTATCAATTTTCCTGGTTTTTTTCACCAATTGATATATATCTTCTTTTTGATCCTCTTGGATCACCATATATATTTATACTCACTTCTTTTATAACATAAAAAATGAAAATTGAGGCCCAAAAAATTACACATAACCGATGTCTCTAAATCTTTAATTATCCGATATTTCCAATGAATTCCTGAAATTTTCATGAATTGAGGAATATTTTTCAACTTTAATAATTCATAACATTATTATTATTCTTCATTGGTCCAATATTCTCAATATTTTTCTTTGATAAATTTTATCTCACAAATACTTTCCACTTTTTGTTATAAACTACTTTTTTATTCTCATTTACTTAACACTTTATGAAAACAATTCTCCTTATTTCACAATAATACATGATTTATTACATAATATTACACTTAATAAAACCTGAAATATCATGAAGAATACTATATTTGGGTATTAATAACTTTACACAAAAATTTAAAACTAGAAAACTATATGGTAATTGGAAACTTTCTTAACATGATCACAGTTAAAACTGCCTGGGATAACTTGGGAACATACATAAGAAATGGATGATCTATAAATACCTAAAGGGGAATAAAAAATTCATAGCATGATTAAATTAATGCATTTTATAAAATAATAATTAATAAGTTAGTAAAATAAACATGGAAAATGAGACATTATATAGAACAATAATTATAAAGGAAACATGGGAAATGTGGAAACATATTAAAACACTTCATCTTAAACATAAGTCAAGGGTTAATTATATAAAATAATAATGGAAAAATTCCAATAAATGAATCAGGTTCACTCCCTATCACAACTTGATATGTCATGAGACTAAACAATACCCAGTGCATTAGAGTGCTATATAATTTCAGGTGCACCTGTCACTCAGATTTGATTCTTAAGCTTAAGTGTGCCACATTAATCACACAACATGGAAGCATTTATCATCATAATTTATCCCATGATCAAGGAGTATGAAATACATACTTGTATGTACCAATATAGGTATGTATAAGTTTATAAAGGTGAATACCCATGATATAAAATGGGTATGGTATTCACTAAACAACCGTTTTGTCATGGAAAATCATGGGGAAATTTTGACAACATAACGACATCACATTAAAATTCATAAAATGGGTTTATGAGATAGAAATTAATATATCATAATTTGGAAATAAAATGTGTAGTAATAGAGACATGGAAAGTCCTATCCAAACTTTTTTAATTGAAAATATAAGTCATAAAATAATAAGGAGACTTTAATAAAGAAGAGAAGTTGATGATCCTTTACTTGAGTGTGTGACACCAAATACTAGGGCGGAGCTTCTTGAGATATTTGGGTTGTATTTGGAGGACTATAGAGAGATGATGTAAGAGTATGATGTCCTGGATGGATTTTGAGTGAATGAAAGTGTGATCTTGGGTGGGTTTGTATTTGAAAAGAGTGAGGATTTATTTAATATTTTTCAAACATATGTTTTGGAATATATATAATAAAATAACCAAAAAAATCATAAAATTATTTATAAAATATTGGAGTGGTTTCCATTATTGTATAAGTAAAATTTATGAACTTAATAAAATAATTCACTTTATTATGTGAAGGTGAGTCTTACTCTTAAAGAAATTATTTTAATACCTTAAAATACATTAATGGTTTTAAGGGATTAATTAGGTATTTATAATATTAATCAAATAGACATAAAATAAAATTATTTTAAATTTAAAACATATATTTTTTTCTTGAAAACCATTTACAATATTTATTACATCTCTTATTTGTCTTTATGATGTCATAATACACAATGTATATTAATACGTTATTTAATTTTTACCCAAAATTCACCTCTCTCAGAAAATTATGAAAAATTAACTTTTATATAATTTCAAAACTTTGATTCAAAAAATGATATTAATTTTATCTATTTTTTAATATATAAATTTTCAATTTTAAAATAAAATCAACATTTATTGAGAAATGGTGGGGTTTTTTGACAATAATAGTTTTCCAACCCTTATAAATATTAAATTTGACTTCATAAAAAATATTTGATAATTTTTATTTAATAAAAATTATTTAACGATAATATATTATTAAAATACCATTTATTAAAAAAATCTATTAGTTCATCAAATAAATTGTTTTATTGAATTAAAATATTACCTAAAATTAATATTTGTGTCTTATTTTATGAAAATAAAAATTATTTATAACGTAACAATCATAGGATGAAAATATATTAATTAGTCTATGTACATACTCATATTTCTATGGTCATGATACATATCTATTTAATATATCATGAAATGTGCTAAGGGTAAGGTCTGTGACTGTGAGACTTTCATGGGGTGGTTCAACGAACATGGTTTGGTTCTTGATCTCGATGAATGTGAACTTATCCCATAAGGGTTTCACTCATGATTAGGTTGTTTGAACTCATCTTGATCTTGGTCAAGGAAAAATTTTAGTGATAGTATCTTCCTTGGAAGATACAATCATTGAGAATCATAGGGTAAAATTCTATAGGTTGATCCCATCACTTCCTTTATCTCTATCAATTGGATTTCTTAAAACCCTATATCTATAAAAAACATGTGATCACTTTTTAATGGATATATTATCTATTAAAATGACACTTATCATTCATTTAAAAATTATAGGATATAATAAACAAAATAATTTATTGTTTTTATAACCATATTACATAATAATAAAATTAAATAAATCATAAGTGGAAATTTAATTTATAATAGTTTGGGTCATTACAATCTCCACCATTAAGAAATTTAGATTTTGAAATTTTATTTATCCACACTAAATTTGTTAAGGGTAGCTCTTTTTCATCACATCATCTGGTTCCTATGTTACTTCTTCAAACATGTATTTTCTCTATAGTACTTTGTCTGGGTGCATTTTCTTATTTCATATAAATTTTTCTCTAAAATCTAAGATCTTCACCACCTGCTCCTAATAGGAATAATCATTCTTGAATGGTACCAATTCCAGATTGAGTATATGTTGAGGGATCTGGTATATAATTTCTCAAGAGGGATACATATAACGCATCATGTACTTGATATTGGTTAGGTGGGAGTAGAAGATGGTATGGAACTGCTTTGATATGATCAAGGATCTCAAAGGGGATTATGTATCTTGAACTAAGATTTCCCTTCTTCCAAAATATCATTACATTCTTCCATAGAGATATGAAGAGGAATACCATGTCTCCAACATCAAACACTAGTTCTTGTAAATGATTTTCATTATAACCATTCCATCAACTCTGAGTATCCTTGATGAACAACTAAATGATATTAACATTTTCCACCTTTTACTTGACCGTTGCAGGTTATATGTGTTTTAATTCTCCAACTTCATCCTAGAAAACATGTGTTCTAATATTTTTCCCATAAAGGGTTTCATATGGATCTATTTGGATGCTCGAGTTGAAACTACTGTTGAAAGTTAATTCGAACAGAGGAAGACGTTGTCCCCATATTCTTTTTCAGTCAATTGATAATGATCCCAACATGTCCTCAAGTGTCTAGATAGTCCCCTAAGACTGGCCAAAATTTTGAGGTTGATAAGCTGTGATGAATTTCAAATATGGGTATAGAGAATGGTAAAAACTTTTACAGAACTTGGAGGTGATTCTCAAATCTTTATTATATACAATTGATTGTAGTACTCCATTTGGCCTCACCACTTCTTTGATATATATCCATCCAGGTTGATCTGGTGAGAAGCCCTCTTGAATCTAAATGATGTATGGAGTCTTTCTAATATGATCCACTAGAAACCATATAGAACTATTCCCTATTTTTGTCTTTATAATTCTAGTGATAATGTCCGTGGTGATGTTTTCCCATTTCCATGTATATACGTGTAATGGTTGCATCAACCCCTTAGATTTTTTTCCTCTCCTATTTCACTTGCTACTATACAATACATCTTTATGTATATTCAGTGATGATATTTTTCATATTTTCCCTCTAATAGTATTCTCGGAGATCACAATATATCTTTGTGCTTCTTGGGTGGATGGATAAGGTTGAAATATGTGCATCATCCAACAACTCCTTCTTTAACTGAGGATTTGATGGTACACATATTGTGGTCCCAAAAATCAAAACTCCATCTTCATTAACATCAAACTCCAGGGATTTATATTTTCTTATAGTTTCTAATTTCTTCTATGTTCCAAAATAATCTCTTTAAAAATCCTTTAACCACTCCAGAAGACATGGTTGAGTGATCATTTGTGAAAGTATTGATGATGTTCCTTACTTTATAAAGTTCATGTCTATCCTTTTTAAATATAAGAAGATCATATCCATATAAATTATCATCAATGATATAATTGGTGGATCCTTTATTATTAGATAATATTACACTTTATTCTATTTCTCTAGGTGATAGTGTATTGATATTTTATAGTCTTTGATCAGATCTGACCATCATCATTATAAAATATTCAGTTCTTTCTCTGTGAATATATTCTTGTAGATTTTATGATCTGTATGTATTTCAAACTTCTCCCCAAAGAGATAATGACACCATATTATGAAATTTAGGATCACTGCATCCAAATCCAGATCATGCATTGGTTAGTTCTATTCTTGTACATTCAACTACCTCGAAGCAAAAACTATTTATTTTTCATTCTCCATTAACACACTTCTCAAACCCTTATTCAAAGAATAACTAAAAACCATGAGATTTTCTCCACTTGTGGGTAGTATGACCACAAAGTTAGTGATAAATCACGTTTTCAACTCGGTGGATACCAATTAAAAATCATAATTCCAAGAAAACATAACACCATTCCGAGTTATCCTGGTTAGAGAATTTTATAATCATGATAATTTTCTCTCAAATTGATGATAATACCCAGCTAATACAAGGAAATTATGGTTATCTATCATAAATGTTGGCATAATCCATCCTTCAATTTCTTATTTCTTTGAAGGGTCCATATATATATCATTTCTTATGATGATATACCCAAATAATGAGACTTTCTTCAACTACAACTCCCATTTTCATTAATTTTCTTAAAGATTCCTTTTTCAAAAGGTCTGTAGCATAGTGGTCAAATGAACCTCATGATCCTCCTTGGTTTTGGATGATATTAGAGTATCATCTACAAATACTACCAAATTTTTTTCAAGGTAATATTTAAATGCACTATTCATCTTGTCCACAAAGATTGCTGGAGAATTTGTGAGTCCGAATGGAATTACTCTCAACTCATAGTGCCCATAAATTGTATGAAAAGTTTCCATGGGGATATCTTCCTTCTTTACCCTTAAATGATAATATCCTGACTAGTGATCAACCTTTGAGATGTATCTTTCTCTACGTAGCTGATAAAGAAAATTATCAATCCATAGAAAAGGAAACTTTTTCTTCTTCATGATATTATTGAGTTCATGAGAATCAATACAAAGGAGAATTGATCCATCCTTATTCTTGACGAAGAGGACTGGAGGACCCCATGGAAAATCACTTTTCTGTATAAAATATTTATCAAGATTCTCTTATAGTTGTTTCATTAGCTGCACACATTTGACAAATACCTTTATCTATTGAGTGTTGGATAATAGAAATTCCATAGGTATAATATCGATTGAAAATTCAACCTCCAAGCTTAGATGAATACTGAGAAGTTCCTCGGGAAACACATCTATATATTACCTCACAATAGGCATGTTATCAAGGATGGTTATATATTTAGACTCAATCATTTTTTCAAGATAAGATTTCTTGTAGGAAAATAATATCCATGATTAATATGATGGTGAAAAATAAGATTCATCCTCATTATTCTAGTTTTACAAAATTGGTTCTTGATTCGCAATACAGATATTGATTTGCTTCATAGAGAAATTTATATTGGATATATATAGGGAATGATAATCCATTCCCATAATTGCATCAAATTCAAAAAGAGTATGAAATATTTTTCATGGAACTTTATCCCACAAATTGGGATAGGGGAGGAGTTATATACTTGGGATGAAATAATTTCCCCATTTTCTGTTTCACCGACAACTCTATTTAAATGATTTGTGTTAGTGTTTAAATAATTATACTAAACTTGAGTGATATGAAAAAATATGTAGAACTAGAACAAAAAAGTATGTTTACTATTAGGGAATAAATATATAGTGTACCTGTCCCCACTTTGATGTTTGGATCCAGCATGGCAGTTGTGATGGAAAAATATCATCCTTTTTTTCTTGATAGTTGTTGGTTGTCTCCAAAAACCATTGGCTTAAGGAATTGGTTTTCAATGTTCCCTGATTCCTTGTAGTTAGTGTATTGAAAAATACACTGAGAGTTGAATGGTTCATTTGTTTCCCCCATTACATTAGTGGGTTTCTCTTGTCTGCAATCACTATCTAGATGATCAAACTTCCAACACCTAATGTATTTCCTCACCACCCTTAGTCAATTTATTGGGTTCTTCTTTCCACATGTTTATAGGTGGGATGTTGAAATTTATTTTCACCATTAGATTTCTCCATAAAACTATAATAATTAAACTTCACTTTCCTCTTCTTATCCCTATGATACCCTTGAGATTCACTAGCCTCTATATTTACTTTGAGGGCATATTGCATAATTTCATCATAGATATCAAATTCTATAATCACTAGGGATTTTTGTAGACTAGTTTTTAGCCCACAAAAGAAGAAGTCAACCTTTCATTTGGGGGTAACAACAATGTTGGACGTGTATCGGTCAGGTATAGTGAAATTTTCCTCATATTCCCAAATATATTCATAATATTTGTTTCTCAAGGGAAAGGGAATCCCTTTCAATTCTATGCCCGAGAGTGAGAGGAAAGTATTTATCATTTTTCTTTGAAATCCCTTCATCCCAATCACTTAGATATTTTACTCAAGATTTATATTCTTGATCAATGTCTACCACTAATCAACTTCAACCTCTATATAATAAACAACTAGTAGAACCTTCCCTTTATCAAAATATTGAAGGATGGAGAAGATATTCTCAATGGATTTGATCCATTATTCCATGACTAAAGTATCAGATGATCCATTGAAAGTCGGATGACTTTGTTATATAAATGTATTAATCATATCTTATTCCTTTTTAGGGGTATTTGGAAGATCCTCTTAAACCAAGCATCTATTCAGAACTAGAGTCATCTAATAGAGTATCATTATGAAGTTCCTGATTCGTACTCCCATTAGGTTGGAAATATTATTGGGACAATCATCACATTTCCCTTCATAGTGATTGTTTACCTAATTCCTCCTATTTACAAAATTTTTCTAGAATAAAGAAAATTATGAATGATTATTTTTGAACTATAAAAGATGTAAAGGGGGAATCCAATGACAATAAAGGGATGGATAACACATTATATTTATTTATTAAATTATGAATTTCATGGATTCAATCTATGTTATCCATGATATATTTCATAAAATATACACTTATGAAAATTTTCTGTTCACTTAATTATGGTTTGTAAAGATATTATGAATTTACCAAATAATATCCCCTAGGAGTGTCAAACTTGGTGTGCTATAAGACCCATTGTCATGTACCAGGTTAAGATGAGTCAGGCCTGATACACCTTATTATAGTTGTTAACCCTAGGTACTTCTGTTCCAGAACCACGCCCAATTATAGTATCTAGAATGAAATTTATTTTCTTGATAAACCAATAACTCTATACTTAACAAAATTTAGGGATATTTTTTCTAATTAGTTTTGTACCTAATACATCTCTATAGTTTTAAAATTATAATCCAAAAAATAACTACTCATTACCTTTGATACCAAGTATAATAGTCATACTCTTTATTTAAAATTAATACATGCTTTATTAATTAATATTACACTTAACAAAACGAATAATATTGATAAGTCTAGTGTTTTGGGGTATTAGGTACATTAAATAAAAAATTAAACTAGGAAAACAACATCTTTATAGAAAATTTCCATAACATGCTTATGCTTAAAACTACATGGGATAACCTTGGGAAATAAAAAAGAAAGGAGTGAGATAGAAATACCGGTAAAGAAATAAACATGGAATAACATGATGAAATTCATACATTTTATTAAATAATAATAAATGAGTGAGTATAATAAAAATGAAAAATGATACATTATATAGCACTATAATTATAAAGGAATCATGGAAAATTTGGCAACATCTTAAAACACTATATCATAATCATATGTCAAAGATAAATTACGTGAAATAATAATGGAAAAAGTGAAAAAAATGAATCAGTATCACTCCCTATCCTAAAATTATGTCTTGCAAGTCTAAACATTACCCAATGTGTTAGAGCACTATAGAATTTCAGGTGCACCCATCACATTCATTTCATTATCATGCCTAAGTGTGCCACATAGATCATATAATATAGATTCATTTATCATCATAATTTATGCAAGGATAAAAGAGTGTGGAATAAATAAATGTAATTCCAAATAAAAACTAGTATATGTGTATAAAGGTGAATACCCTTGATAGTAAATGGGTATGGTATTCACTATATAATTGTATTGGCATGGAAAATCACTGTGATATTTTGGCATCATGACAACATCACTTAAAAATTAATAAAATGGGATTATGAGAGAGAAAGGGGTACAACATCATTTAAAAATAAAATTTTGCAATAGTAAGTACATGGAATGACATATCCCAACATTAAGAATTGGAAATAAAAGTAATACTATAATAAATAAACTTTAACAATGAAGAGAAGGTGAGGTTCCCTTACTTGAGTGCGTGACTCCAAATGATAGGGAGGAGATTCTTGAGAGCGTAGGGTGACATGGGAGGACTATATAGATGGGAGGGAATATTAAGGACATGATCTAAATATTTTTAGTGAAGAGAAGTTGGAGCATGCATTATTTTATATTGGAAAAGGGTGGGTATTTCTTTAATATTTATCAAAACTAGGTTTTGGACCCTATATAGTAAAATAACTAAAAACACAAACCTTATCATGGTTTTTTCACATGTTTTCTTTAAAATGGGAGTGTTTTGAATTATTTTATTAGGTTAATATTTGAACTTATTAAAATAATACAGTTTCTTTTGTGGAGTTGAATCATACTCTTTATGAAATGATTTTAAAACCTTAAAATAAATTAATGGGTTGGGAGGATTGATAAATGATTTATTATATTAATAAAATAAACATGAAATTAGATAATTTTAATGGTAAAAAATATATTTTTTATATTATACCATTTATCATCTTTATTACAGCATTTTTGGGTCATTATGATGTCATAATACACAAAGTATATTAATACGATTTTTAATTTTTACCTGAAAAATCAATTGTCTCCGAGAATTATGAAAAATTAACCATTAGATAAATTATATTATATAATTATAAAAATAATATTAATATTTTATAAATAATTTTAAAAAAACATGATCTTGAAATTTTAAAATACAATTGACATTTATTGAGAAATGTTTTTTTTGGACAATAATAGTTTTCTAACCTTTATAAAAATTACATTTGACTTCCTAAAAATTATATGATAATTTATGGATAATAGAAATTATTTAATAATAATATTTTATTAAAATATAATTTATTTCAAAAATCTATTAATTCATCAATATAAATTCCTTTATTGAATTAAAATATTACCCACAAATAATATTTGAGATTTATTGTATCAAAATAAAAATAGTTTATAAATTAATAATAATAGGATGAAAATAAATTATTTAGAATATGTACATACTCATATTTCTTGGGTGTTTATACATATACCTTTAATAAACTATCAAACACCATAAGGTTAAGGTTCACGACTATGATACTTTTATTTGGTGGTTCAAAAAACATGGTTTTTATAAGGACCATACCTTAAAACATTACATAATCTTGAATTAAATGAATAATTCAAATTAAGGATCTTTTCAGGTTTAAAGTTTTAGAGAATTAGGTCAAAAAAATTACATTACATCTGAAGAATTACAAATTAGACACTTCTACTCAGTTTTCATTTTTTTCAAAAAAAACTCTTGAAAAAAAGAGTCAGGTCTAGTTCCATGTTTTAGACAAGATGACTTTTCCTTGCTCCCATCCTTGACCCTATTCATGTTTAAGTCCTGTGAAAATTATTTCAAAACTTGGGATAAGCATAAAAATCTCAGTAAGGGTTATAAAACAAAGAAATAAAATATTAGTTAATCAATACATATATAACATAATCTCTTTAACATACCTCATGAAATCATAAGATTTACATAGTGAACACAAATCATAAAGGTAACTTTTGGCATCCATAACATACTAACTTTGTAGTTTTCACAGCTATATAGGGAGTTACATTTGGAATATCCATCACAGTATATTCCCTAAATCTCATAGGAGAAACATTCAAGTTTACCTCTGTCATGTTACCTAATGCATTGGAGAGCTACCTCGGGCTCACCCTACCTAGGTTTATCATAGAACCACCTATTTATTTAACAATTCCTAAGAACCATAACATATTCATAACACATAAAACAAATATAAAGGAAATGTAACATTTCCACATTCTAGTCACAATATATCATTAAAATATATTGACATAAAAAACCCCTTATATAACAATTTTCAATAAAAAAATACATAACAAATTATATTCTATTTATATTCCTTTTAAAAACATTACAGCTTGTTAAGGAATACAAAGATCAAATAATACTCACGGTGGTAGAAAAAGTCGTTGTCACCGGTTATGTTAAAAGAAACATTATTCTTATAACATTTAGTAGAACACCTTATAGGAAAAGATTCATTTTGAATGAAATGAAAATTAAAAGGTGTTTATATAGTGTATAAAATAAAGTCAATTATAAAATGAAATATGCCTCAATGAATGGAGATTGATAGGAATTCCCTTACATCGTGTCTGACATGACCCGTTCATTATTTATTCTACTGAATAAAAAACTAAAGTTAATTTCTACTTTCTTAATAATATTTTTCAAGTTTATTATTCCTTTTATATCAATTATTACCATGTTATATACATTATGTAATAATTTAAGTTAATAATGGTCATTTTATCGATATTTGGTACTTGAGTCAAAAATGAACTTGTTATATTTACAAGTTATCCATGTGGTCAAAAGTTCATTATATAAAGAATTATATTAATTATTTATATATCATATACATATTATATATCAAGTAAATATATGTATTTATAACAGTACAAAACATTTATAGGTAAGAAATTAAATGCACCGTTGATGGAGACTGTAAGTCGTACGTACGCATGAACGCTACTTTCATTTCTATTTCTTATTTTAATGGAATAAAAACATAATGATATATAGGTATATTATAATTATAGTATAATATGATATATAATAACATTAAATCCATCCTTTATATGTCCCACATATGGCATTAACAAGTCATATCACTTTGAGGGGGTGGCAGTCCACACTTTCTAAAATGAAATTATCGTGTTTACCCATAATGGAAACCATAAAGGTATGCAATGAAATAAAAATATGGAAGAATAAGAAATCATAAACATAATATGTATCATATATAAATATTGTTCCATCTTAATGGCCACTATGAGAGGAGGTAGGAGATAATTGAACAATGGTCATTTTGTGAGGCGTTAGTTTTCCATCCACAGAAACAATATGCTCTTTTCCAATTAGATGGAGGTGTGTGTAAGTGTAGTTAAAATCCTTATCATAAAAACATACTAGCATATTAATAATACTGTTGTTTTTATAAAAAATTAATAAAAAGATTTTATGGGTTGGAGAAGTAAAATAAAAGAAAATAATTTAAGAGTAATTGTTACCTTTAATTCAGGTAACTCTCTTTAGTTTAAACCAAAAGGACTTATTGAAGTGCCTAATTCCTAATTTAAGGATTCTAGGTGTAATAGAGTGATATTGAGAGCTTAAGTTGGAATGTTTTGGATGAGTAAAGGGTCTTGAGATGTGTGAGGAATGGTTTAGAGGTGAGGGCTTTTTATAAGGGGGAGGAGGGGCTCTTTAGGAAAGTGTGAAAATATTATTTTATTATATATTGTTATCCGGTTTCCAAAGTTACAAAACTAATTAAATTAGAATATAATATGACTCATGGTTGAACTAAAATCATTAAATAATAATTGGACAGGTTTTGGATATTATTTTAATCTTTATAATCTTATTTATTTAAATCATTTATTAATAAGATAAACAATGCATCATTATTGTGTCATAAATAATTTGATTTATTTTATGTCTAAAAATTATAAAAAAGATACCATGATGTAGGAAATTTTTTTATATTTAGAAAGAATAATTATTGTCAAAAAAATATCTTATATAACCCTATGTAAAAATTAATTTACTAAAAGAAATTTGTTTATGTCATTTTTTCCTTTACTTTTAGTTAATTAAAATAATGTGTCATTATCACTCTTAAGTGGCTCCATGGGGTCCGAAAACAGAACCAAGAATAACCATGGTTTTCCATGAATTATCAAATAATTTTACGATAGGAGTTAAGATAATTTTGTATTATTATTATATTCTTTTTATCTTGAATTACCATATTTACCTTTAATCGCGGTAAATAAAAGTCAAAAGTTACTATTCACCAAAAATTATTTTCATCTTATTAAACCACATTTTACTTGGTAATAACACACATCTATGTTGGATTTTCGAAATTCAACTCATAGAAGTGGTAAAATTTTATTTAAATGAAAAAGTTATTTTTTAACTACAACTTAGTGGTTTCACTATTCATCAAAAATTAACGTTTTTCAGAAAAATACCAAAAAATTCAGTCTAAGATATATTTGATATTCCAAATTCAAAAATGATTTATATTTTTCCAAATTCAAGACATAGTGGTTTGATTAATTAATTTAAAATTATTTTCCGCTGTCAAAACTAAATGCATGTTTTTATGAAATATTAACTATCAAAAGATTGACACTTGTTTATATCCAATTTCAAAGTGAAATTAATTAAAATGACCAAAATTGGATTAAATGGTAAAAATATAATATATTTACACTTTAAAACCAACTAAAAAGATAATCTAACCATAGAAACAAATTAGATTAAAATGCAGTTTTGAATTTAAAATACAGTATTTTTCACTATTCACTAAAAATTGAATTTTATCATAAAAATACCAAAAATTTACCCAAAGTAAATTTTGATGTCCCTAATCTAAAAAATAATTTTATTTTTTCAAATATAACATATAAAAGTGACGAAAACTAGATTTAGAGAGGGTTCCCCATCAAAAGGCTGTAAATTGACCTTTTAATGATTATTAGAGTGATTATGCTTAAAATAGATTAATTCACATTTTAAGCCTCAAACTTTTATAGGATAAATGTAAAAACATTTAAAAAACATGTATAATAATATTGTATTTAGTTATATTCATGCCCTCCAGTACAACAACTAGGTGTTAAAAACCATTTAAAATAATAATATCATATTATTGTTTTTTTAGTATGACTTAGACTTGTGTGCAACATAAGATTCCAAAGAAACCCGATTTTTTGTATCAGGTACACCATCGAACATAGAAACCCCTTTAAAATAAAATTAATATTTAATTCAAAAATATTAATAATTATGAAAATGTATTATTCTTTATTTACTTGGGATGTTATATCCTTCCCCTCTTTTGGAAAGTGAATCCTCACAATTTTTATTCACTTATAAAATAAGTGGGGGTATTTATCCCTCATAGGATTTTCATATTCCCACACTTCTTCTTATACCATATGGGTTTTCCACAAAATATTTACCTAGTGAATTACCTTATTCTGCAACACTTCCTCTCTACGGTCAAGAATCTAGACTGGCTGCTCTTGATAAGATAGTTTCTCTTCTAATTGAACTACCTATGGACTTAAAACATGAGATGGATCTGGAATATACTTTCTCAACATTGAAACATGAAAAACATTGTGTACCTGGGATAAACTTGTAGGTAAATCCACTCTGTATGCAACTGATCCATATTTCTCTAGGATTTCATAATGTCAAATGAACCTTGGATACAAATTTTTTTTATTACAAAACGCATCACACTTTTCCATGGAGAAACTTTGAGAAAGACATGATCGCCTACCTAAAAAGAAATATTTTTCCTCTTATTATCTGCATAACGTTTCTGTCCGCTCTGAGATATTCTCATGTGCTTCTAAATCAACTGAACCCTTTCTGTCATCTCTTCTACCAATTCTGGTCCCATCATCTTCCTTTCACATACTTCATCCCAGAAAGTTGGAGTTTGACAACGATTTCCTTATAATGCCTCAAATGGAGCCATCTGTATACTGGAATGAAAACTATTATTAAAAGAAATTCAACCAATAAAATATGTTGGTCCTAACTTCCCTATTAATTCAGGGAATAAACACGTAGAATATCCTCCAAGGTTTGAATTGTTCATTCTGACTTCCCTTCTGATTGCGGATGAAAAGATCTACTAAAATTTAATTCAGTACCCAACAACTTCTAAAGGCCTTTCCAAAACATTTAAGTAATCCTGGGACCAAAGTCAGATACAATGGAGAAGGGGGTACCATTGAACCTTACTATCTCTTTAACATACAATCGAGAAAGTTGATCTAGAGACCAAGTATCTCGAATATGAATTAAATGATTAGATTTAGTCAATTGATCAACAATAACCCAGATTGCATAATTACCTCGAGATGTCTTCGGTAATTCCACAACGAAGTCCATGGATATATTTTTCCATTTCCACTCTAGCACCAGTAAATACTGAAGCATCCCTTTCGGTAACTGCCACTCAGCTTTATCCTACTGACAAGTCAAACACTTCACAGTAAAATCAGCAATATCTCTTTTCATTCCATCCCACCAGTAATACTCCAAAAGATATATGTACATCTTAGTACTGCCCAGATGAACTGAAAATGGGGAACTATAAGCTTCACATAACAACCCATTCTTCAATTTTGAATCACAAGTCATGCATAATATCTTCCCAAATCTGAAAATAAAATCATTATCAATGTTAAAATCAGGCAACATACCCTTCTGAACCAACTCTACCTTTTTCTGTAACCCACTGTCCTCCTTATGCGCTTTCTTTATTCTATATGATTGAGATGATTTCACTAACACGTGAAACAAAATAGAAGAATTTCTTGAACAAATAACTTCTATGACAAATTTTATCAAATAAAAAAAAGGATCTCGTTCCAAACATAGCATGGTTAATGAAGCATTACTTTTTCGACATAAAGCATCAACAACTATATTTTCTTTTCATGGATTGTAAAGGATCGTGAAATAATAATCGTTGATTAATTCCAACCATCTCCTCTGTCTCATGTTAAATAAATTCTGACTGAATATATACTTCAAAATTTTGTGGTCAGTATATATTTTACATTTTACTCCATACAAATGATTCCTTTAAATTATTAAAGAAAAAACAATAGTGGCTAATTCCAAATCATGTGTAGGGTAATTTAACTCATGAGGTTTCAACTGACATGAAGCATAAGAAATTAGCTGATAATTCTGCATAAGGACATAGCCAAGTCCTTTCAATGAAGCATCATTGTAGATAACAAACTCACCATTTCAGGAAGGTAGTGACAAAACTGGAGCATTTACCAATCTTATTTTCAATTCCTAAAAAAAATCATCACATTCTTTTGTCCAAATGAACTTAACACCTTTTCAAATTAAATTAGTTAGTGGGCTAGGTAACCGTGAAAATTTCTCAACAAACCTCCAGCAATAACCTGCCTAACCAAGAAAAGTATGAATCTTGGTTATATTTGTGGGTCTTGGCCATTATTCAATAACTTTTTTTGCAAGATTAACAGTTATTCCATTTTTTGAAACTATGTGACCATGGAAAGAAATTTATTTCAACCAAAAATCACAATTTCTAAATTTACCATACAGTTTATTTTCTTTTAAGGTTTTCAAGACAAACCTTAAATGACTTTCACGCTCCCCTTTACTTTTCTAATAAACTAAAATATCATCAAAGAACACAACCACAAAATTATCCAAGAAGTCAGGGAAAATTCTATTAATAAGATCTATGAATACAGCAGGTCAATTGGTTAACCCAAAAGGCATAACTAAAAGAGATTGATTTTACTATCAAGATCTCGTATGAAATTTAAAGCATACCTTGCAAGTCGAGTGAATGTTTCTTCATAAGCAGCCACTGAGTCATCCTCCTACCTCAATTTCAGGAATTGTTTTTCCAAACTAAGATTAAACACCTTAGAAATATATTTTTCAAGAAACATACCTTTGAATTCATCCCAATCAAGAGAATGAGACTCTTCACTATCCCTGTTATTTTTCACCATCGACCACCACTGATCAGCTTCACCTTCAAAATGGTAATCAACGAGACTAAACTTTTGATGTTCTAAACACCCTATAACATCAAAAATCTTCTTCCAGTGTTTTAATCCACCCTTATTCTAGAACAGGGTCATATGATCCTATGAATGACGGGGGTTGTTGCCTCATGAAATTATTCACTACTGACATGTTCCTCTGTGGTTTATTTTGCTAATATCGTGTATGGATACCACCACTATTTATAGCCTGAGTGAACTGTGCCATCACTACAACAAACTGCTCTGTTCTGATTCTGACTATCTCAGTTTGTTGATTTGGAAGGTTGTCTTCCTCCTAATATCGTCCCATTATAGCTGCCTTGTTTCTTCTACAGAAAACCACTCTAAAAACAGAAATATCATATTCCAAGCAACATGGTAATATATAAATTCTATCATTTCAATATTAACATATATTAATTTATGGATATTAATTTAACAGTTCCCTAACTCCTAAAGTTATCTAAACCAACCTTTGATACCAACTATAAGGACCCGGCCTTAAAACATTACATAATCTTGAATTAAATGAATAATTGACATTGAGGATCTTTTCAGGTTTAGAGTTTTAGAGAATTAGGCCATAACTATTACATTAAAGCTCAATAATTAAAAAGTAGACACTTCGACCCAGTTTCCATTTTTTAACAAAATAAAAACTCTTGAAAAAAGTGTCAGGTCCAGTTCAATGTTTTAGACAACATGACTTTTACTTGATTCCATCCTTAACTCTTTTCATATTTAAGTCCTATGAAAAACATTTCAAAACTGGGGATGATCATAAAAAGCTTAGTAAGGGTTATAAAACAAAGAAAGAAAACATTAGTTCATCAAGGCATATATGTAACACCCTGAGATTTTATAAGATATATTCTTTTAATTTCTTTCATATCTTCTGTTGTACGCTACACCAGGATTATCTTGCACTATACGCAACACCATATTAGCTTGCAGTATACACAACACTAATCTTTGATCGTGTTACACACAATTTCAAGTCTGTTTGATAGTAGTTATTCTACGCAACATTGAGTGTATACATACATATATATATATATATATTAAATGTATAAATGAAATATGGTTGGATTTTGTTATACACAACAACAAAAGAGTCTTGCACTACTAGTAACCTTGACTTGGATTACATTACACGCAATCACAACCTTCCTCGATAGCGTGTGTTGTACGCAAAACTGGATTTCACTAAACAACTATATATGGTTATAATATTATTATAAACTAGCCATTATGAATAGTATTAGCTACATTTTGAATTTTATAACATTATTATTCATCTTACACATTTTCTAGAACATGATATGAGAACAAAATAATTTTTTTTCAGGTAAAATAAGTATTTTTCAAAAAATGTAGTTTTTCCGTCTTTTGATGGCGCACCCAATTTAAATATAATTTTTGACAAGTTTATAAGTTAAATTTTACAAAATAAACTTCTTCTTTTGAATCAGGATATAAAAATTTACATTGGATAAAGTTTTGATATTTTTCTGATAACTTTCAAATTTTAATGGATAGTAAAATCACGCTATATTTTAATTAAAAACAACTTTTTTCTTCGTAATAATTTATATGGTTAAATTATAATATTGAATGATTTTAAAGTATAAATAGAATATATTTTTAACATTTAATAGAATGTATGTCCTTAGCATTGATTTTACATTGAATTCGTAGGTTAAATCAATTCAATATTTTGCAATTTTTTAAACAAAAACCCATTTTCTTTCGACAACGAGATTAATTTTAGTTTACTTTATGCAACTTCTGTGTATATAATTTGGAAAAATTTATTCCATATTTGGAATTATTGGGATCAAATTATATTAATAGACTACTTTTTATTTTCGGGCATTTTGAATAGTAACTACGGTAAATTTTATTTACCACCGTTAAAGGTAAATTAGGTAATTAAGGGTAAATATAATATTATAAAATTACCCTAACACTTTTCTTAATACAATTGGATGATTATATTTTGTCCTATGTCATATTTGGGATGAAATTGAATCCATTAGATCCCACTTGGAGGTGATTAAGACCTTTATTTTATTTTATTTAAATAAAAGTGAAATATGTATCACTAAAAATTTAATAATTAAAGTATTTTTAATATAAGGTTATATAGAATATAAATTCGGTTATAAATACTCATTTGAAATCCAAAATGTTTTTCTTTGTCAGGGTAATTTATTTTTAATTTTTAAGAGTTACTTAATTACCTTATTAGCTTATAGATTAATGATGCTAAAATTATTTATTTAGTAAAAAAATCAAAAATATTGTTTTTATTGAAATATTAATACATATTGAAGGGCAAAAAAAATTGATAAAAACTTATTGGTAATGTATATATACACCATAATCATCCAATTACCGAATATATGACCGTTTGGAGTCTCATAAAAGTGATTATGACACTTATATTATTTTATTTTAGATGATGTCAAAGTTGTCACCTTCATAATTTAATAAATATAACATTTTTAAATTTGAGTGTTTTAGAAGATAAATCCGACTAAATATATTATTATGAAATATATAAGATTTATATTCATCCTAGTATTTTATTTTAATTTTTATGCAACAAATAAGTATATTTAATAATTATACAAAAATGTTGTAGTAATTATTTTATTAAGATAAATATTAAATAAATGGTTTTACAAATAGTAAAATAAATATTATTTGAACTATTTAATGTGCTCCACTAATTTTATAGATTACTATGACATGTTATGAACCTATTAAATATTTTATTTATAATATATCATTTGTGTGGATTTTATTTAAATTCAAATAAATTAATAGTGTCAAAATTGACAGTATTGTTATTTTATAAGAATAACATATTATTAAATTGTTTAAAAATCACAAAAATATTTAAAAATTATAAATTGAAATTTATATAGTCTAAAATGTCATAAATTATCTAATTATGGATAATTCATAGAATATAAGTAATTATATATAAAAATATAAAATTTAGAATCTTATTACCACAAATAAAATTTAATAGATTAAATAAGAATAAATCAAGTTGATATTGTTTAAAATAAATTAACTACATGTATAAATTTTATTTTTTGATGATATTACAACCCTATATCACCTAATATTTGAATATGAGTCATTTTTGGAGGTTTTTTAAGTGGGTTTAGATTTATTATAAATTAATATTTTTAAGATTTCCAAAGGTGCCCCTCTCCTCCCTTATAAAAAGGGAACCCCTTCCCATGTATCTTCACAACCTTTTGAGCGTTGAATCTTAGCAAAAACCTACCAATTCCTCTTCTCAACCTATCTAGTTATATTATATAGGTTCTGGTCTTCTCAAAAGACCAACCCTAGTTCCCTAAGAAGAAGTTTAAAGGAGGTTCATCGAAGAAGAGATAATATCCGTTACTGATTCTTTCCAATTTATTTCTTATTCTACTTCCTCTTCTTTAGTTGTTTCATTATGAAGTAATAACATCAGTATCACTCATATACTGATATGCTATTACAAATATGAGACAACCCTATTCCACCTTCTATCCATCCTACGGAAAACAAAATCACCGCGCGTGCGTACGTACGGAATACCGTCTCCACGCCGTGGTGTAATCTGTTTTCCTCCACCACCTTACTTGGATGGGTATAATGGTGTAAATAAATAACTATATATGATTATTTTAAAGTGATATTGATTTTGAAATATTATACATACACTTCGATACAATTCCCTGATCATGTAAATGATATCATCGCTCGTGCGTACGTACGGACTACCGTCTCCACGACGCGATGAGATTCAATCTCCATGTTAACCATTCATGAATGATTATAAAGTATATATACTTAAAAATAATGAAATATATGACATAATAATGATACTGGATTTATTTATATATATATATATATGTATTTCATATACTTAATTCCATTCAATTCAATAAGGAAACGAAAACAACATTCATACATACGTACGACCTACCATCTCCATGAACAGTGTATTTAATTCCATTTATCAATCTATCATATATATGTATATGATACATATTTATTATATATAAATAATGTTTTAAATTATGAGATTAATTAAATCAATATATAAGTAATAAATAAAAACAAGTTGAAACACGTACGATAAATGAAACGATTTTACCCAAAACACTACTTTAACAAGGATTTACAAGAGAACGAGTAATATAGAGTCATAAGTGAACCATATATGATATCATAACAATGAATATGATTCTATAATAAGTCAATGACATTATTTAAATCATTATACTATAGGTTCAGATACGTACGAAGCATATGAGACGTAAGGTAAGGGATAACTATTCCAATCTCGTTCTTATTTGAGATTGTTTATTCGTAAGTATTTACTGGGGTTATTGTTATCATCCATGTCCATGTTTTCTGAAAATGTTTTCATATATGTTTAAAGACATTTTTACCGATTTTTGACTTTTACTACATGGTATGTAAGGAATTTTCTGTTTTTTTACTATACGAAGTTATTTTTGACTTTTCCCGAAAAAGTACGAGAAGAATGTTCTTTTAACTTATACGGCATGAACGGTTTTTTACGGTTTCATAACACTTTTTTTCATGAATCTTACTCTACAATATTTCATGACTATTTTCAACAAAATCTATTTCTAATAAAATTGAATGGAATTTTGTGAAATGAAAATGATTTTCAAGAAGAAAGGATATTTTCCTCAAGAATTCATTTCATGTTATTTATAAAAACCATTTTATATCTAAGATTACATTATTTAATATGTGTATGTTTCATGTTTAATGTTTCTATGATTTACATTGTTTCAATTTTCTTATAATGAAATGATATCCATTTGTTTTATATGGATTATGTTATGATGGATAGATGTTTATGAAACCCAATTTATTCTTTGGGTTATGATGAATGATTTATGATTGTTTTGTGGCACACTTAAGAATGATTTCATTATGAGATGGGTGGGACCTATATCTCCCTCCAATGCATTGGGTAACGATTTATATCTCATGAGATAGACTTGGCTGGAACGACAACTAAATCCAGTTCAGTAATACAGGGCTGGAACGACAAGTAAACCCGGTTCAGTAAGGGACTTTGTCCACTATGATGGTCTTGGAAGCAATGCCATGGCTACTATAGAAATCAGATCATGTTCTTAATGGTTGCCACAATTGCATGTTTTATTCCCATGATATTTTATCATGATTGATGTTTCCTCATGATCTATGCCATACGTACTACTATGTTTTATGTCATTGCTCAAGATTTTGATGTTTAGATTTTATGCTCATGTTTTTACATTCAAATGTCTAAGGAATGTTTTATGTTCTCTATTCTTACCCTTACTGAGCATTAGAGCTCACCCTTTATATGTTTTAGTTTCCCCAGGATTTAAAGAATGGTTTTAGGTAAGACAAAAAAGGGTAAGATCATTAATGGAGATGTTGAAGATCTTTCACCACGATTAGAAGATTATATTCCGAGTTTCCAAAGACACTAAACTATTACAATCCTTGTGTGTCTGTTTTTTTATGTATTAAGTATTCCTAAAAAGTAATGTAATGTCCATGTACGTCAGGATTTGGGTATCTACAGTTGGTATCAGAGGAAAGGTTTAGTTAACCTTTGGAAACTAGGATGAAAAAACTTTAGTGAGATCCCTAGAAAAATTTGTATGGTATGTCTATGGATGTCCCTAATGTTAAGTATAAGTATAGTTTATAATCCTAGAATTACAGTAACGATATTAGAATTAAACCTAAGATGTTAGATTTCGAAGGTACTCCCCCTTGATTATGTTATTTTCCTTGTACTATTTTTTCCTCTCATAGAATTATTTTTGTGTTTTAGTCAATGGAGGGTACCAGAACGAATTCGGTTAACATTGAATCCAATGGACAAATTTGTGACTATGAGCAACAAAATTGTGTAATGCCTAGAGAGAAAGATATTGTGATTATTCCGAATCAGTAATCGCGATATATGATTAACAAGGTGAAATTTAGTGGTATTACTAATTCATCAAATAAGAGGAAGACATACTTTTATGCATGTTCTCATGTTGAGGAGCATAAATAAAGGAAGATTGAGATTTCTAAAGAAGGGAAGAAGAACCTTGAGGAATACCTCAAATGGCGGGAAAAATGTTATCTGTGTGGAAAAAGGGTCATAGAGTGACATAATGTGATGGAGTTCAATGTCTTATTTGTGGAGAACGTGGGAATTACCCAACTCAATGCCCAGACCTAAGAGGTTACTTCTAAATCAAGGAAGGACTTCTTCCATGAAAATCATTGAAGAGGATGGATTGAAGTGTTTATGTATTGGTATTCAAGAATAATGTTGTTGAGGTACTTTTATGGTGTATTGGAATATTTTTGTATTAGTCTATTGTGGTTTTCAATAATTTTATGGTACCGGTAACCATGAAAAGTGATTCAAATATTTTGGAAAGCAGATGATATGCGCATAATGAAGGGATAAAGAGAAAATGGAATTTTTTATAGTATTCATGTGCTCATGACTGATATAAGGACATAGTGATACCATGGTTTGAGTATATTGAAATTTTGGGAATTTGGTATGTTGAAAAAGGTAAATTTTGACAGCATCCATGTTTTCAGTAAGGTTCAATGGGTATTCATTTTTCCCAAGAATACAAGATTAAGGTATTCACATGTTTGGAATGCGATAAAAAAGATATATCTTGTGATATATAAGGGATAAATGATGGTATTCATGTGCTTGTTATATGACCTTTTTAGTAATCATTCTCTTTATACTAAAAGATTAGACAGAAGTATTTTTGAAAAGCCTAAAGGTTGGAATGGATTGAGTTGAACATCAGATAGGGTTGTTTAAGGATATAGATTTTTGATATTATGATAGTATAGTTTTATAAAAAAGGAAAACTTGCAGGATAGGTGACAACCCATCACATCGGACAAGGTTGCAGGAATCGAACCCACAACCAAAGTGCGACAGGCCTTCATCGCCTAACACTGGCCTACAGGAAGTCCCTGGTTTATAGAAATTAGTTTTATTTTATTACGTGGTATGATAGATGAAGTATAAGTCCATTTTTGGAACCATGTATGATTAACCTCACCATATATGGACTTATGTATATTTAATATATTATACTCACCTTTTATTGTGATAGAAACAGATGGAATGACCTATCATTCTATCCCGTGATCTTATAATACTTCAAGAATGAAAAATTCAACTTCATTTCTTTAAGAGATGAAGTGGAAATTGTTCAAGGTACGAACAACAGTGAGATTGTACCAAAATCAAGTAAGTATTTCTTTTTGATTCGAAAATTCATCAACATTAGGGAAATGATCTTGAAAACCAAAAATGTTGTCCTAGTGCCCTCATATCTGATGAATCAGATGGTACCCTAGAACATCCCAAATTTATGACTTTGTGATTGTTGGATTTTTCATAGCCATGTTCTCTACCACTCTCCATCAGAACTTGATGGTTAGATTTTTCTTCCATATCCATATTTTCACCTATGTTCTCCTATGTGGAAACCCAGTGATTAGTTAATTTGGGTAACCGTTACGTTTCATATCTTTGTTTTTAAAGTTAAGTTTTGGTATTCCTTTTTACGATGTGGGTTTCTATTAAAGAAACTTTCAAGTAGTAAATCATTTATAACCCCGATGAATTTTAAGGGTGAAATTCATTTTAAGGGGGGTAGAATTTAACACCCCGAGATTTTATAAGATATATTATTTTAACTTCTTTCATATCTTTTATTGTACGCTACACCAAGATTATCTTGCGCCATACGCAACACCGTATTAGCTTACAGTATACACAACACTAATCTTGGATCGTGTTACACACAATTTCAAGTTTGTTTGATAGTAGTTATTCTACGCAACATTGAGTATATATATATATATATCTATATATATATTCAATGTATAAATGAAATATGGTTGGATTGTGTTATAAACAACAAAAAAGGAGTCTTTCACTACACGTAACCCCGGCTTGGCATGCTACACGTAATCACAACCTTCCTCGATAGCGTGTGTTGTACGCAATACCGGGTTTCACTAAACAATGATATATGGTTATAATATTATTATAAACTAGACTTTATGAATATTATTAACTAAATTTTGAATTTTATAAAATTATTATTCATCTTACACATTTTCTAGAACATGGTATGAGAACAAAATAATTTTTTCGGGTAAAATAAGTATTTTTCAAAAAATGCAGTTTTGCCACCTTTTGATGGCGCACCCATTTTAAATATAATTTTTGACAAGTTTATAAGTTAAATTTTAACAAATAAACTTCTTATTTTGAATCAGGATATAAAAATTTACATTGGATAATGTTTTTATATTTTTCTGATAACTTTCATATTTTTATGAACAGTAAAAACACGCTATATTTTAATTAAAAACAAATTTTTTGATCGTAATAATTTATATGGTAAAATTATAATATTGAATGATTTTAAAGTATAAATAGATTATATTTTTACCATTTAATATAATTAATGTCATTATCATTGATTTTACATTGAATTCGTAGGTTAAATAAATTCAATCTTTTGCAATGTTTTAAACAAAAACCCGTTTTCTTTCAACAACGAGATTAATTTTAATTTAATTTCTGAAAATTATATGTATTGAATTTGGAAAATTGGATTCCATATTTGTAATCATTGGGTCCAAATTATATTAGTAGACTACTTTTTATTTTTTGGCATTATGAATTGTAACTACGATAAATTTTATTTACCATCGTTAAAGGTAAATCGAGTAATTAAGGGTAAATATAATATTATAAAATTACCCTAACACTTGTACTAATACAATTAGATGATTATATTTCGTCCTAAGTCATATTTGGGTCAAAATGGAATCCATTATAACCCACTTGTATGTGATTAAGACCTTTAGTTTATTTTATTTAAAGAAAAGTGAATTATGTCTCACTCAAACTTTAATAATTATATTATTTTTAATATAAGGTTATACAGAATATAAATTCGGTTATAAATACTCATTTTAACTCTAAAATGTTTTTCATTATCATATTAATTTATTTGTAATTTTTAACAGTTGCTTAATTACCTTATTAGCTTATACATTAATGATGCAGAAATTATTTATTTAGTAAAAAGATCAATAATATTATTTTTATAGAAATATTAATACATAATAAAAGGACCAAAAACCTGATAAAAACTTATTGTTAATGTATATCTACACCATAATCATCCAATTACAGAATATATAACCGTTTAGAGTCTTATAAAAGTGATTATGACACTTATATTATTTTATTTTATATGATGTCAAAGTTGTCACCTTCATAATTTAATAAATATAACATTTTAAAATTCAGATTTTTTAGTAGATAAATACAACTAAATGTATTATTATGAAATATATAAGATTTACCTTCATCCTAGTATTTTATTTTTAATTTTTATGCAACAAATAAGTATATTTAATAATTATACAAAAATGTTGTAGTAATTATTTTATTAAGAGAAATATCAAATAAATGGTTTTAAAAATAGTAAAATAAATATTATATGAACTATTTAATGTTCTACACTAATTTCTAAGATTACTATGACATGTTAGGAACCTATTAAATATTTTAGTTTGAATATATCCTCTGTTTGAATTTTATTTAAATTCAAATAAATGAATAGTGTCAAGATTGAAAATATTGTTATTTTATAAAAATAACATATTATTAAATTGTTTAAAAATCACAAAAATATTTAAAAATTATAAATTGAAATTTATAGTCTAAAATGTCATAACTTATATAATTATGGACAATTCATAGCACATAAGTAATTATTTATAACAATTTAAAATTTAGAATCTTATTACCACAAATAAACTTTTATAGATTAAATAAGGATAAATCAAGTTGATAATGTTTACAATAAATTCCCTACATGTCTAAATTTTATTGGTTTATGAGATTAAGAACCTATATCATCTAATATTCAAATATGAGTCATTTTTGGAGGTTTTTAAGTGGGATTATATTTATTATAAATTAATATTTTCTAGATTTCCAAAGGTGCCCCTCTCCTCCCTTATAAAAAGGGAACCCATTCCCACTTCTCTTCACACCCTTTTGAGCCTTTAATCTCGGCAAAACCCTGCAAATTCCTTTTATCAACCTCTCTATTTATATCATATAGGTTTTGGTCTTCTCAAAAGACCAACCCTAGTGCCCTAAGAAGATGTTTAAAGGAGGTGCATCGAAGAAGAGGT
The DNA here is from genome assembly GCA_963277665.1 of Viscum album. Lineage (NCBI taxonomy): Eukaryota > Viridiplantae > Streptophyta > Magnoliopsida > Santalales > Viscaceae > Viscum > Viscum album. The sequence continues at coordinate 706,696,745 of OY728147.1, read as the reverse complement.
AATACCCGTTACTGATTCTTTCAAATTTATTTCTTCTTCTACTTCCTCTTCTTTAGTTGTTTCAATATGAAGTAATAAAATCCGTATCAATCATATACTGATATGTTATTATAAATATGAAACAACCCTATTCCAGCTTCTATCCATCCTACGGAAAACGAAATCACCGCGCGTGCGTACGTACGAAATACTGTCTCCACGCTGTGGTGTAATCTGTTTTCCACCACCACCTTACTTGGATGGGTATAATGGTGTAAAGATAAAACTATATATGATTATTTTAAAGTTATATTGAGTCTGAAATATTATACATACACTTCGATACAATTCCGCGATCATGGGAATGATATCATCGCTCGTGCGTACGTACGGACTACCGTCTCCACGACGCGATGAGATTCATTCTCCATGTTAACCATTCATGAATGATTATAAAGTATATATACTGAATAATAATGAAATATATGACATAATAATGATACTGGATTTATTTAAATATATATATATATGTAGGTCATCTACTTAATTATATTCAATTCAATAAGGAAACGAAAACAACGTTCATGCGTACATACGACCTACCGTCTCCATGAACGATGTATTTCATTCCATTTATCAATCTATCATATATATGTATATGATAAATATTTATTATATATAAATCATGTTTTACATTCTGAAATTATGTAAATCAGGATATAATTAATAAAGAACAACAAGTCTAAACACGTACGATAAATGAAATGATTTTACCCAAAACGTTGCTTTAACATGGATTTATAAAGGAACGGGTAATATAAAGTCATAAGTGAACCATATATGATATCATAACAATAAATATGATTATGTAATAAGTCAATGAAATTATTTAAATCATTATATAGGAGGATCAGATACATACGAAGCATATCGGACATAAGGTAAGGGATAACTATTCCAATCTCGTTTTTATCCGAGATTGTATTTTCGTAAGTATTTACTGGGGTTATTGTTATCATCCATGTCCATGTTTTCTAAAAATGTTTTCATATATGATTAATGTCCTTTTTAAATTTTTTTTACTTTTAGTACATGGTATATAAGGAATTTTTTTACCATACGATGTACTTTTTGACTTTTCCCGCAAAAGTACTTGAAGAATGTTTTTTAACTTATACGGCATGAACAGATTTTTACTGTTTCATAACACTTTTTTTCCATGAATCTTACTCTACAAGATTTCATGACTATTTTAGAAAAAATAAATTTATTCTAAAATTGAATGGAATTTTTTGAAAAGAAAATGATTTTCAAGAAGAAAGGATATTTTCCTCAAGAATTAATTTCAAGTGCTTTATCAAAACCATTTTCCATCTAAGAAGAAATTATTTAATATGTGTATGTTTCAAGTATAATGTCTCTATGATTTACATGGTTTTACTTTTCTTATAATGCAATGACATGAATTTTTTTTATATGGATTATGTTATGATGGAATGATGTTTATGAAACCCAATTAATTCTTTGGGTTATGATGAATGATTTATGATTGTTTTGTGGCACACGTAAGAATGATTTCAATATGAGATGGGCGGGACCTACATCTACCTAAAATGCATTGGATAAAGATTTATATCTCATGAGATAGACATGGATGGAACGTCAAGTAAATCCAGTTCAGTAATACAGGGCTGGAACGACAAGTAAACCCGGTTCAGTAACTGACTTTGTCCACTAAGATGGTCTTGACAGCAATGCCTTGGCTACTATGGAAATCATATCATGTGCTTAATGTTTTTCAAAATTACATGTTTTATTTCTATGATTTTTTATCATGATTAATGTTTCTTCATGATCTATTCTTTATGTACTGCTATTTTTTATGTCATTGCTCAAGATTTTGATATTTAGATTTTATGCTCATGTTTTAACATTCAAATGTTTAAGAATTGTTTTATGTTCTCTATGCTTACCCTTACTGAGCATTTGAGCTCACCCTTTATATGTTTTATTTTCCCTAATATTTAAAGAAAGGTTTTAGGTAAGAAAACAAAAGTGGAAGATCATTAATGGAGATGTTGAAGATCTTTCACCACGATTAAAAGATTATATTCCAAGTTTCCAAAGGCACTAAACTATTACGATCTGTGTGTATCTGTTGTTGTTATGTATTAAGTATTCTGAAAAAGTAATGTAATGTACCTGTATGTCAGGCTTTGGGTCTCTACAATATATAACATAAGATCTTTAACATACCTCATGAAATTATAAGATTTATATAGTAACACAAATTATAAAGGTAACTTGTGGAAACCATAACATACTTACGTTGTAGCTTTCATAGCTACATAGGGAGTTACATTTGGAATACCCATCACATTATATTCCCTAAATATCTTAGGAGAAACATTCATGTTTACGTCTGTCATGTTACCCAATGCATTAGAGAGCTATCTCAGGCTCACCCACCCTAGGTTTATCACAGAGCCACCCATATACGTAATAGTTCCCAATAACCATAGCATATTCATAACACAAAAAACAAATATAAAGGAAAGATAACATTTCCAAATTTCAATCACAATATATCATTTAAATATATTAACATAAAAAATCCATTATCAAACCATTTTCAATACAAAAATATGTAACCGAGTATATGGTATTTATTTTAATTTTAAAAACATTACGGGTAGGTAAGGAAGCCGAAGATCAAATAATACTCACGGCGGCAGAAAAGGTCATTGTCACCGCTTACATTAAAAGAAACATTATTTTTTTTCATTTAGTAAAACACCTCATTGGAAAAGATTACTTTTTAATGAAATTAAAATTCAAAGGTGTTTATATAGCGTATAAAAGAAAGTTGTGTATAAAACAAAATATGCCTCAATGAAAGGAGATTGAGATGAAGTCCATTACCTCATGTCCGACTTGACCCATTAATTATTTAATCTCCTAAATAATAAACTAAAGTTGATTTCTAATTGATTAAGAACCTTTTTCCAGTTTATTTTTCCTTTTTTATCAATTATTACCATGTTATAAACATTATGTAATCATTTAAATTAATAATGTTCATTTTGTCGATATTTGGTACATGAGTCAAAAACGAACTTCATATATTTACAAGTTGTCCATGTTGTAAAACGTTCATTATATCCAGAATGATATTAATGATATAGATATCATATGTATCTTATATTTCCAGTATATATATGTATTGATAATAATATATAACATTTGGAGGTAAGAAATAAAATCTATCGTTCATGGAGATGTTAAGCCGTACGTACGCATGAACGCTACTTTCATTTATATTTTCTGTTTTAATAGAATTAAAACATAATTATACATAGGTGTATTATAATTCCAGTATAATATCATATATAATATTATTAAATCTATCATTTATACTTCCCACATATGGAATTAACGATTCCTATCACTTTGAGGGGGTGATTGTCCGCACTTCCTAAAATGAAATTACCGCGTTTAGCCATAATGGAAACCATAAATGTATGATATAACGGAAACATACATAATAATAAAAAAAATAAACTTAATATTTATCATATATAAATACAATGTCATCTTAATTTCTACCATAAGAGGCGGTAGGAGATAATTGAACAATCATCATTTCGTGAGGCATTAGTTTTCTATCCACAGAAACAATATGTTTTTTTACCCATTAGATATAGGTGTGTGTAAGTGTAGTTATAATAATTATCATAAAATAATCCTAGTATGTTTTTAATACTTGTGGTTTTATAAAAAAATGAATAAAAAGAGTTTAGGGGTTGGAGAAGTAAAAGAAAATAAAAGAATTTAAGAGAAACTATTACCATTAATTCGGGTAACTCCCTTTGGTTTGAACCAAAATGACTTCTTGAAGTGACTTGCGCCTATGTTAAGGATTCTAGATGGAATATAGGGATATTGAGAGATTAATTTTTTAGGGTTTGGACCAGCCAAGGGGCTTCAGAAGTGTGAGGAATGGGTTAGAGGTGAGTGATTTTTATAAGGGGAGGAGTGGCTCTTTAGGAAAGTGTAAAAATATTATTTTATTATATAATGATTTTCAGTTTATAAAGGTCCAAAACTAATTAAAGTCAAATATAATATGACTAATGGTCGAAATAAAATCATCCAATAAGAATTTTATGGGTTTTGGATATTATTTTAAAATTTATAATCTTGTTTATTTAAATTATTTATTAATGAGGTAAACACTGCATCATTATTGTGTCATAAATAATTTTATTTATTTGATGTCTAAAAATTATAAAAAAATTCCATGATGTAGGAAATCGTTTTAGGTTTTCCAATAATATTTATAGTCTAAAATATAACTTATATAACATTAGGTAAAATTAATTTACAAAAGATATTTCGTTATGTCATTTTTCCTTTAATTTAAGTTAATTAAAATAAAGTATAATTATCACTCTTATGTGGCTCCATGGGGTCCCAAAATAGACCCAAGGATTCGCATGGTCGACCATGAATCATTCAAAAAGATTAGGACAGGTGTTTAGGTAATTTTTTATTATTATGATATTATTTGTACCTTGAATTACCCTATTTACCTTTAACATCGGTAAATAAAATGCCAAACGTTACTATTCAACAAAAAATATTTTCATCTTATTGAACCACATTTTACGTACTAATAAGAACCATATATGTCGGATCATCAAAATTCATTTCACAGAAGCTGTAAAATTTCATTTAAATGAAAAAGTCAGTTTATAACTACTACTCAGTGGTTTCACTATTCATAAAAATTTGACGTTTTTCAGAAAAATACCAAAAAATTCAGCCTAAGATATATTTGATATTCTAAATTAAAAAATTATTTCTATTTTACCAAATTAAAAACAAAGTGGTTCGATTAATTAATTTAAAATTAATTCCTGTTGTCAAAACTAAAAGCATGATTTTAGGAAATATTAACCATCAAAACATTGACACTTGTATATGTCCAATTTCAAAGTGAAATTAATTAAAATGGACAAAATTGGATTAAATGGTAAAAATATAATACATTTTCACTTTGAAACCAACTAAAACAATAATCTAAACATAGAAAAAAATTAGATTAAAATGCAGTTTTGAATTTAAAATACAGTATTTTTCACTATTCACTAAAAAAATGAATTTTATCAGAAAAATACCAAAAATTTACCCAAAGTAAATTTTGATGTCTCTAATCTAAAGAAGAATTGTATTTTGTCAAATAGAACATATAAAAGTGACTAAAACTATATTTAGAGAGGGTTCTCCATCAAAAGGTGGTAAATTGACCTTTCAATCAATATTAGAGTAGTTATGCTTAAAATTAGATTAATTCACATTTTAAGCCACTAAATTTTATTGGATAAATGTGAAAACATTTAATGAACATGTATAATCATATTTTAGTTAGTTAAGTTCATTTCCTCCATTAAAAATACATGACGTTAACTACCAAAATAATTATATTATATAATTATTTTTTAGTATGACTCAGCCATGTGTGCAACGAAATATTTCAAAGAAACTCATTGTTGAGTATCAGGTATGCCATTGAACATAGAAACCACTTTATATTAAAATTAATATTTAACTTAAAAATCCTAATAATTATGAAAATGTATTATTCATTATTTACTTGGGATGATGCAGTTTGGTACTTAATCACAATGAGCTTGAACTTCTCACATAAATGGTTTAGCTTATGGTTAAGTTGTTGGATCTCAGATTGGGTTGGTCTGGGGAAAATACTAGTGATTATATCTCCCTTGGAATCTATGATAATTTATTATCCCATTGGTTGAGGTCATAACATCCATTTTCCATGTCAATTGGATTTATTAAAACACTATATTCATACTAATAATGTGATCATTGTTCAATAACTATATTATCAATTGTAATGATGATTAACAGTCATTTAAATAATTTTTGATGTAATAAAAAAATTATGTGCATGTGTTTTCTATAACTATATCAAATAATAAGATATTTAATTAAAACACATTGGGAATTTTATTTTATAATAGTTCAGGTTGTCACAATATTCCCCCATTAAGATATTTCTCCCTTGAAATTTTCTTAATCCTAACAAAAATATATTAGGGTAACTCTGTTTCATCACCTCCTATGGTTCTAACATCACTTATTCAAACTTATTATTTCTCCACAACACTTTGACCAGGTGAAATATCTTATTTATTATATCTTTTTCTCTAAGATCTATGATCTCCACTTAGTACTTCTCATAGGAAAGGTCATTCTTAAGTTTTACAATGTCCATATTGATTATATGTCAGGGGAATGGTACGTACTTTCTCAAGGGGGATACATGGAATACATCACGTACTTATGATAGGTTAGGTGGGAGTAAAAGTTGTTAATCCCCTGCTCTAATGTGATCAAGGGTCTCAAACTGGACTATATATCCTGGAATAAGCTTTAACTTCTTTCCAAATCTCATAACTTTATTTCATGGATATATACATAGGAATACAATGCCTCCAACATCAAACTCCAGGTCTTTCCAATTATTGTAAGCATAACTCTTTTGTCGACTCTAAGCATCCTTTATGTGATGCTAATTGGTATTAACGTTTCTACAATTTTCTAGACTATTTCCAAACCGAGAAGTTTTAATTCCAAAACATTATCCCATCATGTAGTTTTTCTAAACCTCTTCTTAAAATGAGATTCATAGGAATCCATTTGGATGATTGATTGGAAACTATTTTTCGTAGAGAATTCAACCAGAGGAAGATTTTGTTTCCATATTCCTTTGAATTCAATTAACAATTCTCTCAACATGTACTCAAGTGTATGGATAATCTTCTAAGATTGAAAATTAGTTCTTGGGTGACAAGCCATGATGACATTCAACTCAATGTATAGAGAATTTTGACGAATTTTCCAAAATGTATTGGTGAATATCAGATCTCAATCAGATTGCATTGATAATCATACTCCATATAGCATCACCACTTCTCTAATTTATATCCATGTAATTTGATCTAGTGAGAGTCTTCTCGAATCATAATTAAGTGTTAAATCTTTATATGATGATCCAACACAACCCATATAGAATTATTTTCTCTTAATGTATTTGGATGTCAGGTGAAAAAGTCCAAGGTAAATTTTCCCCATTTCCATTTAGTTATGGGTAAATGTTTCATCATCCCCTTATATTTTTGACTTCCTTCCTTACCTTTCTTATATAAAAGAAATCTATCTGTATATAAAATTATATTCTTCTTCATATTGTCTCACCGGTAGTGTTCTCAAGGATCAGAATACATCATTGTACTTCCTGGGTGGATGGAGAGGGTTAAGCAGTGCGCATCATCCAAAATCTCCTTCTTTAAACCTAGATTTGATAGTACACATAGTTTGGACCCAAATATCACAAATCCTTCTTCATTAACATTAAAATCCAAGGATTTACCTTATCTCATAGTATGAACTTTCTTTTGAATTCCCATATCATCTCTTTGATCATCCATTAACCTCTCCAAAAGAGACATTAAGAAATATTTTTTGAAATGATTGATGATTTTCATTCCCATATGATTCCCATATCCATCCTTTTTTAAATCTAAGAAGATTGGATCACTATCAATTTTCACTAATGATAGAATTGATGGAATCTGTATACTAATATCATATTTTACTTTATTCAGTTTTCCAGGATGGCAGCAGATTGAGCTGTTAAATTCCTTGATCAACTCTGACCATCTTCATTGGAAAAAATTCATCTATTTCTGTATGAATATATACTTGAGAATTTTTTGATGCATATATATTTTAGATTTGTTAGTAAATAGATAATTTTTCTTTATTTTAAAAGTGAATATTACTACATCAAACTCAAAATCATTCATTGGGTAGTTCTATTTGTGAACATTCAAAATCCTTGAAGCATAGGCTATGAATTTTTCATGCCACATTAACACACAAACAAAACCCTTCTTCAAAGCATCACTAGACACCAAAAAAAGTTCTCCACTTGTGGGCAGCGTGAGCATATGGGAAATTATAAGCCTCTTTTTCAACTCCAAGAATCTCTCTTCACATTCATCATTCCAAGAAAACATGAATCTTTTCTAAGTAATCTTGTTATAGGGTTTGAAAATTGTAATAAATTTACCGAAAATTGATTATAATACCCATCTAATCCATGAAAACTATAGATATGTTTCATAGATGTTGAATTCTTCTATTCTTAAATTTATTATATCATTTAAGGGTCTGTAGATATCCCATTACTAATGATGATATTCCCCAAGAATGAGACTTCCTTCAACCGGGACTTACATTTTCTATACTTGGAAAAAATATTCACCTTTTGTAATCTCATTAGAATAGTTCTTAAATTCTGTTTTTGATCCTCCTTGGTTTTGGAGAATATTATAATATTATCTATAAGGGCACCCAAATTTTTTAAGAAATATCAAAATAATATATTCAACATTTACATGAAGATTTCTAGAGAACTAGTGAGTCTGAATGGAATTATTATGAACTTAGATTGCCCATACCTTGTATGAAAAGTAGTCTTGGGGATATATTCCTTCTTCACCATTACTCGATAATATCCCGAATGAAGATCCACCTTGTAGAAATATTTTGATCCATACAACTGATTGAACAAGTCATCAATCCATGGAAAATGATAACTCTTCTTTTTTGTGATCTAATTGATCTCACGATTATCAATACAAAGGTGTATTGATCCAACCTTCTTCTTGATGAAAACGACTAGTGCACCCTACAATGAAGCACTTGGGTGTATGCACCCTTTATCTAGATTATATTATAATTATTTGTTTTTATCCTCATGTTCCACAACAACTATCCTATATAGAGTCTTGGATAATATAAAATACCTAGGTATAATCTTGATTGAAAATTCAACCCCTCATTGTGGAGGAAGGCCAACCAATTCTTCAGGGAAAACATCAGCATATTCCCTGACTATAGGAATATATTTTAGGATGGTTCATTGCTTAGAGTCAATCATTTGAGAAATATATGCTTGATTATAAGGAAATAATATTCAGGCTTGATATGTTGATTATATATAATATCGATCCTCCTCCAAGCACTTATATAGAATTAGGGATCGATTTGGAATATAGACGGTGATTTTCTTCGTGGGAAATTTATGTTGTCTCTATAAAGGGAAAGCCAATCCATGCCCAAAATTGCATAGAATTCCACCAAATGGAGTATAAAAGGTTCTTTGGGAAGCTTATTACAAAAATTGTTATAGGGAAGGAGTTATATACTTGGGAATTAATAATTTCCTTATTTTTCATTTTCACCGATAACTCCACTTCCTTGATTTGTGGTGGGGTTTGAATAGTTATATAAAACTTGTATAAGATTAAGGAATGTATAGAATAAGAATAAAAATGTATGTTCCCTATTATTGAATGATTAACTAGCTTACCTATCCCAACTTTGTTTTCAAGATCCTCCTTGGTGGTTGTGATGAAAAAATCACACCTTCGATACCATGGAGGATGTTGGTTGTGTCCCAAAACCCTTGGATTAGGGGATTAGGTTTCAATGTGTCTTGGTTCATTGATGTTGAAGAAATGAAGAATGCACTGAGGGTTTACAAGAGCATTCCATTTCTCCATCACATTAGTGGGTTTCTACTATTGATAATCACTAGCTAGGTTCCCTTCCTTTCTACACTTAAAGCACTTCCTCGGCCTCCTTAGGAAATTTTTAAGGTGCTACTTTATTATCCTTTTATAAGTGGGGTGTTAAAATTTCTAGGAACCATTAGGTTTTTTCATCGGACCACCATAATTAAACTGTAATTTTTTTCTTCTTATCCCCATGATACCATTGAGATTCACTGACCTCCACCTCAACATTGAGGGAACATCAAAAAATTTCCTCATATCTTTCGAAGTCCCAGATTTGTAGGAATTTCTGCAGACTAGGATTTACCACACCAAAGAAGTGGTAATCCATTAATTTGGGGTTAGAGAAAAAGGTTCAGGTGTATCGTGAATGTCTTGTGAAGTTTTCCTCATACACCTGAAAATATTTATCAAAAAACATTTTATGGAATTCCTTTCACCCCATCACATTGATCTCCTCTTTAGGATTCATATTGTTGATCAATTTACACCACTAATTATCTTCACCTTTTATACGATAAAAATCCAATATAACCTTCCCTTTCTTAGAACATTGAAGGACAAAGATGATCTTATCAATTGAGTTGATCCATTATTCTGTGATCAAAGGATTAGATGACCCATTAAAAACAAGAGACCTTTGTCACATAAAGATCTCAATTGAAATTTTTTCTATCTTATGGATATTTTTATACTCCTCATACTCTAGGTTTAGATTTAGATCCAAAGTCACCTAAGAGAGTATTCTCATGATTTTCACGTTTAGTTATCCTAATGGTCTGGTCATCTTGTTGGGTTAGTCATCACATTCCCCTTAATAATGATTATTGACCCACTTCTTCCTTCTTATGTCCATTGGATATAATAAAAGAAAAATTGGGGATGAGTATTTTGGAAAACTTTAACACCAAAAGGGAGAATAAAATGACATAAAATGGATAACTTATAAATTACATTTATTTATTAACATATGAATTTCTATGCTTTAATCTATGTTATACATGATCTATTTCTTAACATATTATATTATGGGAAATTTTTATTCCATTAAAAATGGTTCATATATAGATTATGAATTTACCTAATAATATTCTCGAGGAGTGTCAAACTAGGTGAAAAGTAAGGCCCATTTTCATCTGGAAAGTTAGACGAGTCAGGACAGATACACCTTTTTAGAGCTGTTTCCCCTAGGTACATCTATGCCGGAACCAAGTCCACTAGTAGTATCGAGAATAAGATTTATTTTCTTGGTAAACCAATTAGTCTATACATACTAAAATTTTCGTAGGTTTTCTTATACTTATGTTTTCTCTAGGGCTTTCTCTAGACTTTTCTAATCCTAATCCCAAAAATTACTAACTTTTTTATCTGATACCTAATATAAAAACCCTACTATTTATTTCACATAAATACATGATTTATCACATGAAATTAAAATTAATTCAACCTGGATGATCATGAATTCTAGTGTCTTTAAGAATTATGTATATTATATTAAAATTTAAAACAAGAAAGCAACATCTTTATTTAAAACTTCCTTAACAAGCCTGCACTTAAAACTGCATGGGATAACCTTGGGAAATACCTAAGAAAGGGGTAATCTATAAATCCCAATATGGAAATATAAAAGGAATAAAATTATAAAATTAATATATATTAGAAAATAGGTATAAAGGAGTGATCATAGTAATCATGAACAATGAGACAAGACATAGAATGGTAATCATAAAGGCAACATGGGAAATTTGACAATATCTTAAAACATGACATCATAAACATATGTCATGGATAACTGTAAAGACATCAGAATGGAAAAAGTACCATATATGAATCATGTCCAATCCCAATACCAAAATTAAATCTCATTAGATTAAACATTACCCAATGCATTGGAGCGCTATATAATTTCAGGCACACCCGTCACTTTCATTTCATTCTCATGCTTAGCTGTGCCCCATAGATTATACAACATGAATTAATTCATCAAAATAATTGATTCAAAGATCATGGAGTTTGTAATAAATACATCTATATACCATAAAAAATAATTATAAGGTTATAAAAGTCAATACTCTTGATAGGAAATGGTTATGATATTGATTATACAATTATTTTGCTCTGGAAAATCATCGTGAAATTTCAACAGTGGAACAACGTCACATAAAATTTCATAAAATGGGATGATAAGACAGAAAAGGGTATATAATAATTTTTATATGAAATTTAAATTAATAAGGACATGTAAATACATATCCTAACCATAGGAATTAGAAATATAAGGCCTAAGATAAGAAAGATAATAAAGAAGAGAAGGTGAGGATGCCTCACTTAATTGTGTGACTCAAAATATTTAGGAAGAGATTATTGAGAGATAGGGAGTGACCTAGGAGGAATATAGAGTGGGAGGGAAGATTAAGGAAGTTAATAAATGGTTTTGAGGGATGATAAATGGATTATTTGGTGGGTTTATATATGATAATGTGGGTATTTCTTTAATATTTTTCTCAAACATAGGTTTCACACTCTATATTATAAAATAACCAAAACCACAAACCATACCAGGTTTTTTTGCCAGCGGTTTATGAAAAATGGGATTGATTTACCTTATTCTATAATACCAAGGTCTGAAATTAATAAAATGATACCCTTTCTTATGTGCGGGTCATTCATAATCTTAAATAAATGATTTTAAAACCTTAAAATACATTAATGGTTTTGGAGGACTGATAAAGGATTTATAAAATCTATAAAATAAACATAAAATAAAATCACATTAAATAAAAAACATATATTTGGTCATTTATACAATTTATAGTATTTATTACATCACTTTTGGGTCATTGTGATGTCATAATACACAAATAATTGTTATACGATATTTAATTTTAGCTGAAAATCTGACTATATCAAAAAATTATGAAAAATTTACCTATGTATAATTTTGATGCTATGATTGCAAATATAATATTAAATTTATTAAAATATTTTTATAAATATATGATTTTTTATATTTAAAATAAAATATATATTTATTGAGAAATGCTTGGGTTTTTTGACAATAACAGTTTTCCAACCCTTATAAAAATTAAAATTAAGTTCATAATAAGTATATGATAATTTATTTTTAAATAATATTTTACTAAAGTATTATTTATTTTAAAAATCCATTAATTCATCAAAATCAATTCTTTAATTTAATTTGAATATTATCCAAAAATACTATTTCTGTTTTTTTATAAAAATGAAAAATTTTATGAAGTAACAATAATTGGATGAAAATATATTCATTAGTATATCTACGTACTCATATTTCTCAGTTATTGTTAAATATCACTTTAATATACCAAAAAATTCTTTAATGGTAAGGTGTGAGATTGTGAGAGTTTCATGGGTTGTTTTGGATAACATTGTTTGGACCTTGATCTCAATGATCTTCAACTTCTCCCATAAATGGTTTCTATCTTGCTTAAGTTGTTGAATATGAGCTTGGATTTGGTCAATGGAAAAGGCCATTGATGCTATCTCCCTTGGAAGCTTTGATAAATTGACTTCATAATGTACGATCCTACAAGTTGAGACCATAACATCCTTTGTTTCTGTTAATTGGATTTGTTAAAACCCTATATTTATAATAATCATGTGATCATTTTTCAATGTATGTATTATTAATGGTAATTATTCTTCATATCCATTTAAATATAGTAGGGTATAATAAATGAAATAATTTCATGTGTTTTCTTTAACAATGTTACATAATAAAAAATGTATATAAATTAGAAGGGAAATTTTTATTTATAACAATTTGGTCCGTTCCACACTTAGTATATAAGAAACTAAACTACTTCATATAACAAATATTTCATGAAAATATTATATTTTTCTTCAACATCATGTAATAATTAGTTTAAAAATTCATCTTTTTAATTCTTCATAAATATTACTACACTCATGCACTTTGTACAATAATTTACACATAAGAAAATATTTTGGATAACGATGATTCAAAAACTATTTCATTGAAAAATGATGCTTCAAATATTGTAACTAAAATACCACCTTCTATATGGGACTCAATTGTAGTAAAATATTTTTACTTTGAATAATTTGTTCTCAATAATTGATCACATTTTAATGAGTATGTTGAGAAATTTTTATAGGAACTAGAAAACATTATTAGAATATACTATGCTTTAAATTTTCCCTATACCAATAGTTTTGAACCATTTGTATATGATATGAAACTATTTCTCAATGTTATTTTAATTGTTTCTGGATCTATGCATTTAAAAGTAATTGAGATAGATTTGTAGCAATTGTTTCTTTGAAAACTTTAGAATAACTCCATTTTATTTCCCTTTTTTCCAATTGTTTTCATTAAATATGTATATATATGATATACCAATGGTTTTCTAAACAGTTGGTATGACCTTTCTCTTTTAATGAAGCCTAAATTTTCTTCTATTTTTTCCTTGAACTAGAACACACCCCAAACAACTAAACATACACCCCAGAACTAGAAGCCAATTTATAAAAATCGAGAATCAAATTAATATATGAACTAGGAAAAATATGCATTGAAAACATCACATATATCATATATTTCACATTTGATCAGTTGATAAATGAAAAAAATATATTAACACATATATATAATAACGTTCATTCATTAAATACTATATGTCTTAAATATATTTTAGAAATGTAAAGCACCAATATATCTATCATGAACACCATTAACATCACCATAATCACAAATATACTCACCATTGTCATTATCACCATCCCTATCATAATCACAATTATCATCACTATCTCTACCATCATTATCATCACCAGCATCAACATTAACATCCCCATCATCATTTCCATCTCCGTCACTATAACCATCACATGGAATGCCATCATTCTGACAAACAAAAGGACCATCATCACCATCTCCCAGTAAAATATGTATTGAAAACATTCTAGATATCTAAGTATCAAACACTATTGTCTTATATTTACATTCTAAGACATGATCTAGGTATCACTAAGAGGGAGATAGGTTGATTCAATGATCTATTTTTCATTTATGTTTGATTTATTTTGAAAAAAACTTCTCCTCCAATTAACTATTTATCAATTTTAAGAAAACAACACATCCAACATCCATATAAACAAAAGTATTTACAACTCTCAATACTCAATGAGAGTAGCTATTTCCTTGGTAAGGTTTGGAAATAATCCAATACCAAACAATAATATATGGAGAAAATAACTCTTTTGGACTCAAAAATTAGGATACACCCTTACACATTTATGAAACTATATTCAATTAAAAAGTGAATGTAATTAAAATATACTAAAATGGTGTAATATTATTTGAGTAACAAGTTAATAAACTTTCACCAGGTGATTCCCAACATGTTACTATTCTACCTTTTTAACTTTCACTATACTGATCTTCAAAAAAATATTCACATTTCTACCCATCATTAGGTAAGAAGCTATTTATAATTTATAATGATACTGAATTTGATACCCAATCTGATTCCTCAGTCCAATTGTTCAGTCCAAAAATATAGTTCTACCAGAAATCCACATGAAAAATTCTGAACAGCTTATCACTCAGTCGATAAATTTCAATCTGATTTCCCAGTCCAATGATATATCCCAATATGATAATTAGATGATTATAGTCTTATTCTTATTCAGTCTAGAAAAATTCCTTAGAAATTCTCAATATGGAAACTCCTCCCTAAAACCTTCTAGCACTCTACATTCATTATAAACCTCTGAACAATACTTATAACTTAAAGTAAACATTACTTCTATCTATTTATAGGTGCGCTAAATATGGTTTATATGGGATTATGAAAATATTTACCACTTACCAAAATTTTACAAAATTCAAATTTCCCTTTAAACGCGGCTTCATATTTGACTTTTTCAACACTTTTTAACTCTTTTCATTCCTTCTCAAAACTTCTCAAATATTCTCACAACATAGTCTTATTTCAGACTTTATATAAATTATTTAGTCTAATTCAAATTTTTATTTTTTCTTATTATGATGAATATAATAGATTCTTTATTACATTCCTCCACATCAATTGAAAAACAATCTGGTTATCCCAATTCTTCATACCTACTTAAAAACATTGTAATAATTCTTTCACAATCATTTTTTCAACATTGTTATATTTCAGTAACATTTCATTATTTATGAATATAGTTCCAAATTCTAAATATTCACAGACATCTTGGTGATACTTCAACATTGGATTCAAACTTCACTGACAAAAATTTTCTCTAAACTCTTCAAACATGATGTTTGTCCTTTGAAAAAACTTTTTGCAACTTTTTAAAACAGTTCTTCATTTCTTCATTTCATCAGAATGATGATCTTGCTTCTAATGAAGTTTTACAGTGTTATCCTTTTCCTAATGAATCAGTATCTACCTAAATATGATAATTTGTGTCAGATCTAGTCCTATTAGTCTTATCCCAATTAATAAAAATATTAGAGTTCTTCTTTAATTCATGACCAAATTGAAAAAGAATAAAAACAATTCAACCGGATGGAAATAATTGACTATATTGTTGATCAATCTATTGAATTATAATATGAATCAATTATACAAACTCCACTTGTTTTCTTTTTCACCGGTCCCAATAACTGCCAACTAAAAAAATTCTACTTATGATTAAAATTTTCAACCATCAATTCCCCTAATGATCAGTGTCAATATCACTCTGTCTATTAGTAGCACACCATGTTCGATTGACCAGTGTTGGAAACTTCAACTTTAGAAACTTATTTCCTTGCCATATTACAATTAAAATCAACTTCTTTCTCTGAATATTTTTAATTTAGGTCCTATAGGTTTGACTGAACACAAGCATCTTCATCTTTACCCATTACAAAAGACTTCACATTCTATAAACAATTATGCATATGGTTCTCTCACATGAATGGTATGAGACTAGAAATTTTTTAACTTATTATTATAAAAACATATATTTGTATAATTAATTCCTCATGTTTGTAAAAATTATTATTATTGATATAACATCGTCTTAATTACATTGGGATGTATTTTATCTTTCTATCTTTACATCAACTTCTTTCCTTCTAACTAAACCTCAATATGATTAGCACCCCATTTTCTACCCCATTTTTTACAAGGTTTTCATTATAATATTAATAGTTAAATTATGATATATGTGAAATAAAAAATATAAAATCTTCATCATATTTTTATCAGATCCACACAAACTCTGATACTCATTTTAATTATGATCAAAACAATCCTTTCCAGACCCAAGGTGAGTCCGACGACCCTTCACATTCATAAAACTTATTCAAAAAACAACTAAACATTCTTATTCATTTTCATTATGATCAAAGGATTATGATTTTGAGTCTGATAACTAGTATTTTAAAAGGAGAGGTGATTTCTTTTACTTTTAAATTTTCTTTGATAACAAAATAAAATTCATTCAACATAACCTTCTTCTAGAATCCAAAAACAATATCTTTCCAAGTTGGTCCAAACAATATCCCCCTACATTTTGTTTTTTCAACTAAGCTTCATAAATCACTGAACCTTGTAACATCAATCTAGGGATTACTTATCAATAATTCTAAGCCTACGGTAGCTAATTCATTTTAAGAAACATGAATCATTGAAAAAAAACTATGTTATCCAGAAGTAGTGACTCATGAAATATCTTCATATTTATTTAAAAAATTTCTTTAAATATTACATTTTACTTTAAGTTTTTTTTCTATATTTACTCTAAAAAACTATATGAATATTTTATACAAAAAACATGTTGATTTCACAGCTTAACCACAACCACCCATACATTCATTCTTCCTTAAAACATTAATCACATATCAATGGATATATTTACGAAAAAATTCTACCCCATAAAAACACTATCCAAATTCATGATGAGATAGGGGATATAAAAAAATACCTAATACTTTATGAGAAAGGGATTAGATTCCCACGTTTAACCTCAATTTATAAAAATCATCATTCGATAAAGGTTTCTAAAAATTTCAGTAACTTTTTCCTTCCTTGAAACATACTGTAACTTAAATTCATTATTCTCCACATTCAATTTAATGAAATGATATTTTATATTAATGTTTCTTGAATAATAATTTTGTACTGGGTTTCATGTAAGGTTAATTTCACTTTGATTATCATAACCCAATAAAAAGGGTAACTTTACTTTAATAAGTAGGTCTTCAAAATGAGTCATCATCCACATAAGTTAATAAGTATCTTGAGTGTAATATATTTACTTAGCTTCAAATATGAAAAGAGTTATAGAATTTTGATTCTTTAGTATACCAAAGAATAGAAAATATTTCCCAAAAAGAAAACATTACAAAATTTTAGATCATTTACTATCAATATTTTCTTCCCAATCAGCATCTGAATTCCCAAACAAGTCAATACTTTACATGATATCATTTATTATTTTGTTTTTCTGTGTGTGGATTTGATATATCTGAGAATTATTTTTCCAACAAATAGATGTGATTATTTGGGAGTAATCTAAATTCTTGAATATATGATAACAATACAAAAATTTCGGGTCTTCAGTCAGTCAAATATATAAAAGTTCCAATCATCCTTAAAAACTACTTTGGATCAACTTTATTTCCTTCACAATCATTATTAAGCTTGGTTCCCACATTAATTGGTGTGCAAAGTAGTTTTAAAATGTCTATGCTAAACCTTTTAAGATTTTCCTTACCATACTTCTATTGAGAAATAAAAATGTTATTCTTCTTTAGTGAAATTTTTTACCCAAGAAAGTATTTCATATCAAACAACATGGACATCTGAAACATTTTTTTTCATCTCTTCAAAAATATTTTAGATGTTATTTCATCATTTCTTGCAATGACAATGGAATCAGCATCAACAATTACAATTTGGAGAAAATTCTATCTTTCTTTGAATTAATGATTATTATGAACTCGTAATTTCTTAAAACTAATCTTCCCCAATAAAGTATCAAATTTGGAATAATATTACCTTATATATTTCTATAGCCTATACAAGTATTTCTTTATCTTTCCCAGATAACATTCATCTTTCCCAAAAACAAAGAATCTTGTATGTTAAACATAAACATCCTCCACAACATTACTATTCAAAAATTCTGATCTCACATCCTTCTTATTTTTCTGTAACTTCATTATGGAGAAATATCAATAAATATACTAATTTTTTTCCTACCTTTCCATGAGAGAAAAATATTAATCAAAGTCAATGACCTTTATATGTGAGTAACCTTTTTACACCAATACTTCTTTATTTTTTATTAATCCACCATCTTCAATCATCTAGTTCCATAAAACAATATTTGTATCAAATTGTTTTTGTTATTTAGTTTTGTTATGAGTTACTAAGATTTTTCTTTTCTATCTGATCTAGATCATCATTCATGACCTAATACTATTCTAGATTCTCAAAAGCTTCATTAAAATATTTTTATCAAATTTTGAATACAATGAATTATGTGTAATATATTTTAATGTTATACTTGTTTTATCCCTTTGATGTCGACCCCCAACAATTTTTTGAGATTCCACTTGCTTCCTTAGTTTGGGATATGATTTTAGATATTCATCCACATCACTAGAAACAAACTAAGAATTAATATTCTTATTGAGTTGAATTAATTTTTTTTGTATTCTTATAAAAATTGATAAAAAAAATTATATCACACTATTTTTATTACATATCTGCATGAGTCTATTTATTATCCAAGGATTATTCCTTAACATTCACATCAACAGAGTAAACTAATCTTAGTAACTATTTGTTGAAAAATATGTACTCTCTTCCTTATAGAGCATAGCCAAGAAAACTTCCATCTTCACATCTCTAATCAAACATCCCAAAAGTATTCCTCCTATCTTATTTATGATACATAGACTCCCAAAAACTCTTAAGGGTTTCAAACATGGAGTTTTTTGTTAATAATTTTATATGGAGTCATATATGAACTTGTCCTATAGAAAAATTGGGTTTGAATATAAATATTAGTTCTCATATTTTTCCTCCAATTGTAATGAGAGAGACCATGTTAAAATAACATTGTCATCCTCATTTCAATAAAAATCTATTTTTACTTTCCTCAACACCATTTTTAAGGAGTGTATGTTGTAATGATATCATGATAAATTCCATTCTTCTCAAGATAACATCCAAACTCTTAATTTTTATATTCACCACCACTGTTTGTTCTCAAATTCTTACTAAATATTCTCATTCCTTCTCATCTTTCCTCCCGAAACTTTAAAACATTTTAGGAGAAGATGATTTACATTTCATATTCATTAAACAAGTAATACGAGTAAAATCATCAACAAAAGTAATGAAGTACTTATCTCTACGAGTTTATTGTTTTCACATTGGACCATAGATATCTTAATGAATAAGTTATAATGTATATTTTGAACAAATGTTAACTTTTATATGCACATTGTTTGTAATTATTCTTTTCTAAAAAAAACCATGCAAGAAAAATCTATTCTTCTTGACATATCTAGAATACCATGGACATTGTTCCTCTTTGACAACTTGCTCAAATTTATTTGAATCATGTGTCAAAATATTTTATACCACAAATTATATTCTTTTACAAGTCCTATAAATCAATAGTTTTGTACATCACTAACATAGAACAAGATTCCATTTAAGTGTTATCCTCTAGGGACTATATTTCCATCCCCGCCTATTTTCAAAAACCATCTTTTCTGAAAACAATTTTATTTCATTCATCAAAAAAGTTGGGAATCACTTAAAGGGTTGTTTTTCATACCAAAAATAAAATAATATTTTTGGAATTTGAAATTTATTCCCCAATAATAGTAGTTCCAATACCTTTGATTATAAGGGATTAATAATTTCCAAATCTCTCTATTACTTCTTTGAAATCTTTCATATTCATCAAAAGTTTCAAGTCCCCAGTGATATAAAAGGAACACACACTATCCAAGATCAAGGATTAATCTATTGTACCTCTTTAATATCGGTTTCTATAATAAGATATTTTTAATTCCCTTTATATTTATTCAAATATAACTTATTAGAACTATTAAAAAACATTTTTTCTACCGATAACAAAAAAAGAAATTATTTTTAAGATGTCAAAGTTTTTCACATATTTCAAAACTAATTTATTGTGGATGGAACCTATTTTATGTTTTCACATCAACCATTTAAGTTTCTTCAAAACATCCTTCTTATAATTATTCATTTGAGAGTATTCAATCCCCTGAAATATTTCCTGCTATAATTTTTGGAATATTAGAAATGTTTTTGATTTAACCAACCAATATTTTTTATATATCCAAATCCACCACAAAACTAGTAGTAACCATAGAAAGAATATTTTATTCTGTTTCTTTCATAACATATAATGTTTTGAGCATGTTTCTCTGAAAATAAATTATATTTATTATAAGTACATTTATACCCACCAACCATTCTATTATCAATGAGAATCTTATTTTTCAACAAGATTTTCTTTTCAGACTTATCAAAACCAAAATTTTTAGGAACATTTTTAAACCTAGAATTTTTAGAAACTTCTGAAATCTCCACTTTATTGGTTTTTTCCATGTACATAACATTCCCAACTTACTTATTCATATAATGAATTTCAACTTTCTTCTCAATCTCTTAAGGTAACTACTAATCTTTCTTAGGCTTACCATTTCTAGATCTTTCAAAAACATCATATATATAATTCTTGAAAATTATAACCCTTTCTTCAGCATTAAATTTTTTTTGTTTGAAAAGTTCCAACAATTATTTTTTTTCATTAAACATAACTTTAATATGTTCAATACAATTACTTTTATTCTAATCTCTTCGAGTAGCATAATGTTCCCATTAAGGGAAAATTCTTGATTGTTTATTGTATATTTTTTAAATTCTTGATTTCTTTTTCAAGAATCCTAATATTTCATATAAATTATTTCAATTCTTATTTTATATTAAATTCAAATTGATTTTATTATTCATTAGAACAATTTATTCCAAGATCTTCATTTTTAATTTTTCTAATGAAATTATTCTCTCTATCCATCTCATAAGATTTTTTATATTCCACTTCACTGTCATCTTCTTCATCATTTTAAACAATAAACATATCCTTTTGGATTTGGGTAACTTTATATCTTTCCCCTAGGAAAAATATTTATCCTTATCCAATTTTTCTTCAATGTTATTATTTGATTTATTTATTCTTCTTCATTATCATATTCTTTTATTCTAAGAGGGAAATTATCCTCATAATTCCCAGTGACTCCATAATCAAAAAAATTCAAGGGTAGTTTCCCTTATAATTTTTTCTACGTATTTTTAAAATTTTAGAAAGAATAAAAAAAATTCATCAATATTTTTACATACCTCATTTTCTAAATCATATTTAATAACTTATTCATCTTCAAGATCCTTATTTGATATTCATTTCTGGCTATCCTTGAGGGAAATATATCCATCAACTTTTGTTTCACTTTTCATAGCTTCATCCCTTATAATTTCATTAGAAATAAGAGTACTATGAAAATAATACTTAGATACTCTATCATCAAATGAGTAAGATTAGGTATCAAACTTATTCAGAATAATTATTAGGATATTTTCATAAATAGTATAATCTTACAACTTTTCACCAAGACATATAATAGTGATAAGAATTTCATTAACCCAGGTAAATAATTCACCAAACAATTCATACTCACCCATCTTGAGATCTGAAAACTTCATACTTAAGATGATTAACATATCATTCTTCACATTTTTATTTACTTTATAAATATTCTGTATCTTATCCATGATACCTTTATCCATGTAAACACCATTTACTCTTAAAAAATCACATTTATAATGTGATGAGAGTAATGAATTTTTATCTTTTCCATCATTCTAAGGGTTCTTCTTGTCAATAGACGTAAGAGGGTCTTTTTCATCATTAAAATGAAATCCATCTCTTGAAGCTTTAAGAAATTCATACACAAGACACATAAGAAAAGGATACATTATATCATTCCATATATGATTGTTCGTACCACTGAAGACTAAAATCCCATTACTTTTCACACATTTTAGATTCTCTAAATCAACTTCTCTTTCAAAAACATTATAAAAGTGTAACTAAATGAATCCTTCACTCTAATACCACTTGTAATTTCCTTTCCCGGATCCATGAGTTAGTGAGAGGGGAATGGGTGAATTAATGATATATTTTTATTTTAAGATTTTTTTATTTTGAAACAAAATTTTCCATTTGTTAGAGACTTATCACTTTTCTGAAAAAAAAATCACATATCCATAGGAATAAAAGAATTTATAAGGATCAATAATCAACAAGAGTAGATACATCCTTGGTATGGTTAGGAATCAATTCAAAAACCACATCATCCCCTAGAAAACATTGAATTTTTGTGGAACAATAAGTAGGACATACCCCTTTACTTGTATACCACTATGTTCAATAAAACAGTACATATACTTCAAATTTCACAAAATTATGTAATAAAATTTTTGTAACAAGTTCTGAAACGTTCACCGGGTTCTTCCCAACATGTTACTCTGATTCCTTGTCAACTATCACTAGAATGATATTCAAAAAAAAAATCTTCACATTCAAGAAGTAGGTAAGAACTTTTCTAGAATTTGTAATGATATTTAGTCCAAATCCCAGTTTTATTCCTTTGTCTGATTTTTTAGTCCATAAATATATTTCATCCAAAAATACACTAAAAAATTATGAATTGCTTCTTCCTCAGTCCATAAATATCAATCTGATTTCCCGGTCCGATGATCCATCCCAACAAAACAATCATATGAATATGATCTTATTCATCTTCAATCCCAAAAACATACTCATAAATTCTCAATTCAAAAACCAATTCTCTCTAAAACAATTCATCACTCCACATTTTCTCTACACTCGTGAATGATTATTCTAACTTGAAGTAGAATGTAATTCCATATATTTATAGGTTCACCAAATATTGTTTAGGTAGTATTCTAAAAATATTTCCTCCTAAAATTTTGTTTCCAAAACAAGAAATTTCTCTTAAAACTCAACACCATATTTGACTTGTTCAATACTTATTAACTCTTCTTATTCCTTCCCCAAACATGTCAAATATTTTCAAAAGTTAATACTTCAGCAGTATTTCTTAACATTCATCAATTTGATTCCAATTTTAATTATTTTTCCTCATTTAGATGAATAAAATAAATTATTCATTTTTTTCCATACACCAATTGAAAAACAATCTTCTTGGTTTTGATGCTCTATACTAAACGATATGTAACACCCCAAGATTTCATAGTGTGTTATTTCTTCAAAATAATTCAATAACTTGCACTACACGCAACACCGAGTTCAATCACACTATGAATTACAAAAAAAAATCCATTCAAAAGAGGTTATGAATAGTATTATCTAAATTTTAAACATTATATAATCCTTATAATTTTAGAATCCATATTATGAGTTTCTTAGATATAATACAAGAACAGATTCATTTTCAGTATTGCACTTTTATCAACTTTTAATAGTGAAACCTTTTTAAATACAATATTTTAAACTTTTTGACTAAATGGGGACATCAAAAAAATTTAAAATGAAACATCCCAAGCTTCCACGGTACGCTTTCCTTTGAATAATATAGTAGCGTGTGTTGTACGCAACTTCGAGTTCAAACACACCACAACCAATCAAACTAGCCGTTATGAATAGTAATACCTACTTTTTAAAATTATATATATTTTATATTTCAAAATGGACTTCATTTTTGGATTCGGAATATCTAATTTAGCCTAAGGTGAAATTTTGGTACTTTTCGGATAACTTTCATATTTTGATGAATAGTGAAAATTACTAAATTTTAATTAAAAACAACTTTTTTAATCAAAATAATTAATAGTGATAAATTATGAATTTGATTGGTTTGAAAGTATATTTAGAATATATTTTTACCATTTAATATAATGTTGGTCATTGGAAATAATTTTACAATTAAACCGAACATAAACAAGTGCCAATCTTTTGATAGTTATTATCTCTTAAAAACACGCTTTTTGTTTTGACAGCGAAAATTAATTTTAAATTAATTTCTGCCACTTCTGTGTTTTGAATTTAGGAAAATGGATTCCATATTTGGAATCAGGATATTCAAATTGTGTAAATAGGTAACTTTTATTTTTAGACATTTTGAATAATTACTGCGGTAAATATTTTATTTACCATGGTTAAGGGTAAATCCGGTAAATAAGGGTTAACAAATAATATTATAATAATACTAAATTACCCTAAAACGTGTCTTCACCCTATTGGTTGATACATGGTCGACCATGGGCATCTTTGTGTCAATTTTGGGACCCCATGGATCCACTTGTAAGTGATAATGACACTTTATTTTAATTAAGTTAAAATGAATACAAAAATGACACAAGCATATATCTTTTAGAAAAACAATTGTTACATAGGGTTATATATGTTGTATTTTAGATTATAAATATTCATTAGAAAGATAAAAAGATTTCCTACATAATGATATTTTATTTATAATTTTTAGACATTAAATAATTTATTTTATATATGACACAATGATGATGCAGTAATTACTATAATAGTGAAAAATTAAAATAATTGATATTATAAATACCCAAATAAATATAATATGAAACTTTTAATGAATTAAACTAATTTTATAGGATAATATGATATATTAGGATTGATTTAATTGACTTTGTTCGAAGTAATAAATCTGTTATGAGTTTCACAAAAATCAACTATTGAATAGTGTCAAAATTGACATAAAAGAGTTCTTAAAACAAATATTATATTATTAATTGATATTAAATTCCTAAAAATATGAGGTTCGGCCAAGAGACTTATATCATGATAGTTGCATCATTAATGGACCACTTTGGGGTCTCTTGGATGTATATGGTATGTTTATTAACCATATAATATAAAAATACAAAGAGACATTGTAAAAGTGAAACTAATTAACTTAGAGTTAATACTTAAAGATAAGGTTAATATAAGTACCCAAACCTGTCTAAATTCTATTGGTTGAGTTGTTTTCGACCCATCCCCACCTTAAACTTTGAATAGTCAACTTTGGAGCCATTAGAAACCGAATATTAATTTATTATAAATTAATATTTCTAGCTTTTCCAAAGGTGCCCCTCACCCCTCTTATAAAAGGGCACTCCTCCTTCCCATTTCTTCACACCTTCAAAGCCTTTTGGTTCGGCCAAACTCTGCCCAAATACTCTCCCAACTTCCCTCACTACAACCTAGGTGCCTTAGTTTGATCATAAAGGCAACCTAAGGAGCCCTTTTGATCAAATCAAAAGGAAGAACCCGAAGAAGAGGTAATGATTTCACCACCCTTTTCTAAGTTCATTTCTTCTTCCACTTCTTCTTCCTTTGTTGTTACCATTCTAAAATAATAAATCCAGTATCATATATATACTGTGATGTTATTATAAATATGGTACAACTATATTCAGTATTCTATCCACCATTTGAAAAACATGTCACCATACGTGCGTACGTATGGCTTACCGTCTCCACGTCGTGGTGTAATTGTTATTCAATATAATATTATTTGGATGGGTATAATAATGATGTGTAACTCATGTAAATAATAAATACAACATGTTAATGATTCTGTATATATTATATACAATCCATTTATATATTATTTTAATATCAAAAGAATGATATTGTCGCTCGTGCGTACGTACGGACTACCGTCTCCACGAACGCGATGAGATTCATTCTCCATCGTATCCATTCAAGTATAATTATCATCTGATGATTTAAAAATGATTTTTAAGGACTTGATATCATTATGATTATGAATAAGATATAATCTATCCATTACAAACATGTCTTACGTAACCAAACATTTAAGAAGAACGAATCGATTATCACCCGAAACGACGATAATACTAAGATATTATTAACAAATCAATGTTAAAAGATCATATATGATATCATATTAATATATATGATTCTTTTATAATTTAATAACAATTATTTCACCATTATACATGAGGTTAACCTACCCCAACCAAAGAAAAGTACAAGGTAAGGGATTTTCTTATCTCACTTTCAATTCCGTGAGATTTCCATTGTTCGCCACTAAATTATTGAAAGTGGTGTATTGTGTACTGCCATTTGATATATATTATCATGATTCTATTTATATTCATGTTATTCTGTAAATCATTTGGTGGTTATTAACTTTTGGCCATACGACTCAGTTGATTAACGTGGTAAGGGGTTTTCATTTCACTCCTTATTCTCATGAGATTCATGCCATATTGCCACCATTACCTTTTGTGTGGTGTATGTACTACCCATAATTATATTCTTTGTGTAATACACTCTAATTTATGTGTACTTACATATTCATTGTATGATACCTCTTTCATGGGTTGTATGTTTCATAAGTTACCAAACTGGTAAGGGTTATTTCACAATCTCTTCATTATCCGAGGTTGTTTATATGTAATAATCTACTGGGATCTCTTTATCATCCACATCCATGTTTCTCAAAAATGTATTTCAAAATATTTTTACTATTTACTAGAGTATGAGTTAAATTCATTTATACCCTTTTTGACTTTTATAAGTGGTTTATAAAGGAATCTTTCCGTCATTTTCAAAACAAGGTCCTTTTAAACCTTTTCGACAGAATTAAGGTAAGAATGTTTTTTTTAACTTATACGGCGGGTGCGGCTATTTTTCGCCGTTATAAAATCTTCAAAGCTTCCCTTACAAGCTTATAAGAATATTTTCAAAGAAAATGTTTTATTTTATATGGATCTAAAATGATTTCAAAATAAAAGGAGATATTTCTTTAAAAAGAATTTTGATTTCACCTATGTCAACATCCTTTGATGGATTTTAAGATTATTTGAAGTTGATTTATTATGGTAAAAAACTTCTATATTTTATTGAAGGTTTTGTGATATGTTTGATTGTGGATGTGCTATTTTTATACCATTCATAGTTTATGGTGAAAGTATTGACATTTCGTATGCTAGTTTTAATACGAATGTTTATGTTATGTTTAAACCTTTTCATATGGGAATGCATTGGACTTAATAAGTGACGGGTGGAGCCCGCTATAGCTCCTCGATGCATCGGTAGGTCTCATGAGACAAACTAGTGTCTTGGAACAAGGCCTTGAAAAAATCTTATTTGTAGTCTTGGCACGAGGCCTTGGCTATGTGGTTATGATAGTCTGGCATTATGCATTCCATCATTATGAAAGTGGTTATTGATTTTGCATGTGATTATTCGATTAGTAGAATAACCATGTGAATAAGTAAAATGGCATTATTTCATTTTATTTATGTCATACTATGTTAAAAGTTCACATTTAAAAGGCTTTTGTTTTAGTTATACATTTCCTTAAATGTTTATTCTTATTTATGAAAGTTTCCGCTATATTGTTATCCTTACTGGGCATTTGAGCTCACCCCTTTTCTATGTTTTATTTTTCCCAGGAAGTGAAGAAGTAAATTATGAATGACCTGCAGGGATATTATGTGGGTATATGACTGTGTATTATGGAGACATTATGTTGTTGTAGTAGTTTTTCATTTTATGATGTAATGTAAAACTTATGAATATATCTAGTGTTTCCAAGGCTACTAAACGAATCGGTCTTTCGAGATTTGATCTTTCTTGTGATCATGCCAATGTTATGAAGTAATGCACCGACTCTGGGTAGCTGGGGTCGGGGCGTTACAGTTGGTATCAGAGGAAGTTTAGTACAAACCATGGAAGCTAGATTTAGATAAACTCTGATTAGAGCACGTAGACCTAAGATGAACTTTGAGGATTAGTATAGAAGAACTTCTTAGAATTTTGGTATTGTAGAGATTTTGTGAGTTTTCCGAGCAATACATCCCTTTCTGGATACGAGCAGGTAGAGGCGGCTCTGGCACAGATGTACCTAGGGGTAAAACCCGAAAACACCGCTTTGAGCTAGACTCGAACGGGAACTGGTGCACGACAACGAGCCTTGCTGCACTCTTGGTTACGACACTCCCGGGGGATATGCTTAGGATAACTCTCATTTTCTTTACAAATAATTATGAAGGGTTTATGAGTATATTCTTCCTCAAAGAAAACATTTTTATGATTATGGATTATATCCATAAATAGTTCAATTTATGTTAAGTGTTTTATAAGTATGGGATTATGTATTTTGATTCATAAACTGATCTAGTTTATGCCATTGTATAGAAATGGCGCCCAGTAGAAGGAATGAGAACTCCAGAAATACACATGATCCAAAGAGAAGGAAGGATCATATCTTTCATGGTCTTAGGCTAGAATTTATAAGAGAAATAGTCTCCCATGTATTATCATCATATGAAGAAATAATATCATGTGTTGATAAGATAAGTAAAGAGTTTACTGAGTCCTATGGCTTTGAAGGGAAGCAAGAGAAGAAAAGGATGGGAGAGAGAAAGATGGATAAAGGGAAGAGGGAAAAGAAGAATTTTCCCATATGTGGTAACTGTGGAAAGAAACACCCTGGAACTTGCCTGAAAGGAATGGGAGTTTGTTATAAGTGTGGAGGAAAAGGGCACAAAGTACGTGACTGCAAGGGTAAGAAAATGGTTTCAAATGTACAATGCTTCATTTGCAAGGAGTTTGGACACTACGCAAACCTATGTCCCAGTCATCAGACTATGACGAAAATGATGCTATTGGATAATAATCAAGTTATGATACTACCACAGATGAAGAGGAATGATTAGAGTTCTTATGTTGATTATGTCAATTGAGTGTTGTATCAACAATGTACTTGTTATAATAATTATGGAGTATATAAGGATTGTACTGCAGTACTATTTCATTAAGGACTTGAGATTGTGTGGAACAAAGAAAAGTGACTCAATAGCAGGATAAATTTTTGGAAAATATATGGTTGAGAGAATGATAAATCATAATATAGTTCTGATACTGAGGTAGTGATTTTGGAATAATATGTGATTGTTTTGGATAAATTATATTAGATATTCTTGACTACCTTGGAACTGATTAATGATTTGTATATTCCATCATTGTTGGGGTTTAAAACATTTTTGGATTAATGAAGTATATCCAGCATTCTATATGGAATAAGGGAGCATGAATGTAATCAATAAGGAATATGGTAATACATGATGAAGGTATTCATATTCTATTACGGGGTAAAAAGGATCTATATTATGTTTACCTTCCTTATAAATGTTGGACTGTGAGTTTAGACAGAAGTATTTTGGATCGTTCTAGTTTGGATTATTTTGGATTGCCATAAAAGGACAACCCGGAGGTCGGGCGGCAACCCGTCGCGTCCGGCAAGGCTGCGAGACTTGAACCCGCAACCAATGGGCGACAAGGGTGTATCACCTACCACTGGCCCATGAGATGTCCTGGATTAAATAATGTAGTTTTTATTAAAAGATCTTGTAGATGAATTATAAATTCCTTTATTTTGGAACCCTATACTAATAGTGTAAATATAATTTTTTTTACATTCTATTATCTTTTTGAGTGAAAGACGAGTTTGTGGTAGAAATTTATTAATGGATAAAACTCTAATTATAAAGTAAGTATATCTTCTTATGATCTTAGCCAATCTTATAAATAAACTCCTCAATATTAATAAAAGCAACTTAGAACAAAAATGTTTTCCTAGATGGTACCTTAAATCATCACTAATTTATGGCTTTGGGATTGTTGGCCTTTTTATAGCCATGTTCTCTACCACTCTCCATCAGATAATTGATGGTTAGATTTTTCTTCCATATCCATATTTTCCTACATGGAACCCTAGTATGTGTTATTTTCGGTAATCTTCATACTTTCGACTCTTTATTTTAAATAGAGGCCTCATTAATTCATTTTTCGATGTGGGATTTCAACTAAGATATTTTGAAACGTCAAAAATGTGTTATCCCAATACCCTATATTTTGTTGAACCGATGGTACTTCAAATCATCATAGATTGATGAGTTTAAGGACCTCAATTATACACTTGTTTGTGATTGATGACCTCAATCACTACCTATAAATATTTACGTTTTTCCTCCGATTATATGTCTCTAATTGCCACCAATGTTCTCCTAATCAAGATCATAATTTGGTGGTGACCCTTTCATTTCTCTTTTCCTCATATTAAGACTAAATTTTAGTAACCCAATTTCCGATGTGGGTTTTCCCACAAATATATTATCTATTTTCAACCTTTTATTTTCGAAAAACAATTTCAAATTGCGAGGACGCAATTTATTGAAGGAGGGGAGAATGTAACACCCCAAGATTTCATAGTGTGTTATTTCTTCAAAATAATTCAATAACTTGCACTACACGCAACACTGAGTTCAATCAAACCATGAATTACAAAAAAAAATCCATTCAAAAGAGGTTATGAATAGTATTATCTAAATTTTAAACTTTATATAATCCTTATAATTTTAGAATCCATATTATGAGTTTCTTAGATATAATACAAGAACAAATTCATTTTCAGTATTTCACTTTTATCAACTTTTAATAGTGAAACCTTTTTAAATACAATATTTTAAACTTTTTGACTAAATGGGGACATCAAAAAAATTTAAAATGAAACATCCCAAGCTTCCACGGTACGCTTTCCTTTGAATAATATAGTAGCGTGTGTTGTACGCAACTTCGAGTTCAAACACACCACAACCAATCAAACTAGCCGTTATGAATAGTAATACCTACTTTTTAAAATTATATATATTTTATATTTCAAAATGGACTTCATTTTTGGATTCAGAATATCTAATTTAGCCTAAGGTGAAATTTTGGTACTTTTCGGATAACTTTCATATTTTGATGAATAGTGAAAATTACTAAATTTTAATTAAAAACAACTTTTTTAATCAAAATAATTAATAGTGATAAATTATGAATTTGATTGGTTTGAAAGTATATTTAGAATATATTTTTACCATTTAATATAATGTTGGTCATTGGAAATAATTTTACAATTAAACCGAACATAAACAAGTGCCAATCTTTTGATAGTTATTATCTCTTAAAAACACGCTTTTTGTTTTGACAGCGGGAATTAATTTTAAATTAATTTCTGCCACTTATGTGTTTTGAATTTAGGAAAATGGATTCCATATTTGGAATCAGGATGTTCAAATTGTGTAAATAGGTAACTTTTATTTTTAGACATTTTGAATAATTACTGCGGTAAATATTTTATTTACCATGGTTAAGGGTAAATCCGGTAAATAAGGGTTAACAAATAATATTATAATAATACTAAATTACCCTAAAACGTGTCTTAACCCTATTGGTTGATACATGGTCGACCATGGGCATCTTTGTGTCAATTTTGGGACCCCATGGATCCACTTGTAAGTGATAATGACACTTTATTTTAATTAAGTTAAAATGAATATAAAAATGACACAAGCATATATCTTTTAGAAAAACAATTGTTACATAGGGTTATATATGTTTTATTTTAGATTATAAATATTCATTAGAAAGATAAAACGATTTCCTACATAATGATATTTTATTTATAATTTTTAGACATTAAATAATTTATTTTATATATGACACAATGATGATGCAGTAATTACTATAATAGTGAAAAATTAAAATAATTGATATTATAAATACCCAAATAAATATAATATGAAACTTTTAATGAATTAAAATAATTTTCTTGGATAATATGATATATTAGGATTGATTTAATTGACTTTGTTCGAAGTAATAAATCTGTTATGAGTTTCACAAAAATCAACTATTGAATAGTGTCAAAATTGACATAAAATAGTTCTTAAAAAAAATATTATATTATTAATTGATATTAAATTCCTAAAAATCTAATGTTCTGACAAGAGACTTATATCATGATAGTTTCATCATTAATGGACCACTTGGGGGTCTCTTGGATGTATATGGTAAGTTTATTAACCATATAATATAAAAATACAAAGAGACATTGTAAAAGTGAAACTAATTAACTTAGAGTTAATACTAAAAGATAAGGTTAATATAAGTACTCAAACCTGTCTAAATTCTATTGGTTGAGTTGTTTTCTACCCATCCCCACCTTAACCTTTGAATAGTCAACTTTTGAGCCATTAGAAACCGAATATTAATTTATTATAAATTAATATTTCTATCTTTTCCAAAGGTGCCCCTCACCCCTCTTATAAAAGGGCACTCCTCCTTCCCATTTCTTCACACCTTCAAAGCCTTTTGGTTCGGCCAAACTCTGCCCCAATACTCTCCCAACTTCCCTCACTACAACCTAGGGGCCTTATTTTGATCAGAAAGGCAACCTAAGGAGCCCTTTTGATCAAATAAAAAGGAATAACCCGAAGAAGAGGTAATGATTTCACCACCCTTTTCTAAGTTCATTTCTTCTTCCACTTCTTCTTCCTTTGTTGTTACCATTCTAAAATAAAAAATCCAGTATAATATATATAATGTGATGTTATTATAAATATGGTAAAACTATATTCAGTATTCTATCCACCCTTTGAATAACATGTCACCATACGTGCGTACGTACGGTTTACCGTCTGCACGTCGTGGTGTAATTGTTATTCAATATAATATTATTTGGATGGGTATAATAATGATGTGTAACTCATGTAAATAATAAATACAACATGTTAATGATTCTTTATATATTATTTTAATATCAAAAGAATGATATTGTCGCTCGTGCGTACGTACGGACTACCGTCTCCACGAACGCGATGAGATTCATTCTCCATCGTATCCATTCAAGTATAATTATCATTTGATGATTTAAAAATGATTTTTAAGGACTTGATATCATTCTGATTATGAATAAGATATAATCTATCCATTACAAACATGTCTTACGTAACCAAACATTTAAGAAGAACGAATCGATTATCACCCAAAACGACGATAATACTAAGATATTATTAACAAATCAATGTTAAAAGATCATATATGATATCATATTAATATATATGATTCTTGTATAATTTAATAACAATTATTTCACCATTATACAGGATTTTAACCTACCCCAACCAAAGAAAAGTACACGGTAAGGGATTTTCTTATCTCACTTTCAATTCCGTGAGATTTCCATTGTTCGCCACTAAATTATTGAAAGTGGTGTATTGTGTACTGCCATTTGATATATATTATCATGATTCTATTTATATTCATGTTATTCTGTAAATCATTTGGTGGTTATTAACTTTTGGCCATACGACTCAGTTGATTAACGTGGTAAGGGGTTTTCATCTCACTCCTTATTCTCATGAGATTCATGCCGTATTGCCACCATTACCTTTTGTGTGGTGTATGTACTACCCATAATTATATTCTTTGTGTAATACACTATAATTTATGTGTACTTACATATTCATTGTATGATACCTCTTTCATGGGTTGTATGTTTCATAAGTTACCAAACTGGTAAGGGTTATTTCACAATCTCTTCATTATCCGAGGTTGTTTATATGTAATAATCTACTGGGATCTCTTTATCATCCACATCCATGTTTCTTAAAAATGTATTTCAAAACATTTTTACTATTTACTAGAGTATGAGTTAAAGTCATTTATACCCTTTTTGACTTTTATAAGTGGTTTATAAAGGAATCTTTCCATCGTTTTCAAAACAAGGTCCTTTTTAACCTTTTCGACAGAATTAAGGTAAGAATGTTTTTTTTAACGTATACGGCGGGTGCGGCTATTTTCCACCGTTATAAAATCTTCAAAGATTCCCTTACAAGCTTATAAGAATATTTTCAATGAAAATGTTTTATTTTATATGGATCTAAAATTATTTCAAAATAAAAGGAGATATTTCTTTAAAAAGAATTTTGGTTTCACCTATGTCAACATCCTTTGATGGATTTTAAGATTATTTGAAGTTGATTTATTATGGTACAAAACTTCTATATTGTATTGAAGGTTTTGTGATATGTTTGATTGTGGATGTGCTATTTTTATACCATTCATAGTTTATGGTGAAAGAATTGACATTTTGTATTCTAGTTTTAATACGAATGTTTATGTTATGTTTAAACCTTTTCATATGGGAATGCATTGGACTTAATAAGTGACGGGTGGAGCCCGCTATAGCTCCTCGATGCATCGGTAGGTCTCATGAGACAAACTAGTGTCTTGGCACAAGGCCTTGACAAAATATTATTTGTAGTCTTGGCACGAGGCCTTGGCTATGTGGTTATGATAGTCTGGCATTATGCATTCCATCATTATGAAAGTGGTTATTGATTTTTCATGTGATTATTCGATTAGTAGAATAACCATGTGAATAAGTAAAATGGCATTATTGCATTTTATTTATGTCATACTATGTTAAAAGTTCATGTTTAAAAGGCTTTTGTTTTAGTTATACATTGCCTTAAATGTTTATTCTTATTTATGAAAGTTTCCGCTATATTGTTATCCTTACTGGGCATTTGAGCTCACCCCTTTTCTATGTTTTATTTTTCCCAGGAAGTGAAGAAGTAAATTATGAATGACCTGCAGGGATATTATGTGGGGATATGAGTGTGTATTATGGAGACATTATGTTGTTGTAGTAGTTTTTCATTTTATGATTTAATGTAAAACTTATGAATATATCTAGTGTTTCCAAGGCTACTAAACCAATCGGTCTTTCGAGATTTGATCTTTCTTGTGATCATGACAATGTTACGAAGTAATGCACCGACTCTGGGTAGCTGGGGTCGGGGCGTTACACGATAAAAAACTGAAACCATTATTTCATAAACATTATTGCTAATTTATTAGAATTAAAACACCCTTATTTCTTCAAAAACATGGTGGAATCTTTTTAACAATAAAATAATTCTCCCTATCACTTTAAGATCAAATTCAATCTTCTATGACAATCATTTTCTAAAAACACTTCACACTTAAAGCTCTCCCATTGAAAAAACTTTTTATAAATTCTTCAAATAGTTATTATTTTATTCTTTTTTTAAACAGATTATCCTACTTCTAGTGAAGTGTATCGTGGTCGGGTTGTTCCTAATAAATCAGTCTCTACTTAACTTTGATAATTAGTACTAGCTCCAGTCTTATAACTCTTGAACTAATTGAAAAATTGATCAGAGTTCTTATTTTCTTCTTAACACAATTGAAAATGAAGAAAAACAATTCAACCCTATGTATATGGTTGAATAAATTTTTATTGGTATCTAATTTTATTCTAATAATAGGTTAAACAAACTCAACTTCGATTCTTTTTCACTGGTCTCAACAAATATATACTAAAAAAATTCTTCCTCTTATTCACTTTTGCAACCATCACTACATATGGTGATCAGTATCAACATCACTTTGATTATCAGTAGCACACCATGTCCGATGGACTAGTGATGATAGATTAAACATCAGTAACTTCTTCCCTATCTTGATTATGATTCACCTTAAATTGTTTGTCTGAAGATTTATATCATGAGGCTCATTGGTATAACTAAAAACCATCATCCTTTTCATTAATCATTATGAAATAAACTTCATAG
This sequence comes from Viscum album, assembly GCA_963277665.1. Taxonomy (NCBI): domain Eukaryota; kingdom Viridiplantae; phylum Streptophyta; class Magnoliopsida; order Santalales; family Viscaceae; genus Viscum; species Viscum album. The sequence goes on along the minus strand of OY728147.1, from coordinate 706,660,486 downwards.
CATTTATAAAATTTTATTTCTAGTATTATCACGTTGATGATATGTGAGTAGAGAGCTTTGACATTTTTCTTCTAAAAAATTATCCCTGTATCATGAATTTCTATTTACTGTGAAAATTATTAGGATTAAAATTGGATCATTTAACTTAAATTAAGAGTTATTGTAACTTCCCATCCTTCAAGTGACTATGTTATTTCCTAAAAAACTTTAATATTATTTTCACCACTTGTTGTCCCCTTTATTTTATAAGTCTTTCATGAAATGTTTCCTAGAGAACTTATGATATTTTTAATTAAAAAAACCATAGAATCTTCAGATTTTTATCAAAGCCGCTAATTCTTTGATATTTCTCTTCATTACGATCAAAACAATATTTTCTGGACACAAGGTGAATCTGACGAGCCTTGACTTCTAGAAAAATTCATCACAAACCAATGGAAATTCTTATGAATTTTGATTCCAATCACCCAACTACGATTCTGAGTCTGATCACCGGCATTTTACCATGTGTTTAGATTTTCTCTTACTTTGACATATCCTCGGCAACAAAACACAATTATTTCAATACACCCTTCTCCCATATTCCCAAAAAAACTTATTAAAAACTTGTTCCCTATAATATCTGGTGTAATTGATAGACATAATTTATTCATGACTTTCAAAAATTTATTTTTTTCCTTTTTAATTCATTCACACTCAGTCATGGAGATTACTTACACTATTATACCTCTACAGGAGACTTATTTACAACTAATTGATCTATTTACAACTTGGTAATACAAGAAATATTTGAGGTACCTGATTTTGGACAATATTTAGTTGGTCCAATACTCTTTCCAACTCAAAAACATACACTCCCATGGTTCTCATCTTCTAATATATGGTGAAAATGATCACTTGGCCCAAATTTGTCAGCTTTAGGAATAAATATGACCTCCAATGAACACAGTTTAAAATATAAATGAAATATTTGGTAAGAAAAATAAATATTATGTTTTGAAATAAGAAAATTAAAAATTTAAATGTGTTTTTTCCCCACTTACAAAAATTCTATCAATCTACTTAATTATTTAAGAAAATATTTTTTCTCAAGGAAAATGTCTTTCAATGTCTAATACGACCCTTTACAATGAAATTGCATATAGAAAACCATTATTCAATAATAATTTACTTTTTAAAAAAAATAACTCATTGTTACAAATATTTAATTTACTATAACAAAAATCAATTGAAATAAATTTCATAAAAATGTATTATAATGTCCCAAATTGTAAAAAACTATAATAAATCAAACTAAAATGAATTTTTTTAATTTTTTAGTGAATATATATTTATATTACTTATTATTATTATCATATTGCACCAAATACATTTTCTATTGGTCCCACAATGTTTGGATGTAATCAGTTTGAGTAAGAATTATTTAGGTTAATTGTAATCTGACAGATCAAATTCATCTTTTTTAAGTTATGAATAAAACTTATTTATTTATATTTTTTATGTTCAATATTTTTTAGTTTAGTTTGATAATATAAATATGTGATTTAATTTTATTAGTTTATTTTTGTTTTTTGTAGTTTAAATTTAGCAATTTTTTAATTAAATTCATGTTCTAGTTATAATTATATTCAATACATCATGTGATTTTGATTTATTTTTACATATTGTTACAATTTAGTTAATTTAAGGATTTATTGTTTTTAGTTTGGTTATATTTAATAATATTTATATTTGTTTGGTTCAAGCATGTTATGGTATGATTGTCCCTTTTTGGTTCAATATTGTTTTATTTGGATTGGGTGGGACGAGATAGTAATGTTTATTTCAATTTAGATTCATTATATTCTCACCTCTTTAGTTACATTTTGTAGTTAACAATTATTTATATTCATATTAATTTAATCTATTTAAATTTTTATGTAATAATATTATTTGAAAATATATACACATTAATAAGGTATATTATTTTCATGTTAATACATTTTAGATTTATAACTACTTATATATTAATATTATGTGAATCTATTATATTTTACCCTTAATTAAAATTAGTTTACCATAAATTAACTTTAATTTAACATTAATTAATTTTATATTTCCCTTAGATAACATTTTTTTACAATTAATTAACTTTTGTTTACCCTTATAAATCTATAAAAGTTTCTTATTACCCATAATTAACTTTATTTTAAACTTAATTATTTTTTTACAATTAAATTACAATATTATACCCTTAATTAACATTATTTTACTATTAATTATTTTTAGTTTACCCATACATATCATTTTTTTACCCTTATATAACTTTATTTTACCCAAAAATAACATTAGTATAATTGTAATTAACATTTTTTTCATCTTTAATTAACTTCATGTTACTATAAAGTAACTTTTTTACCCTTAAATAACTTTTTTTACCCTTACCTAACATGTACAAGTATCTGTTCACCTTTTCATAACATGGTTTTAATCTTAATTAACTTTTTTTACCCTTAAAAACATTAGTTTACCCTTACTTAACATTCTTTTACCTTTAATTAAATTTAGTTTAAACTTACTTCACTTTAGTTCACCTTTAATTAATTTTTTAACTATTATATACCCATTTCTAATCTTACATAACTTTAGTTTACCCTTACTGGACTTTTTTTACCCTTATATAACTTTAACTTACCCTTCCATAACCAGTAATATTTTTTTACCCTTACATAAACTTTTTTACCCTTTAATAACTTTACATCACCCTTAATTAACTTTAGTTTAACCTAACATAACTTTATTTTATGCTAGATAACATTATTTTACATGTACATAACTATTGATACCCTTAATTAAAAATAGTTTACCCTTAAATAACTTTTTTACCATTACATAACATTAGTTTACCCTTACTAATCTTTGATTTACACTTATATAACTTTATTTTACACTTACATAACATTATTTGACAATTACATAACTTTTTTACACTTGATTAAATTTATTTTACCCTTACCTATCTTTTTTACAATTACATAACTTAACTTTACCCTTACATAACCTACAAAAGATTCTATTTACACTTTTCTAACAATTTTTTTTTCACTTACATAATTATATTTCACCCCTAAATTATATTTTTTCACCCATACATTAATATATATTTTGAGTTAATCTGATACAACTCAAAATCATAATAGAATCCATATTTTTAGACTCTGTTTGCTACCATATTTTAATCATAACATCCAATATACATTTCATAAATGAGGTACTTTATAATTTTTCATTTGTATTAGAACATATTTGAACACAAGTTTCAATGAAAAATATTCTATTCCCCTTATGTTCTGGAATCATTTTCTACCTTAAAGTGTAGAGATACTCTTCAAAATCATAGTTTCTTTATTTCATATTTAGGATTCCTGGAAAAAAATATTCAATAATAAAAATTGAGTATTAATAAAAAATATCACCCTTTTCAATAAAAAACTCAAATTTGATTAATACCTTAATCTCATCACTCTTCCAATGAGAAATAATTTTATGATATTGTGTTTATAAGCACTCATTAAGGATAAACATAACTATTAAATTTGTATCGACTATAGAAATCAAATCATTATACAATCATGTTTATATGATCTCCATAGATCACTTAATTCCATTTGTCATGCAATCTTCAGAACCTCACTATCTGAAAATCTATAATAAAGATTCTTAAAAAATAATAATTCATATAAATAGAATAATAATATAACATTAATTTTAATGATTTTCCCCATATTTGATCCCAATAATTATCCTTTATTTTAATTTTCAAGGTGTATCTAAGAGATTGGCGTAAAATGAATAATGTCATAGTATTTGTAAATCCTCACTATAAAACTCCAACATTATATCCATGTTTTAATAAAAAATTTATTTTCCTAATTTTTATTGACCATCAACTATGAGTTGTAGTTCCACACTTCACACATTCTTGTGAACAGATGGTTCCTTATACTAGAAGATCAAACAATCAAAGAAAAAAGACAAATATCGAATTCATACATCTTATAATGAAAATCAATTATGGTTAAAAAAATTTATTAGGGTTATATACATGAACATTAGATTGGTTGATCATTGTGTACTATTGGATCCCTAGGATATAAAGGGTGATTGACTTGTATAGTACCAGGGGGCTCCAATATCTGCTAATGATGATATGCAAGCCTGAGAGGTTCATAATGTGCTAGAGTAGATGTTCAAGGGGCATGATCCTAAAATCTGGGATATAACAAAGTTGTATGAAATTGATCCAACATAGACATATTTGGAAAAGTATTATCTATGAAGGGAGTGAGATCCATCATTAGATAAGGAAAAAATATATGAGGAGGATGAAAGATAAATGTTTGTGATAGTATAGGTGGGGTAAATATCCTAAGAGTCTCTAAAAAATTGTGAGATAATAAATTTTTCTACATTTTATATCTAAGGAAGGGTATGTGTATGATCGATTATAGTGAGTAGTGTAATTATCTCTAGTACCACCCCCTTGAATTGTTAGGACGAGCACTACTGAAACTATATTGGTCATAGAATAGTTTTCTTATGGGAGATGGTTTCTGATTAAAAATATAAAAAATATTAACAAAATGAAATTATTTGTTATTGATATATATATTGGAAATAGTATAATCATTACATGAACTAGAGGAATGGATATCTCTCTCATGTGATTATTTTTTTAGACATTCTCTTCCTTTTTTTCTCTTTTTTTCATTTTTTTTAATTGGTAAGTAAATATGTATTTAATTTTAAATTGATAAGTAATGTGTAATCCATAAAAGAAGAAATAGGTGATGGGACCTAATTAAGGGATACCAATTGTCATTCGAAATAAAGGGTAGCTTCTGACATAACATAAGCATATCGTATTTAGTGGAAATAATATAAAAGCATAAAATATGTGTTATAGAGAAATCAACACATTCTAATTATCATGATAAACATGGGTATGATATGGATATATAATCATTTTTTTAATTTGATCAAATTCAGTTTTAGTTAGGTTATTTGGACAATTTTTTTTCATTTTGTTAGGCCATTTTACATTTTTGGGTTAGGTTATTCGGTTTATATTTTAGGTTTGGAATCTTTTCCATTTAGACTTTTTTGGTTAGGTTATTTATTTCACTATTGTATTGTTTTCTTTCAAATTAGTTTAACATTTTTCAATTCAATTCACATTTTTTTATTCTAATTAGATTGTTTTAGTTTTTCTTAGTTTTTTGGATTTTAATATAGTTCAATTCAATATAATAAAATTTAAATCAAATAAAACAATGACTAATTTATATTAAAAATTCAAATAAAGGTCAATTTAGATGAAAAATATTTGACACCAAGATTAAATCAATTTGAATAGTACCTATATGAAAAATATCAGTTAAACTAAACCAAAGGTATTCAGAAAACATTTGGATGATTCTCTAAATTTCAAACCAAAACACCAGTTTCCCCATCAACTCAAACTATTGGAAATTTTTAATCAAAATTAGTAATTCAATCATGAAAATTGGGGGTAGTTATGGTGTAAATTGTATCCCCACCATCCTAAAAAAATATTTCTTAGTATTACTTTAATAGTGACAATGAGTTCAGGTCTTGGATGATCATTCACAAAAAACATGGTTTTCCAATGACACCAAATATATGGCTCCTTCATATAAAGAATGTGATTATTGTCAATATATTTTAGTACATTGTCATAAATAAAGGTTCATATCTCATCATTGAATCAAACTACTTACATTTTATCATAAATACTCAACCATGAAATTAATAATCCAATATTAGTATTTTCTCAATGAATCCATATTAAGATAGATTTTCATATCAATGCCTACAATCTGATGAACTGACATAATTGTTTTTTTATAGTTTCCATTTCACAATCATGTCATGTTCTTATGATCAATTATTGATCAATGATAATAAATTTATACCCATTGACCCCAATTGATTTTAATTCACAAACTACAGAATTAGGACCTAAATATGAAGATCTTATTTTAATAGATATAAAGTTACCATGTAAACTCAATAATTGAAATATAAATAAATATTAAATTTAAATGAATATTATTTTATATATTTTATCTTTGTAATACTTATAACTTCAATTTAAACCAATAAGGATAAACCTTACAATGAAAATTACATATCCATCTCAAATTAGATGAATGATTGTTTTTATTTATAATTTAATTATTTTTCCTGTATAAAAATATTGAAATAGTTTCAAACAAATCTATAATTATATAGTATGAGATAACATATGAAAGTTTTATTTACTTACTTTATATGGTCATAAAACAAATCATAGTTAAATAAGGCCTTATGATGTTCTATCTCCCACTCATCAAGGCTTAATGTAGTCAATACATATGCTCTAGGAATTCCCAATATTTGGGGAGGTGATGAAAAATGGGTACAACTTTCTCATAATTATGTTCTTCATTTTCTATTCTTCAATTATGCCTCATGATAACATCAGAAATATACATTTAATATAAATAAATATTCTATTGATCTATGTAAACATTCTCAATAAAACCATGAATATGGTCTCTGTTCAAGAAAAAAGTCTTAAATTTTTATATATTTATTTTAGTAGCATAAATACAATGAAAAAATAGGTACTATAAGATGTATTTCACTTTGAATATATACAATTATAATCATCATTCATGTAAAAAAGTATGGAAGAAAATATTTCTCTAACTGGCACAAATTAATGGGGCCTCTTCTTACATTTTTTCTAAGAAATGGTTGGACAAATTTTAGAACAATGATCTCAATAAAAATGGAACAATTGAATCACTAAAATCATTACATTATTTTAAAATTGATTATACATTTTTATTTTAATAGAATAATTATGAAGGACGTTATAATCCTGTGGATTCATAGATTTCAACATTAACTCTATTCAATTGAAACATTTTTATTTGTCTTATAAATAACCATGAGTAACATTGATAGTATCCAATACATCTGAGAATTTATTTTTTATGAAGTTTTAATCATATAATAAGAACAAAAAATATTCCATTTATTTTCATAGAAAAATATAGGATCTAATTAAAGCATGATACCATAATTCACCATGTTATTCTGAGATCATAAATAATCTTTTTTATTCCCTGTGACATTTAGAATAATGGAATGAAACATTTCACATATATTTTTTTCAATGTGAATTACATATAAACAATGATGTAACCTATTTGTTGGAAAATAAGGAAACAAAATGAAGGTAAATTTCTTCTTCTACTTATAATAGGATTCAGTGAAAACATTCTTCCTCTTTATATATTTCATATGAAAATTCCCAAACGAAAAAAATAATATATTGAAAATCATTAAGCACATAAGTTCAAGATATAAGCTGAAGTGGATTTTTAGTCTTAATGGTATTGGCAAGAATTTTCTGATAATCACTCTATGGAAACTAAAAAACTAATACTATGATGGTATTTATGTTTTCTATATCATATATTCACCATACACATAGGATAAGATTGTTTTATCTTCATAATCAAGCTAGACATCATTTCATAAGTAGGAAAATAATTTATCATCCACATAAGTGTAGCACGTGTAAAAAAATATATCTTTAGAACATGCATTGTATGTTTTCACACCCACATTACAATGATTATTCAAATATTTTATTAATGGTTGAATGTATATATAATTATCATTTTTAGGATCATAAGGTCTATAAATGAGAATATTCAAGAATGTGATTGGTTTTATCATACTCAACCCTTGAGGAATGATATAAATGTGTATAAAAAGAAGCCATATTTTGTGTAAATAAATCATATAACCAAAAAGAATTAAACCACAACATCGTACAACCAACCTCAAAATATATACCAAAAATACAGAATTTGGATATCAAGAATCAAATTCCAACAATTATAATCCATCTGTAGGATAAATAAACTCATCATTATTCTTATTTTTATCAGTATCATTCCAAAACATATTTGATGATATTTCAAAACAAAAATATTTTTGAGTCTATAAATCAATGTATTGTTTCAAATTTCATTCCTTGTTACATTATATGGTGTTTCAACAGTATTTTGATTTCATCGAGATGTGCCACATTGTATAAAATCATTTAGTCCATCAGTTTCTTCCTAGAATAAGTTGTCATATTTCATTAAATAATGAATTTTGGTTTTTTAAAATCCATATTAGTCAATTAACATCAATGTAAACTAATGGTTTGGTGGAATATTTATATAATATGGAAGTAAGTCCTTTAGAATGTTAATAGTATAATTGATGGAATTATTTGAAATTATATGCCTGGTTTTCCCATGAAACTATCATGTCAAAAATTCCATCTTTTTTATTTTACCACATTATTGGTGTACTAGAGTCATGGAAGAAACCATTAACTTTTTAACTATGTAAACATAATCATTTTCATTAAATACATTATGAGTGCATTTATCATTATATTCCTGAGTTTGTTTAATTTCATTCCCATGACGATGAAGAAACCGAAATCAGTTATATAATAGATTCTAAAATCCAATCCTATCATTCTAATAATGAACATTTTGAGAATCTATTTTCTCCCTATTCTGATAAAAAAATAGATTTTTTGAAGACCAAATTTTTTTATATGGTAGCTAACTTCTTCGTGACTTGACCAAGGTATTCTAATATAATTATAAGAGGTTAGTGTTTAATAAAACTATTTAAAGCACTGTTAAATAAACAATCAATAAAACACTCCAACATGTATTGATAAATGATTGAGATTTTATTAGTATAATATATCCATATATTTTCCATTATGTTAAAGAAACAATGTTATATTACATTTTATAAAATAATTGAAATAATAATGAAGTGAAATCTCGAATATATTAAAGGAAATGTGGCTTTTTCACTTTATTTCAATCACTATTGAAAACATTGAAATAATATTTAAATCAAATTCAATTTTAACCACTCTCCATATTTATGCATAAATACCATATTTAATATAAATTAATACATATTTATAAAAAAACATTGTTTATCAGGAAAAATGAAATTTGGGAAGGAAAATTTCCTTTTATAAATAATTCAAACAATATATTTATCAACTATATCTTGAATTTGATAACTCAATCCAATGAGATAACATGATACCATATATATATATATATATATATATATATATATATATAAAACCATAATATCAAAACCATTATATCAACGATTAATAACTATACATAATACCAAACAAAAAGTATATGTATTTCCTAACTAACAAACTATTCTATATGAGAACCATAATATTTAATAAACCAATGTATATCAAACATGAACCAGGATATATATAATGGTATAAATCTCGTAATTTACATAACATACATGGAATTAGTTGAGGTTGGTCAATAATTAGATTATATTTATAGTAAACTAATTGAGTGTTTAGTATTTAATAGTTCATACCCAATACTTGCTCAAAATAACCCAAAAAAGGAATGAGACATAATACAAGAACGTCTATAGACATATCAAAGTAAATATAATGGTATTTTATATAAATATGTTTTCTATATATTTAAAATAATTTAAGAAATATGTTCATGTAATGATAAAAAGTTTATTCATATTAAAACTTTTATGAAAATGAGAGAAATATATATATTCTAACCATATATTATATTTTAAATCCCAACTTGTTTTAGACCTGAAATGGATACTTACAATTATTAAAATAAAACATTGAAATGAATAATTTCTCAAACCCTAATACATCAAAAAAATAAAAAAATTAAAATTAAAATTATTTAAAAATTTACCCCACATATGAAAAAATAATAGCTTTATATTAACATTATATAGAATTAGCAAGTAACTAAATTAAAAAAAATAAATCTCCTAAATTTATAATTACTTATTAAAACTATATTAAATATAACCAATATGAACCATATTTCAATGAATTGGGAAGAATACTGAAATAATATATCAAGTTTAGTTCTTTTATCTAAAAAAATAAAAAATGACTATTGGCTAAAGAGATGATGGAATTTGAACTCACCAATTTGATGTTCAAGAAAAATATAAAAAAAACTTAGGAGAGACCAACTGGTGGTTGAGAATAACATCACATGTAGTTTTTAATTAGGGAGGTAGTGATATGGGAGGCGGAATGCCACATGGAAAGGTGTTTATTTCATGGGATATACTAATTATTTTAAAAAACTATTTGTATACACTACCTTTATAGTAATGGTTTCGATAAACCTTTGGTCTATAATCCTCAATACTAATGGATTCATTAAACTATGTTTATAAATTTCTCTTAAGAGATATATACCAATAGTTTTCAAAAACTATTGGTATAAGTCAATTGTTATATATTCCGTTTCTAGTAGTGTTTTTCTTTTCTTTGAGTCAATGATAACAGATAATTATCATGTGACATCAAAAATATTTTAATCATCATTTCAAAAACTTGGGGTTCAACACCTATTAAATGATCATTTAAAAAATATATATATATTCGCATAGAGTGTGAAAAAATATTTTTTACAAATCACTTATTAGACTATTTCTGAATGAAGCGATAGTTAGCATGAAATCTACCATACACCACATAGTACAGGTTCCTCTATGCATAACATCTTTTTATATAAATATTTTCAAACTAGATTTGTGAGATCTCCCTCATTTATAATGTTCATATACTATCTTCAAAAAACAAGAATAACATATTGAATAAATTCTTGTCTATATATTGCATGCTTATTTTCATAGCATACTTCTATTCACAAATTAAGTGCGTGGACATTCTTTCTTTATAATTATTACTTACATTATCGATCTTGAGATGATCCCACATTTATAAGTCTAAATTTTCATGTGTTTATCATGATTAATGATCACATCATAAGATCCTATGAAAAACATGGTGGATTTATGAATAATATGGCCTAAATTGATATCATTTAGACAAATATGGTAAACTCTTCATTAAACAGGAATAATACACATATCGGGCTAATACTTTAACATAAATTCTCTCACATGGGTGATACTTAATTTACCCATTCACTCCTAGAATCACTTTGTAAATCCCTTGGAGGCACCAAATCTAGGGTTTACCATGCCACCCATACTATACCTTCAACCTATTTTTCTATAACAACATGGCCTAACTCATAAAGACCCAGCTGAAATTTCAGATGACTTCAAGTGCACCTCCTAATACTCTATAGTCTATAGACAGGTATGGAGGGTCTTAGGTGGAACCATGAGAAGAATATACACTAAATCAGAGTACACAATAATAATAACAACCAATCATATAAAACATATTGGATTATATTAAATAGAAACAAAAAATATACCAATAATATGAATGAATGCAGAAATAACACAATCAAACATAAGTACAAGGTAATGCTCACCCATTTGGCCGATCACATATAGAAATAAGAAAAGAACAATTTCAAAGAGGCTCTAATAAAACTACAAGACACATCTAATCCAAATATACATACTCATGATGAGATATCCCACTACAGGATCAACATGAGACTTATCCCAACCTATACCTTAAATAAGTAAGGGATTCTTGGGTACCCAAGTTCCATGGTATCTCAAGCATGGTATGAGCACAACTTAGTAGGATGATTCCAAAATGGTTTGGTACCTAACTAGTAATATGTATTTTATGTGAATTTGATAAGACTATCATATTTTAACCTAAAAAATATAATTTTTCAACAATAATTTTAACTTCAAGAACACATAAGAAACAACAACCATGTGTTGAGGTGTCCTTTTCTTACCAAGACAACAAAAACCCCAGATGTACCAACATTGGATTCTTGATGAAAGGATAATTATAAAAGAATAATGGTCTCATGGGTGGAACAACACACTATGATTATAACACATCTCCCATTAGTCTCTAGAAATTGAGTGGGATCAGACCCCCATACCATCATTTCCAACCCCCATCATGAGTTAGGCCTCAAGACCTTTATTCCCTCTCTATTCATTAGGATAACCCCCTAGTCCATCATTCCCCTAACATGATATCTCTATTCATTCCCATTGAGTTTCATGACCCAAAAATTCTACCTTGGGGTAGGCCTCCAGACCATAATTCCCTCACCCTATTCCTAGATCTATCTTCATTGTCATCACATTCCATGCAGACCCCCCTCTATGTGAAAATATCACAAGATGGTCCACTTATCTTTAGTACAAAAAGAATCCCCCAAGAATATTGGAACACTTAATAGGATAGATCATATAAGGAAAGAATAACATGTGAGAACATCATGAGTATTAGTAGAAACATAAAGATACATATGACTAACATTGAACCTGGAACAAAAATCTACACAAGAATACTCATTCAATAAAACATCAAAAAGGGTATCACGGGCCACAAATGCGATCAAAATCAAGAATGGTCAATAGTTTATTCCGATACAAGTATAAAATTAAGGGAAAAAGAGGAATTATTAATAAATCATAGTATATCATCTTGATTCATAACAACTACACATGTGATCAAGGAAAACATTCTTTGTCATGCTACCAAAGCGATTTGATGGCATAATAAAAAAAATTAAATTATGGGGACACAAACTCCCAAAAAATGGATCTATGAATAAATAATAGTCTTACTAACTCTAGGATTAATGTACAATAACAGTATACATCATGGTTTTCATGTAACTAAATACACTCCATTGTGATCAAGCCTCAACCCTCGATGGCCAACAACTGTTCTTTAGACAAGGGCCTGCTGGGGCCCTTGGAACTTTATGAAATTACATTAGGAAAGGTTTAGTTAATTAACTATGACTCAAGCCTCACTAATCAATTAATAATTATTAGAATTCATAACTCATTATGAAAACCAGTGTTGTTCACTAAAGGTGGAAAACCTCATACCACATGCTAATAAATGCACATAATACCAAATGGTAGAGTATATGGGACCACCTAACTAAAACAGATTAAACTATAATAAGTAAATCCCTATGACTATTTTTGAGTCACCCAAGTCCATCAGGACTTCTTCAAATTCCATCAGTTCCTATCTCATTACATATCATTCCAAAATTAATTAATTATAACTAAATTACAATAAATTAATTGACAACAAGGAACTATATATTCAAAAGAGAAAGAAACACATATTTAATGAATTATAGTAAAAACTTCACATAATTGGAACATTGAATGACCATCCATGGATGGTATGTATCAAAAGTACGACTTTCATTAGAAAACATCATATCACAAGATAATAAAATATATACCAATTTAAAATAATTAAATCAGAAAATCAATAATATTTTAACTTGTGTCACATGATTTCCAAAATTCTTATTAATGAATTGTTTTCAAACTCAAACAATAACCTATTTCCTTTCTAATAAACAACCTCATCAACATTTAAAAAGTTTTTCACGATTCAATTAAATTTCTATATGATTTCTATAATCAATATTAGGCCTTGACCAATGGTTAAATGAGATTTTGATGATAATTGGGAACATCTATTGATAAAATTGTCTATAAAACAACAAGATGTTTCCATCATAAAAAAATATTATTGATTTGTGAATTAATGAGGTCATAAGTTCTCCCAAAGGGTAAAACTCTCCATTCTAGTCTATGACCTGATAAGGGATATAGAAGAATAAATAATTAGGGTTCTTGGAAAATACATTCCCTTTTAACCATCAATAAAACATCCAAGGAGTAGTTCATTATAAAAAATAATGTTTCAAATCATGATAATTTGGGATATAAACATAATGGAGGCTAACCACAATGGTTTATAGTGCGGAACATAGTATCAAACTGTTAATAATTCTTGCATCACCCATTTGGTAATTGAAGCCCTCCAGATTCATGTGAAGTCGTCTAAAAACTACCAAAAATATGTATCTTTTCTTTAAAAACCCTTTATAAGCATAAAAACCCTCATATTAAAGACCTGAGATCCAGTTCTCAAAAATAAATATCCACTAAATAGAAAAAACTATATTTTCATTGATAAATTTCAACATGTAACAACATAGGTCATTATAGTTTCACCACACACTCCTTTTATATTCCAACCAACACAATTCATGCATATTCATACTTACATAGGATCTTATTACCTCCTAGATGTTCCTTGGATAAGACTGCATTTGATCTTGTTTGGATATCATTTGTGATGCTCGGCTACTCAATTGGGCTTGCCTTGAGGGGGGATTCTATTTTTTATTTCCTTTAAAAAATTTATAATCCATTTACAAAATAAATTCATCTTGAACATATTATCTCTAAGGAATGGATTTATCAAATATCTAATTCGTAATAAGGCACATTATAATCTGTCACAAAAACTCACAATGTGAATACAACTTTTCAAAATATAAAAATACTTCCGAAGTTATTTAAATTGGTTCCCAAGTAACTATATAATCCTATAAATTATTATTTAAGTATTATAATTACCTCTATAATTCATATTTTAAATTATTAAATACCAAATTCATTTAATATTTATTAAATTTAATCACAACATTGATTAATGAAATATTCAATCTCAGATATATAGAGATAGATTCTTCCATAATCTGAAGATTTATTTTCTGCTTTACTAATAATTTTCTTAGTATCCCATTTATAAAGCTACTCATCTTTAAATATATCATGTTAGAAAAATTATAATTCTCACAAGTATCATCATTAAATTACATTCACATTAATACCAAGTTAAAAATCATCTAATTTATGTTTCCTATAATTCATATTGAATAAAAATTTCTTTTGTGATATTTTATCCACTGAAGCTCACCACAAGGATCAAGGAATATAAATACTTTTTCACAGATAAAAAATCTGATCACACATTCATTGAAGTTCCTTTGAATATAACCTCAACTTCCAATTGAAATGTTTATTGGGAAAAAATATAATCCCATCTTCATCAGTTCATCAGGGTTCTATAACTCCCCCTTATTAATAACTAATGGTTTCAATGACTTTGCCTCAATACTCTATGAAACATTATGTGAATCTCAAATGAACTTTTATTCTTAAAATTTCAAATTTTACAACTTATATTGTAAACATAGTATCAAAACCTATACATCATATTCCCGATTAATTATACTACATCACTTTGAGTAAATACTGAAAATGTATTTTGAACTCACTAATATTATTGAAGTATTTCCATCTAAATTTATTTCATAAACAAATATAGTTTTATGAAAAAATATAATATCAAAAATTAATTATAATAATCTAGAATATTTAGTATATGAGTAGAAAATAAATTTAATTATGTAATATGGAATATAAATACTTTTAAACCACATGTGAATCATTTAATTCGTCCGTAGTTTTCTAGATTCGTTTTTTGAATGACTTAAAAAGTTGTCCACTTATGATATTGTTTTCCATAACATATATAATTATTCCAAAATTATGAACATTTTATAAGATACTTGTTTTATGAATTTATTATTATTAAGATTATTCTTTTCAAGGAATAATATCATTTTTATGTTTGATCACAATGAAGATATTTATCTTAAATAATAAATTTTATTAGATAAGTATCATGTTTTAAACCTTCTCATCAAGAAGTATAATTGAAATTACCCAACTTAAAATTATGTCTCAATAAATAATATCTATTTATGGAGGAAAGACTCATATTACGCTAATATTTTAGTCTACTTTATCATTCATCCCAAAACATAGTATTTATTTAGAAACATTTACCAATCATATCATATCCCACTCTTGGATTGTTAAGGGAATAATTCTTTTCTCAAATACATATTATGGATGAACTCGAATATATTACTATAGTAAAAAAATTTTATTAGGGTATCCCAAATAAGTATGACCCAAAAAAACACCAATAATGGGCATCAAATTTGATTTGGGACACTCATTCGTTTCTTCGATACGTAAGATAATCTAGAGGCACCCAATTGTGGAATGAATCTACCAAAATGGATGATTGAGGTCTTAAAAATCCATATTTTGGAAAGAATTGGTCTCTTAGTATATTTAGTGGGTTTCTCATAATCTTATCTCATGTTAATCCATTTATATGTATGCATTATAGTAATTTTTTTGAATCAAATTTCTCCGACCAAAACAATATATTTTTATCATAATGATATGTAACTATTTACACAAATCAAAACATGATTGAAGAACAAAAATTAAAAGACAACTATATTTATACATATCAAAATGTTTCCCATGCATAATGTATATGATAATATTCCAAGAAATTACATATAATTATATGAAATCAACAATATTCATATGAGTAATCTTGGATCCTTAAATAATAAACCCCTACCTTTCTTAAACTTGGTATAAGCCTCTAGGTAAGTGGAAAGTTAAACCCAAGGCCCCATTACCAATGTTTAATTTACACAAGAGAGATCTAGATTCCATTATTATTCACTGAATAAGTATAAATCATATTAAAATACTTAATTCAAGATCACATATCTATATAACATTGTATAATAAAAAAAATCCATTATCATACCTACCATGTAAATTTGTAGATAGATGTATAAAAATTTATTAATGTAGTAGAACAACATTAATATAAATTATGAATAAGAATTCATAATATAAAAATTATATATATGAATAAATTTGGAAATAAGTTTTTAATAAATGAGAAATTTAAATATTTAAACATGAGAAGAAAATTTATGAACAATTCATAAATAAAATTAAAATAAAAAATTTATAATTTATCAAACATTATGGATATTACATATATTTAAATATAAAAAACTATATTCATTTTCTAATATGAACTGTATAATATTATTCATTATATGAAATTTTCTTTAAATAAATGATATAACATAAACTCTAAACATTTTATAATAAAATTTTAATTATTTAAACTATTTAAATAGTTGAAATACTATATATCAATTTTTATTTAAATCCTTGATCAAATAAATCATAAAAAATATTATTGGTATGGTTTGATTAATTTACTTAAATGAGGTTGTTGATTTGGGCAATTCAAATTAATAATTTTTAAAATATAATAATTTAAAATTTAAAATATTTATATACACGGACTTGTTCTTTAATTTATAAACACATTATAAATAACTCTTATAATTTATATATAAAAACATTATATCTAAACCATAAGTCACATAGAATAAGTTTTAGAAATTTAATATTCATCATATCCATATTAAATCCATACTGATTGCATCCCATAAAATATTTATTTTCTCAATTTGTATTCCTTTATACATTTTTATAAATTTATAATTATAAAATTATATATTAAATTAATCCATGAATAATATTTAAAATATATAAAGAATTTACATATATTGATATTTAAAACAAATAAAAAATTATTTATTGTCCAACCAAGAAAAAAAATATGAAAAGTTTACAATTAATTTAGGCATGAAAATATTAAATTTTAACACTTATCATTTATAAAGAAATAACAAACTATTATAATTTTTATCCAAAATATTAAATTTATTAGTTTGGTTTTGATTGATGATTTATGAATGGGAAGGGGATTATCAATCATATGTTCTTATTCAAAAATCAGGTACCATTATATTTAATTTATGTGGAAAATGTAATGAATCTTACATATAGAGTAACCACACATAAGAAATATTCAATTTTCCTACAAAGGAATAAATCCTTAGGTATCAAGTAACCCATATGTATGATTTTTTCATGAATTGGTAAGACATTTTTCATTGAGTAACCCATACATAATAGATTCTATGGAACAAAGGAAAATGAAAGTATCTTATGAATGGTAAATCTCTTAAACACAATCCTATCATCATCAATGAAATACGCTATATTAATATTATGATTCGATGCCATATTTTTTCACAGCATGGGTTTCTAATATAGCATAGGATAGCACCTTTATCCTTGATATCACCACAAATCAAAACCATAGGTTGACAATATATCTTAATTTTTTATAAGAATTGGTTATACCAAATAATAAGGAAAAAATTGAATTACAATATAATATATTGTAATGCCAACTGATCTACCGATGGAAATTCAACCACATATTATCATACACTACATTATAGCCTCAATTAGATCATTATACTCATATTCTCTATAAAAATAGTACAAGAACATGTTGATCCATTGATAATCATTTCACTAATACCACTGATGGGGTTTTCATATCATTACATGATCTTGGAGTAGAAGAAACTCATAAAAGTTATCATTCTATCGTCAATAAATAAAGATGTAGTATGAAGAGCATGAAATATAAAAGGACATAATTTTAATAATGTAAAATCCATATTTTTTAACTCATTTTATTTTTATTGATGAATAACAAAGAGTGAAATCCAACAGAGTTTTACCTTCATAAAGATGAACCAACCATTAGAAAACTTATTTATAATGTGAGGACCCAGAAACACCAAAGGTGTGTCAGTACATTCTCAAAGAATAAAAATGGAGAACTAAGATAAAGAGGGTTTGGGAAATGACTTTTAGGTATAAAACAATATATTAACCCATAACTTAAAAACTCATAATCATAAGTTTAATAATAAGGATCTCACTTTAATACATTTATCGGATCTTCATGTTTTATAGATTTATTTAATTATAAAACAATTTATGTAAAAAATTAGACACTTATACACATTATACAAATTTTTAACAAAAATAAGTTCTTATGTTTACAATATTTTTTCATTCATCAAACTTTTTCGTTATTCATGATGTGTCACCATTGAACTTACTATAGTTTCTTGGAATCCTTGGTTTTTGTGAAAAATATTTGAAAATACAGGATGAGAAGAAAAATCTTAGTATGTGATATAAAATTAAAGTAAATTCATAATCCCCTTTGAGAAAACCTAAAAATTCATAAAGAATTTTACCTTTTTACAAAAACAAATTGAGCTAAAATAGTCATTTACTTAATCATGAAATGGAAATTATGTCCCAAATTGTTTAATTTTTTTTAATGAGAATAAAAAAAAATTACCACAATAGTTTCTTGAGAAAATAATAGAACTAAAGAAAACTTTTCCTTATAATAAAAAATTTTCAATATTAAAAGGTTAATTGATTTCTTTATTCCTATGCTAATTTTATTACCTCGTGGAATAAAAATATTTCCATTGAAAATCATATAAAATATAGAAAAACCATGATGGGATCATGTGGAATTATCCGTACATTTACCATTTCAAGATCCCTTACAAGAAAACTTTCAATTGAATAACTCGCCTAGAATATTCCAACTTATCTTCTCAACAGAACATATAATTACCCAAAGAATTAGAGGGATATATGAGTCCCCAGAATCACCATCTGTTATTTTTATGCACCATGAAACTAATAAAACACATAAAATCTTGAATTTAAATCCTATAAATCTTAGTAATTTTTATTTAAACACTTCTGAAAAATTTTATTCCGAAATATCATAAAATAGGGAATGCAATTTTTTTTCTTTTCAAAAAAATATTGATAAATAATAATTCCAATAAAATTAGAATAATAGATTAAATCTAAACCAAAAGAAACATGTTCAAAAAAATTGATAAAAAAATAATGATGTGTTGAGAAGGTGTTCATGTGGTAAATTTTAAAAATCGATTATTTTTACACATTTGTAAATAAAGTAAAAAATAACCCATATGGAAAATGTTAAAAAGGTATTTAAAAAAAATTGTAAAGAAAGTAAAAAATAATTGAAAATGGTGATTAGAAATACCTAAATTATAAATAATAACATTATTTAAAATATTTAACGAACATTAAAATAAAATAAATTGTGTTTAAAATATTTAAAAATGGTTTTAAGGTAAAATCTCATATCTCAAGTCCGAAGTTTCCATAGATGAATTTTACTTTTCAGAATAATAAACATATATTAATTATTTTTTATAATAATAATTTTTATATTCAATTAAAATTAATAATTTTATCTAAGATATTATCATGTCATATATGTTTACTAAATTGATTATGTTTATGTCATATTTTTTGGGGTTGTTTAGTGGAAAATTTCTTTAGCTCATTCATTTGGTAAAAAAATTCTAAAATTATCCCATAATATTTATTGAATCATAACCATGTTATAAAAATAAAATTTAATTATTTAATAATATTCTATAACCATACATGTAAGTATGTTATGATAAATGAAATATGTCATTCATAGAGGCATTATTTCACACATAATCATGAGGGACATTTCATTTTTTCAAATGGATGAGAGGGATGGAAAGTAGACAATATCTTATCTCAAAATAATCTAACATAATGAAGATCATATTTATTTATTAAATATATCTATATATCAAACCATATGAGGCGGTGATGAAAAATGAGATATATCACTTCATGGAGGTTGTATTTTGGTTGTGCATACGGGTGAAATTTTCATTTTCCATTGGATGCAAATGAGGTTGAAAATACATAAATAAATATAATAAAATTTAATAATAATAATTATATTAATTAAATTATATTAGGATGGTTATAATATATTTTAAGGAGGTGGAACATGAAATAATATTAAAATGGTTTGGTCAGAACCAATACCTCTTCCTTAGATAATATTCTTTGATAACCACCTTAAGGATTCATCGATTGCTATTTTTCAAAGTATAGAATTTATAAATTTTTTTAGGGATTTTGGGAAGGTAATTGGTAATGTATTTGTAAAGATAATGTTCTCAAAGTGAGCAGAGAATTTAGGAGAGGAGAGGTCCCTTTGTAAGTGATAGGAGTGAGTCTCTTATAAGTAATGTTGACATTAAAATAATTTAAATCAGTATATTAAGGAAAATTGGAACCAAATAAAAACAACTTGAAATGTAGGATAATGGGGGGGGGGTATAATTATCAATCACCAAAAAAATTTAAAACATTTTAGAGATATTTAAATCCTTATATATTAGTTTAACCCCTTATTTAAAACTTTTAACCCTTACCACGGTGACTAGATTTTACTGTGGTAACTCCATTTCATGACTAAACATATAATGGAACTTCTTAAAAAAATTTAATACACTGATTAAAATAATGGAATCCATTTTATAAGATTTGATTTCATTAGGCAGAGAAAATTAATTTTAATATAAGTATACAAAATGTACTAAAAAAAATTCTTTGAAAAATTACATTTAAGAATAATATTTATTTTATAAAAAAAATCAAGTATAGAATTGATCCAAAAGTATTTTTTTTAAAGTAGAGTAATGTGAATTTTTGAAAAATAAAAACCTAAATGGTCATATTTAAAACTTAATAAAAAGAAATTTTTTAGTATTTGAGAATATGGTATTTTTCACTATTCACCTAACAATCAACTATTTTTGAAAAACCCAAAATAGGAACCCTAAGATAATTTCTATATGATGATATAGAAAATTTTATTATATATAATTAAATTAAAATTATTAAAATTATAAATTAAACTTTAAAAATAATAGTATAATATGTGGAAAAACATTTAATTAGAATAAAACTATTTATTTTTAATTGAAAATTTACAAATAATTAATATATTGAATGTTAATATCTAAAATATAATCCTAAATATTAATAGGACATGATATGGATTTTTTTTATTTCTGGGGATATTAAATTCATCCCTCTTAATGAAACTGTGTCCTCAATAATTTATTCATTAACAAACACATAAGGATTATTTTATCTCAAAGACTTTTTAGAATCATGTGGTGCTTACTAAATCACATGTTTCTTCCATAAATATTTAACCATGTGTGTCACCTTATTCCATAACACATTTACCATATTATAGATTTACACACTCATATTTCATGCAAATTGTTATACATAATTTATAGATTTTTAATGAGTTAAATGTATATCCCCATAAAATTTAATGTTTTGTTTAAATATGGAGAATTTAATTGGAATCATTGGAATTGATTTGAATAGATAAATGAAAGACCTTATTTAGAATCCACATATCTTCCTTGAATTATTCCAAGGGGTCATATAGCCTAGCTAGACACTGAGATAATATGCTTGATATTGGTAGGGGTGTGTGGGAGGAGGTCATGTCAAAAGGGGGGGCCTAAAAACACATTAGCCATGAGTTGCGGTCTGACCAAACCATGTGTGTGTGATGGTGCTAAGATATTTTGTCCCCATTGTAATATTTTAAGCAATATATGAAATTGAATTCATTATAAATGATCATAAAGAGCAATCAAATTTCTTATGTGGGTAATCTTATTGTAGTTATTGTTTAACATAACCAAACTGTAGTTGTTTTTCTTTACCCGGCCACTTGGAAACACCCTTCCATAATCATTGGTTACTCAATGTTTCTATAAAAATCTACTCTAGATGAAGGTCTCTATTGTTACCATTACAAAATCTTTAGTATGAGCACATACCCACTGCTGAGACCCCAAACCACAATGGATCCTATCTGGGGCCTTAGAAGATGTCATCTACATCCATTTCAAAGAATCATCTATCAAATGTTAATGCCTAATTGTTTTAGGAGCTGCTACTACCACACCTACTGAGTGGGTTGAATTTGTGTCATTGGCTTTCCTTCCAAGAACCACCATGGTTCATTCTATACCACACTAGACTACAATCCTTCCACGCACATGATGAATGAGGATTCCCAACACATTTTTTTCCTGCACACCACAAATATGTTCTTCACATTCATTTTCTCTACACCATAAATAACTAAGAACCTGATATTGAATGGAAAAAATATTAATTAAATATCATTAATTTTCTATTGATATTCAAAATATAATATTAATATATAATTTAAGGTTTTTATTTTCCCATAAAAGAAGTATCACCCACATCTATGAGAGAGTTCACACTACCCAAGAGGAGAATCTGAAGGCCATTGCACATTTCAATTTTTTCTTCTTTCTTTTCCTTTTTTATTCATATTTTTTTTATTTTTTTCTAAAATTTTTATTTAGTTTCTTAAATAAAATATTTCATTGATTGTTTAATTCATGTTTTCTATTACCCTCCATTATTTTTATTACTCATCTTCTTTATTTTTTCAAATTTTATTTTTTATTTAATTGTATTATTCTATTATATTTTATTTTATTTTCCTTATCTCTCTCTTATTATCATTCTCTCTTATACTTATTTTTATTTTACTTTTTTTTAATTTATTATCATCTTCACTTCTCATTATATGAATAATTATCTCTTACTCATGATAATGAGAGGCTGATGTGAGGCTCAACCTTAAGGAATGTTAGGTGTTCTTGATTTTTGTTCTTAAATTTATAATGTTTCATTTTATGTTTATGGAATATTAATGTAACAATAATGGGTCTAGGGATTTTCCACAATTATTTGAAACTAAAATATACTTATAATATTTTATTTTACTATTTTCACTCCCTTTGGTGGGACATAATCTCTTCACATAGTGGTGTTGATATATTAAATGGATGGAATGATATATGATGGAGGTGAGTCCTAGAATGTTTCACACTCTTGATTGAGATTTCCATCAAACTTGATTACCAGAGAAGGTGGAATTTAAATTTATTAGGTATTCAATATTCAATAACCAATAAATCAAATATTAATAGTTCATGGATAGGATCTAAAAATTGAGCTATCAAACTAAAATTTAAATATTTAAAGAAGAATAATGATAGAACACATAAAAAACCTTACGGACATGTTCTTTCTTTTATCACTCATTTTATTTTCATTGAATATTAATTTAGAATTGCACTTCATTTCATTATTTTTGAAAATAATCAAAACACAAAAATACAATTATTGTAATAAATTAATAAAATGAATAAAAATATGGAGTTTAAGTGAATTAGATTAATTATGTGAATAAACTATGAATCTCCTCAGGTATGAAAAACTATGTTATCTACTATCCTACACTAGGAAAAATTAGAATTTTTATTTTCAAGGCACTGTGATTAGAACATGTTAAAACTGGTACCATTTTCCAAGACCCAATTTGTGATTGATCACTTTTTTATTTTTACACTATGGACATATTTTCATTTCTTTTAATATATATATATATATTTATAATTTTTTCATGATATATTCATATTTTTTTATGATTCATGTTTAAATTAATAAAAGGTTCAAAAAGAAAAATTAACCTTTTACACTATTTTAAATGATCAATTGTAAAGGATTAAAGAATATATGAAATTATTGAGATGCTAAATAGAGAAATTAACTCATCAGTATTTGGACTAACCTGAAACTAAATTATAGAACAATAAGGAAACACTATTAGAATTTACTAAATTTACAGAAGAAATAATGGAATATGAGGCCCAATATTAGGAACATAAAAAACCCCACCATCGATGGATCCAGATTCAAACAAACCATGATGAGCTAGGGTGGATTCGTGATAAGAATTATTTTTCCATTAAGAAATGTGTGGGAGATCAAAAAATAACTAGAGAACATCTAGATTGAGTATGAGGAATAACATGACCTACCCATTCCTTAAAATGTAGAATATCTAACACCCTTTCTTATATCCCAACCCATGGAACAAGACACCACCCTTGTGGTGGAAATTGAATAAAACATGGATTATTCAGACCACATACCTCCACCCACTAAAATCCAACTTCAAGAATCCCATATCCCTGAAGAAGATATTAAATATGAGCCATCTGAAAGAGATTATTTTATTTTATTCTCTATATATGTCTATATTATTTAATCTAAATTGATTATTAACACTCTTAATTTTGAGTTTTTAGAATTCAACAACACATACTTTGTCTTGGTGAAATATGAAAATGAAGCATATGTTCCTATTGATAAAAACATAGAGCTCCTTGATTTGGTTAACCAAGAATTAGTGGATCCCATAAGTAGATCCATGTTATTGAGCCTGAGGAAACCAAGAGAGAGGCTAATCATATTAATAGGGATTATTATTAGTTTTATTCTTCGTGTTTAAATTGTTCCAAAAAATTATTTTTTAATCTTTATTTTGAAATTAAAATTCATAATGTCCATATTGATAAAGCACTATAAAAGAAGGAGGAATCATCACTTGTAGAAAACAAGAATGGGGATGATCTATACTTAATACTACCCTATCCATGAATGCTATATCTAATTGTGAAAGAGTTGTATTTGGTGAATTCTATCCATGGATCATTCCTTACCAACATAGAATAAGTGAATGTTGGGAAAAGATATATGTGGTCGTTCAAATCCATGAAGCTACACCCACTAAATGACTTTGGATAAAAACTTATACTTCCCTTATGGAGGCAGTCAAAACATGGAACCCACTAAGGGGACTAAGACATGTCTTATATTTCCTTTTTTTTTCTAGGAATTTAGATTATATTTTCATTTTTAGGAATTTGATATAACCTAAATCCATTATTTTTTAGCATTAATGAAATAATCCATAGGATTAATTGATTAATTATTTTTTGTAGGTTCATTATTGAACAAGGAAGCACTCTGATAGTGGAGGAAGAGGACTAAATATTCATGGAACATGGATTTCATTATTATATTTTCTTTCTTTTAAGATCTCAACATTTTGATTTAAAAATCAATTTTGAGCTTTAAACTTGAATTTTCCTGCCAATTCTTTGAATTTATGCTTTACTCAAATTATCTTGGATACATGGGTTTATTAAAAAACATATGGTTCCATGTTTTATATTTCAATGATAATGATATGGAATGAGTAAAATCAATAATTTGATGATTAGAGTAAAAAATGATATTAAAATGAAGTATCATGAAATGAGGGAATTGGTTGATTCATGTAAATGAAATTTCTCTCACATTTTTTATGCTTTGAATTTCAAAATTTTATTTGAATTGGTTTTTTAATATTAGAAATGCCATGAGTGTTTGTCCAAAATCATATGTTCTGTTCCCGAGATGATTTAAATACTAAATAGTTCCCATTTTATCTTGGTCATATTTCTTGAGTGATCAATGGATATTCCACCAGATAGAACATTTATTGAAAATTGTTGAAGATATGACTGTGAAAAATAATATAAAATGATTGCATAATATTTTGATAATACCTTTTTCTTAAGAAATACCTTATTCCTTAATACTTATTTAACTCACAGGGGCCATGAATGAATTTTTTAGGGATGATCCATATTTTTATCCATTTAAACCCATTCCCACCATCCTCTTAGTATTTTTCATGATATTTTAATGTTAAGGAATGAGGGTGAGGGAAATCATTGTTAAAGGGATTAACTATACTATATATAGTTAGTTTGGGGTGGGGGACTATTTTAGGGTATTTATAAAGTGTATTGATTCATTATTTATACATTAATGATTTGCATTCTTGAAAAAAATAAAAAAATAGGAATGTGTTATGACTTGGAGAATAAATAATCACCATTATTACATTTATAATTTATAAAATATGTGGTTAGGTGGTGTATGTGAGAATTATTCAAGGCATCACTTAAAAAAAGTAAAAAAAATATGAAACATTAGTTTTAAAAAAATATAAAAATTCAAGAGTGAGAAAAATTCATTAATTATTCCATTATTGATAATGAATTTACTTTTAGATTGGGAAGAGGGTGTTGCCAAAAATTTTAGGGGATAATTTCATTAATCTTTTACTTTTTATATCATGCTTTATAATTTGGTTCTAAACCTTCTATTTTGAGAAATTATTTTAACAACCTTTAGACTTAGAGTCATTAGAACATTAATTAAAAATCTTTCATGATTTTCTATTAATTTTTTCTTTATGAGGTGGAGGAAGTAGTTCCTTTGAATGACTATGTATGGGGATAATTTATTCTTGATATGATCATTAATCTACTTGAATTTGTATCATGGGTTATTAGTGAAAAGATTCATAGAGAGGTATATCATGAAATTCAATGTTTAAAATGATAAATTTGTAAGATTGATTGGAAGAAATAAGAACTTCCATAATATCCAATGAAAAAAATTAAAAAACTATAATTTATTATTTTATTAGTGAGAAAATAAATTGATATTTTTTGTAGAGAAAGTTCAATTTATGGTTGATAATTACTTTATTTTATTTATTATAAATTATAATATATGTAGAATTGGAGAACTCTTAAACTCAAGGCTGAGATTTTATACTTAAGGAATATAATAGTTTAATTGTGGGGGTATTTGAAACACACATATTTCATAGATATTTTTAAATATTATATAAGGGTTTTAAATGATTTTAATTTATATTCGCATTAAATTAAATGTTTTATTTATATATAGAGAATTTAATTTGAAGCACATGAATTGATTTAAATAGAAAAAATGCTGTTTTTGAAATTTTTAATAATATTAATAATTTTTAATATATAATTATAAGTTATTGTTTGAAATAT
Source organism: Viscum album (assembly GCA_963277665.1). NCBI lineage: Eukaryota > Viridiplantae > Streptophyta > Magnoliopsida > Santalales > Viscaceae > Viscum > Viscum album. Next base: position 706,633,028 of record OY728147.1, on the reverse strand, counting down.
TTTCATTGTCTAGTATTTTACTGTGTTGAAAAGGTGGACAGTCTTTGAAATCCCTCAACCAGTTTCCATCTAGTTACATTTCTTACAAATAAGGGGATGGACATCATACATATCCATATAGAGAACCAGCTCAAAGAAGGAAGGGCTATGCATTAGAAGCTTGCAGGTATGTCACACGTTTTGGAGCAGGCCAATCAGGTTTTTGTGATAGTGTTACGAGAGTCTATCCCCATCTCAAGCTTCTGAGCAATGGATGAAAAAAAATCATTATAAATGATCATAAATTGTGATGAAACTTCTGATGTGGTATAGAACATTATAGTTACTATTCAAACTAACTTAAACACGTCTATTTTGATTCACTCACATTGTCACCAAACTCAAACACACCCTACCACCGTCCTCCACCACTCGACATCACACCATTATTTTCTCTCATCATAGACCACCATTACTAACACTAGAGAATCATGGGTTCAATATCAACTCCACTTATGAGACCCCGAACCACCATAGATCCCATCTGGGTCCTGATACGATGTTAGCTACATTCATTTTGAAGTCTCAGATGGCCAATATAAAGGCCTTATTTTTTGAGGAGCTTTCGCTACCTCACATACCAAGCAAGTTATTTTTCACCATTTTTTGATCTCTCAAGAACCACCACGGTTCATGCCTCGTAGAAAAAATCCCCATGAATTTGATGAAGGAGGATTTCTAACACATTTTTTTCTCGGCACCAAAAATATAGAAGCCCCAGATATTCCACAGGGAAAATCAAAATTAAAGATTCATTTAAAACAAATCCAGATTAAAGATATTAGAATCATTATATGAAGATAGGATCGAAGGATTTTATTTTCCTCTAAAAGTAACCTCTACCACTTCCAAGAAGGAGTTCATACCACCAAGGTGGATAATCCAAAGGCTACTGCTGGTTTCATTTTTTTAACTTATTTCTTTGAATTTTTTTATTCTTCTCAGTTTTTATTTACTATAATGATAATCTATTTTCATAAATAAAATAGTTCATGCACTGTTTAATTCAAGTGTTATTCCATACTCCATTATTATTATTATTCATCATCACTATCTTCTTGTTTTCATATTCATTGTTTTTATTTAATTTTAATATTATATTATCTTTTATTTTATTTTATTTTTTAAACCTCTCACATATTATCATTATCTATCATCCATCATTTTATTTTATTTTATATTATCTCTAATTTTTTATATTTTCAATCTACCATAAGAGATATCTATCTTCCGATAATTGGAGGCTAACCTGAGGCTTGTTGTTGGTGGAGGTAAGGTTTTCATCATTTAGGTTCTTAAATTATTATTGTTTTATTTTATTTTTATGGTAGATGTATGTGACATTAAGGGGTGTGTTTATTTTACACCATGCAGTTAAACTCAATTCTACTTATATTCATTTATTCTAATATATTCCTTCCCTCTAGAAGGACAAAATATCTTCACATGGTGGATTTTATCCATTCAATAGAATTAACAATATGTGTTGGAGATGGTTCATGGAATGTGTCACACTTTCAATTGAGGTGTTCCATCAACATTAATTATTAGAGTTAGTAGAATTTATATTTCTTAGGCATTGAAGATTCCACAACCAATAAATAAAATGTTCCTAGTTCATGAAAGATATGTCACAATCGAACCATCAAACTAAAATTTAAACTATTAATGATGAATAATGATTTGATCCACAAAACCAAACTTTAACACAATGTTCATTACTTTATAACTCTTTGTGTTTGAATCACATAATAATATAAAATTGTGTGTCATTTATTTATTATATAAAATAATAAGAACTTAAAAATATAATTTATTAAGGAAATAATGAAGAAAAAAACTAGTAGTTAAATTTAATTATATTAAGTAAATTAATCAACTACGAAGCTCATCATGTGAGAAAACATTAGTCTACTACTATTCCGCACTAGGAAAAATTTGAAATTCTCTTTTACCACGCCCCATGAAAGACAAGCGTAACAGATTCTTTGAATTTACATATTTTCATAAGAAATATTATTCTTAGAAAGATCTACTTTGAGGATCAAAAAAAGAGATGCATTATGTAGTTATTTACTAAAAAAGGGACAATAATGACATCATTTAAATGAGATAAACTTGAAGGAAACGCTACTTAGTAAGAAACCAATCCCACTGTACGCTGAATTTATTAATAATCAATAAATTATGGACTTAATTTTTTTTCTTCCAAAACACAACATGAATTTCAATGAAGATATTTCATGAAAAACATAAACTCATACAAAATGGTATTTTCATTAATTATGTACATATCAAATATGAATACTCTAAAGTATCCTTATATAGTGTTGATTTATATTTTCTTTTTAAAACATATATTCCACCAATTAATGTCTGAAAAACATTCTCTCGCCAACTCTATCCCACTATATTGGAGTCTTACACTACTTTCCTTAAAATACCTCAAATTGTGAGATCTATATACTAGAATGAATACTATTATTAGAAGAAAATTATACTAAAATAAAATTATGATCCCAATATTGTTGTTCATTTATTGAGAAATATTATTAATATACTATAGGGTCCTAATTATATTCTCAAACTACCCATCCTATTAAGGGTGAGAAGTTACACTGGAACATAAATTATTACCCAACGACTTCTTAAGAACATTAAAAAAATTAGTTGTATATATGGGATCATGATCAGATATAATAAATATTAGGGCTCCATGTAAACTAAGTATCTCTTTAATATGTAGTCTATCAAACTGATCCAAATACATAGTATCTCGTGTACGAAAAATGCACAAATTTAGTAAAATGTACAATAATAACCCAAATCCCATTATTACACAGATATGTACATGGTAAACCCACTATGGAGTCCACTGATATGTTATTGCATTTCTATTTAGGACATGGAAATTTTTAGGAATACCATTCTTTAGTTTTTTCAACACCCTAATATTTTATGATATATTTATCTTTAAATAAATTAAATATCTACGACAACCTGATATACACGCAACCCCAAGATTAAATGAACCATGATATAATATAACATTATAACCTAGATATTAAATTAGAAAAAATAAAAGATATAATAACATTATAAAAAATATTTAAAAATGATTAATATAATGAAAATATATTTATTAATTTATAATAAATAAGTACTCAATTTTTAGTAAACTTTTTTTATTATTAAAAAATATGTTTTCTCAAAAAATGGGGTTTTTTACATTTTTTTCACATATAGTATAATTAATTCATTAAAATCATTGAAATTTTATTTTATAAAAATGACTCAAATTTTAAAATCTTCATATCACAATTATCTTAATGTGAAAATTTTGTATTTTTCTCAAAAGAATAATTTTTTGGTGAACAAAAAAAACCAATTTTATAGTAAGCAATATTTTTCATTAATGTATTTACCAATTATAACTGTTTGATATAATTTTAAAATTTAAATAATTATTTTATATTAGAAATAATCAAATTAATTTCATTATAATTTTCACTATGCTTAATTTTGGAATAAAAATATTTATATACTTAAAAATACATTTGTCTAGAAAGTCATTTTTATCACATTTTAAGGGATTATTTTGAATTTAATTTACTCAAAATACAGAAATTTATGCTTATAAAATTGTTTTAATACTTTTTATTAGAGTAATTAATGTTATCTAATAAGTTTGACATAAATATTTTTCACAATTAATAATATAATGAGTAATTTTTTTTACCATTGTTATTATTATAATAGGGTTATTAAAGGGGGACCTAAGTGATAAGGTTTGAAATATAAAAAAACATTACTTAATTTGAATGGTTTATTTTATTTTTAAATTATCCTTATTACCTTATATTATTTTTATGTTTTTATCCACGTTAATTGAGTAAGACATTAATATATTTTAGTCTTTTGAAAACTATTAAGTGTGTCCTCTCCAACGCTTATAAAAGATTACAACTTCACTTATCCTCCATAGAAATCAAGATCCTTCTATATCTGCCATTATTTTATATAATAACTTCCTGAGATCCCTCCAATTTTCATAGAGGTCCTGTATTGACTATATCACCACCCTTTCATGGATTAAGGTGTAATACAAAGGAGATATCAAAATGAAGAGGTAAAACCCATAATTGAGTAACATCAATTTTATTTCTTATTTTACATCTTCTTACTCTATGGTATCCATTATAAAATAATAAATATAGAAAATTTAATATGCTAAATTGTAATTATGAATATTTATTAACCATATTAGACCTCTTTTCCATCAGATGAGAAATAAAAGTATTTCTTGTGCGTACGTGTAGACTACCACATCCACATGGTGAATCGATTCATTTTCCATTATGATAACTGATGTTTGGTAATTATAATTGATTTAATTTTTATATATTATATAAATGAAATAATAATAATTATGAAAATATAATATCTTATCTACCTTCTTACTATTTAATCTGTTTAAAATAATAACACAAATCATGTGTATATGTGGATTGGAACCTCTATGAAGTGATATGAATTTTTTTAATTTACGATTTAAATGGATTATAATAAGGATTGATTTAATGAATATATATTATATCTATGGTATAATAATTATTCTATAAAGTTTAATAATTAATTATCATTATTTTTTCTATGAATGAAAAGTGAAAACATCACCCATGTGTACATATAGACTTCTGTGTCCACGAAGTTTTGTAACTCATTTTTCATCACTGATTTATATAAATAATTATACAATTGTATTTGTTGAACAGATATGATACATATTTCATGATTAATATTATTTATATGACTAAAAAATAACTAATGTTCAAGGATGAGGATAATCAAATAAAAACATGCATGGATAACACACAAGTTTCACCCAAATGTCCATTTTAAGGAAGAATCATTATAAAAATGATAATTGGGAATTTTTAAAAAATGATAAATAATATTATATTAATGAATATGGCTCTATAATATATTAATAAAAAATTTAATTTTTTTAAATATGAGTATTTAATACATATGATGAAAGACAAGGCTTCTGGCTAGGGGTTTATTTTATAATCTCGTTTCATTTCAGGATTGTCTATGTTAAATTTACATTGGGGGAAATTATAACAATATTAACCATTTAACCCCATATATTTTCTTATATTATGGTTATTTGTATAATTTTATTCTCTAGTACCATTTTTTACACTTTGGTACTAAAAATTATAGAGAACATGTTTTTAAAGAAAAGTTAACTTTATTTCCTCTTTCATTGATGAAGATTATATTTCATGTTCATACCAGTAAAATTTGTTTTTATAAAAGTTATTAAATATAATTGATACATTTTAAAAGGTTAATTTTCACAAAATATTAATTTATAATCAAATTTTGGAAGGGTAATATTTTTAAATAAATGTTTTCCGAACAATATATTATTGGAATTTTTATAAACATGTGAAAGGAAATATTTCTTTTAACATATACTACATGAATTTTTTTACACCATCATGGAAATTATTTGAGTTTAATCTAAAATTAGTATTTCCCATTTTGATTTTCAAAGACAATTATTTTCTCAATATTATGGGAATTTGTTTTTCAAATTTTATAAAAATAAATGGATTGTTTTTTGCATATTTTCAATGAATGGGTTTAATGATATTATAAATATTTTCTTTATAAATTTCAACTAAATTTAAGGTTTTTTATTGTTCAAAGTGTATATTATTTATGATACCATGAAATTTAATTCTCTATGTTGCTTATGATGATGATTATTTAAGGATGACTCTATGAAACCCATTTCTTTCCCATGGGTGAATTATGTTATTACGAAACATTTATGAAACCTAATATATTTCCATGAGTTTCTGTGATGGATTGAATAATCATTTATAAAACTTGTTTACTTTTCATGGGTTATGATATTATGATATGATAAATGTTTTATGATCTTGTGGTGCACATAATTAGGGTTTTCATTATGTATTGGGTGGAACCAGAATTATATGTCCCACTAATGCATTGGGTAAAGATGAATATCTAATGAAATAATAATAAATGGAATGGAGAGTGAAACCAGTTTAGTAAGGGACTATGTATAATAAGATAGACTTTGGAGTGAACCTTGACTAAGGTAATGATTTAATTGGGAGTGAACCCAATCCAGCACAACAATAATGGTAGTGAATTTTTACTAAGGAAATGATTTTCTATGATTGTGTGTATTAAAAACATATTACCTACATTTATTATATGTTATCATGGGTCATGATTTATTTTTTATGATTCTACATTCACATGAATTATGTCTTTTGTATAATAAAGAGTAATTAAATGAGTTATGATTAATGATCTTCGAAATAATGGGTATGATTATCATAAGTTATGATCATGTAATTATATAATTGTAATTATTTAATTATCTCCTATGATAATAGATAGATATATCATATGTTTACCCATACTGTGTATCTTATATCACCCTTTATTTTTTTTCATTTCCCCAAGTTACGAATAAAGGTATTAATTATGGTATGTTTGATAAATGAACTATGCGATAACATATTTTTTTAGAAGTTAAAGATATTTCAAGAAAAAAAGATTATTATACATCTAGTATCCAATGAAACTATACTATTATGGTCATTAAGCATATATTATTGTGAATTTTATTTGAATATACATAAAAAATGATGTTATATTTATTTATGAAATGACCGGGTCACCCCAGTTGGTATTAGAGGAGGGTTTAGTTAATTTTTAGAGATTTGGATTTAATAAATTTTGTGACAACCCATAGGGAGAAGTATATGTATATGATAATATAGAAATGTTTTTTTAATGTATATATTTTGTGTTTACCTTGAAAATACATCCATGTCTTGATACATGAGTGTGGATACAGATGTGGAATACATACATCAAGGGGTAATGACTCTAAAAGGGATGACTGGTTATTAACTCAATCTATACTGATACATGATGGGTGGGGCTAAGACATAACACCTAGCTATACAATCTCAAGGGATATGTTTGAGTTAGTTAAAATTTTATTTATGAAAAATTATGAAGGATTTGAATAGATGATGATAGTGAATAACCTTGGTTAAACTTAAGGTGTCATTGATTAAAAAATGTGTCATGATTTATACATTCTATAAATGTTTTTTCATGATTAAATTACTATTTCCTATGATTATTGTTAATCAAAATATACTTTAAAACTTAGTTAAGGGTTGGAACCAAGAGGAATAGTGTTAATGTTTAATTTTACAAGAATGTAATGACCATCCAAATGAGAAAAAAATGAAATAGGATTTGGGATTGGTAGTATTTTGGCTGTGATAACCAAAATATCTAATGATATGAATGTTACCATGAATTATACTAATATTCCAAATGACTAGTGGATGAAAACCCCAGAATTAATTATTTTATTTAGAAATTTCCACCTATATTTAGTGGTTCCTTTGAACCACTAATTGTAGAGTAATGTATTAGTAACACTAAAAATATACTTTCTATTATCCAATTCAAAAAACATTAAAAATATATCTAGGTGGTATATCATTTAAAAGGTAAAATATATCAATTGTGGGCAATTATAAAAAACTATAAGGAAATAGGATGGAATTGACTCAACGACATGAGAATAATTTAAGAATGTATTTTTCAACAAGTAATTTTCTCAATATCTTTATATGAAAATTGAAATGGAATTTTTGGAACATAATTATAAGGATAATGAATCTATTAGTATATATGAAGAAAATTTCACAAGGATTAAATGTTTTTCTTCAGATTTTATATTTAATATTAATAGAAAAGTTGAATAATTATTTATTATTGAGACTAAGTTTATTGAAGTAATTGTCTATAAGAGAATTTGATAACTATGATAACATCATTTGTTATTATATCAAGACAGAAATATATATGGGATACCCTCAGTAGTCTCATTGTTTTGGGGATAAGAAGAAGAAGATGTCATTTTGAAGAATTTATTATAATAAAACCGGTGGGGGAAAGAAAATAAATCTTCCTTCATGTCAGATTTATTGAGAGAAGCAAGGTGGAAACTACCCAGAAGGGTCTAGAAAATGTTTTATGTATGAAAAAAATGTCCTTGCATGTGAGAATGTTTAATTTATGTGAAGATCCAAGTCAGTGAAGGGAACGATGAGAAAGATCAAATGAAATTTCCACACATACTTAAATGCTATAATTGAAAGGGGTATGAAAATTATACTAATCAGTTCATGAATCTAAGGGTTAATGATTCTAATTACCATAAAAATCTCTAATTCCTAGAGATAATGAGAAAGAAACTCTGATTAAAAAAATTGAATGTGTTCACGAGAATAATGTAGGGAAAATTATACATACAAAGTAATCTATAAATAAAAATATATTATTTGATTCAAAATCTACCGAATATTTAATTTATAAATAGTTTTCTAAGGGTATAACATCACCACCTCATATATTATGTTTTTATTTTGTAATAAAAACTCATAATGGTATGATTATTTCATATCTAGCCAATAGCTCATATATGAAAAAAGTTTGTGGGAATGTGATTCTTGAAATTATCATGATTATACATCTAGTTGAATTGATGTGATTTTGGGAATGGATTATATCTCTTTATATAGATCCCATATCAACTTATGAAGATGGGAAGTAATTTTGGATCCTCTAATAATCTTATAGTGTGAGTATGAATATAAAATTACAATGGAAGTTACATATGTTGTATGGGTATTAATTCCTATTAATGAGGGATATTTATCTAAAATGGTTGGGGAGAAACTTTATATTGAACATATACATACTATTTTGGACTATGTTAATGTATTTATTATATAATTTCCTAGGATTATTCTAAATTATGAAGTTTATTTTTTAGTATAACTCATAATTTATACTGCACAATATTTTAAAGTCTCTATATTCAATGTCACCGATTGAGTTGTAAGAATTAAATTAGAAACTCCATAAGAATATTGATAAGGTAATAATATTCCCTAGTGCATCAAAATGGGATTCACCTATTATTTTTATTAATATTTCACATTGTTTATTTGCATTTATTATTGAGAACTTAAGAATATCACTATTAATAACAATTATCCTCTAACCCTATCGATGATATATTTTCCCAATTATGAAGAACTAAATATTTTCCAAGATTTATCTTTAATCTAGATATAATCAATTGAGGGTCAAGAGGGAGGATTTACCCAATTAAACCTTCCATATGTTGTATGGTCATTATTAATTTATATTGATTTCCTTCAGACTTGCCGATTCTACATCCATCTTCATGGATGTAATGAATAGTGTCTTCATAGATCACCTCTATATTTTTGTGATAGTTTTTATATATAATATTCTTATATATTCACCGATAATGGAATAACATGAGGAAAATTAAAGTATTATAATAAATATTATGAGGATCGATAAGTTGTATTCAAAATTTATCAAGTGTGAATTTTGTCTATAGAAATTCACATTATGTTTATATAATCTCATGTGAAGGTATATCGATTGATCCTTCAATGATATAAGTTATAGAACAGTGGCCTGGAACCACAATGGTAAATGAGATCCATAGTTTTATTGAGTAGGAATAATATTAATGACACTTTGTTATTGATTTTCCATGGATATATAATCCAATGACCAAATTTAATTAGAAGTCATCCATGTTTCATTGGGTAGATAAATGTGATAAAAATTTCAAGGAGCTGAGAATAAGGTTTGTTAGCAGAAATATTCTTACACTTCCCTTCATTGGAGAATGGTTTTTGATCAATAGTGAATCATCAAATATGGTACTAGGATACATCCTCCTAGAGAATTATATATCGATATATAATGCCTATAAATTATAAAAAATTCATAAGAAAATTTACTCGACTCCTCATTTAGATCTCGTCATTTTATTTTTTTGGAATTAGAAATATAGGGAAATTATATTTATAGAGAATAGTATGATATATAAGCTAATAATAGATTATTGAAATAAAAATTAATTTATAAAGAGTCGAATATGCATGAAAGGTGATAATTTAATTTGATTAAAGATTATAACTTCTCAATACACTACCACCCTGGGAAGAAAAACATGGTGTCCAATTCTATGATTCAAAATTATCAAGTTAGTTTATCGATTTTTAAGATTTAAAGAGATATAATATTTATGGATTTATAGAATATGGATCATGAAATCATGAGTATGGGATATATCATATCTTTCTCTGATGAATGTTCAACAATCCATCCATGTGAGGATCAAAGAGGCACAAAAGGAGGATGTGTAATTACAGAAGTAGGTCACAATAATTCATGAGATCAACCATAATTTCAATCGAATGATAAGGTTTAAAAACCAATTATGTTTCTTATAAATACCATAAATGAAGAAGTAGGCATTGTATTAAGGTAATAGCTCATCATTCTCTATTAATCCCACACAAAAAATATGTGTGAGTATATATATATATATATGAACGAGTATTTTTGGTGGGATAACAAGAAAAGATATATTTCATAATATATATCTCGATTCTTCATATGTCAAAAGGATAAGGTCAAGAGACAATGTCTCTAGAGATGATGCAAACATTAACCATATGAGAATATAAATTGCAAAACATTACCACATATTTTTAAATTAGAATCCCTCAGTCATCTAAATGGTACTATAGAGCCTAGATGGTTCATGCAGGGACACTAAGAGGGGGGGGGGAATCCGTGTACCCAAATTTTTACCAAATTTTAGTTTCTTTAATTTAACCCATATACTCTTGAAAATTTTACCTGATTAAGTGTAATGGATCCATTTTGATCTAGTGATAGTCACATACACATGCAATGGAGATAATAAAAGAGACAATAGTGAACAAGGTATTTTACAAGGTTCGGTATAAATACCTACTACTTACCGTGATCAGCCTATGGTTGTTTCTAGAATTATCCTATCACTATATCTTATAGTGATTAAAAATTAATTGAATAGGAACAAAATATTTATATATGAAATAAAAAATCATCCTGAGTCAGTGGTATTTTTTATAATGGTTCCACTAGTCTTCAATGACATTATTTATACTAGCACCACCAATTATTAAAATATATTCAAGAAGCACACTGAACAAGATATATCTACTACACTAGATGAAGTTTCATCAACTAGATAATATTATTACTCTCTTAAAGGTATTTTAAAGACATTTAATGAACAATATAATATGCATTAAAACCTTATACTCTTTAATAAGTGTAATATAGTACTTTGACATATTGTATTTTAGAATGATCAAATGATGCATCTTTTAGGAAATTGGATGTTGCCTTCTTCCCCATTATATGAATTCCATGGATAGATAATCATTCTAACAATGAATTTACCAAGACTAATCAAATGTGTACAAGGGTTCACACAAATTATTCAGTATTACATGAACACCACAAGTCACGTCAAACCAAGTAAACTTCATGAAAGTGTTTCATGGAATCCAAAACATTAACACATTTATTTATATGTTTCTATTAATTTAAATGTTATTAAATATTTGTTTTGGGTATCTCAATTAATAAATGTTTTTACGTATGAATTCAATCTTGCATAAACCCTTCACATTCTTCTTTGGGTAACACCCAAATCCTTCCTTCATACTTTCTCATGAATTCACAAACACAACTTGTTTCCACTATTTTGGTTTAAGGAATACATGTCATGTATATGCGTCTTTCATGTAAACTTTAACTATATCAATTTTTTACACCCAAATATGTGGGATCAATTATCCTTAATGAAACCAATCTTAGGCTCATGGGATATTATATTCATTCAGGTAGAAATCTATAAAATTATTCTATTTAGTACAAGTTTTTATGCAGAACTCCCCCTCATAAAAAAAGTTAACAATGGCTAGTGAATGGTTTTCCAATTGAAGAAAAAAGGCTTCTCAGAAACTAGTTTTATCTCAAATCACTTCAAGTGTGTTTTTCCCAAGTTGAATTCTCATGATATTCTCTTCTCCCCTGAAAAATTAATGGCTTTTTAGAACTCTCTTCCTTTAGAGAATGGGTTCGTGGTTTCTCTATTTTTTGAGATCACATTACAAATGATGATTGAAAACATAACCCTTGAATATGGGATTATACTTTTATAGATAATGAAGAAATTTCCACACACAATCTTATATCCACATTTCAAGAAGAAAAATAAACTCATTCAAATATCTACTTTGTATTTCATGGATGAAATCCCCATTAATTTGTGTATTTTCAATAGTATTCCAAAAAATTTGATGTCCTTTCATATCTTCTTTGATATGAGTTTCTATCATTAATTTGATGAGGATCACATGACACAAATATTCCAAGATCCTAAAGATCATACCTTGCTCAAATGGTATCTAATAACTACATTTTTAGTTTGACCATATCACATTCTTTAAACACTATGAATACTTGTAAGATAGTATATTTCATACATGTATTTGATTCGATTAAACGAACCTCATGCTATCGATAAGGTCATCAAATTCTTCCGATTTTTGGATCATTCTATGATACACTAGACCTTCAGTGAATAGGATATCCACTGGGTGGGAAAGGTACATGATGATGCCCCCACCTGATTGGGCATCTTAGATCATCCACATCATGCGACCATAGCTCAATATGTATTTTTAATGATGTATGAACAGTGAGATCTTAGTGCGCATTCCATGTTTATTTTACCTTAAATAGATTCTATAGTATAAAAAAACTACTACCATGAGTGGATATAAATTCCAAACCCCCACTACTATGCCACCCCACATGGTGGCTCAACAGATCCTACGATACACTATTCATGGCGTGATATCCTCTGTAGACCTTATACACGGATTTTCACCCTTGATGCCCATTATCTTGCTCAATATTCATACCTCAAATGTGGTTGGACCCTGAGTACCACATGTGGCCTAGGGTCGAGCTGTCCTTGTCTTTCTCAGTGGTATGGATATAATTTTAATATAATTCCCATTAGAAATAAACATTGTAAATACAAAGTATATAACACAAATCCAAGCATAATCTAACTTAATATCATCACCAAATACCATGTGCCCTTAAATTCCTTATCATCATTTTTCCTTCAACATGATAATTATAATTTTCTTTCTCTTAAACAATAATAAACTACTAATGTAATAATATTAATATTGAACGACTTTCATTTATCTTCCTTAGGAAACACATATTTTTTTTCATGGAAACCCTCATATTTCCTAAAAAAATGAATTCATCGTAAAAATGAATATTTGAGTGGTCTTCATATTAATTCCTCATGAAATTTTCATGGCTATCATAATATTAAATTTTCATGACAATGTTCACTTTCTTTTTACAATTGGCATATGTCTTTTATCTTAATCACAATTCAAAAATCGTCGAAGTTACAAGGGGAATTTTCCAAGAATTAAATCCATTGGAATTAGGTGTATCCACAAAAATTATTTAAGAATCATTACCATTCATGTAGAAATTTCTTAACAAATGAAAACCATTGACCTCATAATAATTGTCCAAGAATCATCACCAATCAGGGAGAATTTTCTTACCAAATTACAACCAATGATTCTAGAAAATATTATCTATGAATCATCAAACAAATCATGGGGTATTTTTATAATAAAAGAGGTCCAAGGAATCCATTTCAATTCTCCATGCATCATTACCAGCCTTCTTTAATATTTTTCAAAATTATTCCATGTTTCTCAATCCATTATTAATACCTTATCATTGAAGAATTCATCGTACATAAACATAATATTCCCTTATATGTATTGATAAAAAATATAACCATAATCATCAACCATCCACATGGGATTTTCAATCTCCCACTTTGGATTTATTTCAAATACAATTTTCATAAAGTTAATGTCACTTATTCTCTATATTGATAATAAATGAAAATAATTAATTAAGGTAATTTCTTCTTCCCTTCAATGAATTTGGAAATTACTTCTCATTTTTATGAATAAAGGATAGAAACACATGGTTCACTTTGTAAAGATCCTTTAATTAGCATAATCTAACTCTAGATGGGATAACTCGATGTAGGAAGCAAGAGAGATATGACCAAGGATTTATATTTAATCCATTAACAACAATGAATGTGATATCATGATCATATTTATTTCTCAAAGATGAGGGGATTGAATAAAAAATTTATAAATTAATACATTCTCTTAAATACTTTATTAAACATGTCATAAAATCTATGTGCAAGATTATTTTACTCCCCCTTTTCAATGAGCTTATAAATAAATACATTCTCTTCAGTAGCTTCCCCTAGTGATTGTTCTTCTATAATCAATATCTCCCTTTGATCTTATACAAAATTTATACAACTATTTTGATTTTGTACAATCTACTTTCACCAAACAAAATTTATTTTTGAGACACCTGAGTTGTCATGTGTTGAAAACCTCTCATGAAATTTGAATTATTATTCCTGTGAAAAAATCCATTTTCCTTTATCCCTTTATCATGATTTTCATTCATCTTCACGTTTATTCATTTTTCTTGAAATTTTCTATTTAGAAGGGAAGATGATTATCTACTCCTTACTAACATATTCTATCTTGGAGTTCCTACATGTATTATTCAATGATTTTTAGTTAAAATTCTTTGTTATCATATCAAAATATTAATCAGGAATATATTAAATCAATCATATATTCTGGTTTCTCTCTTGGATTTATTATCTTCAAAATTCTATCTTGCATACAATAATTTCCATGGCCTATTTTCTATTGTCCATGGTATAATCTCTATTTACATAATAGAAAAATATTTTATCGGTTGAGATCACATTATTAAAATCCTAATTATCCTTCTTGTTTGCAGTATCTTGTTTAACAATTTTCCTAACTCCTATATTCATTATATTCCTTTAAGTAATAATATTTAGCTTTTTTTTATTCTTCTAATATATTGTGATCTTCTATTATCATCAAGATATATATGGTGTGTGGTTTGAATATACCATCACTCATCATAACTATGACCAGTTATTATGTAATAATCACATAATTTTCAGGATAACTAAATCAATTCATGATAGACAGATTCTTATTCATATGTATATTTTGCATCAATTTTACAGGTTTTTTTATTTGATCACATCTTATCTTCTTGAATACAAGCCTTTTGTAATTTTTATAGATTCAATTTTCCCTTACTATCTCCACTGGGATCTAACTTCTTTATAATACTAATTTTCAACTTAGTTGACAAGAGAAAACAGATCCTTCTCTTATTTCATTGAGATTTTTCACAATCTCTTTATTTCCCTAATTTTACTATTTTTTATGTCTTTATAGAAACCATAATGTCTTCAAAGATAGAAGTGGAGATTAAATTTAAACCTAAGGTAATCCATAAACAACATCAAATTTACACTTCATATAAGCCTAAAAAAATGGGGATAAAACATTGACACAATTAGAGTGAGAACTATGCTCTAATAGTACCTATAGATCATAGATGGATTATTATGGTAAAATGAGGGGGGTGGGGTGAATTAGTGTACCAATATTTTTACCAAATTTTAATTTATTTCGATTAACCCCAAAACTCTATATATGATACCATGGTTAAGAGGAATGGTTCTATTGTGTGCTAGTAGGAATCAAATACACATGCAATGTAGATAATAAAAGATAAAACAAAACAATAGTATTTTTACAAGGTTTAGTACAATGTCCTAATACTTAGAAAGATCAACTTTTGGTTGTCTTATAGATTTTATTATCACTATATCCTGTATTCATTACAAATTCATTGAATTGACACAAAATATTTATGCAAGAAATAAAAAATATTCCTAAGTCATTGGTGTTCTCTATACAGGTTACACTAGACTTAAATGAAATTTTTAATACTAGCACCAAAAGTTCTTAAAATATATTCAACAAACACAATGATACTAAGATAACTACTTCACTGGGTAAATTTACATTTGCAAGATAATCTGGTTCTTTTATTAAAGGTCTTAAACTACTATTGAATCAATAGGATAATATACATGTCGGGCTTGAACACTTTAATAAATGGAAGATGATAATTTAACATAATGTATTCCAGAATGACCAAATTATGAATATTTAAGGACACTGAATGTTGTATTCTTCCTCACAATATAAATTTCTTATACATATACTAATTATTTCAATGAAGTTACAGACCTCAATAAAATGCATGAAAGCGTGAAAACATTCTTTTCACCCCTCAAGTCACATCAAATCAAGTAAAATTCATACATGTGTTTCATGCAATAAAATAATTTAACACATTTATTTATATTGTCTATCATTTTTTGTTTTTATTAAATATTTTATTTGAAAATATTAATTACTCAATTTTTTTACACATTAATGTAAACATGCATACACCCTTAACATTATTCTGTGGATAACACACTATCTATTCCTTCTTAAAATTTTCATGCATGCACAAACATATACTGTTTGTCATATTATGGTTCAAGGAATATTTTCCATGTATATGTTTCTTGATTGTGCACATGAAAGATATTCTTAACATGCACCCATGTATATAGGATCACTTCCCCTTCACAAAACCTATCTTAGGATCCTGGGAGGTTCTGTTTGTGCCAGAAGAAAGCTGCATGATTCTTCTCATTCTTGCATGTCTTTTCACAAAAACACTCATCCTCCACAAAGATAGTTGTGGCCTATGAGAGGTTATATTTTTTCATGAATAATAATTCACGGAAATTAGTTTCTTATAGAATAATTTTGTGTGTGATACACAAAAGTTGAATGCCTACATGATTCTCTTATTTGTGAAAAAAAACAGGGCTTCATTGAACTTTCTTCCCTTTAGGAATAGGTTCTCGGTTTCTCTATTTTTCGGGAGACCACTCAAAATGATGTTTTTCAGAATATCAATTGATCGAGGTATTATTATTTTTTAGGAGATAAACATAGTGAAACACACCACCATAGATCTACATTTCAATCCCCACCATCAACTCATTCAATGTTGTTCTTTGTATGATGTGGTAGAAATCCCGAGTTATTATGGTATTTTCAAAAGTAAACTAAAAAATATGGAATATTTTTTATATAAACTTTGTGATTAGTTAATCTCATGAAAATGATGAGTATTTCATGCTTCATCTCATCATAGATATTGAAGATAATCCCATGATCAAATGGCCTCCAATAACTAATTTTTTACTTTGTTCGTATCATATTATTCAACTCTACGCATGCATGTAAGATGTTATATTTCATGCATGTATTTTATTAAATAAAATAGACCTTATAATATCAGAATGGTCTTAGAAGGTGGCTAGAGTCTTGATCATTGGAAAATGCTCATGATCTTTGGTGAACAGGAGATCCTCAGGGAGGCCAAAAAATAAGATGACGTACCCAGCTAATCAGACAACGGAGATTAGATATATCACATGGAAAGCATTCAATCCTTAATTTTTAATGATTTATGAACAATGTCATCACCATTTGTTCCCCACATTGATTTCACCATATATCAGGGCTACGACATAATAATAAACTGCTCCCATGAGAGGCTAGAAATCCCAAACCCAATAACTCTATGCCACCCTGCACGGTGGCACCATCATTCCTACCATACTCTCTTTGTGGATAAATATCCTATATAGGCCTTATACATGGGCCCACACCCATTCCAACTAGTGGGTTTCCTAACCTTATTCCCTCGTGTATGATTGATCACCTAGTCCCATATGTATCCTGGTTCAATATGGCCTTGTCTTTGTCAGTTATCTTGCCTTATAATTATTATAAGACCCATTTGAAATATACTTAATAAATACAAATTATAAAACATTAAGACAAACTTAATCCAACTCAATCTCATCAAGAAATACCAAGACTCCTTAAATTTCATATCTTCATTTTTTCTTCAATATGAAAAATAATATTTTCATTCTCTCTAACAATCAGAAACTCTTAATGCAATAATATTAACATTTAATGGCCTTCATTTAACTTCATAATATTACATATAATTTATTATTTCATTTAAACATTTAAATCTCTTTCTATAACAAATTTATCAATAAAATAAATATTTTCATGGTCTTCATATTAATTCCCCATTCATTTTTCGGGGACATCATTTTTTAATTGTTGAAGACAATGTGCAATTTATTATTACATTATAACTTTTCTTTTAACTTAAGAAAACTTCAAACAAACATTAGAGTTATAAGAAGAATTTTACAATCATGATATCCAATTCCCTTGGATGATTTGATAACAATTCTGCATGCATAATCACAAATCATGGAGAATTGTCTTATCAAATAACATCCAATTAGTTATTGATAATTCCCAAGGCATCATCAAAAAATTGGGAGAATAATCTTACCAAATTACAACAAATTATTCCATAAAAATACTCTATGAATCATCACATCAAGAATGGAGAATTGGATTACTAAATTAGTTCCAAGGAATATATAACAATTCTCCCAGAATCATCACCATCCTTCCTGAATATTTCTCAAACTATTTCCGCCTTTTTCAATCCACGATTAATCAATAATAATAGATTACTTCATCATATAATGTCTTTTGATTCCTTATTATATATTGAAAAAAACACCCACATAGGATTTTAAAAAACAATTCCGTTTGGGTTATAGTTGATCACCCTATGTTGTCAGCACATTTAATTTCAATAAGATAATATGTCTATCCTACTAATATTTCAATGATATACATCAAGGATGTGGTAAGGTTCTATAGTGTATGATAATCTATTGCGTTTGATCAAAATTTGATGTCTACATTGAAGATCCAAAGAAGTCCTCAACTGGCTCTAGAGATAGAGTATTTTTTGAATATTTCAAATCATACATAGGTATATAGTCATTTTGATAGGTCCATTCAAACTCTAGAATACATGTTGATAGCTTTCTCAGTGTATTTCAGAGGTGGTTGAGATTAAAACCTTTTTTTGGTATATTGTTCATATAATAATAGATTTCAACTAAGCGTAAATATCGATTATTATTAATCCCTCTATTAAAGGAATTATATAACTCCAACGTACTGGGATGAGGTTGGTTAAAGAAAGATACTAGGAACTGAACTAGTATAGGATGTGGAAGAGAAGGTTAGATATATCTAGTACCACATCTCAGAAAGTCCAAGTTAATAGTATAGTTATGGTGAAAATAATTATTAAGATCTAGATTTCAATGTTGGTAACATGGTATTCCTAAAAATAAATTCTTGGAATAATTTTATTTCAATTATAAATAAGGTAACAATTAGATATAGATATATTAATCACTTCAAAAAAAATTATCATATCGGGATGGTTACTTATCATTCGGTGCCCCCCCCAAATCTCCTTCATGTTCAAGATGTGTTCCATGTATCAATTATAGAGATGTACATAACTGAGAATTTACATATATTAAAATAAATAGTCATAATGGTGGATAATGTTCTCTCTTATGAGGAACAATTAGTAGAGACATTAAATCAATGAGATAATGTTATGTGAAACAACACCACTCATCAAATCAATGTTTTCAGGTGAAGCCGTAATTTTGAAGAAGCTATGTGGGAACCCAAATATGTGATGTGGTATAAGAATCCATATTTTTTTATATTATAGTGACATAATTTCAAGGATGAAATTATTTTAAGGGGGTATAATGTGACACCTCAATATTTTATTATATCTTTTTTCTTTAAATAAATTTAATTTTTTTAATAACATTATGTACAGTCATCCCTGAGTGTAAATGAACTATGATATAGTATAAAACTACAACCCATATGTTAAATTGGAGGTATAAATATGAGTAAAAGTATTTTAAAAATATGTATAATGATTTTTTATAATTCACATATATTGAATAATTCATAAAAAATAGCAGTCATGTATTAGTAATGAAATTTTATGCTCAAAAATATGTTTCCTTCAAAATTAATTAGTAAAATTTATGTTTTAATATTATATTATTTTTTTTGACTTTATGTAGTATATTTTGTAAAAGTTATATCAAAATTTAAATAAACTTATGAATATTATTGTTTTATTAAATTTTGGATTTATTTTTAAAAGGTTAATTTTATAGTGAATAGTAAACAAATATAATTTTATAGAAAACTTCCATTTCCTTTCAAGTATTTAAAAATTACCACTTTGTTTTGAAATTATTTGAAAATTGCATTAGATAATTTTTATGTAAAATAATCTAATTAATTTCATTGTAATCAATATCAATTTGGGTATTTTGTTTAATAATATTTTTATACTTCAAAATGTATTTTTATAAAAAATTGTTTTGCATCAAATTTTTTGGGTTTACATTAATGAAACTCTATAAAAATTATAGAGAATAAATTTTGAAATATTAATTCCATATTTTTAATCCTCATGGTTAATAATATGTAGTTAGTTCAACATATATTTCATTTATAATGAATATTAAAAACAGTAAAAATTTGTTACTACAACTATGGTTAAAATGGGTTTACATAGGGGGTGGGTAAACTAAGAGATATGTTTTAAAATATAAAAAAACACATTATTTAATTTGATTGGTCTATGAATTTATACCTTATAATTATTATCTTTGAATACTTGTAGTTTTTGAGTCACCTTTCATTAGTAATACATTGATATATTTTATTCTTTTAATAATTCTAAGTCTGTCCTCTCCCACCCTTTTAAAAGGAGACAACTTCTCATATATAACTCAAAAATAAGGATCCTTATAGATAATCCATTACCAGCCCTAATACCATAATAAAATCCCTCATCATGTCATATAGGTCCTAGTTTGATAAAAAAATCATCCATTGAAGGATTAATGTGTAATCCGAAGGAGGTTTCTAAACAAATAGGAATAACCCTTAACTGAATTTTTTAAAATATATTTATTTTTTTATACATCCTATATATACATTTTATAGATTATAAAATAATTAAATCATTATATTAATTGTTATTAATTTTTATTATAATGAGGAATCATCCGTTTTCCACCTCCTTTACATCAAATGTAAAATAAAAGTATTGTATGTGTGTACGTGTGGACTACCACCTCCAAATATCCATATGATTCATTTTCCATCACCATAGTTCATGGTAGGATATTATGATAGATTTAATATTTATATATGATATTTAGGACATAATTTTACTTCTATAAGGGTTATATCATCTCTATCTTTTCACCTTTAAATTAGTTGTTAAATAAAAAATGTCACTGACGAAAACATGTGTATTGCCACCTCTAGGAATCGATGTGATTAATTTTTCATTTTCACATTACATGTCTTGTAATTATATTTATTTAATGAATATATATGATATGTGTCTTATATTAATTACATAAAACCCTGAGTTTTTATGAATTATTATTTTTGAATAAACTAAATTTCGTTGATGGATTGCATTACATGCTACACCAAGTTAATATTGATTTATGTGAATCAACATGGAAATATTGTTCTACAAAATAACATATATTATATTTTGGTACAAAAACAATTTTTTGTCTTATTCTACACACAATACCAAGTTCCTTTGATAGCTTACAATACACTTAAGACCGAGTTATTCTAAACTACAATATACTATTAATATTATTATTTAATATGATAGTAATCAACTAGATGTTAGAATAGAAGGTATTGAAAAGATTAAATAAATTATGAAAATATTTTTACACATTTCATATAATTATTTTGTTAATAATTAATTAAAAATAAAAATGAAACCCCATTTCAGATAAAAATAAATCCTTTTCTGAAGAATAACTATTTTATACACACAAGTGTGTTTTACATCAATAAATTAACAAAATAAAATTTAGTTAATGATTTTAATTTAATTTATATATTATATATTAAATAAAATTTTTAACATTCATCTTATATGTTTTTTAGATAAGAGATTAAAATAAATCCAATTGCACCCTTATAAATATAATTTTTTTTAAAAGAAGTTTTGTTGATTTTTTATGGCACACACATTTTAAACTATATTTTTACAATTTTATAAAATTAATATAAAATATAAATATAATTTTTGAAATAATAATATCAATATTATCTTTGGGCGATTTTTTGGTGTAGTTTTGAGAAGTTTCATTTATTATGAATTGTGAGAAATATTGAATTTTATTTGAAAATTACATTTTGTTTTAAATAATTTACAATGCTAAAAAATATTTTTAAATTATTTTAAAGTAAAATTAGTTAAAATATACATATATTAATCCAATTTAGGTCATTTTAATCATTTCATATTTAAATTTAATATAAAAACCTTTGTAAACCTTTTATCATATTCTCTTTGAAAAACTGTTTTCACCGCATGTGTGTGGGGTTAATTATAAATTAATTTCATCCACTAATATGATTTTAATTTGGAAAAATAGATTCCAAAATTTTATCTATAATAATTTATAATTTATAATAAGACCAATTTAATTTTTTTTACCAATGTGATTAGTGAATGAAATTAAAATTAATTACATCGATTAAGGTAAAAACAGGATTACTTAGTGGTTAAACAAAGAATATAATGCGTAAAAAGGACCAAAAACTTGTCCAAAACCCATTTTGGACATATTGATACCCTAAAATATCTATTTACAAGATTGGTACATTATTGGATCCACTAGAAATGTAAACAACAGGGGTGAAATTCTCTATTTCAAAAAATTACAATTATGCCACTCACCTCCCTTATAAAAGGCCATCCAATCAATATATCTCTTTACCCCATCAAAAAAATTGGTTCAGAAAATTCATACACAAATAAATTATCTAATTCCCACATATTATCTTAAAATCCTTAATTTTTGTATAAATCCATCCAAGGACTTTGGTTAAAAAAAAACCGAGATACCTGAAGAAGAGTTAACATCTATCAACAAATGTTTTTATTACATTTCTAAATCAAACCGATTAATTTTTTTATATCTTGGTTATATAATTACCTAAATTTATTAAATATACTGATATTTTTTCTACTAATGGTATAACCTATAAACATACACACTTCTTTCAAATGGGATACGAAATCACCATTTGGGTTTACCACGGACTACTGTCTCGTGAGTCGATGTCATTCATTTTCCCATTACCAAGTTTAGTTTTTTTGAAATAATGATTTACATACAAATTATATATTATATTTATGATATTTAATATTTTATTACTATAATTTATTTTTATATCACACATGCCTTTATTATTTTGATTTTTTTGGGAATATAAGTGCATCATTCATGCGTACGACGGATTACCGCCTCACGAAGTGATATGATTCATTGACACTTTAAATGTAATGTATTAAGGATGGTTTTAATAAAAACATGTGATAAGTATTATATAAAAATTATTATTTAATGATGATATCTCATATATTTTTTTTTTCAATCCTAAAATAAAATGAAAACAACATTAATTCATATGTACGATTTACCATCTCCATGAATGGTGTATTTTTTTCCAATTACTATCATTTAGAGATTATTTTAAATATACATATAAAGAATATATATGTTATTTATGTTATTTTTATCATTATGTAAATGGTTAAATCTTTATTAATTTAATATATCGAAAAATATAAAAAAAATAAAAAAAAATAAAGGAAAAATAGAGCGGTTATTAACCGAAATGTAACTTTAACAAGGAATTGTCAATAAACAGGTAATAAAAGGTCATAACAGAAACATATATAGTTTTATATAAATGAATATAATTATTTATTATATGTATAATAAAATTATAGTTTTTTATACTAGAGTATTGAACTAGTACAATGGAAGTAAAGACTTTAGCTAAAGGGATTTCTTGCATCAATTTTATTTATGTAGTGCATATGAAATATTCACCACTTGTTTCTTTTCAGTGGTGTATATACTTCCCTAATTCATGTTATATAATGATATAATTTTATATCATAATATTAAAATTAAAATTAAAATTATTCTTTCATGTATCTCACGATTCAAAAGTAACTCAAGTAGCAATGGAATTTCCTTCTCACTTTTATTTTCTTGGAGACAAAAGCCATTTTAACAACCAATTTTTTTTTGGAGTGTATACGGAACATGAGTGTAATTTATAATTATTATAATTACTATTATTTTTATTTACATATCCATTCAAGGATCTCTCTTTAAATGGGATTATGGTTCAAGATTTATCATATTTGTAAGGTATTTTTGTCTCAATTTTCATTTTTTGGGACTTACATTATGTGATGAACCTATAAACATTCATGATGAGTATATACAAACCATTTTAAAAATAATATCATGAATACATTCATGCTTATGATATTTTGTTTTTTTTATTTTATTCTCTCGTGTAGCTTATGATTCAATTTTACCAAAGTGGTAGGAATTTTATGTTACAAACACATCATTTATCAGGATTGTTAATATTCAAGCCTTCAATGTATAAATATCGTGATCTAACTTGTAACACCCCAATATTTCATTGTATCTTATCTCTTCAATGTAATTAAATAACGTGCGCTACAGGTAACAATGAGTTCGAGCGCACCACGACTTACCAAACCAGCCGTTCAAAAAGCAGTTATGAATAGTATTAACTGCATTTCGAATTTTATATATATCCTATATAATTTTAACAATAATATTTTTTGTTTCTTAGGAATAATATAAGAACAAATTTATTTTTTCAAATAAAAGAAGTATTTTTAAAAAACATGCAATTTTACCACCTATTTAAGGGAGAATCATTTTTAAAATAAATATTTGACAGTTTTATATATTCAATTTAAGTAAATTAAATTCTTCTTTAGTATATGGACATGAAAATTTAGTTTGGATAAATATTTGGTACTTTTATGATAATTTTCATATTTTGATGAATATTGAAAAATACTAAATTTTAATTGAAAACAACATTTTTAATAGATAAATTTTATATTGTTAAATTATACATTTGAATGGTTTGTATGTATAATTAGATTATATTTTTATCATTTAATACAATGTATTTCATTATAAGTAATTTCACATTTAAATTTGACATGAACACATGTTAATCTTTTTATAGTTTTTACTTTTCAAAAACACGATTTTTGGGTTTGAAAATTGGAATTAATATTAAATTAATAAATAAAACATCTGTGTTTTGAATTTGGTAAAATAGACTTCATTTTTGAATTCAGAATATCAAAATTATCTTAGGGTGAATTTTTTGTATTTTTCAGAAAATTTTCAATTTTTGATATAAGGTTACACATAATATAAATTTGACTATAAATATTAATTAGAAATATAAAAATATTTCTTACATCATGTTATTTTATTTATAATTTTTATACATTAAATAATTAAGTTTATTTATGACATAATGATGATGCAATAATTACCTTATTAATGAAAGAATCAAATAAAGGGTATTATAAATATTAAAATAAATATAATTTCAATGTTTTTATGACATCAAAGAATTTTCTAGGTGAATATGACATGTTATGGGTGATTGAATGTATCTATTCATAAGTAATCAAGTTGTGATGACTTTCACAATAACCAAATACTAAATAATGTCAAAATTGACATAAATTAATTTTTAAATGAAATACAATATCATTAGTTGATATAATATTCCTAAAAATATAAGGTTCAGACAAAGGGATTAGATAATATTATATATGTCATTAATGAACCACTTGAGGTTCTCTTGGAAGTTTATATTATGTTTAATAACCATATAGTGTAAGAATACAAGAAGACACGGTAAATGTTAAAATATTTAACTAAGAGTTAAATATAATAGATAAGGATAATATGGTGACCTAAACCTATCTAAAACCTATTGGTTGAGTGTTTTTCGACCCATTCCCACCTTATACTAGAAATAAATCATTTTTTATCCATTATAAACCGAAAATGACATTATTATAAAATAATACTTCAATATTTTCCTAAATGGACCGTCACCTCTCTTATAAATGGGAACTTCCCATTTTCTCCAAATCAAATCTCTAAAGATATTTGGCTCAAAAAAAACAACCCAAATATCATCCCAACTTCCATCACATAAACCTATATTCCTTTCTTTGATCAGAGATCCAACCTAAGGAGCCCTTTTGATCAACTCAAAAGGAAACACCCGAAGAAGAGTTAATAATTTCACCACCCTCTTTGAAGTTCTTTTCATCTTCCACTTCATCTTTCTTTGTTGTTTCCATACCAAAATAATAACTCTATTACCACCAACATAATGTGATGTTTTTATAAATATGGTTCCACCATATTTGTTATTCTAAACACCCTTTAAATGACAATGTCAACCTACGTGCATACGTACGGCTTACCAACTCCATATTGTGGTGTAGTTTGTTATTCAAACACTTCATTATTTGGTTGGGTATAATAATGAGTATAACTAATGTAAATAAAAAATATAAAATGTTAATGATTCTGTATATATGATATACCATCCAATTAAATATGATTTCACCATCAATATAATGATATTTTCACTCGTGCGTACGTACAGATTACCGTCCCCACGACGCGATGAGATTCATTCCCACATGCACCATTCAACGATGATTAGAAAAATATATATTATTAATAAGTATGGAATATATTAAATAATAATTCTACTGGATAGATACATATATATATATATATATGTATTTATTTACTTACATATTTCTCATTCAGTTACTTTCCTTCAATACGATATGAAAACGGAAACGTCATTTATGCATACGTACAGCCTGCCGTCTCTATAAATGGTGCCTTCCATTTCATATTTTTATCTATTATAAATATTTATATTCTCTATATATATATGATACATAAATAATGATTTATATTCTGGAACTATTTAAATCATTATCTAAATGATATTATCAAAAATAACAAGTTAATATACGTATGATAAAGAAAGCGATTATTACCCAAAATGTTAATTTAACAAGGAAATAATTATTAAATGGGTAGTATAAAGTTCTAAATGAATCATGTATGATATAATAAACATGAATATGGTTCCATTATAATTTAATAACATACTATGGTCATTATACAGGAGGTTAAAAATACCCTCGACCAAAGGAAAGTGCAAGGTAAGAGTTAATTCCACAATCTCTTTAATATCCGAGGTTCTTTTTACATAAGTATCTACTGGGAGATATTTATAATCCTTGTCCATGTTTCTTAATGGGTTCTTAAAATGTATTCTTTTAAGGTAATTTTTTACTAAAACATTATTTTAAATGTTTTAAATATTTATTATTCTAAACCTTTCTCATTAATGTCCATGTTTTCAAAATGGGTTTAATGATTTATTTATATGGTCATGAATGTTTTAAAATGTTAATTACTTTAAAAAATTTTAAATTGGTATGGGGAAATTTTATTCAAAACTATATTTTAAATTAATTGCATTATAAATTATACATCTTTTAAATGATTTTATGAAAAACAAATATTTCTCTCAAATATTTTTTTCTGATCATTTTCAAATATGTCAACCTCCTTTACGGGATATTATTCTTGATCGAGGTTGATTTATATGTAGAATTGGAAGAGACCTTTACTAATTTTATATATGGTTTTGGACAATGCCTAAATCATTTTAGACGTCTTGGCTGAGGCCTTGACATGATGTTTCAGAATGTCCGACATTATACATTCCCTCATTAGGAAAATATTATTGATGGTTCATGTGGTTATTTGACTATTAGAATACCCATGACTAGGTTTTATTATTGAATTATTTACTCATCTCATATTCCTACCATAAAGTGTTCATGTTTATTATTTGTAAAGCCATGTGTTTAAAATTATTTACCATGCGTAATATTTATTTTACCTTCCAGTATATTGCTTACCCTTACTGAGTATTTGAGCTCACCCATTTCTAATGTTTTATTTTCCCAGGATTCCAAGAAGTTTATTATGACTGATAAGCAGGGTTAAGCTAGGGGAATAATGGAATTCTCAAAAGATCATTTATGTTGTGTTTTATTTACTAAGGTGTAATGTGACATTCATGTATGTAGTATATTTTCCAAGACTTCTAAACTGATCAGTCTGTCGAGACTTTATTCCTTATAATCTAGCCAATGTTATGTAATAATGCACCGAATCTGGGTAATTGGGGTTTGGGCATCACAATTAGTATTAGAGTAAGTTTAGTACAAACCATGGAAACTATATTTAGAAAATATCTGATTAGAGAACACTACCCTAAGATATACTTTGAGGAATAGAATAGAAGAACTTTCTATAATTTTGTTAATGTTGAGATTTTTTGTATTTTCCAAGTAATACATCCTTGTCTGGATATGAGCAGGTAGAGGTGGCTCTAGAAAAGATGTATCCACCTGTGAAAACTTCAAAAAGGTGTTTTGGGATTGACCAGAGGTATCCTGGTACACGACAATGGTCCTTACTGCACTATTGGTTACAAAACTCTCGAGGGGTATGCTTATGATAATTCACATTTTCATTACAAGCCATTATGAAGGATTTAGGAGTAAATAATTTCTCAAAGAAAACATTTTATGATTATAGATAATATGCATAATATTTTAAATTTACATTAGGCATTTTAAAATTTTGGAATTATTCATTGTTATTCATAAACTAAGCTAGTGTATGCCATTGATTAGAAATGTCACCTAGTATAAGGAATGAGAATTCCAAGAATACGCATGATCGAAAAATTAAGATGTATCCTATCTTTCATGGTATTAAGCCAATATTTAAAAGGGAAATAGATTCCAACAGATTCTCATCTTATAAAGAAATAGTATCATGTGTTAATAAGATGAGAAAATAATTCTATGAGTCTTATTCCTTTCAAGGGAAGCAATAGAAGAAAAGGATGGAAGAGAGTAAGATAGATAAAGGGAACATGGGAAAGAAGGATATTCCCATATTTGATAACTATGGAATGAATCACCTTGGTAAATTCTTGAAGGGAATGGGATTTTGTTATAAGTGTAGAGGAAAAGGACACCATGTACGTGATTGTATGGGTGAGAAAATGGTTTCAATTGTACAATGCTTCATCTACAAGGATTTGGGACACCATGTGAATCAATGTCTAAATCATCAGAGTATACCCCAAATGATGCTATTGGATAATAATGAAGTTATGATACTAATGAATTTTAAGAGGAAAGATTAGAGTTCTTATGTTGTTATTAAATAATTATGTCATTTTAGTGTTGTATTAATGATGTAAATGTTATAAGAATTAGAGAGTATATAAGGATTGTACTATAGTACTATTTAATTAAGGACTTGAGATTGTGTGGAACCAAGAAAAGTTACTCAATAACTGGTTATTTTTTTTTGGAAAATATATGGTTGAGAGAAAGATAAACCATATTATGGTTCTAATAGCAAGGTATTAATTTTGTAATAATATTTAATTGATTTGGATAAATTATATTGTTCTTGACTACCTTGAAATTGATTAATGATTCGTATATTCCATCATTGTTGGAGGTCAAACTTTTTTTGGAAAGAAGGAGTATCTAGTATTCTATAAGGAATAATGGCGAATTAATGTAATCAATAAGGTTTTATGGTAATTTGGGGTGTTATAGTGTTTTAAAAGAATACACGAAGAAGGTATTCAAATGTTATTACATGGAAAAAAGGGTTTTCATTGTGTTTACCTTTCTTATAAATTTTAGACTGTGAGTTTAGACCGAAGTATTTTGGATAATTCAAAAGGATAGAATTGATTAAGTTTGACATTAGATAATATTTTTAATGTTAAATAATTTCATGATATTATTTTTGGATTATCATAAAAAGGACAACCCGGAGGTCGGGTGACAACCCGTCGTGTTTGGTAAGGCCGTGAGACTTGAACCCGCAACCGAAGAGCGACAAGGGTGCGTCGCCTACCACTGGCCTACGAGATGTCCTGGTTTGTATAATGTAGTTTTTTAAATGGTCTGACAGATAAATTATAAATTCATTTTTTTGAACCCTATACGATTAGGACAAATAAAATATTTTTGAATTCTATTATGTTTTGGAGTGAAAGATGAGTTTGTTGTAGGAATTAGTTAAATTATGAAACTCTACTTGTCAAGTATATATATATATTTCCTCTTATTCTATGAATAAAATAATTCTTAAATTCATGGAAGGGGTCTTAAATTAAAAATGTGTTACCCTAAGACCATATGTTTTGTTGAACCGACGATATTTTACATCATCTTAGATTGATTACTTTGAGGCCCTCAGTTTTACACTTGTTTGTGATTGATGACCTCAATCACTCCCTATGAATATTTATGTTTTTTCACCAATTATGTGTTTATAATTTCCACCAATGTTTTCCTAATCAAGATCATAATTTGGTGGTGATTTTTTTATTTCCCTTTCCCTCTATTTAATACTAACTTTTATTAACCCAATATCCGATGTGGGTTTTCCACAAAGGTATTTTTCTATTTTTAACCATTTATTTTTGAAGAACAATTTCAAATTGTGAGGAAGAAAATTATTAAAGTAGGGGAGAATGTAACAACCCAAGATTTCATAGTATGTTATCTCTTCAAAGTAATTCAATAACTTTCGCTAGACACAACAACGAGTTCGAGTGCACCACGACATACCAAACTAGCCATTCAAAAAGTGGTATTAAATAGTATTAACTGCATTTCAAATTTTATTTATATCCTATATAATTTTAAAATTAATATTTTTTGTTTCTTAGACATAATATAAGTAAAAATTCAATCTTTCAGATAAACGAAGTATTTTTCAAAAATTGCAATTTTACCGCCTATTTAATAGAGAATCATTTTTATAAAAAATATTTGAAACTTTTATATATTAAATTCAAAGAAATTAAATTATACTTTTTAATCCAGACATAAAAATTTAGTTTGGATAAATTTTTGATACTTTTATGATAACTTTCATATTTTGATGAATACTGAAAAATACTAAATTTTAATTGAAAACAACGTTTTTAATCAAAATAATTTATAGTGTTAGATTATAAATTTGAATGGTTTGGATGTATAATTAGATTATATTTTTATCATTTAATAAAATGTAGGTCATTTTAAGTAATTTCACATTTAAATTTTACTTAAACACATGTCAATCTTTTGATAGTTTTTACTTTTTGAAAACCTGTTTTTTGGTTTTGACAATGGGAATTAATTTTAAATAAAAAAATGAATATTTTATGTTTTTAATTTTTTAAAATAGACTTCATTTATGAATTCATAATATCAAAATTATCTTAGGGTGAATTTTTGGTATTTTTCCGAAAACTATCAATTTTTGATGAATAGTGAAAAACACTGCTTTATTGGTTAAACCCGACTTTTTATTTAAATAATTATTTAATTTATTTTATTTTTTTTAGGTCAAAATAGATACATAATACCTATATAAGTTCAATGTAATTCATTGGAGTCATTTTAAGATAATTTTAGATATATAAATATTTTATTGAACTTTTTACCGTCTTTTACCCACCTCCTAGGTGGATTTGCAAAATTGCATAAAAAATTATTTTACCACTTTTGTGAGTTGAATTTAAAAAATATTAGGGACATAGTTAATATTAGTAAGTAAAATGTGGTTCAATAAGATGAAAATATTTTTTTGGTGAATAGTAACTTTTGACTTTAATTTGCCACGGTTAAAAGTAATTAGGGTAATTAAGGGTAAAAATGATATCATAATTACCCTAACACATTGCCGAATTCTAATAGATAATTATAATTAGAACAAAAACAACCTTTGGAATAAAATATGATCCTATTTGGTCCACTTGGATTAGATTATAATATTTATTACTATTTTACTTAATGAAGTGTTAAAAGAGTTAAATTCAATGTTTAATAACCAAACCAATTTTAATACAGGGTTACACACAATATAAATTCAACTATAAATATTTATTAGAAATATAGAATGATTTAATACACTATTGTATTTTATTTATATTTTTTAGACATTAAATAATTAAATTTATTTTGGACACAATGATGATGCAATAATTACCTAATTAATGAAAGAATAAAATAAATTTTATTATAAATATTAAAATAAATATAATTTCAAAGTTTTTATGACATAAAGGAATTTTATAGGTGAATATTATATTTTAGGGTTGATTAAATGTATATTTTTTTATGTAATCAAGTTTTTATGACTTTTACAAAAACCAAATACCAAATAATGTCAAAATTGACATAACTTTATTTATAAAACAAATAATATTTTATTGGTTTATATAATATTCCTCAAAATATAATTTTAGGGCAAAGGGATTAAATAATATTATATACGTCATTAATGAACCACTTTAAGTTCTCTAATAATTTTATAGTATGTTTATTAACCATATAGTGTAAGAATACAAGAAGACACGGTAAAAGTGATAATATTTAACTAAGAGTTATATCTAAGTTTTAAGGTTAATATGATGGCCTAAACCTGTCTAAAACATATTGGTTGAGTGGTTGTATACCCATAACCTCATTATACTATATATAAACCATTTTTATCCCTTATAAATCGAAAATAATTTTATAATAAAATAATATTTCAATCTTTTCCTAAATGGACCATCACCTCTCTTATAAAAGGGTACTTACCCTTATCTCAAAATCACACCTCCAAAACCATATGGCTCAGCCAAAACCAGCCCAAATATCCTCAAAACTTCCTTCTCATTAACCTAGAGTCCTTACTTTGATCATAAATCCAACCTAAGGATCCCTTTTGATCAACTCAAAAGGAAACACTCGAAGAAGAGGTAATAATTTCGCCAACCTCTTCCAAGTTCTTTTCATCTTCCAGTTCATATTTCTTTGTTGTTTCCATACGAAAAACAACAACTATAGTATCTCCTACATACTTTTATGTTATAATAAATATGTTACAATCATATATGTTATTCTATCAATCCTATAAATGACAAAGTCACCATACGTGCGTACGCACGGCTTACCGTCTCCACGTCGTGGTGTGGTTTGTTATTCAAACACTTCATTATTTGGATGGGTATAATAATGAGTATAACTTATGTAAATAATAAATATAACATATTAATGATTATTTATATATGATATATCATTCAATTACATATGGTTTCACAATCAATATAATGATATTTTCGCTCGTGTGTACTTACGGATTACCGTACTCACGAAGTGATGAGATTCATTCCCACGTTCACCATCTAACAATGATTATAAAAATATATTTTATTAATAAGTATGTAATATATGACATAATAATTATACTATATATATGTGTGTGTGTGTGTATTTATGTACTTTCATATATCTTATTCTCTTACTTTTGTTCAATACGATTTGAAAACAGAAACATCATTTATGCATATGTACGGCCTACCGTCTCTATAAATTGTTCCTTCCATTTTTTATATCTATGTATTATAAATATTTGTATTCTAAATATATATGATATATAAATCAAGGTTTATATTCTGGAAGTATTTAAATCATTATCTAAATGATACGATCAACAATAACAAGTTAAAACACGTATGATAAAGAAACAGATTATTACCCAAAATGTTAATTTATCATTGAAATCATTATTAAATGGGTAGTATAAAATCATAAATGAGTCTTGTATGATATAATAAATATGAATATGGTTCTGGTATAATTTAATAACATACTATGGTCATTATAAAGCAGGATAAACATACCCTCGACCAAAGGAACGTGCTCGATAAGGGTTAATTCCACAATCACTTTTTTATCCGAGGTTATTTTTACGTAAGTATATACTGGGACATATTTATTATCAATGTCCATGTTTCATAAAAGAGTTTTAAAATGGATTCTTTAAAGTGATTTTTTTACTAAAACATCATTTTAAATGTTTTAATGTTTTATTCTTCTAAACCTTTCTCATTAACGTCCATGTTTTCCAAATGGGTTTAAGGATTTATTTATATGGACAAGAATGTTTTAAAATATTAATTCCATTAAAATGTTTCAAAGTGTTATGGGAAAATTTTATTAAAAATAATATTTTGAATTACTTCCTTTATAAATTATGCGACTTCTAAATGATTTCATGAAAAAAAGGTATATTTCTCTCAAAGATTTTTACTGATCATTTTATATTATGTCAACATCCTTTAAATTATCTTATTCATTATCTAGGTTGATTTATTATGATACAAATCTTCCATACTTTGGTTAATGTTTTGCGATATATTTGACTATGGATGTGTTATTTTTATACCATTCATGGTTTATAGTTAACGTATTGACATTTCGTATTCTAGTTTTAATATGAATGTTTATGTTATGTTTCAAACTTTACATATGAGGAATGAATTAAACTTAGTAAGTGACTAGTGGATCCCGTTATAGCTCCATGGTGCATCGGTAGGTCTCACGGGACATTTAGATGTGGAATTGGTTGAGGCCTTTCCCAATTTGATATATGGTTTTGGTCGAGGCCTAAATAATTTTTAGACATCTTTCCCAAGGCCTTAACAAGATGTGTCAAAATGTCCAACTTTATACATTACCTCATTAGGAAAATATTATTGATGGTTCATGTGGTTATTAGAATAGTAGAATAACCTTGACTATGTTTTATTATGGAATTATTTACTCATATCATATTCCTGCCATAAAGTGTTCATGTTTATTATTTGTTAATGCATGTGTTTTAAATTATTCACCTTGACTAAATTTTATATTACCTTCCACGGTATTTCTTACCCTCACTAAGAATTTGAGTTCACCCCTTTCTTATGTTTTATTTTACCAAGATTCTATGAAGTTTATTATGATTGATAAGCAGGGTTAAGATAGGGGACTAATAGCATTCTCAAAAGATCATATATGTTGTGTTTTATTTAATAAGGTGTAATGTGAAGTTCATATATGTAATCTATTTTCCAAGACTGCTAAACTGATCGGTCCATCAGGACTTGATTCCTAGTAATCATGCCAATGTTATGTAATAATTCACTGACTCTGGGTAACTAGGTTCGGGGCATTATATAACTCCCAATAATTATAATGATATTTTTTATCCTCTAGAAAATAATGATATATTCAAGTAATTGTAATTTTTTAACTCTTTGGTATATAAGATAATTAATAATTTCTTTTAATGAAATATGACATTATTTATTCCTTTAGTCAAAAATCATTATTATTCAAAAGCCACGTTTTCTGAAAATGGTTTCAAAAATGTTTATAAAAATTTTAATCCCATTTTCAATGAAATATATATATATTTTTAAAAGTTGGTTTAAATTAATTTAAAATATCCCTTTATAAGTTTTAAAGGTTATTCTCAAATGAAATGGTTTTTAAAATGTTTTAGGTTTAAAAAAAATAATTCCAAACATAAAATTATATTTTCCATAACAAATGGTTTAAATGAACTTTAAAAACATTTTTATATATAGTATGATATAATATGATATAATTTATTATTTACTCAGGATATTATGTAAGGATATCATTATTATTCTTTATCTAAATGGTTTATATTCATGATGAATTTTTTTTAGGAAAGCAGTTTCCCTTCTATGAGTTATACAATGGTAAGACACTTAAGAAACCCACTTATTTTCATGGGTTATTATTTGATTAATTGATTATGAAACTTTTATTTTATCTAATGGTTAGGATAAAATGAGTTTTTCAAATATTGTGGAACACATATGTATGATTTCATTATGTGGCAGTTGGGACCTATATCTCCCCCCAATGAATTGGGTAATGATAAATATTCAATGATCTCAAAGGGTACATGAGATTTCAGCCTAATACCATAAGAAGAGGGTACATAGGAGGTTATCCCATGCCCATAATAATAGGTTACATGAGATGTCATCCTATTCCCAAAACAATATGGAACATGATAGGTCATCCTAAGCCTAATGATAGTACACGAGTTATTATCCTTATCCTAACATGTTATGAATGTCTTGGTAGGTACCCAAGGCCTAAGATTTTATAAGATTATGTGTATTCAAGAAATTCCATGTCTTATTCCATTGTTATAATCACATATCTCATGTTCTTTAACTATATTATTATTAATGTCTTATGAACTACCAATCCTTATTCCATGATTCAAAATTATGAACTTTGATATTAAGGGTGTGCTTTTAAAATGCTATTCTTGTGATCTCATACACTTACGATCATGTTATGATTAAGTATCTACCATTTTTACCCTTACTGAGATTTTGATATCACCCATTCTTAATTTTTATTTCCCTAGGCTGTGAATAAAAGATTTTAACTAGGAGTACTAAAGGGGAAGATCTTTACAAGATATATTGAAGATCTTTCCCCAAATTATAAAAATGTGTTTCTAGTTTCTAAATTAACGATAATATTATGGTCCTTATGCATGTGCTCATATAATTTGTTGAGTATTCATCTTAAAATATGTAATATCCATGTATGAGAATCCATGGTCATTATAGTTGGTATAAAAAGAAAAGATCAGTCGAACAATTGGAAACTAGGTTTAGAAAAAATTAATGAGATCTCTAGGTATATTTCTAGAGATATGTGTAGGGATGTCTCTTAGGATAAGTCGATTTATAGGAAAATTCCATGAAATTTTAGTAATGGATAGAGATACTGGTTTCCTTGAAATACATCCCTATATAGATTCTATATGTGTATGTGGATCTTGTATAGATTTACATTATGTTAGAACCGTAAGAACATTATATCGTGCTAGATTAGACTGAGAGTTGTTGCACAACAACGTGCCTGCTGCACTTCTAGTTTGACACTCACATGGGATTTGTTTTTGAAATTAAAAAAATATTCAAAAACCATTATAATGAATTTAAATAGAAGATCAATATGAATAACCTATGAGAAAACTAATGTTCCATAGATTAAAGAAGAAAGTATTTAAATTTAGAAATTCTATAAGTTATTTTTCAAGATTTTGTGGTTCTTCATAGTGATTAGTGTTGCTCAAACTATGCTTTTAATACTAGTCAATGTTTGGAACATTAAGGAACACTGTTAATACTGCATTTTAAAGAAAATGAAATTATTCACCTCCTAGGAAACCAAAAAATAGGGGATATGGAATAAAAAATATTATTTAAAATATCAAATAGAATTATCAAGATATGTATCATGTTGAACAAAAATGATCTATTGATTCCATCAAGAGTTAACATCCACCTTACTTTAATGGTTCTAATGATCCACTAGTTTATTATCATTGAATAAAGAACATTAAAATGATATTTTTAGTTTACCAGTGTTCATAACATGAAAAAATCATTTTTAGATATTATCATTTGGAAGGTGAAGCAGATTAGTGGTGGTGTCTTATTAATAACACATGGGAACAAGAATAAATTGAATCTATAGAATGGGAAGAATTTAAGAGGGTATTTTTTAGTATTTAATTCCCTCATATTCTACGAAAATAAATAGAGAAGGAATTCCTTGAGATGAAGAAAAATTATTATAAATATATTGGTACCTATGAATCTAATTTTATAAGACATTCATGGTATTATTATAGGTTAATCATCATCCCTTAAGGAAAAATAAATCAACTCTTTAGTTTCCTAAAACCAAGTCATAAAAGGCCTTGGTTATAAGAGAATTTTTTAGTTTTAAATAATTATTTCTATGTGAAATGAATTTTGAAATGTAAATTGGATATTCAAACCATTTCTATAGTTGTGATAATAAAATGGAGATAAATTCTCATGAAAATATAAATTCTTGAAATAAATTCCATGCATATATATTCCAAAAATGTTATAACAAGAGCTTAGGTGAATGCATAAATGGGATAAGAGGGTGTTACACATGTGTACTGGAAGGTCATTAGGTATTTTAATGCCAAAATGATGGGAATAATTTGTTCATGATGTTAATAAAAATAAAGATCCAAAAAATATACCTATGAAATATCATTGTTTCAATTTACAAGGAGTTTGAGCATTATGATAAAAAGTTCTCTAATCCAAGGAAAAATGTAGATGAAAAGACACAAAAAATTAGGATAAAGGAAAAAAGGGAAATATTATGCTATCATAATGGATGAACTAAACCATGAAAATTATGAAATACTTATCCACCTCTCTTTAGTTGGGAATTTAATGTCTAATTTTTTATGAATGATCCCTATGAAAATATTATTATTCATACTTTAGTGAAATTTTTTGTTCCTATCTACATGGATTCTAGAATAATTAAATCATATATTCTACCATTACAAGGATGAAACAAAGATTCCAATGATTTTTTCTGTATAACATAATATCTTATATAAAGAATGAAGAAACATGTTTGTATTCAATATAGTATACAAAATTTGAATTTATTACCATGTTTTAAGAGAATACATGATCATGGAATTAAAATGTTTGGTATGTAGAAATAAAAAGACAATTTATGATATTTGGTGGATTAATTTAAGTTTGATTTTGAGAAATTTAGTGTCCTTAATAAATAATTGTGAATTCTTAAAGGTCAATAAGGAAAACAATTTATGAAAAAATTTATGTTGAACTATTAATTGGGTTTTAGATATTAATATATTACTTCACCATATTAATATTTAATAATATTGGATTAATTGTGAAAAACATTTTTTTGTGATGATAACTGTCACACCCGAATTTTCGATTCCATTATTTGTTTCAAATCCTCTTTTGGTTCCTAGCTAACTCTTGGGATCTTGGTGTTCTGGGTTTGAAATTTTGGTGCCTTTTGTGTTATTGATCTATGAACATAATCTTAGGGGCCGTGGATGGTAATTGGACTCATATTTTGTCAAAGGGATGGTGTGAGGTTTTGGTGTTTGTGAGTTGGATTAGTGACAGTCCTAGTGGAACCACTTGTGGGGTCAGTTGTTGAGATAGTTTGTACCAATGAGTTGGATGTGTTTTGGGGTTAAAAGGATGGTTTTTTAAGATAAACTTTCTCCCATATCCTTGGCCAATATTTCATCCTTGGTTTCACACAAAGACCCCCTAAAATTGTGGGATAATGGAAAGGTTTTGGGTGGACAGAACATGCCGAACAGTTTGGCTGCATGGTTTGTTAAACCATGAAGCCAAACCATATAGCCTTGTCCAAGTCATTAAAAATATTTTTCAATTCCCATTTACCCATCCATAATAAATCCAAATTCTCCCATTTCTTCCCCATTTCGTGCCCTACCTCCATGGACAGCCTCCAAGCTCACTCAAGCCCCCTTGGAACCCATCAATGATGGGATTTTTGATGGGGGAACATGAAAATAACATAAGTAATTATCTCTCTGAATTCTTACCTTTCACCAGAGTTTATTTCACCCTTTCATGAGTTCTAAAATGTCCATAAGTTAGGTTTCGTACCTATGGTTTATCTTCTTGTGTTTAGGGTAAAATATTGAGGTTTTAGGTTGCTTGTATCTTACTTGAGGTGCGATAGTGGTGCGGTTGATGTTTCACACCACGATTTGAGGGTTTAGACTCTTTCTGTAAGTGATTCCATGTGCAATCATTTTATGATGAGTTATCTTGCTTTGTTTATTAATTTATCATGTTTCAAATCTATTGTGTGTTGTGGAAAAATCATTTTTGGTTACAATAGTAAATCATTTAGCATTAAATTTACATTTTGGTTTGAAGTGTGTATTTTTGAAATGTAACTGGGGTGTTATTTATTGAGGAAGTTCTATAAAATATTAAAAAGATTTATTAGTTGTCGCGAGGGGATGAAAATTATGGTTTGTGAATGTTTTAGTGTCATGTGTTCCTCAAAAGGGGGCTTTGAATGGGTGTTATGTGTAAAACCTTGTTTTACTCCTTGAAAGTGTTTATGAAAATGTGTGTTTTTCATGTGTATCTTTTGTGGAATTATTTGAGGTGATATTATGGAACTTGAGAGTGGTTTAATAAATGTTTAAAGGTCTTTAAATTCTTCTTTGTTAGGGTCTTAGGGTGATTTTGCCCTTGAAATAGGGTTTTAAAAGGGGTTTTTTTGTAAAAAACATAGTTATACCTCATGGGGTTGTTTTGTGAAAATTATAAATGTTTTATATGGTTAAACAATGTGGAAAAAGGGTGTATATGTACTGTTTTGGTGAGTGTGTTCACCTAATATGGGTTTTTGAATGGTAAAGTGGGGATTTAAGATGTCAAACATTTTTACAATGTTTTATAAATTGCTAAAATGTTTTACCAAATTACAAGAGAGGTGCGAAATATGTTTGTGGGATGTTTTGTGTTAGCGTGATGTGAAAAATTAATTTTTTTGATGAAGGAAGTATTATGTGATATGCATGTGGGATGTCATGTTAGTTGGGCTATCTTGAAAAGGTTTTATAAAATTGTTTAAAGGATTTGTTGAAGTGTTAAAGAAATGTGGAAAGTGTTGTGGGCTATTTTGGTGTGAGTATGTTTTTAAAATGCATTTGAATGAAAAAGTATATTACATGACTTGGTTGATATGTGTGGGCTATGTTTGGTTAATTTTTGATGTTTAAGTTTCAATTTCATGTGAAAATTATATTTGATGTCTTGTTGAACATGTTTTAGCAGAAGAGGGAATCTTGGGTATCTAGGTGGGTGGACGTGTACTAATATGCTAGTTATCCCATGGTGTTTTTCCTCAGTTTCATGTATCATGTTTAACAATTACAACACTAACTAAATTATGATGATGATTATGGGGGAAAACTAGGTTATGGTTATTTTCCCTACTAGTGGCTGGTTTACAAGAACAAATATTTGTGATTGTTACTTTCACTTAGATACAAGGTACCCTGGACCCACCACGAGCTAGTGCCTATGGGTTATTTCCCATTTGTAGTTCTCACTAGATATTTTGTGATTTCCATCGGCATACTGTATTATTGGCTAAAAAAATTTAGTAGCATGTTGGTTTCATTAAAAAACTTCATTTATTTAAAATATCCCACCTCAAAACTGTTTTGTTTTAATGTTTCATCTTATAGAAACTATCACAAGCATTTTATTATTTAAAAAACTTGCAATGATTTTTGTCTTAAAATATTTATCACATGGAATATCTTAGTGGTGGTATAAAACTGGTATTTGGCTCACACAGTACTTACACCTTTGGTTTTATATAGACATGGTTATTTTTGTCTTAGGTTTGGGTATAGCTTATGTTCCAATGGTTTGAGTTTTTAGCAGTCCATCGAAATACAGTGTTGTAGAGATGGATTGAGGGTGGTGACTCTTGCCATTAAGATGGATCTTGGGATGTCATTTTTGGTTTTATTAAATTTTTATAGTCTTTGAGAGTTGTTTTAAACTATGTAGTTTGGTTCAGAAATTTTGTAAAGGATGATTTTTTTGGGAAAATACAGATTTATTTAATTGGTTTTTTTTGTTCTTTTAAGTTTATAAACTCGGGTAAATGGTTCCAAATTTTCATTTTATGATACCCGGACACTTGTTCTAGCCTATGGTGATTGGAAACAACCCTAGATCCTTGCCACAGGCTGGTTATGGTTCCAGTTTTGATGGTGACTGGATCTGGTTCGTGACAAAATGATACCAGAGGAGGTTCAGGTTAATTCTTTGGGTCATGTTATTTGGTGAACAATCGAGAAAGTCTGGAGTTAGGATTTTTGGGAATCGGAATTCTAGTTATGGGTAGTGAGCCTGATCACCACACCTCATGAAGGGATCCAAGTCACCATGGGATGTCAGGACTTATCTGAGTCCTTTCATTTTCTTGGTTTGATGATGATTAGGGGAAATGAAAAAAGAGTTGGGTTAATGGTTTCGGTGAGCTCACAGGGCCTGGAAAGCCATGTAGAGTCAGGTCTATTTACCTATAACACACTCTGTGACATTTATTTTATTGGAATATGGCTGGAAACAATGTTTTCAAGTCACCCACTAAAGCTAGTTTCCCTTCGCATTGTCTTGTGTCCTTTAGTCTTGAAATCTTGCAAGCCTGATTTTAAAGTAAAACATTACAATGTTTTAAGAAGCATAAAGTTGTTGTGAAATGGTTTTATAAAAAATATGGAAGGGTTTTATTTAAGAAATGGGGGAACTGAATTTTCATAATCCTTTTGAAATGGAAAATTCGGTTCTTACACCTCTTTAGAAATCAAAAACTATATTAAAGTTGGTTTTGAAAAAGTATTATAAATAGTTTTTTTAAACAATTGAATTGTGTTTTAATGGAATTAGATGTTTTTAAAATGATATGAATGACATGAAGGTAAGTTATTATCTAAATGGTTGTGCATTTCTAAAATGTCTTGTAAGCTGTAAATTGGGATTTTGATTTTGTGGTTAGCGGTCTTGAGAAAAAGTAAGTATTGGTTGACTATTTTGGTTTTGAGAAGTGGAAATGGTTTTTATTTTAACGTTGGGTATTTACATGAGAAATAAAATGCATTAGGTTATATGGGATGATGGATGGTTAATGGAAAAACTTGAAGAGTTATGGGATAGATATGATGAGGGTGCCCGATGTGGCACCAAAACATGCATGTGTGAGGCCCATGAGGTAGCATTGGTGGATACATTAACTGATGGACCATTTATTTCCAAATAGATGATTTTAAAGGAAAACATGATATCTTGATGAATGGTTTGGGATGGTTTGTATTATTATTTTTTGAAAATTTTTATGTTGTGTTATGTTTTGAGTCTAAGAACCCCTCTAGTTTGAACCGTATTTTGGTTTTATGTTTGGTCGGTAGGTTGGGTTGAAGTGATGGTTAGTGGTCTCTTATGAGAAATGTTATGAGAATCATTTATGGTGTTTTTCATCATATGTTTGGATATGGTTGCATTATATATTTACAAATGGACTAGGTAGGTGGGGTCCTTGGGTTCTATTGTTGGATAAGGAATGCCCCCATCAATAGTTAATGCACAACTGAAGTGCATCCCAAACTCTTTTGCTGATGGAAAATCCTGTAGTTGATCGATATAAGGAATATTTTTATCGAGGTTTGTAAATTTAGCCTACACCCTTTTTAATTCTTGGTTTTGTGGATTCTCTTGTAGCAGGATAGTACATGTGGAAGGTTTAAAGTGACCTTAGTTTCTTAATTTTCCTGATTCATTGAAGGTGGAAGTGTTCTGGGGTTGTTAGTGTAGATGAGTGTCTGGATAGTGTCTAAGAGGACCTCTAGGTCCTTCGTAGTTTCTTTGAAGAAGGAGTTCACGTTAAACCACTAGTGTTGGGAATATAGTAGAGACCCAAAGCATGACATACATGGACATTAAATTACTTTTCCGTAATACTTAATACATAACAAAAACAGACACACAAGGACCATAACAGTTTAGTGTCTTTGGAAACTCAGAAAATAATCTTCTAATCGTGGTGAAAGATCTTAAACATCTCCCATAAAGATCTTCCCCTTTTTTTTACTTAAAACCTTTCTTTAAATCCTAGGGAAAAGAAAATATATAAAGGGTGAGATCAAATTCTCAGCAAGGGTAAGCATAAGGAATATAAAACAATCCATAATCATTTGAATGCAAAATCTTGAACATAAAATCTAAACATCAAAATCTTGAGAAAAGACATAAATCTTGGAAGTACGTAAGGCATATATCATAAAGGAACACTAATATTGATAAAATAGCATGGGAATAAATCATGTAATTTTGGAAACCTTTTAACACTTGTTATGATTTCCATATTTGCCAAGACATTGCTGCCAAGACCATCTTAGTGGACAAAGTCCCTTTCTGAATCGAGTTCACTCCCCGTTTCAGTCCTTTAACACTGAACTAGATTAACTTATCGTTCCTGCCATGTCTATCTCATAATATATAAATATTTACCCAATTAATTGGAGGGAGATATAGGTCCCACCCACCTCATAATTAAATCATTCTTACTTGTGCCACAAAATAAACATACATCATTCATAATAACCCAAAGAATAAAATGGGTTCCATAAACATCATTCCATCATAACATAATCCATATAAAAAAAATGGATATCATTTCATCATAAGAAAAGTGAATCCATTTAAATAATAGGGACATTATACTTGAAACATACACATATAAAATAATGTCATCTTAGATGGAAAATGGTTTTGATAAAACACTTGAAATGAATTCTTGAGGAAAATATCATTTCTTCTTCAAAATAATTTTCTTTTCAAAAAATGTCATCCAACATTAAAAGAAAAGTGTTTTGTTGAAAATAGTCATGAAATATTTTGGAGGAAGCTTCATGAAAATATGGCTTTATAAAACTGTAAAAATCTATTCGTGTCGTATAAGTTAAAAAATCATTCTTCTCGTACTTTTTCCGGAAAATTCAAAAAGTACCTCGTAAAAGAAATATTCCATACATACCATGTAGTAAAAGTAAAAATGGGTAAAAAGGAAATTAAACATACATGAAACCACTTTTAGGAAACATGTACATGGATGAGAACAATAACCCCACTAAATACTTACAAATAAACAATATCGGATAGGAACGAGATTGGAAAAGTTATCCCTTACTTTAGGTACGATATGCTTCG
This sequence comes from Viscum album, assembly GCA_963277665.1. Classification (NCBI taxonomy): domain Eukaryota; kingdom Viridiplantae; phylum Streptophyta; class Magnoliopsida; order Santalales; family Viscaceae; genus Viscum; species Viscum album. The sequence continues at coordinate 706,588,386 of OY728147.1, read as the reverse complement.
TACGTATCTGAACATCCTGTATAATGATTTAAATAATGTCATTGACTTATTACAGAATCATATTCATTGTTATGATTTCATATATTGTTCACTTATGACTTTATATTACCCGTTATTTTGAAAGTTCCATGTTAAAGTAGTGTTTTGGGTAAAATCATTTTATTTATCGTACATGTTTGGACTTATTGTTCTTGATATTATTACTTATAACATGATTTAATTAATTCCAGAATGTAAAACATGATTTATATGTAATATATATTCATCATATACATATATATATATTATAGATCAATAAATGGAGTGAAATACACCGTTCATGGAGACGGTAGGCCTTACGTACGCATGAACGTTGTTTTCGTTTTCTTATTGAATTGAATGGAATTAAGAAGATGAAATAAATATATATATATATATATACATAAATCCAGTATCATTATTATGTCATATATTTTATTATTACTTATTATACATACATTATAATCATTAATGAATGGTTAACATGGAGTATAAATCTCATCGCGTCGTGCAGACGGTAGTCCGTACGTACGCACGAGTGATGATATCATTCCCATGATCGTGGAATTGTATTGAAGTGTATGTATAAGATTTTAGAATCAATATAACTTTACAATAATCATATATAGTTATCTATTTACACCATTATACCCATCCAAGTAAGGTGGTGGTCGAAAACAGGTTACACCATGGCGCGGAGACGGTATTCCGTACGTACGCACGCGCGGTGATTTTGTTTTCCATAGGATGGATAGATGGTGAAATAGGGTTGTTTCATACTTATAATAACATATTAGTATATTAGTGACACTGATGTTATTACTTCATAATGAAACAGCTAAAGAAGAAGAAGTATAAGAAGGAATAATGTTGAAAGAATCGGTAACTGACATTACCTCTTCTTTGAAGCGCCTCTTCTTAACCTCCTCTTAGGGCACTAAATATGGTTTTTTAAGAAGACCAGAACCCAGAGGATGTTTATATGGAAGTGAATAAGATAAATTGGGAGGGTTTGTCCGAGCTTTAAGGCTCAAAGTTTTGTGATGAAGAGAGGGAGGAGATGCCCTTTTATAAGGGAGGATAGGGGCACCTTTGGAATTATAAGAAATATTAGTTTATATTAAATCCCAACCCCACTTAAAAACATAAACAATGACTCATATCTGAATATTAGATGATATAGGGTTGTAATATCATCAACCAACAAAATTTATACATGTTAGGAATTTATTTTAAACATTATCAACTGGATTTATCCTTATTTATCAGTTTAATTTTATTTGTGGTAATAATATTATAAATTTTAAATTATTATAAATAATTACATATGTGTTGTGAATTTTCCATAATTTTACACTTTATGACATTTTAGACCATATAATTGTAAATTTATAATTTTTAAATATTTTTATGATTTTTAAACAATTTTATAATATGTTATTTCAATAGTGTCAATTTTGGAACTATTTATTTATTTGAATTTAAATAAACAATATAAAGAAGATATGTTCAAAATAAAAGATTTAATAGATTCATAAAATGTCATATATATCTAGAAAATTAGTGGATCACATTAAATAGATCATACAATATTTATTTTAATATTTTTAAAACCATTTATTTGATATTTCTCTTAATAAAATAATTTCAACATCACTATTATGTCACCTTTAATGATAATTATTAAATCGCTAAAAATTCTAAATAAATTCATTTGATGTAGATAATTTTATTATCTTTGTGGATACTATTTATATCCTAAGTTTCATAAAGTTTATCACTAAACTAAAATTATTATACTTATAAGATTTAAAAAAGTGACATGTTGTCACTTTATTTGGTTTTAATAATAATTAAGTAATTCTCATGAAAAGAAGTCCATTAAATGAATCTAATACAACCCTTAGTTGTTATGGGTCTACTTTTAGCCATCCAATAGGATTTTGGCAGGTTTTAGTGTAATTTTATAATCTTATATTTACCCTTAATTACCCGATTTACCTTTAACTACGGTAAATAAAATTTGCCGTAGTTACTATTCATAAAGCCCAAAAATAAAAAGTAGCCTATTAGCAAAATTTGTACCCACTGATTACAAATATAGAATCCATTTTTCAAAATTCAAAATACATAATTTTCACTAATTAATTTAAAATTAATCCCGTTGTCGAAAGAAAACGGGTTTTTGTTTAAAACATTGCAAAAGATTGAATTGATTTAACCTAAGAATTCAAGGTAAAATCAATGCTAATGATATACATTGTATTAAATGGTAAAAATATATTCTATTTATACTTTAAAACCATTCAATATTATAATTTCACTATACAAATTATTACGATGAAAAAAATTGTTTTTAATTAAAATATAGCGTGTTTTTACTATTCATTAAAATATGAAAGTTATCAGAAAAATATCCAAAATTTATCCAATGTAAATTTTTATATCCTCATTCAAAAGGAAAAGTTTATTTTGTAAAATTTAACTTATAAACATGTAAAAAACTAGATTAAATGTGGGTGCGCCATCAAAAGGCAGCAAAACTGCATTTTTTGAAAAATACTTATTTCACCCGAAACATTTATTTTGTTCACATAAAATGTTTTAGAAAATTTATAAGATGAATAATAATGTTATAAAATTCAAAACATAGTTAATACTATTCATAACGGCTAGTCTATTATAATATTATAACAATATATCGTCGTTTAGTGAAACCTGGTATTACGTACAACGCACGCTATCGAGGAAGGTCGCGATTGCGTGTAATGCAAGACAAGTCAGGGTTGCATGTTGTGAAAGACTCCTTTGTTGTTTTTTATAACATAATCCAACCATTTTTCATTTATACATTGAATATATATATATATATAGACTCAATGTTGTGTAGAATGACTATTATCAAACGAACTTGAAATTATGTGTAACACAATCTAAGAATAGTGTTGTGTATACTGCAATATAATATGGTGTTGAGTATAACACAAGATAATCTTGTTGTAGAATAAAACACGTGACATCAAATAAATTAAAAAGAATAATTATCATAAAATATCGGGTTGTTACATTCTACCCCCCTTTAAAATTAATTTCGCCCTCAAAATTCGTCGGGGTTATACATGGTTTTCTATTTGAAAGTTTCTTTAATTGAACCCCACATTGTAAAATGAAATACCAAAACTTAACTTTAAAAACTAAAGTATGAAACGTAATGGTTACCCAAATTAACTAATCACTGGGTTTCCATATATGATAACATAGGTGAAAATATGGATATAGAAGAGAAATCTAACCATCATGTTCTGATGGAGAGTGGTAGAGAACATGGCTATGAAAAATACAACAATCACAAAGCCATATATTTGTGATGATCTAAGTTACCATATGATTCATCGGATATAGGGGCACTAGGACAACATTTTTGGTTTTCAAGATTATTTCCCTAAAGTTGCAAATTTTTAATTATAAGAAATACTTGCTTGATTTTGGTACAATCTCACTATTGTTCATTCTTTGAACAATTTACACTTCATCTATTAAATAAATGAAGTTGAATTTGTTATTCATGAAGTGTTAACAGATCATGTGATAGAATGATGGGTCATTCCATCTGTTTCAAACAAAAGGTTAGAAAAAGTTATCAAATATACATAAGTCCATCTATGGTGAGGTTAATCGTATACGATTCCAAAAATGAACTTATACTTCATATATCATACCGCTTAATAAAATAAAACTAGTTTCTACTAATCAGGGAAATCTTGTAGGCCAGTGGTAGGCGATAAAGGCCAGTCACACTTCAGTTGTGGGTTCTATTCCCATAGCCTTGTCTGACACGATGGCCTGTCACCCGTCCTGCAGGTTATCCTTTTTCTAAAACTACATTACTATAACATCCCATCAATAATATCGAAAAAAGTTCTATCCTTAAACAATTATAACTTATTTCCAACATAATCCATTCCAATCTTTAGGCTTATCTAAAATACTTCGGTCCAAGCTCATAGTATAAAGAAAACAATTACTAGAAAGATTATCTACCAAGAATGTGAATACAAGAATTTATCTCACATATATATCTTGTTGGTTGCATTCCAAACACATGAATACCTTAGTCATATATTCTCTTGAAACATAAATTACCATTGAACCTTAGTGAAAACATGAATACTGTCAAAAGGTAACTCTTTCCACATACCAAAATCCCAAAAAATCTATATAATAAAATCATAATGTCACTTAGTCCTTATATCAGTCATGAGCTCATGAATACAATCAAACATATCACTATCTTCTTATCCCTTAATTATACGCATATCATCCACTTTCCAAAAATATCTGAATAACCTTCCATGGTTACCAATACCATTCAACATATACTTTCAAATACTTTAGGAAAAACAATAGTGTAACAATCCTTAGATGATTATTTATTCCATAGTACCATACATTATTCGTTATAAACATACAATCATTCCACTAACTTATTAAACCACTAGCTGAGCTTCATAATTTCTTTCATCTCATATTTCATCTTTAGTCTCTTCATCATCATCCACATAAATACTACCCTTATGACCATGATGATTCTCTTCATGAGATTTTACCTTAGGGAATTGGTTTGCATAATGCCCATATATTACACATTTAAAACATCTAATCATTGTTGATGTCGTAGAAATACCATTATCATTGTCCATGCTATTAACTGAACCTTTTCCTTTGCACATACTGGCTTTGTGTCCTTATTTTCCACACCCAAATCCTCTTCCAGTTCCTTTGAAACAATCTCCTTGATTCCTCTTCCCACATGATTTACATGAGAGAAATTGAACTTTCTTTCCTCTATGATCATCATGAAACACCATCTTTCTCTTATTATCTGAGTCAGGAAACTTAAAAAAGTTGAGATTATTGATCATATTATGAGATCACTGATTAGGAATAATAACGATGTTTGGACTTCCAAATCCCTTTTCATTTGGTTTCTCATGAATAATATCATTCCATTGTCCATCATATCCTCCCTTATCGTGAATCTTCCTGTTTCCAGCCATTATCTAAAACCCAAAAAGAATAGTGTGAGAGGCAAAAATCATACTAGGGAAAACAACATAATAAAGGGGGAGTACCATCAATATCTAACATCTTAGGTAAAATTCTACGATCATTACCGTATTTATAGGACTATAACCTATACGTATACTTATCCTTAGGGGAATCCCTAGACATACCTTAGAAATATCTCTATGGATCTCACTAAAGTTTTTACATCCTAGTTTCCAAAGGTTGACTAAACCTTTCCTCTGATACCAACTATAGAGACCCAAATCTTGACGTACATGGACATTACATTACTTTTTCATAATACTTAATACATAATGAAAACAGACACACAATGACCATAATAGTTTAGTGTCTTTAGAAACTCGGAAAATAATCTTCTAATCGTGGTGAAAGATCTTCAACATCTCCATAAAGATCTTCCCCTTTTGTTTTACCTAAAACCATTCTTTAAATCCTGGGGAAAAGAAAACATATAAATGGAGAGCTCTAATGCTCAGTATGGGTATGCATAGGGAACATAAAACAATCCATAATAATTTGAATGCAAAAGCTTGAACATAAAATCTAAACATCAAAATCTTGAACAAAGACATAAATCTTGGAAGTACGTAAGGCATATATCATAAAGGAACATCAATCTTCATAAAATATCATCGGAATAAATCATGTAATTGTGTCAACCATTCCGCACTTTTTATGATTTCCATAGTATCCAAGACATTACTGCCAAGACCATCTTAGTGGACAAAGTCCCTTTCTGAATCGAGTTCACTCCTCGTTTCAGTCCTGTAACACTGAACCAGATTAACTTACCATTCCAGCCATGTCTATCTCATGAGATATAAATCTTTACCCAATGCATTGGAGGGATATATAGGTCCCACCCATCTCATAATGAAATCATTCTTACTTGTGCCACAAAATAAACATACATCATTCATAATAACCCAAAGAATAAAATGGGTTCCATAAACATCATTCTATCATAACATAATCCATATAAAACAAATGGATATCAATTCATCATAATAAAATTGAAACCATGTCAATAATAGATACATTATTCTTGAAACATACACATATGAAATAATGTCATCTTAGATGGAAAATGGTTTTGATAAAACACTTGAAATGAATTCTTGAGGAAAATATCATTCCTTCTTCAAAATAATTTTATTTTCACAAAATGTCATCTAATTTTAAAAGAAAATGATTTTGTTGAAAATATTCATGAAATCATTTGGAGTAAGCTCCATGAAAATAAGGCTTTATAAAACCATAAAAATCTGTTCGTTCCGTATAATTAAAAAAAACATTTTTCTCATACTTTTGCCGGAAAAGTCAAAAAGTACCTCGTAAAAGAATGATTCCATACATCCCATGTAGTAAAAGTAAAAAAATGGGTAAAAAGGAAATTAAACATACATGAAACCATTTTTAGGAAACATGGACATTGATGAGAACAATAACCCTAGTAAATACTTACGAATAAACAATCTCTGATAAGAACGAGATTGGAAAAGTTATCCCTTACCTTAGGTCCGATATGATTCGTACATATCAGAACCTCATGTATAATGATTTAAATAATTTCATTGACTTATTACAAAATAATATTCATTTTTATGATATCACATATGGTTCACTTATGACTTTATATTACCCGTTATTTTGTAAGTTCCATGTTAAATTAGAATTTTGGGGAAAATCGTTTTATTTATCATACATGTTTGGACTTGTTGTTCTTGATATTATTACTTATAACCTGATTTACTTAATTAAATAATGTAAAACATGATTTATATGTAATATATATTCATCATATACATATATATATATGATAGATCGATAAATGGAATAAAATACACCGTTCATGGAGACGGTAGGCCGTACGTACGCATGAACGATGTTTTCGTTTCCTTATTGAACTTAATGGAATTTAGTAAATGACATACATGTATATATATACATAAATCCAGTATCATTATTATGTCATATATTTCATGATTACTTATTATATATACTTTATAATCATTAATGAACGGTTAACATGGAGAATGAATCTCATCGCGTCGTGGAGACGGTAGTCCGTATGTACGCACGAGCGATGATATCATTCCCATGATCGTGGAATTGTATTGAAGTGTATGTATAATATTTCAGAATCAATATCACTTTACAATAATCATATATAATTATCTATTTACACCATTATACCCATCCAAGTAAGGTGGTCGTCGAAAATAGATTACACCACGGTGTGGAGACGGTATTCCGTACGTACGCACGCGCGGTGATTTCATTTTCCGTCGGATGAATAGATGGTGAAATAGGGTTGTTTCATACTTATAATAACATATAATTACATGAGTGACACTGATGTTATTACTTCATAATGAAACAACAAAATAATAAGAAGTAGAAGAAGGAATAAAGTTGAAAGAATCGGTAACAGACATTACCTCTTCTTTAAAGCGCCTCTTCTTAACCTCCTCTTAGGGCACTAAAGATGGTATTTTAAGAAGACCAGAACCACTAGGATGTTTCTATGGAAGTGGATAAGAGAAATTGTTAGGGTTTGGCCGATCTTGAAGGCTCAATGTGGTGTGAGGAAGAGAGGGAGGAGATGCCCTTTTATAAGGGAGGAGAGGGGCACCTTTGGAAATATAAGAAATATTAGTTTATATTAAATCCCAAACCCACATAAAAACTTCAAAAATGGCTCATATACGAATATTATATGATATAGGGTTATAATATCTTCAACCAATAAAATTTAGACATGTTAGGAATTTATTTTAAACATTATCAACTTGATTTATCCTTATTTATCAATTTAATTTTATTCGTTGAAATAATATTCTAAATTTTAAATTATTATAAATAATTACATATGTGTTGTGAATTTTCCATAATTTGACACTTTATGACATTTTAGACCATATAAATTTAAATTTATAATTTTTAAATATTTTTGTGATTTTTAAACAATTTTATAATATATTATTTCAATAGTGTCAATTTTGACACTATTCATTTATTTGAATTTACATAAACAATATACAGAAGATATGTTCGAACTAAAAGATTTAATAGATTCATAAAATGTCATATGTATCTAGAAAATTCGTTTAGGACATTAAATAGTTCATATAATATTTATTTTAATATTTTTAAAACCATTTATTTGATATTTCTATTAATAAAATAATTTCAACATCACTATTATATCACCTTTAATGATAATTATTAAATCCATAAAAATTATAAATAAATTCATATGATGTAGATACTTTTATTATATTTCTGGAGACTATTTATATCCGAAGTTTCATGATGTTTATCACTAAACTAAAATTATTATACTTATAATATTTAAGAAAGTGACATGTCGTCACTTTCATTGGTTTTAATAATAATTAAATTATTTTCATGGACAAAAGTCCATTAAATGAATATAATCAGACCCTTAGGTGATATGGTCGACTTTTATTCATCAAATAGGATTTTGGAAGGTGTTAGGGTAATTTTATAATCATATATTTTCCCTTAATTACCCGATTTACCTTTAACTATGGTAAATAAAATTTACCGTAGTTACTATTCATAATGCCCAAAAATAAAAATTAGCATAATAACATAATTTGGACCCACTGATTCTAAATATCAAATCCATTTTTCAAAATTCAAAACACATAAGTTGCAGTAATTAATTTAAAATTAATCTCGTTGTCGAAAGAAAATGGTTTTTTGTTTAAAACATTGCAAAAGATTGAATTGATTTAACCTACGAATTCAAGGTAAAATCAATTCTAATGACATACATTTTATTAAATGGTAAAAATATATTCTATTTATACTTTAAAACCATTCAATATTATAATTTAACCATATAAATGATTATGATGAAAAAAGTTGTTTTTAATTAAAATATAGCGTGTTTTTACTCTTCATTAAAATATGAAAGTTATCAGAAAAATATCAAAACGTTATCTAATGTAAATTTTTATATCCTGATTCAAAATAAGAATTTTATTTTGTAAAATTTAACTCATAAACATGTCAAAAACTATATTTAATGTGGGTGCACCATCAAAAGGCAGCAAAACTGCATTTTTTGAAAAACACTTATTTCACCCAAAATATTTATTTTGTTCACATAAAATGTTTTAGAAAATTTATAAGATGAATAATAATGTTATAAAATAAAAAATTTAGTTAATACTATTCATAACGGCTAGTCCATAATAATATTATAACAATATATCATCGTTTAGTGAAACCTGGTATTGCGTACAACACACGCTATCGAGGAAGGTCGAGATTGCGTGTAATGCAAGCCAAGTCAGGGTTGCGTGTTGTGAAAGACTTCTTTGTTGTTTAGTTATAATAGAATCTAACAATTTTTCATTTATACATTGAATATATATATATATATATACACTCAGTGTTGCGTAGAATGACTATTATCAAAGGAACTTCAAATTGTGTGTAACACAATCTAAGAATAGTGTTGCGTATACTGCAAGATAATACGGTTTTGCGTATAGCACAAGATAATATTATTGTAGCATAAAACACGTGACATAAAATAAATTAAAAAGAATACTTATCATAAAATATCATGTTGTTACAAATACGGTAATGAGTGGCTATTGTGGTCACATTCATGAATTGTGTGTTGTTTGGGGACTTGGCATAAGATCCCTCTCATTGTATTGTTCTTATCAGTTGCAATGGTTATGTTTGGTGACACCTTATGATGTCATGTGCACATTTGAATTTAAATGTGAAGGTCATGAAATCCTCTAAGAAGCTCTATTATGTTGGGATTATGTATCCCTCAGAAAAGCTTCAAAATCCCCTATTTTAGAGGAAACTATTTATATATGTCCTTTCCTACTATTGTTTCTCAGCTGAAAAAAAACAATGTGTGATGTGTGTGCACCCTCTAAGCTCTTGTTCTAGTGAAATGTTGTGTTAGGGTAAGTGAGTCGGGAATGTGTTGTGTCTTGTAAAACTTATCAGGGATTTTGATGTAGTTATTGGTGGCACCAAAAGAAGAATTTTTATTCAGGGGGTTTTCAAATCCTAACTACAAGGCCGAATATGCTTTAATAATTTGAGCTCCAGCCATATGTCCCAGAGAAAATATGGCTCATAGTCAAGAGAAATACACGGGTTGTTTAAACCTTTTACAAAGTCCTATCCTCAGTATGAAATATGGGGAATTGTTTAAACCTTTGGTGTCACCATCCTATATTTGTTGTTCTCGTTCGATGGAAAGAGGTTGGAGGACCTCATGTCTATGTTATCATCCAATGTCATCCCCCCTGTAGTTTCAATTTTATTTTTTAGATAGAGGTTTGAAATATGGAAATATAGGTAGGGAAAACGGGTTGTGCACGATTATTAGTGACCATGTTCTAGGAATCCATGCAAACAAAATGATCCCAACGGTTAGTGCACGGTTTACAATACTATGCGGACTAACCGTGTGGTTATCCCAACTTTTTAAATTTATGGATCTTTTTGTGCCTACTTGTGATTTTTGGTTAAGATGGTTGGTTATTATGGTGGGGATAACTATTATGACTCTTATGTAAGTTCTTTTGGAAAGGTCCAATGGAAGTCTACCCATTTTATTATAGAGTCTGTTCAGGCCTCCCCGTGTTTGTGTCCTGATTCCATCTCAAAAAATATTATGTTATCTCTTATGGTTAGGAGCCCATTTGTGTCTCCCCATACAAGTAACCAAGATTTATCTTTGATCTTACCATGTAGATTGGTAGTCTTGTTCGGAGGTATATAACTACCAACATCTTCTTTGGGTAAAAGTTGGGATTAGAGAGAACCCAACGGGTTAGTTAAAGAAAAGTAAGTGTGACCTTGTTCATTGTAGTTGTTAGTTTGGGTAAACTACTTGAGTATTTTTTAGATATAGTTTCTAGAGTTTTCATTTTGGATTAATTATGAATGTTCTTGATCATTTTAGGAAAGTGGTGAAATTCTTGGTTTGTGAGAGTGTTTCTTCCTTAATTGATCATTGGAGGTCATTGGGCCTTTTGGGGTGAAGGTTGGCAAGGAGTAAATCTTGGTTTATCACTTGGGTTCAGTTTTTTTATTTTGGGCATTCTATGGCTTTCTAGGGGTGGAAATATTTATGGTGGGTAGAATAGTCACACTCGCATTTCCGATTCCATACTTCATTTCAAATCCTCTTTTGGTTCTTAGCTTTTTCGTGGGTTCTGGGCCTTCCAGGTTTTAAATTTTGGCACCTCTAGTGTTATTGATCTATGACCATAGTCTTGGTTGTATTTTATGGTAATTTTACTCCTCATATGTAAAAGTTATGGTGTGAGTTTATCGTGTTTTGGTGTTGGATTATTGACCCTCCTAGTGGCATAACCTATTGGGTAAGTTGTTGAGGTGGTTTTCACCCTTGAGTTGGATGAGTTTTGGGGTGAAAAGGATGGTTTATTTTGGGAATTTTTCTCTTCTATACTTGTCCTATATTTTTCGCCTTGGTTTCCCCCTTGTACCCCCAAAAATTGGAGGAGAATTTCATGGTTTTGGGTGGCCAGAACATGCTACACGGTTTGGCCACACGGTTTGTTAAACCATGCTTCCAAACCGTGCAGCCTTGCTCAAGTCAATAAAAGTCTTTTGTACTTCCCATTTTACCCTTAATGAATAAACCCAAATCCACCCATCTCTTCCCCATTTCATTCCCTACCTCCATGGACAACCTCCAAGCTCCCTCAAGATCCCTTGGAACCCATCTTTGATGGGGTTTTTATAGGGGTAACATCAAAATCATGCAAGTAAGTAATCCTCTCGTTGATTTCTTCCCTTTCCTTAGGGTTTATTACACCCTTTCAGGATTTATAAAATGTCCCGAAGATAGGGTTCATACCTAGGATTTATCATATTTTCTTTTGGGTGATATCTTGAGGTTTTAAATTTCTAGTATCTTCCTTGAGGAGTGGCGGTGGTGTGGTTGATGTTTCGCACCTCGATTTGGGGGTTTAGACACTTTCAGTAAGTGATTCCATGTGTAGTTATTTTATGATGAGTTATATTTATTGTTTTATTATTTTATAATGTTTCTAATTTGTTGTGTGTGGTGTGAAAACCATTTTTTCTTTCAATTCTAATGCATTTAGCATTAAAGTTACATTTTTGTTTGAAGTGTGTATTTTTCAAATGTAACTCATGTGTTATTTCTTGTGGTAGTTTTATAAAATGTTAAATGGATTTAGTAGTTGTTGAAAGAGGATAACAATTCAGGTTCGGGAATATTATAGTGTCATTTGGGCCTCAAAATGGGGCTTTTAAATGGGTGTTATGTGTAAAACCTTGTTTTACTCCTTGAAAGTGTTTATGAAAATGTCTGTTTTTCTTGTGCATCTTTTGTGGTATTATTTGAGGTGATTTTATGGAACATGAGAGGGGATTAATAAATGTTTAAAGGGTTTAAAATTCTTCTTTGTTAGGGTATTGGTGTGATTTTGTCCATGAAATACGGTTTTGAAATGGGTTTTTTGGTGCAAAACATAGTTAAACCCCTTTGGGTTGTTTTGTGCAAATTGTAAATGTTATATTTGGTTAAAAAAAGTTGGAAAGGGTTGTATATATACTGTTTTGCTGAGTGTGTTCATCTAATATGGGGGTTTATAAAGGTAAAGTGGTGATTTAATATGTCAAGCATTTTTTAAAATGTTTTATAAATTGCTAAAATGTTTTAATCAAATGAAAAGTGAGGTGTGAAACACGTTTTTGGGTAGTTTTGTGTGAGTGTTATGTGAAAAATGACTTTTGTATACGAAATAAGTATTATGTGATATTTTTGTGGGATTTTATGTGAGTTGGGTTATATTTTAAAGGTATTATAATTTTTTTTGAATGGATTTTTGGAAGTGTTAAAGAACTGTGAAAAGTGTTGTGGGCTATTTTGGTGTGAGTATGTATTCAAAATGCATTTGAATGAAAAAGTGGATTATATGACTTCTGAGATATTCATGGGGAATGTTTAGTTAATGTGTGATGTTTAAGTGGTATTTTCATGTGCAAATTATTTTTCATGGATTATTGAACTTGTTTGAGCACAAGAGGGAGACCTGGGTATCTAGGTGGGTGGACGCGTACTTGTATGCTAGTGATCCCATGGGGTTTGGCCTGAGTTTCATGTAGCAAGTTTAACGCATACAACACTACCTAAACTATGATGATGATGGGGTGGGACCCCTAGGTTACAGGTATGTTCCCAATTAGTGTCACATGCATGAGAACATATATTTGGGATGATTACATTCACCGAGATACGAGGTACTTGGGATCCACAACGAGCTAGTGCCTAGGGGTTATTTCCCATTGCATGTTCTCACTAGATATTTTGTGCTTACCATTAGAATATAATATGATTTTATGAAAAAATTAAGTATCATTTTGGTTTCACTAAAAATCTTCCTTTCTTTAAAATATCCCACTTCCAAACTGTTTAGTTTTAATGTTTCATCTTTTAGAAACTATCACAAGAATTTTATAATTTACAAAAAATGAAATGTTTTTTGTCTTAAAATATTTATCATGTGGAATATCATAGTGGTGGTATCCTATAGGGATTTGGATAAAATCCTATTTACAATATTTTGTGTATGTAAACTTGGTTATTTTAGTCGTAGGTTTCGATACAACCTATGTGCCAATGGATCAGGTTTTTAGCGGTCCATTGTGACTCAATGTTGTGGAGATGGATTGAGGGAGGTGCCTCTTTCCATGAGGATGGTTCTTTGGATTTCATTTTTGAATTTATTCATTTTTAATATTAGTTGAGAGTTGTTTTAAACTATGTAGTTCAGTTCTGAAATTTTATAAAGGATGATTTTATTTGGAAACACCATATTTATTTTATTGGTTTCGTTTGTTGTTTTAAGTTTATAAACTCGGGTAAATCATTCCCAATTTTCCTTTTATGATACACGAGAACTTGTTCCAGGCCATGGGGAATGGAAATTCACCTTAGGACTTGTCATTGGCAGGTATGGTGCCAGTTTTGATGGCAACCAGATCTAGTTCGTGACAATTACTAAAAATAGACATAATTACTTATTATTAAATTAATGGATCTTGTGACCTATTAATACTTCAAACACAAGAAATTAGCCTTTATTTCATTCAGTAAGAGATGAAGTGAAAATTGATCATGGAATAATTCATGTATGAGATTCTACATGTTAATGGAATGAAATAAAGTAAGTATATATTATTTTGAAAATTCTTTACCTTTATGAAAATGGGTCTTCAAATAAAATTTTCTTATGTTATCATCAATTTTGATGATATCAATGACATTTTTTAAGCCTCTTTGGTTTATATATTTTCAATAATTAAATTTTTATTTACCATGTTCTCTATCAATATCCATCAGTAATTGGGTTTTATTTTTCTCTTCTATGTCGATGTTTTCATTTTCCACTTATCTTCTCAAATGTGGAAAGACCACTATGAGTTACTTTGGGTAACAATTAAGTTTATAACATTCCTTTTTAAAAAGAATTATTATTATTTATTTTTAAGATGTGGGTTTATATGAAAGTAACATTAAATTATTTAACATTTGATGAACCAAATGAATTTTGAGGATGAAGCTAATTTTAATGGGGTAGAATGTGACACCTATGTTTTTAAGAATTATGTTTTCTAATAAATTAAATTTATTTAATGGATTCTGTTGCACGGTGTACCAAGATAATCTTGATTTATAAACAACACAAAGTTAATCATGCACTACCTAAAATTTTTTAATTGGTTTTTGTTACATAAAAACATAAATTTTCTTTTGTTACACATAATACCAAGTTCCTTCAATATCTTTCATTATACATAAGAATGAGTTTTACCAAACTATAATATACTATTAATATTATTATCTAATATGATATTTATCAAACCTATGTTGGAATGTATGAAATTAAAAGGATTAACAAAACTAATAAAATATAATTTACACATGTTTATATAATTATTGTTTTTACAATCAATTTTAAATTAAAATAAAACCCCTTTTCAGTTAAAACGAAATCTTATTATTAGAAAATTTTTTATACCCACAAGTGTGTTTTATATCAATAAATTAACCAAATCACATTTTTAGTTATTATAATGAAATCTATAGATTATATTTTTAATAAAATATTTAACATTAATATTATAATTTTTATATACAAGAGATTAGAATAAATTCAATTTCATTCTTAAGAAATTTATTTTTCTAAAAAATATGTTTTGTTTCCCTTTTATGGTGCACTTATTTTAAAAATAAATTGTAATAGTTTTATAAAATTAATTTGATAAAATATAAATAAAATTTTAATGGGTAATATCAAAATTATACGAGGGTTAATTTTTGATTTTTTTGAGAAGTTTCATTTATTGATGAATATTGAAATATTCTGAAATATAATTGAAAACTGCCTTTTCATTTATGTAATTTATAGTGTTAAACTAAATTTTGAATAAATTTAAAACTAAAAAGAGTTAAATTATACATATATTAGTCCAATATTTGTTATTAGAATCAATTTCATACTCTAACTTAATAAAAAACTCTTTATTCATTTGATCACTTTCACTTTAAAAACATGTTTTCTCGGCACATATGGAGGGTTAATTTTATATTATTTTCTACCAATTGTAAATTTGAATTTGTAAAAATGAATTCCATATTTTGAATAATGATAATTTATAATTTATAACAAGTCCATCATAATTTTTTACATAATTGGTTTGTGAAAGAAATTAAAATTACTTACAACGGTTAATGTAAATACAAGATTACTTAGTTGTTAAAATTCGAATATAAGGTATAAAAATGATCCAAAACTTCTCCGAAACTCATTTAATTGATATGTTTATACCCTATACCATTTAATAACTATATTTTCTAATATTGGAGCCAATTTTTATCGAAATAATATGGGTGAAATTCTTTCTTTCAAATATTTACTTGTTTTCCACTCACCGCCCTTATAAAATGCCACCCCCTATTCTCAGATATGCACACATTAAAAATAAATTTTTTAGGACAATAAATAGAAAAATAACTTCTATAATTCTATCATATAATTATATATTCCTTAAATTCCTCATAAATCCAACCAACTAAGTCCTATGGTGAAAACCAAAAGAAGATACCTGAAGAAGAGGTATCATTCATCAACAACTGTTTTTGTTTTATTTCTTCCTCAAAAACATTCATCTATTTTCCATGTCGTTACTATATAATAAACTTAGTTTATTAAATTTATATGTGTTTATGATATGTTAAATACCTAAAAAAACAATCACATTCATCAAATGAGTTATGAAATAAACATTCGTATGTACGGTGGACTACCGCCTCACCAATTGATCTCATTTGTTGTTCCAATACCACATTTAATGGTTGAGAATACTGGATTAAATAATTTTTATATATGATATTTTTAATTATTATGATCTTATTATGATTCTAAAATTGTTATATCAAACATTACGTCAAGATTTAAATTTTTTGAGAAATCAATAACATCATTCATGTGCATGATAGACTACCACCTCACGAAGTGATGCGATTTATTAATGCTTTACTTGAACTTTATTAGGGATGGGTTTAATATAATTTTTTTATAAATATTAGATAAAAATTATTATCTAATGATAATATCACATATACTATTCTATTCTATATTTTTACAAGAAAATGAAAACAATAATCCTGCGTACGTATGACCTAACATCTCCAGGAATGGTGCATTTCATTTACAATTTTATCTCTTATAGATTATTATAAATACATATATAATGTATATATATGACATTTTTATCATTTTTATCATTTCATTGATGATTAAATCATAATTAATGTAAGATAATTAGAAATAAAAAAAATAAAAACATAGAAAAAAAACCGGTTCTTAGCTGAAACATAAAATTAAAATGAAATTTTTAAGAGACAGGTAATAAAAGGTCATAATAAAACAACATATGGTATGATATAAATGAATATTGTTATGTATTATTTTTAAAAAATATTATATTTATTATACCTAGGGATTTAATTAGTACAACAGATTCCAAGAATTAAGGTAAGGGGATTTCTAATCTCACTTTAATTTCTGTGAAACTTATGCCATATTCACCACTTGTTTATTTTGTGTGGTGAATATACGATACACAAGAAATTTTTACATCTCACTTGAATATTTTAATTTATTTCAAGATATAAAATGTTTTATTTTACTTTATTCATTCATGGAATGCATTATTTAAAATTTACTCAAGTAGTAAGGGAATTTCCGTGTAACTTTTTTTTTTCTGTGAGACACAATACATTTTTACCACCTATTTTTTATGTGAAGTGTTTACTTATCATGAATGTATTTAATTATTATTATAATATTAAATATTTGGATCTACATAACCATATTTTTACCTCCATTTCATGTTGTTTGCGGTTCAAGAGTTACCAAATAGGTAAGGGATTTTTGTCTCAATTTTCCTTTTTTTTAATGTAAATTATCTGATACACCTATATTATTTATTTTTGTGTATATTAATTCTAATTGAAATGTAATATCATGAATATATTCATCATCATGATATTTTAAGTTCATTTTATGTGATTTCTCCATTGGTATTATGATTCAATGTTACTAATGTGGTAGAGATTTTAGGTTACAATATCATCTTTTGTTGGGATTGTTTATGATTAAGTTTACAATACTAAAATATCATAATATAAATATCAATAAATAAAATTAATTTTCTTATCCTATATTTATTCTTGATATCTTTAGGTATTGGTAATCTTTATCCAATATTTGATACTTATGTTAGTTAGTATTTTCTTATGAAAATATGACTATATTCCACTCTTCAACAAAAAATATATTTTATTCAAAAACCATGTTTTATAAAAATAGATTAAAAATGTTTTTAAAATATATTTTAAGCTCATATTATATGAAATTGATAAAAAAATGTTTCATATTTTATAGATTTTTAAAATTATTTTCAAATAATCTTTTATAACTGTTCACTTTTATTTTCAAAGGATTTTTTTTTAAAATGTTTTATGTTTTAAATATAAATTTTCCAAGTAAAATGGATATTTTCTTAATGAAATGATTTAAATGGTATTTAAAAATTATTTTCCATATAATAGACATATTTTGACATAATTTATGCTTCATAGAGGATATTATCCAAGGATAAATTTATTCTTCTTAATCTAAATGGTGTTTTTTAGTGAAGACAAGTTGTTAATGAAACTCGTTTCCCTTCCACATGTTACAAAATGATAACAATCTTATGAAGACCACATCTTTTCATGGGGTTTTCTCTGATTAAATTATATAAAAGCTTTCATTTCTACATAGGTTGTCATATGATGAATTTTTATGTTCTTGTGGAAAATATTTGTATATTTTCATTATCTGATGGGTTTGACCTATATACCCATTCATTTCATTGGATAATGATAAATGTTCTGTGATATCAAAGGGTACACAGATATCCAGAACAAGACCGCAAAAATGGGTACACAAGATTTCATAGAACGAACCTTATAATAGGGTAAATGGGAGATCATCCTAAGGATGAAACAAGATGGTATATGGTAGGTCATCCAAATCCTAAATCAGGTACATGGGTGATTAGCCCAAGCCTAACATGTTCTGAATGTCTTGGTAGGTATTCTTGACATAGTATTTTATAATAATATGTGTATGCTAAAAATTTAATGTCTTATTCCATTATTATAATATTGAGGATCATGTTATTTGATAATATTATTATTCATGTCTTATGAATTTCCAATCATTATTCCATGATTCAAGATTATGATCTTTTATATGTAAGTTAATCTTATCAAATGACATGCTCATGTTCTAATACCCTTATGCTCATGTTAGGCATAAATATCTCCCTCGATTTACCTTATTGAGTAAATGAGATCTCTACTTCTTATGTTTAATTTCCCCACGTTATGAATAAATAGTTTATTTAAGTGTACTAAAGGGGAGTATATTTATGGGAGATGTTGAGGAACTTTCCCCAAATCAGTAGAATGTGTTCCACATTTCTAGATGCACTAAACTATTAAAATCCTCATATGTGTGTTTTTATAATGTAATGAGTATTTATCTAAAAAGTTTTAATATCCATATATGAGAATCATGGGTCACTAAAAATTATTCAATATAGGTGAATTATTATTTACCTTTCATTATTTCCATCCATCGAAAAGTGAAAACATCACTAATGTGTATGTAAGTAATACCATCTCCGTGAAGTGATAAAATTTACTTTTCAACACCAATTTATAGGAATAATTAAAAAAAAATATGATGAATAAATATAATAGTTATTTTTTTATTAAAATTATTTATATGGTGCAACCTTGACCAACATCCTAGTACTAGAACCATCAAACCAAAACAAACATGGAAAACAAACCAGTTTTCACCAGAATTTTGATTTTAAGGAAGAATTGTCAATAATGGGATAATAAAAAGTTATAAATTATAAAATAAATTTATATAGTGTTTTATTCATGAATATGGTTATATAATAAATTTATAATAATTTTTTTCATTATAAAATATGTTTGAATGCGTATGATGAATGAAAAGACATAAGGTAAGAGGTTTATGTTACAATCTTATTTCATTTAGAGATTGTTTATAATAAAATTACACTGAGAGAAATTATATTGAGATTACTCTTTTGACCCCATAAATTTTCATATAATATGGTTATTCCTATAATTTTTATATATTCATACAATTTTACTCTCTTTTTTACATAAAATTACCAAAAATATTTTTTATCAAAAAGATGACCATATATCCACTTTGTTTAATGAACTTTTTCTTACATGACCATTATAATAAAAATTATCTTACGAATGTTATTAACTATACTTTATTTTTTTTCTAATTTTTATTTTCACTACCATTTAATTTATTTAAAATTGTTTAAAAATAACATTTTTATTGAAATGTTTTACACAAAAAAGATGTTTTTTTTGACTTTTTCAAAGGCGTGAAAGGAATGTTTTCTTTCAATGTATAGGATACGATTCTTTTTTTCAGTTTCCATGATAGTTATTTTAATTTAATGAAACAATATAATTTTCCATGATTATTTTCATGAAAATATATTTATCAATATTCTATGATTTTTAGTTAAAATGTAATCATTTGAAAATGATATTGTTCTCATGGTTTTTAATAAAGATTTGAATGATCGTATAATGGTATTTTTCATCTATGTAAGAATAATTTAAGGATGTTTTTCATAACCGGGGATATGATTTTATGATACCATGAACATTAAATCTATGAATGGATTATTATGAAGTTTTTAAGGATAAATCATTGAAACCCATTTGTCCCCCATGATTTAATTGAGTTATGATGAAACATTTCCAAAACCTATTTCTTATCCATGGATTATGAAATGATGGAATAATGAAATGGTTATGAAAATATTTTCCTTTATAAAGGATATGATAAAATTATATGATGAATGTTTTATGATATTTTTAAGGTCATATATATGAGTTTCATTATTTGGTGGGTGGTCCAACAATTATACATCCTTCCAATGTATTGAGTATCGATAGGTACCATATTAGATGATAAGAACTTAAATAGGGAGTAAACCCGGTTTAGTAAAGGAATCTTAATATTAATATATTCTTAGGACTATATCTTAACTGTATAATTGATTAAATGAGGATTGGGCCTTATCCACTATCATATTCTTGATAGTGAGCCTAAACTAAGGAAATGATTTTCGATTCATATGCGCATTCCAAAAACCTATTTCTTATGGTTATTATTTTTCTCATGGATCATGATTAACTATTGATGATTCTACAAACTAATAAATTGTGTATTTTATATGACAAAGACCTATTCCATGATTTATAATTAATGATATCTAACTAATTGGTCATGATTATCGTTTGTTATAATCATTTTATCATAAAATTATTCATATATTATGTTAAATTATGATAATTGATTAATATCTCAAAAGTTTATCCTTATTGATCATATTATCTCACCCTTTATTATGTTTTATTTCCCCAGGTTATGAGTAATGGTTTTAATTAGGCTATATATAATAAGTCTAGTATGTGAGAAGGTATATGTGAGAGTCGTTTAAAATATTTCATTAAAAATATGATTATGTATGTAGTCTCCAATTAATGTAAACATTTATCATCATTGAGCATGTATGATTATGATTATTTCAATATTATTATAAAATATGAAATATTTATATATGAAATTCCCGGTTCATATATATTATCAGTTATCTATAACCTATTGATAATTCAAACATTTAATGGAAAAATAAATAATATATTTCTTCATTCCTTCCAACCAATAAAATTCCCAACGTTATCTATACATCTTGGTTCCACCTAGATGAAAGGAATGGAGAGATCTATGAGCTTCATTCAACATTTACCTTTTCAACTAAATATCACTTGATACACATAACCTCTTTCAACATCTTTTGATATTTTCTTTTTAAAAATTAATATTAGGAAACTTTATTTTCATAATGAATTATAAATTTTATTACAAAACATAATCTTAATTTGTGGTCTTTTTAATTATTTCTATCAAGGATGATTGTACTAATACCGAATCGAAAAGATATGGATTTTCTGCTTGCACAGTTTCTATACCAATCATCACTAAATCATAAACTATTATATCATGTTTAAATTATAGTATGGTTAATCATACATTTAACATTTGATGCAAGGAATCTTCTACATTGTATTATTTACCTAAATGACAGTGAATTATGAAATCATACCCTTTATATGTTCTGACATACTTATTCACCTCAAGTTCAACAATTTTTGAGTAAATTTATATTTTAGGCCATTATTTCCATAAATAAATCACATTTCAACCAATATATTAGAGGCCTATGATTTTTTAAAGAAATAATTACTATAGAATGCTGAAGATCATGAATTGGATAATTCTATACATGAGGTTTCTCTTACTATGATGCATATACAATTACCCATCCATCTTGAATCAAAACACCACCAAGGCAATTCAATGAATCGTCTCTATAAAACATTCACCATTTATTGATTCTAAGGCCTAAACTAAAATGATAACCAATATTTGTTGAGAAAAAAATCCTTCAAGGAAACATTTCAACATTTTTTGGATGATTTTGTTGGTTGAAAAAGCAGGTTTCCATGATTAATTTTCAATTTCTAGAGATGTTGATAATCCTTGTTGACAAAGAACCATGACAAAGGAATGTAAGATCTTGAGGCGGTATAAAAGAACAAATACAAGGTGGCACTGTTTTCCAGTGTTTGTGAAGTTTTTGGTGTCCAAAATATAGAGTTTGGTGAGAATTGTGAAATATGGATTTCCTTGAAGATCTCACCAAAATATGGAAAAGGAATGAGTTTTGCGATGATAGGATTCATGGATTGGATTTCGCGAACACCCAAAGAATGTTGACGTTGATTTTTCGTGATTATGACAAACTTCAAAAATAGAAGAGTTGAATAACATTGTGTCAGTGGAAGAAAATTTGAGGGAGATTCGTGACAGTGGTATGAAGTAATTGACTTAATGCTCTATGATTACGATGGGCTCTGCAGTTGGAAAATTTCCATGGTGCTTTGCGATATGAAGATAATTTTGGCATAAATTTCAGAGCTTTGCGATTTGTGATGATGTGGCACTGACTCCACACGGAAGGTTCGAGGGTCGGTGGAATCGTCTATAAATTGGACTTGAAGTCCTCGATATAAGTTTAGATTTTTCAAGGAAAATATTTTTCTCTTGGCTTGACAAGGTGGTTTGGAAAGGCAGTGTGCTTCATGAAAGAAGAGCTTCACAGCGACTAATCTAGCTCTGCGAAAGCTGGGAGCTCCACATTGGCTCAGTGAGCTTTGTGAAGGAAGTCTCTCTGTAATGACTTGATCTCCACGATGACCTTATCTTTGAGAATGATTGAGCTTCATGAAAATGCAGTAGATTGATGAAGGATTGTTTGAGCTTAGTGAAATTGGGAGCCTCGCGAAGTAGGGTACTTTGCGATGATGTTTCCAAAGTGTGTTTACTAGTGTTCAGTGGAAATGGGGTATTCATCAGGGGATTAAAGTTGGATATAAATAGTGCATCTACATATAGTGGATGATGAATTCATTAGTGGTAATGAAGAGACCTTAGGTCTATAAACTGTGAGTGGGTCTTTTGAAGAAGTAGTGAGCTCACTTTAGTTGAGAGAGTAGTGAGTTCTCAAATTATGAGTGGTTGTAAACCAGGAGGGATAGTTAGTCTGCTTCAAAATTGTAAATAGAAGTGAACTTATAGTGGAATTGGTACATCGGCACATTTTTCGGTGTTTGATCCTTGGATGTAGACCAGTGAGGGTGAACCAAGTAAAAAAGTTTTGTGTCATTCCATGCTTTAAGGTTTATTCATACTCTGCAACGGGAAGGAGGGAGAACAATGTTTTTTCTAACAACAAAACAAGATCCGAAGGGGCAGTTATTTTAATCTATCAGACCGTGATTTGCCCCATCTCTGGGTATCTAGCCTAGTAGACCTAATAATTGGTATCAGAGGGAATGGTTGATATCAGTTTCTCTCTCAAATGGAGGTCATAAATCATAAAGGGATTCCGATCTTTGATGGGAACTATTTTCAGCTATGGAAAAATTGGAAGCAACACTACTTTCAATGTTTGGGAATGGATGTGTTTACAACAGTCACTACTGGAAAACTAACCTATACCAACGGTTTGGAACTGTTGGTATAGGCTTCTAAAACATTGGTATAGCCTATACCAACAGTTTGAAGAACCGTAGTCAAGTAAGCCGTTTGGATAGGTCTATACCAACGGTTTTTGGAAAACCATTGGTATATACCTATACCAACAGTTTTGAAAACTGTTGGTATAATTAATATGAAAATCTATACCAACGGTTCCTTAAAACTGTTGGTATATGTATTTCCAAAAAAAACATTCGCTGGGATTTTCTCCCAGGACCTCCGGTTTATCATTGAATGACCTAACCACTAACCTAACATGAATTTTGTTAACATAATTTCATAAATATATATATGTACTATCATAATTATTTTAAATTTTTATTTATAGAATGTTTTGGTTAAGAGGATCCAATAAAAAATAAAAGGACCTATACCAACGGTCTTGACAACTGTTGGTATAGGTCCCTGGAATCTAGGAAGGGATGTGGATATATTGGGGACCTTTCCCACCGGTTTGGCCAAACTGTTGGGAAAGGGTAGGATTTCCCAACTATTTGGCCAAACCGTTGGGAAAAGTGGCAACAAATTGGACCTTTCCCAACGGTTTTGCCAAACCACTGGGAAAGCCTACCCTTTCCCAACGGTTTTGGCAAACCATTGGCAAACGTGGCCACAAAGTGGGATTTCCCAACGGTTTGGCCAAACTGTTGGGAAAGGGGGTATAGAAGTGTTGGGAAAGGTCACATATCCAGTAGTGAGTAGTGCACAATATCACAACTGATATTAATAGTGGTGCACTATCAGAAGCTGAGTGAAGAGAATTGGATGTTATCTCAAAGGGAATCAATGCTTTAGGGCGATCCCTATCCAATGCTATATACACCAAGGTGATTTCATAAAAAAAATCACATGCAATGTGGGAAAATATTTTGAACAAATATGAATGTGATACAAATTATAGAGAAGCGATGCTGCAAGTGTTGTGGAATAAGTATGAAGATCTAAGAATGAACCCAAACGAATATGTTGATGAATTCCTTGTTAGGGTAAACGTTCTAGTGGAGGAAATGCGAGGTCATGGGGAAGTTATTGAAGACCTAAATATTGTGAAGCACATATTGAAGAAACATCCACCTCGGTTTAAGATGAATGTTTCAGGTTTGGAAGATAAAGAACCGAAAGAGCTGACATTGGATAACCTGCACAACACCCTTGTTGCATATGAAATGAGAAATGATAATAACGATGTTGTGGAAAAGGGTAAATCCAAAGGGGTAGAATTCAAGGACATGAAGAACCTCACCATTGAAGATTCTTAGGAAGAAGAAGAGACAGATGAGGTGATTTCATTCCTCTCCTCAAACCTTCAAAGAGGAAAAGTAAAGATTAAAGGGAAACTTCCACTTGCTTGTTTTCAATGTGGAAAGGTTGGACATCTTGCGAAAAGGTGCCCAAAAAGTTCCAAGAGGATGACGAAGTCGATGAAATTGAAATTACCAAGAAGACGTATTTAGCTATGGGAAAGGCAAGAAACCATTCAAGACAAATGTCTTTAAGAAGAAAAAGATTATTTTAAAAGAATGTGACATTTCAGACGAGTTTGAGGTTGAGGAGGTTGAAGAGATAGAGAACTACAGAGATTATATAGAAAATTATATGGTTGCAATTGTCGGTAGTTAGGAGAATAATAATGAAACCAAATGTGATGATGAAGAACAAGAAGTTGAAGGAATAATATATATGAAAGCTGAGTTAGAGGCTGCTATTGAGGAGATAGATGTTTGGAGAGCCAAAACAAAGAAAGCCAACAAAGTCGTTCATGATTCCAAACTATATATGAAACAACAGGAAGAAGAGAAGTTTAATTTGATGGATGAAATTTAGAAAGTCAAGTCATCAGCACCACTGGACTCAGAATCAGTTAGTAATTTTAAAATCAATATTGAAGAATATAAAAGGGAGATCGATGGATTGAATAACACAAGGAAAGATTAAATTAAGCATATTGAAGAACTCGAAGAGAAGTTGTCAGTTTGCGGAAAAAGGTTAAGGATCAAGAAAATATTTTAACTCCTACTAAGACATCAGGAAAGTAGATCACTTATAAAGTCGAGAAGATAAACGTAGAAAATAGTGGTTCAGTAGAAAGGACGCATCAATTATGTTCATATGCTAAGGCCGATGGGGGGCTTGATTGAAAACAAAAAGATGTGAAAATTGAAGTCAGACTGCAAGCACCCACTCCAAGATTGAAAGATGATTTTGGCACAAAGTAGAATCAGAATATTCAGAGATCCCAAGAGGAAACTCACAGTAAATAAGTGACACAAAGGAAAACATCTTATATCATGTCTTATTGTTGTGGAATGATGGGAAATTCAGAGTATGTGTGTTCCATAGATAAGAGATATTGAAGGGCACACGAAAAGAGGTGTTTCCCAAACAAAGAATGATTTTCTATAACATATTTCGAAGGACACTATTTTTGGTGCGGAGGATTTTGGGACATAGCTAGGTACTGCTCTTCGACCATACAAGGGAATGTGCCAAACCACAATTAATTTTTTTTCAAGCAGTAGATCAATAAACTAATAGGTGAGTTGAAAGCACAAAATCGATTTGCATCTTTGTAAGATGTAGCTGGTCCATCATACTCTGAGAAAGAACAGAAGTCTCAATCCATGAGGAGTGTCAAAGAAACAATATGGACCACGAAAATAAGGATGGGAAGGCAGTGGTGGTAGAAATTCTTCTAAAATCATCTGATCACTCTGGTGTGTGGATCCTTGACAGTGGTTTCACATCTCACATGACAGGAAATAAGGATCTTGTTAATGACATAAAATATGAAAAGGAAGGAGTTATAATGTTTAGAATTGATGAATACCTGAAGATTATTGGCTCTATAAAGCCCATGTTTGGGGGAAAAGAGATGAGACGTGATGATGTCTTAGTAGTAGAAAGCCTCATTCACAATTTTCCCAGCGTCAGTCAAATATGTGACTTAGGACATTCTATAAGGTTTACTAAGAATATTTGTATTGTAAAAGGAAGAGATAGGGTAGTTTTTCTATAGGGAAAAAGAAGAAAATGAAATCTCTACCTAGTAAGCGGAGAAGAAGATATGTACTTTCTGTCTAGAGTGGAAGAAAAAAAGTTGTGGCATAAACAAATTGGTCATCTATACCAACTATCCCTAGAAGATTATGTAAAGTGTGATGAAACAAGAGACCTTCCGAAGTGATCACCTGATCATACACACACATGAAATTCATGACAATAAGGGAAGATTATTAGAAAAATGTATAAGGAAAAAGGAAAAGTAGTTAACAAGAGTGCTCAAACAGGTGCATGTTGATGTTTGTGGGCATATCTCACCAAGAGAAATTGATGGAAAGTGGTACTATATTCTTTTAATTGATGATTATAGCATAATGGCATGAGTATTTGTTATTTATCACAAGTTGGATGTGTTCAACTAATTAAAACAGTGCCAGCGGGAGTGTGAAAGAATTCTTGGACATAAAATTTTGAAGCATCGTACTAGCAATGGTACAGAATTCACAAACATTCAGGTTGAAGGATATCTCGAAAAAAATGGGATAAGGAATCCAGTTTCCTTAGTGATAACTTCCCAACAGAATAGAGTGGTTGAAAGGAGAAATCGGATCCTCAACAACATGGCCAAAATTATGCTCATTGAAAAATACCTACCAGAAATTTTTTGGAAAGAACTAGTTTTGACATCGGTCAACATTTCTAACAGGGATCTGTTGTGTTTGATGGAAGGAAAGAATACCTACGAGATGTGGTATAGAAATAAGAAAACAGTGAAATACTTCTGAATATTTGGAATTAAGTTCATTATCCTCAACAAGGAAAAAAATAGGAACTATGAGTCACGAGGAGATGAGTGGATATTCCTTGGCTACTTATGAAAAAGCAAGGCATATAAATTCTTTAAGAAAAGGCTGAGAAAATTAGTTGTGAGAAATGAGGTCACTATAGTAGAGAATTATGAGACCATTCTATAGCTCAATGAACAATTTCATGATGAGAGTGACGAGGAAGAAAGTAATACCCAAGGACTAGAAGTGGATGATGTTGATTCAGAAGAAGATACTGATGATGAGCATGAGGAAGTAAAATCTATATCTGCACAAAAGCTAAGGAGTCGAGCATAAATTGACAGGAAGAATATCATCGGTGATCAGTCAGCTCCAGTTTAGACAAGAAGAATGAAATCACTACAGTAGAAATCTTTCCTATCTCAGGTTGAACCGAAATGATTCAATGATGCAGCTGAAGATGAAAACTAGGCTCACACAATGAATGAAGAGCTTTATGAGATTGAGAAAAATAAAACATGGGAGATTGTTTCGATGCTAGTAGACAATAATGTCATCAGGACTAAATGGATCTATTTTAACAAGATGAATGAATATGGCATAGTGATTCAGAACAAAGCTCGAATGATGTGAAAATGATACTCTTGGATAGAGGTAATAGATGTTGACGAGACATTTTCACCGGTAGCAAGACTGGAGACAATCCTATTATTTCTAGCCATTACCATTCAACAGAATTTCATAGTTTTTTAGATGGACATAAAATCTACATTTTAAATGGTGTTCTAGAGGAAGATGTGCATATTGAGCAGCCAGATGGTTTTCACATTCATGAGGACGAGAATAAGGTTTGCAGATAGAAGAAGGCATTGTAAGGGCTAAAACAAGCACCAACAGCATGGTACTCAAGGCTTGATCAGTACTTGAAGAATCTTGGTTTCTAGTATGGGGTAGTTGATTACTATATCTATTTCAATAACAATAGTAATCAAAGGATGATGTTGCTGGTTTATGTCAATGACATAATATTTTGCGGATCAGACAAAGCATAGTGCAGACAGTGTTCTGAATTCATGAAACTTGAGTTCGAGATGTCTATGATTGGGGAGATGACCTTTTTCCTTGGTTTACAAGTGACACAAGAAAGGAATAACACATCCATTTATCAATCCAAATAATACAAGGAGTTTCTGAGAAGATTTGGAATTGAAAATTCCAAGGAGATGAAGACTCCAGTTGCAACGAGGAGGAAATTATCGAAAGATGGTAATGGTAAGGCAGTTAATATCACATAATATAGGCAGATTATTGGGAGTTTACTATATCTGACAGTGACGAGACCTGATATTATTTTTTCCACATTCCATGAAATGTGATATCAATGAAATCCCATGTAAAGCCAAATTAATGTAGTAAAAATAGAACTTCGGTATATCAAGGTCATAGTGGATTTCTACTTGATATATATTGATAAATCTTAGTCAAAGTTATTGGGATATACTGATGCATATTGGGCCGGTTTAGCAAATGAACGGAAATCAGTGTCAGGAGGTGATTTCCATCTTTGTGAACTATGTATTTCTTGTCTAAGCAAGAAGAAAGATTGCATTTCATTAAGCACTACTAAAGTTGTGTATCTTGCTGCCACTCAAGAATGCACACAGTTATTGTGGATGAAACAATAGACTAATGATATGGGAGTAGATGTGAGGTCTTTGATTGGAATCTAATGATATAACTCAAGTGCCATAAATCTTAGCAAAAATCCCATCCATCACTCAAGTACAATGAACATTGAGATAAAGTATCATTTTATCATGAAGAAAGTTGAGCAGGGAATCATGAAGTTGGAGTATGTGCCTAAAGAACTATAGGTTGCAAACATTATGACGAAGACCATACCCAAGGAATCTTTTGAGAGGCATCAATTGGCTCTATTAGTCCAGTCAACTCCCTGAACATGAAAAATTGTGGTTGTGTGACACACAACCCCTCTCCCTGAGGTATGGAGTTTTTACCTTAATGTACTAATACATGTTTTTAACCTGTTATAGCTGCAGAGGAGTGCCCTTTGGGTTCGTTTACAAAGGGGGAGAAAACAGTGCTTGTTCAAGGGGGAGGAAGTGTGACAATGTGGTTATTTGATAAATCACGAATGATATGGGGAGAAGATGACATGTGGAGCAGTGAGATAGGGGTGAAATAAGATAGGGGAGAGCTGTACATCTGATGATGCTAGAAGTGATCGATCAAACCGTATATATAATGACAGCTGATGATCATGATAAAAGTAGAAGAGTGAGGTTTTAATGGTGTGATCAAGGTTCAAATGATAAAAAATTGGTATCATTTTGGAAATTGGTATCAGTTTGGTGTCAATGGATGGAGTCTGAAATGAGGTGATTCGTTGATGCACTTTTCATTTACTCTTGTTTCTCACACTGAGAATTTCTCATGTGGTCTAAGAGTATGTGGTGAGAGACTCTTTGGTCACTATCTGAATCACAAGAGGTGAAGGATGGTATATGATGTAAGTAGACTCAGTGAGGTATCAAAGTACAGAAAATCATTCTGACAAGCGTTGTCAACAAACCTGAAGGAGAGATTATTGGGAAAAAATCCCTCAAGGTAACATTGCAGAATTTTTGGGTTGATTGTGTTTGTTGAGAAAACAGGTTTACATGGTGAATCATTATGTTCCAGAGATATTGTTAAATATCCATGATGACAAAGAACCATGAAAAAGGAATGGATGATCTAGAAGTGTTATAAAAGAATAGATACAAGGTGGTGCTGTTATATAGTGTTGGCCAAATTTTTGGGGTCCAAAATATGGAGTTTGGTGAGAATAGAAAAATATGTATTTCCTTGAAGATATTATCAAAATATGGAAAGGGAATGAGTTATTAAATGATAGGATTTATGGATTGAATTTAGTGAACACTAGAAGAATGTTGATGGTGATTCTTCACGATTACGACAAGCTTCACGAATGGCGGAGTTGGAGAGCATTATGGAGGTGAAGGGAAATATGAGGGAGCTTCACAAAGGTGGCATAAAGTAATTGATGGAACACTCCGTGATTACGATGGGCTCCATGGTTGGAAAATTTACATGGTGATTTGCGATATTGAGAGAATTTTGGCAGAAATTTCGGAGCTTCGTGATTTGTGATGACGTGACACTAACATCACGTGGAAGGATTGAGGGTTGGTGGAATCACCTATAAATATACCTCGACACCCTCAAGAGA
The DNA here is from genome assembly GCA_963277665.1 of Viscum album. Taxonomy (NCBI): domain Eukaryota; kingdom Viridiplantae; phylum Streptophyta; class Magnoliopsida; order Santalales; family Viscaceae; genus Viscum; species Viscum album. The sequence continues at coordinate 706,557,379 of OY728147.1, read as the reverse complement.
AGTGGAGAGTTTTCACAGAAAATATTTTCCTCTTGGATCACGAAGGTGGTACACGAAGGCAGTTTGATTTGTGAAAGAAGAGCTTTGCAGTGAATAATCTAGCTCAGCGAAAGTTGTGAGCACTGCGTGGGCTTAGTGAGATTCATGAAGGAAGTCACTCTATGAAGACTTGAGATCCAAGACAGCCTAATATTTTCAAAGGCTTGAGCTTCGCCAAAATTTAGGAGCTTCACAAAGGCTTATTTCAGCTTCGCGAAATTGGGAGCCTCATGAAGTAGGGTGCTTTGCAAAGGTGTTTCCAAAGTGTGTTGCCTGGTGTTTAGTGGAAAAGGGGTATTCATCAGTGGATGAAATTTGAACATTAATAGAGCATTTACATACAATAGAGAATGCATTCATTAGTGGTAATGAAGATACCTACAGGTCTATAAAATGTGAGTGGATCTTCTAAAAAAGCAGTGAGCGCACTTTAGTTGAGAGAGAAGTGAGTTCTTAAATTGTGAGTGGTTGAAAACTATGAGGGATAGTGAGTCTGCTTAAAACTTGTAAATAGTAGTGCGCTTATAGTAGAATTGGTACATCAGCACACATCCGGTGTATGCTCCTTGGAAGTAGCCCAGTAAGGGTGAACCAAGTCAAAATTATCGTGTCTTGTGCATTCTTTAAGGTTTATTCATACTCTACAATGGGAAGGAGAGAGAAGAGGGTTTTGTCTAACAGAAAAACAAGATCAAAAGGGTTAGTTTTTTTATCTTTCATACCCTGATTCACCCCCCTCTCAGGGTATCTAGCCTAGTGGACCTAACAATATTTTTTTTATTTCATGAACGAATTGATCAAGATCCATATGCTAAATGAATATAAATCACTTTTATGTTTACTTGTTTAGTGGTTACTTAACTGAGAAAAGTTTTCAACAAACTATCAGTAAAAACCATTAGTCAAAGATTGCTTTCAATCTTAGTGATGTTAGTAGGGTATTATTCAACCACTCTAGTCTATAAATAATTAAATAAGTCCAAGAAATGAAATATTCAGTAACTAAATATCACATTTATTGAATTTTATAAAAAAAATAATTTTATTTAAAGGATTTAATAATAATCTATAGATGTTTCTCATGATCATTATAACTTTTATAATATGGTTAATTGTTTTTAATAAAAACTTTCCCAAATTTATCTAATTACTAATTGAAAAATATTTTCATATGATCCAACATAATATCTAGTGCATTAGTCAATCTAAATGGAATAACCATGAAATCATAATGTTCATAATTAGTTTGAAACAATATCCTTATAATATCAACTTCATTTAATTACAACTAATGATATACTGAAATAAGTTTAATCATAGAAAAACACCAAGAATCCTAGAGATGATAAAAAAGTCATTAATATTTGAAAATAGATACTTGTTCTTAATATTAATGTTATTTAGTTCTATATAATCAATAAAAATCCTCATTGAATAACTATTTTTTTTAAATAATATAGGAGAAGCCCAAGGTGAAGTTATAGAGTGAATGAAACCATTATGAAGTTATCCAAATAATTTTTTCCTGTTCCAATAACTCTATAAGATTCATTTTTTAGTGTTTTTAAAATTTTATTAATATCAGTAACTAATTAAATAATGAACTCGACCTCCTGATAAAAAATAACAGTATACCCATAATTTGGGAATTAATCTAAAAATTCATTTACCACAGGCACATAATTTTTTTGAATAATTCGCTATTATAAATGACATGTTGAAGATAAATTACACCCATATATTCAATTAGTTAAATATATTTTTTATTATATCATCCTTGGTAGGAACTAATTTTTCTCTATTAATAAACAGTCACTCTAAAAATTATACATGATTCATTTTTCCCTAAAATCTATCTTAGTGTGATAAATTGAATGAAAATCCATACCAAGAATAAAAACAAACTACACTAAGGGTAAGATAAATACATTATTGTGGAAACCATTAAAAATATGATAATAGTATTGTTCTTATAAAAATATATTTCATTAATTCGTCACTAAATATTTTTTAATAAAAATTATCTCTTCATTCGTTGAGGTGATATTTCCATTTTACATGAAAATTTCCCAGAAATAAAAAAATTCATAAATCTTAAATCCAAGGACACATTGGCATAATTTGAGTTAACAAGTAATGTACCAATCACTATTTAATATTATGGTTTAGTATTTTTCAAGGTAGTAGAAAATTAATTTTCCAGAATCTTCTTCTTATGGTCTTAGTGATTTTCATTATTCATATTTTTATTATATACACTTTTTTTTTGAATGGAAGATAACATTGTTTTTAAAATAATTCACTATTAGTGTTTCATTATCTGTATGACCATTCAAATTTTTATTTTCTTTTAAATAATGATATATATGTATCAACTTACCATGCCGACAATAGTTTCTAGATCCCATAATACATTCATAAAAATTCTTTTTACCACACTTATCATAAAAAGAGTGTTTAATTTTCTTACCTTTGGATTTTTAGAGGGGATGCTTCACCATTATAATCAACATGGACCAATTATTATCCTTATTATTATTTTATTTAATAAAATCTATTTATAACTTCCCAACATAATGAAAAATTTCCTCATAAATTCAAAACTCATGAGTAAAAAAATCCATTCGTTAACATGGTTTTGATCCTGAGTAAGATTTATCTATTGTACTATCGTGGTCAAGAATAAAATTTGACATGGAACTAGCTAATCAAATTAAATTTACCTTATAGGTGGTAACTCATTATTCTTCTTTCTATATTAACTCCATGAATTTATTTTTCATTATAAGTCAAACACCCTTTGGAAAATATTTCCATTGGAAAAGATCCTTAAAATTAACTCATTACATGGAAGAAATCACATCATTTTCCTTGGTATTATTATTCATAGAACACCACTGGACAACTTCACCTTCGAAAAGGAAAATAATAAGGTTTAATTATTATTATATAAAAATAATAGAACATAAAATATATTATCGAAATAATTTATTTATCCTTAGGTATTCACTAGTTTTTAGGTTCCACCAATGGTCGGAGGAAGAAGTTTCATGAAATGATCGAGAATTTACAAGTTCTTATATGGATAATTAATCACTCTATTTCATGGGTACTTTAATGATTTTTTTTATGTTTTACACTTTGTAAAATTCTAAAAAACATGTTTAAAGTTATTCGTGGAGTTTTCATAGAATTCTGGTCTTTATAAAGGCATAAAATTAGTATATTAAAAATATTAAATATTTTATATCGCATACATTAATTTTTTATAAATAATGAAATATCTCTCAAATGGATTCCCATATAGGAAAAATGAAACCACTGTTAAATATAAAAAATGGGGTTTGACTAAGGTGAAATATGTGTTTTTTCAACATAAAATGTCTCAATAGAGTACAATTTCTAGCTAATAATAGATTAAATAAATAATTTTAATAAAATGATTCACCGATTGATTGATTTATTATAGAATTTAATGTTAAAACAATAAATCACTCTATAATAAACCTTTTATTTAAAATATCTTGGGCTAACTGCATAACCCTAGGATATTCAGAAAAGGGTATCATCATCATAGGGAAAACAGTTGATGATATGACAAAGGTGGATTGAGGATCAATGATTTAGATACCATGATACTTGTCATCAGTTTTAGAGATTTTGGATATATCTTACAATTTTGATACTAAATCCTTTTTTATTAGTGATTAATCCAACCGTCAGGTGGGGATTTTTTTTATTTTTATTTCCTCCTATTCTTGATTATCATTTCAAAGATGAATTAATTTAACCTAATGTAATTGATCACTATAAATTTTTAAAGAGAGATAGATTAATATTTCAAATAACCTTATATATTCATTACACTAAATTAACATTTTAAGATGGTTTCCTTGAATTTGACCAATGAATGAGTTTGTGAAGACCATTTATAATCTCACATTGTAATTGTGGATTTATCCCCTTAATCTTTAGGTATTCATCAATGCCTTACGATGAGACGCTAACCTAGTGTTTAATCTATTATAATACTTTATAAAACCATATTTCATTATGGATTACAAAATTTATTATGGAGACAATTATTTTTATAGATGATGAGCTATGGAAATGAATCATGGAAGATAGAATTGAGGGGTTTCACCTACGGGTGGTGATATAGGCTTGATGCATCTTCATGCAGGTTGAAAAAAACATTATTTCTATCTATTTTATTCTGATAATTGATCACAAGAGGTGTATCCTTCAATTGGGGTGGGGTGGTCAAAGTTAGAGTTTTCTTTGAATTTGATGGCAGATCCAACGAGTATAGTGTGACTGAAGGAGATGTGATGTGGCTAGAAATGGAAACCCAACCACAAAATGTGATATTCGGAAGAAAAAAATTAATGTGGTCTTCCTGATACAATTATAGGGTTTAGTTAGATTATTAATTTCACATGTTCATGTTCCTTTTATAAAAAAATATATACCCCTCGGTCATTATCTTGGTGTGTATCCGAGTACATGCCTAAAACCAGAGTATCCCCCCACCCCATGTACTATACATGGTAAAAGAAAATGGGAACATGAATAGTATACATGCACAAGTAGAATAAGATATAGTGAGACATGATATGCAACATGTTGGACATTCTGGGTACTTCCAAAGAACATGGATAAATTTGTGTAGGAAATTTTTTCCCTTCTTAATCCCCAGGGAGAGTCGGGTTTGTCAACTAATGGTACAAGAATAATCCAAAAAGAGTATATTTTTACCTATGAGAGTATGACTGTGGTAGGTATCTTGTATCTATAATATTTTTATCGAGTTTGGTTTTTCATGTAAATTAATGTGGAATTGATGCTCTATCTATGACGTATAATTTTTCTTATCTATATAGCTCATATTGGAGAGGGATCCTCCAATGGAGTTTGGTATTTCACTAAATGTTATAGTGTTTGTGTTCTTATATTTTTTTTGATGTAAGGGACGACAAATACTACTTTAGACTTTATAAATAACGAGTTGGGATTTCATTATATGTCTAGATGGTTTAGATGGAATTAACTCTAATGATTGAGTACCACCAATGAGAATATCTTGGTTATCTTATCTATGACCATTACTTATACACCATATGTATTATAATATGGGATTAATCACTATATATTGGGGCATTTTAATTTTGGATTTTAGGGAATCCTACTAGGATTGTATATAATCATTCTTATATGGGCTCTCTACACTTGTTTTAGTGACCCTAACACCAGTATCGTAGAGTTTGTGTTTGTTTTATTACACTGGTATAATATTTAAGGACTCACATCATGAAGGACTGAATAATTTAGTAGTATAGATAAACTATATACATACTTTATTCCATTATTATATTTTAAAATACAAATTACAACCATTTTTGTATTGAGAACAACAGTATTCTCTCAACAATATCCTTGTACATAAATCACAGTACACTTTATGGAATCTTGGGGAAAGAAAAAAAAATCAAGGGTGATAAAAAAAATTGTATGGTTTTTGTAAAATTGCTGAAATAATGAATCAATAATAATAAATGAAAAATAATGGAAAATAATTAAACACACATTCCATTTTAATAATTTTACTATCATGATTAGATAAGGCATGAATTATATGGAAAGTTAATAACTAAAAATTTATGATATTTAATCAATAAAATGAGAAGGAAAATCATTATTATATAATATAATATAAATATAACATCGATAATAATAACTAATTTATTAATGAATGAAATTATTAATTATTAGACATCATAATCTCAATAATCCTAATACCTCTACCATCAAGACCTTTCACAAGATGTTTAAAAAAAATAGGTAGAAACCTCTTTAATGCTAGCTTACTGATTCTCTTCATGAGACTACCAAAGAATCTAGGGGATATTTAATTTTGGGCCCCACCAAACAATATATGTCCAAATCATTCATCAAATAATGAATAATCGATTTAATTCATGAATAATTTATAGTATCATCAAATTTCGGTATTGAGTAAAGAATACCGATTTATCAATATTTCCCCAAGTAAACAAATAACTTTCAATATAGAACACTATATGTAGAAATGATATAACATTTATGAAATAAACAAACCCATGATAACTAATATGGTTATTTAGGAGAAATTTAATTTCTAATGATCAGAAGAAAGTGAATACTTCCAAGGAAATGTAATGACTACAAAAACAAACCATGAAAGTGAATCTCCCCAATATTGTTGGTCATAATGATCATAAACCATCTAGAATAATAATTTGGATGGAATCAACAAAATATATACCCAGTGGAGTACTTTTAAAATATATTTTAGTTTTCATTTATGAATAGAAATAACAAAAATAGTTTTTTCAAAACTTTTTGAGGAAAATATCCTTATCATTTAAAAAATCACATTTTAAAATTAAATGTTAAAAAAATATTAAAATTTTGTTTTAAAATAACCTTTTAAACAAATAATTCAATCGTCAAAAAATTGATTGGTCCTGATGATATTACAATCCATACATGTTGAGTATGTTAAAAAACATTCTTTCACATTTTCGATAAAATCTATATGGGCCTTGTTTTGAAAAAAATATAAACATTCCATTAAAATAAATTTGTAAGAATAAATATTCTTAAATTTTATTTAATAAATAAATTTGAATATCTTTAAAAACATTTTTAAAATCATTTTTAGAAAATATGATTTTTGAATGACTTCCGACTGAAGAGAAAAATGAAGTTAGACTTCTAAAAAAAATTTATCAATTATTTTAAGTAAAAAAGAGAGAAAAATGGCACCATTACATGAAAGATTTAAAGAATCACCATATGAGATAAAAAAAAAATTTACTATAAAATGATCATATTATTTACTGAATTTAAATTTAATTAAAAAAACCTGATTAAAATGATATTGTAAAATATACCCTTAAAAATATCACAACATTGATATGGTAATTAATAAATTAACCTATTATGTGTTTTAAATGTTAGTCCACAAAAAAAACTAAAAACAATATGATAATAATCAGTCATTACACACATAATATTATAATTTTAAATATGATGGAGATGTAATATAACTAAATTAACAGAAAATGAATTATAAAATTCATTACCAACTTGTAACTTTTAAGTCAAAATAAATATGGATGAAATAATTCAAATTGAAACATAAAATACCATGAATTTTTTATTAATCAAAATATAACATATCAAAAGGGTATTATATATTCCATATAAATTAAATTATTTTTATATCATTACAACATTCATCAATGAAGGGAAGTTGAGATAATGTCACTTAGGCCATGAATTCTTTTGGTTGAACGTCCTCTATCATTCTGTATGATGGTTTCAATCATTTTATTAACTTATACCAGAACCATATTAATATTAATATTATCATATATAATAAGTTTGTAACATTTTATCATGATTAATTAATAACCCTTCATTATTTTCATTATTTTTTGTGTTAATTTACTTGTTTAATCATTCGTGCTTTGTTATGAATGTTTGGGTTTGTGCGAATATTATATAGTTTCATAATATCTAGGAAAATAAACATGACCTAAAATCACATTTATATATCAATTATTTCTTTAATATAAATCCTAAAATATGGTTTTGATAGGTGAATTATATTAGTATCATTGAGATGGTAGGTCATATGTACGCATGGGTAACATTTCCATTTTTCAATAATCATTATGGAATGGAAGGAAGTAATATTTTATCTTGATATAATGACCTTAATGATATATTATTTTTATATATAATTATATATATCATTCACGTGTTGTGCGATGAAAATAGATACATATCACATTGTGAAGGTGGTAGTCCACACATAGAAGAATGATGTAAACATCATTCTATGCGTCAAAAGGTAAGAATTAAAATGATATATTATATTTTAAAAATGAGAAATATGTCATTATATCATAATTGTTTCATTTATATCATATATATTAATTAAATTATTTCTTTATTACCTTCAATGTAATGTGTTAGTGAAAAACGAATCACATCACTTCGTGAGGTAGTAGTCCGTCGTACACACAAGCGACGTTTTTGTATCCCCTATAAAAAGTATTGTAAAAAAGGTATATATGATAAAATGTATCCACATGTATATTTATATTAAAAACATGATATATTTATTTTTATATATATTATCCATCATCATACCAAACCGTGATTGGTGGTAATAGAAAAACGAATGACATCAGTTCGTGAGGTGGTAGTCTTATGTACACAAGAATGGTGATTTAGTAAGAAATTTGATAGAAGTGCGGATGGTTATAGGTAATAACTATATCATATAAAATATTAGTTTATAAAAGATACTAAGTTTATAATATTACCATAGTTTAATAATAATTTAATGAGGTTTAGGAATAATTAAACTAAAATCACATAGTTTTGAATTTTACCTCTTCCCGGACCACCACTTTAATAATAAACATAATGTTTTTCTAGAATGGATTTATGAAAATAAAAATACATCTAGGATTATGGTATGGATGTTGGGATGTGTTCTGTCCATTTATGGGTAGAGCCAAAATGGTTTTAAGGTGTGAATTGGAGATAAAAGGGGTGGCCTTTTATAAGTAAGGCGAGTGACACACATGTAATTTTTGGAAAAGTAAAAGGTTTAACCACATTTTTCACATGAATAAATGGTCCGAAATGAATTATTCAAAATACTTAGTTACTATAGAAGGGTCTCAATATGGGATTAAAATATATTTTATAAAAAAATGAGGTTAATTTTACCCTTATATTTTTAGTTTAACCCCGGATAAATCCTTTTTCTCCTTAACCGTGGAAATGTTTTTTACGATTTTTAATATTAATTATAGGAAAAAATTAATTTTAACTTATTATATAATATTATTATTTTGATTAAAAATATGTAATAATTTTTTTCTAAATTTAATTAATATAAGTACAAAAATCCAATTTAAAATTAATCTAATATAGATGATGAGAAATTTGGGATTCAAAGAGAAAATATTCAAAAGATTACAATGTTTTTAAATCAAAATTAAATTTTAAAATGATTTAATGGATATAAATTTATTTAATTGATATATAATTTTACTAATTTTACTTTAAAATAATTTTAAAATATATTTAAAATTTATAAATAATTTAAATGAAGAGACAATTTTCATACAAAATTCAGCATTTTCCCCTATTCATAAAAAGTGAAATATTTCTAGAAAAATTCGAAAAATAAACCCTAATATAATTTTCGAATTATTATCTGAAAATTGATGTATATTTTATCAAATAATGTATCAAAATGTGGTAAAAAAGTTTTAAATTCTCTACGTAAAGAGACACTAAACCATCTTTCAAAAAATATATTATTTTTTAGAATGATTTTTTTCATTTAAATGAATATTATTTTATTTATAAAAAATATATAACAACAATTTTTTTTAATTTAGTGAGTAATATTCATTCCATAATATTTAATAACATGATCTTGATAATATACTATATTAAAATTCAATTAGACTCAAGGTTATATATTTCACAATCTATCAAAAAAAATAAATTTAATGAAATATATTTCATGGTTTTCTTATGCTCTAGGTTTTTTATCACATACGATATCAAATAAAATGTTCTTATTTCGTAATTTTTTGTTGTTAAATTCTCTCCACTATAAATAAATTGCATCCTCACAATTTAAAATTGATCTCCATAATCGAGGGTTTGATATTTGATATTGTTGTTGAAAACCCACATCATAAAAAGAGTTATTAAAATATCCTCTTAATAAAAGAGATAGAGGAGAAAAATGTTCATATGGAATAAAACATAACTAGGTTTATATATAGGATAAAATTAGAGGCAAGTTAATGTATTGACATGGATGAAAAGTGTAAATAATTATAGTGAGTGATAGAGGTCATTTATCATAATAAATTGAGTGATCAAAGAAAATTTAATTACCTCAAAACGATAAATATGTAATGATTTAATGAACCATATGATTCTTTAGATGTGAATATAATAGGATAATAATTTTTTTTCAATATAATTTTTCTAAAAAATGAGTAATTCTTTTACTATTTAAGAATATAAGGAAATATACTTACTTGATAATTTTTTATTTCATAAGAACAATTTAATCATTTGGTTTTACTTTAATTAATTTCAAATTCATCCTTTAATCCAAAAACAAATATCCAAAAGTTATTTTTTCATTCAAAAACAACTAAAATTCACTTTTAACAAATCATAATACCTATAGAAGTGTTATATGTCTATCCATATATCTATAACCATTTTTTTAAAACCACTATATTAAACATGTGTTATCAAATATAATAAATTTATCTACAAACATAAAAAGTAACACAAATGATGGATCATTAGTATTTATTTGTCTAATATTCTAACTAATGAAATATTAACTTTGGTATGACATATGCTAGTGGCAGGCTCTAAACACTTATCATCCATCAGTCATGGGTTCAATCCCCACGACGTTACCGGATGTAATGATTTGTCTCCCAACAAGAAGGTTTTCCTTTTTCTATAATTATATTTTTTTAAATATTATAAAATATGAAAAAAATTATGATGGACATCCTTTAAATATAATGAATCATAAAATTAACATTTTACTATGGTTTTCTATAAAACATATTTTTCCCATAAATTATAGTAATATTATATAAAAGTTACTAAAATGTCATTAATGATCATATTAACCCTGATATTTATTTGTAATTTTAATCTTAAATCTATAAAATTTAAAGGAATTATTCATCAAATAACCATCTCAATAAATTATATAATAAATACATGGGAAGTTCTGTCATAAATTTCTCCCAAAATATTCTTAATCTTGGTAGACTCCCACCACATAAATCTTAAAAAGGTTTGTTTATGAATTTGATCCTATGATCAATATTAAACACATAAACCCATGATGGTATCCATAACTTTTAAGTTAATTTTGACACTTAAACTTCAAGAATTTAACACAATCCATAGATGTTCCATTATTGTCATAAACCAAAATATCATTGGCAAAATACATCTATATAGTAATTCTTGAATAAAAATACATAAATATATAATTTATTTTATCTCATCCTTGGACCTTACTTTTTCTAGGGTTTCACATTTAGAATATTTAATTAACTCAGATAATGACCCGATTCCCCACATTTAAGAAAAAGAACTATAGATGGATCCCATATGATGATATTTATTTACTTCCATCATACTCTTACTTTTTTCTGGGATTTTCTTTTCTTTATACCCTTATTTTCCACACATAAAGAATTTTCCCATTCCTATGAGACACCTACCTTTTAATCTTACACACCTTAAGTTTATTAATAGTTGTTTATTTCCATCACCTAATCAAATCCTTCATAATGGTTTGTAATGAAAATATAAATTACCCAAAGTATATCCCACAGAGTGTAATACATAGTATGTAGTATAACCCAGTTTTGTACGCCACATGATGATTATGTCAAGACAAATAAATCCTTTTTAGATTAATTACCCCTACGTACCTCTGTACTAGAACAATGTTTACTTGTAGTATCCATAAAGGGATGTATTTCATAGAAAAACCACATAATCTATTTCGTACAAAAACATTATGATGTTCTTCTATGATTATCCTAAAATTATATCATAAGGTTACGATACCCAATATATTTTATCCTAAATATAGTTCCCAAGGATTCTATAAAACTTTCTCTAATACCAAATGTAGAGAAACTAAACCTTGAATCCCAGAGCTAGTGTCTGCTTTACTACATTGGAATTATATAAATGGAATCACATACCAATGAAACAAATGTTCTAGTAGTGTTGGTAAATTTGATACAAACTTGAGTCCCATAAAACATTTGACAACAAAATTACAATTTTATTTGATAAAAACATTTCCCCCCTAGAATACCATGAACAGAAATCATAGATTAGTTCATGGAATGATGGGGAAAGGAAACAAAATAAAGGTGTTCTAAAATTCTATGTAAGGTTTATATAAAAATGGAATCTATGATGAATCAATAATCATAAAAAATTGTACGGAAAACAAATAAACACATATTCATTTTAAATAATTTGACTATTATGATTAGATATGGAATAATGAATATGATAAGGTAAATAACTGAAAACAAAGGACATTTAATCAATAAACTAATAATAGAATGAATATACTGATAATAACATTATAAGAATATCAAGGATAGTAATAAATAAATTCTTAATAAAGGAAATTCATAATTATTGGACTTCATAATCTCAGGCATCATGACTCATATACCATTAAGTCCTTTCACAAGATGGTTTAAAAAAACGGTAAAAAACCATTAAATTTTATCTAACAGACTCTCCTCATGAGAATACCAATTCAATAAGGGGATATTTAATTCGTGCCCCCACCACCACTGCATGTCCAAATAATTTTTCAAATATTGACTACTTGATGTAATTCATGAATAATGTGACTTATCATCAAATACCTAAATTGAATAATGTATAAATATTTATCTATATTTCCCAAGATATATTTTTTTCATTTTTGATAACCATATGTAAAAATTATTTATGGTTTAATAAATAAATATATCCATGATAATTAATATCGATACTTAGTATAAATTTAATGTACAATGATCATAGGACAATGAGTATTTTAAGGGAAAGTTAATTAATACAAAAACAAACTAAGAAAGTGAATGTAAATACATTAATTAGTCAAAATAATCATAAACCATACATAATTATAACAATTATAGTATAAATATAATATGTCCCCAATATAGGATATGAAAAATAAAGGGGTTCTATCATTGATGAAAGAAATAACAAAAATATTTATTGAAAAAATGTCATGAGAAAAATAAAATTTTCATTTTGAAATTAACCTTTTAAAACTAAAGTTTCACAAAAAATTTTGAAAATGAATTTCATTTAAAGTATCCATTTAAAAATATAATGTATGATTTTAAACATTGAATGTTTATGAAGATAGAAAATTTCATACATGATGTGTATGTTAAAACCAAATATCCTTGTACACTTTTGATAAAATACAAATAGGCAATCATTTTAAAAATAAATTAAAATTCAATTTAATTTTTTTAATGAAAAAACGGGTAAAAATATCATTTGTAAATAACATGGATAATGGTTCACCCAATTTTTATAACATTTTTAGAAATTATGGTTTTGAAATAAAATGTGCTTTTTCGACTAAATAGAGAAATGTAGTCATATTTACTTAAAAAACATTTTATCTATAATATTGAGTACCAAATTTTAAAAAAATTGCTAATATAACATGAAAAATTTAATAAATAATAATATGATAATAAAATTATATGTTTTATTATAAAATGATCAAATAATTTTATTCAATGGAAATTCATGTATAAACAATCCCGATTAAAAATAATTTTGTGAAACAAACCCTTAAAAATCTCACAATGTTGAAGTGATAATTAATAGATGAATAAATTTTCTGTTTCAAACTTAAATTCACATGGAAGAATTTTAAATTCAACATATTATAATCTAATGGAATTTGAAACATAATTTAATAATATCAATGACAATGAAGAGGTAATAGAACCTAATGAAAAGAAATTGAGTTATAAAATTCATTACGACTTGGTAAATTTTATGTCAAAATAATTTTGGATAAAATAATTCCAATTGAAAATATAAATACCATGAATTATTAATGAACCTTGAAATTACATTTCAAATGGGTATTATAAATTCCATATAAAAAAAGAAGTTAAACAGTATTATGACATGCCTCAATGAAGGGAAATTGAGACGAAGTCCCTTAAATCAAGATTATTTTATTATGAAACTGATTTATCCTCATTTATAGTCTCTTTAATTTTGTTATTAACTTATATAAGAACCATATTAATATTTATAATATCATTTATGATCCTTTTAAAACATATAATCACTATTTCATTAATAATCATTCATTATTTTCATCGTATTGGATGTTAATTTGTTTGTTTTATCATTCACGATTTTTATGAATTTTATGCTTCTTTTCATATTATATAATGTAATAATATTCTTAATAATAATCACGAAATAATAATACTATTTAAAAATCAATTATTCTTTTAATACCATTAATGAAATATGGTTTTGAGAAATAATGTATGTTATGATCATTGAGATGGTAGGCTAAACATTTGAATGGTTAATGTTTCAATTTTTCATTGATCATTTAAGAAAGGTAGTAGGTAAAATTTTATATTTATATAATGATAATTATAAAATATATATTTATTAAATATAAATATATATATATATATAAATATCATCCATGTGGTGTGGTGATGATTATAATGTCACATAGCATTGTGAAGGGGGTTGTGCACACATATATTAATGATGTTATCATATTTCAGTGAGTGAAAAGATAAGAAATAAAATGTTATATTAACTTTTAGGAATATTAAGTACTCAATTAATATCAGAATAATTTAATTTATATCATATATATTCTTTAATTTTTCTTTATTACCTTCAATGTAAAGTGTTAGTGAAAAATTAATCACATTGCCTTGTGAGGCGACATTCTGTCATACACACAAGAGATGTTATAATATCCCATGTGAAATGGTTTGTAAAAATTAATATGTGATATAGTTACTCCATAGGTATAATTATTTTATAAATATCATTTATATATTTTAGATCCATCATCATAACCAACCTTGTGAAGTAGTAATGGAAAAAAATGACATCGGTTCCCGAGGTGGTAGTCTGATGCACACACAAATGATGATTTGATAACACATTTGATAAAAGTAACGACGGTTGTAGGTAATAAAAATATGATACAAAATATCAAAATATTGAAGATAAAGATGTTATTATATCATAATGCTTTAACAGTAATTTATGGATGTTGATGAGGATATAAAAGAAAAATCCACAGTTAGGAATTTTACAACTTCTCGGACCACATAATTAAGATTACGTCTAATGTATTCCTAGAATTTATTTATTAAAAATAAGAGGATTATAGAAATAGGTAATTTAATTTCGAATGTTATTTGGGTAGTTATTGGATGAGGCAAAATTTTTTAATGGTGTGAAGAAGAGATATGATGGGCTGGCCTTTTATAAGTGAGTTTAGCGGCACACTTGTAATTTTTGAAAAACCAAGTTATAACCATGTTTTTCACATACCAAAAGGGTCCAAAATTGATTATTATAGAGTATTATATTGAAAAGGTTAGAAATATTTCTATAAAATAGATTTTATTCATGTTTTTAAGTTAATTTAACCATTATATTTTTAGTTAAACCCTAGTTAAATGCATTTGTATCTTACTCATAGTAAATAATTTTAATTAATTTTACAATTAATTATAGTAAAAAATTATTTTTATATAATTAGATATTATAAATTTTTAATATTTCAAATATGTAATCTATTTTTATAAATTTTATTCACATAATCAAAAAAATAAAATTTAAAATTAATCCCATAGAGGTGATGGGAAAGCGAGTTTTCAAAGAGAAAATAATCAAAAGATTACAAAGTTTTCATATCAAAATGAAATACAAAAATGATTAAAATTATCTATATAATATTTATTGATATATAATTTGAATTATTTTTCTTTAAAAACAATTTAAATATTGTTTAACTTTAAAGGCAATTTAAACTAAAAAAAATTCAATTAAAATTCAATATTTTGCACTATTCATTAAAAATAAAACTTTTATAACAAATTTTAAATATTCATCCTAAGATAATATATATATCTTTATTAACAAATTAAGTTTATTTAAAAAAAATTTAAACCTTAATTTTAAATTATGTGCGCAAATATATACTAATTTTTTTTATAGAAAAAATAGATTTTTCTGTAAACATTCATTTTTATTTTAAATGGTTATTATTTTATTTTTAATCCATAGATAAATATTATTTTCAAATTTTAGTTAGTACTATTAATACCTGCCAATTAAATAACAAGTTTTTATAATTATATTATATTAATATTCATTTAGACTCGTGGTTTCATATTCCACAATCTCTCAAAGAGATTAAATTTAAAGAATTATATTTCGTCGGTTGTTTAGGGTTGGTGTTTCTTATCACATGGACTATTAAAGTAAATGTTATTATTTTGTAATTTTGGGGTGTTACACATGTTATGTATTATGTATAAGGTAAAAATGATGAATTATTAGGTAGACTATTAGTGGGGGGAGAATAGTGGTGTTGTTTAGCGAAGATAGCAGGTGATTATGTTTTAATTTTAGATATAGACACCTTTGTTGTAACTAATAAATTTTATCTGGTTGTTGGGATCATATCTAAAAATTTATTCATTTTATAACTTCTATAATTGTAGATACCCAACCCTAGAATCATGAATCTAGTGTCAGGAATCCATTACACTGGCTTGATGATAAGGAATCAAATCCAGAAGGAAGGAAGAGTTTAGTTTGTATTGGTAATGAAGATATATAAATGAGTCTTGTATTAAAAATGAGCACACTAATTACACCATAACGTTTTTTTATTTCTAAACAAATAAATAACATCGATGAAAAACTTATTCCATCAAGCATATCCATTCATATCATACTTTTCATAGATTCTTGGGGAAAGAAACATAATAAGGGTGAGATAAAATTCTCAGTAAGGGTATGTTATGTGGAATAAATAATGAATCAATGAGAATGGATTTACATGAAAGGTAAAAAAATGATAAAATATTCCATTCAAATAACTAGAAAATGGAAAATAAATATGGAAATGTATGAAACCAAAAAAAATTCTATTCAATCAATGAACTGAAAATGAAATCTATCCCTCCATACATCGATCCAAATTATCATAGATAGATAATATTTGAAAAAAAATGATGAAAATATTTGATAATTGGATTACATGTTTTTTAGGTGCATGGTACCTTTTTTGTTAAGACATTTGAGAATACAATTTAAAAAATATCAGGTAAAAACCCATCTAAGGTAGTTATTCAAATGAATCATCCCACTAGACTAATGATGAATTGAGGGACTATCTATAACTGACCCACCCATGTCATACCAGTACAAAACATTCCGCATATATTGAATAATAAATTTTGCAACGTGCCTTATCAAATATAAGAATGAAATCGAAGATATATATTTATTAGTATTTCTACAGATAATTAAATAATATTTAATGTAATAACTGTGTAAAAAATGGTATATGGCTAAGGAAATGATTATATCCAAGAAAAATGATATGGATACTTATGGGAAATTCAATGTCAAATAATCATAGAAAATAGAATATTTCAAGGTGACTAAAAGGTATTAAGGAATAAAATGTTAGTACTACACTTGTCCAAATCAATAAAAAACCATATAGAGGATGGATAAGAATGGTATCAACATAACATATCCCATGTGAGGTAAAATATAGGGTTGTTTTCATTTATTAAATAAAATAACAACTTCCAAAATATTCTTTAGGAAAATAAAATTTTGTTTTGTTAAACCCTTTGAAAAACACTTATTTTTAAAATATATTTTAAAACATTTTAATTAAAAATAAACCATTTAAACTTTCTAGTGAAAATCAGAGAAAAGATAGTGGATAAATCATTAGATGTTTATGAGGTTTAAAGAAACATTCCTTCAACATGATAAAAAGGTTTATAAAAAGTCAATCTTTAGAAAATTACAAGAAGATTCCTTTGAAAACAGTAGTAAAAGGAAAAATTAGGTAAAAATTTATTTACTAAATCATTTTAAAATATTTTTTGAAAATATTTTAATAAAACAATGTTTTTAGAAGAAAAAATATTATTTGACTAAATAGAGAATGGAAGTCGTGTTTTCATAAAAACATTTTTAAAACATTTTTAGCACGAAAGAGTGAATAAATGGTACTGATACTTAAAAATGTTCACAAATTACTAGAGGAAATAAAAATTAAAGGGTTTATTTAAATATTGTAATATAATTTCCACAAATTATTATACTATTAAAATATCATTAAAGTTATTATTGTGGAAAATAATCATTAAACATTGTGAAGTGTCCCATACCACTTTGAAACATTTAAAATCATAAACGTAATGAATTAATAATATTATATGGAAGTTTTAAATTCCATGAAGATAAGAGATATAATTAAATAATATATATAAATTGGCAGTATATATAACACACAAAATATCTAAATGGAGAACATGACATTTAGCTTACGGATTTAAAAAAGTGAGATGAGAATCCCTTTCCTTGATTTTTCTTTTGGGGGGAAATCCTTTAAATTACTATATAACAAACTTAGGATAATTTAATACTTTATTTATAATATTTTAAACATTTAAAATTACTTTTATTTCACTCTATTCTATGTTTAATACAACTACTTACACAATTATGTTTCCATCGAGCGTTTAAACTAAATTCAATTTATCTATCCAAAATAACTTTTGTATGTCAAAGATTATCAAAAATGACATTATATAACCTCTATAGAATAACAATAAAGAAATAATTATTATATTTATACATAAATTAAACTCTTAAAATAAATAATTAAATATGTTTATGAAAAATGAATGAATATTACAATCATGGAGACGATAGACCATAAATACACATGAGCAACGTTCCCATTTTTCAATGATCGTTATGGAAAGAAGGTAAGTAACACTATATATTTCCATAATGTTCATTATATCATAATTAAAACTTTATTTAATCATAAATAAATAAATATATATTGGTTTTTATGTAAAATTAATCACATCAGGTCGAGGAGGCGGCAATCCACATGTCCACGAATGACATTATCACTTTTTATGTGTGTGAAAAGGTAATAATGAAAATGATAGATATATAATATATTTATAGCAGGATAATTATTTTATGAAGATAATATAAATATTTTTTTATTTCACCTATGTTCAATTAAAACCATCCTTCATACTTTCCATGTATATTTTGAATGAATCAAATCGCTTCGAGGGGCAGTAGTCCACACTTCCTCAACTGATGATATCAAATAAATATTAAATGGAAATTATTAATGTTATGATTAATAAAAGAATTAAATAAGTATAAATAAATAATATATATCATATATATCATATATATAAACATACTTCCCATAATAATGCCCACCATTATAGGTGGTAATGGAAAAATTAAAGAATCATCGTTTTGTGAGGTAGTAGTTCACCATACACAGAAATAGTTTGTGTGTTACCCATTAGATGGAAGTATTTGTATGTGTAGGTACAACACATTTCATAACAACATACAAGTATATTTATGATATGTTTTTATTACACAATCATAAAATAAGAATATTTTAGGGGTTTGATAATGGAAATAAAACTAGAGAGCTTAAGGGGAGATGTTACGTATTAATTGAGTAACTTATTTTGGTTTGTACCAAAAATCATCCATGGAAGTATATATACCCAAATTGAAGCATCAAGGTATATGTTATGGATTTTGGGAAGGTTAATGGAAATATATAGCCAGACCTAAGTGATTTTAGAGGTGTGTGTAAGGGGGTGTGGTAGTGGCCTTTTAGAAAGAAGGAAAATGACTCCCTTGGTATTTCTTAAAATAAGTTAGGTGTACCCATTTTTTTAACTAAATAATGTTTTCATAAACAAAAAAAAATGTAAGGAAAATGGATGAATAATTTATATCCAATGGGTGTTGTAAATGTTTCTAGGTAATTTGGTCCTCAAAACTAAAGCTTTAGCCCATTATTAAGCCTAATTTGGGCTAAATAACTGTAATTAATTTTAATTACATTGAATAATAATTTTGGTCAAATAAACTATATTCTTCTAATATGTTAAAATTTATTTTTATTACAAATATGGAATCTATTTTTTCAAATTCAAATCTTATAATTGGTAGAAATTATTTTAAAATTCACCCCATAGGCGGGACAATGATGTTGTTTTTTAAAGTAAAAACTACTTGAATATTTGTTATGTTTTATAATTAGTTTCCAAGTGAAATTTATTACAATTAAATAAATATTATTAATTTATAAATACATTATAAAATTATACTTTCAAACTAATTTAATCTACAATTTAACCTTATAAATAAATTATATGATAAAATATATTTGAACTAAAATTTGGTATCTTTAACTGCTTATTAAAAAATGAAATGCTTCAGAAAAATATAAAAAAACTCACCATAACTTAATTATTATTTTTAAATTTCAAATATAAAGTTTATTTTAACATATTGAATCTATTAAAGTGTTAAAATTATGATTTTAAATGGGTTCACCATTAAAATGTGGTAAATTTGCCTTGAAAAATTTACGATTTTATATGTAAAATAGTGTCTTTTATTATTAATATCTATAAAACATAATGGATGAATTTAAAAAATATTTTATTTAATATATATATATATATTACATTAATACCACTCATTAATTATAATTAATTTAATCTACTATCATAAAAAATATTGAGCATAAAAATATTTTTCTATAAAAATATTCACTTTCTATTTAATTGCTTCTTATATTAATTTATAATTAATTAGAAACCAATTAATTCATTCTATATTTGTATAAAGTATAATTTTAATAATATATTTACTACTATACAGAACTACTAGCTTAATTTCAAGTTTATATCACATTACATTTTAATAATATTTTATTGTTTTATAAAACTCAATCTTCTGTGTAACAGAAACCATCGATGAAGTTTTCTCTTGCATGTAATGCATGCTAACTCAGGGTTGCATGAATTGAAATATATATAATATCTTTTAAATATTATATAAATTAAAATGTATCTGAATAATATGTTACATCACACACTTGGTGTCCCATGACATACACGCTACAATATACAGGGTTCTTACTTTAGATTTTAGTGGTGTCACATTCTCCCCACCATATTCAAATTTCGGCTCAGAATTTAATATCCTTCATGGTGATATATTATATGATACTTCATATGTTTTAAATACCACATCATTATAAGGTTTCATAAGTCACCCTCTATAAAATAGATAATGGAAAGTACAAAGGTCACATGGACTACCATGCAACTTGGTCTCTAAGTAAGAGAACGTTAATGGAAGGTAGAGATGCTTACTCAGTGGAAAAGTGTAAATATTTATAGGGAGTAAATGAGTGAATCACTCATATACATGTAAATTACAAATATAATTTTTAGGCCCTAAAATACTTAAATCCTTGATGATTTATAAGAACATTTGTTCAACATAAATTAAGGTATTTGGAAAACATTTTATTTCTTAGTCATTTTCTGAATGATGGGTAATTATTTTACAACAAAAGAATATAAGGAAATATTCTGACTTGATAGAAGTAAATTTCAAAATAATAATCCATAATTTTTGTTTTCTTTGATCAAATTAAAATTCATTCCTTTACTTCTAGAAATTAATTACCAATAATGAATGCCTGATGCAATAAAAGAAACTTTTAAGGTATCGTAAGGCCTATTAAAGAGTGAAATGTCTAACTAATTTTTTGTAAATATCTTCCAAAACCATTATGTTCAATATATTAATCTATCATCCTAATAATATAAACTATTTATTCATCTTTAATATTTATTCATTGATTTTTTAACTAAAAATAATGAAAAATTAACCAGGATAATGTATAGGTCAGTGGTTGGCATGAAACCCTTATATTCATTTGGAAATTGGTTCAATACCCATGGAATTTATAGATTTGATTGTTTTTCATCCCAAAATTATGTTTTTCCTTCTAGAAAACAATATTTACCTAATTTAAAAAATAAATATGATGGAAACCATTGAAATAATGTTAATCACAAAATATCATTTTAAAAAAGGTTTTCAAAACAGCATCAATACATAAATACTTCATAAAATTATTTCAACATATTTAATTCCTTATTCTAGAGTTTGTCCATAATATAATTTTTATAATTTCTCCCATATTTTAAAACTAAACCATATTAGGTTTAATCTAGGATTTTTATTTTCATTATCTATTCAAATCCTTTATAATGGTTTGTAAAGAAAATGTAAAATATCCTAAAAATATTCCCCCATAGTGTCAAACCAAGTGTGTAAGAAGGCCCATTTTCATGTACCAGGTTACCTCAAGTTAGGCTTGGAACACCTTCTCAGATTTATTACTTCTAGGTACATATATTTTAGAATCACGTCCACATGTAGTGTCTAGAAAAGGTCGTATTTCTAGGAAGACCCACATAATCCCTACCTTAATAAAATTATTGGATGTTATTTTACACTTATCTTCAAAACCTACCTTAGGGTTATTTTCTATAATATATTTTTCCCTAGATCTAGTTCCTAAGGTTGATACTAAACCTCCTTTGATAAAAACTGTAGAAATACGACCCTAGAATCTTTATGTTGGTGTCTCTTATAGATTAAATAGACATTATTACAAGGAATCAAATCCTGAAGGACAAAATAGGTTAGTAGTCTTGGTAAAACTGATTCATAAATTAGTCATTTATTAAAAATTAATACACTAATCAAAACATAACCTTGTTCTTCTTTTTAAATAAATAAATAAAATAGAGGATAGCTTTATTCCAATAATAATATCCTTGAATATATTTCTTACTTCATTGATCCAGAAGGAAAGAAACATAATATGGGTGATCTCAAATTCATAATAAGGGTAAGTAAATTGAAAGAAATAATGAATCAATGATAATAAATGTCCAAATTTTAAATTTTTTATGTTTGGATTTTTTTGTGCGTTTTGGGCTAGTGCACAGGCACCACACAGTAACAGATAACCATGCTGTCAGCCCATGTGACCATGTGGTTGCCTGAAATTTGAAATAAATTAATGTAATTGGAGAAATAAAATGAAATAAATTTAAATTAAAAGGAAAATATTTTATAATGATTATAATGATAATAATATTATCATTATTTTTATTATTATTTTTATTATTACAATTCTTATTGTTATTATGATGATGATGATGATTATTATTATTATTTTTATGCTTTTATTATAATTTTTTTTAGTTTTGTGGGGGACCCTAAATGGTTACCCCCCCCCCCCCCCCCCACTTCAATCTCCAATGCGATACAACCCCCCCTCCCCTCTTTATACTCGCAAACCCTGCCGATGCTCCCACCCACCGATAACATCCCCCCCTCATGGAACTTTTCTATTATGGTGCACCCTCTTCCTCCAATGGTGTAACCCCCCAGCTTGATTTAACCCATCCCTCATGAGGCTCCCTCGAGCATCCCCTACTCACGTGATGCTCCGCCAACAGCACTCCCCTACGGTTTCCATCCATACTTGTGTCACGGTCGACCTCCCCTCTTACCCCTTCGGTAAGTATTTTTTCATTTCTTGGTTTCCTATTTGGGGTTTTCCTATTTGGTTGAACCCTAATAGAGAGTTTTTGGGTTTGGATTGATTTTCATGGATGCTAGGGGGTTTAAATTGTTCCACTGGGTGTTCTCTTCCTCCTTTGAGGGTTTCTTTGTGTTCACACTCCAATAAAGTAGTTGAATCTATTTTTTTCCTTTATAATGCATTAACTTAGTGGTTGAGTTCTTATAAATAATTTTTTAATATGATCATGAGTTTAAGAGACCCTTTCATAGCTTATTACTATTTTTTTGAAATTGAAAGATTTTGTTAAAAATAGGCTTTCATGTGTTTCTTTAACTATACTAAGAGGATGTGCACTTTTGGTGTTTGATAAAATTCCAATTTTTGTTTTGATTATTTTTCAAATATAATTTTAACCTATTTAACAAATTTATTGAATTTATTATTGTGTTTTCATGATATTATAAGTTGTTAAAATTAAATTTTGAAGCGAATCTTCAATTATACCTATATATTCATGTATCAAATGTTTTTGTTTAAATGTCAATTTGGTTTTAATAGTAAATTAGATATTTTTTATAGTGTTAAAATGGATGGATTGTGGTGTGGTATTTTATATGGAACATGATGATTTTATGGAATGTGTGTTATGTTGATTGGGAAAGCTCTTCTTGTCTTTATAATGTTCATTTTCACATTTCAAGATTGTGTGAAATACATGGGTATGAATTGGGAAGTATGGGTTGAATCAAAGAATAAGGTTTTGGGTGTTTTTTGGACTCTTGGGAGGTGTCATTGGATGATGGTAACATCCATGGGTGTGAAAAGTCACCGATGGATATACGTTCTAGTGAAGATGGCACTTTAAAATGTTGTTACCCTTAAGTATTGGTTTCCATAAGGATTTTGTTTTTCAAATTGTACCTTGGTCACATAATTGAATTTTTATTTTTAAGTGGTGTTGGTTCCCTTTGGTGATTTATAAATGTTATTTTTAATGTAATATTAAAAATGTATGCCCATTTGGCACAAGGGGTGTGTTTTGGTAAATGCTTCACTCAAGGGCAGGTTCAGCTTGTTTTAAAAGATTGTGCATTTTCTCAATGTTTGGAAAGGATTCGGTAAAAAGGTTTATATATAGAAAATTTAAGGGCCTATTTATCTTTGAAAACATGGAAGCTATATTAGGTTGTTTTGGAAATTATTTGGAGATATTACATGATGTATTTTAATAAAAAGTATTGTTGGTCTTTTAGTCACATTACGACATTATAACTGAATTTGGGTTTAAAAGCGTATAATCCTGAAAGACTTATTTGAATGTTTTGGGGTATGTTTTAGAAGCAATGTGATGTGACATCCCAATTGGAAAATTTGATGATGTGATATATATATATAGGGCACCTCTATAAGAGGGATATCTCTTTATGGGTTATCGTATATGGTGTTCGTGTTTGAGGTTGGAAAGTGCGGTGATGGGAAGTAAGGTGAGTCATTCTTGTGAGGGCCCCCTACTTACATAGTTTATATATATCTACCATTGGTTATTGGGAATCTTTTAGAGGATCGAGTGAAAATTGCTGATCAACTCTGATCTGACGGGTTGGTTCCCCCTGGATTGCAGATAGGCCAGGTGGGATGTGACACTCAATTGTCAGTTTAGGGTCAGTGGCTGTTGACTTAGGGTGCTTCACCATACACCAGTAGGTGGTTCCAAACCGATGACATCTAGGGGTATTCAATGGATGCTTAGGAAATACCATGGTTACCATTTCTATATTCTTTTTTATATTACATTTATTTTAGTTATCATTAGGAACAATTTATTAATTAATTTATTTTTAGCACAACGCTGCATTATTCTGATTAGTTATTTGGTTTAATGTTTTGTATCAAAATGATAATTTGTTTTGAAAATGAAATGTGCTGTGTGTTGGTTTTAAAATGGGAATGACTAATTTTTCTATGTAAAATGTGAAAACCATATTTCTGTAACTGTATTTTCATACTAGGATTAATGTAATGTTTTTAGGAAATAAAAATACATGGATTCTTTGGTGAGTTCCTATTGATCTATGAAGATCACACCCTACATGCGTCTTTTGGTGTTAGTAGACCCAAACTATTTAGCAGGTTTAGTTTCTTGTTCATCTTATTTGGTTTGATATTTCTCTTCTAACAGTTCCACCTTGGGATAGTGGTGATCTTAATGTCACACTGTGATTGGAGGTATTAGTTTAATTTAGATTAATTTGGTTTAGAATTAGTTTTAGTTTATTTCTCTTCAGTTATATATTTGTATCTGGACCTATTGGGTATTTTTAAATTATCAGTTATTGTTCATCTGCATGTCCAGTTTATTTAATCTGATCCCGATATTTTGGGCATAAATATTTCCCGATGGGTTTTTGATACTTAGCACTAGTTTCCATCCAATTAAGATTATAAATTCCCTTCAGGCCATGCTATAGACCGGGTCGGGTGCTGGGTTGGGTGAAATACTAGGATGGTTCATGGAAAAATATAACCAGAGGAGGACCTCATTATTTAGGGTGTCTAGTAGTTGGATACTAGGACTTTTGGGACTCAGGAATTATGGTAGGAAGGGTGTTATGAACCCTTTCTCATACTGATCCTTGAGTTAATAGGGGTAGTTTGGAAAATGATTCTATGTCTTGTCTCCTTTTTTTGAGATTTATGTATAAAAATGGAGGCAATGCAGTGTTACATAAAGATTTCTCATGGAGTAGTGACCATGTGGAGTTTGAGTGTATGATTTAAGCTCTTTTTAGTTGTTGATGCTTACTTCGGGCATGGATCACTACCATTCTGCTAGGTGAATCATAACTACTAGTTACTCTTTCTGGATGTTTTGGGGTAGTTGGGGTTCACTATGGTTCTAGTGGGTGTATGTGTGTTTTGAAAAAATTAACAGGGTTTTAGAAATGGAAATTATTTCCTTTAAATAGATTTAAATTCGTAAAATGGGTTTTAAAATTGAGGGAGCTTGGTCTCAAAATTTGTTGTCTTATTGGAATTTATACCGTAGTGGTTCAGGTGAATCCTTGGGTACTCCATATGATAATTTTCACATGTGAGGGTGTTTATGTAATGTGTGTGTTGGGGAATATGGATGGAAGTAGATGAAGAAATGTGCAATAATTCATTGGATTCCTTTGGTGTGTGTTTGAGATCAATGTCTTGGACTTGTTTTTCTAAAGTGATTTTGAAAAACAGAATTTTTGGTTATTCGTGTATGTGTTTGTATTATTTTCCTATTGTTTTTGCTTGTGATATTTTCACCTATTATGTTTCAGATTGATGTTGGATTTGATTTTATGTTTCTCGTTTTGTTTAGAAAATTCCTTCCAGAAAGGTCCCAAAAGTTTCGGATAAGTCATGCACAGTTTCTTATTCATCTAATATTTTGTCTATACTAAATGGTGATAGAGGACCATTAGAGGAAATGGAGTGGATTGAAGTGGTCAAGCGTGTCTTTAGTGTATTGATACCTCCCAAAGCTATCAGAGTGCATGCTGTTTTGGGTTTGTTTGAAGGTCTAGGTCATGATGAATGGTATTTGTTCCCCCCACCATAAATTCAGGTTGGGATGACGTGGGATGTCTTTAAATATATCTTTATCCGATGGTTCATACCTAAAGAGGTAAAGATAATGAAAAGGTAAGAGTTCATGTATATTTAACAAGGCCAACCGATGGTGAAGGCCTATCTTGACCTTTTCAAGGTGATAACCCCCTTTTATCTAGAGGTGGTGTCGTAGGATCTGATGAAGACTTCTCTTTTCCATGGGTTTATTAATCCAATGATCAAGAAGAATTTCCTATATTTTAAGGACCACTGTTTTCAGAAGTTGGTGGATGAATAATTATTTCTCTGAGTTGGATCCTAGGGCATGGATGGTTAGTAAATTAACGCCACTCCTCGTTCATGAAAGTTCCCCAAATTGAGAGAAGAAAATTCTAGAGGACCTATTCCTAAGGGGTTATCCTCATTGGTATTATATTCTAGTTCATTAGACTATTTTCTGGTGTTCCATCAGTGTGGATGGTTCTGGCATTTAAAGTCATCTTGTCATATCTCTCTAATGACCTTTCATCATTGTGGCCATTTGGGTAACCTGGATAAGTTATGAAGGAAGAATTTCTCAGGGATGTGGTAATGACTGAGGGATTAGTATACCTTACAATGAGGTTGGGAAAACTTCAGTAATCAGAGCCCTAACCACATATGTTGTGGTGAATCTCGCACACAGTTAGGGTTTCCCGAGGTATGCGAGACCTTAGCTCGGTTCATTATATTTCTTTTTGGAATATAGACATTTATGATTTCCTTATTCCTGTTCCCAAGCTATTGTAAGTTTATATATTATTGTAATAGTGTGATGAAATCACTCTACCTCACCCCAAGTGGTTTCATATATTCTAAATGTGGTTTTCTGAATCGTTCATTTTTTTTAATGAGAGTCTATCCCTCGTATGGGATGGTCTGGTTTTATTTGTACAGATTTGGAGATGTTAGGGTTTTTTAAGATATGTGAATGGTGCTTCAAGAATGTTTTTTAGTTTAAGTTTAATATTGTGAGTGTTCCCCTAATATTGGTGGTCTGGTTGGTGTGTGAAATGATTCGCATTCATGTGGTGCAGTTGTTTCCCTGGTGCTGTGGAAGTAGGTTTGGATCGGTTGGGAGTTCTCATGTTGGCCCCTAACTAGGGTGGAGTGTTTTGGTTTCAAATTCTCATGCTAGTTGATTTCATATTGTGGGGAGTACTCTCCATGTGTCCGCCCCATATTCGTATGTTTCTGTTTCTTCTTGATCAGTTGGGTGTGACTTGTGGAGTTAATAGTCACCCTGAGGTTGTTGTTTTCTCACTTGGTTTTGTTTGGGGATGGACTGTAGTTTTTATTATCCTTTGGCTTGGTGACTTTATTTGGGAAAAAGTGTCTTTGGTTGGGAGAATTGTCACACCCTGACCTTGGATACAATTTTATTTTTATTCTTTTACTGGTGTCTAGTCTTTTGGTCAAATTTTTGTTTTGGGACTCACTTTGAAATTTTTTATATTTTGAATTTTTGTTGGGTTTTTAGCAGGTGCATAGGCACCGTACAGTTAGTGGTAACCGTGTGGTTATCCTAGGTGACTATACAGTTTCCCTAAATTTGAAATAACTAAATTTAATGAAAAAAATTAAATGAAATAAAATTAAATAAAAAAAATTCTTTTAAACTGATAATAATAATATTTTTATTATTATTATTAATATTATTAAAATTGTTATTATTATTATTATTAAGAATATTTATATTAATATTATTAATTTTTAGTTTATTATTACAATAATTTTAAGTTTATTTTTTAGGGGAAACCCCTAGAGGGGTGAACCACCCCCCTTCGTTCCCCTACGCATCCCGACCCCCTTCCCCTCTCTCTGCTCATGATGCCTACCGATGCTACCACCCTCCTTCGACATTCTCTCCCTAGAGGCCCTCCTCTATTCAAGCATACCCTCCTCTGACGATGATGAAACCCCTACTCATGAACCCCTCCATCACGTGTCTCTATCATGTGGCCCTCAGCATGCACGACACTCCTCCGACAGTGCCCCCCTTTGGTGGCCATCCCTCCTCACTACATGGTCGGCCTCCCCTCTTCCCGCTCTGGTTGGTATTCCTTCATTTTAGGATTCATATTTTGGGTTGTCCTATTTTTCCAAACCCTGAAAGATAGGGTTTGTGTTCTTTTTGATTTTTGTGGTTTCTAGGGGGTGTAGATTGTTCCTCATGGTGTACTCTTCCTCCTAGGATTGTTTCTTCACGTTCGTATTTTATTGAGGTAGGTGAATCAATTTTATTTTTTTCCATTGCATTCTGTTGATGCATGACTTCTTATAAATAATTTTTGAACATGTTTTTTGTGTTTATGATACCCTTTCCTATCTTATTATGATGTTTTGGAATTGATATATTTTGTTAAAAATATGATTTCAAGTGTCACCTAAACTATACTAATAGGATGTTTGCTTTATGTGTTTGATAAAATTCCAAATTTTGTTTTGATAAATTTTAAAATATGATTCACAACATGGTAACACACATAGTAAATTTATTATGGTGTTTTAATTATTTTAGATTTTGTGAAAAATTGATTTTGAAGTGAATCGTCAATTATTCTAATGTATCTATGTGTAAAATGTGTTTGGTTATATGTCAATTGGGTTTTAATAATGAAATTAGATGATTTGTGTGGTGTTTACCACTTGTATTTATTATGTTAAAATGGTTGTATTATGCTTTCTGCATTTATGTGGAACATGGTATTTTGGTGGCATGGGTTTTAAGTTGTTTTTGGAAGCTCTCCTTGTCTTCAAAATGATAATTTTCTATTTTGAAGATTGGGAAAAATTCATGGTTTGGATTTGGAAAGCATACGGAATTCAAGGAAATGGTTTTTGGTGTTTTGTTGAATCTTGGGAGGTTTCATTGGTTTATTGGCATATCCATGGATGTGTGAAGTGCAAACAAGGATTCAAATTTAAGTGAAGATGTCACTTTAAAATGGTGTTACCCTTAATATTTGTTTCTTTAACGATTCATTGGTTTTCAAATTATACCTCGTTTCCCTAAATGAATTTTGGTTTCTGTGTTTTGTTAGTTCCCTTTGGAAATTTCAAAAAATGATTATGAATTTAATATTTAAAAGTAAATACATTTTGGAACTTGGGATGTGTTTTGGTAAATGCATAGATCAAGGGCCCATTTATCATGTTTTATAATATTGTTCATTTCCTCAATGTTTGGAAATGATTTTGTAAAAATGTTTAGATTTAAAATTTTTAAGTGCCCATTTGGATTTGCAAACATGGAAGCTATATTTGGTTGTTTCAAAAATGTTTTGGAGTTTTTGAGTTATGTTTGGAATGAATTGTATTGTAGGCCTAGTTGGCACTTTACGATGTTATAAATGGATTTGGGTTTAATACCATAAAAGCCTGATTAAAATATTTTAATATTTTTAGGTATGTATTTAAAGAAATGTGGCATGACGGATCGGTTTGAACCTTTCATTATTTGATATATATATAAGGAACCAATATATGAAGGATATCCCTTCATGGGTTATCATATATGGTGTATGTTTTTGGGGTAGGCAAGTGTGGTGACCATAGGTAAGGTGTGTCATGTGTGTGAGGGTCTTCTACATTAAAAGTTTATGTATATCTACCATGGGTTTCTAGGTGTATTTTTGAGGATCGAGAGGTGGTTACTGATCAATCATTATAAGATGGGTTGGTACCCCGGGATTGTAGATAGGATGGGGAGGCCAGTGGTTATTGACTTATGAGATTCACAATACACTGGAAGATGTTTCTGATTTGTGTACGTCCC
This sequence comes from Viscum album, assembly GCA_963277665.1. NCBI lineage: Eukaryota > Viridiplantae > Streptophyta > Magnoliopsida > Santalales > Viscaceae > Viscum > Viscum album. The sequence goes on along the minus strand of OY728147.1, from coordinate 706,526,531 downwards.
AGGGTGTTCTAGGCATGTTTAATAATGCCCATGGTTACCATTTTTAGAAACATGTTTACTTTCTGTTTCTTTTGGTTTTTAGCATGCACTGTTTTTTTACTTATTTATTCATTTATTTTCAACACATCCCTATATTGTACTGATTAGGTATTTGGTTTCATTTTTGGTACAAACGGATATTCCGTTTTGAAAATTAAATGTGGTGCGCATTGGTTTCGAAAATGGGAAAGGCTATGTTTGCTAAGTAAAATGTGGAAACCCTATTTTTGTAACTATATTTTCAAACAAGTGTTAATGGAATGTTTTCAGGAAAGGAGTGTTTGTAGATTATTTGGTGATTTCTTATTGAGCGGTGATGCTCACACCCTACTTGCATCATTTGGTGTCGGTATACCTAAACTGTTTTTAAATTTTAGTTTATTTTTTAGATTATCTGGTTGGAGAATTCTCTTACAACGGTTCAGTCTTAAAATAGTTAAGACCCTCAGGTCACATGGATATTTCTGGAATCAGTTTAGTTTATTTTTTGTTTAGATTCAGTTTTAGTTTCTTTCTATTTAGTTATATATTTGTATCTGGACCTACTGGTTATATTTATATGATCATTTTTTTTATCAAAGTGTTTAGTTTATTTTATCGAATCTTAGTATTTTGGGATTAAATCATTCCCATTGATTTTTTTGATGCCCAAAACTAGTTGTTAGCCCGTGGGGATCAGGAATTCCCTTTAGGACATGCCGTGAATAGGGTCAATTGTTGGGTTGGATGGAATCCTTTGATGGTTCGTGATAGGACATTCCAACCCAACTCATTAAACTCTTGATGTGAAAGGTAATATAAAAAAATCAACAAAATTTAATTCAAAGATAAAATAACATGATTTTATTCTAAATGATCCTTAAAACATTATATATTAAGAATTAGAACTGAATCATGGTATAAACATCAAGGAATCTATGATTCTTAAATATAAAGGCCAATGAATTGGGAAACCTACCTCAAACATGGCACCTTTGATTTCATCTTCTTCACACTTACACACATATACACCTTTACACATAAATATATATTAGACTTAATGTATCTATTCCCATATCCATGTAAGAATATGTAAAAAGAGGGCATATATATATGTATATATTTACATAATTATATGTGTGAAATCGTCCTCCAAGGACCAACAAGCCATTGGATTTACACACACCACAAGAACGATCATAAAATCAATCCTCACAAATCCTAGGAAGTAGGAACCAACCAAAAAACACACCCATTTTAGGTTATGGTGATCCCAAATAAAAGGCAACACAAGTGGGAACATGAGTCTAATAAATATTGGAAAATAATGAGGAGTTGTGTAAGTGAAACTTACTGAAGTTGATCACACCCAATATCAGAGAAGAAATCAACCCATCAAATAGAGAGGAGTGGAGGAGGATTCATGTTGTGAGAAACCTATTGGGTTTGTTTTAAATCAATGGGAGGGGGTGGTAGAGTGATATTATGAGGTAGGAATTAACCCCTTTTAATGGTTATATTTTTATCATTATAATTAATTTATTTTTTTTTCATTATTATTTTTTGAAATATGACATGGAACTTTTTTAGGTCACACAGTTTTTCAAACCATATGCCAATAGTTTTCCATTTATTGGGATTATATAGAAACCCTCATGGGTTGGCCACAGATTTTATGAAAACCATTGGCCTACCATGTAGTTTTTTGGTTCAAAAATAGTAGAATTGTTTTCCTAGTTATCACATAGTTGGGAAAATTGTGCACCTTAACCAAGCAATATGTTGTGCATGAAAAAAGATACATTTTTCAAGTGAAAAAATCCCTAAATAAAAGGTAAATAAATAACAACTCAAAAATAAATAAAAAATAATTTAACTTATTTGGGTCGAGTAGTGACATTAGCGACTCATGGGTTATAGAGAGGTTCCAGCAACCCCAAGGAAATGTAGTTCACCCTTATGATGGGTCATGTCATATTTTATATGACTATTAGAACCATCTGGTAGTGGTAAAGAGGTAATCTATGGATGATCAGCTGAGGAAGAGGTTACATCAGGGGAATGGTGATCCATAGAGAAGCAGATATGAAAAAAGAGATGGGAGATACATGAAAAAATGTTTATGTTATGATCTGTTACCACCTCCAGCACCTCTAGGTGGTCCGATCTAGGCTATGTGAGTTGTAATATAGGGATGAGGACAACTAAAGGTGGTGGAGAATTATGATCTGGATTCTCTGAGAATGGTTTGTGGTTTTATTAGGGTCTTCTATACTTTATACTTAGTTTATATATACATATGTGTGGACCATTCATTTCTTTTCAAAACCCGTGTTCGAGACTTAAGGGTTTTAATAGAGCCACTACATCAATCCTTAAAATTATAAACTTTTATTTTGGGATATTAGGTGATTAAAAACTTTTTACCATATAGTTTCTTGACTATCAGATGAGATATAGTGGTGTGGGATCACTTTGATTATGAAATAATACCATCTGATGGCATTCTAGGTATGAAATGGATATTTGAAGCCCATGTGTAGATTGAATTTTACTACCGGATAATAGATTTTGTGCGGGTTGATGGGTTGATATTTTCCTTACATGGTGAGAATGAATATCAGGTGGAGTGGGATGGGTTCATATATAGAAGGATATGGTCAATTAACCATTAATTAGATAGTCTAACCCTTGAAACAACCTTCCCAATGAGCTTCCAATTCCATGATGTTGTAGAGGAGTATGGGGATGTATTCCCCAAAGGCAGTCTAGGAATACCACCCCATAGAAAGATCAACTTTTTCATATAAGTACAAACTATTACTATCCAGGTATCTACAATTTCACATTAGATAGTGTAAAACCCCAAGGTTTTAAAAATATATTTAAATGAATGAAACATTGTTTTAAGTAGATATTTATAACTATCCTTTAAACATAACATTTCCACTTCCATGATTTTAATTTCAAAAAATGGCCATCTATGGTTGTGATCAGTACGTTATTTGGAGTCTGATAGAACAAAATTTATTTTTGGTGAATATTAACCTACCCTTATGAATAGTAATACGAACAGAAATATGAACCTAATGAATAGTAAATTGTATTATTATTATTTTTAGAAGATTTTTAGATAATGATATGCTGATAAAATTTTCAAGTTATTAAAAAATGAGTTGTAGATTTAAAATTTTTATTTATGAATAAATTATGATTTTAATTAAAAATTCAATTAATTATGTTTAGATATTATATTTAAAAAATGGAGTTCATTTTTCAATTCTACACATTGAAAAAATGGTTTGGGTGAATTTTTGGGATATTTCAAAACCTCTTGAATTTTTTATGAATAATGAAATACTGTAAAATACCGTATATTCATATTATCTATTAAATACACTATTTTTGACATCATCGCTGATGTAAGCCCACTTGGTTTTAACTCACATGAACTTATTACTATTTGGGGTCACATTAATCAAGACTAATCATAGTATTGATCAAAAATGTTAAACTAATGATTAAAATAATGTAAAATCCCTCCTCTCTTCCACTATAAATACCACCCTCATTTCCCTCTTCCTCTCACACCTCTCAAGCCTTGAGAATCATCTAAGTTCAAAAAAAATCTCTCCCCAAGGATCATCCCCACTTCCATGACCTACTGGTCTCACCAAAATTCCAAAAACAAAGGCCTTAAGGAGGATCGAAAGGAGAAGAAATCAAGAGGTAAGAGTCCTCTTCATTTTTCACGGGTTTTCTTTCCAATTCTTTTCTTTTCTTATAATATCTTTCCATTTACTTACCTAAGAGATATTAAATATCCAGAATCATACATATTCGTTATGTTATTATGGTCATGTAAATATTCATCATCTTTGTTTCTCTTGTCCCCCTCTTGTTCTAAAAATGAAAACTCACTCCGCGAAGTGCCGATTTACCATAATTGTGGAAGATGTGTCTCCAATTTCCATTACTTTTGTGAAATATGATAATAAAACACATTTAATGGTTTAATATGAATTTATATTTTATTTTTGACCAATTTTATTTTTTGTAATGAAATTCCATGCATGAAATTACATTATATAATGAAACAAGTTCACGATTATCAAGGAACCGCAAAAAATGTTCTAAATAAACATCATTAATGTTTTTTCAAATGAAAAATAATAATATATGATAAAAAAATTGATATATGGTATCATTAAATATTCTATAAACATATTAATACCATTTAATTCCACTTCTAGAATTTCTTTTCCATACGACAAGAAAATATAATACAAATTGGCCATGGAAATCATGTAAAGAATGCAACCAAAGCAATAGAAGGAAACAAATACTGACAATTAAAGGGTTAAATGATGTTATAAAATGATTATATAAGGTGTTATAAACATGAATATTTTTATTTAATATATTAATAACAATATTTTAACCACAATACATGTGTTTTAAACAATTTTTATTTAAGACAAACTCGAGGTTAGGGAATTCTTAACCCAATTTCCATTCTTTGGGATAACATTCTATTAAATTATTTATGTGGTATTGAAGTTGTTTGTGTGATGAATCTTGTTTATATAAATTTTAATTGTGTTTATTTATAGTTTATATACATATTTCATCCACTATATTAAGTCTCATTTCAATTACATGATATTTTTAAGGGTATTTTCTTTTAAAATCTACTTTTAAAATTCTGTTTTAAAAAATTCAAGAGAATTTTTTATGCAATAATTAATGTAGTTTGATTTTTTTATGATTCTTAGGAATTTTTTATGATGAATACTAGGACCTATATATACCTTCAATTCATTGGGTATGTGTATGTTTGAGGTCATCTATATGGTCACTCCAAGTGTAACTTCGATAGTTACACAATTAGGTTTCCATGGGGGTTTCATTGTAAGATAGTCGTGAGGGTTAAACATTATAAGGTAGCTGGGAAGGATACAATATTGTGTATATAATTCCAAAATATACCTTTATGGTTCTATTTTTGTTTTATATGTTTTGTGTAAATCTCATGGAAATCCCTTGTTTCACGAAGTAAGATTATATGGGTGAGAATTATGTCTTTTTTAACACAATTTCATACTTTACAAGTTTTCATGAACATCTGTGTTCCTTCCTTATTTTTATATCCCTTACTAATATTTTTTGAACTTCACAAGTATTAAAATTATTTTCATAGGTTATAAGGATGTGTAAGACAATGAATGAATCCATGTTAAATGTTATGAAGATTTGTCAAAGAAATCAAGTTTTATTTGAAATGTTTCATATTTTGGTAGAAATGGATACTATTTTTTTGATATCCACTCTATATTAATGTGTTATGTTATGAATTTATTATGGCCCAATTCTCAAAAAATATAAACTAGAAAAGATCCTCAATGTAAATGGAAGTGAGTTCTTGAATAAATTACAGATTATATAATGTAATAAAGAAGGGTCCTTATAGTTGGTATCATGGGATGGTTTAGATAACGTTAGGGGTTAGAATGATGTTAATAGAATACCATAAATTATTTTAAATATATGGTTAATTTTAAACTATATAGAATTTAAATATTACCATGTTTCTTCGACTATGATATGTTTGTTCAGAATGGTTTTCCACAGATGAAATTGGGAAGCTGAAAAGGAGAGGCACCGAAAGAATGATATCCTTCTATATCTGCATCCTAGAATGGTAGGGATTGGAATTGAGTAGTTTTTGATAGTAATGAATCAGATAATTCATGAAATAAATGGTGGTGGAATCCATGTAAGAGAAAACCAAGATGTTCCAAAACATAAAATGGTGATACTAGATCATTTTATGCGACAAAACCCTCCAGAATTTTATGTATATTTAGACCGGATAGCAACTGAAGGATGGATAAAATCCCTTGAAAAGATATTTTATGTTATGGGATATTTGGATAATCAAAATTAATGTCTTGAAATTTATTATTTCTAAGGTAAAGCTGATTAGTAGTGTTTAATTGTAAAAAATATCCGGGATAGAGAGGAGATTGATGCCTTAGAGTGGGGTGAATTTAAAAGTAATTTCCTTGAAAAATATTTTCATAAGGTGGTTTGACATAAGATATGGAAGAAAATACATGAATTGAAGAAAAATAAGGAATATTCAATCCATGTGTATGAAAAAAACTTCACCTGATGGAAAATGTATTCTCCAAATATTAATTTGGATATTGATAGAAAAAAAACCTCTTTTTCTTCAGATTAAATCCAAGGTATCGAAGTGAATTGGCCTTCCATGAATTCGAATGTCATGAGAAGCTTTTCTAATGTTCTAAAAGGGTAGATATGTAGTTTTATGAGGATCACATTATCATTGAAAAAAGGGTAATAAGAGGTTGATATGGCTAGAAATTGGTAAGAATCAACCAATGAATTATGATGCTAAGAAATTCTTCTTTCCAATTTGTGAAATGTATGGGAAAATGTATCCTAGTGAATGCCTTACCAAAATTGGGAAGTGATTTTGGTGTAGTAGGTATGGAAATATAGCTTGATATTTTAATGAAAATTATCCTAAGACTAATCCTGATAAGAAAACTGTTAAGCGTTTTAAATGCGGAGAGATGGGTCATTATGAAAATTACTTCCCAAAGAGAGATATGAATGATAAAAAGAAGCTAGACTATAATAAGAAATGTGTAGTGGGATCCTTGGAGACTATGTCAGTAGAAGTCAGGTCATCAATGAAGTTGTATCAGTGACCTTGTTTGTTTACTGAAATTGTTATAATTTTTTGATTGTTATGGGGTCTACACATTTCTTTATTTCTAAGGAATTTTTTGGAAAAATTGAAATATCACCTCAAAAAGTGAGACTAGAACTCATTATTAAAACACAAGGGGGAAATTTTATAGTAAATAGGAATTATAAGAATCATTCTATTATAGTCTGTTGTATGAATTTACCTCCAAATCTTATTGTTTTTACCTTAGTAGAGTTTGATGTAATTCGGGGAATGGGTTGGCTTTTTTGTTTATCATGACAAGATTGACTATAGAGATAAGGAAGTTTTTTAGAAATATTTTTAGTTTGTATACAAGAAAAAACCCATACAATTGATAACATTACAGTAAGCTGAGAGACATTTGAAATATGGAAATGAATGTTATAGTTATCATATTATTGAAAACAGTGGAAAAGTTCAGATTAATAATGTGATAGTGGAAATGAATACTATGGTGTTTTTCATGATGAGTTAACATGGTTCATACCAGTTTGAGAAGTCTAATTCAAAATTGACTTAGTTATTGATGTTATGCCAATTTCAAAACCCCCATATCAAATGGCACAAATAGAACTTAATGAATTGAGAAATTAGTCACAAGAGTTTCTTGATAAATAATTCATTCATCCTAGAACTTCACCATAGGGTGCTCCTACTTTTTCGTTAAAAAGAACGATAGTTCTATGATACTTTTCCCTGATTATAGAGACTTGAATAAAATCACTACTAAAAAAGTATCATTTTACTCAAATCAATGAATTGTTTGATTTTCTCCAGGGAGCTTAATACCTTTCCATGATTGACTTGAGATCCGGATACCATTAGCTGAAAGTGAAGGAGGATGAAATCCCAAAAACAACTTTTCACAATAGATATGGGAATTATGAATTTGTTGTTATTCTTTTTGGGTTAAATAATGCACCTACAGTATTCCTGAATCTTATTAATAGAATATATCATGAGTTCTTGGATAATTTTTTGGTAGTGTTTATTGATGAATTCCATGGATTTTCCAAGGGTAAATAGGAGCATTAAAAAACATATAAGGGTTGTTTTAACAACCATAAAGTAAAATAAACTGTATAGAAAATTAAGTAATTGTGATTTTTGGTTGAAACAGATTTATTTTCTTGGGAACATTTTAAATCAGGATAGAATAATACTTGATCCAGTCAAAACAAAATTGGTTGATGAATGGCCAAGACCAAAAAATGTTATAGAGTTTCACAGTTTTCTTATATTAGAAGGTGATTACGGACAGTTTATTAAAAACATTGAACAATTATCTATCCTGCTAACTATGTTATCACAAAAAATAGGTTAAATTTATGCGGATAGAAGAATGTAGATTTTTTTTCAGTAATTACTAATTAGATTGGTGAATTCTCTAGTGTTCGCCTTGAATTCAAAAAATGGCATGTTTTTCATCTAAAGTTATTCCTCATTGAAGAAAATTGGTTTTGTTTTGATGTATAATGATCAGGTAATTTCTTATTAATAAAAAAACCATCATGAGTGAAATTATCCCACACATGATTTGGAATAGGTAGTTCTAGTTTTTTTTGAAAATTTAGATGCATCATTTATACAAAGCCAAATGTCAAATATATACTGACCATAAAATTCTGAAGTGTATATTTACTCAGAAGGAATTAAACATGAGGAAAAGAAGATATTTTGAAATGATAAAGGATTATGATTTCACGATCAATTACCATCCAATAAAATTAAGAAAAGAGGAAGATTCCTTGAGTATCAAATATCATGCATCATTAACCATGTTACGCTTGAAACACGATCCCTTGATTAGTGATTTGATAAATTTTGGATTTGAAGTTATTGGTGCAGGAAATACCTTTGTTTTTTTAGGGTTCATTATGTTCATCTTTATCATACAGAATTACGAAATCCCATAAATAATATTGTGTGCTAAAGAAAAAGGTAGAATTGGTTAAAATGGTTAATTTTATAGAATTTCCCATTGATAATGATTATGTTTTCAGCTTTTGAAAAATATTGTATGTTCCCTATGATTCCCAGTTGAAAAAATATTTGTTGTGGGAAGCTCATAATTCTCTATTTTCAGTTAATCCCTATAGTACAATGATGTATAGAGCATTCGTGAGTATTACTGGGGGGATGGAATGAGGAGATATATTGAATAATTTGTAGTGAAATGTTTGACATGTCAATAGGTTAATGTAGAGTGGCAGTTACCAAATGTGATGCTTCAACCATTTCTTGTGCTAGAGTAGAAATGGGATAATGTATCAATGGAATTCATTATGGTAATATGGGGTTTTATTGATCTGATGACTGAATCTGCACATTTTATTTCTATTAGAGATACAATGTCAATAGATCTACTTTACCAACAATACCTCAAAGAGATTTTCAGGTTACATGGAGTTCTTATTTTCATTGCATATGATTAGGAACCCAGGTTCACTTCTAACTTTTGGAAGGGACTTCAGTAGATGTTGGTCACGAAATTAAATTTTTGTACAGATTTTCATCCTCAATTAGATGGGCAGTTATAATGAACAATTAAAATAGTGTAGGATATGTTTCGAGATTTATTAATGGAGTACCCAGGAATTTGGGATCAACATCTTTCTTTAGTTGAGTTCTCTTGTAATAACAGTTTTCATTCTAGCATACAGATGAAACCTTTTGAGGCATTGTATGGGAAGTGGTGTGAAACTACAAATTTTTGGATGAAGTCTGGGAAAGAAAGTTTATGGGACCAGAATTAGTAGAAGAAGTGTCTAGGAAAGTGAATATGATCTAGCAACACATGAGGATAGGTCAGAGAAGGCAGAAAAGTTATGCAGTCAATAGGAGGAAATACTTTTATTTTGATGTAGGTGATGATGTTTTTCTTAGAATCTCAATATGAAAAAGTGTTATGCTTTTTGGTAAGAAAGAAAAGCTAATTCCATGGTTCATTGGACCTTATGAAATTAGGGAGAACATTGGACCAGTCTCCTACCGAGTAGCTTTGCAAATGAGTTTATCTTAGGTACACAATGTTTTTCATGCTTTGATGTTGAGAATGTATGTCCTAGACTAATCTCATATTTTGATCCCATAGGTAGTTAAGATGGAAGAGAACCTTTCTTATAAATAGAAAATAGTTCAGATTATTGGATGAAGGGAACATGTATTGCCGAATAATGTAATCCACAAGGTAAAGGTTTTGTGGAGAAACCACATGTTTTAAGAAGGAACATGGGAGTCTAAAATTCTATGGGGGAAAGGTACCCTCACTTGTTTAATAAGTAAAGTAAATTGTGAGGACACAATTTCAAGAATGTGGGGATTATGTAACACTCCAAGGTTTTAAAAATAAATTGAAAATCATGAAACTTTGCTTTTTGTTGATATTTATAACCATCCTTTAAAAATAAATTTTCAACTTCTATGATTTGAATATCAAAAAAACGGTCATCTATGGTTGTGATCAGTAAGTTATTTGGTTTTAGAAAGAACCGACTTGATTTTTTGTCAATAGTAACATACCCTTATGAATAGTAATATGAATAGTAATATGACCCTAATGAATAGTAAATTTAATTATTATTTTAAATTCTTAATATAAGGACCCATCCTTAAACATTACATAATCTTGAGTTAAGTCAATAATTAAAATTGAGGATCTTTTTAGGTTTAGATTTTTAGAGAATTATGCCATAACTATTACATTATATCTCAAATATTATGAGGTAGACACTTCTAATCTAACCAGTTTTTTCACAAAAATAAAACAAATTAAATAAAACAACAATTATTTTATTAATAGAATTATTATTGAATAATTCTTTTCTCTTAATCTTCCTTATACCCTGTAGATAACATTTAAAAAACATGGGATAAGAATAAAAAGATCAGTAAGGGATATAAAATAAGGAAAGAAAACCTTAGTCCATCAGTACATACAAATCAATGAATCCATACTTTTCAATCATAAAATATAATTTAATTAACATACCTCAAGAAATAATAATAATAACACATAGAAATCATAAATCATAGAAGGTGACTTGTGGCATCTATAACATACTAACATTGTAGCTTTCATAGCTACATTGGGAGTTACATTTGGAATAAAAATCACTGTATATTCCTTAAATATCTTAGGAGAAACATTAATGTTTACCTCCATCATGATACCCAATGCATTGGAGAGCTATCTCGGTCTCACACACCCTAGGGTTATCATAGAACCACCTATTTTGGGTTTATCACAAAACCACTCGTCAAATGCTCAAGTACCCTTACATAATCATGAAACACAAAAGATTGAAATTATCAACATTTCACTATCAATCAAAATAAATTAATTCAAGATATTTAAATATTCAATCCATTTCAAAAACAATTTAAATCACTTAATAAAGAGATTTTTCGAGTCAAAGTTATCTATATAACGTGGAAAATTTTAAAAGAAATTTGAGAGTTAAAATTTTAAAACATATATGTCAATATAAATAAATCCATAAAACTATTTTGAAAACATGGAAATTAATGGGAATGATTTAGATGAATAAATATTTAAAACATTTAAAATTATGTTTCAGTTAAAGAGTCTCATAACACTTGAGAAACAGTTGAAAAAAATAATTAAATAATAACATCAAACGAAACATTAAATATCATGATAATATAGAAATTCATGATATAAAATGTAAAAAGGGTTGTATATACACCTTATAGGATATTAATGGATCACAATATTGAGATATGCCTCAATGAAAAGATATTGAGATGTATTCCCTTACAAAGATCCTATCATTAAATGAACGCTAAATCAATGACATAATTATGTGTGACAAATATAGATAGACTCAATATAATTGGATATTAAGTGTAAAACAATCAGAGGTAATTCACACATATTCATGGATAAATAAAACCAATGACAAGGATATTTAACTCAATGAATGGAGATTGATCTAAGATTTCCCTTACAAAGTTCGTATAAATAACGTAAGAATTTATCAATGGGGTGATTATGTGTTGTAAACATATATCCTCACAAAGGGAAGTATAAATTAAAACATAAATAAAAAATTAGTTATTTGACACAGAATCAGGTCATAATATAATCAACTAAGTATGTGTAAAACCTAAAGTGTGGAAATTGAGTTTAGAAATTCCCTTACGGTAATTCGGCACCCGAATGGTGTGACATAAAAATTCCAAATATGAGTTGATGAGAGAGAAAAGGGTATATCATCACTTGGACATAAAATGTACAAAACAAGGATATCTAAGAACATCTCCCAAAATAATAAAATTGAAATTAAAATATATAACATAAGAGAAGTATTTGAAGAAATGAGGATGGAGAAAGGTTCCCTTACCTTGAGTGGTACTTTTCTTGTTTGTTCTTTATATTCCTCTTAAAATGTTTAACTCCGTTAATTTGAGCCAAAAGGCTTTCTTGAATTTTCTTCTTCCTAAGGTAAGGATTTTTGGAGGAAGAGAGGGATATTAGGAACTTATTTGGTTAGAGTTTGGATGAGCCAGAGGGCTTGATAGGTGGGATCAGATGGGTATGGGTGATGCCCTTTTATAAGGGGGGGGGAGGGTATTTTAGGGAAGTTTTGATGTATTATTTTATTGTAAAATTATTTTTGGTTTCAAATGGTTTGATGGTCATTTATACCAAAGATAAGATGCTTCTGGGTCGAAAACCTCTCAACCAATTGGTTTTAGACTACTATAGGTAACAAATTTAACTATATCGTTTAGCTTTAATCATTAGTTAAATAATTTAACTCTTACAATGCCTTCATTTATATCCATACAATATGGTTAATATAGTTACTATAAAATTCTAATAGAATATAAATTGGTTCATTAATGAAATTTTCAACATTATATAAGTAATTTGGCTGAATCATTGATTTTTAGGACTATTATATCTTTAAATAAAATAGTATTTGTTTTAAAAACTCATTTATGCCAATTTTTATAATATTCAAATGATGAATTTTGATAAATCCATAACAACTTTATTCATTCAAAAAAAGATCATTAATTCAAATATAACAAGTCATAATCATCCATAAAATTCATGAATGGCATAAAAAGTTTTAATATAAATTTATTTTAATATTTATAATTTCCAATATTTAAATCATTCATTAATAAGGTAATAACTACATCATCATTGTGTCAAAAATATATATTTTTTATTTGATTTCTATAAATTATAAATAAAATACCATGATTTATTAAATATTTTTATATTTCAAATAAATATTTATAGTCTAAGATATCACTTATACAACCACATATAATTTTTTTTAGTAAAAGACAGGTTTATGTTATATTTTTATTTACCTTAAATTAATTATTATAAAATGTCATCTCCACATCCAAGTGGCTCCATGGGGTCCCAAAATCATCCCCAAAATTCCCATGGTTGGAAATATCTCACAAAATAGTATTAGGAAACATTTTAGGGTAGTTTAATATTATTATAATATTAAATTTTACCCTTATTTACCAGATTAACCCGTTAACCATGGAAAATAAAATAATTACTGAAGTTACTATTCATAATGTCTAAAAATAAAAGGTATCTATTTAAATAATTTGGACCTCCTATTTACAAATATTGTATCAATTTTTTCAAATTCAAAACATAGAAGTTATAGTAATTAATTTAAAATGTATTCCTGTTGTCAAAACCATAAAGTGGGGTTTTAAGAAGTAAAAACTACGAAAAGATTAACATGTGTTTATGTCCAATTAAAATGTGAAATTATTTCAAATGAAGATAATTGGATAAAATGAAAAAAATATAATCAAAATATAATTTAAAAAAAATTAAAATGATACATTAACAAAATAAATAAATTATATGAAAAGGTAGTTTGTAATTAAAATTCATTATTTCTCACTATTCATTAAGAAATGAACATTGTGAGAAAAATACCAAAATTTCATCCAAAGTATATTTTGATGTCCAAGATCTAAAGGAGAATTTATTTTTTCCAAATATAACATATAAAAGTGAAAATACGAGTTTTAAAATGGGTCCTCCATCAAAAGGTGGTAAAATAACCTTTTAAAATATTAGAGTATTATAATGCTTAAAATCGGATTCATTCTTCTTTTAAGACTCTAAAATTTATTGGAAAAATGTATAGAAATTTAATAATCATATAATATTTAGTTCTGTTCATTCCCACTAATACAATGATTAGGCGTTAACTACCATTTAAAATAATAGTATTATTATATTATCTTTTGGGTATAAATCAGTGTTGTGTGCAATGTAAGATTTCAAAGAAACTCGTTGTTGCATGTTGAGTACAGTATCAGAAAAAGTGTCAACATTAACATAAAATTAATATATTATTCATAAATATTAATAGATATGAAAAGTTATTTTTCTATTAATACCTAGGTCATTACACTTCAGGTTATAAGATAATGAGATGTTGATTAATTTTTCATGGTAATAAAAAATGAGTTATATATTTAAAATTTCTATTTTTAAATAAATTATGATTTTAAAATAATTAAATTTATAATATTTAAGAAGTTATTTTCAAAAAATGGAGTTCATTTTTTAATTCTACATTTCAAAAAATGGTTAGGGAATTTTTTTTGGATTTTTCTGAAATTCATAAATTTTTAATGAATATTGAAATACGTTAAAATACTGTATATTCAAATTATCAATTAAATACACTATTTATGACATCATTGAAATTGTAAGAATATTGGTTCAAAATAACAAGTACTTATTACTATTTTGGGTTACATGAATCATGACTATTCATATTCTGGATCAAAAATATTAAATTAATGATAAAGGTTATGTAAAACCCCACCTCTCCTCCATTATAAATACCACCCTCATTCCCCTCTTCCTCCCACGTCTCTCAAGACGTGATAATTGTATAAGTTTTGAAACATTATCTCCTCAAGGTTCCTCACCACATCCATAACATTATGCTCCCAAAAAATCTCAAAACCTAAGGCCTTAAGGATGATCTCAAGGAGAGGATATCAAGATGTAAGAATCCTCTTCCTTTTTCATGTGTTTTATTTCCAATTTCTTTATTTTCTTATACTCACTTTCACATCACTTATGTAGGAGGTAATAAATCTATAGAATATTATATATTATATATGTTATCATGTTCATGTAAAATATTCACCATCTTTCTTTCTCTCATCCCCTTCTTGTTTTAAAAAATAAAAACACCGTCTGCGAAGTCCTGATTTACCAAAATCGAGGCCGATGTGTCTCCAATTTCTGTTACTTCCATTAAATCACATCATATAAACCCATTAATGATAGAATACGAATGTAATGTTTATTTTGTAAAATATTTTATGTTTATAAATTAACTTCTATGCATTAAATCAAAACATATAATGAAACAAGTTTAAGATTATCGAGGAATGGCCAAAAATGATCCAAACAAACATCATTAATGTTTTATCTAATGAACCATCATAATACTTGAACACAAAATGATATATGGTATCATTAAACACTCTGGATACATATATATACCATTTCATTCCACTGGTATAATTTCATTTCCATACCAAAAGAAAATCAAATATAATCCCACCATGGAAATCAAGTAAAGAATGCACCCAAAGTAATGGAAGGGACAAAATACTAAAAATTAAAGGGTGAAATGATTTTATGAAATGTTCTTATAAAGTTTTATCAACATTAATATGTTTTCTTAAGATATTTATAATACTATATTAACCATTATACTATATTTTATACATTTTTTAAGTAATAAAAACTCGAGGTAAGAGAATTCTTTACCCAATTTCCATTCTTTGGGTTAATCTTCTATATTATTATTTATGTGGTATTGAATTTTTTTGGGTGATTAAATTTTATTATATTATGTTGAATTATTTTTATTTTTATTTTATATACATATTACATCCACTCTATTAAGTCACACTTCAATTATATGATATTTTTAAGGGGATTTTCTTTTAAAATCCTCATTTAAAATTCTCTTTCACAAAATTCAAAAGCAATGATTTTATGAAATTATTCATGTTATATGATTATGATATGGTTATTGGTAATTTCTATTAATGAAGGGCGGGACCTATATCTCATTCCAAATCATTGGGTATGTGTAACTTTGAGGTCATCCATTTGGTTAATCTAAATATAACTATGATGGTTACACAATAAAGTAGATGTGGGGGTTACGTTGTAAGGTAGCTGTGAGGGTAACAAATTATATGGTAGTCGAGATGGTTAAAATATTGTTTAAGTAATGACCCAGGATACATTTCTATTTCTATTTATGTTCTATATTTTTTTGGAAATATCTTGTAAATCTCATGTTTCACAAAGTAAGATTATAAGGGTTCTGATTATGACATTTTGAAAATGATTTCATACATTACAAGTATACTTATACTTATGTGTTCTTTAATTATTTTTCTATCCCTTACTGAGATTTTTTTCTTATCCCGAGTTTTTAAAATATTTTCATAGGTTATAAGGATGTGTAATATAGATAAAGAATCCATGTTAAATGTAATGAATATTTGTCAAAGAAATCATGTTTTATTTGAAAGGTTTTATATTTTTGAAGAAATGAATATTGTTTTTATGTTATCCACTCTGTATTAATGTATAATGTTATGAATGTATTATGTCCCAATTATCTAAAGTTATAAACCTGAAAATATTGTCAATGTGAAAAGAATTGTGTTCTTGAATAAATTCAAGATTATGTATTGTAATAAGGCCAGATCCTAATAGATAGAAACTACAGAGCTATGAGTGTTGAGGGGGCATTTAAAGGAGATATAGAGGTAGGACTTTATCAAATATAGTGTTTCCCCCATGAGAAGACCCAATGTTGTCCTAAAAGAAATAATATGGGTGTTTGAGGATAATATGGGATTATAGTTTCATTAAAAAATGACTATCTGGAATAAAAATCAATTATCGATGTTTGATGATCTATTTGACCTGCTGAAAGGGGTGAAGTTGTTCTTGAAGATTAACCGGAGTTTAGGTTATCCCCAACTTTTAGTTCATAAGAAAGATGTACCTAAGATGATTTTTTGATTCCTATATAGTCACTATGAGTATATAGTGATTCAATTTAAAGGGACACTTTCCCCTAAAATGTTCATGGAACCCATGATGAATAACAACTATCCTTTCCTAGACCAGTTTGGGGTGATCTTCATAAAACACTTCCTCGTGTACTCAACATCATCAGAGGACCATGTGATACATTTGGGTATGGTCCATTATATAATATAGGAGAACCATATATATAGAAATCTATCTATGTTTGGGTTATATATTCGAGATGTTGACTTACTAGGAAATTTTATCTCATAGAAGGGAGTGTCAGAGAACCTAGTGATTATTTATGAATTAGTAGGTATGGATCCTCCTATGATTGTTATGGAGGTGTAGATGGTCCTTGTTTTAAAGGATATTACTAGAGATCCCTTTTAATTTTATCTATAATTATGACACACTTAACATCCTTGATCTAAAAAGGATAACATTTATTGTGGATGTAGAAATTTAAATAGGAATTTCATGATTTGCAGAAGAGGTTGATGAGAACCCCGATATTGAGACTCCCATAGGAAGAAGTTTAATACGTAGTGTCATGTGGTGTCTCTAAATTTGGATTGGTTTGAGTTTTTCTATACAATGTGGTGATGATTTCTTATGGGTCCCTAAAGTTGATATTGCTTGATTATAATTATATGACACACAAGTTGGAGCTATAAATTTTAGTTCTCCTCTTGAAGACTTGGTGACACTATCTCAAGGGAGAGTGATTCATCCACTACTATGATCATATGAACCTCATGAATGTATTATTTTAGAAATATCTCAACAAGAGGTAGAGATTATGGTTGGAGTTACTATATGAATATTTCTTTGAGATATTTTATACTCATAAGAACATGGATTTTTATGGAAGAAACTTTTAGAAGTAAATGAAAATCAATTTTTTTGAGTGAGGTTTCAGAGTATTTATGATTAGTGCGGTTATGATTTATAGACTAGGGTGGAGTAAAATTCCTCCAATCTATGTTTGTTACTCCAAAACTTATCCAGTGTGTTGGTGAGGAAAAAATTAATGATATAGATTGTGAGGTCATATATGAAACAATATTCATAGAATATGATCCTAATAATTTTTTAAGGTGGGAAGAATATCATACTTTTTTGACGATGTATTGTGATACTAATTATACAATTGAAGAGTTTTTAAGGGAGATTCATTCATCTACATAAGGGGTAAATATATGAGTTGAAAATATGCAATAAGAACCATGATGTCATCTTTGGTGACTTGTGATAAAAAGGGGTGTTGTTTAGTTTATTTATCGATGCCTCACTTGACTATAACTAAAGGCTGAGCACTGGGTACCTGGGGGTTTGGCCCAACACCTTGTGGTGATATAGTTATAGTGGGATTGCATCTCCATTTATTTTCAACTATATTTTGATAATAAATGAGAGGTCATGATGTCATTTAGATTATTTTAGACCAATTCACCTTGTTATCCCACTTCTTTTCCATCCAAGGTAGAAGTTTAATAGATATCTTGATACATTTTTATATGAAAAAGATAACTCATATACATGGAGTTCCTTCAATGATTATTTTGGACCGTCATTCTCCCTCTATGTCCATGTTATAGAGATAATTATATGAGGAATTTGGGTCTTAGGTACAGATGCGAATGATGTTCTACCCCTATTTGGATGACATGATATAGTAGATCATTTAATATAGGAATGATATATTGTGATATCTAATTATATACTTTGGATAAATCTTGTAAGATCATCTAAAATTGGTGGGGATTTCATATAAAAACATCTATTATTCCAAAACATATATGGGACCATTTGAGACCTTTTTGAGAGGCCCTATAAGAAACCATTATACTGGTTGGAGCTAGGATAATGGACTCTTATGACGATAGAGTTAGTGAGAGAAATGTGAGTAAAGGTGAAGATTATAAAATAGCGGATTATAACTACTTATATACATCATATGTCTTATTTGGATTGACAAGGGATACCATTTTTTCCACAAGGTATCACCCCATTGAGGATTGTGAAGATTAGTCTAGTATGGCAAGTTGTATCTGATGTTCAAAATTCTTTTTAGGTACTGTGAGGAGTTGGGGAGGTGGATTACTCCATAGCCATACTACCACATCTTTTCTAGGTACATGAAATCTTCTAAAATTTCATAACTCAGAATATAGGTGGGTGAACTATCATATTCAATTGAATGGGGTGAGTTGGAGATTGATAATGGATATACCCTCATAGATTTCCTGATTGTGATTCAGGATGGGTGGGAGATGATCCTCTATAGGTGAGTGATTCAATTAGAGGGTTTTTATAGGCAGCATAAGAACCTTTAGGAAGGATCATGTGATAAAGAGAATGATAATTGAGCTTAGTACTCATAGTTATTTGAGTATGTTTTTGCTTCTCAGGATGAAAATCCATAAATTTGGGGTTAATTTAACAACTCATTTATAATTTTTAACACTATGTAATATTATGAATGATATTTCCAGTGTTCACAGTGGTGTTGTAAAGGAATTTTATTCCACGTTGGGAATGATATTGATATATCAAAAATATTACATACAATATATCACAGGCAAATATTTGTTTATAAATAATGGAATATCCTCTAAACAGGGTTATGGATATAAAATCTAATTCCGCTATTAAATCCAAAACAATGGATTTAACCTAGGTACCACACAAGTTTGATTTATATCATATGATTTTTTAGCAAACAATCACTATAGGATAATAGATAAAATAAATAACTTTAACAAAATTAATGGTGTATTAATTAATTTACTATCTAATTAAATTTTAACCCTAAAAATTAGTCTATAAAAACCCTATTGTACAAAATATATAGGGTTATCTATATAAACCTAAGAGATTGAGTAGAGGGATCATCACCATAGGGGAATCCTTGGAAATATGAAATTTTTTTATCAATATTAGATGATTGAGACCCCATAGGGCTTAGCATCAATGAAAATGTTTTAAAATGTCACCAACAACATTGAAGCCGAATCATTATATGTTAATGTACAATCCAAATATCCACCAGAGCAATTATTATATAGTCTTTCACCCATTATTGATTATAACATCAAAGATGAGTTAATTAATCCTAAATTAATTACTACTTATTTATTTTAATGGGTTTGTTTATTAATCATTCTAAGACCATAGTTTACTCATTTCAAAAAATTATATTTTTAACATAATTTTCATAAATGTGATTGATGGTATTGTTTTTAATACCCCTTGAAATTATCAATTTGCTATTGTGAATTTCTCATAATTTTCTTCATGTATTCATCACTATCTTGTGGTATTCCTATTATTTAAAGTTTAATATGGTTCAAGATGGGATCAAACAAAAATTTTAGAAGGTTTTCCAAATTGATGGTGGAATCAATTCTTTTGGAAAACAATGAGGATTGTAAATAGATTTTAGAAGATCATATTTCTTTATCAGGCCGATTGGTGGATAATAAGGCATGAAAGGTATTAATTTGGGTTGATAAAGTCCAGATTTATATCCACTAGTGGTTGGAAATCCATGAGCAGAGGTGTTTCCTTCTATTTTTGGGGTCAAAGGAAGAGTTTTCAAGAAATCCAATGGAACACCCCACTGGTGGAGATATATTATAGGATACACATTGATTCTAGAAATGTAAAACCAAATGAAAAAACATGTAGTTAAAACAAATACACATGTTCTGGTCCACATTATGTAGCCCTCTGGTTTCAAAAAATTATAAATATTAAATTCCCATGTGCTTTGTCTATATTCCATGTACCCCTTGGCCATTAGCATGAAAAATATAAGATTACACACCCAAACCCCGAGTAACCCATCGCCCATTGTACTACAAAGGGTAAATGAACATATGAACATGAAGTGTATATGTTCATAGAATGATTCAAAAAAATAGAATAAAAATAATTAGTGAGAGATACCATGTACCCAATTGGACACACTATGTACATATAGATATCATTTAATTATTTTTCTAGGGTTAATGTTTCCCCTCTTTATCCCAAGGGAGAGTTGGGTAGTTCACCTAATGGGATAGGGATCCTCCTAAATAGTATAATTCCACACATGTGATTAAGATCCATGTAGGGACCCTATACATGAAGGATTCATATAGTGTAATGTATTTGAACTACATTAAAAGGGTAGGGATACTCTGTTTATGGACTAGAATTTGTTTCCAATATTGAGCTCAGACGATATAGGTATCCTCACCTAGAGTTTTATATGTCACTCACTCTTACAATATAGGGATACTCCAACATTATAAGAGGATAGTGACCATGAATAATTCATTATAATTAAGAAAGAGAGAGTTGGGATACTGGTATACATGGGGCTACCCGAGATAATACATACTATAAGGTTTGAGTACCATTGATGAGAATATATTGGTTATCTTATTTATGATATTTCCTTATGAACCCTTTATATTTTTATATGATATTACTCACTCTCTATTGATTCTATATGCTTTTGTATTTTGGGGTATCTTATATACTGTGTATATACTAACACATTCATGGTATCTTTCTGCACTATCATAAATTTTGTAGACTATATTCCCATTAATGAATTATGAGGTGGAGTTGGAGTAAGGGGGTATAGTGATGTTATGTGGTAGAGAGAAATGGTGAGCAGTTTTTTCATTTGGATACATACACCATTATTCTACTTCGTACATCATACCTAGTTGTTGGGCCTATATTTTTTCTTTTAAACATTTTATACCTTCTATAATAATCTCACATGGGATATTGGTATCTCATTCATGCATTGTGTTCATAACATGAGTTTAATTTACATCATTACATAATGGATGTATAGTTGTGCGTGTGTGTATAGGTACTTCACGATATGTCCAACTACATGTGTGAAATTCCAACTCTACACTAGTTACCATACCCTGGCCTATTTCTGGGTATCATGGGGTGTCAAAATCGTCCCACTAAAAACAAGGAAATACCTTGTGGTTCATGTCGTAATAGGTAACACCGTTGATTTTTTGAATCAATTAAGTTAACATATCCACAAACTAATCATATGCAATTAAAACAATCCAAGTTATTAATCCAGAAAGCTATTATCCTTTTATTTCATTCCAAATTAATTATCCCTATTTAATTTTAATTTTTTTAAATCATTAATTTAGAAAAATAAACATGGAATCCTACAAAGGCTATGTTAGCATAATATGACTATATATTATTATCCATAATTTTTATATTCTTAAAAGCATCATAACCTATAAATTTATATAAAGCCTTACTTCAATATATATTATAAAAAATACTAAAATAAATAACCCATAATAATAATTTTAATAAAAAGGATTACGCATTCTTAAATATCTAGGATTTTTTTGGTTTATTATTTTAGAGAATTAGTAGATCCACAACAAAAAGAAGTGGAAACTTCCATATTTTATAATTTCTTACCTAAAAATAGATTCTTATGTTTACACTCTTATTTCATTAATTAAAATTTTTATAGTAAAGGAGTTTGACTATTAATCTTGATGTAGTTCATATAAATCCTCAGGCCCTGTAAAAAATTTTGAAACATATTATGCAAAAAAAATCTTAGTAAGGGAAATAAAAGTCAAGAACTTTTTTGTCCATTGGAAAAAACATAACAATCTAAAAAGATGTATAAATTTTTAAAAAATAAATATAGATCTCAAATAATAATTTACTTTATTATGAAATAATATTTATTTTCCAATGTTTTACATTAAATATTTTTTAAAGGAATAAATGAATATAATAACCATGACTATTTCTTGACAAAATATAATAATTCATTAAAAAATTTCCTTAAAAAATGAATTTCACTATTAAATATTCAAAACATTCCCCTTATTTATAAAATTACTTTCTTACATAAATAAATCAATAGGTTTCTATTAAAACTCATATAAAGAATAATAAAACCATGTGATCTAATTGGAATATTATCCTTATAATCAACCTTATAATAAAACTTACAATTGGATAACCTACCCAGCTATTTAAAACATATCATCGCTAGAGGACATATCTTTACCCAATTCCCATATCAGACCCAAAAAACACTATATGCAATGAGACGGTTTCATAAAGTGAATACAAAACATAAATTAATTCATTTACATCATAAAAAATCATAAGATTAATAATTTAATTCCATATGAAAAATAACATTCAATTATCCAATGAAAATTAGATAAAATATCTTTTTCATTTAAAATAATTTAGAAACTACAATTTTTCAAAAAAAGGGAATAATATCTTCTTTATAAATCTATTTAAAATTTTATAGTAATCTTTACAGGAAATAAAAACTATGAAAGTAGGAATATTCATTCATGTGGTAAATGTTAATAACATTCTCTTTTCACTTCTGTACAAAAATTCAAAAATGATACATATGAATTTGTTTAAAAATATTCATTTTTAAAACTTTCTAAAGAAGGTAAAAAATATTCAGAAATTAAATTTCAGAATCCTTTAATTATAAATAATTACATTATTTAAAAATTTAGAAAAAATGGATATGGAATAGAAAAATTTTAAAACATTTCAAATATGGTTCTAATGAAAGTCACCAAATTTGATTCCTGAATCACCGCAAACACCATTTAATTTCAGAAGTAATACAATTATATTAAATATTTATATGATTAAGAAAATTTTCAACATTAATCCCAATATCATTATCCATTTTTTTCATTTATTATCATGTTCTATTAAGGGATTAAATAGGGTATGTTTACGATAGATGATTTGGGGTAGTTTGGTCCAAAATAACTTTCGTGTATTGATTGACGTAAAATGGATCATAAAATGGTTATATAATATTTATAGAAAATTAATAATTTAACATAAATAAATTTTATTTACTAAACACACTTTTATAACCATTCATGTAAGTTTATTATGATAAATGAAACACGTTATTAGTTGAGGTGGTAGTCAACACGTACACAAGAGCGAGGATTCCATTTTCCAATAGATGTGTGGGAAGGAAAATATATTATATTTTTACTTTATAGAATCTTAATTATTTAATAAATATTATAAATATTCATTATATTCTTATATATAACTATCCATGTTAGTAGGTAATGAAAAATGATATACATCACTTCATGGAGGGGGTAGTCTTCTCATATGCACGAGTGATGTTTTCATTTTCCATTTGACGGGAAAGAGGTATAAAATAGTTTTTCCATAAACATAATAAAATTTTATTATAAATATTATACTAATATTTTTATATTATTATGACTATATTACATTTTATGGATGAGGAAGAAAAAATAAACTTGAAAAAGTTTGTGGAGAACATTTACCACTTCCATAGATAATCTCAATTGAAAAACTACATAAGGATAATCGATTGGTATTTTGGAAGATTGGAAGAAATTAGATGTGAATGTTGTTTTTTTATGAAATTTGTGTAGTCAATGGGTCAAGTAAATGTTCTTACAGTGTGTGTATAAGTGAATAGATAAGGTGTTATTTAATAAGTGTGAGGAGTGACACTCTTTAAAATACTCTACACATTAAAAATATATAAATGAATTTATCAAGGTAAAGTGGAACCAAATATACAGTTTTAACAAGATGGGATATGTTAGGTTCTCAATCTACCCATATAGTCATATTTATACATGTTATATATATATATATATATCAATCTTTACCTTTTAGTTTATTCCCCTCTTTATCCCTTTTAACCCTTATCATGGTGACTAACTTTCATTATGTTAACATAATTTTGAGACTAAAAATGAAATTGACCATATTAAATAATTTGAATCTTCTGATTTAAAAAATGAAATCCGTGTAAATATATTCATTTTCTATATGTTTAAAATATTTATTTTAAATTAATTAGAAAAAACTCCGTGAAAAACAAGTATTATTGAAATGCATTTTATGTAAAAAACAGACTTTACATATAAATATTATATAGAAATTATCCAAAATGAATTTATTTCTATATGAAATAGAATATTTATTTGAATTTAAAACCAATTAAAAATCTAAATATAACTTTTGAAAACTTAAATAATTGAAATGTTTTGGTATTTGGGAATATAATATTTTTCACTAATCACATGAAAATATTTTTTTTTTAATTTCCTAAAAAACAGTATGAGGTATTTTTGACATTTTGATATAATAAATTAACCCTATTTAAAAAAATTAAAATTCAAAATTTTATAAATTTATCTTTTAAATAAAAATATATAATACATTGAAAATAGTGTAGTTAGAATAAAAATATTCTTTCGTTCATCGATTAATCATTTAAATTTTTTATTGAATATGACCCCATAAAATCTAATCGTGAGTAAAAAGAATACATAAAATTGATTTTTTATAATAATTTCTTAGGTCATCAAATAAATATTACCACAAGGGGATCATTTCCATAATATAGTATGCCTTAATTCAATAAATGGAGTCCAACCTCAGTCCTGAGAAAATAATAGATGAAACATGTTAAGATAGTTTATTTCAATAAATCAAAAGATCATTTAAATATTTATAAAGATTAAAATTAGTATATATTTAAAAAATTTATCAAACCATTGATTTATAACTAAATATAAACTTTGCAGAATATGTAGCATTGGACACACACTCATATTGTAATTCTATCACATGTTATGATAAATTATTCTCACGTATTTTAAAATATTTAATATCATAATATATGATACATATATAACAAATATAAAAGGTTATACCTCTCATAAAATATGATATACCAATTTTATTGTATATCCAACACTAAGAACATATATGTTGGCTATATGGGTTTAACATAATTTATATCTCAAGTTTATTGAATATCCTTGAAAAAATGATTAATGTTTTTTGTAGATTTTGTTTGATATGGATGATAAAAAATGTATAAAGGGATATATATATATATATATATATATATATCACCCTGGATCCCTTCATAACTTAGGTGGAATTAATAATTTTTAGAGGCTAGTATTTGTTGTTGAGATATGTGGATCCTTATTTGTAGTATACTAGACTACACACCATGCTCTAAATTCAACTATTCGACCACAAAACTAACGACACCTGGAGTTATATGGTCGTAAGACCCATTATCAAAAGGTTAGGGGTATGAGGACTTGGAATTAATTTTTTATGAAATTATATGAGGTACTCATAATGATGTTGTTATCAAATTAATGGGGGAGGGGGGGTTGACAATGAAAATAGAGCTGTAAATTCTTGTTTTTACTGGGTTATAAAAATAAATGTTTCACAAAGATGAAAACATACACAAAAAGATCAAATATTTTCATTTTTGTACACATGAATGAGATGTAAATTCAATTCACACAAAATTATTTTTCAAAACATAAATTTATTACATGATATCTTTTCATAATCAAAATGGACAAATCCACTTGAATATTTGTGGTGTTTCAATGTGTTGAATAGTTTTATCACCCCCATAAATAGTGAATTCTTTATCCCCTATTTTTATTTAGGGTATTATACCTAAAATACATAAATCACTATGTTCCATTTTCATTTTTCCTTCTATTTATTATATTTTAATTTCTCTAAAAATTTGTATAAGTTCATGGTTTTTTTGTTTAAAATAATATTTTTTATCGAAAAATAGAAATAGATGAGTAAAATGTTAATATTGATAACTTTTATGGAAATAAATTTGGACTCTAGAAGATGTCGATTAAAGATTACTTGTATCATAATAAGATTAACTTATCACTAATGCTGGAAAGTATAAAATAGTTAAATTGTGGACTGTGTATTATTGGATTGATAGGAAATAGTCGTCATATAACTATTACTGAAGGGAAATGTTGGATTGAATAACAAAATAGAGAGAAAAAAAATCAGTTTTGGTGATGGATCTGTTAAACATGTGTGGAGATCCCATTTCCTTGAACAGAATGTTCCTAATTCATAGACTATTTAACATAAATTTTAATGAAGGTAAGTCAATCATATATCATATCAATTGAATTAATAATATTTTTATGAAGTTTGGTTTTGTACAGATTTTTATACAGGGACGAAATTAATGCATTTCTTATCCATTTATCTCTATTTAAATTTTTCGATGTGACAGTTAAAAAAGTGAGTTGTTCCCCTGAGAATTTAAAATTGAAATTAAATAATTTTTATTATCTAATAGATAATAAAAATTTTAATAGAAGAGAATAGTGAAAATTCTATAAAATTCTCTAAATGTTGAATACCTGGAAAATTAATTAAATCCGGGATAATCTAGAGGTATGTCAAATCCAGAAAATCATATCTAGGATAAATCCAAAGGATGAGGTTCCACATTATGGGGTTATGGGAAGAAGGTACATAGAAATAAAGACTGAATGATGAAACTGAAGGATTCAAGAAGTAAGATAGTGAATATTGTTTAAGAAATCCTTAATGATTCCGTTATTTATAGTATTTAAGGTCCCATGAATTCATGGATATTAGACCCTAGAGATTTTTTCCATTCCACTATAGAGATGTCATATCAAAAAAATTTATTTCCCAAAAAAATTGAGAAGGCACATCTCACTAATTATAAACCTAATAATATTTTCATAAAAGATGATGTGAAACATAACGACTTCTGACTGCTGAATAAATTTTTATATATACAAAGACATTTTATAAATTTAATATCCATTATAAAACATAAAGATAATTGATATTGAAGAAAAGTTGTGAAGGGATCCTGAAAATATCAAAAGGATTTATGGTTATAGTATTGGGAGTGAAGAATGGAACAACATACCCGACTAATTATAATAATTATATAGTGAATACATTGAATTTGGAAATATATTATAAAACTTGGTAATTAATCCATACAATTTTTTTATCATTGTGAAATAAAACACACTTTAGTTAAGTTATAACTATACAAGACTCACTTATAATCACATAAAAACTATATATAAACACACCATGAAACATATCAAGATAAAAATCACTAATAAATTTCATAATTTACATAACCAATCAACTAGTTGCCTATTTTAAACATTAGGTCCATACCAATACTTCCACACTAAATTATAGATGTAAAATTAGGGTTTTTATTATATTTTTTCTATAAAAATGTACATATGATGCTTCAAAAATTATAAAAATAAGAAATTAGAGGATGCTTGGGGCTAAATTCCAAAAAAATAATGTAGAATTGACTCTATAACCATAGGTAAAGCTCTGAATTTAGGGCCTATAGAATAAGAATCTTATATATTTTCATATATTAATTTATTTTAAATGTGAAGGGACATGATATGTATTGAGAATTTCTATGGTAAAGACTTATAGAACATATAATCGCTATATATTATCTTTTCAAATAAATGATGGGGTATAAAAAATCCATATGAACAAAACTATATTGGAACATATTGTATTCCAATTAATTATGCACCAGATTAGAAACCTTCTATATGTCAGCTATATTAATAGACTATTAAGGCTCTTCACTGGTCTCATAACCAAGAGGGATACCTCATTCATCCTTCATTAAATTACCATTCATGGATAAATATACTGTATTATAGACATTAAAATAATCATGATTGTCCCTATTAAACATTGGGTCCACCAACACTATTGGTTTACTCACCGAACTGGTCACCATTGTCTTGGGGAATTTAAAATAGTCCTTACATAACCTATCCTTATTCATCAAGGAAAAATGTTCCCCTCCCCAATAATGGCCATTTTACCATTTTTCATACAATAATGAAAATGATTGACTAACTTGATAGCATCCCCTTATCTAGATGAGTGAAAGGAGAATCCCTTTGATTTCACTATGTCCACCCAATCCTATCCTTTCTTCTTATTCTACAACACTTTTATCCACCCCTCATCAACCTCAGTATCAACCTAAAAAAAATTAAATGGATTCATGTTTTTGATGCATGGATGAGATTGTTGTTATGAATTTTGGTTTTTGGTTTACCACACTATCTCATAGAGGACCTTCATACAACATCTGATTAGGATAGCTTGGTCTACCAGTCCATCCATATTATTATCAAGAGCTTAAAAATAGTATTATATTTTCTTTAATTATTTATCAATCCAATATAAGATTATTTTTTAATCTTTCATTCAAGATCAGCCTCAATATAATTGACAATAATTTACATTGGTGATAGATGTACCTGATCTACTACTTCAACACAAGATGGCCAAATGAAATATGTTCAAGTGTTTCTCAAAGAAGAATTTTATCGGGAGCCACCCCCACCTTTTCTTACCCAGTTTAATTTTTATTTTAGATATCCTATTTCAGAGACCTCACCTTTAATGTCTCACTTTGCTTGTGAAGGCATATCCATGATAATTTTCCTTGACTGAAGCCAAAGGAGTAATAGTTAATCCACATATCATTGTTAATAGGTTTTATATGTCTGTACTATCCATTTAATTCAATGTATATGAAAAATAATGGGGGTTTGGAAATTTCAAATTCAAAATAGAAATGAGGATCTATAAATTGAAATACCACATGGAAACTGAGATATGTAACCATAAATCAACAAAATATATTACCAATCATCTTATAATTGGAGGATTTTAGAAATAGTATGACAATACTAGGAAATGTATCTAAATCACCATAGTTTAAGGGTCTAAATTTAAGTGTAGTGAAAAGTACCTATGAGGTGGAAAGAGTTTATGGAACATGAGCCATTGGAAATTGTAAAATTCAAATGTTTTTAAGGTAAAAAGGGAATAATCATTTTATGAGAATCATGTAATCCAATAACCATGCACCAAAAGAGTCCCTACATTTCATTTACAAATACATCTAACACATCCACAAAAGTTTTACATCGACCAATGAAGGAAACAAGTTTGATAATGTGTATGGAAGATGGTTATGAGAATTAAAAACTGATGATTATATCTGAAGGTTCACCGTTTTCCAATATGTAGTGTGATTCCATGGACACAAACTCTTGATCTCAGTTCTTATATACCAGCTTTGATACCGAATATAAATTCCCACACATAACTATCCCATAATTACATGATTAAAATAAAATATTTCATTGTATACATTCCCAAGACCTTTTACGTTTATTTATTTAGATAATTTAGAAAATATATAAACTATAAATTCTCATGTTCTTTTTATAGAACATAATTTTTTCATTATATATGAATCTACTTAATTCATGATGAGTTGGTAAAATCTCCCACAAATTATTTCATAAAAGAAATCCATATCATTGTACAGCTCAATGTATATGTTCCAATAACCATGTGTTAAGATTAACAAAGAGGATATATATATATATATGTGTGTGTGTGTGTATTTACCTATGAATATATCTAAAAAATATCTTCAAGGATCCAAAGACCATGAACTTTGATGAACATCCCATGAACGGGACTTGAATCAACCCTCACAAACCCTAGGAACCAAGAACCAACCGAAAGACACAACCATTTCAGGTTATGGTTCACCCAAAATAATTCACAAGAAAATATAGAAAAAGATACCAATAAATGGTTGGAAAATAAATAGAAACATTGGAGGATAAAATTACTATATTTGATCATAAAAAAAATCAATGAAAAAATTGACCCATCAAATGGAGAGGAGAGGAGGAGGTTGCATACGGGGAGAACAATGCCATGAAAGGATCCAATGAGAGGGTGGATAGAGAGAGAGAGATTAGGAGGGAGGAAATACCCCCTTAGAGTGGTTAAATTATTAACATTATTATTAATATATTTTTAATTTTCATTATTTTATTGGAACAGGACACGATCCGTGGTTTAGGTCTCATAGTTTGGAAATCCATAAGCCAAAAGCTTACCCATGGTTGGGATCCTAGAGAACCACACATGGTTTGGCTGCATATTTTGTAAAACTACACTATAATGATGCTATTTTTTCTATAAAAAAATTGAAAAATATGTCACATAGTTACCGTATGGTTTGGAAAACCATTTGTCTAAACCATTTTACATGATATTTATGGCCGATAATTCAATATTTCAGTGAATAATTATTTAAAGAAATGTGAAATAAATAGAAATCCAGAAATAATAAAATTAATATAATTTTTCTGATCGTACTATGATATTAGTTTCTCACGGTTTATATAGCTGTTCCATCTGGCCTGATGAAAAGAAAAATATGATCCAATGATAGTGAGGACATCTTATATAGGATTGTTGGACCTATCGATTCATGATAGATTGGTAGGATACGGTTGAGCCACTAAGGTAGAGGTAATATCATGAGAAGGGTGTTCATAGGGAAGTATACATGGAATATGATATGGGAGAGCTATGGGAAAAGGCTGATGTTATGACCTGTTACCACCGCCACCACCTCCTAGAGGTCCGTCATGGTATAGGGATATGGAAGATAGGGTTTAGGGATACTTAATGTGATGAAGTCTTATGATCCTCATACTCCTAGAATAGTTTGAGCTGTGATTTAGGTATTCTATGATTTATAATTAGTTTGTATTGACATAGGTATGTACCATTCATTTCATTTCAAAACCCTTTGTTCAAGGCTTAGAGATTCCGTTAGAGCCTCTAAATCTACAGTTACAACTCTAAAATCTAATTGGGGGGAGATTCAGTTTTTTAAAACTTTTTAAAATAACACGACCCGAATCTTAGAGGAGTTATATTTGTGTGGGATATATTTGTTTCTACAATTCAATCCTACGATTTCATTCTAGGTATGAAATAGATCTCTAAAGTATATGTGGAAATTAACTATTTCTAATGGAGGATATAGTGTGTAATGATTAGAGGGATGACATTCTCTTAAATTAGCAATAATAAAACTCTTGTGGAATAGGTTGCGATCATATGCAAGTGGATACTGTCAGTTACACCTTAATTGTCTAGTACCCCCCTTAATGTAGCAATACTATGGTCTTTTAGTTCCTTACTATGGTGGAGGAGTCTGGGTATGTGTTCCCTGGATAGGTTCTAGGCATAACTCCCCATAGAGAGATCAATAATTTCATATACATACACCCTAAGACTACCCAGATATTTATAAAAAGTCATCGGATAGACCTTGAAGATATATGCGTGGTGATGGTACAAATGAAGGAGCTATATAAGAATGGATTTAAAAGACCCAGTGTCTACCCCATGGGAAGCCCAGTGTTGTTCTCCATGAAGTAAGATGAGAGTTTGAGGTTCTGTATTGATTTTCATCTCATGAACCAGGTGAATATTAGGAATAAAAATCCACTATCGAGGATCAATGATGTCTTTGAATAATTGAAATGGGTGATGTAGTTCATGATGATTATTCATAGGTTGGGTCATCACGAACTTTGAGTTTAGACGGAGGATGTACTGAATACAACATTTTGATGCTGCTATGGTCACTATATGTACTTGATGATTCCCTATGGTAGGATAAATTATCTAGAAACATTAATGGGACCCATAACAAGATCTCCATGCCTTTCTAAAAAATATTTCTATTGTTATTCATATATGATATCTTCATGTACATAACACCGTATGAGGACTATGAGGGACTTTGGATGGTCTTAGATGCATTCTGGGAGAACCAAATACATAGTAATCTATCGATGTTTCAATTATAGATTCCATATTTCTACTTATTGGGAAATTCCATCTCAATAGAGGGAGGGTCAGTAGACAGAGTGATGATTTCCGAATTACAAGTTTGGTATCCCCCTAATAGTGTGATGGTGGTTTAGAGATTCCTTGGTTTATGCGGATATTACTAGAGACCCCTTCACGATTTATATAGCATTATGACACCCCAAACTACCTTGACCTGAAAGGGAAAACATTCATATTGATTGAGAAATTCGAATAGGATTTTCATGAGTTTCAGAAGAGGATGATGAGAAACCACTTCTTGAGAATTATATTGGAAGGACCTTTGTACATGGTGTTATATTTTCTTCTAGATTTGGTCTTATTTGTGTTTTTATATAGAGGAAGGTGATGATTTATTATTGGTACCAAAATTTTATACCCCATGATTAGAATCATGTGACCCATAATTTGGATCTATAAACTAAAATTATTTCCTTAAATATTTGGAGAAATTTTCTTATGGGAGAGTGATTCATCATTTATTCTAATCATAATATATGAGTATACATCTTCAGTTAAAAATATCTCAACACGAGGGGGAGTTGATGGAGGGAGTTCCTATATGACAATGAATTTGATATTGTTATACTCTATAAAAAGGGAAAATCATTTTAGTTTATCTTAGAAGGAAATTAAATTAGTCGTTATTGAGTGGGGCTTTAGAGAAATTAAACAAGTTTCAATTTTTCTTTATATACATGGGTGAAGTAACATACCACTAATTGATGGTTATTACTCCTCGGCTTGTGTGGCATGAAATGGATGCAAAAATTAAATATATATATTGTAAGGTATTGTGTAAATAGATATTCATTAGATATGATCCTAATATTTTTTTGAAGGTGGGAGCGTATCATCCTTTTTTATGTTGTATTATAGTGGTAATAATGCCGTTGGAGGAGTTGTTAAGGGAGTTTCATACACTCCTCATAGTGGCACATGTAGGAGTGGAAAATATTTACTAGGACCTCTGGTGTCTTCTTTGATGGTCTTGGATAAAGAGGGGTGTTATTGAGTTTATCTATCGATGCCTCACATTCAAAAAAATAAAGGCCAAGAACTAGGTACCTGTGTGTTTGGACCAACTCCTTGAAGAGATAGAGTTTATTTTGGATGGTATATCCATGTATTTTTATGGGATTTCCATGATCAATTGGACTTCAGGATGTCATCTAGGTAATCCTAGACAAACTCACTAGGTCATTCCACTTATTTTCTATACAAGAGATAATTTAAATGGAGATCTTTAGAAATTTGTATTTTCAGAAGATAGTTTTTTATCATTGAGTTACCTCAATGATTGTTTCATACCATTAGTATATCTTCATTTTTTGGTTACATAGTGGATTATAGGAAGAATTTGGGATTCAATTTTAGATGACCATGATTCCACCCCTAAATGGAAGACAAGAAACAAAAGACCATTTAGGTCATGAGGGATATATTTTATGATTTGATGTTATAATTTTGATAAATCTATAAAGAAAATTTACCCTTTGTGGGGTTTTATAAAACAATAGCTATGATTCTATAATCAATATTGATCAATTTGTGACCTTGTATGGGAAGACATTTAGGCCACCATTATTCTGGTCAGGGCTTGGATAATCAAAACCTATGTGCTCGGATTTAGTGAGACAAATGAAATAGAAAGGTAAGATTATATAGAAGTGAATTAGGAATTCCTAGACCCATTAGAAATCATATACGGATTGATGAAGGAGGCTTGTAGAGTGTTATGAGGGACACTATGTGTTCCAAAATATATCACCTCACTCAGGATTGGGAATATTTTTTATAGGATTGAATTTTATCTCTAATTTTCGTGGGCTATTTATTGGTACTGTGAAGATTTGGGGACGTGTCTTACCGGTTAGTTTTACTACCACATTAAGAATAGGTATATATCATATTACCCGTGTTGTAGTAGGAAATATTTCCTTACAAAATGTCGAAACTTCACTAAATGGAAAGAGCTAGACATTGAGGATGGAGCTACCCATATAGTGTTCCATATGGTGATTGAGGACCAATATAGAGACCCAAATCTTGACGTACATGGACATTACATTACATTTGCGGAATAATTAATACATAACAAAAACAGACAACGAAGGACCGTAACAGTTTAGTGTCTTTGGAAACTCGGAATATAATCTTCTAATCGTGGTGAAAGATCTTCATCATCTCCCATAAATATCTTCCCCTTATTTTCTTACCTAAAACCATTCTTTATATCCCGGGGAAAAGAAAACATAAAAGGGGTGAGCTCAAATTCCTAGTAAGTGTAAACATAGAGATCATAAAACAATCCATAAACATTGGAATGCAAAAACTTGAACATAAAATCTAAACATCAAAATCTGGAGGAAAGACATGAATCTTGGAAGTACGTAAGGCATATATCATCAGGGAACATCAATCATGATAAAATAGCATGGTAATAAAACATGTAATTGTGGCAACCATTAAGCACATGTTATGATTTCCATAGAATCCAAGGCATTGCTGCCAACACCATCTTAGTGGACAAAGTCCCTTTCTAAATCGAGTTCACTCCCCGTTTCAGTCCTGTAACACTGAACCGGATTAACTTACCATTCCAGCCATGTCTATCTCATGAGATATAAATCATTAACCAATTCATTGGATGGAGATCTAGGTCCCACCCATCTCATAATGAAATCATTCTTACTTGTGCCACAACATAAACATAAATCATTCATCATAACCCAAAGAATAAAATGGGTTTCATAAACATCATTCCATCATCACATAATCCATATAAAATAAATGGATATCATTTCATAATAAGAAAAGTCAAACCATGTAAATCATAGAGACATTATACTTGAAACATACACATATGAAATAATGTCATCTTAGATGGAAAAATGGTTTTGATAAACCACTTGAAATGAATTATTGAGGAAAATATCTTTTCTTTATCAAAATCATCTTCTTTTCAGAAAATTCCATGAAATTTTAAAATAAAATTATTTTGTTGAAAATATTCATAAAACCTTGTAGAGTATTCTTCATTAAAATGAGGCGTTATGAAACCATAAAAATCTGTTCATACCGTATAAGTTAAAAATAACATTCTTCTCGTACTTTTTTCGGAAAAGTCAAAAAGTACCTCGTATGGTAAACAAAAAAGATTCCTTACCTACCATGTAGTAAAAGTCAAAAATGGATAAAAAGGACTTTAAACATACATGAAAACATTTTTAGAAAACATGGTCTTGGATGATAATGATAACCCCAGTAAATACTTGCAAAAAAACAATCTCGGATAAAAATGAGATTCATAAATTATCCCTTACCTTAGGTCCGATATGCTTCATACATTTCCGAACCTCCTCTGTAATGATTTAAATAATGTCATTGACTTATTAAAGAATAATATTCATTTTTATGATATCATATATGCTTCACTTATGACTTTATATTACCCATTCTTTGGTAAGTTCCTTGTTAAAGTAGCATTTTGGGTTAAATCGTTTTATTTATCGTACGTGTTTGGACTTTTTTTCTTGATATTATTACTTATATCCAGATTTAATTAATTACAGAATGTAAAAAATGATTTATATATAATATATTTTCAGTATATACATATATATATGATAGATCGATTAAATGGAATGAAATACACCGTTCATGGAGACGGTAGGCCGTACGTACGCATGAACGTTGTTTTCGTTTCATTATTGAATTGAAAGAAATTAAGTAGATGACATACATATATATAAACATAAATCCAGTATCATTATTATGTCATATATTTCATGATTACTTATTATATATACTTTATAATCATTCATGAATGGTTAACATGGAGAATGAATCTCATCACGTCATGGAGACGGTAGTCCGTACTACACACGAACGATGATATCATTCCCATGATCGTGGAATTTAATTGAATTTTATGTATAATATTTCAGAATCAGTATCAATTTTAAATAATCATATATAGTTATTTATTTACACCATTATACCCATCCAAATAAGGTGGTGGTCGAAAACAGATTACACCATGGCGTGGAGACGATATTCCGTACATACGCACGCGCGGTGATTTCGTTTCTGTAGGATGGATAGATGTTGAAATAGGGTTATTTCATACTTCTAATAACATATCAGTATATGAGTTATACTGATGTTATTACTTCATAATGAAACAACTAAATAAGAATAAGTAGAAGAAGAAAGAAAGTTGAAAGAATCGGTAACGGATATTACCTCTTCTTTCGACATGCCTTTTAGAAACCTCCTCTTAGGGCACTAAGATTGGTCTTTGAAGAAGACCAGAACCTCTAGAATGTTTCTAGGGAAGTGGAGAAGAGAAATTTTCAGGTTTTGGCCAATCTTTAAGGCTCAAAGTGGTGTAGGGAAGAGAGGGAGGCGTTTCCCTTTTATAATGGAGGAGAGGGGAACCTTTGGAATAACTAAAAATATTATTTTATTATAAAGTCATATTCGGTTTTTAATAGCTCTAAATTGAGTTATTTAGAAGATAAGGTAAGGATGGGTCGAAATAATCTCATCCAATATAATTTAGACAAGTTTAGATTTCTATTTTAACCTTATCATTTAGATTTAACTTTAAGTTAAATAATTTTTCTTTTACCGTGTCTTCTTGTTTTCTTACACTATAAGGTTAATAAACTTACTATAACAAGCCACAAGAACCCCAATATGTTTATTATTAATATATATAACCTTATATAAGTCATGTTACCGAAATTTATATTTTTAGGAATAAAATAACAATTAATAAAATAATATTTGTTTTAAAAACTATTTTATGTCATTATTGACACTATTTGGTAATTGATTTTTGTGAAAATCATAACAGAATTATTAGTACAAAAAAAATTAATTAAATCAATAATAACATGTCATATTAACCTTTAAAATTATTTTAATTCATAAAAAGTCTCAAATTACATTTATTTGGGTATTTATAACATCAATTATGTCAATATTTCATTAATAATATAATCACTGCATCATCATTGTGTCACAAATAAATTAAATTATTTAAAGTCTAAAAATTAAAAATAAACTACCCTTATGTAGGAAATATTTTTATCTTTATAATTAATATTTATAGTCGAATTTATCTTATGTATAACCCTATATTAAAAATGATTTACTTATTAAGCTTTGATTTTAACTATTTTAACCCTTCTTTAAATAAATTAATATTAAATGTCCTAATCAAATCCAAGTGGGACTAAATGGTAATCTTTTATTCATAAGGTATTTTGGATCTAATTACACTTATCCAATAGAATTAGGGCATGTTTTAGGGTAATAATAATATCATTTTACCCTTAATTACCGTATTTACTTTTAACCGTGGTAAAAAAAAGTAAAAAGTTACTATTCACCAAAAATTATTTTCATCTCATTGAACCAAATTTTAGTCATTGATATTAACCGTGTCTCTCTGATTTTCAAAATTCCACTCGGATAAGCGGTAAAATTATGTTTTATGTGAATTTGGAAATTCTCCTAGGAGGTGGGTAAAAGACGGTGAAAAGTTCAAAAAGATTTTTATATATCTAAAATTATAATAAAATGACTCTAATGAATTGCATTGAACTTATATAGGTATTATGTATCAAATTTTACCTAAAATAAATTTAAATAAAATAAATAATTATTTAAATAAAATGTCGGTTTTTAATTAGTAACCCAGTGTTTTCACTATTAATCAAAAATTGAAAGTTTTCAGAAAAATACCAAAATTTCAGCCTAGGATAATTTCCATATTCTGAATCCAA
Organism: Viscum album; assembly: GCA_963277665.1. Classification (NCBI taxonomy): domain Eukaryota; kingdom Viridiplantae; phylum Streptophyta; class Magnoliopsida; order Santalales; family Viscaceae; genus Viscum; species Viscum album. Next base: position 706,488,169 of record OY728147.1, on the reverse strand, counting down.
AAATGAAGTCCATTTTGAAAGATAAAATTTATAAAATTTCAAAAAGTTGGTATTACTATTCATAACGGCTAGTTTATATAACATATCATTGTTTAGAGAAGCTCGTTATTGCGTACAACACACGTTATCGTGGAAGGTCGCGATTGCGTGTAATGCAAGAGAAGTCAGGGATGCGTGTTGTGCAAGATCCTTTTGGTGTAGCGTACAACACAAGACATTAATGAAATTAAAAAAAATATTTTTCGTAAAATCTCGGGGTGTTACATTCTACCCCCTTAAAATGAATTTCTCCCTCGAAATTCGCCGGGGTTTTAAATCATTTACTACTAGAAAGTTTCCTTAATAGAAACCCAAATCGTAAAAAGGAATACCAAAACATGGCTTTATAAACTAATGTATGAAACGTAACGGTTACCCAAATTAACTAATCACTGGGTTTCCACATAAGAGAACATAGGTGAAAATATGGATATATAAGAGAAATATAACCGTCATGTTCTGATGGAGAGTGGTAGAGAACATGGCTATGAAAAATCCAACAATCACTAAGACATATATTAGTGATGATCTAGGGTACCATCTAATTCATCAGATATAAGGGAACTAGGAAAACATTATTGGTTTTCAAGATCATTTCCCTAAAGTTGAAGAATTTAAATTAGAATAAATACTTACTTTATTTTGGTATAATCTCACCATTGTTCGTGCCTTGAACAATTTCCACTTCATCTCTTTAAGAAATGAAGTTGAATTTGTCTTTCATGAAGTTTTAGTAGATCATGTGATAGAATGATAGGTCATTCCATCTGTCTCAAACATAAGTTAGGAAAAGTTATATACATAATTTTATCTATGGTGAGATTAGTCATATATGGTTCCAAAATAGACGTATACTTCATATATCATCCTGTATAATAAAATTAAACTAGTTTCTACTAACCAGGGACTTCTTGTAGGCCAGTGGTAGGAAATAAAGGCCTGTCACACTTTGGTTGTGGGTTCGATTCCCACAGACTTGTCTGACGTGATGGGTTGTCGCTCGTCCTGCAGGTTGTCCTTTTTTTTTCTGAAAATACAATACTATCTTATGTCCAACATAATCTATTCCAATATTTAGGCTTATCCATAATATTTTTGTCCATTCTCATATTATAGTGAAAACGATTACCAGATATTTCATATAACAAGCATGTTAATACCATCTTTGATCCCCATATATCATAAGATATGTCTTGTTGGTCACATTCCAAACATTCGAAGGCCTTAATCATGTATTCTCTTGAAAAATGAATACCCATTGAATCTTAGTGAAAACAAGAGTGCTATAAAAAGTTAACTCTTTCCACATACCAAAACCCCAAAATTCTATATACTCAAACCATGATATAACTATTTCCTTATATCAGTCTTGAGCTCATGAATACTGTCAAACATTTCATTTTCTCCTTATCCCTTCATTATGCGCATATCATCTCCTTTCCAAAAATATCTCAATCACTTTCCATGGTTATCGGTATAATAAAATTATTGAAAACCACAATAGACCAATACATAAATATTCCAATATCCCACGATACTATATACAACATTATTTTGGAATCCCATTACATAAACACGTAATCATTCCACCACATCGTTGTAATATTCAACATCACCAATTGTGATCGCATGTGACTTCCCTCTGTCCCTTTCCTTAAGTGGTTTCTCATGTCGATCATCATTAACCCTTGGATTAGGGCATTGATTAGAATAATTCCCCATTTCATTACACGTGAAGCATTAAAGTGTTGGTGGTGAGTTCTTTGCAGTCTTTTCTTTATTCACGTCATTAGAAACCCTTTTTCCACTTCTTCGATACTCATCTGCTCGATGACATTCTTTTCCACACTTGAAAAATTTTCTAGTACCTTTAAGACAATCTCCACCATTCTTCTTTCCACACTTTGAGCATAAGGAAACATTCATCTTCTTTTCACCATTATTCTGAGATTTCACCTTGAACTCCATCTTTCGTTTCTTGTCAAAACCATGAGATGGATATGTAACATCAACTTCCATTTCTACATTGATAGCACAACGCACAATTTCATCAATGCTAATGAAGTCTCTTATAGATAATTCCCTTAGAAGATTTGGTTTTAAGATACTGAAGAATCGATCAACATTACTTTCAGGTTGGATGATAAATTCAGATGCATACCTTTCAAGCCTTGTAAAATTCACTTCGTATATACCCACAGATTCATCATCCTTTTTCTTTAGTTCAAGAAACTCCTTCTCCATCTTTGTTCGAAGAATACGAGGGATGTAATTATTGAATATAAGTTCATGAACTCGTCCCATTCTATGGACTCAATTTCATCTTTTGGCCTCGTATTCTTGGTAAGATTCCACCATTGATCAGCTTCACCTTACAAACGATATACTGCTAAGATGAATTTATCATGTTCAGAACATTGAAGAACTGAAAATATATTTTCACTGGTACTGATCCATCGTTCAGCAACAAGTGGATCAGAAGACCCACTAAAAGAAGGTGGACGTTGCCTCATGAAGGACTCAATAGAATATTGTTCCCTTCTCTGCTCATTTGGAAGTCCAGAATGATTCATAGCTTGTGTAAGTATAGAAATAAAGTTTTTTCACTCCATCGCCCATAACATTTGTTTGTTCAGGAGGAAAATCATTGCATTTTCCATTAGATTGATCAGCACAGTTCCTTCGGGTTCCAGCCATCGTCTAAAACCCAAAAAGAATAGTGTGAGAAGAAAAATCATGCTAGGGAAAACAATATAATAAAGGGGGAGTACCTTCAATATCTAACATCTTAGGTTTAATTCTAAGATCTTTATCATAATTCTAGGACTATAACCTATACTTCTACTTAACCTTAGATAAATCCCTAGACATACCTTAGAAATATCTCTAGGGATCTCACTAAATTTCTCGCATCCTAGTTTCCAATGGTTGACTAAACCTTTCCTCTGATACCAACTATAAAGACCCAAATCTTGATGTACATGGACATTACATTACTTTTTAGAAATACTTAGTACATAACAAAAATATACACAAAAAGGACCGTAATAGTTTAGTGTCTTTGGAATCTCAGAATATAATCTTCTAATCGTGGTGAAAGATCTTCAACATCTCCCACAAAGATCTTCCCCTTTTTTTCTTACCTAAAACTTTTATTTATATCCTGGGGAAAAGAAAACATAAAAGGGGTGAGAATAAATGCCCAGTAAGGGTAAACCTAGAGAACATAAAACAATTCATAAACATTTGAATGAAAAAACTTGAATATAAAATCTAGACATTAAAATCTTGAGGAAAGACATGAATCTTGGAAGTACGTAAGGAATATATCATAAGGGAACATAAATCATGATAAAATATCATGGGAATAAAACATTTAATTGTGGAAACCATTAAGCACATGTTATGATTTCCATAGTAGCCAAGGCATTGCTGCCAAGACCATCTTAGTGGACAAAGTCCCTTTCGGAATCGAGTTCACTCCTCGTTTCAGTCCCGTAACACTGAACCGGATTAACTTACCATTCCAGCCATGTCTATCTCATGAGATAAAAATCCATACCCAATGCATTGGAGGGAGATATAGGTCCCACCCATCTCATAATGAAATCATTCTTACTTGTTCCACAACATAAACATATATCATTCATCATAACCCAAAGAATAAAATGGGTTTCATAAACATCATTCCATCATCACATAATCCATATAAAAGAAATGGATATCATTTCATAATAAGAAAAGTGAAACCATGTAAATCACAGAGACATTATACTTGAAACATACACAAATGAAATAATGTCATCTTAGATGGAAAAATGGTTTTGATAAAACACTTGAAATGAATTCTTGAGGAAAATATACTTTCTTCTTCAAAATCATTTTCTTTTCACAAAATTCCATGAAATTTTAAAAGAAAAGTATTTTGTTGAAAATATTCATAAAACCTTTTAGAGTATTCTTCATGAAAATGAGGCGTTATGAAACCGTAAAAATCTGTTCACGCCGTATAAGTTAAAAATAACATTCATCTCGTACTTATGTCGGAAAAGTCAAAAAGCACCTCATATGGCACACATAAAAAGATTCCTTACATACCATCTAGTAAAAGTCAAAAATGGGTAAAAAGGAATTTAAACATACCTGAAAATAGTTTTAGAAAACATGGGCTTGGATGATAAATATAACCCCAGTAAATACTTACGAATAAACAATCTCGGATAAAAATGAGATTGATAAATTATCCCTTACCTTAGGTCCAATATGCTTCATACATTTCCTAAACTATTGTATAATTATTTAAATAATGTCATTTACTTATTACAGAATAATATTCATTGTTATGATATCATATATGGTTCACTTATGACTTTATATTACCCGTTCTTTTGTAAGTTCCATGTTAAAGCAGTGTTTTGGGTTAAATCGTTTTATTTATCGTAAGTGTTTGGACTTGTTGTTCTTGATATTATTACTTATATCATGATTTACTTAATTCCAGAATGTAAAACATGATTTATATATAATATATATTCAGCATATACATATATATATATATATATATGATAGATCGATTAAATGGAATGAAATACACCGTTCATGGAGATGGTAGGCTATACATACGCATGAAGGCTGTTTTTGTTTCCTTATTGAATTGAATAAAATTAAGTATATGACATACATATATATACACATAAATCCAATATCATTATTATTTCATATATTTCATGATTACTTATTATATATACCTTATAATCATTAATGAATGGTTAACATGGAGAATTAATCTCATCGCGTCGTGGAGACGGTAGTCCGTACATACGCACGAGCGATGATATCATTCCCATGATCATGGAAATGAATTTAAGTGTATGTATAATATTTCAGAATCAATATCACGTTTCAATAATCATATATAGTTATTTATTTACACCATTATACCCATCCAAATAAGGTGGTGGTCGAAAACAGATTACACCATGACATGGAGACGGAATTCCATACGTACGCACGCGCGGTGATTTCATTTTCCGTAGGATGGATAAAGGGTGAAATAAGGTTCTTTCATAATTATAATAACATATCAGTATATGAGTTATACTTATGTTATTACTTAATAATGAAACAACTAAATAAGAATAAGTAGAAGAAGAAATAAAGTTAAAAGAATCGGTAACAGATATTACCTCTTCTTTCGACATGCCTTTTTGAAACCTCCTCTTAGGGCACTAAGATTGGTCTTGGAAGAACACCAGAACCTCTATGACGTTTCTAGGGAAGTGGAGAAGAGAAATTTTCGGGGGTTGGCTGAGAATGAAGGCTCAATGTGGTGTGAGGAAGAGAGGGAGGAGGTTCCCTTTTATAAGGGAGGAGAGGGGCACCTTTGGAATAACTAAAAATATTATTTTATTATAAAGTCATATTCGGTTTTTAATAGCTCTAAATTGAGTTATTTCGAAGATAAGGTGGGGATGGGTCGAAATACTCTCATCCAATAGAATTTAGACAAGTTTAGGTTTCTATTTTAACCTTATCATTTAGATTTAACTTTAAGTTAAATACTATTTCTTTTACCATGTCTTCTTGTTTTCTGCCATTATAAGGTTAATAAACTTACTATAACAAGAAAAAATAACCCCAAGATGTTTATTATTAATATATATAACCTTATATAAGTAATTTTTCCGAACCTTAGATTTTTAGGAATAAAATATAAATTAATAAAATAATATTTGTTTTAAAAACTATTTTATGTCAATTTTGACACTATTTGGTAATTGATTTTTTAAAAAATTATAACATAATGATTAGTACAAAAAAAGTTAATTAAATCAATACTAACATGTCATATTAACCTATAAAATTATAATAATTCATAAAAAGTCTCATATTACATTTATTTGGGTATTTATAACATCAATTATGTCAATATTTCATTAATAATATAATCATTACATCATCATTGTGTCATTAATAAATTAAATTATTTAAAGTCTAAAAATTATAAATAAACATCCATTATGTAGGAAATCTTTTTAGATTTATAATTAATATTTATAGTCGAATTTATCTTATGTATAACCCTATATTAAAAATTGATTACTTATTAAACATTGATTTTACCTATTTTAACCATTCTTTAAATAAATTAATATTAAATGTCCTAATCTAATCCAAGTGGTCCTAAATGGTCATATTTTTTTCCGAAGGTTGTTTTTAGTAGAATTAAACTTACCCAATAGAATTAGGGCATGTGTTATGGTAATAATAATATCATTTTTACCCTTAATTACCGTATTTACTTTTAACTGTGGTAAAAAAAGTAAAAAGTTACTATTCACCAAAAAAATATTTTCATCTCATTGAACAACATTTTAGTCCTTCATATTAACTGAGTCTCTATGATTTTAGAAATTTCACTCACAGAAGCGGTAAAATTATGTTTTATGTGAATTTTGAAATTCTCCTAGGAGGTGGGTAAAAGACGGTAAAAAGTTCATTAAAATCTTTATATCTCTAACATTATTATAAAATGACTCCAATTAATTGAATTGAACTTATATAGGTATTATGTATCAATTTTGACCTAAAATAAATTTAAATAAAATAAATAATTATTTAAATAAAAATTTGGTTTTGAAATAGTAACCTAGTGTTTTCACTATTCATCAAAAATTGAAAGTTTTCAGAAAAATACCCAAATTTATCCCTAGGCTAATTTCGATATTTTGAATCCAAAAATGAAGTCCATTTTGAAGGATAAAATTTATAAAATTTCAAAAAGTTGGTATTACTATTCATAACGGCTAGTTTATATAACATATCGTTGTTTAGAAAAACTCGATATTGCGTACAACACATGCTATCGTGGAACGTTGCGATTGTGTGTAATGCAAGCCAAGTCTGGGATGCGTGTTCTGCAAGATCCTTTTGGTGTAGCATACAACATAAGAAATTAATGAAATTAAAAATAATATTTTTCATAAAATCTCACTGTGTTACAACCTAAGAGGATAAGATACTCTTTCGGTGAATGATTACCATAGTGTGTGTTTAAAGGAAGAACGAGAACCTCTAGGATGTATAATGGGAGCTAGAGAATGAGTTATGATATTATTACTCTCAGTTATTTGAGTTGGTTTTTTATTTTTAGGACAAAAATCCTTAAAGGTGTGGAGAATGTTGAAAATATGTTTTCATTTTGTATCACTATGTAATATTTAAATAATATTTTCAGAGTTATGTGAAGAGTCAGAATAGAATTTATGGCTCTTCTGGGGAAAAAATATTGATATATCAAAAATAATAAATATAATATGTCACATGCACAATTTGTTTTAAAAGTAATATAATATCATTTGAATGGTGTCTTTAATGGAAAATATAATACTTCCATTAAATTGGGAATGAGATATTAACCCTATTTAATATATAATATTGGTTGGAATAAAATGTTTTATTAGTTCACAATCACTAGTGGATAACAAATAAAATAAATAACAATAATAAATTGATTGATTAATTTATTAACTTATTATCTTTCTTAGTGGCTACCCTAGAAATAACTCTATAAAAACACTATAATAAAAAATCTCTAAGGTTATTTGTATATCCCTAAGTGATTCATTGAAGGGGATCTTCACCATAGGTAAAAAACTTGACCTACTGAAAAACGTGGATTGTGAAATCATGATCGAGACAACATTGGGATTATCATTAGCAAAAATGTTTTTAAATATCACAAATTACATTGAAAAAAATCATTCTTTTTCAGCGATGAATCCAAATATCATTTATAGATTTATTTATTTATGTTTTTACCCATTATTTATTATCACATCAAAGAACACCTAATTCATCATTAATTATTTTCATGTAATTACTCATTATTAATTCTTATATTTTTTTATTAATACCACAAAATTATATTTTTAATTCAATTTCGTAGACAAGATTGATTTCATGGGTCATGTTGTCCATTGATGATCTCACTATATTGTTCTACATTCCTCATATTGTTCTTTATGAATTCATTATTATCTTTTGGTTAACTTATGATTTGATCGTTAATCTGGTTCATGATATGATATGTAACACCTACAGATTTTATAATATTTTTTTCCAAAAAAAATTCATTGATTATTTTAATTACACACTACACCTTGTAAATCTCTCTTTTTACGCAACACCATGTTGATATTTTGGTACACAAAAAACTAAGTTAAAAAAACGTGAGGTATTATTAAAATATTATTATATTTATAACCTAGTCATTGGAATTAAATAAATGAAAAGGAATAAATAAATTATGTAAATATGTTTTATGAATTTTTAAAAAATTATTTATTTGGTAACCAATTATTTAAAATTGACTGTAAAAACTATTTGAAAATAAGAAAATTTCTTTTTCTGAATTTTTTTTTTGCATACACAAACACATTTTATGAAAATAAATTTAAAAAATATTTGATAAATTATTTTAATAAAATTTATATATTATATATTGAGTATACTAATTATTATTCTTATTATGTGTTTTCAAGATAATATATTTCAATAACTCAAATTTTATGCATAAAATAATGTATTTTTCTAAAAGGTAGTTTTACTGCCTTTTATTGGCACACTTATTTTAAAAATAATTTGTAAATTTTATAAATTATATTTGAAAAAATAAAATAAATATTTCCAATAGTAATGTTAAAATTATCATAGGGTGAATATTTAGGATTTATCTGAAAAGAATCATTTTTTATGAATCGTGAAAAATACTAAATTTTAATTGAAAACTGCCTTTCTATTCGAAATATATATATATAGTTAAAATATATTTTAAATTGGTTTTAAATTATAATTAGATAAATTATAACTCAATTAATTATATTTAGTTAATTTTAATCAATTAAATATTGAATATTGATATAAAAATATCGTAATTTTTGAACATTTTCATTTTAAAAAGAGGCTTTCTCGTCACGTATGTGGAAATAATATTAAATTAAATTATTCCATGTATATTAATGGAATTTAGAAAAATTTAGAAAATATTTTCAATAAGAAAAATCTATTTTATCTTGTATATATAATTTAAATTTTACCATAATGTTTAGTGAAAATAGTTAAAATTAATTAAGGTGAATAAGGGTAAATTAGTGTTTCACACATTACATGTGTTTGTATTAAAATTAATCATAAAACACAGACACAAGATTTCTACTTAATGAAGTAAAAATAATAATTAAAATCAATGGGTCATAATTATCTAATAAATCATTTTTTAATTATAATATTAAGGGATAAATTACCTAGGTAAATAAAAAGATATAAGTTATGTTGGTAAAAATAATAAAGATACAATTTGGTAAACAAAAATAATATGGAATAAATTGATGAAAAATTATTTGTTTTGGGTTTTGGAGGTATTTATCAACCAATTCAACCATACACTACATTATTATTGTATTTTGGATGAACACGAGGTAAGGGAGATCTCCTAATAGGGAATATGTTTGGGTAATTACAAGAATGTCACTCCTCCATTATCAAAGGGTATTCACTCTCCCCATCTTTCTCACCTACCATTAAATTTGGCATGACCAACACCTAAAAATATGAATTCTTAAATTCTCATATCTCAACCTATAAGACTTAATTTGGGCATAAATCCAACCAAATAATTCTTTTCCTGCAAAAAAAGGAGATACTTGAAGAAGAGTCAATGTTCATCAAGGAATGTTTTTTTTGTATTATTCATTCATCAAGTCCCTTAATTTATTTTTATTTTAGGATTATATTATAATATCAGTATCTTAACTAAAGTAATATTTTGTTATGTTATGTTTAAGACCTAAAGTCACACACACACTTCCAACAAATTGGCTATAAAATCATTATTTGGGCCTACAAAAAACTACTGCCTCAGGAACCAATATTGTTCATTTTCCACTACCACCTTTTAATTCTTGTCATAATGATGTAAATTACATTTATATATGATATATATGATATATAAGATATTTAATATTTATTTATTCTTATTTATTTAATTTATAACACATACGTTCAATATTTCTATTTTTTAGATTAAGATAAAAACATTCATGTGTAGGATGGACTACCACATCACGAAGTGTTGGGATTCATTCAATGTTTATATAGAATGTATTAAAGAGGGTTTTGATATAAAAATGTGGTTTATATGAAATAGTGGTTATACTATAATGATAATATATATATATATATATATCATTTAATTTTCTTTCTTTCAAAACGAAAAGTAAATAAAAACAATGTTCATGCATATGTATGACCTACTTTCTCCATGAAAGAGGTATTTCATTTTAAATTTATATATTTTAAATATTTTTATAAATAAATATATACTGAAAATATATGATATTTATATCATGGTTTTAATTCTTTAAATGATAAAATCATGATCAATGTAAGATGAAAAAATAACCAGTCAAAACAAATATGAAAAACCAAGCAGTTATTACATGTAACGTAACATAAACATGGAATTATTAATAAATGGTTAATATAGAGTCTTAATAAAATAATATATTATATGATAAATATAAATATAGTCTTTAAAAAATGTATAAAAATCATATATTTATTATACAATTTTTTTAACGTGTATGAATAATGTGAAGACATAAGGTAAGGGATATTTGTCTCAATTTTTATTTCTATGAGATTCATGTCATAATAACCACTGGTTTATTTTATGTGGTGTATATAATTCCCATGAATATATTTTATTATTATTCTAAAAGAACTATGGGTATTTATAAATTAATTTTAATATCTCTCTTTCTTGGGTTTTATGATTTAAATGTTACCAAATCTGTAAACATGTTTTTTCTTAATTTTCTTTATTTAAGACATTTATTATGATATGAACCTATATTATTTTATGTGGTGTATATACAAATCCTTTGATAGGTAATATCATGAAATTGTCTATTCTCATGATAATTTATTTTTCATTTATTTTACTTCTTCATGGACATTATGATTCTCGGTAACTAAAGTGGTAATGATTTTATGTTACAATATAACCTTTTATCATGATTATTTATGATTATGCTTCTAATGATAAAATATCATGTTCTAACTCTCAATAATTATAATTCATTTCCTTATGATTTGGTTATTAATGGTATATTCAAGTAATGGTATGATTTTTATGCACTTTGGTACTTAATATACTTCATATGTTTTTAAAGGGAATTCGAATTTACTTCTCTCTTCAGTATAAAATTTGTGTTATATTAAAAATTATTATATAGAAATGGTAATTATTTTTAAAATAAAAATTTAAGCTCATTTTCCAGGAAAAATATTTGAAAAATGTTTTATATTTTAATATTTTCTTATTTTTTTCAAATTGTTCTTTATAAGCTTTCCATGTTTTATCAATGAAAAAAAAATTTCATTGTGTTTTTTGTTTTAAAATATTTTTTCAAAGTGGAAAGGATATTTTAACCAATTACTATTTTTAATGGTATTTTGAATTTATTTTCTATATATTATTTCATCCATTAATGTTACCTATGGATTTCTGGGATAATGATCCAAGGATACCATTCTTATTATTTTTATGAATCATTTTTGTTTATTATGAAAAGTTATTTATGAAAATTATTTCTTTTCTAAGTGACAATCTTGTTCGATTCTTAATTACATGAATAAAATTTCTTTTCCATGGGATAATCAATTTATAAAGGGTAAAATAATATTTATGATGATATTCAAGCTCTTTTTATTTTATTTATGTTGTGGTTCTTCTATATAGCTTATATGATTGGGTGGCCCAAATAGAGCCAGGTAAGCCCATTAAAGATTATACAATTGGGAGGCCTAGATAACACTAAGTAAGACCGTTAGAGCTTCTATTATAGGGAAGACCTGATAGCTCTGGGTGTGACCATTATAGATTACCTAATGGGTTCTCCCATAAAAATATAATTAAATGAGTATATATATATATTATGATATAGACATGTCTAGAATGAGGAGTTAACCAAGTTTAGTAAAAAAGGGGCTACAACTGAGGATGGTGGTGTAACCTGCCCAAGAGGTGTAGCCCCTTATATGTGAACTTGATAACATGTTCACAATGTTACCCATTGACATAATTTCTGGTCCACATGTTTATGTGAGGGCCTTATTTATTTTCCATAACATATTGGGTGAGACTATTTCTATTTATATGTGATCACAATGTTATAAGTTGATGTGTATTCCAAAAATCTATGTATTATGCCTATTTAATGCTCTTATGAATTATATTCCTTGATTATCATATCATTGAAGTCTTATGAACTTCTAATCATAATTCCATGTCTCATGATTATGATCTTTGATATGTAGGTTACAGTTTCTAAATGTTATTCTCATGTTCACCTACCATTATGTTCATGTTATTCTAACATATCTCCTTTATTTTACCTAACTCAGAATACTAGATCACTCATTATTATGTTTCCTTTCCCCATGTTAAGAATAAAAATTTTATGTAAAATTACTAAAGGGGAAAATCCTTTTCAGATACATTGATGATCTTTAACTAGACTAGAATATTGTGTTCCAATTTTCCAATTGTAGTAAACTATTATTATCCTCAAGCATGTGTTTGTGCAATGCAATGATTATTAATCTAAAAATATTTAATTTACATGTATGAATGTCTTGGGTTTCTATGGTTGGTTGAAAAGTTAACGTTTAGTTATCCCTTGGAATCTAGGATGTGAATAATATATTGAAATCCCTATAGATATTTATAAGGATGTGTCTAGGGATTCCTCTATGGATATGTCTATGGATGATTCAAATTTTGAAAAATATTCTGGAATACTGTTAAAATATATAGAATTTTTAGTACTAGAAATACATACAAATATGGAGACTATCATTTGATGTGGCTCTAGTATATATATATATCGGGTTAACAACCCTGAAAAAAAAACATTTTGAGATAGACTTAATTTGGAACTAGTGCATGAAAACAGGCCTTTCTGCACACCAAGTTTGAAATTCTGAGGGGATAATATTTTCAAATTCAAAAACTACTTATGAACCATCATGAAGGATATAAATATATGACGACTATGAATGACATAGGATACGACTAATGTTTCATAGTATGAAATCAAGGAATCATGATTTAGAAATCATATATGTTATTTTTTCTGATTATGTTGATTTCCACAATTATTAGTATTTATGAGACTCTATATTCTTGTTTAAAGTCGATGGATAGAACCAAATGTAACCATATTAAGTCTGAATTCAATTGAAAATTCAATGATTGTCCTCCCAATAATCCTAATGATATGGGAGATGTAATGGGAAATTTTACTAATATTATCAAACAACATTACCAAGATATGAATCATGTTGAACTTTAAATGATAAAAATGATGATACTACATTATCTGAAGTACTTCATGAGGTAACATGCACCTTCATTTAAAGGTTCGAATGATCCAGTAGTTAATGAGAAATGGATCAGTACCATTGAAAAGATTTTTTTCCATGTATCAGTGTTCAGAGCATGAAATATTTTTTTACTATTTATCATTTTGAAGGTGAATCAAACCATTGATGAACTCTTATTAAGAATATAAGGGAAAATGAAGAAATATAATCTATGGAATGAGAAGAGTTTAAGGGGATATTCTTTAGTAATTAATTCCCTCGTATTCTATAAACAATGAAGGGTAATGAATTCCTTGGTCATAAAAAAATTATAATGAATATATTGGAACCTATGAAGAAAACATTATATGACTAGAAATGTATGATTTCAGCTAAATCCCCAGATCTTAAAGAAAAATTGATCAATTATTTGGTGTATTGAAACCGAGTCTTCAAATTTCCTTGGCTATAAGATACTTTAGTATATATTAATAAGTTGTTAAATACACCAAAAAGGTAGAAATAGATATTGGATATTCTCATAATTCTCTTACTTTTGATAAGAAAATAAAAGTTTATTATTAAAAAATATAAGTGGTGGAATGAAATTCCAAGAATATGTTTTCCTGAAACATGGAAAGAAGCATCAAGGGAATTTAATGAATTGAACTGGGAGGTGATTTAAATATAGAATGGTAGCTTAAAAAGTCATCAATTGTCAAAATATGATCAATGGTGCGGTAAATACAATAGAGGATAAGAGGATGCTAACTACTGCACCACCAACAACCTAGTTTTTCATGTTCAATGAGAATAGTAATTATTTCAATAAATACACCAATACAAGGGATAATGTGGATGATAATCCACATAACCATCCAAATATAAAGGAAAAATAGAAATATTTTTCATTCATAATGGATTAGTTTAATCATGTTAATTAGGGAACACTTATCCTCCCCTAATTGGTTGGGAATATCATGTTTGACATTATGTGAATGATCACTATAAAAATATTATTATTCATCCTTTATTTTAATTTCATGTAATTATCCCCTTCAACATGGATTCTAGAATAATGAAATCACATTTTATATTCTATCAGTACAATTATGAACCCAATCTTCCAATGAAAATGACTTTTTATAAGATAAGCGATTATATATGGAAAAAGATGATGAATCCCTATTAATGGTTTAAGGATGAGGTGGGGTAATCGAAGTCCTTATGTATTAGAATTCCTGAATTTGGTTACATGAATTATGAAATACATAAGGGCATTTCAATATTTTTTTTAACAATGATACATAATATTTTTTCAAATGTTACTAATGGAATAAAAAATTATTTAATGTAAATATGATTAATGGAAGACAAACCTTAATAAATAATATATGTTGAGATAATAATGTTGGGATAAATAGATATTGGATATGAGGAAGTAAATTGGATAATACTAATTACCTTTTAACTGTTTAATGGCATAAGGAAAAAATAGTTTATATTATCATTAATGGAGTATATTACATTATTGAATTTATGGAATACATTTATATATGGATTTTTTTCCATAAATAAGGAAGAATGTATGCTTTTGATATGGTTTTATGGTAATTCAGGTTATTACCATGTTTCAAGAAGATATATATGATGAAGATATTCATGTGTTTTATATGTAAAAAGGTAGAGATATTTTATGATCCATGGGGGACCAATGTTATGCTCATTTTTGAAAATTTATCCACCTTTTTCCACTAGTTTTTTACTTTAAATCTTTTGAAAGTTTTATAATTAAACCATTTATGATATTATTTATGTTTAAATTTAGATTATGGTTTTAGTGATTAATGTATTATTTTACCATAAGAAGATTTATTCACATTTGGTAACCTTTTCTGACCATTTTTATTTGATGGAAAATAAAGATAGAAAAAATAAATTATCATTCTATTAATGGATATTATAATTTATAATGTCTTCATGAATAATAAATTCACCTTCATTTATGGAGTAATAGATGATGTATAAATTGGTTAAGGCATAACCAAAGGGTGATATTGTGCCTATGAAGTGGAATGAAATATTATAAGTATATCTCTTTATTAAAATTCTATAACTTTTGGAAAAGGATCTTGGAATAAATTTTTTCCTGTTATCATCATTTTTGATGATATCAATGACCTCTTCACACATAATTCGGTTTCAATTTTATGGTCACTAAACATCTCTCTATCGTCCACTTTATTACGATCAATAAACTGTATCACTCTATATTATTATTTATGCTTTTCTTCCTTGTCAAAATCCTCAATTTACTCATATGTTATACTATATGGAAAACTAGTTATGAGTTACTTTGGGTAACTAGTATTTTTCAGAAATTATTTTTTAATTTATGTATTATTATTCATTTTTCTGTGATATGGATTTCTGTGAAGGAGTTTCAAATATTAAACCCTTAATGACCCATAGGAATTTAGAGGGAGAAATTCATTTTAAGGGGGTATAATTTAACACTCTAGGTTTTAACATATTTTTATTTTTTCAACAATATTAAATTAATTGGTGACTTTCATGGGATGCTAATCCATGTTATGTTTTATTTTCAACACGAAGTTAGTATTGTGCTACATGCAATACGGAGTTTAAATGAAATGTGACATATTATTAAAATATTATTATAGTTATCACCATGACATTTTAATGGAGGGTTTGAAAAGGATTTATGATATTATGAAAATATGTTATATACATTTTTATAAAATAAATTCCTTGGTACCTAATTAGTTATAAACTAAAGGAATAACTATTTGAAAATAAAGAAATTACTTTTATGAAAAAACTATTTTTCTGTGAAAAAACACATTTCATCTCAATAAAATAAAACAAATAATTATTAATGATTTTGATGAAATTTATATATTATATATTCAATAAAATATTTTACATTCATCTTACATGTTTTGTAGACAAGAGATAAGAATAAATAAAATTTTACACATAACAAATATATTTTTATAAAAGGTGGGTTTACAAAATTTTAAATGGGAAATTATTTTAAAAATAATTTCTATAATTTTTATCTCTAAAATAAACCTAATTTTTGAAATCTTAATGTCAAAATTATCTTAGTTTGAATTTAAGTGGTTTTTTATGGAAAAGGACGATTTTTATGAAAAGGAAAAACCCTAAATTTTGATTGAAAAATTCACTTTTGTTCTAATTATTTAAATATTTGTATTATATAATAAATTGGTTTTAAGGAATAATTATACAAATTATACATATTTTAAATAAATTCATTCATTGGAATCAATTTCATTTTAAAAT
The DNA here is from genome assembly GCA_963277665.1 of Viscum album. Classification (NCBI taxonomy): domain Eukaryota; kingdom Viridiplantae; phylum Streptophyta; class Magnoliopsida; order Santalales; family Viscaceae; genus Viscum; species Viscum album. The sequence goes on along the minus strand of OY728147.1, from coordinate 706,471,372 downwards.
TGTATATAAACACATTTTAATCTTTTGAACATTTTCATCTTAAAAACATTATTTATTTTTACATCAGCAAGAATAATTTTATATTAAATTCTACCACATATTGGAATTTAATTTGAAAAAATGGAATAATTATTTTAAATTATCTTAATTTATGTTATCTAATATGTTCAACTTAATTTTTTACCATTATTTTTTGTGAAAATAGTTAAAATTAATAAATACGATTAAGGTTAAAAGGGGGTTTTGGGTATTACATGTGTTTGTACTAAAATTAATCCTACAAACACATAAGATTTTTATTTAATGAATTAAATATAATATTTTCATTCAATAGAAATAAATTATATAATAAATATATTTTTAATTATAACCGAAATGGATAAATTACCTAGGTAAATAAAAATATATATGTTAGCTTGGTAAAAATATATAAGTTAAAATTGAGTAAACATAAACAGTAAGAAGTTACATGAACAAAATGTATTTATTTTGTTTTTTAGAGGTATTTATAGAAAATAACACCACTAAAATATATTATTGTCTTATTTTGGAGTCACATGATTTCAGGAAGACCTCACAATAGTGAATACATTTGGGTATTTACAAAAATTCACCTTGTCCTCCTTTTTTACATGGAATTCACTCTCCACATTATTCTCTCCTCTAAAGCCATTTTTATCAACAAAAAACTTCCAAAATCACTTAAAAATATTCATCATCCCATATTAGATGTATTTACATGGGAATAAATTCTACCAAGGATGTCCTTTTGTACAAGCTAGATAGAGATACCCAAAGAAGAGGTAACGTTCATCAATGAACATTTTTGTTTTATCTATTTTTCAAACCCCTTAAATTATTTTTACATCATTATTATATAATGAACATATTATATTTAATATAATTAGATTATTTTATGTAAATGGTAATACCTAATATCACATAAACATCCATCAAATGGGCTATTAAATTATCATTCGTGTATACATATGAATACCACTAGACGAACTCATGTCATTTTTTTCCATTAACACCTCTTATGGTTGGGAATAATTAGAGAAATTTAATTAATATATGATATATATATGATATTTATTATTTATTTATTCATAGGGAATTATTATATAACACATTTCTTTATTCCCTCCATTTTTTGATAATATGATAACATTGTTCATATGTATGGCGGACAACCGCCACACAAAAAGTTTGGATTTGTTAACACTTAACAGTGAATGTATTAATGATGTGCATAATATAAATATGTAATATATATAAAAAATAATTATAATAACATGATAATATATATATATAATTTTCTTTATTTATTTCGATACCACAAGAAAATATAAACAACATTCATGCATAGGTATGGCCTATTATCTCTATGAACTTTTGATTTAATTTCCTATCAATATATTTTATAGATTATTATAAATACATATATAATGAATATATATGAAATTTATATCATTTTTTACATTCTTTAAATTGGGACATCATGATTAAACGAATAGGAAAAAATCTAAAAAATATATGAAAATAAAGAGGTTGTTACCTGAAACATAACTTTAACATGGAATTATCAGTAAATAGTTAATATAAAGACATAATAAAATGTTATAACGTATTTAATATATGAATATGGTAATTTTTTTGGATATATAATAATCTTTTATTTATTATATAGGTCGTTCAAACATGTAAAAAGGATTTGAAGACTTAAGTTGAGGGATTTCTATCTCACTTTTTTACAACTGCGATACACATGTCATGTTCACCACCAATTAATTCAATGTGGTGTATGTACATAACATGAATGTATTTTAAAAAAAAATATAATTAAAGATAATGGTATTTAAATATAAATTTTAATATATTTCACTCACGGGGCTTATAGATCTAAAGTTACAAAAGTGGTAAAGATTTTTTCCCTCATTTTTCCTTCTTTCAGATATATGTTAAGATATGCACCAGTATTCTTTCTTTGGGTGAATATAAAACCAATTTGATATATAATATAATGAATTATTATTTCAACATGATATTTTATGATTAATTTTAGGTTATTCATTTGTGGGGGTTACTATTCCAAGTTACTAAACTATTAATGATTTTATGCTACAATCTCATTGTTTATTGGGATTGTTTATAATTATGATTTTAATGTTGAAATATTATGTTCTAAATCTAAATAATTTTCAGGGATTTCCTTATAATTTAGTTATTCATGATATATTAATGTAATTGTATAATATTTCTATATATTGGTACATAATATACCTAATAAAATGTTTTAATGGAGTTCAACTTTCTTTCTCTCTTCGGTGAGAAATCTATGTTCTTTTCAAAAAATGTTTCTAATAATATATTAAAAATGTTTATAAATAATTTATTAAGATTATTTACAAGGAATATGATTTTTAATATGATTTTGATTCAATTTTTTAAAAATGAAATTCTAATAAAACATTATATGTTGTCAAGGTTTTTTTAAAAGAAAAAGGATTTCAAACAATTTTTTGTTTTGAAAAGAGTTTTTCAAAGAAAAATGTATATTTATATCTCTAAATGTTTTAAAAAGTCTTTATAAATTATTTATCTTCTAATATTTCAACCATTTATGTTACCTATTACGTTAGGGGTATGTGACCCAAGGATATAATTTTGTTTTCATAATGGTGAATATTTATAAAGATAGGTTTTGTATGGAACCCATTTATTTTCCATGGTTTATTCTTGTTTAAAAGTGGTTGACATGAAACCAAATTATTTTCCAATGTTAAATAATTTTATATAGGGTAAACTAATTGTTTGTTATGATATTAAATATTTTTATACATTATTCATATTATGGTTTTTGGACATATATTATACGATTGGGTGGTCTAGATAACACTAGATAAGCCCGTTATGAATTATATGATGGGGTGGCCCCGATTACACTTTGTAAGCCCATTATAGCTTCTATAATGGGGTATACCGGATATCAATAGGTGAGTTCATTATTGCTTACATGATGTGTTGACCCATACAGTGATTCAATTCATTGTATAAATATTATATATCTCTCATAATATATACAAGGATTGAATGATGAGTGAACCTCGTATACAAAGGCAGGGTTTCCACTGGGGATGGTTATATATCCCTGCTAGGAGGAGTAGTTTCTTATGGGTTAACATGATTACATGTTCATGATGTTAAGTGTGGACCTAGTTTAGTGTCTATATGTTTATTCTAGGGCCTGATTTCATGTATTTAACTTAATTAGTGATCCTATTTCAATTTATACATGATCAAAATGTTATAAGTTGATGGTTATTCCAAATATCTTTGTCTTATGCCTATATTATGCTCTCATGGATCATGTTTCTTATTATATTATCATTCATATCTTTTGAACTACCAATCCTTATTACAGGACTCATGATTGCGATCTTTGATATGAAGGGTATGGGTATGAAATGTTATTATCATGCTATCGCATCATTATATTCATATTATACTAACCTTTATCCTTTATTTATATTTATGGGGAGTCTCAAGTCACCATATTTTCTATTTCCTTTCCAAAGGTTATAAATAATGGTTTTAAGATGGATTACTAAAGGGTAATATATTTGTGAGATACATTGATGATACTTAAATGGAATAGAATATTGTATTCCATGTTTGAAAATTCACTAAACTAATATGGTTCTCAGGAAAGTGTTTTTGTAATTTAATTTATATCTATTAAAAAATATTTAATGTCCACGTAAGAAAGGATTAGGTTGCAATAGGATCAATCCCAAATTTGTGTGTAGTTTATGAAATTGATTGTAGAATTAAGGCATTATGAATAAAATGGTGTTTGTTAACAGATTGTTGAAGATCAACTTATTGTTTCTTGACTATGGATGGGGAAGAAGGCATGAATAATATTCATTCAGGTCAATAAAATCTATAATTCCACACATCTAAGGTTAGGAATCAATTACCTAAGTTGTTTACATCAATTGTTTTCAGTAAAAGGTACAATTTTAAATAAATATTGGGGTACATCCCATAGGTACAATTCAATTACATGAGACATATTGAGTTTATAGATAGAAACATGATGAAATGACCAGTTCATAAGAACACACATATTGTGGCCCCCTTTATGTAGAAATAGGGTTTTAGGGGTTTATAATAATCACATGACCATGTTCTTTATCCACATTTCATTTACCCCTAATCCATCAGCTTGGTGTGTAACAGAGTAAATACATAAACCATGAGTAACACCTCACCCTTTTTAAATCTAATGGTACATTAACACATCCAATACAATGTTAATGAAAATAACGAGAATATAAGAACAAGAGCGGCCCAATACATATTAAGACACCCCATGTACCCTATTGGACATATCATTTACTTCTATAAAACTTTTAAAAGTTAATATAAGTTCATATTTTCCCATTTTAATCCTCAAGGAAAGCTAGGTAGCTTGCATGATAGGATATGGATCTTCCTAAAGAGTATATTTCCACACATGTGATAAAATCAAAGAAGGGATCCACTGCCTATATGACTCTTATAGATTCGGGTATTTCACCAATATTAAAGGGGTAAGGATCCTATATTTACACATTATAAATTTTCTCCTCTAGAAACCTCTGTGGAGAGAGGGATACCCCAATAGAATTTTGTGTTTCACTCATTTTTTTCAACGAAGGGATTCTCCAACATTATTAGAGGATACTGACCATCAATAATTTTGGATATTTTACAAAGAGTGAGTTGGGATGACTCAATACATGTGGCTAACTAAGAAAAACCATACTATGAAGCATGAGTACATTGGATGAGAATATATGGGATTTTTTTAATATTTACTTATGCACCATGTGTGATGTTATATGAGTTGACTCACACCCTATTGATAATTTAGGTTTTGTGATTTTGAGGTTTCCTACAGGGTATGTACATACTCACCCATTCATTGGATCTTCTTACATGTGTAATGTGTTATATAGAATAATTTCTTATTTAATAATTATGAGGTGGATCAGGAGAAAATATAGTAAAGTGGTTCTATGTTGCAGAGATAGCTTATGAGTAGGTTTTCTTTTGCAGACATACACCCTTGTTTCAAGTGGTACCTTATATTTGGTTGTTAGGCATGTTGTTTCCCTTTTATAATTTTTTTTATCTTCTATCATATTCTATCATGGGATATTATTAGTTCATACGTTCATTATGTCTATACCAGTAGTTTACCTTACGACATTACTATGTTGATGTGGAGATGAGTGTGTGTACATGTACTTTAGGATAAGGCATGACATTTTTATGATATGGCTACTATGCACTAGTTACTATGCCCTGGCCTATTTGAGGTAGGTTTGGGGTGTCACACTGAGAATTATGCCAGCTAGGAGAGCTCCGAAGGGTCAGGTCATGATAGGTAACTCCATTGATTACCTGAATCAATTATGTTAACAAATCCAAAAAATAAACAAATCCAATTACAACAATTCTAGCTTCTTTATTTATAAGGATATTATCTTTTTGGTTCCTTCCTACTCAATTCAAAATGTCTCCCTTATGGAAAACAATTATAAAAAACATTCATTTAGATAATGTATCAAAGAAATCCATTAATACTATTTTCAGATAATATGACCATAGATCAATATCAATAACATGTCTTTTCATAACATTATCTTATCATATTAACTTATCTAATCCATTTCTCAAATAAATAAAATAATAAAACAAAACATAAATAACCCATAATTATTATTTTAACAAAAATTAAGGGATATTCGTAAATTTCCACGATTTTTTATGTTTTGAGTTTTGGATAATTATGATAACTATTATAAAACAAATTTGACACTTTCGTACACTATATTTATTCCATAAAAATAGGTTTATATGTTTATACTCTAATTTCATTCACAACACTTTTCATCATTCATCTAATGTGACTATTAACTATTTTATAGTTCATATGCATCCTCAAGCCCTGTAAAAAATAATTTAAAACTTATTATGTGAAAATAATCATTATAAGTTACACAAAATGAAAGGAAAATAGTTAGTCAATTTGAAAAAACATTACAATCCACAATGAATTTCATCTTTTTATAAAATAAAGAATATTATAAAATAATAATTTACTTAATCATGAAATCATCATTATTTCTAATTGTTTTTGGTAATTGTTTTAATAAGAATAAATGAAAATAATAACCTTGATTTTTTTTAGAAAGCATGATAACTCATTAAGAATTTTCTTGTAAAAAAATCATCCTCTATTAAAAAATAAAAACCATTCCCTTATTCATAAACTCAATTTCCAAGATAATGATATCAAATAATTTCAATTAAAATTCATAGAAAGAATATAAATTCTATTTAGACCTCTTGTAACATTATCCATATAATCACCTATATAATAAACATTACAATATAATAACCTAACTAGTTATTTTTAAGGTGTCATCTCTAGAGAACATATCATTACCCAATACATTGGTGAGCTATATCATATCCACCCATCACCATATGTAATATAGAAGTGTTGTAAAATTAATAAAACACATAAAATATTTCATTTATTCCATAATACTCATAACAATTATAATTTAATCCCTTATGAAAAATCACTTTTAGTTCTATTTTGAAACGTAGAATAAATATCCATTTATTTGAAAAAATTCTAAAAACAAAAAATTCCCAAAATAATTTGAAAAAAAATAATCTTCAAATATATATATAATATTTTATTATAATATGGATAGTGAATAATATTTACGATATTGGGAAAATGTGTTCATGTGTTAAATGTTAAAGAAATTATTTTTTCATTATTGTAATGAAATTAAAAAATAATCCATATGGAAAATATTAAAAATATCATTTTTTAATAAATTATAAAGAATGTAAAAATTAATAAAACATTACCTTAAAAATCTATGAAATATAAATAATAAAATTCATTAAAAATTAAAATTAATTTTGATATGTAAGAGAAAAAGTTTGATCATTTAAAACATGGTTCTAAAGAATAGTCCTTTACCTCGAGTCCCAACTCTCCATATACATCATTTAATAACATGAGTAATAAAATTATATTTAATATTTATTAATTTTATTAATATTAATTCAATTTTAATTATTCCTTTTGTTTCATTTCTTATTGTGTTGTATTTGGTGATTAAATTACTTAAGTTTATGACAGATGCTTTGGGGTTATTTGGTCCAAACCAACATTAGTGTATTGAATAGTGTAAAAGGGATCATAGAATAGTTATAAAATATTATTAAAATATTATTTATATAATTAAAATAATATTTATTTAGTAAATATACTTTTATAACCTTTTATATATGGAGGTGATGAAAAATTAAATAAGCTATTAATTATGGTGATAGTCTGCATGTTCACACGTGCGATATTTCTATTTTCCTATAGATGGTTAGGAATGATAATAGATTACATATAAACATTAAATAATCATAATTATTTCCTAAATATTATATATATTCATTATATTTATATATATAACCATAAAAGTTGGTTGGTGATTAAAAATTAGAATCGTCACTTCATCGAGGTGGTAGTATGCACTTATGAATGAGCGATGTTTTCATTTTCCATTAGATGGAAAAGTGATCGAGTTTTTATGTTTTAACAATATAATAATATTTAATTATAGTGACAATATTAATTTTTTTATATTAATATGGATATAATACATTGGACGTAGGTGGATTAAGAAATAAACTTGAAATAGTTTTGATAGAATATTTACCTCTTCCTTAGATAACCTCCTCTGAAAAACTCCTTAAGGAATAATGGATTTGTATTTTTGGAACACTCTAATATCTTGGATATGGATGATTATATTTTTAAGGCATTTGTTTAGTTAGGTTTTAAGTTAATTTTCCTAATTTGTGTGGATAATTAAGGATACAAGGGGTCCTTTTATAAATTAGAGGAGGGATACTCTGGTAAATACTCTTGAATTTAAAATAATATAAATGACTATCTTAAAGGAATGTGGAAGAAAGTTTAATCATTATAAAAGATAATATTATGTTGGGTTTTAATCCACTCATCCAATAAAATCTATACATTATTTATAGTTATTTTATGCCTTATCTCTAACATTATCCCCTTCGTTAACCATTTTATCCCACAACGCGGTGGCTAACTTTTACTATGGTAACATAATTTTTTTCATAAAAAATTTAATGAAACTTATTATATGATTTTAATATTATAATTAAAAATATGAAATAAATTTTATAAGATTCAAATTATATAGGTAGTTAAAATTTATTTTATTGCAAGTACATAAAACTCAATGAAAATTTTTTTTTCAAAAAAATGCGTATTTAACAATAAAAAATATTTTACAAAAATTATTTTATATAATTGATCCCAAATACATTCAGTGTTTTATGAAAATGTTATATTAAATTGAATATAAAACCAATGAATAAATATAACTATAACATAAAAAAACATAAATAATAGCAATGTTTTGTTATTAGGAAATACAATATTTTTTAATATTAACCTATAAATAAAATATTATGAAAAATCATAAAAAATAACCCTAATATAATTTTTAACTAATGATAAAATAAATTATATCAATTTAATCAAATTAAAATTCTAAAATTTTAAAATTTTACTTTGAAATTAAACCATTCAATATATAGAAAAAAACATAGTTATAATAAAATAATTCTTTCTACATTGATAAATTACTTAAATTTTCTTATTGAATATGACTCCATAAAATATAATCATGAGAAATATTAATACAAGAAATTGATTTATTATTATTATTTCTTAGGTTTTCACATACACATGATAATATGATGATAATTTCATTATATAAGATGATTTCATTCAATAAAGGGAGTCAAAAATCAGTCATGAACACATGATAAATGAAATATTATAAGATAACACATTTATATTGAATATATAATCAAATCAGCATTTCAAAAAATTATATTCTGTATATATTTCTTAAATTAATCATATAATTTATTCATAACCAAATATATATTGTGCGGAAGACATAACATTAGACAAAAAATCATATCATAAATCAATCACAAGCTATGATAAGTCATCTAATTCATTCCAAAATATTTGGATATCATAATTTTTTATATAGGTACTTTGAATATTAGTGTTTAAAGAAATCATATAATATGATATACCCATTTTATTTTATATCCAACCATAATAATATATAAGTTGACAATATAGGATTGGTCTACTCTGTATCTCATGGTTATTAAATGTCTTAATCAAAGGATTATGTAGTTATATAGATTTTATATGATCCATATGATGGAAATATTTATAGATATAGATGTGTATAATACATATCACCCTCAATACCTTTATAACAAATGTTTGATTAATGTGTTTTAGAGGCTAGTCTTTATTTTTGAGATATGAAGAGGCCAATTTTTAGTAGTCTAGACTACACACAGATTACCAAATTCTACTATTCGACCATAAGATTTTGTTTATAAGGATTTATATGGTTGTAACAACCCTTTTCACAATTTCATGAGATTGAGGCCCAAGAATAATGTTTTTATAAAATAATATTAGGCACTAATGATAGTTGTTATCAATTGCATGGGGGGTTAGCATGGAAATTGGAGAAATAAATTTTAGTTTTTTAAGGGTTATATAAATAAATGATTCACAAAAGATGCACCAAGAAATAAAGAGATAAATTTTTTCATTAATGTACACATGAAGGTGTTGGAAATACATTTCTCATAAAGGAAATTTTAAAATAAAGAATTTATTACATGAAATCATTTCATCATAAAGATGTATGTAGCTAGTGGATTGTGGGTGGTGTTCCATTTTATTGAATAATTTTATATCCCATATAAAATAGTGAAATATTTATCCGATATTTTAAAATAGGGTATTTTTTGAAAGCTAAATGATTTTTTGTTCTATTTTCTTTTATTTATTTACATTTTTTATTCTATAATTTCTACAAAAATTTGTATAATATATTATATTTTTGTTCAATAAAAAAAATATTCTAGTAAAATTGAAATAAGGGATTATAATGTGAATATATATTACATTGATGGTAATAAATTTTCCATCATGATGATATAGATTAAATATTACATATCCGAAGAAGATTCAACTACAACTTATGGGGGAAAACCAGTAAAATATTCAAACGTGCATTGGAAATTATTGGATATATTGAACATAGTGTTTATATTCATATTTTTATGGTAAATTTTAAATTCAGTATCAAAATAGGGACCAAAACTATAGGTTTGATGTTCGATTTCTAAACATGTATGAAATGACCTTTTTATTGAACAAGGATTTCCTAATGCATTGACTGTTTAACCTAAATACGAGTAAAGGTATGTCAATAAATTATAAAATTAATTTATTTATTAATATTTCAAGTTTTTTTCTTAGTATAGATTTGTTTAATGGATGAAATCAACTAATTTCTTTTTCTATCAACACTATTGAACAATTTCAAAGTGACAGTTATAATAGTGAGTTATTCTAATCAAAATTCAAAATTTATATTAAATTTAGTTTATGATATAATACTTAGTGAAAATATTAATAGAATTTATCTATGAAACTTTAATAAAAAATATATAAATGATTAAGACATAGATAAATAATTTAATCATTGAAGCTCATAAGGTTGGTCAAAGGTAGGAAGAAATATTCATGAGAGATCCAAAGGAAGAGGTTCCACATGTTGGGGTTATGGGAAGAAGGGAAATGGAAAAAATCTCAATCGACGAGACAAAAGGATTCATATAGTGAAATACAAAATACTATTTTGGGAATATATGATGATGCATTGGTTCTTATTATTTCTAGTACCATGGAGTCTTGGATATTTTACACTAAATATTATTTTCATTAATATTTTGATAGGAATGTATAAAAACTTATTTTTAGGAAAATTTGATAAGGAAATTCTTAATTATTATGAACATATTAATGTTTTTAGAAAGTTTATGCGAAAATTAAAACCCAAAATAAAAATTTATAATTGTTGATTAATGTCTGATATATTCATAAACATAGAGAAAATTTAATATCCATTGGATACCATTTTTATAGTGGAAATTGAATAAAATATGTGAAGGGATGAAGAAAAATATTAAAGAACTTTATGGTTACAGTGTGCATAATTTATAATGAAATACTTTACATGACAAATTATAATAATCATTTATTGACTTATTTTAATTTATAAATATATTCTAAAACCTGGTATTGCATCCATAAAAAATTTTTATTACTATTATGAAATAAAAAAATTATTTCTAAGTTTTAATCATATAATATTTATAGGTAATAAAGTTACCACTTGAAATAAACATGCTATGAAACATAGAAAACAATGAAAAATAGATAAATTTCACAATTGAACTAACCAATCAGCCAGTTAATTTTTATAAAAATTATGTCCATACCTATATTTCTAACATAAATTAATGATGTCAAATTTGGGATTTCATTACATTTTTTATTATAAAGAAGTTTATATGAAGTAGAAAAATATCAAAAAAAATTATAATGAGCGGAGGTTCTGGACCAAATTACAAGAAAATAACATTAAATTGACTGTATAAACATTGGTAAGGCTCTCTTTTTAGGCCCTAGGGAGTAGAAATTTTTTCTATTTTTCTACATTATTATGACCATAAATGTAATGGTACATTCATAAATACTATTAATTACTCAGGGTAGTACTTATGAATCTTATAATATAAAGATATCATCTTTTCAAAGAAATGTGGTTTTAAAAAAATCCTACGAGCAAAATTATCATGGGCCAAGGAGTTATTCAATTGATTGATAACTAGCTTGTAAATATCCTCTATGTTGACTATATCAATAGACTGGATGAGTTCTTCTCCAGTCTCCTAACCAAGAGGGAGACCTTGTTCAGCCTCAGATACATAACCTTCAGACGATTAATAGGCTATATTAGAGACATTAACTTAGTCATTGTTATACCTATTAAACTAAGGATAAATCACCTTCCTTGGTTTACTCATTAAACTGGTCACCATTGTCTTGGGAAATATAAAACAATACTTACATATCATATCCTTCTTCCTTGAGACCAAATATTGTCCCCCTCCCCATAAATGGGCATTTTTAATTTTTTGAAACCATAATGAAAATGATTTCTTAGATTGATAATTCCCCATCTTCAGATAAGTCTAGAGATAATCCCTTTGATTATTCTATGTCATCTTAATGATATTTCGTATTACTCTTTTACATAACTTTAATAAAACCATCATAATATTAATTATCCTCTTATAACTTATAGCATCGTTACCTAGATTCCATGTAGAGGTTCTCTAAGATGATGAATATAATAACTCAAGTGCGCCTACCTGAATGCCAGAGGATTCTGACTAGTATTGATGGAAAGGGTTGTGTACATGGGGGGAATATTCCCTCATAATAATGATTGTACTACAATAATCAGTATATGGAATATTAAATAAGAAATATTATAAGTAATTAGTATTTTACCAGACTAGTTACCCACTATAGAGGAAGCAATAACATCAGACAGATTGCAGTGGAATGATAATAAAAACAAGTAAGATCAATAAAAAACTTGTGTAATATATATAACTAGTAGATAAAAAATGATGGTGATACTGATGTAGATACACAAAAAATGAGTATACAAGGATCAGGGTACACATGCATATAAAACATCGTATTCAAAAGACCAAAAACTACTATAACTAGCATCAAGAGCAGATGATCAGTACTATACCACCATAATCGATCATATAACTATAAATAAGTATCATAAGATTGTTTCTTCCATTTTTAAATACCCTTAATCATGAATTCTACTTGGTTTCCAATGTTAACTCAATTGGGGTATGGGATATAATCTTAGTAGGATTCCACAAAATATGTCTTGATCAAACAAGTTCATGGAATATATAATGAAAAATGTCCCAATATAGGTTAAGGGAAGGAAATAATTGAATCAGTAAATAATACATAGTCTGGGTCCATTAATGGAAGCCTACCCTATTTTACCTACTTCGGCCTAAGCTATATGTCTAAACTAAGGGATCCTACAAATTAGTGACGAGGTGTGAAAATGGGTCATCACATGCAAGGCATCAAGTATAGAATGACCCAAATCTTTTAAATATAATTGGAAGAAGAGTCTCATTTATATCTATCAAGTTGATTTTATAATTCAAAACATGGTATCACATGTAAACCACGCATACAATTTATCAAATCCAGTAATGGAATCCTGATCCCATCCAAGGTGATCCATAAGGAATCCAAAAGGTCACTAAAATAGATTTTGAGATAACCAATAAAAAAGTGTATATCCAAGGAAACACATAACAACATCCCTCATATCCCTCTTGGTATGGTAACCTCTGATCCCATCCTAGGTATCTCAAATATGGGATCAAGTATCACCCATGGTATGGAATAACTATATTTCCAATGAACCCATCAATAGTTTCTATCATAGGGAACTTCTGTCACTCAAAAGTGATGTAAAATGCCTTTAGATACTATCTATGTAAATCCTAGGGTCTCTCCAAGCATGTTTAGAATATCCATCAAGAAGTATGGTGAGCCAATAAATTGATCCCTTTAGTTGAGAACCCATTCTCACTCTCGATCCATAAGCATGAAATGCATCAGAACTAAGGTCTCATATTATAATGATGCATCAAAGTTGAAACATCCTCAACAAGATACCCCACACATTTTATCTAAGATAATAAATTATAGAGTAAATAATTATACAATAGAAATGTGTCCAAAGAATAAGTACAAGTATTCATGGCATGCATATATGGAATTAAACATTCACAAGGTGTAAGGCATATAATATATTGGATAATCTAATAAACATGACCAATGAACCATGAATATAAGAATAAAGCCAAGTTCTATCTCATGAACTATGATTCTTATTAATTAAATTAATTATTTATTAAATTTATTATAAGTGAAACACACACCCACAGTGGTTAACCTCTGAAGGAATGGAAAAATAGTACACTTACGGTCCGCACATCCAAGTGGTGGTTCCGAACAAGGAGAAAAACTCAAGGATGGATTTCACCATAGGCTAAGGTCAATATTGACATGAAAAATCTTATAAGTTTATTTCATTAACATCTTAGAGGCATTTCTAGATGGGTATGTCATGTGGAATCCCAACGCACATTATGAAATTGAACAAACTAGTGGGAAATAACTATACCACCAACCTTGTCCTTGCATAAGACCACTCATCCATTTTCAACCCTTACATAAATCAAGAAGGATCATTATCAATGAAACAATCAAATGAATTGAAAATAGGGAAAATGATATTGCACCTATGTATCACCATATAGGTGAATAGAAATGATAAAATGAAGCAAGAGGAATATAGATACTAACTCTAGATTTCCAATTATTCCTATGGATAAGGATTTTGTGATTTGATGGAGGAGATATAAAAAACATATGGAGAGGATAATGATATCTTTTAGATAGCTGCTGATTGAGAAGAATGAGGTAGGAAGAGAGGGGGGAGGTAAACCATTCGTTAAAGAAAAAAATTGTAAATTCGTAGACATAGACAGGGGTACATGGTATGGATGCATAGTTGTCCAAACCGTGAAACAACTATGTGAAAGGATACTATCGTAAAACCATGAAACCTTACATGGGTGTGTGCCTAGGTTATCATGGTTTTAGATACACCATGAATCCCTATGCACCCCGCTATCTCAATCCAAATTTTTAGGTAAACTATGTGGGTTGGTAGGTACAATTCCTCCCGATAATTATACCTAGTATTCCTTCTAAAATATCAGGTTCCCATGCTCCAAACAAGCCGCATACACCCCTGATACCTCAATGAATAAATTTGGACGAATTTTAAGGAAAAAATAGAGTAATTAAAGACAAAAAATAATAGTTTGTACCTCTGAGAAAATACAAGACATTAAAACCTACCCTCCTTAAGAAAAATCATCCCCGAGTTTCCCTTTCGAGGGTAGAAAAACTTCATCTGAGATATGTTCAACCCCTACACATGTATACCATTTTTTCCCTCTGATTTATCATCTCTCACGTGGTCTTACTTTCAATACGGCCGAACTAGTGGAACTAAACTACCTCGAAGAGACTTCGTTCTCTAATCTATGATATATATTGAATGTTACTCCAAGGATACATCCTCATATATATCAATATACTCATGGTGAAATGAATGAAACAAGACAAGATGATATCAGCAAAGCTGTGATACAGGGAAGACATTGTGCACTACATGATACCTTTGAGGTAACAACAACCAACAGGCTACCAACTTGACTCTATTCAGTTTTCAAAAGGCCTGAAATATCATGTTGATAACTCTACATGTCTCTAAATTCCTCTATGACCGACTCTATTAGATACCCATAAAAATACCCCATGTACCACCTCAAACTCTAGAGGCAAATAGTGAAGATTGATATATGACTTCCACCAGGACTAAGATGTAGCTATACACTTCTGAATCAACTGTACTTTCCCTAAATTCTATTTAATGAGATAAGGTCCTAGTAGAAATGCCTCACCAGCTTCTAACCATGATAGAGGTGAATTTTATAACCCACCATAATGTAACTCATACAGATATATATCAATCATTCCATGAATGTTTTTTAATAAAAAATCAACAAGAGTAATATGTGTCTCCCATGAATCTCTAAAATCAAGGACACTTTCTCTGATCATGTCCTATAACACATGTATCATCTAATTAGACCACCTTTTAGTCTAAGGGTGATATACTACACTCAATATTACCTAAAAACAAATTTCATATTAAAAATCTTGGAAAAATAGCAATGTATACAAAGGGACTCGATCCAAAAAGATAGAATGAGAATCTCTATGAAGTTGCACTATCTGCTGAATATAAAGGATCCCATGATCGTCAATTGAGAAGGTATCCTGAATAGGAAAGAACTATGGGACCTTGAAAAAGCTATAAATTATCACCCATACTACATCACTACCATGAGTGGATCTCAACAATCCCCTCACAAATTCAAAGGTGGTGTCACTCCATTATACTCTGTAATAGATAGAGGTTGTAGGAGCCCCACGAGTCGTTAGAGCTATGTCTTCACCCGCTAAAAGGTGGAACACCTCATTATTAAACCTACAATCTATCTATTAATACCTATAATCCAATACTGATGACACATGTCTTGTTATATCTTGGAAAGACCATGGTGAACTGGCCAAATTGAGGCATGAGATTCCTATATCATCTCATCCCATGCATCAGAAGGCATCCATATACTCCCATTGAAGAGAATGATATTACCTCATTAACAACATATCCAATAGGTGGTGTCTTACTAATGACTAAATCCTTCAATATAAGTCCATCTAAATCATATAACTCTCACATTAAGACCCAATACAAATAAGAGGATTTTACTTCCATAGCCACTAAAACCTACTACACATGCTATTCCTACATCTCCAATTGCATTTCAAAAAAAAATCCATCAAAATACACTCACTACTAGACTATTAGACTTTCTATATCAAAGTATTATGGCTCTAGGATTCATCCACAACATCACCCTTACTATTTATATAAGCAAGATCAATGTCAAATGAGTTATTCAACCGATATTCGCTACCTCAGATTTGGGTCTCACTGTGTGGAGATGTATTAGAGACTCTTGTGATCCGGGTAAAAAAAATGAAATGCTCACCTAAAATATAGATCATCAAATGGTTTAGAGAATGTACCATGAATGATATATCTAGGTAATTATGATGGTAATTCTACTCATGAGGTCTCATCTGGGGGCACACATAGACTACAACCCAAGAACCTGCATCAAAACTGATCCTAGAATAATTCTGAAAGCGTCACCATAAACAATATAGCTACTTCCTAACTCATGAATAATTACGATCTATGATAATTTATGTCTTCACATAAACTATTTTAAAGTTTTCTCGTAATCTTTAGACCAAATGAGCTCCACACCCTTCTTAGTTAGTTCCATAAGAAGCCCTCATAAGTAGGAGAAATCTTGGATCAATTGCCTATAATATCCAACTATCCCCAAGAATCTGTTTAAAACACATTATTGGGATTATCCTAGGAACCCACATCACTAACCTTCTCTAGGTCAATATATAAACCTTCTTCCGAAATTATATGACCCAAAAAGTGAATCGTACTGATAAAAAAGTGTCATTTAATGAGAATAGGAAATAGCTAATTCTCTCTTCTTAAATTATCTATAATCTCAAGATGGGTGACATGGTTGTGTCAAGTTAGATAATACACTGTGTTTTCATCCATGAAGACCCCCATAAAAGAATCGTGGTTCACGTAGAAAACCCAATTAATCATATCCCTAAAGACTATTGGATTGTTCATTATACTAAAAGACATAACTATATACTCATACAATCCATACCTACTCCAGAATTTTTTATGTGGTATGGCCGATGGTCACACAGACACAAGAGGGTACCCCAACCTCAAAAGCAGTCTTATAGGATGTTTTATCTCCTCATAGTTGGACGAAGAGGTCATCTATATGAGGAAATGGATATCTATTCTTCACTATAAGATAGTTTAGTTAGTGGTAATACATGAATATTCTATTGGTACCATCCACCTTCTTAGATATAAGGATAGGTCATCCCCCGTGGTGATGTGCAGGTTTGGATAGAACCCATTATCTCTAGATCTTAAAGTTGATTATTTGGTTCCCTAGATCTCTGTAGGTTCCATCATATAAAGATAATGTTAAATTAGTTACACACCTAGAATTAGCTCAATGGGGAACTCAACCTCTCACTCAGAAGGTAATCTATAGAAATTATAGGGGAAGACACCCTTGAAATGATCAACAACATGATGAAATTACTCAAGATACATTTCCTAATCATTCATAAAAAGACTTTACATCAGTGATGTAACTCTGCATAGACCAGCATTCTTCCCTTGGGTGATTTAAAGAACACCCTCTAGTGATTAGAATTTACATGGGAACAATAAGGAACAAGCCAATCCATACTAAGAGTGATGTTGAAGTCAGTAATCTCAAGGATGATGAAACTCTATAAGAGATATTACACACCTATATCAAGTGGGAACTTCTAGAACTAGTACATTCCCTTTAATTTGACTGCTAATGGTGTGTTATGAGATATAACTCCTAGAATTTATCAATTGTATCATCCAAACTCTCCATAACCGCAATAGATATATAATACCATGATACACCTCTATTAAAAGGGTAAGAAACTAATGTAGAGGCTACTATAATAGTACCTCTAACTGTCGATGGATCTAGACTCTGATTCTCGGGAGTAGGTTGCACTGCATAAATATAGCCTGAACTGCGACCCTGAGATGCTACCTCACTAGCCTGGGTAGGTTGACTCTACTGATGCATAAGCTCTGAAGCCTGACTACCATGGACATGAACACTACCACCTCAACCCAGTTAGCCAACATAACACCAAATCCCAACATGAAATGGATTCACAGATCCTTTACTTGATAGTGTATCCAGTACAGATCCTCTCTCAAGTGACATAGGAGGAAAATAATAGATGAATGGCTAAAGGTAACCCATCCAACAATTGGTTTGGCACTTTATTAGATTCATCATGAACATATGATTGTTATAGCATATCCTACTACACTGGTGATGCACCAAATTACTATAAGTGCATGTCACCTGGATGGAACCACCTCCACGTGCACCTTTGAAATGTAACTTCCTACCACTTAATGAACTGTCTCCCTACATCAAAACTAAACATCCCTGGAAACATTTCCATGTTTTCTCATATTTCATTATGTAATAAGATATTGGTTCATTATATCATTAATTTAATTAAACTAGAATATGTTAACCTATTATTAGAAAAAATTTACATGATCATACTCAAAAATCATTGTAGTTTTCAACTCATCACTAGCCATATTTGAAGAAAAACACTACATGTCAGTAAAGTGAAAAAAATACTCGAGCACAATCATAGTGCCCTATTAAATATACGCGAACTCCCTGGCTTGGTCCCCTATTAGAGTCTACCAAAAAAGTGATCATAGAAATCTATCTAGAAATATTCCTAGAAAACAACCCAATGATGGTTAGGATGAGAGATGATATCCCAAAAACATTTGTCGGAACCATGTAACATGTATGTAGAGGGAATTCCAATTCACCCTGGATGCATCTTTAGATAGATGAATATAGAAAACATGGCCTCCAAACCTGACTCACAAACCCAAGTACTTCCATTCCTTGAGATGATGGTTAGATTATTCTGTTTAAAATCACGAGTCAGCTCTTCCATAATAGTTGTAGGCTTTGGAGAACACTAAATGGAATTCATAAACCATAAGAAACTATCATAGAACTGAGCATCATCTCCTAGTGTAATTTGAGTTGGAGGTTCCCTAGGTGGAACTATATGAAGTACTATGGTTGGATCAGGGTCCACCATCTCTAGATAACACTCATCTCTAATTTTTTGGCATATGACATGATGATTTCATGATGGTATAACTCTACAATTTCAAAAAAACACTCCTAAGATAAGATCTAAAAGTAGATATGGGAAGAGATAAAAATAAAGGAAAACTACAAAGATGTCTTATAACATGTTAAACCTCACTTCATACACCTAAATTTAGTTCAAAGTGGTATTTAAGGTCACAATATCCCAATGAGACACATCCTACAACCCTATACTACATCAGTGCAGGTTCAAGGTCTCACATCACATATATAAGATGACTATTTCATTTTAAAGGTTATATTAATTTAAATATCATATTCCTTAACCTATTAAATCTATTCAAATAGTTTCATTATATGGACCACAATTTAAAATTTATTAAGGGATTGTACTCCTTATTAATTGAAATATGGTTTCCCTTAATCCTATCAATAACAAATTACAACCCATGTGACAAATTTTTAATGGATCAACTTTCCATAATAAAATACATAAGGTCTCTACATTAAACTTTCTTGGAAATAACTACTAGGTTATGGTAGGCACATTAAGTGTTAATTATTTTTTTAGTCCTACAAAGAACATTAGAAAATTTGAAAATATAATAAAAAAATAACTGTAACAAGTACATGCATCAAAATAAAATTCACAAAAATTGATATGGCCTAAAATAATTCTGGAAAATTAAATACTAGGATGCCTTGTATGATGCATGATGTAGACGACCTCATATCATCTGGTTCGGGTAGAAGAACCATAATAATAATAATAATAATAATAATAATAATAATAATAATAATAATAATATCAATAAAAATATTACACAATAATTTCCTCACCCAATGGTAAAATATATGAAATTGTAAAAACACAACCAACCACGGCATTAACCCATCCTAGGTAATTTTTGTTTCCCTGGTATGTGGGTTAGCTACTCACAGGTACTAATTCATTACCAAATTACAATACATCTAGTCTCATATCTAATGCCCAAACTATATATAAAAAGTAAAAATCCTATGATAAAAAATTGTAGCATCCTGCCTCAAATTCCATGTAGTGGTCCCTTGAAATGGTGACCACAAGACATTAAGAACGCCTCCCCAAATTCCATAGGTTTCCAATTAGCAGCAAAGGCCTAGGGTGTTTCTATGGGGAAAATGTGACCTCATAATTCATAGTGTAGTGCAACAAAAATATATCGAATAATAAATAAGAAAGAAAAAAAGAAGACACTAGGTGATTATAACAATCCCACACCATAGAATAAGTGGTAATACTAGACATATAGTAGTAGTAAGTTAACAAAAAATCATTAAAGATAATAAATAACTGGAGGAAACTCAAAAAAAGTAGATACAAAATGATGATGATTC
Organism: Viscum album; assembly: GCA_963277665.1. Taxonomy (NCBI): domain Eukaryota; kingdom Viridiplantae; phylum Streptophyta; class Magnoliopsida; order Santalales; family Viscaceae; genus Viscum; species Viscum album. Next base: position 706,450,393 of record OY728147.1, on the reverse strand, counting down.
TCAAGTAGCTATAAATAAATGAATATGTGGGCAATATGGGATACATGAATATACCACATGATATATAAAAACCAAAAGAACCAAACTATACAAAAAATTGAATCATGACCATATGATCATTCATTTTTTCCCACACTATATTATAGAAGTGTAAATAAATCATCAGAAGGTGGATGTTTCCCTTTATCATTACCAGCAATGATGATGTCTACTCGGGTACCAAAGGCATCCCAAGAAGGGTGAGACATATAATCATAGTAGGCCACCACCAATGGATTCTAGATTAATCCAATTCATACAATATGTAATTAATTTTGTTGTAACCTAGGTGAATTTAGTTAAATAAGTGAATAAATAAATAATACTCAGTTCGGGTCCCTCAATAGAAGTCTGACTGGTTTTACCTACTTCATACTAAGATGGATATTATAACCAAGATATCATTCTTATTAGTAATGAGGTGTGTACATTGGAAATCACATTTAAGGCATCAAGTATGTACCGACCCCAATATTGTGATTATTATTTGCAGACATGTCCCATTTATATCTATTAGAAATATTTCATAATTGATAACAGAACAACACATTTAAACCAACAAGAAATCAATAAAATCCAGTATTTTAATCCTATACCCATATAAGGAAAATATTAAGGATTCTCAAGGTCCACTATAAGAGCTTATGATATAAACAATAGCTCAGAGTTCATCAAAGCAACGAGTACTGACATCCCTCATATCACTCTTGGTATTGTTACCTATGATCCAATCCCATGTATCTCACATAGGGGGCCGACTATGACCTGAGGCACAACATATCCATATTTCCTATAATCCCATACATGGTTTCTATAGTAGGGAACCAGGGTCACTCAAGAGTGAATTAAACTACATAGAGATCCCGTATAAGGTAAGATAAGGGGTTATCTTGTTGAATTTAGTAGATCCATCATGAATCATGGTGAGCCCATCCATGATGTCATTATGTTGGCACCCATGTTCTCTCCCATCCTATAATAATGTAATGCATGGAAACAATATCACATATTTTCATGAGGAATACCAATTTAAACATGATCAATAAACAATCCCAAGAATGTTTTGGGGCCCTATAATCATGGAATAAAGCACGATACAATAGATTGTTGGCATAATTATAAGTGAAAGGATTCATGGAATGTATACAAGTCATTAAAAACTTTGATAAGGTGAAAGTTATATAGTATAATGGATAATAAAATAAACATGATAAATGAAGCATGGGAAATGATATATGAGTGTATGAATCAACCCAAGGGACATCTCATGTCCTTGCATTAATCTAATTTCAATTTGGTATTTATTGAATTTATTACCAGTGAAACAAAATCCCATGGTCGTTAACTTCTCAAGGCATTGAAAAATAGTAAATTTTTAGTGGGAAAATACAAGGGGTGGATCCCAAAAAAGAGAAAATATCAAAGATGTTTTCCCATAATTTATGGTCAGGATTGACATGAAAACCCATTTAGATTTATTTTTTTAACATCATAGAGGTTTCTCCAGAAGGGATTAGTGAAAAGTGCCACAATACACATTATAAAATTGAAAAAACTAGTAGGAATGAACCAGAAAATCGTCCTTGTCATCATAGAAGAACACTCGTCTTTTTCTAGTTATCAAATAAAGATAAAATGAATGTTATCAAATAAACTATCAAATGAATTTAAAATAGGGATAATGATTTTCCACCTAAATAATGCAAAATAGGAGAAGAGAAACAAGAAAATGAAGTAAGAGGGGTTTAGATATTACGTCACGATTTTCAATTCTTATGACGGTAAAGGATTTTGTGATGAGATTGTGGAGATATAAAAATACTTATGAAGATGAGGAGGATATATATCAAGCACCTATTATCAGATAATAATGAGGGGGGATGGGAGATCAGAGGTAGAACATTCATTAAGGTCAAAATGGGAAATTCACCCTCAAAGGAAGGGACACATGTTTTGGCTGCACAGTTGGCCAAAACCTATGCCAACCATTTGAAAGTCCATTGTACCAAAAGTATGAAACCATGCATGGTTATGCAACTAGTGTTTTATGGTTTATGAAAAACCATGTAGCCCCTTCCACCCCACAGTCCAAAGCTACATAGTTTAGATAAACCATGTTATTTTGGATGTATGGTTCTCTTAACCAAGTAGCTTAGTATTCTTTATCAAATTTCTGATATTGAGGCTCCGAAAATTCCCCAGACACCCGAGACCTATATGAATCAATTATATGACTTTTAAATAGAAAACATAAATAAATAAATCTATACACTAATGGTTCATACCTTTGAGAAAATATAGCATATTACATAACTACTCAAATTAATTCATGGTTTTGATATATGGATTATTCTCTTTCTCTAACATCTAGTTTCAGGATAACCCAACTACCTCATTGAGATAATTCATACTAAATATCTTCTGGATATATTGGGCTTCTATTCTCTCTATATTATTCATGGGAACTTAAATGGAAATATTATTCCATGTGTATGAATTCTTATTCGATCAAATAGTAGGGTATTTTCCCATAATAATTTTAAGTTTAGCCTCATTTTAATTAACTCTAACTACCATTTATGGGAGATATACCTCACTACTACATTAACATAATAAGATCAAATAAACTCAATTCAAGGTTTTTCCATATATGGAAATTTCCCTGTATTCACACTCTCTTTTTCTTTTTCCAATTGAATTTTGATTTGTGGAAACGTCATTCAACAAACTCACCTCTAATGGAACAATTTTTCTATGAAGACATATTTATTTTTATTGTCATTGATTGTAGTAGGAACATTAATAGTTAGTTCACAACTAATAGATATTATATTTCTTATGTCTATAACCTCCCTCAATTTTTTCTTGATAAAAATAATGGGGGTTTTGAAATATCTACTTCAATAACAATTTGTGGCTCTATGCGATAAAATAGGCCTTTGGTTCAGAGATATGTAAAAAAAATTGACCAAAAAGGTTATGAATAATTTTAAAAATGTATGTATTTCATGAAGAGTGTGTTAAACCAGAGATATGGATCCAAATCACCACATACCTAGGTTTGGGGTTTTTGTGATGCACAAAAGACCATTTTAAGAGGAAAATTATGTAAATATTTTAGGAAACATGAGCCATTATACCATGCATGACCTATATATTATTTATAATAGAATAAAAACATCATTTTATGAGAATTGAGTAAGACAACCACCATGGGAAGGTGTAATAACTAATTTTCATTGATGAATATATCAATGACATAGTTAGATGTATTACTCTGAGCGATATAGGAAACTACGTTGAGCTTGTTTATGGAAGAGGATTCCGTGAATTCCATAGGGAATATTGTAAAATAAGGTTCACCATTATACAATCTAAGGTGTGAATCCCTGTATGACAACGTTTATATTTATTTAAAATCTTTACATGATTTATCAAATAATATTACACTTAATACAACCGAGAATATTAATATGTATAGTATTATTTAGAATTAATTACTTTACATAACAACATAAAATGGGAAATACATCACCTTTATTGTAAACTTCTGTAAAATTATCATGCTTGGGAATCAACTATACTTAAATATGATGTATGGTATGACCAATATGACTCAAATGTTTTCTTTATATTTAAAAATGGAATTTTAGTTAATAACATGTGTCTTTCAATCTAAACCTACATAACATGCTCAGATTTCTTTGTGGAATTATTAAAAATATTCATATGTCATTTATGATGTATACTAATTTTTATAACATCAATCAAATATTTGGTATGGCTAGTATGACTCACACTACATGTTTTCATTTTAAAAACAAAAATTTATTTAAAACAATGTGTCACTCACAATAAACCCAGAAATAACACATAATTTTTTTTATATTTTCGGACAATGATCCATAAATAATTTTTGATGAGTATGAATCAACCAAAAATCAATCTGAACCATAGTGTGTCTAATATGATTGAAAGTGAACTTTTTTAGTAAAAATTGAAATTTAAGTTGACAACACACATAAAAAAATCATAACAAAAAATTTCTCTCATTTTATGCTGATATTTTTGGATAATTATCCATAAATCATATGTGACATGAAGGAGTAAACCACATAGTAATCTAAAAAGTTGTGATCCTGGTATAACTTGAATTTCATGTTATTAGTTTAAAAGTGAAATTTAATAAATTTCAATTTTTTCATACTTGAAACTACATGTGACAACCTGGGAACTCACATAAGAAAGGGGTGAGAAATAAATCCTAGTAAGAGAATAAGCATGGAAGAACATGAAGAATGTTGTACATGTTTGACAATTGGTATATCAATGGGTCGCAAAAGAGGTAATAATCATAAACATGAACAATAAGAAATTATATAACATTTTATAATAAAAGAAAACATGAAATGTGTGGCACCAACTTAAAACCCTACATCATAAACATAGGTGAAGGATAAATTCCAAGATATCATGAAGTAAAAAGTTCCATAAAGGAATATGTCTTTACCCTATGTCCCACCATGATGTCTCATGAGGTAAAACATTAACGAATCCATTGGTGTTCTATATTATTTTGGGTATACCCATCACATTAATCTATTTCTCATGCTTAAATGTGCCACATAGATCATACAACATGGATTCATTTATCATCATATTTTATTCTATGATCAAGGAGTCTAGAATACATACTCATAATTCCAAAATAAAATAATTATAATTTTAATAAGGTTAAGATCATTTATAAGAAATGATTATATTATTCATTATAAAATTGTTTTGGGATTAAAAAATCATGGTGAAATTTCTACAGAATAAAGATGTAACTTAAGGATTCATAAAATGGGTTGATGAAAGGAAAGAGGTATCCAACCATTTAGAAATCAAATGGATAGTAATATTGACCTGAAAAAATATATCCCGATATTTTTATTTGGAAATAATAGGCATTAGTTTATGAAGAATCATGAATAAATTGGAGAAAGAAAAGTACATCGTACATTGAGAGTGGTACTCTAAGTGATTTTGAGGAGCTTCATGAGAGATTGCGGGAACCTTGGGTGGACTATAGAGAGGGGAGGAAAGAGTAAATACATTATCCATGATTGCTAGTAATGATAAATATGGGATTGTGTGGGTTTATATATGAAAGTAGTGGAAACTTCATTATCATTTCTCAAATATAGGTTATGGACTCTATATATTTAAATAACCCAAACCACAACCCTTCCATGGTTTTCCCATGGGTTCTACAAAAGGGGAGTGGTTTTCAATATTTTACAATTAAAATTTATGAATGTGTTAAAATAACATCCTTAGAGGTGTGTAAGTGATTCATACTCTTAAAAAATGATTTTAAAAACCTAAAATATATTATATGTTTTCGTGAAATAATAATGATTTTATAAAATTAATAAAATAAAAATAAAATCACAATGTTTTAAAAAAAATCTCATATTTGGGCATGGATAACCATTATTTTGTTTATTACATCATTTATGGGTCATCATGTTTTCATAATACACATAGTATATTTATACTAAATTTAATTTTTACGTGAAAAATAGAATATCTTAGAAAAATATGAAAAATTAAACATTGGATAATTTTCAAAATTTAATTACAAAACTAATATTTATCTAATAAAAATAATTTTCTAAATATGTTCATTTTCACTTTTAAAAATAATAATCGATATTTATTGAGAAATGTTGGCTTTTTTACAATAACAGTTTTCAAACCCTTATAAATAGTTTATTTCAATTCATAAAAAACTATATAAATATTTTTATTTAATAAAAATTAGTTAGAAATAATATTTTATTAAAATATTACTTATTTCTAAAATCCATTAAATCCAAAATATATATTTTCTAATGGAAATTTAATATTACCCAAAAAATATAATTTCTGTTCTATTATATCTAAAATATAAATCTTTAATAAATTAATAATAAATAGTAAATATAACCATAATTAAATTGAAAATATAATATATATATATATATATATATATTCATATTATTATGGTATTGATACATTTCTCTTTAATACACCACAAAACTACCTAAGTGTAATGCTCTGAAGGTGAGACTTTCATGGGGTGCTTTAGTATAAATGGTTTAGTCCGTGATCTCAATGAGCTTGAACATCTCCTATAAATAGTTTTGATCATGCTTAAGTTGTTGGATCATATCTCTAGATTGTTTAATGGAAAATCCCAGTGATTATACCTCCCTTTTAAGCTTCAATATATGGGCTTCATAGGGTATGATCATACTGGTTGAGGTTATCACATCCTTTGTCCATGTCAATGGGATTTGTTAAAACCATATATATATACTAATCGTGTGGCCAATGTTTAGTAGATACATTATCAATAGTAAATATTATTAAAGGTATTTTAAATATAATAAGATACAAGAAAATGAAATAAGTGCATGTGTTTTCTAAAACACTAATAAAGATTAAAAAAATTAATTAAAATCATTTGGGTGATTTTATTTATAAATACTTGGGTCGTCACAGTCTTCCCTCCTTTAGAAATTTCTCCCACAAAATTTCATTTCATAGACTAAAAAAGATGATGTTAATTTTGTTTCATCACTTCCTCTGGTCCCTATGTTTCTTATCCACACCATTGTTTCTCAATAACACTTTGACCCAGCCCATTTTCTTATTCCATATATTTTTTCTCCACATTCTATGATATTTACTAGCTGGTCCTAATTGGAATGTTCATTATCCAGTGGTACCTCCACTAAGTTGAGTACATGTTATGGGTATAGTATGCAATTTCACAAAAGTTATACATGGAATACATGATTTACTTTGGATAGGATAGGTGGTAGTTATAATTGATAATCAACCAATCTAATGGGATCAAGGATCTTAAAGGGGCTGATATATCGAGGACAATGCATTCCCTTTTTCCCAAATCTCTTGACATTCTTCCATGGAGATATGTAAAGGAATTCCTTGTATCTAACATCAAATTCTCTATCACATTGATTATTTTCATCGTAGATACTTTGTTGACAATGAGCATCCTTGATGTTCTATTTAATGGTCATGACCTCTTCCACCAATTTATAGACCATTTTAGGACCTAGGTGTTTTCATTCCCCAACGTCAACCCAACATGAAGGTGTTCAACACCCCTTACCATAATGTGATTCATAGGGATCCATTTTTATTCTTGAGGGGAAACTATTATTTTATGATATCTTGACCAGAAGAATATGTTTCTCCCAACCCCCTTTAATGTATATTGAGCATGAGGCCAACATATTTTTGAGTGTTTGGATAGTATTCTCAGATTGGATGTCTATTTGAGGGTGAAAAGTTGGGATGTAGTTGAACTCAGTACTTAGAGAATGTTGAAGACACATCTGGAACATGGAGAAAAATATTGAATATTGATTGGATATAATCGATATTGGTAATCCATGCAGCCTCACCACTTCTATTATGTATACCCTTGAAAGTTGATCGATTGAGAAGTCCTATGGAATCATAATGAAGTGTTCAATCTTTATAAGATGATCCACCACATCCTAGATAGAATTACATCGTATTGATGTAATCTAAAGACTAGTGTCAAGTACATGGTGATTTTTTCCCATTTCCATGTAGGTATGGGTAACGGTTGCATCATCCCATTTTTTTTATTTTTACCTTCACTAGATGACATGAAATAAATCATGATATATATTTTATGTGATATAAATGTTCATATTTTAACACCAATAGTTATCTTAGAGATCAAGATACATCATTGTTATTTGTGTATGGATAGAGATGGTTGAGCTATGTGCATCATCCAACATATCCTTCTTCAACTCAGAATTTGATGGTAAACATAGACCAGACCCAAATCTTAAAAATTCTTCCTCATTAACATTTAACTATGAGTATTTCCATTTTCTTATAAATTAAACCTTATCCTAAATTCACACACTATCTCATTAAGAGTCCTTTATGTTCTCCAAAATATATAGTTGAGAAATAATGTGTGAAAGGATTGATGATGTTACTTTCATTATTATTCTTATGTCCATCCATTTAAAGTCAAAGAATATCAGATCCCTCCCAATTAACATCAATGATAGAATTTCCAGAATCTTTCCAATTCTAGCATCTTCTACTTTATTGTCCTTCCCAATATAGTAGTGTATTATGAATTCATTGTCATTGATAATCTCTAACCATAACCATTGGAACATATTCATCTTATTCTAGGTGAATATATACTCAAGGCCCTTGTGATCTATATATACTTTACACATCCCTCCAAAGAGGTAGTTCCACTAGATTTTGATGCAAAGATCACTACATACAAGTATATAACAAGTTTCTATTTTTTCTATTCTGGAACTTTCATCTTTTTTTATGAATAGGTATCACTTTGTAATTTTTTATTAATACACAACACAATCCCTTCAATGAATCATTGTTGAATACTACAAAAACATTTCAACTTGTGGGTAGTGTGAGTACAGTTGTAGTGATAATAATCCATTTCAACTCCTTGAATCTATATTCACAATCCTCATTCTTGGAAAATTTTACTCCCTTATGATTTATCTTGGTTAGAGAGTTTGAAACTTGTGATAAATTTCTCAAAAATCAATGATAATATCAAGCTCATCTAAGGAAAATATAAATATCTATCATAGATATTGGAATCACCGGTCCTTTAATTTATTATTTCATTGAAGGGTTTATAAATTTCCTATTTCATGTGATAATATTCCCCATGAATGAGACTTCTTATATCTAGAACTCACATTTTCTATACATCGAAGAAAGTTTCCCCTTTATTAAGTCATTTAGTATTGTGCTCATATGATACCTATACTTCTCATTTCTTATGAAGAATATTTGAATATCATCTATAATGTCTACAATTTATATTTATTGGTAATATATAAAGACACTATTCAGAAATTCCAAGAATATTTCCAGATAAATAGTGAGTTGTAAAGAAATTACAATGAACTCATAGTTCTTGTACCTTGTTTAAACATAGTCTTGGTGATATAATATTTCTTACAAAAAACGTAGAAATATCCCAACCGAAAATCCACCTTTAAGAAGTATTATACTCTACTTATTTGATTGAACAAGTAAAAAATCCATGGTGGAGGATAATGTTTTTATTGTGATCTTGTAGACCTCTTGATAATCAATGCATATGAACATTAATCCATCTTTACTCTTAACAAAGAGTATTTTTGCACCCCAAGGTGAAGAACATGGATGTATTAACCCTTTTATAGATTCCACTGTAGTTATTTACTTATCTCATCATGTTCTACAATATCCATTCGATACATAATATTTGATAATGGTGGTGCCCAATGTATATGATAAATTAAAAATTCAACCTCTAAACTAGGTGGAATACCAGACAATTCTTCAGGAAACACTTTAGCATACTCACTCACAATGTGATTTTCTCAAGTAATATTATTTACATAGAATCAATTATTTGATCTAGATATGCTTCCTCATAGGGAAAGAATATACATTCTTGAGATGATGGAGTTCTAAAGTTTTATCCATCTCCTTGCATTTGAACAGAATCAAAGGATTATACGTGATATAGGGAGGGATTTACTTATCAAAAAACATTACGTTGGAACTATAAAATAAATGATAATCCATACAAAAAATTGTATCATATTCCAGAATGGGGTGTATTGTAAGGATCCCTGGGAAGTTCATGCTAGGAACATTAATGGTGAAGGAGTTAAAAACATGGGATCCAGTAATTTCCCCATTTTCCATTCTCACTAAATTCTTTAATTAAATAATTTTTGGTAGTGTTAGAATTGTTCTAATCAAATTTTGTTATATGAAGTAATATGTTGAACAAGAAAAAAAGGCGCATTATCTATTCATATATAAATAACTAGTACAGCTTGCACCACTTCATTGGCGGGATAAACCTAATTTGTTATGATAGAAAAAGGTCACCCTTTCTACTGTGGATGTTATTAGTTTTCATCAAAAACCATTGGATTAGTGCATTAGTATTCAATTTTCTTCGTGTCAATGTAGTTGAAGCAGTATATAAATATGATAAGGGTTTATCAAATAATTCCTCTCTTATATCATATTTTTTGTTTTCTCCTGCTAGTAATCTCTTTCAAGGTGTCTTTTCTTCTTACTCCAATTACATTTATCAATCCCCCTTATGAAAATTTTGAAGTGATTCATTCCACACGTTTGAAAAGTGTGATGATGAAATTTCATATATCTATTATATTCCTGCATTTGACCTCCATAATTAAACTCATCCTTTGGAATCATATCATTGTGATACCATTGAGATTCCTCAATCTCCATCTTAACATATAGGGAACATCAAAAAATTTATTCATAGCTATAAATGTCGTGGATCAACATGAATTTTTCTGGACATGGTTTTAGACCACCAATTAATTGGTTACCCTTGAACTAGGCGGTAAAAAAAAATCTAGAGGCATATCGTACAAGTATTGTGATGTCTTCCTCATACACCCCAGTAGATTCATCACCTTTTTTCTTGAGGGAAAGGCAATATCATTCTATTTTAATTCCAAGAGTGTGAGGAAAATATTTATAGATTTTTTTTTTAATTCCATCTACCACTTAACATAAATATCCTATTTAGGATCTGTATATTTGATTAATGTCCCCTGTTTATTAGTTTCACCCCCCAGATTCTAAACATCTAGAAAGTCCTTCTCTTATTTGGAACATTGATGGATGTTGAATATCTTCTCAATGGAGTTGATCGATTTTTCCATGATTAAGGGATCAAATTATGCATTTAAAGTCAACGGCCTTTTTCACATAAGGGTATCAATTGTAGATTTTTATTTTCTTTTGTGGATTTGGACACTCCTAATCTAGGTTTCTATTTAGAACTAGAATTAGCGGAGATAGTATTATCACATTATTTATGATTCCCTCTTCTATTGGATTGGGAATGTCATAGGGAAAGTCATCACATTTCACTATACATTGATTGTTTACCAAATTCAACATATTTTAATCAATTATCTTGATAAATGGGAATAATTAGGGATGAGTAATTTTAAATAGTTAAATACATAAATGGTTTTCCAATTACTTTAACGAGATAAAATATAAATTACATGTATTTTATTAACTTCTGAATGTGTATGCCTCAGTAAATATTATCCATGATCTATTTACTAACACAGACACTTATGGGAATTTTGTCTTCTCTTAATAATGGTTTTGTAATGATACTGAGAATTTTCCAAATAATATCCCATGGGAGTGAGAAACAAGGTGTGTATAAAGGCATGTTTTTGTGCACAAGTTTTATACCAAGTCACAATCAACATAGTCTTTTTGGGTTTTACCCCAATTTACATCCATTAAAAAAAGAAATCCACTGTTAGTATACATATAAGGATATATTTTCCAGAAAAAGCACTAAATATACTATAAAAAATTTAGTTCTATTTTCTTATAGTTAGTTTTATCCTTATGGATTTCACTAGAGTTTTTTAATTATAATCCCAAAAATAACTAAACATTACCTTCGATAACAACCATGAAAACCTTTCTATTTATTTCACATTCAAATATGTTTTATTATATATCAATAAACATAATAGAACTCTAAAGATCAATAAGTATGGTGTATTTGGTAATTCTGTACATTACATAACAATCAAAATAGGAAGTACAAAATCTTTTGTTTAAAACTTCCTTAACATGCTCATACATAAACCTGATGGAATAATATAGGAAAAAAACTAAAAAAGAGGTGATCTATAAACCGTATAAAGGGAATAAACATGTAATAACATGAAAAAGTAGTACATTTTAGACGATAGGAATAAAAATGTGGCATAAAATGGGTGAGAATCATAAAAATGAATTGTAATACATGATATAACATAGTAAAATAAAGGAAACATAGAAAATATGGGAAAAAATTAATACATTTCATAATAAACATAGGTCAAGGATAACTACCATGACACTATAATGGGAAAAGTCCCATATATAAATTATGTTTTACTCCCTGTCCTAGCATGATGAATCATGAGACTAAACACTTCCAATGCATTTGGGTGTTATAAAATTCTTAGCATACCAATAAATTTAATTTCATTATCATTATTTAGTGTGCCACATAGATCATTCAACATGGATTCATTAATCAAAATATTTTATTCCATAACCAAGGAATGTGGAATAAAAACATGTCATTCCCATATCAAATGAGTATAATTTTAATAAATTGGACACCATTGGTAGGAAATGGGTATGTTCTTCATAATACAAATGTTTTGGTATAGATAAATCATGGTTAAATTTCTTCAGCATAACAACACCACCTAAAAGTTCATAAAATTGGTTGATTAGAGAAAAATGTTTTTGTCATCATCGGATATCTGATGAATATCAATAAGGAAATGAAAAAACATATCCAAATAATCTGATTTTGATATATAAGGAATAAAGTAATGATTAAATATTAAGAATTATGATAATGAAAAGAACCCTTACCATGAGAGTGTGACACCAAATTCTAGGGGGGAGCATCTTGAAATACAGGGAGAGAATTGATAGGAATGTAGATAGGGGAGGGTAGAGTAAGTACATGCTCTAATGATTTTTAGTGAATATTAATGATGGATTAGGTGGGTCTATATAAGGAAAGAGGGTAATTCTTTATCATTTCTAAAACTAATGTTTTGGACACTATATAATAAAATAACCAAAACTAAAAACTGTCCCATGATTTTCCCATGTTTTCTTACAAGGGGGGGGGGTGTTTTAAATTATTTTTTATGTACATGGGATGATATTAATAAAATAATATCCGTACTGATGTGGAGGATATTCAAACTCATAAATAAATGATTTCGAAACATTAAAATATATTATATTTTTTTGTACGATTAATAAAGGATTCATAAAATTCATCAAATAAACATAAAATAAAATTATTTTGAAAGGAAAACTTGGATTGGGTCATGGATACATATTATAGTATTTATTACACCATTTATGGGTGATTATGATGTCATAAAACATACCACATATTTTTATCGTATTTAATTTTTAATCGAAAATTATACTATGCTTTGAAATAAAAAAAATCACCATTGGGAAACTTCAAAATTATGATTCCAAAGATAATATAAATTTTATAATTTTTTTTAAAATAAAAATATTTTCACTTTTAAATGTAATAATATACTTTTATTGAAAAATTATGGGGTTTTTTATAATATCGTTTTTAGAACATTATAAAAAGTACATTTGAATTCATAAAAATTATATGAATAGTTAAATTTAATAAAAAAATTAAAAATAATAAATTATTATAATTTTATTTATTTAAAAATTCATACTTCATCAAAATGAACACCTTAATTGAATATGAATATGATCTAATAATAATATTTCAGTTTTATTGTTTCAAAAATCAAAATAATTTATAATTTAACAATTACTAGTAAATATAACAATTATTATTTTTAAAGTTTAATGCACATTTTCATATTATTATGGTCTCGATACAAATCCATTTAATACACCAGAAAAATCTATAAGTGTAAGGTCTGTGATAATGATACTTTCAGAGGGTGATTTTATATACATGGTTTGGGTCGTGATCTCTGTGAGCTTGAACTTCACCAATGAACGATTTCACTTGTGTTAATGTTGTATGATATCAGCTAGTTCTTGGTCATGGGAAAAGCCCAGTGACACTATCTAACTTAGAATGATCGATAAATGGGCTTCCTAGGGTGTGATCCTACTAGTTCAATCTATCACTTCCATTCTATATGTTAATTAGATTTTTTGAAGACCTATATTATTACTAATCATGTGATCACTATTAAATGAATATAAAATCAATGGTAAATTTCCTTAACATTCTTTTAGATCCAATAGGATATTACAAGAACAATTAAGTGCATGTGTTTTCTATAACTATAACACATAATAAGACATTTAATTTAAATAATAAGGGAAATTTTATTTATAGTTTCTAGGTCAATACACCCTCTAATCAGCCTCTAAAGATAAATTATTTAATCATATAAATTAAATAATGGATTTGATACTATCTAAAAATTCCCCAAAAAACTATCCAATAATAACGTGATTAAAAGAAAATATTTCATTGCAGATATTCCAAAGACCTTATAAGTTTATATATTTATAGAATTAGGAAAAAAACATAACCTATGCATGTCCAGGTTATTTGTATCAAATAGAATTTTTTTCACATAATATGCAATGAAACTGAATTCATGATGAGTATTAAACAACTCCCACAAATTATTAAAAAAATAAATCCACATTCTGTGTAATACTTTTCTTTATAATCTAGTGAATGAATATAAAATAAAGTGGTGATATCAAATTCTCAATATGGGAATTATATAACTTAGTATATCAAAATTATAATCATAGTATACATAACATTAAATTAATTAATAATCATATTAAAGTCATAATAAACTGAAATTGAGAGCATATTATAACCATGAAAATAAATGAAACTATGGATATAAATAATACTAATCTCATAATGATGAAATTTATTTTTCCAGACATTAAAAACATTCCATTAAGGATATTTTATATGACACTATACTAATATGGGGAAATGAATACACAAAAACCAAAGATATTTTTCACATGAAAAATTTCGCCGCATTTAGGGGCCTTATAATTCTTAGACACACATGTTAATTGAGTATGTCTAATGCATAAGAGTTAACAATACCTTTGATACCATTCTATAAGGGGAACCTTTAAATGAAAAAAAAGTCATTGTTATCCATATAAATAAGAAAATGGACCATCAAAAATTGATCAACAAGAATTAGTAATCAATAGTCATCAAGAATGTTAATTTTTCCAAAATTTCAATAAAGGGGATGACATGATCATAACCCATCATGAGAAAGGAGGATTATAGTCAAAAAATGAATCATCGTCATTCCAATAATCATCCATATTGGAATAACAAAATATTATTATCCAGTATTCTTCTACTATCAATAATAGGGATGACATGATCACAACCCATCCTAAGAAAGAAGGCGGGTGGTAAAACAATATATAGTCAACTTTCTAATAATAATCCATATTCGAGTATTGATATTTGGTACACCAATAATTTTACACATGTAAATAAATATGATAAAAATATCATAGTATTTTTAGATAAATAAGGTGGATTGTTTGAAATTAACATAACCCCAGGGGAACAAACAAGGCATAGAAGGGTGTTGTCAAAATTGAATAACTCCTGTGAAAAAATAATGCTTCAATCGTTATCAAATAAGAAAAGATCAATAATTTATTTTTTTCATACTCTGAGTCCAATCCAAAAACTTATTATATATATATATATATTAGGGGATAAATCATGCAACATAAACTCATTATAATAAATCATTTTCGAAATGAAAAGGGGAATAGAATAAAAACATTATAAGATCTCTAAGAAGAAAATTTAAAAGCGATGTAAAATACAAATTTACATATCTCTTTTAAAGGTAACGTTTTATAAGATGATGTGAAATATTTTGAAAAATTTTAATTTTAAAAATGATATATAATAATTGAGAGTTGTAAAGAAATAATTTTTATCTTAGAGATAAGGTAGGTTGAAGTCAAAATATATGAATGTGAGAGGAAAACCTCTTTATTTTTAAAACATACATTTTTTCAAAAATAAAATTTTTAACGGAGTAAAAATACATAATTTTTTATAAAAATATACACTTCCTCATATAGGTATAAAAATTACCATAAAATAATATATTATGGTTGGAGAACCCATGAAAAGAATAACAATGTTAACGATAAAACATTATAACTCAAAGAAAGCTTATTTGAGTTATCAGTTTTCCTTAGAGGAAATATAATCCTTGAATCATGAAACAATTAGAAAGTGGTATATAGTGTAAAAATTTAAAACAATATAGAATTAAAAATAATATATTAAAAGTTTATAATTTAAAAAACTTATATGAAATAGGTTTAAGTGACCGATCGTAACTCAATGTCTAAAAATTTGGTTAACAAAGAATCTTACAACCAGGGTAACAATTGTGTAAAAGAAATTTGAAGAAAATATATTTATTTGGAATAGTTTTCCCATAAATTAAAATGATATATACTATCTATCATTCATGGGATAGTAAATCAGTAGAACTCCATATAAACGAATCATGGTTCATAAATTGTAACATATCTCAAAGAATAAAAATTTAGAAAATGAAAACCATTTCAGTTTGACTATCATTTCAATCAAATCACAAGAAGGATAGGAATTTTAATTGTACAAAATATACCATTATTAAATTATTTTTCTATATATGATATCTAAAGTAGCTATTATATGCACCCCATAAATGAAATTGGGGGCATAATTCCAAGCATGTTTAAAAGAGAGGAATTTGAGAGGAACAGAGTTACCTAGGTTTTTATTAATTCATCATGCTCACCATTCATTATGAATAATTAAATTAATTTAATTAAATACAAAATAAATAACCTAATTAATTACAATAAAAATTTATACTCCTCATTTATTATGTTTTTATACATATATTTTTTATTTTTTTACCAATTTTCTTCATCACGTGTATGCAGTATATATCTCTTTGAACTAGTTTTGTTAAAACAATGTTGGTATTCAATCAAATTTCAATGGTAATAATTAAAAGATAATTTATGTTACTCGAATATATATTCTAATATATTTTATAAATCTATAATTTCATTTCATAGTAAATTAGGTCATGATCGATGATATTGAAAGTGATGATGAGCGAATAACTTTCTTTCTTAATGGACATATGTTGTTTTATTAACTAATTATTTAAATATAAATATAAAATTACAATAAAAAAATTATACATTTATACCATATTATACCATTAAATATGTTCTCAAAGTCAGTAATTATTGAAATTCATAGTATTTTTATAGTAGGTGGTTAAACTGACCCAAACTTTAACCTATAATGATTCATGGGTGATTATGGGGTGATTTTTTTGTAATATATTTATAAAACAATAATAATGATATGATTTTAGTCACAATTTTTATTATATATCATAATTGTAAATAATTATAATATATATATATATATATATATCATATACATAGATTGAAGGCATCATTTTCTTCTTAATTCACGCATTTTAAACCATTTAATTAATGAAAATATTTTATTGATCATATCATTAATATGTTATCAAAATATTCCTAAAAAACATCAATGATACCATGAAATTAATATTAAATAATTAATCCCATCCTATTGACCGTCCATGTGAGGTGTTGATGAAAACAAAAATTAAATTCAATAGTTATGTGGAGGTAGTACTCTACATGAACAAATGGTTAATGATTTCATTCTCCATAAAATTAGATAAAGGAGTAATATGGTTTTGTTTCAGAATCCAAAAAATAAAAAGAAAATACCATAATTATTTATTAAATTTTCCTTTCGTACCGTACATGTAAGGTGTCGAAGGAATATAAAACACATAACATCGTGGATGCGTTATTCTGTACAATGCACGAGTGATGGTTTCCTTTTTCTTTTTAAAAAATGGTTATGATGATCAATTATTAGTACCAAAAAATAATAAAATTCCCAATATAACCAATAATTATTTCCTTAAATAAATATCTAAAAATTATAATTGGAAAATAAAAATATAATATAAATAAATTATGTTAAAATCATTACTCACATTGAGGACTTTGATATTTCCTTGGATGTTTCAATGGGAATAGAAGTAATAGGCTTATATATTGTGACCATATGATCCATAAAGTGATTTATTATTACAGTTGAATTAAATATTTTACTTATTCTTGTGGAATTATAATTTTTAGCATATCCATGAAGGGGGGGGGGTGAGAGATCACTTTTATAAGCGGCGAGAATGTTAATTTTGTAAATATTTCAACTTAGTGAAAAGGTATGTGGTGTTAAACATGTTATGTTGCTCCAAAATTGAGAAGTAATTGAGTTTGGAAGAGGAAAGGTCTATAAAAACTTCATACAATAAATTATAGACAAATTTTATCTTGTTTCAACCCCTTTATCATTTAAATAATTTTATTTATCCTTTTAGCTATTACTTCAGTAACTAGTTTCTATTTACGTTAACAAAAATATTATTCATAAATATAAAGTTATACTTATAACATAATTTAGAACCAATGAATATAAATTTAAAGTCCCTTTAATTTGATTCAATTTTTTACTATGATTTAATTAATTTTAAAATAAATATACCAAATATATTAAATTTGTTTTTGGAAAAATAATGCTTATGTTATAAAATATCAAATATGTGATTTTTATTTTTTAAAAATTGTTTTTAAAGTTAAAAAATATCTTATAAAGTAAATATTTGGTCAAGTAAAGTGTTTCATTTATTTCTTATTGACATTTATATGGTATTAATTTCATAAAATCCATGTTGGTTGTAAAAAATATACAATGAATTATTGTACTAAAAACATTCTTTTTAGAAAAATACAAAATATTAATCTTAAGAAGATATCACTATGATAAATCCAAATGATAATATTCATTCTCAAAATTCAGAATCTACTTTTTAAATATAAATTTTCATAAAAATGGTGATATATAATGAAAAATTATTTTTGAATGAAAAGATATTTTTTAAGATTAACCATTTTCATTCACATTTCCTATTATTTATTAATTATATTAGTATTAACCAATTATCCAAATAAAATATTTTTCATCATAATTAATCAAATCATTTTTGAAATAGATATTCCAATCACATAGAAGTAGTATTTATATAAAAACACATTTCTAATTACAAAATGATAATAGTAATCATTTTAGCTATACTAATTGATTTTACTACATATTAAATGAATCAATCATTTTCTTTCATTGAAATTTTTCTAAAGAGGCTAATACTATTAATTTTTTCAAATTCAATTTCTGAATTTTTTTATTATACATAAATATTTATAAGTTATCATAATAAATGATAGCTTCATTTATGTTCTATATTTCATGTAGAAGAAGATATCAAACCAATTGATATATTTAAAGGTAATCATATTTTAAAATCTTTGGTTGCTAAATTATATCACATTAAATAAATAACATCTTCATAATTTTAATTACTACTCACTTATGAAATTAGGTGGGGGTAATCTTAACATATCCATCATTTAGGATATAGACACTAATATGAAATATACTTTACTCTCATAAGATATATAATGTTACTTATGATTATTTAAAAGACCTTAATCATCCATAAATTCATATACCCCAATATATATATATAAACACACATCATACCCATATATTCTTTATAATATACTTTCTAAAAAAATTGAATTTCAAAGATATTAAACCATAATGAAATCATGTGTTCCTAAAAAAATAACACTATATTAGACTCTAACATGTATTAATCGCTAGTTTATTATGTAAAAAATAGCTTATATATATTATAATCCAAAACATGAGACAAAAATCATGAAAAATATCATTAATTTATTTTTATTAAACAAATAATCAATTCAAATGTTATAAATAATGTCCAACTCACTTTTCTCAAAATTAATCAACATTTAATCATAAGAGATATTCATCCCGAAATCATGTGATATTCAATAGTTATCCCCAAAAATATTTCATGGTTATAAAATAACATATCATGGATATTGATTCCATTTAAAATATGTTTCCAAACAATTAATATATAACTATTGATGAACAGAACAAAGATGATTCAGATAATCCTCATAAATTTTTTTCAATATAACAAAATATCATTGATGAATTCCAAACATTGGTGAAAATAATTATGAGTATCAAGATTTATATTAAAGTTATATATAAACTTCACTAATTTAGGTAAGATAATAAAATTCTTTTTTTCTATCATAAAAATAATATCCTTAAATTTTCAACCATTTAAGAAAGCTCACTTATTCAGTTACAAGATATAGTGGTTTTTGGATGCATACCTTTCCCAGATTCATTTTTTTATCATTTTTTTGACCAAACACTAAAACTAAAATGGGTTCAATAAAATAAAAAAATATGAATATGAAATCATCAATATGAATATGTATTCCATTGTGACACTATTATTTTTAACATAGGATACTTTGTGTCAATTTATTACTCTCTTTGTTCAATCCATGATTTTTGATGGTCATTTTCCAATATGTTTATTTAATCTAATTTCATAACATCATAATAAAATCCTTTACAATGGATTGTAAAAATAATATGATTAAATTAATAATATCCCATGGGAGTGTCAAACTAGGTGTACATTTAATCCTCTTATCGATGCACTAGTTGACAATATCTTTATTACCCAATCCTACCATTTAGTGTTTTTACCCAAAAGTACATATTTGATATATCCTATATCCACTTATAGTATCCAAACATGGATATAATGTATTTTAAAACAAAATACTAAATTATTTACTGAAAAATTAGGATTCCATCATATATATAGACTTATTCATAGTATATTCACTAAAGTTATCATATTATAATAATAAAATAAAAAATGAATTATAAACTTATCATTAATTTATATAAAGTTATTAAGGATTATATATAAATTCGAAATTATTATCAAACCTAAATTTTAAACACAAAAATTGTACTGAATAAACACATTAATCTCCAAATTTATCTAAATCCTTATTTTATAACAACTCTGATGACCAAGACACTTACTTCCAAGCCCTGTTCTATAAACACTTACATTACATAATATATTTGATACCAAATATATATTCCCATACATTATTATCCCATAATTACATGATATAATAAAATATTTCATTTCATACATTTCCAATAACTTTTAGTTTTAGATATTTTGAGAATTACTTAAAAAGAAAAACATAAAATTCCCATGTTCTTTGCATAAAATAAGTTATTCTCCTATTACATACAAAATATAATACTTCCCAATGAATCATAAACACCTCACAAATATTATTCCATAAAATACATCATTTTAGACATATCATGTGTAATACTTTTCTTTATCATTAGGGGAATGAAAACGAAGGAGATGTGTGAGATCGAATAATCATTAAGGGAATCATATAATTGAAGATAGAAAAAAATAAGCATGGTATGTGATAAAGATAAATTTTTAATTTTTTTTGTTTTTATTTAAATGATTTATTTCACATCAATATTTCATTATAAGAGAAATTGTAGAATTAATGAAATTTTGAAATGTTTTGTGCTAAATTGTGAAAATGAACTAATTATATAATTTTAACAGTTTGACATCAGCTTTGTGTCTGGAGAATATCTTTTAAAATAATAAAAAAATATTCAAAAATTAGTATTTTAAGATTCCTATGATTAGGGGATGCTGCTTTTTCAACTGGACTAACTTTTGAATTTACCATCTGGAGGCCCACAAAACCACTCAATTTGGAATATAATTTTTCAAGAAAAATTGATAATCCTAGAATAAATTATGTATAACATGGAAAACATATGTAAAAAATATGTTATTACAATTATAAATGATATAAGACTAGATGTATCATTTCTATATTAAATACAAAGATTAAATTAATGTACTATGATAATAAAGTTCTATGTGAAAATAATAGATGTTGAATAGACAATTCATACAGAAAAATAACTCTACATTAATTTGGGTATAAATTTTCTACAATGTTTAAAAAGGATACAGTATTCTATTGAATTTATTATAATACACATTAAATGAAATTTATGAATACATATCCACATGATTAGGTGGGTATGGGTTCTAAACAAGAGAAAACCATCACGAGAACAACTTTTGGACAAAACATTTTCCTCCTTATTTTATTTATTTACCATTCAATAAATCATTTTAAAGGATTGTTGGATTGAGGGAGTGGGATATAATGGAGTATATATTCTATATTATAAGAATGTTATATGAATTAATAAATCCATGAATATATAAACTTTATATGGTGGTGGGAATTGAAGGTCTGATGGCTTCTCCCCTTTGGAGTTTTTTCATTATAAACTCTTTTCTTTTGAATTATCCATGAAATTGTTTTATTTATTGAGGGTGGTATATTTCATTAATCCTATAAATTTATTACTAATTTTTATTTTTAGTAGAATATGAATGTAAAATTAATTTCTTGTTTTTCAATCTTCTTAGGGTCATGTCTCTCCATTGACAACAACAACTTCAACTAGATTCGATTTCTAGGAGATCATTAGGAAACCATATCACATTCATAAGAGGATAAAAACCTATATTTGAGGAATCAATGTGGTATCTAGATAATATAGGTCTATAATTTTAGGTCTTGAGTTATGCATATTATAATTTATTTGGAATAAAATGGGATACAATGATAAAAGGATATTTTGAATATTGATGTTTTTTCACCTCCAACTTCTATAGTTTTGTTTGTTTCAAGACAGTTTACATGTAATTTATAATCAATAGTGAGGGTTTATTATTTTAAAATTATTTTAACCAATTTAAATAAATTTAAATTTTTTTAAATCCCAATTAATAATTATTAAATTTAACATAAACAAGTTAATATAGTGTTTTTTTGATAGCTTCGTCTGCACCATCCTTATGAAAAAACCTTATGGTCACCACTATGCTACATTTTTTAAGGGAAAATTACTGACTAGGGTAACATGAATGAAAACACTTCTGTTAATATAGTTCCTTTTCCAAGTAGGTTTCTTATGTTTTTTTAATTTTTTTTTTAATTTTTATGATTTTAAATACTAATTTAGTGTTTGAAAAAGTATTTTTCACAATGAATACTCTTATGACTGGCCTAATTATTAACAATATGAGTGGTCAAGTTTGGATGAATTTTTTATATTTTTATTAAAAGAATAGATTATTTGCTTTAATACCGATCTTCTGTGATTTATGAATTATGAAAACAAATTTAAATTAAGTTCCCTTATTTGAAAGAATTAAAGGGATTAAAAGCTCAAAAAGATGGTGATGAAATGGAGAGTATTTTCCTACACACTTTTGATGTGGATAATCATTTTTTGGATGTGTTTTAAACTAATTTTAAAACATATTTTTTAAATTTTAATGAAGAAATCACCACTGATTCACTAATAGACATTTCTTTTCAAAATCATAATTCATTTCCAAATTATTTTGATGAATTTGTTAAAAATGAAATTTCATGTAAAATTACTAGTTTTGAAATAGAAAATTCAAAACCATTATATGAATACATGGGAAACAATGAAGTGAAAATTGTGCCATTCATTTTTAGAGAGCATATTGGGGAACATGAGCTATTTCCCACTATTAATACAACTATCATCCATTCAAAAATAGATTTGGAACCATAGATACCATGTAGAGATGTCTCAAAAAATATTCAACTTTTTCTTAATTATTTTGAAAATAAATTATTAACTTTATATCCAAATATAGTTTTAGTTCTTATTTCTTTTGTGTATATTTATTTTTCAGATGATGATGTTGTCAATGATGAAACTGAAGAAAAAATGGTGTTACCATTTTTGTGAAGTGGTGCACTTGAGGAAGGTGGTACCGAGATGTTTTTTAATGACAAAATAATTTTTCAAAATGAAAATAAAGGTAGAAAACATCTTAGAATTTAATATCAATAATCACTGGGGGTTATTTATGATGAAAATGTCTTGGAAGGTATATTTTTCATTATTTCCACTTCTACTACATTATTCGAACAAAACCTTTATGGAGGGGAACCTAAAGAAATCTATTTTTTTTATTTTTTAAAAGTTGTGTGAGATGAATATTAGTAGTGGAAAATAAAATTTTTTGGATCATGAGGAAGAAAAGATATCCACCTTTAGACTAGTAATAATTAATTGGAACTCCATGACAAGGGAACGGGAAATCCTATCACCAACTTGTGGTTGGAAAAAAAGAATTTTTTCCTTTAGTTTTTTTAATATTTTTTCCTTAAATTAAATAATTTTTTATACTTTTATTATATATAAGATTACATGTGAAAAGTTTTAATAGGGTATATTAAGGATTCTAATGATGAATAAAAACTAGTTAGTGTATTTCCTCTCCACTTGTTTTTTTCAAGTATTATCTTCTGGATTTTCACAAGAAAATATAATATTTTTAACAATGATGAAAATTTAAAAAATAGGTTGGGGGAATACTTGATTAACTGGATTTTATTGTGTTTTGTTTTCAAATTTACAATTTTATTTTTCCACTCAATATTTTTTTTATTGTTCAAATTTTGTGTGTGTTTTTTCAAATTTTATGTTAATTTATTTTGAGATTACAAGTAGTGTACTTTTTTCATACAAAACTATTTTTAATAATAAGAACTAACTTAATTCATAGAACAAAACATAAATGATTGATGAAATTTTATTTTTTCTGGATTCAAAATTTTTAAATTCATGAAATGACCATTGAATTATAAATTCCATTTAATGAATGTTGTCCGATATTGAAAATCAAATTCTCATTAGGATTTTGAAGAATTTTATTACATATTTTTTTAATTTAAAACCCTTCTTAATTGAACCAAAAAATTATTATTTTAATAGGGAATTTCCATTTTTATGTAAAAACCTATCATCGATGAAGAAAAAATGTTCAAAATGATTAAGGTAATTCATTTGTGATTGGAAACACCATTAGTCAAGATAATAATTTTTTATTCTAGCATACCCTATAAATTTTAACTTTGACAGACCTTAGTGTCAATATAATTACGGTTAGATAGACATATTATAATCCAATTTCCCTATCCAACCGACACTTCTAGTACATTGGTTGATTGTGGTAAATCTTATGTGTTGGGGAGCTTCTTTGTGATTTGCTACATCGTGTTGGGATAATTTTGAGTAGAGTAAAATAAAAATTTGGAGATATAATTATTAAAAAATAAATTTTTTCCTATTAATATATTGTATTTAAAACAATGTTATTCCTCCATAAAAATTCTAACGAAGAATAAAAAATAAATTTATACCATTCTGGAGCATTAAATAAAAAAATATGAATTTTAGGAAAGCAATTAGTGTGATATTTATATAGAATTAGATATGGGGTTTCATATTTATGGAATAATCTTTAAAGTTATTTTGGATATAATTTTATTCCAAGAAACAATAGTATAAGACCATGATTAATTTAATATTGAAATAATGAAAAATTTCTTCAATATATAACCAATACATCTTATTCTACCTTATAATTTTTCACATTTTGAAACCCACCAAACATCAAACTTCATAATAACACTTTCTATTTCCTTATATTGTACATAACTATTTGACTCAAATGGGCGGATATTTCTAAATTTTCGTACCTATAGATATCTTTGAATTTATTTTGATGAGAAAAACATTATTTAAAATCAAAATATTTTGTTGAGTGGGAAAAAAGTTAGGTAGACATAATTGTGCATGGATAAATGAATGAAAGAAGAATTCAATGAATGGCCATAATGATGAATTTTTAATTTTAGTTATTTGAGAGGCATTCTAAGTTTCATGGATTAATTCTGAGCTTTGTGAATTTCATTAACATAACTTATGAATTTTCATTGGAGATTTATTCTGAATTCTCACTTTTTTGGGATTTTAAGTGTTTTTTGAGAGGGAATTGATAAAAATGAAATTTCCAAAAATTTATATTCTTATTTAAATTATTTAAACCCAACTAATATGAAATTAAATATGAAAATAAATCATTAATGTAATTTTTAATTGTTTTGATCAAAATGGTGAAAATGTCACAATTCTAGAATTTTAATAGTTTATCATGAATTCGGTATTTTGGGAATAACGTTATATATGTTGATCCAATAGTTGAAATTATTTTTTTAGTCATCATATGTTTTTTATATACAAAGTTTCCAACTTGTCCAAGTGTTGAATCAACCATTTGGTCACCCAAAAGGTCACTTAATCGTGAAAATGATTTTTAGATAGAATTGATACTTTTAAATAAATGATGCCTAACAATGCCAAAATATATTCAAATTTGTTTAATTAAAACGTAAAAGGGATAGTACAAGAAGGATAATCTATTCATTAAATATTAATATTAAAATAATTCATTAATATTTTTGAATGCGATGTGAAATTAGAGGAGGATTAAGATACACTTAATCCGGAAAGAGTTCCCTTAATTAATCTATTTATAATAATTTTAAAACATTTCAAAATTAGAATTTTTTTTTAAATATATATAAAACATTTTATAATAGAATATTTGAATACATATTGGAAACATTTAGTTGGTAATGGGTCAAAAATGGACCAATATTTCAGTAGAATAGATTCCAGACATACCATTTTCCACCCACATTTTCCTTATATTATCATCCCAACATCATTTAAAAGGTTTGTTGGATTGAGGGAGTGGGATATGTTGGAGGATATGAATATTTAGCAATCTAATAAATGAATTAATTTATAAACACTATGTTGTGTTGGGAAGCAAAGATCTGATGGAATCTCCACTTTTGAGTATGGGATTTTCATTGAAAACTATTTTCTTTTGAATTTTCATGGAAATTGTTTTATTGAATAAAGTAGGTATATTTATTTATGGATTCCAATTTATTATACTTTATTATAGATATTATCTACTTATTAATGAAAAATATTTGTCTTGTTGACTATCCTTCTTTGGGAGAGGACTTCTCATTGAGCACTACATGTTCAAAATGTTTTGATTTATTATAAGTCTTTGGTAAAACAGATCACATTCATAAGCTAATAAAAACCCATATTTGAGAAATCAAATTGGAATCTAAAAAATATCGGTGCATATATTTAGGAATTTAGGTATAAAATTGATAATTTAATTTTAAGAAATTGGTATAAAATGATAAAGGCATGGTTCAAAGATTGATCTTTGTCCACCATTGGCTTCTTTAGTTTTCGTTTTTATACTAGTTTACTTATGATTTCATATAAAAAATTGATATTTCTAATTTTAATATGATTTTATGTAATATAAATCTGTCTAACTCATCTCAAATACCCATTTCCAAATCATGTATTTAATATAAATAAATTAACAAAGTGACACTATCAAGACCCGTCCTCAGGGCCCGTGTCGTGACTACCCCAAGCCCGCCTTCTATAGGACAGGGGCTGGAGACTAGAACCAAAGGCGTAAATCCTGAAAACTGGGAAGGAATTGCCTTTATAAAAGTAACCTAAACACCACAGAGTACAAGCGGAAGTAAAACACTAAGTACAAAAGTAAGTGCTAAAAAGTAAGTGGGCAAGAATACAAACCCAACTAAAAATATAGCTACAACTGAACGAAAGTACAACAGAAAAATGAAATAGCTGGAAGAAAAGAAGCAACTCCTGGGTCGTCCACCTCAAATCCTACCTGAAGGGTAGGTACAGATAGCGCAGCCCCTGGATCGTCCACCACGGATCCTACCTGAAGGGTAGGTATAGATAGCGCAGCTCCGGGATCGTCCACCACGGATCCTACCTGAAGGGTAGGTACAGATAACCTCCACAACGCTCTTTCCTGTCGACCTCCTCCGAGTATCATCTCGCCGTGAATTCCACCTCCAGATACTGACTCGTCGTGAGGTCCACCTCTGGGTACCGTCCAGTCCTCAAAAACTCGGCCTCTGTCAGAACTGCCCATCGTCTACAACCAACACAATGAGTTGTGGGCATAGCCCTTGCAGGGGTGAGTATATAATACTCAGTAGGGACCCCGAGACCCTCAAGGTATCACTAAATCCAACAAGGGTAACCAAAAAGAAGGATCTCAATAGATAACCCTTACATAGGTTTAAGTCCATACTTATACTTAAGTTATCAAGTAACCCATCTCAATCATGAGTAAATACAAAGGTATTGAAATCAACGGATAACCAGTACCTGGGTATATGCCCATACATATACCTATGTTGTCAAGTGACCCATCTCAATCATGAGGTAAACACAAAGGTCATAGACTCAGCTCAAACCAGGACTTTCATTATCGAAACCATAACTGCTATAGAGCCCCGTCTCTGGAGAGTACAGTGATCTTGTCACGACTCCGAGGTAATTCTCACTATCCTAAGACTACTGAGGTACTCCTCCTGTCGAGTACTGCGGGTCAGCCACCCGAACACAGTAGTGCTTCCCACCGGGGTATGCCACCCAAACACAATAGTTCACACCACCTAATAGCCTGCAGAGGTACTCTCCGGTCGAGTACCGTGGGTCTGCACCCAAACACAATAGTGCTCCATCTGCTATGGGTCTGCACCCAAACAAAGTAGTGCTCCATCCACTGGGATAGTCGACTCAATCCAAGTCGAGTCGGTCAAGCAGTCATCAGGTCTCAGCAGGCTACACAGTCTCCGTACTACGTACGCTCGTCTCCAGGAGGATCTGATCCACGAGCTACTGGTCGATACTCCAAGTATCACAAAGTCCCATGAATAAGTATCTCAAAGGACTGCCTCTTCATAGGGGTCTCAACACAACATACAATCGGACGCCCGGTCTGTGAGTTATTAGCCTTTTCGTCCCAGTGGCCCGGTTGGTTTTGTGTACGAACCATCCCGACCATATCTCAACTGTACCCTAAACTCACATAGGGTGTACTCATAGGGATCGTTTCTCAACGTGATCACCAATGCCGCTGACGGTTCGTCAAACGGACATCCGGTCTGTAAGTTATCAACTTTTCCGTTCTAGGGGCCCGTTTGGATTTCGGGTTCAATCCAACCCGGATATACTCCAATTGCGTCCAAACCATTGGCAGAGTAATCCAAAAGGTCCTCTCACCAAGAGAAATCCAACAAAGTCAACCGCACGTCAATCAGATGTCCGGAGCTCAAGTTATAGGTGTTTCCACTCCAAGGGCCCGGTTGGTTTTGTGTACGAACCAACCCATCCATACCCAAAGTTCTTTGAAACCTTGAGTGTAATATTCCGAAACGACCATCTTGATACAAGGATCGCATTGCATCTGATTGTTTTTTGATCAAAGATCCGTAGCCCATGTTATGTGCATTTGAACAAAAACTGCCAGAAAATAGGGGGTTTGGGCCCGGTCCGACCCGGCCCGAGACCCCCTGGGTCAGCCCGAACCGGGTCGACCCGACCCGGGTCCGGGTCCGGCCCACTGGGGCACGGGCCGGACCGGCCTGGGCGGGTGCGGCCCGCGTGGTCGGACAGCTCGGCTCGGCCGAGGTCTCGCGAGAAGGGGGGGGGGGGGGGGCGCTGCCCCCCTAATTGAAGCCCCCCCCTTCCCACGTGGGGGACGCTCCCTCTACCACCGGGGGTTACGACCCCTGGTCTCCCCTCTGGTCCCGCGCGGCCACGGGACCGCCGCTTTCCGCCGTGGCTACAGCCGCGGCGGACCCTCCTGGCGACGCGTCGGGCGCCGGCGCAGCTTTGCCCTCGTGGCACGCCGGCAAGATCTTCTGCGGACCATCGGACGCACTCTGGTGGTCTGTTTTTCCAGCGGTGTTCGCCGGTGGTCCTCTAGGGACCGGTTATTCACTACGAAGACTTCAAAATGCCTCTGCGGGCCGTTCTGTCATCTCCTGACGATCCGCACGTCAAATAAAAAATATGCGGCCTCTTCATGTTTTTCTGGCGCGGCGCGATGGCGCCACAGCTTTGTTCGACTTCAACGGCGTGGCGCGATGGCGCCTCGCTTCTACGCCCAATCTTTATTAATTCCGCGCGGTGCAACGACACCGCGCTGCCTTGCTCGTTCCGCAACAAAAGCAAGCATCAAGGGGGGAGGATAGTCGGCTGTGTTCGTGCGGTCCGACCTCCTCCCGTTATTGTAATAACAGGTGGCCCAATTTAGAAAATGATGAACGACGACAAAAGTATTCATGAACAAAACAAATAATCCCCTACCTCGAAAATGACACCGCACATCGTCGAGTCGCAGAAATCGAACGTCGTGGAAGAAAGGTATTGATTCCATCGACGTCAGTAGAAGTGGAATAACGTTGTTGTTGGCATCGGTCTCCACGGTCGGTGTCTCCTTTCTTTTCGTGGAAGAGGAAAGTTGTCGTTCTTTGGTAATGAATTGTCGTTCTTTGTTGAAGAGGCATCGTTCTTCAAGGAGGAGAAATTCTCTCCTCTTCCTTCTTTTTCTTCCTCTTCTCACAAGGCTCTCTCTCTCTCTCCCCCCAAAATCCTCCACACAAAGTGTGTCCCCCCAAAATAAAATAAAAGGGCTCAACCAATTATTTTATTAACACACGCCATTTGAAATTCAAAACTCAAAACGCTTAATTAATTAATTGAGTAGGTTCAATTAATCAATTAGTGTAAGTTGGAAAGAGTTAAGAGAGGGGGTTTTCTTTTTGAGAGTTACAAAATAAAGAGGGGAAAAGTTATGAATGTTAGGGGAAGGTGAGGTGTTGGGATCGTGTGGGCCCCACCCCACCTTAATCCTATCAAAGTTAGTTGAATACAAGTGGGTCCCACCCCCAACTCCCTTACTTAGGATATAACAACATAAGAGAGGGGAAGGGTGTTGTGACTCATCACTTAACCACTTATCAAGAAATAAAAATAAAATTGTAAAACAATTATATTTTTATTCCTCACTTTTTTTAACAATTCATGTCGAGTAAACACAACTCCATGAAGGGGCTTCTTAAGAAATTACCAGCGCTGTGAGTTTATCAATTCCCTCATATTTCAATTCTGTGCACCAGTTCAAAAGTTATAAATACCCGCTCGTTCGTTCACTGAACGTACCCGTTCCTAACTTCAGAAATTGATTCCGGGCACACCGGGCCTCGGAATCAAGCGCCGTCAGAAACTGCGTTCTTATAAAATCCCAATGAAAATTAAGAAAAAATTCTCCTTGAATAATATGGGTCTTTACATTACTCCCACCTTAGGGCTTTACGTCCTCGTAAAGATTTAACACATCTAGGGATACAAAAGTGTTACTGAGCACGCATCTGAGCCTTCCGCTCCCATGTGCTCACATGGAGGTTTTCGTGATGCCAACAAAAGCACACAAGAGGAATCGACCGTCCTCATAGGACCAATCCTGTCGATCCTCAACCTCTACTGGAACCCCAAAAAAGTCACCCCATCACCAAAGTCCAGTTCCCCATGGTCGATGTCATACTTCGAGTCAAACACGTATCTCCTCAGTTGAGATATGTGGTAGTCGTCTTCCCCTGTTGCAACTGAGGTGGATGGGTCAAGTGGTAACCCACCTCGCATACCCTGCTGAGGACCTTGTAGGGTCCATTAAAGCATGGAGGTAACTTGTCGCCCAAGCCAAATCTCTGCAATACCATGTCGAGGTGAGACCCTTAAGAAAACATGGTCGCCATCCTCGAACTCTAGTGGTCTCTGCCTTTTATCAGCATAAGACTTATGTCGGCTCTGAGCTATCCTCATCCGCTCCTAGATGACCTGGACCTTCTCTGTCGTGGCCTGGACCATCTCTGGTCCCACAAGAGTTGCTATGATTTCATCTTTTCTGATAAGAGAAATCTGGTCTCATCCCCTGGATTAACCACTTTCTTTGCCTAATAGAGTCATTCTGGACATGAATGATGCATTCATGCCATGGACGATGTCATAAGGCCTCGACGTTACTACCAATAGATCCAACTGTCACTCGCACCTCTAAGGGTCAAGTCACACTGTCGGCATCAGCGTGAGGTAACTGGGTCTCCTCCAGTAGGAATCTCGAAAGTGAGGGTCAAGTCAATAGTTTAAACTGGAACCTCTTAGTATCAACCAAACAAAAGGATAGGAAAGCTAACATCACTAGGATAAGTGTCTTTTATTATTGAAGCTCCTAGTACAAAGAAACAAATACAACAGGAACATGGAACTAAAAGTTACAAGAACAAAAGGAATCCACTGGTTCCGCTCCTGTCCACCTGCTCCCGGAGCTCTACTGCCTTGTCCACTGCTCAGCTGTTGCTCAAGCACCTGCCGCTGCTTCTGCCTCGATGGCTCCTCCAATGCCTGCAGATCAACTGTGCGGGGAGTCAGACAGTCATGAGCCATGTGACCCTGTCCGCCACACATGTAACACAAAATGGCAGGTCTGGCTCTGTCACTCCCATTGGTGCCTCGCACTACCGACCCTATAACCCGAGGTCGCCCACCTAATGGTCTGGTCCTCTTGGACCTCTACATCATCTGTCTACTACCTACAGACGACTCGACTACTGATCGAAAATCCTACGGTAACGGCTGCATCTCTGGAACACGCTCGGGGTGCAGAGTTACTGGTACAAACTCCACCGTAAAAAGGGTCTCAAAGTCTCCCCATGTGAAGGTCATCCCGTCGCCAAACTGGAACAAGTGGATCAACCACCTCTCAGCTGCTTCCTGAAGGAGGCTGGTAGCAAAGATCACCATGAAGTCTGCTAGCGTCCCCACTAGCCTGAAGACTCTCACCACAGCCTCCAGCCAATCCTCAACCGCCTGCGGGTCCATCTCTCCCCGGAACCTGGGTGCCCTCTGGCGCCGGAACACGTGCAGCGTGCTCAAGCGGCATGCATCGCCTACTGCTGGGGCTGGTAGCATTGGTGGCACAACGTATGGTAGTACCGCTGGTGCCTCCGCTGGTTCCTCATCTGCAAGAGGGCCATGTACCGAAGCCTCGTCGCTCGGCAGGCTGTCAGTATGTATATCTCTCAGAGCTCTAGATGGTCTTCCGTGGAAAGGAATCCTGAAAGAAACAACGTGACACGGTCAAACGATTATACCTGGTGAGATGGCCTGGATTGAGCTGTTTAATGGGTAAAAATTATGAGAACACCCATGAAAACAGTGTTTTCGTTCACAAAGTAGGAAATCAGTTGTCAAGGTCCTGGTGTATGGATACGTCGGCTGCCCGCACCAACACTGGACTCCTTGAACTTAAAACCACACTTGGTACCCTTAACACTATTGCTTCTTAGAAAGAAAATATTAGAGTTATATGTTCTGTAGTAGAACCAACTCCTCTGATACAAATTTGTCACGACCCGTCCTCGGGGCCCGTGCCGTGACTACCCCAAGCCCACCTTCCATAGTCCAGGGGCTGCCGACAATCACAAAAGGCGTAAATCCCGATAACTGGGAAGGCATTGCCTTTATAAAATTAAACTAAACACCACATAGTACAAGCGGAAGTAATACACTATGTACAAAAGTAAGTGCTGAAAAGTAAGTGGGCCAGAATACAAACCCAACTGAAAATACAGGTACAAATAAATGAAAGTACAATAGAAAAGACAAACCGCTGGAAGAAAAGAAGCAGATCCTGGGTCGTCCACCTCAGATCCTACCTGAAGGGTAGGTAGAGATAGCGCAGCTCCTGGATCGTCCACCACGGATCGTACCTGAAGGGTAGGTACAGATAGCTTAGCTCCTGGATCATCCACCATAGATCCTACTTGAAGGGTGGGTACAGATAACCTCCACAACACTCTTTCTTGTCGACCTCCTCCGAGTATCATCTCACCATGAAGTCCAACTCCGGATACTGACTTGTCGTGAGGTCCACCTCTGGGTATCGTCCAGTCCTCGAACACTCGGCCTCTGTCAGTGTTGCCCATCATCTGCAACAAACACAATGAGGTGCGGACATAGCCCATGCAGGGGTGAGTATACGATACTTAATAGGTACCCTGATACCATCAAGGTCTCACTAAATCCAACAAGTATAACCACAAAGAAGTATCTCAACAGATAACCCTTACTTAGTTTTAAGTCCATACTTATACCTAGGTTATCAAGTAACCCATCTCAATCACGAGTAAATACAAAGGTTATGAAATCAACGGATAACCATTTCATGGGTATATGCCCATACATATACCTAAGTTATCAAGTGACCCATCTCAATCATGAGGTAAACACAAAGGTCATAGACTCAGCTCAAACAAGGATTTTCATTATCGAAACCGTAACTACTGTAGAGCCCCGTCTCTGGAGAGTACAATGATCCTGTCACGACTCCAAGGTAATTCTCACTAACATCAGACTGCTGAGGTACTCCTCCTGTCGAGTACCGCGGGTCAGCCACCCAAACACAGTAGGGCTTCCCGCCGGGGTATGCCACCCAAACACAGTAGTGCACACCCCCTAATAGCATGCAGAGGTACTCTACGGTCGATTACTGTGGTTAGGCACCCAAACATAGTAGTGCTCCGTCCCCCATGGGTCTGCACCCAAACAATGTAGTGCTCCATCCACTGGGCTAGTTGACTCACTCCAAGTCGAGTCGGTCAAGCAGTCGTCAGGTCTCAGCTGGCTACACGGTCTCCATACTCTGTACTATCGTCTCCGGGAGGATCCGCTCCATGAGCTACTGGTCGATACTATAAGTATCACAAATTCCCATTAAGAAGTATCTCAAAGTACCGCCTCGTCATAGGGGTCTCAACGCAATAGACGACGCGTCAATCGGATGCCCAGTCTATGAGTTATTAGCATTTTCGTCCCAGGGGCCCAGTTGGTTTCGTGTATGAACCAACCCGACCGTATCTCAATTTTACCCCAAACACACATAGGGTATACTCATATGGACCGTTTCTAAATGTGATCGCCAACGCTGATGACGGTTTGTCAAACGGAATTCCGGTCTGTAAGTTATCAGCTTTTCCGTTCGAGGGGCCCGGTTGGATTTCGGGTTCAATCCAAACCTTCCATACTCCAACTACATCCAAAACTTGGGAAGAGTAAGCCAAAAGGTTCATCTCAACAAGAGGAATCCAACAAAGTCGACGGCACGTCAATCGGACGTCCGAAGCTCATGTTATAGGTGTTTCCGCTCCAAGGGCCCGGTTGGTTTTTTGTTTGAACCAACCCCGCCATACCCAAAGTTCTTTGAAACCATGAGTGTAATATACCGAAATCCCGTCTCGATCCAAGAATTGCATCTCAACTGACGGTGCATCGATCGGAGGTCCGTAGCCCATGTTATGGGTGTTTGAACAAAAACTGCCCGAAAATAGGGGGTTCGGGCCCGGTCCGACCCGGCCCGAGACCCCCTGGGTCGGTCCGAACCGGGTCGACCAGACCCGGGCCTGGGTTCGGTCTAGTAGGGCGCGGCCCGACCCGGCCGGCGTGGCGTGGCGTGGCCTGGGCGGCCCGGCCCGGCCTGGGCGGGTGCGGCCCGCGTGGCCGGACAGCTCGGCTCGGTCGAGCTATTGCGAGAAGGGGGGGGGGGGGGGGGCGCTGCCCCCTGATTGAAGTCGCCCACCCCCCCCCCCCACGTGGGGCCTCTCCCTTGACCTCTAGGGGTTACGACCATCGATCTCCCCTCTAGTCCCACGTGGCCGCGGGACCGCCGCCTGCTGCCGCAGCTTCAGCCACAGCGGATCCTCCTGGCAGCACGCCGGGCACCGCCGCCTCCTGGAGGACGGCCGGTGCTGGCCGCCGCCTCCGGCGCGCCGCCATTATCTTCCGCGGACCCCCAGACGCGCTCCGGTGGTCCATTTTTCCTGCGGTCTTCGCCAGCAGTCCTCTCGAGACCTGTTCTTCACAGAGAAGACTTCATAATGCCTCTGCGGCCCTTTCCGTCATCGCCCGCCGATCCGCACGTCAAATAAACAATCTTCGGCCTCTTCGTGGTTTCCCGGCGTGGCGCAACGGGACCGCGCTTCTCCTCCCATTCTTTATTTATTCCACGCGGTGCAACGGCACCGCGCTGCCTTGCTCGTGCCGCAACAAAATCAAGCATCAAGGGGGGAGGATAGTCGGCCGTGTTCGTGCGGTCTGACCTCATCCCGTTATTGCGATAACAGGTGGACCAATTTAAGAAAACGATGAACGGCGAAGAAATTATTCACGAACAAAACAAATAATCCCCTACCTCGAAAATGACGTCGCACTTCGTCGAGTCGTGGAAATCGAACGTCGCGGAAGAACACTATTGATTTTGTCGACGTCGGAAGAAGTAGAAGAACATTGTTGTTGGCGTCAGTCTCCATGGTCAGCATCTCCCTTCTTGTCACGGAAGAGGAAAGTTGTGGTTCTTCAATAAGGAAGCATCATTCTTCGTTGAAGAGGCGACGTTCATCAAAGAGGAGAAATTCTCTCCTCTTCATTATTCTTCTTCTTCTTCTCACAAGGCTCTCTCTCTCTCTCCCCAAAATCCTCCACACAAAGTGTGTCCCCCCAAAATAAAATAAAAGGGCTCAACCAATTATTTTATTAACACAATCCATTTGAAATTCAAAACTTAAAATGATTAATTAATTAATTGAGTAGGTTCAATTAATAAATTAGTGTAAGTTGGCAAGAGTTAAGAGAGGGGGTTTTCTTTTTGAGAGTTACAAAATAAAGAGGGGAAAAGTTATGAAGGTTAGGGGAAGGTGAGGGGTTGGGCTCATGTGGTCCCCACCCCAACTTAATCCTCTCAAAGTTAGTTGACTACAATTGGGTCCCACCCCTAACTCCCTTACTTAGGATATAACCACATAAGAGAGGGGAAGGGTGTTGTGACTCACCACTTAACCACTTAGAAAGAAATAAAAATAAAATTGTAAAACAATTATATTTTTATTCCTCAATTTTTTTAACAACACCTCCCGAGTAAATGCAACTCCCGTAAGGGTATTATTAATCAATTACCGGGGCTAAGAGTTCATCGGTGCCCTCAGATTTCAATTCCGAGCACCGGTTCAAAAGTTTGCAAAACCCGCTCGTTCATTCACTGAACGTAACTAAGCCTAACTTTGGAAATTGATTTTGGGCACACCGGGCCTCGGAATCAAGCGCCTTCAGAAACTGCATTCTTGTAAAATACCAAAGAAAATTAAGAAAAACATTCCCTTGAATTTTATGGGTCTTTACAGACACCTTGATGGATTATTCTGTAAACTCATCGTGAGACAACAATGTAGTCACTAATGTGCCACATCATTATGGATTTTTTAAACTAGGGTAAAAAAACTAAAAAACACAACATCATTAAACATAATATCATAGAAATAAATAATTAGAATAATTACATAATCAATTGGAATGCAGAGAATATTATATCCATGTAAATATATTAAAACATGGATATCAATAATTCAAACCACATATTGATGGAATGAATAATATTGGGAATAAAAAAGATTCTATTAAGGAAATATTCTAAGGCACTATAATTATATGGGGAGAGGAACATAAAAAAATACAGATGTTTTGTCTCATTATAAATGATGATGTATCAAGGGGATATATAATTTGGAGCTCCACCCATCAATTGATTGAGTCTAATGAATTCACCATACGAACCAAAAATAAATTTCATACAATTCCATAAGAATCATTCTGTTGAGTAAAAACATGTATATACATTAATGAAGAATATAGAATATCAATAAATTATCAACATGTATTTGTAGTCAATAATCATCAAATATGTCAAAACATTTAGCAGAGTCAATAAAAGGGATAACATTATCATAACACATCATGTGAATGAAGGTGGAGGGGCAAAAAATACATAGTCCAATTTCCACTAATCATCCATATTAGAATAAAAAATATATGGTAAACTAATAAATTTTCTCATTTAAAAAAATATATAACATGATCATAACACTTCCTATGAAAGAATTTGGGTGATAAAAAAACATAGCAAACATTCCAATAATCACATATATTGATATAATGGTATGAGACAAGATAATACTTTTACCCATTTTAATGAAAGGGGTAAAATTATCATAATCCATATAGAGAGACAATGTGGATGATTTAAAAATAATATAACCACAGTAAAACTATTAATGACTTTAAGGTTGTTTACATAAGTGAAAAACACCCTTTTTAAAAGAATGTTTTTATTATTATCAAAAAATAATGGATAGACAATAAAATTATTTTATAACAAAATTTAAATTCCCTAAATGATAATATATATGTATATATAAGTATAAATTATCGGATAAATAATGAAACATAACTCAAATAATTGTAAATCCTTTTAAAAATAGTGTGGGAAATGTAAGAAAAAAACTTAAAAGATCCATTAGAAAATATTTTTAGCATTTAAGTAATATTCAAATTTAAATGTAACATTCAAAGGTAACACGATAAAATGTGTTTGTAAAGATTTTGAAAGTAATTAATTTTTCAAATTATCATAAATAATAGATCCTTGAATATAAATAATGTTTATGTTAGTTAAAATAGTAAATGAATAAAAAATTGATTGGAAAAATGATCTTTTATGATTTTGAAAATACCTTTGTATGATGTTCATAATATAAAAGGAGTAAAAAAATTATTTTGTATCAAAATGTATTTTCCCCATATCAGTATATTAATTATCAAGGAATAAAATATTTTCATGGGAGAACCCAATAATGGAAAATAAATGTTCAAGATGAAACATTATCACTCAATTAAAATAAATTTGAGTTACAAATTTCCATTACAAGAAATATACATCATGAAGCATTAAATGATTGAAAAGGGTTTTATATGGAAAAAATGTAATAAGTGGGATATTACCACATAATAATGTGAAATGAATTATTTTACTCAACTTCTATAAAATATGTTTTTATTAATGATTATAAATCAATGAATTTAAAATTGGGTTTCCAAAAAACTATTACGATTGAGGTAACACTTAAGTAAAAATATATTTGATGAAAAGAATGTTATTTGGTGTATATTTTCCCAATAATTACAAGGAAATAAATATATATCATTCATGGGATAATAAATCAATAGATCTCAAAACAAAAGGACCATGGTGCATAATTTGTAATATATTTCAAAGAATCAGAATTGTGACCATGAAAACACTTAGGGATTGAATAGCATTTTAGTCCAAATAATTGAAATAGAAGGATTGTAATTATACTTAAATAAAATTATAAAAATATAATTCATGATATGATATAACAAATAGATAGTATATAAACAACATAAGTTAATGTATGTCTATAATAAAAAATATATATCAAAGAGTGGAATTTGAGACAACAACCCTTACCTAATTCTAGATTTTTTATGAAATTGAACTAAAAATCTTGAATAATTAAATTATTTTAATTAAATAGAAACCAATGAATATTATTCATAACTGTAAGCATTTATTATCCTCATGTAAAATCATTATATACTCAAAACATATATATAATAGATAGTTTTTATATATTTTCAACAACGGGTGTATGTAATCATTATCACTTTGAACTAGTTTCATAAAAAGGGATTTGGTATTAATTATTGTTTCTAAGGTAATAATTTCAAGAAAATTGAGGATACTATAATATTTTTTCAATGATATTTTTTGAATCTATAATTTTTTTCATGGCAGTTTTGGTTATGATATATGATGTTGAAATCGGCAATCAATATGTTTCAGTGTTTCTTAATGAAGGAAGGGTAATTTAAATATTAATATATAATTACTAGAACCAAAATAAAATCATTATTTACATAATAATATCATATTGTACAAGTAAATAATTTATCATATACATTCATGATATAAATTCATAATATGTTTCATCTAGGTGGTTAAATAAATCCCAGCATGAACCTACCATGATTGATGGGTATTTATGAGAAGTTTTAGTGATAATATCAATATACTAGAATAATATTAAATTTTTTTTTCTTATTAGTGTGATATGTGAATTTTTTAATGAATTAGACAAAAAATAATAATTTATATGATATCATTTTCCACTTAGATCACACATTTTAATTGATTGAATAAACGATAATAAGTTTTTGATCATATCATTAATAGGTTATCCAGTTTTTCATACCAAAACCATGATGATAACCTAAAAATAATATTTTATATTTATTATCATTATTAGGTACATCCATTTTAGTTGATGATAAAATGAAAATTGAGAACCAATCATTCAATGGAGTTAATTGTTAACATGTTTGCATTATTGAAAATTTTCATATACATGTAAAATGGAATAATGTGGTTTTTTTATTTAGATTCATAAAAATGATAAAAATACCCTAATTATTTACTAAATTATACTTTTGTACCATCCTTTTTAAGTGTTGAAGAAAAATTAAACACATTGTGTCATGGAGGAGGTATCATTCACCACACAAGTATGGTGATTACATTTTTATTAAATGAAAAAAGATAACATGATCAATGATTATTAAAATAGAATAAAAATCAGTATATAACTAATAATAATTTCATTGAATAAATATTTCAAAATCAAAATTGAATGTAAAAATTAAAAAAAAGAAGTAAAGTAAAAATGATTACACATATTAAGCACTTTGATATTTTCATTAAGGATCCCTTTGGAGTGGATGAAATAGGACAATCTCTTGTAATCAGAGGCTATATAAATTGATATATTATTATAGGGGAAAAATCAAAGGGTTTTAGGAGGAAACATAATTTTTATTAATTTCTTATAGGGGTTATGAGAGGCACCTTTTATATTTGGTGAGCATCGAATTTTTGTAAATATGTCTACTTAATATAAACGTAGGACATGATAAACATGTAAAATTGATATAAAATTTAGAAATAATTGATAGTGGAAGAGATATGTTATAGAAACACCTCATACAATCCATTCTATAATTTTTTAACCATGTTTCAATACCTTTTCCCCTTGAGTTTATACTATTATCCCTGTTATATTTTACCACAACAATTAGTTTTTAAATAAGGTAACTTATTATTTGTGGATAAAAATAATGTGGTCCTTATTAGATAGTTTTGGCATAATCAATAAAAATTTGAAATCCATTTCATTTTATTCAATATATAAAATTTATAAAAATTAATTTTATATTAATATTATATAATGTGAAAAATTATTTTTTAGGATAATATTAGTTGTGTTCTATAATATCACATATTGTCTTGTCAATTAAAACCAAAAATTTTTAAATTATAAAGTAACTTATAAAATAAATATTATAACTTATAAAATGTTAAATTATTTTCTAATTCATACTTATATAATGATAATTTCCTTAAATATTTGTTACATGTAAAAATAATATTTTGAACTATTCACAAGGAATCATTATTTTCTCAAAAATCCCCAAAAAATCATTAAAAAATATTACTATGATGTATCAAAAATTAAAAACCATTTTTTATAATTAAAATTCTATTTTTTATAAATTTAAATTTTTATTAAAAGGTGATATAATGAAATGAAAATTTAAAAATAAAATAGATTTTTTATAAAATTATCCCATTTCATAAATATTTAATCTTATTTAAAAATTAAATTATTATGACCTTATTGTTGATATCAAATATTTCTTATCATAATTAATCACAAGTTTCATGAAATAGTAATGAATATGTCATAAAAAATATTTATAAAAATAAATTTTAAAGTATAAAATAATCATATTAGTCATTTTTTGCTATATCAATTAAATTTCATCCAAATTAAAAGTAGTTTTTATTTTATTTACATATATATATATATATTTCATAAAGAGGTTACTCTCACTCATTCCCCCCAATTCAATTTCTAGTTTTTAGTGATCAGACCTAAATATTTTTATATTATCTAAATATATCATGAATTTTCTTAG
Source organism: Viscum album (assembly GCA_963277665.1). NCBI lineage: Eukaryota > Viridiplantae > Streptophyta > Magnoliopsida > Santalales > Viscaceae > Viscum > Viscum album. The sequence goes on along the minus strand of OY728147.1, from coordinate 706,408,776 downwards.
GTTTCATGTTGCATATGGAGAATGATATCAAAAACATTGATAGATTAAAAGGTTATCATAATTTAAAATCTTATGGTGCTACATAGGATCAATAAAGTCTAATGTAATATTGGGGAGGTGGAAAGCATCCCAGTGTCGGTAAAACAAGAAAACAATGAGGATGTCAATCATAGGAACCCAAAACTACTTCAATTCCTCCTTAAACATAGGGAGGGGTGGGATCTACTATCCGACCAATACTGGTGGAAGGAACCCTAGAGTAGTGGGGAAACTAGAAATAAATGATCACCTATGTTTTCATTTTGGTTCTGTTTAATACATTAACGATTTATTCTCCTAAAACCTAGAACTCTAGGTTGGTTCGTATTATTGATAAATGACTTATGGTTCTTACAATGAAAGGAATAATACTAGATATATAATATATGTAAATTGGATTCTATGAGGACTGTATTATTAGAAAATAAAAGAATGTTTTCATTACAGAATGTTAAATAGAACTAAAGGTTGGAAGACTAGAGTATATATATAATAATTTATGGTAATCCATGCAAGTATTTTATCTTTTTTGGATAAAATTATTATGTGATATTTATTGGAGAATCAAGTCTAAAGTTATGGGTTTATTTTTTAAAAATAATTCTGAGGGGTTTCAAATATTTTTTCAATAGAAGAGTCTTGAAGATAATGAAAAATTAGTAAGATAATGTGTTTTAAATCCTATTACGGTAGTGACTATGATAGTTATGAGTTTATAGGGATGAGTATGGATAATGTAATTAGTTTAGAGAAGATTAACCCCCAAAAATACATTGTAGTAGAAAAAATAAATCAAATATTGATTTAGTGAGAAAGGATTATAAGGTTTTTTATTGGATTTCCCATAGGTATTAGGCTAATGATATTGACATTCCACACACATGACAAATTGAGGTTTATATTTTCTATTTGGTGTAGAAGTATTTGAGGAATTATTGAATGTAAAGAGGGAATATAATTCACAATTATCTGTCATTTGATTGTTTATCATATGTTCATATTTAATTGGATTGTAGGGATAATTTGGATTCTATATCATATAAGTTTTTCTCATTAAATATTGAAGTAAACATTTCACTTACCAATTTTAGAGTGATTAAATTAAAATTCTCATTAGTATTAGGAATTTAATAATTCATGAAAATGTTATTAATAAGGATAATTTTGTTCGTGAATCTAATAGTGATAGAATAAATTAGTTCATTCCTTAGCAGGTTGATCGCGAAGGAACAATGAACAAGACAATTGTGAAAACTAAGAATCAACTAGTGAACCCTAGTATAGAGGTTCCACTTAGGAAATAAAAAATGGAATATAATCTAGTATAAAGTTATTAATATATTGATTATTATCTATTAAGATCAATGTTAGATAACGATAATGTTATGAGGATTTAGTTAAATGAGGGATTTTTTAACGATGGAGTTGAAAATAACAGATGAAATTTTATCATTCCATACTATTAGGACATGGGAACATCCATCATTTCTAAAAAAAGAATGCATTATATAAATATTTGATATATCATGTCATGTAATAACATGATTGTGGTAATACTTATAAGAAATTACTATTTTTGAAAAGATTTAAACATGAGTAAGTGAATTAATCTAAAAAAATTATTATATTTTTAATCCAAAAATTGAATTTCCAAGACTATGAGAGGTCTTTTAGAAGATGAGGTGGTGAATCAATGGTTTATTTTTATGAATTATACATTTTTATTCAGAAGATATGATTTATTATGATATCTATCATCTCAATTTGAGCTAAAAATGCTTAGTCAAATATTAAATAAATTAAGTTTCATAAAAAACAATAATTTTTACAAGTTTTTCATTAAAATAATACAATATATCGTTATTTGTTAGTTTCCCCGAACAGAATTTCTCAACTATAAATATATTTGGTTTCTCTATAGACCATATTATTCCTATCAACATAGAGTACAACTGTGTTCCTTACCCAGAGTCCCAAAATATAATAAAAATTCTAACTTTGATGTATGGTTTAAAACAAGAATGTTTCCCTTATACTCTATGATTATTCTACTCTATGATTCTTATACTCCACTTTATATAGATCTTCGACATAGAACACACTAGATCCACCAGTATGGTTATTTACACATATTCATGAACATTGATATCTAATAAACACTATCAAATCAACTGATCTTCCTTAGTTATATCTGATCATAAAGGAGTAAGATCTTTTTCAATTTAATAAATAAATATATATACATGTTTTTTATGTCTTTAAGACATCATGGATATAATATTTTTAGTATTCTTAAATGTGGGATTATTTATTTTTAATTAAAAAATCTCAAAAATCTATTTGTGTATTTTAATCAAGTTTCACACAATTATATTATAATATAGAATTTCATGGAATGTTTATATTTTATTCTCACTATCAAATTATACTTCACACTACATGAGAAGCCTTAAATTTTTGAATCTATTTATCAAATAATAATTCATTTAATGGCCATCTAAAAATGCATTAAAAAATATCAAGATTCATTGTGGTGTTTCTTTTTCATAAAACCTAATTCTACTTCCTGAATCCGTAATATGGTAGACTCACCTTCATGAAAATATATAGTTATTATTTCCCATAACTATATGTTTTTAGAGACCTTATTATAATGAGCTTAATTGAGTGTAAAAGGAAATTATTTCAATATTTCTCAATATAAAAACACATTAGGAAAACATAGTTTACTTAATTAAACACTTTATATATGGAAACTCTTTTATGTATCAAATAAAACTCATTGACTATTATCCTTATTCAAACAAATAGTTATATGGGATCACTTTAAATGAAAATGTATTACTCAGGTTTTTGGTGAAAACATCATGAAATCATAGAATCACAAGGTGATTACATGAGTTTATATAAAAAAATAATTCTAAAACAGACTGATTTTTTTTCTTCAGGGAAAATATATCTCAAAATAAAGTGCAAATAAAGATATTTTTATCTCTGAAAGCACACTCTGTTTTTGTAAGATCTATCATAAAGCACAAATGATATATTAAGAAGAATTTATATATGAGTTCTACTTTCTTCAACATGTGATCGATATAATGATCTTCCCTAACATAGTATCACTCAATAAAATACTCATGTGGCCTAGACCCTATATGTAACACCCCAGGTAAATAAAGAATATGACATTTCATATTTATCCATATTTGTGAATAAAATATTTAAATGACTTTAAAGGGGACGCTATGCTCGATGGCGTACCCAACACGCAACAACGAGTTTCTTGGGAATCTTACGTTGCACTCTAATAATAAAATAATATTATTTTAGATGGTAGTTAACATGTAGCCGTTGTATTGGAGGGAATGGATAGAAATAACTAAAATATGATTATATATGTTTTTAAATGTTTTTACTTTTATACAATAAAAGATAAAGGCTTAAAATACGGAAAGAATTCAATTTTAGGCGTATATGCCCTAGTTTTCACTAAAGGTTCACTTATCGCCTTTTAATGGAGAAATGTCATTAAATATAGTTTTGATCACTCTTATACATTATTTTGGACCAAATAAAACTCTTATTAAGAATCGGGACATCAAATTTTACTTTGTGTAAATTTTTGGTATCTTTCCGATAAAGTTCATTTTTTTAATGAATAGTGTAAAATGTTGTATTTTAATTCAAAACCACTTTTTAATCTAATTTATTTATATGATTAGATTATATTTTGAATTGGTTTTAAAGTGAAATTAGAAAATATTTTTACCATTAAATCCAATTGTGGTCGTTGGAATTAATTTCACTTTGAAATCAGACTTAAACTAGTGTCAATCTTTTGATACTTATTGTTTTATAAAAACACGCTATTTGTCATGACAGCAGAAATTAATTATTAAATTATTTAATGTGACTAATATGTTTTGAATTTTTTAAAACGGACTTCATTTTTGAATTAGGAATATCAAATATAGCTTAGGGTGAATTTTTGGGATTTTTCTGAAAAACTTCAATTTTTGATGAATAGTGAAACCCCTAAGTGGTACTTATAAAAGCTGATTTTTCGTTTAAATGAAATTTTACCACTTATGTGTTTTGAATTTCAAAAATCCGACATACATGGTTTTCATTAAGATGTAAAATGTGGTTCAATGGGATAAAAATAATTTTTTGGTGAATAGTAACTTATTAAGTTTTTAATCGCGATTAGTGGTAATTAGTGTAGTTTAAGGTATAAATAATGATTTAATAATATTAAATGACCTAGACACATGTCCCAACCTTATGGGTTGTGTCATGGCCGACCAAGACAATCCATGGGTCAACTTGGGGACCCCATGGATCCACTTTGGTTGGGAAATGACATAAATAAAATTTTATTTAATGTAAAAGTAAAATTGACACAAGCATGATATGTTTTACTAAAACAATTTTTAAGTGGGGTTATACAAGTCATATTATTTATTATAAATATTCATTGGAAAGCTAAAACGATTTCCTACATCATAGTATTTGTTTTATAATTTTTAGACATTAAATAAATTAAATTATTTATGACATAATAATGATGCGGCGATAACATCATTATTTGACGATTTAAATAAAATGGAAAGATAATGTAAAATCTATGAACTAAAAATGTCCAAAACTTATTGTATGAGTTGATTTAGAAGCCTTATAACCTTATCCACGAATTATATCAATGTGGGACCTTTTGAAACCGAAACACATTTTCAAATAAAGTAATATTTCTTTACTTTCCAAAAGTGCCCCTCCTCTCCTCTTATAAAAGGCCCCCACCTCTACCTCATTTCACACACCCCTCAAGCCTTTGGATCGGCCAACCCCTGCCCATTTACTCTCTCCACATCCCTCTCCTCATCCTAGAGGATTCCCTTTGGGCAGAATCCTTTCAAAGGAAGCCTTTAGGCTCAAATCAAAAGGAGTTACACTTTTAAAGGTAATTCATTCTCTCATGTTCATTTGTTTTATTTTGTTTCTCCAACCCCCTAACCTCTTTTTATTTATTTATTTTGTAACAACACCAGTATCTTCAATACACTAGGATGTTTTTATAAGATTTATTCTAGCTACACTCTCACACAACTACATAAAATGGTTAAAGAACATACGGTTTCCGTGGATGGTGAAATTCTGCCTCCCGAAACGATGATTGTTCAATACACATTTAACACCTTAAAAGGTGGCCATTATGATGTCACTATTTTTATATATGATATATAATATGTTTATGTTTTATTTATGCTTCTGTATTTTTCATTTTTGTCTTACCTTTATGGCTTCCATTATGGGTATACGCGATATCTTCATTTAAGGAAGTGCGGACTACCGCCCCCTCAAAGTTATTTGATTCGTTAAATACCATATGTGGGATGTATAAAGGATGGAAATATGATATTATATATGATATTATACTGGAATTATAATATAGCTTTATATCATTATTATTCCATTCTATAAAATACGAAATAGAAATGAAAGTATCGTTCATGCGTACGTACGGCTTACCGTCTCCATGAACGGTGCATTTCATTTCTTACCTCTAAATGATTATGTAATGTTATAAATGCATGAATGTACTGGATATATATGAAATATATGATATCTACATAATGAATACAATTCTGGATATAATAAACATTTTTCCACACGAACAACATGTAATTGTAAGAAGTCCACTTTCGACTTAAGAACCAAATATGGGCAAAACAAATATTATTAACTTAAATGATTACATAATGTTTATGACATGGTAATAAGTGGTATAAAAGTAATAATGAACTTAAAAAAGGTTATTAAGGAATTAGAAATTAACTCAAGTTTATTATTCAGGAGATTAAAGAACGATCGAGTCAAGTCGGACCCGAGGTAAGGGATCCTACAACTCTCTTTCTTTTAAAGTACACTCTTTTATGTCATTTCTTTTAAGTTCATCTTTCTTATGATTGGGATGTTCTTTTATATTACTCCTACTGTAATTTTTATGTTCAAGTGATGAGAGTCCCTATTCTCTCTCATCAATCCATTTTGGAAGTTTTGAGTGGCGCTGTTATGCTGCTGAACTTTCATAAGAGATCTAACCTCTCTCTTTTTTTAAGTACTCTCCTTTATGTCACTTCTTTTAAACTCCTCCTTGCAATGTTGGGGGATTTCCTTTTATATTCCACTTGCTGTAAATTCTATTGTAATATGATGGGATACTCTATTTGATCTCATCAATCCATATTCGGAAGTTTTATGTGGCGCCGTTAGGCTGCCGAGTTTTCGTAAGGGATTTTTCATCTCACTTTTATTCCCGTGAGATTTATGCTAAATTTGCCACAAATTCCATTGAGTGGTGTATGTACTGCCCATTATTCTAATCTTTGTGTAATATACTTTCGTTTATGAGTATTTACATCAATGACCTATTGTCTTTCTTTCATGGGGGTATGTTTTGAAAGATACCCAAGTCGGTAAGGGAACCTTTCACCCTCCTCTTTTTTTAAAAGACTTCATTTGTTGGGTCTTTTAATCTACATATTCTTATGTTGCGATATGTTCTCATATATCCTTATTGATGTAAATTTTATGTCCAAGTGATGAGATACACTTTTTATCTCTCATCAACTCATTTTGATGTGATGCTGTTAGGCTGTCAAGGGAACTTTTTAACCCAATTTCGATTTCTTTGGGTTCAACATGTAGTCATTGAATATGTCATCCATTGAATATGTGTGAATGACCTTTTATTGTTTTACACTTAATATCCACTTATATTGGGTGTATTTATATTTTTCACACATATTTTTGAGATTGATTTGTCCTTAATTTAAGGATACCTTCTTTATAAGGGATTTCATCACATTTGACATTTCTATTGAGGGTTCATTGTTGTTATGCACCAATTCACTCTTATATGGTGTATATACTGTCCTTTGGAGTATTATATCATGAATCCATTTATTTTCATGATATTATAAAGTTCTGACTAAATGTTATTCCTCAATTATTGTATTCAAGTGTCTCTAATTTTGGTAAAACCCCTTTAACCAAAATATCGTTTTAAATGTTTTAATTATTTGTTCTTATTAATATCCATGTTTTCAAAAAAAATTTAAGGATTTATTTATATGGATATTAATGGTTTAAAATTTTAAAAGCTTCAAGGTGGTATGGGACACTTTGATTCAAAAATCTCTTTATTAAATGTTTTAAATGGTTTTGGAAATGGTTTCTTTTTGAATGGATTCATTATTTCAATATACTAAAATGTTATATTATGATTGAAATGTGGAAATGTCATGTTTCCTTTATTCATGTTTATGTGATACGATTATGTTATGGTTCTTGGGCATTGTTATGAAGAACGGGTGGTTCCGTGATAAACTAAGGGCGGGTGAGCCCGATATAGCTCTCTAATGCATTGGGTAACGCGAAGGAGTGAAACGTTAAGGTTTCTCCGAAGAGATTTTAGGGAATATACTCTGATGGGTATTCCAAACGTAACCAAGAGGGTTACTCCCTACGTAAGAATGTTATGAATGCCTCAAGTTACCTTTATGTCTTATGATTTCTATGATTTATTCATGGTTTGATATGCCTATGTTTTATGGGTAGAGTATGATTTCATTCTTATGTATACATGTACTCATGTTTCCTTTCCATATCTATATATCCCTTACTGAGATTTTTATGCTCATCCCAAGTTTTTGAAATGTTTTTCACAGGTCAAGGGAAGGGTACATGATGTGATGATAGTGTCAAGGATGTGTCAAGAAAGAATCCATGTTTTATTTTAAATATGTTTCCGTTGATGGGAAGAATGAATACTGTCTTTTATGTAACCACTTTGTTTAAATGTGGAATGTAATGCAAGTATCATGATCTAATTCTATAAAACTCTAAACCTGAAAAGATCCTCAATGTGTAATCTTGTAATAACTCAAGATTAAGTAAGGTTTAAGGCTGGGGCCTTATAGTTGGTATCAGAGGTCTGTTTAGACAACTTTAGAGGTTAGGGTATTTTTTAAGCATAAGTGACATTACCATAATGGTTAGGATTTCAGAAAGAGTCCTAGTTTTAGATAAAGTGAATGAGTAAGTGTGTCTTAGTGTTTACCTTCCTCATTAGTACATGATGGTTTTGTTGATATACTCACACTGACATTTCTGTTTTTTGTATGGCTAGATCTCGCAGGCACCAAAGTGACAATTGGTTTGAAGGAACCTGTGGTGGATCTATGATTAAGATACTAGATAAAATGGAGGATTCAATTAGGAAACTCGTGGTTGTTCTAAACCAAATATCAAGGAGTCATGATCAACCACTTCAACCTTGGTGAGTTCTCTAATGCATCATGTACGAGATGGACAACCCGATGTGGAAATTCAGGTAATAATTATTAAGGTAACCATTAGGGTTTATATGATCCTTACTTTTGAGGTAATTATGGGTTACTCTATGATATGATGGAAAATGAAAGGAATTAGATAAACTTGAGGTTAAAATATGTTATGATTATTCTTGAAGATTTTATCTCATTTTGGGGAATGTTTTAAGAATTATATTGTTTTGGAAAAAGGGCAACACGTAGACCGTCTGACATCCCGTCGCGTCGGACAACGCTGCAGGAATCGAACCCACAACCAATGTGCGACTGGTATTTATCACCTACCACTGGACTACGTGAAGTCCCTGGTTAGTTTGACTGATTCATTCTAGTTATATGATTTTATGAATTAAGAGTAAGTTGATTTTGGGTTATTTATGAAAATGATTAACCTATCATGGAGGATATGTGATTTGGTTAATTACTTTTCAAAACGATACTTTAGGAGCAACTGATGTTTTTTGGAGATAAATGTTACGATTTAACTTGGAAGACTATGTGACTAAATCCTTCAAATATTTGTGTTACAATCTTAGATGGGTTTACTTTGAAGAATTTTATGGAAAAATTGTTTATCGGATGGTCCTCGTTGAAATTTGGGTTTTGTTGGACAAATTTTGGAGATTAAGAATAGATTTTCTTTTTATAACGGGTTATCCTTTTCTGGATTATCTGATCTTGTACTAACCTTTTTCGTTTTGGTTTTGGTTAAAGCCTAAAAACATTGGATGTATATAGTTCTCTTTTGGGGATTAGGTGATTCTCTAGAAGTTGATTATAGTACTCTTAATGCGAACAAGTCTCCCTAAATACCCGTCTTTTGGAAAAAATATGAGTTTGACTAAGGAATCTAGTAAAAGTTGAAAGTCAACATGATAAGTGATTATGCTTCCTTATGAATAAATTCCTCAATAAAAAGTAACTGAAAACAAAAATGTTTTCTATTAACTTTTCCTACTGGGGAATCGAATACCGTTTAACCCATCACAAGTTTGTGATTTTCTCGTGGTTAACTTTATCCTAAACATGTTTTCTATCACTCTCCATCAGAACATGACCCTTTTTTTCCTCCATGTCTATATTTTCATACGTGGAATCCTAGTATGGGTTAAATCGGGTGACCTTTGTACTTATCTTTCTTTATTTTAAAGTTTTTGTTTTACCGACTTTTGTTCCGATGTGGGACTTTCAAGGATGTTTCCAAGCGCAATTTTAAAATTGCGAGGACGCAATTCCCAAAAGGGGGGAAGGATGTAACACCCCAGGTAAATAAAGAATATTACATTTCATATTTATCCATATTTGTGAATAAAATATTTAAATGACTTTAAAGGGGACGCTATGCTCGATGGCGTACCCAACACGCAACAACGAGTTTCTTGGGAATCTTACGTTGCACTCTAATAATAAAATAATATTATTTTAAATGGTAGTTAACATGTAGCTGTTGTATTGGTGGGAATGGATAGAAATAACTAAAATATGATTATATATGTTTTTAAATGTTTTTACTTTTATACAATAAAAGATAAAGGCTTAAAATACGGAAAGAATTCAATTTTAGGCGTATATGCCCTAGTTTTCACTAAAGGTTCACTTATCGCCTTTTAATGGAGAAATGTCATTAAATATAGTTTTGATCACTCTTATACATTCTTTTGGACCAAATAAAACTCTTATTAAGAATCGGGACATCAAAATTTACTTTGTGTAAATTTTTGGTATCTTTCCGATAAAGTTCATTTTTTTAATGAATAGTGTAAAATGTTGTATTTTAATTCAAAACCACTTTTTAATCTAATTTATTTATATGATTAGATTATATTTTGAATTGGTTTTAAAGTGAAATTAGATAATATTTTTACCATTAAATCCAATAGTGGTCGTTGGAATTAATTTCACTTTGAAATCAGACTTAAACTAGTGTCAATCTTTTGATACTTATTGTTTTATAAAAACACGCTATTTGTCATGACAGCGGGAATTAATTATTAAATTAATTAATGTGACTAATATGTTTTGAATTTTTTAAAACGGACTTCATTTTTGAATTCGGAATATCAAATATAGCTTAGGGTGAATTTTTGGGATTTTTCTGAAAAACTTCAATTTTTGATGAATAGTGAAACCACTAAGTGGTACTTATAAAAGCTGATTTTTCGTTTAAATGAAATTTTACCACTTATGTGTTTTGAATTTCAAAAATCTGACAAACATGGTTTTCATTAAGAAGTAAAATGTGGTTCAATGGGATAAAAATAATTTTTTGGTGAATAGTAACTTATTAAGATTTTAATCGCGATTAGTGGTAATTAGTGTAGTTTAAGGTATAAATAATTCTTTAATAATATGAAATGACCTAGACACATGTCCGAACTTTATTGGTTGTGTCAAGGCCGACCAAGACAAGCCATGGTTCAACTTGGGGACCCCATGGATCCACTTTGGTTGGGAAATGACATAAATAACATTTTATTTAAAGTAAAAGTAAAATTGACACAAGCATGATTTGTTTTACTAAAAAAAATTTTAAGTGGGGTTATACAAGTAATATGTTTTATTATAAATATTAATTGGAAAGATAAAAATATTTCCTACATCATAGTATTTGTTTATAATTTTTAGACATTAAATAAATTAAATTATTTATGACATAATAATGATGCAGCGATGACATCATTATTTGACGATTTAAATAAAATGGAAGGATAATGTAAACTCTATGATCTACACTTGTCCAAAACTTATTGGATGAGTTGATTTCGAAGCCTTATCACCTTATCCACGAATTATATCAATTTGGGACCTTTTGAAACCGAAACACATTTTCAAATAAAGTAATATTTCTTTACTTTCCAAAAGTGCCCCTCCTCTCCTCTTATAAAAGGCCCCCACCTCTACCTCATTTCACACACCCCTCAAGCCTTTGGCTCGGCCAACCCCTGCCCATTTACTCTCTCCACATCCCTCTCCTCATCCTAGAGGATTCTTTTTGGGCATAATCCATTCAAAGGAAGCCTTTAGGCTCAAATCAAAAGGAGTTACACTTTTAAAGGTAATTCATTCTCTCATGTTCATTTGTTTTATTTTCTTTCTCCAACCCCTAAACACTTTTTATTTATTTCTTTTTTAACAACACCAGTATATTAAATATACTAGGATTTTGTTATAAGATTTATTCTAGCTACACTCTCACACAACTACATCAAATGGTTAAAGAAAATACGGTTTCCGTGGATGGTGAAATTCTGCCTCCCGAAACGATGATTGTTCAATACTCATTTAACACCTTCAAAGGTGGCCATTATGATGTCACTATTTTTATATATGATATATAATATGTTTATGTTTTATTTATGCTTCTGTATTTTTCATTTTTGTCTTACCTTTATGGCTTCCATTATGGGTATACGCGATATCTTCATTTAAGGAAGTGCGGACTACCGCCCCCTCAAAGTGATTTGATTCGTTAAATACCATATGTGGGATGTATAAAGGATGGAAATATGATATTATATATGATATTATACTGGAATTATAATATACCTTTATATCATTATTATTCCATTCTATAAAATACGAAATAGAAATGAAAGTAGCGTTCATGCGTACGTACGACTTACCGTCTCCATGAACGGTGCATTTCATTTCTTACCTCTAAATGATTATGTAATGTTATTAATGCATGAATTTACTGGATATATATGACATATATGATATATACATAATGAATACAATTATGGATATAATAAACATTTGGCCACACGAACAACATGTAATTGTAAGAAGTCCACTTTCGACTTAAGAACCAAATATGGGAAAAACAAATATTATTAACTTAAATGATTACATAATGTTTATGACATGGTAATAAGTGGTATAAAAGTAATAATGAACTTAAAAAAGGTTCTTAAGGAATTAGAAATTAACTCATGTTTATTATTTAGGAGATTAAAGAACGATCGAGTCAAGTCGGACCCGAGGTAAGGGATCCTACAACTCTCTTTCTTTTAAAGTACACTCTTTTATGTCATTTCTTTTAAGCTCATCTTTCTTATGATTGGGATGTTCTTTTATATTACTCCTACTGTAATTTTTATGTTCAAGTGATGAGATACCCTATTCTCTCTCATCAATCCATTTTGGAAGTTTTGAGTGGCGTCGTTAGGCTGCCGAACTTTCATAAGAGATCTAACCTCTTTTTTTTTAAGTACTCTCCTTTATGTCACTTCTTTTAAACTCCTCCTTGCAATGTTGGGGGATTTCCTTTTATATTCCACTTTCTGTAAATTCTATTGTAATATTATGGGATACTCTATTTGATCTCATCAATCCATATTCGGAAGTTTTATGTGGCGCCGTTAGGCTGCCGAGTTTTCGTAAGGGATTTTTCATCTCACTTTTATTCCCGTGAGATTTATGCTACATTTGCCAAAAATTCCATTGAGTGGTGTATGTACTGCCAATTATTCTACTCTTTGTGTAATATAATTTCGTTTATGAGTATTTACATCAATGACCTATTGTCTTTCTTTCATGGGGGTATGTTTTTAAAGATACCCAAGTCGGTAAGGGAACCTTTCACCCTCCTCTTTTTTTAAAAGACTTCTTTTGTTGGGTATTTTAATCTACATATTGTTATATTGGGATATGTTCTCATATATCCTTATTGATGTAAATTTTATTTCCAAGTGATGAGATACACTTTTTATCTTTCATCAACTCATTTTTATGTGATGCCATTAGGCTGTCAAGGGAACTTTTTAACCCAATTTCGATTTCTTTGGGTTCAACATGTAGTCATTGAATATGTCATCCACTGAATATGTGTGAATGACATTTTATTGTTTTACAATTAATATCCACTTATATTGGGTGTATTTATATTTGTCACACATATTTTTGAGATTGATTTGTCCTTAATTTAAGGATACCTTCTTTATAAGGGATTTCATCACATTTGACATTTCTATTGAGGGTTCATTGTTGTTATGCACCAATTCACTCTTATATGGTGTATATACTATCCTTTGGAGTATTATATCATGAATCCATTTATTCTCATGATATTATAAAGTTCTGACTAAATGTTATTCCTCAATTATTGTATTCAAGTGTCTCTAATTTTGGTAAAACCCCTTTAACCAAAATATCGTTTTAAATGTTTTAATTATTTGTTCTTATTAATATCCATGTTTTCAAAATTGTTTTAAGGATTTATTTATATGGATATTAATGGTTTAAAATTTTAAAAGCTTCAAGGTGGTATGGGACACTTTGATTCAAAAATCTCTTTATTAAATGTTTTAAATGGTTTTGGAAATGGTTTCTTTTTGAATAGATTCATTATTTCAATATCCTAAAATGTTATATTATGATTGAAATGTGGAAATGTCATGTTTCCTTTATTCATGTTTATGTGATACGATTATGTTATGGTTCTTGGGCATTGTTATGAAGAACGGGTGGTTCCGTGATAAACTAAGGGCGGGTGAGCCCGATATAGCTCTCCAATGCATTGGGTAACGCGAAGGAGTGAAACGTTAAGGTTTCTCCGAAGAGATTTTAGGGAATATACTGTGATGGGTATTCCAAACGTAACCAAGAGGGTTACTCCCTACGTAAGAATGTTATGAATGCCTCAAGTTACCTTTATGTCTTATGATTTCTATGATTTATTCATGGTTTGATATGCCTATGTTTTATGGGTAGAGTATGATTTCATTCTTATGTATACATGTACTCATGTTTTTTTTCCATATCTATATATCCCTTACTGAGCTTTTTATGCTCATCCCAAGTTTTTGAAATGTTTTTCACAGGTCAAGGGAAGGGTACATGATGTGATGATAGTGTCAAGGATGTGTCAAGAAAGAATCCATGTTTTATTTTAAATATGTTTCCGTTGATGGGAAGAATGAATACTGTCTTTTATGTAACCACTTTGTTTAAATGTGGAATGTAATGCAAGTTTCATGATCTAATTCTCTAAAAATCTAAACCTGAAAGGATCCTCAATGTGTAATCTTGTAATAACTCAAGATTAAGTAAGGTTTAAGGCTGGGGCCTTATACTATAAGCTCAAAGTTAAAGATTAAATGGTATAAATATTCTTTTAATACAATGATTTGTATTAGTATTTTGATTTCGTAAAAGAATGTACTACTTAAATATAATCCCACTTCAATTTTCCTTATGTTTTATGAATTGGTTAATTTGTGTTGTCACATAATAAAGAATCTCGGAAATTCATTATGATCCCATGTGATATATTCTTATTTTTCATTTGAAAACTTCTTCCACAATGATATATTTTCATCGTTCTATTAAATATTGAATTTCCAATTTGGATTGAAACAAATCACAATATTAACATTGTAAAAAATGTTTACCTCATTATTTTTCACATGTATTGATCATTAAAACCAACTTCATATCCATCAAATATAAGTTCAAATTTACTTTACTTCACAAAACCTTATTGAAATAAAAATAAAAATTAAGCTTCATTAATCCCCATGAGATCTTTAATCCTTCCTTTTGTGTTTTTTTTCAATAAAATTTAACTCAATATTATATCAACATAAAATTCACTATTCTTCTCCCCCTCATTATAAATAAATTTAAATAAATTATAAGGGATGGTGTTCTCATGTTTAACCATATTTTAAGACATTGATGACACATTCATCTCTAATTTTTTTATCAGTTACAACTTTATAAAGTACATTTATGGAAGGATCACATAAAATGTATTTTATAAAGGAGAAATTATATACTCAACTCTAAGTGTACATGAGCTATCCCTGTATGGAAATAAATACTAAATAAACATAAACATTAATGTTTCCTACTAATCTCTCTAGCATGTTATATCATTTCAATATTCTCATTTTAGGATTTTTACACATATATTCATCAATAAAAATATGAAATCCAATCATATTTTCCAAAAAAAATTAAAATATTCACGTGAAGCATAAAAAACATCCCCCTTTAACTTTATCTTCCATCAATAATCCCTTCCTCTCTATAATAGTATTGATCCAAATCATAATAAGAGCTTAAAAGATGAATTGGTATAACTTAGCTTACATCATTTTTATATGTCGTCCAATTTATAGATTTATTCAAAATAACTATTCTATGGTAGATTATTCGATATGATGTATCCCTCTGAAGGGACACACTTCATTTATCATCATGGTAAATAGTACATTCCATGATTATTATCTCCCCTTACAGAACAAGTATCACACCACTCAACTTGGTTCTCCTTCAATTCACATCCTTCAATTTTTTTTATGTTAAAACAAATAAAATAATCAAATAAATAAAGAGAAAAAACATATTTCATTATTTAAAATATAAAGAACGAGAGTTATCTCCCAACAATTTCCTTTCAATCCTTTTAAGAAAATTATGTGGGAAATTATTGATGCTCACTTTCCTATTATGAATCTTCATGGGGTGCATGATCATCTTTGTCCTTTCAACCGTTTCCTTATGAATAGTTCTATTATTAATTTCATCCTTCAAGGAAAATTTATTGCTTGGTGGTTCCATTGTCCTTTTAAAAAAATCTTCTTGATATGGTATGATAGTCTTACAATCCTTCATATTTTGTCCAAAGTGATTACACCTTCCACAAAAATTCTCTTATAACTTTGGGTCATCATTTTTAGAAAATATCTAATGAAATACATTTTATTCATTTGGAATAAATTTTATCATTTTATAATAATCATTTATAATTTTACTACTATATTGTTTTAGAAACGTCCAATTGGTATGGAAAATCAATTATGTACTAATTTTTATTAAGCTAAAATTTCATAGTTTTTTCATAAGTTTTTTTGATAGTTTTATGAAAACATAAATTATCCTTATTTACATTTAGAATTATCTTCATATTTTGTGTTGGATGATTAGTTGAATTCATGTTCACAACATTATCTATTTAAAAATTACTTCTAATCTTCTCAAAATAGCTCCCATTTGGTCATTGCTTATTATAATAGTAAAATATTATAACAACATGAATAATCATTGTTCATAAACACTCCATAAATCCAACCATTTTTTTAGAACCATGCTCATACAGACTAATAATTTCACTTTCATAATGATTATTATTTAATTCTTTCCATAGGTTTTTGTTGAATTTTATATTGCGGGTATGATGTTCTTGAATTATTTTTATCTTATTTTTATGTATACGATTATTTAACAATGGATTTTTTTTCAAAATCTTACATTTTTTATAAGATTCACTATTAGAGATAACATGTTTATTTTGAGATTTATTATCAGTATAATTAACCTACCTCTCAAGACCCCTCTTTTCTCCAAATTGAGATGAATTATCTTTCACCTCTGCAAACATGATGATGTCTTTTAATATCCTTTTCAATTCCTTATAATCAACATGAAAAATTTATTGTGTCTTTTTATAGTTCTTAATCTTTTAAAATATGTTTCTTTTGATGAACAGTCCACATATTTTCTTATTTAGGAAGTTTAAACATGAACATATTGATCTCAATAATGTATGTTTTTTATTTCTTTACATATTCCTCTTTTCCTTCATCCATCTTTACCTTTTTCGTTTTTTTATTTTCTATTCTCCTTCTAAAAATTTATATTTTTTTAATACCAAAATATTATTCATTTGTTGTCATATATTCTTATATATTCATTCAATTTCTTCTTCATCACTACTTGAAGCATCCAATAATTTTCCCACATGGTCTATCATATTGGATCATGTTATGATTAGCTACGTGGTGATGAGTCAAATGTTTTTTATTAATCATAAAACTACTTCTATTAAATCTTGAGTACTTATTTATCTATCCATATTCCAATTTTTGGATATTCAAATATTATTCATACAATTCATACTAAATATCAATTTTTTTTTGTAAATTGGTGGAAATATTTCCAATTCCATTAAATTTTTAACCCCATGGTGATTACAATACCTTTTTATTCCACATCTTGTTCTTAAAACTCTTATAAATAAGGAAAATAATTCTATTAGATTCCTATTCATCTTCTTTTTATATAATAACGTGTCTCTAATACATATTTATTTTTCTTAATCATTATCGATGTTATTTCAACAAATTACATTTTTTGTTTTATTTATTTTTTGAAACATGATTTTCCCCCTTTCATAAGCTATCAGTATATTATTTTTCTTATATAGTAGAATTTATTGTCAATATTATAGGTATGAAAGTTTAGGATAAAATTTATTTTCAAAGTTTCACAACAACTTTTTTAAAAAATAATAATATTCAAAACTCTCCATAAATCCACATATATTTGTGACAATCTCATTTAATATTTTAATATTGTCTTTAATATTTCCATCATCAACCATTTTAATATCATCAAATATTCTTCTCGAAACATATAGTTTGGTGTCCATGAATGTTAAATTTTATTCATAATTGTTCTTTAATTTTTCCTAAATTTTATTTTTTGTTTGAGGTACAATGAATTTTGTGTATACCTTTTATAAAAGATACATTGAAATTGTTTTTTCAATTTTCAATCAATTTTTATATTCCACATATCAAACTGATTTGTGTGAGTAACTTTAATAATATATGTAAATACCAATATTTGTACATATATTACATCAAGCCCAAATGACAGAAGATAAATAGTGATCTAGTTCTCCAAATGTGGTAGTTATTCTCATCAAATGTGGGAACACACATGTTATTTACTAAATTAAAATTAGATTTTAACAATAACTCTTTGATGTAAAAGAGGGAACCTAGGTTTTAATGGATACATAATTTAATTTCATAGATTATGTGAGATCATTAGTACATGGATGTGGATATTATGGATCCATTTTTTGGAAATAATAATTTTAATTTATCCTATATTATTAGTTAAGATCATGATCTTCTCATTTTATGTCACGCATCCTCACTTGAATATTTCAAAAAGTAAATTCCATAGGATATTTTTTTAAAATGTATATATGATAAACAATACTACATTTGATTGGTTATTATCCTAAATCATGGGTTTAATACTATATACACAAGTGTTTACAATAGTGAATATCCCAATCTTATTAATATAGAGTCCCACTATGTTCTTACACCAATGTTCCAATAGATAATACAGAAACACACATAAAATTATAATCCAAAAAAATCCACCTTCTTCTAAAGGTTTCTTATGCACCACTTTATGTTGATCATCCTTTATGAACATAGTTTATCAACTGGTATAAATGTTTAGACTTCTCCAAGAACATTAGTGTCTATTTAGATTAGTTAGACTAACTAGTATTTCTTAGTTACCTTTAATATACATATTAATCATGTTTTTTCGAAGTTTTACAAATTATCAAGAATGGACCTCTTTTTTGGCGGGAAAACTTTATGACTACATCAATTTTAGCCTTATGAAACATACACTCAATTATTAATAATTCTAGAATCTCACAAATCTGATTCATTTATTTTGATCAACTTGATCACAATTGTGCTTCCATATACTTTTTATATGATATTCATATTATATTATAACTATCAAATACAAAAATTCATTACCTAAAAACCCTTTATTTTATGAAAATATTCAGGCATGTATAATGAATTTAATGTGCTTCCCAAAAATACTTCACATTATATCATGATTCTATATGTGGTTCTTATTCAATAGAATCACCACCTATTCAGGTATGATTAATCCCACAGTCTCACCTTCATGGGAATATATAGTTACTATTTTTAAAGCCAATAATATTATATTCTCATTATTTTATTTCATGTAAAAAAGTATAGTAAAAACCTCTTCCAATGTTTTTTAATATCCAAAATCAAATATTGGGTAAAATCAATTCACATCATAAATAGATCTATTAATGGAATGTTATTTTCCTTTTCATAGATATGATAGTGTGTAGAATCATCATGTTATAAATAAAAATAAGATAATTGGATCTATTTCAATCAATTCATACTAATCTAGTATGTAGTGAAAATGTAATTAATGTTTAGAATCATAACATAGTGATCACAATGAGTTCTCTTGAAAAAATCATCAAGTAAATAATAGAACCATGTGTTTTTCATGCTTGAAGGTTTATAAAAAATAGTGAAAAGAAATATATTTATATTTTTTAAATCACAATGTAATTTTTTCCACTCCCACTCATCATTATAAAATGAACTATTCAGATCAATTTAAATACATGGTCGACCATTTATCTCACCATTGTGCTCTCCACTAGATTTAGAGAAATATGTTGATCTTAATATCTTTAAAAAGACATAATCATGTGTTAAAGAATTTATATCACATATTAGTGATATATAATCAAAATATACAAACAAATATCTTCTTAGTTTAACTTTGACCGTGATCTATCCAGTATTATCATATCATTTAGGGGTTCTAATTAATGATTGAATTTGGGCTGGTGGATCATATAAAAGAACATATATTGAACATATGAAACCAATAGAAAATCCTCACATTCATAAGATGAAACTCAAATTGATTCAATAAGTAAGAATACATATTTGTTTAATATAAAAATCTCTTGAAACTCAGCTGGTAGATCAACATGTACTAACGGCGATGAACTATCCACACATGTTAGTTCTTAATGAAATTCCAAAGTGTGCTAAACCCCCCAAGTTCAATGGTTAAAATGAAATACAATGTGAAATTATGTAATACAATGAAGTGTATCTGTATTTTTAAGAATCAGATGTATATCACTTAAATATATTCCAAAATTCATTTTCCTTAAACATTTTTCTCAAGTTTACTTGTCTGTCTACTTCGCATGGCTATTAATAAACTCATTGGGTCCACCGAACCTAGTGGTTTTCAATCTATTTCACATTGTTCCAACTCTATGCTTCCTTAGAATTACTTAATTGGAACCATTATAATATTCTATAATTGTTCAGTTGATAGCACTATATGTTTCTTTCCCATTGATTCCATGGTTTACCACCATCAAACTTGGACCGGGTGCACTTATACAAGGATACTTAATTGTTTGGAAATTATTATATTATATTTTATAGAATAATTCCTAAAACATTCCCAAAATTATATTAGAAATTTCAATATATACTAAACCTATCAAAAAACACCAACTAAGTGATATATAAATATAACAGCTTCCACAAGGATAGATTTTTCAAATATGTAGTCAATATTTAATCTCTTATTTGGCTAAAAACGCATCACATTCATAAAATTGTAAAAAAATTTATTCTCATAATTATCAAATTTATAAAACATTATAATCAGATCTAAAACCATCACACGTATGCATACACTGGATTTCCTTTAAAAACATAATCTAGAACAAATAAACATCCACATTAATAATCCACAAGGGACATTCATTCTCCTTTTTGGGAATTTTTTTTCAATACTATTTCATTTAATAATTCTTAACCATAAAAATTCAATTTTATTATCCTAATTATTGAAAAAAACTAAAAATAAACATTTGTGAAGGTCTTATCATCTTTAAATATCTACTATGACTTTCAAGGCAGTATATTCTCTTACTTTTGTTGTAAATTACAGCTTGACCCAATACAATGGGAGAAGGATAAAATCTCCGATGTATTAAAAATGATACATAAATTCTTAAACTCTATGTATACATGGGGTAAAATAGGCTCATGTAATATAAATAATTATCTTAGATATAAAATTTGACTACTAATATATCTAACAAGTGATAACTCATCAACCTTCTCATTTTAGGAGCTATACACAATGATTGTTCCGGAAAATTAAAACATACAATCATCTTTCACAAATTCATTAAAAAACTGAAAAAAACTAAACTCCCACACTTATATTTCTTTTCCTTCATACATCCCCCATTCATGGTTTTATTTATCATAATCTAAGCAAGAGTATAAGAGTTTGATTGGAACACCTCATCTTTCAAATTTTTTATATATTTTCTAATTTCAAGATCAATACAAAAAAACTATTCAATAATATATTATTCAATATATAATATCACCCTCAAGGTTCACATTCAATTCCCCATCACGGTAGTTAAATAATATTATAATGATCCCCACTTCTTATTCCACAACTACTACATCACTCGTCATTAATCCTATTTATCTCCTCTCTATCAATTCAGTCCATGTTAGAATAATTTTTTTATATTAATAATGATAGTTTATTTTCAATTTATTATGAATAAATAATTAAATTAATGGCTTGTAGAATGATGATGTAGTAATTTTCTAATTAAAGTAAATTTCAAATAAATGATAATAAAAGGAAAAAAATCATTTTATTGATGTTATAAAATACTTTTCTTATGATTTTTACATGTTATTGATGTTTTATAATTATTTTTTTTGAATTTATATTGAGATTATGACATTTTAAAAAATACATGTAATGAAAAGTGTCCAAATTGACATTAAACATATTTTATAACAAATAAAATTACATTTAATGATATAAAATAATAAAAAATATAAATTTTTAATAATTCTATTGGGACAAGTCTTAAAATTTCATCAATGACTCATCTAATGACCGTTTGGCATTTATTGTAATTATATTAACCATAAATATGTAAAATACATGATATCCTTATAATAATTACAGAGGTTGAATAAGGGTTAAAAAAATGATATGGTTTAAAAATATTCCAAACTTGTATAATTTTAATTAGATTAATTAATTTCTACAAAAAATAAACCTATCTTCTAAATTAATCACTTTTAAAAATTTGGAATAGGAAATTAATTTATAATAAATTAATATTTTGAGTAATTCCAAGAGTTCCCCTCCCCTCTCTTACAAAATGGTAATCATACATGTCTTTTATGTAAACTTAAAACCCCATTCTTTACCCATTTTTTACCCATTATCTTCCCAATTATTTTTTTAAAATCCCTACCCACATTTTAGAGGCCTTATTGTAGGCATAACACCCCCCCTTAGAGGTGATAAGGTGTTAATAAAAGGACATCATCCAAAGTGGGGGTATCATTTTTAATTAAGTGTTTTTATTTTATTTTATATTACAATTCCTTAAAATATTCTTCACCATTATGAATAAATATTTAAAATTTAGTCAATATAATTAGATTTTATTATGTTAATATCATCACCTAAATCCATCTCCACTTCCATAAAAATTAAAAATAAATAATCCTTCGTGTGTACAACAGATTACCACATTGTGAACCAAAATAATTCATTTTCCACCGCCATCACTCAAGACTAGTTGTAATGATTGAATTAATATTTACATATTATAATATTGAAATATTTTACATTATTTAAAATAATATAACATTTAATTTCTTAACTCTCTGTGAACATAAAAATGATAACACTATTCATGGGAACGTGTGAACTCTCACCTCAATAAAGCGATGTGATTCATTTTACATTACCACATAATGTGGATGATAAATATAATCAGATTTAAATTTTTATTATGATATTAATTATATTTGGAAAATTATAGAAATATAAATTAATACTTATATTCTTTCTGAAATTATCATTGAAAAATGGAAACATTTTTTATGTATACCTACACCTTACCATCTCCATGATTGTAACGTGTTTAATTTTTCATATCCTTATGTAATGAATGGATTTTAATGTATAAGTGATATATAAAATTTATTATTATTTCATGAAGATTATTATATAGATAATGGATATTAAAACTTTACCTATTGATATCATATCAAATTTATTTTTCACTCATGTATAGAGTATAAAAAAATTGTCTTAAAGGAACATAAATAATTAAGTAATTGTTATAACATGATCATAAAGGATTTAAAAATAAAAAAGAAAATTTTAAAAAGTTCTCAAGAAAGTAAAAAAAACTAACCTATATTTATTATTTGGGGAGATAAATATTTTATGTGACAAGTTAGGCTTCATGAGATGAAATTTCTTATAAAATTACCCCTTAATAGTTACACCTTCAACTATTTTAAAAAAAGTCAAAATAAATATATTTAAAATATATATCCTGAAATGAATTTATTTCACTCATGTTGCTTGAATGTTTTGATAAAATCTTTTGCAATTTTACAATTTCATTTTAAAATAACGTGTTTTCCTTTATGAATTATCATCTTTGTAAAAATGAAACGTTATTACAAAGTGGAAATATTATTTTTAAATTATACATGTTTTATGTGTTATAATTATGTTATGGTTCTTGGGAATTGTTTATGTGTATGGGTGTTTCCATGATAAAATGAGGGAGGGTGATCCCATTATATCTCTCCAATGCATTGTTTAATGAGACAGAGCTAATTGATAGGGTTTATCCTAATAGATTAAGGGAATATACTATGGGGGTATTCCAAAAGTAACAACGATGGCTACTACCTATATTATAGTGATAACCACAACAAATATAACAATGACAAATAATTGATTCAAAAACTACCATTATTATTTATGATGTTTTATAAGATTCATATTATTTCTTGAGATAAGATAAAGTGAATATGTTTTATCAGTTAAAAGTAAAACATTCTAAAAAAATTTGGAGTTTAATGTTTTAATGGACAAATAGTTTCTTTCCTTATTTTATGTCCCTTATGGATCTTTTAATGCTCATAAAAAGTTTTAACATGATTTTTATGGGTATTAATATTTGTAAGGACAAAGAATATGTCATGATGAAATTATTAATGATGTGTTTTCAAAAGAAATAATTTATTAATTTTAAAACAGTTTACTTTGGTGAAAAAGTGTATATTGAGTATAAGTGTCCACTTAATATTTATGGGTTTACGATATAATTTTTTTCATAATTCTCTAAAAATATAGAGCAGAAATATATTTTGGAAAAGAATGTGATTTCTAGTTTAAAAATATTTAGAATATATAATGTTTATGGTTGTGTCCTTGCACTATCAGGGAAAATTTTCTTGATCCTACCCAATTTATGCCTTTCTAGATTCCAATAATCTTCATTTGATTCAGACCCAATAGCCATTTTTATTAGATAATTTATGGGTAAAACTCTAAATCAAAAATAATTTTATCACCTAGATCGTTTATTTCCCATTACATTCCACAGTCCCTTATTAAACCACTTTCATATAAAGAAGACAATTTTATTAAATTTCTCATTTTAATCCTCATATAAAGAGCCAATTGATTCTAAAACTTGTTCATTATCCTCAATATTTTTCAATATCATTGACTAAAATCTTATTAAATATATTATTTTCTACATAAATATGTCACCATTCATCATTTAACAATATATTATTATATTATGTAACCCATATATTGAAATATGTATTCTATCTTCCAACGATATAATTTTTGGATCAAATTTATCAGAAATATTTATCATTTGATTTTTTCACAATTATTAAATTTTCCATTTTCTCATAGAATACCTATAAATTTTTGAAAATATCATTGTCTCTGGTATTATAGTCCTTGATATTTTCATTGTAAGTCATTTCAATGTCAACAAATGTATTCCTTGGGACATGTAGTTTGGCTTTCTTAACATTAATATTTCCTTTATTATTTCTCTAATTTTTTCCAATACTTAATTTATAATTTTACATCTCATAAAAATTGTGTATAAATTACCTAAAAGAGATATAAAATTGTGTTTGTTTTATTTTTAATCAAGTTATATATTTATGATTTTAGAACGAGTCTTAAGATAACCCCAAAATATAGGTGGAATTCCAACTTTTCCTATATATCTTAAATTTGGTCTAACAAATAGATGGTATGGTAACATCATATCCTCAAATTATAAAAATTTATTGTTTTAAATGTTGGAACACTTATGAAGTAAAATTATACATTCAATATAGTTATTAGTTATTAAAGAGGGTAAATGGGTTACCTTTGATACCATGTTTAATTTTCCAGATCTAGTGAGATTATTGAGAGGAGGAGGGGTGAATCAGTGACTAGATCTATGAATTATTATTTTTTTATTCAACCTATGTGATTAGTTAAATTCTAAATAATCTAAATTTTTGTAAAAAAACATCACTTTAGTTTTATATAAATAAAATTGAATATGAAACAATAATTTTTACAATGTTCAAACTTAAAATATTACTCCATTCCATTATTAGTTTGTCAATCGAACAATGATATGTCTACTATAAATGAATGTGGTTATTTTAAGGGATTTAATAGTATTATAAACATAAATTTAAATTGTGTTCCTACTCGAGGGGCCCATTAGATCCACTAGTGAAGATTGAAACCCACTTCAATGTAAGATCCTTAACAAGAATTTTTTTTCTTATCTTGGTTTCATTTTCACCATTTTCTATAAATATCCCTTGACAATGATAGAATATAAACTAATCTACTCTTGTATACTTCTTCAAGATTATATACGTATAATAAAAATATATTGAACAATGAATATTTCTAATTTACCTCTGATCATCTATGATTTTGTAATATCTTAGTTTTTAAAATTCATGGGGATATAGGGGATTTCCCTAAAATCTTTCTAGCCATAGTGATTTTAGAATTGTCAAACACACACTTAATTCTTAGTTCTATTAGAATATTGATAGTCTACTTTTTGTATTATAATCTATTTGAGAAATTTAATTCTACAATATAATTTTAATTCACTATTCGACTTCACTTATCACTATGTAAAAGTACTTTGTACAAATTACAATGCCATTATTTTTTGAAACTCGTCATGCCAAAATAGTTGATTCCATTACCTTATCAAAACCACTTAAAAATCTCAAGAATCTTTGTTCCATTTATTTTTCATTAAAATCACCAATTTATTTTATAGTATTATGCATAGTTTCCCAAATTCCTGAAAATATATAGTTATTATTCCATGTAACTATAAGTTCGTATAATACTTATTGTAGTTTACAAAAATAAGTATATAAAAAACAACATTAAATTTTTTAACATGAAAACCCATAAATCCGGTAAACTCATATTACTTCACAAACACAATGTTCAATGTAACCTTTTCCACTTCATATAGCTTTGATATCATGTAGAAAAATCTCATAATTCATAAATATTGTTGGGACCAATTTGTGTATGAAGATTGTATTTTTTTTAAACAGTTGTCAATACTCTTCAAAATGAAGAAGGAGATGAAGAAGGACTAAAAAGTTTGTGGAGATTGTCTGAAGTGAGGTTTCCTGGATAATTGTTATGAAATCATAGCATTGGATTTCAGACTTGAGAAATTATCTAATAAGATCAATTCAGACGATTGTTGAACTGATACACAGTTTAATGAACTTGTATCAAAGGTGACACATTGTTTACAACAATGAAGAATGGTGAAGTATCATCCATTTAAGGATGATTGTATAAGAATTAGGATTTAAAGAAGACCATGAAATTCTTCATGATTGCATGAAAACCATGCAAGAGCTTACTTGATGAAAAGAATCATATGATTTTAATGAAGTAGATAATGATGGCTGATGAAGAAGGGAGAGTGTGGAAGGGCTTGTCATTCTAAGAAGGTCATGAATTACACATTGCCTTAAAATTAGATGATCGTTTCACTGCTATTAAAGTTCCAAATAAATGTATCAAAGGAGATACATTGTCCGCAACATTGAAGGTATATGAAGTGAGGATAAAAGAAGAACTTTGGAAATCATATTCCAAAAAGAATGGAAAAAATCAGACGATGCTTTACGGATTTGTATTTTACAATCATCACAAGTATCGAGAACTTGTGGTGCACATCATATGAAGGATAGATAGAGTAAAGAAGTTTATTTTTCAGAACACATTTTAACATCATACTATCCAAAAATGACAAAGGCGTGCAAGTGGCGGCGAACAAGTGTCGGCGTGCAAGTGTTGTAGAGGCGCACAAGTCATATTTGAAATAGCATTATTTAATAAATATGGAAAAGGAAAGAAAGTGGTGCGCAAGTATTACCATGAAAGTAGTAGTGAAAAAGTAGTGGTGTGCAAGTATTGGAGGGCAAGTTTATGTGGTGCTCAAGTCATATTTGAAGATCATTCCATCAAAATTTGACAAAGGAAATAAAATGGCGTGCAAGTTAAAGATTGGCGCGCAAGTCAAAAAGTGGCATGCAAGTATAAGTGTTGCGCTAGTGTGGTGTGCAAGTATAAGTGGCACACAAGTGTATGATGTACAGAAGTCATATAAAAACATCATAAAACAAAAATATGACAAAGGAAATAAAGTGTCGCGCTAGTGATGGAAGTACGCGCAAGTAATGGAGCGGCGTGCAAGTGATGGAGCGGCATACAAGTAGGAATGGTGTGCAAGTGTATGTGGCGCTCAAGTCACCAAAATTCCTATAAATAGACGACTAGCCTCCTAATTTTTAAGGGCTCAACACTTAATAGAAAAATTTTAGCTCTGAACGCGCTAGTGTAGAAAGTGGAGCACAAGCTTAATTGGCGCACAAGATGAGGGTTATTTATAAGGTGCGCATGTTTTTCCTCTCAAGTATTTCTACGCAAGTTTTTCCACACATGTATTACCGCGAATGTTTTGTGGCACAAGTATTTCTGCACAATTATTTCTGCGCAATTATTACCGTGTAAGTATTGCCGCACAATTATTTCTGCACAAGTATTTCCACACAAGTATTGGCACGCAAGTATTTCTGTGCATGTATTTTTGTGCAAGTATTGGCGCGCATGTTTTGGCGCGCAAGTTGTTAGAGGTTCGCAAGCGAAGAGTGTGTTTAATCCAATGGTGGTGCGCAAGTATTTTGTGGTGTACAAGTAGGGAGGAGTGCAAGCAGGGTGGCGTTCATGTAATAATTAGAGCGCAAGCTGTGAGTTGTTCTAGAAGTTCTTACCAGCTTCTGATCAACTACGTTGTGATTCTAGAAATAAGAAGAAGAAGAGCTCGGTGTAGATGGTTTTTCACTGAAAAAACGTGTGATGAAGAGTAGGTTTTAGGGCAGCTTGTTTTGCATTGAAGAAGTATATGAAGAAGAAGAGTGTGCAGCTTACAAGTTTGCTGCATAAAGAGAAGAGAAGAAGAAAAAAATGAATTCAACTACATGCCATATTCATGATCACATGCATTTATGAACAATATAAGAACTCACACTGATGATGCCAAGTAATCTGATCTTCATTTCTTTAATAATCACATTAGTATATGTGATTATTGCTAAGAAATAAGAAGAAGTGTTTGTGAATTCTGTTATTGAACTAAAGAAAAGGAAGAAGTCCAAGTGCAGCTGGTTTGGCCCTAGTGAAGAAGAAAAGAATATGACAAGAAGAATTTTCTACCTATAGATTTTCAAGTATTCAAGTGAAGAGCACTGAAGAAGATCAAGAGCAGAATCTACCTTTTTAGGAAGGAAGAATATTTTCTCCATAGGAAGTATAAAGGACTAGCTAGAGGCTACATGTTGGACTAGGCTATCACCAGTCCAGGGAAGACGGTTGTTTCCTACCCTCCTTCAAAGTGTAAGGACTCACACTAGCTAGAAGATTATTTTCCTAGCCACTCCATTGTAAAATAATATCACTTTATATTGGAGAATCCATGCATGGAAAGGACGTAGCTACTCTTATTGAGTGGTGAAACTTGTAAAAATATAGTGTGCATATTTTTACTACATTCTATTATTTCTTGCTATCGGGAAAAGAGAATAAGAGAATCAAGATCCTAACAGGTCAAGAGGTACAGGGTTAAAAATTTCAATTAGTTTAAAATGTCCCCAACACTGATTCACCCCCCTCTTAGTGTTAGGTATATCCCAAACTGGTCCTCTCAATTAGTATCAGTGTGACAGGTTCACCTCTACTGGATTCTCTACAATGAAGTTATTCTCTTTTGAAAACTTGAGTTCCTTTCCGGAGTCAACAATGAAGAGTAGTGTTTGTAAAGATTTAGCTATCTATGAGCAGAAAGATATATCTACCAAGACCATGATGAACAGGAAAAAGAAAGAGAAGATAAAATTAATGAAGAATTCCCTCTCATCTAAAGAAGAGGAATTATCTAGGTCTCTATATCTTGCTGACATTGAAGACACACCATACATGGAAAGTAATGAGAAGGCGCCTCAAGTCCCCACCAAGAATATGGACAACCTTCCTACCTCAAATGATCAAGAGGTATGTGTTAGTACATTTGTAAATTATCATCATGATGAAAATGCTAGCACAAGTGGTGATGAACAATCTACAACATCTCAAGAAATATCAGTTGATAGATTAAGAATGATTCTATGTGGTATTCCCGAAAAGAGTACATCCATGGTTTGTGGAGTATTTCAATGCATGCAGGAAAATATCACTCAGCTCGAAGAATAAACTGATGTTCTGGAGAAAGTCTTACAAGAAAAAATTGCTGAATGTCTAAAGCTCTCTAGAAAAGTTGGATCCTTTGAAGCAACAAAGAGGGAATTTGAAGTAAGTTCTTCAAAGTGGCTCAAAGATGTTGAAGAGAAAGAGAGATTCAATAAGACTCTAGAAGAGAAGATCCATGCACTTGAAGATGAGATGAAAAGGATCAACGATGTCAAGGATTTATATTTGGAATAAGACTCCTTAAGATCGATCAACTTGACTCTTTTTTACAAAAAAAAGTAAGGATGCATGAAGATTCATTTGAAAGATTAAAGAAAGCTTGTGAATAGAATATGACTATGATTGAAGACTAGGAAGTCATCCTCAATATGAGATGTCTTGAATTTGAAGCTCAATTGATCAATCTTGTGAAGACACTTATTGTGTCTCCACAAAAGAAGGATACAGTTGCTGCCGGTAATCAATGCTCACTGGAGGATTCTATTGTCAAAAGACCTCTAACATGTGATAAGAAGATCATGTAATCACTCATTGATCTATCACAAGAAGATAAGAAAGTAAAGTTACCATCCATACCAACTTTTACTTATTGTTCTAAAATTGTTTCTTCAAAAAGTGCAGGTTGGAACAATAATTCTAAACAAGTATGGAAGAAGAAAAGTGAGGAGATAACTATCAACATGGCTATGGTGAATAAGAAGAAGAGTGTGGAAGATCAATCCCAATATAAATCCCAACATATCAAGAAGAAGATTCTGCAACATTATAAAGAAGATGTCAAGAAGTCCAGGTTTGTTGGTCAATGCTGGTGTTTTAATAGATTTGGGCATTGTGCATTGGATTTTTGGTACAATCCCTTAAATCTAAAATCACAGAGAAAGCTCATCTAAAGGGGGAGAAATCCAGATAAGAAGAAGCAACATCCATAGATCCTGAAACATTTGTATATAGAAAATAGATTTGGAATTTTGGACATCATCTCTGATGTATGCAGTGGGAGTGGTCACAAGAATGGTGCATGCCTATCTCAGAATGTATTCAATGCTAATAAGAATAGAAGACCACAAAATCTGGAGAATAACGAAGAATCTATCTTGGGAAGTAATCATAATTATGTTGAAAAAGAAAATGCTCCCATGAATATTACAATGAGGGAAACTGAGAAGTATTTGGATTCCATGTCCAAGAAGGGGAAGGGTGGTGCATCCAAAAGAACTAATATGAAGAAAGATAGTAAGAAGAATCCATGTAGAAGATCCAATATTAATGCCTCAGTCCCTAATGATATTTTGGTGGTTTGGCCAGATGATTTGGAAAGCATGAGAAAGATAGAAGATGCACAAGCTAAGACTTGTGCTAAAATAAAAATGAATATTCTACATGAAGAAAAGGATGTTCTGTGTGTGAGGTGCAACAAGGCTGGTCACACTGTCAGAAAGTTCTTTGAATTTATTCCAACCCAACAAGAATTCATGAAGAGGATGAAAGTTGAACTGGGAGATTCTAGTGCTTGGAAAGATCTTGAAGAAATAAGATTCACACACAAATAGAGAGAAGAAGTATTGATATCCACACAACCACATTCAAAATTAAAGATCAAATGTGAAAGTGTGAGTAGTGGAGAAAATGTAGCATCTTGGTTGAAAAAATCATCTCAACCTTCCTTCTCACATTGTAGAATCATGGAGGATCCACAATATTCCCTTAAATCTTTCAGTTTTGTATTTGTTCTTAACAATCAGGGAATTGAGGGTGAAGAAATATCTTCAGGGGAGAACCTGAGATTTAGTGATGAGAAGTGTTCCCTTGAGGGGGAGACATATGAAGAAGCTTACAAAGTCATTATCTCAATTAGTGTCAACTTCAGTAGATATCAAAATTCAATTACTCTGTATATTGTTTTAAGATCATGTCATTGGTAAAGGTATGTCATTTCCTAATATCTTATACTTGGTTACTAAAATTAAATATTATTTTTATAAAGGGGGAGTAACTAGGTCAATCAGTGACATAATAAGAATGAAATTTCTCCAAGTCCACTTATCCTGCTAATTACACTTGAATGTTTTTGATCTTTTTGTTGAAGTGAGTGCGAGAATTTTTGGATTGATTATTCCTATCACATTCAATATCTTTGTCCTGAAATGAAAGTGGAAAACCCTTGATGTCAAGGGTAGGAGATCTCATCTCATGAGGTATCACGGTCAGTGGATAATGGATAACTTTGTAGTCTAAATCAAATTATCTTGTTTTCTACATCGATCTTTTCTCAAGTAGACATAGAGTGAAATAATTGATGGCACACTACTTAAGTAAGGACTGATAGACTCTCTACCATGAACTTTGTATTTCTTGTCAGTAAGGGGAGAGAAAGTGATATGAAAGATTGAAATGAAATGGGAGAGAGAAGATTCTTATTTTGACATTGACACATTCATTTTAAGATACTTTGTGGTATTGACAAAAAAATACAAAGGGGGATATTATTGGGACCACTTTGTGTATGAAGATTGTATTTGTTATCAATAGTTGTCAATACTCTTCAAAATAAAGAAGGAGATGGAGGACTAAAAAGCTAGTGGAGATTGGATGAAGTGAGGTTGCGTGGAGAATTATTATGGAATCATAACCTTGGATTTCATACTTGAGCAATTATCTAAGAAGATCAATTCAGAGTATTGTTGAACTGATACTAAGTTCAAAGAACTTGTATCAAAGGTGACACATTTTTTACAACAATGAAGAATGGTGAAGTATTATACATCTAAGGATGATTGAATAAGAATGAGTATTTAAAGAAGACCATGCAATGCTTCATGATTGCATGAGAACCATGCAAGAGCTTACTTGAAGAAAAGAATCATATGATTTGAATGAAGTAGAGAATGATGGATGAAGAAGAAGAGAGAGTGTGGAAGGGCCTGGCATTCTAAGAAGGTCATGAATTACACATTTCCTTGAAATCAGATGATTGTTGCACTGTTCTTAAAGTTCCAAATACAATTATCAAAGGTGATACATTGTTTGAATCATTGAAGGTATTTGAAGTGAGGAAGAAAGAATAACTTTGGAATTCATATTCCAAAAAGAATGAATAGAATCAGATGACGCTTTAATGATTTGTATTTTACAATCATCACAAGTTTGGAGAACATGTGGTGCAATCCGTATGAAGGATAGAGATAGTAAATAATTTTTTTTGGAAAACACATATTAACATCATACAATCCAAAAATGACGAAGGAAAGAAGAAGAAGCGCAAGTGGCAGTGCGCAAGTGGCGGCACACAAGTGGTGGCACGGACGTGGCGGCGTGCAAGTGTCGGCGCGCAAGTGTTGTAGAGGTGCGCAAGTAATATTTTAAATAGCATTATTTCATAAATATGGAAATGGAAAGAAAGTGGTGTGCAAGTATATGTGTGAAAGTAGTGGCGCGCAAGTAGTGGCACACAAGTATTGGCACAAAAGTTTAAGTGGCATGCAAGTCATATTTCAAGATAATTCCATCAAAATTTGACAAAGCAAATAAAATGCCGCGCAAGTTAAAGAGTGGCGCGCAAGTAAAAAAGTGGCATGCAAGTATAAGTGGCACACTTGTGCGGTGCGCAAGTATAAGTGGCACGCAATTGTATGATGTGAAAAAGTCATATTCCAACATCATCATATCAAAATATGACAAAGGAAAGAAAGTGTCACACTAGTGATGGAAGGGCGCGCAAGTAATGGAGCGGCGTGCAAGTGACGGAGCAGCGCATAAGTAGGAACGACACACTAGTGTATGTGGCACACAAGTCACCAAAATTCCTATAAATAGATGACTATCCTCCTCAATTTTTAAGGTCTCAAAACTTAATAGAAAAATTTGAGATCTGAATGCGCAAGTGTAGAAAGCGGCGCACAATCTGAAGTGGCGCGCACACTGAGGGTTATTTATAAGGTGCGAAAGTTTTTCCACTCAAGTATTTCAGTGCAAGTTTTTCCACGCAAGTATTGCCGCACAAGTATGTCCATGCAAGTATTACCGCGTAAGTATTTCCGTGCAAGTATTGTCGTGCAAGTATTTCCGCGCAAGTATTGCCGCGCAAGTATTTCCGCGCAAGTTTTGGCACACAAGTTTTGGTGCGCAATTTATTAGAGGTGCGCAAGCGAAGAGTGTGTTTAAGCTAAAGTATTTTTGCGCAAGTATTTCCGCACAGGTATTGTCGCGCAGGTTTTGGCACACAAGTTCTGGCGTGCATGTTTTGGCGTGCAAGTTATTAGAGGTGTGCAAGTGAAGAGTGTGTTTAAGACAAAGGTGGCGCCCAAGTTTTGAGTTGGGAACAATTGTGGCGCACAAGTATTTTTTGGTGCACAAGCAGGGAGGCGTGCAAGCAGGGTGGCATGCAAGTAAGAATTGGAGTTCAAGCTGTGATTTGTTCTAGAAGTTCTTACCAACTTCTGATAACCTGAGTTGTGATTCTAGAAAGAAGAAGAAGAAGAAGAGCTTGGTGCAGATGGTTTTTCACTGAAAAAACATGTGAAGAAAAGTAGGTTTTAGTGAAGCTTGTTTTTCATTTAAGAAGCAGAAAAAGATGAAGAGTGTGTATCTTACAAGTTTTCTGCATAAAGAGAAGAGAAGAATAAGTAAAAGAGTTCAACTACATGCCATATTCCTGATCACATGCATTTATGAACAAGAGAATAACTCACTCTGATGATGCCAAGTAACCTGATCTTTGTATCCTAAATAATCACATTGTTATATGTGATTCTTGATAAGAAATAAGAAGAAGTGTTAGTGCATTCTGTTATTGCACTAAAGAAAAGGAAGAAGTCCTAGTGGAGCTGGTTGTGAACTAATGAAGAAGAACAGAAGAAGACAAGAAGATTTGCCTGCCTACTACTTTTCAAGTAATCAAGTGAAGATCAATGAAGAAGAGCAAGAGCAGAATCTACCTTTTGAAGAATGAAGAAGACTGTCAATATAGGCAGTATAAAGAACCAGCTAGAGGCTGTAATTTAGACTAGGCTATCACCAGTCCAGGGAAGAGGATTGTTTCCCACCTCCATCCAAAGTGCAGGGACTCACACTAGTTAGAGGATTGTTTTTCTAGCCACTCCATTGTAAAATAATATCACTTTATATTGGAGAATCCATGCACTGGTCATATCCATGAATGGCAAGGACGTAGCTACTCTTATTGAGTGGTGAACCTTGTAAAACTTTCGTGTGCATATTTTTATTGCTTTTTATTATTTCATGTGATAGGGAAAACAGAATAAGAGAATCCAGATCCTAACAGGTCAAGAGGTACAGGGATAAAATTTCAATTGGTTTAGAAAGTCCCCAACACTGATTCACCCCCCCTCTCAGTGTTAGGTATATCCCAAACTGGTCCTCTCAAAAATAATTTTTCATGATCACTTTCAATCAGTTTTAACCACTTATGATCGTAGTGGAAACTTCATGCATGTTTATAATAATGGAATGCTGTTCCTATTGAGTTCATGTGCACAAATATTTACAAAAACGATAAAATAGAGTGTTTTTTATGGAATAAGTTTTCTATGAAACCTAGAATTAATAGAGATATTTAACCTATAAAAAAAATCTATTTTTATAATCTCTCTTAATATGAATGACAAAATTAGGGAGGTGAATTTATAAATTTGATAAAATAATACTATCGTACTTTCCATCTCTCTATTATTTAAAATGTGTGGTGACCTTAGAAAATATAAAAAAAATATCATCCCATGTTCACCAGTGTAACTCACTTATCATTGTACTTTTCTTGTACATTCAAAACATATATATATTATATTTTAATGTGAACATGCTCCTATATTTATTATATTATCATGAATGTGGCTATATTAAAACCTAACACTGCACTTTGAACATTACATGAAATCACTTACATAGAACATATAAAACTGAACATGTTCTCCTTGTATTCACAGCGTAATCCTCAACTAAATTCTGAATGGTTAGAAAAATCATTATTTGTGATGACATGATCAAGATATTAACATAGTGGATCAATGTGTGATGGAGGAGATGAGATCTCCTCACATTAAAGGGACATAAGAAATACTAAGGTGTCCTAAAACATATGGGCTCTAGATTGAAGATGAAACACAGTGTCGAATTGCATAATATAATGGTGTTTGTCTATATTTTGAAGTGGATGAAAATTTTATTTCTTAAGTAGAATAACATATTTATTTTCCATTTAGGATTCATGATAACTTATTAGTGTGGTCACTTCACCATGCTATTGATAAACCCATTGGGGTTACCGAGTTTCAATTCTTAGTTCCCCCAACATGCCTCGGGAACACAAAATACTGCACACCTTTATCTTGTTCTCCCCATGTGTAGATTATTTTATTCTATGATGCTCACACACTTCTTCCATTTATGGATTCCTTCAAGTGTTTATTTTGTGTTCCTATAGAAGGATACATAGGTTGCTGAAAATGGTTGGATTATTTTATATATAATTATATAACAATTTCTAATATTGTAAGACTAGCCACAAGCCCTCAATACTATAAAACTAGGTTTATCCTATTTATGGGATTTAACAACCCTTGCTAAAAATGATATTAATTCCCCCTTTGTTAGAACTAGAAAAATAATTATTAAATGGTGTCTTTAACATCTATTTTTTAGCACTTTTAAAGGGGGTATTGAACAACACTAAAAAACATAATTGAAGGGCTACCTTTATCATCATTTTTCTAGAAGTTATGTTAAAGGACCACATTTATCAGTGCTTTTAAGAAAGCACTGATAAGGGGAGTTATCTGCGTTTTATTGGAAGCATCAATAAAGACATCGTTTATCAGATTCATTTTACACGCACTGAAAAATGTACAACTAAATAAAATATATTTCATTAAAATTAATATTTTAATATATAAATATACTTATAATGGTGTAAATATAAAATAAATATTTTTAAATTGTTTTAGGTAAGGTAAATAGGCATTTACACACTATATATAATATATTTAGTTGAAATGGATTATAAAACAACCAATAAAATATTTTTAATTAATAAATTTGTTATTATTACTGAGTAATAGTCATTTAATATTAATTTAAAGATAAAAAATAAAAACAATTAATAAAAGAATGAAAATTATTTGAAAACATGACTTGAACATCAAATGACCTTAATTTTTTGATCTGGTTGTTCGTTTCAGATCAACAACATATCAAATAGAAGCCTGTGTTGAGAACTATTCCATATTGGTCTGGGATAATCTATGTGGGCATTTCACCTTTTTGTTTCCCAAGAATTTTCTAAAAGGCCTCTGGAATAGAGTTTTTAGTCCTCGATCCCGATTTCTTAAAAAGGAAATGACTATAACATCTGATTTAGGTGTCTGTTCAACCTTTACCACATATTATGTAAAATCTCATTTCCTGATATTCGATTTAACTAGTATTGGGGCAGAAAAAGGACTCCCTGATCAAATTTTTTGTTCATTTATGTGTTTTTAGGGTTTTTAGAGTTTCTTAACATTTTAGGGTATGTTTATTTATTTGTTTTTTACTATTTATTTATTAGTAGTTAATCAATTATTTATTACTAATTTATTAAATATTAACAAATAAATAGATAAAATATTTATTTATTTATTTATCAATTGTCTATTATTTAACCTTTATTATTTAATATTTATTTTTTATTTAGTATTTATTCTATTAAATATATTTATATTATATTCTAATATATGTAAATGAATATAATATATAATATATTTAAATAAATATTTGTATATATATCACACACACATATTGTATAAACGTTTTTAAAAATAATTATATATATATATAAACAAATATATCATTAAATAGGAAAAAACACGGTGTAGTGGTAAAGGCATTCCATTTTTTAAGGAGAGGTGGAGGGTCCAAATTCAGGTGGGCACACCAGAGGATAGAAACTCTCAAAGAATTGATAAAGTAGTCGATGTTGAAAATCGCCGATAGGGGGTGGGACACTATTAAAGGGATCATGGAAGCACTGATAAAGGGTTTGGATGCACATAGATGTATGAATTTTTTTACCCCCTTTAACAGCACTGCTTTTATCACCACTAGAATCAAAATGTTGAAAACCCCTTTAACTGTGCTAAAAAAGAGTTTTCTAAAGAAACATTTGAGTGCTAAAAAATAATTGTTAAAGGATTTTTTTGTAGTAGTTCGTACTCAACATATCAAAAAAATTCATCAATGTTATATATATATATATATATTA
Organism: Viscum album; assembly: GCA_963277665.1. Classification (NCBI taxonomy): domain Eukaryota; kingdom Viridiplantae; phylum Streptophyta; class Magnoliopsida; order Santalales; family Viscaceae; genus Viscum; species Viscum album. The sequence continues at coordinate 706,370,766 of OY728147.1, read as the reverse complement.
TTTTTATTTTTTTCCCATGGATGGATTTTTGAATGAAATAGTTCATATTTAAACTCCCTTTTTTATAAAAACAATTGAAAATATCCTTATTGTAAACAATTTTCTTTTCATAATTAGAAGATGTATTAAACATTAAAACAATATCTCCAACCCACACATGTATATACACAATTATCATCATTTATAAAACATTATTCAAAATAAATAATCAACAACATCAATAATCCAAAAAGTCACTTAAACCACTATAATTTTTCTATTGACTATTGTAGATATAAAGGTTTTAAATTTGCAATGGATGGATGGTAAGATTTACATCCTTCATAGATACATTGAGGAATATTTCTATTTGAAGATCTTATAAGGGTTTGTTGTTTTGGTACAAGAAGATCATATTTTTAATCATAACTAAAGTCTATAAGGGATGAAACAGAAGTTGGGGTTGTATCCTAGATATAAAAACAACCATGTAATAATCTTATGTATCATGTTATTCAATTCCACTATGATTCAGATCATATGAACTTCCAATATTTATGTCAAGACTCATGTTTATGATCTATGATATGAAGGGTATTGTTTTCAAATGTTAATCTCATATTATAAAACACTTAATCTCATGTTATTATTATGTGATCATTGATATCTCAATTATTTAACATTACAGAGCATCTGAGATCTTCTTTTATTATGTTTGATTTCCACATTATGTTAAGAAAGGTATTATGTAGGATATTTCTATTAAGTGTGGTAGTTATTGAAAACTTGTTAAGATATAATGTAGCTCACTTCTGAATAATTTCATTGGGTTTTAATATTTTAAAAGGCATTATACATAAATGACTATATAATGGATAATTATGTTATGTAATGAATATAATTCTATTAAGATATAAACTGTTTTTTATGAGATGTTTGGGTCTTTATATTTGGTATTAGAGAAAATATTTAATTAACTTTTGGAAACATGGATAATAAACATTTAGTGAGATTCCTAATGATATATTTGAGGATAAGTATTTGGATGTGTATATGGATATGTCTAAGGATGATTAAAAGTATATGAATGTGACTTATAATTTTGGTGAAGGATAGAGTGAGTGTATTCCAAGAAATTACATCCCTGTGTAGATAGAGAAAGTGGATACAACACTAGAATAAAGGTACCAAGGGGTAATAACTCTAAAAAGGGTGCATTGAACTAGACTCGATCATTACAGGGTGCATGAAAATGGGCCTTGATACACACCTATTTTGACACTCCGAGAGGAAATATTTTGGAAAATCACAATTTTTTTACAAACCATTGTGAATGATTTAAATAATGAGTATGGATTACCTAGATTAATTCTATGTTGTCATATATTAAATATAATCTGTCATGATTTCGACATCCAATAATTGATTTTTCAAGATTATGTGGTTTTATACTATGAATTTTGTTTATAACACTATGATTTTTAGTTTTATCCAATGTATAGACCCTGAAAGAACAATATTATTGTTGATTGAGTCATACAAAGCAATCATTTTCCTCTGAATGCATCAAATTTAATGTGATATGTAATAACAAAAAATATTTATGCTCACACAACATTCAGAATCTATGAATCGTGATAGAATTCCAAACAAGAAAAGTAGGGAATAATATTTTATTGATACTTTCACGAGGGAACATCTACCTTCTTATAGTTGTTAAACTAATCCACTAGTTCATGAGAAATGTATTTGTACCATTGAAAATATATTTTTTGTTCTTCAATGTTCAAATCATGGAAAATTAATTTTGGTTGTCTATCTTTGAAAGGTAAATTTTTTTCCTTGGTGGACTCTTATAAATAATAAGATTCAAAAAGATGAAATTGATTCAATGGAATGGGATGAGATAAGATCTTATTTTTCAATAATTATTCTTCACAAGAACATAGATAAGGAATCCAGTGTGTTTAAATATAAGTTTAATGAATCTACTGGTATTTATGGGGTGAATTTTACAAGAATTGTGTGGTATAATTCTAGTATTATCATCCAACATGAAAGTATGGTTTATCAATTCTTTAGTACCTTAAAATAAAGTTTTCTTAGGGTGTTGTCTATAAGGGAAATCATTATCTATGAGGAAATAATTCATTTTTCATTCATGATAGAAATGAATATTGGGGTTTCCCATCAATCTTGTGTTTTTATAAGAAAATAATGATGGAATTCAAAAAAAACTCTAATACCCATAGATAAAAGAAGATGGTATTTCATTCATGCTCAATGTGTGTAAGGAAAATTTGAGGAAATTATCTTATTGGGATATTTAAATGTTTTATGTGTAGGAAGGAAGGTCATCGACCAATTTATTTAAAAAGTTATGGTAAGAAGTAGTAAACTTATGAGAATTGAGATAAATCTCCCACAAATTCTAATCCCACACTCTAGGGTTTTAAATGAAAGTAGCGTGGGAATTATGTAACCATTTCTAAAACCTGAACCTTAATGATGATGATTGACATCATCATCCTCTCAATCAAATAGGTAAAGGTAAATATCACACGATCAATATTTATGATGAGTAGTGGGATAATATTTTGTGAAAGGTACAATTACCATAAACTCTAGCACTGATAATGTCTTATTTGACTCTTTATCTACCCACACATTATATATGAATAATTTTATAATGGTATAAAATTACCACATCATTGATTAAATTTTGAATTATCAGTGAAACCCCCTAATTTCCTGATGATCACATCACAAGTCTATGATTCTTCTATGGTCAAAGGTTATAGGAATGTGCATCCTATGAATCTTGTTACTCTCCCTCAAGTTGAATTTTATTTTATATTAGGCATGTATTAACTTTACCTAAATAAATCCCATATCAGCTTTCATGGACGGGAAGTCGCATTTAATATTTCATACCAACTTATGATTGTCTATTAGTGTGATGATAAGTATGAAATCTCAATGGATATAACATCCATAATATAGGAATTGATACTCATTTAGAAGGGGTTTTTATCTAATATATATGTGAAAAAACTCAAAACTGATGATATGCATATTTTTAGGGAGTTTGTTTATGTCTTTATGGAAGATTTTCCTTGTCTTCAACTTAATCATAATGTGAATTTTCAAGAAAACTAATACTTGGTTCCACAAAAATTTTAAACACTCCATATAGAATAGCCTGAATTTAGTTATTGTAATTAAATAATAAACTCCAAGATAACTTCGAAAAGAGATTCAGTTTGAAAATTGTGTCACTTTGGGGTGTTCTTGATCTTTTTTTAGGAATAAAATTGGATCAATTTGACCTTATATTTATTAATGGGAGCTAAAAATCATAATTAAGAAAAAGTATCCTAGACCCATTATTAATGGGTTATTTGATCAAATTTTCAGATATCAATAATTTTTCAAGATTGAACTTCACTCTTGATATCATAAATTGTGGTTTAAGATGGATTATTTACCTGAGACTTAATTATATATAAGGTATGGACACTATGAGTATATAGCGATGACATACAATCTTACTAGTTCCTCCACTAACTTCTTGGATTTAATGAATATATTCTTTATATGTTACCTTGATTAGTTTTAGGTAGTCTTTATATAAGATATTCTTATCTATTAAAATAGAAAGGAAGAGAATTAAGCTCACTTGAAAATTGTTCTGAAGTCCCTAAAAAAGGACAAACTATATCCAGAATTTAAAAGTGTGCCTTTTGGAATAAAATATTTCATTTTATGGGTCATATAATCTAAAGATAGGGTGTATATATAGATCCATAAAAGGCAGATTCCATTGAGTTTTGGACCAAACCAACCATGATGATTGAGATCCATAATTTTATTAGTTTACTTGGTTATTATCTCCAATTTATGGATAATTTCTCATGACTATCAAATCGACTCAACAACTTTACTTGTAAGGAAACCAATCTCATATGAATAAATGAATGTGAGGTAAATTTCAAGGAACTAAATAAAATATAAGGTAGTTCCCCTATGATTACATTTCCCTATAATGAATAATGTTTTTAGTCTATAGTGAAACAACCAAGAAGGGACTGATATGTGTTTTCATGAATCATGACTTGGTTATAGCTTATGTCACAAGAAAATTAATGGTTCATGAGAAACATTACCCAACTCATGATTTTTTGTTAGCTACGATAATTTTTTGATTAATAATATAGAGTAACTATATTTAAGAATAAAATTGATATATATATATATATAGATCACAAAAATTTAATGTATATGTTCATATAGAATGAGTTAAACATTCTCTCAAAATGATTGTTATAGATGATTAAAGATTAGGACTAATAGTATTACCACCATGGGAAATAGAACAAGGATGCTGATAAATTGAGTCAAAAGGACCATGATAGATTATCCCTGACGAGGATAAAAAATGCCCCAATGTTTATTGATTTTAAAATTATGGATCATGTTATATTTAAATAAGGGGAGAAATATTATTTTTCACAAATAAGTCTTCAACCATCTATCCAAATGAAGGTTAAAGATGCATAGAAGGAATATTCATAGCTATAGAAGAAAATGAGAAATGTTCCTAAGTATAACCTTTATTATAATGGAATGAAAAGTTTCAAGAAATATGTTTTTGTTCCATTGAAACCCAATTTGATGACGTATTTGTTAGAAGAGGCTTATAGTTCTTCATTCTATTTTCATTATATATGTACAAAGATGAATATATACTTTAATGAGTATCTCTGATGGGACAACATAAATAGATATATTCCATAGTTTCTATAATGGGTCTTGGTATGTCAGGGAATTAAGGATGAGAGATAAAAATATAAAGGGATGTTACCACCATTACCCATACCCAAATGGAAATAGGAAAACACTACCTTGTATTTTATCATCAGACTCCCCAAAACATCTAAAATTAATAATTATATATGGGTTATAGTTTATCTCTTTACAAAGACATCATATCTCATTAATATCAAATAATATTTCACTATGTATCATCTTTCTAGGATATATATTAATATATTGGTAAGGTTTCATGGAGTGCCACAATCAATTGTATTTTATTGGCATCTGATGTTTACCTTGAGGTTTTGTAAATGTATTCTACAATCTCTTGATATGGAGTTGAGTTTCAACACTTAATATCATCCCTAGACTGATAGTCAGTGTAAGAGAATAATTCCATCCATATAGGATATACAAAGATCTTTTTTAGATATTTAATACATAGTTGGAATCAACACCTTCCTCTAGTAATGTTTTCATACAACAATAGCTTTCACTCAAACATTCATATAGCTCTTTATGAAGCCCTATATGTAATGATGTGAATAAATCTAATATACTAGGATGAAGTTGGAAATAGAAAGATACTATGACTTGAGTAGTCTTAAGAAATGGAAGAGAATGTTAAAGTCATTCAATAACACATAAGGTCAACACAAATTTGGAAAAATAGTCATGGTAATAATCGTTAACGTGATCTAGAATTTGAAGTTGGTTAAAAGGTGTATCTATGAATTTATCCATGGAATAAGGTTATAAGATTCTAAAAAAATGGAAACTATTACCTAGGTATATTTTTACCTTTCAAATTATTGATAACATTCGGACTGTGTCTTATCACTTGGCGCTTCCATCGAATCTCCATCATTTTGGAAATATGTTCCATATATCTCACCTAAGAATGTACATACATAATCCTTCACATATACTGAACATAGATGACATACTACTAGATACTTATCATTATTGTGAGGAAAATTTGGTGGATATTCAAGATCATACAGATAATTCACTACTAAACAAGACCAATCACTTGGTCAAAGTTTTGTGGACAAAACACTAGTTTAAGGAAGTTATGTGGGAACCTCAGGATGTAATGAGGAAGAATTATCCTTGGTTGTTTGTACCAAAGTGGAATAATTTATAGGTAGAAATTAATTTTAATGGGGGTAGAATGTAACACAATGAAATTATATGAAATATTTTTTGAATAAATTTAATTTTTTATATCTAGTGTTACACGCAACACCATGTGTTAAAGAACCATGACATATTATTAGTATTATTATTTAGAGAAGATAATTATAACCTAGCCATTAAAAAGGGTGGAATTAATATGAATAAAAAAATTATAATATTACGTATAATGGTTGTAAAGACCTAAAAATTACGTGGAATTTTTTTAAAAAACATGGGAATTTTACGAGTCCATAGTTTCTGATGGTGCCAGATTCCAAGACCTAGTGTGTTCGGAATCAATTTATGAAGTTTTGTTCGGGTACGCTCAGTAAATGTACGAGCGGGATTTTAAATCTCTTAAACCGATGGTTGGAATCATATTCTGAGTGCACCGTTGAACTCACAACGTCAATGATTGCTTAGTAAGACCATCACCGTAGTTGCATTTTAACAAGTTTGAAGTTAGTTTTTGGGGGTTTTAATTAATATAAATAAAAATAAAAGTGTTACTTTTTTTATTTTTGGGGGTTTAATCCTCCAAGGGGTGTTTGTAGGTGGGTCCCACCCACATATAACCTCCCTTGGAAGGATATTATTTAGTGGGGTCCACCCAAGCTTCGTAGCCCCATTAACTCCCCATTATTTAATTTGACACCTCTCTTCTTTTAATGGAACTCCTCACTTGAACCTACAACTTTTGAATTTGAACCATTCCACACATTAATTAGATGAGTTGTTTCATTTAATTAAAATAGAGGAATTCTAATGGTTGTGCCAACAAATAATAGACAATTCATCTATTATTTTTTGGTCGGGAACTTTTTTTTTGGGAGAGCTTTTGAGTTCTTGGAGAACGACTTTTTACAACGAAGAACACCCACTTTCCACCAAAGAACTACGAACACCATCTTCGATTTTCGACCAAGACAAAATAGAAGGATCCACCCATGAAGAACGTCAATGACACTTCTTCCTCAGACGCTTCTCGATGTCCACGAATCGACGTCGCCTTTTCCCGCAACTTCGTTAACATTCATCGTAATGAGGTAGGGGTTTGAGTGGAATTCTTATCCTTGTTCTTCATCTTTAAATCCTCAGATTATTTATGCCAATTGTTAACAACCTAATGAGGAGGGTTCTAACCGCATGAACATGGTCCGAACCCCTCCCCCTTTTTGTTCTTCTCGTTGGGTTGATGATGGAGGCAGAGCAATAGTGGCCGGTAACATATATTCATGAGGGTCCCTTATCTTGAATGTTTTGGGAGAAACTCACCATAGAATATATGCCTATATTTAAAGATTATATTGATTTATTTATTTAAGGCACACATAGTCTTCCCTTGAATCATGATGTTGAGTTTTCAATAGGACTAATACATTATTCTAAACTAATTTTAATGGATCTATATAGATTTCATTTGATTAACTTCTATGAAATAAAGAAAAAACTCATGGAGAACCTTGATAAGGGATTAATATTCACATGTTCATCAATATGGCTTGAACCTATTATTTTTTTAATAATAAATATGGATAACATCATATTTTAATTATTTAGTGGGAACAAAAAAATATCATCTAACTCATATAGATGATTAATTTGATCAACTTCACATAGCTCAATACTTTTCCAAGTCCGACTTTTCTTCAATACATCATCAGTTTCTAGTAAAAAATGATGATATACCTAAGGTGACCATCTATATGAGGTGTGGTCACTATGAATTTAATGTGAATCCATTTCAACTCACTAATTCCCCCACATTACTTATGTATTTATTGAATGTCTCTTTATATATTACCTTAATCATTTTTATGTAGTTTTTATAGATGGAAAACATATATATTGTAATATAACCTGGGAGTATAGAAATATTTCAAGATTAGTGTTGAAATCCCTAAAGAATTATATATTTATCTAACATTTATATACTGTGAATTATGGTTATAGAATGTTTCATTGTTTTGATATATAATCTCAAGAGAGGGTGTCTCGATGGATCCTTCAATGAAAGATGTTGTTAAATAATATCCATGACCAACAATGGTGACTGAGAAAGAAATATTTACTGGGTTGGATGAATACTACAAATACATTTTTAGGGATTTCTTGAGGCTACAAAATAGAATATCCATTTTTACTAGGAAGGGATCCATGATCCATTTGACAGAAGAATGTGGGGAAAATTCCAAAGAGCTAAGAAAACATTTTGTCAGTAAACATGTACATACACTAACTAAAAGGAGTTAAGGGTTTGTGATCTATATAAATTCAAAAAATAATGTACTAGGATAAAACCTTAGAAATAATGGTATTTTTAGAGCTTCTACATACTTGAAATTGAAATTTAAATAGTAAAATTAACTATCACAGAAATTGGAGTTGGTATTAGTAATTTATTCATTGAAAATATGGAATCGTTATCTTTTTTGTGAAATATGTGTTATATATATACTGATCATAAAATAATGATTTATATATTTAGATGTAATTTTTTGAGTATTCATCTAAGGATATGGTTGGAGTTGATTATATATTATGAATTTTCAATACACTACCACCCTAGGAAAGCGAACAAGGTGGTTGATGCTTTGAGTAGAAAAACCATGTTGGTTTCTCCACGATGAGGATTTAAAGAGATATGATATATATGGATTTGTAAAATATTGATCATGAAATCCTGAGGAATAGGTACAAATCATATCGTTCAAATATTTATGGCACACCATCCATCCATATGAGGAATAAGTAAGAATATTATGAGGATGTGGAACTAAAAAAGAAGGTTAGAAATGTTTCATATTTTGACAATTAATGTGATGAAATGAAAATGTTCAGAAACCAAGAATATATACTATAAATTTCATACTCGTAGAAGGATTCAATGGATAAATATCATAGCTCATCACTAAATATTCGTCCCAAAATTGAAATGATTTGTAGAGATCATAGAGAATATTTATTATGGGATAAAATGAAAATGGGTAGTCCATATTATGTATCTTGATGCTGGAATGTAAGAATGTTTCTATTATGATATAGAAATCTATGGGTATGTTACAACCATTACCTATAATAGAATGAATATCAAAGAACAAAACAATAGGATTTTTTCATCGGACACCTAAAACATCTATAGGGAATAATGTTTTTTGAGTCGTAGTTGATCCCCATAAGAACTGTGAACATTTTCTTCCAATTATAAATGATTTATCTCTTCATATTTCTTCATGTATATACATTAATTAAGTTTTATTTTTTCTTGTCTTATCATATTCTGTTTTATCTTATAGGGATATTATGTTTACCATGATGTCTTGGAGGAGTATTAAACAATATTTGAATATAGAGTTGAACATTAACACTTCATATCAACCTAAGATAAATAGTTAATCTAAGAGGAACATTAAGACCCTTGTAAATATTTTCAGATCATGTTCAATGGATTTCCAATGTGGTTGGGATGAATACATTTCTATGGTTGAGTTTTAATACAACAATAGCTTTCACTAGAGAATTTAGATGGCTCCTTCTATATATCTCTATAGAAATCATTTTAGAGCACCATCATGATGGGATGAAGTTAGAGAATGAAATGTATTAGGGCATAATCTATCTTATGAAATGAAAAATAAGGTTAGGGAAATTTATCAACACATTAGGATATAATAAATTTGATATAAATGTTATTCTAACAACCATAGATGAGATCTAGATTTCAAAGAAGGAGACATGGTATTCTAGTGAATTTTTCTGTTGAATAATGTTATAAGATATAAAAATAAGGGAATGATAATCTCTAAATATATCAGTACCATTTAAATTATTGATCAAATTGGGTATATTTATTATCACTTGGTAATTACACCAACCCTCTCTTATGTGTATGGAGTGTTCCATGTATCTCTCCTGTGGAATTATATACCTAATACTTCACATCTAATGAATAAAATGGGGGTTGTATAGGAGAATTATCCTTCTTATGGAAAATAGATATAAATCATGGGTCATAGAGAAAAATGTATATGGAATAAGACTAGTCACATTGCTAATATTCTATAGATAAATCATAAATATTAGGAAACTACATTTTAACTCTAAGGTGTGATGAAATAATGTGATCATAATTTTTTAGAGGGTTGTAATGTAATTTAATTGGTGAGATTTATTTTAAGGGGGATAGAATGTAAAATCAAAATATTTTAAATGTATTTACATTAAAATATGGTTGAATTATTATATAGAATTCATTATATGAAACTCTTACTCTAAATAAAATATCATATAGTATAACTCTATAACATAGTACATATATTAGAGGGTATGAATAGATTTAAAAACATTATCAAAATATTTTTATAATGGTTTATAATGATAAAAATGAATTTCTAAGAACTCAATATTTAATAAAACCAACTAATAAATAAAAGACCTATTTTTTGAAGAATTTTTTTTTCAATATGTTATATATATTTATCTCAAAAACGTATATTTGTCTATAGAGAACCGTACAATTCATTTATAGATACTACATTATATTATATGAATATTGAATATATAAAATTATGACCCATACAAAAACTATAAAGGTTTAGTGTATTTGTAAACATGTATACGTAAACAACTGATTCATAAATGATCTAAATCATATACCATAGAGTTATTTACAATTAGAACACTTCATTGCCATATAATATTTAAAACCTTTGTTCTTATCCAGGTGGAAATGAGGATCACTAGTAATGGTAAACAATGCAGATACAAATTATCACATAATAAGAACACGTTCATAATGGTATGAAAACATGAGCATAAGATTTGAAAACTATACCCAATTTATCATATATAATAATAATAATAATAATAATAATAATAATAATAATAATAATAATAATAATTAATTAAATAAAGATTTCTAGTTCATAAGATATTAATCCTAAGGAGTAAAATTTATTAATCCATATGATTATAACACTAGCATAAGGTATATGATTATAATACATGCATAAGTATGGAAAATAATTTCTAAAGTCAAGATGCACTTCTAATACTATCATACTGGTTTGGATTCACTCCCCATTCCATTATATCCTTAGTCAATGTTCACTCCTATGACTATAATAGTGGAAAAAGTACATTACCTAACTAGGTTAACTCTAAATTCTAGTTCTAATTATAACGTGAGATATCCATTATTACCCAATGGATTTGAGGCCAACATAATTTTAAGACCACCCATACCATAGTCATAATATATTCAAAAGTGTTTTACAGAATCTTAAATCAATAATTAGGTATCATAACCCATTGAAATGTATGGGGTTTGATAAAAAATTCAACCTTTCTGGATAGAATAAACTATGAAAAATAATTGGGTTTTGTTAAAATCCCATTATCATAAACATAAAATATCTAGATAATGAATAAGGATGGTATCATTAGATAATATCCCTTGTAATTAATAAGTAAAATTAAAATATATTACCATAGATGAAATATTCTTTTAAATGATTACTGGAACTATTTTTCAAGAAAATGTCATTTTTTACATTGGAATCACTTATTTAAAAAATAACCTCAAAATATTATGTTAATAAATTTCATTGAAAATCAACATGGATTAATCTAATTTAGTACTCATAGAATTGTGTGGTTGTGATGGTGGGATAATATTTTCATTCTTGAAAATTAATTCAAATATTATGTTCACACTTTTTTGTAAAAAAATACCTCATTTAGAAGACAATAATAATATTTTAAAAAAAATTAAAAAATTCATTCATGTTAAAAAATTGATTATAAATGTCATTTTAGAATTGTCAGAATCATTCTAGAATTTTTTAGAAAAATAATATATAGATAAAACTAGTTTCTCTGATCAAATGAGGATAAATAATGACTGATTTACTTAAATACTTGTTATAAACCATTTTGACAATAATAGAGATGATTCTAATAGTAAAACATTAAAATTATTGAAATCACCATAGTAAAACAAAATGACTTGTTTCTATCAGATAAGAACCATATAATTTCCTTCGATAAAAATTTAATCACAAACAACCCCATTTAAAGTGACATAGAATCAAAAATAAATTACCTCAAGTTCAACAGACATATATATCTCTCTAAAAACCTATATAATAAATATAAATTTATAATAATTTTCAACCAAAATCATGTACATACATATAATATCATATTTTATTTACTTAAATCTTTATAACACATATTTATTAATTATTCCTCATTAAAATTATCATTTTTGTGCGTTAAATATTTCGCTTTTTAGAGAATTTTTGGTTTATAATTACAAATAATTTTTAATTTGATCATGGTTTTATAAGACTGATAATATTAATCATGATATAAATATAATACATATTCATAATATTAAAATTTGTAATCATCCATAAAATTTAGGGATAGAGATATTATTTAAAACACTCATAGATATGGTAGGTCATACATCCACATGAACGTTGTTTTCATTTTCTACAGAAAATATGGAAAGAAGGTTAAATAATAGTGTATCATTAAAAAAAATAATTATTTCATAAATTTCATACATAGAAATCAAATCCATTATAGTAATCAACCATTAATTTTGGTTATGTGACATTAATTATATCACTATGTGGAGGTGGAAGTCTCCACATATGCTTGATAAATACTTTCACATCCCACTAGATGGAAAGGAGGGTGGATATTGGTGGTTCCAAAATCATAATAGAATTTTAGTACGTTGAGTATTCTAAATTTATTAATTCCTGATGAATATAAAATATTTAGATGATTTATAAGAAGAAATAAATTGATAGAGGTTGGGTAAGATGATTACCTCTTCTTCGGTAAACCACCTTTTGATCCTTTATTGAGGACCCTTCAAATAGTATATTGAGAATATAAGAACCTAATATTATTGTATATGGAAGTTTATAAGATAATTTTTTTGGACTTTATGGAGATTTGTGACTAAATGTGTTGTAAAGAAGATAGCATAGGGGTGTCCTTTTATAAGTGGGTGAGAGGAAACACTTGGAATTTCTTAAAAGATGAAAATATAGTATTGTATTACTCAAGAAAAATATCCCAAAAATGGACCATTTCAGAATATGAGATGATATAGGGTAAAAATATTTCATAAAAATAGTATTTATAAAAAAATTAATTTATTTCAACCCTTATCACTCTAGTTTAACACATGGTAAACCTTTTTAACCTTAACTTTGGATATCAATTTTTACTATTTTCACATATAATTAAGTCAAAAAATTAAGTTCACTATATTAAATAATATTAATTATTATGATTAAAATTATTTAATGCATTTTATAAAATTCAACTCATATATAATTGGACCATATAAATTTTAAAATAAACCAATAAAATAAGTTAAAAAATGGTTTTCTAGAGAAAATGTTTTCTTAAGTATATACTGTTTTTATATTAAAATCCATCATAAAATTGATTCAAATTAACGTAATTGGATTATTAAAAATATAATTGTTCTGTATATACCTTAAAATGTTTTAAAATAAAATGTAACTTTAAAAATTTTTGAAATGAAAACGAAATTTTCAAAAAATAATTAAAAATTTCACTATTCATTAAAACATCACAATTTTCCAAAACATCACAAAACATCACTCCCATATAATTTAACATGATGAATTCAAAAAAAAATCTTTTCTAAAAATAATTTTTGGAATAGTGTTTACAATTCATTATATTACTTTCTCTCAAAAATAAATTCTAACATTTTTTAAGAAAAACTTAATTTTTGAAGAAAATAATGTGTTTACTAAAAATTATGTACTTATTTATCAATATATTTTCACTAGAAAAATAAATTATAAATATTTTATAAAATATTGGCCATAATAATTCCTTCCACTAATTTACTGACTATTTTATAGTTTTATTTTATATTATCAATCTTTTAAGTTTGGTGATTCTTGTATCACAAGATATTAAAAAATAAATATTACTTAATGAAAAATATATCATAACATATAATAGTGTGACATCTTCCCCCAACCCCACCGACATAATAATTTCTCCCTCAAAATTGAATAATTTTGAATCAAATAATTTGGTATATCATTAATTTATCATATAATTAGTTTCCCATATAGATTATTTAAATTCATGATTCCAATAGATAACTATATCCTAGTTAGTATCCTTATTCAATAGAAATTTATCTCCATGGTCTGAGATTTTTACCAGTTTTTGTTCATTGAAAATTTATTTATTTAGTGGTATAACGTTTAATTTTAATACACATGAAGGATTGGGTGTATACTTCCTCAGGGTAGATACTGGAACACATCATGAGCTTTATATATGTTTGGGGGAATATCCAAGTGATCAGTAACCATCCATACCTAATCATGGATATCAAATGCACCAATATAATTAGGTCTTAACTTTGTCTTCTTTTAAAATCTCAAAACCTTAATACCTTGATAACATCATAGGATTACCTTTTTATAATCATTAAATTTCATGTTTTTTTGACCATTGTCAGCATTACTTTTTTGTTGAATCTATTATTCCGATATGTGTTTCTAAATGTATCTAACTTTATCTAAAATTTCCACCGTTAACATAGGTCCCAATATGTTTTGTTCTCTAACTCTAACCTAATATGTTTTATTTATTCACAATTTTCTATAGTAGTTTCATTTTTATCAATATGAATTCTCAAGTGAATTCTATTATTAAAAAAAACTCTACTAGAGGGAGGTGTTAATTCCAACTACATTTGAAATATATAAAATAGGAACTCATCATATGATATATACACTACCACAAAAACAGTTTTTCATAGCGCCCCCGTTTATCAGCGCTTTTGTTAGCGCTGATAAAGGGCCCCCCTTTATCAGCGCTTGCTTAGTAGCGCTGATAAATGGCCCCCCTTTTTCAGCGCTTGCTTAGTAGCGCTGATAAAGGGTCGGCTTAAAAAAAAATTAAAAATATATTAATATATTAATATATAAATATAGTTATATTGTTATATAAATATAATATATAATTTTTAAATATATTTTAGATAAGTATAAATGTACATTTACACTTATCATAATTAATATATAAGATATTTAGTGAAAATGACTTCTTAAAAAATTAAAACAATATATTTAATTAATATTTTGATAATCATTATGGAGTAATAGTCATTTAATAACAATTTGAGGACTAAAAAAATTAAAAAAAATTAAAAAAAGATCCAAAATATGTTGAAAACGCAACTCAAACTTTAAACGGCCATAACTTTTGATCCGGGTGTCTGTTTGAGCTCTACCACATATCAAATCGAAGTTTGCGACGAGCTCTACGTCGTTGTGACTCGGGGGGGCCCTGGTCAAGCGTTTTTAGAGGCCAAAAGAGGCCTAGAATTCCACCAAAACTGAGTTTTTTGTCGGGGTACCCAGATTTTTTAACATTTTGTGTATTTTCAAACTCGTTTAAGGGGGTATTATTGGCTTTTCGTGGCGGGGACTGAATTTATTCCAAGGTATTACATTCATATTGATATTATTTCTTTGAAATTTCATCCTTTTTTATAATGAACTTCTATTTATAATCAAATATATAACTATATGTACATATTTTTTTATATATTCGCACCTCAAAATTAAATTTTTTAAATAAATAATTAAACATATTTACATATAAAATATATTAGCTTTATCTAAATAATAACTAATATCCATTTTATTTAAAATACCAATATATGAATATTTATATACCTATATATTAATCTAACTATATATATATATATATGAATCTAACTATATATATATTAATCTAATAACTATATATATATTAATATAACTACATATATATATATTAGTATTACTATAAATATATATATTAATATCACCATAAATATATATATTAATATCACTATATATATATTAATATAACTATATAAATATATATTCATATAACTATATATATGTTAATATAACTATATATATGTTAATATAACTATATATATGTTCATAAAACTATATATATATTAATATAACTATATATATATATTAATATAAATATATATTACTATACGAATAAATATAACTAAATATATATATATATATAGATATAGATAAATATTAATACCACTATATATATATTAATATTACTATATATATTATAATATAACTATATAACTATATATTATAATACAACTATATATATATATATTAATATAAATATATATTACTATACGAATAAATATAACTAAATATATATATATATATATATAGAGATATCATGAATTGGAAAGCAAATCAAAATAGAGTAGTGGTAAGGGCTTAGGCGCGCAGGGGGGAGGTCTCGAGTTCAAATCCTGGTGGAGGCAGGGGTGCGCGCGCATGGGGAATATTTGAGCAAGCGCTGTTAAAGGGTGGAGGGGGGTGCGTGGGGTGTTGTATAGGGGCTGAAATTCTCTATAAAAGGGGGGGGGGTTCAAGCGCTATAAAAGCCCCCCCCCCCGATTGGCAGTATTTTTTAATATTTTTTAATTTTTTTAAATGTTTTTAAATTTTTTTAATCTTTTTTAACTTTTATCAGCGCTTTTTTAAAAACGCTGATAAAAGGGTCCTTTATCAGCGCTAAAAGGAAAGCGCTGATAAATGAAGCGCTGATATAGGACCCCTTTATCAGCGCTAAAAAAGCGCTGATAAAGGGGTACTTTTATCAGCGCTTTTTTGAGCGCTGATAAAAGACCCCTTTTATGAGCGCTTTTTTTAGCGCTGATAAAGGGGTCCTATATCAGAACTTTTCGGAGCGCTGATAAAGGGGACCCCCCCCCCCCCCCTTATCTATGCTGGCTTTATCAGCGCTGTTCTAGCGTTGATAAAGGCCATTTTTAGCGCAGATAAAGGCCGTGTTTTTAGTAGTGACAGTTTAAATCGTTCTCTCAAACAAAGCCTAAATCAGTTGATGATATATAGTATTGAAAAAAGAATCTAATTCCACATATTTATAAGTAAATCACCTGAACATTGTGGTAAAACAGAAGTCTCGATTAGATAAAATTAATAGTGGTACTCCATACAATCACAGAACATCCTTCATGTATATCCCTATTATCTGATTAAGAGAGATATATTATTCGATATATATAAAGTGCACTGAATTTTTAAGGTAATATAATACATACCAAATAGCATTATGGACTTTATATGTTTATGGGAGACATACGGTGATATCCATGGTGATTTTTTCAATTTCCATTCGACAATGGGTAATGGTTATAACATCCACTTATAATTAAGTCAATAAACCTTAGCATGATGATACGCCAATAAATGAAATACATACTCTATGATATATGTATTTATTCCCCCTAATCATTATTTCATATCTCTATGCATATCTATACTATCAAGATAAATGAATAATCTTGAACTATGAGTTTCATCCAATAGATCCTTCTTCAAATCTGGTATGGATATGAGACAAAAATTGTTCCTCAGCCTTATCTTTTGGTAAAAACTAACATCAAACATAGGAACATTTATATCTTCCATTTACATCTCTTCATAAATATTTTCCACCTATTTAATCTTCACTTTGATAAACGACTACACACCAAATTGGGAATGACAGGGTTTCACCCATTTCTTCATGATTTGAATTTTCATCATTTAAAAATATATAAATATTAGATCTTTTTTATCATCATCATAGATAAACATATAGGATCATTTTTACATTGGGAATCTTCTACCTTTTCCCATTTTCTATGATAGTAATGAATTGAGTTGTAGAATTCTAAAATCAACACCAACCATCATCTTTGGCACATATACAACTCCTTAAGAGTTAATATATAAATAGAAATTTTATGATCGGTATATATATTAAACCTTTATCCAAATTAAATTCTTATATTTATTTAATTCAAAATTTATCCCAGCTTACCCCAAATCATGAGTTGGGATTTTTTTCATAAAAACCTCCAGTTTTCATGTGGCATAAGTTGTTACAATATCATTATACATGATTATGCATCCCATTTTAGTCATTGATGTATTAATATAGATCACAAACACTTCTCCATTTAATGGTTTTGAATGAATGGGTTCATTGAAAAAACTTCTCACTAATTCTCTAATATTTTCAATACATTCATCTATACAATGGAACTAGACCCTTTTATAGTTAATTAGGTTAGTGGATTAGAGGGTTTTGAAACATTATCTACAAAGCATCAATAATATCTAGAAAAACCAAGTAAACTACATACTTCAGTCATAGTGTCTGGTTTGGGACAACATTAATTAGCTTTATTCATCATTTTATCCCCTTATATACCCTAACTATAAATTATACAATCCAAAATGAATTTTTTTGTATCCAAAATTCATAGTTGTTTAATTTTTCATAATTTCTCACCTTATTTGGGATCCTTTGTACAATCCTAAAGTGTTCTTCAAGATCTTCCAAACTCATAAAATATATAATAGTATCATCTATAAACATTTACATATACCAATTTAGGTAACATCCAGATACACTATTAACTGAATACATGAAGATAAAACAATTATTAGTAAGACCAAGTGGAATCACTATAAATTCTTAGTGATTGTACCTTAAATGTAAGGTAGTATTTGATATATCCTCATTCATAACTAATAATTGTTGATATATATAGTGGATATAAATCATTATAAAAAAATGATCTCCTCATAATTATCCTAAAATTTCATTAATATGGTGTAGAGGATGATTTTACTAATATTGATATTGTTATGTTTCTGATTATCAATTCCAAGATACATTGACCCTTCTTTATTATTATAAAAATGAATAGGCACACCCCATGGTGACCCATTAGGGAATATAAATCTCTAAACAGTATTCTACAATATTCTATTCTTCAATTATTGAATCTAAATTGATGAAATTCTATATGGAGTTCTTGAAAAGGGTGTACCACTATATATGAGTTGTTTTGGAAACCCAACTTCACGATTCAAGGGAAGACATGGAAAATATTCTGGAAATATATTAGTACAATCTATGACAAAAAAATAATATCTTTTATATTGATATTACCCCTAACCATTTAAGATAAATTCCCCATTCCAATAGGAATCAAGATAAAAAAGGGATTTAATTTCCATTGGAAGATTTTATTTATCATGACCCTGATATATGATCATAGGTTGGCTCAAAATATCAAATGTGACATCTTTTCCATGGAAATTGATATAAACTTTATATAAATAAATCAAATCCATGCCTAAAATGAAAACAAATTCAAATTTAATAATAGTTTTATAAGGTGTATTCTTATAAAATTCCAAATGATATAACATCTTCTTCATTCATGTATTTAGCCTTACAAATTTGTCACAAAATTTAATAATTAACGATTTCCTCACATTTATGGTAATGATATATAAAAGTATACCTAGGATAAATTTTATTTAAATCAATCATACATTTCATTTTTTCTCATAAATTTCTTGTTCTATGCACTTATTTTCCACACATTAAACATTTTATTATTCCCTTGAGACATTATCCTTGGTTTATTTTTCCTTATTTATGATATTGAGTATATAATTCCTTATTTCCTCCATGTTCTCTACCCCTAGACCTCTTAGTAGACTCTATTATTCTATCCTTTAGTTAACCATAAAATTGGTCTTTGTGAAGGTTGTTAATAATATATCTTGATAACATATTACGAATAATCACTATATCATTCACTCCAGTCATCATCCAATTTGGTTACACATAACCACCATATTTTCCATCATATTCATTTTTAATATGACTCCTTATGGTTCCACACATTTTGTGAAACCCAAAATTATAGTGTGATAAAAAATAATCATAGAGGGAAATCATATAATCCTAAAAATAATTTGAGGGATGTTTAAATAATGACACCTAAATATCAATTTAGGATAACATAGGTTAAACATAGATCATTTGTGATCATCATCTATTCATATAATACACAATGATTCATAATGAAAATGTGAAATTATGTAAGCATATTCCGAAGGAGTTTCAAGCTAGGTGTACAATATTTGGCACACTTAGTATGCACTGGTGATGATCGATTTAATACCCATCCTCCCAATTTAGAGCTTCTACCCCTAGGATAGTTTTATTCCTAGCTACATACACCTATTATTTTCTAGATATGGGTTTATTTTCTAGGAAAACTGTACACATTTATTTAACATAGCATTGTATGTACTAATATAGATAGGTTTATCATAATGGTTCTAAAAAATGTACTATTCTTGTTTCAAATGGAAACTAATCATTTCTATGATACCTACTATAGTGACAAGCTCTATTCATTTATATATTACATATTATTACAAAAATATTCATAACATAACAATATGATGCAATGCAAAACTATAAATATTCATAGTATTTGGAAACGTGGATTCATAAACCAATGGTATATAAAACATCTACATAACATCCTATTTAGTTATCCAAAACTATCACAAAAAATATACATATCATACTTAAAACCATTATTTATATTCTAGAGTAAAACAAACATAATAAAGGGGGTGATCATACGATCTATATGGGTAAAAAAGGGAGAAATCAATGATCACTTAAGCATAAACTGAGCATGATTGTAAGAGTGTATGATCTTAACATTTGAGAACCATACCCAATATATCATATATTATAATCATGAATCATGGACTAAATCATGGTAAATAATAATACATAAATTATAAAATAATCAATGAACATGAGGCATGAGAGTATATCATTTTCATAATACATAAGTTTGTGGAATACACATAATTATATAATGTAAATTATTTTTTTAGTCCTTACATCCCTGATTGTCCTAGTGGATTAGGATAAACCATGTTCCTTGATATCCTTTTTCTTGGTCCACTCTCTAGAAAATCATAGTCGATAGAGTCCCTTACTCAAATGGGTTCACTACCCATTATCATTCTAATTATCTCATGATATATCCATCATTAACCAATCTGTTAGAGTAATGTATAATTATTTTCACACATGTACCATAATTATAATCCATTCATATTTGTGCCACAAGATCATAAAATATTCATCATATGTCAAATCCCATTGAATTGAAATGGGTTTCATAAACATTTATACATTTGATCCTAACATATCCCCTGGAAGATAAATGGGGTTCATTAAAATATCATCATTTGAATCATAAACAAAACATATATATAATAATTACGGTGTCATTTATTATACCCCCAATAATGAAAAATTATCATCAAACGGTATGATAATATATGAAAAAAGTATATATAATATTAATGGAATATTTCATGAGGAGAATAACATTTTCACATTGGAGTCACTTATTTAAGATCAAAATATTTCCAAAATTTCATTGAATATAACCATGGAATATTCTAAATGAATCTCCATATCATTAAGCAATTATGACGATGGGATATTTCCTTTATTCAGTAATTGTTAAATAAATGATTATGTTCACACCATTGGTAAAATGTACCTCATTCAAGAAATGACAAGAATATTATTTTGTAATTATTATTTGTAAAAATTAAAAAATGGATAAAAAATAATTTAAAAAATATTTTGAGAATAGTAAAAAAATTTCTAAAACCTTTTAGAAAACATGTAGATTTAATCAAATGGTTTTCTGACCTAAATAAGATAAATAAGGCCAAATTTCCTTAAAACCCATTTTTTAACTATTTTGAGAACTAAAGAGAGGTAAATAGTTATTATACATATAATTTTTAAAAATTACTAGAGGATAGGAATATTGAAGTTTTTTATCTTATAATGATCGTACAATTTCCCTTAATGTAAATTTTTGTATAAAACTATTGATTAGATAGAGGTTTAAACATAAATCCTTTACCTCAAGTTCTATAATAATTGAAAGAGTTATAATATCAAATATAATAAATTAAAATTTATGATAATTATAAAAAAATCATGTGCATACTTATAATATAATATATGATCCACTTATAACATTTCAGATCCAATTTTCTAAAAAATCCATATTGAAATCATCATTTTGGGGTGTTAACTATTTTTTCAGGGATGTTTTGATTCAGAAGATATGGTAATTGTACCATGATAAACCTTCCATAAGATCCATAATATTATTAAACATATAAATATCAAATATAATCATTATATAAAAATTTAAAATTATCCATAAAATATAGAGATAAAAATATTGTTATATCGTTCACATAGATGGTAGGTCATACGTTTGCGTGAAGGTCATTTTCATTTTCAAATTAAAAGATGGAAATAAAGATAGATATTATTTTACTATTACAAAACTCTTATTATATCACAAATAACATATATAAATATTAAATTTATCATAATAAACAACCATCAGTGAGGGTGATGGAAAATTAATTTTATCTCTATGTAGATGTGGTAGTCCATCCATTTGATGTTAAAGAATAAAGATAATTGTATTACTATAATTGTAATAAAATTTTAGTATATTTAGAATACATAGTTTCTTATTTTATACTAAATACAATATATTTAGAGGAGGTGGAAGAAGAAATTAATAGAAAGTGGTCGATTATGATGATAACCTCTTCTTCGGTAGACATCTATTTGATCTTTTCTTATGGGTCCTTGGAATTGTATTTTAAAAGTACCGGGATATTTAAATCATGAATAAGTAATATTATATTATAAATTGGTTGTTTTTATCAATCATTGAGGCTCAATGGGGTGTAATAAAGAGAGGGTAGCGGTTTTCTTTTTATAGGTTGAGCAAAGGAAAATATAATGCCCCAGCCTTAAACCTTACTTAATCTTGAGTTATTACAAGATTACACATTGAGGATCTTTTCGGGTTTTGAGTTTTAGAGAATTAGATCATAAAACAAGAATTAACTTTCACATATAAACAAAGTTGTTACATAAAGATAGTATTCATTTTTCCCATCAATGAAAACATATTTAAAATAAAACATTGATTCATTCTTGACACTTCCTGGACACTATCATCATATCATGTACCTTTCCCTTGACTTGTGAAAAACATTTCAAAAAACTTGGGATGAGCATAAAAAGCTCAGTAAGGGATATAAAAATATGTAAAGGAAGCATGGGTACATATATACATAAGAATGAAATCATACTTTACCCATAAAACATAAGCACTTTAACATACCTCATCATATCATGAATAAATTATAGAAATCATAAGACATAAAGGTAACTTGAGGCATTCATAACATCCTTACGTAGGGAGTAACCCTCTTGGTTACATTTGGAATACCCATCACAGTATATTCCCTAAATCTCTTCGGAGAAACCTTAACGTTTCACTCCTTCGCATTACCCAATTCATTGGAGAGCTATATCGTTCTCACCCGCCCTTAGTTTATCACGGAACCACCCGTCTTCTTAATAATGTCCAAGAACCTCAACATAATCGTATCACATAGAACATGCATAAAGGAAACATAACATTTCCAACATTAAATCACAAGATATCAATACAACACATTGATATAAAAACATTATGAAACCCATTTTCAATACCAAAATAAAAGAAAATTAAAACATGGTATTTATTTTTCTTTTAAAAAAAGGTATGGCATGTAGAGGAAGTCGAAACTCAAATAACGGTCACAGCGGCGGAGAAGTCGTTTTCGCCGCATACGTATGAAAAAACCATTCCCTTTTGTCGTTTAGTAAAATGCTTCGTATATAAAAAAGATTCCTTTTGGATAAACGTAAATGTCAAAGGGGTTTATACACCGTATAAAAGAAAGTTGTGTATAAAACAAAATATGCCTCAATGAAAGGAGATTGAGACGAAGTCCCATACCTCGGGTCCGATATGACTCGATCGTTCTTTAATGTCCTGAATAATAAACTTGAGTTAATTTATACTTCTTTAAGAACCTTTTTCATGTTCATTATTCCTTTTATATCACTTATTTCCATGTCATGAACACTATGTAATTATTTAAGTTAATAACGGTCGTTTTAACGATCATTGGTACTTGAGTCAAAAAAATAAACCCTTTATAATTACATTTTGTTCATGTATCCATTATATCCAAAATTATAATAATTATGTATATATCATATATATCTAGTATATACATGCATTTATAATATTACATAATCATTTAGAGGTAAGAAATGAAATGCACCGTTCATGGAGACGGTAAGCCGTACGTACGCATGGACGCTACTTTCATTTCTATTTCATATTTTATAGAATGGAATCATAATGATATAAAGGTATATTATAATTCCAGTATAATATCATATATAATATCATAGTTCCATCCTTTATACGTCCCACATATGGTATTTAACGAATCAAATCACTTTGAGGGGGCGGTAGTCTGCACTTCCTTTAATGAAGATATCGCATTTACCCATAATGGAAACCATAAAGGTATGACAAAAATGAAAAATACAGAAGCTTAAGGAAAACATAAACATATTATATATCATATATAAATATAGTTACATCTTAATGGCCACCTTTGAAGGTGTTAAAATAATGTTGAACAATCATCGTTTCGGGAGGCATAAATTCACCATCCACGAAAACAGTATGTCCTTTAACCATTAGATGTAGGTGTGTGTAAGTGTGGCTCGAATAATTATTATAACAACATCCTAGTATATTGAAGATACTGGAGTTGTTACAAAAGAAATGAATAAAAAGAGTTTAGGGGGTTGGAGAATCAAAATAAAACAAAAGGACTCAAGTGAAGACATTACCTTAAAATTGGGTAACTCCCTTTGGTTTGAGCTCAAATGCTTCCTTGGGAAGCCTTCTTCCCAAAGTGAGGCTTCAAGGAGTAATATAGGGAAGTGGAGAGACAAAATGGGAAGGGTTTGGCTGAGCCAAAGGCTTTTAGAGTGTGGGTAAGGATGTAGAGGTGGGGGCCTTTTATAAGAGGAGAGGAGGGCCACTCTTGGAAAGAAAAGATAAGTTACTTTATTTTAAAATTAGTTTCGGATTAAAAAGGTCCCAAATTGATATAATTCGATGATAATGTGATAAGTGTTAGAAATACACTCATACAATTGGTTTTGGCCATGTGTAGGTTTTAGATTTTACATTATATTTCTATTTTATTTAAATCGTTAAATAATGAGGTCATCGCTGCATCATCATGATGTCATAAATAATTTAATTTATTTAATGTCTACAAATTATAAAAAAACTACTATGATTTAGGAAAGATTTTTATCTTTCTAATTAATATTTATAGTCAAAAATATGAATTGTATAACCCCATATAAAAATTGTTTTAGTAACATAACTCATGTTTGTGTCATTTTTACTTTAACATTAAATAAAAAGTTATTTATGTCATTTCCCAACCAAAGTGGCTCCATGGGGTCCCCAAGTTGACCCATGGATTTTATTGGTCGGCCATGACACATCCAATGAGGGTAGGACATGTGTCTATGTCATTCCATTTTGTTAAAACATTATTCTTACCTTAAACTACACTAATTACCTCTAATCGCGATTAAAAACCTAATAAGTTACTATTCACCAAAAAAATTATTTTAATCCCATTGAACCACATTTTACTTCTTAATGATAACCATGTATATCGGATTTTTGAAATTCCAAACATAATGATGGTAAAATTTCATTTAAACGGAAAATCAGTATTTATAAGTACTACTTAGTGGTTTCACTATTCATCAAAAATTGAAGTTTTTCAGAAAATTACCAAAACTTCACCCTAAGCTATATTTGATATTACGAATTCAAAAATGAAGTCCATTTAACAAAATTCATGACATATAAGTTTCATTAATTAATTTAATAATTAATTCCTGCTGTCAGAGCAAATAGCGTGTTTTTATGAAACAATAAGTATCAAAAGATTGACACCAGTTTAAGTCCAATTTCAAAGTGAAATTGATTCCAATGACCACCATTGGATTAAATGGTAAAAATATATTCTAATTTCACTTCAAAACTAATTCAAAAGATAATCTAATAATATAAATAAATTAGATTAAAAATCAGTTTTGATGTAAAATATTGTATTTTTCACTATTCATAAAAAATGAACATTGTCAGAAAAATACCAAAAATTCACACAAAGTAAATTTTGATGTCCCAATAATTAATAATAAGTTTATTTTGACAAAAATAGCTTATAAATTTTTCAAAAGATAGATTTAATTATGGTTTTCCATCAAAAGACAGTAAAACAATCCTTTAAAAAATATTAGTGTATTCCATGCTTAAGATTGGATTTATTTTCATTTTAAGCATCTAAAACACTATCAAATTCATTGATAGACATAGATAAAAATATCTAGTATTCATTACTTACTTGGGATGTTACATCCTTCCCCCCTTTAGAAAATTGCGTCCCCGCAATTTATTTACTTACCGAATAAATGGGGGTACTTATCCCTCATTGCATTTTCAGATTTCCATGTTGCCTCTTCCATCATGTGGTTTTTCCACAAAACCTTTACCTGCTTAATCACCTTATTCCGTAACACTTGCTCCCTATGGTCAAGAATATGGACCAGTTGTTCCTCATAAGATAGGTTCTCTTCCAGCTGAACTTCCTCTGGAATCAAAACATGAGATGGATCTGGCATATACTTTCTCAACATCGAAACGTGAAAAAAATTGTGTACCTAAGATAAACTCGGAGGTAAAGCCACCCGGTATGCAACTGATCCAACTCTCTCCAGAATTTCATATGGTCCAATAAACCTTGGACTCAGCTTTCCTTTCTTACCAAATCGCATCACACTTTTCCATGGTGATACTTTGAGAAAAACATGATCACCTACCTCAAAAGAGAGATCCTTCCTCCTGTTATCTGCATAACTCTTATGCCTGCTCTGAGCTGTTCTCATGTGTTTCTGAATCAGCTGAACTTTTTCTGCCATCTCTTCTACCAATTCTAGTCCCATCAACTTCCTTTCACCCACTTCATCCCAGAAAGCTGGTGTTCGACACCGCTTCCCATATAATGCCTGAAATGGTGTCATCTGTATACTGGAATGAAAACTGTTATTATATTAAAATTCAACTAAAGAAAGATGTTGGTCCCAACTTCCCTGATAATCTATAGAACAGGCTCGTAGCATATCCTCCAAGGTCTGAATTGTTCATTCTAACTGCCCATCTGATTGAGGATGAAAAACTGTACTAAAACTTAATTCAGTACCCAATGACTTCTGAAGGCCTTTCCAAAAGTTAGAAGTGAACCTGGGATCACGATTAGATACAATGGAGAGGGGAACTCCATGTAACCTGACTATCTCTTTAAGATACAAACTGGAAAGTTGATCTAGGGAAAAAGTATCTCGTATAGCAAGGAAAGGAGCAGATTTGGTCAAGCGATCAACAATAACCCAGATTGCATTATTACCTCGATATGTCTTCGGTAATCCCACAAAAAAGTCCATGGATATATTCTCCCATTTCCGCTCTGGCACTGGTAAAGGCTGAAGCAAACCTTTTGGTAACTGTCACCCTGATTTAACCTGTTGACATGTCAAACACTTCATAGTTAAATCAGCAATATCTCTTTTCATTCCATCCCACCAGTAATACTCCTGCAGATCTTTGTACATCTTAGTACTTCCAGGATGAACTGAAAACGGAGAACTATGAGCTTCACATAACAACTCTCTCTTCAACTGTGAATCAAAAGGCACACACAATCTCTTCCCAAATCTCAAAACGCAATCATTATCAATGTTGAATTCAGGCAACTTACCTTTCTGAACCAGCTCTAACATTTTCTGCAACTCACTGTCTTACTTCTGTGCTTGCTTGATTCTATTTGATAGAGACGATCTCACTGATACCTGAAACAAAACAAAATAACTTCCTGCTCCAACAACTTCTATGCCAAATTTCATCAAATCCTCAACCAAAGGATCACGTTCCAAACGCAACATTGCTAATGAAGAATTACTTTTTCGACTCAAAGGATCAGCTACTTTATTTGCTTTTCCCGGATGCTAATGAATTGTACAATAATAATCTTTTATTAATTCTAGCCATATACTTTGCCTCATGTTAAATTCTTTCTAAGTGAATATATACTATAAACTTTTGTGATCAGTATACATTTCACACTTTACTCCATACAAATGATGCCTCCAAATTTTTAAAGCAAAAACAATAGCAGCTAATTCCAAATCATGTGTAGGGTAATTTACCTCATGAGTTTTCAACTGTCGTGAAGCGTAAGCAATTACCTGATCATTCTGCATTAGGACGCAACCAAGTCCTTTCAATGAAGCATCATTGTATATAACAAACTCACCATTCCTGGAAGGTAGTGCCAAAACTGGAGCATTCACCAATCTTCTTTTCAATTCCTGAAAACAATCATCACATTATTTTGTCCAGATAAACATAACACCCTTCCGAGTTAGCTTAGTCATTGGACTAGATAACCGTGAACAATTTCTAACAAACCTTCGGTAATAGCCTGCCAAACCAAGGAAGCTACGAATCTCAGTTACATTTGTGGGTCTTGGCCAGTCTTCCACAACTTTTTTGTGCAGGATCAATAGTTATCCCATCTTTAGAAACAATGTGACCAAGTAAAGAAATTTGTTGCAACCAAAACTCACACTTGCAGAATTTCCCATACAATTTCTTTTCTTTTAAGGTTTGAAAGATAACCCTTAAATGTCTTTCATGCACTTCTTTACTTTTAGAAAACACCAAAATATCATCAATAAAAACCACCACAAACTTATCCAATCACTCATGGAAAATTATATTCATTAAGTCCATGAATACAGCAGGTGCATTGGTTAGCCCAAAAGGCATTACTACAAATTCATAGTGGCCATATCTTGTACGGAACGCGGTCTTCACAATATCTGCCTCCTTTACCTTCAGCTGATGGTACCCCGATCTCAGGTCAATCTTTGAAAAAAACTGAGCTCCCTGGAGCTGATCAATCAAATCGTCGATATGAGGCAAATGATATTTGTTCTTAATAGTGATATTATTCAAGGCTCTATAATCAATGCAAAGTCTCACTGAACCATCTTTCCTTTTAACAAACAAGACAGGAGCACCCCAAGGTGATGTGCAAGGTAGAATTAAACCTTTCTATAATAAATCTTGCAATTGCTTCATCAACTCTAAAAGTTCAATTTGAGCCATTCGATAAGGGGGTTTTGAAATTGGCTTAGCATCAGGAACTAACTCAACAGTAAATTCAACTTCCTGATCTGGTATTATTCCAGGAAACTCATCCAGAAAAACATCAGGATACTCATTTACCACTAGCACATCATTAATCTGAACAGTTCCTTTATTTTCAACGATGTGTGCAAGGTAACATTAATTTCCATCTTTTACAAGTTTCTCAGCCTCTTGATAAGTTATCAACAGTAAGGGTTCATTATTGTACACAAACTGAAAGTCTTTCTGAAAAGAAACTTCTTTAGCTCTACAGTCAATCTTAGCATGGTAAATAGAGAGCCAATCCATACCCAGGATAACATCAAACTCTACTAGAGGTAGAACAATATGGTTTGCGAGTAGGTTCTTTCCACAGATAAGGATAAAAATATTCTTATAAATTCTTTTTGCCTCAACATTCCCCCAGGTGTTTTTTCCAAAAGTTCATGAGTCGTTTCTTGAGATGGTACACCCATTTTACTAGAAAAGGTTTCAGAGATGAAAGAATGTGTAGACCCCGAATCAAACAACACACTGACATAATCTGAAAAAACAAACAAAGTACCAGATACAACTTCATTTGATGGCCCGACATCTACTGAAGTAGTTGCAAAGGATTTCACCACCCCTTTCTACTTGTAGTCTAACTGCTTCCCATCACTCAAGCTCTTTGTCGGACACTCGTCTGCATAGTGACCCATCTCATTTCACTTATAAAATTTCACTAACTGTAAATCAAATTTGGTCTTACCTTCACCTTGATCCTTTTCAGTGCAATCACGAGCCTTATGTCCCATCTTCCCACATCGGTATCACTTTCCAGAATTTAGAAGACATTCCCCAGCATGCATTTTGCCACATTTATCACAAACTGGAAACTTAGTTTTCTTACCATCAGACTTTTTTGAAAAATTCTTACCTTTATCCTGCCACCTCGGTCTCTTCTTCTGTTGGTTGTTATAGAACACTTGATCAACGGTAAACTCAATTTCCACCTTCTCAGCACAGAGAACAAGCTTTTCATAACTTTTAAACTCACAAGAAGCTAATGCCCTTCGATATTTTGGCCTTAATCTTGAGTAAAAACGATTGATTTTACTATCAAGGTCTCGGATAAAATTTGGAGCATACCTTGCCAATCAAGTGAACCTTTCTTCATAGTTATCCACTGATTCTTCCTCTTGCCTCAATTCCAAGAATTGTTTTTCCATCCTAAGTCGAACATACTTAGGAAAATACTTCTCAAGAAACATACCTTTGAATTCAACCCAGTCAAGAGCATCAATCTCATCGGCGTCCCTGATATTTTTAACCATAGACCACCACTGATCTGCCTCACCCTCCAAACGGTGAATAGTAAGACAAACCTTTTGATTGTCTGAACACCCCATGACATCAAAAATCTTCTCGAGTGCTTTAATCCATGCTTCATCTAGCACAGGGTCAGATGATCCTCTAAATGATGAGGGATGTCGCCTCATTAAATGTTCCACCACTGACATGTTCCTATGCGGTTGATCTGGCTGATCTCGTGCATGGATACCACCACCATTTATCGCTTGAGTCAACTGCGCCATTACTGCAACAAACTATTCAGTTCCAATTCCGACCATCTCAGGATTCTGATTCGGAAGATTATTTTCTTCTGTATGCCTTCCTAGCACTGCTTCCCTGTTTCCTCTGTGGAAAACCATTCTGAACAAACATGTCTTAGATGAAGCAACATGGTAATCTTCAAAAGCTATATAAATTCAAAAAAAAAATTGGATTATCATTTAATAGAATTATAACTCTTAAAGTTATCTAAACCGACCTCTGATACCAACTATGAGGCCCCAGCCTTAAACCTTACTTAATCTTTAGTTATTACAAGATTATACATTGAGGATCTTTTCAGGTTTAGAGTTTTAGAGAATTAAATCATAAAACATGCATTACATTCCACATATAAACAAAGTGGTTACATAAAGATAGTATTCATTTTTCCCATCAATGAAAACATATTTAAAATAAAACATTGATTCATTATTGACACTTCCTGGACACTATCATCATATCATGTACCTTTCCCTTGACCTGTGAAAAACATTTCAAAAAACATGGGATGAGCATAAAAAGCTCAGTAAGGGATATAAAAATATGGAAAGGAAACATGGGTATATATATACATAAGAATGAAATCATACATTACCCATAAAACATAAGAACTTTAACATACCTCATCAAATCATGAATAAATCATAGAAATCATAAGACATAAAGGTACCTTGAGGCATTCATAACATCCTTACGTAGTGATTAACCCTATTGGTTACGTTTGGAATACCCATCACAGTATATTCCCTAAATCTCTTCGGAGAAACCTTAAAATTTCACTCCTTTGCGTTACCCAATGCATTAGAGAGCTATATCGTGCTCACCCGCCCTTAGTTTATCATGGAACCACCCGTCTTCATAATAATTCCCAAGAACCTCAACATAATCGTATCACATAAAACATGCATAAAGTAAACATAACATTTCCTCCTTTCAATCACAAGATATCAATACAACACATTGATATAAAAACATTATGAAACCCATTTTCAATACCAAAATAAATGAAAATTAAAACATGGTATTTATTTTTCTTTTAAAAAAAGGTATGGCTTGTAGAGGAAGCTGAAACTCAAATAACGGTCAAGGCGGCGGAGAAGTCATTGTCGCCGCATACGTACGACAAAAACATTCCCTTTTGTCATTTAGTAAAATGATTCGTATAAAAAAATATTCCTTTTGGATAAACGTAAAAGTCAAAGGGGTTTATACATCGTATAAAAGAAGGTTGTGTATAAAACAAATTATGCCTCAATGAAAGGAGATTGAGACGAAGTCCCATACCTCGGGTCCGACTTGAATCGATCGTTCTTTAATGTCCTGAATAATAAACTTGAGTTAATTTATACTTCTTTAAGAACCTTTTTCACGTTCATTATTCCTTTTATATCACTTATTGCCATGTCATGAACACTATGTAATTATTTAAGTTAATAACGGTCGTTTTAACGTTCATTGGTACTTGAGTCAAAAAATAAACCCTTTATAATTACATGTTGTTCATGTATCCATTATATCCAGAATTATAATCATTATGTATATATCATATATATCCAGTATATACATTCATTTATAATATTACATAATCATTTAGAGGTAATAAATGAAATGCACCGTTCATGGAGACAGTAAGTCGTACGTACGCATGAACGCTACTTTCATTTCTATTTCGTATTTTATAGAATGGAATCATAATGATATAAAGGTATATTATAATTCCAGTATAATATCATATATAATATCATAGTTTCATCCTCTATATGTCCCACATATGGTATTTAACGAATCAAATCACTTTGAGGGGGCGGTAGTCCACACTTCCTTTAATGAAGATATCGCGTTTACCCATAATGGAAACCATAAAGGTATTCCAAATATGAAAAATACAGAAGCTTAAGGAAAACATAAACATATTATATATCATATATAAATATAGTTACATCTTAATGTCCACCTTTGAAGGTGTTAAAAGAATGTTGAACAATCATCGTTTCGGGAGGCATAAATTCACCGTCCACGGAAACAGTATGTCCTTTTACCATTATATGTAGGTGTGTGTAAGTGTAGCTAGAATACTTCTTATAAAAACATCCTAGTATATTGAAGATACTAGAGTTTTTACAATATAAATGAATAAAAAGATTTTAGGGTGTTGGAGAAGCAAAATAAAACAAAAGGACTCAAGTGAAGACATTACCTTAAAATCGGGTAACTCCCTTTGGTTTGAGCTCAAATGCTTCCTTGGGAAGCCTTCTTCCCAAAGTGAGGCTTCAAGGAGTAATATAAGGAAGTGGAGAGACAAAATGGGCAGGGTTTGGCTGAGACAAAGGCTTTGGTAGTGTGGGTAAGGAGGTAGAGGTGGGGGCCTTTTATAAGAGGAGAGGAGGGGCACTCTTGGAAAGTAAAGATAAGTTACTTTATTTTAAAATGAGTTTCGGATTCAAAAGGTCCCACATTGATATAATTCGATGATAAGGTGATAAGGGTTCGAAATCCACTCATCCAATTGGTTTTGGCCATGTGTAGGTTTTAGATTTTACATTATCTTTCCATTTTATTTAAATCGTTAAATAATGAGGTCATCGCTGCATCATCATGACGTCATAAATAATTTAATTCATTTAATGTCTAAAAATAATAAAAAAATACTATGATGTAGTAAATAGTTTTATATTTCTAATGAATATTTTTAGTCAAAAATCTGACTTGTATAACCCCATATAAAAATTGTTTTAGTAACATAACTCATGTTTGTGTCATTTTTACTTTAACTTTAAATAAAAAGTTATTTATGTCATTTCCCAACAAAAGTGGCTCCATGGGGTCAACAAGTTGACCCATGGATTTTCTTGGTCGGAAATGACACATCCAATGAGGGTAGGACATGTGTCTAGGTCATTTCATTTTGTTAAAACATTATTCTTACCTTAAACTACACTAATTACCTCTAATCACGATTAAAAACTTAATAAGTTACTATTCACCAAAAAATTATTTTAATCCCATTGAACCACATTTTACTTCTTAATGACAACCATGTATTTCGGATTTTTGAAATTCAAAACAAAATAATGGCAAAATTTCTTTTAAACGGAAAATCAGTTTTTATAAGTACCACTTAGTGGTTTCACTATTAATCAAAAATTGAAGTTTTTCAGAAAATTACCAAAACATCACCCTAAGATATATTTGATATTCCAAATTCAAAAATGAAGTCCATTTTAGAAAAATCACAACATATAAGTTGCATTAATTAATTTAATAATTAATTCCCGCTGTCAGAGAAAATAGCGTGTTTTTATGAAACAATAATTATCAAAAGATTGACACCAGTTTAAGTCCAATTTCAAAGTGAAATTCATTCCAATGACCAAAATTGGATTAAATGGTAAAAATATATTCTAATTTCACTTCAAAACCAATTATAAAGATAATCTAATCATATAAATAAATTAGATTAAAAATCAGTTTTGATGTAAAATATAGTATTTTTCACTATTCATAAAAAAATGAACATTGTCAGAAAAATACCAAAAATTCACAAAAAGTAAATTTTGATGTCCCAATCATAAAGAATAAGTTTATTTTGACAAAAATAGCTTATAAAATTGTCAAAATATAGATTTAAGAATGGTTTTCCATCAAAAGGCAGTAAAACAATCCTTTAAAAAATATTAGTGTATTCCATGCTTAAGATTGGATTTATTTTCATTTTAAGTCTCTAAAACACTATCTAATTCATTAATAGACATAGATAAAAATATATATTATTAATTACTTACTTGGGATGTTATAGAAACACTTGGAATTTCATAAAAGATTAAAAAATATTAATGTTTTACTCAAAGAAAAATGGGCCAAAATGGACCAAATATGAATATGAGATGATTTATGTTTAAAATATGGCCATAAAATAGGATTTAAAAATATTTAATTTGGATTCAAACATTATTACTTTAGTTTAAACCACATTTAAATATGTTTTAACATTAACCAAGGAACATAATTTTATTGTTTTTACTATTCATTATGACCAATATTGATATTCAAATTATTAAATAAAACTAATTATTCTGATTATAAATATGGAATTAATTTTTCTAAGTTTAATTCATATAAGTGAAGGAATTTAATTTGAATATAAACTACAAAAAAGTAATGAAAAACAGTTTTCCAGAAAAAAATTGGTATCTTAAGTATAAGAAGTTTTCATTGAAAAGTAAAACATAAAATTGATTCCAATGACATTAATTGGATTATTCATTACAAAAATTTACTTATTATACATTGAATATTTTTTAATAAAAATTTATCTTTTTATATGGTTTAAATGAAAATATAGTTTTTAATAAAATTTAATATTTTTACAACTCATAAGAAATTTATATTTAATGACAATTAAAAAAATATCACTCTAAGATAATTAGGAAAACAAAATTGGGAAATTGTGTTTTCTTTTTCAAATAATTATTCTATAATTTATCAATAATCATTTTTTATTTAATCGATAAATAAAATCCAAACAATATTTTAGGAAAAATAAATATTTGAAGCATATAATGACTTTACAAAAAAATGTGTAATTATTTTCAATAATAATTGCTTTATCTAAATAATAAAACATATTATTAAAAACATTATTCAACTTCATAACACTAATTTAAATGAATTATTATAATAGTGTACTATATTATGAATCCTTTCGACTCTGGGTTGTGTGTATCATAAGATATTTTAAAAATTAAATTTTCTAAAATAAAAATATATAATATATTATCATGATGTTACATAGTCACTATTGAAAAATTATATCATTAAAATATATTGATAATTTATGTTAATAAATTATTAATCATCCATACAATAGTTTTTAATGGATATTAATGAAGATAAAATCATTCACTGATAAAAAATAATTATTTTTCGTAAAAATTATGTTTATACAAAATTAGTTTTTATGATAATAAATTAAATAAATCAAAATTTCATTTTTTGAATTTAATTTATATATTATATATTAAATATAATATTTTTACCTTCATTTTTTAGTTTCTACTAGGAAAGTAATGAATGTTAATTTATTTTTTTCATAATGATATATTTCTTTAATAAAGTGGTTTCGTTGCATTTTATGTACTTGTTTTAAAATTTATATATTCAATTATTATAAATTTAATTTAAAAAATTTTATTCCATATTTTGAATCATAGTTTATTATATTGGTAATGATTCATATTTAATTTTTTTTTTCATTATGAATTGTAACATTGCAGAAAAATTAGTTACCCCAAGTAAGAGTTAAAATGGGTTAAATACATTTAAACCAAAATGATAAGGGATAAATGACATAAAAACTTGACTAAAACCTATTTTATGGTCATAAAATTACCCAATATCATATTATATTATATTATGATTCATTCTAGATCAATATTTTGACATATACAATAATATATTTTCATAATTTGAAAATTTTCCTTTGTGTCCTGTCCCTACCATATAAAAAGACAACACCTCTTTTCTCTTTTTGACACAAGAAGAGCGAACAAAATTATATTTCAAGCTCACAAATACATTCTTAACAAACCATAACATGATTTTTATATCCTATTTTGATCAAAATATCAACCTTATAAGGCTTGAGGTTTATGTCAAATGAGGTTGTCCAAAAAGGTACAACTCTTCACCGATGACCGAGTGTTTTCATTTTATTTAATATTATAAATACTTTATTTATTCTCTATCCATGATTTTATTATAACAAAAATATCTATGATATAATAATATGTGATTATTTATATTTTCTAACCTTTATCCATCTCACACTTCATCTAATGGGAAACGAAAGAAATGTTCATGCGTACATGCAGACTACTTCCTCTTGAAGTGATGTATTTTGTTTATCATCTCCACCATTTTTTGGTGCCTATTATGATTAATTTAATGTTTATAAATAATATTTATGACATAATTTAAATTCTTCAATAATATTTCATTATCGACCTTTATAATTTTATATCCTTTGGAAAACATTAACATCGGTTTTGCATATATGTACATTATCAACTCCACAAAGCGACATGGTCCGCTTATCGTCACCACTATATATGAATAATTAAGAAAAAATTATATAAAGAATAAATATGATAAAATATTAATTATTAATATTCTATAGGTGATGAAACCATGACATTGGTGAAACTACTAGAGCCATCACAAATATGGAAAACATATATTTTTTCACTCGATTATCCATTTTAAGGGAATTATTTTAATAAATTGACAAATTGAAATTATAAATAAATTATATATAGTAATTTATATATGAAAATTGTTCTATAATAAATTTTTAATAAATATATATTTATTTTAAATGATATTTTAATATGTATAATGAAGGCAAAGACCTGAGGTATGGGGTTTATGTTATAATCTCGTTTTGTAGATTGTCTATGCTAAATTTATAATGAGGTAAATTATATAAATATTATATTTTAAAACAAATACATAATATTATACTATTTTTATTTATAGAACATTAATTTAGTTGTATCATTTTCTTATTTCTTTTAATTAAAATAAATAAAAATGATTCTAAAGAAAATTCAATCTTATTTAACCTTTGGTCATAAAACATTTTCATCCTTGTCCATGATCTTTATAATGATTCTATGGATTTTTTAAAAATACATGGAATATTTTAAAATTTTAATTTTCATTACCATTTAATTTTTTTAATAAATATTAAAAAAGATATTTGTAAATTAACATTTATTGAAGAATATATTTTTGTATTTTAATTAAATTGTGTAAGTAATGTTATATTTTAAAATATATGGTATGAAAATATTTTCTTGTCATCATAATCATTTTTTTCATTCATCATTTCGTTAAATTTTTCGTGGTTATATTCAATGAAAATGATTTTCTAAATATTCTTGAAATTTCAAATTATTTTTTAAATAAAATGATTGTTTTCTCATGTTTTGAAAGAAATATTTGAATTTTCTTTATAGGGTATTTTTTATCTTTTCTAATATCATTTTAGGATTATTATTCCTCACCAGGGGTATGATCATATGATACCATCCACATTCAGTATTTTTATGTATTATGATAATAATTATTCTAAAAAACTTGTATCTTTCCCACAAGTTATTTAACTTATGAAGAAATAATTATGAAAGTTGTTTCGTTTCCATAGGTTATAATACGTTGAAATATTTGTAAAACATTAATCTTTTTCAATGGGTTATGATACGAAGAATTTATTATGATATTGTTGAAAAAATATTTATGGTTTCCATTATGTGTAATTGGGACCAACATTGTATTTTCCTATAATTTATTGGGTAAATATGGATATCTCATGTGAAAATAAATACTAGAATGGGGAGTGAACCCTATTCAGTATGAGACTTTTTCAAAGATGATAGTGTTTGGTGTGAACATTAAAAATAGAAATGGTGAAATATTGGGTGAAACTAATATTTTGTGATAGACGTTGAGGTTAACCATTACTATGAAAATGATTTTCACTCCATCTATGTGTGACAAAAACTTCTTTATAATACATATGATATATTCTTATGGTTTGTGATCGATTATTTTTTATTCCAAACTCTTTTGAATTATGTATTTATTATGAAAAATCCTAATGCAATGATTATTTATTAAATATATTTGACCAATTCAGTATGACTTTTGTAAATAATGACTAATTTATTACGCCATTAAGCTTATAATATGGTCACTTATGATCATTCGTTGATATCTCCTATGTTTATCTTTATTGAGGATATGATCTCACCATTTTTAATATTTTCTTTTCCATGTGATGTGATGAAAGGATTTATATATTGTATTTATATGATTTGTACTATATGTGAATATATTTTTTAGTGATATTTAATATATTTAATGAAATAATATTATTTAATATTTAGTATGCAATGAAACTAAACCATTACGGTCATGGAGTGTGTATTATAATAAATTATATTAAATATTCATCTAAAATTTTGAAATATTTTTTTATTTCATGATTTGGTATCCTAATTATTCATATAATTATTAACCTTATAAATATTTATTTCATTTTATACTATTTATTTATCATTATGTTTTACCAAAATATTAATTGGCTATTGTTAAAATTAATATTCATGTTTCAAAATTATCATTTCTTATTTCCTGCTTCTATTTGGTAGTTTTTTTCCTCACATATTAATCATAGGTTCAGTACTAAAAAATTTTCATGTTCTGTTAAGAAATATATTTTTTATAGTTATGGAGTCTCATAGTAATTACAGGAAACATATGGTGAGGGTTCTCTTAGAACTCATAAAAAATTCTTCCCATGTGATTATAGAATTAACCGAAGAATTGAACTTATTGGGGAATATACTTTTGAAAAATAAAACTACAGATTAATTAAAACAATATAAATTCA
Organism: Viscum album; assembly: GCA_963277665.1. Classification (NCBI taxonomy): domain Eukaryota; kingdom Viridiplantae; phylum Streptophyta; class Magnoliopsida; order Santalales; family Viscaceae; genus Viscum; species Viscum album. Next base: position 706,331,545 of record OY728147.1, on the reverse strand, counting down.
TCATTATTAAATCTCATTACCATTATTTATGTTTTTTTATTCATTCATGATGTAAATGTTATAACAAAATTCATATATCTGGTAAAAGCGACCAAAATAAGAACATGTTAAATGATTTAATGTGAAAGAATATGTCATTATATATTATTAATATAATACTCTTAGTGGATTAGTGGTTTTAATAATATTTTATTAAATGGATAAATCATATTCAAGATAATGTGGATGAGGAAGATATAGAAGAAAGACTAAGGATAATATAACACATACATTGGAGACATTAATTTCCTCTTGATGGGCCAGTTTAAACTTTTAGGTTTTAGACTACATCTTGGGTTTAGAGGGTCTTAAATGTGAGATAGTATTGGGGGGAATATTATTTTTATCTGTATTATATATAATTTTTATGGAAATGTGTTCATTGGGGTTGGTGGAAGAGGGTTACGTTTATAGATGGGGGATAAAAATTTTTAATTACAAATTTATTATGTTAAATTACCATCATATTCAATGAAAGTGTTTCTAAAATAGTTAATTAGTTATAATAAGTATAGGTTATGCCAATAAAGTCATCGTACACCCATTTAATGATATTATTTTTGTTATATTTTTTGAGATTATCCCTTCGATTAACCCATTATCCATATTTTTATCAATTATAATGATAACTAAATTTTACACTGGTAAAAAACTTTGTATGGTTAAAAATGAAAAAGAAATTATTAAATATTTTAAACCAATGATTCTAAATACTGAAGGAAATTTATGTGATATCATTTCTAAAGGTGATAAAAATATAAATTTTAATATAAGTGTGCATAGCATAAGAAAAATAATTTTTAGAAAATGAATTTTTAACAATAAAAAACGAGTTTCTAAATATTTCATACCACATAATAATAATTAAATTCTTTTAGTTTTTTAAGATAAATATAAAAAATTCATTTCACTAAACCACAAACTTTAATTACAAGAAATTATTTTTCAAAATAATGACAAATATTATAAAAAAAATTTTTAAAAAAAATATTTTTAGCCATGAATTACTAAATTAAGACTCCTTATAAACCATAATTATTTCATGGATATTGATAACTATTTTCGCTATTCATTAAATTAATTTCATTAATATATGTTATTTATATCATTATTTATATGTGACAAATTTATTAGAAAATTTTATTTCATAAATATATTTTAAAATCAATGGTATTTTATTTTATAAATTTCAATTTCAATTATTTTATAAATAGATTTAGATTTATATTTGAGTTTTGTTTAAATATTATATATTTATTTCATTTCGTGAAATAATTCATTCTCCCCTTTAGACATGTATTTCATATATCACGAGCTACAAAACAATCTCTTTTAAAGAGAATTTCATAATAAATTAATTGGGTGTTACATTCTACCCCTTTCAAATAATTTCCCCCCTAAAATTATATTACTAAAATGAAAATATTAGGTTAATTGTGCATCATTTAAACCTCATGTTCCCAATTATCTTTCTTAAACATGGGGTTCCTCTGGAGAAATTTAACTAGATGAGTGGACTTGTTTTTCCTTACTTCATCTCTATAATCAAGAATTTATTCTACTATTTCATCATAATTTTTTTCATGATCTAGCGATAAACCCTCTGAGTCAAGTACATTTAATGGATCAGGTTTTTTCTTCCTCATAATTGAGACATGGAGTCCTTCAAGTACTTGATATAGGTCTGACAGAATTCCAAGATGACAATCATCCATTCTAAATTTTCAATGATTTATAAAGGGGTAATATGTCTTGGAATCAAAATTTCTTACATAATGAATATCATATCGATATAATATTATTACATTTTTAAGTAATAACTTGATTTTAACATCAAACTCAATCTTTTTGGTGATATTCTCCCATTTTTATACAATTATGTATAATGGTTTAATCATCCACTTAAAACGTATTCATTAATCTCTAACTTTTTATGATAATATTTTTTGAGATATGAACTCTTAAATATACTTCTTTTTGTTATCCCACAATACATGAATATTGATATCTATCGAAATATTTATTCTTCTATGATGCGGAATGAATGATGAGATATTTACATCATCCAAATTCTCATTCTATAGTTATTCTACTTCTGAAATATATATTCATTTCATGGACCAAATAAAAAATCCATGTCAATATTGAGTTCTATAATATTCCATGACTTCATCAGTAGAAAAATATATTCCTTCTTAACAATCTTGATTACCTCATAAATGGATGGTTGAGAAATCACTTGGGAATGAGATTATTTATACCCATCCATTATAATTTAATGGAATTCTTCTACAAATAAATTAGTAATGAATCCCTATCTGTATTCATCATGTACAAGATATCAGTATCCTTCCTACTTAGATCATTTTTACCATGTTCATCATCCATGAGGATTATGTATTAAGCAATAATATCCCTTGATCAACACTGTCCATCTCTTTTGGGGAATATTCAACTCTTTCAATGTCAATATATACTCTAATCAATTGGGATTAGTATATTTATCCCACTTTTGAAAATAATGATAATTACTCCAACTCATTATTAAATATATTACTATTTTTAGATATAATTTATTTGTAGCATATATTTATTTATAATAGATTAACATAATAAAGTCATATACAATCACTATGTCTTTTTTCATTAGTACACATCCTAATCCATTCACTGTTTAAACGTTGTTAATCCAAATCATTTTGAAAATAATAGTTAATGAGATTTTAGGTTCACTTACAAAAAAAAACTTTAGATCATGAAAATATTATCCAACATTATTAAGATAATGGAACATAAATCTCTCCTGATTTAACTTTGTTAGAGAACTATATAATCCTGAAAAAATATCCAAAATAATCGATGGTATCCACGTGATATAAGAAATAAACGGATCTCAATTATAGTTGTTCATTTAGTCCATTATTTAATTACTTATTTTCTTGAATAATCCATGTATATGACCTCTCTTATAACTAAAAAACCAGGGACGATAGTTTCTTTATAAAAAACGTAATCTTTTTAAATTTAGCAAATAATTTCTCTTTCCTCAAGTCCTTCAACAAAATTTTCAAGTAATCTCTATGAACTCCCCCGAAGTTGTAATATACAATAATTTCATCAAAAAATTCTATATGAAATTGATTATGTAATCACTGGAGACAATATTAATTATATCTAAAATTATAATGGGGGAATTTATATGTCTCAATGGAATTATTAAAGTTCATAGTGTACATATATCATACCAAATACATTCTTGGATATCCTATCCCTTTTCCACTTTAATTGATTATATCCATATCAATGGCCAATATTTGAGAAGTATTAAACTCATCATAGTGTATAGAACAAGTCATGAACACAAGTTAGTGGATACTTGTTTTTACCATGACCTTTTTATGTTCTTTATAATCAATGTTGATATGATTTCATCCATTATTATTCATTGCAAATTGAACTGGTTCACCCCATGGAGATTCACCTGGGTTCATAATACCCATATTGAGAATCTATTGTAGTTTATATTTATTTTATATAAACACAATTTATAATATTGTATATATATTCATTAATATAAGTATATTATTATATAATATTTTTATGAAAAAATTAACCACAAGATCTGGAGGAAGAATTAGAAACACATCTAGTAATATGTATATATATTCCTTAAAAAATATGAATATTTTAATTATTGGATTATTACCTAACTATTTGAGTTATATATTCCTCTATGATGGGTAAAAATACTTATACAATGTAAATAACTTCCATAGGGATTTTATAGTTAACCTTCCATTGATAAATGATCATGAGATTTTTTAGAACATATAATTTTACTTTTCTATGATAAATATTTGTGACTGCTCTCTACGTAGAGAGGAAATACGTACCTAAAATCATGTCATATTTCATTAAGGACATAATAATAAGATTTAAAATATGTTTATTCCCATAATACGTTATTAGATAAGAATTGTACACTTAGGATGAAATCATTATACCATTGGGTGTTTTCATCATGAGGTGGTGATTTAATGACCTTATAAAAAATCCAAGATATAAAGGAGTAGGTAGAACTCAAACCTAATAGGAAATTGATTTTCAATGATTGTATTATGAGTGTACCTCTCCCCAAATCATTTTCATGACCCAGTTATATATTTTTGATTGTATAAATCCTTTCATTTATACCTTATCTATATAGATTGCTAATGTTGGTTATAATCATTTACCATTGGTCTCCTGAAATTAAACTATTAGTGTGTAGGTAGTGAATTTGGATTATAATTAATTTTAGTGATTATATTTATTAAACATTATTATTTTTCATTTCATTATGCCCCACACAATAAATATTCAGTTATAACTTTAAGGAAATTCTCCTTATGATTAGTCCTATATTTTAGTCATATAAGAATTGAAAGGTTCATCCCTATATATGTTTTTGTTATTAATGTTTTCACAAAAATTCATTTTTCTATTCATTTCCCCAAAACTAATAGAATAATATGAGTATATATTTAGAATTTTTACCTTGAAATCACATAAAAAAGTTTCTTCAAAGCTATTAAGTTCCCTTAGATCCAATTCCTTTTAGAGAAGTTGTTTGTAACCACTAAATAAAAAATTAACTTTTCATTCAAGGTGAATGATATATCTACTATAATATAATATATATATTTTAAAGTAATCGTTATAGTTAAAAAATTATTCCCCCTATTTTACCTATAACATTTCTTTATCAATCATAGTGCGAAGAGTTTGAGGGAAAATATTTATTGAAATATACCATCTTAAAATCCCCCATTCCATAGATCCAATTTGTTCCTCTTTCCAAGTGTTCTTTATGAGAGTTAATCATTGATTTGATTCACTTAATAAATGATACATAGTTAATAAAAAAAATTCATGCTCCAAGAATGGTTGAATGTAATATACCAATTCTATTGTAGGGATCCACTACACAGTAATTAGTGTATTAGTAGATCCCACTAAAGGATGTTGGATATTGTAATGTAAACGACTTGATGGTTAGATGTTCCTTATTCTAATCATTAGATAATTAAATATGGTTCAAATTTTGTTTCATAGATTGAACAAGTTGGGTGACTTTGACTATAATATTTTACAATCTCTCTCATATTCCATTTGTCTACTCATGATGGAGTTCATTTCAAGGCACATCACATTCATTGTTAACTCTATTAATCCTTGTTTAAACCCTTAACAAATACAAAAATGACTACTAAAAGTATCATAAAACAACTAGATTAATAAATTATATCATTAGGAAAACAGGTCCTAATATGTTTTCATATATGACACCTTCATTTAAATTTGTAATATTTTTAGTTCATCATAGATCATTATTGGTTAAAAATATGTTATATTAGGTTCTACAAAAATTTTCTTTGTAACCTAATCCACATAAATTACTAAACCCCACATTGATGGTAACAGAAATTCCCTCGACCTGTACTCAAGGATCCTATTATAAAACAAAAAGATTACATACTAAATTTGATATAAAAAGAGGTGTTTTGTTTATTAGAGATACACATATTACATCACTTTCCAGAAATTAACATTTAGGTTTTCAATTCACACAAACACAGTACATAGAGGATTAGTGTTAAATGGTATAACATGTCGAAAAATCTAATCAATTACGTGTTAGAGGTGTGTCTTAATAATAGCTCTTCTCCTATACCTTATAGTGGGATTTTGGATCCACTTTCCTTGAGAGTGACTTCCTAATATTGAATCATTTATATTATTTACAATAAAGTATCACCTTTTCACCTATATAAGGGTATATTCACTTTGTAATTACCCTTACACACAAACTACATAGATTTTGGCCCGAAATCTACTCAACCCACTCTTCAAAAGACATACCCACCATAACTACATTCTGATATTCTCAAAAGTTCATCCCTCAATGGTTTAATCCCCTTTGCAAATAAGATATTCTGAGAAATGTGGTTTAAGATTCTAACTTCCCATTCATTTTTTATTTCTTTATGTGATTTTATGCTTCAAAAAAATCCCTTTCACCTATAACAACTAGATTTGTGAGACACTAAATGGTCCGCTAACCCACTGGGTCATGTGTTCTCTAGTGGTCCCCCAATATGCCATATATTTACTACTATAATTGATTTCCATTGTAGAACTATGGTGAAAATATACCCTTATGATCGGAGTGTGATATGGTGTTATAATAATATCAATTAATAGAACAATCATATAAAATAAGTGAATATTGGAAGAGAAATCATCCATCATATAGATGACCATGTAATCTCATACTTCACTGTCATATTTAGGATGATGATCATGGAATGATATTACAAAAAGGAAAATTAGCCATACAATACAACATGAATATGGTACAATAAAAGTATTAAAAGTCAAAAAACAAAAAGAAACTATCTCAGGAATGCATCATCAACCCTAGAATGGTTATGTGCTCCCCTTATTCTCTTCATCAATCAATCAAGAATCCCCATGTTGGTGTTTTTCCATTCACTACACGCATCCATGAAGTTTGTTTGGGTTCACAAAAGAGACCCAAATAGATTGTGACATAACTCTCAATAATCCCCCACCCACAGAGCCAACAACAAGTCCATTGTTGTCATATAATCTGAATTTTTGTACAGATATAACAAGAGTAAAATAAAAATTATAGAATTGATACAATCCAATATATCATTGATCACTATGATCAATAAATCACAAAAAAAAAATAAAGAAGAGTAATCCATGGAAAGAATCATCAATTGCTGATGTTGTCTGATCATGTGTTAGAACAACACAATAAAGAATCCAAGGTGTAGAAATTTCTATGGCATGAAATTATGCTAAGTAAAATCAGTTCCAAGGAGTATAAATTTCCAAGGAATCTATGTAAGATAAGTAAACAAAATCCAAGGAGTAAAAATGTAGAAGGCACCCATGTAAGCTATGTAAATAGGACTTAAGGAGTATAAATGTAAAAGGCATCATTGTAAGCAATGTAAATAAGACCCAAGTAGTATAAATGTTTAATATATCATAATTGGTCATCATATCCAAGGAGTAAACATGTTTAAGAAATCCTAATAGTTATTCGGATCTATGAGCTATAAATTTCCAAGGAATAAAAATATGTTATTATATCAAAGGAGTATAAATTTCTTTGGTATCCCAATAGGTCATAGAATCCAAGGAGTACATTTGTATTTTCCATCCTAATGGGTCAGCAGTGTCATTCTGTGAACAAACCATTATCATTATAAAACACTCATTCAACATTTATTAATCCATTTCATTAATTCCTTAATATTCATATGAAATCCAAGGGATTATACTTTTAATACCATTAGGAAAAAGTTTTATAACGCATACCTTATCTTTGTAAAAGAACACGTGTCTAGTCTCATTTTTTCATTCTATAAAAATCAGAAACAAAAATAGATTAATAGATGAAATCCCTAAAAAAGGTAATTAGAAAATATTCCAAAATAGAGTTTTTAATGGTGAGATAAATGAAGGGAATAAGGTCATAGACTATATCCCTTGCCGATGTTAATCGAACATGAAATATTGTGTCACAAATTGACGCTATGGGATAAGATCATATGGGATAAAGGAAGACCTTTTGTATAATAGAAATAAATAATTAATAGGATATTTACAAATTAAAAGCCCTTGAGAGAGACAAGATTTATTTTACCTAACTTTTAAAGGGAACAAGGTTTGATTATACTGTTGGAAAAGCCATATTCCAACCATGCCGTATGCACTACCTCAAGAGACCGCTTGCATTGACTAACTGCATGGTTTGACTAACTATCAGCAGCCATTGAAAAACCCCTACGTTAAGCGGTATACAGCTTGTGCATGGGAATAGAGCTTGGGATAATGGTTTTGGAAAATCGTGTGGCCCTCCGCTGCTCACTGAGATAGCCCTCATAGTTTACTCTAATCATGAGGACTCAAGTGCACAATTTGTACAATCTATGTGTCCTATATGTTTTGTTCAAAGAGTAGGGGTTTGAGCTCTAAACAATCCCCAGACACCCTCACATCCTCTATAGCATCAATAGACAATAATTTTATGGTAAAACAAAATAATAAATCTAAAAAAATGATATGTATCTTATAAAATTTCAACTCATTACAAAAACCGCTCCTTAAGAAAATCATCGCCTAGTTGGCCTTATAAGGGTAGTAAGGAAACATATACGAAATTATCTGGCCACTACTCACATATGTTAGCTTCCCACTCCATGTTTCTTTTTATTCTCATCCATGATTCCATAGAACCCACACAATAGGAACTGATCAACCTTAGAGAACCTTCTTTCTCAGATAAATGACACATATAGGATACTCATCAATGTATTATTATAAATGCATCTAAAAATCACATAGATGATGAGTATGAGATGAGTCTCAAAGATATCGGTAAATTTGACATACCTAGAATACATCATGCATAGCTCGGAACCTCTGACGTAATTACAACTGATAGGCTATTGGACTGAATCTCTCCCAAATATCGAATGTCTGGAAATAACAAGTTGAATGCTTCCCCTGCCTAAAATTTTTTTTCCCCCAGCTTAGGGGAATCTAAAAACAATTAATCCCCACTATGAAATCGGGTGGTCAATGATGAAGATTGGTGAAATAATTTTTTCTACACTGAGTTAAATAAATATTTTTCCTAATAATATGAACTTACTTTGATGTTTTCTAATAGAGATGGAGACCCAGTGGAAATACCTCTCCTGGCTATATGTATCTTAAGGTTGAGCAGCACAACCAATCATATAGGGCCTCCTATGTTGGCATTTTTGTGGTTTCTTGACACTGTATTATAAGTAAAATCAGAGAGATGTGAGTTTTTATCCAAAGAACCACCAAAATCAAGGATCCGTGATTGGATAATTCCGTCCAGAACTATTATAGTACACTCGTACTAATTGTAGGTCTATGGTTGATAGGCTTTACTCAGCAGTACTGGTGATCCCAGTGCCCTCTGCAAGCCCATATAGAACTATTATGTGAATCAATCATATCTATATGACATGCAAGATTGTGTAACCCCATTGAGGGATATGATCCCAATAATTGAGAGCCTCCTAATATAATCAACTAATAAATTCTAGAAAATAGTTAGGAAATGGGACACATTTGTCAACATATCCACATGTCCTCATATAGAGTCACTCCCTAGAGGTGATCTAGGACATAATATTAGAAAATCCATGGTGATCTCATCCCATTTTTATCTCGGAATTGGTAAAATACATAAAATTTGTGCTGGTTGTTGGTGTTCTACTTTCACCTACTGACAACTTGAACACTGAGTAACAAAACTAGATATCTCTGGCTTAATCTTTATCCAAAAGTATTGATGTAATAATTCATGATAAATATTGGTAAGACCATAATAAAAATTCGATATAGAGGCATGATGCCATCGAATCAACTCCTTTAAATCATATATAATAACCCCAAATGATTCCATGAATTCAAAAGATCCTGTTCTAATCAACTAACCAAACAAGAGTTGGTTAATCTCCCGCAATACTCTCTCAAATGACCAAGCCCTAAGAATATGATAGCTACCTCATCTTGATGCGATACATAAATGATGAGATCACTAATAATTATGCATGTAAACACTATCCATGAAGTCATGAACCGCAATATGCATCTCATAAAATAGGGCCATAATCAGTCACTCACTACTGGCCTCCTGAAATGCCTATCTATAAGTCCTCTTTAGTGAATTGACAACTTCATTTCCCCTTCTGAGCACGTAGGTAATATCGATTTCAAAAGAATGTAGGTATTTAACTAAAATTCATTTACTAATATTTAATTCATGCTATTTAAATATATAATTGATGCTTTTATGTTCCATATATTCCACAAAATTCTCTCCCAATAAATAATTCTCCAATCAGAACAATGCATGTATAATAGAGGTTAACATCATAATTTTCATTGAGTATTTCCTCTTGTATGGCCTAAACTAATGAGAAGTTTGAACAACACCATACTCCTTGTAGTTCAAACATTCTCATAGCCAGATACTTGATCAATCACAATACAATGTATAGCATCTACCCAAATCTAAAAGAATCATGATTGACATTAAATTCAGTCTCCCTTTCAGCACCTGAATGGATATCTCATTGGATTATGACCATATAAACATTACATCCTTCTTATTAAAACCAATAATTTTTTATGATAAGCATGAGAAATTGATTATTATCAACATGTAATAACCATATAAAACAAAGTAACCCTGTATATGTAATATTTTCTTCATTTTCAACTATGGAAAAACAACACTAACCTTCTTTGGGTCAAGTGATACTCTTAAATCTGAGATAACATAACCCAGAAAGTGAATCGTATCCATTCAATAGTGGATCATAGTGATCATAGAATATAACTGATTCTATCTCAGTGTATGAAATATGATCTCAAGATGTTTGTAATGCTTGTGTTGAGTGTGTGAATACACTAAGATGCCATCCAAAAATACCACCACAAAAGGTCTAAATATGAGTGGAAGAATGATTCATCAAGGCCATGAAAATGGTCGGTGAACTCATGAGACCAAACAGAATAACTAGATACTCATAAAAAATGTACCTCCGATGGAATGTTGGATGAGTTATGTATGAAATATGAGAACACACCTGATGATAGCCTAATATCATATTGATATTTTGAAACACTATAGATATTCCTATTTTTTGAAAATATCATCTATCTATGGTAATGAATACAAATTCCTAACCATCAACTTATTCAATGTCTAGTAATCCATATAGAAAAAAATTGTTCCATATTCATTCATGGAGTAAAGGATAGGCAATCCCCATAAAGAAGTAACAGGTCATATAAAACCCCATTTTTCAAAGTTTTATAGCTTCCTCTTGATCTCCTACAACTCAGTATTAGTCATCCTATAAGCTGGAATGGATACTGATTAAGATCGTGGAACTAGCTTGATGGAAAACACTATCTTTCTCCCAAAAGTTTTTCCTCAAAAACCATTCAATAAAACATACTTGAATCAATATAAAATTGGAGGGATATATGCCCAAATTTTTCCCGAAACATCCAAATATAAATGAGGAACATTGGATGTCATCACACCCAAACCACAATTCTTGAGTCTAGGTCATCATTCATGGACATCCTATTCACACTTGCAAATAAACACCCCACCCTCTAGTGATGTGAAAGTAAACCTTTGATGATAAAAATCCACATAATCATATTAGGGAATCAACCTATCCATCACTAGAATGATATCAAAACCTATCATATCATGCATAATGAGGTACCATATAAAGAAATACCCACTTTTCTCAAGGGGAGACTCCATACACTGGCATACACTCATTGAACATATCCCCAACTGAGTTTCAATTATCATCAGGAAACTAAAAAACCTAACATCATACTAAAGGATATCCACAATATACACAGATGGAAAATAATAAGAAAACCCTATATCAAAAATACCAAATACTACATTAAAGGATTCCAGAATAGTACATCTAACTATAGGTGGTTCGGCACTCTGCACCTTATGTATTGATTGCACTGCATAAATCTAGCATGATCCATGACCCTATGATATACCATATCTAACTTGATCATGTTTATTCTAATAGATATGTAATCCTTGTCTCCAGATACCTCTTCCATGACCACCACCTTGTCCTGCTTGTTCAATCACACTCCAACTCCATATCTAGAGAAAATCTATTAACCATGCTCCAAAATTAAGAGTTCATTTAGACCCTCTCTCACTTTTTGGTTTTTAAAACGTCCTACAATTACACACTTTGAATAAAAATTACAAATCATTTAAACACATTACAAGATGTGGGGTTTTTTGGGACATGTTTTTGAAGCTGTTATTCCAAAATTTGTGATTTTTATAAATTTAATGATTACACATCGTGAAAACCAATTACACATTGTGTAAATTCTCTATATGGGATTCAACATTTCAGATTCACTATATCTTCTATTTTTTAGAAAATATATGATGTAAGACCCACCTAAGACCACATGTGGATAATATATTAAGGATCATCATTAATACTAGTACCTATATGGAACCTACAAATAAGAGGTGAGGGCTCCACCTAATGAAATCCTTTGGAGCTACCGCCGTTGGGATCAACGACAATAGATGTTGTGATGAGTATAATAAGATCTTTGTTTTCATATACCCACATGTATTAAAGTAGGGGTAGAACATGTGTGATGAAATTGAAACTAAAGGTAATTTATTATATTAAGGTATTTTAATTTTAAATGCAACTCATTTTGGGTCTTTATGAATCCCGAATTTCTCATTTATCTTCCCTTGTTTTTCATTCATGACCAGTGCGTGATCGGTGAGGGAGCGATTCTTTAAATGAATTCCACTATGGAATGATTACTTCTAGGACCATTGGGTTTACTATCTACAATGTTTAAAAAGTATTCTAAGATATCATATCAACAAATACATGAAGTAACATGACCATAGCAAAAAGAGAACTTTAGTGATTTTGGGGGTTATCTACCATGACCATCTTTTCACCCTAAATCAATTCTGAAATTGTATGATTGTTATTTATTTATATTTTAACCTACTAAATCATGAACCTAGATTTATAATTTTTTAGCACATTTTATTACTTTCTTTACAATCCATACCATTCTTCATATCTTCAAATGATAATTCATTTAGGTTTATTTTATTTAATAAATATTTTCTCCATCCCTATATTTATGGGTTCAACTTAAGACATGCATATTCAATACTACCTTGTAGTTTAATAAATTTATGATTGGGTTTATAAATTTATAAATTCAGTAACATGGTGGGAATTAACACCACATATAAGTCTATCAAATTTTTGGAATAGTTGTTGGAGATAAGAGAAAATAATTTATTAGTTGAATAATTTAGACAAAGAAATTATCTTCTTTTCTGTATCCTTATTTATTTGTTAGGTATTTATTTATTTATTTATTAATTTTTACCGCACAATGTCTTTTTGGTTGGGGTGGAAGGGTTGTATGGTGAAATTACTATCATGGAGAGGTTCTCCATCCTATTGAACGATATATTGTATCTTCTAAAGGATCTTAAAATGAATAAAAATCATCCTTATGAGTACCTTAATCATACCAATGTATTGAAATAAACAAACCCCATATCCAAGAGCCAGAATTATATGGGGATCATCACAATCAATAAAGCAAGGACAACAATGTATAGGTAAGTACCACTTGCAATGATGATATCTATCGTAACCATCATTCCTGAGAATCTGAAGGTTCAGAAGATGATGAAGAGGGTGACCTTGATGTAGAGTGCATGTGGGAAATATAAAATATTAGCATATAGCAGAAAATGGAAGAATAAGAAGAAGAAGGAACATCAGATGATGAGATGAAACAACACTTCCTCAAAAAACATGGACTACAATCGAAGGAAATTGAAGAAGAATTAGAATAGGAATAGAATTATTTCACAACTATCACATTTATCAAAAATTTGGTAAATCACAGTATGCCATAGTATAAAGAAGAAAAACCAACTACACCCTATGTTGACTCTATTGAAGAACAAAAATCAGTAGCAACAAAAGATGAAATTTAGGAGATGGATATCAAACAATAAGAGATCATGGAAGGAACTCAACCCATGCAACCATAAGTTTACGAAAATGTATTCTATCAAGTCTGGACCAATATAATTATTTGAGTAGTAATACTCATTCTATTCAGTCTAAGGTCACCACCTTCGAGGACCATGCATATTCCATTTAGTATAATTTAATATGATATTGGAATATTTCATATCTATAATTAATTAAACACAATATGGAATGAATTATACCACTATCTATTCAACCAATTTATGTATGGTCGATCTAAAAAACAATTAAAAAAGAGAAGCTACTAGGGCAAACCATAGTTTTTTAATTATTTCTAGGATTTTAGATTTATTTATTTCAAAGAATTTAATTATATATTTGGATTTAATTTCAATTCCTTTTATCTTTTGAATCATATTGAAAGGACCTGTAATTTCACTCATTTATATTATTTTTCAAGTCCATCAATGGAACAAAAATCAATAAAAGGTAGAAAGTAAAATATGATTCATGAACATTTCATGTAATCAACACCATTAACATTGTGAAGATAAAATCCATGTAGTGTAATAAATTATAGATCATGAATCTGGTGTAGGAAGTATGTGTGTATCCAACATTAAAGAGTATATTTGAAAGGGGAGTAAGTGTTCTGATTAAGAATTTTTTTGCTATATTCCCCACATTAAATTTTATTAGAGATTTAACTGAAAATTGAATTCCAATACATGATTCATTCTTTGCGCAAATGAACTGGGAGACATAAACTACTTAGGATAATTACCATGACTTATATTAAAAATTCATTATTAATAAATTTCAATGAGAAAAGTGGGGAAAATGATTATTAGTGATAATCTTGTGGATTTGGATTTGAAAAATCATAACTTAGGGGAGCATGTTTACAATTTAAGTGAAATATTTCAATGATTTTTCGATGTTTTTAATTTTTTATATTTCTATTAATTGATTAAATTAATCATTTGTATTTCCATGTGTAATTTCACAACTAATTCATCTCATTCCATGTTTCAAGCTAATTTTTACTTATTCATGCCTTCCTCTAACTTTTTTCATTTTATTTAAAAGAATAAGTGTTTGGAGGAACATTAAATAATGTACTTGGACATACATCATTGTGGATATTTTTCTAGAGGGATGTTTCATTATAATATGGGGAGGTCATGAAATGTTTCATTTTATTTTTTTATTCACCTATCTAGTGAAAACATCATTTTAAAAAATACAAGAAAAAAATGAAAAAATTGGGTTGCGTTTTGGGATGAAAAAAACACAATTTTCTAGACCGATGATATTTTGAACGAATGTGGTTAGGTGGTGGATGTGATATTTTTCCTATGAAAAACATTTAAAAGAGAAAATATCTATATATCTATAAAGAAAAAATAGTAGGAGTGGTTGTTTCATTTTTTATGATTACATATATTTTTATCCCACTTTTGATCATTTTAGGAGAAGAAGAGACTTTTATTAAGACTTTTTTACTATCATACAATGAACATTAGAGTTAAACATCCTTTTAGAGACATTCTTGATATAAAACATTTACCTACATTCCTGAAGTCTCATAAAAATTTGATCGTTAATGTTGAATCCTACATAATTAATTGAAACTTTTTTCTTTATGTAGTAGATATATTAGATTCCTTTAAAGCCTATGCTAAGTAACATTTTTTGGGATATGTACATCACTCTATTCATTCGTAACCATATGATGACTGAAAAAATATAAGTGAGGTAAATTAAAATTAGCATGGATATTATTAATGGATTGAAAAATGAAAATGGATGATTAAAAAACTTGTCTATTTAAAAAATGGAAATTAAAATATGTGGTTTACTTGTATTCTTTTAATAATGAGGTTTTCATAAATTTTATTAATATGACTCATGAAAATTTAAATATAAATTTGATCAATTTTTTTATTGAAATTTAATTTAAATCATTATAGAGTAAGGGTCTTTTTTATTATGTAGGGATTTTATCCTTGAGGAAATTTCTGAATTTCCTTTTGGGGGTATTTGATAGTTGTATTTAATACATACATTTTTTGGTATTTTAAGGTATTGATTTGTGTATTGAAACGATGATTCTTTCCAATCATGGAATGTATTGAGTTTTTTTCCCTGATTTTTAGAGGGAATCATGGGATTTATGAGAACATAATGAAAAGAGGTAAATATTAGACCACAATGGCACATCACACTACAAGCTTTTCTTACTCTATCACATCGACTTTTGATGATAGGGAAAGCTAGAAAAAGGGGAGCAGAATTATTATACCCCAAGTAATTAATTTACACATCATGACTTCATCGTAAGAAGTTTTCACTCAATACACGTCTTGATGAGATTACATGTTGTGAAGAACAATTACACGTCGTGTAAACATATTACATGATATGAGTTTGTTTGGGATAATTTTTGGAAGCTGTTATGCAAAAATTCATTATGCCCAAAAAATTAATGATTATGTTTCATCTAAACATATTACTCATCATGAAAATTTTCGGGATGTGATTCAACTTCTAGATTTACTTTATCTTCTATTTTTGATAAAATCTTTGATGTGGGACCCACCTGAGAGCACCCATGGACCAAATCCTATTGATCCTCATTTGGAGCGCTTATAGAGTCCAAGGATCCAACCAATAGATTCATTTGGAGCTACAACCGCTGGGATGAAACAATGTTGTTGTTGTGATGAGTATAATGGGATCTTTATTTTCCTACCCCCTCATGTCTTTCATGTGGGGTTAGACCTCGAGTGATGAAATTTTAATGAAGGGGATTGATTTTATTAAGGTATATTATTTTTAAATTCAATTTATTTTCGGTGTTTTGCTACAACCCTAATTACCGAATTATCTTCCTTTCATTTTCATTGACCATCATTGTGTGCCAAACCATTTTTTTTTCATTTTCTAATACCCGGTTTAAGGGTTTCCGGTACCCCAAACATCCCTCCAAACCGCACAGTCAAACAGGCACAACATCTCACTTTCAAAGTAAAAATTCGACATTCAAATAATCACTGCTCACCACCTCGATCCCCGAACCCACGCCGCAGCCTCGAAGCACGAGACCCCTCGAAACCTGCAACACCGCGAACCGCTGTCAGCCTCGAAACCACCGACACGACTGGAGAATCCGAAACAAACCACCGACGAGCTTCACCGGCGTTCCTCATCACCATCACAGAGGAAGAGCATCACAAGCGGCCACCGCTCATCTGACCGCGCCGACGCCACCTTCAACGCGAAATCCAACCTTATGCCTCCGGTGTGACCCCGGACCAGCCACTGTCAAACAACGTCGAATCGACGATCGCACACCACCTTCACCGGCGTTCCTCGCCGTTTCCACCATCAACCACCACCAGCACAGAGACCGGACGAAATCACCATTTTCAAAACCAGAATCAAACAGAGCATTGAATATCAACTGAGAAAAACCCACTGCAGCCACCCCAACCGCCGAAGAAACCCTTGCAGATCCTCAAAGTACTCAGCCGCCGCACATCAGGAGACGACCTCCACATGCTAAGAGACCGCCGCTGGATAAGAACCCATAACTGGGAGCAAACACTCGAACGCTCCATAGAGTATGTCGTTGAACAAACCGGTCTTACGCCCGCGGGTCACACCAGTGGAGTCGAAGCCCGAAGCGTTCGGCCACAGCAAGGAGGACGAATCCCAATACCATCACGGAGAACACCCGAGGCATCCGCAGAAGTTCCACCACAAGGATGAGGCGACGACAAGAAAATCCAAGCACTGCCAGGTTCAAACGCAATCACTACGAGAAAATCATCAACACTATAAACAAGCAAGGAAAACAAGAAATGAGAACGAAAACCCCCCCTCCCTGGGCCACTCCAGATCCGTCGTCAACCTCAATGAAAAGATCACCTCCGCACAATCCGAGCCCACACACGATGAAATCGTCGCGCCAAGCCAACCAATCCGCGGGGAGGAGACGATTCAACGAGAGTCAAACTAGGGCGAGATGACCAGAGAGGGGAGGAGCGGGCGTACAGGGGATAAACCCTAGCCTCCGCGGGAGAGAAAGAGAAGCCACTCCGAGGCTTTACCATCATTGTGTAATCAGTGAGGTAGTATTTATTTTAACACATTCTACTAGATAATTATTCTTATCCTGACCATTGTTTGTATTGTCCATAATGTTTAAAAAATGTTCTGAGCTTTGTTGAAAATGAATACCAGATGTATCATGACCATTGCAATAAGGGAACATCTGTGATTTTGGAAGTTGTCTACCATGACCATTGGATTGTACCTAACTTGGTTCCAACACCATATGATTATTATTTAATTATATTTTTCCCTATTAAATCAGGAATAAAGATTTATAATTATCAATAACATTTTTCCATTTTCTCTAAATTCCAAGTAATTCTTCATCTCTTCAAATCGCAATTAGTTTAGGATTATTTTATTTAATTAATATTTTATCCATGAATATATCTATGGTTTCAACCTTTTACATTCATATGCTATACTACCCTTTATTTTTTGTTATTTATTTGATTCATGTTACAAATATTAAAAATTTTTAACCCTATGAAAATTAATAATGCTTGTAGGTCTATTAGTACAACCTGAGACCAACCTCAAATCACATTATTTCAGATAGATCTTCACCTAATATAATTGTTGTGAAACACTAGAGTTTTTTGAAATTTAAGGATAATTCAATTATTGAAAGGGAACCTTGATTTGAGTGCATAAACCCTCTATATCTATGAGCCCTCGACTTATTAGGGTAAAAATAATAACTTAAGGCTATCTAGAAATATCTCTAAGCCATTTCCACATGAATATCTTCCTGAGTAATAATTTCCCAACATATCTTGGTAGAATCTTGAATAATATACATATCATGAATTTTTCAACATTCATGAAGTTTCTCATTATGCTTGAAAATCGATATAATGGACTTTATCCATGACTCTACAACCAATGGTCCTCCATCCCATGAAAATGTCAATGGATGCTTCTTCAAATACACATGTGTCATCTCTTATATAGTCGAAGAAGTTCATGGGGATCCCAATAAAACCTGTATAAATTGTAAAAAATCTTTTCAAATATGGATTCCACACCCACATCAAATGATACTGGTGATTCTACAAGTGGAACTACAATACATTCTAAGGGTGGCCTAGATCCCACTACCTCTTAGGTATGGCCATCACCACCCTCCTATCACACGACTGGAGGAAATCATGGTTGAATGCCTCTTTAGATTCTATTAAAACACTTAATACATGACTTGGTAACATCAGGATCAAAGATACATGAATAGGATAAGTACAAGCATTCCTATAAATAACTCCCACCCCATTCCTACTCTTAAATACTTTTTTAGGAAACATAAAGATCACAAAAATGGTAGAGATACTACATACATCACACTACTATGGTTGGGTCAATACAAAGTTCTCCTTTCTATGTCCAATGTCTAGGTATACAATGTTTGAAATGGAATTTATATAGGAACCCATCGTTTAAATTTCCACTGAAATCCCCATTAAACATTAACAATTTCTTTTCATAATTCAATATCTTTTAAAATCATTCTAATTTATAAAACCAATTTAATTAAAAGTTTGAACTATATGGATCACAAGTTCTATTTTATAAGAGAACATACACCTTATAAATAGATGTTTGGGGTGCATTTATTGACAATCAATTATTTATTAAGTCCCTATATGAAATCATTGAAAAAATTTAGGGGCATAGAAATAATTTTACTAAAATATACTACATGAAACTAATAGAGTATGTAAAGGTGTCACGGCATAATACATGACATATAAATCCAAAAGTTCTAATTCTAATGTGTAATTAAATATTTCTTTTCCATTAAAGGGAAAGGGTAAAAATATGTAATTTTAAGGAACATATATCACCATGTGTGTTACCCAACATTGAATTCAAAAAAGATGTAATAAGAATAATCCAAAACAACATGTCTCCTCAAAATTAATTTTGATTTTTCCTATATGTGGGATAGCTACTACCATGAATATCTCATTAACAAACTCCTAAACATTCTTAATATTGTTTATAATATTATCAAAAGATAATAAAAAAGAAAATAAACTCTCTTTGACACCCAATTGTAACGTCCTGAGTCGAGATCAACTAAACAGCTTCCCAAGCTGGTGGGTCACTGGGCTAAAGCATGCTTACTAATATGCTATAGGCTTCCCACTAAATGTGAGTGTATATTGTGGAAATATAGGGAGATTTTACCCTAATGATTAGAGTGGTGCATAGTGTTATAACAATATCAATCAATATAAGAAGAAAATAAAATAACTAAATAGTGAAGGATTAATCACCCATCAAAAAAATAACCAAGTAATCCCATCCATCTTTTTGATAAAAAAAATGAAGATCATGGTATGCCATAAAAAAGAATTGTAAGTAGACATGGAATAATAAATCAATTACAATAAATTTATCCAAAGTTCTATATGACTAAAAAATAAAAAATCTCCAAATGGAATCAAGAGACATAGCCTGAACTTGTTCTCCAATATTCTTATCCAACAATCAATTAAGTATCAGTGAGCATTAATTTTCTATATTACCTACTAGTGTCTATAATGTCTACCTGGATACCCACTGGTGGCCCAAACATAGTGGGAGATAACACTTAGTATTACTCCACCAGTGGTGTCTATAATATGTACATCCTATGTATATTAGTTAAAGTAATGTGCCGATATAATAGGAGTAAAAGTAATAAAAGTAGAGGTTATACTATCCAGTGTATCATGGATCACTATGATCAAGAAATCATAACATTAGAGCTAACAGTAAAGTATGGTAATAATTATCATTATCGCGGTCCACATGATAATATTTTATAACTACTTAGTTCAGGATCCAAATATTATAAATGTATAGGCTATCCTTATAATCTAAGTAAACGAGATCTAGGGTGTAGAAATTTTGAATAAATCCACGTTGTCTATATAAATAGGATCCATAGAGTTGAAATGTCTTATGAATCCAAGTAATATATGAAAATTGGATGTAAATATTAGAAATTTCAGATGTATAAATGTAATATATATAAATAGTATATAGGGAGTTGAAATATCCAAGGCAACCAAACAGGTTATCAGATTGAAGGAGTAGAAATGTACAAGGTATCATAACTAGGAATAATATTTGAGGAGTAAAAATGTCCAAGTCATCATAATAGTTCATTGTATCCAAGGCTTATAATTTTACAAGGAATCCTATAAGTTCATCATATCTAGGGAGTATAAATTCCCTAGTCATCCTAATTGTCATCATTTCTTTATCAAAAAACAAATATTGTCATAATAACTTATTCATTCAAATTTTTTAAACCATTTCATTAATCCCTTCACAATAATATAAATTCCATGGTATTATTAATTTTATACTTTTCTTGTATTAATGAACCTTTTTTAAAATGTTATTATAACCTATAATAAACTAATTTATTACCTTATTCAATTTCATTAAAGAATACCAAAATCAACTCACCCTAAGTGTGTAATAATCATGGATAAAAGAAATAACACACCCCATGGGTGGTTTGGGTTGAAGATAATAGATTCCAACATTATATAATAGTGGAATATAATGTTTTAGATTTAAATTTGTAACATTTTTAAGGGTTTATTAATTTAGGGAGAAACATCTAGAATGTCCCACATATAACACAATGGAAACTAGGTATAAACAACCACGCTTTTAGGGAAAAGTTATAGAACATTTACCACATATTGGTAGAGGAATACATTTCCAATATCATCCTCTAATTTAGAAAATATCATGAGGAAATAGAAGAATATATGAAAATTTGGAAAATAGGTAATAAAATCCTTCAAAATGTAGCTCCATTAATAGCGAGATAGATGAAAGGAAGAAGGTAACAGACTATAGCTCATATCAGTGGATATCCAAAATGATAGAATTTGCCACAAATATATAACAGGTGGAGAATCAGAATTGTACACTAGGATTGGAGTGAAGATAATATCAAATTAGAGAGATTAAGGCCTCATGTATGCTAGAAATAAATTAATAAGAGGTGTATTAAACAAATAAATCTGTTAAGGGAATAAGGGTCATTTTACCAAATTTTAAAGGGTATAGAGTTTGGACACATGGTTAGTCAAACTATCTACCAAAACATCACTATGAACTATATTAAGAGAACCTTAAAATCGGATAGAAACATATTCTTACTAACCATGTTCATACCTTGAAACAACTATATATTAGGAGGGGTAGAACACATACATTGGTTTGCATATTGGGTTGAATGGTTATGGAAAACCATGTAGCCCTCTATTGTGAATTGGGACACATAGCTCAATTGAATCTATCCATGTGGACTAGGATACATGGTTTCTACTGACTGTTCATCACATCAATTTCCAACAAAAATTGGGGCTCTGGGATCTGAATAACCCTTGGACACCCTTGCTTCTTCCAGATCCTCACTAGGAATTCATTTAAGGGTCAAAATGGAGAATTAAACAAAAATAACTACTCATACCTTTGAAAAAATACAATATATTACATCACCATCATAAAATAAAAATATTAGAATCACTATTATACTGGTATGTTATTATAATGGTGGTACACTAATTAACCACCTTCTGTATTTCCATTAAGAAAAATTAAAACATGAAATGTGAATTGTGCGGACAACCACATCCACAAATAAATGTGTTTCATTTTCATTCACCTCAAAACCTGGATAGTTTTAGATTATATTTACTAAATATGATATATATATTTAATTAATATATATTAGTAATATTTTTACTTTTTCAATATTAAAAAATAAAATGGTTGTTATAATGTAATCCATCAATATCAATAAATTACACAAATCAACTAAATCACTATTTTCATTTTCCAGAAATGCAACTAAAAACCCATATAAAGAAATTATAACATTATAATTCATTATAATACATTAATTTCATAACTATCAATAGTTTATAAATTATGATATCTAGTAGAAAATGGAATACCAGAACATCTTTTATAACCCTATTTTAAAATGGTCATGATTATTAATGACCAATGATGAAAAAAGATTAAAGTAATCTAATACACGCAGATTATTATTATTAATGAAATTTATGAAAGGGAGTGTATTTGAATATGTTTCTCAAATAGGTAATATATATTTATATCTTTATAATTCAACAGGTTAAATCACATCCCTGGAAATAAATTGTAATGGTAAGGTATATGGTAAATCATTCTCATTTCATTGTGATAATTTTTTTATTGATCATTTAATTCTATGATAGACCATTTTTAATGATTCATTCTCTTTAATTTTGTGGGGGAAGTGTTTTTCTTTCTAATAATTTTCTATGAAATGTTTCATTTTAGAAAATATTAGAAAGAATGGAGAATTTCTAAAAGATACTCATAACAATGTATTTTATAATGAACATTAAAAAATGTTTCCAAAAATATCATGTCATGATTTATTGTTCATTATCTTCTAAAGATATATCTCCAATGGAGTTATTTTTCATGTTTCACCCTAAATTTTATTTTATTACATTTTTATTTTTCATCATAATGTTTATTATAATAAATGATTAAATTCATGACGCTATTTTATATAATTTTCTTGATATATGAAACCCATTATTTTGCATTTCATCTTTATAAAAATTGAATGATATCCATTATAATGTTTAAGAAACCCATTATTTTCCCTTGGGTTCTTTAAGATATGAGAATTAATTATTTTATGTGGAACACATGTGTATGGATGATGATGGGTAGAGTCCTATACCACCCACCAATGTAATAGATTATGATTATATATCGTGAGATAGTTATTCATGGATATAATGAGTTTTCTCACATGTTCAAGGGCATGATGGGTTTACACACATTTCAATAAATCTATATATTGATGTTGTTTAGATAGGTGTTGGAATAATTTGTTTTTCTAGAATATATTTTTTTATTCTTATGGTTATTCAACATTTCCTATTTTTTTGTCATTTTTCCCAAATTTCTATATGAATTACACTTCCATGAAATTTCATGTTTTAGTCATTATTCCTTATTTTATTGTATTCTACACTTATATCTCATGGTCACATGTTATATGATCCTAGAGATATATTTTTGGCCATGTCAAATAATTTATGCCTCATTAATGATACACTTATTATCTTATGTTACACTAAAAAGTTATAATATTTTCATCTAAGTGATTTTTAAATTTTATTAAGATACTTATTTATTCATCATGTTCTCTTTCATGTTTTATATCTAACACATTATGAAATGGTTTCCCCTTTTGAGCTACTGAGATCATCATTTCCTGATGTTTTCAAACCTATAGGTTATGATTATAATTATATCTTGTCTGATTCATAGAAATGGATCTAGAGGATAAAAATTATTCCTAAATGTTTTCATTTTTTATAAAATAATATATTTATGTAAATAATCTATACGAAACTAAATCATTTATTCCATTAGTTGTGTGATTGTTTATGAGATGTGTTATTTAAATTAATATGTTATTGTCTTGTTTAGGTTATGTTCTATATGGGTAACATTATAAAACATGTTTCAATATCCAATAATATTAGACCATGATATCAAAACATTTGTATTATAATGTGGAATAAATGTATGAATAAAAATCATAACATATTTCAAGGATAACCATTATAAAATTCCCTTTAAAATGGACTACGCAAACCACATATCAATAAAATTTTGGATTGTTAATGATCACCTTAATCTCATAACCTTTTTTAATATTGATAACCAATAACTTTCCCATATATGTTTATACATGGACCTTCAACAAGTTGTCCATAACTGATTCTCATGAGATGTAAAATAGGTTTCATGAAAATATTGTTAAAATATATTCATAAGTCATCCTTTGAAATAAAAAGGATGTTGCCATTAGATAATATCACCACTTAATTATAATAATGGATAAAATATTTTTACAAAGTGAAAAAGTCCTTTATAAGAACATTAGAACTTTTAATAGAAAATTTTAAAGAACTTTCTATTTTTAATAACTTTAATTATTCAATTGAATAATTAAAAAATAATTGGAATTAAAAATACTTTTGAAAACCAAGAAAACATTAATAGGAATATTCATTATGAAAAATTTGTTGTAAAATTTTGGAATTTAGTTACTGTAAAATACATTAAAAATGATACTCATATAACACTTTTATAAATAAATTCAAACTAGTACAGAATTAAAATGAAAAAAATTATTCATTTTTTAACAATTTAAAACAAATTAAAAGATAGTTTTAAATTAATTTAATGTATCAACATATTATGTAAAAGAATATTAATAAATTAATATAAATAATATTTACATTTAAGAGAATGATTCTTGGACAAAAAAAATAGATGTGTTGGGTTTAACATATTATCAAACTTTTAGTTTAACTACAAAATAAAGATAATTGAATAGGAAGAATAAGTATATGAATATAAAATAAACGTTTGAGAATAAAAACAATTGGCCTTATAGATATAGAATATACAATTTCCTAAAATGTTTATTTAGATATAAATAATCTAAAATTCAATGTAATGTTAGAAAGAATCCATTACCTTCAACTTCTGCTTCATCATATGATCTATAACTTATTTTATACTAAATTTAGGTTTTCATTATTATATGTAAGCACCATTTTAATATTTTTTTATTTTATTCTGTTAATTAAACATTCTTTATTCCCCAAATATTATGTTTTTTTAAATTAATATCTAGTAGTGAATTATTAAACATTCTGCCACATGCTTCTGTTTTTAGATTTCTGACCAAGATTTTTGTTTTTGGGCCCATCACCTGTAAAGTTTTCCTATTGAGTTATTACATTTTTATATAATTATGGATTCTCATTCACAATGGTGACAATTCACATGGATTTCTTAAACTTGATTCATGTGTTTGTTAAAGCCATCCACCACTAGAACATATTAAAATAGTTAGAAAGCATCCACATGGTTGATAAAACCAACCAAAATAAGAACACATTACAATGACTAAAAGAAAAAAAAATATGTCATTAAATAAACATTATATCAATTTTATAGAATATAAATATTTTTAATTGTTTTTATAAAATTTAAAAAATAGATTTAGGAATATTTGGGTGAATAATATATAGAATAATTATTAAGAATAAGATAACACTTATGATGAAGGGTGTAAATACCTCTTGAATTACCTCTAGGAAATGAGAGGGTTTGGATTCCTTCATGGTTTGAGAGGTTAAAAAATTGTATATTTATTTTTAGGGAGGTAATTTGGGATTGTATTAAATACAATTGTAATGAAATGTTTATTTTAAGGTGGGTTTATGAGAGGTTCATTTATAGACAAGAGGGGTGGAATTTTTTTCGATACTTATTTAAAAACAATTATTTCATATTCATGGAATGTGGATCCAAAATTATCAATAAGTGAGGATAAGTTAAGTTTAGTTCTTAAAATCCCACATCAACCAATTAAAATATAATGTTTTGTGATATTTTGTAAGCTTCTATATAAATTTAACCCATTTACTTTATTCTACCATTTATCAGGGCGACTAACTAATACCTTACTTACTAATATTTAGGAATAAAAAATTAATAAACATAATTAAATAATTTGAGAAATATGATACTAAATAAGTAGATTGTTCTATTATGTTCGATTTATCAATGTGATAAATATTATTTTGAAAATAACAGTGCATAAGATAACAACAAAAAAATTTTAAAAACATTCCTTTTAAGCATAAAATTAATTTTTATCTATTTAATACCTCATAAAAACCATTAAATTAATTTTAATTTATTTGTATATAAATATATAAAATTTATTTCATTAAACTCTATACCTCAATTTGGATAAAACATGCTTCAAAATAAAATCATATATAATAAATAAAAAATTTTAAGTTAAGCATTTTTATCCATAAATAATTAATATAGTACTCTTTAGAATAACATAATTATTTATAGGATGTTAATAATTGATTTTAGTCATCATTAAACAAATTTATTCAATAAATTTTAATGATTTTATTTTTCAAAAGTGATAAATTTATCAAAAATATATGATTGAGAAAAAATAATGTCATTAAAATAATCGGTATTTTACTATATGAACAAAAACACATTTATATTAAAAAATAATTTATTTTTCTAATTATATATCATTTATATATCATGTAATATATTTTATTTCGTTTAATAAATCAAATATTATTTTATTTTAGTGTTATGTGTAACACAATCTATCAAATAGACTATATTTATTTAAAGGGAAATTCATACAAAAATGATGGGTTGTTACAATAAATTACTTATATAAAATATTAATTGATTTTATTTCCTTAATCTAAATAAAGGAAATTGGATGAAAAATCGAAAAATTGTATTTAAAATATTTGGTAATGTTATCTAAAAACAAGTATATAATTTCCTAACAAAATATTTTCCATAATGGAATAAAAAGTATATCAAATATATATATTATTAGTAAATTATCCTAATAATTAAAAATTGGAAAGAAATAAAGTCTAAGTAATATAACTAGGGATATGAAGTTATGAAAAAGGGTTATAAAATTTATTTTAAAATATATATTTGAGAGATGATTATGAAAATAAAAATTTAAAATTCATTTAAAAATAAATGAATATTTTTGGTAAAAAATAGTACAGACATGGGAGAGAAATATTCAACCTAGAAAGTGGAATTTATTATTTTAAACAACTTATTTTATGATGTACGAATCAATGAAAATAGTTATTATTATAAAAAAATATATATACCCTATAATAAAGTGGAAAAAAGGAGACTTCCAATAGGTAAATATATTCCCACCAAAGTTGAATCTATTTAAATAATATTGAATTTAACTCAATGAAATGAGACTGAGCGAGGGACCCCCTTACCTTATATTCCTAATATCTTGAAAAATCTTTTTATCCTTATATAACCAACTTATATGTATTACCCTTATACATTGGATGATTATTTATATTAAATGTAATTATGATCATTTATTTATGATTTTATAACATGTTATTAATCACCCATATTCCATATTAGTCAACATGTGATAATTTTTCCATTTTTTATTGATTTATTTGGAATACTTATCTTAATCATCATTAATTTTTCATGATATCATCATCACCAAAATTAAGGTATTGAAATTATAATTTTAAAATCATTTCTAATGTTATTCACTCATCCCGTGATAAGAATTAGTATGATTTGTAATAAATAACTAGTGACTAAATAATATGTGATTAAAAAAAGAAAATGAAATTATCATAATAATGAAACAATTTTTAGAAATTACCGTTGTAGAATTATGAGAAAATTGGAATTCACCATTAAAATAATTTATTACCATTATCTATGTTTCATAAATTGATTCTCCTAGGAGAGAGTATAACACCATTGAAGGGGTGATAGTTGAATTGGTGGTTAACAATTCACAAACACTTAATAAAACCTTTTGTAATGCGATGTTAGATTTGTTTGGTCTCGATGGTGATGAAGTTATTATTTGAGATAATTAATGAAATAACACACATGTAATAAGGGTTTTTAAAAGGATCACAAACCTTTTTTATTAGGTGGTCAATCCTAACTGTGTAGTGGTTGAGATCCTTCTCCCCTTTTACATATTTTATTATAAAAAATAATAAGAAATTTAGTAGGGATATAGTCCTATAATAATATTAAGCAATAAAAATAAAATCATCAACAAGTCAATCAATCTTCACTACCCTTCTACCCAAGTTCATGAAGAGTTTTTTTCAAATGTGCGCATTGGTTCTTCTCCTTATTCCCATCCTAGTGATCCTAGAATGAGTGGTTGTTAATCTCATATATTAGTCTTGATTTTATAATAATATCTTATATAAGATAAATAATATAGAACTATCATGAATTTTCTTCATGGAACCTTTTGTTATATAATGGTTTCCAAGTATGAATAATATTGAATTATAGTGTCAAAAATCTCAAAAAAACTATGACCAACATTATATTGTGGTTTATAAGGTTTTTTACGGTGAATCTAAAATTTATACATGTTTTAAATATAATTAACTAGACTGTTTACACATATTATTAATTGATTTTAAATATAAAAATATATTATATACAACCAAAATATAGAAAATCCAGGTGTATATATATAACTAGGTTCATAAAACATCAAGTTAAAAATAAAATAAAATAAATTTTTTTATTTCCCCTAAATATCTCATAAATCAATTTCATCTCCTAAAATGGCATATGATAACATGAGAATAAAAAAAATAAAGGGTTATCTAAACATTCAAGAATTCAAATAAACTTCTTTATTAATCATAAGATCTATGTAAAATGACATGAAATGATATAACAAAAGCTAATGATCATAATTAATCACATGGGACAGTGACATAATAAACATAATATCCAATGATAATGGTGACATAAGAAATTGGATGAAACATAAATCATGATAGAATTATAAGTCAATTATAATATTAAAGATGACATCATATGGTGGATAGAGTCCCATCAAGGATTAGGTTCACTCCCAAATCTATTCCAAAACATCGTATGAGAAAAAACCATTACCAAATGAATTGTTGTTCTGTATAGGTTCACCTAAAAAGAAATTTTCATACTTATGTGCTTCAAAATATTAAATCAATCATAAGGCATAAAAATAATAATTACTAGAGGAAAGAAATGGGTTTCATAATCTTTCTTCATAACATAACCAAAAGAGAATTCTTAAAGAAGGAATATGAAAATTTAACACAATACATGTATTACCTTATAACATGAAGGTAGAATAATATAGGTATATATGTGAGAGAAATATATATAGAATTTAAAATAATTTCATGTTATTAAATAGAAATGGAATGTGAGTTTTTGAGAGAAAGGTCAAACCCAAAAAAATGGATGGTTTAGAGAGATCTGAAAACTTATGTTCAAGTTTCATTATGTTATTGCTCTTAAAATCCTATATAATAAAATAATATTGAATAATTAATTAATTTATATGATTTTACATTTATATTTTATTTAATATTATTTTATAATGTTAATTTATAACCATTTTAAGGAGAAAACATGTCTAATTCCATCATTCAGCTATCGTTGGATTAATGGATCCATGGTTGGACCACTCATAGAAAATTATTTTTGTTCATGTAAAATATGTGTAAAAATATTGAAGTTACATGAAATAGTATTCATTATATTCCATAAATTACAATTTTCTTATGTATCCATACATGTTATTTCTTAATGAAATATCATTGAGTTAAAACATTATTTTAACAACATAAGTTTATTTATGTGGTTTTAATAACTATCACAAACTATATTATTTTAATTATAGAACATAAAATGAGTTACATTATATTTATTAAAATATTATATAAACATGATACATATTTTATGACCATCCTTGAAAGAGGTGGTTAAAAATGATGTGAAATTTTCATGGAGGCAGTGAACCAACCATATTGTAAACAGTGCTTTCATTTTAGAAAAAAATAAGGTACGGTAGAATATTGATATTTTATTAAAATAATAACATTAAAATATACTTATGATACTAGATTAATAATTTTGTTTTGTATTGGGAAAGAGAGGAGAAGGTATATGATTAAATGAATATAAAAGAGCTAAATATTGAATATTACTTCTTAAATGTCACCTCATTGAAATACTCCTTAAAACACCTTGAAATGGCGTTAAGATGAGACTAATGGAAATTGGATATGTTATATAGTATTGGGAAGATTTTTGGGTAAATATTTGGTAATATACAAGGCATATAGGTTTTGAGGATGAGGGGTGGTGCAGTGTGGTATTTATAAGAGGATGAGAGGGTTATTTTGAGTATTATATTCATTATTTCACTATATTTAGCTGAATACTACCAATATTATTGATTCTTGTGACTACATACTATAAATGGTTCATGATTGTTTGATATAATAGTTTATTACATCATTAATGACTCTAAAATTCAAGTATTTATTTATAATGTTTATTACTGTATTTGACGATATTTCATTATTCACTAAAAATCAAAACTTTTCAATAATACCAAAAATATACCCGATTTTTTTCAAAATGTAGATAGAACAATCCACTTTAGGAAAAAAATTATAATTATGGGAAATTTAATTTTTAAATAGAATCCTCATTTATTTGAAAAGTAACAATTTTTATATTATTATCAATTTTTGGCCCCTTGGAAATTTACTTATGGTCACTAAAAATTATCTTTTCATAAAAATAAAAAATTATATAAATAAAAAATTACAATTTTTGAAGATAATTTTTTTTAAATCATAATATTTATTCAAAAAGTGCTCTTAAAACATTTTTGTTTTACCAAAATAGAAACACTTAATTTATCTTTGATTTTCCAATTCTAATGGGTGGATTACCATTCCTAACAGCCGGATTACTATTAAAATGGTTAAATTTGAAAAATCATATGGATTCCCTATTTTCTATAAATATCCAAAATTCCATTCATTCTACATCCACTTATTGTTTCTCTCAAGAATATATATTTTTTTCATTTTCAAGATGAATATTGTCTTACTAATATTATGCTTCCTTTGTACATATTTTTGTGAGTTCAACTATTCTATTATATTGAGAAGATCCAAATTTTCATATTTTAGTTATATAATTTTAAATTTTTTATCTTGTTGTAATATATTCAATTATTATATATATTTTTACACATTAAATTTATTATTTAAATTAATATAATAAACTGTTGTTGGATTTATAATGTGGTGATTGTGCATTACATAATATTATATTACTAAATATGAAAAAAATTATATATCAAGATAGGACATTCCATTAATGATATTTAAGGATGTTATTGGAAATCATATAATTTCAACAACTTATAGAATTGAGGCATGGCCAGTTTACCATGGTATAATATCTTCAATATCATCAGAACCAATACAACATAAAATTTTCATGGAATGGCTCACATTGGAAGGGATTAATAAATTTTGGTGTGACCGGCTATATTTTTCTTTGACAAAATTCATCTTCTAGACTATTTATTAACCAATTATTCAAGGACACTATATAACATTAAAACAAGATCCCAATAGTTCTATAAGAATAACATCCCGGTGAATGTGTTTTTGATGAGGTGTGACTCTTCTACAGTCTATTAAATTACTCTTATACCTTATCTTATTATTGGTGAAACACATATATCTATGGAATTAATTTTTTTTGTAGTATTAAATTATTCATTAAAACTAAATCATTTTGGGCATGATCATTACCGTTTGTGATGTGGCTCGATCTTCCTAAAAAAAATATTCATTTCAATAAAAATATATTCAAATAGAACAAGCCTCTAACACAATCATGAGCATATTGTAAATACATAAAACATGAATACATCCCTAAAATCATGAATGAGTTTCAATAACATTGAATTCATGTAATGTAATGATACAAAAACACTACACTATAGGATTGAATTTTTATTATTCTATTTCTCTAAACTCTATGTGTATTGTCTGTTACTATATTAAACATGTATCAAAATAGATAAACTCAAATATCATCTCTTATAAATCCACATCTTTAGGGTCTTCTCTAATATTCAAAAACTCATTGACTGCCATAATAATTTTGGGGTCCATAAATAATGATTAATGACAAAAATAATAGTATGGCATTATTCAAGAAGGTAGTTGAACCATCCCAAAAAGAATATATTATAACCAATAAATGTGTAAGAATGTTTTATTTTGTTATAATAATTTCACACTTATATAATAATAGTGATTCCATTTCTAGTTTATTATAGTGTTAAATCAGATTCAATAATAGAGAAAATTATTAGTGATAATATAATACTTATATTGAAGGGTGAAATCTCCCATTAAGTAAATACAATGAAATAAAAGAAATTTGTCTTCTTCTTTGAATTTGAGACCCATAAAAATGATATAGAGTATTCAAGGAAGAAATTTTAGTAGATATAATATTGGAAAATCAACAAGAGGTGTGTCCTAGAATGGGTGGGGGATTGGTCCATTAATATGTGATTTTGGAGGATATATTTAAAAATAATCATTTCTTATTATATAAGGAGTCTAATTATTCAAAAATATTATCTTATAAATAAAAAAAATATAAATATATGTCATTAATTCCATTATCTTATAGTTTATGTAATATTTTTTATTGATATTTTTACCATGTTGGTAATGATTTAAAATATTTTCCTTATTTTATAAGTTACCATCGTAACACACTACTTACCTCAATAAATTATTCGGTGAAAAAAATGAAATTGACCTAATTTTAAAATAATAATTCTAAATATGAAATCAATTTTATTAAATTCAATCTCAAAGAATACACAAATTAACTTTAAAATAAAAAACCATAATACTATTAAAAATTTAAAATAAAAATATTTTATTAGGTAATAAATGATTACATTTTTATTTATCATTATCATATAATTACATGTTAGATGTTAATTATTTAATATTCATACATTTAAAATAATTATTATTATTTTAATTTATATAAAACAATATATTTATAAAATATATTTCTTATATATAATATAATAAACTATATTAATAATTGAATATAATTAACTTATTAACTTCAATATTAAGAACCCCTTAATGCCCTTATATAATATCTAATGGTGATATACGATATATTGGTATACTTTAGTAGTGATTCAAAAAACATGGATATCATAGTAAACTCTAGGTTATTAAACTACCCATATATATGATTTTTCTCCAGATGCACATGCAAATGTTCATCCTATAGTTTGTTAATGGAAAAACCCTAATGATGGTATCTCTTTTCCAAGCTCAATCAAAAGATCCTTATATATAATACTTATACCACTCAATTCCAGATATTATTAATTTATATATATATTTATCAAGAAAACTTGTATTTATACAAACCATATTAATGTCTATATTATAATAGTCACATATCCTGATTACTTATTTTGAGTATGTAATACTTTTCAACCAACCTAAAATTTAAATTATTTATCACAATAATTACTTAAACCCAATGGGTATATATATATATATATCCAAATATTGGATACCTCTAATTTCTATATATAATCAATGACCATAAAATAATCATATTATCCATTTTTTTATTCTCGTATATTGTCGTACATACTTCGCAAAAATGATGCTAACTATTTCCTTCCTCAAAACATGTATCATATATTTAATGGTTTCTACTATTTTTTTATCTATACATAATTGTCTAATCTCAATGAGAGTTTGAGAGAAATGAAATATTAATCTTGTAGTCTTTTTTATTTACATTGGGTTTTAA
Organism: Viscum album; assembly: GCA_963277665.1. Classification (NCBI taxonomy): domain Eukaryota; kingdom Viridiplantae; phylum Streptophyta; class Magnoliopsida; order Santalales; family Viscaceae; genus Viscum; species Viscum album. The sequence goes on along the minus strand of OY728147.1, from coordinate 706,297,328 downwards.
TTCTCTTATAACATTTATAATTACGTTTCTTATATATTTCATGAAAATTATTACTATTTATTTTATATCATAACATTATTAATTTATTAAAAAAACAAATTATTTGTTTTATCTTATTATGTCATATAATACAATTTATTATAAAAATTGTGTTTTTAAAGGGAAAATTATATTAAAAATATGGTCCAATATAAGTCAAGTTTCATTTTGAATTATCCCAAGGGACCCTATCATTAGTGGAAAATAATGATTTTGTCATCCAAAAAATATAAGTTAATGGAAAATAAAGAAATATTAGTTGCATTATAAATAAATTTACTATAATGAATGGATTAGTATACCCCCTCCACCCCCATAGTTGTTTTATGGATTTAGAGAAAGTGTCCGTTAGAGATTTGAGAATATGGTGAATTAAATTATATAAAAACATAAAATTTAAGAAATAATGTTTTTCAATTATATTGTTTCTAGAAACTAAATAAGTTTTCATTATAGAATAATTTAAATGAATAGATGTTAGTATGTTCTAGTGGGGTTTTTGGAAATACTTCGTTCCAGTGAGAGTGGAATTAGGAAACCTTAAAATTTTTCTATTTTGATTAAGATTTAGAAATTCTAAAAATATTTTAAATGATTAATGAGATGTTTATTGGGATAATTTTTTTTATAAAATTGAAAAAAATAGTTTTTAAAAATCTGGTAAATGATTTTTCTTTTGGCGGCACTAGTAGTAGGTCGTTGAAACAAATATGGATTCCACTAGAGTTCTAGTCACTAAATAAATAGTTATAGACCACCCGAGCATAAATCAGGTTAGGGAAAGAAAAAACTCGATGATACTAAAATTTTGGTGGCCTTACATAACCCTAACATTATGTGGTTATAATTTTCATATTTGGTGTATTTTTATTAAAAAAAACTCTTCAGAATGTATTCCCCTCACTATTAAGTCATTAGTAGATGGAGGCTTAAATTTTTCTCAAAACATCATTCCTCTATCTACCCTTGGATTCATAGAAATTTGGTATCATTATACAACTGGTTATTGATAGTTTTTCATTCTTTATTAATATCCTTTTATTTTACTTCCTCTCCACTAATTAATATAGGTTTTATTTTAGGATTTCATCATAATTCCACTAGTTAATGGGGAATCATTTCAATGTTTTAGTAATTATATATATATTTTTGTGAGGAGTCCAATGGATGATGATAAAATGGGTTTCATGTGGATTTATAAGATTTAAAACAATACATGGATTGGTCATTCATGTTCATGAATATAATATAAATTAGATTAATTGGAAAGAAAAACATTGGCATTATTTTGGTATATGCTTAATTATATTTCAATGATGATTTGTCTCTACTTTATAGGGATTTTGAAATTTTTACTCCATTTGGTAAGATATTATTAATTTAAAATATATTGTAAAAAATATATATTAATTTAGTGAATTAATTATAATATGATTATACATCATTTAAGCTCTATGGGGTACTATTTGTTTCCTCCTGTACATTTTTTCATAGTTGATTCAAACCACCTTCGAATTTACCCCACTAGAGGAAGGGGTAATAACCTATTATAATAAAAACTTATATCTTCCTAAGGGTTCCCCCCCATTCACTAACCTATATTCCTAACCAAAGATTCAACATATTCAATTATGACCTTATAACCTGTCACTCGAGCAATGGTTCCCACATCATAGTATCTTGCAACTGGATTTCCTCAAACCCTTATCTTTACTAGAAATCTCTCTAGAGGATTGTTCTAGTATATAATATCTATAATCTTAGTTCATTGATATATTTCCAATTGATCTTGGGAATTCAAGGAATGTAAGATTTTATATTTCCTTATTCCAATCATACCCTAATTTAATTTTCTATATAGGATTGTTATTTTCTCACATGGTCCAAAGGTTAAAACCTCAATGATGATAATAATTGTTTCTCCTAATATGGTCTTAAATGTTCCATATGAAATGTGATTCCCCTTATTCAATGATTTAGGTTTTATTTCTCAGAATTCCACTCTCTTTCCAAAATCAATCAACTTATAAAATTATTAGAAATATATTTGGTTGTTTTAAAATTTCAATTGTAGATCTAAATAATTGTTCTACCTCATCATTCCTCGCATATTTTTTAAAGATAACATTTCTAAGCTACTTATAGAATAAACCTAGATTTAAATTAGTGATGAAAAAATAATGAATTCAGGTAGTGGAGTATGATTTATGCTATGATTATAGTTTATCTATAATAAAATTGGTTATATTTTATTGGTTTCCTTTAATCTTATTGATTTACATGCTTCTGAATCAGTATGTTCAAGGTAATGAGTTTATTATTATATAAAATAGAGATATCCTTCTAGATAATAACATGATTTACTCTTCATTTTAATATCCTCATATTGTTAAGTATAATAAAACCCTATTTCTAAATAATTTGGGATTATTTTTTTTGTGAAAATGTAAATTTGAAATAAAAATCATTTAATAAATGATTAAATGAATTTATGTGTGGTTAAAATTTCTATTAGCACGTTGAAATATACTATAAAATATTTTTGGAGTAACAAAATGAGTTATTGTGGAATTCTGAGGCCTATAAATACACTAATATAAAATTGGGATATCCCCAAACCATTATACCCAGAGCATTCATAAACTGTGGGTATAGAGATATTAGACCCAAGATATAAAAATGATTATAATGAACCATTAGTATAGATAAATCTATATGAATGATTTAGAATAACCATTGGCATTGGTTGGTCTATACCAACAGCTTTGAAAAACTATTGTTATAGCCTTCTCACATAATAGGACTCTCTCCCCTTTCACCATCAATCCTCTCCCACCCTAATTCCCCTATCACCCAAGCAAGAAACCACCTGACGAGTGGAAAACACTTGAGAAAGTGGAAAAATTATGAGCGAGTAGAGACCTCCCATATCTTCTAGTGATCTCCTATATTAAAATAATTATTTTATTGTAATATTCTTCAACATCACATAAATGAGTTTTAAATATTTATAATATTATTTTTAGTATTATTTTGATTTACATTCATTATCTAAAATGTATATATTCCCATGATTTTCATTTAAAACCCCCAATTTGAATCATAATAATATTTTTCATCATATATATATAATGTTAGTTTTTTAGGTGTTATATAATTTAACACATTTTGATTATTTATATCCCATTTTTATTTTAGGAATTTCAACTATTTAAATCATATAATTATTATTAAAAAATTAAGCACTTATTTATGAATATTTTTAATCTCAAAATAATCATATTCTTAAGCACCTCGTGTTGTAAGTGATAGGAATAAGAAAATAGAAATTAATTAGATTAAAAAACCTACCCATACAAACTATCATTTACTCAGATAAGAGTACAAGTATTTACTCATATAAAAATATAAAAAAAATAACATGATACGATACTTATCAAATAATGGTCTAGATACTGTTGAAAATTAAACATAGGTTTGAAATATCAATTATGATGTACAGAAAATCCAATTAGATTTCTTGAAAAAATTACCTTAAAAATATAGAGTATAAATAATCGATATCACCAAGAAATATTTTACTTCTTTAATAATAATATACACAATTCCCTAAAAAATTTAATCTTTGAGATTAGTTATAAAATAGAGATCCATTTGAAATATGTTTAACTAATTTTTAAACACTTTATGTTTTAATAAAATCCCCTTCCAAACATTCAAGGGGCTTGAGTTAATTTTATTAGGAAATTTTTTTTGAATTAATACACACTAATAAATTTTAAATATCAAAACCTTTGCAAATATATATATCATTTTCATAATACCCAATACTGAGGCTTTATGTAAACAATTTTATCAACATGACATGATGGTACTCAACTTAATTTAAAAAAAAAGACATATCATGAGATCCCACATGGTATTTTATATCTAATGCTTGCACAATTGTCAAACACCTTTAACAGTATATATATTACATCATTTTACACATTATCATTGAATAAGATTTTCATATATTTCATATTTTACCAATGTATTCCCTTCATTATTTTCATTAAATTAAGACTTTAAAATAATTCATGTGGTGAATTTAAATCATGTGCAATAGAATTATGAGGTGAATTTTAAACAATGGTATAACATTGAGAATTATCATACTTAACGCACCAAAATAATAACCATAATTTTACACAGTGTTTCATAATTTCATAAAAAATAATTTATAAAAATTATGAATGCTTTCAACAGTAGTCTATCATGGTACATCACTTCACATTTTAATTCTAAATAATTTAAACATATTTTTTTCTAGTACTACATGGTACTAGAATGTAAAACAACATTTCAAACAACCACAACATTATTTTAAGAGAAATATATTGTACTACAACATGAATGAAACATAATAAAATGATTCATACATCCCTCCAAAATATTATACACCACAATTATTTCATTTTTTACCTAAGAATGTTCATCAATCTTTCCCTTTGATAAAGACAGAGGATTTTCATAGCCAAGAGTTTCTTGAATGGTTGAAATAAAAGGTATGAAAAATCCTTTAATTAACATAAAATATAGATATTAATTTAATTATATTATTCATATATATTAGGTATGGAGTTTACCTATTGACCCCATTTTTCAAGAGTTAAGATTGTTGGATATTTTCCACTTCTTTGGTTTGTGAATGAAATTATTTAATAATCAATTGGTATCAATTTGTTACAACTGATCGAGTGATGAAAATTAGAACATAGTGTGATGGTGTTCTGTTAACTGCTATAATAAACTGTTATGCCAGTGCATTAAATAGTCAGGCCCAATTTAAAAATGTGTATTGTCACTGACTAATTAAGAAAACACTATGGTTGGATTACTACTCTCATTTTTTTGAAACTAGGATGAAATGAAAATGGTTTTATTCAATGATCTCACATGATATGTTTATTGATGATTATGGATTACTAAATATTTACATGAGTCCATTTCAAGCTACTGATGAACAATATATTTTGGAATCAATGGAAACACATGTGTTTTATATGAAAGACCATCCGAGACATGATTACTGTGTTATTAATAAATTAATCCCACGACATATTTTTCATGAAGATGGAGACGAAATTTACACCATTGGCACTCCCATTGGTTTTGACCAAAATATTAAATTTTATGAATCACATTGTCGCATTGTGAGAGTTGATTTTGAACCATAACTTGCGGTGGGTAATATATAAAATAAACCATATATGTTCACATATCATTCAGTTTACCTTGACATGGGTTTCTCAGGTTAGCATTACTATAATTACATAAATTCCGTTTCAGTTTGGAATGGTATGTATATTTTAGTATTTTTTAGCTTCATTTCATTTAATAGTTTTATTTCAATTTAGAAAACTAGGTATAAAATTATTTTTTAAAAATGTATTGCATGGGTTTAAATTAATGTTACTAAATATTGTATGACCTTGTTTATTAATTCTTTTACTTCTACATTGTATGTATGATTTTTAACAACTTTTTTCTAAAGATTTATATTTCATTATTTTTCAACATAAGAAAAATAATACAGAGGCGCATGGTCATATTATTTATCAAAATGTTTTAGTAAAATTAATTTCCACCAGAGTTGAGTCACCCCCATCCTACTATAATGGGTGTGAGCTGGGATTCTCCTAGACCTAGATGGTTCACCGGCCATACCTATTCCAACCTAGACCAATCAGCAGACACCTCATCTACTACACATTTTCATCCTCTTCATGGCCATCTAGGGATGTTCACAACCATGCCACAATAATTATCTGATTTGGCCTCTTATTCCCATACCATGTCTATACCACCTCCAGTGATTTCCCCACCCATGCCTATACCATTATCTCATGTATCCTATTCTTCACATACGATGTATAAACCTCCTCTAGAGATGTTCCCATCCATGCCTCCATCATCATCTCATTTGGCCTCTTCATCCCATACCATGTTTATGCTGCGTCTAGGGATGTTCTCCCCTTTACCATTTCAATATCCTTTGATATATTCCCAACCATACTACCCATATCCTTCCATGTATACACTACCACCATTTTATACTATGCATCCAGTATCTGATAATTCTATTCCTTCAAGTCTCACTCCATTACATCAAGATCACCTAGAAAATGAATTGGAGTAGACAAATCCATCTGAGTCTACTAATCTAGGACATCCCACAGATCCATAGAACCTTTTGAGTGGCCTGCACCATGTTTTTTATTATAACTATGTCAAATTATATCACATAATTTTTTTCATGTTTCTCCGGGACATAATTATACTTTTTTGACTTTTTTCTTATTAAGCGTTATCTTATAGTAGCTGGAGTGGGAGCACTCATATGCGGGAATCCTATAATCATCAAACATAGTTAATGGTGGATTATGATGAAGAAAATTAGATGATAGTTTAAAATGCAAGGCAGTATAAATGTTTCATTGAAACATTATCCATGTACGACAATATCATTATGGTTGAACCGATCTAATGGAGAAATATCATCTATGAAATCATGTATAAATCATGAGTGGATATTTGGGTGAGAAAATTTTATAAATTTATATATATATATATATATATATATATATTATTTTTCTATTTGTATTAATTAACATGATCATTGTAGAGTCGGTTTTACATTCCCAACATTGAATCTGCTAGGGTTTCAAGGTTGGTGGATCTTGGGAAGTTATATAGATCATATAAGAATGAGTTATATTTTGTTATAGGAGTAGATTTGGTTCTGATTTGGAGGTTGTACCCAAATTCCCCGACTATCTGAAAACACAATATCAAATAATGATCACATATTGGTTGAATAATGAGTTAATGTCATTCCTAATCTTTAAAGGTTTCCATATAAAATTTAATTCCTATTACTTCCACTGAATTTTTTATTTAGTATTCAATAAGAAATAAAAATAATAATAATGATTCAATGATGTATCTTCACGCATTTAGGTGAACTAAAAATCCCAAGCATGAAAAGTTCCATGTAATTTAATATTACCCGGTTTGAATAAGATATTAATCGAAAACCTCTTATACATATGGAAGAAAAAACATTCTACCTAATTCACATAAATCAAAGAATGCTGGAATAAAAAAATGTTATGTACTTTTATTCAGTTTTACAATTTTAATATTCAATAAAAATATCATTATTTATAATCTATTATTTATCTTATTTGAGTTTTTACAGATGAGCTATCATGGTGTATAATTCCATGTATTTTTTCTTCATATATACTTATGTAGGAATACATTATTAGATTATTTAACATATTGTTTATGGAAAAGATAGATATCAATTTTAATCAGCCTTTTTAACATCCAATACTCACACAGACTACTGGTTTGGAATTGCAGATTCCAGACCATTATTTAAATATCCATTTAGTAGTGTATCAACCAAAATAATATATCCCTCTTCTAAATTTGTTCTATTGTGGTAATAATAATTTTAATTGAATGTTTTTAGTATTTATATGGATTTTATTTCTAGTTTCATCATTAAATAATATATTATATATAAGGGATGTCCATAATGAGTAGTTAAAGTTATAAAGTGTATTTGGTCAAATTTTACTTATGAATTTCACATCAATGTTTATCACATGTTTAAATTTTTGAATTATTAATTCATTTAAGTGTTTTTAAATTTTATTATTATTCATGATTGTAAATTTTTTTATTTGGAATATCTATATAAAAATCAATTTATACATCCCCTCAATTTTTGACCTAGCAGAAATGAGACATGTCGAAATTGTTAAAAAACTTGAATTGATTGGTTTTATGGATGTATATGTAGGTTTTAGTATTGGAAATGGTTTAAAAATTATTAAAATGAATTGTTTTAATGCTGAATATAAAATATTTGAACTTCAATTAATGTATAGTGTATTTTTTATTTTATTTACAGGTTCAAGAGTAGTAAGAGATGTTGTTGCCACCAAATGGGGACAACTACCTGTACTTATGGTTCTCTGAAACCATGGGTACAAGTTTTGTTCTAGAAAATGATACACCTATATTTTGGATAACCATATGTATAGATATAAACATGTATTTTTGGTGAATATATTAGTATGATAAAATCTCTATAAGCTAAACCCACGCCACCATTAGCCAAGGTTCTGAAAACCATGGGTGTATCCAATACCCAAAAATTTATGGGTTTTACGAACAATTTCAAATCTTGGTTATCAGGTTCTTTTCCAGTAGAAAGAATTGATATTGATTTAATAAAAATATTTAATATATTATATTATTTGGGTACTATATTAATCCAAAATAATGAAATATCCCTAGAAAAGTTTCCCAAATTGGAAATGTAATACAACTATTATGTCCAGCATGGGGTTTTCACCATAGTTACGACATAAAATTTTGTGAATTAGGATTTTGGATAAATCACATGTGGGGAGAATTTATTTAATTTATTTAATTTTTATTTTTCATAAAAATAAATGAATACCTAAAAAATATTGTACCTTTTGGGAAATATAATACAATTGTTAGTCCCAAAATAATATTTTTTTACCTAGTTGTGACATAATATTTTTGTGTGTGAGGTGTTTGGATAAATCACATAGAAGGGTAATAAAAATTATATTATTATTATTATTTGTGATGAAGAAATTAAAATAGAAATTAAATATGTAATTAATTAATTTGTAATTTTTTGAAATGATGGTTGAAATTTCCCCATGTGTTTATTTTTATGAGTGATCAATGTAATAGAGGAAAAATTATTACATGTGATAAATAAATGCAACTGTGTGGTTAATAAAAAAATGGCATTTATTTGGTTATTAAGTGAAGTTATTTTTAAATAGTTGATGGTGGAAATTTTGTTATATATTTAATAATAATAATAAATATGATTATTATTATTATTATTATTAAATTTGGTGAATAATATTGGTTTTTGAAAAAATAAGATGTGTGTGTATATATATATATATGGGATAAATATATGTGTGTTTATTTGTGACAATGTGTTTATATATATATATATTTATTTATTTATTTATAGGTGTGTGTATATATATAATGTTTATATATATATGAGTGAAATATATATGTATATATATATATGTTAACATTATATTAGAATAAAAAAGGACTATGAAGATATCCCTCGATATTTCAAAATCCCAAGATAGGGTTCGATGAATTTAAAGGAAAGCTAAAGTATCAAAAGTCCAGTGCGGTAGACCTGTGCAGAAGACCTACGTGGCATCCCTGAATGGTAGTATACTTTCTATACCCCTACGCGGAAGACCTGCATGGAGGACCTACACAAACAACTTCCCTTCAACCAGCCCCCTATTAGCCAATAAATAGGACCCTTGGGCTCCCCATTTGTGGGACTGAAAAATTTTATGGTCTTCCTGAAGCTCCCATTGCATATCTCTTTTTCCTATATCCCTTAAATTTTCACATGTAGCCCTCTAATAGCATGAGAGAATAGATAATTAGATGGGATAAGCATGTCTTGAAAGTATTTTCCATTTTTTAATCTTACATAGGCTTGGTTCCTCTATGTGAATCATTTTACAGTCACCATAACGGCCTATGAGACACACTTGTGCGGTATGGTTGCATTTTGTACCTACGTGGGTTACCTACGCTGCAAACCTATGTGGGGTACCTACGCGACAGAGCTATGTATAATGCCTACATATCAACTTAAGTACCCTCTTTAATTCCACTCATGGTAGGGTATATCCTTACTTGGTTTCCATATCTGAAATGGACTAAGTTGTGACCTCCACCAAAACCCCCTGACTTATCAAACCTTTGGGAAAGGCAGATCAACGTGTCTCCGATTTGGGTTTGTATATCCACAGTTAGAGGATTCCCTCATTTGTTTCACAATGTGGTTAGGATTTAAGGAGTTTCTGTGGATTTGAATATCCACATTCACATGGATCATTCTCTAAGGAAAACTGTTGGGAAGTTCATTGTTTTGAGGATTATGGTATTGTATTTGTCCTCTCCTTTTCATCTCTAAGACTCGGAACCTCATGTCACTGGTAGGGAAGGTATGGTTCACACATACTTTTCCATGAAAGAAAAATAAAAGTATCCCTCATCTACCATTATCAATTTTAGGGCAGACATCCTTGTGTAAGACCCTAACCTTTCAAGTCTGAGGTTACAGTCTTTCTCCTCTCTACTTCCTTCACCTTCACTCCTTCCTTACATTGGACCCTTTTCCAATGTAAAGTGAATAGAGGGAAGGCTCATCACCTCTAACTCTTCCCCAGTTTCCTCAAACACATCCACCCAAGCCACCATAGGCATGCCCTCTTCCACCGGTGAAGGAGATAAGTGTGGGTTCCTTTATTAAATCTTTGACATTATCTTGTTTCTCAATCCGGTCATGACTCATCAGGTCTTAGAGATTTGTCAAGATCACAACAATTCCACACAATCATTAACAATGAGAAATCGAATTCCTATTCAATCTTGGATATGTTGGATGCCTGCTTGAAGGCCTGAGCTCAAAAGGGTGCCCTTTCAAAAGGGTTTACCCAATCATATCCCCTCCTATGGGAACTTCTTATGTACAAGGCCCAAAAAAATAAATGGAGTATGAGAACTCTAATTCCCACTATAATTGGGATATGTAGGAAGTCTTCATAGGGATTGAGCTCATTGGATATCCTCTTCAAGAATCCTACCCTAATTTCCTTAATCTGGGCATCCTATTTAAGAATGTGATCCAAATTAAACCCCCAAATCATCAAGGAATCATTTTCAATAAGTAATCCCAAACTAATTTCTCTTAATGGACTATACTCTCGTATGAGATTCATTGAACTACATGTGATTTGATTCCCATCCAAATGGGATACATGGGAATCCTACTTAAGGTTCAAATTCAATCCATCAAATCAACCTGGTTCTCCTTGGGACATATTCCCAATAGGGTCTAATATGACATAGAAACCCATAGCCTTTAGATTTTCATTGGGCTACTTCGGAATAAGTCCCACACCAAACATTGACTAAGAACCTTTCACTTAGACGCCCTTACCATATGACATTAAACTATACGGCTATGCCCTTATCACATAACTTTAAAAGGTATGATGTGTCCCATTAAGCGGCACCGAACTAGGAGGGTTCTAATTCCTTACACAAGGATACGTAGGTAGCCCATTTTATGGGTATGATCCCAATATCAAAACAAACCTTTTGTACCCTGGATGATAATAAATTCTACAGTGCCCCATTGAGTGGATAAAAAACTGGTATCATTATAATGATGGTTAAAAGAATCTCTAAGTAGTATATGATAGGATACCATTGATGGAGAACCTCGAATAAATACAGATGATTCACAATTTTACACATGTTAATAAGTGATTAAAAATAACAAGGTAAACATATGTTATACTTGGTGAATTAATAATGATTCCTGATAAATATTAAAGACAGTCCCAGAGTAGATAATAATTTCCCAAAAAAGGTTGTGATGAGCCCGACCTCCCATCCTCTCAAATAATAAATGTTATAAAGTATCGTAATGTTCATACTTATAAAATACATGCCTTTGGAAAGATGGTCCCTTTTCGATAAAGAAAAATTGGTTGTATATTATTCCACAAATAAATCCCTTGGAAACTGCCTGGAAGAAGGGATCCTGAAAACTAGAACACACGTTTCAGGGATCTACAAAACAAAAATGGTGAACTAAACATGAATCCTTAACCAAGTTAATATTTCTACCCACCTATCAAGATCCTATAAATTGATAATGGAAGTCCACACAAAGGAATAAATCATACATATATCAATATATAAGACTTCTATTTAATGGAGTTTATTGTTGTTCTCGATTTTTTCTCAGAACTCCTTTCACTTCCAAATGGATTTCATCAAGATGACACATGTGAATGTACTGGCTGCTGCTCAATATGGATCATCATCCATGGGAAGGATATCATTACCCACTCTGCATCTTTAATACTGTGTGTCCAATGTGCTGGTGAGGGAGTACCATCATCATGGTATAATACCAACTTTGGAGGCTGCCTAACAGGCTCTCCAAGTTAATAACAATCCTAGATCATCTAGTCAATGATGATTGATGATCAATAAGTAGACAGTTCCAACCACCATATTCAACCATTTCAATTCATTATCCTTGGAACGCAACAACTAGTCCATCTCATACATTATGGAGATGGATCAAGAGGTAAATCAGGACCTCAATTCAAATATTTATGGGTCCTTGCTGACGACTCCCACCAAAAATCGCTGCCAGCAGAATCGAGCAGCAGTGAACCCCCAACATGATAGGGGTGTTGCCTCTAGACATTCAGACCAGGTCCCTCAGACCTGGGAACGCAAGATGAACCTCTAGGAATAATTTTCGGAAAATATGGATCAATTTATTACCTTTTTCTCCTATAGATAAGTCCATCAACCTAACTTGATGGTGAACAACAAACAGGTACATGCACCTGTTCGTCCTAATTTCGCTACCCAGAAGACTAGTATGGCATCAGTCCACCAATTCCACCAGGAAAATTCAGTGGAGTACATTGAATAGGAATATAAACCTTTTTAAAAATAATCAATCAGTCAGTAGGCTCATTTTACTGCATTTAAGGAAGCCTGTCAATCATATCTGGTGCCAACTGGTAAACAAGAACTTACACCTACTTACACTAACCAATTCATCCAGCAGTCATGTTTGCCATTATTGAAAGACATTCTTCAACCATAGTTTATAGATAAAATATTGTAGGCACATACACCTACCAGTATTCATCAATCCTGCCAATAATCTCGTTTGGTAGAACCTAAAAAAGTCAATCGGAAGTCTTTAATGAAAAATCCAGGGTATAATCAACTCTATTCCCCCATAAATTAGTAATATTTGGACCCATTGATGGTAAAATTAGGACAAGAGAAGGAACCTAAAAAAACTCCAGATACAGAAGATGTATATTCCTGTTCCAACCACTAAAGTCACCATACAGATCTTATCAATTTTAAAAGGGTAGACACAATTTTCTGCCCATATTCTGGAAGCATTAAAGAATATCATGACAACATTAGTAGTACCAGGGGAACATAAACATAAATCTATCCCCACACATGTGATGGAACATCGTCATTACATCCTAGAGAAGATACATACATCTATTCTAGTTCAGCAGGGTTATGGTCCATACTCCCCCATATCATATGGACTACCGGATCAAGAACATACACCCTTTCTGATTGGTGGTGATCGAACCATTATAATGACCACTCCAAGGTAGGAACATACTCCTTCCCATGATAACCACATCTCCCAGAAATTATCCAAAAAAATGTTTAAGAGATCATACAATAAGAAGCCTCATCATACATAGTTGGAAAATCAAGATCCAAGCCGTGATTTGGCTTCACTTAATGTTGGAGTTCTTGAAGCCACCATACTTTTATCTGTTTTAGCTCAAGATCATACCCTATAAGTTCCAAATTATGAGAGTATTAGTAGTAATTTTGAAGTTCACAATTTCATACTTCATCATTAAATCTTCATTCCTGAATATTAGGTCCATCTAGAGTGCCTATCTCCGGATGAGATCCACTACAACCCTCCGTGTGGTCAGAAGACCGAGGGGTAAGTTGATTTATCCCCAGCTGTATTCCACCATTGTGTTCCTCCCCATGATGGCATTCACTACGAAAGTTCTCTCTATAGTATTATTTCTCATTTTTATGATAATTCTGTTACTGATAATGTATTAATGAGGAAGAAATCTTATTGGGTGGCACATGCCAACACCAGGCCAATCATATCTGATGCCGTGTCATTAATGGGTGAAATAATTTCTCAACCAGAAGACATATTAAGGGAATGGTCATTCTCCAAACCTCCCTTGGGTCATTTTTCGTCCAATACAGTTGAGGAAAAAATGAAAGATTCCATTGTATTTAATAAAAAAATCAAAAATAATCCACTTTGGTCAGAAAAAATGGATAAACCTCTTGTGAATTATGATGAAGATATGTTAAAAATAAGAAAAAAAATTGGCTAAAGTAGAAGTACTTGTCAAGTTCTTGCTTTTGGAAAATTCCCAATACAACATTCCAGAATTGATGGAAGAAGAATGCATTCATGATTTCTGCCTCAACTTATGGAAGACTCTTTGTCATTTGAAAACAAAATTATTACCATATGATGAATATAAAAATCATGTAAAGGTAATAGAATGGTTGAAATTCCAAATTGAGAAGGCATCTCTCTCAGTTTTATGACATCCAATGGTTGAAAGAAGTATAAAACCCTTCAGCGTGCATGCCTCAAGGCTCTAAAGAGGCTACACCAATTAATTTCAGATACCCCATCTGGTGTTTGTATTATCAGATGGGGTTCACATGGAGAATTGAATTTTACTATGCTTGAGAATCGTCAAAGTCTTCCAAAAGCGGTCTCGTGAAATGTTATTGCCCATGACCAGCTACAATCAATAGATTTTGTATTTAATCAACTGAATGCTCAAGAAGAATCCTCAAATAGCTCTCCTAAAAATCAGGCCCAAAGAAAAAAATTTGTTGAGTTACTTTTGCATCAAGAATATGAGAATCTTCAACAGGCCTCCCACTTAGAATATTTCATCCTTCATATAACGCAAATGTTTGAAATAGCACAGTGATCTTCTGAAATAGGTGATTTTAGTGGTTCTTGGATAATCTACCTAGCTAATTTCAGAACCAAAATTCTCAAAATTAGAAGAGAAACTCCACGAAAAACATCCATTACAGTTCAAGAGCCACCCCAACTTGTAGGGTCGGGGGATTGTTTGATTCTACTATTGAATTCAGTAAACAAGTTCGAAGGTTTGAAGAAGAAGTAAAAGAACAGGACCAACCCTAGCCTACAGGGCTAGGGGATTTTCACATCTAAAATATACTCCGCAATGGAAGTCAGTTTTCTCCCAATTAGGGAAGAATCTAAAAGGAGAGATCACAACTAAACTATCAAAGGATTCCCTTTCAGGTAACTGTTTTCCAAGATATTCCTAGTAATTCAGCATATAGGATAACATAGTCTCATTAAAGATATAGAAGTACACAATCTTACCAAGATACTGATGGAATTCCATCAATGAATTATGTTTTAGTAAATGTTACTAACACCATTATAGAAGAACCTCTAGAAAGTGATACTAGCTCAGGGGAATCATAAGATTATGTTCTCATCTGTAATACATTACACACAGAAATAAATGAAGAATTTGTACGTACTCGAAATTGGAGGCTTATCCAGAATCTAGGTATGCCTTCAAATAACCAACTCTCTCCCCTTCGAAAAAAATATTACATGGGGAAAGGTAAATATCAGAACCTATCTCACTTTTCCACTGGAGAAGGTCAATCTGTTTCTCTTGAATAAATATTTTCACAACCAAAATAGGAGATGAAAAGGATGGAAATACATAATACTGAGTTACTTTGAAGAAGCATTTCTGCTAGACAAACTCCCCATGAAGATTCTCAACTTTCAAATCTAGAAGAAGCTCCTCAGTAAAGAGTATTTCTGATAACTAAATATGCAGATAATGAATTCCTTCCATTGGGTACATAGCTAGGGTAGGATCAAACACATCCTTATATGCATGTTCAAGTGGGTTGTCCAAAGAAGATACCAATAGCACCACCATCAGTGGTTTTTCTGGTTGTTTCACTAGTTCAAGCTCCAAATGTCATACCTATACAGTTCCAAGCTCATATGGATATTCCCCAAGTTCTTATGAACACAATTGATTCATTAAAAACATTATTAGAATCTATGGAAGAATGATGTGTTCCAGTTCATCTAGAAAATAAAGCTTACCGAGAGTTGGTGGATTTGATCCTTCCCCCACCAAATTTTTTGAATAATAAATTCCCAATATTTAATGGTTTGGGAGATCTAGAGCAACACATAACAAATTTCGTTTCTCATTGTGATCCCATGATGGGGACTCCTCAATAACAAGAAGCAGTAAATATTATGTTTTTTGTGAAGTAATAACAGGGAGAAAATTTTATATGGTATACAAGTTGGAAATCTCGATCAATTACTGGATGGAAATATCTCCATCAAAAATTCATTCTTCAATTCATCTCAACAATACTGAAGACAATAGTTTTTGATCTTACAAATTTCAAACAAAGGGAAAATGAAAGAGTTTCAAATTTCATTACTCGATGGAAAGGATTAACATATTCCTTAAATTTCAAACTCCATCATGATGAGTTGCAGAAAATTTGACTGGAAAATCTGTGTGATGAGTTACTCACACCACTGATCCCTAAGAAATACACATGAGGTTTTTTAGATCTTGCTTCAATTTATGAATAGTTGGATGATTCCATTATGGAAACTAAAGCTAAAACTCGTGTAATTCCATTAGCTATGGGAAGGAGAATAGAGAAAGAAAGGCTGCTACATTCACAATGAAACAAGAACTTGTACTTGCTTCCACTTCAAAACCTTCATCGTATCGAAGGCCATCACCTCCCAAGAATCAGCAGTAATGACCACCTCTTCAAGATGATCAAAGATATGAATTTCGGAAATAGTTATAAGAGATAAAGAAAAAATTTCATTCTTTCCAAAATGAATTATTTTCCGATTACTTCATCTCATCTCTCGAATGAATTAATTTTCGTAAAAATTATGTATATACAAAATTTGTTTTTATGATAATAAATTCAACAAATCAAAATTTAATTTTTTTAATTAAATTTTTACATTATATATTACATAAAATATTTTTACCTTAATTTTTTAGTTTTTATTAAGAAATTAATGAATGTTAATTTATTTTTTTCATAAAAATATGTTTCTTTAATAAAGGGGTTTCGTTGAATTTTATGTACTTAATTTAAAATTTATATATTCAATTATTAGAAATTTAATTTAAAAAATTTTATTCCATATTTTGAATCATAATTCATTATATTGGTAATGATTTATATAAATATTTTTGTCATTATTAATTGTAACATTGAAAAAAAAAACAGTTACCCCAAGTAAGAGTAAAAATGGGTTAAATGCATTTAAACCAAGATGATAAGGGATAAATGACATAAAAACAAAACTAAACCCTATTTTATGGTCATAACATTACCCAATATGATATTATATTATATTGTGATTAATTCTAGATCAATTTTTTGACATATACAATAATATATTTTCATAATTTGAAAATTTCCTTTTGTGTCCTCTCCCTGCCATATAAAAGGACAACACATCTTTTCTCTTTTTGACCCAAGAAGAGCCAACTAAATTATATTGGAATTTCCCAAATATATTCTTAAAAAACCATAACATGATTTTTATTTCCTATTTTGATCAAAATATCAAACTTATAAGGCTTGAAGTTTATGTCAAAGGAGGTTGTCCAAAAAGGTACAACTCTTAACCAATGACCGAGTGTTTTCATTGTATTTATTATTATAAATCCTTTAATTATTCTCTATCCATGATATTATTATAACAAAAATATCTATAATATAATAATATTTGATTATTTCTATTTTGTAACCTTTATTCATCTCTCACTTCATCTAATGGGAAACCAAAGCAATGTTCATGCGTACATGCAGACTACTTCCTCTTGAAGTGATGTATTTTGTTTATCATCGCCACCATTTGTTAGTGCCTATTTTGATTAATTTAATTTTTATAAATAATATTTTTGACATAATTTAAATTATTCAATTATATTTTCTTATCCACCTTCTTACTTTTGTATCATTTGGTTAACATTAACCTCATCTTTGCATATATATGCATTATCACCTCCACAATGCTACGTGGTCCATTTTTCACCACCACTATATATGAATAATTAATAAAACTTTATATAAAGAATAAATATGATAAATTTTTAATTATTAATATTCTATAGGTGATGAAACCATGATAAGGGTGAAAATAATAGAGCCATCACAAATATGGAAAACATATAAGTTTTCACTCTATTATCCATTTTAAGGGAATTCTTTTAATAAATTGACAAATGGAAATTATAAATAAATTATAAATAGTTATTTATATATGAAAATTGTTCTATAATAAATTTTTAATAAGTATATATTTATTGTAAATGATATTTTATTGAGTATAAAGAAGGAAAAGACTTGAGGTATGGGGTTTATGTTATAATCTCATTTTGTAGATTGTCTATGATAAATTTATAATGAGGTAAATTATATAAATATTATCTTTTAAAACAAATACATAATATTATACTATTTTTATTTATAGAACATTAATTTAGTTGTATCATTTTCTTATTTTTGTTAATTAAAATAAACAAAAATGTTTCTAAAGAAAATTCAATCTTATTTCACCTTTGGTCATAAAATATTTTCATCCTTGTCCATGGTCTTTATAATGATTCTACGTATTTTTTTACAAATACATGGAATATTTTAAAATTTTAAATTTCATTACCATTTAATTTATTTAATAAATCTTAAAGGTGATCTTTTAATATTAACATTTGTTCAAGAATACATTTTTTGTATTTTAATTAAATTTTGTAAGTAATGTTATATTTTAAAATATACGGTATGAACATATTTTCTTGTCATCATAATCATTTTTTTCATTCAACATTTCTTTAAATATTTCATGGTTATATTCAATGAAAATAATTTTCTAAATATTCTTGAAATTTCAAATTTATTTTTTAAAATAAAATGA
This sequence comes from Viscum album, assembly GCA_963277665.1. Lineage (NCBI taxonomy): Eukaryota > Viridiplantae > Streptophyta > Magnoliopsida > Santalales > Viscaceae > Viscum > Viscum album. The sequence continues at coordinate 706,278,526 of OY728147.1, read as the reverse complement.
TACTTTTCTCATGTTTTGAAAGAAATATTTGAATATTCATTATTGGGTATTTTTTATCTTTTCTAATATCATTTTAGGATTATTATGCATCACCAGGGGTATGATCTTATGATACCATCCACATTCAGTATTTTTATGTCTTGTGATAATAATGATTCTAAAAAACGTGTTTCTTTCCCACAATCTATTTAACTTATGAAGAAATAATTATGAAAGTTGTTTCTTTTCTATAGGTTATGATACATTGAAATATTTATAAAACATGAATCTTTTTCAATGAGTTGTGATATGAAGAATTTATTATGATATTGTTGAAAAAATATTTATGGTTTCCATTATGTGTAATTGGGATCAACAATATAATTCCCTATAATTTATTGGGAAAATATGGATATCTCAAGAGAAAATCAATACTAGAATGGGGAGTGATCCCTATTCAGTTTGAGACTTTTTGAAATATGATAGTGTTTGGTGGGAACGTTGAAAAAATGAAATGGTGAAATATAGAGTAAAACTAATATTTTGGGATAGACTTTGAGGTTAACCTTTACTATGAAAATGATTTTCAGTATATTTATGTGTGACAAAAACTTCTGTAAAATACATATGATATATTCTAATGGTTTGTGATTGATTATTTTTTATTCCAAACTCTTTTGAATTATGTATTTAGGAGGAAAAATCCATATTAAATGATTAATTATTAAATATATTTGACCAATTCAGTATGAATTTCGTAAATAATGACTAATTTATTAAACCATTAAGCTTATAATATGGTTACTTATGATCATTCATTGATATCTCTTATGTTTATCCTTATTGAGCATAAGATCTCACTATTTTTAATATTTTCTCTTTCATACGATGTGATGAAAGGATTTATATATTGTATTTATAAGATGTGTACTATGTGTGAATATATTTTTTAGATTTATTTAATATATTTAATGACATAATATTATTATGTATTTAGTATTCAATGAAACTAAAGCATTATGGTCATCGAGTGTGTATTAAAATAAATTATATTAAATATTCATCTAAAATTCTGAAATATTTTTTTATTTCGTGATCTAGTATCCTCATTATTCATATAAATATTAACCTTATAAATATTTATTTCATTTTATACTATTTATTTATCATTATGTTTTACCAAAATATTAATTGGTTATTGTTAAAATTAATATTCATGTATCTAAATTTTCATTACTTATTTCCTACTTCTTTTTGGTAGTCTTTTTCCTCACATATTAATCATGGGTTCAGTATTAAAAAGTGTTCATGTTGTGTTAATACATATATTTTGTATATTTATGGAGTCTCATAGGAATTGCAGGGAACTTATGGTGAGGGTTCTCTTAGAACTCGTAAAAAATTCTTCCCATGTGATTATAGAATTAACCGAAGAATTGAACTTATTAATGAATATACTTTTGAAAAATACAACTCCAGATTAATTAAAAAAATATAAATTCGTCATTATTAAATTGCATTACCATTATTTATGTTGTTTTATTCATTCATGATGTAAACTTTATAACGACATTCTTATATGTGGTAAAACCGACCAAAATAAGAACATGTTTAATGATTTAATGTGTAAGAATATGTTATTATATATTATTAATATAATACTCTTAGAGGATTAGTGGTTTTAATAATATTTTATTAAATTGATAAATCATATTCAAGAAAATGTGGATGAGGAAGATATAGAAGAAAGACTAAAGAGAATTAAACACATACATTGGAGACATTAATTTCCTCTTGATGGGACAGTTTAAACGGTTAGGTTTTAGAATACTTCCCAGGTTTAGAGGGTCTTAAATGTGAGACAGTATTGGGGGGATATTATTTTTATCGGCATTATAGGTAATTTTTATAGAAATGTGTGCATTGTGGTGGGTGGAAGAGGGTTAATTTTATAGATGGGGGATGAAAATTTTTAAATACTAATTTTTATGTTAAATGAGAATCATATCCATTGAAAGTGTTTCCATAATAGTTAATTATTTATAATAAAAAAAGGTTATGTCAATAAAGTCATCATACACCCATTTAATGATATTATTTTTGTTATATTTTTGAGATTATCCCTTCGATTAACCCATTAACCATATTTTTATCAGTTATCATGATACCTAACTTTTACTGTAACACCCCGAGATTTTATGAAAAATATTATTTTAATTTCATTAACGTCTTATGTTGTATTCTACACCAAGATTACCTTGCGCTATACGCAACACCGTATTAGCTTGCAGTATACGCAACACTATTCTTGGACCGTGTTACACACAATTTTGATAATAGTTATTCTACGCAACATTGAGTATATATATATATATATATTAAATGTATAAATGAAATATGGTTGGATTCTGTTATACTAAAAAATGAAGGATTCTTTCACAACACGCAACCCTGACTTGGCTTGCATTACACGCAATCGCGACCTTCCTCGATAGCGTGTGTTGTACACAATACCGGGTTTTAATAAACAATGTTATATTATTATAATATTGTCATGAACTAGCCGTTATGAATAGTATTAACTAAATTTTGAATTTTATAACATTATTATTCATCTTACACATTTCTAGAACATGGTATAAGAACAAAATAAATTTTTCGGGTAAAATAAGTATTTTTCAAAAAAATGCAGTTTTGCCGCCTTTTGATGGCGCACCCACTTTAAATCTATTTTTTTGACATGTTTATAAGTTCAATTTGACAAAATAAAATTCTTCTTTGGAATCAAGAAATAAAATTTTACTTTGGATAAATTTTTCATATTATTCTGGTAACTTTCACATTTTAATGAATAGTAAAAACACGCTATATTTTAATTAAAAACAACTTTTTTCATCGTAATATCTTATGTGGTTAAATTATAATATTGAATGGTTTTAAAGTATAAATAGAATATATTTTTACCATTTAATATAATGTATGTCATTAGCATTTATTTTACCTTGAATTCGTAGGTTAAATCAATTCAATCTTTTGCAAAAACCCGTTTTTATTCGACAACGAGATTAATTTTAATTTAATTTCTGCAACTTCTGTGTATGGAATTTTAAAAAATGGATTCCATATTTGGAATCAGTGGGTCCAAATTATGTTAATAAGCTACTTTTTATTTTTGGGAATTATGAATAGTAACTACGGTAAATTTTATTTACCATAGTTAAAGGTAAATCGGGTAATTAAGGGTAAATATAATATTTTAAAATTACCCTAACAAATGTCAAAATCCTATTGGATGACTAAAAGTCGACCCATATCACCTAAGGGTCAGATTAGAATCATTTAATGAACATTTGTCCATGAAAATAACTTAATTATTATTAAAACCAAAGAAAGTGACAACATGTCACTCTCTTAAATTTTATAAGTATATTAATTTTAATTTAGTGATAAACTTCATGAAACTTCGAACATGAATATTCTACAGAAAGATAATGAAATTATATACATCATATAAATTTATTTATAATTTTTAGGGATTAAATAATTATCATTAATTATTACACAATAGTGATGCAGAAATCGTTTATCTAGTGAAAAATCAAGAATAATGTTTTTTAAACTAATAGTGACCATAAAATGCACAAATACCTAACCAAAACTTATTTGACATGTAAATGTAAACCATAAGCATTCAATGGTCTAATATTTGACCATTTGGAGCCTTATAAAAGCGATGATGACACTTATATTATTTTATTTTAAATGATGCCAAAGTTGTCACCTTCATAATTTAATAAATATAAAAATTTAAATATTGTTATTTTAAGATGATAAATTCGAGTAAAAGTATTATTGTGAAAGGTAATATATTTATCTTCATCATAGAATTTTATTTTAAATTTTATACAACAAATAAGTATATTAAATAATTATACAAAAATGATGTAGTAATTATTTTATTAAGAGATAAACCAAATAAATGGTTTTAAAAATAATAAAATAAATATTATATGAACTATTTAATGTGATACACTAATTTTATAGATACATATGACCTTTTATTAATATATTAAAGCTTTTAGTTCGAACATATCTTCTGTATATATTTTATTTAAATTCAAATAAATGAATAGTGTCAAAATTGACACTATTGTTATTTTACAAAAATAACATATTATAAAATTGTTTAAAAATCACAAAAATATTTAAAAATTATAAATTTATATTTATATGGTATATAATGTTATAAAATAAACAATTATAGAAAATTAACAACAAATAAGTAATTATTTGTTATAATTTAAAATTTAGAATTTTATTACCACAAATAAACTTAAATAGATTAAATAAGGATAAATCAAAATGATAAGGTTTAAAATAAGATCCAAACATGTATAAATTTGATTGGTTGATGAGATTACAACCCTATATCATCTAATCTTAGAATATGAGTCATTTTTGGAGGTTTTTAAGTGGGGTTAGATTTATTATAAATTAATATTTTTAAGAATTCCTAAGGTGCCCCTCTCCTCCCTTATAAAAGGGCACCTCCTCCCCCTCCTCCTCACACCAAATTGAGCACTCAAGATCGGCCAACCCCTGAAAAAATCCATTCTCCACTTCCCTATAATATTCCTAGAGGTCCTGGTCTTCTTCAAAGACCAATCTTAGTTCCCTAAGTGAAGGATTCAAAGAAGCGTTCCAAAGAAGAGGTAATATCCATTACCGATCTTTTCAATTTCTTTCTTCTTCAACTTCTTCTTCTTTAGTTGTTTCATTATAAAGTAATAACATCAGTATTACTTACATACTGATATGTTATTATAAATATGAAACAACCCTAATTCACCTTCTATCCAACCTACGGAAAAATGAAATCACCGCGCGTGCGTACATACGGAATACCGTCTCCACGCCGTGGTGTAATCTATTTTCCACCATCACTTTAAAAGGATGGGTATAATGGTGTAATGAGTAACTATTTATGATTATTATAAAGTAATATTGATACTGAAATAATATATATATACTCCAATACAGTGCCACGATCATAGGAACGATATCATCACTCGTGCGTACGTACGAAATACCGTCTCCACGATGTGATGCGACTTGTTCTACATGATCATCATTACATAGTAATTATATAAATTGAATGAATAAATATGATATATGTTACACTAATACCATTATGGATATAAGGTATCTATAACCTTAAAAGAAGAATAAGAATGTATTCGGCAAAACACGCATAAGAACAAAAGGCAATAAAGACCCGAGTAACAAGTAACAATGAAATATTACTATCAAGAAGCTAAGAATATTACCATATATGATATCATATAAATATGTATGATTCTGGAATAAGTCAATAACATTATTTAAACCATTATACAGGAGCTTCGGACACGTACAAAGCAAATTGAACCTAAGGTAAGGGAAATATCACAATCTCATTTTTATCCGAGATTGTTTATTCGTAAGTATTTACTAGGGTGTATTTTATCATCCACATCCATGTTTCATCAATATGTAATATTATTTCCATCCACTTACAATAGTTTAAATCCAATTTTACCCTTCGGTGAGTTTTTAGTAAAGAATATGAAAAGAATCTTTTGTCGTTTTTTTTCGTACGATGTACTTTTTGACTTTTCCGACAAAGGTACGAAGAATGTTTTTTTAACTTATACGGCATGAATGGATTTTTAAAACATTATTTCCAAGAAGCTTCCTTTACATGTTTTCATGTTTATTTTTAATCAACTTCTTTTATTTTAAAATTGTATGACATGTTAAGAAAGGAAAAGTGTTTTTGAAGTAGAAAGGATATTTTCCTCAAGAATGAAGTTCAAGTGTTTTATCAAAATTATTTTCCATCTAAGATAATAAAGGGTTCTGTTTCTATACATATTTTTACATTGATTTAACTATGTTGTGATGGAATTATGTTTATGAATTCCATTATCTTATATGAATGGTTTTATGATGTCATGTTGTTTAAGAATCCCATTTTTATTACATGGGTTATGTAATGATGTATGATTTATGATTTTGTGGAACACATAAGAAAGGATTCATTATAAGATGGGTGGGACCTATATCTCCCTCCAATGCATTGGGTAAAGATTTTATATCTCATGAGATAGACATGGCTGGAATGGTAGGTTATACCGGTTCAGTGAAACAGGACTGAAACGAGGGTTACTCGATTCAGAAAGGGACTTTGTCCACTAAGATAGTCTTGGCAATGAGTCATGACTAACAAGAAATGATTCTCTATGATTATGTGTGTATTCCACAAAGTTCCATGTTTTATGTTATGATTATTGTGATTACATTTCACTGCCATAATTTATCCCATGTTATGAAATTATGCTCTCTTTTGCAGGTTATGATTTCCAAAATGTTATGTTCTTATGAATATGATGTGATTGATATTTTTTTTGTTTACCCTTACTGAGCATTTGAGCTCACCCTTTTATGTTTTCTTTTCCCCAGGATATAAAGAAAGGTTTTAGGTAAAAAAAAGGAAGATCTTTATGGGAGATGTTGAAGATCTTTCACCACGATTAGAAGATTATAGTCCGAGTTTCCAAAGACACTAAACTATTACGGTCCTTATGTGTGTGTTTTTGTAATGTACTAAGTATTCCGCAAAAGTAATGTAAAGTCCATGTACGTCAAGCTTCGGGTCTCTACAGTTGGTATCAGAGGAAAGGTTTAGTCAACCTTTGGAAACTAGGATGCGAGAACTTTAGTGAGATCTCTAGAGATATTTATAAGGTATGTCTAGGGATGTCTCTAAGGTTAAGTATGCGTATAGGTTATAGTACTAGAATTACGCTAACGATCATAGAATTAAACCTAAGATGTTAGATATTGAAGTTACTCCCCCTTTATTATGATTTTTGCCTCTCACACTATTCTTTTGGGTTTTAGAAAATGGCTGGAAACAAGATGATTCACGATAATGGAGGATATGATGGACAATGGAATGATATTCTTCATAATGAAATGGGATTTGGAAGTCCAAACATCATTATTATGCCGAATCAGCAATCTCATAATATGATCAATAAAGTAAAATTTGGTAAGTTTACTGACTCGGCTAATAAGAGAAAGATGGAGTTTCATGATGATCATAGAGGAAAGAAAGTTCAATTTCCCCTATGTAAATCATGTGGGAAGAGGCATCAAGGAGAATGTTTCAAAGGAACTGGAAGATGCTTTGGGTGTGGAAAAGAAGGACACAAAGCAAGTAAATGCAAAGGAAAAGGTTCAGTTAACAACATGGATGAGGATAATGGTATTGCTACGACATCAACAATGGTTAAATGTTTTAAATGTGGAATGTACGGGCATTATGCAAACCAATTCCCTAAGGGAAAGTCTCATGAAGATAATCAGTATGGTCGTATGGGAAGTATTTATGTGGATGATGATGAAGAGACTACAAATGATATGTGAGATGAAAGAATTGTTGAAGCTCGGTCAATGGTTTAAGAATGTAGTGGAATGATTACATGTTTATCATGTGTAATGTTGTATAAGTAATCTCATGGCACTATGGAATAAAGAGACATGTAAGGATTGTTACATTGTTGTCTGATTAATGTTACCAGTATCCATGAAAGGTTATTCAGATATTTTTGGAATGTATATGATATGCGCATAATGAAGGGATAAGGAGAAAATAAAATGTTTGATAGTATTCATGAGCTCATGACTGATATAAGGAGAAGGTTATATCATGGTTTGAGTATATTGAATTTTTGGATTTTGGTATGTGGAAAGAGTTAACTTTTGACAGCATTCATGTTTTCACTAAGGTTTAATGGGTATTCATATTTTTCAAGAGAATACATCATTAAAGTATTCACATGATTGGAATGTGACCAACAAGATATATGGGGGATAAATGATGGTATTCACATGCTTGGTTGGCGACATTTCAAGTAATCATTTTCTTTATACTATGAGCTTGGACCGAAGTATTTTAGATAAGCCTAAAGATTGTAATCGATTATGTTAACCATAAGTTAGTATTGTTTATGTATAGAACTTTTTTTTGATATTATTTAGGTGATGTTATAGTAATGTAGTTTTAGAAAAAGGACAACCTGCAGGACGGGCGACAGCCCATCGCTTCGGACAAGGCTGTGGGAATCGAACCCACAACCGAAGTGCGACTGGCCTTTATAGCCTACCACTGACCTACAGGAAGTCCCTGTTTAGTAGAAAACTAGTTTTATTATATTAAGCAGTATGATATGTGAAGTATAAGTTCATTTTAGGAACCATATATGATTAATCTCACTATATATCGACTTATGTATATAATTTTTGCTAACCTTTTGTTTGAGACAGATGGAATGACCCGTCATTCTATCACATGATCCGCTAACACTTCACGAATAACAAATTCAACTTCATTTATTTAAGAGATGAAGTGGAAATTGTTCAAGGCACGAACAACAGTGAGATTGTACCAAAATAAAGTAATTATTTATTGTAATTCAAATTTTCAACTTTTGGGAAATGATCTTGAAAACCAAAAATGTTGTCCTAGTGCCCTTATATCTGATGAATCAGATGATACCCTAGATCATCACAAATTTATGGCTTTGTGATTGCTAGCTTTTCCATAGCCATGTTCTCTACCACTCTCCATCAGAACATGATGGTTAGATTTCTCTTCCATATCCATATTTTCACTTATGTGGAAACCCAGTGATTAGTTTATTTGGGTAACTGTTACGTTTCATACTTTTGTTTTTTAAAGATAAGTTTGGGTATTCCTTTTTACGATGTGGGTTTCTATCAAAGAAACTTTCAAATGGTAAACCATTTATAACCCCGACGAATTTCGAGGGCGAAATTAATTTTAAGGGGGGTAGAATGTAACACCCCGAGATTTTATGAAAAATATTATTTTAATTTCATTAACGTCTTATGTTGTATTCTACACCAAGATTACCTTGCGCTATACGCAACACCGTATTAGCTTGCAGTATACGCAACACTATTCTTGGACCGTGTTACACACAATTTTGATAATAGTTATTCTACGCAACATTGAGTATATATATATATATATATATATATATTAAATGTATAAATGAAATATGGTTGGATTCTGTTATAAGAAACAATGAAGTATTCTTTCACAACACGCAACCCTGACTTGGCTTGCATTACACGCAATCGTGACCTTCCTCGATAGCGTGTGTTGTACACAATACCGGGTTTTAATAAACAATGTTATATTATTATAATATTGTCATGAACTAGCCGTTATGAATAGTATTAACTAAATTTTGAATTTTATAACATTATTATTCATCTTACACATTTTTAGAACATGGTATAAGAACAAAATAAATTTTTCGGGTAAAATAAGTATTTTTCAAAAAAATGCAGTTTTGCCGCCTTTTGATGGAGCACCCACTTTAAATCTATTTTTTTGACATGTTTATAAGTTCAATTTGACAAAATAAAATTGTTCTTTGGAATCAAGAAATAAAATTTTACTTTGGATAAATTTTTCATATTATTCTGGTAACTTTCACATTTTAATGAATAGTAAAAACACGCTATATTTTAATTAAAAACAACTTTTTTCATCGTAATATCTTATGTGGTTAAATTATAATATTGAATGGTTTTAAATTATAAGAAGAATATATTTTTACCATTTAATATAATGTATGTCATTAGCATTTATTTTACCTTGAATTCGTAGGTTAAATCAATTCAATCTTTTGCAAAAACCCGTTTTTATTCGACAACGGGATTAATTTTAATTTAATTTCTGAAACTTCTGTGTATGGAATTTTAAAAAATGGATTCCATATTTGGAATCAGTGGGTCCAAATTATGTTAATAAGCTACTTTTTATTTTTGGGAATTATGAATAGTAACTACGGTAAATTTTATTTACCATAGTTAAAGGTAAATCGGGTAATTAAGGGTAAATATAATATTTTAAAATTACCCTAACAAATGTCAAAATCCTATTGGATGACTAAAAGTCGACCCATATCACCTAAGGGTCAGATTAGAATCATTTAATGAACATTTGTCCATGAAAATAACTTAATTATTATTAAAACCAAAGAAAGTGACAACATGTCACTCTCTTAAATTTTATAAGTATATTAATTTTAATTTAGTGATAAAATTCATGAAACTTCGAACATGAATAGTCTACAGAAAGATAATGAAATTATATACATCATATAAATTTATTTATAATTTTTAGGGATTAAATAATTATCATTAATTATTACACAATAGTGATGCAGAAATTGTTTATCTAGTGAAAAATCAAGAATAATGTTTTTTTTAAACTAATAGTGACCATAAAATGCACAAATACCTAACCAAAACTTATTGTACATGTAAATGTAAACCATAATAATCCAATGGTCGAATATTTGACCATTTGGAGCCTTATAAAAGCGATTATGACACTTATATTATTTTATTTTAAATGATGCCAAAGTTGTCACCTTCATAATTTAATAAATATAACAATTTAAATATTGTGATTTTAAGATGATAAATTCGAGTAAAAGTATTATTGTGAAAGTTAATATATTTATCTTCATCATAGAATTTTATTTTAAATTTTATACAACAAATAAGTATATTAAATAATTATACAAAAATGATGTAGTAATTATTTTATTAAGAGATAAACCAAATAAATGGTTTTAAAAATAATAAAATAAATATTATATGAACTATTTAATGTGATACACTAATTTTATAGATACATATGACCTTTTATTAATATATTAAAGCTTTTAGTTCGAACATATCTTCTGTATATATTTTATTTAAATTCAAATAAATGAATAGTGTCAAAATTGACACTATTGTTATTTTACAAAAATAACATATTATAAAATTGTTTAAAAATCACAAAAATATTTAAAAATTATAAATTTATATTTATATGGTCTATAATGTTATAAAGTAAACAATTATAGAAAAGTCACAACAAATATGTAATTATTTGTTATAATTTAAAATTTCGAATTTTATTACCACAAATAAACTTAAATAGATTAAATAAGGATAAACCAAAATGATAAGGTTTAAAATAAGATCCAAACATGTATAAATTTGATTGGTTGATGAGATAACAACCCTATCGCATCTAATATTCGAATATGAGTCATTTTTGGAGGTTTTTAAGTGGGGTTAGATTTATTATAAATTAATATTTTTAAGAATTACTAAGGTGCCCCTCTCCTCCCTTATAAAAGGGCACCTCCTCCCCCTCCTCCTCACACCAAATTGAGCACTCAATCTCGGCCAACCCCTGAACAAATCCCTTCTCCACTTCCCTAGAATAGTCCTAGAGGTCCTGGTCTTCTTCAAAGACCAATCTTAGTTCCCTAAGTGAAGGATTCAAAGAAGCGTTCCAAAGAAGAGGTAATATCCATTACCGATCTTTTCAATTTCTTTCTTCTTCAACTTCTTCTTCTTTAGTTGTTTCATGATAAAGTAATAACATAAGTATTACTTACATACTGATATGTTATTATAAATATGAAACAACCCTAATTCACCTTCTCTCCAACCTACGGAAAAATGAAATCACCGCGCGTGCGTACGTACGGAATACCGTCTCCACGCCGTGGTGTAATCTATTTTCCACCATCACTTTAAAAGGATGGGTATAATGGTGTAATGAGTAACTATTTATGATTATTATAAAGTAATATTGATACTGAAATAATATATATATACTCCAATACAGTTCCATGATCATAGGAACGATATCATCACTCGTGCGTACGTACGGAATACCGTCTCCACGATGTGATGCGACTTGTTCTACATGATCATCATTACATAGTAATTATATAAATTGAATGAATAAATATGATATATGTTACACTAATACCATTCTGGATATAAGGTATCTATAACCTTAAAAGAAGAATAAGAATGTATTCGGCAAAACACGCATAAGAACAAAAGGCAATAAAGACCCGAGTAACAAGTAACAATGAAATATTACTATCAAGAAGCTAAGAATATGACCATATATGATATCATATCAATATGTATGATTCTGGAATAAGTCAATAACATTATTTAAACCATTATACAAGAGCTTTGGACACGTACAAAGCAAATTGGACCTAAGGTAAGGGAAATATCAGAATCTCATTTTTATCCGAGATTGTTTATTCGTAAGTATTTACTGGGGTGTATTTTATCATCCACATCCATGTTTCATCAATATGTAATATTATTTCCATCCACTTACAATATTTTAAATCCAATGTTACCCTTCGGTGAGTTTTTAGTAAAGAATATGAAAGGAATCTTTTGTCGTTTTTTTCTTACGATGTACTTTTTGACTTTTCCGACAAAGGTACGAAGAATGTTTTTTTACTTATACGGCCTGAATGGATTTTTAAAAAATTATTTCCAAGAAGCTTCCTTTACATGTTTTCATGTTTATTTTTAATCAACTTCTTTTATTTTAAAATTGTATGACATGTTAAGAAAGGAAAAGTGTTTTTGAAGTAGAAAGGATATTTTCCTCAAGAATGAAGTTCAAGTGTTTTATCAAAATTATTTTCCATCTAAGATAATAAAGGGTTCTGTTTCTATCCATATTTTTACATTGATTTAACTATGTTGTGATGGAATTATGTTTATGAATTCCATTATCTTATATGAATGGTTTTATGATGTCATGTTGTTTAAGAATCCCATTTTTATTACATGGGTTATGTAATGATGTATGATTTATGATTTTGTGGCACACATAAGAAAGGATTCATTATAAGATGGGTGGGACCTATATCTCCCTCCAATGCATTGGGTAAAGATTTTATATCTCGTGAGATAGACATGGCTGGAATGGTAGGTTATACCGATTCAGTGAAACAGGACTGAAACGAGGGTTACTCGATTCAGAAAGGGACTTTGTCCACTAAGATAGTCTTGGCAATGAGTCATGACTAACAAGAAATGATTCTCTATGATTATGTGTGTATGCCACAAAGTTCCATGTTTTATGTTATGATTATTGTGATTACATTTCACTGCCATAATTTATCCCATGTTATGAAATTATGCACTCTTTTGCAGGTTATGATTTCCAAAATGTTATGTTCTTATGAATATGATGTGATTGATATTTCTTTTGTTTACCCTTACTGAGCATTTGAGCTCACCCTTTATGTTTTCTTTTCCCCAGGATATAAAGAAAGGTTTTAGGTAAAAAAAAGGAAGATCTTTATGGGAGATGTTGAAGATCTTTCACCACGATTAGAAGATTATAGTCCGAGCTTCCAAAGACACTAAACTATTACGGTCCTTATGTGTGTGTTTTTGTAATGTACTAAGTATTCTGCAAAAGTAATGTAAAGTCCATGTACGTCAAGCTTCGGGTCTCTACATTTACTCTAGTAAACAAATTTGTATGGTTAAAAATGAAATAGAAATTATTAAATATTTTAAATCCATGATTCTAAATACTAAAGGAAATTTATGCGATCTCATTTCTAAAAATGATAAATAAATAAATTTTAATATAAGTGTGCATATCATAATTAATTTTTTTTTAGAAAATGCATTTTTTACAATAAAAAATGAGTTTTTAAAAATTTCATTCCTGATAAAAATAATTAAATTCTTTAATTTTTTCAATATAAATATAAAAAATTCATTTCACTAAACCACAAACCTTAATTACAATAAATTATTTTTCAAAATAAAGACAAATATTATAAAAAAATGTTTTTTAAAAAATATTTTTATCCATGAATAACTAAATTAGGACTTCTTATAAACCATAATTATTTCATGGATATTGATAACTATTTTAACTATTAATTAAATTAATTTCGTTAATATATTTTATTTATATCATTCTTTATATGTGAAAATTTTATTAAAAAAAATTATTTCATAAAAATTATTTTTTAAAATCAATGGTATTTTCTTATATGAATTAGAATTTAAATAATTTTATAAATAGATTTATATTTATATTTGAGTTTCATTTAAATATTATATATTTATTTCATTTCGTGAAATAATTCATTCTCCCCTTTAGACATGTGCTTCATATATCACGAGCTACAAAACACTCTCTTTTTTAAAGAGAATTTCATAATAAAATAATGGGGTGTTACATTATAACCCTTTCAAATAATTTCCCCCCTAAAATTATATTACTGAAATAAATATATGAGGTTAATTGTGCATCATTTAATGATCATGTTCCCAATTATATTTCTTAAACATCGGGTTCCTCTAGAGAAATTTAACCTGATGAGTGGACTTGTTTCTCCTTACATCATCTCTACAATAAAAAATTTATTCTATTATTTCATCATAATATGTCTCATGATCCAGTGATAAACCCTCTAAGTCAATTACATTTAATTTATCATGTATTTTCTGCCTCATAATTGATACATGGAATCCATCAAGTACTTGATATAGGTCTGACAGAATTCCAAGATTATAATCATCCATTCTAAATAGTCAAAGATTTCTAAAGGGGTAATATGACTTGGTCTCAAAATTTCTTACATGATGAATATCATATTGATCTAATATTATTAACTTTTTAAGTAATACCTTTATTTTAACATCAAACTCAATATTTTTGGTGATATTCTCCCTTTTCCATACAATTATGGGTAATAGTTTAATCATCCCCTTAAAATGTATTCATTATTCTCTAAATTGTTGACATAATATTTTTTGAGATCTATACTCTTAAATATACTTCTTTATGTTATCCCACAATAAAGGAATATTGATATCTATCTAAATATTTACACTTATATGATGGGGAATGAATGATGAGATATCCACATCATCCAAATTCTCATTCTTTAGTTATTGTACTTCTGAAATACATATTTATTTCATGGACCAAATAAAAAAATCCATGTCAATATTGAATTCTATAATATTACATGACTTCATCAGTAGAAAAATATCTTCCTTCTTAACAATCATTATTACCTCATGAATGGATGGTTGAGAAATCACTTGGTAATGAGATTATTTATCCCCTTCTATTATAATTTCACGGCATATTGCTACAAATAAATTAGTAATGAATCACGATCTGTCTTCATCTTGTAAAAGATAATAGGATCCTTCCTATATAGAGGATTTTTTACCATGTTCATCATCTATGGGGATTATGTATTAAGAAATCATATCCATTGATCAACACTATCCATCTCTTTTAGTGCATATTCAACTCTTTCAGTTTGAACATATATTCTAATCACCTGGGATTAGTATATTTATCCCACTTTTAAACATAATGATAATTACAAAAAATCATTATTAAATATAATAATATTTGTATATATAATTTTTTTGTAGCATATGTTTCTCTATAATAGTTTAATTTAAGAAAGGAATATACAATCACTATGTCTTTTTTCATTAGTACACATCCTAATCCATTCATTGTTGAAACGTTGTTAATCTAAATCCTTTTCTAAATACAAGTTAATGAGGTTTTAGGTTCACTTAAAAAAATCACTTTATATTATGAAAATATTATCCACCTTTATCAAGCTAATAGAACATAAATCCCTTCTGAGTTAACTTTGTTAGAGAACTGGATAATCATGAAAATATATCAGAAATAATCGATGGTATCCACCTGATATATGAAATAAACGGATCTCAATTATAGTGGTTCATTTATTCTATTATTTAATTACACATTTTATTGAATAATCCATGTATATACCCTCTCTTATAATTACAAAACCGGGGATGATAATCTCTTTATAAAAACATAATATTTTTAAATTTAGCAAACAATTTCTCTTTCCTCAAGTCCTTCAACACAATTTTCAAATAATCTCTATGAATGCCCTCAAAGCTGTAATATATAATAATTTCATCAAAAAAATCTACATTAAATTGATTATGTAATCACTAGAGACATTATTAATTATATATATAATTATAATGGGGGAATTTATATGTCTCAATGGAATTACTATAAGTTTATAGTTTACATATATCATACTAAATACATTATTGGATATTCTATCCCTTTTCCACATTAATTGATTATATTCATATAAAAGGTCAATATTTGAGAAGCATTAAACTCATCATAGTGTATAGAACAAGTCATGAACACAATTAAGTGGATACTTTTTTTGACCAAGACCTTTTTATATTCCTTATAATCAATGTTGATATGATTTCATCCATTATTATTCATCGAAAATTGAACTGGTTCACCCCATGGTGATTCACCTGGATGCATAATACCCATATTGAGATTCTATTATAGTTTATATTTAAATTATATAAACTCAATTTAGAATATTGTATATATATTCGTTAATATAAGTAGGTTATTATATATGTGTCTTATGAAAAAAAATCAACCACAAGATCTGGGGGAAGAATTAGAAACACATCTAGTAATATGTATATATATTCCTTAAAAAATATGAATATTTTAATTATTGGATTTTTACCTAATTATTTGAGTTATATATTCCCCGATGATGGGTAAAAATAATTATACAATGTAATTAACTTCCATATGGATTTTATAGTTAACCTTCCATTCATAAATGATCTTGAGAGTTTTTGGAACATATAATTTTACTTTTCTATGATAGAAATTAGTGACAGATCTCTACATAGAGAGGAAATCCATACCTAAAATCATGTCATATTCCGTTAAAGAGATAATAATAAGATTTAAAATAAGTTCATTCCTATAATACATTATTAGATAAGAATTTACACTTGGGATGAAATCATCATACCATTGGGTGTTTTCATCATGAGGTGGTGATTTAATGAACTTATAAAAAAATACAAGATATAATGGAGTAGGTAGAACATAATACTAATAGAAAATTAGTAGTAAATGATTTTATTATGAGTGTACCTATCTCCAAATCATTTTCATGACCCAATTATATTTTTTTCATTGTATAAATTCTTCCATTTCTCCCTTATCTATATAGATTTCTAATGTTTTTTATAATCATTAACCATTGGTCTACTAAAATTAAACAATTAGTGTGTAGGTAGTGAATTAGGATTCTAATTAATTTTAGTGATTATTTTTCTTAAAAATTATTCTTTTTCATTTATTTATGCCCCACACATGAAATATTCAGTTATAACATTATGGAAATTCCCCTTATGATTAGTCCTATTTTTTATTCATGTAAAAAGTTAAAGCTTCAACGCTATATATGTTTTTGTTATTAATGTTTTCACAAAAATTCATTTTTCTATTCATTTCCACAAAACTAATAGAATAATATGAATATATATTTAGTATTTTTACCTTGAAATCACATAAAACGTTTCTTCAAAGCTACTATGTTCCCTTAAATCCAATTCCTTTTAGAGAAGTTGTTTGTAACCACTAAAATAATTAATTTTTCATTCAAGGTGAATGATATATCTACTATAATATAATAAAGTAAGCTTAATAGTTACAAATTTATTTTCCCTTTTTTACCTATAAAAATTCTCTATCAATCATAGTGAGAAGAGTTTGAGGGAAAATATTTATTGTTATATTCCATCTTAAAATACCCCTTTCCAAAGATCCAATTTGTTCCTCTTTCCAAGTGTTGTTTATGAGAGTTAATCATTGATCTGTTTCACCTAATAAATGATACATAGTTAATATAAAATTTTCATGCTCCAATAATGGGAGAATGTAATATACCAATTCTATTATAGGGATCCACTATATAGTAATTAGTGTATTATTAGATCCCACTAAAGGATGTAAGATATTTTAATGTAAAAGACTTGATAGTTAAATGTTTCTTCTTCTAACCATTCGAGAATTAAATATGGTTCACATTTTGTTTCATAGATTGAACGAGCTGGGTGAATTTGACTATAATATTTTACAATATCTCTCATATTCCATTTGTCTACTCATGATGGAGTTCATTTCAATGCACATCACATTCATTGTTAACTCTATTCATCCTTGTTTAAACCCTTAACAAATAAAAAATGATTAATGAAAGTATCATAAAATAACTAGATTAACAAATTATATCATTAGGAAAATCAATCCTAATATGTCTTTTTATAGGACACCTTCATTTAAATTTGTAATATTTTTAGTTCATCATACATCATTTTTGGTTAAAAATATGTTATATTAGGTTGTACAAAAAATTTCTTTGTAACCTAATACACCTAAATTATTGAACCACGCTTTGATGGTAACCGAAATTCCCTCGACATGTACTCCCAGATCCTATTCTAAAACAAAAACATTACACACTAAATTAGATATAAAAAGATCTGTTTGTTTATTAGAGATACACATATTACATCACTTTCAAAAAATTAACATTTAGATTTTTAATTCACACAAACACAGTACATATAGGATTAGTGTTTTGGGTGATTATGTAATTAAGTAACTTATATTTGCTGATATTTTCCATCATCCAAATATAAACTTCACATATCACACATGTATAAAAATATTAAACTTACTAACCCTATTCAAAAACTGGGGAATGAAAAACTGAGAAAGAATAAGCAAAAATTCCTAGCAAGGGTAAACATATACTATATCAATCAACCATCATAGGAGAGCATGAAATGAGAATATGGGAATGAATAAAATAATAAATTTTATGTACCATAACATAAGAGAATCCATCCCAAAAATACATAAATCATAAATAATGAATCATGGAATAATTGTTTTTACATAAAATATAAAAACCTAACTTTTTCCCCTAAAATAACAACTATCTTCGATGGTTTACTCCACAATGAACACCAAAATATAAAAAAATATAGTTTTCTGTAAGGTCTCTATAGAATTACCAAGTATAAATAATGGTAATAGAATTAAAAAAAATATATATATATATAATAATAATAAAAATAAAGTTCACTTCAAGTATCAACACTATTAGTTCATCTATAAAAATAATAAAATATTATTTTATACTTTAAATTTATTTTTTAAAATATACATTTTTCATTTCTTCTACATTTATGATTTTCTTTAAGTAATAATAGTTAATATATTAAGAAATAGACTCCTATTATAAAAAAATGCACAATATTTTATGATTTATCTTCAATTTAAATATATAAATTTTAGTATGTAAATATGAAAAAACAATAACATCCACATGGGGTTTGTCATGGCCATATTATATTCATATGAATTCTTGAGAATTTTATAAAAATATTTATAGTTAATTGAATATTTTAAAATACCATTTTTAAAAATTACTTGACTTTATGACATTATATATATATATATGTATGTATGAATTGGAGCAGCATGAAAACCTTTTTTCTCTAACCAAATATTTATTTTATTATTGAATTTATAATTTTTTTAGAAATTTAATTAAATTTACAAACCCATATTTGAAATTTGATAACATAAGTTTTATTATGGAAAAATAATATTTTTAATATAATATACATTTAATATTTTAAAATTATCTTCTACCAATTTTATAAAAATTGACATCAAACAAAATATATTTAAAATTTTTAATAATTATAAATAAATTATACAATATGGACCATTTTATTTTTGGTCATAAATGATAAAATATCTTGGTAAAAACTAGTCAATGTAGTGTAATCCAAAATGTTAAAAATGGGTAACCTTAGTGGTAAAGGGTATAACATGTCCAAAAATCTAATCAATTTAGTGTTTGAGGTGCATCTCAATAATAACTCTTCTCCTATACCTTATCGTTTGATTTTTCATCCACATTCCTTGAGATTGAATTCCTAATATTAAAGAATTTGTATTATTTACAAAAAAGTATCTAATTTTCACCTATAAAAGGGTAGCTTCTCTTTGTAATTCCCCTTACACACAAACTGCATAGATTATGGCCCTAAATCTAATCTACCCACTCTTCAAAAGACATACCCACCATAACTACGTTCTGATATTCTCAAAAGTTCATCAGTCAATGGTTTAATCCCCTTTGCAAATAAGATAGTCTGAGAAATGTGGTTTAAGATTCTAACTTCCCATTCCTTTTTATTTATTTGTTTATGTGATTTTATGCTTCAAAAAAAACCATTTCAACAACAAAAACTAGACTTTTGAGACACTAAATGGTTCCCTAACCCACTGGGTCATGTGTTCCCTAGTGGTCCTCCTAATATGCCATATAATTCCAACTATAAGCGATTTCCATGGTAGAACTATGGTGATAGTATACCCTCATGATCAGAGTGTGACATGCTGGTATAATAATATCAATTAATAGAACAATCATATAAAATAACAGAATAGTGGAAGAGCAATCATCCATCATATAGATGCCCATGTAATCTCATCCTTAAATGTAATATTTAGGATGATGATCATTGAATGATATTAAAAAAAGGAAAATTAGTCATACAAGACAACATGAATATTGTACGATACATGTATTAAATGTAAAAAAAACAAGAAGAAACTATCTCAGGAATGCATCACCAACCATAGAATGGTTATGTTATCCCCGTATTCTATTCATTAATCAATCATGAATCCCCATTTTGGTGTTTTGCATTCACTACACGCATCCTTGATGTCTGTTTGGGTACCCAAAAGAGACCCAAATAGATTGTGACATGACTCTCAATAATACCCCACCAAAAGAGTCGATAAAAAGCACATTGTTTTCATATAATCTTAATTTTTGTGCAGGTATAACAAGAGTAAAATAAAAATTATAGAATTGATACAATCCAATATATCCTTGATCACTATGATCATGAAATCATAACAAAATAAATAAGAGTAATCCATGGTAAGAATAATCAATTGACGATGTTGTGTGATCGAGTGTTAGAACAACACATGAAAGAATCCAAGGTGTATAAATTTATATGGCATGAAAATAGGTTAAGTAAATCAGTTCTAAGGAGTATAAATTTTCAAGGAATCTATGTATGATAAGTAAACATAATCCAAGGAGTAGAAATGTACAAGTCACCCATGTATTCTATGTTAATAGGATCTAAGGAGTATAAATGTAAAAGGAATCATTATAAGAGATGTAAATAATAACCAAGTAGTATAAATGTCCAATATATCATAATCAGTCATCAGATCCAAGGATTAAATATGTTATTATACCAAAGGAGTATAAATTTCTTTGGTATCCCAATAGGTCATCGAATCCAAGGAGTACATTTGTATATGTCATCTTAATGGGTCAGCAGTGTCATTCTATAAACCGACCATTATCATCATAAACTAGTCATTCAACATTTATTAATACATTTCATTAATTCCTTCATATTCATATAAAATACAAGGTATTATACTTTTCATACCTTTAGGGAAAAGATTTAGAACGCATACCTTATCATGGAAAAAAGAACACATGTCTAGTCTCATTTTTTCATTCCATAAAAATCAGATAAAAATAGATTAATAGATGAATTCCCTTAAAATGGAATTATAAAATATTCCAAAATAGAATTTTTAATGGTGAGATAAATGAAGGGAATAAGGTCATATACTAGAGCCCTTAATGATGCTAATCGAACGTGAAATATTGTGTCACAAATTAATGCTATGAGAGAATCACATATGGGAGAAAGTAAGACCTTTTATATACTAGAAATAAATAATTAATAGGATATTTACAAATATAAATCCCTTGAGAGAAACAAGATTTATTTTACCTAACTTTTATAGGGAAAAATGTTTGGTTCTATGGTTGGAAAAACCATGTTCCAACCATGCACCATGCACTGCCTCAGGAGACCCCTTGCATTGACTAGATTCATAATTTGACTAACTGTCAAAAGCCTTTGAAAAACCCAAACATTAAATGGTATACAACATGTTCATGGGCATGGCGCATGGGAGTACGGTTTTGGAAAATTATGTGTCCCTCTGCTGCTCACTGAGACAGCCCTCATAGTATACTCTAACCATGATGACTTGAGTGCACAATTTCTATAAACTATGTGTCCTATATGTTTCATCCAAATAGTAGGGGTTTGTGCTCTAAACAATCCCCAGACACCCTCACATCCTTTATAGCCTCAATAGACAATCATTATATGGTAAAGAAAAAGAATAAAACTAAAAAAATGATATGTACCTTCATAAAATTTCAACTCATTAAAAAATCCACTCCTTAATAAAATCATCCCCTAGTTAGCCTTATAAGGGTAGTAAGGAAACATATAAGAAATTATCTGGAAACTACTCACGTATGTTAGCTTCCCACTACAAGTTTCTTTTTATATACATCTATGATTCCATAGAACCCACACAATAGGAACTGATCAACCTTAGAGAACCTTTTTACTTAGATAAATGACACATGTAGGATTCTCATCAAATTATTATTATAAATGCATCTAAAAATTACATGGATAAAGAGTATGAGATGAGTCTCTAAGATATCAGTAAATTTGACAAACCTAGAATACATCATGCATAGCTCGGAACCTTTGACGTAATTACAACTGATAGGCTATTCGACTGAATGTCTCCCACAATCAATTTTTTTATTATTGAAAATCCACTTTGAGGAAAAGTGGAAACCAATGGAATTAATCAATATCCAGTAACACCATCACAAAACACACATTACATAATTCAAATATCAAAATTAAAAAATAGAACAAAAACATCGCGCCATGGAAATCAATACACACATGTTTCAGAATTCAAACCATCATCACCACAAATCATGAAAATCCCGTAAACTGACCAAGGAACTGTATCGACTGCATTGAGGAAAGTCATGTCCCGTCTACATTTTGTTGCCATCATCCCATCACCTTTCCATCTTCACCAGAATCCACCACCACAAGCATCAACAAAAAACACCAAACCATCATCTATGCTGATCAATATCATCATCTTCGCCTATTAAACCAGGTTCGGAGACACCCGATCACCAAAAACCATCGTCACCGCCAATAAAAACCATAATAGAACACCATGGAAATAGTGAAATAAAACCAAACCCAAAAAATCTAAATCACTCCAACTCCAGTGGCTTGAAGCTCTTTGAACGCTGAACCACATAACCCAAAAACACTTAGTTGCCTCTGCACTTGATCCAACTAGGAGAGGCACATAGGAACTTGGGGTCAAAGCAGGTTGAGCGGCCAAGGAGCTCTTTAGCACAAAACTGTCATCTGGACCAGGAAACCAACTTCAAAACAGTCTTTGTTAGCACCAAAGGGAACCAAATCACCATCGAATCCAAATAGACAGAGCAGGAAAACAACGAAGAGACAAAAACTGAGAAACAGGAAAATGCCAAACCAACACCTGAGCAGCAGAAGATCCATACCAGGGCTCCAGAATTACCATCCCAATCCGTCTAAGGCACCATCATATTGAACCAAGATGGGGTCTTAGTACGATGGGAAATGAGGAAAGGGAAGAGTAGGAAGCAAGAAACTCAGGCCGCACGAGGGAAGAAACAAAGGTCGATCGACGATAAGGACATTTCCATAAGAGAAGAACCGCAAAAACCAGGGTGAGGGAAACATAAGAGAGCCGTAAGCAAGGAGATAAGGAACAAGATTCATATCACCAGAGAAGGTGGTAGAAGAGGAAATCACAGGGGAAGGAGAGCGGCACTCGAGGGGACAAGGAAGAGAGTGCCGAGAGAGAAAGGGTCTCACCGAAATCCTTTGAGAAATGGATCGAGGGAGAGGGAGTGGTGGCGGAGAAGGGCCTCGCACCGCGATAGGATGATAAGAGAGAGGGAGAGGTGGCACTAGGACACCCTAGCACGAGGGAAGGAAACTTGGAGACTTGGGATCCATCGATACTGAATCTCTCTCGAATATCGAATTTCCTAACATAACAAGTTGAATGCATACCCTGCCTTAAAATTTGTTTTTTCCCCAGTCTAAGGAAAGCTAAAAAAAATTAATCCCCACTATGAAATCGTGTGGTGGATGATGATGATTGGTGAAATAATTTTTTTTACACTTAGTTATAGAAATATTTTTTCCTAATAATAAGAACCTACTTTGAAGTTTGATAATGGAGACAGAGACCATGTTGCAATACCTCTCATGACTATATCTATCTTATGTTTGATCGGAACAACCAATCATATAGGTCCTCCTATGTTGGCATTTTTCTGGTTTCGTGACACTGTATTATAAGTAAAATTAGATAGAGGTAAGTATTTATCTAAAGAAACTCCAAAATCAAGGATATGTGACTGGATAATTCCATCCAGAACTATTATAGTACACTCGTACTAATTGTAGGTCTATGGTTGATATGCTTTACTCAGCAGTATCGGTGATCTCAGTGCCCTCTTCAAGCCCATCTAGAACTATTATGTGAATCAATAATATCTATATGACATGCCAGATTGTGTAACACCATTGAGGGATATGATCCCATGAATTTAGAGCCTCCTAATATAATCAACTAATAAATTCTACCAAATTGTTAGGAAATGGGTCACATTTGTCAACATATCCACATTTCCTCATATAGAGTCACCCCCCAGAGGTGACCTAGGAAATAATATTAGAAAATCCATGGTGATCGCATCCCATTTCCATCTACGAATGGGTAAAATACATAAAATGTGTGCTGGTTGTTGGTGTTATACCATCACCTACTGACAACTTGAACATTGAGTAACAAAACTAGCTATCTCGGGCTTAATCATTAGCCAAAAGTATTGATGGAATAATTCATGATAAATCTTGGTAATACCATAATCAAAATGCTATATAGAAGCATGAGACCCTTGAATAAAATCCTCTAAATCATATTTCATTACCAGAATGCTTTCCTGAATTCACAATATCTCGTTTTAATCAATGACCCAAACATGAGGTGGTTAATCTCCTGCAATACTCTCTCAAATGAACAAGCCCTTAGAATATGATAGCTACCTCATCTTAACACTATCCATAAATTATGATATCACTAAAAATTATGCATGTAAACACTATACATGGAGTTCATGAACCACAATATGCATCTCATAAAATAGGGCCATAAGCAGTCACTCACTACTGGCCTCCTAAAATTCTTGTTTCTATGTCCTCTTTAGTGAATTGAAAACATAATTTCCCCTTTCGGGTATGTAGGTAATATCGATGTCAAAAGAATGTAGGTATTTAACTCAACTTCACTTCCTAATATTCAATTCATGCTATTTAAATATATAATTGATGCCTTTATGTTCCATATATGCCGCAAAGTTCTCTCCCAATCAATAATTCTCCAATCAGAATAATGCATGAATAATAGTGGATAACATCAGAATTTTCATTGAGTATTTCCTCTTGTGTGGCGTCAACTAATGAGAAGTGTTCACAACACCATACTCCTCGTACTTCAAACATTCTCATAGATCGATTTTTCATCAATCACAATACAATGTACAACGTCTACCCAAATCTAAAAGAATCATCATTGACATTGAATTCAGTCTCCCTTTCAACACCTGAATGGATATCTCATTGGATTATGACCATATAAACATTACAACCTTCTTATTAAAACCAATAACTTGTGATGATAAGCATGATAAATCCTTTATTATCCACATGTAATAACCATATAGACCAAATTAACCCTGTATATCTAATATTTTCGTCATTTTAACCTATGTAAAAACAACACTAACCTTCTTTGGGTCAACTGATACTCCTAAATCTGAGATAACATGACCTAGAAAGTGAATATTATCCATTAAAAAGTGGAACATATTGATCATATAATGTAACTGATTCTATCTCAATGTATGCAATATGATCTTCAGAAGTTTGTAATGCTTGTGTCTAGTGCGTGAATACACTAAGATGTCATCAAAAAATACCAAAACAAAGGGTCCAAATATGGCTGGAAGCATGATTCATCAAGGCCATGAAAATGGTCAGTGAATTCATGAGACCAAACAGAATAACCAGATACTCATAAAAAATGTACCTCCTAAAGAATGTTGCATGAGTTATGTATGAAAGATGAGAATACACCTGATGATAGCCTAATCTCATATTGATCTTTAGGTACACTATAACTCTTACTATTTTGTTGAAAATATCATCTATCTATGGTAATGAATACCAATTCCTAACCATCAACTAATTCAATGTATAGTAATCCATACAAGAAAATGGTTCCATATACTTTCATGGAGAAAAGGATAGGAAAACCCCATAGAGAAGTAATCGGTCATATAAAACCCCATTTTTTAAAGTTTTACTACTTCCTCTTGAGATCCTACAACTCAGTATTAGTCATACTATAAGGTGGAATGGATACTGATTAAGATCGTGGAACTATCTTGATGGAAAACAATATCTTTATCTCAAACGTTTTTCCTCAAAAATCATTCAAGAATACTTACTTGAATTAATATAAAATTGGAGGGATATATGCCTAAATTGTTCCCGAACCATCCAAATATAAATGAGCAACATTGAATGTCATCACACCCAGACCACAATTCTTGAGTCTAGGTTGTAACGCCCTGACCCTAGTTACCCAGAGTCGGTGCATTATTACATAGCCTTGGCATGATCACAAAGGATCAAGTCTCAAAACACCGATTAGTTTAGTAGTCTTGGAAACACTAGATATATTCATAAGTCTTACATTACACTATAAGGTAAAAAAAATAAAATAACATCTTGTCTTCATATCCCCTCATATTATCCCTGCAGTTCATTCATAAATTAATTCTTCACATCCTGGGAAAAATAAGACATTGAAATGGGTGATCTTAGATGCTCAGTAAGGATAAAAATATAGCAGAAGCTTTCATAGATAAGCATAAACACTTAAGGCAATGAATAACTAAAAGAAAAGCCTTTTAAACTTGAACTTCAACATAATATGGAAAATATAAAATGAAATAATTCCATTTACTTATTTCACATTGATATTCTACTAGTTGAATAATCACATGAAACATCAATAACCACTTTCATAATGATGGAATGCATAATGACAGACTATCATAACCACATATCCAAGGCCTCATGCCACGACTACAAATAAGATTTTTTCAAAGCCTCATGCCAAGACACTAGCTTGTCTCATTAGACCTACTGATGCATTGAGGAGCTATAGTGGGATCCACCCATAACTTACTAAGTCTAATGCATTCCTCATATAAAAACTTTGTAACATAACATAAACATTCGTATTAAAACTAGCATACGAAATGTCAATACTTTATCCACAAACCATGAATGGTATAAAAATAACACATCTACAGTCAAACATAACTCATTAGATAAAATATGGAAGATTGTATTGTATCATATTAACTTTAATTGATAATAATGAAGGATATTGATATAGATGAAAATAATCATCAAAACTATTAGAGAGAAATATACCCGTTTTTCATGAAATCATTTAAAAGGCACACTATTTGTCAAGAAGACATTTAAAAATTGATTTTTCAATCAAATTGTCCCATACCACTTTGAAACTTTTAAAATAAATTTTAATTTTTAAACTTTAATTTCCATATAAATAAATCTGTAAAACCATTTTTAGAACATGGAAATTAATGAGAAAGATTTAGAATAAATAATATTTAAAACATTTTAAAATGATATTTTAGTTAGAGTTCCTAACCCAAAGTGAGACAATTGAATACAAATAATTGAGGTAATAAAAACTTTGTAATATCATGAGAATAAATGGATTCATGATATACTATGTCAAAGTACATTATATACACCAAATAAAAGTGATTTGGTGTAAAACAATAAAGGAGTCTCAATGGAATGTAAATTGAGATGAAATCTCTCAAAAAGGATGTATCCTTAGGTTAAGGAAAAATCAACGACATAATTATGTGTGAAAAATATAAATACACTCAATATTACTGGATATTCACTGTAGACAATCAAAGTACATTCACACATATTCTTGTACAAACAACACCAATGAATTGGATGTTTAACTCAACAAATCGGGATTGAGTAAAAATTACTCTTATCAAGTTCATACCGATTACATGAGAATTTATAAATGGGGTGATTATGTGTATCAAAAGTATATCCATAGAAATGGGAGTGGAAATTATGACATAATGAAATGAATAGTGATTCCACACATAATCTTGGAGTAAAATAATCAATGAAGTATGCGTAAAACCGAATGAATGGAAATTGAAATTTCAAATTCCATTATCGATTTGGTAACTTACGAAACATACACCCATGAAAGATGGATAACACAACGATGATTTAAATATCCATAAATTAAATCATATTACACAATGAATACAATCACGGGCAGTACACACACCACATGCAATAAATAATTGGTGAACAATGGAAATCTCACGAAATTAAAAGTGAGATAAGAAACCCCTTATTTTGTACTTTTTTCCTTGGTCGATGGTAGGTTAACCTCCTCTATAATGGTGAAATAATTTTTATTTAATTATTAAAAAATAATATACATTAATATGATATCATATATGATCTTTTAACATTGATTTGTTAATAATATCTTAGTATTATCGTCCTTTCGGGTGTTAACGGATTCATTTTCCTTTATATTATTTGTTATACGAGCCGTATTTGTTTTGGATGGGATGTATCTTATTCATATCCAGAGTGATATCATTCCTCTAAAATTTTTTTTTATTCATCAAATGAAATTTATACTTGAATGGATATGATGGGGAATGAATCTTATCACATTCGTGGAGACAATAATCCGTACGTATGCACGAGCGACAATATCATTATTTTGATATTAAAATAATATATAATTGGATGGTATATCATATATAAAGAATCATTATCATGTTAAATTTTTTATTTACATGAATTAAACATTTTTATTATACCCATTCAAATAATAATATATTGAATAACAATTACACCACGACGTGGAGACGGTAGGCCGTACGTATGCACGTATGGTGACATGTCATTAAAAGGATGGATAGAATACTGAATATGGTTGTAAAATATTTATAATAACTTCAAATTATATATAATAAACTAGAGTTATTATTTTATAATGTAA
The DNA here is from genome assembly GCA_963277665.1 of Viscum album. NCBI lineage: Eukaryota > Viridiplantae > Streptophyta > Magnoliopsida > Santalales > Viscaceae > Viscum > Viscum album. Next base: position 706,249,521 of record OY728147.1, on the reverse strand, counting down.
ATAAAAAATAATGAAGAAGTGGAAGATGAAAGGAACTTGAAAGAGGGTGGTGAAATCATTACCACTTCTTTGGGTTCATTCTTTGTATTTGATCAAAAGGGCTCCTTAGGTTGGATTTCTGGTCAATATAAGGCCTCTAGGTTGAAGTTAAGGATGTTTATAGAATATTTGGGCAGGGATTGGCCGAGCCAAAATGCTTTGAAGGTGTGAAGAATTGGTTAGAAGTGGTGTCCTTTTATAAGGGGGAGGATGGGCTCTTTAGGAAAAAATTAAATTATTATTTTATATTAAATTAATATTCGGTTTCTAATGGATAAAAAGTGTATTAATAAAAGTATAAGGTGGGTATGGGTCAAACTCCTTTCAAATAATAGATTTTAGACAGGTTTGGATCATTATATTAAGCTTATCTTTTAGTTTTAACTCATAGTTAATTAGTTTGACATTTACCATGCCACTTTGTATTTTATATTATATAGTTAATAAACATACTATATACATCTAAGAGACCCCCAATTGTTCCATTAATGATACACATATCATTATATAAGTCATTTGGCTGATCATTAGATTTTTAGGAATTTAATATCAATTAATAATATAATATTTGTTTTAAAAACTCTTTTATGTCAATTTTGACACGATTTGGTATTTGATATTTGTGAAAATTATAACAGCATGATTACTTCAAAAAACATTAATTAAATAAATCCTAACATGTCATATTAAACAATTAAATTCTTTTAATTCATTAATAGTCTCAAATTATATTTATTTTTGTATTTATAATATCAATTATTTTAATATTTCACTAATAAGGTAATTACTGAATCATCATTGTGTCATAAATAAATTAAATTCTTTCATGTCTAAATATTATAAATAAAATAAAATTATCTTTGAAATATTTTTATCTTTCTAATTAATATTTATAGTCTAAAATATAACATATATAACTCGTTGTAAAAGTTGTTTTTCAAAAAGATATATGCTTTTCTCATTTTTGTATTTACATTAACTTAATTAATATAAAGTGTCATTATCACTTACAAGTGAATCCATGGGGTCCCAAAATCGACCCAAAGATGAACATGGTCATACATGTATCAACCAATAGGGTTAATAAACATTTTAGGATAATTTATTATTATTATAATATAATTGTTTACCCTTATTTACCGGATTTACCCTTTAACCATGGTAAATAAAATATTTATCGAAATAATTTTTCAAAATGTCTAAAAAATTTTACCTATTTCGACAATTTGAAAATCCTGATTCCAAATATGGATTCAATTTTTCCAAATTAAAAACACATAAGTGGAAGAAATTAATTTAAAATTAGTTCCCGCTGTCAAAATAAAAAACCTCTTTTTAAGAGATAATAACTATCAAAAGATTGACACTTGTTTATGTCGATTTTAAATGTGAAATTATGTCTAATGACCAACATTGTATTAAATGGTAAAAATATATTCTAAATATACTTTAAAACCACTCATATTAATAACTTATCACTATTAATTATTTCGATTAAAAAATTTGTTTTTAGTTAAATATTAGTAATTTTCACTATTCATCAAAATATGAAAGTTATCTGAAAAGTACCAAAATTTCACCCTAGGATAATTTTGATATTACGAATCCAAAAATGAAGTCCATTATGAAAGATAAATTGTATAAAATTTCAAAAAGTGGGTATTACTATTCATAATGGCTATTTTTATTAGTTGTGGTGTGTGTTAGAACATGAAGTTGCATACAACACACGCTACTATATTATTCAGTGAGAAGCATACCATGGAAGCTTGGGGTGTTAAATTCTCCCCTCCATCAATTAATTACATCCTCTCAAATTTTCAAATTAGGCTTGGGAATATAATGGAATGTCCCACATCGGAAAAAGAGTTAATAAAACTATCACTTTAAAGAAAAAAAGAGAAGTACAAAGGTCACCCGAGATAACCTATACTAGGATTCCATGTATAGAAACATGGATATGGATGATAAAATAAGTGTAAAGTTCTGAGGGAGAGGTATAGAAAACCTGATAAATAGAACGTTAACAACAACAAATCCCCAAAATTTTGATGGGACAAATGGTCATTAGTTTCCCAGTAGGAAAAGTAAACGGACAACATTTTTATTATTATTTTTTAAGTTACATTACATAAATATGAGGAATTAATTTCTGAGATAGAATAAGAACATATTGCGATATATTTAATTTTTAAGTAAAGTTTTATTCTTTAATAAATTTCTACTACTAACTCATTTTTAAATAATGATTATTCTAGAAGACTTGGTCACACTATAAGATCTATAATAAAATTATTATAGAATCACATGATCCACAAAGAAGAAACTATATATTTACTTTGTCTTTAGAGATTAATCAAAACCAAAATGGTTAGTATAAGATCTGATGATCCCCCAAAAGGTTATTTCATTAGAGAAAGAAACACTAATCTTAATTTCTAAAATTAAACCAACAATACCCCAAAGTTAAATAGAATTTGATAAAGAATTGTCCTTAAAATCCTTTAATAAAACCCAAAAAAATCGAAACTCAAAACAAAGATGAATTTGGTTATGTAGTCTTCTATGTTAAATGGTATCTTAAAATGACATCTATTACTCTTAAAGTCACATACTTAAAAGTAATTAACCTAATCACATATTCTCTATTATAGGCTAATCATTTCCACAAATAACCCAAATAACTATAAATCCACAATAAAAACATAGATAAAATCCACCATTACTTCTCAAATGAAATCCCATACTATTATATTTTCCTTGGGCATATATTGTTCCCAAAAAAGCAAACATCTTCCAAAATAACATTTATCACTTAATCACCAAATCATTTTCCTATACTAAGGGTATTCATTTGATAAGACATAAGATCCCAAATCAAATTATTAGTGATCAATAAAATAATTTAACTAAAAATAATAGTCACACTAACAGGGGAATTCCCGTAGTCTAGTGGTAGGTGATAAATCTCAATCGCACTTTGGTTGTGGGGTCGATTCCCACAGCTTTTTTTGACGCAACGGGTTGTCACATGGTCTGCGTGTTGTCCTTTTTCAAAAACTATATTTTATAACATTACCAAAATGAGATAAATTCCTAAAAATAACCATAACATAATTTGACCACAAATAATATCTCATACCTTGCATTTTCATCCCAAATTATTTTAACTTGTAATTTCCTCAAACCCAGTGATTATATAAAACCAAATGGTTATTTATAACTATATACAAAAGAGAAAAGATAATTCTTCCCCAAATATCATTCTCATATGGAAAACTGCAGGGTTACAAATACAAGGCAAAATTATTCCAAAGTAAACCCATCAACAAAGAGCACTAATACTTTTTAAACATTTATCCAACCATATATTTCCACATATATTTTTCTTTGACCAAGAAAATATCCAATAGAATAGGGAATTCACTCGGGTAATGGCAAGGTCCCCTACATTTACATAAAATTACTGTAAATGGATTCATGGGACCATTTTTATCTTCTTCCATAGCACTCTTCATTTTTCTTCGGCAATTATTCACTTTATGTCCTTCCTTCCCACACCTAAAGAATTTCTTTGTCCCATTGAGACACTTTCCTAGGTTTCTCCTTCCACATTTCCTACATGGTGGAAATTGAGGATTCCTTTCTCCATGGTCTCCACTGCTGGAGCTCTTATAATTCATCACCTATCTCTTCTTTGTTGAGTCCGGAAATTGGTTAATATATATATATATTGTTGATCATATTTTTGGAAAATTGATTTGGCATGAAGACGATATCTTTTATGCCTATAAACATTCCATTTTTTTTTCTCATTTCCACCATCGTTCCCACCTTGTACATCATTCTCAAAGTCACTATGACTTCCTTGGAATCCAGCTATTGACTAAAACCAGAAACCATTGTGTGAGTTATAATAGTCATAAAATCATTTAGAGAATATTATGTCATCATATTCTCAATTTGAAACACATTAGGATTAACCAAGGTCATTTACTCTCATCATATATATAATACTTCAAATCGGTTTGTAAAGAAAATCTAAATTATCCTAATCATATCCCCTGAAAGTCTCGTAACCAAGAGTGCATCAGGGCCCATTTTCGTGCACCAGTTCCCGTTCGAGTCTAGCTCAATGCAGTGTTTTTAGGTTTTACCCCTAGGTACATCTGTTCCAGAGCCACCTCTACCTGCTTGTATCCAAACAGGGATGTATTGCTTGTAAAACTCACAAAATGTCTACAATACCAACATTTTAGGAAGTTCTTCTATACTAATCCTGAAAGTCTATCTTAGGTCTATGTGCTCAAATCAGAGTTTATCTAAATCTTGCTCCCAAGGTTTGTACTAAACATTCTCGGATACCCACAGTAACACCCCAACCCCAGTTACCTAGAGTCGGTACATTATTACATAGCATTAGCATGATCACAAAAGATAAGGTCTCAAAAGACCGATTAGTTTAGTAGTCTTGGAAACACTAGATATATTCATAAGTCTTACATTACATCATAAGGTAAAAAAACTACAACAAAATCTTGTCTTTATATCCCCTCATACTATCCTATAAGGTCATTCCTAAATTACTTCTTTAAATCCTAGGAAAAATAAAACATTGAAAGGGGTGAGCTCAGATGCTCATTAAGGATAAAAATATTTCAGAAACTTTCATAGATAAGCATAAACACTTAAGGCAATGTATAACTAAAAAAATACTTTTAAACTTGAACTTCAATATAATATATCAAAGATAAAATGAAATAATGACATTTACTTATTCACATGGATATTCTACTAGTCTAATAATCACATGAAATATCAATAAACACTTTCATAATGTCGGAATTCATAATGCCAGACTATCATAACCACGTAGACAAGGCCTCGTGCCAAGACTACAAATAAGATTTTTTCAAGGCCTCGTGCCAAGACACTGGTTTCTCTCATGAGACCTACTGATGCATCGAGGAGCTATAGCGGGCTCCACCCGTCACTTACTATGTCCAATTAATTCCTCATATGAAAAGTTTGAAACATAACATAAACATTCGTATGAAAACTAGCATACAAAATGTCAATACTTTATCCACAAACCATGAATGGTATAAAAATAGCACATCAACAGTCAAACATAAATCATTCGATACAATATGGAAGATTTTATTGTATCATATAAACCACAATCGAGAATAATGATGGATATTGACATAGATGAAAATAATCATCAAAACTATTAGAGAGAAATATCCCCCTTTTTCATGAAATCATTTAAATGTCACACTATTTTCAAGAAGAAATTTAAAAAATGATTTTTGATTCAAAGTGTCCCTTACCACTTTGAAACTTTTAAAAGTAATTTAAATTTTAAAACATTAATGTCCATATAAATAAATCCTTAAAACCATTTTTAAAACATGGACATTAATGAGAAAGATTTAGAATAATAAATCTTTAAAACATTTTAAAATGATATTTTAGTTAGAGTTCCTAACCCAAAGTGAGACAATTGAATGAAAATAATTGAGGTAATAAAAACTCTGTAATATCATGTGAATAATGGGATTCATGATATACTATGTCAAAGTACATTATATACACCATATAAAAGTGATTTGGTGTATAACAACAAAGGAGTCTCAATGGAATGTAAATTGAGATGAAATCTCTCATAAAGACCATATCCTTAGGTTAAGGATAAATCAATGACCTAATTATGTGTGACAAATATAAATAAACTCAATATTATTGGATATTCAGTGTAAAACAATCAAAGTACATTCACACATATTCTTGTAAAAACAACACCAATGAATTGGATGTTTAACTCAACAAATCGAGATTGAGAAAAAATTACTCTTATCAAGTTCATACCGATTACATGAGAATTTATAAATGGAGTGATTATGTGTATCAAAAGTATATCCATAGAAATGGGAGTGGAAATTATGACATAATGAAATGAATAGTGATTCCACACATAATCTTGGAGTAAAATAATCAATGAAGTATGCGTAAAACCGAATGAATGGAAATTGAAATTTCAAATTCCATTATCGATTTGGTAACTTACGAAACATACACCCATGAAAGACGGATAACAAAACGATGATTTAAATATCCATAAATTAAATCATATTACACAATGAATACAATCACGGGCAGTACACACACCACATGCAATAAATAAGTGGTGAACAATGGAAATCTCACGAAATTAAAAGTGAGATAAGAAACCCCTTACTTTGTACTTTTTCCTTGGTCGACGGTAGGTTAACCTCTTGTATAATGGTGGAATAATTTTTATTTAATTATAAAAAAATAATTTACATTAATATGATATCATATATGATCTTTTAACATTGATTTGTTAATAATATCTTAGTATTATCGTCGTTTCGGGTGTTAACGGATTCGTTTTCCTTTATATTATTTGTTATGTGAGCCTTATTTGTTATGGATGGGATGTATCTTATTCATATCAAGAATTATATCATGTCCCTAAAAATTAATTTTATTCATCAAATGAAATTTGGACTTGAATAGATATGATGGGGAATAAATCTCATCGCGTTCATGGAGACGGTAATCTGTACGTACGCACGAGCGACAATATCATTATTTTGATATTAAAATAATATATAATTGGATGGTATATCATATATAAAGAATCATTATCATGTTATATTTATTATTTACATGAATTAAACATCGTTATTATACCCATCCAAATAATAATATATTGAATAACAATTACACCATGATGTGGAGACGGTAGGTCGTACGTACGCACGTATAGTGACATATCATTAAAAGGATGGATAGAATACTGAATATGTGTGTACCATATTTATAATAACATCAAAGTATATATAATATACCGGAGATATTATTTTAGAATGGAAATAACAAATAAAGAAGAAGTGGAAGAAGAAAGCAACTTGAAAGAGGGTGGTGAAGTCATTACCTCTTCTTCGGGTTCTTCCTTTGGATTTGATCAAAAGGGCTCTTTAGGTTGGATTTCGGATCAAACTAAGGCCTCTAAGTTGAAGTGAGGGAAGTTGAGAGAATATTTGGGCAGGTTCTATCCGATTCAAAAGGCTATGAAGGTGTGAATAATTGGTTAGAAGTGGTTTCCTTTTATAAGGGGGAGGAGGGGCTCTTTAGGAAAAACTTAAAGTATTATTTTATATTAAATTCATATTCGGTTTATAATGGATCCAAAGAATATTATTAAATGTCTAAGGTGGGTTTGGGTCAAAAACCTTTCAATCAATCGATTTTAGACAGGTTTGGATCATTATATTAACCTTATCTTTTAGTTTTAACTCTTAGTTAATTAGTTTGACATTTACCATGTCACTTTGTATTTTATATTATATAGTTAATAAACATACTATATACATCCAAGAGACCCCCAAGTGGTCCATTAATGATACACCTATCATGATATATGTCTTTTGGTGGAATTTTATATTTTTAGGAATTTAATATCAATTAATAATATAATATTTGTTTTGAAAACGCTTTTATGTCAATTTTGGCACTATTTGGTATTTGATTTTTGTGAAAATCATAACAGCATGATTACTTCGAAAAACATTAATTAAATCAAACCTAACATGTCATATTAACCTATAAAATTCGTTTAATTCATTAAAAGTCTCAAATTATATTTATTTGGGTACTTATAATATCAATTAGTTTAATATTTTACTAATAAGGTAATTACTGCATCATCATTGTGTCATAAATAAATTAAATAATTTAATGTCTAAAAATTATAAATAAAATAAAATTATGTATTAAATCCTTTTAAATTTATAATTAATATTTATAATCTAAAATATAACATATATAACCTATTGTAAAAATAGTTTTTCTAAAAGATATATGCTTTTGTCATTTTTGTATTTACTTTAACTTAATTTATATAAAGTGTCATTATCATTTACAAGTGGATCCATGGGGTCCCAAAATCAACTCAACGATGCCCATGGTCATACATTTATCAACCAATAGGGTTAATACATGTTTTAGGGTAATTTATTGTTATTATAATATTATTTTTTTATCCTTATTTACCAGATTTACCCTTTATCCATGGTAAATAAAATATTTATCGAAGTAATTTTTCAAAATGTCTAAAAATAAAAGTTACCTATTTACACAATTTGAAAATCCTGATTCCAAATATGGAGTCCATTTTTCCAAATTCAAGACACATAAGTGGCAGAAATTAATTTTAAATTAATTCCCGGTGCCAAAATAAAAAGCATGTTTTTAAGAGAATAACTATCAAAAGGTTGACACTTGTTTATGTCCGGTTTAAATGTGAAATTATGTCCAATAACAAAAATTGTATTAAATGGTAAAAATATGTTATAAATATACTTTAAAACCACTCATATTCATAATTTATCACTATTAATTTTTTCGATTAAAAATGTTGCTTTTAATTAAAATTTAGTAATTTTCACTATTCATCAAAATATGAAAGTTATCCGAAAAGTACCAAAATTTCACCCTAGGATAATTTCGATATTATGAATCCAAAATTGAAGTCCATTTTTAAAGATAAAATGTATAAAATTTCAAATAGTGGGTATTACTATTCATAACAACTAGTTTTATTAGTTGTGGTGTGTGTTAGAACTTGAAGTTGCGTACAACACACGCTACTGTATTATTCAGAGAGAAGCGTACCGTGGAGGCTTGGGGTGTTACATAGGTCATCATTCATGGACATCCTATTCACACTTGAGAATAAACACCCCACCCTCTAGTGATGTGAAAGTAAACCTGCGATGATAAAAATCAACATAATCATATTAGGGAATCAACCTATCCATCACTAGAATGATATCAAACCCTATAATATAATGTATAATGTGGTACCATATAAATAAATACCCAATTTTCTCAAGGGGAGACTCCATACACTGGAATACATGCATTGACCATATCCCCAACTGATTTTCAATTGTCATCAGGCAACTAAAAAACTTAACATCATGCTAAAGGATATCCACAATATACACATATGTAAAATAATATGAAAACCCTATATCGAAAAAACCCTATACTAAATTAAAGGATTCCAGATTAGTACCTATAACTATAGGTGGTTCGGTACTCTGCACCTTATGTATCGATTCCACTGCATAAATCTAGCATGATCCATGACCCTATGATATAGCATATCTAACTTGATCTTGTCTATTCTAATAGATATGTAATCCTTGTCTCTAGAAACCTCTTCCGTGACCACCACCTTGTCCTGATTGTTCAATCACACTCCCACTCCATATCTAGAGAAAAGTTGTTAACCATGCTCCTAAATGAAGAGTTCATTTAGACCCTCTCTCACTTGTTGTTTTTGAAAACATCCAACAATTACACACTTTGAATAAAAATTACACATCATTTAAACACATTACAAGATGTGGGGTTTTTTGGGACATGTTTTGGAAGCCTTTATTCCAAAATTAGTGATTCCTATAAATTTAAAGATTACACATCGTGAAAACCAAGTACACATTTTGTAAATTCTCTAGATGGGATTCAACATTCCAGATTCACTGTATCTTCTATTTTTTTGAAAATATCTGATGTAATACACACCTAAGACCACATGTGGACAATATCTTAAGTATCCTCATTAATACTAGTACCTATATGGATCCTACAAATAATAGGTGAGGGCTCCACCCAATGAAATCATTTGTAGCTACCACCGCTGGGATCAATGACAACAGATGTTGTGATGAGTATAATAAGATAATTGTTTTTATATACCCACCTATATTAAATTAGGGGTAGAAATTTTGTGATGAAATTGAAACTAAATGGAATTTATTATATTAAGTTATTTTAATTTTAAATGCAACTCATTTTGGGTCTTTATGAAACCCAAATTTCTCATTTATCTTCCCTTCTTTTTCATTCCTGACCACTGTGTGATCGGTGAGGGAGTGATTCTTTTAACACATTCCACTAGAGAAATATTCCTACCAGGACCATTGGGTTGACCATATACAATGTTTAAAAATGATTCTAATATATCATATCAACAAATACTTGAAGTATCATGACCATAGAAAAAAGATAACTTTAGTGATTTTGGGGGTTATCTACCATGACAAATTTTTTCACCCTAAATCAATTCAAAGATTATATGATTGTTTTTTTATATTTTACCCTACTAAATCATGAACCAAGATTTATAATTGTTGAGAAAATTTTATCACTTTCTTTACAATTCATCATCTCTTCAAATCATAATTAGTTTAGGTTTATTTTTTTTAATAAATATTTTCTCCAACCCTATATCTATGGGTTCGACTTACGACATGAATATTCAATACTAACTTGTAGTTTAATCAATTTATGATTGTTTATATAAATTTATAAATTCAGTTACTAGGTAGGAATTAACACCACATATGAGTCTATCAATTTTTTGGAATAGTTGTTGGGTATAAGAGAAAATAATTTATTAGTTTAATAATTTAGACAAATAAATTATCTTCTTTTCTATCTCTTAATTTATTTGTTTGGTTTTTATTAATTTTTTATAAATTTTTACTGTATAATGTCTTTTTGGTTGGGGTGGTAGGGTTGTGTGGTGAAATTACTATCAAGGAGAGGTTCTCCATCCTATGTAACGATATATTATAGCATTTAATGGATCTAAAAATGAATAGAAATCATCCTTATGAGTACCTTAATCTTACCGAAGTATTGAAATCACCAAACCCTATATCCTAGAGCCAGAATTCTATGGGTATCATCACAATCAATAAAGCTAGGACAACTAAGTAGAGGTAAGTACCACTTCTAATGATGATATCTATCGTAACCATCATTCCTGAGATTCTGATGGTTTAGAATATGATGAAGAGGGTGACCTTGATATAGAGTGCATGTGGGAAAAATAACATATCATCATATAACAATAAAGAGAAGAATAAGAAGAAAAAGAAACATGAGATGATGAGATAAAACAACACTTCCTCGCAAAACATGGATTGAAATCAAAGAAAATGAAGAAGAATTATAATAGGAATAAAAATATTTCACAACTACCACATTTATCAAAAAAATAGTAAATCACAGTATGCCACAATATAAAGAAGAAAAACCAACTACACCCTATATTGACTCTATTGGAGAACAAAAATTAGTAGCAACAAAATATGAAATTGAGGAGATGGATATCAAACAATAAGTGATCATGGAAGGAGCTCAACCCATGCGACCATAAGTTTAAGAAGATGTATTCTACCAAGTCTGGACCAATATAGTGATTTTAGTAGTAATACTCATTTTATTCAGTCTAAGGTCACCACCTCTAAGGCCCATGCATATTCCATTTAGTATAATTTAATATGAGATTGGAATATTTAATATCTATAATTGATTAAACACAATATGGACTGAATTATACCACTATCTATTCAACCAATTTATGTATGGTCGAGCTAAACAATAATTAAAAAAGAGTAGGTACTAGGGTAAAGCTTAGTTTTTAATTAATTATAGGATTTTAGATATATTAATTTCAAATAATTTAATTATATATTTGGATTTAATTTCAAATTCCTTTTATCTTTTTTATCATATTGAAAGGACCTATAATTTCACTCATTTATATTATTTTTCCGGTCCATCAAAGGCACAAGAATCAATAGAATGTAGAAAGAAAAATATGATTCATGACCATTTCATGTCATCAACACCATTAACGTTGTGAAGATAAAATTCATGTAGTGTAATCAATTATAAATTAGGAATATTTTGTAGGCATTATGTGTGTATCCGACATTAAAGAGTACATTTTAAAGGGGCATAAGTGTTCTGATTCAGAATATTTCTACTTTATTCCCCACATTAATTTTTTTTAGAGATTTAACTACAAATTGAATTCCAATACATGATTCATTCATTACTCAAATGCACTGGGAGACATCAACTACTTAGGATAATTAGCATGACTTGTATTGAAATTTCATTGTTAATAAATTTCAATGAGAAAAGTGGGGAAAATGATTATTAGTGATATGCTTGTGTATTAGGATATGAAAAATCTTAACTTAGGGGATTATGGTTACAATATAAATGAAATATTTCCATGATTTTTCGATTTTTTTAATTTTTTTTATATTTCTATTAATTGATTAAATTAATCATTTATATTCCATGTGTAATTTCACAACCAATTCATCTTATTCCATGTTTCAAGATAATTTTTACTGATTCATACCTTCCTTTAACATTTTTTCATTTTATTTAAAAGAATAAGTGTTTAGAGGAACATTAAACAATGTACTATGATATACATCATCGTGGATATTTTTCTATAGGGATGTTTCATTATAATATGGGGCGGTCATGAAATGTTTCATTTTATTTTTTATTCACCTCTCTAGTGAAAACATCATTTTAAAAAAGACAAGAAAAAAATGAAAAAATTGGGTTGTGTTTTGGGATGAAAAAGACAACATTTTCTAGACCGATGATCTTTTGAACGAATGTGGTTAAGTGGTGGATGTGAGATTTTTCATATGGAAAACTTTTAAGAGAGAATATATATATATATATATATATATAAAGAAAAAATAGTAGGATTGGTTGATTCATTTTTTATGATTTCATATATTTTGATCCCACTTTTGATAATTTTAGGAGAAGAAGAGACTTTTATTAAGATTATTTTTACTATCATACAATGAAAATTAGAGTTAAAGCTCTTTTAGAGCCTTACATGATATAAAACATTTACCTATATTCATGAAGGCTCATAGACATTTGATCGTTAATGTTTAATGCTACATAATTAATTGTAACTTTTTTCTTTCTGTAGTAGATATATTAGATGCCTTGAAAGCCTATGCTAGGTAACATTTTTTGGGATATGTACATCACTCTATTAATTAATAACCAGATGATGACTGAAAAAATACAAGTGAGGTAAATTGAAATTGGAAGGGATATTATTAATGGATTGAAAAATGAAAATGGATTATGAAAAAGACTTTTTATTTTAAAAAATGGAAATTAATATATGTGCTTTACTTGTAATCATTTAAAAATGAGGTGTTCATAAATTTTATTAATATGATGCATGAAAATTTAAATCTCAATTTGATCAATTTTTTTATTGAAATTGAATTTAAATCATTGTAGAGTAAGGGTTTTTTTATTATGTAGGGATTTCATCCTTGAGGAAATTTCAGAATTCTCGTGTGGGGGTATTTGATAGTTATATTTTATCCATACAATTTTTGGTATTTTAATGTATTGATTTGTGTATTTAAATGATGATTCTTTCCAATCATGGAATGTATTGAGTTTTTTTCTGATTTTTATAAGGAAATAATGGATTTATGAGAACGGAATGAAAATAGGTAAATATTAGACCACAATGGAACATCACACTAGAAGCTTCGCTCACTATGTGACATCAAGTTTTGATGATAGGGAAAGCTGGAAAATGGGGAGAAGAATTATTAGACACCAATTAATTCATTTCCACATCGTGACTTCATCATAAGAAGTTGTCACTCAAGACATGTCTTGATGAGATTACATGTTGTGAAGAACAATTACATGTCATGTAAACATATTACATGATATGAGTTTGTTTGGGATAATTTTTGGAACCTGTTATGCGAAAATTCATTATGCCCAAAAAATTAAAGATTATGTACCTTGTAAAGATATTACTCATCATGAAAATTTTCGAGATGTGATTCAACTTCAAGATTAAATTTATCTTCGATTTTTGAAAAAATCATTGCTGTGTGACCCACTTGAGAGCACCCTTGGACCAAATCTTATAGATCCTCATTTGGAGGGCTTATAGAGTCCAAGGATCCAACCAATAGATTCATTTGGAGCTACAAATGCTGGGATGAAACAATGTTGGTATTGTGATGAGTAGAATGGGATCATTATTTCCCTACCCCCTCATGTCATGCATGTGGGGTTCGACCTTGAGTGATAAAATTGTAATGAAGGGGGATTGATTTTATTAAGGTATCTTATTTCTAAATTCAATTTATTTTGTGTGTTTTTCTAAATCCCTAATTACAGAATTATATTCCTTTCATTTTTATTGATCATAATTGTGTGATCAGTGAGGTAGTGATTTTTTTAACACATTCTACTATAGAATTATTCACACCATGACCATTGTGTGGATTGCATATAATGTTTAAAAATTGTTTTGAGCTATGTTGAAAATGAATACAAGATGTATCATGACCATTGCAAGAAGGGAACATCTGTGATTTTGGAAGTTATCTGCCATGACCATTGGATTGTACCTAAAATGGTTCCAACACCATATGATTATTATTTAATTATATAATACCCTATTAAATCATGAGTTGAGATTTATAATTGTCAATAACATTTTTCCATTTTCTCTAAATTCCAAATAATTCTTCATCATTTCAAATCATAATTAGTTTAGGATTATTTAATTTAATTAATATTTTATCCAAGCATATCTCTATGGTTTCATCCTTTTACATTTATATGCTATACTACCCTGTATTTTAGTGATTTTGTTTTGTTCATGTTACAAATTTCAATTTTTTAACCCTATGAGAATTTATAATGCATGTGGGTCTATCAATCATACATGAGACCAACCTCAAATCACATTGTTTCAGATAGATATTCACCTAATATAATTGGTGTGAAACACTATAGTTTTTTGAAATGGAAAGATAATTTCATGATTGAAAGGGAACCTTGATCAGAGTGCATAAACCCTCTAGATATATCAGCCCTCAACTTATCAGGGTAAAAATAATAATTTAAGGCTATCTAGAAATCTCTCCAAGCCATTTCCATATGAATATCTTCCTGAGTAATAATTTCCCAACATATCTTGGTAGAATCATGAATAATATACATATCATTAATTTCTCAACTTACATGAAGTTTCACATAATGCTTGAAAATCGATATAATGGACTTTATCCTTGACTCTACAACCTATGGTCCTCCATCCCATGAAAACGTTAGTGGATGCTGCTTCAAATACACATGTGTCATATCTTATATAGTCGAAGAAGTTCATGGGTATCCCTATAAAACCTGTATAAATTTTAAAAAATCTTTTGAAATATGGAGTCCACACCCACATCAGGTGAAGCTGGTGATTCTACAAGTGGAACTACAAGACGTTCTAAGGGTGGCCTAGATCCCACTACCTCTTAGATATGGCCATCACCACCCTCCAATCGCATGAATGGAATAAATCATGGTTGAATGCCTCTTTAGATTCTTTTAACACACTTAATACAAGACTAGGTAACATCAGGATCAAAGATACATGAATAGGATATGTACAATCATTCTTATTAATAACTCCAACCCCATTCCTACTCTTAAATACTGTTTTAGGAAACATTATGATCAAAAAAGTTCTAGAGATACTATATACATCACACTAAAATGGTTGGGTCATGTCCAAGATCTCCTTTTTAGGTCCAAGGTCTATGTATACAGAGTTTCAAATGGAATTTTTATAGAAAACCATCATTTAAATTTTCACTCGAATCCCCATTAAACATTAACAATTTCATTTCATAATTCAATATATTTTAAAATCATTATAACTTATACAACCAATTTAATTAAAAAGTTTGAACTATATAGATCACAAGTTCTATTTTATAAGAGAACATACACCTTTTAAATTTATATTTGGTGTTCATTTATTGAAAATCAATTATTTTTTAAGTCCCTATATTAAATTATTGAAAAAATTTAGGGTAATAGAAATAATTTTACTAAAATATGATACAGGAAATAAATAGAGTACGTAAAGGTGTCATGGAATAATACATGACATATAAATCCTAAAGTTCCAATTTTGATGCATAATTAAATATTTTCTTTCCATAAAAGGGAAAGGGTAAAAATATGTAATCGTAAGAAACATATATCACCATGTTTGTTACCAAACATTAAATTCAAAAATATGTAATAAGAACAATCCAGATCAACATGTATCCTCATAATTAATTTTAATTTTTCCTATATGTGGGTTAGCTACTCCCATGCATATCTCATTATCAAACTCCTACACATTCCTAATCTTATTTATAATATTATCAAAAGATAATACAAAAGAAAATAAACCCACTTTGACACCAAATTGTGACCTCCTGAGTCGAGATCAACTAAACAGCTTCCCGAGCTTGTGGGTCACTAGGCTAAAGCATGCCTACTAATATTCTATAGGCTTCCCACTAAATGTGAGTGTATATTGTGGAAATATGGGGAGATTTTACCTTAAGGATTAGAGTGGGGAATAGTGGTATAATAATATCAATCAATAGAAGAAAAAAATAAAATAACTAAACAATGAAGGATTAATCACCCATAAAATAAATAACCAAGTAATCCCGTCCATCTTTTTGATAAAAAAATAAAGATCATGGTATGATATGAAAAATAATTGTAAGTAGACATGGAATAAGAAATCAATTATAATAAATTTATCCAATGTTCTATAATACTAAAAAATAAACAATCTCTAAATGGAATCAAGAGACATAGCCTGAACTTGTTCTCCAATATTCTTATGCAACAATAAATTAAGTATCACTGAGCGGTAATTTTCCATATTCCATACCAGCGTCCATAATGTCTACCTGGATACCCAATGGTGGCCCAAACATAGTAGGATATAACACTTAGTATTACTCCACTATAGGTTTCTATAATATTTACATCCTATGTATATTAGTTATTGTAATGTGTCGATATAATATGAGTAAAAGTAATAAAAGTAGAGGTGATACTATCTAGAGTAGCATGGATCACTATGATCAAGAAATCATAACATTAGAGATAACAGTAAAGTATGGTAATAATCATCATCATCCTAGTACACGTGATAATATTTTATAACTACTTAGTTCAGGATCCAAGTATTATAAATGTATAGGATATCCATATAAGCTAAGTAAACAAGATCCAAGGTGTAGAAATTAAGAATAAATCCATGTTGTCTATATAAATAGGATCCACAGAGTTGAAATGTCTTATGAATCCAAGTAATATATTAAAATAAGATCTAAAGATTAGAAATTTCAATTTTATAAATGTAATCTATATAAATAGGACACAGGGAGTTGAAAATTCCAAGGCAACCAAATAGGTTATCGGATTGATGGAGTAAAAATATACAAGGTATCATAACTAGTCATCATATTTGAGGAGTAGAAATGTCCAAGTCATCCTAATAGTTCATTGTATCCAAGGATTATAATTTTTCAAGGAATTCTATAAGGTCATCAGATCTAGGGAGTATAAATTCCCTATTCATCCTAATCAGCATCAGTTCTATATCAAAAACCTTCATTGTCATAATAACATATTCATTCACAATTTTTTAAACAATTTCATTAATCACTTCACAATAATATACATGCCATGGTATTATCAATTTGATACTTGTCTTGTATAAATGAACCTTTTTTAAAAGGTTATTACAACCTATAATAAACTAATTTATTACCTTCTTCAATTTCCGTAAAAGAATTCCAAATTCAACTTGCCCTAAGGGTGTAATAACCATGGATAAAGGAAATAACACACCCATGGGTGGTTCGGGTTGAAGATAAAAGATTATAACATTATATAAGAGTAGAATATAATGTTTTAGATTTAAATTTATAACATTTTTTAAGGGTTTATTAATTTTGGGGGAAAACCCAGAATGTCTAGCATAAGACACAATGGAAACTAGTTATAAACAACCATGATTTTAGGGAAAGATATAGAAAATTTACCTCATATTGGTAGAGGAATAATTTTACAATATCATCCTCTAATTTAGAAAATATCATGAAGAAATATAAGAATATATGAACATTATGAAAATCGGTAATAAAATCCTTCAAAAATTATCTCCATTAATAGTGATATAGATGAAAGGAAGAACGTAATGAACTAGAGCTCATATCCGTGGCTATCAAACATGATAGAAGTTTCCACAAATAAATTATAGATGGAGAATCAGAATTGTACACTAGGTTTGGCATGAGGAAAATATCACATTAGAGAGAGTAAGGCCTCATGAATGCTAGAAATAAATAAATAAGAGGTGGATTAAACATTTAAATCTGTTAAGGGAAAGGGGGTCATTTTACCAAATTTTAAAGGGTACAGAGTTTGGAAAAATGGTTAGTCGAACTTTCTTCCAAAACTTTACTATGATCTATATTAAGAGACCCTTCAAATGGGATAGACACATATTTTTACTAACCATGTGCATCCCTTGAAACAACTATCTATTAAGAGGTGTAGAACACATGCATTGGTTTGCATCTTGGGTTTCATGGTTCTGTAAAACCATGATGCCCTCTACTGTGCATTGGGAAACATAGCACAATTGACTCTATCCATGTGGGATAGGATACATGGTTTCTACTGACTGTTCATCTCAACAATTTTCTAAAAAAGTTGGGGCTCTGGGATCTGAATAACCCTTGGACACCCTTTCTTCTTCTATAGCCTCACTATGAATTCATTTAAGGGTAAAACTAGAGAATTAAACAAAAACAACTACTCATAACCTTGAAAAATATAATACATTACATCACTGTCATAAAATAAAAATATTAGAATCACTATTATACTGGTATGTTATTATAATGGTGGTATAATAATTAACCACCTTCCCCATTACCATTAAGAAAAATGAAAACATGAAATGTGAATTGTGCGGACAACCACATCCACAAATAAATGTGTTTAATTTTCATTCACCTCAAAAAATTGCTAGTTTTAGATTATATTTACAAAATATGATATTTATATATGTGTGTAATATATATTACTAAAATTGTTATTTTTTCAATATCAAAAAATCTAATGGTTGTTATAATGTAATCCATCAATATAAATAAATTACACAAAACAACTAAATCACTATTTTTATTTTCCCGAAATGCAACTAAAACCCCATATAAAGAAATTATAACATTATAATTCATTATAATACATTAATTTCAGAACTATTAACAGTTTATAAATTATGATATCAATTAGAAAATGGAAGACCATAACATCTTTTATAACCCTATTTCAAAATGGTCATGATTATTAATGCCCAATGATGAAAATAGATTTTTGTAATCTAATACAAGAAGATAATTATTATTAATGAAATTTATAAAAGGGAGTGTATTTGAATATGTTTCTCAAATAGCTAATATATATTTATATCATTATAATTCAAGAGGTTAAAACCCATCCCTGGAAATAATGTGTAATGCTAAGGTACATGGTAAATCAATCTCATTTCATTGTGATAATTTTTTTATTGAACATTGAATTCTATGACAGACCATTTTTAATGATTCATTCTCTTTAATTTTGAGGGGGAAGTGTTTTTCATCCAAATAATTTTCTATGAAATGTTTTATTTTAAAAAATATTAGAAACAATGAATAATTTTTAAAAGATAATGATAACAATGTATTTTATAATGAACATTAATTTTTTTTTACAAATATATCCTGTCATGATTTGTTTTTTATTATCTTCTAATGATCATTCCCAATGGAGTTATTTTTCATGTTTCATCCTAAATTTTAATTTTATTACATTTTTATTTTGTGTCATAATGTATATTATAATAAATGATTAAATTCATGATGCAATTTTATATAATTTTCTTGATATATGAAACCAATTATTTTGAATTTCCTCTTTATAAAAATTTAATGGTATCCATTTTAATGTTTAAGAAACCCATTATTTTCCCTTGGGTTCTTTAAGATATGAGAATGATTTATTTTATATGGGACACATATGCATGAATGATGATGGGTGGAGTCTTATACCACCCACAAATTTAATAGATTATGATTATATCTCATGAGATAGTTATGCATGGATATAATGAGTTTTCTCACATGGTCATGGGCGTGATCGGTTTACACACATTTCTATACATTTATATAGTGTGTTTTTTTATATATGTGTTGGAAAAATTTGTTTTTCTAGAATATATTTCTTATTCTTATGGTTATTCAACATTTCCTATTTTTTGTCATCTTTTCCCCAAATTTCAATATGAATTACACTTCTATGAAATTTTATGTTTTAATCATTATTCCTTATTTTAATGTATTATACACTTATATCTCATGGTCACACGTTATATGATCTTAGAGACATATTTTGGGCCATGTCATATAATTTATGCCTCATTCATGATATATTTATTATTATATACTACACTAAAATGTTTTAATATTTTATCTAAGTGATTCTTAAATTTTATTAAGATACTTATTTATTCATCATGTTCTCTTTCATGTTTTATATCTGACACATTATGAAATGGTTTCCCTCTTTTGAGCTACTGAGATCAACTGTTTCTGATGTTTTCAAACCTCTATGTTATGAATATAATTATATCATGTGTGATTCATAAAAAGGGATCAAGACGAGAAAAATTATTCCTAAATGTTTTCAATTTTTATAAAATAATATATTTATGAAAATAATCTATACAAAACAAAATCATTTATTTGTTTAGTTGTGTAACAATTTATGAGATGTGTTATTTAAATTAATATGTTATTTTCTTGTTTAGGTCATGTTTTCTTTGGGTAACATTATAAAACATGTGTCAAAATCCAATAATATTAGACCATGATATCATAAAATTGGTATTATAATGTAGAATAAATGTATGAATAAAAATCATAACATATTTCAAGGATAACAACTATAAAATTTGCTTTAAAATGGACTACGCAACCACTTATCAATAAATTTTTGGATTGTTAATGATCACCTTTATCTCATAACCTTTTTTTATTTTGATAACCAATAACTTTCCCATATTATTTTATACATAGACCTCCAACAAGTTTTCCATAACTGATTCTCATGAGATGTAAAATAGGTTTCATGAAAATATTGGTAAAACATATTCATAAGTCATCCTTTTAAATAAAGGGGATATTATCATTAGATAATATCACCACTGAATCATAAGAATGGATAAAGGTTTTTTACAAATAGAAAAAGACCTTTATAAGAAAATTAGAACTTTTAATAGAAAATTTTAAAAAACTATCTATTTTTCAAAACTTTTATTATTAAATTGAATAATTAAAAAAATAATGGGAATTAAAAATACTTCTGAAAACCATGAAAACATGAATAGGAATATTCATTGTGATTTTTTTTTATAAAATTGGGTATTTAGTTATTGTGAAAAACATTAAAAATGATACTCATTTCACACTTTTATAAATAAATTCAAACTAGTAGAAAATATAAATGTAAAAAAATATTCACTTTTTAACAATTTAAAACAAATTAAAAGATAGTCCTAAATTAACATAATGTATCAACATATTATGTAAAATAATATTATTTAAATAATATAAATAATATGTACATTTAAGAGAATGATTCTTGACCAAAAATAATAGATGTGTTTGTTTTAACATATTATCAAACATTTAGTTTAACTACGAAATAAAGATAATTGAATAGATAAAAATACGTATATGAATATAAAATAAACATTTGAGAATAAGAAAAATTAGTCTTCTAGATATAGAACATTAAATTTCTTAAAATGTTGATTTAGATATAAATAATCTAAAATTTAATGTAATGGTCGAAAGAATCCATTACCTTCAACTTCTGCTTCATCATATGATCTATAACATATTGTATTCTAGATTTAGGTTTTCATTATTATACGTAAGCACCATTTTAATATTTTTTTTCATTTCATACCATTAATTAAACATTATTTATTACCCAAATATTATTTTTTTAAAATTATTATCTAGGAGTGAATTATTAAAATTTCTGCAACAAGCTTCTGTTTGTAGATTCTAGACCAAGCTTTTTGTTTATGGGCTCATAACCTGTAAAGTTTTCTTATTGAGTTAATACATTTTAATATAATTATGGATTCTCATTCACAATGGTGACCATTCACATGGATTTCTTAAACTTGATTCATGTGTTTGGAAAAACCAGCCACCACTAGAACACATTAAAATAGTTAGAAACCATTCACATGGTCGATAAAACCAACCAAAATAAGAACACATTAAAATGACTAAGAGAAAAAAGAATATGTCATTAAATAAAAATTATATTAATTTTATAGAATATAAATCATTTTATTTTTTTTATGAAATTTTAAAAATATATTTAGGAAGAGTTGGTTGAATAAGTTATAGAATAATTATTAAGAATAAGATAACACTTATGATGAAGGCTGTAAATACCTCTTGAATTACCTCTAGGAAATGATAGGATTTGGATTCCTTCATGGTTTGAGAAGTTAAAAAATTGTATATTTATTTTTAGGGAGATAATTTGGGAATGTATTAAATACAATTTCTATGAAATGTTTATTTTAAGGTGGGTTGATGAGAGGTTCATTTATAGGTGAGAGGGGTGGAATTTTTTCCGATACTTATTTAATAAAAACATTATTCTATATTCATGGAATGTGGATCTAAAATTATCAGCAAGTGAGGATAAGTTAATTTTAGTTCTTAAAATCCTACATCAACCAATTAAAATATAATGTTTTGTGATATTTTGTAAGCTTATCTATTAATTTAACCCATTTACCTTATTTTACCATTTATCAGGGTGACTAACTATTACCTTACTAACTAATATTTAAGAATAAAAAATTTATAAACATAATTAAATAATTGGAGAAATATGATACTAATTATAAAATTGTTCTATTCTGTTAAATTTATCAATGTGATAAATATTATTTAGATAATAACAGTGCATAACATAACAACAAGAAAATTTTAAAAACATTCCTTTTAAGCATAAAATTAATGTTTGCCTATTTAATACCTCATAAATACAATTAAATTATTTTTAATTTATTTGAATATAAATATATAAAATTTATTTCATTAAACTCTATACCACAATTTGGATAAAACATGCTTCGAAATAAAATCATATATAATAAATGAATTTTTTTTAAGTTAAACATTTTTAGCCATAAATAATTAATATAGTACTCCATAGAATAAAATTATTATTTATAGGATGTTAATAATTGATTTCAGTAATCATTAAACGAATTTATTCAATACATTTTAATGATTTTATTTTTCAAAAGTGATTAATTTATCAAAAACATATAATTTAGAAAAATAATGTCATTTAAATAATCGGTATTTTACTAGATTAACAAAAACACATTTATATTAAAAAATAATTTATTTTTCTAATTATATATCATTTATCTATCATGTAATATATTTTATTTTGTTTAATAAATCAAAAATTATTTTAGTTTAGTGTTATGTGTAACAAAAGCTATCAAATATACTATATTTATTTAAAGGGAAATTCAAACAAAAATGATGGGTTGTGATAATAAATTAATTATATAAAATATTAATTGATTTTATGTCCTTAATCTAAATAAAAGAAATTGGATAAAAAATCCCAAAATTGTTTTAAAATATTTTGGTAATGTTATATAAAAACAAGTATATAATTTTCTTTCAAAATATTTTCCATAATGGAATAAAAAGTATTTCAAATATATATATTATTAGTAAATTATCCTAATAATGGAAAATTGGAAAGAAATAATGTCTAAGTAATATAACTAGGTATATGAAGTTACGAAAAAGGTTTATAAAATTTATTTTAAAATATATATTTTAGAGCTGATGATGAAAATAAAAATTTAAAATTAATTTAAAAATAAATGAATATTTTTGCAACAAAATAGTACAGACATGGGAGAGAAATATTCAACCTAGAAAGTGTAATTTATTATTTAAAACAACTTATTTTATGACGTATGAATCAATGAAAATAGTTATTAGTAGAATAAAATATAAATACCCTATAATAAAGTGGAAATAAAAAATGAGACTTCCAACAAGTAAAATATTCCCACCATAGTACAATCTATTTAAATAATATTAAATTTAACTCAATGAAATGAGACTGAGTCAGGACCCCCTTACCTTATATTCCTAATATCCTGAACAATATCTTTATCCTTATACAACCAACTTATATGTATAAACCTTCTACATTTGATGATTATTTATATTAAATGTAATTATGATAATTTATTTATAATTTTATGACCTGTTATTAATCACCCATATTCGATATTAGTCATCATGTGACAATTATTCCATTTTTTTATTGATTTATTTGGAATAGTAATCTTAATCATCATTAATTGTTCATGATATCATCATCACAAAAATTAAGGTATTAAAATTATAATTTTAAAATCATTTTTGATGTTATTCGTTCATCCCATGATAATAATTCGTATGATTTGTAGTGAATAACTAGTGGATAAATAATATGTGATTAAAAAATAAAAGGAAATTATCATAATAATGAATTTTTTTTTATAAATTACCATTGTATAATTATAATATAATTGTAATTCACCATTAAAATAATTTATTACCATTATCTATGTTTCATAAATTTATTCTCTTTAAGAGAGAGTATGACACCATTGAAGGGGTGATGGTTGAATCGGTGGTTAACAATTCACAAACACTTAATCAACCCTTTTCTAATGAAATGTTAAATTTTTCGGGTCTCGATGGTGATGAAGTGATTATTTGAGATAATTAATGAAAGAACAAACATGTAATAATGGTTTTTAAAAGAATCACAAACCTTTTTTATTAGGTGGTCAATCCTAACTGTGTAGTCGTTGAGATCCTTCTCCCCATTTACATATTTTGTTATAAAAAATAATAAAAAATTTAGTAGGGATATAGTCCTATAATAATATTAAAAAATAAAAATAAAATCATCAACAAGTCAATCAATATTCACTAGCCTTGTACCCAAGATCCCGAAGAGTTTTTTTTTTCAAATGTGCGCCTTTGTTCTTCTCCTTATTCCTATCCGAGTGATCCTAGAATGTGTGGTTGTTAATCTCATATATTCATATTCATTTTATACGAATTTCTTATAGAAGATACATAATATAGAACTATCATGCATTTTCATCATGTCACCTTTTGGTACATCATGGTTTCCAAGTATGAATAATATAGAATTATAGTATCAAAAGGCTCAAAACAACTATGACCAACAGTATGTTGTGGTTTAGAAGGGTTTTTATGGTAAATCTAAAATTTATGCATGTTTTAAATATATTTAACAATATTGCTTACACATATTCATACTTGATTTTAAATATAAATATATATCATATAAAACCAAAGGATAGAAATTCCAAGTGTATATATATAACTAGGTTCATAAAAAATCATGTTAAAAACTAAAATTAAATTAAATTTTTTTAATCCCCCTAAATATCTCATAAATCAATTTCATCTCCTAAAATGGTATATGATAACCTGAGAATACAAAAAATAAAGGGTGATCTAAAAATACAAGAATGGGAATAAACCTCTTTATTAATCATAAGATCTATGTAAAATGACATAAAATGATATAACAAAAGCTAATGATCATAATTAATCACATTGGACAGTGACATAATAATCATAATATCCAATGATCATGGTGAAAAAATAAATTTGATGAAACATAAAACATGACATAAGTATAAGTCAATGATAATTGAAAAGATGGCATCATATGGTGGATAGAGTCCCATCATGGATTAGGTTCACTACAAAATCTCTTCCAAAACAACGTATGAGACAACACCATTACCAAATGAATTAGTGTTCTATCTAGGTTCACCTAAAAATAAATTTTCATACTTGTGTTTCGAAATATTAAATCAATCATAAGGCATAAAAATAATAATTACTAGAGGAAAGAAATGGGTTTCATAATCTTTCTTCATATCATAATCAAAAAAGAATTCTTAAAGAAGGCATATGAAAATTTTACACAATACATGTATTACCTTATCACATGAAGGGAGAATAATTTAGGTATATATGTGAGAGAAATATATATATAATTTAAAATAATTCCATGTCATTAAATATAAATATAATGTGAGTTTTTGAGAGAAACGTCAAACCCAAAACAATGGTGGTTTAGAGAGATCCAAAAACTTATGTTCAAGTTTCATTATGTTATTACAATTAAAATCGTATATAATAAAATTATATTGACTAATTAATTAATTTATATGATTTTACATTTATATTTTATTTAATATTATTTTATACTGTTAATTTATAACCATTTTAATGAGAAGAAATGTTTAATTCCATCATTCAGCTATCGTTGGATTCATGGATCCATGGTTGGAACACTCATAGAAAATTATTTTTGTTCTTGTAAAACATGCCTAAAAACATTGAAGTTACATGAAATGGTATTCATTAACTTCCATAAATTACAATTTTCTTATGTATCCATACATATTCTTTCATAAGGAAATATCATTGAGTAAAAACATTATTTTAACAACATAATTTTATTTATGTGGTATTAATAATTATCACAAACAATATTATTTTATTTATATAACATAAAATTAGTTACATTGTATTTATTAAAATATTATATAATCATAATTCAAATTTTAAGACCATCTTTGAAGGAGGTGGTAAAAAATGATGTGAAATTTTCATGGAGGTGGTGAACCAACCATATCGTAATCAATGCTTTCATTTTAGAAAAAATAAGGTAGGGTAGAATATTGATATTTTATTAAAATAATAAAATTAAAATATACTTATGATACAAGATTAATAATTTTGTTTTGTATTGGGGAGGAGAGGAGAAGGTAGATGAATAAATGAATATAAAAGAGCTAAATATTTAATATTACTTCTTAAATATCACCTCATTGAAATACTCCTTAAAACACCTTAAAATGGTGTTTAGATAAGACCAGTGGAAATTGGATATGTTATACAGTATTGGGATGGTTTTTGGGTAAATATTGGGTAATATACAAGGCATATAGGTTTTGAGGATGAGGGGTGTTGGGGTGTGGCATTTATAAGGGGATGAGAGGGTTATTTTGAGTATTATATTCATCAGTTTACTATATTTAGCTCAATAATACCAATATTATTGATTATTATGACTACATACTATAAATGGTTCATGATAGTTAGATATAATAGTTTATTACATCATTAATGACTCAAAAATAATTATTTTTTATATAATGTTTATTACTATATTTGACGATATTTCACTATTCACTACAAATCAAAACTTTTCAACAATACCAAAAATATACCCTAATTTGTTTTCAAAATATAGATAGAACAACCCATTTTAGGAAAAAAATTATAATTGTGGGGAATTTAATTTTTAAATAGAATCCTCATTTATTTGAAAAGTAACAATTTTAATATTATGATCAATTTTTGGACCCTTGAAAATTTACTTATGGTCACCAAATATTATCTTCTCATAAAAATAAAAAATAATATTAATAAAAAATTACATTTTTTAAGATAAAATTTCTTTTAAATCATAATATTTATTAAAAAAAGTTTTCTAAAAACATTTATGTTTTACCAAAATAGAAACACTTAATTTATCTTTGACTTTCCAATTCTAATGGTTGGATTACCATTCCTTACAGCTGGATTACTATTAAAATGGTTAAATTTGTAATAATCATATGGATTCCCTATTTTCTATAAATATCCTAAATTCCATTCATTCTACATCCACTTTTTGTTTCTCTCAAGAATATATATTTTTTAATTTTCAATATGAATATTGTGTTACTAATATTATGCTTCTTTTGTACATCTTTTTGTGAGTTCAACTATTCTGGTATATTGAGAAGATCCAAATTTTCATATTTTAGTTATATGATTTTTAATTTTTTATCCCATTGTAATATATTCATTTATTATAGATATTTTTACTCATTAAATTTAAAATTAAAATTATTATAATAAAATTTAGTCGGATTTATAATGTGGTGATTGTGCATTAAAAAATATTATATTACTAAATATGAAAAAATTATATATCCATATAGGAAATTCCATTGATTTTATTTAAGGATGTTATAAGAAATCATTTAATTCCAACAACTTATAGAATTGAGGCTTGGCCAGTTTACCATGTTATAATATCTTCAATATCATCATAACCAATACAACATAGAATTTTCATGGAATGGCTCACATTGGAAGGGATTCATAATTTTTTGTGTGACTTGCGATATAATTATTCGACAACATTCATCTTCTAGACTATTTATTAACCAATTATTCATGGAAACTATATAACTGTAAAACAATATCCCAATAGTTCTATAAGAATAACATCCCGGTGAATGTGTTTTTGATGAGGTGTGACTCTTCTACATTATATTAAATTACTCCTATAACTTATCTTCTTCTTCTTTAATGACATGTATCTATGGAATTAAATTTTTCTGTAGTATTAAATTATTCATTGATACTCAATATTTTTGGGCATGATCATTACCCTTTGTGATATGGCTCAATCTTTCTCAACAAATATTCATTTCAATAAAAATATATTCAAATATAACAAGCCTCCAACACAATCATGAGCATATTGTAAATACATAAAACATGAATACATCCCTAAAATCATGAATGAGTTTGAATAACATTGAATTCATGTAATGTAATGATAAAAAACACTACACTATAAGATTGAATTTTTATTATTCTATTTCTCTAAACTCTATGTGTAATGTATGTTACTATATTAACCGTGTATCAACATAGATAAACTCAAATATAATATCTTATAAATCCACGTCATTAGGGTCTTCTCTAATCTTCAAAAACTCATTTACTCCCATAATAATTTAGGGGTCCATAAATAATGATTAATGACAAAAATAATAGTATGAAATTGTTCAAGAAGGTAGGTGAACCTTCCCAAAAAGAACATATTATAACCAATAAATGAGTAAGAATGTTTTATTTTGTTATAATAATTTCACACTTATATAATAATAGTGGTTCCGATTCTATTTTATTATAGTGTTAAATCAGATTCAACAATAGAGAAAATTATTAATGATAATATAATACTTATATTGAAGGGTGAAATCTCCCATTAAGTAAATACAATGAAATAAATGAATTGTGTCTCCTTAAATGAATTTGAGATCCATAAACAAAATATAGAGTATTCAATGGAGAAATTTTAGTAGATATAATATAGGAAAATTAATAAGCGGTGTGGCCTAGAATGGGTGGGGGATTGGTCATTTAATATGTTATTTTGGAGGATATATTTAAAAATAATCATTTAATATTATATAAGGATTGTAATTATTCAACAAAAGTATCTTATAAATAAGAAAATTATAAATTTATGTCATTAATCACTTTATCTTATAGTTTATGTAAGATTTTTTATTGATATTTTTACCATGTTGGAAATGATTTAAAATATTTTCCTTCTTTTATAATTTACCATCATAACACACTTCTTACCTCAATAAATTCTTTGCTAAAGAAAATGAAATTGACCACCATAGATAATTTTAAAATATTAATTCTATATATGAAATCAATTTTATTAAATTCAATCTCAAAGAATAAAAAAATAAACTTTTAAATAAAAATCCATAATACTATTAAAAAATTAAAATTAAAATATTTTATTAGGTAATAAATGATTACATTTTTATTTATCATTATCATATAATTACATATTAGATGTTAATTATTTAATATTCATGCATTTAAAATAATTATTAGTATTTTAATTTATATAATAAAATATATTTATAAAATATATTTTTTATATATAATATAATTAACTGTATTAATAACTGAATATAATTAACTTATTAACTTCAATATTAAGAACCCCATAATCCCTTTATATAATATCTAATGGTTATATAAGATATGTTGGTAGACTTTAGTAGTGATTCAAAAAAATGGATATCATAGTAAACTCCAGGTCATTAAACTGCCCATATATATGATTTTTTTCAAGATGCAAATGAAAATGTTCAGCCTACAGTTTGTTAATGGAAAAAACCTAATGATGGTATCTCTTTTCCAAGATTAATAAAAAGATCCTTATATATAATAATTATACCACTAAATTCCACAGATTATTAATTTATATATATATATATATATATATATCAAGAAAACTTCTATTTATACAAACCATATTAATGTCTATATTATAATGGTCACATATCATGATTACTTATTTTTGAGTATCTAATACTTTTCAACTAACCGAACATTAAAATTATTTATCACAATAATTACTTAATCCCAATGGGTATATATATATATATATCCAAATATTTGATATCTCTAATTTATATATATAATAAATTACCATAAAACAATAAAATTATCCATATTTATATTCTCATATATTGTAGTACATACTTCGCAAAACTCATGCTCACTATTTCCTTCCTAAAAACATGTATCATATATTTACTGGTTTTTACTATTTCTTTATTTATACTTCAGGGTCTAATCTCATTGGTTGTCCTATATAAAGAAAATATTAATCTTGTAGTCTTTTTTATTTAATTTGGTTTTTAGTTCTCTTATAACATTTATAATTATGTTTCTTTTAGATTTCATGAAAATTATTACTATTTATTTTATATAATAACATTATTAATTTATTAAAAAAACAAATTATTTGTTTTATCTTGATATTTCATAAATTAAAATTTATTATAAAAATTTTGTTTTTAAAAGGAAACATTATATTAAAAATATGGTCCAATATAAGTCATGTTTCATTTTGAATTATCCCACGGGACCCTATCATTAATGGAAAATAATGTTTTTTTCATCCAAAAATATACATGAATGGAAAAGAGAGAAATATTACTTGAGTTATAAATAAATTTACTATAATTAATGGATTAGTATACTCCCTCCACCCCCATAGTTGTTGTATGGAATTAGAGAAAGTGTCAATTAGAGATATGAGAATATGGTGAATGAAATTATATAAAAACATAAAATTTAAGAAATAATGTTTTTTTAATTAAATTTTTTCTAGAAACTAAATATGTTTTCATTATATAATAATTGAAATAAATAGATGTTAGTATGTTCTATTGGGGTTTAGGAAATAATTTGTTCCAATGAGAGTTAAACTAGGACAACATAAAAATTTTCTATTTTGATTAAGATTTAGATTTTTTGAACATATTTTAAATGATTAATGAGATGTTTATTGGGGTAATTTTCATTATAAAAGTAAGAAAATATTTTTTTAAATCATGTAAATGAATTTTCTTTTGGTGGCTCTAGTAGTAGACCATTGAAACAAATATGAAATCCACTGGAGTTCTAGTCACTAAATAAATAGTTATAGACTATCTGAGCATAAATCAAATTAGGGAAAGAAGAACCTCGATTATACTAACATTTTGGTGGCCTTCCATTACCCTCACATTATGTTGGTATAATTTTCATATTTGGTTTATTTTTTAAAAAACTCTTTAAAAGGTATTCCCCTCACTATTTAGTCATTAGTGGATGGAGGCTTCTATTTTTCTCAAAACATCATTCCTATGTCTACCCTTGGATTCATAGAAATTTGGCATCATTATACAACTGATTATGGATTGTTTTTTATACTTTTTTAATATCCTTTTATTTTACTTCCTCTCCAATAATTAATATAGGTTTTATTTTAGGATTTCATCATAATTCCAGTAGTTAATGGGGAATCATTTCATAATTTTAGTAATTTTATATATAGATGTTTGAGGAGTCCAATGGATGATGATAAATGGGTTTCATGTGGATTTATAATATTTAAACCAATACATGGATTAGTCATTCAAATTCATGAATATAATATAAATTTGATTAATTGGAAAGAAAAACATTGGCATTATTATGGAATATGCTTAATTGTATTTCAATGATTATTTGTGTCTACTTTATAGGGATTTTGACATTTTTACTCCATTTGGTAAGATATTATTAATTTAAACAATATTGTAGAAAATATATATTAATTTAGTGAATTAATTATAATATGTTTATACATTATTTAAGCTCTATGGGGTACTATTTATTTCCTCCTTTACTTTTTTTCTTAGTTGATTCAAACCACCTTTGAATTTACCCCACTAGAGGAAGGGTAATAAACTATGATAATAAAACCTCATATCTTCTTAAGGGTTCCCCTCCCCATTCACTAACCTATATTCCTAACCAAAGATTCAACATATTCAATTATGACCTTATAACCTGTCACTCGAGTATTCGTTCTGACAACATATTATCTTGCAACTAGATTACATCAAACCCTCTTATTTACTAGAAATCTCTCTAGAGTATTGTTCTAGTATATAATATCTATCAGCTTAGTTCATTTATATATTTCCAATTGAGCTTGGGGATTCAAGGAATGTTAGATTTTAGATTTCCTTATTCCCGTCATATCATAATTTTATTTTCTTTATAGGATAGACTTTTTCTCACATGGTCCAAAGGTTAAAACATCAATGATGATAATAATTGTTTCTCCTAATATGGTCTTACATGTTCCATATAAAATGTGGTTACCCGTATTCAATGATTTAGGTTTTATTTCTAGAAATCCCACTCTCTTTCCAAAATCAATAAATTTATAAAATTATTAGAAATATATTTGGTTGTTATTATATTACAATTGTATATCTAAATAAATGTTCCACATTATCATTCCTCACATATTTTTAGATGATAAAATTTCTAAGCTACCTATAGAATAAACCTAGATTTAAATTAAATCGGAAAGAATAATGAATTTAGGTAGTGGAGTATGATTTATGCTATGATTATAGTTTATCTATAATAAAATTGGTTATATTATATTTGTTTCCTTTAATCCTATTGATTTACATGCTTCTGAATTAGTATGGTCGAGTTAATGAGTTTATTCCTATATAAAACAGATATATCCTACTAGATAATAACATGATTTACTCTTCATTTTAACATCCTCATATTGTTAAGTATAATAAAACCCTATTTCTACATAATTTGTGATTATTTTTTTGTGAAAATGTAAATTTGAAATAAAAATATTTTAATAAATGATTAAAGGAATTTATGTATGGTTAAAGTCTCTATTAACACGTTGAAATATCCTATAGAATATTTTTGGAGTAACAAAATGAGTTATTGTGGAATTATAAGGCCTATAAATACAATACTATAAAGTTGGGATATACCTAAACCATTATACCCCGAGTTTTCATAAACTGTGGCTATAGAGATATTGGACCCAGGATATAAAAATTATTATAATGAACCATTAGTATAGATAAATCTATATGAATGATTTTGAACAACCATTGGTATTCGTTGGTCTATACCAATAGTTTTTAAAAACTATTGCTATATCCTTCTCACATAATAGGACTCTCACCCCTTTCACCTTCAATCCTCTCCCACCCTAATTCCCCTATCACCTGAGCGAGAAACCACCTGACGAGTGGAAAACACCTGAGAAAGAGGAACAATTCTGAGCAAGTAGAGACCTCCCATCTCTTCTAGTGATCTCCTCTATTACAATAATTATTTTATTGGAATATTCTTCAACATCACATAAATTAGTTTTAAATATTTCTAATATTATTTTTCATATTATTTTGATTTATATTAATTATATATAATTTCTATATTCCCATGATTTTCATTTAAAACCCCCAATTTGAATCATAATAATATTTTTCATCATATATATATATATTGTTAGTTTTTTTCAGGTGTTATATAATTTAACAACTTTTTATTATTTAAATCCCATTTTTATTCCAGGAATTTCAAAATTTTTAATCATAGAATTATTATTAAAAAAATTAATCACTTATTTACCAATATTTTTAATCTCAAAATAATAATATTCTCAGGAACCTCGTGTTGTGAGTGAGAGGAATAAGAAAATAGAAATTAATATTATTAAAAAACCTACCCATACATACTATAGTTTACTTAGATAAGAGTACACAGATTTACTCATATAAAAATATAAAAAAATAACATGATAACATACCTCTCAAAAAAGGGTCTAGATACTGTTGAAAATTAAACATATGTTTGAAATAACAATTATTATGTACATAAAATCCAATTACATTTCTTGAAAAAATTTCCGTAAAAATCTAGGGTAAAAATAATCGATATCACTAAGAAATATTTTATTTCTTTAATAATAATTTACACAATTCCCTAAAAAAATTAAACTTTACGATTAGTTATAAAATAGAGATCCATTTGAAATATGTTCAAATAATTTTAAACACTTTATGTTTCAATAAAATCCCCTTCCAAACATTCAAGGTGCTTGAGTTATTTATATTAGGAAACATTTTCTGAATCAATACACACTAATTGCTTTTAAATATCAAAACCGTTGGAAATATATATATCATTTCCATAATACCCAATCCTGAGGATTTATGTAAACAATTTTATCAACATGACATGATGGAACTCAACTCAATTTCAAAAATAAATGACATATCACGAGATCCCACATGGTATTTTATATCTAATGCTTGCACAATTGTCACACACCTTTAACAATATATATTAAATCATTTTAAACATTATCATTGAATACTATTTTCATATATTTCGTATTTTACATATGTATTCCCTTCATTATTTTCACTAAATTAAGACATTATAGTAATTCATGTGGTGAATTTAAATCTTGTGCAATAGAATTATGTGGTGAATTGTAAACAGTGGTATAACATTGAGATTTATCATACTTAATGCACCAAAATAATAACCATAATTTTACACAGTGTTTCATAATTTCATAAAAAATCATTTATAAAAATTATGAATGTTTTAAATAGTAATCTATCATGGTACATCACTTGACATTTTAATTCAAAATTATGAAATCAAAATTTTATTCTAGTACTACATGGTACTAGCATGTAAAACAACATTTCAAACAACCAAAACATTATTTTAAGAAAAATATATTGTACTACAACATGAATGAAACATAAGAAAATGATGCATACATCCCTCCAAAATATTATACACCACAATTATTTCATTTTTTTTCCTAAACATGTTCATCAATATTTCCCTTTGAGAAAGAAAGAGGATTTTCATAGCCAAGATTTTCTTGCTTGGTTGAAATAAAAGGTATGAAAAATCCTTTAATTAACTTAAAATATACATATTAATTCAATTATATTATTCATATATATTTTAGGTGTGGAGTCTACATATTGACCCCATTTCTCAAGAGTTAAGATTGTTGGATTTTTTACCACTTCTTTTGTTCATGAATGAGATTATTTAATAATCAATGGGTTTCAATTTGTTACAATAGATCGAGTGATGAAAATTAGAACATGGTATAATGGTGTTCTGTTAACTTCTATAATGAACTGTTATGCCAGTGCATCAAATAGTCAGGCCCAATTTGAAAATGTGTATTGTAATTGACTAATTGAGAAGAACTATGGTTGGATTACTAATCTCAAGGATTTGAAACTAGGATGAAATGAAAATGGTTTGATTTAATGATGTGAGGTGATATGTTTATTGATGATTATGGATTACTAAATATTTACATGAGTCCATTTCTAGCTACTGATGAACTGTATATTTTGGAATTAATGGAAACACATGTGTTTTATTTGAAAGATCATCTGATACATGATTACTGTGTTGTTAATGAATTAATCCCACGACATAGTTTTCATGAAGATGGGGATGAAATTTACACCATTGGAACTCCCATTGGTGTTGACCAAAATATTTAATTTTATGAATCACATTGTCACATTATGAGAGTTTATTTTGAACCAGAAATTGTGGTGGGAAATATATAAAATAAACGATATATGTTCACATATCATTCAGTTTACCTTGACATGGGTTTCTCAGGTTAGCATTACTATAATTACATAAATTCTGTATCAGTTTGGAATGGTATGATTATTTTAGTATTTTTTATGTTCATTTCATTTAATTATTTAATTTCAATTTAGAAAACTTGGTATAAAATTATTTTTTAAAAATGTATAGCATGGGTTTAAATTAATGTTACTAAACATTTTATGACCTTGTTTATTAATTCCTTTACTTCTACATTGTATGTATGATTTTTATCAACTTTTTTCTAAAGATTTATATTTCATTTTTTTTAAACATAATAAAAATATTACAGAGGTTCAAAGGAAGTGATTACTTGATGTTTAGTGATAGATGAATGAGTGTGAATTTCCTCCTATGATTCCCTCAGTGAGTATAATATTTGTAAATTTTTCTTCTTCAATACAAATAATTTTATGGTCATATTATTTATCAAAATGTTTTAGTAACATTAATTTCCACCAGAGTAGACTCACCCTCATCCAACTATAATGGGTCTGAGCAGGGATTCTCCTAGACCAAGATGGTTCACCAGTCTTACCTATTCCAACCTAGACCCTTCAGTAGATACCTCATCTACCACACATTATCATCCTCTTCATGGCTATCTAGGGATGTTAATAACCATGCCATGATCATTAGCTCATTTGGCCTCTTATTCCCATACCATGTCTACACCACCTCCAGTGATGTCCCCAGCCATGCCTACATCATTATCTCATTTATCCTCTTCTTCACATACAATTTCTAAACCACCTCTAGAGATGTTTCCATCCATGCCTCCATAATCATCTCATTTAGCATCTTTATCCCATACAATGTTTATGATGAGTCTAGGGATGTTCCCACCTTTACCATTTCCATATCCTTTGATATATTCCCAACCATACTACCCAAATCCTTCCATGTATACACTACCTCCATTTTATACTATGCATCCAGGATATGATAATTCTATTCCTTTAAGTCTAACTTCATTTCATGAAGATCACCTATAAAATGCATTGGAGTAGACAAATCCATCTAAGTCAACTAATCTAGGAAATCCCATAGATCCATAGACCCTTTTGAGTGGCCTTCATCATGTTTTTTATTATAACAATGTCAAATTACATCACATAATTTTTTTCATGTTGTTCCGTGACATAATTATACTTTTTTAACTTTTTTATTATTATGTGTTGTCTTATAGTAGCTGGAGTGGGAGCACTCATATGCAGAAATCCTAGAATCATCAAACATAGTTAATGGTGGATTACAATGAAGAAAATTAGATGATAGTTTAAAATGCAAGGAAGTATGAATGATTCATTGAAACATTATCCAAGTACGACAATATCATTATGGTTTAACCAATCAAATGGAGAAATATCATCTATGAAATCATGTATAAATCATGAGTGGATATATGGGTAAGAAAATTTTATAATTTTATATGTATATATATATTATTATTCTATTTATATTAATTAACATGACCATTGTAGAGTCAGTTTTACATTCCCAACATTGAATTTTCTTGGGATTCAAGGTTGGTGGATCTTGGGTAGTTATATAGATCATATAAGAATGAGTTATATTTTGTAAGAGGATTAGAGTTGGTTCTGATTTGGAGGGTGCACCCAAATTCCTCGACTATCTGAAAACACAATATCAAATAATGATCACATATTGGATGAATAATGAGTTAATGTTATTTTTAATCTTTAATGGTTTGCATATAAAATTTAATTCCTATTACTTATACTGTATTTTTTTTTTAGGATTCAATAAGAAATAAAAATAATAATAATGATTCAATGATGTATCTGCACGCATTTAGGTGCACAACAAATCCCAAGCATGAGAAGTGCCAGGTAATTTAATATTACCCGATTTTAATAAGATATTAATAGGAAACTTCTTATACATATTGAAGCAAAAATTTTCTAACTAATTCACATAAATCAAATCATGAAGGAAATAAAAAAATTGTATGTACTTTTATTCTGTTTTGAAATTTTAATATTCAATAAAAATATCATTATTTATAATCTATTATTTATCTTATTTGAGTTTATACTGATGCGTTTTCATGGTGTATATTTCCTTGTATTTTTGCTTCATCAATACATATGTAGAAGTACATTATTAAATTATTTAACATATTGTTTAGGGAAAAGAAAGGTATCAATTTTAATCATTATTTTTAACTTCAAATACTCACACAGACTACTTGTTTGGAATTGCAGATTCCATACCTTTATTTAAATATCAATTTTGTAGTGTATCAACCAAAATAATATATCCCACTTCTAAATTTGTTCTATTGTGGTAATTATAATTTTTATTGAATGTTTTTAGTATTTATATGGATTTTATTTCCAGTTTCATCATTAAATAATATATTATATTTAAGGAATGTCCATAATTAGTAGTTAAAGTCATAAAGTGTATGTGGTCAAATTTTACTTATGAATTTCACAACAACGTTTATCACATGTTTAAATTTTTGAATTATTAATTCATTTAAGTGTTTTTAAATTTTATTATTATTCATGATTGTAAATTTTTTTATTTGGAATATCTGTATACAAATCAATTTATTATTCACCAAGCGGTATTGGTCATTGAAGTTCAGGTTCATCAATAAAATATTATTTTTCATTAGTATGAAGAAAAAGGATAGAGGTGCATAGAATAAATGACCATAAGAAATGATAGTATGTTTTTTATTTATATATCAATTATTTATATGAAATTTAAAATTATATATGTTTTCAATATATTAAATTTTCTTCCCTGGAGGCCCTCATTGATAAGAAGATGAAAACTTCGGCCCCAATAAACGTTTGTGTTAGCTATTAGTTGAGAGGCACTACTGCAGATTCTAAGGTTGAACTAAGAAAAATATCATCCCTAAAAGGTATTAGTCTTCATTAGGATCCTCTCAAACCTCTCATACCCCTAATATGAAAAGCGCTCGTGTAGATGTTGTCGAGAATAAAAAATACCCTTTGAAGAGAATAAAAGAAGTAAAATGATCAATGAACACTTCCTAAAAGCTATGTCAGTCATAACTCAATCACTTCCATCAGAGGCTTCTAGAACAATCTATTTATATATGGTGATTAGGATATTGTTTTTAGTGATGAGGATGAGGATTTTGGTGATAAGGAAGATATGTATCCCCTCTATTTTTGACTCAGCAGAATTGAGACATCTGGAAATTGTTAAATAACTCTAATTGATTGGTTTTATGGATGTATATGTAGGTTCTAGTATTGGAAATGGTTTAAAAATTATTAAATTGAATTTTTTTTAATGCAGAATATACAATATTTTAATTTCAATGAATTTATAGTGTGTGTTTTATTTTATTTATAGGTTCAAGAGTTGCTAGAGATGTTGCTTCAACCAAATGGGGACAACTACCTCTACCTATGGTTCTCTGAAACCATGGGTACAGGTTTTGTTCTGGAAAATTAAACACCCATATATTGGATAACCATGTGTATAGATATAAACATGTTTTTTTGGTGAATCTATTGGTATGATAAAATATCTATCAGCTAAACCCATTCCACCATTATCCAAGGTTCTGAAAACCATGGGTGTATCCAATACCCACAAATT
Organism: Viscum album; assembly: GCA_963277665.1. Lineage (NCBI taxonomy): Eukaryota > Viridiplantae > Streptophyta > Magnoliopsida > Santalales > Viscaceae > Viscum > Viscum album. The sequence continues at coordinate 706,210,030 of OY728147.1, read as the reverse complement.
TATGGGTTTTACCAACAATTTCAAACCTTGGTCATCAGGTTGTTTTCCAGTAGAAATAATTGATATTGATTTAATAAAAATATTAAATAAATTATATTATGTGGGTACTATATTAATCCAAAATAATGAAATATCCCCAGAAAAGTGTCCCAAATTGGAAATATAATACAAATATTATGTCCAGCATGTTGTTTTCACCATAGGCATGACATAAAATTTTGTGCATTAGGATTTTAGATAAATCACATATGGGGAGAATTTATTTAATTTATTTAATTTTTATTTTTCATAAAAATAATTGAATATCTCAAAAATATTGTACCTTTTGGGAAATCTAATAACATTTTTAGTTCCAAAATATTATTTTTTTACCTAGTTGTGACATAATATTTTTGTGTGTGAGTTTTTTGGGAAAATCACATAGAATGTTAATAAAAATTATATTATTATTATTATTAGTGATGAAGAAATTAAAATTGAAATTAAATATGTAATTAAATAATTTGGAATTTGTTGAAATGATGGTTCACATTTCTCCATGTGTGTATTTTTATGAGTGATCAATGTAATAGAGGAAAAATTATTACAGGTGATAAATAAATGCAACTGTGTGGTTAATAAAAAATAGCGAATATTTGGTTATTAAGGGAAGTTATTTTTAAATAGTTGATGGTGGAAATTTTTTTAGATATTTAATAATAATAATAAATATTATTATTATTATTATTGTTAAATTTGGTGAATAATATTGGTTTTTGGAAAAATAAGATGTGTGTGTATATATATATGGGATAAATATATGTGTTTATATTTGTGACAGTGTGTTTATATATATATATATATATTTATTTATAGGTGTGTAAATATATAAGGTTTATATATATATATAAGTGAAATATATATATGTATATATATATCTATGTTAACATTATATTGGAATAGAAAAGCCTACAAAGATATCCCTATATATTTCCAAATCCCAAGATAGGGTTCGATGAATTTAAAGGAAATCCAATGTATCAAAAGTCCAGTGTTGTAGACCTGCGCAGAAGACCTACGTGGCATCCCTGCATGGAAGTATACTTTCTATAACCCTACGCGATAGACCTACAAAGAGGACCTATGTGGAGGACCTGTGCGAACAACTTCCCTTCGACCATACACCTCCTAGCCAATAAATAGGACCCTTGGGCTCCCCATTTGTGGGACTAAAAAATTTTATGGTCTTCCTGAAGCTCCCATTGCATTTCTATTCTGCCTATATCCCTCAAATATTGACAAGTAGCTCTCTAATAGCACGAGAGAATAGATAATTAGATGGGATAAGCATTTCTTGATAGAATTTTACATTTTTTATGCTTACATAGGCTTGGTTCCTCTATGTGAATCATTTTTCAGTCATCATAAAGGCCTATGAGACACACCTGTCCAATATGGTTATGTTGTGTAACTACATGGGGTACCTACATGGAACACCTATGCGGCGTACCTATGCGACAGATCTCTGTATAATGCCTACTTATCCACTTAAGTATCCTATTTAATTCCACTCATGGAAGGGTATATCCTTACTTGTTTTCCTTATCTGAAATGGACTAAGTTGTGACCTCCCCCAAACCCTCCTGACTTATCAAACTTTTGGGAAAGTCACATCAAAGTGTCTCCGATTTGGGTTTGTATATCCACATTTATAAGATTCCCTCATTTTTTTCACAATGTGGTTAGGAATTAATGAGTTTCTATATATTTGAATATCCACAGTCACATGGATCATTCTCATAGGAAAAGTGTTTGGATTTTCATAGTTTTGAGAATTAGGGTTTGGTATTTTTCCTCTCTTTTCCAACTCTAAGACTCATAACCTCATGTCACGGGTAGGGAAGGTACGGTTCACACATGCTTTTCCATGAAATAAAAATAAAAGTATCCCTCCTCTACCGTGATCAATTTTAGGGCAGTCATCCTATTGTAAGCCCCTAACCTTTCAAGTATGAGGTTACAATATTTCTCCTCTATAATTCCTTCACCTTCACTCCTTCCTTACATTGGACCCTTTTCCAATGTAAAGTGAATAGAGGGAAGGCTCATCACCTCAACCTCTTCTCCATTTGCCTCAAACTCATCCACCCAAGCCAATGTAGGCATTCCCTCTTCCACCAGCGATGAAGGAAAAGTGTGGGTTCCTTTATTAAATATTTGACGTCCTCTTGTTTCTCACATCGGTCATGACTCATCAGGGCTTAGATATTTTTCAAGATCACAAAAATTTTACACAATCATTAAAATTGAGAAATAAAATTCCTATTCAATCTAGGATATGTTGGATGCTTACTTGAAGGCCTGAGCTCAAAAGGTTTCCCTTTCAAAAGGGTTTACCCAATCATATCCCCTATAATGGGAACCTATTATGTAAAATCCCCAAAAAAATAAATGGACTATGAGAACTCTAATTCCCACCATAATTGTTATATGTAGGATTTCTTCATAGGGATCGATCTCATTGGATATCCTCTTCAAGAATCCAACCCTAATTTCCTTAATCTGGGCATCTTATTTAAGAATGTGCTCCAAATTAAACCCCAAAATCATCAAGGAATCGTTTTCAATAAGAAATCCCAAACTCATTTAATTTAATGGACTATACTCTCCTATCAGAATCATAGAACTACATTTGATTTTATTCCCATCCAAATTGGATACATAGAAATCCTCCTTGATGTTCAAATCCAATGATTCAAATCAACCATGTTCTCCTTGGGCCATATTCCAAACAGGGTCTAATCTAACTTAGAAACACATAGCATTTCCATTTTTATTGGGCTGCTTTAGCATAAGTCCCATAAAAAATATTGACTAAGAACCTTTCACTTATATGTCCTTACCATATGACATTAAACTCTATGGCTATGTCCTTATCACATGACTTTAACAGGTATGATGTGTCCCATTAAGTGGCACCGAACATGGAGGGTTCTAATTCATTACACAAGGATACGTAGGTATCCCATTTTATGGGTACGATTCCAATATTAAAACAAAAATTTGTCAATATGGATGATAATAAATTCTATAGTGCTCCATTGAGTGGATAAAAAACCAGTATCATTATAATGTTTATTAAAAGAATCTCTAAGTAGTATATGATAGGATACCATTGATGGAGAACCTCTAATAAATACGGATGATTCAAAATTTTACACATGTTAATAAGTTATTAAAAATAACCTGGTAAACATATGTTATACTTGGTTAATTAATAATGATTCCTAAAAAAATCTTAAAGAGAGTCCCAGAGTAGATAATAATTCCCCCAAAATGGTTGTGATGAGCCCGACCTCCCATCCTCTCAAACAATAAATGTTATAAAGTATCGTAATGTTCATACATAACAAATACATGCCTTTGTAATGATGGTACCTTTTAGATAAATAACAATTGGTTGTTTCATATTCCACAAATAAATCCAATGGAAACTGCCTGGAAGAAGGGATTCTTAAAACTAGAACTCATGTTTCTGGGATCTACAAAACAAAAATGGTGAACCCAACGTGAATCCTTAACCAAGTTAATATTGTTACCCACCTATCAGGCTCATATCAATTGATAATTTAAGGCCATACAAATGAATCAATCCTGCATATATCCATATATAAGAAGTCCTTTTAATGGAGTTTATTTTTGTTCTCGTTTTTTTTTCAGTACGCCCTTCACTTCGAAATTGATTTCTTCAAGATGACACATGTGAATGTACCAGCCGCTAATCAAGATGGATCATCATCCATGGGAAGGATATAATTACCCACTCTTTGTCTTCAATGTTGTTTGTCTAATGTTCTATTGAGGGAGTACCATCAGCATGGTACAATCCCTACTTTGGAGGCTGCCTAACAGGTTCTCCAAGTTAATGAAAATCCTAGATCGTCTGGTCAATGATGACTGATGAACTATAAGTAGACAATTCCAAACACCATATTCAACCATTTTAGTTCATTATCCATGTAATGCAATAACCTGCACGTCTAATACATTAAGGAGATGGATCAAGAGGTAAATCAGGACCTCAATTCAAAGATGTATGGGTCCTTCTTGAGGACTCCCACCAAAAATTGTTATCAGCCGAATCGCGCAGCAGTGAACCCCATCATGATGGGGGTGTTTCCTCTGGACATTCAGACCAGGGCATGCAATATGAACTTATAGGTACAATGTTCAGAAAATATGGATCAAGTTCTTACCTCTTTCTCCTATAGATAAGTCCATCAACCTAACTTGATGGTGAACAACAAGCGGGCACATGCACCTGTTCGTACTAATTCTGCTTCCCAGAAGACTAGTCTGGCAGAAGTCTACCAATTCCCACAGGAAAATTCTTTGGAGTACAGTGAATAGAAACATACATCCGTTTCAAAATAATCAATCAGTCAGCAGGCTCGTTTGATTGCATTTAAGGAATCCTACCAATCATAACTGGTGCCAACTGGTGAACAAGAACTTACACATTCTTACACTGACCAATTCATCCAGCAGTCATTTATGCCATTATTGAAAGACGTTCATCAACAATAGTTGATAGAAAACATCTAGTAGGAAGATACTCCTACCAGTATTCATCAATCCTTCCAACAATCTCGTTTGTCATCACCTGAAGAAGTAAATCGGAAGTCTCTGATGAAAAATCTAGGGCAGACTCAACTATCTTCCCCCATACATTAGTACTATTTGGACCCATTGACGGGAAAAGGAGGAAAATAGTAGGAACCTACACCTAATCCAGATAAAGAATATATGTATATTCCTGTTCCGACCACTGAAGTCACCATACAGATCTTATCAATTTTGAAAGGGCAGACACAATTTCCTGCCCATATTCTGGAAGCATGCGATAATATCATGACAACATCAGTAGTACCAGGGGAACAAAAACATAAATCTATCCCCACACCAGTGATGGAACATTGTCATGCCATACCAGACTATATACATACCTCTATTCTAGTCCAGGAGGGATGTGGTTCATACTCCCCCATATCATACGGACTAACAGATCAAGAACATACACCCTTTCTGAATGGTGGTGATCGACCCGTTATAATGATCACTCCAAGGTTGGCACATACTCCTTCCCATGATAACCACATCTCATATAAAGTGGCCCCAACAACGTTTAAGAGATCATACAATAAGATGCCTCATCACACACAGTTTGAAAATCAAGATCCAAGTCGTAATCTAGCTCTGCTTAATGCTGGAGTTCTTGAAGCCACCATACTTTTATCTATTTTAGATCCAGATCATACCCTCTAATTTCTAAATTATGGGAGTATTAATATTATTTATGAATTTCACCATCACATACTTCATCATGAAATCTTGATTCATGAAAATTTGGTCTTTCTAGAGTGCCTATCACCGGATGAGAGCCACAACAACCCTCCGTGTGGTCAGAAGACCTAGGATCAAGTGGATTTATCCCAAGTTGTATTCCACCATGGTGGTCCTCCCCGTGATGTAATTCGCTACGAAAATTCTCTCTATATTAGTATTTCTCATTGTTAAGATAATTCTATCATTGATAATGTAGTAATGAGAAAGCCATTTTATTGGGTGGCACATTCCAACACAAGGCCAGTCATATCTGATGCATTGTCATTAATGGGTGAAATAATTTCTCAACCAAAAGACATATTAAGGGAACAGTCATTGGCCAAACTCCCTTGGGACATTTTTCTTCCAATATAGTTGAGGAAAAAATGAATTATTTCATTGTATTTAATAAAAAAATCAAAAAGAAATCACTTTGGTTAGAAAAAATGTATAAACCTCTAGTGATAGATGATGAAGATATGTTAAAAATAAGAAACAAATTGGCTAAAGTAGAAGTACTTGTCATGTTGTAGCCTATGAAAAATTCCCAATAGAACATTCCAAAATTGATGGTAGAAGAATGCATTCATGACGTCTACCTCAACTTATGGAAGACTTTTCATCATTTGAAAACAAAAGTATTACCATATGATGAATATCAAAATCATGTAAAGGTAATAGAAGGGATGAAATTCCAAATTGACATGGCATCTCTCTCAGTTTTCTGACATCCAATGGGTGAAAAGTAGAATAGAACCCTTCAGCGTGCATGCCTCAATTCTCTAAAGAGTCTATGCATATTAATTTCGGATACCCCATCTAGTGTTTGTATTATCAGATGGGGTTCACATGGAGAATTTCATTTTCCTGTGCTCGAGAATCATCAAAGTCTTCCAAAATTGGTCTCATGAAATGTTATTGCCCAAAACCAGCTACAATCAACAGATTTTGTATGTAATCAAATGAACACTCAAGAAGAATCCTCAAATATCTCTTCCTAAAGTTAGGCCCAAAGAAAAAAATTTGTTGAGTTTTTTTTTGCATCAAGCATATGAGAATATTCCGCAGGCCTCCCACTTAGAAGATGTCAGCCTTCATATAACGAAAATCATTGAAATACCATAGTTATCTTATGAAATATGTGATTTTAGTGGTTGTTGGATAATTTATCTAGCTAATTTCTGAATAAAAATTCTCAAAATTAGAAGAGAAACTACGCAAAACTCATCCATTATAGTTCAAGAGCCACCCCACCTTGAAGTGATGGGGGTTTGTTTAATTCTACCATTGAATTTAGTAAACAAGTTCCAAGGTTTGAAGAAGAAGTAGAAGAACCGGACCAACCCTAGCCTACATGTCTAGGGGATTTTCACATCTAAAATCTACTCCGCAATGGAAGTCTGTTTTCTCCCGATTAAGGAAGAATCCTAAAAGAGAGTGCACAACTAAACTATCCAAGGATTCCCTTCAGGTAACTATTTTCCAAGATATTCTTGGGAATTTAGTATATATGAGATCAGAGTCTCATTAAAGATAAAGAAGTACATAATCTTACAAAGATATAGATAGAATTCCATAAATGAATTACGTTTCAGTAAATGTCATTAACACCATTATAGAAGATCCTCTAGAAAATGATACTAGCTCCGGGGAATCATAAGATGAGGTTCTCATCTATAATACATTACACGCTGAACTAAATTAAGAATTTGAACATACTCAAAATTGGAGGATTATCCACAATCTAGGTATGCCCTCAAATAACCAATTCTCGCCCCTTCAAAAGAAATATAACATAGGGAAAGGTAAATATCAGAATGTATATCACTTTTCCACTGGAGAAGGTCAATCTATTTCTCTTGAAGGAATATTTTCACAACCAAGATAGGAGATGAAAAGGATGGAAATACATAATACAGAGTTACTTTGAAGCAGCATTTATGCTAGACATACTCTCCATGAAGATCCTCAACTTTCAAATCTAGTAGGAGCTCCCCAGTAAAGAAGATTTCTGAGAACAAAATATACATATAATGAATTCCCACCATTGGGTACACAGATAGGGTAGGATAAAACACATCCTTATGGGCCTTTTCATGTGGGTTGACCAAAGAAGATACCAATAGCACCACCACCAGTGGTTTTTCTGGTCGTTGCACCAGTTCAAGCTCCAACTGTCGTGCCTATATAGTTCCCAGCTCACAAGAATATTACCCAAGTTCTTATGAACATAATTGAGTAATTAAAAATTATATTAGAAGCTATGGAAGAACGAAATGTTCTAATTCATCCATAAAATAAATCTTACCGAGAGTGGGTGGATATGATCCCTCCCCCATCAAATTTTTTGAATACTACATTCCCAATCATTAAAGGTTAGGGAGATCTAGAGAAACACATAACACATTTTGTTTCTCATTGTAATCCCATGATGGGGACTCCTCAACAACAAGAAGTAGTAATGATTATGTGTTTTGTGCAGTAATTACAGGGAGAAACTTATCTATGGTATACAATTTTGCAATCTCGACCAATTACTTGATGGGGATATCTCCATCAGAAATTCCTTCTTCAATTCAGCTCAACAATACTGAAAAAAATAGTTTTTTATCTTACAAATTTCAAACAAATGTAAAATGAAGAAGTTTCAGATTTTAATGCTCGATGGAAAGGATTAACATATTCCTTAAATTTTAAACTCCATCAGGATGAGTGGCAGTCAATTTGACTAGAAAATATGCGTGATGAGTTACTCACACCACTGATCCCTAAGAAATACACAGGAAGTTTTTGAGATATTGCTTCAATTTACGAATATTTGGATGATTCCATTATGGAAACAAAAGATAAAACTCATTTAATTCCATTAGCTCTAGGAAGGATAATACAGAAAGAATACGCTACTACATTCACACTAAAACAAGAACTTGTACCTGCTTCCACTTCAAAACCTTCATCGTATCGAAGGCCATCACCTCCCAAGAATCAGTAGAAATGACCACCTCTTCAATATGATCAAAGATATGAAATTTGGAAATAGTTATAATAGATTAAGAACAAATTTCATTATTTCTAGAATGAATTAGTTTTCGGTTACTTCATCTCATCTCTGGAAAATAATTTTCTTCAGTTTCCAAGGACGAAGAAACTAAACAAAGAAGGGGATGAAGATATTCGAAACTATTGTCCTTTTTACTAGATGTCACGACATCCCATTAAAGAGTGTTTTGTTTTCAATGAACTCCTAAAAATGTTAGACTCTAGAAAATCGAAACTGAGAAGTTCATCATCCCAAGTATCATGTGTTACTACTGATCTTGAGGAAAAAGGTGAATGGTAGGAAGTCAAAAGTAAAATTGCAGATAAATATAATAATTTTATGATCAAGAAAATGGTCAACCAAAATCATGCTATTATAAGAACATAGTTGATACAACAGATTGTGTCTTCCACCACTCCTCCCACAACAAAACCACCATCAACAAAAACATCAGTCCTCTAAAAGTCAATCCTCAAAGAAGCGATGTGATCAGAAAGACAAAGAGAAGTCAGATGAAGATGAGCTCATGTCAAGACCAAAGTTTCCCTTGACTCTATTAGATTTCATGCCTTCTATTTCAAAAACACGGGCACCACCTATCCAAACGGCACAACCATAATAGAGTTGATAGGTAAAATCTTCATCAGATGAAGAATCAATTTTTTGTTCCGTCTACGTGATCCACTTAACAGATCCCAATGTTAATAGTGATTTTGATTATAATGAGCCTAAGTTCTCTTTATCTAACTAGGAAACTAGATGGAGAGGCTATGGTTGAGGATATGGTGGGGAAGATTTGGGTATTCTAGAATCCACTATTTTAACTATACCCATGCTTGAACCATATATGTGGCAGAAACTCAAGGGGGAGCCCTTCAGTGGTCTCAACATGAACAATGATATTTTTCTACCTATGACAGGTTCTGTCCGGACGTGATTATTTTGGAAGACCTATTAGAGGTTACCCCATCTTCCTCTCAACAAATAGATAGACCAATTCAGTTCAATCTACCAAATCTAGGATTATTTTTAGCTTTTTCTTTGACACAGAGCACATCCACATCAGGAGAATCCACTTCCAAGGAACCTGCAAAACCGCATCTCTGTGTTGGGAAACATAGACCTATAGACCAAAATTATGATTTTTTGAAATAGCTAGCTTAAGTACCGGCCAAGTTATCAATTTTAAATTCCTTTAATCTATCAAAAGATCATTGAGAATAATTTATTGAGGCTTTGTCAAGTCCTCAAGAGTTTGAAAACCTAAGTTGATGCTGCTGAGGATTACCATATAGAGAATGACCCTATAGAATGTCATGCAATTATATCCTTTATGGATGAATATGAAGATGATTTTTTACATGGTAATATCATGCCATTATATCTTTCTAGAAGTTTCAATGACATAGACATCTGAGGAGCCTTCATTGATAATGGCTCAGGAGTCAACCTCATTCCTATCCGTACACTTCTTATATTGGGCCTCAATGAATCTAACTTATCTCATTTTTCATTAATGTTTGAAGGATATGAAAAGAATGAGCAAGAACCTCTGGATGAGATTACACTCAAAACTCTTTCTGTGGATCTTGTATCTAATTCAGATTTCATGGGTGTTCATCAGGACAGAGCCTTCCACATTCTTCTTGGTATGACTTGGTTACATCGGCATGTATCCATACCTTCATCATACCACCAATGTCTAAAGTAAGGATTCAATGGTCAAATTGGAAAGTTATTTGGTGAAATGGCTCCATTAAATTTTTTTGAATGTCAATAAATTATTACCGAATTTTATAACACAGAGGGAATGAGGACCTTGATGACAGAGGTAACAAGAATTAATGCTCCAAATGGTATGGAAAAGATCCCATCAAACTCATTCAAACATTTGAGTATAGATTATGTGTTTCCTATAAATCAAATTGAAAGGATAAACCCAAATATAAACACTCATCTGGTGACTTCAATAATTCCAATTATGGAAAACGATCCTGACAACATGGAAGAAATTATTGATTTACTAAAATGTGGTGAAATCATAAATGGAGATGTCTTAATTTCATCCAAATAACTTCAGTGGGCCTTTACATAGTCAATAAAATTTAAAGAAGTTGAAGCAATACTAATGGAAGACACGGATTTTGATTCCCAGTCCATCATCTCCTCTTTATTACTCCAAGAAGACCCTTCATCATCAGTAGGGTCATAAATGGTGGCCTCTTCTTCGGAATGTTCAAATACCAACTCCTCACATTAATCTGAAAGTTTTTATTCATTATCTACTATGAATGTAGGAACAATGTAAGTAACATATGATGAAAAAGAAGAGGAATATCTTAAGGATTCTCTTCCATCATTTAAAAAATGAGTCTCTACCATTGTGGATGAACTTAGAAAAATAAATCTGGGTATAGAAAAAGATACAACCCCCAATCTAATTAGTACGGCCATGACTTAGGAATAACAAGAGATGTACACATTATTTCTAAAGAAACATCAAGATATATTATCTTAGAAATATATATAAATGTCAGGTCTTAATCTCGATATAGACACTCATAAATTGGGTTTACCAGAAGAACATCGTGGAATCAAGAAGGCAGCAAGAAGAAGACACCCAACTCATGCCTCTAAAATTAAAGCTGAAGTTGATAAGATTCTAAATGCTAACTATTTTAGGGAGATTAAATATCCCAAATGGAAATCCAACATTGTCTCAATGAAACGAAAATGAGAAAATCAAAGTTTTCATTGATTTTAGATATATTAACCTACATTGTCCCACAGATGACTTTCCAGTTCTAATTAACGAGCTTTAAATTAATGCAACAACTGGCTATGCATCTATTTCCATTATTTGATGGCTACTCCATGAATAATCAAATCTACATGTCCCCATAAGATGAAGATTTTATAGCCTTAATATCCCCTTAAGGCGTGTTTTTCTATCCGTTAACGCCCTTAGGCTTTAGGAATGTAGGTACAATGTATCAACGTGCCATGCACTATATTTTCAACCCATTCTTAGGAAAATTGGTCGAATGTTATGTGGATGATTTTTTCGTTAAATATAGATAATGTTTCAATCACTTGGATGATCTAGAGACCATATTTAATAAACTTTGGTGATAAAATTTGAAGATGAACCCCATGAAATGTTATTTTGAGGTAACATCAAGAAAATTACTAGACTTCATTGTATACCATTGTGTCATAAAATTTTATTCTGAGAAAAGAAAATTAATACTTGGTATGTCACCTCATCAAAATTTGATTGAACTATGAGTACTCTAAGGACACTTGGCCAATATTTGGAACATTATAGCCAATTTAGATGGAAATTGTTTTCCCTTCACCAGATTAATGAAGAAGGGAGTCACCTATCAATGGACTGAAGACTGCCAAGAGGCAATTCATACCCTTAGGAAATATCTCTTGAGTCCACCAGTATTGATGGCACAAATTGAATTAAGACCACTTATTCTCTATGTGACGGCTTTAGAGCGATCACTAGGCTCCTTCCTTGCCCAAAATAATGATGTTGGGAATGAAAACAACATTTACTATATCAGAAAAACTATGCATGATGCAAAAAATCGATATCCTAGCATTGAACAGTGCTTCCTAGCATTAATATTTGTAGTTCCGAAATTGAGGGACTATATTCCACATCATGAGGTCCAATTGGTGTCTCACAATAACCTGATCAAATGTATCCTTATTTAGCCTATTATTATAAGGAATTTGGCACGGTGAGTAGTTATTTTAAAATATTTTGATATCCAGTTTGTGCCTCAAAATGAAATAAAGTGACAAGCTTTGGAAAACATCCTTACTGAACACCCATTTGCGTAAGATACAACATTGAGTATTGAACTTCCTGATGAAGAGGTCTTCTCTGTTCACAAAAATTCATAAAAAGTGGGAAATATACTTTGATGGTGCCTCCAAAAGTACAATAGGGAAGAGAATGGAAATCTATAAACTCAAAAAATTTAGGTTAGGAATTGTATTTATTTCCCCAGAAAAGGTAGTGTTGCCTTATCCCTTTCTATTGTCAGAAGACGGTACCAACAATGAAGAAGAGTGTCAAGCTCTCTTAGCAGACTTGGGATTGGAACTTTAGGTACAAGTGAACCACTTGAAAGTGAAAGGTTATTCAGAGTTGATAATCATACAAATAATTGGGGATTATTCTATCAGAAAATAAGAGTTAATCCCTTTTTGTGATTAGTCAGAGGGTTAATGGATGAATTTCCCTCGTTGTCAATAATGCCTTATTTCCTATGATCACAAAATTCCCAAACTGAGGAACTGGATAATGTAGTCATAGCCCTGGAAGATCCAAATTGGGATGAGACATTCATCATTATATCCCATCATCATATGTTTTCACCTTTCGTTTGAACTATTATAGAATAAATTAATGAAATTATCCCTATTTCTTATCCATATGATCATTACATGGTATGGATGACACCCTTCATGGAATACCTTCACAGTGGAATACTTCTACTAGATAGAGCTAGAAAAAAATCTTACGATAAGTGGATAATTTTTATCTTTATGATAGTTAAAATCACCATAAGATCATCTATAAATGAGGATTTGATGGAATTATCATTAGGTGTATTGATGGAAATGAAACTATAACAATCATGAAAGAAATAAATTCAGGAGCTTGTAGTGCTCACCAGTATGGGCATAGGCTTTCTGATCAAATCTGAAGGATTGGATACTTTTGTCCCTCAATGACACAGGATTTCATGGATTTCACTAAGAAAGGCCATCCATGCCAAGTGCATACCAACTTCATTCATCAACCCTGAGAGTTGTTACATACACCTAAATACTCTTGGCCATTTTCCACATGGGGAATAGAGGTAGTAGGGCCTTATACTCCAGCTACGGCTAAGCACTTCAAATATATTCATACTGTTAATCACTTATTCTCCAAATAGAATGTGGAAATACCTCTCAAAGAAATTAGATCCAAAATCATTATTAGTTTTGTCAAAACTAACATCATCACCAGATTTTGTGTCTCTCATACTATATTGATGGAAAATGGAACCAGTTTTTTTCTATTGAGGTAAAGTTGTTTTATCAGGAGAACAATATCAAATCCAACCATTCATCTTGCTATCATGCGGGGAAAAATGTAAAAATAAGGACCTTAAATAAGACAATATAAAATATACTCTAGGAGATGGTGGATAAAGATAAGAAGTCTAAGCCTGATAAACTTTTTCATGCTTCATAGTCTTATTGGACTACAACTCATACTACCACTCAGGCAACCCCTAATTCCTTAATATACGAAACATAAACAGTTTTTCTAATAAAAATTCAATTTCCTTCACTTAGAGTTGAAATCTGTGATCAGTTGTCTACATATGAGAAGTCTCTGAAATGGTTTGATGATCTAGAACAATTAGACGAAAAAATTGCATACATTTCATCATTTGGAAGTCTATCAAAATAGAATATCATGAGCTTTAACAAAAAAAATCACCACCATTCATTTCTTGAATGAGAATTGGTATTGCTCCTCAGGACACCAATGATACCAGGAATGAAACCTCTAAATCCTGAGAGAAAGTGAGAATGACCTTATTCCATACAAAAGGTCTACTCAAATAGAGCTTATTCCTTAATCTTAATGGATGGAGAGATTATAAAACCTCCAACCAATGCGATATTATTGAAGAAAAACTTTCTTTAACTGTACTAAATGACCTCACTACATGACTCTAAACTACACAGCACAAGGACCTAGTTGCAAGATATTAAACTTCATAACAACCATAACAATATTTGATGCATGATGATAAAATGTGTTGCATAGTTTTCCTTGTTTAATGATGTTAAACTGAATGAAATCATTTTTCCTCGTTACACGACATTAAACTGTACGGCTAACGTCTTCTCTATTAGCTGTTAGGAGATTTTATATAAAAGCACCATTGAAATCTTTGAAATTCCATAGTGGCACATGAGTCTGTTTCTTCCTTATGTCTAAGTTAGATCCACATAGGGACCTCATTTCAAGAATTATGTGTGGCTTGATTCTCATCTATTTAAGATATATAGAGACGCTTGGATCTCCAATCTTGGTCGCAACCACAAAAAAAATTATTTTCTTTTTTCCTAATTTATATGAATCAGATCTATACATAGTTTTACCTTAAGATAAATGGTTTAATCTTTTTACAATTTTGTGTATTAAGTTTAACTATTCTTCCATAACATGTCAAAATCCCCCATCTCCCATATCAAACATGATTTTTTAGGGAAAATAATTTTTTAATAAATATATTTGGATTGATTCTTTCCCTCATCAGATGTAGTGACACTTGTGTTTTATTCCTTGGTCCAGCTATAACATGCCTTTATTTTCACATCAATTCATCTTCTTTCTTACCACATGATTTTAAAAAGCATGGATATATAAGAACTACCTTTGGATTGATTCTTTCTCCAATGAGATATGTAGTCATCCCATGTCATATTCCCTAGCTCAGCCATCACATAATCATAATACCCCTATTCTTCACTTGTGTCACCTTTGTGTTACAGAAGAAACATTTATAGCACCTTGTTTTTTACACTAAGCATAGCTCACATGGGCTTTCTAATTGGGTAAAAAAAAGATTCTCTATATAAATATAGTGTCTCAATTCCTTTTGGGGTTATCAATGGTCTTGATTGCATGACTTAAAATTGAATTGTACATTTCCCTCACTGTATAACATAAAAATTCACAGTATAATGTCCTCACTGCATGACTATAAACTATGCAACATAATATTGATTTAATGGAAATAAGGAAAGTCTCATTTTACACGTGAGTCAGATATATGTAAATAACTCAAAATCAGGGCCAATATTTATTCAAATATTTCGCATGTGCATTGACCATTACCCCCTTTCGTATTTCACACTCTTAATCTTCAATATTTTCATATCATCATCATATTTATTATTATTTTTGGTGAAATAGTCTCTAATATCTGAGTTCGCATTTGCTTGGAAATGCAGTATGAGCCCTTAGGTGGGCTTCCATAGGTTTCCTACATAATAGGTCTTTCTGTCAAAAGATGCTACTATTTGGCTGTGCATGATATGCCCTTGTTTGCCCTGCATAACACAACCCCCCATAATGGTTTTATCAAATAATGGTAATTTTGTTCTTGGTTAAAGTGCCTTTTGTCCCCTTCAAACTTTGATAACAATATTCAAGAATTTGTAGTTTTTAAAAGAAATCATTCTTGTATATTTTTTCCAATACCTTTCTCTCAATCTGAAAGTCTTCAAGACAATGGTTTATACATTTTACTCTAAATGTGTTCAAAGCAATATGAAATAACATTAGATCACTTGACCACATATTTTTTATTGTTTCCATATTTGGTCCTAGTTGTATGACCTAAAACTACAAACACCATAATTCCCATGTTTGGGTCAGGCCTTCATAGAAATTATATTCCTATAATTCTTTGGAAATTGTTATTGAAAATACTCTCTCCATATTCAGGTACCATTCTTTATAAAACAAACAATATTCTTTGGAAAATATGAATCTATATAAACTTTTTTGGATTTAAGCAATAGAATTTCAATCATATGATAGCTCTTTTTCCTGACTATGCAGTACGTTCCCCTAGGTGGCCTTGCATTAAATTTAATTCTATAACAGGCATGTCGGTCAAAAGATGACACTATTTGGCTATGCAGCATATTCCCTAGTTGTCCCTTCATAATAAAGAACCGATAACAAGTTTTTAAAAATAATGGTTACTTCATTCTTCAAAAAGACATCCTCTAATGATTTTAATTCATTTCCAAAATCATTATTCAGATCTAGAAAGTCCCAAATCCTAGTTTTCAATTTTCCCTTCAATACCTAAATATGGAGGGATGTTTCCAAAAAAATTATCATGAAATTTGGAGAGTCTCATACCTCTGATCAAAGCTAAAGACCTTAAATTAAAGCCACCTTATATCCTCACTACATGACTTAAAACTATATAGTACAATGTCCTCACTGCATGACTTAAAACTGCACATTATAATGTCCTCACCACATGACATAAAACTGCATAACATGATTTCATAAATTCTCCTTTTTTAAAATTTTAACCATTCCTCAAGAAGAAAATTTGAGTAGAAGTGGTTTTCCTATTCATGTCATATGTTGACATAGATAACCCTTTATTCTCATAATCCCTTTCCTTGGAGGAACCACCTACTATGGTCTTCAGTCACCCAAATCTTTTTTTCCTTTGTCTATCAATAGAAAAATGTGAAACTTCTGAGATCTCTTTTGCCTGACTATGCAGTGTGTGCCCCTAGGTGGCCTTGCAGAAAATATTCTTACATAATAGGCCTATCGGTCAAAAGATGCCACTATTTTTCTATGCATCATATGCCCCGGTTTTCCCTTCATAATATAGCCCCAATAATGGTTTTTTCAAATAATGGTAACATCTCTCTTGAAAGTGACTTCATTTATGTATATACAAGTTTTTTAGATTTGGTGGCCTTAAAAATAATGGATCAAGATTCCCCTTGAAATATTGAAAGAATAATAGAGAAATTCTTAGCCACTGATTTTTTTGGGATCTAATTTAAAAATTTATGGTCAATGTTGTTCGACCTTAAACACTATCACTTTATAGTCCAATGAATAGAACTCTAAACTTCCAACTAAATGAGACATGGTACTCACCGGATTCGGAACCTGCAAAGGTCACTCTAGACAAAAGTTAAGTCCCAGCTCACTAAACATACACTTTGTATGGTCTAGGTAATATTGAACAATGAGAAGTTAAAATATATAAATTTTGAGGGGTTTTCTGTTTTACCCTAGTAAAAATAAAACTATGATAATTAATCCCCTCTACTTAATAAGAAAAATTTGAACACCACCATTCTTGTCACTGTAATCAAGATTATCTGACATAATGTTTTGAGGTTAAAAATCATGATCATCGTCATTACCTTTAATATTGAAATCTTGAAAAGAAAGAATAAAGATCTATATGATTGTAGACAAAATTTATTTCATTCATATGAAATCAGTGGGACATTCACAAAATGGATCTCCTCTATCATGTGTTAAAATAAACTCTCAATATGACTCCTCATTTATTGAACGATCTCATGAGCGATATCAACCACCTATTGATGTTGAGACACTTGAGAAACTCCAGCCTCTTCATCTTGATGAAGTGCTTCTTTAATAGTTGAAATGGTGGTTTTCCCCTCCAATTGGGTTTCTACCAATGCTTGGTTCAATTGATCAAGTTTGTTATGAATATCATCCAGTTGTTATTGATGATATATCAACAAATTCATGGATTCTTTAATTTTTAGGGTGATTTCAATTGACTTCTAGATATGATTGGCCTCTAACTCAGCTATTACAGCTTTCAAGCTCTCAATATTAATAATCCATTTACCCTCTTCAAAATGTTGGAAAATGTAATGTTACTGCTCCCATTGGTGAGTGGTCTCCTTCTTTGTATTGTAGACTGGTTGATAACTAAATCTACCAAATCCCTGTATGCAGAATAGTGCTGGGAGTTTGCCGAAATGGGATAGAATCTCATCTAAAGGATTCTCAATAATTATGCTCCATATATGTCTCCATGTCTTCTTATGTGCTGTGATAGGAGCATATTGCATATCTAAGTCTGAATTCGAGTCAAAACCATAGGGTAAAATGTACTCTAAAAATAGATCACTTAAAGAGTTTCCTTTCTCTGCTTCTCTATGAATAGTAGAAGCTTCACCTTTTGTTGATTCCTAAGCCAATGCAAAATAATACCTTCCAGTCTAACTGTGGGAGATGATAACCCTAAATGATAAATCAATATCATTGTCATTTTTAGGAAAATTGTATAAAAACAGAGTATGATCTAAATAGATGATTACTTTTACACAATAATAAGTCGGTCGCTTGATTGGATTCATCCCAAATATTCCTAGATTCATCAATTTGACCAGATGTTTCTTGAGAATGGGAATTCTTCTAAGTTTTCCAAGTTTTCATAATGGAAGTCTCTGTAATGTCTCTTAATGAGGGTTCCACGGTAGGTATTTCCCCAACATCAGCAGAAGAATGATAGACTGGAATTCCCCATTCTAGAAGAGTCTTCTCAACATTTTATACAAACAAAACTATATAAGGTCAAATTTTCTATGAAGTATCAAGTAAAAGAAGAATAATTATGTATGGAAAATGAAAGAAAGAGAACATGCATCCTTGAAATTACTCATGAAAATACCCAAACTCTATGAGGGAACATGGAATATCAATATTTGGATTACCACACACCAAAGATTTTTTTTTTTGATGGAAAGGAGGCATACAAGAGTAAGGGGACCCACATCCTAGGGGAGATGTCATGGGGGGTCTAAAGTAATGGAGGTCGAGGGCATCCCCAATGAGAAGATCCATGCTCTTGGGCAGAAGTGATCTAGGATTATAGTAACATGTGAGCTCGTCACTGGGTCCTGCCATAGAGGCTAGGCAATCTGCGACTCTATTTCCCTATAGCCATGTGTGAAGAATCTCCATATTAGAGGAAATGAGACAACGACATTTACGGATAATATATGTTATGCACCATGGTGTAATGCCACCGCTTTGAAGAGAATGGAGAAGAGTAGTGGAATCAGTCTCAATGACCGAGAGGGTGATGCTCCTCTCACTGCAGAGATTAACAGCAGTGGACATTTCATTCGCTTCCACCTAAAGGGGATTGCCGCTCCCATAAAAGGATAAGAAATCAAGAAATGAAGTCCCATTTTAGTCCCTGACAATACATCTTCCTCTCATGATCCCCATCCCATAGGCACCGCCCGAATTGAGCTTGTGGCCAGTGCTAGAAGGTATCCAGTGCACCCAGTGTCCTTGCGGGGTTCTTGGAGTGGGAAATCTAGCCATTAAAGAAGATCTTAAAAGAGGGATCTCCTTTTCAATTCTTGAATAGATGGGAGAAATACACAATCATAGACTTCGTTCTGGAAAGGATTGATGTCTATGGGGTGATTATACCCCCATGCCTCTCACGATTTCAGGCATTCCAGATGTTCCAGCACCCTACCAGAATGATTGTAACCCTTGACTTCTTCTCGATGGAAATATCAGCCCCTAGAACCATTCTTGTAGGAAGTCATTGCTTCTAGTGATTGAGCATCTGCTAAAAGCACCGAAGGCCTCCCAAACCGCATGATCCCATGTGCCTTCAATGAAAAGGTGGAAAGAGGATTCTTCCTGGATATTAGAACAACAAAAACATCTAGACCCCAGGGAAATTCCACACCACTTCACATTATCATCGGTGGAAAGGGCCTGATTCCAAATATGCCACAGGAGGAAGTTCATCTTGTCTGGGACATCCTTTCACCATAGAAGGTCTCCCCATTCATCTGTTGTTGAGTCAGTTCCCATAAATGAATAGTATCCCTTGCAGGAAAAAACACTTGTCATTGAAGCATCAAAAATTCAGTAGTGCGGGTTATTGTTCAGAACAATGGACTCAAAAAATTTTCACTGGTTGTCATCAAAGATCGCGTTAATAAACTGAGGGTAGATGCTAGCTTGCTTGAACGAGATATTTGGGATCGGACACCCATGAAATGCTAATATGGAACCAGCCCAATTGTGGTGCTATAAACGGACGTCACCCTTTTTAATAATCTATCAAATGTGCACCTCTTGAGTGGAAATGTGTGACTGGATAGAACTCCATAGAGGAGATGCAGTCCCTATAACTGAGTCCAGATTCATCCCGTACTTGCTTTGAATGATTTGGCCCCATAAAGTATCCCCCATGATATCCTCCCATGCCAGTTTCCCAAGCATGCATTACATGGTAGTATCATTACAATTTAAGGTATCCAACAAAAGATGGTTGATGCCGAAATTGGCTCCACTGACATTCTGTTCCATTGGTTCTTCAATTGGTACAACATCATCAGATCTAGTCAGATTTTGGTCAACATCTATATTTAATTTAGACTACCATGGGTCTTCATTCCTTCCTCCCAAAGCAATAGGAATATCAGTATTCATTATTACATGATCCATTGGATAAAGAAACTGATTTAAGATATGTTAAAAAGAAGAATATTAGAAAATAATTTAATATTAAAGAGAAATGTATTTGATATTACCAAGTATTTTCTCTCTCTCAATAGATCCAGGAACAGGTGTAGTAGAATCTTTTGATGTTTTATATGCTAATGTATCAAATCCATCAAAATGAAACTAGGTTTATCATGGGGTTTCCTTCTCTGTTCTTGAAGAATTGGCTCTAAATCCCTTGATATAGGGGAGAGATACAGATCCATAAAAAAGATAAATGTGATTTCTAGAGTTTATTAAGAAAATTATAATTCCCTGAGGATAGTATAAATACATACTCCATTGGAGAACACTTTGGACTAATATCATTGCCCTCTTGAGTTTCTTTTTCATAAGATTGAGGATAAATCAAAACGCTACTCTTGGTATGAGAAACTTGAGGTAATGGATGAGGATTATCTATCCTCATTACCCAAGTCATTATTCTCACACATAGAGAATGTTTTGGAGACCTGGGAGTATCACTTGAAGCGTCAATGGAAGAACCTGTAGGCCCATACCCTAGTGATCCAAGAACCTGTCTGGATTTTCCTTCCCTACATTAAAGCTAAAAAATGCATTTCATCAAGAATAATAATGATGAATGGTAATTCATAATTGAGAAAAAACAAAAAGAAAATAAATTCTCAGTATTAACCTAAATATCCCATTCCTCATCATGGCCAATAATTACCCCTCCATGTTTTCTTAAGTCCATCATATGGGATAATCTTTTAGAGGCTAGGTTTTGTTCATCAATTGCATATATAAAATCCTCTAACTATATAATATATTATTTTATTTCATCCAGGTTAATATTTGGATTAAAATCAGAAGGTTCCTTAATGTCACCCACAACCGGTATTCGAATTCCTTGTTGAAGGAATTCCCATGAATCCCTAATTCCACTAGTCATTCTCTCCCAAAAGTGAATGGCTGATGGTCGCACATAACTCCATCTCGGTATGGTTGGTTGTGGAGGAAATTAAACACCTCTTGATGGGTGATCCTATTTAGGAATTC
This sequence comes from Viscum album, assembly GCA_963277665.1. Taxonomy (NCBI): domain Eukaryota; kingdom Viridiplantae; phylum Streptophyta; class Magnoliopsida; order Santalales; family Viscaceae; genus Viscum; species Viscum album. The sequence goes on along the minus strand of OY728147.1, from coordinate 706,188,464 downwards.
CTTCTTCATTCAAAAGGTCAATAGATGGAATAGGAATATCTTTCTGATGGCAGCAGCTGGACCACCTTGGCACCAGAGGTATTGGTTATCTTTCCCGAGTCTTCCTCGTATACCTTATTTGAAGATATTTTGAAGGCACTGAAACCTCTAAAGTCTCTACATCATCTCTGGCCTTGGAATTCATACCACAATTTCAATGCACAATAGTCATTGTAGCTACCACTCGATATATTCCTTTTGTCAAATCCCCTTTAGGATATGAAGAAGCCCAAGCTTTCGCATATCCAGCTTCCAACACAACTGATGCATCTGATGGAGCTAACACAATTGAATGTTTTTATGTCTTTAAAACCATTAGAATCCATAATTTTTTCACTAACATTGGGTTTTTTTCATTTATAACATATGTGGGTGGAAAAGTGTTTTATTGTTGAAGACATCTGAACAGTCGTGCAAGCCTATAGGGGATGTAAGCCTCATGGATAATTTTACCATCAATCCTGGTAAATAATACACTATCCATGGATGGTATCATATAATACCTCAGCTCATAATTTTCTTCTTTACCATCATTAATAAATTTTCTAGTCGGTGGCTTGAGAAAAGTAAAGAAGCTGAATTCTTTTGAGGCATTCAATGGATTTAGCACTACATCATGTCTCAAATTCTGAGGTTGAATACGAGAATATTTTGGTAAAAATGGAGTGAATCAACCGTTGGGGAATCTAACTAAATTCAACACTGAGTATAAAGAAAAGTGTGCAACAATCCAAAACCACAATAATTTGAATGGAACGGCAATTCTAAATGGAGCCTTCCCATTGTATAAATGCAGTAGGGAATAGTAAATTCCAACCAATACAGAAGTTCCTAACCCAATATACTTCCCTTATACTAATTTAGATACGATGAAAAAATTCACTGCCCTTACACTGCCTCCAAAATCATGGACTGGAAGCAATTAAATTCATAACCACTTGGAATGGAATGTGGCTAAGAAAATCATTGCATCAATATCAGATTTTAATTTATATCCCCAATGCTTATAGTCACCTATCTCCAATGTAAGCCAATATAATCATGAGCTGCCCCGTTATCTACAGACGGAAAAATAGTAGGACATCCATAGGTGGGGCCTTTCTCTATCATTGGTTTTAAAAAGACTTCCATCCACACTCTAGCATGAATATATTTCTTGTCTTTGGGTAATTGTTTTTCTATTTTGAATAGTTCATGAGCCAACAGTGATGTTATGGTAACATCACCCCATGTTATAGCCAGTGGAATAAACTCGTCGTACATTTACTCGAGAATGGGATCTCTAGCTATTTGGTAGATTTCGCACAATGTAATTCCAACTTCACCATGCCTCAAATGGAAAGAATTCGTTTGTAGACACCACCGGCTCAGAAACTCATGAATGAAATAGGTTTTATAAATATAATTTTATCCCATCTAGACAGATTCATAGATGTAAAGATCTGATAACTCTTTTCTGAATTCTACACAAGTTCGGCGCACCCAAAATGCACACATCCATTCAGGTTTAACACCTCCCCGAGAATAAAGATCCCAGTATTCCTTCATACCATTTGACTGATCTGTTTGAGAAGCCCAAAAAATTAAATCATAGAAATGTGGCCTTGGATATACAATTTTATCCTTCATATTAGGAGTACAACCACTATGACGTAGGATGCACCCAATAGGGATTGTTTCCTCATGAATTGGCATACCCCTTGTAGTAATATTCATGCAATTACAGTTAGAGTATTTAAGAAACCAATTCTTTGGCAAGTATATCTAAATAAATGGAATATGGGAATCTTGTAAAATCCCATGCCAATACAGGGGTAGATAAGTAATTTGTGGGTATTCACGTTGATATGGAATTAAACATTTTGATATTATAGGAAGAGTACTTTCAACTATGTCATAATAATCTTGTCCAATGATCTTCATCACCTCATTTTAAATAGCCTTAGATTCTTCAGTATAAGCTATCAAATGGTCTATTTCTAGAAAATGAATTATCAAACACCCCCTATTAGGTTTGAATATTGACAAAAGAAAATTCAAATTTAGACATAATGGAATTTGTAAATTTGGAAAAGGGAACTCATTGTATAAGTCCTTGACGAGGTCCTTCACATAGGTTCTTCAACAACAGTCCTAGTGCAAATCATTTGACATAGTCCATCCATGTAGCTCCATCATGAAAGTAGTTTTACCTTGGTAAAATTTCTCTAGACTACCCGAGAGCACAATGTGCTGAGGCTGGATGAACGAGCTATGCAATGAGAGCTGAAAATTTTGGAAACACGGATGAAGACAATCGCAAAGGATCAAACCTATTTATAGCCACCCACATATCTCTACGACATGCATGCACAAAAAAGATATGTGGAACACCTACACGAAGTAGCTTTGTGAGAATCCTATGCGGTTCAATAATTAACCCATTGTCTTTTCCCCGTAATTTCACCTCAAGACTCGACCCTCTTTCTAATCAGATCTGATCCTGATGGAGGGATTTTTTTGACACTACTTAGGAATAAAAAAATATGAAGATATCACTGGATATATTAAAATCCCAAGACAATATTCAATGAATTAAAAGGAAATACAATGTCTCAAAAGACTTGTGTGGAAGACTTTCACGACAAAGCTAAGTGGAAGTATACTTTATATAACCCTACGCAGAAGACCTGCATGGAGGACCTACATGGAGGACCTGTGTGGACAACTTCCCTTCAACCATCCCCCCTCTTAGCCTATGAATATGACCCTTAGGCTCCCCATTTGTGGGAAAAAAAAATGTTGATGGACTTCTTGAAGTTCCAATTGTGTATCTCTTTTCCCTAGATCCCTCAAATTGTCTTAGGTAGCTCTCTAAAAACAAGAGAGAAGATATAATTAGATGGTATATGAATGTCTTGAAATTATTATACATTTTTTATTCATATATAAGCTTGTTTATTCTATGTGAATCATTTTTCAGTAATCATAAAGGCCTACGCGACACACCTGCATGGTACAGCTACGTGGCGTACCTACGCTGTGTACCTACACAGTACACCTCTGTGATAGATCTGTGTATAAGGAATACATATAAACTTAAATACCCTCTTTAAGGACACTCATGTAAAAGTATATCCTTCCTTGGTTCCCTTATATAAAAGGGACTAAGTTGAGACCTCCACTAAAACATCCTGACTTATCAAACCTTTGGGAAAGGAACATCAGTGTGTCTCTTATTTCGGTTCGTATATCTGCAGTCAGAGGTTTCCCACATTTGTTTCACAATGAAGTTAGGATTCATGGAGTTTCTATGGGTTTTTATATCCATAGTCACATGGACCATTCTCCCAGGAGCTCTATAGGGAAGTATCCTGTTTGGAGGATTAGGGTTTGGGTTCTATCCTCCCTTTTTTGATATCTAATACCTTGAACCTCATGTCATTAGTATGGAAGGTATGGTTCACACTTTCTTTTCAATGGAAGCAAAAGAAAAGTATCCCTCCTCTACTAGAATCAATTTTAGGTCATCAATGATGGTGTAATCCCAAACCATTCAAGTAGTAGGTTGCAGTCTTGCTCTTCTCTACTTCACTCACCTTCATTCCATCCTTACATTGGACCTTTGTCCAATGTAATGTAAATAGAGGGAAGGATCATCTTCTCACCCTCTTCACTAGTCACCTCGACCTCTTCCACACTGGTCGTTGTAGGTGCACCCTCTTCCACTAGGGTAGGAGGAAGAGTGTGGGTGTCTTTGTTGAGTCTTTTACATCCTCCTGTTTCTCACATTGAACATGACTCACATGGGCTTAAAGATTTGTCATGATCACAACGTTTTCACACAATGTTGAACTATGATAACTCTGATTCCTGTTCAATGTAGGATATGTTGGTTTCCTTCTTCAAGTCCTAATCTCAAAAAATTTCCCTTATAAAAGGGATTACCCAAACATTTCCCCTCCAATGGGCAGCTCTTATGAATAACCCCCAACACATTGAATATGCTACAAGAACTCTGATTCCCATCATAATTATGATACGTAGGAATTCTTCTCAGGGACCGAGCTCATTAGATATCATCTTCAAGAATGAAACCCTAATTACCTTAATCTAGGCATCCTATTTTGTAATGAGCCCCAAATTAAACCCCCAAAATCATCAAGGCATCATTTTTAGGAATTAAGACCAAACTCATTTTTCTTAGTGGATTATACTCTCTTATTAGACTCATAGAACTATGTGGGATTTGGTTCCCATCCAAATGGGATATTTAGGAAGCATCCTTGATTTTCAAATCTAATAGTTAAAATCAACCCTATTCCCATTGGGACATATTCCCTAATAGGGACTAATCTTACATGGAAACCCATATGCTTTCCATGTTCCTTGGGCTACTTCGGCATAAGTCCCACACTAATATTTTACTAAGAACCCTTCTCATAGATTTCCAAACCACAAGACATTAAACTATATGGTTAGGTTCTTGTCACATGAATTTAAAAGGTATGTTGTGTCCCATTAAGTGGCACTAAACTAAGAGGGTTCTGATTCCTTTCAAATGGATACGTAGGAAGCCAATTTTTTGGGTACGATCCCAATATCAAAACAAAACTTTGTCTCCTTGGATGATAATAAATTCCAGAGTTCCCCACTATGTGTCCGAAAAATAGTATCAATATAACAATGATTCAAATAATCCCTAACTAGTATATGAGAGGATACCATTGATGGAGACCCTCGAATACATATGGATAATTCTAAATATTACACATTTTAATAAGTGATTCAAAATTACGAGGGAAAAATATGTTATACTTGGTGAATTAATAAGGATTCATGGAAATATGTTAAAGAGAGTCCCAGAGTAGACATTAATTCCCCCCAAAAGGGTGTGATGAGTCTAACCTCTAATTCTCTTGACTGAAGAGTTCTCTCTGGGACTCTCTTTATGATATTTTCAGGAATACTTACTATTTCACAAAGTATAACATAAATTTTCCTTGGAATTTTAAATAACTTATAACATGTGTAAAATTTATAGTCATGTATATGTATTCAAGGTTCTCCATCAACGGTATCATCTTGTATACTACTTAGAGATTCTTTTAATAATTGTTATGATGATTTTGGTTTTTTAATCCACTTAGTGGGGCACTCTAAAATTTATTTACGTCTAGGATGGTGAAGTTTTGTTTTGATATTGGGATCGTACCCGTAAAATGGAAAACCTACATATCTGTGGGAAATAAATCTGAACCCTCAAAGTTTGGAGCTTCTTAATGGGACACAACATACCTTTTAAAGTCATGTGATAAGGACCTAGCCATACAGTTTAATGTCATATGGAATGTAAATCTATGAGAATGGATCTTAGAACTACTGGAATTGGGACCTATATCAACACTTTGTTCCCAACGGTTTAGAAAACCCGTTGGGAAAAAGAACCTATGCCAACGGTTTACTAGAACCATTGGCATAGGCCTTTTTATGGTGGTTGTTTCCAACGGTTTAAGAGAAATATTGGGAATGAGATATATTACCTACGGTTTTTATAAACTGTTGTAAAATATTAGACTCAAATTAGGGCTCCCTCCCTCGACACATTTCATCCCCGCGTGCTCCCCACATCCTTCACCTCGACCTCCTCCCGGCCTCGGCCTCCGCCTCCCGGCCTTCGCCTCCCAGCCACCGCCTCCCGGTCTCTGCCTCCGCCTCCGCCTCCCAGCCCCCCTCCCTCTCCTCCAATGACGTTCCCCTTCCCCTCTCGACTCCTTCTCCAAAGACGACGCCCCCTCCCCTCTTGGCTCCTAACGACGTTCCCCCCTCCCCACTCATCTCCCTCTCTTGGCGACATCCGAGCTCGATCTCCTCCTCCGACATCACCCAGCCACCTCTCCAGTCACGCGCGAGACCCCTCATGGCCGAACACTCCGCGGGATGTCCCCCTCTCTTGGTTCCCTCTCCTCCAGCCTGAGAAATAAGATTCACTACTGGAAAAATACCCAATACCAACGGTTTGGAACCATTGTTATAGGCCTCCAAACCATTGGTATAGCCTATACCCATGGTTTGGAGAACCGTGGGCAAGTAAGCCATTGGGATACGTCCATACCAATAGTTTTGGGGAAACCATTGGTATAGAGCTATAACAACGGTTTTGAAAACCATTGGTATAAGTAATATGAAAATCTATACAAAAGGTTCCATAAAACCATTGGTATATGTATTTAAAAAAAACATTCGGTGGGATTTGATCCCAGGACCACTAGTTTATCTTTCAACGACCTAACCACTAACCTAACATGACATTTGTGAACATAATTTCATAAATATATATATATATATATATTATCATAATTATTTTAAATTTTTATTTATATAATGTTCTCGGTAAGAATATTCGATAAAAAATCAAAGGACATATACCAATGGTTGTCAAAACCATTGGTATAGATCTATACCAATGGTTTTGACAACCGTTGGTATAGGTCCTTTGATTTTGGGTGTGACGTTGGTATATGGGGGACTTTTCCCAACGGTTTGGCCAAACCGTTGGGAAAAGTGGCCAAAAAGTACCCTTTCCCAATGGTTTTCCACAATGTGGACATTTCCCAATGGTTTGGCCAAACTGTTGGGAAAGCCATACCCTTTCCCAATTGTTTTGGCAAACCGTTGGGAAAAGTGACCTCAAAGTGGTCTTTCCCAATGGTTTGGACAAACCGTTGGGAAAGGGGACCTATACCAACGGTTTTTACAAACCGTTGGTATAGAAGCGTTGGGAAAGGTGAAATTTCTAGTAGTGATTTTTGGGGCCGACCCATACCCCCGAAGAGCTAGAGTAGCTACGGTGGAGTCGAATCTGAGTGGCTTTCAGCTTTAGCTAATTGGGAGGTCTCAGCCTTTGCTTTGGGGAGCTTCTTCTTCTATTGGTACTACTGTAATGCGTGTAATGTGTGATTTTTCACTAAATTTTTGGTATCTACATTTTTCCATTGTAAAACAATGAATTTGTTGTTGTTTTAGTGTTGTTTAATCTGCAACGATCATTTCTGTTATGTCTGCAATAATCATTATAGGCCTCGATAGGTGTCCCTGAAGATGGGATAATGTGTGCAGAGCTCCTGGATGCTACAATAAACTCAATAGTGTTCCTTGTGGGAGAGAACCCTCTAAACTCACTAGGGATGTTGTGGGTAGATGCCTCACATGTCACAGAGATGGTCAGGTTTTGTTTATGGGTATGTCTCCATGACTCCCATTTTACCTTCATTTATGTTTGAGAGATTTTATATAATGAAATGGAACTTAATTGAATGTTTGAGTTATGTTGAAATTAAACGGTTTTATTATACTCATCGAGCATTAATTTATAATCTTGACATAGATCTTTATTGAGCTACTCAATTAGGATCGACTTGTTTTGATTAAGGTGTTTTATCATAATTTTAATTACAAGATCTTGCATGAATTTGATCTCGAGCTTGAAATTAAATACACATATATTGAATAAAAATAACATGTTGAAATATTAGATGTTTGATTAGCCTTTGCGACCGACTTGATTGTGTTATTATAGAACTGAATTCGGCTTCACTACTTACAACTTGAGCATGAACAAATCTGAACCGAATTCAAGTAGTTGTCGAGTGAGTCCAGTTAGCCTGTGAGAACTCAAGGTAATTTACAACCCTAATTTAGAGGGTCGATGAAATAAGAAATTGGATGACTTGGGATGTCATTATATTTCATTTCATTCCCTCATTAAAAAAACTTTCAAACAAGTATTTTATCTAATAAATTCTTCTCTGTCATTATTTTCTATCCCTTTCAATCATTGGCCCCATTTGTTACAGAATGTGATTGAACTGGTGAACCCAAAAACATAGAACCTCAGATATGGCCCTCTAATCCCTTCAATACCTCCTCTACTATTAGAATTGTTTTTTAATTTTGGTTTGGTATTTTGTGATGTTTGAGTGCTTAAATATATGCATGGTTTTGTAGTCAATCTCGGATCGCAGTGTGGTGTGGCAGGGTTCTAGTAGGGTTATGTGCACAATCTTCAACTCAATAAATGGAGCATAGGTGTATATTCAATGGATAAGTGTACTAGTATGGTGTTTCCAACAACAGTCTATATAAATAACATAACGAAAAATAAAGATTTTATTCAATGAAACTGTTTCCCCCTTGCTTTCAGAAACATGATTTGACCCATGGGGCAGTGTGGTTCTTAAATGGAATTGTTTCCTCCGTGAGGGTGGCGATGGTCGGAATGTTTCCCCACCTCTTCCTGCTCCTTTCACTCCTGGCCAGAAGATGCTGCCCCACAAATGTTTCTAGACCGGGGCATCATGCCCCGGTCATGCCGCAGTCAGGCCGCGGTCACACCGCGGTCACGCCGCGGTCACGCCACAGTCACTCCGTGGTCACACCAAGTTCATGATGCGGTCAAGTCGCGGTCACACTGTGTTTTGGACTTGCTCCAGGACAACACCCCGCGGCGGTTCACAGTCCTATCAGAATTCATTGTATGATACCTTGATAAGGCCCAATCCATCCTCATAATTATTTCCTCATCAAAAACTAGACGTACAATTTTCACATCTATCACCATAAGTCCCAATCCTCTTAGGAATATTTTACTTGATCTAAAGCCTCATCTAGTCCATACACATATCATCCAAATTATAAGACATATGTTAGAATACTCATATCCCAGTTGATATCTTATCTACATGGAGACCTAGTGACAGGGTGATTTCATTTCAATATAATCACAAAAGAATTTTATCTAAACCATGGCAGCTTGTGAACACCATATCTATAGGTCTAATATGTTAATCTATTTACTTTCATTTACCGTCCTTAGACTCCATGAATCCCATGGAACATAGTTATAATCAATCCCTTGGTAATATATGATTGAATACTCAAGTTAGTGTTTAAGGGTCTATCGAGGCTCTTAATATAGTCTTTATATACATAAGAATTCTTATTTAAAGAAACAATTAATTTAAGTAATGGTTGATCACCCATGGTGGTACTTATAATTCATCTTTTAACTTCTAAATGATGTATTCCCTCCACCTGAATGAGGAATTAAATAACTCCCCTTCCATGTTAATGTAAAACCTATATTTTCCAAAGACATCATACTAACAACAAATATATAGGTGAGAAAAATCAGAAGACTGGTCCATGATCACATCATTAGTCATAGCTTTATCACAAGTCTTCATGCCTTAAGCCTTATATTAATCATATGATTTGAAATATACTTACCAGTTTAGTTAATGTTGATTCATATTCAATCACTAACAATTTTCCCTACTCAATATCTAAGAGATCTCAAGATCTATCTTGTTTAAGCTCCTCTAGGATGTTTTGGTCATTGAATATTAGTTGGAATCACTTGTAATAATGTTTTCATCCTTCCATTCCACAATAACTTTACACCAAACCCAATCTTGACCTTTTCGTAATGGTGTAGCCATGTAATTTCCCAAACAAAATTGTATTGAACAAAACCAGACTAAGCTAAAACTCTAGCCAAACTAATTATACACCATTTATTGGAAGATTAATTGTTAATAGGAATGTAATTTTTGATAGTATCATTTTGAAATATGGATTTGTTTCCCCCTTGCTTCAGGAACATGATTTGACCCATGTGGCGTTGTGGTTCTTATATGTTGGGCGGTGACATGTATAGTCACAGGAGACAGGTATGTTTTAGTTTAGTTTTTATTTTATCTTCTTTATCGCATTGGTCACTTAGGTCCTTTACTGGTTTCTATAGACATGGAGTAGTTATATTCTACGAAGGAGGCCAGAAGTGGTTCAAATTGTTTCAGTCAACCGTCTTTGATCCGAGGTAAGATTCTATGATTATTACTTGTCTTGCACCTCATATATTTTGGGGATTTCATTGTTTTTTACTCCATATTATGTATTTGGTAGGGCGTTGGATCATTTTGTGTTGGTTCGGGTGGATTTGGTTCTCGCCAATCGAGGTAAGGCTTTAATACTGTTGGTTGGTTTTTCTCTGGATATGAAAGTTCCTTTATGTGTTTTAATGTTCTTACTATCCTTTGTGTAGTGAGTTGATCCCTTCTCGTTGGTTTCGAGTCACCAAGTCAAGTGTGACTCGCCTGCGTGTGCATAGGTAAGTAAGTATATGTATGTGGGTTCCCCCATTACATGTATAGTCAACCATGGAAATGATTATACACATATGGGGATAGGTTTTCCCATGTATATATATAAAAATGCATACGCAGGTGAGTGGAGACTGGTATATGCATATCAGCATATGTGTAAGGATCCCCTTGAACATGCTCATGGCCATGCGGGTGTGTGCATAGGGGCTAGGTGTCCTTGCATGTATATGAAGGTGCGTATACCCAGTGGGGGAGTAGCAGCTTTAAGTTAGAAAGCTCCAAGATCCGGAGTGGACAACTTGGTTCCACCATCAGGTAGAGTCCCTCTCGTAGCCTCTTTAATTTAAGAATGCTTTAAATTGAATTTAGCTTTTTTCTTAATTCTTCTTAATTATATTGAATTGCATATCTTGAATAAGTTTTCTTTAATATAATTGTTTCATTTGATAAATAATGTCATGTTTTTATAATAGAACCACTTTTAAAAACAACGAATAAAAAATATATATCTTTATCATACCACAATCCCAAATCAAGTGTCTATTTTTTATAACATAAGATTGGTTTCTATAATGTGAAGGACAACTACATAGGATTTATTTGGAATCCTGGACGCAAGATACTGCCCTGCGGATGTTCCTGGACCGGGCCAACACGATGCGGTCACGTCGCGGTCACACCGCGGTCACGCCGCGGTCAGGCCGTGGTAATGCCACGGTCACCCCGTGGTCACGCCGCGGTCACGCCGCGGTCATGCCACGATTTGGCCCTACTCTAGGATGACACCCCACAGTGGTTCGCAGTCTTTTCATAATTCGATATATGATATCTAGATAGTGTTTTGGTTACATTACCCACCCATAGTTAATGGAGATGGAGGAAACAGCTGGAATGTTTCCCCACTTCCTCCCGCTCCCTTCGCTCTTGGCTAGACGATGCTGCCCCGCAAATGTCTCTAGACCGGGCCAACATGCCGCGGTCACGTCGCGGTCACACCGTGACTTGGCCCTGCTCCTAGACGACACCCCACGGCGGTTCACAGTCCTGTCATAATTCGATGTATGATACCTAGATAGAGTTTTAGATACATTACCCACCCATAGTTAATTGGGAGGGAGGTGATGACCGGAATGTTGCCTTGATTCCTCCCTCTCCCTTCACTCCTGGATGGAAGATGTTACCCCATAGATGTCGTTGGACCGGGCCAACATGCCACGGTCACGATGCGGTCACACCGGGGTCACGCAGCGGTCACGCCGCAGTCACGCCATGGTCACGTCGTGATTTGGCCCGGCTTCAGGATGACACCCCGCGGCAGTTCGCATTCCTGTCGGAATTCGATGTATGAAACCTAGATTGAGTTTTAGATACATTACTAAGCCATAGTTAATGGGGAGGGAGGCAACAACCGGAATGTTTCCCCACTTCCTCCCGCTCCCTTCGCTCCTGGCCGAAACATACTTATTTACAGCCGAAACTGAGAAGAGCATTTACATTCGGTAAAGGTAATACTCAAGTTGTTGATAGAAAACAAGTTGTATGGAAATATTAAAAAATGTTCCTTTGGTAGAAAAACTGTGGAATACTTGGGGCACATAATATCTATTCATAGAGCGGCTATGGACCCATAGAAATTAGAGGCTGTTAAATAGTGTCTGAAACCCAAGATTTTTAAATAAGTGAGGAGATTTTTTGGGATTACTGGATATTACCGGAAATTTGTTAATGATTATGGGAAAATAGCCAGACCGCTCACGACATTGACTAAAAAAGTGGGGTATAAATAGACTCCTGAAACTCAGGAGGCGTTTGATTTACTAAAAGAGAAGATGAATTCTGTTCATGTTCTGAGGATTCCTGATTTTTCTAATGGATTTGATGTAGAATCTGATGCTTCGTGATTCAGTATTGGAACTGTGTTGATTCAAGAAGGGAGGCCTTTAGCCTATTTCAGCAAATAATTATCTGATACTAATTTGAAGAATTTTGTTTATGAGAAGGAGCTTAATGGATTGGTTCTATCAATCCAACATTGGAAACATTATTTTATTGGTAGGAGGTTTGAGGTTTTTACAGACCATAGTATCATCAAAAACTTACGTAATCAAAAGGTGGTGTCAATAGATCATCAATGTTGGCATGAGAAATTACTTGGGTATGATTTTGTTGTTACTTATAAACCAGGGAGATTGAGTAACCTTACTGATGCTCTATCCAGGGTTCTACAAGATATGGAGTATTTATAGACCTCAATTTCAGAACCCGGATGGGAGGAACTAGGTGTTATTAAGAAATAGTTGGTTCAAGAAGCAAATCTTTCCGCAATAATGGAACAACTCAAGCAGTGTAGGGAGGAAAAACCCGGATATACAATTCGGAATGGACTGTTATTCTATAAAACCCGAATGGTTTTACCTAGTGAGTCTTCTTTGATTCCAAAACTGTTACTACATTACCATATTTCTTTGATGGGAGGAAATTTGGGGTATTTTAAAACATATAAATGCCTAGAAGGACTTTTATATTGTTCCGGTATGACTCGTCGGCTTTTACAGTTCGTTCGGGAATGTGAAGTTTGTAAAAAGAATAAATATGAGGCTTTATGCCCAGCAGGACTTTTTCAACCACTCCCAATTCCCAGTTTAATTTGGGAAGAAGTTTCAATGGATTTTTTTTCTGGACTTCCGAAATCACAAGGTTATGAAGTTATATTTTTTGTAGTTGATAGACTCACTAAATATGCACATTTTATCCCTCTTAATAATCCATTTACTGCAAAATCAGTGGCAGAAGTTTTCCTAAAAGAAGTTGTGCACTTACATGGAATTCCTTCCGATATAGTCAGTGATAGGGATCCTATGTTCACTAGCCTGTTCTGGCGAGATTTGCTCATATTACAGGGAACAACACTAAAATGAGTTCTTCTTACCACCCACAAAGCGATATAGAAATAGAAGTAGTGAACAGATGTTTGGAGGTTTATTTGAGATGTTTTTCTTCTGATAAACCCAAACAGTGGGCCTCCTGGTTGTCCTGGGCAGAGTGTAGTTACAATACTTTATTTCACACCTATATTGGTAAAACTCCTTTTGAGGTTGTATATGTATCCAAACCACCACATATTATGTATTATACCAAAGGAGAGGCTATTTTTAATGTTGTGGTATCAACTTTGGTAGTTCGTGATGATACACTCAAACAATTACGGGCTAATCTACATAAAGCACTACAACTTATGGTGAAGTATGCTAACAAACATTGTTTGGAAGTTGTTTTTCAAATTGGAGGTTTGGTCTAGGTAAAAATAAAACCCAATAATATTGGAAGTGTGACTAAGGTAAACTCCAAGTTTTCCGCCCGTTATTATGGACCCTTTTCTATTGTTGTAAGGATTGGATCCACGGCCTACAAACTACAGATTCTTGGGAATAGCAGGGTACACTCTCCATGTTCCCTAGGATAATATCCTCTAAAAACAACCAATATTGGATCTCTTTGTCCCACTTTAGTGCCAAACCAAAACATAGGGCTCCCATGGTCCTCAATGTGACAATATAAAGTGATTTCCAACTATAGCGTCCTCAGGTGCACCCAAAATCATAGCCCAAGCCATTAAAAAAACCTCAAATGTGAAAACTTCCATAGTAAGAACATACACCCTATGAGGGGTACCTCTAGTACATCCAAAGAACAAGACATACCTAGTGCAGAAATATCCCAAATGCCCTTAAATGGCCTCCAACTGATCATCGATCAACAACGTCTCCAACTGATCATCTATCAACAACGCACCCAATGGGGTATATAAAAGAAATGAATAACCAATGAATTATCAATGGTCCTCCTGAAAATCATAAAAGTTTTACCTTACAAGGGCTGTATAGTATAATATTGACCACTCCACATGGGCAGTATTAATTAATAGCTATAGAAAACACTGGTCACTCAATCAGTAACAAGCCCACTATGGTATCCTCATGAGTCCATTTGATGCACATAAATATCTTAAAGAAATCCGACCATAACTTCTATCCCACAACATCATCTCATCCCAATGGTTCCAATAGTTCCAATCCTAAAAAAAGAAGGTAATCCTCAACTATTCTAACCTAGAGAAATAGGTACCAACATGTCAGGATAAAACAAGATCTCTTCAAATATACTACTTGATTATAATTTTCAGGATCTATATGAAAGAACATTGAACAATACTATCTTAGATTTCACAATACATTCCTACTAATGATCTCATAACCCTCACACATGATTCTCATCTCACAACCCAACCTGCTGGAGGATTACGAGTCCAATCCTTGAAGAAATCCTGATAAAGAATTCCTTTAGTCCAAAACATCTTAAAGACCACATTCAAACACAGAAAGTATTCCACCATGGATATTTATATGAAAAACTGATCAAAATTGAATACTCATAAATCGAATTCTGATTCCATAGTTATAATAGGCTAAACACAACAAGGAGAAAAAAGTACACAACCTGTACTTTAGGTACATGATATGTAACCCAAAATTTTCCCTCGTTCCATGTGACATAGACTACTCACTATGTACTTTTCCAAAGTACACATCACATGTTCCGGTATATGATGTTTACCCCGACCAGGGTACATTCACATACAAGGCCCCACTTACCATGAAAAATTCCCTAGTACGTGGAATAAATCACCCCATACACAATCTTTACCCCCACATATGGTTCCCATGTATGTACCTATCCATATATCCCCCCCACACAAGGTCTACCCACGCACAATGCCTATACATGTACCTCACACTAGATATAGCTTTATACCCCACATGGTCATCTGCCACTAGCACACCCCAAGTCACCACTACATGGCTTGTAACCTTCCCCCTGTATAAATCCTTTATTTCCCAAAACCCATCTTTCCCAAGTACGAAGAACACATGATGTGTGTTCTCAAAACTACACATCATGTACATGAGTTATCCCAAACTAAACCCCCCGAAAATATCCCAAAACACCTAATTTCTCTAAAGTATCCATCTATTGAATCCTGAATGGGTCACCAAAAACCAAAATAATACGATTAAAACATAAAATCAACTACCCTATGGGAATTTGAGGGGTAGTCGGGGGTGCTTAGTGGGGGTGAGGTGGGGAGGAGGGGGGTTGTGTAGGGGGTTTGGTGGGGAGGGGTGGGCTGGGAAGGGTGTGGGGGTGGGGCGTAGGCTGGGAAGGGGGGAGGGAGGTTGTGCAGGTGTGGGGGTGGCTATGAAGGTGGGGTGGTTGGGCAGATGGGGCGGTGGGAAGAGCAGGTGGGGGAGGGGTGGGATGTGCTGGGGGTTAGGCTAGGCAAGGGGGAGGGGGCTAGGTCGGGGGCTGTGCAGGTGGGGTGGTGGCTGTGCAGGTGGGGTAGTGGGGTGGGGGGCTGGGCAGGTGGGGGAGGGGTGGGATGTGCAGGGGGTTTGGCTAGGCTCGGCATGGGGGAGGGGTCTGGGCAGGGGGGCTGGGCATGGGGGCTGTGCAGGTGGGGGGGTGGGCAGATGGGGGAGGGGGGCTGGGCAGGGGGGTTGTGCAGGTGGGGGTGGTGGTTGTGCAGGTGGAGGAGGGGGGCTGGGCAGGTGGGGGGGGATGTGCAGGGGGTTAGTCTAGGCTAGGCTGGGGGAGGGGGGCTGAGCTGGGGGGGTTGTGCAGGTGGGGTGGTGGCTGTGCAGGTGGGGTAGTGGGGTGGTTGGGCAAGTGGATGAGTATGGAGATGAACTTGACTTCCTTGAACCCAATTAGGGAATTTCAGAACGATTTTGTAGGACATGAGTATATCAAATAAGGCACATTCATGGAAGAATCTATAATTCTAGCCATGTCCCTACATAGACTATCAATGTTATAGAAACTGTGGAAGACCCATTTAGGGAGTCTAGTAGGAGAAGGAAAATCCCCATGCATAATCCAACCAGGTACAATTACTATGGAATGTAATAATGTTATATCCATCATAGATCAAGATTAATATGTCATTATGTTGAGAATCATCGGACCCTTGTGCTTGTATTTAATGATAAATGTTATCAATATTTGAAAATATTACATTGACTATGATTTTGGATTTAATATCATTGCAATGCTGACACATTCTCATATGTGATATGGTGAGGACAATATAGAACCTTCCACGTAGATACTACAACTTTGTGTCTAATGAAAGAAATGTCCTTAAGTCCAATTCATGCTCGGGGAACAATTTGGGGACCTCATTTCTGAATCATAATTTTTTGTAATTCAGTAGGATCAAAACTTAATTGAGTTTTTAGGAAGGCCTCATTAAACTTTTTTGACCACTCAAACATAACTAAATTATCAGTAATCCTAGTCATAGGAACTTCTAAAGGATCAACAATTTAAATGAACCACATGTAAAACCTGAATAAACAAAGGAAACCCACAATCTCAAACGTGTTTCGTATGCCTTCTCATGACACCAAAACCTATACATTATTTGGGTCCACATAAATTCCCACATTTTAGATTACGTGCCTAAGAAAACATACGTTATGGATGCATAAGTGAAACTTTGAGATCTTATAAAACATATAATGTGGTCAAAGTGTACAAAAAAAATCTATAGGGGTCTAATGTGTATATCAATGGTCGGTGAGTATATAAGGATATCATTAATAAGCACCACAATGAGTGATTTGAGATATGTATGGAAGATCTCATTCATGAGATCCATGAACACCATTGGATTAATTTTAAACATGAAAGGAAAGTCAAGATATGTATGAAAGATGCCTTAATAATTTTCACACCATTTGTAATACGAAATCATATATATACATTCATTAATCTAATCAATTCACGTCATTTAAAAAGTTCCACACGTCTCATTACTGCTAAGAAAAAAATGGAAAGGATCAATATTTTCCATCATGTACCTCTTTATTACCTCTTTATTACCTCTACACAAGTAGTAATTTACCGCTTTCAAAATAGTAAATTATCTTCACACATGTCTTTTATAGCCCAACATATTTATATGTATCCACTACTTTACCCATATCAAAGCCCTAGACTAATACTTCTCACTCAATATAGCTCATCACTTAACTCCCAACATCTTCCATACTACTAAAGGTAGTGTCTCATACAACTATATATCACATACCATCCTTCTCACTCAAAAAAAATCCATGTTAATACATTATAATCAATGTAAATCCATTTTCTGAAATAATACCATATTAACCATGGTAGGTCTAATATCACATTCCAAAAACTCCATAATCACTCATGGTTGGGTTCATCTAGAACCTTATCACTCAAGGTGAGGCCATTATATTGACCACTACCTTATCAATCGTGGTAGGGTTAGATAACGTGTTATAATATGATAAGTTCATTATAACTCAAGTAAGGTTCCTTCTAGCACCTTATCACTCAAGGTGTTGTCATTACTTATTATATATCACTATACTTGTTAGAATTTCTCACCCAACATGTGTATGAAATAACAACAAGGGAATTTGGTCCATATCATAGCTCACCAGATAGGTACAAGGTTCTAGTCACTCGGGGCCTATTCCCCCTACCTTATCAATCATGTTAGTGTTAGATATCATTTAATAATATGATATCATCATTATCACTCAACTAAGGGTCCTTCGAACACCTAAACACTCAAGGTGTTGTCATTTTTTAAGATATATCACTATACTTGTTAGAATTTGTCCCACAACATTTGTATGAAATAACAAGGGAATTTGGTCTATATCATAGCTCCCCAGCTAGTCTACCACCATGAGGACCATGATCCCATGTGATAAATGGTTAATTTTTTATGATTCTCTCTATGGGTCATAATTCAAATTTCAATGGATAGAAAAATCATCTATGGAAGGTATATACAAAATTCATGTAGTAATCTACCGAATTGTCATGGAGGATTATCTGAATGTTTGCGTTATATATTGGGGATTGAATATTACCTTGGAATCATATCCTCTTAGAATATGATAGAAAATTTCCAAAGTGAGCCCAACAGATGATGTAAATGATTCCTAACAACTAACAAACACCATGTTGGATGTCATCATAGCAGATGCCCTTGAAAATTAGGCATGTGATATCTCTCATGAATCAAGTAAATATGTATCCCCAAAGAATCTATGTGTCACAGAAGCCTGACCAATATCCCTCTCTTAAACACAAACCAATACCTTGATAAATGCAACAATATAAATAAATCTCTTGACATTATAGAAGCCATTTCTCCATAGTATACGATTCTCCGATCATTATACTCTAGGAAAAAAAGGGTTATAATGGTCATAGTGTAAATATCCTTCTAGGTTAGTATATTGAATGATTAAATTCATCGAAAAAATATCAAATTTATCCTGGAGTAATAAAAACCAATAACCCTTATCCGATAGATCATGATTGAGGCAGGGGATTCTTCATATATGAGTTATAAACTTTAATTTACAATATCCCTCTCCCTATTCGATCAACAAGACAACATTTTGTTTGTTCTTGGTCTCCCTAGCACATCAATATGTGAACCATACTAGGGGAAGGGATGTGAGTAAGCCTTAAAAAATGAGATTATTATTTATATGTGTTTCTTGTGTGTGTTTTGTGTGATTGCAGGTGATTGAAGTGATTTTTTGTGAGTTTTCTAAGTGTGCAGTGTGTTTTATGTGTTTGCATGTTGCAGTGTTCCTAAACCCACAGAATGAGTGTTTTTTTGTGAATGCAGTGTTTTTTTGTGAGACAACATGTTTTTCAGAGAGTTTTCATTTGAGCCTGCAGTTGATTGCAGGCTACTTCATTTTTAATTAATGGGGGTCTAACCGAACAGTTTCAAAACCATTGGGTTATACTTGTGTGTTGTTGCTACATTTCCCAACAGTTCAAAACCATTGGGTTATACCCCTACTGCTGCATTTCCCAACGGTTCAAAACCATTGAGTTATACCCCTGGTGCTGCATTTCCCAACGGTTCAAAACCGTTGGGTTATACCCTGCTGCTGCATTTCCAAATGGTTCAAAACCATTGTGATATACCCACTATAGGTTTATGCCAATGGTTTTAAAACCATTGGCATACCCCTATGCGCTGATTTTCTAATGGTTCAGCCAAACCATTGGTATAAAAGAAATCTAAACAACCTTTTCCCAATGGTTCAGCGTGAACCGTTGGTAAAAGGCTTTCCCAACGCCTCATAGCCCAACAATTTCTAAAACTGTTGGGATAATTTTTCCCAATGGTTTGAGGGCCTTTCCCAATGGTTTATAACCATTGAGAAAACATGGATTCCGAGTAGTGTATTCAAAGTTTGGTGTGGGTCTTATGCTGAAGCAACCCAGGGAACATGGAAAGGATATGGTTTTCCATGTATGATTAGACCCTATTCTGAATGTGGCCCTAGGAGAACATGGTTGATTGGAATTTTTGGATTTAAAACTCAAGGAGTCTTCCTATGTGTCCCATTTGGATGTAAATCAAAGACCGTGTAGTTCGATGAGTCTCAAAAAAGAGTATAGTCCTTTGAAAAAAATGATTTTGGGCTTACTTCCTGAAAAGGATGCCTTGATGATTTGGGGGTTTAATTTGGGGCTCAATCCTAAATTAGATGCCCATATTAAAGAAATTAGAATTGGATCCGTGAAGAGAATATACAGTGAGATCGGGCCCTAATAAGAATTCCTATATATCCCAATTATGATGGGAATTAGACTTCTCATAGGTTATTAAATGTGTTGGGGACTATGTATAAAATCATACTATTGGAGGGAATATGATTGGGTAAACCCTTTTGGAAGGGAACCATTTTGAGATCTGGACATCAAGAAGATGTCCTATATATCTTGGTTTGAACAGGAATCAGAGTTATCATAGTTCAAGATTGTGTGAAAAATGTATTGATCATGAAAAATCTCTAAGCCCACATGATTCATGCTCTGTGTGATAAACAATAGGATGTTAAAGATTTAACAAAGGTAACCACATTTTTCCTCTTCTACTGGTGGAAGAGGGTGCGCCTACGGTTTCCAGGGTGGAAGATGTCGAGCTGATATGGGAAGAGGGTGAGGAATCAAGCCTTCCCTTTATTCACTTTATATTGGACAAGGGTCAAATGCAAGGAAGGATTGAAGGTGAAGTATGTAGAGAGAAAGAAGACTGTAACCACCTACTTTAAAGGTTTAGGGTTACACCAGGATGGAAACCCTAAAATTGATCATGGTAGCGGAGGGAGACTTTTCCTTTCCTTGCATAGAAAAAAGTGTGAAACGTACCTTCTCTACCATTAACCAAAGGTTACAGGTCTTAGATACAAAAAGGGGAGGACAGAACTCAGTCCCTAATCCTCTAAACTGGCAACTTCCCAAAACTGTTCCTGGGACAAAGGTCCATGTGACTGTTGATATACCAACCCCAAGACACTCCTTGAATCCTAACCCCATGGTGAAACAAATATGGTAAACCTATAACTATAGATATACAAACCCAAATGGGAGAGGTTCTGATGTGCCTTTCACAAAGGTTTTATTTTTCAGAAGGTTTTGGTGTAGGTCTCAACTTAGTTTTTTTTAGATAAGAGATCCATGGAAGGATATACCCTGCCATGAGTGGCCTTAAATAGTTTACTTAAGATGATATGTAGGCCTTATACACAGCTCTCCCATGTATGTACCCCATGGAGTTGTGTCGTGTAGGTACCTTATGTAGGTACTCCATGTAGCCATACCACGCATGTGTGTCGCATAGGCCTTTTTGATGACAGAAAAATGCATCACATAGAGAAAATGGGCCTACGTAAGCTTAAAAATATAAAATACTTTCAATACATGCTTATCCCATATAATTATCTTTCCTCTATTGTTTTTAGAGAGCTACCTGAGACAATTTGAGGGATCTAGGTAAAAGAGTTACGCAATGGGAGCTTTAAGAAGTCCTTAAACTTTTTCATTCCCTCAAATGGGGAGCCCAATGGTCCAATTTATAGGCTAGGAGGGGGCTGGTTGAAGGGATGTTATATGTGCATGTCCTCTTCATAGGTCTTCCATGAAGGTCTACCGCATAGGGGTATAGAAAGTATACTACCGCACATGTATGCCACACAGGTCTTCCGTGCAGGTCTGCCACCCAGGTCTGCCATGTAGGTATTTTGAGACATAATATTTCCTTTTAATTCTTTGAACCTTTTCTTGGGATTTTGAAATATCCAGGGATATATTTATAGTCTTTTTGTATTCTTAAGTAGTGTCAATAATATATTTATGTGGGTGTGTATGTATATATATATAGTGTATATATTGAGTTATATATATGTGGGTATTGTTAATATATATTATAACTAATATTTTAATTTCATTAAAATAAGGATTCAGGAAAAGAATATATGGGGATGGAAAATGAAATTAAATAGATAATTTAATTACACAATGTAGGTAGTAATTAAAGGATAAAAATTAATGATTGTAGAAAACATTATTTAATGGGATAAAAGATGGCGGGCCCTATGAAAATATGTAGAGGAGAATTCCTTCCACCATATCACTATTATCTCACATTTTCTATCCCTCTCACTTTTACTTTATCATTTTATTTTTTTTATTCATAAAATCATTTCCATTAGATATCTTCTTTGATACAGATCAGATTAATGCGTCCTAAGTTTCGTTGGGTTCTTCTTGAAGAGAAAAAATTTAATACTAAATTTTTCGAAAGGGTGTGTTTTTATGATTTAATTTAATCCTAATTTTTTCACATTTCAAATATCAATGATTATTGTAATGAATAATCAAGAATTAATTTCACTAAATTATCAAAGTATAATCAAATGAAAATTTATCAAAAGGTAATTTTACTATAAATCAAAGTATAATTTTTAAGAATTTTTCATATAATAATTGAAAAAAGATAATTTATTCAATTTATCAAATGTTGATTATTTAGATTATCAATGTATAATTAATTATTTTATAATTATTCTTAAATTGAATTTTGTGAGTTGTTTCATTAACCCAAAATGATAACTCATAATTTATAATGGAGAGAGAAATTATTATCACATGTTATATTGTATTTCTTCTACAAATCAAATAGATAGTTTTGGATTTAGGAATCCTCATCATGTGATCATATTTATGGTTGGTGTGAAAACATGTTTTGGGGTATGACACCTTAGACCGATCATTTATTGATTTCGATGACTTTAATGTATGAATTCCCTTTCCATTTGGGGACATGTATATTATGTTATCATGATAGGTGACTTATGTTGGACTAACCCATGCTAGTTATGGGATGCATGTGGGTAAGTATGTTTCCATGAAAATTTCTTGATTAAAATTTTATGTTTATGCATCTTGATGTGATTTAGAGCATGTTGAGTGTCTTACATGAGTTTATATATTTCTTTTCACACACTCATTATATATTATTTATAATTTCATTTTTCCCTATGATATTCTTGGTATATTATATGTTAATGTGTTATGAATGGTACCATTGTGAAAGGATGTCCTATCAAAGCATTGTAGCCCAAGAGGAGGTGTCTCTTCATATTATTCATGTGATTTGACAATGAAAATGAGATGGATGATGGGGCAGGATGTACTAGAGTGTCCTGACCTGATGGAATAACGATCGTGAGTGATCAAACCCATATGGGATGACTATGGGTAATGATGATAATGAGTGACGATATTTTCATGGAAATAGTAGGGAATGATCCTATATTTCACTAAAAATGGAGATAGTGATAGTGTATGATGAATTAGCATGGTTTGACGTTTATTCCTGGAACCTATATAGCTACTTATCAGCTTGCGTTTAGCTTTGATGTTGAGATTTATTTCACAATTTCTTTGATGTTTTCTAGCATGGTAACAAAGCTGTTATAACAAATGTATTTGGAAGCTTGATTTACACATGAATGATTGGCATGATTAATAAATGTGTTTTAATTTATTGTTTGTTATTTTATACATTGTTATACATGTGAACAATAGATAATAATTAATTTTTGGTGTCCTACTGATTCTTTTACACACACCCTACATGGAAATTTTGGTGTGCTTATAGATTTCATGATTAGAGATTCTAGGTAGGGAATGGAAACTATGGTGAACGGTTGAGAAGTGGTGCTTGTAGTAGGAATGGACCAAGATAGACATAATAGTACACCCTAAAAGTTTTTTAAATGTAATTGAATTTTATTTTTTTCCAACTTATACTATGTATAGTCTTACCACCATGAGAGATATTTTTTTTATATGTATGTCACTTATTAAGTTTTGGAATTTTACACTGATTATTTATTTATTGTTTTTTAATGTTCATTATTATCCTACTCGATGACATGATATGGAGGGTATAGTATCCCCACTATTGTCTTCGGAACCTTACATCTATTTGGAAGCCTCCTATGTATGCGGAGGCACACATGTGGTATGTTGGTATGTCACGAACAAAGTAGGGTCACCATCCATTCAACACCCGACCTGGTCCACAACAAGTCCCAGAGGGCATTCTTGATACCCATGGGATAGAAAAAGTTCTCAGGTATCAAAAATAATTTTCTGGAATTATTTTACCGAATAAATATAAATAAATAACTACCAAAAATATAAAATAAACCAAATCCAGAAGTCACAACCCAACAAGCCTTTTGTCAAAACAAGAACTTGAGTTACATATTCGAACTAAAACCTAAAAAATAACTACATCTAGGTTGGGTGAACTAAAAATAGTTCAAAAAACTCCACCTGGAAAGAGGACACCACCCTCAATCCATCTCCACAATGTTGTGCTAAACAAATTTCTAGCAACTGGAACCACCGTCTCCACAAGCCTTTTACCTTACCTGTATCGAACAAAACAAAATCTACTTACATCCAAAGGTGTACTTAGTGTGTGAGATAAGTCCTAATAGGATTTCATTGGGAAAATATTTTATACATAAATATTAAATAAAAAATACATTTTCAAGTTTAACAAATGAATGGAAACAAAATCTTAAACAATTTTAAAGAAGTACTTTTAATAAAAACATCCCCAAAGAAAAAAACATTAATTAAAAACACTCACTTACATTTAAGATAACCCAAATGTCACATCATATTCCAATGGTGAATTTAAATTAAACAAGGAGCACCAAATATGGTAGAGTCCCTATAGGTACTTGAAAATAATGAGACACTATAACCTCATGTCTTGGTGAAAATTGGTGTAGAAACCACAAAACTAGTATTTTCGTGCTCGATCTACTAGTAGGGAATACACCCATAACTTATTAGTCACCAATAATCATCCAAAAGTTTAGTTTTTGTTGTAGCTATCAATATAGATATGTGAAACCAGGATAATGCCACTTCTATATCACTAGCACACTAATCCTAGCATGTCCACCTTGTCCCCCGGCTTCCTATTTGTGCTCAAAAGATTCAAAATTCATATCACATTTCATAATTATAAAAAAAAACATAAGATGAAATACATATACCCAATACCACACATGCACACAAAAATTCCATTTGGAAATAATACACACCCCAAAAACCATTCAAAACATAATCTGCATCACTTATACAAAAAAATAATCCAACATCACAGTTAAAGGAATCATTTCCCTGATTAAGAAAACCACTATGAAATTTTATTAAACAATTTCAAAATGGGTTTTAGGACTCAAAAATAAAAAAAACTCACTCAATACTTATTTTATATCTAAAATCTCATTGATGCAACACCTAAAACCCCAACTGCATCTCTTATAAGTTTTATTAAACCAATAACACGGGTTAAAAAACACCACGAATGTCTCAACGTGGTTTTTCATAAAAAAATGCACTCATATTGCATAAACATTCTATGAACAAATCAAAATCAAATTAAATATTAAATAAAACCAATCTTGCACCATGAAAACTCATTAAGAATAATGGTAAAATATTTGAACATACAAAGGAATTATTTAAACAATAATTATATGTTGAACCACCTACCTCGGTGTAGAAACCCCCCCAAAAACATAGTGCTCAAAGTCCTCCACACACAAACCACACGTTAAACAACACAATTAACAGAGCCACACGGCTCCACCGTGTCCTGCCCGTGCTCCAAATATTGGTCATCCAAAGTGCTCTCTTATTAGTAGAAACAAAAAATTCAAAATCAGTATTGGCCCACACCTCAATTAAAATTAATTCCAGATATAATTATAAAATAAAAATTATTTCCAAATCTCGAATTTAGGGTGTGACATGGTATTTCATCTCTAACCCGGTGGTTTGGGTTAGGATGTTTCAAAGAGGTATCAAAGGAAAACATTTACTAACATGTGCTTTATTTTTTCTCGATTTGGGATTGATTGAATAGGAGGTAGAATGGTTGGGACATGGGAAGGAGAAGAATTCTAGTATTTTTCTAGCACTATATAGCTGACCTCTGAGTTTCTATAAAATGGGAAATTTATGTTTTTCTGATCTCGTTTAATAAAATCACACTGGTTGATACACACGATATTGATATGTTATTGATGAGATTTTGGGTGTGTTCATGCATCTTGACTAGGCATGTAGCTTCGCATTCTATATATTTACTTGTTATTGTGTTGCATTATAGATATTTAATAGAATTCATTTATTCGTGATGTCTTTATAGTATAGTTCCTCTTTTTATGATATATCTTTGTTTTCATTATATTTTGATATATCTTAATTGGGATAAATTAATTGAATTAATATTGTTGTTGTGTTTGTATATATATGATTATCGTGACTAATGTGGAGGGACTGAGACCATGGTTTGTGCTAAGAGTATTATACCTTGTGAAAAGGCTAGAATCCTATAAGAAACTTGTTCGATCCCTTAGACTGGATATGAAAAGTTATATTTGTAGTGTTCTTTCTATTATGGATATGTGATAGAGTGAGTTTGATTTTCATACTCAGTGGCCTGATTTGTTCAAAAAAACTAGAGATACTTGTTGAGGATGAGAATTCAATAAAGGGGGATAATTGTAGCATCCCCAAATTATTAAGGATAATAAATCCCTCTTTGTGAATAATATTTGAGTATTTTTATGTAAGAAAAGTGAATTTTAAATAAAAACACTTAATAATTTAGTTAAAAGCATTATATAATCATAAAATCTGGATTAATACATTTAAATATTAAATGGAATATTTTCGGAGTCACACACTGAGTTAGAGTGAAACTATGAGGCCTAAATAGACTCCATATTGATTTAATAAAAAAATATGTTATACTATATGAGTTCTCATTTTTCCAAAATAATGAAATATCTCATGAATGTTGTCTCATATGGTAAATCTGATACCGCTATTGGGTCTCTGATGCAGGTTTTACCCTAGGAACAATAGAACATATAGGTGCATCTGGAATTTGGTCAAATCGCATGTGAGGATATTTTATTTAATATTTTTATTATAGTTTTTTCAGAAAAAATGGTATATATTCAAAAAGGTGTATTGTATGTGAAATATGAGACCACCATTAGGGCAATAATATAATTATTACCATATGAATGATAGAATCTTTAAGTGTTTCTGGTGTTCGGGTTCATAACACACTAAAGTAATGATAATTATATTATTATTATTATTATTTAGGTTGATGTAATTAAAATGAAAATGAAATATGAAAATAAATAATAATTGGAATTTATGTAAATGATGGGTGATGTTTCACTATATGTGTATTCATATTTTTGATAAATGTAATAATAGTGAAATTATAACTTCTAATAAATAAATACAATTGTGTGTTAATAAAAAAATTAATTAACTATTCAGTTTTTAATAAAAATGGTATTTAAAATTTTATTTTTGTAAATGATATGATATATTTAATAATAACAGTAAATATTTTTTTATTATTATTAAATTTAGAGAATAATATTTGTCACTCGAAAAATAAGATGTGTATATATATATATATATATATATATATATATATATATATATATTCGAAATTGAATATATGTTTATCTATGAGTCGGTGTGTGTGTCTGTGTCTATATATATATATATATATATGAATATATTTGTATATATATGTGAGTTAAATATATATGTATATATATATAATGGTATGTATGTTAATATATAATGTGTATATATTGGGTTATATATATATGGGTAATATTATCATATATTTTGAAGAATATATCATTGTATTTAAAAATATGGAATTTAGGAAAAACGTATGGGGGTTTTGCATAGTCTTAATGAGAAATATGAATTAATAAAAGTATTCATTAATTAAAATATATTTAAGAGCCTGAAATTCTAGAGTACAACATTGTATTCTATAGCGTGAATGACTCACATCACCAAGTGCATAAGGGAATATAATATACTGAGACTATACTATATATTTATTATTTTAAATAAAATCAAAATATAATATAGTTTCAAATAAATGCAACACTTATTTAGCATGCATCACATGAAAATGAGACTTTTCTTGATAACTTGTGTTACACACAAAACCGAGTTTCACCAAACAACGATATATTATTAAAACATTATTATTTAATATAATATCATATAACCAAGATGTTATGTTTTCAATTATGAATATTAATAAATAATCATCAAAGTATATTGTTTATATAATTATAAAATCAACTAATTGGCTACAAATTAATGTGAAATAAAAATAAGAACCAATTGGATATAAAAAGAAATATTATTATTTAAATGCTTCTAAAGAAGTTTTGTGTTAATAGAAATAATTAATTAAAATTATTTAATTATTTATATTAATTATATATTTTATATATTTAGACAATTTTTTTATCCATCAATTAGTTTTGATATGCATAATATGAGGTCAAACAAAATATTACACATAAAATACTATATTTTTATAAAGGTTGTTTTTCTACCTTTGGATAGAGAACCCATTTAAATCCAATTTTTTAACATTTTATAAATTTAATATGTCAAATTAATCTTAATAATTGGTAGATAAATATAAAAATTAGGTTTGGGTAAATTTTTGGTATTTTTCCGTTATGATTCATTTTTAAGGAACAGTGAAACAATACTGAATTTTAGTTTAAAACTACTTTTTAATCTGGTTTATTTGTATGGATAACATAGATTTTAAATTGGTTATGAATTTTATTTATATAAAAATTTTATCAATAGATCCAATTTATGTAATTTTAATAAATTTCACATTTAAATTGACAATAAAAATATTGCCAAATTTTGGACATTTTTACTTAAAACCCTGCATTTGTCATGCCATATGCGGGATTAATTTTAAATTAATTTTTGCCACTTATATTATTGAAATTTGGAAAAATGGTTTACATATTTTTTATCATAAAAATAAATAATTTCCAATAAGTTTAACATAGTTTTTTAACAAAAATATTATTGAAAGTAATAAAAATTAATTACAATGGTTAAGGTAAAATTAAGTTTAATAATGGAGTAAAACTTTATCATAAGGGACCAAAGAACATAAAAACATGGTTATGATCCATTTTCTAGAAATATTTAGAATCTAAAATAATTTTTATTAAATTTGATCCATTATTGGAGTAACTTTCAATGTAAAATATAGGTATTTAATTCCATTGTCAAAATATTACAAGAGTGTCACTCCTCCACAACTATAAAATGGAATCCTCTACTACCACTTTCTCACTCCTATAAATCCATGTTGGATCAACCATTATCTTCCCATATATATAATAAATATACCTACCCTCATCTTAGATGCCTCCCCTTTTGAATAAAGAAATATAAGGATTCCCTTGGTTCAAACCAAAAGGAGTTAACCATTTAAGAGGTAACATCTTTCCCTAAGCGTTTTGGTTTTATATCCATTCTCCATTGCATAAACTCTTCTTATTCCATTATTATATAAAAATAATAAATAATATACTAGTATTTTTTATTATAAATTTTTCTAACAAAAATTACACACACATATATCTAATCTGTAACAAACAAACTATTTATGTGAATGGTGAGCTACCTTCTCACAAACCGATGATTGTTATTTCTTCCTTTATCGCATCTCAAAATGGTCATTAAGATATAAAATATATTTATATATGTTATATATGATATTTATCATGTCTTCGTTATTTTTTTCTTCTTTTATCACATATACCATTATAATTTAAATTTTGTGTAAATATGATAACATCATTTGTGGATGTGTGGACTACCGCCCCCTCAAAGAGATGTGATTCGTTCACATTATATATAGAATGTATAAAATATTGTCTTAATTATAAATATGTGACATAAAAAATCTATATATAATATTCATGAAATATTTTTGTTTCTATAATATAAATGATTTTCTTTTTTCCCTTTCACACACTTATAATGTGATAACATCATTCATGGATATGTGGACTACTGCCTCTTCGACATGATGTGTGTAAGGACCCAGATTTTAATCATTTGAAATTCCCTTAATATAATTATTTCATATATTACAATAAAATTAAATAAAAAACAATGAACTACTAAGTAATATGTGACCATTAAACAGAATATTATCATGTAGGTGATTTTAATTTAAAAAATCTAACATACACAGTTGCGATCAGTAAGTTATTTGGACTCCTATAAGAAAAACATAATTTATAGTGAATAGTAACTAACCCTAATGAATAGTTATGATACCATTATGAATAGTAATATAAACCTTATGAATAGTAAATCTTCCAAGTGAAAAAGTAACCACACTAATTAAAGTATAAATAAAATTTATCTATCTTATAAAGGGAAATATGATATAATTATATCATAGTGATGGTATTTTTATGAGTAATGTATATTTAATTAAAATTTTATGATTAATAATTTAAAATAAAATTTTTTCTCATAAATTTTATTCATAAATATGTATTTTTATGATTTAGTATTATATAAAAATTTTAAGAGACATTAATTAATTTTTCAAAGTTTAGAAAAGCATTTTAAATTTTAAAATTTTTATTTTCTCAAATAAATTATTATTTTAATTAAAATTTATATTTTACATATTTATAAAATTATTATCATAAAATAGAGTTAATTTTTGAATTCTTTATTTCAAAAAATGGTTGGGGTGATGTTTTCGAATTTTTCTAAAATACTAAAAAAAAATTGAATAGTAAAATATTGTAATTTGCTATAAATATATATACATTAAATGTTAAATACAATATTTATTGAATCATGGATGATGTAATCACCATGGGTTAGAACTAAAATGAAAAAATTAGTATTTGTTTCATAATAATCAATACTATTATTTTTTTGAGAAAAATAATAAAATAATGAATAAAATATTGAGAAAACCCTCCTCTCCTCAACTATAAAAACCACCATCAACCCCCTCTTTTCTTCACTCCCCTAAATACATGTGCCTTGTCAAAATTCTGACCAAATAACCCCCCAATCCCCACTCCCACTTCCATCAGCCCCTGTTCTCTTTAATGGACTAGGTCCTCTTCCTTAAAGAGCTTCTCAAGAAATATATATTCAAGAGGTAAATTCCTCTTTCCATTTATTTTATTTTCATTCAAGTTCCATTCATTTCTTTTTATTTCTTAGCCTCCATTAAACCACATTTTATGATAACTACAACACATTATATTCACTATAATGTTTTTATTATAATGCAATAATTCATCATCATCTCTCATTTCCCCTCCTTTTATACTAGGAATGAAAACATCATCCGAGGTGTGTTGATTTATCACATTCAAGGAAAGGAGGATTTAAATATCTTTTATCATCTTCAATTAGAGTCATGAAACCATTTTTTTGGTTGAAACAGAATATAAAATATTTATTATATCTAATTTATTGTTCTTGAATATTTTTTACACATTATAATAAGTTATAAAGAAAAATGTGTTCGGTGTGATAAAAAACTGCCAATTAACCAAAATAGTTGTCATAAAAGTTTTATATAATGATTCATCTTCACTCCAAATAACCAAATAAATTTTATAACAATGTAATATTCTGGATATTCTCTAATAACAAACAACATCATTTCTGGACAAACAATGGAATTGAACCTATTAACCAATCGAAAATGTCATGAATGAACATAATAAGGTTATAATAAATCAATTAAATAATGTATTGTTTATATACATATTAATTATTGAATTTAATTTACTTATATAGTACATTAATATCAATGTAAGAACACCTTTAGAATTAAGGTAATGGATTCTACCTAAAGATCCATTATTCCTTCGGGAAAATCTATCATTCTTTTTACCCAAATAAAGTTATAAATTATTTTTAGGTATATATTATAAATGATGTTTACATTATCCAAACTTATTTATCAAGATAAATTTATTATTCTCTTTTGGTGATATACATATTTTTATGTGGTTCCATCCTCAATACTTCCTAAAAAGCAAACCCATTATAAGGGAACTTCCTAAATTCTTACCAATTTCATGTTCACTTTGTAATCTATTTTAAGAAACCATTGTTTTTATAAAATCAATTATTTTATTATGAAAACATTATTAGTTCATATCAGGTTTAATATAAAATATTATCCCCTTTCAATTTTTAAAGGCTCTTTAGTATTTTCCTTAAAATCGTGCTAAAACATTTTAATGCTAAAATTTCATCAATGATCTTATTAAATGTTGTCACTTCTATTTGACAAAACATACCATGAAATATTCTTATTTTCCATAATCATTTTCCTTTTATGTTTTAATTCCATTCTTTCATGGACAATTTTATTATACACACATCTATTAAACATTATGACATGATTGTGATATCCATTTCATTCCTTAGGTACCCTTATGTTTATGTATGATTTGTTATGTATGATACTATAAGAGGAAATAATATTCATGAACATTATATGATGGTTTCTTCTATATATCACTCTAATTAATTGGGTAAATTTGAGTCTCATGAGATGTTATGTGCAACGATATTACTACTTATCCTTGACTCCTACTACCAGGTTCAACCGTCTTGGTGGTTAACTTTGACTTGTGCTCCTATATTTGAAAATAGCCTTAAATCATGTTAAAATCATGTGTTATGTTGCTTCAACAATACTATGACACCATGTTTATATGATCTTGTGTTTATATATTATTATTCCATATGTTTCATGCCTTTTTATATCATTATGCCATTCCATCTAACCCATGTGCTAAAGCTTTATTTTTATGTTTATTACCTTAATGAGATTTTAGATCATCCCTTTATTCATGTTATCCCTAGGTTATCCTATGAATTTGTATGAGAAAAAATTAAGTTAGGATGTCCTTATAAATACTAACTAAATAAATGATTTATTTAGTTCCATGTTTTATGTTTTAGGTACCTAGTCTTCCAATAAACGAAACATTATGATCCTTGGATTGTAATATGATGATTTATTATTTTTAAAATCATGTAATGATATATTTTAAAGGATAGGGTCACTATAGTTGGAATCACAGCGTGGTATATTTATTTTTGGATATTTTGAATAGATCACTTTAGTGAGAACCTTAGGGATAAGACTAAGTTTAAGAAAACATCCCTAAATTTTGCTATTATAGAATAGGTGGTTTATCAAGCCAATACATCCCGTAATAGATATGAACAAGTGTATTTTCCACTGGAACAGATGGGTCTAAGGGTAAAACCCCAAAAAACTTCTTTGATATAGACTTGAACAAGAATTGGTGCACGGCAATGGGCCTTACAGCACTACTGGTTTGATACTCCTAGGGGATATGTCTTGGTTAATCCAGAATAATAGTAAAAACCATTATTAAGGGAATAAAAAATCTCCATAAGAATATATGTTATGTAATAGACCAAAGATAACATAATTTTAAATGTAGGGAATCAAAATTTAGCATATACTTTTCCTTTAAGAGTTTATCCTTTTATGTTTAATGTTTCCTTTTTATGCTTAATAGTTGTGTATTCAATATCCCTAACTGTACATTATTTTTCATAGTTAATTGTGGGAAATATGATAACTTAGGGAAATAATCAAGTTGATAGGTAATGTGAAGATTGACTTAATGATATACCAAATATGATGAGAACAGGTGCTCAAAACATCATGATAATACTTCATCTGAGTGCTCAAGTTATGAATAATAAATTGAATCATGTGGACTTCTCTTCTCATCCAAGTAAATAGAAAGCTTACATCTAATCCTTCTTGTGGTAAAGGCCCCCATGTTTTAGTGGATCTTTTGATCCCCTCCTCATGGAATAGTGGATTATCTCCATTGAAAAGATATTTTGTGTCATTTAGTGTGCTAAATAAGAGGCATTCATGTTGTTAGTCATTCAATTTGATGGGAAAAGCTAATCAGTGGTAGAAACTAATCAAGAATATAAATCCCTAGGAGGGCATTAATTCCATGGATTTGGAGGAATTCATGAAAATGTTTTTCAATAAATATTTTCCCAGAACCCTCCATCTCAATATGGAAAGAGAGTTCCTAGGATATAAGTAGAAGGAAGATGATTCCATTGGAGTGTATGAAGAAAACGTCATAAGGCTTCCAATATAAACCTCTGGCTTTGTCATGAACACCAAAAACAAGGTGGATCAATTCTTTAGTGGACTAACGTTGAGTCTATGAAAATCATTAGATATTTGTGACATCAATAGTTATGAGGATATTGTATTGTGTGCCCTCAAGGATGAAAAAGAGATCATAGACTCTCAATGATCTCATGGGGCCGGCGAAATAAAGAGGATAAAAGTTTCTAATATAGGTGGTTTGGAAAATAAATCCTATTATGGAAAGATGATCGAATATCCCACGTGTCAAAATTTTGTGAAAAAAGTTCATGTGAATAGTCTAAAAGAAACCAATAATTACATAAAATGTGGCATAATGTGACTTCTAGCTAGGAAGTGTCTGGGGGATATGAAGAATCCCACTAATTTGGAATAATAATGGAAGGTTCATATCATTGATCAGCCTATTTTGAATTGTTAAATTTACAAGGAGCATGGGAATTATGAAAATAATTTCCCTAAAGTGTGAGTTGTCAGAGGAAATCAACAACTACCTCCAAGGAAAAAAGGAAAGGATTATGCTATCATTACTTCTATGGTGGATCTAAAAAATGATATGGTGATAGGTAAACTAGTTATTCATTCAAGAATATCAAAAATACTATTTTATTCTGGTTCTACACATTCATTCCTATCTTGAAATTTTAGTAGAACTATTCAAACACCTCCACAAAAATTGTTGGTTGATTTATTTCTGAAAATAGAAAATTAGGAAATTACTAAATCCAATGTATATAACTCTACCCTAGTTAAATTTTTTAGGTTGAACCTCCCAGATAATCTCTACAAACTTCCTTTAGTGGAGTTCGATGTTATCAGGGGAATGGATTGTCTATCCTTATACAAATCCAATATCGACTGTCAGGAAAGGTAGATCACTCTTCACATCTGTAGGCCTCCTCAAATTCTTTACTATTTTAAGGAGGAAGATGAATCTTTTTTAGAATCATTGTCTCAAGTGTGTATATTTTTCCTTATGAGAAACCATGTGTATCTCAAATAATTGAGACAAAGTAGATGATATTTCCTGATGATATGACCATCATGAGGGATTACACTGATGTATTACAACAGGAATTTATTTGTATTCCACTAGATTGAGAGGTTGAGTTCTTAATTAAACTTATTCCTCAATCTCTACCTATATCAAATACACATTATAGAATGTACATCATAGAGCTAAAAGAGATAAATAAGAAGTTACAAGTGATTCTGGATAAGGGTTTTATATGCCTTGAGTGCCTCACCATGGGGTGTTCCAGTCCCCATCATCATGAACAAGGATGAATCAATGTGAATATGAATTAATTATCATTATATCAATGAAATCGTGATAAAGAAAAATTATCCCATGCCATGAATAAATTTCTTTTTTGATCAGATTCATCGGTCCAGTTATTTCACTAACATGGACCTTTGGTCTAGATATCACCAATTAAAGGTGAAGAAGGAAGATATTCTCAATACTACCTTTAGAATTCGGTATGGACACTATGAGTTCATAGTTATTACCTTCAAACTCACTATTAATATAGAAATATTCATGTATTTGATTAATAGTGTCTTTATATATTACCTCAAAAAATTTGTGGTAGTCTTTATCCATGATATTTGGATATAATTCAAGAGAAAAAAGGAATATTAGGAACATTTGAATAATGTGCTGATGACTTTGCAAAGGAATAAAAATTATGCAATGTATAGGAAATGTGAGTTATGGATGGAGGAAGTATCATTCTTGGGGCATGTTATCACCAAAAAAATGGATATTTTTGGACCCTTCTAAGTCAAAGACAATTGAATAGGGGGCCATGCCAACATCTATAATAGAGATCTGCAAATTTATAGGTCTAGATGGGTATCATCGATGAATTTGAGGAACTTATCTTGATTTTCAAACCCAATGACCAAGCTGACACAGAAGGGGTGAAGTTTTTATTCACTCAAGAATGTGCTTAAATCTTTAAAGAGCTCAAAAAGAGGCCTATCATTGCGCCATTACTCACACTACCAACAAGTGTAGAAATATCTTGCGGAGTACAGTGATGCTTCAAAGAATTTACTAGGTTGTTTGATGATGCAAAATGATAAAGTGATAGCCTACACCTTATGGCAGGTAAACATACAAGAGAAAAACTATCCCACACATTATTTGGAGTTAGAGGATGTGATCGTTGCATTGAATATATGGTGTCATTATCTATATGGGGATAAGTGTGAGATATATACTAATTACAAGAGTCTCCTATATATACTCACATAGAAGAATATTAATATGTGATATTGAAGATGGTTAGAGCTCATCCAGGATTATGAATACTCAATCCACTGCCATCATGGTAAGGAAAATAAGGTGGAGGATGCCCCTAGTATAAAGGGTCCTGCATCATTATTAATGATGAGATTTGAGAAGGATCCAATCTTCCTAAATTTATAGAGGATGGGTGTGGGAATAAATAAGTGGGGACATCATAAATCCATTATCAAATGGTTTCTCAACTATCCCTCATAGTGAAAATAATGGATTCTCAAAGAAAATATATAGAAATTCTGAAAAGGGTGGAAGCTATTAGAAATGATAAATCCTCTAAGGTCAAAGTTGATGAGGAAGGATTTGTAATATTTGGGTCACCATTATGTGTACCATATGATCCAGAGATAAATAATGATCTTTTTAATGATACAAATCACTCAACCTTCTCTATTCACCCAGGGAGCACAAATATGCGTCATGATCTCCGAGAGAACTTTTTTTGGGACACTATGAATAATGAAATTATTGAATATACATAAAAGTGTCTAGTATGTGAACAAGTGAAGGTTGAATGACAAAAGTATAAGGGGATGATGAAACCACTACTCATACCAACATGGAAGTGGTAGAAAATCACCATGTACTTTTTCACTAGACTTCCAAGGACATTTAGAGGAAACACTACTATATGGGTCATTGTGGTTCATCTTATAAAGAAATATCACTTTATCACAATTTGAAAGGACTTATCATTAGATCATATTTCATAGATATATATCAATATTGAGGTAAGAATTCATGAAATACCACTATGTA
This sequence comes from Viscum album, assembly GCA_963277665.1. NCBI lineage: Eukaryota > Viridiplantae > Streptophyta > Magnoliopsida > Santalales > Viscaceae > Viscum > Viscum album. The sequence continues at coordinate 706,151,641 of OY728147.1, read as the reverse complement.
GTATATCCAATAGAGATCTGAGATTCACCTTGATGTTCGAGAAAAGTATCCAACATGCTCTAGGAACTGAACTAAAATTTAGAACATCTTATCTTCCCCAAACTGATGGCCAATCTAAGAAAAATATTCAAACACTAGAAGAAGTGATGAGGGAATGTTCTATAGATATAAAAGGTGGTTTGTACCAACATCTTCAACTAGTCTAATTCTCCTACAACAATAGTTTCCACTCTAGTATCTGAGTGACACCATATAATAGCTTTATGGGAGAAGGTTCCAAACATAGGCATGTTTGGATGAAGATGGTGAGAATAAGATTATAGAACCTGAAATGTTCGAAGAAATGGTGTAGAAGGTTAAAACCATTCAGACACACATCAAGGAAGCCCAAATTCGACAGAAGACTTATGCAGACAATCATCGACAAGACCTTGAGTTTAAAGTTGGAGACATGGTATTCTTCCACATTTCTCTATGGAAAAAGGTCATGATGTTTGGGAAGAAAGAAATGATAAGTCCTAGGTACATCTGCCCCTTCAATATTCTTTATCATGTTAGAGTTGTGGCATATTGACTAGAACTTCCACACACCATGTCTAAAGAATACGATGTCTTCCTTGTATCCATATTAAGAAAGTATATACCAGATCCTTCACTTGTACTATATTCAAAGGTGGTACCATTAGAGAATTATATTTCTTATGAGGAGTATCCCATGAAAATCTCAGATCACAGAGATAAAGTTCTATGAAACAAGGCTACTCACATGCTCAAAGCTCTATCATGGAACCATAAGTTTGAAGAGGCAACATGGGAACTGGATGAGGTAATGAATGAAAAGTACCCCCACTTTTTTATGGTGTAGAATATAAAACAAAATTTTGATGGTAAAATTTCATAAGGTTGGAATAATGTACCAACCTAAAGTTTAATCAATGGAAATTCCATTCTTATAATTATTTTATATAATATAATCACATGAAATCATAACACAACGAACTACTAAGTACTAAGTGACCACTAAATATAATATTGTCCCTTCTGTGATTTGAATTTTGAAAATCTCACATACACGGTTGCGATTAATAAGATGTTTAGAGTCTGACAACAACAACATAATTTCTTGGGGAATATTAACTAACCCTTATGAATAGTGATGTTAGCCTTATGAATAGTAATACAACCCTTTTGAATAGTAAATCTTCAATGTGAATAAATAAACTTTCCAATGAATGCATAAATAAAATTTATCCATCTTATAAGTGACAATATGTTGTAATTATATTGTAGTGTTGGTATTTCTGTGAGTCATGTATATTTAATTACAATTTTATGATTAATAATTTAAAATAAAATTTATTTAAATAAAATTTATTCGCAAAAAAATTATTTTGATGATTAATGATTATATGATAATTTTAAGATACTTTAATTAATTTTTCAGTGTTAGAAAAGCTGTTTTCATTTTAAAACTTATATTTTTTCAAGTAAATTATGAATTCAATTATAAAATAAATTTAACATATTTAGACAATTATTTTCATAAAATGGAGTTCATTTTCGAATTCTAAACATTGAAAAAGTATTGGGGTAATTTTTTGGGATTTTTTTAAATTATTTGAATTTTTGGTGAATAGAAAAATATAGTAATTTGTAGTATATATATATATTATATTTTAAATACACTATTTTTTAGTCATGTAATATGTAAGAACCTTTGGTTAAAACACTCATGCACATATTACTATTTTTTTCAGATGAATCAACACTATTTTTTATTTGGAGCAAAAAAATAATATAATGAATAAAATATTGGGAAATCTAACCTCTCATATACTATAAAAACCACCCCACCCTCTCTTCTCTTAACTCCTCTCAAGAATTTTTCCTTGTCTATAATTTTCTCAAATCTCTCCCTAATCCCATATCCCACGTCCATAATCTCTATGTCTATTTAAAAATAAAAATACTTTCCCTTAAAGATGTTCTCATGGATGATATATTCAAGAGGTGAATTCATCTTTTCATTTATTTTATTTTCTTTCATGTTCCATTCTTTTCTTTTTCATTAATCTCCTCCTTTCATCCAAATTTTCTAATAAACCCAGTACCAATCATGTACTATAATACTTTTTTCATAATGGGATAATTCAATATCATATCTCCTTTCCCTTCCTTTTAATCTAGGAATAAAAACACCATCTGAGATGTGTTAATTTATCACTTTCGGGGACGACGGTTTTTCAATTTCCTTTACCATCATCAATTCTGGCCAACGAACCATGTTTATAGTTTAAATAGAGTATAATATGTGTATTATATCTAATTTATGTTTATGGATTATTTTTTACACAATATATTAATTTATGAAGAAAAATGTGTCTGATGTAATAAAAAAAAGCCAATTAACCAAAGCAGTTATCACTAAGGATTTTTATAATGATTCATCTTCACTCCCAATAATCCAATGAATTTAATAAACATTTAATCTTCATGATTTTCACAAATAAAATACAACTTCAAATATGTAATACCATTATCATCGTATATATTATCACTTATATGTATATAATTAAACCAATCATGAAAACCAATGAAACAAATAATGGAATTGAACCTATTAACCCATCAAAAAGGTCATGAATGAAATTAATATGGTAATAATAAATAAATAACATAAATAATAGGTTTTAAAAATATTAATTAATGACTATAATTTGGTTATATAGGACATTATGATAATGGTAAGAACACCTTCAGACTTAATGTAAGGGATTCCCCACAAACCTCCATTATTTTTTCGGGTTTCCCTATATTTGTTTTTAACCAAATTAAGTTATCTTTTATTTTTATTTACAAAATATAAATTTTGATTAGTTGATAAAAACTCATGTATCATGATCCATTAATTATTCTCTTTCAGGTATATAGATGTTTTAATAGGTTCCCTCCTCAATACTTCCCGATAAACAAACTCGTTTTAAAGGAACTTCCAAAATCCTTACCCAATTTCAAGTGCACACTATGATTTTTTAGGACACCATTGTTTTTATAAATTAAATATTGTTTTATTAAAACCATATTGGTTCACATATGTTTTTATATAAAACAATATTCCCTATTTTTTTTTAAATTATCTTTAGTATTTTTCTTAAAACTGCACAAAAATGTTTTAATGTTAAAATTTCTTAAATACTATTCTAACATGTTGTCACATATTTTTGAAATCACCTACCAAGATATATACATATTTTTACTTGTCAATTCTGATGTATTTTTTAATTCCATTCATTCATGAAAAATTATATGATACTTCCATATATTATTCTTTATGACATGATTATGATACCAATCTCTATCCATGGGTGCCTTTACATTTATGTAAGATTGATTATATATGATTCTATATATGGAATGAAAATTTATGAACATGTTATAATGGGTGAACCCATATATCACTACAATAAATTGAGTAATGTTCAGTCTCATGTGACATTTTTGTCAATGGTCTTGGTGGTTAGCCTTGACTTATGATACAATGTGCAACAGTCTTGGTGGTTAAACTTGACTTGTGCCCCTCTATATGAAACGATCCTTGAATCATGCTAAATTCATGTTTTATATTTCTTCCACATTAATATAACTCCCTATTTATATGATCCCATGTTTATATGTTATGATTTCATATGTTTAAATCCTTTTTATATCATTGTGTCCTGCCATATAACCCATGTGCTAAAGCTTTATTCTTATGGTTATTCCCTTATTGGGCTTTTAGCTCATTCCCTAGTTAAAGTTATCCTCAGGTTATGAAGTTGTATAAGCATAATGGAGGTTAATATCTCGTTATAAAGACTAAATAATGAAAAAAATTATTTAGTCCCATGTTTTAAGTTGTTTTTATCTAGTCTTCTAAGACACTAGATTTTACGATCCGTGGCTTGTTATATGATGCTAAATTATGTTTTAAATAATGTAATGTTATACGTAAAAGGATCGGGTCTCTATAATATGATTCCTTTTTCATCAAAATAATAAAATATATATTAATATATTATTAAATAATATTAAATTTATGATATCATTATCATTATATAAATATATAATTCTACTTTCCTCCTTTCCATAAACATCGTTGAAAAATGATAATGTTAGTCATGTGTACATATGGCCTACCACATACACGATGGAATCATTGATTCATTAATCATAACAGTATTTAATTATTGTCTTTAAAAGTATAATTTATTTATAAATAAGATAATTATGACATTATTATTCTTTATATGTTATGTAATGACCCATTTGACCATAGTTGACCTGTAAAAGTTAATTTTCACACATTAACTGAATTTAGTCAAAACACCCGATGTAAACATAATTTATTAAGTAGTTGTATAAGACATGGTAATAAATTAATTAAATGAAATTTAAACCCTAAAAAGTTTATGAATAAATTAGTTAATTTACATGATTTTATTATAAATGAATTTAGAATATGTTCAACTGAAAGGAAACTTCGGTCAAGGGATTTATTCACAATTTACATTCCACTATAGTGTATTTGTTATTATGGAACTAGTTTCATTTATATATTTTATAAACTTCCATTTGAAATTTTATATCATAAAACTAATTATTATCATGATATTACAAGTTTCATTTAATATTATTCCTCCATGGAGAATATAATAGTATTATTTCAAAGTTGTATGTGGCACTTTGGAATGTTTATAGATTATCCTCATCAAGAACCATTCTAATGATTATCTTCACAATTTCACATCATTTTTTGGTTGTAAACATTATCATGATACAATCAATTTGTTATTTTTTACCTAATATTTTTTGTAAGGTGGAAATAATTCCAATTTTTTCATATAATATCATGAACCATTCATTCTTCATTATATTTTGATTTTCAATTTGAATTGTTTCATCTAAGGGGATTTGAGTTAAAACATACCTAGTGGAAATGAGATATTATAACCCAATTCCTTTTTCATTATGTTATTTTACTTTCTTTTTGCCATTTATATTCTATGATTTTGTTTATAATGAATTTTAATATCTATTTATGTATTTTCTCTTCTATTTTTGGATTTACAGATGATAAACATAATCTACTCATTGATTGATTATCGCTCAAACATTATAATCTTATCAAGGATTTACATTACAATCCCATTTTGTTCGGGGTTGTTTACACATAAATTTAAATTAGGGTAAATTAGTTGATAATTTTATAGTAAACCTTTTAATTATATTATCCTAGGGTTCTAAATGAAATATATTAATTAATAGTTTAATTTTACACTCTTTGGTACTCAAAATGGTTTACATAATGTTTTTAAGAAAACTCGACATCATTTCTCTCCTTAGTTAGAGAACCTATTTTCTTCTAAAAACCAAATTTTTTAAAAATGTTCTCAAAGATGTTTTTAACCTATTTTGTTAAATACATATTTACCCTATTTTTCTTTTAACAATATTTTCAAATGAATGTTATTTTTTCATTCCAAACAAGAAATTGGGAAAACCTTTTGACCGGGATAAAGGAATGTTCTTTTTACCTCGTACGGTGACTATTGATTTACTATCCATCATTGCATTGAAGGTTACATTGATTTTTTAAAAGCATACTATTTCAAGAAAAAAAATCATAAGTGATTTCCCAAGAGAAATATTTTCATAATTTATTACAAACCTAATAGATATTTTTCTCAAGAATGTTTTTAGAATATCATTTTATAGTTTTTATATTAACAAATAACCGCAACCCATTATATTTCTCAACATGGGTTATAATATATTTATACCATCCTTATTCATCATTTGTATGGTTTCTTATTTATTTTACCCAGGTTTATATTCACATTCACTTACTTGAATTGTTTGTTTGTACCCTTGAAATATTCAATCTCCTTTGATCGTTAAACATTGAATTTCACCAAAATTATCTATTTCAATTATCAGGGATATTACTATTTCCTCATCCATATACAATTTTACATATTGTGTCAAATTGTAATGTTATTTGATTATTTCGGGAAATATTGATAATTTCCTATTCTTTATTCAATACAGATATTTGATAAAGCATATTGTTTTTTAATTAAATTTATTACTTGGTATATAGAATTCATTGGACATGAAATTATAGGTGGAGCTTGGACTTTATATATCTCCATGATCCATCAACAGGTTATCATGAGATAAATAAGTTCCCCAAATTAAATGGGTTTATATCTATTTTTTAAACTATTTGAAGGGTAGATCTTTACATTATTTTTCCTCATGTGCCTTAGACATGACGTCCAATAAATTATCATTTCCTTCATATAAATTTCATTTATCATTGTTATTATCCATGAGGTTTTCATATGATAATATCTATGGATTAATTTAATTATATGTTTGTTGATTAAGTGTCATGTGTATTCATTTTCTTACCTTCCCATGTTGATTGTTACTTATCTAGTTAATTGATTGTCATGGGTTTCCATCTATTACATTAACATATTTTTTATGAACTTCCTTCTCAGTTTGTTGATTATATGGAATTTGTTTTCACTTATTTACCATTCCATAATTATTATTATCATTAATTAATTGTTTTGTACATTATAATTTCCCCCTACTGATCATTTTGGTATAACCACTTATAATGTTTCCTTTACCCAGGATTCCAAACATCATACTATGAAAGATATGGATGGATATAATACAAGTAATAAATTTATCCATTAACTTATTTAGAAACAATTGTTTTGTAATTACTTTATTTATTTATAATACACGACTCATGTATATATCTAATTTATCAAGAATACTAAACTCTTGGTCCTTTGGGATTGGATTCCTTGTAATCATGCCAATGTAATAGATTATGGACACTGACACTAGGATTTCTAGGGTCTGGTTTCTATAGTTGGTATCAAAGGAAGTTTTGTAAAAATATTGGGAAATATATTTTGAATAATATTGGTTTGAGATATTTCCCTATGGTATACCTTTAGGATAAGTACATTAGACTATCCTAAACTTTTAGTTTGATGGAGATTATGTAGTTTTCATAGAAATAAATTTATGTATGGATAATACATGTGGATCTGGCTCAGGAACAAATATACCTATGAGTAAGAACAGTGACAAGGTGTGATGTTCCCGACTGAGCATAACCCGGTACATGAAAACTGACCTTACTATGCACCTAGTTTGACACTCTCAGAGGACATGCATAGAATATATGGTGTTATTATCCAATCTCATAGATTTTGATAATGAATAACCTAAGGTTTTTTCATTTAAAAATATATTCTCATGATTTAGAAATCCGTTAAATAATATTATCGATAGACATTAGACCAATGAAAGAACTATGTTGAAATAAACCAGATAAAGTATTTTTGTGTTGGAGGTTTTCTTGAAAACCATACTTAAAATTATATTTAGTGATTAAACTAATTATAAGGAAGTCTATAATAGTTATTTTTAAAATTCTAATAATATAAATTTTAGAAAATGAAATAATGTATATAAGGTGAAAACCAATAAAAATTAGAGACAAATAGTAAGACTTTTCACTCTTTTATGGGCCTTATGATCCATTAGAAACGTATTTTAATACTTTAGGCATCAAAATTAATTTTGGGAAGAATTAAAAATATGATAAAATAAAAAAATGGGCTAAAATTGTGTTTATATAAATGTATCAAGTAAATAAATTTCCTTATACACTTAGGTAGTACCTTAATTATCCAAAATTAATAAAATTGTCTAGAAAAAATGTTGTCTTAATACATTAATTTTTATTGAACTTATTGTTTCTGAGTAATCAAATATTTATGGATATGAGGCCCTCACATTTAAATTTATAATTAATTTTTTTTGTGATTTATGACATCATTTTCTCCCTATAAATATTTATACGTTTCCACTAGGTCCATAATTTCACTTTACACTAATGTTCTCTTATATAGAGGAAAAGTTGCAGGGTAGTCAGTATGACCTGTGTACTTTTAATTTTCACTTTTCTAGAGAATGTTTTATGAACCCTTATTATGATGTATTATTTTAAAATATAAATCATAAAATAGTAAATTTTCCAGATCGAGTTTAAATTTATATTATGATATTTAATTAAGGTGTGGAGAATGTAACTCCTAGAAATTCCAGAGTACTACTTTGTATTCGATGGCCTATATGACATGCATCACCAAGCCCATAAGGGAATATAATATCTCAATAATATGATATAAATTTAATATATTCAATATATTCAATGAATTATATATCTTATAATTCACACAAAACTAATTAATCTTTCTTCACACGCAAGAGCGACTTTCCTCGATAGGTTGTGTTACACACAAGATCGATTTTCATCAAACAATGATTTAGTATAAAAAAATTATTATTAAGTATAATATGATATAACATTACCATTGTGTTCATGTTTATCATTAATATTAACTATCTTATGAACATTTATGGTTTATATAAATATAAAATGATTTCATTTTCTACCAATTATTCAAAAATGAAAATCAGAACCAATTGGATATACAAAACAAATATTATTATTTATATTCTTCTACAAGATTGTTGTCTTAATAAACACAATTAATAAAAAATAATTCATTTACTTAATTAAATATATATGTTAAATATTCAATAAAAGTTTTTATATATTCATCCATTAGGTATTAAATGGAAAATATAAGATCAAACCAAATATTACAAAGAAAATACAATATTTTTATAAAGGTGGTTTTTCCACCATTCAATGGAGACCCATTTTAAATCCAATTTCTTAAAATTTTATAAATTTAATCATTAAATATAATATTAATATTAGTAATAAAAACATAAAAATTAGGTTAAGGTAATTTTTTTTTATTTTTCAATGAAGGGTAGTTTTTTAAAGAACACTAAAAAATACGGAATATTAGTTTAAAACTAGTTTTTCATTTGATTTTTTATAATGATAAATAACATTTTAAAATATTTTAAAATTTTATAAAGATAATATTTTTATCAATACATACAATGTAGGTAATTTAAATCAATTTCAAATATAAATTGACAATAAAAATAGAGAATACTTTGTAGTGTTTTAACTTTAAAGCCGACATTATCTTTCCGTCTACGGGATTGAATTTAAAATATACCAACCACTTATTTAATTGGAATTGGTAAATATGGATTCCATATTTTTAATAATAATAATTTCTAATTTATAATAATTTAAATTAATTTTTTTACCCAAAATATTAGTGAATGTAATTAAATTAATTACAACGGTCAACCTAAAATTAAGCTTAATAAGGGTCAAAACCATAATCCTAATGCCCCAAATGACCTAAAAAATTGTCCAAGATACATTATATGGGAATAATTATACCATATTATTACATTTATATAATTTCATCTATTATTGGAGTCACTTTCAATGTGAAAAACTTGTATGGAATTCCATTGTTAAAATATTACAAGAGTGCCACTCCTCCTCTATTAAAAAATGGCCTCCTCTCCTTCCACTTCCCCGCAACTCTCTAACCACTTTTGATTAACCAATATAAATAAAAATAGATAAAATTATTCACTCCAGAAATCCGAGAAACATAACTTTGGTTATAAATAAATCCCAGGAATCCTTGGATTCAAACTCAAAGGAGTTACCCAATTAAGTGGTAACATCTTTCCTTAAGATTTTAAGTTTTACTTCCATTTTCCAATCCATAAAATCTTCTTATTAAATTTTTATATAACAAAAAATGTATCCCATATATACTAGGATGTATTTATATTGATTTTTTAACCTAAACATAGACACACATTCATCTAATTGGTATTAAACATATTGATTACGTGGAGGGTGAACTACTGTCTCACGAAACGATGATTGTTCATTCATCCTTTACTACCTCTTATGGTTGTAATTAACATGAAAAATATATTTATGTATTTTTTATGTGATATTTTTATGTATTTATTCTTATTTAAATATTTTATAACATAAACTCTTATACTATCCATTTTTTTTAAATGTGATAACATCATTTCTGGATGTGTGGACTACCACCCCTCAAAGTGATGTGATTCATTCACAATAAACATGAAACATAAAAATGTTTGTTTTAATTATAAATATGTGAAATAAAAATCTTTTATAGGATAATAATTAAATAATTACCTTTATATAAATTTAATATACATCATTTTCTTTATTACCCATTCATACATTAAAAAGTGATAACGTCTTTCATGGACATGTGGAAAACCACCTCCTCGACAAGATGTGATTCCTTTTTCATCACAATAATTTCATATATAAGTATATATGATTAAATAATGTTTTTAATGATATAATTATAAATATGGAAATATATAATCTTACATACATTCTTTCTATAATGATCATTGAAAAATGAAAAAGTTACTAATTTGTACGTATGACTTACCATCACCATGATCGTAACGTTGATTCATTTTTCATAAACATATTTAAAAATTGTTTAAAAAATTATAATTAATGTTTAAATATGATAATTATTTCATTATTATTATTATTTAAATTTTATAGAATGACCCCTTTGACCATAGTTTACTTATAAATGTTTTTTATACATAAACCGAATGTGTTCAAAACACCCGACACAAACTAAATTGATTAAGTAGTTGTATACGAAATGGTAATAAGTGAAATAAAAGTAATTCTAAACAAGAAAATGGTTTTGAAAAAATTATATAATTAACATAAATTTTTTATATAAAAATTTAATGTATGTTTAACTGAACTAAAATGTAAGGTAAGGGATTTTGTCCCAATTTACATTCCATTGACACTTATTCGTTGTTATGCACCCAGTTTCTTTTATACGGTATATATACATCCATTTGAAATTTTATATCATGAAAAATTTTATTATTATGATATTATAAATATAATTTAGTGATATTACTTCATCGATAATATTATTCAAATGTTTCAAAGTGGTATGGGGCACTCTGGAATGCTTAAAGACAATCCTCCTCAAGAACATTTTAATGACTATATTTTCAATATCTCTTCTTTTATATTGTTAATTTCTCTAGAATCAATAAATTTGATGGTATAAAACTAATTAATTATATATGGTGTACATAATTATATTTTTTCATTTAATATCATGATTCATTCATTATTTAATATATTTTGAGTGTCAATTTCAAATGGGATTTGATTTAAAAGTTACCCAGTGAAAAAGAGATTTCATAACCGAATTACTTTTTAATTGGATTTCATTACATCCCCATTGTCATCAATCTTCTATGATTATGTGAATAATTAATTTCACTATCAATTGATTTATTTCATCAACTATAAGTGGATTTATAGTTTATACACATAATTTAATCATTGATTGATTCTAACTCCAACATTATAATCTTTTCATGGGTTAAATTTATAATACCATTTTTCAGGATTGTTTACACTTAAATTTCCATCAAAGGAAATTATTTAATCATTTTCCAATATACCCATTTAATTTTCTTCTTCTCTGGTTATTCATGAATTTTATTAAGTATTGGTTCCATTTTCCACTCTTTGGTACTGAAAATGTTTTATATTTTTTTAGGAAAACCCGAAATCATTTCCCTCTTTAGTCAGAGAACCTATTTTCATATAAATAGCACTTTTCTAAAAATGTTTTTAAAAATATTTTTAATATTACTTATTAAGAAAATTATGCTTTTTTTCTCTAACCAATGTTTTCAATGGAATCTTTTTGTTGCTTTCCAAAAAAGGAATTTTTATATCCTTTTTATCCTGAAAATAGAATGTTATTTTTTACCTTTTATGGAAAGAACGAATTTACTCATCATCATTTATTTAATGTTTAATTTTCTTGTTTAAAAGGCATCTTTTTATAAAAAAAATTGTTCAAAAGTTATTTCCAATGAAATGGTTTCTCAAATGTTATTTCAATACAATAGGATATTTTCCTCATGAATGTTTTTATATGTTATTTTTATAGTTTTTCTTTTCATCAATGAAAACAACCGTTTATTTTTTTCCAGTTGGGATTTTTTTTATTCATAGCATATATATTATTCCTCCATATTTTTTATGATTTATTTGACCAATGATAGTATTCAAATTCAATTCCCGGATTAATTTTTATTACCCTCGAAATATTCAGTCTTCAATAATTAGTGAACATTAAATTTCTCCTAAATTACCCATTTTAATTATCATGGATTTTACTATTGCCTAATCCATATACCATTTTACATATGATGTCTACTTTGAATGTTATTTGATTATTTGGTGAAATATTGATAGTTTTATTTCATTATTCAATACAGATATTTGATAAGGCATATTTTTTTTAATTAAATCAATTACTAAATGTGAATAATTTTTTAGACGTGAAATGATGGGTGGAGAGCTAACTTTATATAACTTTTCAATGCACCGATAGGTTTTCATGTGACAAATAAGTTCTAAAAATTAAACAGGATTCTATCGGTAGTTTTAAACTATCTGGATGGTGGATCTTGATAGTATAGGTCCTCATGTGCCTTATACTAGAGGCACAATAATTAAGCATTTCCTTCATAGATATTTCAGTTCTAATTTTTATTATCCATGAGGTTTTAATATTATAAAATCTATTGATTAATTTCATTCATATTTTATTGATTTAGTGGCATGTATCTTCACCTTTTTAACTTTAAATATTTATTAATCTTTTTCATGTAATTTTAATGGAATGTGTTTCCATTTATTACATTTCTATATTGTTTATGAACATACTTGTCATTTTTTATTGCTTGTTATGTGTGTTCCATTATTTAAAATGAAATAATTTTTCTTATTGATTCATTATTTATTCCACTATGTTTTTCCAATAATGTTCATTTGATCTCACCCTTATTATGTATCCTTTCCCTAGGAATCCATGATTCTTAATATGAAAATATGAAGGGTTATATTAGATGAAATAAAGTTATCCAAAAATTATTCTTTTAAAAAATATGTTTTAATTAGTGTAATAATTTGTAATAAAAGAATCATGTATATATTTGGTTTACCCAGACTACTAAAGTCTCAGTCATTTGGGATTTGATTCCTTGAAATCACATTGTCGTAATGATAGCAGACACTATATCCAATCTTTTATGGCTTGGGTTGCTTTAATATAACCAATAAAAATGAAATACAAATATATTAAAATGGAATAAAGATGGTTCTTCCTAATAAAATATATAGATTATAATTCCATCCTTAATCTCACACATTTCTTCATTTTATCCCCCTATACTTTTTTAATTATTATTCCTATAAATTTTTTTATTTGATATCATCTACGATACAGATCGATTTGATGTGTCATCAGTGTCGTTGGGTTCCTCTCTATGAGAATAAATTTAATCCAATGTTTTTGTCTGAATTCGACAATGTATGTTTTTCAAATTTTATTCAATCATTGATATTTTCACATTTTAAAGATCAAAGATAATTACGAAGAATTATCCAGAGGTAATTTTACTATATTATCAAAGGATAATCTATAAAAATTATCAAAATATAATTTCACCACTTATCATAGGATAATTTGTAAGTAATTTTCATATGATAATTGTAAATGAATAATTAATGCAATTTAACAAAGGATAAAGTTTTATATTATCAAAGAATAATTGTTTAGTAATAATTACTCTTGAAAATAATTTTGTGAGCGAATGTGTTGAACAGAAATTAGAATTAATAAACTATCCATGAGTGATAAAGTATTATCACATGTAATATTTTATTTCATATTGAAATAAAATAGTTGGTTTTTGTTTTTCGTAATCCTTATTGTGTGGTCGTATTTTTGGTTTTTGTGAAAATTTGGTTTGGTCCATGACACCTTTGATGGATCTTCTATTGATATACACCACTTTAAGGTAGGAAGTTCCTTACCATTTCAGTCTATGTATATTTTATTATTAGGAAATGTGATTAATGATAGAGTAACTCATTCTTGTTATGTGAAGCATGTGGGTGTGTGTGAATCGAATATACTTTCTAGATTTACATATTATGATTATACATCTCGAATTGATTTATACCATGTTGAGTATCGTGCATGTGTGTATGTATTTATTTTCTGACACTCATGATATGTTATGTAAGTTTCAATTTTTTCCTTGGCTTATTCCTTAAATAAACGAAGTTGTTGTGTTATGTGTTCTACAAAAGTGATATCTGGGACCATATTAGCTCTGTATGCCTAGAGGGATATTGGTTTTAGATGCTTCATGTGACCTAATGATGAGACAGAGATGGATGATGGGGAATGAGGTCCTATTGTCGACTAACCTAGGGGCATGATGATCATATAAAATCAGACCCGTATGTGAAGACATTGGGGCTTGAGAATCAAAAGTGATCTGACCTATATGGAAATAGTGGGGCATTATGGTCTATGTGACCTATCCTGGATATAGCATTAGTGCATGATAACATAGTTTGGTTTGACCTAGAGTCCTATAGCCTATATGAATATTGAGAAACTTTAGTTTGGTTCTAATTTTTATCTTTTTCCATGATTATTATGATGTTTTCTATAATAGATCCAAATCATGTATAATAATGGTTTCCTGAAGAATGGTTATCAATGAAATACTCATTAAGATTTTTAGTTGTGTGAACATTTATTAACAATCATGGTACACACTCTTATGAATGTGTGCACTTCTTATAGGTGCATTGGTGGTGTTCTAATGAGTATTTTACTCACACCCAACTAAGGAATTTTGTCTAATTATAGATTTCATGACCAAAGATCTAGTAATGGAAGAGGGCCTTATGGTGGATGCTTCAGGACTAGGGCATGTGGTTGTAATGGATTAAGATAGACACTGAAGAAACCCTAAGGATATTTTTTAGATGAATTTTATTTTCCTATTTCTTCTAATCGGTTTAGGTACATCACCATGCAATCTATTTTTTATATATATGTCATATATTTAGTTTCATTATTTTATAGTGATTATTTATTCATTTATTTTTTATTGTTTGTTATTATCCTACTTTATGACATGATATTGAGGGTATAGTATCACCACTATCGGATTTATACCCTCACAACTAGTAGGCAGCCTCTTCTATATAGGGAGACATGCATATGGACATGTGAAATTCGATATTGGAATAAGTTATTTAGATCAAGATGTTACATAATTATTTGTGGGATAGAAAGTATCTAGAGGGGTTATTCTTCCCCATGGAATACTTGTTTGTGAATCATGTTATAGGCCTTCATGTGTTGAAGTACTGAGAGAAGTTCCTTCTACAATTCCAAGGGCGAGTATAGAGGCTTTCAGTAATATAGGTGATAATTTCCTAAAGTAAACTGATCTAAAAAAGGAACCTTAAATTGTCCTATGAGATGTTTCAACAGCGGAGTGAAAGAAGCTATTGTGAATAACAGGTTTCAGAGAGTCCAAAATTCTACCCATTAGTTTGTGAAAGACCTTATAAATAAGGGTCTTTGGCATTTATTTTACTTGGATTCACCCATATCCTAGAGAATTGAAACCATTTTCAAAAACTGATGGAGGAATACTTGGATGATAATAATGAGGGATGATAGATAGCCTATTAAAGAAAAAATAAAAAGCATTCTTGAGATCTAGGTATTTATTGGGGATATGGATCAAATAATTTGTCACCAATATCTCTAAATAAACTTATCGATTTAGATGAAAACAAATAATTATACAAATATCCCCAATTGGGAATTAATAAGGTTATTCTAGTTTAAAATTATTTTTATTCTTAATCAAGAGAAAAAATGGGGGAAGGGGTACCTTTAACTTAAATAATTTTCCAT
Organism: Viscum album; assembly: GCA_963277665.1. Taxonomy (NCBI): domain Eukaryota; kingdom Viridiplantae; phylum Streptophyta; class Magnoliopsida; order Santalales; family Viscaceae; genus Viscum; species Viscum album. The sequence continues at coordinate 706,135,769 of OY728147.1, read as the reverse complement.
TTGACTTAGGAAATAAGACAATGTATTGATTTTTTTTTTGAAATTATCCCATACCTAAGATTACTCAGCAGAAATATATGTTTCCTGGATCCAACCAGCCCAATGAGGTTTTTTCTAAGGAATCTTTTGATAGAAATTCTTTTACCTCAAAAGAGATGGAAATACACCTGATTTTTGTAGGTTAAGTATGCTTCCAAATCTATCATAGATGGATTACTATTCTTTTATTGGTATGTTTTTGATGGGGTGTCTTTGGGAAACAAGAAACACCCAATGAATCCCACATCTATAAAATGAGATATTTCTATGAAACAAATTTCAAAAGGAATATTTCCACTAGGGTTTGTTAGCTATTGATTCTTAGTAACTCGGTTTGTTCAAGGGGATGGGAGGTTGGGCACATAACAACCTTTAGGGTAGATTTATTTCCTACTCTAGTACTCTCTAATTGATTTATGTCACATTTAAAAATACATCCAAAAATTCCAAGAGATAACTACTTACTACAATGATAATAACTTATTAATTTCATGAATTTATGTGAAACTTTTTTGGTATGATTTGTTATATATTCTTTATTTTTATTACGTAATTTTCAATTTAATAGTGTTATAGATTAAGGATATATAACTAGGTGATATAGAGTTTTATGGTTGTATAGAAAGGTGTGATATATTATAGATATGGTATTGAACCTCATAGAGGAATCATGTATCTCCTATAAGAAAAATGATCAAAACACATTTAGTTCCTATGGAACCATTTAGGGTTGTGTAATAAAAACTAACCCAAACAATTTGACATCATGAATTAAAGATGGTTTGGAAATAGATAGCTATTAATTTATAGTGAATGATATATATTTAAGTGGTCTTTAAAATTATTATCAATTGGAATATATACTAATTGGGATGGATTGGATTTACAATTAGGAATATATACCACTAAAAAGAAGAATGATTAGAGATATGTTCTAACATAGGAAATTATCCTTGGAATACATCCCTGAAGAAATACAATTCTTGGCTTGTTGGTGTATAAGCTGGTGAATAATTTACATATATGATCTCAAGGGGAAGACACATCCATGGGGATCCTAGTGAAAGGTTGTTAATTTTAGTACTGAACCAATAAGAGGAATCTTACATATCTCGTTGAATCATTAATCAATTCATTTGTAGTTTGAGTGAAAGATTTTATAGTCATGTGATAAGACCATACCAATAGTTCAAAAATGTGTTACATGATGTTTTCAAAATAGTTTATCATAAGGTTGTCTGGATTTCTATGTCATGAAATGTGTGAGAATAAATAATTGAGTGGCTCTTGCACATATAGGATACCTCATTATGTATGAGCTGGTATGATGCTCGATGAATGTAATTTGTATATAGGTTGAATCCTAGAAGGACACCCATGGAAAATTTAATGTTTTCTATCAGAATAATCAGTTTAGATCACTAATCCCATTTTAGTATTTCCAAATATGAGGTAAAAGAGATAAAAAATATTATAAGGGTGAACAATAATATTTGAATGGGGATTTCACAACTAGGGTTCTTTGTGGGTATACATTGATGTTTCCATGTGTGGTTATCCCATAACCTATTGACAGTATAGCCAACTAGAACCATCTGAGCTCTTATTCTATAGGGGAGGACTATCCTCTATTCTTCTATCTTACTAATAGATATGGAGAGATAAATAGTTTCTAGGAATATGAAATCATTATAGAATGATTAGGGGTTTACTCTAGGATTGATTCCCTATCAAACACAACTAACTGTATGGAGAATAAATCCATCATTTAAATAAGAGATATCGATCTAATTTCTTCCTAATTTGGAAACTAATTATGTAGGGAATCTAGGATTACGACTCACCTCAGTGTTCTATAAATTGAGGATCATAAGATTAATCATCCTTTTATCATTATAATCCATGATTGAAGTAGATTATATGGATTTACATGAGCTAATCGTGTGTATTAATTTGTCTTTTATGAAGCCTCAAGTTGGTTTTCTTGATGTTTTTTCCTTGGGTAACGGTATCCATGGAGGTCTCATAAATTAGAGTGGATAGACATAAAATCTATGAGGAAGGCCCCATTCCTAAATAATTGGTATATTCCACAAAAAGATAATTCTTCAGAGTGGATTTCATAAGGCGTACCTTTTATTTAGGATTCTATGTGGTTGGTTCAGCCTTCGTGTTATCGGTCTCACCTCTATGTTATGTGCATTAAATATACATGTTATTCCTAACTACCATGAGGTCGGATTCACTTATGCAAGGTCGGATTGACCCCAATGGACTTGGAATCCAATTTATATGTTTTTAACTATGGTATTTTGGGATAAATAATCTCTTTTAATTTATTTATTGGTTTCCCCTTATATTACCTACATCTTCCACAACATGAATTTTTTCAAAATAGAAGTAAAGATCTCATTTTCATCTATATATTTTTCTACGTCCTATGATATATATTTTTCAGGAGGTTTTGGATTATATGTAGAAACCCCAGTGTGGATGGTGTCCCAAGAGATGTGGATATGATTCTATGTGTCCATGGGTGTCACTAAGTTAGTGAAAAAATTGATCAAGCATGAATTTTTTCTTATAAATATGTGCCACCATCAAATTCTCAGACCTCATGTTGGGGATATTCAACCCACAATAGAGTATGAAAATGATTCTTCATCATTTTATGGAAAAACCAAGTGGTTTTTATTTCTAAATATGTAGATAATATAAATGATTCTTTTTCACCATGTGGTAGAACCATGAGGTGAGGATGGAAACAACATGATGTCTCCAAGGTCATTACCTTATAGTGGTTTCCAAACTCACATTCCCAATAGATCCCTTGTGCTTCCTTCATAACATAAATAAAAACATTGATATTTTCTATTTTTCTGGATCTCTTCATTCAATTCATTGATTTTTTCAACTTTATGAGCATAAAAAAATCTCCCACCCTAGAATAGGTCTTGTTTTGGGAAATAAGGAGTCAATATTTAAGATTTATAAAATCCTTCTTTGTTTACATGTCATGAGCTACTTAGTGGACCCCTATGAATATATTTCCTTATGAAATTATTTTTTATGTTTATCTCTTCAACTGATATTGTGTGATCCTCTAGATTCTTTGGTGAATTTTGATCCTCTGTGCACTGAACATATTTCAAGTGAACTTAGCTATCACCTCAAGAGGACCCCTCTATATAGTAAACGTCATGGGTTCCTTGTAGACATTGTGGTCCATGTGGTCAGCTATATGGACTACATGATTCTATGTCTCATGTGTGATTAAAATTTTGATATATGTGGTCAACCTTACAGTTCATGTGGTCCACAAAGAGGCTCACATGTTGACCTCACAAGATCTCGGATTTTCTAATTTCTATAACCTATTCAATATAACTCCCAAATTCATTTAATTTTCACCCATCCATTTTCTATTTTACATTAACAATGAATCCTAAATAAGTAGCACCATATTCTATTTCTAGGAGGATTGAAATGATTGATAGAATTAAAAACTACCAATATTAGATTTTCATCAAATATTATATGATTATTCTTGATTTAGTTAGAGTATCCTTTAGACCCAATATGATATTAGATAGGTTACCAACATATGGGATCAATCCTCTAGATGATCTACCCCTTATAGAATTATGTTCTAGGAACTTTCCATTCGGATGGATTATCCATCACTAGAAGGTTCCTGGAGTGAATATCTCTACAACGAGACATTTAATTTGGTAAGAAGAGAGAGAATTTTATAATCTAGGGTACCACCTTTTTTATCTATGTTGATAAATACACACATAAGAAAATGACACACAAAAACATGAAATTATCATAAATATAGTAATGGTTGGTCACAAGTTAGGGTAGAAATCAAACTAGGACATCAATTCCAAGGGTTCATTTCACATGGATTGGGTATAGACCTCCAAGGTACACCATGGAATTAAAGTAGGGGATTCAAATTGTTGGGATGTATAAGGTTGCTTGTATGTTACATTATTTATACCATCATAACCATCACATTAAATTAGATTTATTTAGCTACATGATAATGGATATGACTACATTCCACATGATGCAAAATGTGTTTAGGATAAGTCTCTTGTATGGTTATATGATTTTAAATGAAATGATTTTACATGATGTGTATGATTAGTTCATCCCTCATAATTCTAGATGGGATAACAAAGAAATGACCACATAATTGGTGAGTGAATTGTTAAACATGGTATATATCATTCTAAAAAATAACTTCACATGAATATCGACATCTTCTTTAGCGGTTGGGATAAAAATATTACTAATTTTATTATCTAGGAAGAATTAGTTAATATAGTTGAGGAATATTCCATTGTATGATTATCATGGTCTTTTGGGAATGTTGTATCCATTTTTTGAGGAGGGAAATTACAAAACATGAGACTGGGAGTTCATCTATAAATTCAATCATATCACTCATAAAGTAGGATTCTTTAGGATTTTCATCAGTGGATACCTTCTCCTAGAGAAGGAGTCAAAGGGTCGATATATAAACTAGACTATCATGATGCAAGACAAGCTGACCATATAGAAAATGGTAAATATATAGATATCAACATTAAAAAGTTATACCATCATCATGGACATGTTCAATAGGGGAAGTTCCTACGTGAGATTTCAGACCCATTCCATGTTTATCAGGGATAGATTATAGTCCTCATATGAGGATATTAATTCCTCATTCACAAAGAGATCCCAAATGCATTATTCCAAACCTATTTTTTTGTTGAGGTCGGATTAATCCTTCTAAATTCAATGGGAAGAATTTTTAATTCATTCTATAACATTATGATATTCTTTACTTCAAATCATACCATGTACCCCATAATACTATTATAGAAAACACAACAAACAGTAATGAAAAAAGGGAATAATTGATATCACAATAGAATTATGTATTTGTTTTATGAATTTATGGGGAGATGATTTGTGGAGGATATTCTCCATAAAAAATTATTCAAAAACACTGTTGTTTTTATAATTAGTTCCTTTATTCTCTATTAATTTTTTCTAAAAAAACTTATATCATTATTTCTCACTAATTATGAAAAACGTTTACACAGGAGGAGAGTAGTTTTTGGGGTGTCATATATCCTCTAAAAGTTGACATCAAGATTCTATACAATTATGGTTTTACATAGATAATATCATATCATAATGGTTATCTATCTAGATTAATTCTCTCCCAAAAAGTGATACCATTTTCTAAGACTTATGAGAATGAAAATATCTGATAGTGATAGAGAGACTAGCATTTGAGATGCTTAGAGAGGCAGAGAGTCCTAGAGGGGGTTGCTCTAAGAGACCCCCTTTCTATGAACAAGAAGTGGGTCAAGAAAATTTATGGAATTTGAATGTCATATGGATATTTTCACATTGAAAATGAGGGTGTGTCCCAAGATATAGGGGACTCCATCCATTTATACTGATGTGAAAAATCCAACATATTAGGGGGATTATAATTACTAGAGAGGATGGATTTCTACCAAGATGACCTAGGAATCTCTTTAAAAGAGAAAAATAAACCTAACAAGGACTGGGTTTGTATTTTTAAATATGAATATCTCATAGGGTGATCATCGTAAATAATTAAACCAATATATTTAAGATATCAGAGTCACCATTCACATCCTTAAAAAGGATCTATTAATTTGTGCAAATGTCTGGAATGATGAGGTCCAAATAGAGTTCATCTTAAAAAGAAGAATCCATTAATAGAACCCTATAAGTAGTAATAAATATCCCATTTAAAATATTATTCAAGTCATTATTCATTTTTTAGAAAAGATCAATGATGTTTTTATGATACCATGAAGAAACAAATGTTTGTACATTCCCTAGTGTACTCAAATGGGGGATCCCAAACAAGTGGTGATACTAATTTGGATGTCTGAGTTACGGAGGAATGGTCTCTCATTATATTAGAGAAACTCATGTCATAATTTTTCTATGTTGTGAGAGTGTTAGTGGCAATAAGAGTTACCATTGCAATAATGTTATCCCCATTGAGTATTTGAAGAATGAAGCATGAATGAAAACCAGTTTCTCGTATTATTTTTTAAATACCAGTGATCATAAATGTCCACTACTATAGAAATTTGTAATGACCCAGAATTTTCGATGTATTTTTTTTAATTATATAAAATTATTACGGGTCCGCCAAAATTGACGGTGTGTGATTCTGAGGCCCAGTGTGCTTAAATGAATTTCTAAAAAAATTCGGGTACGTTCAGTGAACGTGTGAGCGGAATTTTGTAACTTTTGAACCGGTGCTTGGAATTAAAATATAAGGACACCGTTGAACTCGCAATGCCTATATTCTCTTAAAAAGGTCTTCACCTCAACCGTAGTAGGTCGGGGGTGGAAGTTGGTTTTTTGGTTTTTCATGGGAGCCTTAAAAAATTAATAAAAATAAAACAATTAACATTAATTTTTATTTAACTGAAACCTCCCATTTGAATCATGGTGGTGGGGAACACCCGACCCTAAACCTATCTTTTAATGTGAGGTAACTCTTGGGATTCTCCTAATTAATGATCCAACATTAATTGATTATTAAACCCAACTTAAATAAGTTTTCTCCTCACCCCTCATGGGGGAAATTGTTGGAAAATGAGTGGACATGGGAGAGCCTTGGAGAAGTTGGAAGAACATCCTCTAATAAGGAACCTCCTTCAGTGAAGAACATCCTCTGGATCAAGAATGAATAACTGTCTTTGGAGCGTGTTGAGGGAACGACAAACGTCGACATATTTTTCATCTTAATCTCCATCCTCAAGCCACCACCAACAAGAAATCGATGTAAGGAAGTGTTTATATTGTTCTTCTTGGTTTTACGTTAATTCAAATCCTCTTGAACCACTGGTATAGATATAACGCGGAGGGTGCAGGAGAATAAAACACAGACTGATCCCTCCACTCCCTCTATGTTGAATTGTTCTTCACGGGCGAACTCTGGGATGAGTGGAAGCTCGTTGGTGGAAAGTTGCTGGCGACCGATGACAGTAGGGCACAAGGCAGAGGCGGTCACTATGGTCTACCATGATGGTGGCAGAGGCACAACCGCGCCACCAGAGGAGGCCACTGTGTATCATCCGCGGTAGAGGAGGATAGCGTTCGGCATGTCGTTCGGCCGTGTGGAAGTGGGGTGGCACGCCTCCGCACTGCCGGTAGCGGAGGAGGCCTCGGCCCGTCGGCTGTGACGGAGAAGGGGAGTGTCCAGCATGGCTAACGGCCGCATGGAGGCAGGGCGGAGTGCATCCACGCCGCCTGCTGAAGAAGAGGTCGCGGTTTCTTAGCCGTGCCAATTCACCCAAAGAGCGGTCGGCACCCGGCCGGCCACGTCACGTCGAGTGGGGCCACTCTGGCGGGTCCTACGTTCCAGCCGGTGGTGCCCCATGGTGCGGCTGAGTTGACCAAGCTGAACGGTCTTTTGGACCGTTCGAAACACCATGGGTTTCCTCCCCATGGTAGCAACTAGGGCGGGCCCCATCACTGCGGACTGCACCCAGCTGGGTGGACAACACCCAGCCAAGCGGGCCACCTCAATTGGGCAGCATCCAGCTGTCCGGCTACCCCCTTTGTGGGATGGACCCGAACAGGGTTGGGCAGACCTGAATCGGGTCGAGTCGGCCCAGGTCAGGTCGGGCTGAGTCGCTCCGACCAAGTGGGACCGGACCCGCGCTAATCTGGACCCAAATACGCATTTTGGCCATATCATGAGAACTGAGAGTCCATCTGACGAACTATATATGGAACTCAGGTCATTGGATCGAGAAGGTCCTTTTGGAATACTCCACTTGAGTTTTGGATAATGTTGGAGTATATCCGGGTTGGATTGAACTCGAACCCAACTAAGCCTTCGTAACGGAAACACTAATAACATACAGACCAGGCATCTGATGGATGCGTCGTCTATTGCATTGGGAATCTTAAGATGTGGAGGTCCTTTGAGATAATTATTTATGGGACTTTGTGATAGTTGAAGTATAGAACGGTTGCTTGAGGATTGGATCCTTCCAAAATCAAGTTCGCATAGTGTGGGAACCCTGTGGCTGGCAGTACTTGAGGAGTCTAAAGATCCTATGTGGGTCATCTTAGGATCTTGTGTGGGTCAGCATCTCCAGTTCATGTGTGGGTCATCTCCAGATCATGTGTGGGTCATCTCCAAATCCTGTGTTGGTCATATTCAAATCCTGTGTGGGTCATCTTCGATCCTTTGTGGGTCAACAACAGATATTCCTGATGAATTAAGATGCTCTATCAATACAAATAATCATCTATACTTTAGTACTTAATTTATACCTAATGTGAGATGGGTCTTTACATTTTTGGTACACTTATGTGTGGTGATACCTACCTGGTATTCTTCTGTGTGGTGTTACCGTTGTGGTACTTACCTTCGTGGTGTTACCTGTGTGGTACTTCTAGATTTGTGGTGTTACCTATGTGGTACGTCTACATTCATGGCGTTACCTTTATGGTATACTTCTATCACATGTGGGATGATTATATATTGATAACTTATCTATATGTATATTCATATACCTAAGTAATGTTGATGACTAATGCTTACTGCTTTGAAATTGGGGTCTTGCTTCATGGTTTATCCTTTGTGGATTCTGAGAGACCTTTGGGGGTCTTGGGGTCCCTACTAAGTATCATTGTACCCACCCCTGCATGGGCTACGCCTGCACCTTTATGTGCCTTATATAGATAACGGACAGTGATGATTGTGGTCGAGGGTACCATGTTGGGAGGCTGCTCAGAGGTCGACATTAGTCTAAATGATTCATAGAGATGATTTTTCGAGATCTGTATCTACCCTTAATGTAGGAACCTGAGCAGGGGTTCATAGGAGTAGTTTTCAGTTTTACTTGTAATTTAAAGTTGGGCTGGTATTCTGGACCCTTTACATACAATACACAAATTTTTTACTATATAGTTTACTTTGTGCTTGTGTCTTATTCTATGCTTGGATTGTGTGAGTTTGCAGGTTTAAAAGGAAATGCCTTTTTGATTTTAGGGATATGTATTTTCAGTGCTAGTCGCCAACCCCTGGCCTATGGAAGGTGGGCGCGGGGTAGTCAAGGCATGGGCCTTTGGGGACAGGTCATGAAAAGTTGTTATCAGAGGAGTCAGTTCAACTTAATAACTTGGAATCAGATCTTTTGGAAATAATTTTAAGTGATATAAGTGTGGTTATTAGTTTTGGAAATCTAGTGTTGGTGCAGCGGTCGACATATCCATACACCAGGACCCTAGCTTTTGATTTCGGGCTCAATGCACGAAAACACTGATTGCGTGTGTGTTTTTGAAAAGTTTTCTTTGTGATATCTTTGAGTCATATCACCGGGAATAACTTATTGACTATGGAATACCTGATTATTTTTAGGATGTCTCCATGCAGACAGATAGCCATGGTTTCTGGTAGATTACGCGATGACAACCCACCAAGCGATGATGCTTCAGTATAGCGCCCCCTTACGGTAGTTGTACCATCGGGTGGTGTACCAGCAGCACCACTACCCATTGAGCAGCCGATGCCACTAGCCCCAACATTTGAGGGTGCACGTCACTTGAGCACTTTGCACAAATTTCAGCTCTATAGGCCACAATGGTTCTAGGGAGAGACAGATCCACAGGTGGCTGAGGACTAGCTAGAGGTCGTGGTTAGAGTTTTTCGACTGGTAGGGACACTAGTTGATCTCATTATGATCTCTGCCACCATACTTCTTCAAGAAGTAGTGGGAAAATGGTGGAGCTTGATGCTCCAACTTCATAACGAGAACACTCTCATCTAGGTGGACTTCGAGAGCCTTTTCTGGGAAGAGTTCATCCCAGCGACCTTACGCTCAGGGCATATACAAGAACTTCTCCACTTGTAGCAGGGTAGCATGACCATGGCTCAGTATTCAGTGAGGATCACCGACCTCTCGCGCTACTCCAATGACATGGTGTGGGACCCTTTCTTTAGGGACAAGAACTTCGATTTGGGGAAAAGATGGTAGATTAGAGATTCTATGATTTCTCTCAGCATCCCGACATAGGTGGGGGTGTTAGAGTGAGAACTCTAAGTGGAGAGTTTCCTTGTTGAGCTGTCACCGGCAGCAAGACCCACCAATAGACGTCACTTAGTAGATTCATATGCAGCTAGCATTCAACTGATAACGAAGATGTCCAAGAGGTCCATACCAAGATGTGTTCGACCGTAGGATACATTTTCGGTTGTGTGAGGATCTCGAGATAGATCATGAAAGGTGATGAGCAGGAAGTGTTACTAGTGCGGCGAGCAGGGTCATAAGGCTCACAACTTCCCGACCTTCCATACGGGTGACAAGCAGATAGTCGAAGGACCACCTGGTCAGAGGCGAAGATTCGATTGAGTAGGGCTTCAGGTTATAGGTGTAAGCGGTAGAGGAGATGGTCGTGCAGTAGGCGGTGGGAGGCGATTTGAGGTTCTACTGCCGCTAGCTTTAGGTGGTCCTCCCAAACCCTAGGGAACAGGTGGATAAGGATGACCTCAGCTCTAGGAAGCTAAGGCCTAGGACCACGATGCTCTGGAGATGATTCAAGGTACAATTTGTGTATAATCCACCTTAGCAACATTAATTATAGACACTTTCTCAAGTCAATCATTTATTGGTATGACCCTCGTTTAGAGCTCAGAGATTCTGTTGGATCCGTTGGATCGATCTTTATGACTAGAGACTCTTATGGGAGACGATTCAAAAATTACACACTGGTTCCGGTAGTGTGTTCTTACTCTAGTTCACTTTAGCTAGGATCTTTTAGTAGCGGTGTTGAGGCCTTATGAGGTTATCTTGGGTATAGATTGGTTATCTACAGTGTATTCTCAGATTGAATGTATTAAGTGAAAAGTGTGGTGTGTCCATAAGGATGGGACCAAGTTTTCCTTCACCAGCGAGAAGGGAACCTTTGCAGCAGAACACAGACTTACCCGTATGAAGGTGCAGCTGATCACACATCAGTTGGATAGACTTACCCTCGGAGCTATTGATGTTGAGAGTCTGAGCTATCCTGTAGTGGTGGACCAGTACGCTGATGTTTTCCCGGATGATGTTCCTTGTCTACCTCCTCGTAGAGAGGCGGAATTTTATATCGACTTGTATTTGAGGATTTCACTGATATATACACCATCATATCAGATTGATCTCATGGAGCGTCGAGAGCTGTGAGTGCAGCTAGAGGACTTGTAGAGAAAGGGGTACATTAGTCCTAGTGTTTCTCCTTGGGCAACCCATATTTTGTTTTCTAAGAAGGCAGATGAGAGTTTGAGACTCTGTGTGGACTATCGACACATGAACTAGGTGACCGTGAAGAACAAGTACACATTACTGGGGATTAAAGATCTTTTTGATTAGCAGAAGGGAGCACAGTGGATTTCGAAAATAGACCTCAGATCAGGATATCACCAGCTCAGGGTACGAGACTAGGATCTGCAGAAGACGGACTTCGTATACCGATATGACCACTATGAGTTCTTGGTTATTCCATTCAGCATGACCAAGGTCCCATCAGTGTTCATTGGACTCATGAACATGATATTTCAGCCATTCCTAAATTACTATCTGGTAGTCTTCATCGCCGACACTCTGATTTACTTAGCTGTGGAGGAGGTGTATTCCTATCATTTGTAGATAGTTCCACACACACTCTGAGAGCACTAGATTTATGGTAAGCTCTCGAGGTGCCAGTTATGGATCCAGGAGGTTCACTTTCAGGGACACATCATCTTAGAGGATAGAGTTTTAGTGGATTTAGGGAACATTGAGGCTGTTCTTTCTTGGGAGCCACCCAGGAGTGTGACAGAGGTGCAGAGTTTCCTGGGTTTGTATGGTTACTACCGGAGGTTTGTGCCTGAATTTTCCAGATATGTGGCACCCTTATCAGCATTGAGGAATAAGGGGAAACCCTTAGTGTGGTCGGAGAGATGCCATCAGAGTTTCCCAGAGCTAAGGAAGAGACTTGAGAGTGCCCCTATCTTGAGGTTATCGGAGGAGGGCGTTGGGTACGTAGTCTACTGAGATACATTAGGGACCGGGCTTGGATGTGTTTTGATTTAGGAGCAAGCAGTGATCACATATGGTTCTCGACAGCTGAGACAGCATGAGTAGAACTAGGCTACCCAGGACATAGAGTTAGCATTAATGGTATTTTCCTTGAAGATGTGGCGACATTACTTGATGTGTGAACATTTAACAATCTATTCTGATCGCAATAGTCTCAGATATATCTTCTCTAAAAAATAAACGAACCTGAGACAGTGGAATTAGCTGGAGTCCCTCTAGGAATATTACATTGAGATAGTCTATAAACCTGGGAAGGGGAACATATTATTAGCTGCACTCAGCAGGGGATCTGTTATATAGTTGGTGAGTGAGGTGATAGAGTAGCTAGCAGCTTTGCAGATATCTTACATGGATCAATATAGAGTAGCTTATCTTTAGTCTTTGACAGACACTCCCCCACTCATTCAGCGACTCAGGGAGGCGTAGCTTGGAGACACTGATTTTGAGGCTTGACATACTCAAATATCCATAGGACAAGCACCTAGTATATTTTTTGAAGGTGGGGAGCACGTTTTCCTCTTCATAGGATGTACTATGGTACCAGTAAAAATTAAGGACGAAGTGTTGAGGGAGTTACATACATCCCCTTTAGCGGTACATCCAAGAGTAGCGAAGATGTACCAGTACCTTTGGAATTTGCACTGGTGGCCAGGAATGAAGAAAGAAGTAGAAAAGTTTGTCTCTTAATGCCTCACCTATTAGCAAGTGAAGGCAGAGCATCAGGTTCCTGCAGTCTTAGTTCAGCCACTAGAGGTGCCAGAGTGGAATTGGGATGGAATTTCGATGGACTTTGTGACAGCACTTCCATGCACATCCTTGGGTCATGATTCTATCTAGTTGATCGTTGACCAACTCACCAAGTCGGCCCCCTTCCTACCTATCAGAGAGTAGTGACTAGTAGAGGGCTTGAGATGCCTCTACGTGTAGGATATTGTGCGGCTTCATGGGGTGCCATCTACAGTTTTCTCTAATCTTGATGCAAGTTTTACTTCCCAGCTATGGAAGGGGTCGAAGGAGGTGTTTGGGACACAACTTCGGTTGAGCACTGGCTTCCGTCCTCAGACAGATGGTCAGACAGAGCACAACATTCAAAACCTCAACGACATGTTGCGTGCTTATGTCCTTGATTTCGGCCACAGCTTGTAGGATCACATGACCTTGGTGGAGTTCACATACAACAATAGTTATCACTCCACTATCGGTATAGCACCATTAGAGGACATGTACGATCGACCATGCAAATCATCTCTGTGTAGGACTAACCCATGGGAGTCAGCACTCATGTGACCATAAATGGTAAAGCCCACTACGGAGAAGGTTCAGATCATCCAGGAGCGGATGAATACTGCACAGAGTAGGTAGATGTTGTACGCTATCCGAAAACAGAGAACTCTATAGTTGAGGATGGTGACCATATCTTTCTATGGGTCTCACCTCGACGAGGATTGCGGAGATTTGGCCAGGGTGGAAAGTTGTCTGTGAGGTTCATCGGACCCTTTCAGGTCCACAATAGAGTTGGATAGGTGGCATACCGCTTAGTTATTCCCACTCTGTGGCACTGGGTGCATGATGTTTTCCACGTATCCTAGCTGAAGAGATACGTACATGGTCCCTCGCATAGCATTGACTGGGGTGAGCTGGATATCAATGATGGGGCAACATTTTTGGAGGTTCTAGTGGAGATTGAGGATCGACATGAGAGATTTCTTCGTGGGTGATTGATACCTTTGGTGTACGTACATTGGAAGCACGGGAACCTCCAAGAGAGCACATAGGAGTGGGAGACTCAGATTTGTGCTCATTACCCCCAACTGTTTCCCTAGATTGTGTTGTGGATTTCTGGGACTCAATGCCCGGAGGTGGGGAGAATATAAAGGGCCGCAATTTTACATGTAATTGTTTAATTCTATGGAATTATTATGGGTTCATGAAAATTAACGGAGCCTGATTCTGAGGCCCGGTGTGCCCAGAATGAATTTATGAACTTTTATTCTGGTACGTTCAGTGAACGCGTGAGCGGCATTTTGAAACTATTGAACTGATGCTCGGAGTTGAAATCTAAGAACAACATTGAACTCGCAGCGCTGATATTCACATACGGAGACCTTCACCTCGACCGCAGAAGGTCGGGGGTGAAATTTAGTTTTCTGGTCTTTATTGGGAGATTTAAAAATAATAATAATAATAAAACGATTATCTTTTATTTTTATTTAACTGAAACCTCCCATTTGAATCATGGTGGTGGGTACCATTCGACCCTAAAAATCTGTTTTAATGTGAGGTAACTCTTGGGATTCTCTTAATTAATGAGCCAATATTAATTTATTAATAAACATAACCTAATTAAGTTGGCTCCTCACTACTCGTGGGTGAAATCATTGGAAATGGAGAGGAATTGGGAGTGCCTTAGAGAACATGGAAGAACAACCTCCAATTAGGAACCTCCTTCAACGAAGAACATCCTCCCAATAAAAAATTGAGGAACTGTATTTGGAGCATGTTGTGGGAGTGATAGACGTCGGCGTCTTCATCATCTTCATCTCCTTCCTCACACAACCTTCAATGAAAAAATGAGGTAGGGAAGTGTTTATAGTGTTCGTCGTGGGTTTATGTTGATTCAAATCCTCTTGAACCACCTGCAATTGATCTAACGTGGAGGGTGCAGGCCAAAAAAACATGGTATGATCCCTCTACTCCCTCTATGTTGATGTGTTATTCGCAGGAAAACTCTGGGATGAGTGGAATCCCGCCAGTGCCACGTTGTCGTCGACCAACGCCGGCAGGGCACAAGGCGGTGGTTGGAACTCTAGTCGGCCGCGATGGTGGCAGCGGTGCAACTATGCCACTAGAGGAGGCTATGGCCCATCAGCCATGGTAGAGGAGGACGGTGGCCCACCGGTTGTCTGGCCGCATGAAACCGGGGCGGCCTGCCCTCACGGTATAGAGATCGGAGGAGGCCATAGCAGAGAAGGGGAGCGGCCGGCACGGCGGCCGACCACGTGGAGGCATGGTGGAGCACGTCTACACCACCGATTGAAAAGGAGGATACGGGAGGACAGTGGCGCCATCATGCCATAGGAAGGGGCCATCCTTCCAGAACCGTCGAATGGCGGCGTCACTCCGAGCGGGACCACTCCGGTGAGTCTCGTGTGCCAGCAGATGACGCCACATCACACCCAGCCAAGTGGGCCGCCTTGAGTGGGTCGCGCTCAGGGGGACAAGTGACCCCCTTTGTGGGCCATCCACAACCGAGTCAGCCCAGGCCATGTCGGGCTGGGTCAGACTGGACCCAAGCCCATCTGGTCCCATATATGACTTTTTGGCAATATCTTGAGAACTGGGCATCCGTTTGATGAACCATCTATGGAACGAGGATAATTGAATCGAGATAGTCCTTTTGGTATACTCCAATTGAGTTTTCTAAAAAAAATTTCTACGACTGGCTTGGATCGAACCAAAATCCAACCAGGCCCTCCGAATGGAAACACTAATAACTTACAGACTGCAAATCTGATTGACGTGATGTCTGTTGTGTTGGGACCCGTATGACATGACATTCTTATGAGATACTTTTTTGTAGGACTTAATGACATTTGATGTATCGACCAATGGAATGAGGAGTGGATCCTCTAGGAATCAAGAACACTTAGTGTAGGAACCATGTGGTTGGCTATACTTGGGGAGTCTATAGACCCTATGTGGGTCATCTTCAGATCCTGTGTGGGTTTTCATCTCCAGATCCTATGTGGGTCATCTCTAGTTCATGTGAGGGTCATCTCCAGATCCTATGTGGGACAACATTAAATCATGAGTGGGTCATCATTGATCCTATGATGGTCAACAGCAGTGCTTCCTGATAATGTAAGATGATCTAGTAATATAGGTAATCATCTATACTTCTGTACTTATGTTATACCTGGGTGAGATTAGTCATTACCTTTGTGGTAATATTTTGTGTGGTGATACCTTTGTGGTATTCTTCTATGTGGAATTGCCTTTGTGGTACGTACCTTTATTACGTTACCTGTGTGGTACTTCTATCTTCGTGGTGTTACCTGTGTGGTACTTCTACCTTCGTGGTGTTACAATTGTGGTATACTCCTCTCACGAGTGAGATGAGTATATATTGATAACCTAGGTATATGTATGGGAATATACCTAAGTATTGTTGATGACTAATTCTTTTTGCTTTGCAATTGAGGTCTTGCTTCATGGTTTATTATTTGTGGATTTTGAGAGACCTTCATGGGTATCGAGGTCCCTATTGAGTATCATTATACTCACCCCTACATGGGTTATGCCTGCACCTTACTGTGTCTTGTTCAGACGATGGACAGTGCTGATCGTGGTTGAGGGTACTAGATATAGAGGTTGCTCAGAGGTGGAAATTAGACAAGACGATCTGTGGAGATGACCATTTGAGAGATGTACCTACCCTTCAGGTAGGAACTTTGATGGGTGTGCACATGAGTTGTTTTCATTTTTACATGTACTTTCCTGTTATGCTCGTATTCTGGCCCCTTTACTTAATGTACACCCCCTATTTACTATATATTTTATTTCGTTCTTGTGTATTGTTGTGTTATTGGATTGTGTAAGTTTGCAGGTTTAAAAGATAATTCCTTTCTAGTAATAGGGATATGCCTTTCCGGTGTAATTCGGAAGCCCCTGGCATATGAAAGGCAAGCTTTAGGTAGTCACAGCACGGGCCCTGGGGGATGAGATGTGAAAAAATTTAACATATTGATATATATAAGACTATAAAAATTGGGCTGATTTTATGGAATAAATAATGAATGGAATGTGTGATTTCTGCTACACATGAATTAGGATCTGTGATTTCATATGTGTTTTGAATGAAGGTAAATTAATCATATGATGAAGGATTTATTTTTAAGATTGATGAATCTATAAAAATAATTTTATTTAGTATTTATAGAAGTAGTTGTGTTATGATATCTATTATTTTGGTGTTAGATAACACTGAGTCCTCAAGAATTATGATAAGATCTACATGATGGAGATTTTGGATCTAGTTATATACAGTGATGGAAAATATTCAAGGGTTAACAATTAACAAAAATTAGTTAAATTGAAATCAATTATTTAGGCAGGATTGTGAATACAAATATAAAGAATATATAGGATGATGTAACTGATGATGAAAAAAGTTAATGACACACACACAGAGATATATATGTATTATTGGTTTTCTAAGAATGAAAAATATTTTAGGAGATGTGCTTAAAAAATTGAAGATATTATATGATTGTATCAAATAAAAAGATATATATATATATATAGCTAACTCAATTATTTTCATCCATATACATTTGTTTTTAGTCAAAGAGTGAATTATAAGAACCATTTCATATCATATTCATTAAAAAATAATAGGATAAGAAAATAATAACAAAAGAAAAATAAGAAGAATAAGAACAAGAAAAGTGAATAAGGTTTCATGAATATCTATTTTTAAAGGAATAATAAAAAGAAGTATTAACACTATTATTATTTCTTAAAATATTGTCTGTAAATTTTCGAAAATAAGAGAACATTAAGATTAGTAAATTTTATGTTAATATGAAAGTAAAAGATGAAGGGATAAATTATGAATAAGAACTGAAATAATGAACTAAATTAAAATCAAGTGAAGTAATTTCATGGTGTTTCAAATAACATAAAGGATGTGAATACTCTCTATATAAGAAGTATCTTGATCTGAAAAGGTGTGGTAGTTTTAATATGTTATCCCTAGTCTAGGGTCACAAGAACCTCCCCCCTGAGAATAGGGTATCACACATTATGTCTAGGTTTTTCTTATTGAAGATCCACCATAACAGGTATATCATTATAGTTTCATGTGTGATAGAGGATTATTTCCAAGATACACTAAGTAGTATACATTGTTATTAAATGGTGAACCTTGTAATTATAATATATAGTTTTTGTGTGTGAAATAAAATGATGGAAAGATAATATGAAGAGATATTCAAGATGTTAACAAGTATAAGATATAAATGGATAAAAATATTAACATTGAATAATAAAAATTCCAACACTGATTCACCCATCTCCCTTTCAGTTTTGGGAATATCCCAAGTAATCCTATTAATTAGTATCAAATGCATGTTCACCTATACTATATTATCAATCTAAAATTATCCACATTCAATATTTGATGTTTCTTTCCATAAATTATAATAAACTATAGTTTTTTAGTAGTTATTTTTTTTTTAAATCATAACATGGTTTTTACTAAAAAATGAGGAACATGAAAGGATAAGAGAATAAATAGATGGGGAACATGTCCCTCTTGTTAATAGTGGAATAAGTTTTATGTTATCTAATTACTTAAGATATATATTGACTTAAAAGAGAGGAACATGTGGTTCAAACTACCAAAAAGGATATAAATATAATTTATTCCTTAAAGGGATCAAGGGATACATGTTTTCCCAACGTATATGAATACTTTTGTTTGATATATCCATAAGAAGAATAAAAAAGTGGGTATTATCATATGTCAATGGTTTTTTCTTTTAAAAAATAAAATGATATGATTCATGAAATACCCAATGAATTAATTTCTATAATTTATGGGATTTTCAAAGTCGTTAGAAAAATATAATTTTGTTTCAGGGTGAGTTATAAAACATGGACAATTATTTGATGGAAATATAACATACCTCTATAAAAATATCTATAAATGATAGAGCCTTTAAAGATATAAAAATTGAGCTTCAAAATAATTCCTCTTTTTTTAAAGAGAAGGGGCTCAATAAAATTCTAGATAATGTTGATGCTAGTATATAATTTGAGAAGATTCCCTATGAAATAGAAGAAATAATGACCAAAATATTGACTTAAAGGATTTACAAATTTATGTGAAATAAAATAGGTCAAGGAACATTTTTCATTTTTACAATATGTGATTAAAATATATAAATATTAATGTGAAATAGTGATGAAGTACTATAATGATAAAGTGAAAATTCATTTAAGATCATAAAAATTCACTCAACATAAAATTTATAGAATAGAAAATAAAAATTTCCAATTTTGGAATAACACATATTGAGTCTACATAGTCAATGATGTGTGGATATACTATCATAAAAATAATAAGGGGGTAATTATTTTATAAGACCTATATTATTGGACTATGAAATCATAGAATAATTTGATGATATTTCTTAAGAAGTCCAAATGATTAAAGTAACATTCATATCTAAATTTCATGAACACGTTGAATTTATTTTTAAGAAACGTACAACATTAAATATAAAATTTTAATGTGTATGGATTAGAAAAAAGAGTTATGAGCCTACACCCAAGCCTATGGTTGATAAAATATGTAGTATAGAAGTTGGATCCCCAATAAGATCCCAAAATGTAGGGAATAAGACCCAAATATGGAATTCGCATAAATTATCAATTCTTGAAATCATATAGTAGATATAATAAGATCAATTTTTTTGGGTAACTATTGAATCTAAAATAGGTACAGGCATTGTGAATTAGATTTTTCATAGAGTGATATAAATAATAATTCATAAAGGAATTACTTTTCAAGGGTGAGTTGGCCCGATATGTAGAAGAAACATCCATGGATTAAGAAAAATAAGTATAATTAAAATAAATTATAAATGGTAATATTTTTTATGGTTGAAATATTTTTGTTCATAGAAGGGGTGAATTCTCAACTAATAATTTATAAAAGAGAAATATTAAGAAAATATCATATGATAAGGTGAATATTGTTGTGTTGTCAATGAGAAAATTCTTTATACAAAAATAATTAATGTAAAATCTCAAGAAAGGATAATGGTGCATACCTAGGTAATATGTCCAAAAAGGATAGGAGGAATATAATATCTAAAAAGTATTGTGTGAAGATGAAAAATAACAAGTTTCCATGTGGAAACTTCTAGAAGTCTACAAAATTTCTTACTTATTTTATAATAATTAGGATAATATATTTGGAGAAAGAAAATAAATTGGATAAAGAATAAAAAATATCTTTTGAAAAATGAAAATAGAAGATTCGACATGAATATTTTTAATTTCCTGAGTTTTTAAAAAAAACACTTATTCTAAATAATGATTATGTGTGAGGTGGAACATGGTTAGACAAACTCTTAATGATATCTCTTTAATAATTCTACTATAAGAAAATTTCTAAAATAAGATGAATGATCCATGTGGTTATTCAATTTTCTTAAATGATCTTAATAAGATAAAATTTATTCAAAATTAAATTGGAGAACTGATAAGATAAAAGCTATCCCAATGAGAATTGATATTCAAATGTTCTTACTTGATGGGTGGAGAAAATGGAGAAACTTGGATTAGAAAATATTATCAAGATTTTTATTGCATATAAAGAATAAAAGGATATAATCCTTATCCCCTTAGCCTTTATGAATTTATTTGTGCATATAATATAGGGAAATAAAAAGAAGAATAATATTAGGGGGTAAATATGAGGTGGTTGATGGGATGTCAAAATTAGCCAAAATTTATTAAATTTTTTTATATAATGAATGATTCCTAAATTTTTATACTAAAATATATAATGATAGAATCAACCTTGATGAAATTGAAGACATTTTTATCAACACATGATAGATAAGTGAAGAATATCCCATAATCTTTTTATCATAAATATGGAATTTTTATGGAATATATTGATTAATATTATCCATGGTTTAGTTATGTAGTTTTTCAAATAAAAAAACAATATTCTTATAATAAATTCGAGTGTTTTATTGACATGAAGTTCAAAATTAATATATAAAAAAGAGATTCATCATTATAAAGACCATGAGGAATGTCTCATTTAGGGGATATAAGTGGAGAATGTTTATGAATATTCTAGAGTTATTATTTAATAAAACGTTATAAAATTTTTAAAACTGATTGAATATCATGTCAATAATTATGTATGATTTCATTTTTTCTCAAACTTGATAGCTATAAAAAATAAATTTAGGGGGTATAAAATGAATTAATTGATGACATGAAATAAGTAAAATAGTGGAGAAGTTCCACAGCTATTGCTATTTATATTATATATTCTTCAGTGATTTTAACATGATTTATGAATTGAGAGTGGGAGTTTTAGGTTGATTTATTCTATAAAAATGTTTATAGCACACTTGGTATCTTCATCCGGGAATACAGATGAACACCCATTGAAAATAATATCATGATTTATAATTTCAATTTGGCATAATTCAATTTTATATGGAATTAAATTTTAATCAAGATAAAACCCTATTGTTTTCTACACCATGAATGGATCCAGTAGACATAGACTTGAATGGATGATGAAACATACCTATCTTTTAATTGATACCACTTCTCCAAAATATTTTTTCTTTTTTTCAATATAGAGGATCGAAAATGATAATAATGTTTGATAAGATATGTGGAGATAAGTAATACCACATATTAACATATATTTTAGTAGTAATATCCAGAAAATAAAAATGCAGAAATCTCTAAGATAACTTTGTGTGAGTAGTACTTATTATCATAAAAAGATTAACACTGAAGATTAATGTGTCGAAAAATAATAAGTATCTAGGTTATTTCTCGAATAATGAAGAATCCAAGCTTGAAAAAGAATAATATTCCAAGATTTTTTACCAATAATATTATGATAATTAAGATTAGATGAAAAATATTGGAAGAAGATGCTAGAATATTCATGGTGAAATAATGAGAAGTGAACTATGACCTAGTTTTGTGTGGTTTCGTGAAACGAAAATCAAGTGACTAGATGATTTAAATAGATTTAATGTGTAAAGGGTCATGTAACCCCATGGAGGGTTGTAAGACTACACATTGGAAATTTTTAGTCATATGAAGGGATATACGACCACATGTTAGGATTTTGATATGACATTGATGGGATGATGGACCACATATTATAACAAGTTATTGCATGATGTAATTTGAGTGATCACGAGTCACATAGTTTATTATGACAAAATGAGTAGATTATATTCTATGGGTGAAGGAAAAGCGGTCCTGATAGTCTCATGGAAATGTGTTTGATCATTAGTGCCGCATTGTAGGGGAACCTACTCTGAGGGTAACACAAAGATTGACTAAATAATAGGATAAATAAATTCAATGATACAAAATAATGCTATATTATAAATTTCTAAATAACATGATTATGCCAATCATGATTTTTCTAAATATTTTATTGGATGAAGGGTGAAAATATGAAGAAGTGCAGAATAATGAAACAAGATGATGTTTGGAAGCTAATTAAAAATATACAGAACCATTTATGTGAATCTACAAAAATCTCTACATAAGAAAAAATCTGTGTATGTGATTTCATTCATAGATGAATCTACATACCCGAAAAGGTTGTTTCTTATGAGAATATCTATATAAGGGTTTTCTTATGTAAGGGATTATGCATATCTAAATGCGCTCTTTCTTATCGGAATTAGTCATGTGTGTGAATAAACTGTGTATGTGAATGGATTCTGTATAAAACAAAATATTTACAAGTGAATAATCTATATATGAGAGATTGGAATCAAGATTCACATATGGAAACTTCTTCATTTAAAAATATTTTTAAATAAGCCTCCATATAGAAATCCATATGTAAGAGAGTTTAGGATAGAATATCAATGAAAAAACATATATAAGAGATGAAAAGATATATTATATTCAATGGATATTTAATCAAGAGGAATTGGATTAATCCATGATTCAGGAAGAGATAAATTTTCATATAATTTTTGAGTTGTTTCTCAAGAAATCCTCAAGAGAAGTGTCGTAACATTTGTGTCGTAATGGAAATTCCATGACTGCAAAATGCTCAAGAATTAATTTGTGTAGTATAAAAAATTTGAATCTTTTTTTATGGAATAAATATATGATATATTTATTGGTTTATTCCACATATAAAGAGGGATCTATGACTGCAGATGTTTTTCAAATGGAGACAAATTTATCATGAAATGAGGGATAAGTTTTGAAAAATTATGAAGCTACATTAGTTATCATGGATTGTTATTACAATAGTATTTGTAAAAAAATATTTTATCATAGGGTTATCTAATTAAAATTCATCAGAAATTATGATAATAAGTTTTGCGTTAATATTTAGTATCAAGTTAGAGACTATGATAGTCGATATCTATGGGATTTTAAGTACCAACAATCATGGAAATTAGAATAAAGAATTCATGTGGGAGAGTTAATAAAGAAATGAAGAGAGTGGATAAAGTAATTTAAATTGAAACTCATTATTAATACATATATAAATTATCCTATTGGATAGATACTAAGGTTTTTTTTATACTTGATATATAAGTTTTTGAGAATATTTTATTGTATCAAAGAAGAGGATATAGAGAATTGGATTTGTGATTTTCTTTCTCATACACATATTTTTCATTAATGAGTAAAGATAAAGAACTAATGTTTATAATATTCACTGATGAATAATATGATAAAATGAGATTAAGAGAATAAGAATAAGAATAATAATAATAATAGAACAAGGTGTTGTGTATATTTATTTTCACACAAAGTAGAAAATCATGGAGCAGCACTCAGACTTCCTATAGGGAAGACTGTGCATACTATGGTGCATACAAGGAAAGAATAAGAGATGTTTCTTTCCTACTAGTATTCATATAAAATTATAATTAATAATAAACAAATAATACCCGCAACAATAAACAGATGTAACATCTAGTGAATAAATTTCTAATTATTTCAAAAAACATAAAGAAGTCGAAGACTGTCTATAAATACAGTATAATGATCCAACAAGGTTCTACAGATAGAATATGATATAATCATTACTAGAAATAAGGTTTATTTACATTTCACTCTCTTGATTAAAGGGTTCCAAACAACATGTCCTGGATTATTTTTTGTTTTATCCATTGTAACATATATAACATCATAGTGGTATGTGTGATTAAGGAAACGTTTCTGATTACCCCAAAGACAGGCCTTTCTTATTGAAAGGTTAACACTATAAATATACTATCCACTTTGTGAGTATGGTAAATAATTAAGTAAAGTTAATATAATGAGATAATTAATATCTTAATATGTCTAAGAGGTAAATTTATAAAAAGACTAAATTGGAATAAAAAATGTCCACAAAATAGATTCACCCCTCCCCGTAAGTGCTGATCATATCCCAAGCAGTTTTAACAACATGTCAACTTATATTTTATCTGCTTTAAATTATTGATGATATCCATGTTGTATATATATAATTTATTCTTATTTTTCTGGTGGATCCCTTAGATGGTGTTATTTTACTCAAAGACAAACCGAACATCACTTTATGTGAATCGATAGTGGTAAATGATAACAGTCTCCCCATATTGATTTGTGATAATCTGTATATTTTTCCATAAAATATTGTCTCTTATTTGACTAAAAAGTATTTTATATTTTACCTAGTCATCTTCTCCCTTGGTTGAATATGTTTAGGTTGAAATCTTTATTGTGTCTTTCCAAGTGATGGTGGGGTGATCACAAGATAACTCATTGCAGAATTTACTAGGGGCGTCGATACTAGTCCTTCCTTAGTTTATTTGGTACCTGGGTATATTCCAACATCTAAAAATGAGTATGAATCCAAATTGGACAAACTCAATTCTTATCTAATTACCCATAGATCCATATAGACAATCATATAGATTCTTATTTCTCGAACCCCTATAGATGAACTACCTATAACTCTTCCTATATTTGATTTCATGTACAAAACATTATGACATCACGCTTATGATTAATGAGTCATCCACAATCTCATAGAATACATATTTAAAACCTAATATAATTAAAAATAGTAGTGATGGCTATTTATTTGTTGGATTGATAAAAATTTCTACAATCCTCTGGTCTTCCAAGATTTTTGAGGCCTTTAAGATTGCAACAACCATGATGATGTTGAAAATGGCATTACGAAATACAATGAATTAATAGAGAAACATATTCAATAACAATCCTCTCATGTGTCAAAGCATGAAATTATAGAAAACTAAATCACGGAATAATAGTAGTCGGTTAGGGAAGTAGATAATGTTATGGTGGAAGCTGCTATGATGACTAAAATGTTTCCCCCCATTCAGAGGATGAAGTTTTCATTCGAGATAAAATCAATGATAAATATAAATAATTATAGAAACAAATAGAATATTTTTATAAATATATTGATTTTAGATTAGGAAACATAACACATCATTATAAGAATATGGGATAGGTCTAAGTTATAGATATTATTCCAAATTTTTTAATAGAAGAAACACATTTTCTCTTGAATCAATTGTTAACTCTATTTTACTATTGCTTTACACTATCAACTACACTATGTTGTCTTTTGAACCATTCTGCAGGTAATATATATATATAAATTTTAAATCAACTTGAACATGGAACCAATATTAGAAATGTAAATTGTGGTTCCCAAACTCTTGAGTCGATGTATTATCCACCTGGGAAAGAATAAGAGATAATATGAGATTGAAACCCATCATTGAACACTAGTGTTATTCCATTTGGCTAACATCTTCTTGGCTGTGGTCACATATGTTTATAGGAATAACTACCATAATTTACACTATATTTGGCTTATTTGGATGGTTTAATTTTCGTTTTGGGTCATGTATTGGTATCAGAATAACTACATTTAATATATACTACAATTAGTCAATTTAGATGATGATTCAAAACAATGTGATGATAATGAAAAATGAGGCATCTGGAATAAGGATTCAATGGATCAAGAATGTTGATTACCCTAAAATTATGGTTGAATGATTTATATTTTTCCTATTGAAAGTATCTTATAATTACTAGCTTGACGTCTATTAGGTTTATATTGTGGAAACCACCAGATTTGTGTCTTTTATTGTACTGTACTATCTTTTTCCTAAGAAACATATTGGAGGGACATAACGTGGAAGAATTCTGATTTTTCTTAGACCTCCATTTATGTTTTTTAACCAATATATTTTTTATTTTTTTTATTTTTAAATGTATATTATTTTCCGTAATCTATGTGAGGTGAACACCTTGTGATAAGAGGCTTGAATTTGGTTAAATATTTCATTTTTTGTTTTTCAACATGGAAAGTGTTGTATCATGTTCAGTTTGAAATTTACATCCATAAATCTTAGATAGATGGTAGTTCATGGTTAAGGTCAGACCATTTGGACCATGTATATTTATAATATTTATGTGCATATAACTTTGATCGAAATTATGTGTTCTACACAGCAGTGTGGGTGAGGACAAACACAGCATGAATAGAAATTCAAAAATTAAATATTCATGAAACATCAATGAATGGTGCATATAATTTTATTCAATTGTTTTTAGACCAATTAGGGTTTGTGTTTAAGGTAAAAAATCAGCATCCCTATATTTATAGGATTCATGGTTGTAAATATTTATTGGGAATGTATTGCTAGTAATGGAATGGAAAACCCCAACAAGAGTGAAAACCCATTACTAATTTGGAGTAAACCAAAAATGGTGGTATTTAGTTTATGGTCATGAAGTTCATTTCATTTAATCTTTCTATCTAGGATCGTTTGATGAAGAATAATTATTTATTAGAAATGCTCCAATGGAATTATATCAAATTAAGTATCTAGATCATCAAAATAAAAGCACACCCAGCTATGAAATCTCACAAAAATTGGATACCATAATAATACATTAAAATTTAGTATAATGAACTAATTTTTTACATTGAGGATATCTAAATCCACATGAATTTTTAGGATATGGAATATGTACATCAAATCACAAGGATGTAAAAAATAAATGGTGAATAAATACTGGTGGGAGTTGATTAACTATTTATAATTTCATAAACCAGTAAAACACCGTCAATAAATTTCTCATGGGGTTAATGGGGCCTTTCCTTCATTCCAAAACATCCCCAAGGGGTTACATCACAAGATCAATAAACAAATTCACCATTTTTTTGTTTCCTATTTAGATCACTACACCCGTATTACCATTATTTATATAAAAGGTAGAAAAATAATGAATATATCAAAGTTATGGGAGGATGGATGATTAAGGAATCAAAGATATGAGGCACATAAAAGAAAATTTACCCTTGGAAGGGATTTATCCCAAATAACGGGCGAAAAAATATTTTTGTTATATTTTTTTAAACCCTATGAATTTGGACTTAGTGAGTAAAAACTTGTAGTTTTATAAGGCTTCCTATTATGAGTTTCTACATAATAAATTTTATGTCACTCCTAGATAAAGTTTATGGTGATTAATTTGTGACCATCCAAGTATAGAGTTTAAGGTTATATATAATTGACCAACATGGTTGATACATTATGGAAGGTGAGGTAAGGAAATCCTAGTGTAAATGGAGAGCCCAATTATTGAATAGACTATCTCATATGAAATGTAGTTAATTTATGTTCCTAGTTAATGGTTCAAGGAGATGAAATATGGGGCTTGATAAAATTGTAAAATTTGGATTCCAAGGCCAAGATTACTCTAAAAACCTATTATGTAGATAATGTTATTTCCATAACTTAAGATTTAATGTCTGTGGATCAGTATTGATGAAATGTGACATGGAAAAAAATGATGACCAGTAAAAATATTTTAATGATGGGATATGTTGTAAAGTTGGTAGGGAATGTTTAGATTAGTGGACCACTTCCATGATACATAGATACTACAGTCTATAAGGCCATATTGGGGGGCCCATATTTGGGATCCAAATTGGGGAAGGTATGTATATCCAAGAATATGTGTCCCTTAAAGTTTAATATCCTCATAAATGATCTACCTGAAATTTTTGTGTCAATCTGAGACACTTATGGAATGAAGTTTGACTTGTGGAAATGAAAGTTAATAAAATTTGGTGGAGTAATTGTACCCCACCATAAAATAGGGTTAAACTATTTTGGTACATTGAAAAGGAGTAATATTGGAAGATGATCTATACATTTTAACTTCATAAAACAATATATTGAGTGTCATGAAGTGTATCATCATATAGAAAGGACACAAGTGTTATTAAACATAATATCATGTGATAAAGATTGAATCCCTAATGTTTAACATCAAGTGGTAGTGGTATGAAAAAGGGGTGATTTATGTGATCTAACTCATTCACATGATGTAACAGCCTCGTCTTAGTGTTGGGTCTGCAAGGGATAAAATATTTTAAATCAAATATCCAAGGAAGATTAGGCCTACTCCCAAGGTGATGTGTAGGGATATATCCCACTGTAGATGTGGGGGGATCAGAAACCTGAATCTTGTGAGGATCAAAGGGGATCGTTATCCTATAATATTATTCCATTATCATGTTATCCTACATTGATCTACCCCCCATATAAAAAAGTAGGATCATACAGCCTGTGCCACCCTATATAGTACGAGGTCGTATAGGGTAGAACCATATTTTATGCAGTTTAATGTCATGCAACCATAATTTAGGACTTATGTAGTTCAAATTCATACAATAAGTACCTATATATGGAATATTTATGTAGGTCTAGATCATACACAAAATGAAAAGGAATTATCTTATTGCTGAATCCATGGATGGAGGACCATTGTGAATAGTAGGGTTCAATCATTAAGATGAATTGGGTGTTCTATGGGAACCCATGAATAGGATAAGGATAGTAGATC
Organism: Viscum album; assembly: GCA_963277665.1. Taxonomy (NCBI): domain Eukaryota; kingdom Viridiplantae; phylum Streptophyta; class Magnoliopsida; order Santalales; family Viscaceae; genus Viscum; species Viscum album. The sequence continues at coordinate 706,106,910 of OY728147.1, read as the reverse complement.
TTGGCATCACTTCTTATCCTTTTAGTATAGGTATTATACTATATATAGTTCATAGAGAGTACATACCATAAACATATCAATCTTTCACTTAAGGAAGAGAGAATCCACTACAATAAGTTAGGTGGATCATGATGTTCATGTTGGATATCTGAGACATAACCATTTGAGTCCCAAAGGATAAAGAAAAAAACCCTTATATAGATCAAATGTATATATAGGTGTGTGCCATTTTCAATAAAACAATCAATAAAATGAATATATACTAGGGGCCTCTACATTGATCTATCTTATTAAAAGGATATGAAATTTTTATCAATCCACAAATATTTCTAATGAGTATCCTTCTACAAAGAAATGATTCTTGTGTATGGAAATATATTAAACTTCACCTTATTGTAGTTAAATTCAATAAGTTAATGTGGAAGTTATCTTTGAATATAGTCATGTTTGGGACCAAAACATGACATCTGAGTGTTGCATCATACCCTAATGTAATAATAATCATTCCACACATAGTTCTTAAAATATCCAAGTGAAAAAGTCTATTGGGAAGTGGAAAATACAGATTAAAGATACTGAAATACTATGATGTGGAATTTTTTGTCATCAACTTTCTTAGTGTTGGTTCAGAAAAAAATATCCATAGTACGATCCTATGTAAATTTAAATCATACAAAGTGGATAAGTGCATCTAGGAATATTTATTTTCTTGCTAATCTAGGTATAAGGGATCATGGGATCACTACATGTCATTTTATATTAAGAATCAAGCCATGTTTTTTTATTAAATGGTATCACGTCTACATTGATTAGGATCAAACAAAATGGGAAATTATATATTGAAGGGATTTTTGGGTTAGCCAAGGATAGGATATTCAAGAATCACTACATAACTAATACGGATAATAATCAATCCAAACATAGTTCTGGTATGAGGTTCCCTTATACAGAGTATATTCTTATATACTATGTAGGAATGTTTTATGTGGTTTCATAGATTTAAAAATATATGAAGAATGCCCTCATGTAGGTCTTGATCATATGTAGGAGAGGGGAACATTTTATCATAGGTCAATAAAATAATGACATCAAGGTCAAAAAGTATATCCCTAACCATTGAAATTCTAGGAAGATAATACAACTCCCTATATAGATCAAGAATTTACATGGGGAGAGGGGAATTTTGTTGGATTTGAGGATATGACTAAGATAAAGGATCCTGACATCATTACATATCTTAATGTAAGAATAAATAAAACCTCACATATTTAATGAATGGTAATTACATTACGATATTATGTTCATATGTGAGGAAAGAAGAATTTTGATATTTATGTGTCAAACAGATGATGTCAGTGTCTATCAATATAGATTGAGAAAGTAAATAAACCCATTATTAGATTGATCACTTACTTCTAGAAAGGAATAATTTTTATTTATCATTGTATCTAGACTGAGTATAGTTGATGTATGTGTAACTATGCATCCTATAGTAATATAAATCAAGTCCCAAATAGTTTGTGGAGAGAAATTCCATTCATAGATATGACTCATATTCAAGTCATGGTCGTGGTGTTCTTGGGTACAGTCAGATTGTGTAGAAAATAATTTTTTATATATTTAACTATCAAGTAAGATTAAAATATGCTATAGAAATTATTCCTCTCTATGTAGATAATTTTCGTACATGATGGACCAATGTGGAATCAATTTTATGTCCATAATTCTTAGAACAACATGTGATTTTTTTTAAGATCATGGGATGAGGACCTTCACTATGATGTTAAATGTCATTTAGTCGATATGTTAGGTAGTGCAGTTTAAATTCATTTAACAATTACATGAGTATAATGTAGTATAAGTTCACGTGAAATGGACTAAAGTGTCATGTTTTTTAACTTTAGGTGATACAAACCAAGCCTATTGTAACACCCTGATTTTTTTGAGTAATATTTTCTAAATAAATTTGATATTTTTGATATTTTCCATTACATAAAACAACGAATTTATCTTTAAATACATGAACCATTGATTTTATCTTGCGTTATGTTAAACACTTAGTTTATCTAGTGTTATATGCAACACTATGTTTAGACGAAATGTGACATAGAAATAAAATACTATTATTTGATATAATAGTTACCCCTAGCTATTGGAATGGAAGGTTTTAATCCGAATAACTAAATTATTAAAATTTATAGTTTTCACATTTATATATAATTAATTTCTTTTTAACCAATTAATTATAAATTAATATAAACACTATTTTAAAATAAAGGGAATCTTTTTCTATACACTATTTTTATGCACAAAAACATATTTTACACTCACAAATTAAAAATATTCCTTTTAATGAATTATTTTAATGAAGTTAATCTATTATAAATTGAGAAAAAAATTTAACTTTTCAATTACGTTTTTTAAAGAAAGTAGATATAAATAAACCAAATTTTACTTTTAAAACATAATTTTTCTAAAAAATTGTTTTAACACATTTTTCACAGTAAATTTAAAATTATTTTTTTCCAATTTTATAATATTTATTTGAAACAATTAAAGTAATTTTTTAAAAATTATTGTGGAAAATTTTTTAGTGTTATTTTTTTAATATTCTAAGAAGATGATTTTTTATGTTTAGTGAAAAATACGGCTTTTTGTTAAGAATTTCTATTTCTTTTAAATAATTTAAAAACATACAAAAATGTTTTATAATGGTTTTAAAGATAAAATCAGTTTAATTATATATATATTTATCCAATTTAGGTCATTGGAAAAAATTTCATGATGAATGTTTCTATTAAAACATTTAATGCTATTGAACATTTTCTCTTTAAAAAATTCATTATCGTCGCATCTATAGGTTTATCTAATATTATCATTTTCTATTTATGTAAAAACAATTCCAAAAAAAGGATTTCATATTTGAAATAACCATATTTTTTATTATTTAATAAGTTAAAATTATTTTTTTACCATATTTAATTATAACAATACTAAAAATTATATATCTTGATTATAGTAAAAATTGGTTTACGAGGGGAAAAAATAAAAAATAAGGGTTAAAAATGCCCCTCAAATTTTTTGGAAATATTTAAACCTCACAACATATATATCATATAATTGATCATTTTTTAGACTTGTGGAATGAAAAATACATTGGTACACATTTTTCATTTGAAAAATTTTCGTTATGCCTTCCTTCTCGCATATAAAAGCCACCCCCTCTCTTCTTGTTTTCATAGTTCCCATACACTTCAGTTTTCCCATTAACATACCAAATAAATACCTTAATTATCTCCAATAATCCTAAAATCCATATTTTGTTCATAAATCCATCCTAGTAATCCTTTTGGTGAAAACCAAATGAAGTTGTTCAAAGAAGATGTGGCATCCCAATCCTTGAATTTTATTTTATTTATTCCTCCACATCCTTCAATTAATATTAAAACATGATTATATAATAACCTGCGTAACATAAATATAATTATATTTTATTATGTTAATTTAATAACCTAAATATATCTCCTCTTCCATCAAATTGGATACCTAATCATCATCCAATGGTACGGGAGACTATCGCCAAGCGAACTAATGTTATTTATTTTCCATCACCATCAATCACGGATGGATATAACTATGGATCTATTTATTATATATGGAATTTATGATATTATTAATCTTTTTAAATCATTATATCACATTTTACTTTTTATATTCCATTCTTTGGAAATATGATAACGTCATTCGTGTGTACGGAGAATTACCGCCTTACACAGTGGTGTGATTTGTCCCCACATTACATAAAATGTAATAAGGATGTACTTAATGAAAATATATGATATATATGAACTTATAATTGTTATTTAATTTTAATATATTATTTATTGTTCTTTATTTATTTTCTCCAGGAGTTTTTAAATAATGTTCATATTTACGTACGGCCTACCATCTCATTGAACGGTGTATTTTATTTTTTATCTCTAACATTTATTGAACACGATAAAAACATATATAATGAATATATATGATATTTAGATTATGGATATTATGGAACCATGATAAAATTAAGAGGAATAAAAATAAAAAATCAAAACATACACAAAAAAAAGAGTAATTATTTCATGAAATGTGACTTTAACATGGAATTATTAATAAAAAAGTAGTAATTTTTCATAATTAAATCATATATGGTATGATATTGAAATTATTTATAATTTAATAGATATATTATAAAATAATATTTATTATAAAGGATGTTCGAATGTGTATACAGGAATTTGAGAATTTTATTAAAGGATTTCAGTCCCACATTTATTTTCTATGAGGCACTTTCCATATTCACCCCATATTTCTTTTAGGTGGTGTATATACTTATTATTAATTTATTTAATGTTTCTTATCTGGAAAATAATTGGTATTTAAAAAATACATTTTAGTACCTCTATATCATGGGTTTTATGGTAAAACCAATGTGGTAGAGTTTTTATTATACAATATCATCATTTATCAATATTATTTGAGTTTATCCTATTGGTGATTAAATATTATGATCCCTATCTTAAGAAAATTAAGAAATATTATCAAATCTAGTTCATTCATGAGAATAAATGGTTTCCCTAGATTTTCCTCTCTTTAGGTAATCAATAGTTCATAATAATGCTTTTAAATAAAACAGAATTTACTTCTCTCTTTGGAAGAAAATCTTTTCTATTCCAAAATCATATTTTTTTAAACGATTTAAAAATGATTTTAAATTATAAAAATGATTTCTTAAATTAATATTTACCCATTTTTAACCTTTCTACAAAAAATTAATCTTCATGTAATTTTTCAAAGAACTAGATATTTGTGTTTTGTCTAAATTTTGAATAGAATCATTATTTTAACATATACGTCATAAACTGTATTTTCCACCATCTTCACCAAGAAGTTTTTTTTATTATTACTATATAATAATTAGTTATTATTTTCAAACAAAATGATTTTAAAAAAATAAGAATTTTTAGTTTTAAAAAGTGAATTTAAATTTAGAAATAATATTTTACTTATAAAAATAATTAAATTGTTTTTAAAGCTTCCCATTAAGTTTAACGGTTTAGTTTTTTTATTAAAAATATTTCAAAAATCTTTAATAAATATTTAGTTTTAAAAGGTGATTTTGAAATTGGAAGGAATAGTTTCCTCAATAAATATTTTAAATTATTTTTAAATCTTCCTTTAACAGTGTCCATTGATATTTTTTATTGAAAAATATTTAAAAAATGTTTTATGTTTTAAGAATTTTATTTCATTGTGGAAGGTATATATTCAACATAAAGTGTTCCAAGTGACATTTCAGAATCAGTTTCAAACTAATATTACATCCTTTAATGTTACTTATTCTTTGTTATGGGAAATATTTAATGATACAATCCTTATTCTTTATCTAGATGAGAAATTTTTATGTTGATGAAATGTTTAAGAAATTCATTTATTTTTCATTGGTTATGCTATAGTGAATTTAATGAATTTTTTATGAAACTTGTTTTCTATAGACAATTTAGGATGTTATGATGTGATGAAGGGTTCATTATAATGTGGTACAAATAATTATGGTTCTTTTAATGATATGGGTTGGACCTATATGTCCTTTCAAGGCATTTGGTAAAGCATTATATCTTCTGAGAAAAGATGGGAAACAAGACGATTGGCTTGATACTATATGGGAAAAGGTATGTCCTAAATGTTTATGGGAAAGAGGTGCCTCTTTATCTACTATAGGAAATAGTTTTGTCCTAATCCATAATGGTAAATCAGTTATAAGTCCTAGTCCACTATGTTGATGGCCGTGCAAGTTAACCTTTAGATATGAAATGTTTTTTCTATATATATCATGGTTTTTAACTTTTATGAAATTAGATTATGGATAATGATTGATTTGTGATGATTTATCAAACTTATAGGCTATGTGTTATAAATCATAATGTTTTATACCATGAATCTTGTTCATAATCTATAAAAATTTGGGTATGAACCTAGAAAATTATGATCAGGATCACAAACCCTTGTTCTTATATTTTGATTTCATATGATAATAGATTTAAATCTCTTATGTTTACCCCAACTGAGAATTTTAGATCGCCCATTCTTTTATTTCCTTCCCTTGGTTATGAAATAAGTTTATTTTAGGTTATTCATAATAAGATTACTAAGTGATAATATTGTTGGGGATATTTTGAATATATTTTAGTAAATAAGAATATTGTGTTTCTCGATGCTTCTCGCGGGTGATGATTCCTTGCGTTGATGACCTAGTCTGATGTTGTGGAGCGTTGCTCCCCCCTCTCGATCGGAGGGGGGAGGTCCGAATTTTGAACCTAATAGAAGGAACCATTTCTTGTCGTTCTCTAATCTTGAGTATCTCCCTTCATCCACAAAGATCCAGCTTTCCCCAAAAGTTCATGACCTCTTCCAGGGAGCATTGCAACATCTTCTATCCTCGGCGGAGCTCAATCGTGCCTCAGATCTTTTCAATCTCATGATGGTGGCTCGATTTCGATATCATCGTCCTTCGGTTGATGAGTTTGAACGGTTTTATTTCAACTCTTGGGATATTTAGGAGCATGTGATAGTCGGTTTAATAGACAGATGACATATGATGATTCGGATTGAGACGGAGGACGATCTAATTAATGCCTGGTCCAGAACCCCTCGACGTTGCAATAGAGACTCATTTTTCCTGTTTTAATGGAGTCTTGATTTCCATATGTGGCATGATCCCTCGATGATGGCGACATGGGTGAGTCTTCTGGGCCTTCCTCTTCCATTCCAAAATCCAGCAATTCTGTGTGCGATTGGAAACATGATAGGTAGATACATGTGTTCTGATCGTCGAATGGAGGTCATATGTCCTCCTATATGTCCACGGATTTGTGTTGAGATCGATGTTTCACGACCACCTGTGATGTGGGTTTGGATCAGTGATGGGATGAAATTTTGGTGGAAGCAAGAGGAATGATTTGAATCCTGGATGCTTCATTGTTCTGTTTGTGTTCGGTTTGGACATGTGGATACAGTCCATCGTAGTAATAGAATAGAAAGGATTTCACAAAGGGTGATGAGGAAGGGTAACAATGGTGGTGATGCGTCTTCTTTGGCTGTGCCGTTGTTGAAGGTTCCACTGGAAATCATGTCGTCAAGGCATGATTCTGTTGAAGGATCTCGGAAGCAGGGGTTTTGTGTGAAAGGGAAGTCCATGGAGCAGATTGTGGCTGAGATGCAACCCTTGCTGAATGAAGTTGAGGTAGTGGGGAAGCATGTTCCTTCAGTAATCAATCGTGGTACTATTTCGAAAGAGATGCAGCATAGGACACAAAATCAGATGGTGAGTCATGTTTCCAATAATTTATGTCATGATCTTGGTATTGAGAAATCTCTCCCAGTTGAAGGCTCTAGCTATTCTTCGCGGCTAGAACCTACTAATCAACCAGACATGGACCCTGTTGTTTCTGGGGATGGATAAGCTCTGGGAGTTTTAGATGCCTCTGTTCTGGATTTTAAAGGGAAGGAATATGGTGTTGGAGGTGTGGTTTTCAATGTTCCCTCTCGTAACTTCTTTCAAGAATTGGCGCATGGGGGGCCCATAATGCTCATGGAAGTATTTCACTGAATGAAAGTGGCAGTAAGGATACATGTTCATGTGAAAATGCAATGGATAATGGGACTCATGAAACTTTGGAATTTGGAGGGAAGCGACTTTGTTTGGATATGATTGATGCTAACTATATTTCTTAGCACGAGTGGGGAGTGAATGAGGGATATCAAGAGGTGTGTATCACTGGAAAATGGGGGGACCTGTCTAATAGGGGCAAGGAGAATGTTGGCACCTTGATCCAGCCCTCCTACGGTGACATTGTTCAGGGTGGGAAGAATAAGATATCTTGGAGTGAGGGATCCAAATCTATCCCAACAAGAATAAGGTCGAAGAAATATTATTCATATCTTCCCAAGCCAGTGTCTACTAGGTCTATTATTGGGAAGGAATGTGGGGTAGCCTCAGGTTTGAAAAATAGTATGCAGTCTTCTAAGGAGCTCATTTCCTTGGAGAAGTTGAATCTTAGAAGGAAATATGCCACAATCCTGAGGCATTATGAATGTTCAGAGTGGGAGTCGGCTACTGTGGAAGAATCACTCTATCCTAGATGTGGTGACGGGTATGAATTTTATGATTTGTAGTTTTTTCTCTATCTTGTTTTGTTTGTTGTTGTACTTTTTCTTTCTTTTATTAAATGGTTAGTGGCTTAGCCTCTGACTAAGCATCCTTGGTAAAAAGAATGTGTTTTTACTCTGAAAAGATGCTAAACTATTATAGTTCCAAGGTGTTTGTTTATAAAATGTATTGAATATACATCTAGAACTATGTGGTAAATGTTTATAAAATATTGGGTCACTATAGTTGGTATCATAGGAAATTTTTAGTTATTATTTGAAGAATAATATTAGAGAACCTATAGTGAGATATATAATAATATGAATAAGTATATCTCTAGAGATATATCAAGGGACATCTCTAAGGATAATTATATTTATAGAAAAATGTAATGGAATTTTGGTGATGGATATAACAATGGGTTCCCAATAAAATAAATGAATTTATAGATAATACAAGGGGATGTGGATCTTTAAAATAGCTACCTTGTGGTAATAACTCTGAAAAGGGAACATTGAGATGGACTCGATCATCACCTGGTGAAGGAAAATGATACTTCCTTTACACCTTATTTGACACATTTTGGGGATATTATTTGGATATTAACAAACTCTTTATAGACTATCATAAAAGATATAAATAATTTCTTTCAATGGTCAAGATTGAATGTGTGGTGTGAGAGAATGAAAAAAATGTTTTATCATTTAGACATCCTATAAATTATTTTTCATGATTATGTAGTTTTAAACATTAATTAGTTTTTCCCATATGATGATTTATGTATTGTTTCAATGGATATAACCTAAATAAACTATGTTAATGATGAGTGTGGGGGAAAATTCAATGATTTTCCTCTTGATAAACCAAATGTAATGGGGTATGGAAATAAAAATGTTTTATCTATTCTCACTCAACTTTCTCAAGATATGAATCTTAATGGACTTACAAATGAGGAAAAGAGGTAACAAAGTTATGTTAATTCCATCATGAAGTAATTTCCACCATTTTTTAGTGGTTCCACTAATCCAATAATTATTGGGAAATGGATCTGTACCAATGAAAAGTGATTTTCCATTCCCCAGTGTTCAGAGCATGAATAATTCATTTTGGTTGTTTATCTTTTTTAATGAAATTCATATGAACTGAGTAATATTATTAAGAATATTAGGGAATTAGAATAAACTAAATCTATATAATGAGAAGAGTTTAATAAAATATTTCTCAGTAATTAATTCAATCATATTCTATGATGAAATTAATGGAAGTAATTATTTAGTCTTAATAAAAGGTATGATTAATCTATTAGTACCTATAAATTTAATTTTAGAATACATTCAAGGTTTTAATTTAGTTTAATAATAATCCATGAATGAGTCATTGATCTGTTATTTGGTGACCTAAACCCATGTATTTGAAGGTATTTTACTATAAGATACATTTGTGGCTATGAAGAATCAATTCAATTTGCAATGATGGTATAAATTTAAATTAGATATTTCCATCGTTAAAATGGTTTTCATAAGAAAAATAAGATTAAGTATCGTGAAAAATCAAATAGTAAAATGAAATTCCATTTATCTCTTGGAAATAAATGTAGGATGAAGCTTCAAGTGGATTTCTTATATTAAAATGAATAGAGATTTAAATGTTTAAAAACAAGTTAGACAGACAGTAAATATTTAAATGCGATTAACTTTTGGTAATTTATTAGTGTAGAAGAGGAAATTGACTAATGGACCACCCATACACCAGTATTTCCTGTGTAAGGATTGTGGGAAATAAGTGAACTAATGCTCTAATAAAAAGCCTAATGTGGATGAAAATAAACCAAAAACATATGAAGACAATCGAAAAGGTTAAATCTTATTCACTCTAAATGGAAAAATTGAATCTTGATTATTAGGGAAAAATTATCTTCCTGCCTTAATTAGGAATTTAATTTTTGATTTTTTATGAATATACCCTATGAAAATCTTATTTTTGATTATTTTATAACATTTCAGGTCATTATATCCCTTTATATGGATTCTAGAATAATGAAATCACATATGATATTCTATTAGTGAAAGGATGAACTAAATCTTATCATGATTTTCTTATATAAGATAAGAGATTATATAATGAATAAACAGTGGATTGTCTTTTCGAAGTGTATAGGTCTCCATGTAAGATTAACTTAAGAGTTATGGATACCATTATGGGTTTATGAGTTTTATGGATGATCATATGTTCAAAGTCATTAAAACCCCTTTTTATGTTTTACATGATGGGAGATTATCAAGATAACAAATATTTTAAGATATATTTATTGAAATATAAACCTTTGGTTTGGTATGTGTTTTAGTGATAAAGTTATTTAAGGAGGAATTACATTACACTTTGTTTACATATGAATAAAGGAACAATAAATATTTAGGGTTTATCTTATCTTTGATGTTGTTGTAATTATGGGTACCAATATATCTCCTTATGTGGTAATGACCCTTCATTACAATCAATGAATATTTCTCTCTGGGCCCTATTTATAGAATATATATTATGATATTGTTATGGTTTCATATAGTACCACATTCAAATGTATCTAGTGGGGGTATGATATTTACATTAAATTTTTGTTGAAGTTTTCCACAAGATCATGATACATAGTTTATTTTCCTCACTATGTACCATCCTCATAAAGATGGTAAGTGTGAGATAACAATTCATACCATGGATGATATTCTAAGAACTGTTTTATGGAATTTAAATGTGTTTGGGATAATAACATTCCTATAATATAGTTTTATTGCAATTATAGCATTCAATCGAGAATTTGGACTGATCCTTATGAAACCCTTTATAGAAATAATATTATAAATCCAAAAAATTAGAAGGATGTTTCCAAAACAAAGCTTTTGGGACCCAAGAATTCTTATGAGATTGAAGAGAATGTTAGAGCCATTTGGTAACATTTAAGGGTAGAATTTTTTTTGTAGAAATGTTATAATGTTATTCATCGATATGATCTAGAATTAAAATTTGGTTATAATTTCTTTCTAGGAATGTCTCTATTGGAGAACGAAGAGAAAAATAGTCCAAAGTAATATCAAGCCCTTTGAAATATTTGATCATATTGGGACAATACATTATCATTTCAATGTTCCCTTGAACCTCTATCGAGTTCATGATGTGTTCCATTTACAAATACAATGGAAGTATATACCTAATCCTTTTCATGTATTGAACTCAAAGGTCATACCACCAGAGCATGATCCTTATTATAAGGATAAATTGGTTGAGATTCAGGATTATACAAAGAATGTCTTATAAAACTAGAACACTCACCCAGTTATTTTTTTGAAAAATCTACCAACATCGGGAATATATGTATGAAAATAATAATGTGATGAGGTATATGTATCTAAATATTTTATTACCAAAGTGATTAATTTCAAGGGAGAAATTAATTTTAATGGGGGTATAATGAAATACCCTTAGATTTTGTTAAATATTTTTTTTCAAATAAATTTTTTCTCTTCAATATATTTTTTTACATATAACACCTATTTTACAATGTGTTACACATAAAACTCAGTTTATCTTGTGTAAAAAATAACACTAAGTTTAGTTTCTGTTACATTCCACATCAATTTTAAATGAAACATGACATACTATTAAAATATTATTATTTAATATAATAGTTATAACATAGACATTGGAATGGTGGGTATGAATAGGTATAACTAAATTATTAAAATATATGTTTTACACATTTAAATATAATGAATTTCTTGAGGAGTGACTAATAATAATTGAAAATAAAAACTATATGGAAATAAAGGGAACATGTTTTCTGAAAAAACTATTTTTATGACCACAAAAATGATTTATTCTTCATAAATTAATTAAATTAAATTTTTGAAAGATTTTTTAAAAAAATTATGTTATATATTCAATCAAATTTTAAACATTTATCTTATGTATTTTCTACGGAAGATATTATAATAAATCAAATTTTACTCTAAAAAGTGTATTTTTTTAAAAAGCAATTTTGTCGCATTTTGTAAACTTATTTTAAATTTAATTTTCCTAATTTTAAAAAATTAATTTCATTATTGAAATAATCATGTCAAAATTATCGTAGGGTGATTTTCTGATACTTTTATAAGAAGATAAATATTTTGATGAATAATGAAAATAGTGATTTTTATTAAACATTGTCATTTCTTTTAAAGAATTTAAAAACAATAAAATTGTGTTAATATGTTTATAAAGGTAATATTAGTTAAATTATATATATAAAATAAATTTACTTCATTTAAATTAATTTTATTTTAAATTTTTATGTAAAAACTTTTTAAAAGTTAGAGCATTTTCTCTTTAGAATGTCTCTTTGTCAAAGCGTCTGTGAGACTAATTTTAAATTAAATTTTATCTAATATTTATATGGAATTTCGAAATATTGATAAAATATTTTTAATATTAATTATTTATACTATCTAATACTTTTAACATAATTTTATTCATAAATTAAAGGTTAAAACTATAAAAATTATTTACAATGGTTCAGTTAAAAATTGGTTTAACAGGAAGTTAAACTAAAACTAAAAGAATTTTGAATATCCCATAAAATTTATAATACCCATTTTATGGACATATTTCGACCTTATATATTATAGGTTCTATAGTGGCCCATTTTGAATTCTTTTTTCATGTGAAAAACATAGTTATACCTTTTTTTTCAAAAAATACATGTGTTCAACTCAAATCACTTATAAAAGGCCACCCCTCTTCTCTATTCTTCACTCTTCCAAAACCATTTGGTTAATCCAATAAATACCTAAAAAATTAACTTTTAATCCCACCTATTAACCTATAATCCTTATTTTTATCATAAATTGAACCAAAAAATCTATTGAATGAAAACCAAAATATGTTTTCCAAAGAAGAGGTGACATACCTAACTGAGAATTTTATTTTATATCTTCCTCCACCTACTTAAATTATTATTAAAAAATAATTATATAATAAAAATATTTTATTTCATATAATTATATTTTATTACATTAATTTCATAACCAAAATCGTTCTTCTCTTCTATCAAATGTGTTATGAAATCATGATTTCTATGTGTGGTGGACTACCGCCTTGTGAACCAATGTTTTTCATTCTTAATCACCACCCCTCAAGGATGGATATGATGATGTATTTATTATTTATATATGATATTTATGATGTTATTATTCTTTTATAATAATCATATCATATGTTACTTCTTACTTTTGATTTGGTGGGAATAGGATAATGTCGTTTCGGTGTACGACAGACTATAGCCTTGTGAAGCAATGTGATTTGTTCATGATTTACATGAAAGGAAATAAGGATGGTATTAATGAATCTATATGATATATATGACATAAAAATGTATCTATAATTTTAATATATAATTTACCATTATTTATTTCTTTCCATAGGGAAATTTGAAACAATATTCATGTATACATACAACCTATCATCTCCATGAAAATTGTATTTCATTTTCTGTTACTCACTTTAATTGATCATAATAAATAAAAATATAGTGAATTTATTTTATATTTATATCATGTATACAATTATATATATTATTTAACCATATTCTATTTAATTGGACAAAAAAATTGAAAATCAAATCATACACAAAAAATAAAATGGTATTACCCAAAACATGACATTAACATGGAATTGTTAAAAAAAGGGTAATAAAAGGTCACAAATAAATAATAAATGGTATAAAATATATTATTATGGTTCTATAATATATTAAAAATAAACTTATTTTTATTATATAAGAGTTTCAAACTTGTATGAATGAAGTTGTGACTTATGGTAGGGGACTTTTGTCTCATTGTTCTTTTCTCTCCGAAACATGTCATATTCACCACATGATTCTATTATATGGAGTACAAACACACAAAGAATTTATTTTATGATTATTCTAATTAATATTAGTGGGATTTAAATATCTATTTTATTATCTCTCTTTAAGGTTTTTTATAGTACAAATTTTACCAAAATGGTTATGGTTTTATGATACGAGCTCATAATTTATTGGGATTGTTTATGTTTATGCTTCAAATGACCAAATCTTATTTTCCATATCTCAAGAAATTTATGAAAATTATCTTCTTATTGATATGTCATGATAATAAATGGTTTTTATTCATTTTATTGTCTGTATTTACTCAGGATATCAAAAGAATATTTTAAAATATAACCGACTTTATTTTTCTCTTGAGTCGAAAATCATTTTTCATCCAAAAAAATGTTTTACAAAAAGTAATTCAATTTTTTTAAATCCTACAATGTTTTATTAAATATATTTTCACCCATTTTTTACATTTTTTCAAAATAATTTTAAAGTATACTTCATGTCATTTACTAAAAAATTCATTGGTCATTTACCAAAAAAAATTAAATGAATATTTACTTTAATCTATACATAATAAACGGTATTTTATGCCATTATGACAAAATAATTATTTTAATGCTTCATTTAAAATTATTTATGATTTTTTTTAATAAATGGATTTCCATAATAATAAATTAGTTTTTAGATTAAAATATATATTTTCAAAATGAAAATGATATTTTCCTCAAGATTTTTTTTAATTATTTTTAATGATTCCTTTTATGCTTCAATATTTTTTTTAATGTAAATTTTTTCCAAAATGTTTTATGAATTTTTTTTAAAAAGAATTTTTAAATTGTAAAGAATATTTTCTTCAAGATATATTTTTAAATTATTTTAAAATCATTGATTATGAATTTTTTCATTTATTTTTAAACAAAGAATTTTAAAAATGGATTATGTGTTAAAAAGTGTTTTTATTGGGGAAAGGGTATATTCCTCATGAAATGTTCCAAGTGATCTATCAAAATAATTTTACATCAAAGTTGACATCTTTTGAGGTTAATTATTCTTTAATGGGAATAATATTTAATGATACTATCATTACTCATTGTTTGGATTGTTAATTTTTTAATTGATGAAATGTTTTTGACACCCATTTATTTAATTGGGTTACACTGCACGGAATTGATGAAATGTTTATGAAACTTTTTTTTACAATGGTCATGATGTGAAGATTTGATGAATGATTTATAATATTTTGGAAAAGACAAGTGTGGTTTTTATTATGATATGTATGAACATATATCTCCCTCTAATTCATTCGGTAAAGCTTTATATATCATTAGAAAATAATGGGAAACAATTATAGGGGATTGATTTTTGAGGGGAAATAAATTTATCCTAGTCTATTTGGGAAAAAACAGCACCCAGATCCATAAATGAAAATGCATGATATGTCATGATCTACTGTGTTGACATTCTTGGTAGTTAAACTTGAAAAATGAAATCGTTGTTCTTTATTTATAACGTTTCAATACATTTTTAAAATTATATTTTTTTAATTATTGATTTATGATTTTTCTCACTCTTATGGGCTATGTTTTCTGAAAAGATAATGTTTTATACCATGAATCCTGTTTACAATCTTGGATAGATTGTGTATGAATATCCTATGTTATGCTTATGATCAAATAACCTTATGTTTATCTTATGATTTCATATGTTAATAGATTGATATCTCCCATTATTATCCTTACTGAGAATCTAATTTTACCCTTTATTATGATTCATTCCCCAGGTAATGAATAATTTGTTAGGTACAATATTTCTAATAGGAGTAATATGTGAGACAATAGTTTTGGGATATGTTGGATAACTTTCTTAAAAAAATAAGATTGTGTTTCTAGTCAACAAACACACTAAACCATTTCAGTCCTCAAGAGTGTGTTTATAAAATTTATTGAATATTCATCTAAAATGATGTGATATTTATGTATAAAATCCTCTATCACTATAAATATATATTTTAACATCATGGTTTTAGTATATTGGGAGTTCTATAAAATCATTAAAATTATTTCTTGAGAAACATTACATTAATATGGATGTGATGTGTTTCCTATATATAATTCTCAAGGCATCAGCTCTATTTGAGTAGACCTTATATATGACATAAGGTCCTCACCATATTGGTTTTTGATTTAAAGGATTCCTCACTAGTATCAATTGGTTCTAAAGAACAATTACAATTCTTGCTAGATGAATGAGTAGAGGTTGAATTTATATTATCGGGTCACACAAATTGTGGTGTGATTTTTCATTCAATAATACACAAGACATGTAGATATTTTTTTATAAAATATTTATTTTGTTTATCAACCATATTCTAGAGTATATTTTATGGAGTCTTATTAAGGGCCTTTTTGTAGTGATTCAAAAATTACATTCATAATTATAACATCTTATTAGATGAATATTCATCACATAACATTAGGATACATGCCAAAAATCTAATTGTATAGTTTCTTTTGAAACTTTTATTCCTAAAAATATGGTAAATAAAAGATCTACATCATCTCTGACGATGCACTTCAAAACCAGAAACCTTCTTATACCTATAATACATTATAATTTTATTTATAACATAAGGTGGGAAACATAATAAACAGTGAGCCTAGATTCTTCAAAATGGTAAACAAGGGAGATATTGGTCAATTGTAAATTTAAAGAATAACATGATTATACTATTATGAGATCATGAGATAAAAATTTTAAAAAACACACCCATAAATTAATTGATCATAATCATGAGCCCTGGAATAAATATTAGAGGTTTATAATACTTGAATCATAAATGGTTTAAGGAACATGATCCATGATGCAGTAAAATTTGAATACTATCATGTAATAAAGGAGTGGAATAATGTTTTTAGTAATTATAATAATATAAATTATCTGTATACAATACCCAAAAATACCTTTATCATCTATTTGGATTTATCTAACCACCCATGTACATACTTTGGGAATAGGATAACCTCCCATATACCACTATTAGGTTTGGGAAAACCTAATATTTACACTTTATGAATATAAAAAATTAATCTTATTCCCAGTTAATTGGAGGTATATGGTGTACCAACTATTTACATAATCAAAATCCATTTATTTTTATTCCATAAAATCTTGTAAAAGTTTCTCATTTCATCATAGTTACCTAATGGAAAAGAGAATGGGTTTCATTAATTTTTTTATAAATATGATCAAAAAGCTTATTGTGAAATAATAAGTATGGTATCATAAAATTATAACCCTAGTTAATCATAACTAATACAAAAGTACATTATCAATGAATAAAATTTATTTCAAGGATTACAATAATATTTAAGGAAGAAAATCTGTTTTCCAATTTGAAGTCACTATTTTCGAATTGAAAAACTATCTAAAATTTTTAGGAAAACATTTTCTTTGAAAAGAACTTTCAAAACATCTAATGTATGATTAAAATAAATTATTATTCATATTGGAAATAAAATTATTTTATGTTGTGTATTTTAAAATAAAGATCCACGTCACATTTTCAATAAAAAGTCAAAATTTCCTTATTCATAATATTAGTAGAAGATGGATTTTAATTTTTTTTATTGAAATTAAAACATGAATAGAAGTAAATTTATAAATTTATTTAGGAATTTTAAAAATATTAATGAGCCATTTTAAATATTATAAGGATGTGGAAGAAAAATATTCTCAATTAAAGAGATAAATATATTTTGTTTTCCTTAAAAACATTTTTTGTATCTTGAGTACATAAAGAGAGGAAAATAAATTGAAAATATGTAATATAAATAAATAAAAAAATTAGACAAAAAAAGATAATATTTTTTGGAGTTATATAATATAATTTCATTATCATAAATTTAAGCATAAACAATACTATTTTAAAGTGATATTGTAACGTATTACCCTTACCGCTTTGTTAACTTACGAATCATTAACACCACGAAAGTAATAACATCAAATGAAATATTAAATACAATTAACATAAAGATATTAATGATACAACATGTAAATGGGTTATTATATAATACTCGTAAAATAATATAGATCTATACCATATTATATGTCCCAAAGAAGATAGTTTGATATGATAAACCATTACCACGATGGAAAAATTATGAGCAAAATCAAGTGGGTGAAATAAATGGAATAATAAAATTATATCCCATATTTTAAAAATTATCCATGATATAAAATTTTAATGGGGATGAATATACAACACATAAACATAAAGAGGTGTATAACATCAAACATGTCTAAACAAAATAATATTGATACGAGGAATCCTTACCTCATGTTTCACTTTTTCTGTATGTTCCCAAAACATGTATAATAAATTTATTTTTACCTTAAATAAATAATGTAACCATATACATACCTATAATATCATATATTATCCTATTATAACATTTCAATACCCATTTATTAATAGTTTTTTTTAAATCATTGTTCTCATGTGTTAATTGTTGCACTTTTCTTGTAATTTTCTGTTTAGATACTCTCATTCATGCATATTGACCATGGTTATATCATATTCATAATATTAATCATATCATAACTATTTATTTAATATTTAAATATAATTTAATTATGATTCATATAAATTGGTTATGAGAAATTAAGTACATCACATTGTACAGATGGTAGTCTCTACGTATGCACCAGTAATGTCCCTTCTTTTTGATAGTCTGAATAAAAGTAAGTAAAATAATAATATACCTATATAGAATTATTATTATTATATCATAAATATCATATATGTTATTCAAATATATCTTTAATACCACCAAAATAATGAAAAATTAAAAAACAACACATCTCTTGTAGGGGTGGTAGTTCAAACATATACACGAGTCACATTATCATTTTCCAACGGATGGGATGGTAAGAGGGTATAAAAGTATATATTGTCAAAACATAATAAAAATTTAAAAATATAAAATATATAAATTAACTTATTTATTATAAAAATCCGTGCATGTCGATGATGGAAAATAAATAATATCAAAATGTGGAGGTGCTAATCCACATATACACAAGATTGATAATTTATTTTTTCATTCCAAGGAAAATATGAGGAAAATTGTTGTAAATCATCATAATAACATCATAGTATATTTTAAATACTATATAAATCATTTTATGATGGAAAAAATATGTCTATATAAGTTGGAAGATAAATAATATTGAAATTACTCGGTTAAGATTTACACCACTTTTTTAGACAACCTTCTTTTCCTAACACCTTAAGAATTCTTAGATTTTTTTATTAAACAAGGACCTATAATATGTGGTAGATATTTTAATAAATTATTTTAGATAGTTTTTTTGAGATATAAGGATATTTATGTGTGTCGAAATTAGGATAGGTGGTCTCTATTTATAAGGGAGAGAGAGGACACACTGGGAATATCTCAAGAGATTTAAATAGAAATAATGTCTTTAAAAAAAGTAAAACATCCAAATGGAAAAGGATTAAAAGGTAATAAAAAGTGTCTGAATATCTTCAATAAATAATATCTATTTAATATTAAGTAGTAATTCTACCAAATTCTCTTAGTTGACCCCCCCACCGATGAACCAACTTTAACATATCCTTATGTAACAAATTTTTACTATTTTACATTTCACAATGAAAAAAATGAAAGTGTCCCAATTATAATTTTTAGAAATTAGGACTCCAAATTTTTAATACATTTTAAATGTTTAAATTTTTATAATTTTACGAAATTCAATTTGAAATAAGTGGGCATAGAGAAACAAAACCCGTATTTTAGATAATGACATTTTCAGGCATAAAACTAAATCTAATTACATCTCATGCCTTGTAAAAATATTAGTTGGATATTAAAATATTATATTGAATATATGTTCCATAAATTAAATTATATTAATAAATTAATAGTTAATTATATAATTAATAATAATAAAATCACATTACATACATAAAATTAGTTTGTAGAAAAATATGTTTTTAGAGTAAAATGATTTTATACCAGAATCATGTATAATTTTGATTCCTATGTAATTAATTTAATTTTTCATAAATAAAGGGTAATTATTTTTACTTTCATATAAAATTCAAATCAAAATTTTACATTTAAATTAATTTATTTAATAAAATTAATTGATATTTTAAAAAATCGGTAATTTTACTATCCATTGATTTTTTTAAAAGTCCCAGTAAATCTCAATAAGATAATATTAACAATATAAATTTAAAACATATTTTATTTCACATATATTTTCATTATAAAAACATTATAAACTGATTATAATTTTAGTGCAGAAAAAGAAAAAAAATAAGAAGAAAACATACTTTTGAAGCATAAAATAAATAAACTAAAAATTGAGTAATTATTTATTTTGAATCAGTAAATACTAATTCATTGTTTGGAACATTATAAATATATTTATAAGATATTTATTATAATTAATACCTTAAAATTTAATGTTTAGCTTATAACAATCACATTTAGAAAATATTTTCTATAGTATATCGCAATTCACATAAGGCTTGGTGTTGTGTGTTAAGAAAAATATCAAGAATAGTATTACGTTAAAATAATTTTGTGTGTGTTAATTTATCCCTATGCCCCCAGATAAAATTAAGCCTCTAAAATTATATCTTAATAATTAATGGTTTAATATTTGTAAATACCTTTGTTGAAAATCGACATCATACAATGGAATATTAAAACATCCTTTGAAAATGGAAAGTGGTAAATATAAAGGTTTCAAAAAATAAAACATAATAAGGTCTCATGAAAAGGAAAATTTTTATGGGAAGTAAAAATATATACATGTACAAGAAATATAATTTCCTAGAAATAATGGAGACTGATATAGAACATGATCATGTGAAATTTAATGAACAATATACCATAAATTATAATGAATAAAGACAACCATAAAGTAATCCAAAATAATGGTAAAATCGTATCATTTTTCTTTTAAGATACATTTCCTCCAGATGAGGTATAATATTTATAATATGATTCAGAACACATTAAAATATACTTACATGAATTCATTCAATTTTATAAGACCAATTTAATTATTTGGTTATGCTTCTATCTATTCCAACTTCTATCACATATCACACCCCAATAAATAAATATTTAAGATGAATTTTACATGACTAAATCGCTAAAATTAACTTTTAACTTATCATATAATTTATAAAGGAATTAAAAGTTATTATTTATGTCTCTCGACATTTACCTAAATTAAAATGGTTAGCACAACATATCAAATATGGATAAATATCAATATGATGACACAATTTACTAATCTATAAAACCTAAAAAATAACTCTGAAAATTAAAAGTAAACCATTAAAAAATATTTACCTTTAAACCCATCTAAAATATGTTTTCACAAATTCAAATTCCAAAAAAAATATGAAATATCTGATCATGTATTTTTTCCCAATATCAACATTAACATTAATCCCATATTAAGATATAGTATCTTATAATGTAACTCACCAAACAAGTGAAAAATAGAAATTATATAAATAGATCAGATATATAAGTATATTTAAAGAACAGATATATAATTTATTATATTATTATTATTATTGTAATATATTATATTACATACTAGTTTTCCATAATGATATTTGAAAAATGTAAATGATATGCATGCGTGCGTGTGGCATACTATCTCCATGATCGTAATATACTTCATCTCTAAAAAACATATTTCATGATTGGTTTTAAAATTAAATTATATATATAAATTTTATAATTATGTAATTATTTCTATTTTATATATGATGAAAACATGACCAGTTTAAGAGTATAGAAAATTAAAAATCAAAGCATACATGAAAAATGAAGTTGTTTTTATAGGAAACGTGCTTTCAACAAAGAATTATTTATAAAAAGGTAATAAAAGATCATAAGAATTTAATATATAGTTTGATATATATAATAACATTTCATTAATATATTTATAGTAAATTAATAATTAAAATAAAGGAGGTATTAAGTTGTACAGAGGAAGTCGAGACTTAATGTAAGTGATTTCTGGTATCTCTTTTATTTCTGGGAGTCATATGAAAATTCACCACACATTTATTTTTTATTTTTTATATAAATCTCCATTGATATGTTATATC
The DNA here is from genome assembly GCA_963277665.1 of Viscum album. Lineage (NCBI taxonomy): Eukaryota > Viridiplantae > Streptophyta > Magnoliopsida > Santalales > Viscaceae > Viscum > Viscum album. Next base: position 706,084,665 of record OY728147.1, on the reverse strand, counting down.
TTGAATTATATTATTTTATTGATATTTAATGTTCCATTTAACTTTATTATTTATTGGGGATTACGATTAAAAATATTAAAAACTCAATAATAGATTTTTATATCAATCTGACTTCTTTGATATTTTTTCATGTTATGAACCTATATTTTTATGATGTGTATATATATATTATTTGACATTTCATATCGAAATTTATTTTTTCTTATTATATTTTATGTTTCATTCAATTTTATCCTTTCTTGGGGCTTACGATTCAATGTTACCAAAGTGTTATTTGATTCATGATACAATATCACCATTTATTAAGATAACTCATGATTATTCTTCCCATTAAGAAATACTATTATATGTCTATAAATAATATAATGAATATTATTCACAAGTGGTTATTTCTAGATAGTACATATTTTCTATTCATTTTCCACTCCTTATATACATAGTATTTTAAAGTGATGTTTTTAAGAAAAATCGTCATTTAAAAAAAGGCTGGGGTTGAAGCCTCATTTATTATTAAAGAAAATACCACCCATTTTTATTTTACCAAAAAATGTAAAATGAATATTTTTTTAATGTTTATGGCATGAAAAATTATAATCACCATCATGACCATTATTTTTATTGAGGATTAATTTAGAAATTTTCTTGGTTATTTTCAATCAAAATGAATTTCAATTTTTTTAAAACAAAATAAACATGGAAGGATGTTTTCTTCAAGACACGTTTTACATAATTTTTAAAGATTATTTTATATCTTATCAATTTTTTTTTCAAAAAAAATTATTTTGAAATTGTTTTATGTTTTAAAAAGTGTTTTTAAGGCAGGATCAATATTTTGTTGGAAATTTTTTTAAATTACTTTTAATGCTTCACAAATAAGTGTCAAAGATTATTTTCAAAGAAATTTATTTCTAAAATGTTTCATGTTGTTTTAAAAATTGATTTACAATAAAAATTTATTCCCCTCATGAAATGTTCCACGATATTATTCAAAATTATTTTTCATCAAAGATGAATTACTTTGTTGAAACTTATGATTTACTAGGTATATAATCCAAGGGTACCATTATCATTATTTCTCTCAGTGGATTATGATTATGATGGAATGAGTTTTATAAATCATGTTTATTTTTTCATGGGTATAATATGACTATATGAGGAAATGATAATGAGAACATTATATTTTCCACATGTTATGATATGATAAAATGTTTATAAAACACATTTAATTTAACGAGTTATGATATGATTAATCTTTTATAATGTTATATCCCAAAAATATATGGTTTAAATTATGTTTTGTGTGTGACCTATATCCCCTCCAATGCATTGGGTAATGATTTATATCTCAATATATAGGTAGGATTGAAATTGGGAGTGAACCCGGTTCAGTAAGGTAATTTTTCCTCTGTGATGGTATTAGGAGTTAACTATGACCTATGATGATTTGTGTAGTGAAACCATTTTACTATGATAGCCTTATAATTATTCATTGTCTATGATGGATAATATTATGTATAAATTTTTGTATGACACAAATCCATGTCTTATGCCAATTTGATTATATCATGGTTCATGTTCTTTGATTTCTCCATGATTTAAGAATTATGAATTGAAAATATTTATACCGTGACTCTAGATTATAATCTCTGGTGTGTAGGGACTGGTTTTCATGTGTATAATTATATTATAAAAACCTTATGTTCTTGTTATATTTGAATATTTCCCTTGTTTACCATTACTAAGAATCTGGGCTCGCCCTTTCTATTGTTTACTTTCCCTAGGTTAAAAAGTAAAGATTACATAAGGTATATCTTTGAATAGTACTAAATGGGAATATATTTTTTAGAGATATTGAAGATAATTTACCAAATTAAGAATAAAGTGTTCCATGTTTCTAAAGGCACTAAATTATTATGGTCCTTGGGGGTGTGTTTTTGTAATGTATAGAATATTCATCTACAAAAATGAAATGTCCACATATGAAAATCCTAATTCACTATACCCAGAATATTTCTAGACTAAAAATATAAAATAAAAGGGTCAACTATGGTGTACCTATGGCCCATTGTGTGCCACAATCCCCCCTACCATAATCGATTTATTTCCCCAAAACAATATCATTATCCGGGATTAATAATGAATGAAGGCCAATGCGACCTCATCGAAAATTCCCCCATCCCGCATCTCATGGATATCATGTCTTATATACCATTATATCTTGCCCAAGGGAATCATTTTAAAACATAGTAACTAATCCTGGAGATCTATGAACAAAATTGTTTTCTCAACCATGGTGGTATTGACCTCAAGATAAACATCTTCCCATTCAATCACATGGTAAGGATATATTTAATACCTCGTCAAAATGTAAACAATAAAAACATTATGGATCAAAGTCAAATGATAGGTCAATTCCTATTGATATTCCACATTTCCAACACATTCCACGATCTCAAAGTGTTAAACAAACCCCAGCGCCAATTTTCCCTACTGACCAAGCATACGATGTCCCAAGTGATGTAAAACTCTAAAAAACTCAATCACCAACCTCAAAATCTAGGGGCTAATGGGAATGGTCCACATAACATTTCTAATAGCTCTACATTGTTGAAATACTCTTCAAGATCAACTACACCTTTTATATCATCTCATAAATGAGACTTAGCCTAATTAAGGACTGCTCTCCCAACTCTTTTGAACAAAATGGAGATCTACATGGACACCCATAAAATGCATCAAAGGGATTTATATTTAACAAATCCTAATGGTTGTTATTATAATAAAATTTTACTAATGGTAAATTATTTTCCCAAGATCCTCCAAAATCTTGAATGTAATACCAAACCATATCCTCAAGAACCTATATATCTCTATCTATTTATCCATACACTTGTGTATGAAATTTTGTGCTCAATTTCAACTAGGAACTCATTTACTCTTGTAAAACATTCCATAACATAGATTTGAACTTTGGTTCCCTATTAAAAAACAACTATTTATGAAACCCCATGAATTCTTATAATCACTTAGATGTACGAGTCCCTGATCTGATCCACTTTCATCATCTCTTGAATAGGTATTAATTGAGTGTATTTCATAATTCAATCAGTGATCACCCAAATAACATCATTTTCACAAAGAGTCTATGGAAAACCAAATAAAATCCATGGAAATATTATCCCACTTACATACTATAATGTGAAAAGGTTACAACAAATCAGAAGGTCTCCATATCTTGCATTATTTTTTTGACAAGTGAGAGACCATGAAATAAAATCTGCAACCAACCACCTCATCCCTAGAAACCTATACTAACACCTCAATTAATGATACATATTGGTGTCTACTGGGAAATTGAGATTACTCTCACAAGGTCTCTCCACCATAAAGTATTTTACACATGTGTTGTAAATCAGTGTTTGTCACCTACTTGAGCTGAACTCGATCATAATAATATGATTCATCTTTCATCAAATGAAAGAACACATATCCTCCAACCTCTTCTACCCCCATGATCAATTCAACAAACACAATCATCAAAAACAACTTCATAATTGATTCCTTCATGGATTGTGTCTTTAATTTTTTACTAAATGTGTTGGAAACCACATTCAATCTCCCAAGACTATATGCAATTTCAAAATAAAAAGCATGAATCTACTCCACACATCATATATTATTCAAATTATGACCCCTCTAAGTAAAAATATATTTCTCCAACTTATGATCAAAATATACAATAAAACTCTCCCTAAATAAGTAATGGCGCCACATTTTTAATGCATGCATACCATCTTAAAACTAAAAATTGTGGGTAGGGTAGTTCTTCTCATGATGTAATAACTAGATAGATCCATATTCTATAGCCTATTTCCCCTATATTAAGACAAAATCAAAGCCTATACCATAATCAACATAGAAAAATAATAAATAAAACGTGGTCCGAAAATAATTAAAATTGGTTTTGATGTCAACCTCCCCTTCAGTTCCTCAAATGATCTCTGATATTTTTCATTACATTCAATAATTACACCCTTATGGGTTAAATATGTCATCAAAGATGAAATCATGGAGAAATAATGAAAAATCTTCTATAGAAACAAGTAAAACCTAAGAATCTACGGATCTCAAACACTTTTCAAGGATGGTCCATAGACATAAAATCTATTATTTTCTCAAGATCCACTGAGATACCCTTCTCAAATATAAAATTCCCTAGAAATTTGACTTCTAGTATCCAAAATCACAATTTTAAAGATTATTAAATATATAATTCTCTTTGGAGGTATGAATAATTGTATCCAAATGTTTTTAATGATCCACCTCTATCATAGAGTACACAAAAATATCGTCCATGAACTCAAAAATAAAAGTGTCCAAGAACCGAATAATGGTTATGTTCATCAAATCCAAAAATACATCAAGAGAGTCAGTGATACAAAATTACATAACCATAAAATCAATATTCCAATATCATCTCTTAAATGATAATTTTGGTATATCATCTTCATAAACTCACAACTATTAGTACCCTAACCAATGGTCATCTTTAAAAACAAACATGACTCTATATTCTGTTCAAGTATATTATAAATCCTAGGAATATGATATTTATTCTAAATGGTAACCCAATTAAGCTTTTGTTAATACATGAGAAGTTTGAGAATCATGTATGATGTCTTATCATAGATTATAGGTGAATCCAATGGATACATTCATAGAAGAGTAAATATCTGAGCCACAAGATCCTAAATATGGAATCTAATTTCAACCAACTCAGTAGGGTCCATTTGATATGATGGAATATAAATCAGTATCATACTAGGGAATAGGTCAATAATAAAACTCAACCACTATTTGTGAAAATAACAAAGAAAATAATTTAGAAATACCAAGAGGTTATGCACTCACCATCGCAGGAAGTGTACTATCCAAACAAAGGTAAATGACATCAAGGAACATCTATGAAAACTAGCATGATATTACCACCTATTAAGAAACAGCATTCCCAACCCCTCTTAGTCTTGAATCTCAATCACTATTAAAACCATGAATAACCCCATTGATGGATAAAAAATCATCATAATGAAAATAATATTCTATCTGGTCCATAACAATGATCATATAATCCTTGTCATGTATCAGGTGGAATATGTTCAAATTCTGCACTAAGAAGTCCCATATGACCTCATAGTCGGCTATCATCACTTGACACCTGGACACTTGAAACCATGTTCTAGTCTCATTCCCAAAAGTGTAGAAATATACAACCAGTTTAGCATATGTTTAAAATTTAAACCCAACATGTCAACTAACATTTATGATATAAAAGAATGATTAGTACATGTATCAAACAAATCTAGCATCATAGAAGAAGAAATAAACATTACACCACTAACTGTAGTTAGACCTAAATTTGATTCATCTGAAAAATACTCAGTCACAAAAATTCATTTGGTAATTTATAAATGAACATCCCCCTTATCTTGAGTATTAGACCCACCACCTTCTGAATAATCAGTAGAGATAGGTAAACCCTTTCTGATAGTGGATCCTGCCTAACATCCCTGGGATATCCTTTCATTAAAATGATTTATATGGCCTGATAATCCACAATGATGAAAATTATTAGGAGCCTCCACAAAATTATGCTTGTTATGGTTGTTCCTTATAAAATAATAGTAGACAATATTCTACTATCCTGATTTTGTTCTTAATACTAGTCCTGAAGAATGCTAACCACCCTTGGGCTTCCTTTTCAATCCAGAAGACACACCTCTCTCTAGCAACTGAACCAACTGATGCTCCACCCAAACCTATATTTCTATCTATGACTACCTTAGCTAAAGATGATTTATCTACTACATCCATGGAGTCTTTAAGGATTTCTAGAATCAACCTCTAATAAATATCCACCCTCCACCATAACTCAAACTTCTGAGATTTAGGTGCCCATTACTGAAAAGCATCAGTATCATATAGACCATCATTGAAGAGTGGGTGGAATAATTAATAACATTATTATTCTCTTCTTATATGGTCAAAAAATTAATGACATGAACTTTTATAAATTATATTCCCCCTTTCATTTAACTAAATGCCTTATTATGTGTTATAGTTAAAGAAAATTCATGTACTTCTTTTATATTATTATAACTTATTGGATTTAAATGTTTGTTAATCATCTATACTGTTGATAATATTGTTGTTGAATAATGATGATATGATTACTAAAAATATAGGGTTTTTATAAATTCAATTGACATAGGAAAAGGAAGTGATGGCCTCCACACATAAGATAGTACACAATAAAGCCCATTTATTGGATATTTTGAGGGTGATAGCATCACTGAGATTTACCCTTGACTATTACCAAGATGAGATCTAACAACTTAATCATTATTGAAACTACTTATAGAGAATGTTCAAGATCATTAACAACATAGCCCAAACTATGTATGCTAAACCACCCCTTGAAAGTCTCACTATCACGCACCTTACCCATAGAGAATTTGCAGGTGTATTAAAGAGATATATACCAAGACCATAATAATGTGAATATTTATATTGAATTTTTAATAGAATAACATCTATATTTTCTTCTTATCATTTCTTTATAAATGCTTCTTATTTTTATACAATAAAAAAATTGTTTTCTTAATTAGTATTGAATTTAAATTAAGATGTTTATTTTGATGAATTAATGGACTTTTGGAAAAAATAATATTTTAATAAAATATTATTGCTAAATAATTTTTATTAAATATATATTATCATATAATTTTTATGAAGTCAAATGTAGTTTTTATAAGCATTTCAAAACTGTTACTGTCAAAAAAGCCCAGTATTTCCCACTAAATATCTATTCTTATTTTAAAATTAAAAATACACATATATAGAAAATTATTTTTATAAAATTAATATTATTTTTTGGATCATAATTTCAAATTTATCCAATGGTGAGTTTTTCATTATTTTTTGAGGTAGTCAAATTTTTGTGTAAAAAATAAATACCTGCCCGAATAGCCCAAAGGCATTGATTTTTTAATTATTTATGAAAATAAACATTTAAAATAGTTTGACATGGAACCATTACATGACCCATAAGATTAGGGACACAAGTATCAGTACCTGACCCAAAGGTTGAGAGGCATGATGCCTAATACATTACCCGAAGGCCCAACCAAACTACCCTAGAACTGTCCCACCTCTGAATATACATCAGTGAAAGCACCTAACTCTCTCCTCAAATCACTTATCAGCTATCATTGACCCCTGAAAATATATACAGTTCTGGAAATGAATAGATGTTTCTATATCCCATCATTTTTCCAATATGGTTAGCTCAGCTCTGGTGGCGGCTACTTTCTCTGAATCCTCTTCTAGGCTTGCTCATGTGTGGTCTATCGGGGATGCTTCTTGGTCTTTGTTATCCAAAGTCCCTATATCATGATTTCCCATAGTGTCTATAAGACATGTCTCCTAAATTCATTTGGTGTCCTGAAGGCCCGTAGACCCATAGGTCCAAATCATTGGCCAGAAGGTCCAAATCGGATGAGTAGTTTTAGTTTCTATACCACATAGTACTTATTACATTGATATATAGTAACTGTAAAATTCACCACCCTTCAAATATGATCTCAGATATTTGGGATTCCAAAAAGGATCCTCTACCACTTTGGTATTTTTTCATGTAAGGGAGAAAATTAAATACCATATAAATATGTTGTTTGTATAAATACATAATAATTCATCAAAATTTATGTAAGAAATACATTAAATTCTGTCCATGAAAAACCTTATTTTTTTCTAAAATAATTTGATTGTAAGTTTATTTGATTAATTTTATAATGCCTTTATTAATCCTTTAAAACCATGAATATATTTTAATGTTTTAAAATTTTATCTTTAAATATGTGTCTTGCTTTCTCATCAGTAAGGGAATTATTTTATTATGTTTGTCCCATGGGATCGTAAAGTAGTGAAAATGAATCTCATAAGGTAGAAAACATGCTCAAACCCATTAGAATATTTTTGGTTTTGGATATTTTATTATATAGATTGAAAAAACTATTTTTGATAATTATTAATGAAATACCCATCCATTTCCTAAATAAACCCACACAAGTTCCCATTTTATCTTCACTAAAAATATGTGATGTATGTCCTAACTATCATCTCCCCTCTCTAGTTTCCTACTAAGTTACACCCAATATCTAAAGGATATATTCCCATGAATTTGGAGTCACACACTCAAGTACATTTTCTTTCCCTTCTCATCTTAATTGAAGTTTCTTCGTTATCTTTTTCCTTCTATTTCCAATTCATATTGTTGAGACATGTTTTTTCATGTCCCTATTACTATACATTTGATGTAAAATGATTAGATACCTCTTTTTCTCTCATTTTTCCAATTTAGGAATCTCTATCGGATGTTGTAATGATACTAAAATTGCATTGCGGTCTTCTGTTCCAAAATAATTATGTAGTGAAAACCATATCCATTTCATATCAAAGATGTTAACATTTATAAAATTATAACTCTTCATTAGGGACATAAATTTATTTATTACACACTCATTGTTCATGGAATTATATGTAATGATAAATTAATCCATGTTTTATGATATATGTGGAAGACATAAGATTGGTATTGAAATGAAAGTGATGGGTGCATCAAGAATTATAACGCACTCAAATTCATTGGGTAGTGTTCAGCATCTTGAATCGTATTGTTGGGATAGGGAGTATACCTAATTCCCTTATGGGACATTGTCCATAATGATATCTTGGTGGATTTATTTAACCTATATTTATGTTGTATTGTTTTATATGGTTTCCATATTTCCCATATTTCTTTTCTGGTATCATGATATATCATGTGTTATTATACATGTTTATGATTTTAAACCCTTTTTTGACCCATTGATATGCCTATTTTATAAAATGAATTACTATCTTCATGTTTTTCCATGTTTATTCATATAGTGGGCTTTATATGTCACCCCTTTCTTATGTATGTCCCTAGGTTATCTCATGTAGTTTTAAGTGTGATCATGTAAAGGATGTTTTCAATAAAGATGATTTTTTTATGTTTAAAGTGTTCGTGTAATATACCTAATTCTTGAGTACACTATACATATCAATCTTCCATGTTTTATTTAGTGTAATATTATGTAATAAATCAAGAATTAATTTTTAATAAAGAGAAGCATTTTCAAAGTGGGAATCAAATGAAAGTTTTTTTTATTTTCAGAATTAAGATAAAAAACTCTAGAAAATTACTCAGGGATAAAAATTATTAGGAGAAAATATCCTTAAATTTTGTTAAGTATAGATTAAAGGGATTATCAATAAAATAAATACATGTATTAATAATAAAAGTGGATGTGTCTATGGAATTGATTTACATAGGGGTAAATCCTAAAAGCACTGCGTTGATCTAGACATATCCAAGAAAAGGTGCACAACAACAGGCATTGCGGAATACGTAGTTTGACACTCCCATGGGATATGCTTGGGTAAATTCACAATCTCATTAATAACCATTAATAATGAAACCAAAAACACCCATAATAATATATTTTGTCAAATAGATCATGGATAACATAGATTAAAGCATAGAAATTTATAAGTTAAGGAAATACATTTAATTTATAATTTAACTCTTCCATGCCATTATATTATCATTCTATTGTTTAATAGTATAATAATATGCATCCTTAAATTTATATTTATTCTTGACAATGGCTAGAAATAGGGGGAATCAAGTCAAAAATCAATTAGATTAGTAATGTGATGACTCCCCCAAAGAGATTCACAACCAGAAGGGATCCAAAATTGCAAATATTATGATCATTCTCTCTCATCTGGCTAATGTGTTGATTAGAAACATAGATCTAGAGGAGAACCCAAAACCCTTAAGAAATAAAAGGAATAAATTAAAGGATTTATGTATCAAATTCCCCATAATTTTAAAGGATCACCCGATCCCATAATCATGTAAAAATTGATCAACTCTATAGAGAAGAGCTTCCCCATCTTTCAATGTTTTGAGCACAAGAAGGTTCTAATGGATTTTTATTGTATGAAGAGAGAAAGTGATCAGTGGTGGAAATTGATCAAGAATACAAATCCTGAGAAAGATATCAAATCAATGGGGGTTTAAAGAATTCTAGAAAAGGTTTTTTGATACATATTTTACACTCACTCTCTGACTTTAAATAGAAATAGAATTATTTTCCATCAAGAAACAATTTTTCATGTCTACCGACTCATTTGAGAAAAAACTTTATAAAGAATGGATAATATTCCTCCATCGTTATAATTACCCATGAATAAATATGTGAACACTTATTGGGTGTGATAAAACATTTCCTATGAGATTCCTTAGTGATTTAAGACTTTGAAATCTATGAGGAAATTATATGATGTGCTCTCAAAGTCTAGATGGAGATTGGGTAATCTCAAGGTTATCACATGGATACAAAGAGGAATGTGGAGTTTAATTTTGGGGTTCTAATGTTGAAATATAATGATGGAGTGAAATTTAAAAATCACACTTGTCAAAGGTGAGTAAAGAATAACCCCAAAAATTACCTAAGGGGGATGAAACAATTCTTTAGGAGTGGGAGGAAAGGGAAACTTGTTAGCAATTCCATATAGGATAAACCAACTAATGTGATAGAGGAAATGAATTCTTCAATCACTCCTCAACACATTGTTCATTTCTTAAAACACAAGGAACTGGGGAATTTTTCAAACCAATGCACTAATCCATGGGTTTTTTAATACAACCAACAACCTCCAAGGTAGCAAGGGTGAGATTTTTCCATCACAACTGCTAAGGTCAATCCCAAGAATGAATTGGTGATAGACACACTTATTATTGATTTAAGAATAGAGATCATACTTTTTTATTCTAGTTCAACTCATTCCTTATATCATGAAAGATTACTAGAACTATTCAAATGCCACCACAAATCATGGAAGTAGAGTTATCAATGAAAACATAATATAGGGAAATTATTTCATTATGAATATAAAAATCATTCCCTATCAATATTCTTGGGTAGAATTTCCCTAAAAACTTTTTTCATACTACCTTTAGTGGAATTTGATTAAATTAATGGTTTATATTTTCTTTCCCTATATAAGGACAACATAAATTTCGGTGAGAAGTAAATCACTCTCTGTATCATGAATAGACCCCCAATTTTGTACAAGTTCTAGGAGGAGGATGGATATTATTTAGAATAAAAATCTCAAGAATGGGTATTATTTCCCGATGAAAAAAAGTATCTATCTCAAATGATTCAATATAATAAAAGGATCATTCTAAAATACAATCTAATTTTGAGGGAATACGATGATGTTTCCCAATGAATTTTTTGGTCTTCTTCCAAACTGAGAGGTTGAATTTTTAGTTGATCTTATACTTGTGGTTTTTCCATTATCCAAGACACCAAATATAATGGTTGTAGTAGAATTTGAGGAGGTGAAGAAACAACTACAAGACATTATGGATAAAGGGTTCATATTCCCAAGTGCTTCACCTTGGGGTTCACTAGTCCTATTTTTCAAGAAGATGGATGGCTCAATGTGTCTTTGCATTGATTACTGCGAGATCAATAAGATCTTGAAAATGAAAAGTATACTTTTCCAAAGATTTATTACTTATTCGATCAACTATGTGGAGTGAAATACTTCTACAAGGTGGATATATGGTGGTTATGTTACCAAGTTAGTGTGAATTAGGATGATATCCCCAAGACTGATTTTTATACAATGTGCAGGCACATTGAGTTCATTTTAATGTCATTTATACTAGATAATTATCAATCAATATTCCTGGACATAATGAATTGTGTCTATAGATATTACCTTGAAAAAAATTTGGTAGTCTTTATACATGATATTCTAATAAACTCTGAAATAAATGGGGGATATGAGGAGTATATGAGAACTATGCTAAAGACCCTATGAAAGGAAAAGATTTATGAAAATTAAAAAAATGAGATGTATGGTTTAAGTGTGTCTCATTATAAGGGTATATCATTACAAGAAATTCGATATATGTGGACCCTTCAAAGACATATCTAATTGAAGGATGGATGAGGCTAACATATTTAAAAGATATCCATAGTTTCCTTGGATTATCTAGGTATTATCATCTATTTGTGGGAAATTTCTCATGACTGTAAAACCCTCTAACCAAGATAAATTAGGAGGGATTGAAGTTTTCAGGTGATGAAGAATGTGAAGAGAGCCTCAGGGTGTTGAAATGGAGGCTTTTCACTGTACCTATACTCACACTACCCATAAATGTCCAATTTTTTTTGGTATTCAACAATGGTTGGAAGAATGGATTGGGTTGTGTTGTAATAATAAGTGAAAAAGTGATAGCATATTCTTCGTGGGAGTTGAATGTTCACAAAAAAACTTCCCAACACGTGATATAGAGTTTATGTATTGATATTCACTTTGAAAATATGGATGAATTATCTCTTTGGGGAGGAGTGTGAAATATATATAGATCATAAAAGACAAAATCATATATTCATGAAAAAAGAGATAAATATGTGCCAACAAAGATGGTTTGAGATAATTAGGATCTATGAATGTTCAATTCACTACCATACAAGAAAAGTGAATAAAGTGTAAAATTATCAAAGTAGAAAGGATCTCTTAGTTATATCATTGATGATAATTAAGTAGGGCATGTTCTTCTTATATTTTAAAAGTATGGACATGGGAATCAAAAAGGATTGAACATCATCAATCATTTCACAAATGATTTCTCAACCATCTCTTCCAGAGAGGATACAATATGCTAAAATATATGATGTGGGAATTCAAAAGAAAGTGGAAGATATAATAAAAGGTTAATCCCCATATTTCAACGTTAATGAAGATGGTGTTGTAATATTTTTGTCAAGGCTACATGTACAATGAAATCTCGATTCAAAGAAAGGGTTGATGGATGATGCACATACATCTAACTTCCACATCCATCTATGAAGAACAAAGATGTATCAAGATCTATGAGAGAACTATTGGGTGGAATGTGAAGAGGGAGATCACAGAATATAAATCAAGGTGTCTTGTATATCAGTAAGTTAAGGAATAAAGAAAAAAATCCAAGGGGATAATACAACCATTACCTATACCTATATTTAAAATGGAAAACATCACCATAGACTTTATCCCTATTCATTCAAATACATCAAGATGTAATAATTCTATCTCGATTTTGGTAGATCAACTTAAAAATAATGCACACTTCATTATGATTTTAAATCACTTCTCACATGATCAACTTGCAAGTATATACATTAGAGAAGAGGTGAGGCAACATGGAAAACATTATCAATTTTATTTGATTAATATCCTATATTAACCACTATGTTCTAGAAGAGTCTCCAATATGATCTAAATACTGATTTGAACTTCAACATGGATTACCACCCTTAAACTGTTGTCTAATCTAATCAAACTATCCATACACATGAAGACATGTTTAGAGAATTATCAACTAACTTTAATAGAGGATGGGATCATCATATTCCTCTGGTCAAGTTCTCGTAAAATAACGGTTTCCACTTAAGCATCCAAATAGATCTACATAAAGCCCTTTATGGGAAGTGGTGTAGAACATTGGAATGTTATGATGAAGTTTCTGAATGAAAACCACTAGGTCCAGAAATGGTCGAGGAAATGGTGGAAAGGTTTAATCATTCAGCATCACATCGAGGCTACACAGAGTCCACATAAGATATTTTTTGGAAATCATTGAAGAGACATATAGTTTGATGTTGGTATTCCTCTATATATCTCCATGGAAGAAATTAATGAGATTTGGGAAGAAGGGAGATATTAGTCTAAGATACATGAGCCCCTTTTAAATCATTGATCAAATTGCAGTGATGGATTATCGAATAGAACTCCCACCTAACTTATCTCAAGTGCATGATGTATTCCATGTATCCCTCTTGAGGAAGTAAATAACAACCTCCTCACACATACTCAATTCATAGGTCAAACCATTGGATAATAACCTCTCATATGAGGAGCATCTTTTGAATATATTAAATAGTAGATAAAAAGATCTATGAAATAAGACATTTCACTTGGTCAAAGTGATGTGGAGAAACCAAAAGTTGAAATAAGAAATGTGAGAGTCGGACAAAGTGGTGAAATATAATTACCCTTATCTCTTTTAGCATGGAAGAAGAAAATGTTTAGGCTGAAATTTCTGAATGAGGAAAGACAATAACAACCCAAACATTTATAAATAAAATTCCCCTTGTGATTTAATCAATTTTATTATTATATGTTATGGTTATAGAAAACACATTATCTTATTTGGTTTTATTATACCCTATAATATTTAAAAGACTATTAGAATCTATACCATTGATAATATAGCCTTCTAAAAGAGATCACATGATTTGTATAAATATAAGGATTTGATAAATCCAATTGATACAGACAAAGGAATTGATTTAATCAAGTAGTAAGACCATACACTATGAAGATCATTTATCATATATTCTGAGGTAGATATCATCACTGGGATTTTCCCTTGACCATGACCTAGATGAGAACCGAAAACATAAGCATGATAAAAACAGTGTATAGGATAAGTTCAAGCTCATTGAAATCATGTCTCAAACCATGTGCGCCAAACCAACACATGAATGTCTAACTCTTGTGCACCTTACCCATTTGCTTTTTTCTGGTGTATTAAAGGGATATGAATCCAGACCATAAAAATATGAATATTTATATTATATTTTTATTATTATAATATCCATATTTTCATTTTTTTACTTTATAAATGATATTATTTATGATACAATAAAACAAAAATTATACTTTTAATTGGGATTAAATTTTAATAAAGACATTTATTTTGATGAATTAATAGATTTTTGAAATAAATAATATTTTTATAAAAATAATTTTTATTAAATATAAATGATCATATAATTTTTATAAAGTTAAATATAATTTTTATAAGGGTTCAAAGACTATTATTTTCCAAAAAACCCCACATTTCATAATAAATGTCAGTTCTTATATTAAAAGTCAAATAAACATATTTTTAAAAAATTATAAAATTAATATATTTTTTTCGAATCAAAATTTCTACATTATAAAATGTTTTTTTATAATTTTTAAGACATATTAATTTTCAACTAAAAACAAAATACCATATAAATATATGGTGAGTATTATGACATTATAATGAATCAAATGTGATGTAATAAATACAATAAAGAGTATCCAAGACCAAATATATGTTTTCCCGTTAAAATAATGTTATTATGTATTTATTTGATTAATATTATAAATACTTTAGGAATCCTACAAAACCACTTAAATATTTTATGGTTTTAATGATAATATTTCTAAGAGTATGATTCAATTTCACATCCGCAAGGGTATTGGTTTAATAAGATCAGTGCTTTCCCTCAAATCATAATTTAAACCACAACCATTTGGTAGAAAATATGGGAAACCCATGAGGATGTTTGTAGTTTTAGTTATATTATTATATAGAGTCCAAGCCCGATGTTTGAGAAAAAATAATGAAATCCCCATTCATTGGCTATATAATCCCTCACAACCTCCCATTTATCTTCACTGAAAATATTTGGATCATGTACTTACTCTTTTATCACCTCCCTATAGTCCTCCTAAGGTATCCCCAATATATAATCCCACCATTTTTTACATAACATTACATATCATTTTACAAACATTAGATATTTTAAAGTTAGGTGTCTTCAAAAAAAGGCACATAATAAATGAAAAGATAAAATATTTTTCTATTCAACATGAAAGTATTATTCAACTTTAATCAAAATTAAATCTATTTCATCACATAACATGGAGACATAAATCAAAGGAAATTGTGACCATAATTCCAAGTAAGTGAAAAGAAGGAAAACAATTTACATGTGATTTTGAGAAATATTGATAAGAATCTAAAGAATATAAATATGGAATGAAAAAGAGATAATTATTCATATCATAAATAAAATAAATTTAATAATAACTTGGTAATTTGGCAATGAAATTTAATTTAGTAATTCATAATAATATCATAGAGGATTATCATCGAGGAGTCGTAAAAATTTCCATGTTTATTCACCAAGGCATCAATAAACTTTTCATATATAGAGAATAAATTATTTACCAATTTATTTGGAGAAATATCATGGGAAACCCTTAATATGTATTAATTAATGTGAGAAAAAAATATCATAATAAAATAAACATGTTTCATTTCAAAATCATGGTGTTTTAGAAATTTATTAAAAAATATCTATTTTCCCATTTAAAAAAAAAATAAAAATGAAGAGGGTTAAATATATGTAAAACCCATAATTAAAAATATAATTTTTACCTATATGTGAATAACCCTAGTGAATAATGATTTTTGGGTATTCTCAAAATAAAATAAAATAATTTCTTGATAAAAAAAAGAGAAATTTTGTGATGAAAATATCATAGCATAACGGGTATGAAACATGGTTTTATAAAACATTAAAAAGATAGGATAAAAGGGTATACCATTCATAAATGACTCTTAATACATTACATTATATAATAAAATCAGCATAATAACATGTTATGGAAATTTGAAATACATAGCACATAAAAAGGAATCATGATTGAAAAAGAGAAGTTTAGAGTTCCCTTACCTTGAAGAGTGTTTCTAAAACATGACGATTAGGGCCTTGGGGGATTGAGGAAACCTTGGGATGATTTATTGTGAGGTAAAAGTACCATAAATTCATGGTGTATTATTTTTTTAATAAACATAAATGATGTAATGGGTGGTTATTTATAGAAAAAAATGAGGGAGTTTTTTTTATTAATTTTTTAGGACACCTTAGTAGTGGTATTTGCAGAACCATGGGCTTGCCCATGATATTTTACCATGGTATTTCCCAGTTGGAAAACCTATTGAGTTAATTTAAAACATCATAGTCAACCATCATTTTAAATTAATTATAATATCATTAAGATTGGGCTATAATGTCATTAAACTTAAAAAAAATCTGAAACTGTGTTTTCACTATTCATAAAAAACTAATGTATTTTATAAAATTCTCATAAATTCACCCTAAAATAATATTAACATTTTTAATTCAAAATATAATTCCATTTTATGAAAATTATTTTATAAATATTATAAATTTAATTTTTTACATAAAATTGTTATTTAATCAAAGAATGCTAATTCTTAAATTATAACTAATTTTATAACACCTTAAAAAATATCTATGGTACAATAAAATTAAAATATAATCATAAGAAAATAACAACATTAATTTATGATTCAATTTTATGAAAATGAATTTTCTTTTATGCCATTATATTAATTAAAAATCTATAAAAAACATTTAAATTATATAAATAATATTAATAATTAACTAATAATTTCTAAAACATATATTTAATTATACTATGATATAATTATTTACATTACCATTTAATATGCCTAAACTATATTTATACTTCCATATGTGTTTTTATTATTCCATTGTTCAAATTATTATTCATAAAGTTAACCTTACTACTCTAAAGGGTGAGGTAACTATTCACTAGATAAATTAACTTAATCCTAACAAACACTAAATATCTTACTGATTTCCACCATGTACGTCTGTTTTTTAAAAATCATTTCACATAATAATTTATTTAATATATAATAATTATTTAAATGAACAAATATTTTATTTTTCACTACTCATCAAAAATATGAAATTTCATAGAAAAAATACTAAAAACTCTCCAAATATTAACTTTTCCATTTGAAATTCAAAAATAATGTTTATTTTAACCTAATAATTCTATAAGTATTATAAATCTATAATAAGTATTATTTTTACATATAAAATCTTTTAATAAAATTATTCTTAATTATAAAAAATTATTTTATTAAGAAAGACTATTCCTAAAACAGAAACTATTTAATAAAAATTTTATTAAAAGAAATGGATTAAAATTTAGGTGAATAAGGCCTTGAAACATAACCCCTTATAACACCAAAATATAGCCTAAGGGTAAAGTGTGTGATACTGACAGACTCTTAGGGTGGCTCAGATAACATTGCTTGAGTGGTAATCTCTACTAACATGAACTTCTCCCATATGTGATTTCATTCAAAATTAACATCTTGAAGCTCGTTTGGGGCTCAGTCAAGAGCGAATCCCAAAGGTGCTACCTCCCTCCCATGCTCTGAAAAATTGGCTTTGTGTGGCATATCTCTAAACGATGAGACCATCGACTCTTCTTTATACATTAATTTTGCCCTGTCAATTCCATTTATAAATAGTAATCATAATGTTAAGAGTATAGTTTACAATGGTCATATTGACCTATAGTAATATAATGATCCAAACCTAATGGTCACATTAAAATATAATTAGTTCATTATTAATGAGGTAAATTTTTGTTGTGTAATAACGTAACACACATTTTCATGAAACAAATATCATTTAAAATTTTTGGGTCATTACTTTCTTCCCCCTTAAGAAATTTTGTCCCAAAAATTTCTACTCGTTCACAAAATTGAGAAAAGGTGGGGATACTTGAACCTCATTGTTTCCTCTGTTTCCCACATCACTTCTTCATACATGTTGTTTCGCCATAACACATTGACAATGTGGTCATTCTTGTTGTATATAACTATGTACCTACAATACAAGATCTCTAGTGGCTTCTCCTCATTTGAGATAATGTGTTCCAGTTTTACATCCTCAAAATTTAGTACATGTGAAGTTTCTGGTTGTTACTTCCTCAAGAGAGATACATGGAAAACACTGTGAACTTGAGATAGATTTTATGGAAGTGATGGCTGATATTACACTTCCCCTATGTGATCTAGTATTTCATAGGGGAAAATGTACATGGGGATAAGTTTCCCATTCTTCTAAAATAACTTGAATCTCTTGTAGTGTGAAATTTGAAGGAAGACTTTGTCTCCAATGTCAAACTCCAAGTCCCCTTGATGGTTTTCAGCATAACTCTTCTTGCAACTATTAGCATACTTTATGTTTTTTTGGATGACATGAATCTTTTCCTTAATCTCTTGCATGTCATCAAGTATAAGAAAGTTTCTCTCACCAACTTCATCCCAAAAAGTATGAGTTCTACATCGCTTCCCATATGACCCATCATAGGGATCTATTTGAATAATCAAACATAATCTATTGTTTTACAAGTACTCATCTAATGGAATATGTTGATCCCATCCACCTTCAAATTCCATAGATCATGTTCTCAGGTGGTACTCAAGTGTTTGAATATTCCATTCAGATTGGACATCATTTTGAGGGTGATACCTCATGCTGAAATACAATTCGGTACCTAGACTATGTTAAAGAATTTCCGAAATTTTTATGTAAACTTCGGATCATGATCAGATATAATAGAACATGGAACTCCATGTAGTCTTACCACTTCCTTCAAATAAATCATGGAGATTTTTTCAAGAAATAAATATTCCCGAATAGTGATAAAATGGGTTTTCTTGGTCAAATAGTCCACTATAATCCATATCATATTATTTCCATTGGATGTTTTTGAGAGACCATTGAAAAAATAAATAGTTATATTATCCCATTTCTATGCTTGTATGGTTTGTGTTTGTAAGACCCCTTAACGAATTTTTCACTCCTTCCTCACTTTTTTCCACAATAGGCACCTTGTACTATAATCAGCAATCTCCCTTTTCATGTTATCCAACAAATAATGATCATGAAACCACCTATACATTTTCAGTATTCTAGGACGTATATAGAATATAGAGATATGATCTTCATCAATAATATCCTTCTTTATTTCTAAAATAGATGGACCACATAACCTTCTTTAAAATTTCATTACAGCTTCTTGATCAATATTGAACTCAGGAAACACCCCATTCTTCAAATCTTCAAACATATTATGAAACAGTGGATCATCTATTTGAGATTTCATTATCTTCTCTAGTGGGGATGATTGATAAATCATTTGGATAAGGTTTACATTATCCCTTCCCTTAAAATTATCATGTCCTATTTTAATAGGTATTTGATCAAAGGAACTCTTTGAATCCTCATCATTACTAGAACAATAGGTCTTTCTTACTTAATGCATTAGTGGATTTTTTTTCTCTACCACAATGATAATGAATTGAACTACCAAAGTATTAAAGAAGTTTCAACCATATCCTCTGACTCAAGGTCAATTCCTTTTGCCTGAAAATATTCTTCCAACTTTGATGGTCTGTGTATATATCTCATTTCTCACTAGAAAGATAGTTCCTCTCCATCTCCAGAGAAAAAAAAAGTATCCATCTTTAGTTCATGCGTATGATAGTTATTCTCATAAGGCTTCAACTATTTAGATTCATAATCAATCACCTTGTTATATTTCATTAGGACTAACCCAATAACTATTATATATTCATAACTAAAAACTATTAATCCTTCTCAAAAAGAGGGTATAATTTACATAGGTGCAGTAACCAATCTCTTTTTCATCTCTTGGAAACATTCTTCACACTCCTTTTTTTCATATGAACTTAGCCCCTTTTTGGTTTAACTTGGTTAGTGGATTAGAAAGTCATAAATTTTTTTCAAAAACCTCCTATAATATCCTCAAAACCCAAGGAATCTACGAATCTCTATTACAATTTTTGGATGAGGCCACTCTTTCATAATCTTTGTCTTTGCACGGTCAACTAAGAGTCCTTCACTGGTTACAAGGTGTCCCATGAAAGAAACTTGTTGTAACCAAAACTTACACTTTGTGAACTTTCCAAATAACCTCTATTTCCTCATATTTTGAAAATTAACCCTTAGATTATGTTCATTCTCCTCACGGATTTTGGAATATATCAGTGTATCATCAATAAAATCTACGACACAGTTATCAAGGTAGTCCTTACAGAATCTATTAATCAAATCCATAAAAATAACAGTAGCATTAGTCAAGCCATAGAGAATAACAAAAAATCACCATTACCATATCTTTATCAAAATATGTTCTCTGGAATATTTTCATTCTTCACCCTCTATAAATGATAACTAAATCAAATATCAATATTAAAAAAGAATTGATCCCCATGAAGCTAGTCAAATAAATCATCAATTCTTGGAAGGGTGTACTTGTTATTCACTGTGTTCCCATTATGTTATATGTAATCAATTCATATTCGTATTGATCCATCCTTCTTCTTCACAAAGATAATAGTTTCTCCCCATGGATACACACTTATTCAGGTAAACTCCTTCTCCAAAATATCATGGAGTTATTTCATTAAATTTTCCAGCTCCACATTTCCCATTCTATATGGATTTTTTGATATCAGCATGGAACTAAGAATGTGTTCAATGAAAAACCCTAACTCCATTTATAGGGGAAGACTAGGAAACTACTCAGGAAATATATCAATGTATTTTTAATTTATGGTAACATTATCTATTCTTATAATTCATTACATTATTCATCTTCACCAATCATTTACAAAAATAAATCTACAGGTGGTGTTTCTAGAAAAATATCAAGTCGATATATCCCTCCTTTGAAAACAACTATAGGTTTCCCATTGAATACTACTAAAATATCCTTTCTTCTGAATTTTATCTTCGCAGTATACTTTGAGAGTCAATCTATCCCTATTTTAATAATGAATTCTTGCATGCGAATTACTACTAGATTTGCAATGATATTATACGCACCAAAGTAAATACTATAGTTTCTATAAATATTTTATGTTTGTATAATCCCTTCATGAGTCATGAATAATAACACTACTTCTACTAGTTCAAGAATTGATTTTATATTATCTTAAAACATGGAGCTAAAAAATAGAATGTGTAGAACCATAATCAAACAATGTACTTGCAAGATTTTAAAGAACAACGAGAGTACCTACCACCACATCATTTAGAGCTTCAAAATAATCCATTATTATAGAAAAATCACAAACTTTTTACATTTTCCTATACTAAGGTTGACTTTCATTACCTTTCATTGCCATCAAATTTGAGTAGTGATTAAAATAGTTAATGATATTTACACATTTGAAGCATTGGGATATAGGTATGGCATAAACCATCTCCACTTCTTCATTCATGTTGAGAAGTCGTAACTTCACTTTACATTGATAGTTTTGATTGATATGGCCATATATTCCCCACTTTTAACAGCTACAGCTTCCGAGAAAGAAGTTCCCTGAATAATTTTTACCATATTTATTACATTTAGAATGTTTCACTTGATTTCCACCTCTTCCTGGATGAAACTCCTCCCCATGTTTGGCTTTAGAGATCTATTCTTCTCAATCTATTTATGAGACCATTATGTCCCATTGAACTCCATTTCAACATCTATAGAACTCCACATGATTCTCATGTTGCTATCATAGTATATGTTGGCTAAATTCATCTGTAGATGAGGTCTTAGTCCACTAAATAATCTATCAACCTTCCCATTAGGATCCATGAGAAAGATACAGGTATAAATTAAATTCCTTTTAAGTTCATCTCAGGGATCCAATAGATGCATTCTTCTTCTGATTCAGTTCTTGGAATTCCATCACCATTTTTTCTCATTTAATGATGGAAATATTTATTAAAGAAGATTCCTCTGAATTATCCCCACACCATATCTTCAATATCCAATATTGGACTTGTGATTTTAATCAGTTCCCACCACTGATCAGCTTTTCCCTCTAAACAATACACAACTAAAGTAAATTCTCTTGTTATGAACAACGAAGTACCAAAAAGATGTTTTTTATAGAGCTTATCCACTAATCTGTAATCAATGGGTCTATATATCCACTAACTTTTAATGGTCATTGACGCATAAAATAATCAACAGAAAGTCATTCCCTTCATTGGGAAAATGTTTGCTTATATTTATTTATATTATTTTCCATAACTTGAATTATCTGATTCATCATTCTCATGAAGTTTTTAGTTCTGACTTCCATCAGAGGTTCATCAGTAGATGGCATATTGTGCTCACAATTTACATGGTTCCTCATATTTCCTGACATTTTCTAAATTAAGAAAACTTTACTGAGAAAAGTGTTTCATTTAATAATCTTATAATTCCAAATGAACTTTTATGTCATGTAAGGCCATGAATAAAGATTTTATACATTAAAAATAATTAAATTTTCTTTATATCCATTGTAATGGTTCTTAACAACTTGTTGTTAACCAAACATATCCTTCGAGAGTGTCAAACTAGGAATGTATAAAGGCCCATTTTCGTGTTCTAGATCCCACTAAATTATATTTCATAGTTGGATTTTTTTGGTTTTACCCAAATATATATCTTTGTCGTATACACATCCACTTGTTTATATCCAGATATGGATTTATTTGTTAGGAAAAACACTTACTTCCTATTTCACAAAAATACCATGATGTTTTCTTATATTTCAACTTTTCTCTAGGGTACTTCCAAAATTTTTTGGATCCTAATTTCCAAAAACAACTAAACCATCCTTTTATACTAACTATGGAATCCATATTTTTATTACATAACTTTACATATCATTTTAGAAGGAGATGATATTTTAAAGTTTAGTGTCTTAGAAAAAAGGTTTATAATACATGAAAACATAAAACATTCTTCTATTCAACTTGAAAGGCTTCTTAAATGTTCATCATAAGTAAATTTATTGCATCTCATAACTTGGGGACATACATCAATGTAATGGGTGAGCATAAGGCCCAGAAAGGAAAACCCAGGACAACAGTTTACATGTGATCATGAGAAATATTAATAAAAAAATAAAGGATATAAATATGGAATGAAAAATATTAGATGAGTAATATAATAAATAAAATAGCTTGATTCATAACATGGAAATTTGTCTACAACATTTAATTGAGTCATTCATAAGCATGTCACCATGGTTTATAACAGAGATATCCTAAACATTTCCAAGGTTATTCACTAAGGTGTTATAAAACTTTTCATCCATAGAGGTTAAATTTTATACCCAATGAATTTGAGTGAAATAAATGCACACACTTTATATTAATTAATTAATGTGAGAAAAAAATTTCTTAATAAAATATTTCACGAATAACCTATGGAGAATAAAAGAAATGGGGTTCATTTCAAAATCATAGTGTTTTAAAAAGTGCTTAAAACAAGATCCTTTTCAAATTTTAAACCCACAGAAAAGTTAATAGGGTTTCATGTATGTTACTCCTAGAATGAAATATATAATTTTTTAATATATTTTAATACTCTTGTAGAGAAAGTGGTTTCATAATTCATAAACTAAAATAAAATGAATTTCATAAAAATGGAGAGAAACTTTTAGACGAAAATCCAACAACATTACTGGTATGAAACATGGTTTTAGAAAACATTAATAAGAGAGGGTGTGAGGGTATACCATTCACAAATTACTGTTAATAGAGAAAGGGGTAGAATAAAATGGACATAAGAACGTGATATGGAAATTTTGAATACATACCATAAAAAAAGAATCATGAAAGGAAAGAGAAGTTGAGAGTTCCCTTCCATTGAAGAGTGTTCCTAAAACATGAGAATTGGGACCTTGGGAGCTTTGGGACAAATTGGGATAATTAATTTGGAGGTAAAAATATCATAATTTAGTGGTAGATGAATTATTAATGAATTAAGAATGTAATGGGATGGTATTTATAGCAAAAATGAGGGAGTTTTTTTAATAATTTATGAGGTCACCTCATTATTGGTATTTACAAATCCATGGGATTGAATATGGTATTGGAAACATGGGAAATCTATTGAGTTAATTTAACACATATGATTCAAACATAATTTTAAATTATTTATAATATCATTTTGACAAATCTATGATGTCATTAAACATACCAAAAAACTCAAACTATATTTTTTCTATTCATGAAAAACTAATGTATTTTATAAAATTCTCATAAATTCTTCCTAACCTAATATAGATATTCTAATTTCAAAAACAACATCCATTTTATGAAAATTATTTTTTAATATTAGATCTTTAATTTTTAATAAAATCATTATTTACTCGAAAAATACCAATTCTAAAATTATAACTAATTGTATAACACTTTAAAAATAATAAGGTCACATAAAATTAAATTTTAATGATAAAACAACAAAATGTTATTATATTATTCTATTTTATAAAAATTAATTTTCTTCTAAATCATTATATTAATTTAAAAAATTTAATCAAACATTTATGTTTTATAAAAAATACAGATACTTAACTAATAATTTGTAAAACATTTATTTACTTATACTATGATATATTTATATTACATTACAATTTATGGTGCCCAAAATATATTAATACTTCCTTAGGTGATTTTACTATTCTATTTGTCAAATTACTATTCATAAGGGTGACACTACTATTCCAAAGGGTCATGTTACTATTCACCAAAAAAATATTTTGATCCTATAACACTCTAAATATCATATAGATCGGAATGGTGTAAGTACTTTTCTCAAAAATCATTTCATAAAATCAATTATTTAAAGTTTAATAATTATTTATATGAAAAAACATTCATAAAAAATATAAAATTTCTTATAAAAATATGAAAAGATAAACCATGATTAATTTTGAAATTTGAAATTCAAAAATGATATTTATTTTACCACAATAATCATCTAAGTATGATAAATCACAGAAAAGTAAAATTTTAACTTCTAAAATCAATTTATCATGTTTTTCTCAATTAAACATATATTTAATTAAGGAAAAAAATTATTTAAATGAAAATGATGAAATGAAAATTTATTTCAATACGACCTAAGAGTAAGGTTTGAAATGGTGATAAAATCTTGGGGTGTATTGGATAACATTTTTAGAGTGGTAATCTCAAAAAACATGAACTTATCTCATATGCGATTTCATTAAAGCTTAACATGTTGAAGTTCGGCTTGGGATTGGTCTAGAGAAAATCCAAAATATGCCAGCTCTTACCCATGCTTTGCAAAATGAGATTCATATGGAACATCTCTACTAGATGAGGAAATAGACTCTTCTTTCGGAATTAATTTTCCATTGTAAATTCTATTTATAAACGACAATCATAATATTAAGAGTGTAGTTTTTAATGGTCATATTGTCCAACGGTCATACTGACCAATGGTCCAATAATAGTCCAAACCCAATGGCCATATTACTATATACTTAATTCATTATTAATGAGATATAGTTTTGTTGTGTAATAATATAACACACATTTCTGAGAAACAAATATCATTTAAAAAGTTTGGGTCATTACACCCAAACTCTCAAAAAGCTCCTCCCAAAAATTTGGAGTCACAAACTCAAGTATGGGTTATTTTCCATCCCATATTTATCCATGTTTCTTCATTATCTTATTCCTTATTTTTTCAATTCTTATTTTTGGGACATATTTTCCCATGTATTTTTTACTTACCATTTGAATTAAAAATGTTGAGGGACCACTTTCTCTCTCATAAATCCATTTTATGAATCTCTATGTGGCCTCGTTATGATGCCGATATTTCACCATGATTTCTCATTCAAAAAAAATAGAACACCCCTTAAAACATGAGTTGACAAATGAAAGTGAGATGGTCAGGCACCCTCTTGTACTTACTACCCAAATTCCAATAATCCAAAATCTTATCTACGTAAGACATAGAACCAAACTAAGTCAGTGTTAACCCAGTTCATGCTAACCATCCCTATAATACCATTTTGTAATGAACCAAATTATGTCAAAGAGACAATCCACCTGAGCCATCCCATCATGGTAGTGACGTAAAACATGATAATGGAAAAAAATTCTCATTTAAATAAAAACATTAGATATACAAAATTTTAAATAGTATAATAAATAGATACGTGAATGATCCATATAATCCTATACTATCTTGTTAAAGTATAATTCATCATTAAAAAAAGGAAAATATTTATGTATGTCACAAATATTCACTTTTAAACCATCCCTTTTTTAAAGAAATGATTAAAAGAGAAGTTTTTATGTTTCGTGATTCCCTTTTTTATCCTAGATCCTACAATGAAACATCTATAACCACACAAATTCAACGTTAGGGTGTGATCACAATGCCGAGTAAGATAACACAACATAGTCAATATAATGTCTAATATCAAGAATATATCAGTTATTGATTTTAAATTAGAAACAGTTTTATAATGAATTTTCATAATTCCAAACCCATTTTTAAATCCTTTTCCTTTGATTTTCCATAATATCATTTTATATACAAAATTCTGGATAGATAAAAATAATATGTGATAAAAAAGGGATTTATATCCACACACCATAAAGAAATAAAGTAAACACATATCCATGATATAATCTATCATGTAAAGTCATGTGATAAAACCTCATGTGAAAACATGTGAGAAACAATCCATGATAAGATCCATCATGCAATAAACAAACATTAAATTAAAGAAAAATCTATATTGGGAACTAGACTATGGGAATTTTTAGTTTATATAAATGATACTAAAATAATAATGTATTTGTACCAATTGATATTGAGTCCTTACATAGTCTATAAATTACACAAAAGAAACCAGTAGTGGTTCCACCCACACACCAGGTTCACCTATGACTCTTTCCCAATATACGTAAGGTTCCCAATGTGCCATGTTTTGTCAAAAACCATTTCAAAACCATGATCATATTTTTATAAAAAAAAATCAATTCCATTTCAATCCATATAGATGTTTTAAAATCCATTTCAAAATCAAACCCACCATTCAATAATTTAATAAATCACTTGGTTTGAAAAATCTGATTTTTAGAAGGAAACCCACTTTAAAACATGAATATTAACAATAAATCCATTGAAACAAAAAAATCAATTGAATGAATAAACCAAAGTATATTTAAACTAAGGATAATAAATTCATACACTCAAACCATTTTCTAGAAACACCTACCTCAAAATGGATGTAGAATAAATCTCTTTTGAAAACAATGATCAGGGAAGAGTAGATCAATTCCGCACGAACCTAGATCGAAAATAAATAGCATCTATCCTACAGAAAAACACAATATATCAAATATAAAATTATAATTTGATATAAACAATATGTTAAGTGAAACTATCTATTTAATATATATAATGAAGATAGAAAACTAGATTAAAATTTCCTAATACCTTGATGTGGTCCATTAAGAATGAAGGAATTACACCTCAAATTCAAGGGGAGAGACCTAAAAAGATCATCAGAAGTGTTAATATTTGATAATAATATATAATTTGGCGATTAGGAATTAAAATGAACAAGTGAAAAGTTAAATCCAACTTTTTAATAGTTAGAGGGAGTTTACACGGTTTCTAGGAGGAGGTTTCACTGTTAAACTAACTATTCTCCTAAACCATGAACCCATACTATCTATTCTACCATATGTTGCATTGTTTTCATTGGATAGTCAAATGGTTAAAATAAATTTTCTCTTTAACTATGAGATAGACCTGGATAACCACTAAGCACCATGCACGGTTCACTGGTCATGTCACACAATTTGACAAACCATTCTCAAACTGTGCAAAACACCACTAGAACCTCATAAAGGCACACCAAACTGTTGACTTATGGTTTAAAAAAAATATGGACCTTAAATATGGACCATTAATTTATCAAAAAATACCTTGTTTTCAAAATCCAATACCATAAATATTTCCAGACCCCAAAAGATAAAACTAAGGATAAGTTAAGTCTTACCCATGACCCATAGGGCGCACATGATGGGTTGTTTCATTATAAACCTAGTATGTGTTGTTACGTTATTAAACAATGATAGGTTGTTTAAAGATAAAACAATAATGGGTGGTTTCATGATAAAATAAGGATATGTGGGTGTTTAATATCCCTCAAATTAATTGGGTACTCTAGAGATGGAAGTTGAACATACTGGTTATTCTATTTATAACATTGATATTAAGATAATGTTCTGAAATACCAATGCATTTTTTATACATTATATGTGTTTTAAACATTTCATTTATCATGATTCAAATCCCA
The DNA here is from genome assembly GCA_963277665.1 of Viscum album. Lineage (NCBI taxonomy): Eukaryota > Viridiplantae > Streptophyta > Magnoliopsida > Santalales > Viscaceae > Viscum > Viscum album. The sequence continues at coordinate 706,055,618 of OY728147.1, read as the reverse complement.
TGGATCATGAATTATTGACTTTCATGAATACTGCCTTTGTTTAATCTTTATTCCTTCCCACACATTTATTGACTCAGGTTTTATGGCTATGAGTTCTCTTATCTTATGCTCATACACTTTGACTATTCCATCACACTATTCTAATCATCTTATTCACCCTAAGGAAATTAAATTTTAATTTTTATGTTTACCTTTACAAAGAATTTGATCTCACCCTTATTATGTTTCCCTTTCCATGGGTTATCAATAATGATGTTCAATGAATTATTTCTAGGTGTTTTTCATATGGATTATGATCCTAACTTGATGTGATATAATAAATGTGGGGTTAAGTGGGTAAATTATATTTTAAATACATGGGTATTATTTGTGTATGATTTTTTCAAAATTCTCCAATTACTCTAGACCTAAAACATACATGGTAATGTTTGTGATCAAATATTTTTTTTATGTTTTGGATTTAAAAATTTAGGTATCCTTCATTGGTATCAAATCCAGAAATTTAAATTTTATATTTTTAGCATAGAATATGGGAGTGCAGTTTCATGGATTTTATATTCTTATTTTATAGAACTTAATCAATATGATACAATTTTTTTAGTAGATTTTTTAATAAGAAATAAAATTACCTATTTTATAACGTCTGGTATCTGTAGATGTGAAGGGTAAATCTTGTACTTCCTCTTGAGATATACGTGGAAAACATCAGGTAATTGGGAGAGGTTCAGTGGAAGCACCAAGTGATAAGCAACCTTTTTTACTAGATCATGTTTCTCAATGGGGAAAATATACCCAAGGATCGTATTTCCCATATTTTTAAATATCATAACTTTATTCCATATAAATATTCATAAGAATATAGTTTCACCATCTTCGAATTCAAGATTTTTCTGAAGCTTTTTAGCGTAACTCTTCCCTTGACTCTAAGCTATGATGACGTGCTATTAAATAGACCTATAATTATCTACCATTTAATTATATATATTAGGTCTTTATATCAGTCTTTCTCTAAATTCATCCCAGCATGTTGGATTTCTACAGTTATTTTCATATAGGATTTCATAAGGTGCCTTCTAAATTTTAGATTAAATAATATTATTGTAAGAAAACACCATTAGAGGAATGTGTGGATCCTAAAAACCTTTAATGTTAATTGAACAAGATCTTACCATATCCTACAAGGTTTTAGTGGTGATATATAATACAAAAATCTATCCAAGGGTGATAATAACTACTTAAACCCTAATATACATCCAGATCTGGCAAAAGACATGATCATAACTTTAAGGTAGTCCTGAGATCTCAATTAGATACTATTGAGAGTAGAACAAAGTGAAATATCACCAAATCCTTAATGTATATCCAAGAAAACTATAGAATATTGATATATTTTCAAATATAAATAAAGAATGATGACTTTGTCTGGTGATCAACTATAACTGAAATACCATTATGTCCTTCCAATGTTTTTTGGAGTCTGATAAAGAATTTCATAGTGATGTTTTCCTTTTTTTATTTTGGTATTGTTAATAGTTGTAACATACTGTTAGATATATTTATCTAAGTCTTGGCTTGTATACAAACCATTCACCAAGACACATATTACAAAATATCTCTATTCATGTTGTACCACCATAAATACACTTACATTTCTCTATACATCTTCAAACTTCTAGGTTTAATAGAGAATGATAACCTTTGATAATTATACAATAAAAACATCCTCATATTTAGTATAGATGAGACACATGTATGGTTCTTAAACCTTATCATTCCATCATAATAAAGGTTGAACTCAATAACATTTCACACCTTCTTTGGGAGCTCTAGATCTTCCTTCAGTTCCTCTTTAATCTACACTGGGAAAAAATGTTGAACACTTATTTAAGAAATATATAGTTTATCCTCTTTTATAAAGATTTAAAAATCCATCCTTGAAAATCTATATATATTATATCCTTTTTCATCTTCATCATAATAAACCATCACAATCCTTTCGACTCAAATTATATTCCATCTAATTCACATTCCTAGGGTGATAAATCATTGATCATTCATAACCATTAATCAAATACAACCATCTTTACTGGTTCATATTCAACTCTTTCAGAGTTGGTATAGACTTTAAACATTTATGATCTGTATATATGTCACAAGTTTCTCTTTAATTATAATTCCTCCATATTTTTAATTAAAAAATTACCATATCTAAACCCAAATCACGAGTTCCATAATTTTTCACATGAACATTAAATTTTCATGAGGCATAAGCTATCACCATATCATTTTACATGAGAATAAATCCCAATACCTTCACTATTTCATCACTATATATCAAAAACCATTCACCATTTCAGGGTATTTTATTAACTAGTGATATAAATAAACTTCCCTTAATTTCATTGAAATTATCCTCACATTTATCTATCCAAAATAAATTGAGTCCCTTAGAAGTTATCTTGGTGAGTGGATTAGAAACCCAAATATATTTTCCAAAATGCATCAATAATGTTAAACCAATCCATGAAAACGTTGGTTTTTATTAAAAGTTGTTGTTTTGGGCCAATTTTTTGTAACTTTAGTCTTTTATGGATTCCTTTATATATACCCTCCTGACATTATAAAACCCAAAAAATGAATCTTTTTGTAGAAAAAATCAAACTTTATAAATTTTCCGTACCACCTCTTATTCCATTGAGTCATTAGAATAATATTCAAATGATCTTCATGCTCTTCCTTTCTCTTAGAATATATGATAATGCTATATATAAATTCTAACAAAAATTGATCATGGTAGTATCAAATGACATGGTTAATTAAATCTATTATGATAGTGTGGGAATTAGTAATAATAAATGGTATCACTATAAATTCATAGTGATCATACCCCGTATGGTCGGATATCTTGTATATATCATCCTTATTAACCATCAGTTGAGGGTCAATATTGTAAAATTATTGAGAAAATCATGATAGATCAAAAAATTATTAAATATAGGTTTTAGGATGATTTTTCTTGATAATGATATTTTTATGTTCTAAATAATAAATGAAAATATTAATTCACCCCTATTTTTTATTAGTAATAAGAAGAAGTTCACTACATGGTGATTCACTCTGGTATATGAATTCATTATCAAGATTCTCCATGTGTTTCTTATTTAATTCATAAATGTGAATTAGGACAATTTTATGTTGAATCTTTAAAACTAGTATAGCACTAGGTATGAGTAATATTGAAAAATAAACTTCATGATTCATGGGAAGTGTAACAACCCAAACATTTATAAATAAAATTGACTTTATGATTTAAATTAAATGACTTATTATGTGTTATGGTTATATAAAACACATTTACTTATATCATTTCATTATACCATATCATATTTATTAAACCATAGATAATATTTTTCATTGATAACATATCTTTTTAATAGTGATCAAATTATTATTAATTATATAGGGTTTTAGCAAATCCAATTGACATAGAAAAAGTAAGTGATATCCATACCACTTCGATTCTACCTCCTGAATCCCATTTATTGGAGTTTCCAAGGGAGGTATCATCACTGGTATTTTCCCTTGACCAGCCACATGATAATATCCAATAACTTAAGCTTGATCAAAACTCATTATGGGAGTAGTTCAAGCTTATCATGATTATGTCCCAAACAATTTATTCCAAACCACCACATGAAACTCTCACCATCGTGCACCATACTCATATGGCGTTTTCTAGTGTATTAATTTGATATGTTTCAAGACCATAACAATATGAATATTTATATTCTATTTTAAATAGAATAATGGATCTATTTACTTCTTATTGTTCCATTATGAAAGATTTTGATTTTTGATACTAAAAAAACATTATTTTTCGGTAATATTCAAATTCAATTAAGGAATTAATTTGGATGAATTAATGGATTTAAAAAAGAAATAAAATATTTATAAAATGTTATTATTAAATAATTTTTAATTAGTATAAATTTTCATAAAATTTTCATGAAGTCAAATGTAATTTTTATAAGGGTTCAAAAAATATTATTTTAAAAAATAGATTTTCTTAATAAATGTCGATTATTAATTTCAGAAGATAAAATTAACACATTTATAAAATTATTTTGATAAAATGAATATTATTTTTTAATTAAAATGTATAAATTATCCAAGTGTGTATTTTTAAAAAATAAAATAGACCGTCGAATTTTCAGGCAAAAATTTAAAAAAGTATTAATATACAGTGTGTATTATAACATCGTAATGACCCATAAAGGATGTAATAAATAATGTATTAATGTTAAATAATGATAAATGTATTAAATGTAAATCTAGGGATATATTTTAAATAAATCATCACAATCCAGAACAATAAATACATCATTGATACTATGTTTCTCCCCAAACATTTGAGATAAATACAGATTTTGAATAAGAATCAAGGCCTAAAAAATGGATGTAATTTCCCTTGGAATATCCTATTTATCCTCAAAATGATATATGATCTTTTTTGGTTCAAAATATAAATTGTAACTTCCCTTCTTCAAAAATTTATGTGGGGTTTATAAAAATAAACCCAATATATGCCCAAAATTACATCTCAGTCATATTTAATAATATTTTCATAAGGAATATTTTTAAAACCCTCGAGAATATATATTACCTTACATTTTCTTGTAGATAGCCTTTTTAATAGTAATTTTACTTTTATAATTCACATATTCTCCATATTTAAGAAAATGAACTATAAATGGTGTCCTAGGATGAAATTTATTTCCTTTTATCATATACTTTATTTTTCATCAGTAACTCGTTTCCATATTCCCTTATTTTATACAAATAAAAAAATATATTTTTCTTTTGATACATTCACCTCAGTTTATATTTCCATATTTACAATATAGCATAAATTGATCCGTCTTTATTCCATGGCCTCCACCCCCCCCCCCCACCCAAATCTCTTAGGGAACCCTAATCTTATCTTCTTCAGTGAGTGTCATAGTTGTTTAAGGTGTCAGTTCGTAATCATATATAATATTAATTGTATGAAATAATGACAATATCATTTAATCTATTAATTATCCAATTATTTTATTATAATCACCACATTGTTAATCATATTCTGTATTAACCTGATTCGTTCTTCTTGCATCCATTTACTAAAACCAAAAATCATAGTATGATCAATAATAATAATAATATAGTGAAATCAAATAATCATGAAAACCAATTATAAGTTGTTTAAATCAGGGTACCTTCTTTTCAATTAATGATAATAAATTCTAAATAAAATTTGAATTAAAATAAGAATTTCCCCCAGGAGTGTCTAGACTTGTGTGTTTTCTTGGGCCTACTAATCGGGAAGCAGTGATGATCATGTTAACGCCCAATCTACCCTATTAAAAAATTTACCCCATGGTGAATATTTACCATAACCTCATCCACATTCTAATATCCACATAGGAATTTATTTAATATGAAACCCATAATCCATTATCTATCATAACATAAGATTTTCTCCTATATATATTATTATCACAAGGGTTCTAAACAAAATATTCTCATCCTATTTTCTAAAATTATCTAGACCATTATATGATACCAGCTATAGTGAACCATATATTTCTGAAATTGAAATTACGTCCTATTAAATTAATATTCTTAACATAACATTATAATTTTTAATAAAATTTTAATTGTTTTGTGTGGTTAAAATATTAGTTACTTAAACAACTTACACATAAAGGATCTACATCATCTCACACTTAGTTCTTCAGAACTAGAACTATTCTTAGACATATCATGCTTAAAACCATTCTTTATATCTTGGTAAATAGTAAACATAATAAAGGGTGATTGTAGATTATTAGTAAGGGTAAAAAATAAAGATATCAATGATCACTTAAGAATAACATTATCATAAGGGTATGAGAACACATAGATAATGTTTGGAAACCATATCTAGAATATCATATATCATATTCATGATTCCTGACATAAATTTGGGAACTACATTAGTAATGAATCATAAATGAATTAAGTAACATGATCCCTGCGAGTATGAAATTGGCATAAGTCATAAGTTTGTTTCATACATATATAAATAGAAAATAAATTTATAATTCAAGGATCATTTCCAATAAAATAATTGTAGATTGGATTCACTCCCCATTCCATTATATCCTTAGTAAAGGTTCACTCCCAAAATTATCATACTTTATAGAGTCCCATATTGAACATCATTCACTATAAATTAAATTATAATTATCACATGATATATCCATGATTACCCAATACATTGGAGGGAAATATAATATTGGTCCCACATATAAAATAATAATAATCCATTAATAAATGTTCCATAAGATCATTAAAAATTCAACATATCGACATATCGTAACTCATTCAATAGAAATATTATTCATAAACATTTCACCATATAATAACCCATGTAAAATAAATTGGATTCATAAAAATCTTATCATCATAATTATAAACCATCTTGAGAAAAAATAAAATGATATAATTTCATAATTTATTATTAAATGATAATTAACATCAAAGTATATTATCATAAATTATTTTTTAAATATCTCTAGAATATATCTTTAAGAAAATACCCTATTTATTTTCAAAATAGTTATTTACTTTCTAAAAAATTACAAAATATATTGGAAAATTTTTTATTTTAAAATATTCATGGAAACTTGTAAAGGATGCTTAAAATAATTTATCATCCATGACATTAGGATGTTTCATTCATGTTGTAACTATTTAAACATATATTATCTTTACTCCTTTGTTAAAAAGTACCTTATTCATAAAACACCAAGAAGATTCCTTTTATGAATTTGAGTAAGAATTAAAACATGGGTAAAAATGAATATAAAAAATAATTATAGAATAGTGAAAAACATTTTTGATAATATTTTAGAAAACATATATATGTATGAAAAAGGATTTCATACCAAAAGATGATAAATAATATCATATTTTAATAAAACATTTTCAGAACCATTTTGAGTAAAAAAGGGAATATAGTGACGAGCCCTAGAAATTCTAGAAATAACTATTTGAGAATAAAATGAAATGGATTTATCTGATAAGAAACAAATAATTTATCTCAATGTAAATTTAATCATAAACAATCCTGATTAATGTGATATTGAAACAGAAATCCCTTATCTCAATTTCAACATGCTGCAAAAGAAAACAATCATAATGTATATTAAATTCAAATTTATTATAATTATAAACCAAAATCATTTACATAGTTATCATGTCATATTTGATCCACTTATAACATTTCTATAACCAATGATTAATAAATACTTATTAAAATTGTTTTTTTGGGTGTTAACTATTTCATTTTTCATGGATGTTTTGGTTTGGAAGTTCAAGTTCTATTAAATTGATCACGGTTCCATTATATCTATAATATATTATAATTATATAAATATCATATATATTCATTTTATACATATTTACAATCATCAACAAAAGGTAGAGATTGAAAAATGATTTACACATTTCATGGTGATTTTAGGTTATACGTACGCATGAACGTTTATTTATTTTCCTAATGAAAACAAGGAATGAAAGATAAATAATATTTTATCATTAAATAAAATTTATTATATCATAGATATAAAATATAATAATTAAATATATAACAATTATAGTCCATGAATTATGGTGATGGAAAATTAATTATATCACTAAGTAGAGGTCGTAGTCCACACGTACGCAAGAGTGATACATTTAATTATCATTTGATGGAAAAGAGTGTGGATAATGGGGGTTAGATAAAAATAATAAAATTAATGTATATTTAGGATACATAAACTATTATTTTATGAATAATTATATATATTTATAGAAGTTAAAAGATGAAATAAATCCAAATAGGTTAGGTAGATTGATTAACTATTATTTGATAAACCTCCTTTAAATAATATCCTAAGGACCCTTGGAATGGTATTTTAAGTTGAAAAGAAATTATAATTCAAGTATTTGAAAGGTTAAAATATAATTAGATAGGCTTTCATGAAGCTGTGTAGATCAATGTGAAGTAAATAAGAGATGGGAGATGTGTCTTTTTATAATTCAGGTGATAAAATACTTTGTGGATATTCTATCAAATATCCACACGCACTTGATGAAAATTGATAAAGATTTTTTTATAACATTTAATTGGTCTCATACCAATGAACACTATTAAATACAATTACAATTTGATATGAATACCTAAACACATTAAAATTACCATCAAAATTATAGTTCTTTACTTAGGTTACTTTATGTTACTTTGATGATACCCCATAACTTCTAAGTTGATAAATGCATGTTCTCCTTGATATCAACGTCATTGTATTGGATATAGAAATAATAGATTTAAGTATTTCTCATTATAAAAAGAGACATATTTTATTCAGTAAGACTTTCCTTGGAGAATGATTTGAATGGTATTATTGAATCTTATGGGGAATGCATTGGACATAATTAGGTGATTGGTTGGCCTCAAAATTATATATCCCCTTGATTAATAGACTTGTCTCATGAGACTAAACTAGTTAGATTTTAGGGTACACCTCTTCCTATAAAAAGACAGTGTACTGGAACAAGGCCTCAATAGTAAGTGTGAATTTTTGACATTATACATTACATTATTATGAGATCAGTTTTAGTATTACTGATATTTTCATTTATTTTCATGGATATCAAATTCCCTCAGTTTCAGTTGATAATGGATTCATAGTGTTCATTTATTCATACCATATCACTTATTCCATGTTTATTATCAGAAATATTATGTTTCATGATACTCCTTACTGATAACCTGAGCTCATTCTTATTTTTTTCCTTTTTGAAGGAAATCTAGACGGAGACTATGTACAATTTTGTACGATATTATGGAATAGAGAATCATGATTTCACAATGTTTTCATGTTCTTTTTTATACTTTTAAATGTTATTTACGTATGTATCTAGTGTTATAGGTTAATAACATATTGGATTATTCATGAACTATAGTATAATATTCAAATAATGTAATATAGTTAATCGATCCAGGTTTATAGAGTCTGGGATGTTACATGATTCCTATGTATAGAGTTTTATGTTTATTGGCATGTAAGGAATGGTTTGAGAATTTTGTAAAATGATATCAAAAGAATATTTAGTTTGTTTATCACACATCATAGAATAGTATTCATTTAATGGACAACATAGCCGTTTTTTAGGACTTTGGTAACTTATTAGTCAAACAATATCTCAAATTCCATGAATTTGGGGAAAATTTATGTTGGTATATACATCAAATGGAGGTTTTTTATAAAATCCAAATTTATTACCATGTTATCTCATCCAGATATGCTCTAAATATTGTGAGTTCATCTTTTCAGATAAAGATTGCTACCCACTAACATCTTACTTTTGTAAAACGTTATGGTCGTGACAAGCCCATGAACATATATGGGCCCCTCATTGATTATTAGTGAGAGATAAGGCACAATTTAAGAGTTTAGATAGACAGTTATTATTGACTCATGGTATGATGTAATTTATATCCCCTTTTCTCTTAGTATGGGTCCTATCATATAGAATTTTGTAGTTCTCATTAGAAAAGATAATATTTAATGGTTGTTGAATTTGTATTGTATATTATGATTATAGAAACCTCATTTATTTGATATAAAAGATTGATCATCAAGAAACAGAGGTTTGGTATGAGTATGACACTTGTGTTTCTGTCTAGTTTGAAATCTCGATGGCTAGATTATATATGATCATTACATTGAGATCCAAACATTACAAAAATATCTACTAGGGTAAAATTATTTTCTTGAACTCACAGCATGCCTTTTATACCATGGTTATATTTTAATTCCTTTCTAGTGATGGAGTTTTATATGAGTTTTTTGGATCTTTTTCTGGAAATCATGATTGTATCCACATGCATATATAGGCCCATAGACCTTAATATATGTTTCCGGTACATGTTTCGTGGCATAATTATTTGATATTAATGATTTAGTTGATGAATCTAGAGAAATAATTATCGATCTATGGTTGTGTTTGGATTAAACATTGTCTATAATAAATACTCCTAATTTTGTGTCACCAACTTCAGAATTCATGGTAGGGATACACCATGGCCATGGAAGCAGTATATCATTTCTATTAAAGAAATCCATAGTGGTGTCATGGATTAACCATCATGTGGTAGATAACATTAAGACCAAGTACCTCGCAATTATGGGTATTGTTTCCTACTAAGAATCCACTCAATGGAAGAGATGGTGGTGTGAAAGTACTTAAAGATGGGTGATAAATTGACCTACTCCTATGATCACAACAATTAGTTTGTTCTACACATGTATAATTTTCTCTAATATTCAAGGTTTTTGGATGAAGCATGTGATGTATAGATATATTTAGGTGTAAATAGATTAAATTCATAGTACAATTAATGCCCTATAATCATAATCCATCATATAGGATGTCACTAGAAAGAGTTATTATTCATACACCATATATTAAATAGTTGAAGATTCATTTGGAATGCTTATCCAAACCCTTTTCCTCTAGGTAATTTCCACACATGTAAACTACCTTTCACTCACCCCTTATAGTGAGGTTAGTTTATCCTTAGTGTAAAAAGTTGTATTAAAATAGTTTATTCCTTGTTCATTGATGATATCAATGTAGAGATGAAATGGAGTTCTAGATAACTACCTTGAAAATGAGGTCTCAGCAAAGATGAATATGTAGGTGTATTAGTAACAATATTTAGAGTAGTTTATTCCTATACAGAGATATAAACATTACTCACATTAGATAGATGTAAGTGAACCCACATTCTCCCCTATATGATATTGTCCTATAGCGGGGCTGTTGATTTAGTGGTCCTGCTTAGTTGGATGTCTCCAAGAGATGGTCTTGAAGGGTTTTCCTGAAGGTTGTATGAACATCATCCACTCCAATAAGTAGATTATTTTTTCTCCTAGTTTTAATGTTAAAAGTCAAGACTGGAATCTTGAGTAAAAACATCTCTAGTAGTTCACATCCTGTATTGTAGTCTATTAATGAGATATTTATAAGTGCATCCATCATAGGAAAACTCTTTATATGTAGTGGAGGAAAAAGTTATCTCTTGAGTTTATCATTATCTATCACTCGAGTTTTTTTAGGTGTTATCTTAGGGTATGAATCATATATATTTGGTTAATTAGAACATTTGGGACAATAAACTTATATTTTGTGTGGAATGAACCACCCAAGGGTAGTGGTGAGATGCTAAGAAATTTGATGGATTTTTTTAATTTTTATATCAACAACCTTAATTAATGAGTGATAATATCATAATTGAGTGAGAAATGATAGTGGGTAATAACTTTTTAGAGGTCACTATGTGGATGGAGGATTCCCATGAATTTTTGTGAAGAGGTTGAGAAAGGATTCCCATTATTTGTTTTTTCTATGAACTGGTAGTATTTGTTTTCATACCTTTCTAGAAAGATATTATTGGGAAACTAATGTTGGATCTAATAATCCAAAAAACTCACTTCTATTTGGGTGTAAATTCATATTTAGTGAAGAACGTCTTGGTGGAGTGAGGAATAAATGGGATATTATCAAATGGAAATCGTCATGAATATTCTTTAATGGTGGGGAGTGAAGCACTCTCTCTAGAGTTAACCATGAAATGATCAACTTGGAGGTGGATTATAGTGGTTTGTGGATTTTTTCATCCCAAACTTTAAAAAAATTCCAAAAGATTTATTCGTTATTGTAATTATTTCAACAATAAATAACAAAAAAAATCTAAATAAGTGTTTTTAAATTAACCCCACATAAAAACATAGTTGATATAAATAATAATTTGTTACTACTTCCTTAAAAAATAATTCAATAGTATAATTTAATATAACATAAGGATCACTTTTTAAATAAATACGCACATGGAACCTAACAAATTGGTCACACAATAAATATTTATAAAAAATCAAAGGGATATTGGAAATCATCATATCATATTTTTACATTCAAAAATTTACAATAACCTATTTATAAAACCATAGTTTATATGTAAATTGTGGTTTTTTAATAAATATTTAATAGAAGATTTTTGAGAAGTTAAAATACACTAAAGAAATTATTTCAAAATGAAACATTAAAATTAACTTTGACTCGTAAGGAAACCCATTATTTTTACAAAATATCAAATCTTTAGGTGCTCCTAAAATCATCAGGAAATATTTTTCCACTCACCACTTATCACTTACTAAATCTAACCATTACCATTCCCTTAAATCACTGTATTAACCAAATTTTAAGTGTTCTTATTTGAAATATAATTCATTTAGGTTTATATGGGAAGAGGTAAATTACTTTTCTAAATAAAAGCATGGATTATATGGTGTATTTTATATATATTTAAACAAAAAAAAATGATTACCTCTGGAAACCATTATAGTTATATATGTTTTGGACCTATAGAGTACTTTATTAAGAGATACCTTGTGAGGGTGTGTTGATTATGGTTTTAAAATCATCCAAATATCCGCATTTATCCTAAAACTCCCACAACCATTAAAAATATTGACTTCACTTGTTAGTAGGGTCACTCTTTTTCATACATGTTTAATGATGATATAATTGATTGGTGGACTTATCTTTAACTTATTCCTAAACAATAATTGATAACTAAATCCAAATAAACTAATTTTTATCTTATATAATGTAATTAAATCATGTACATAATAAATAACAATTTGAATCGGTTTAACCGCACCAGTATTGTCTAAGGATAATATTACAAGAATTGTTTTGAGGTAAAAAAATACACAAAGAATATATGAGTTATGGATTTAGGATAGACCACTCTTGTTCCTGGGTACACTCCCCTAATACGATTTTGGATTTTATCACTACCACAATGTTACTCCCTTTTCCCCTCCCATCACTCACAACATTTGGAAGGAATGATCATTGGCACATATATCAACACAAGAATTCACTATCTCATGGTTGTTGTACTCATGAGTGTTCATCGATCTTCACACTAAACCTTTACAAACAAACTATGAATATCACCATTGTAGTAGCTTCACATTCCCTGATTAACATGTCATTTAGGAATAATTTATTCCTTTTTTAGGTTATACAATTAGTGTAATTCACTTTCGGTGTTGTTATCTTGATATGAATTCCCAATACTAACATTCACGTAACTTTTTACTTTTTTTTGTGAAATAATTCAACTTCACAAAATTTCTAATATTTTTTAAAAAGTTCCAATATTACATTTAATATTTTACTTTTTTAAAACTCCTAAACATTAGTGAAACTATCACTTTAAAAGAGGCACAACTTCCCTTCATCTCACAATTGATGTTCATGTAAATGCGCTCATGTAACTAAAATTTTCTGCGAACCTCATTGGCCCTTCAAAAAACATACTTGGCCAAACTGATTTAACACCCCAATATTTTAGGTAATCTCTCTTTAAAAATTTAATTTATTTGACATCTTATGTTGCACCCAACACCCTAATTAAATGAATACTAAAATATTATTATAACCTAGACATTAAATTGGAGGAAATAAATTGTATTAAACATAATATGAAATTATATATTATATATTAAATTAAATTTTTTTACATTCATCTAATAGACCTTATAGGGATTTTATAATAACAAATCCCATTTTATGCATAAAAGATTTATTTTTATAAAGGTAGTTTGGTTGCTTTTTAGTGGCACACTTATTTTAAGAATAAATATTTACACATTTATAAATTTTATTTGGAAAAAATAGTAATTTTTAAAATAGTAATTTTAGAATTACCTTATGGGGAATGTTTATTTTTTTTTGAAATGATTGATTTTATAGTGAATAGTGAAAAATATCAATTTTTATAAGATATTAATTTATTTTTATTAAAAGTATCATTATGATTTGAACATAATCTCAATGTAAATTTAGAAATATTTAGTAATAAATAAACTCATTAATTTTAATTTAATCATCTATATTTATTATTTTGATACTAGTGTGTTTATTGGCCATAACATTAATTTTTTAATAAAATTGTTTTTTATTGTGTTTTCCATATTAATTTTAAATTAAATTATGAAACCTATTTATTTTTAATTTTTTAAAGTGGGTTCCATAGTCAGATTATAATATTTAATTTTAGTAAATAGTTCTATATTATTTTTGGCCAATATAAATAGTAACCTTAGTTATTTTTATTACCACCGTAATGGGGAAATTTAGTACATTTTGATTAAAAACGGTAATGACTATAAAAGACCCTAAAACTTTTCCAAATATTTTTTTATGATATAATTTTTTCCATAAAATATTATTGTTTGGTAATATAGCCATTTATGCCCATTTGGATAAGGATGTGATATTTATAATATATTATTTAAATAAAAGTCAAAGATGTCACGTTCAAATTTCCAATAACTATTACATTTTTATATAGGGTTGTTTAAAAAGGTATAAAAAACTATAAATTGTTATTTAAAATAGAAATATAATTATATTCATCACATTATTTTTTTTTAATTTCTAGTGAATAAATAATAACCCTAAATAAATTCACAAAACTGATGTTGTAATTATTTTATTAACAGAAATAACAAATAAATGATTTTAAAAATATTAAAATAAATATAATTGTAGATAATTAATGTCATATAATAATTTTCAATATGACCTTGAAATCTTATTTAGGTATTAAAATAGTCTTTTGAGTATATATCTTTTTTTTGATATTTTTAAAAGTCAATGTAATGAATAGGGTAAAATGACATTAATGATATTTTAAAATAAATAATATATAATTAAATGATAAAACATTTAAAAATAGTAAATTTGGATAAATTATTGGGATATGGTTTAGACAATCATCCAAAACTAATTTATGATTCTTTTGGGAATTTATTGTAACATTATTTACCCTCAAAGAGTAAAAATCCTTGTTGTCAATGTTAGTATTAAATTAATTAAATATGTGTGAAATCAAAACAATATGGGTACTAATGTGACCTAAACATGTATAAAAAATTATGAGGTTATTTAGACCCATAATAATCATAGATTTGAAATAACACATTTTGGTTCCATTTTGAATTTACAATAGTATAAATTAATTTAATATTTTGAAAGTTTCTAAAAGTGATTCTCACCTCAATTATAAAAGGGAACCTCATCCCTTACCTCTACAAACCACTATAAGAATTTCATATCCAAAAATACCCTTCCCATTTATCTTATAAACATACTTATCAAAGTTATAGAGGTCTTGGTATTCCAAAAACACCACCCAAAGATATTTTAAGAAGAGATCCAACAGAAGTATACCGAAGAAGATGTAACTATTTTTATGAACATATTCAAGATTATTTATTCATATACACCATTTTAATGTGTTTTATATATCATAAAATAATAAATTCAGTAACATATATATTCTGAGTTATTTTTATGATTATCATACAACCATTTAGGGAATCATAACGTCACTTGTGAGTACATATGACCTACTGTATCCATGATGCAATGTGATTATTAATCTATTTTAACCATTAAACATTCAATATAATAATTTATATAGTGAATAAAGATGGTATATATAACCATAATATCATTATTGAGACAATGTGACTATTTTATATGCACAAGAACTATGTATTACCTGGAAAAACATAAACACAAAATTGAAGTAGTTAACACCCAAAACAAGGGTGATAACAAAATATTATTAACAAATGGGTGATAAGATGATATTATAGGAGCATAAATGTTATAATAAATTTAAATATATCTACATTATAAACTAATAACATTCTTTAAATCATTGTACATGAGGCTAATTCATATTCAACTAAAAGAAATACCAAGGTTAGGGTTCTTCGTCTCACTTTTACTTTAGTGATACATATGTCATATTCACCACTTGTTCCTTTTATGTGGTTTATATTCATCCATAATATATATTATATCATATATATATTTTTATTCATATAGTTTAATGATTCATTTCACTTTAATTCATTCACGACGAATATAATTCAACTGATTACAAAGTGGAAAGGATTATTTTTAAAATCTCATCATTATTTGGGATTGTTTTATTTAAGTATCCACTAGGGAATATTTCTACTCCATATCCTTGTTTTATAAAGATTATTTAAAAATTATTATTATTATCCATTTGTAGTTTAAAGTAATTTTTATCTATTTTTAAATTTTTACCAAAAAATTAAAAAGAATCATACCGTCCTTTTCAAAAAACAAGTTAATTTATGACTTTCCATACAAAAGTGTAAAAAAAGTTATTATTTTAACTTTTATATTATTAAGGTAATTTCATGACTACATGACACATTAATTATTTAAATCTTACATTACATGTTTACAATGTTTTTTTCAAATAAAATTATTTCTTTATTATGTTCATGTGTTTTAGATTTTAAAAATTATTTTAAAGTTAAAAAAAACTTATATTCCCCAAAAAATAATATACTTATATATTTAAAGTATTTTAGTGTCTGTAAACATCATTTATGTAATTTTAATTTCATTATGTACTCTTATGTAACCATTCATCATATTTATTTGGATGTTTTATTTTTTAGGGAAATAATTTCTATTCTGTATGACTAACTATTTCAACACGGACAGTTATAAATTATCAAGGAATCATGATTTAGTTGTATTATTTATTCATTTCAATAATTAATTGGACATATTAAGTGATTTTAGGTTCCCGCTATACCCCTCTATGTGTTGGTAGGTTCCATGAGACAATCTAGACTCAATTTGTTCTAAGGCCTTACCCATTTGATAGATTCTTGGAAGGAATCCATGATGTTGTTATATTATTGGTGTGAAGCCTCAAAAGTGTGTTTTCAATGTTCTGTAATATTAATTCCCTCATTATGAAAGTAGTTATTGATTTTTATATTATTATTACGTTATAGTAACATCCATGGTTCTGTTTCCTTGCTCATCTGATTATTTATAAGTTCTTATTTGATGACCATTTATTCTGGACATATAATGCTAATGTTATTGATAAATTGCCTTTTGGTTTAGTTATTTACCTTTCCATTATTTCTATTTCATATTTATTATACCTTCTAATGTATACATAACTTTAATAAGTACTTTATCTCACTATATTCATCTGTTTTATTTTTACTAGGTTTTCAAAATGTTTATTATGATTTATATGTAGTTTTTAAACAAAATAGAATAGTGTTTTCCTCATTTAGAATACTTTTTGTATTTTATGTCCAAAATAAATTTTTAATTTCAAATATGTATCTATTTTACCAATACTACTAAACTATTCGGTTTTTTGGAATGTGATTAATTTGATCTTATTCCAATTCAATAAAGTAAGGCTCTAGCTTCGGGCTATTGTTGTCTGGGTTTTTATAATTGGTATCATAGAATGTTTATTATAAATCTTATAAAATATATTTAGGAAAAAATATATATTATATAATGAAACCCTATGGTAGAATTTGTAAATATAATAAAATAAACTAATCTTGTGATTCATTGATTAGTGGTACATAAATTTTCAATTTAGGTTATGTGATTAACTAGTTTTGAGATTTTACATTATTTTTTATAATGATTTTATCTAATCTAGTGCATTCCATCATTTATAAATGTTTCCTAGTAGAAGTAATGGGAACCACATCAATGCATGTAATCCATAGAGTTAGAATGACGGCTTCTTGGATGGGTTTAAAATAGTATTTTGATGGGAACTAATCTCCAAATCATTCTCATCAAATGAAGAAATAGTATCATGTTCCATTAAGAGGGAAAAATAGTTTTTCATGTATTATGGTTCTTATGGAAAGAAAGATAAGTAAAGGAAAAAATATTAAAAAATTCATAAGGGAAATAAATGAATGTTGAATTTTTCCACATGTGATAATTGTTGAAACAAAAACTCAAGTATTTAATTGAAAGGAATTATAGTTTGGTACAAGTGTATATGGAATGGCCATCATGATAATGATTGTAAGGAAAATAATGAATTTACTATTGTGTAATTCTTTCATTGTAAGGATATGTGGCGCTATGAAAATAAATTCCCTACATTAAGGGAATATATATCATAAGAACAAAATGGATCAAGGTTAATCTTATTCTATTACTATAGTCGAAGTGGAATAAGTAATGTATTTGTTTTTTATATTTAATAATTATTATGTAAAACTATTTTATCATTTATATTATGGTTATAAGAATCATGAGATATATAAGGATTGCATTGTAGTACTTATTCATTAAGTATTTAAAGGAATAAAAGTTTTCAATAAAGTTAGTGATCAACTATTTGGTATGTGACAATAAAAGCTAAATTAGGTTGTTTTGGGAATCTAATGATATGTTGATTTTTTAAATTTAGTGAACATCCTTTTAAAATTTTGGTCATTGAATTTTGATAGAAAGTTGTGTATAATTCTTAGCATTAACTACATATGTAATGAATTATGTTGATGTTATGATATTATTGTTTGAGGATAAATTATGATTTATCCTATTAGAAAACTTGTGATAACCATTTTGGTTTTGATAAATATTTTGAGGATGAAGGAATGATATGATGAAGTTATGATTCATTAAAAGTACTTCTGGTATGAAAACATCATCGTGAAGATTCACTTCCTTCTGTATGGGATGAAGTGAAAATAGATCAAATAACAAAGGATGAGATTATAATTATGAAATGGAAACTAATAAATTAATTTTATTCTCTCCTATGATTATTTATATAGTAACAGAATCCCTCAACTCTAGGAAAAATTATTTTGTAACAAAATTATTATTCATTTACTTTTCTTTATGAGAAATCAATAGTCTTTTAACCGATCACAAATTCTTATGATGGAAACATTATAATGAAAATATTTTATATAAATCTCTATCAGAACATGATAGTTAGATGTCTCTTATATTTCTTGGTTTTCACTTCCCACTAATGTTATCTTATTTTAAATCATGATTTTGTATTGACCTTCTCATTTATATTCCTCTCATTTTAGTATGATGTTTTATCAACCCTATTTACAAAGTGGGATTACCACAATGAAATTTTCAAGTATCACGATTTTATTTTTGAAGAAAAATTTCAAATTTGGAGGACTCAATTTATTGAAGAGGGGATGTGACACCCAAATATTTTATGATATTTTACTTTTTAAAACTAACTTCTTTGATAGCTTATGTTTCACGAAAACCCCACCTTAAACGAGTAATGAAATATTATTAAAACTTATCCCTTAAATTGGAGGGAATGAATAGTATAAACCAGATTATGAAATTATATATTATATATATAATCAAATTTTTTGACATTCAACCAATATATTTGATAAGTGTAAGAAAATAAAAAATCCAATTTTACGCATAAAAATTATATTCTTCTAAAGGTAATTTTTATTCTTGTAAAAGTGCACTAGTTTTAAAATTAAATTTCAAAACTACTATAAATTTTATTTTGGAAAATAAATTTTATATTTAAAATTATATTACCAAATGTATATTAGTTTTAATTGTTTATATATTTTTTAATATTTTGACAGTGAATAAAGAAAAATATTGATTTTTATTAAACTATGAATTTATTTGTATTAGAAGTATTTTTATGATTTTAATTTGATCTCAATGTAAAATAATTGATATTTAGTTATATGTAATATAATTAATTTTATTTTAATAATTATACCTTATTTTAAAATATGTACATTTTTAGTCATTAAAAGGAATTTTTTAAATAAAAATATTTTTTCATTCCGTTTTATGGGATCAATTTAAAATTAAATTAAAAAAATTACTTGTTTTTATTTTTAAATGATAGATTTAATAATTTGATTTAGAAGGCTAATTATTTTTAAATAGTTCACTTTTATTTTTTTCTAATATAAATAGTAACCTTGGGAATTCGTATTACCACAATTAATAGTGAATTGAGTAATTTAAGTTAATAATAAAAGGATAACTACTATATATTGACCCTAAAACATTACCGAATGTTATTGAATGATCCAATTTCATCCATAATCAATTAATGATCAGTTATATTACCATTTATTTCCATTTAGATAAAGACATGATATTTATAATATTTTATTTAGAGAACTGTCAATGATGTCACATTTGTATTTTCAATAAGTATTAAATTTCTTATATAGGGTTATTCAAAAGATAACATCTACTATAAAAATAAATATTAAAGTTAAATGAATTTTATTCAAATATTAATTTATTATAATTTTTATTAGAAAATAATTTCCATAAATGATGGAAAAACAATAATGTAGTAATTATTTTATTAATGGAAATATCAAATAAATGTTGTTAAATATATTGAAATATATATAATCTGAGAAAATTAATGTCAACCAAGATTTTTATAGATGAACTTTTCATGTTGGTGATGTATTAAAATGGTTTTTATAAGATATATTGATATATATATATATATATTGTCAAAAGTGAAACTAATTAATAGTATCAAAAAATGACATTATTAATATTTTCAAATAAATAATATATTATTCAATGATATAAATTCCTAAAAATATGAAATTTGAAAAAATGATTTAGATTTGGTTGGAAATATCATCATTAATTAATTTATGTTTCTTTTGTAAATTTTTAGTTACAATATTTACCCTCAAAGAGTAAATATTCATGTTGTTATAGTAAGGGTTAAAGGGGTTAAATGAGGGTTAAAAACAAAACATAAGGGTAATAATATAACGTAAATATGTATAAAAATTAGTGGATTATATTATTTCACACCATGATCATATTATATTCGAAATAGAAAAATAATCAATTTTTAAATGAAAATTAATTTAAATTATTTAATATTTTGAGAGTTTCAAAAAGTGTCCCTGACCTAAATTATAATAGGGCACCACCTACATCAATTAGTCACACCACATTAACTCTTCTAAGTCTACCAAAATCAATCCATATATCTTATAAACATAAATATATAATTTTTTAAGGTCTTTTGTTTAAAATATAATAACCCTATAACCTTTTAGAAGATATATAAAGGAAGTATAGTGAAGAAGAGGTAATCGTTTTTGACAACTCCTCCAGGTTCATTTATTCTTAAAATTACTTTTTATGTGTTTTACAACATAAAAAAATTAATCAAGTATATTATATATTATATGATGTTATTATGGTAATGGGAAAACCATATTTCATCTTTTATCTATCCTATAAAAAATGAAAGCACCACACGTGCGAATGTACAGCTTAGTGTCTCCACAATCTAGTGTAATTAATGTTTCATCACTATATTACTCGAATGGGTATAATGATGGAAATGATGTATATATATGATTATTATTACATGATATTGATCTATAAAAATTAATATATCATGAATTTTCTCACACTTTCACCACTAAGGGAATGATATCATCACTCGTGAGTACATATGCCCTATCATCACCCTGATGTGATGCGATTCATTTTTTCTTTTTCACTATTAAATAATAATTAAAATATATATATAATAAATAAATATGGTATATATGTCCTTAACATCATTATATATATGATATAACTATATCCTATTCAAAATAACTGAGACTTGCAGGACAAAACATGTATAGGAAAATGAAGTAATTAACTACCAAAATAGAGGTATTAATGAAATATTATTAAAAATAGTGATAATATGATATAATAGGATAATATAGGGAATAATAAATAATGTCTGAATATCTTGAAGGCCTTCATTTTTATTGATTTTTTTATAAACCCCCTTTCAAGGGATGAGGGGGAACCCTTACAAGGCCCATAGGCTCAGAGATTACATGCCTCATAGGCTTAGGAGATTACATGACCTGAAGGTATTAGGGAATTCAACCAGACTATCTACAAGGAAATACCCCTCCATAGAAATTGCATCCTGATAGTACCTCTCCACCTTTGTATGACAATCTGGCTAGGCTTCCCGTGCAAGCACAGGCTCCTACAGATGGCATAGCCATACCATCTAATTTTGATAATCTACTTGGTTCTGCTTTGGTGAGTGCACATGCTTTAAATCCTCTTCTAGGGCTGCTCCTTTTTTTAGTGTGTCTGGGGCCGGCATTCATGTGGCCCGAAGGCCTTTGGTTGGCCCTAAGGCCTTAAGGTGGCCCGAAGGCCTTGATAATCAAATGGCCTGAAGGCCTTCAGTGGCCCGAAAGCCTTGCAGGACCCGAGGACCAAACCGGTGTCCCAAAGGGCCAGATGGATGAATAGTTCCAGCAGCTTCAGTACCAAACAGTTTTTGCTACAGTGTCCGCTACAGTACCGCTACAGTACCCCGGAAATATGCCTCTATCCAGATTTGATCTCGGGTCTCCTGGATGCACCTAGCAAGTCCTCACCAACTGGGCTGAGCCTCTTATGCGAATATTAAATAATAATAATGTACTATTATTAATTAGTAACTTTGTTTAAACTATTTTTTATGTGTTCAAATCATGTTTGACTAAAGGGAATCCCAAGGTAGCGGTTCATAATCTCACTTTTACTTCTGAGAGACATATGTCAAGTATACATCCTTTTCCTTTTATATTGTATATATTATGAAATTTGATATATTCTATCATGAATATATTAGTATTAATTTTATTTAAAGTTTCATTTGAAGTTATTTATTTCATTGGGTATATGATTCAACATATCACAAATTGTAAAGGATTTATTTCACAATATCATCATTATTTGGGTTTGTTTTTGTTTAAGTCTCCACTGGGGAATATTTATCCGCTATGTTCATGTTATATAATAATGTTTTAAAATAGTATTATCTAGATATTTTTATATCCATTTTTATCATTGTTTGATTTTTTTTAAAAAATATAAAGGAATGTCCCTATCATTTTACAAAACAAGTTAATTTATTACATTTCATATAAAAGTGTAAAAGGATTTTTTTTAGGTTATACGTGATAAATGTAATTTACCACCATGATTATTTCTTAACTATTTAAAGATTCATTTAAATGTTTATTTTTCTCTTTCTATAGAAAATTATTTCTTTATTACATGTGTTAGTTTTAGATTTAAAATTTTATTTTAAAATAAAAGCACTATTTTTTTCAACAAATATTCTAGTGATATCATTAATGTTTTTTCATCTATGTCAATTTTCCTTGTGGAAAATTATATAGAGGATGTACTCTAATTATAAAATTCATCATATCCCATTGTTTATTTTATTATTAGTTTTACTAGGGAAATAATATCTATTTTGTATGAGTAGTTCTATCAAAAAAGACAATTATTGATTTTGTTAATGAATGTTGTTTTCGTTGCATTATTTATTCATGTAAAGAATGAATTGGACTTAGTAAGTGATAGTAGGGGATATTTATAGCCAATATATTCATTTTAATGTCTCCTGAGACAATCTAGACTAGGTTTTTTCCATTTCCTTGACCATTTTTTAGATTCATAGCACAAAACCATGATGTTATTAGATTCTTTGTGTGAAGAATCGGTAGTATGTTTTAGATGCCCAGAATTTTGAATTCCTTCCTTATGATATTATTTATATATTTTCATATGATCATTATTTTATTATAATATCTATGGCTAATTTTCCAATCTTATGTAATTATTTATAAGGCATTATTTTTTCGGATTTTATTCTGGCCATATTATACCAAATTTATTGATTAAATGAAATGTGTTTCGGTTATTTACATTTCCATAATTGTTTTTCATTATTTACGATATCTCCTTCTATATTTGTTACCTTAAATATCATTTTATCTCACCCATTTCATATTCTTTTTTCCTAATTTTCTATTTAGATTATTTTGATTGATATGCAGGTTTACGATAAGAGGAATAATGGGGTCGTCAAAGTAATTAATTTTTTGTATTTAATTTCTAATATGTATCTATTTTACCAATCCTACTTAACTATTAGGTCCTTTGGGTTTTTATTACTTATATATTATTCTAATGTAATAATGTAAGGCCCCAAATCTAGGCTATTGGAGTCTCGAGATTTAAAACTAATAGAATTCATTTCATTATATAAATTATATTTGTATTAATTTTTATGGAAGAAATTATTTAGTGAATCCCTTTTGTGAATATAAATCCATATTATATTCATTAAATATGACTTCATAAGTGTGTGGTTAAATTAAAGTTTATATAAATTACTTATTAATTTTACAAATCCCTCGACCACCACCTATATTTTGTGAAGCTTTATAGGTTCATAAAACATCATGATTTTGATTTCACCTTTCATGCACATATCACCACCATCACATGAAACACATTTGTATTTTTCAAGTTCAAACCACTCTTATTTTATTCATGAAACATTGAATTTCATTAAACTATATAACATTTATGAAAAAAATTACCTTTTCAGATTTCAATGAGGGTGTAATAACATAGTGTCTAATTACCCATATCCAATAGTTATATTACATTATTTTTACATAATATAAGAGTTATTGAAGGATCAAACATAATAGTCATCTCAGAAGACTATATACATACATATTTTTTACATCACACCTAAGAACATAAAATATAGTATTAAAATTCAATGAAAACATTATTATACCTTATAATAAATCCTTGAAAATTATATATAGTTCCCTTCTAGGTTTCTTGGGAAAATGAAAACAAAATAAGGGTGTACTCATATTCACATTAATTATTAGAACTTCGTGGAAGCGTTTATAGCATTTTCATGGAATAAATAGTATTTAAAAAAAGAAACTAGTAGTTAATATAATCCCATAATCTACTAAAACATAGGTCCCACAGTACAAAAGATAGGAAATAAAAAACATGGATTATAATTACAGATCTCACACTAAAACAATGTATAATTTCACACATCATAAACATGATGTCAATGATTTTGGCTAATACATCATACAAAAATGTTTAAGTTATATTCAAATACCCTAGGTAGTTTTTCTGTTGAGACCTACTGATTCATCAAGTGGTTATCTATATAAGGTCCCACTCATCACTAATTATGTATAATAAATTAATCATATTATTTAATAATAAATTTAATAACACTACTTATGGAACAAACACTAAAATCCTAGAAAAATAGAATAATGGTTATCAGTATAATGTAAGTATAGGAAAAAGTGTCACTTCATTCAATTGAACAGTGTACCGATCTTAGAGAATATCTTGAAAATCAAATTAGAAATTATGGGGTATTCCCAATATAATTGGATGTACCCATTTTAAACAAATTATTATAAGTTGGTGGAGAGGGTACTATAAAAGTGTTGGGTTATCAATAGAATATAATAATTGAGTTTGGTTGTATTCAATTTTTAGAGACCAAATAAATAGTAGTAAAATACTTTATTATGGTTCATAAAGACCATGTTAATTGCATAAATCATATCCCTCAATAGTTTTTATAAAGGTTTTTATACATACACCCATTCATCATGAACCAAGTTAATATTTAGTGGATATTAAACCCACCTTTTCTGGGTGGTTACAACAAGTTGTTTTTATTCCACTACTACATCTACTTTTCAGTATCTATACAATGATGTAAATTCTAGGAAAAGCAGACACTCTTTTGTTTCAACAATTTATTATGTTTTGGGCATTATGACTGCTTATGTAACATTTCAATCAAACCCATTTGAAATATAAATTTTGTTATGGTATATAAAAAACATCAAAAAATTAAATCTCATAATATATTAAATAAAATATGTATTATATTCACCAAATAATTAAAATTAATATCTATTAAAATAATACACACTTTAATTTATAAAATTTAAGATTTGGGGGCATTAGGACGGATGAGGTAGCATTTAAATAAAACCCATTTGAAGTATAGATCTTTTAATTGAACTTTAAATACCATAAATAAAATAAAACTCATGATTTAATAAATAAAATAGGTATTTATTCCCCATATAATTTAAATTAGCAGCACAATACAAAACATGTCCCATGAAAATGAATTTGAGATGAAAGGTTAATTTTTTAATAGCTATTTTCTACTAAAAACATTAATTTACCATGTGAAAAAAAATGTTAATTACCTATTTCAATACTTTATTCATATTTATAACCTTTTACAAACTTCCTTTATAATTATTCTCTACATCTATATTAGTTAATTATTGTGTATTCTTTATATCATGTGTGGGTAATCTTGATCATTTTGAACTAGTTTCATAATATCGAGGTTGTTATTTAATATTCTCCTACTGTTAATCATTCTTATGAATTTTAGTTTATTTTAATTCATAACATATGATTATTTATAATTATCTTATATCATTCCATATGTTTTTTAGTTATGTTATGTGAAAGTATAATCAATGTTGGCTTATTTTATTAATTTTAGTGATCAAAGATGAGGTTTTAATACAATGTTAAATTGAAAATATACCCATTATTAAAACATATAAAATAATTATTTTGTAATTGAAATATATTTATATTAGTATGTAAGTTTTCATATCCTTCCATGATAGAGTTTTGTAGTGTTGTTCTACTTGGTGGTTAGATCCAACCAAACATCTAAATACCACAATTAAATAGGTGATTATGGTTATGAAATTTGTTATTTTGATATAATAAATTATATAAGAGTAATAAGTATATTATTTATATGGCTTTATGGTTTTGAATTATATTTTAAATTTTTTTATTAAATATTTATAATCAAGATGAAAAATGAAAATGTTACTCAATGGAGGTAGTTGTCTGCACAATCTCACTTATGGTGTTTTCATTTATTACAAAGATAGGGAGAAATATCGGAAATGTTTTATAATTTAATCACAATAATAATGATATAAATTTTAATTTAGTTCATTAATTATAATTTTATGACCATACATGTCAGGTGGATAATAAAATTAATACATGTCGTTCATGAAGGTGGTAGTTTTCACGTACCAATGATGGAAATTTTATTCTTCAATGACTTAGAAGGTTTGGATGTAAATATTAATTATTAATTTAATAATAATTAGTAAAATTTATATTCCACATTATTCATAAATTTGATCATTATTACCATCCATTAGAAGTTGTTTTGAATAAACAAAAGCAATCAATTCTTGGAGGAGGTAATCTTCATGTATAGACTTTCAACAAGTTTTTGTTATTAATTGATGTAAATTAATAAATAAAATTTGTTAAATTAATATAATAACATATTTTTATATTAATTAAACTTATATTATTATATATAGATTTTTAAAAATGGTTTGGAAGAGTAATATTAATATTAATTGGTTAAAAAGGAGCCAAACATACGTCAATGGCTTGATTTTTCTCTTAGAAATTTCCATATAAAATGAGGTAGTAAGATAAATAATGGTAAATTGAGGAAGTGTTATAGGGTTCTATTAGGAACCAAATGGAAGTGTTCTAGGAATAAATTATAAGAGAGATGTATAACATGAAGTGGTGGAAGTATCCCCTTTTGTAAGTGAAGATGTGGAGAATTTTGGAAGAACCCTTTAAATGTAAATTAATGTAAAGTCTCAATTAATGTTTAAAAAGATAAAATTTTGAAACAATATAAAGGTTAGGTGAGTTTTTTTCAGGTGAAATATCAAACATCCATTTGGAAACAATTTAATTACAAGATTTGGGTTATTCCCCTTTGTAAATAATTTTTTTACCTTTTTTAATTATACCTGTGAAATTAATTATTAACCATAGTAATTAATTTTAAGGAAAAACATTAAAATTAAAATTTACATAATTTTAAACTCGTTTTTTCAAATTTAAAAAAAAATTATCAAATAAAAAATTTACTGGTGTGAAATGTTATTTTTAAAATAAATGTACATATCTTCTTAAAGTATTTTATTGGAAAAGAGTGTTTCTAAGATCATAGATTATATGTAATCCATAGATATAAACATTATAAATTTTCATGACATTTATTTATTTATTTTTAAAAATAATTTTTCATTAAAATCCATCCAAAACTGAATTTTACCGTTAAAATACATAATTAAATAAAATATTACAAACATTTTTTATTATAATTTAATTATAAATTTGGTTTTACAAATATGAACATATATTTCATAAATTCAAACAATATTTCGTTAAAATTAATATCATAATCCTTAAATATATATTTGATAAATAAAAAGTCTTTATTGAATTCTGGTTTCCCCTTATATATCGACAAAATAATAAAAGTCACCATTTGGAAAAATACAATTTTTCACTATTTATCAAAAAAACATACATAAAAAATACCAAAAAATAATATTAAGATGATATTGAAATTTTATATTGAAAAATGAAGATAATTTTATGAAATTAAAATTAATATTTAATTTTAACTAAATTCCTGATTATGGCTCTTTAGAGTATGACTTGGGTGATAGTTTTGGGATACAGTGTTTACCTACTATAGTAAGGTCTTGAGTATTACCTTCTCCCCCCCATAAATATTTTCTTCCAAAAAATTATATACATTTTATCTACAAAACAACTATCTTTATTCATTACTCATATCTTCTTCTAGATCCAATGTTGCCTCTTATAGTATGTGATTTCATCAAAGGAGATTCATCAACCCAGTTTTCCAATTCCGCAATACCTTCTCTTTGGTGTTAGAACCTGTATAGTCAATTTATTATAAGACAAGTCATATTCCTAATCAATTACATTATTTATGAGTATATGTGTTAGATATAGAATTTCATTCATTAATAATGAAATGGGGAAAATAATTTATTTATAAATGTGTGATGGCATAAGTAATCGATAAGATAAAGGTTTAATTCTATCTAGAATATCAATGGTCCCAATTCACATAAGTCTTATCTTCCCCTTTTTACCAAATATTACACCTCTCTTCCAAGGGATCACCTTTATGAATACATGATCCCCCACATGAAATTCAATGTCTTTCCCTCAATTATCAACATAACACTTTTGTCTACTTTGATTAGTTTTGATATGATTTTGAATGGTGAAAAATTTATCAGTTATGTCCACCATTAGTTCTTATCCCACTAGCTTCCTTTCTTGGTATTCTTACCAAAAATTTACTATAGGATCTATCTATCTATACAATGCCTCAAACAATGTCATATGGATTCGTGAATGGAAACTTTTATTGTATGAAAATTCCACTAGAGTTAGATAATGATACCATTATTTTGGTAAGTGAAAATAAAATGATCACATAATGTTTTCTAGTGTCTAAATATACATATTATACTTCCCATAATTTTGGTGATGATGAGTGGTTCAAAAATGTACTCTATTGTAGAAATGTTTTAAGGATTCTTTCAGAATTTCGATGTCAACTGAGGGTCATGATCAAATACCATTGATAATTTTTCAATGTAAATTCTCATGATTTAATTGATATAGAGCCTATCAATGGGGAAAAGGGGTGGAATTTCCCTTACTTCTAAGAAATGTTTAGGCTTGGTAAGGTGATCAATGATGAATAATATAGATTTTTTTAAAATGGATTCTTTTATATTATAGTGAAAAAATACTCTATTATATTTTCCAACTTATATATAGATACATGTATATATTTCATGAATCCCACAAGATGTAGTCTTTTAGAATTTATATTCAATAACACTAATCATCTAGACACATATTCTACAATTTCACCCTCTATACCATCCCCTAGAAATGGTCTATTAAATTCCTATATGTCATTATGCAACCAAGGTGTATTAAAAAATTTGAACTATTTTCTTCAACTATTATATTCCTCTTTAATTCAGGTATATATGGACTGCATAACCTCCTTCAGCACATCAATACTTCATCTTTATAGAATAAATCCTTCAATTTCCCATTATTCACTATTTTAATCCTTCTTCCTAAATACTTATCATCATGCTTGGACTAGAATATATTTTCTAGTAATTATGGGTATGAAATTTCATTAAAAATGAATAATGTATCACCTTGCTTAAAAATTACCATATTCAATATTACCAGATTCTTGACTATATGGTCTATATTAATCCTCATAAAAGTTAGAACATTATATCCAATCATACTCAAATAATCATATACCTTTTTGAATTCTGAGGGTGGTATTGTGTTAAGAAACTATAGTCCTCGAGTATCTCTAACCAAATTCATTAACTCATTCTGAGCCCCTTCTGAGAGAAAAAAAACATCGAACTTCTATAGTCTGTATATATGTTTCATCTTTATCCATTTAAATATAGCCTCTATTGATTCAAGGAACATATTATTACTCCTAACTCAAGGTCATGTGTGGAATAGTAATTTTCTTAGATCATTAAATTACTTAATCTATAAGAAACCACTGTATAATTTTGTATAATGATACAGTTGAGTCCTTTCTTCAATGCATTACTATATATTTTAAATTATTGCAATATGGATAGTAATGTCTATATAGGTGAATTAATAAATAAAATATTTATCTCATAAAAACCAAATTAAAATTCCCTAGACCATGTTAATTTAACTATTTTACATGTGAAATTGTTTAATGGATTTTCAAATCAACAAAATGTTTGAACAAATAACTTATAGTAAATTTTTAAACCATGAATACTATGTATATTGGATAAAATCATCAGTGTAAATAATTATTTGACTAATTTTCTCTTTGAATTATGAAGATATATTCCATACTTGGAGATAATATGTCTAATAAAACAAGCATCATAGAGGTAAAATTCGCACTTATTGAATTTCCTATATTTTTCCTCTTCACTAAGGGTCTCAAGAATTTTTCATAGATGTTTCTCATGATATTTGAAATTTTGTGTATACAAAGATATAATTAATGAATAACACAACAATATTATCAATTAATCCTTGAATAATATATTTATCATATCCATAAAAACAAAATAGGTAAATTAATAAATCTAAAGGAAATTATGTCAAACTCATAATGTTCATTTCTCATGAGAAATGTCGTATTTGGTATATCTTCCTTCCTCACCCATAACTGGTGATATTCAGATCAAAGATAAACCTTTGAATAATATTAAACTTTTATAATTTGATCACTTAATTCATAAATATGAGGTACACAATACTTATCATTAATGGAAACAACATTGATCTTCCTGTAATTAATACACAATATCATAGACCCATATTTATTGTTTATAAATAAAATTGGGTACCTCCATAATGAAACACTAAGGAATATAAATCCCTTATTACAAAAATCCAATAAATTTATCTTCAACTATACCAACTCCAATGATTCCATTCTATATGGAATTTTGAATATGGGACTTACATAAATAATGAGTTCAATAGAAAACTAAAATTCACACTCAGGTGGATGACTAGGTAGTTATTTTGTAAATAATTAATTGTATTTTTTTTATAATGTGTATGTCATCTATCCTTATAATGTCCTTACCGTCCATAGATAGTGTTTTACCTTTCTATTATCCTATAATTTCATTATTTTGAGCTACTGGAGGAGGTTCTATAAAAAAATTGGATGTAAAGTCTCTACCATAAAAATATTATATTTTATACCCCCTTCAAAAATAATAATATCATTATCTACACAATAAATTTTTTTCATTATACATTATTATCCATTCCATTCAATTGATTAAGTCAAAATCAATCATAATTATAACAATCATTTTTTTCACCAAAAAACAACTACGAATCCTAATAGGGAACTCTTAGTAGACCTTCATTATCGTAAGTGTCACATTAAGTTTCTTATTAATAATTCGCATCTCAGACTATTCATGGATGATTTAATATTCTAAAAAATTAATGGCATAAGTAAATACATAAATCTATGATCACATAAATCATTTATGAACTATCAATGTCAGATCATTGTACATGTTTTCATTTCATTTGGTACCTCAACCTCAGTTTCAGTGATCACTTAATCTCAGCATTACTCCATTGTCCTTTTTAGTAAAATTCCCTTGAAATTTGGGTCTTTTATTTGTATTGTTTCCCAATATTTTTTGAGATAAATCATTTCACATCAATACCTTCTAACTTTCCTGAGCATTCATGAGCTTGATAACCTATTTATCCACACCTAAAAAAACTCTCATTCCCCCCAAGAAATTTTGAATTTATTTCTTTTCAACTTTATTACATGTGGAAAATTCTACTATTCCTTTCTTCACCATTGACAAACTTTTCTTTAAGTGGTGCCAAAAAGACCTCTTCTTCTCCAAATTTTTGTTGAAGAAATAATCCTTTGATAACTCTTTTTATCTCTCAATTTAAATTGATATTATAACTTAATATGATTAAACTTCCAGAGTGAAAAACATCCTTTAGAGGCATAACATTATCCCATTAATGAAATGGTCAATATTGCATTTAGATCTACATACACAGTATATAGGGTGTCTATCTAAAATTGTAAATTTATCCCCATACTCAATAACATTTTCCCTATCCTTTTATTTATTATTGTGTAATTTCATTTACATTTCATCTGTTTTCTCATGGGGAAGTTATTTTTTATAAAATAACTCCTTAAAATTTATCAATTTCATATGAAATATCTCTAATTCATATTTAGTGTTCTGTATTAGTGACTAAAATTAATCTATATCTCCCTTTAGAAAATATATGGTTTTGATGACCTTTTATCTTTCACAACATCCCAATGTGAGAAATAAATTTTCCTGGGACTTGATCCATTTATCATCTACCAATAGATTAGTAGCTCTATTGAATAGAGGGGCTTGTAATCACATATAGTGGTGAAAAATAGTTACAAAAAGTTTTGGATCGATAGGTTTATCTATGAATGAAACATTATTTTTTATAACCTAGGTCGACTACCTTAATGTAGTTATGATATGATCATCTCCAAGTACAACCTCATTGACTTTCCTAGGGGGAACAACCCTATAGTGACTATGGGGGATGAAAATTTCTAATTCTTTCAATTACCCTCCATATCTAACAAATGAAATACATGTATTAACTCAAAATAATGAATTTTAATAAATAATCCAGATTAGGTTTTCTAGGGAAAAATTACTTTTAATATTTAGGGTTTTACATAATATTATTTATATTTGACTAGGTCTATAACAACATAGACTTCATACACCGATATTTGGTAGTTTTATAAAATTTTTAGTATTTAATAAAAGATTTTTATGTGGGATCCAACATCCTAGTATTATTGGATGAGTATATACATACATAAAATGCATTAAAAAACATAATACACAGCATGAACACATTGGGAACATATTATTATACCTTCCATCATATTTCTAAAATTATATATAGTTTTCCTTTAAGATTCATCTGAAGGGAAACAATATAAGAGTGAGATTAGATGCTTAGTAAGGTGTATAATATAGAAAATATACCCTAACATAAACATTGCACAAGTGATATGGTATGAATAAATATACAACATGATTCCAAAATAAATTAAATCTAAGGGAATTCGATATCCATTGAAAAAAATGAAAACATGGATAGCAATAAACATTTATCTAATACTGATGGAATTTATAATGTTGTATATCAAAATAAATGCCTTGTTCCAAGATAATATATGAGTATGGGAAGAGGTATGCACCGAAACCGAATTATTTTTTTCTTTATGGGACCCACCAATTACTAAATTCATATAATTTTGATCCCCCACCCATCACTGGATTAATTATAATGCATTCACCGTTAGAGTTAATAAAACATTTCAAACCATGCCT
This sequence comes from Viscum album, assembly GCA_963277665.1. Classification (NCBI taxonomy): domain Eukaryota; kingdom Viridiplantae; phylum Streptophyta; class Magnoliopsida; order Santalales; family Viscaceae; genus Viscum; species Viscum album. The sequence continues at coordinate 706,021,848 of OY728147.1, read as the reverse complement.
GAAATAACCTCTAGATAAATAAAAGCATTTCTATGTGTATATTGAAATATATGTAAAAACACTTCCCCATTCAACAGAATAATGTGGGTGTCTGGGAGAATACTCCTTAATTAATTTTCAAGTTATGGGGTAACATCAATGTAAAATGAAACACCCATGTGAAATAAATATAATGTTGAGGGTACTTTAAGTGAATTGGAATATACATTCAAGATAGTTAGTGGGTTAAATAGTATACACTATTTTGAGACTAAGGAAATTGTATGAAATATAATTCATCGTGGTTCATAAAGAGTGTGTGAATATTCCAAAGCATATTCACCAAGATTTTGTGGCCAAGTGTGCAATATTACTTCCATTCAATATACATTAGAGTGATGATTGAGTGAGTGTTAAACCAACAATTTTTGGGTTTATTACCCATAGGGTATCTTTTCCATAGTTGCATCCACTTTCTATTCTCCAAAAAGAGATTTAATTTCTTAGAAACTACACACTATTTTAAATTACCAAAATGTATAGTAGTTTTTTCTAACAAGAAAAATATTGAGTTTTACAATGATTTTGGTAAATCCTAAATTAAAATAATATGAGGGAGGGATGAATATATAGTCTTTTAAATACCATTAAATTTATGAGGAATATGGTAAAAATATTTTTAGATAAATATATTCACTACATGAGAGGAAATAATTAGTGAATATTACATGAGGCTCAATGAATAAAAATGAAGAAGAAGAAAAATAACTTATGGATTGGGTAGAAATTCAATGAATAGAACATAAAGTATGGGGCTTTATATAGATCATAAAATAACATGAATAACAAGAATTTTAAGATATTATATATTGAATAGGTAGTATATACACCACAAAATATAAATTAGATGCATAACACTAAACATGTCTTAAAGAGAATAATATGTGATGGAAAACCCTTACCTCTTTTCATCAATTCCATGAATGTACTTTAACATCCTGTATAAAAAATATATATATCATAATAAATTATTTTTGAACCTTATGTATATCCATTTTCATGTATACACTTCAAAATTATTTTTTCTCAGTAAGAATTCAAATTTTGTTTTTCTATTTTCCCACATCAGGTGTTTATATTTTGGTTGTTTTTACTAGTTTCATAATAATGATGTGTCTATTAATTATTATAAAAAATTTAATAATGAAAAATTCATTAAATATAATATTATGGATTATATAAAATAAATTATGATGTATTAAATTATTTCCATGAGTGTTTTTTTCATCATCCTTGAAGGTGAAATCGAAAACAAGCATGCTTTGGTGATTCATGATGATTGAAAGTTTTTTCTTAATTAGTGAATTTAATATTTATTTAACATATAAAAAACTAGAAATGAATCATTATTTACACATTTATTAAATATTATTCAAGTTATTTTCTTCCCATAATCCTTTATGATACAAATTTAGAGTATTGTTCAAGTATGTGGTTAAACTGACCCAAACATGAACATACCTTTATTTAATAAATGATAAAGAGGTTGTTTATTTGAAATATAATCATACCATGTCAATAATGATATTATATAATTTATATTATTTTGAAATATGAAACTTATAATAATTATAATAAGAATAAATATATATGAAAGTATTTCATAATAACAATAAATAGATTTTACTTTTAGCACCCATGTTAAAGATAGTTAATTTTATAATGATTTTTTATTAGTTATATCATTAATAAGTTATTAAATATTTCCTAATAAAAACCTAATATTTCCATATAAAAGTCATATTTATCCATTAAACCCATTCATAATTTTATCCATGAATGTTATTAATGAAAAAAATAGAATTCATTGTTCTATAGAGGTGATAGTCTGCACGAACACATGAATAATGATTTTATTTTACATAGAATATAAGAAAATAGTAACATGTTTTATTATACTAAAAATAGAAAACTTTTATATATATCATAATTAAATACTCATTTTTCCTTGTTTACCAGAAATTTTATTAAGTGAAGTAAAATAAATCATGTTTCTTCGTGGAGACAGTTGTCCGCACATACGCATAAATCATGTTTTTTTCCCAATGAAGAAGTGAAATGTGGTTAATGATTCTTCCATTAAATTAATAAAATTTATTATATAAAAAATTATTATGTAACCATATGGGTTGAGACCATTATAATCATAAATTTATGTAAAAAAGAATACCCACATTGAGAACATTGAGTTTTCCTTGGGGGATCTATTGAAAATGGAGTGATTATGCTAAAATATTATAACCAAAAGATAATATAAGAAAGATATGATTCAAGGATATGAATAAAATGTATGTTTTTGGGGAGAAATATAATTTCATCCTGGGTATTTAAGGGCATTTGTGAGTCCCATTTTCTAATCTAAATGGGATTACATTTTGGAAAAAAACCACAACCTTCTAATAATGGAAAAGTCATAGTCATGTAAAGTGGATCCATAATTTAGATATAATGGATTAGATAGGATATAAGGTAAAAATCTTTTAAAATTAAATTTCACACGTGTTTTCAACTCTTTACCATTATGTTTTCTAGTTTTCCCTTTTTTATTTTTACCATAGTAACTAGTTTTTAAAATATTAATTTTTTAATTCTGGATAAAAATAAAATGGTCATTTTTATATAATTAGAATTAAATAAATAATTTTTTAAAATAAATATTATAATAATAAATTTACTAAATAGATATAATTTAATTTTAAAATATCAAATGTATACTATATTAAAACGGTTTTAGTGAAAATTGTGAATTAGGTTTTAAAATATAAAATATATGTTTACAAATTAAACATAATATTTTGAATTTTATAATTTTACTTATAAAAATTATATTTTTTCAAGATAAGGGTTTTTTATTTTATACTTACATCCTAGTGATGTCATAAAGGTCTTGATTTTCACAAAAATTGTATTTTCAGTATTCACCTAAAATCAATTTTTTCAAAATAAAATACCAAAATTTCATCTTAAGAAAATATATTTATAAAAAATTAGAAAATAAATATTATTTTTTAAAAATTAAATTCTAGCATTCAAAAATTTATATTTTAAAACATACTCATTAATAAATCCTCTTTAGACTGCACATTGTCTGATAGTTCCAGATCTAGTGTTTACCTACTACATTAGGGTCTGAGGTTTTACATTCTCCCCCCTAAATAATTTAATCCTCAAATTTGTGGTATAATTTTAATATTTAAAAAAGATGGATACCCATTCCTCATATTTTATTCAGCATATATTGTTTTCTCTTCTAGTTTGTGCTTTATCCAAAGGACTTTCACCTGCAGCTTTGTATGATTCTGTAACACTTTCTATGTAGTGTCAGTATTTTGGATATGATTTTAATTATAATAAAAATCATTATCAAATTCTATTACCTCATATGAGAGAACATAAATTTTATATAAAATATATTTCCTTGATAATAAAAAATGGAATACATAATGTACTTAAGAAAGGTTGTGCGGCATGTCTAATCAAAAAGCTATAACACCAATTCATTCTAGTGTCTCAAAAATTACAATGTTACAAGTATTAACTTCCCCTTTTACTGAATCTTGCATCTCCCTTACATGTGGAAAACATCAATAATATATGATACGCCAGTAGAAATTCCAATTCTTTCCTTCAATTTTCACCATAACACTTTTCTGTACTATAATAACATTTAATATAATTCCTAATAGTCTGTAGTGTAAGAGTCATCTCTTATCCATGATCAGGGACATCTATATTTCTTTTAATAAGTTCTTCCTTTTATTTTGGATTGGAAAACCTCTTCCCATACATTTCCTTATGTGATGACATCTGGATTCTCAAATCGAATTTATTATTGAATGAAAATTCCACCAAAGATATATATTGACCCCATATATAGAGTATGTTAGTGTAATATAATCTCAACACGTATTCCATTGTTTTGGTAGTCATATAAGACTATAAGTCCATTTGTGGATGATAGGATTTTCTGAAATGTATCGAGTTTCAAGATCTCTTTAAATACGAATCCAGAATTTTGATGTGAACAGAGGGTCCCGATCAGATACAATTAATATATTTTCCCTATGAATCTTTAATATTTCATTGATATAGAGCTGAGAATGGCTCTTGAGGAATAGAAGATCAATTATCATTGATAAATGTACTTACTTGGTATGTTAATCAATGATGAACCTTATAGAATCATTCTTCCTAGGATTCTTTAGAAGCATTGTTTCATATTCCATTAAAATATTTTCCCACTTCGATATAGGTATAGATAGAGTTTCCATGATTCCCTTATGACGTTATCTTTCAACCTTTGCAATTAGAGATACTAAGAATTAACACACATAGTCCATAATTTCACTCTTCATAACATTTCCCTAGAAATATTTTTTAAATCCCTATAAATTAATACTCTATTATAGTGAATAGATATATTTGAGTTATATGCTTAATCTGGTGGTTCCCTCTTTAAATTTGATATGACTATAAGACATAACTTCCTTCGAAACATTATTACACTGTATCAATAGATGAAATATATAAATTTCATTTATTTACAACACTAATAATATTTTATAAGTTTTTTCATCTTACTAGTACATCTCTATAATTTCTAGTAAATATGATCTATCAATGAATGTAAAAGGAATGATGGATCCCCAAGACTAAAAATCACCATATTTGTATTTAAAATATTTATGTATATGGAATTCTTTTTAATCCTTATCTTATTCAAATTCCATTGTTCCTCCATATCAATGCATCAACAACATTGTTTTCCTTCCTAGGGGAGGTGTTTTATCGATAACTTGTATCCCTTGAGTAGTTTCAAGCATCGTTTTTCCCTCATGTTTTCCTCCTTTTGAAAGAATATATACAACAAACTCTCATGGTATACATATATATATCACTAGTTTCACCATAGAGGTGTTTTATAGTTTTATTTTCCCAGAAGATATGATTCATGCCATATCATGTTATCGAGTCGGATAGTAATATTCAGGGAATTTAATATTCCTTGATACATATGCAAACATCCTATCATTCTACATTTAGAAAATGTTATGTCCTTTCATAGATTCATCACTATATATTACAAATAATTTTCTACATTATGGTAATTTTAATACCAATGAATTAATCAGTATACTATTTATTTATTCAAAAACTCCTCAAATTCCCTTAACCATGAAAATTTAAACCCATTTTGTGTTGTTGTGGATACAAAGTTGGCCAACTGGGTGGAATCTTGAACAATCCACTAATAGTAACCTGGTAAACCTAGAAAATTTTGGATCTCTGTTATATTTATTAATACAGGAAATTATTTTAATACCATTATCTTTGAAGGTTCAATATATATTCCATAATAGGAGAAACTATTTCCATTTAAATAAACTCCATTTATACAAAACTCATACTTACTCTATTTCCTAAAAAATTATTTTTTTATTAGGCTCTCCAAAATTATTTTCAAATGACACTTGATCATTATGGACCATAGGGTATATCAAGATATAATAAGGAGTGAAACCAAAACTTTATAAATATAATCCATTATTATTATATACATCAGATCCATAAAGTCAAAAGGAGCATTATTCAATCCAAAAGTAATTACAGTAACTCGTATTGTCTATACCTTTTATGAACTGTCATCATTGGTATATCATCTTTCTTCGGCCTTATCTTATGAAAACTAGAGAAAAGAAAAATCTCTGAAGTGATCTATGATGTTGATAAAATAAGTCATAAATTTTTGGTAAAGGATTCTTAATCCTTATTGTAATGATATTTATCTCCCTATAATTGATGAGAAATATTTTCATAAAGAAAATAAGGACGTACCATAATGAAACTCTAGGGTGTATAAATAAATTATCACATAACCACTGTAGTTATTTTTTAAAATCCACTATATCCAATATTTCAATTTTATAGGGAGTTTAATATTTTTATCTTACAATAGGAATGATTTCAATAGATAATAAAGCTACACACACAGGTGGATGGCCATGTAATTCTTATGGAAAGACAAAAAGGAATTTTTTCAGTGAGGGTAAATCTTATATTAATTAGAATTTCATCCTTAATATACAAATTGAAATTTATCTTCCTATTTTGTGTTTTTTGTAACACCCCAAGCTTCTATGGTACGCTTCTCTTTGAATAATGTGATAGCGTGTGTTATACGCAACATCGAGTTCTAACACACCACAACCAATCAAACTAGCTGTTATGAATAGTAATAACCACTTTTTGAAATTTATAAATTTTATTTTTCAAAATGGACTTCATTTTTGGATTCGGAATATCGAAATTAGACTAGGGTGAATTTTTTGTATTTTTCTTAAAAATATCATTTTTTATGAATAGTGATACCACTAACTAGTAGTTAAAAAGATGAATTTTTCATAAAACATAATTTTACCGCTTCTGTGAGTGGAATTTAGAAAATCCTAGAGACACGGTTAATATAAAGGAGAAAAATGTGGTTCAATGTGATGAAAATAATTTTTGGTAAATAGTAACTTTTTACTTTTATTTACCATGGTTAAAAGTAAATAGGGTAATTAAAGGTAAAAATGATATTAATATTACCCTAACACATGTCCTAATTCTATTGTAAAAGTGTATCACGACCAAAAACAACCTTAGGAATAAAATATTATCATCTAGGTCCACTTGGATTAGATTAGGACATTTATTATTATTTAATTCAAAGAAGAGTTAAAAGAGTTAAAATCAAAGTTTATTTACTAAAAATATTTTAATATAGGGTTATACTTAAGATAAATAAGATTGTCAATATTAATTAGAAATATAAAAATATATCCTACATAATGGTATTTTATTTACAAATTTTAGACATTAAATATGTTAATTTATTTATGACACAATGGTGATGCAGTAATTACCATAATAGTGAAACATTAAAATAATTGATATTATAAATTCCCAAATAAATATAATTTGAGACTTTTTATAAATTACACTAATTTTATAGGTTAATATGACATGTTATTATTGATTTAATTAAATTTTTTCGAAGTAATCATTCTGTTATGATTTTCAAAAAATCAATTTTCCAAATAGTTTCAAAATTGACATAAAATAGTTTTTAAAACAAATATTATATTATTAATTGATATTCAATTATTATAAATCTAAGGTCCAACAAAGAGACTTATATCATGATATGTGTATCATTAATGTACCACTTTGGGTTCTCTTGGATATATATAGTAAGTTTATTAACCATATAATATAAAACTACAAAGAGACATTGTAAAAGTGAAACTAATTAACTAAGAGTTAATACTTAAAGATAAGGTTAATATAGTGACCCAAACCTGTCTAAATTCTATTGGTTGAGTTTTTTTCGACCCATCCCCACCTTAAACTTTAAATAATCCACTTTGGATCCATAATAAACCGAATATTAATTTATTATAAAATGATATTTCTAGCTTTTCCAAAGGTGCCCCTCACCCCTCTTATAAAAGGGCACTCCCCCTTCTCTCTAATTCACACATTAAAATCCTTTTGGATCGTCCAAAACCTGCCCCAATACACTCTCAACTTACCTCACTACAACATAGAGGCCTAAGTTTGATTATAAATCCAACTTAAGGAGCCCTTTTGATCAAATCAAAAGGAAGAACCCGAAGAAGAGGTAATGTTTTCACCACCCTTTTTCAAGTTCATTTCTTCTTCAACTTCTTCTTTCTTTGTTATTACCATTTGAAAATAATAAATCCAGTATCTCATATATACTGTGATATTATTATAAATATGTTAAAACCATATTCAGTATTCTATCCATCCTTTGAATGACATGTCACCATACTGCGTACGTACGGCTTACCGTCTCCACGTCGTGGTGTAATTGTTATTCAATAAATTATTATTTGGATGGGTATAATAATGATGTGTAATTAATTTAAATAATAAATATAACATGATAATGATTATTTATATATGATATAACATCCAATTATATATTATTTTAATATCAAAACAATGATATTGTCGCTCGTGCGTACGTACAGACTACCGTATCCACGAACGCGATGAGATTCATTCTCCATCGTATCCATTCAAGTATAATTCTCATTTGATGATTAATAATAATGTTTAAGGACTTCATATAATTATTTATATGAATAAGATACAACCTATCCATGAAAACATGTCTTATGTAACAAAAAATATATAAGAAAATGAGTAAGTTAACACCCGAAACGATGATAATTCTAAGATATTATTAACAAATCAATGTTAAAAGATCATATATGATATCATAATTATGTATATGGTTCTTGTATAACTTAATAACAATGTTTAAAATATTATACAAGAGTTTAACATACCATCGACTAAAGAAAAGTACAAAGAAAGGGTTTATTTTTCAATCTCTTCATTATCCGAGGTTGTTTATACGTAATAATATACTGGGATTTATTTATCATCCACATCCATGTTTCTTTAAAATGAATTTCAAAACATTTTTACTATTTAAAATAATATGGGTTAAATTCATTTATACCCTTGTTTTACTTTTTATAAGAGGTTTATAAAGGAATATTTTCGTTGTTTTCCAAACAAGGTCCTTTTTAACCTTTTCGACAGAATTAAGGTAAGAATGTTTTTTTAACTTGTACGGCTGGTGCAGCTATTTTCTGCCGTTATAAAATCTTCGAAGCTTCCCTTACAAGCTTATAAGAAAATTTTCAAAGTAAATTTTTTATTTTATAATTATGTGACTCTTAAATGATTTCAAAATAGGGAGAGATATTTCTCTAAAAAGAGTTTTGATTTCATCTATGTCAACATCCTTTGATGGATTTTAAGTTTATTTGGAGTGGATTAATTATGATACAAAACTTTTGTATTGTATTGATGGTTTTGTGATATGTTTGATTATGGATGTGTTATTTTTTTACAATTCATGGTTTATGAATAAAGTATTGACATTTCATTTGCTAGTTTTAATACGAATGTTTTTGTTATGTTTAAACCTGTTCATATGAGGAATGAATTGGACTTAATAAGTGACGGGTGTAGCCCGCTATAGCTCCTTGATCCATCGGTAGGTCTCATGAGACAAAATAGTGTCTTGTCATAAGGCCTTGAAAAAATCTTATTTGTAGTCTTGGCACGAGGCCTTGGATATGTGGTTATGATAGTCTGGCATTATTCATTCCATCATTATGAAAGTGGTTATTGATATTGCATGTGATTATTCGATTAGTAGAATATCCATGTGAAAAAGTGAATGGAATTATTTCATTTTATTTTTTCCATACTATGTTGAAGTTCAAGTCTAAAAGGATTTTGTTTCAGTTATACATTGACTTAAATGTTTATTCTTATTTATGAAATTTTTTGCTATATTGTTATCCTTACTGGGCATTTGAGCTCACCCCTTTTCTATATTTTATTTTTTCCAGGATGTGAAGAAGTAATTTATGAATGACCTGTAGGGATAGTATGAGGGGATAAGAGTGTAGACTATGGAGACTATATTGTTGTAGTTTTTATTTTATGATGTAATGTAAACTTTATTAATGTATCTAGTTATTCCAAGGATACTAAACTAATCGGTCTTTCGAGAAATGATCTTTCTTGTGATCATGCCAATGTTATGTAATAATGCACCGACTCTGGGTAACTAGGGTCGGGGCATTATAGTTGGTATCAGAGGAAGTTTAGTACAAACCTTGGAAGCTAGATTTAGATAAACTCTGACTATAGCACATAGATTTAAGATGGTCTTTGAAGATTAGTATAGAAGAACATCCTAGAATTTTGGTATTATAGAGATTTTGTGAGTTTTAAGAGAAATACATCCCTGTCTGGATATGAGCAGGTGGAGGTGGATCTGGAAAATATGTACCTAGGGGTAAAACCCAAAAACACCGCTTTGAGCTAGACTCGAACGGGAACTGGTGCACGACAACGACCCTTGCTGCACTCTTGGTTACGACAATCCCAGGGGATATGCTTAGGATAATTCACGATTTCTTTAAAAAACCTTATGAAGGGTTTATGAGTATATAATTCCTCAAACAAAACATTTTTATGATTATGTATTATATCCATAAATTGTTCAATTTATGTTAGGTGTTTTTCAATTTTGTTATTATGTATTTCAATTCATAAACTAATCTAGTTTATGACATTGTTTAGAAATGGTCCCTAGTGGAAGGAATGGAAACTGTATCAATGCACACACTCCATTTAGGGATTCCCCTCCTACTCAAGATAATTATAGTGGAGCTGGTGATACAACTGGTGTTGATCAGCTTATCACCATACTGGGACAACTCACTCAGGTTATGAATAATAAATTTACACGTATGGAGCACCCTGATCCGCAATATGGAGGATCAATGTTAGATTGTTTCATGAGGAAAAACCCACCAACAGTTAATGGGAGTACAAATACATTAGTAGATGAGTAATGGATAAGTTCCCTAGAAAAAATATTTGAGGCTTTGGGGAGTAGTGAAAGGGAAAAAGTTGTCATAGTAGTTTATCGCCTCACTGGAGATGCTGATCAATGGTGGTCATTGATTAAAAACAATAAGGAAGACAATGAAGTATCAAATATAGAATGGAGGGATTTCAAAGGGCTTTTCTTAGAAAAATACTTTCCTCGTGACCATCGAGCAGATATGGAAAGGCAATTTATGACTCTGTGACAAAAGGAGGATGAGAATGTCACAAAGTATGAGGCTAACTTTACAAGGTTAGCAAGGTATATTGGAGATTATATACGTAACCCAAGAAGTAAGATTGATCATTTCTTTGATGGGTTAAAACCATTTATCCGTCGAGCATTAGTCTCACAATACTTCTAGTCGTACGAAGACATTGTCTCACATGCTATCAAGACAGAAAAGGAATTCTCTAAGTCTTATGACTTTAAAGCAAAGCAAGAGAAGAAGAGATCTACTGATCAATCTGGGAATGGAAATAAGGGGAAGAAGGGAAAAGTTGAATATCCAACCTGCAGTAAATGTGGGAAGAAACACCACGGTACTTGCTTAAAAGGAATGGGAGTCTATTACAAGTGTGGTGAAAAAGTCCACCAAGCTCGTGATTGCAAGGGGAAGAAGGAAGCTTCCGATGTCCAATGCTACAATTGCAAGGAGATGGGAAATTATGCAAATGATTTTCCTAAGCATCAGGGGAACTTACCTCAGAAAAGGCCAAGGGATCAAGGCCAAGCTTATGTTATCACTACTGCTGAGGTAGAAGCTCCTAAAGACATGGTTGGAGGTAATTTAATGGTTTTCTAAAGTTTAGAAAATGAATTGTTTGATTCTAGATCATCACATTGTTTCATATCTTCCCAGTTTGCTAAGAAAATTAGATATTTCTAATTTGATTTAACAAGGGAGTTTTCAGTTAAAACTCTTAAGGGAAGTATCATTGCAACAAAGTTTTGTGAAGTAGTCCCCATTAGAGCACATAAATGTTCTTTATCTGTTGATCTAATCATCATACCTATGATTGAGTTTGATATAATCCTCATTATGGATTGGCTTTCAGACCATGATGTGAAGATTTATTGTAAGAAGAAGGAGGTTACGATTTTTGATGATGATGATAAAGAACACCTTATCTTTAGAGCAAAATCGTCACCACTTAATTATTATCTATATCCACCCCCAGTAGCTCTACTAAATTCAATTATTGTGGGGGGGGGGGGAAGAGAATGAAATTACAGTGGGTGAGGAAATGAATTTTCAAATAGAGGGTGTACCTATTGTAAAAGAATATATAGATGTGTTTCTGGAAGATTTACCTAGACATCCTCCCGAACGAGAAGTTGAGTTTCCTATTGACTTAATCCCTGGATCAAGGCCAATATCGAAGACCCCTTATACAATGGCCATTGTAGAATTAGCTGAACTAAAGAAACAACTAGAGGAATTGAGTAATAAGGGATTTATTTGCCCTAGTGTTTCTCCACAGGGAGCCCCTGTTATTTTTGTTAAAAATAAAGACGGATCTATGAGGTTATGTATCGACTACAGGGATATCAATGCTATAACAATAAAGAACAAGTATCACCTACCTCGCATTGATGATTTATTTGAACAACTGCATGAATATCAATACTTTTCAAAGATTGACCTTCGATCTGGATACCATCATTTGTGTGTGAAGAAGGAAGACATTTTGAAGACAGCATTTCGAACAAGGTACGGGCATTACGAGTTTACGGTAATGCCTTTTGGGATGACTAATTCACCCTCTGTATTCATGGATATGATTAATTGAGTTTTTGAGGAATATCTTGATGAATTTGTAGTGCTATTTATTGATGATATCTTGGTATACTCCAAAAGCTACGAAGATCATGAAAATCACTTGTGCATTATCCTGAAGACTCTGAGAAGACATGGATTATATGGGAAGTTTAGATAGTGTGAATTATAGCTTCCAGAGATTTCTTTTCTTGTCCATATTTTCTCTAAAGATGGAATCTCTGTTGATCCTTCTATTACCAAGGCAATCCAAGAATGGCCTGCACCGACGAGTATAACTGAGGTACATAGTTTTATTGGTTTAGCAGGTTATTATCGACGTTTAGTCAAGAATTTTGCCCGATTGGATAACCCATTAACAAAGATCACACGTAAGGGGGTTAAATTTGTTTGGAAAAAAGAGTGTGAAGAATTTTTTGAAGAACTGAAGAGATTATTATTCAATTCTTCTATATTGACTCTACCATTAGGGAATGATGGGTTCATTATTTATATTGATGCATCGAAGAAAGGACTTGGTTGTGTCCTCATGCAGAATGATAGGGTTATTGCCTATGCATCATGACAGTTAAAAATTCATGAGAAAAACTTTCCTACTCATGATCTCTAGTTATCAGTTGTGATCTTTTCTTTGAAGATATAGAGGCACTACCTCTATGGTGAAAAATGTGTGATTTATACTGATCATAAGAGTTTGAAGTATATTTTCTCACAAAAAGAACTCAACATGAGGCAAAGGAGATGGCTTGAATTACTCAAGGATTATGATTGTACGATACACTACCACCTAGGGAAGGAAAATAAGGTGGAAGATTCTTTGAGCAGAAAATATCATGGAGTTTTGAACAATATGAGAATTGAAAGGGATCCAATTTTCATAGATCTAGTGAAGATGGAAATGGGAATAACCATGGAAGGTGAAACATCAGTGCTTTTTCAAATGGTTTCCAAACCATATTTACTATAAAGGATTTAGAGTTCTCATACTGATGATGAAGAATTTCAAAAGAATATTAAAGCTTTTAATGATGCGATATTTAGAGATTTTGTGTATGAAGAAGGAATTTTGAAATTTGGGAAGAGACTTTGTGTTCCCAATATACCTGATCTAAAAAGGGAATTTCTGGATGATTCTAATAGTTCCAATTTTTCTATACACCCTGGGAGCACCAAAATGTATAGAGATTTGAAGGAAAATTTTTTGTGGGACAACATGAAGAGGTAGATTGCTGATTTTGTGTCAAGATGTATGGTTTGTCAACAATTGAAAGCTGGAATGCAACATCCTGGTGGAGTATTGCAACCTCTTCCCATACCTGAGTGGAAATGGGATAATATCATGATGGACTTTCTCATGGGACTACTAAAGACTCCTAGAAGAAACGATGAAATATGGGTTATTATTGATCGTCTTACCAAGTCAGCACATTTTCTTGCTATAAGAGAAGATCTACCAATGTAACGTCTAGAAATACTATATATTGATGAAGTTGTGAGACTTCATGGAGTACCCCTATCGATTGTTTCTGATCATGATCCCCATTTTACTTCAAGATTCTGGAAAAGTCTTCAGAAAGCCTTGGATACTGAACTTCATTTGAGAACTACCTACCACCCTCAAACAGATGGACAATCAGAACAAACTATTCAAACCTTAGAAGACATGTTGAGATCCTATTCACTTGACTTTCAGGGTATGTGGGATCAATATTTACCTCTGGTGGAATTTTCCTATAACAATAGCTTCCATTGAAGTATTCAGATGGAACCATATGAAGCGTTATATAGAAAGAGATGTCACACACCAACTTGTTGGGATAACGTTGGTGAAAGAAAACTTGTAGGCCCAGAACTGGTGGAGGAAATGATGGAAAATGTGAAGGTAATCCAAAACCATATCAAAGCATCTCAAAGTAGGCAGAAGAGCTATGCTAATAATTGAAGGAAGGATTTGGAATTTCAAGTCGGTGATCATGTTTTCCTGAAGGTATATCTATAGAAGGGAGTCATACGTTTTGGTAAGAAAGGTAAATTGAGTCCCAGGTACATCAGACCTTTCGAAATTCTAGAATGAATTGGGGTTGTAGCTTTACCATTTGGCAATGCTGCCAAGTCTCTCCAAAGTTCACGATGTGTTCCACATATCACTGTTGAGGAAATACATGCATGACCCAACGCATGTACTCACCTATGAGGAATTAGAACTGGAACCTGATCTATCTTATTGCGAAGAGCCCGTTAGGATTCTTGATACGATAGAACAAGTACTGAGAAACCGGACGACGCGTCTAGTAAAAGTTTTGTGGAGAAACTATAGGATGGAAGAGGCAACGTGATAACCCGAGGAACATATGATGAACAACCACCCGAGCCATTTCATGCGGTAGTATTCTAGAAATTTTGAGGACGAAATTATTTTAAGGAGGGGAAAATGTAACACCCCAAGCTTCTACGGTACGCTTCTCTTTGAATAATGCGATAGCGTGTGTTGTACGCAACATCGGGTTCTAACACACCACAGCCAATAAAACTAGCTATTATCAATAGTAATACCCACTTATTGAAATTTATAAATTTTATTTTTCAAAATGGACTTCATTTTTGGATTCGTAATATCAAAATTAGGCTAGGGTGAATTTTTGGTATTTTTTTGAAAAACTTCATTTTTTTTATGAATGGTGAAACCACTAAGTGGTAGTTAAAAAACTGAATTTTTCATAAAACTAAATTTTACCGCTTCTGTGAGTAGAATTTAGAAAATCCGAGATACACGGTTAATATCAAGGAGTAAAATGTAGTTCAATGAGATGAAAATAATTTTTGGTGAATAGTAACTTTTTACTTTTATTTACCACGGTTAAAAGTAAATAGGGTAATTAAGGGTAAAAATGAAATTAATATTACCCTAACACATGTCCTAATTCTATTGGACAAGTGTATCTCGACCAAAAGCAACCTTAGGAATAAAATATTATCATTTAGGTCCACTTGGATTAGATTAGGACATTTATTATTATCAAATTCAAAGAAGAGTTAAAAGAGTTAAAATCAAAGTTTATTTACTAAAACATTTTTAATATAAGGTTATACATAATATAAATTAGATTGTAAATATTAATTATAAATCTAAAAATATTTCCTAAATAATGGTATTTTATTTATAAATTTTAAACATTAAATAATTTAATTTATTTGTGACACAATGGTGATGCAGTAATTACCATAATAGTGAACAATTAAAATAAGTGATATTATAAATACCCAAATAAATAAAATTTGAGACTTTTAATGAATTAAAATAATTTTATAGGTTAATATGACATGTTAGTATGTATTTAATTAACTGTTTTTGAAGTAATCATTCTGTTATGATTTTCAAAAAAATCAAATTTCCAAATAGTGTCAAAATCAACATAAAAGACTTTTTAAAACAAATATAATATTATTAATTGATATTCAATTCATAAAAATATAATTTTCGGCCAAGAGACTTATATCATGATAGTTGTATCATTAATGTACCACTTGGGGTTCTCTTGGATGTATATAGTAAGTTTATTGACCATATAATATAAAAATACAAAGAGACATTGTAAAAGTGAAACTAATTAACTAAGAGTTTATACATAAAGATAAGGTTAATAAAGTGACCCAAAACAATATAAATCATTTTCTTTGAGTTTTTTTGGCCCATCCCCACCTTAAACTTTAAATAATCCACTTTGGAGCCATCAGAAACCGAATATGAATTTATTATAAAATAATATTTCTAGCTTTTCCAAAGGTGCCACTCACCCCTCTTATAAAAGGGAACTCCCCCTTCTCTATAATTCACACATTCAAAGCCTTTTGCCTTGGCCAAACCCTGAAAAAATACTCTCTAAACTTCCCTCACTACAACCTAGAGGCCTTAGTTCGATCATAAATCCAACCTAAGGAGCCCTTTTGATCAAATCAAGAGGAAGAACCCGAAGAAGAGGTAATGTTTTCACCACCCTTTTTCAAGTTCATTTCTTATTCAACGTCTTCTTTCATTGTTATTCCCAATCTAAAATAATAAATCCAGTATCTCCTATATACTGTGATAGTATTATAAATATGGTACAACCATATTCATTATTCTATCCATCTTTTGAATGACATGTCACCATACGTGTGTACGTACGGCTTACCATCACCACGTCGTGGTGTAATTGTTATTCAATAAATTATTATTTGGATGGGTATAATAATGATGTGTAATTCATGTAAATAATAAATATAACATGATAATGATTCTGTATATATGATATACCATCCAATTATATATTATTTTAATATCAAAAGAATGATATTGTCGCTCGTGCGTACGTACGGACTACTGTCTCCACGAACGCGATGAGATTCATTATCCATCATATCCATTCAAGTATAATTCTCATTTGATGATTAAAAATAATGTTTAAGGAATTTATATAATTCTGGATATGAATAAGATACAAAATATCCATAACAAACACGTCTTATATAACAAAACATATAAAAAACGAGTAAGTTAACACCCGAAACGAAGATAATTCTAAGATATTATTAACAAATCAATGTTAAAAGATCATATATGATATCATAATTATGTATATGGTTCTTTTATAAATTAATAACAATGTTTTAACTATTATACAGGATGTTAACATACCATCGACTAAGGAAAAGTACAAGGTAAGGGTTTATTTCGCAATCTCTTCATTATCCAAGGATGTTTATACGTAATAATCTACTGGGATTTGTTTATCATCCACATCCATGTTTCTTAAAAATGTATTTCAAAAAAAAATTAATATTTACAAGAATATTGGTTAAAGTCATTTATAACATTTTTTGACTTTTTATAAGAGGTTTATAAAAGAACCTTTCCGTCGTTTTCCAAACAAGGTTCTTTTTAACCTTTTCGACAGAATTAAGGTAAGAATGTTTTTTTAACTTATACGGCGGGTGCGGCTATTTTCCGCCGTTATAAAATATTCAAAGCTTCCCTTACAAGCTTATAAGAAAATTTTCAAAGTAAATTTTTTCTTTTATAATTATGTGACTCTTAAATGATTTCAAAATAGGAAGAGATATTTCTCTAAAAGAGTTTTGATTTCATCTATGTCAGCATCCTTTGATGTATTTTAAGTTTATTTGGAGTTGATTTATTATGATACAAAACATCCATATTTTATTGATGATTTTGTGATATGTTTGACTGTGGATGTGTTATTCTTATACCATTCATGGTTTATGAAGAAAGTATTTACATTTCATATTCTAGTTTTAAAACGAATTTTTATGTTATGTTTAAACCTATTCATATGAGAAATGCATTGGACTTAATAAGTGATGAGTGGAGCCCACTATAGCTCCTAGATGCATTGGTATGTCTCATGAGACAAACTAGTGTCTTGGCACAAGACCTTGAAAAAATCTTATTTTTAGTCTTGGCATGAGTCCTTGGCTATGTGGTTATGATAGTCTGGCATTATGCATTCCATCATTATGAAAGTGGTTATTGATATTGCGTGTGATTATTAGATTAGTAGAATATCCATGTAAATAAGTGAATGGAATTATTTCATTTTATTTTTTCCATACTATGTTTATGTTCAAGTTTAAAAGGATTTTGTTTTAGTTATACATTTCCTTAAATGTTTATTCTTATTTATGAAAGTTTCTGCTATATTGTTATCCTTACTGGGCATTTGATCTCACCCCTTTTCTATGTTTTATTTTTCCCTGGATGTGAAGAAGTAATTTATGAATGACCTTTAGGGATAGTATGAGGGGATAAGAGTGCGGACTATGGAGTCTATATTGTTGTAGTTTTAATTTTATGATGTAATGTAAACTTTATTAATGTATTTAGTTATTCCAAAGATACTAAACTAATCAGTCTTTTGAGACTTCATCTTTCTTGTGATCATTCCAATGTTATGTAATAATGCACTGACTCTGGTTATCTAGGGTCGGGGCGTTACATTTTTAATTAGCAATAACAATTATTTCGCATCTACCTTCAGTATATAGACTTCTTTGATGAATTTATTGCTTTCACTGCTTCCCAAATTGGGAAAGAACTATAATGACTCAGGCATTCATTAATGAATATTACTATTGATCTAATTAAATGTATTATTTTATTAAATGGTTATATAAATGATCATATAATTTTTTTGAATACAATTGTGATTTTTATTAAGGTGTGAAATTTGTTTTGGTTAATACCCATGAATTTTTTATAAATGTCACTTTTTATTTTAAAATAAAAAATTAACATATTTATAAAATTATTTAGATAAAATGAATATTATCATTGGAAGCAGGACTTCAAAATTATCCAATGGTTAAGTTTTCATAATTTTCTGAGACAGTCAAATGTTTGGGTAAAAATTAAATACCGTTTAAATAAATAATGTGCTTTATGACATCATAATGACATAATAGTGATGTAATAAAATAATATAATTTGATTTTTTGGCCAATATATATTTTTAAATTATAATAATTTGATTTTAGTTTTAGTTGATTTATTTTACAAAGCCTTAGTGGACCCTCCAAGACATATAAAACATTTTATGTTTTTAAAATTATTTCCTTGAGAGTGTGACTCACCTCCACATAAGAAAGCCTAATATTTTAATAAGTTCGGACATTGGCCTTATAAAATAATTTTTCCACTCCCCTTTGAAAAAACCATGGGAAAAAACCATGGGATGGTTTGTGGTTTTTATTAGTTTAATGTGTAGGGTCCAAAACCTAAATAATAAAGAATTCCATCTCTTTTCCTATATAAACCCACCCAAGATCCCACTTACTCTTCACTCAAAGCCTATAGAGCTGACCCAAATCTTCCCTATTCTTTCTAGAGTCCTCCCAAGGTTCCCCAATCTCCCAAGAATCCCCTCTCAAGCCTCTTTCAAGCCTTTGGGATAACACTTCCAAGTAAGGTATATCTTCCTTTCTCATTTTTTGTCCAAATTTCATTATGTTGTTATGCCCTTTTATTTTCAATTAAAAATATTTTGGTATGATTTCACACCTCCCCCATACAACCCTATTTCATTTTAATTATGGGATATCCCTTTATATATCTTTAATACTTCCCATGTACAGCTGTTACCATGAAAAAATTCCGTAAGGAATTTCTCTCTCATCATTTACATTCAAGAAATTGTTTTGTATTATAAATTTAAATTACATTACTTATATTGGTTCAGGTATTTATATGACCCCATTACGGTCCATTTAATATAAATATTTTGAGACACCCCTTTCTCTCTCATCAATATTTTTTACGAATTCTTATGTCACGCTGTTATGCAGCCTAAATTGCATCACGATTTTCCAAGACGATGTCATTGTGTAGTGAGTACCATGACCATTTCTCTATCAAGGGTATTCAAACATATACACATTTAATTATTGATTATAGAGCATCATTAGGAATTACTAATTCATTTATCGTGAAGTAAATGATGATGTTTAATGAATCGATGTTGTATGATCTATGTGGCACACTTATGCATGAAATGAAATGATTAAGAAGGGTGTGCCCTGATAATGCTCCAATGCATTGGGTAAAGATTAGTATCATGATACGTCAAGTGAAATGAGGGTTTAATAATGATAATTAAATTGCAATGAGGGTTTAATAATTCCAATTCAAGTTCAATGAGGTTTTACTCATGCTTCATGTGTAATGATCCTTGGATCATGTTAATACCATGTTAAGTGTTACTGTCATATTTCCAGGCTTTGATACTTATGATATATCATTCTTTTATGTTAATGTTTCTCTTGTTCTCCATTGATATGTATATTTCCTAACATGTACTATATTATTCATGTTATTCCTTTCTTACTCCCTTACTGGGCTTTATAGATCACCCTCTTTTTATGCATGTCCTCTGGTTATCTAATGCAATGCTAAGTACAAGGGAATGTTGTGTTCATGTAAAGGAAGTTTTCAATAAATATGTTGTGTTTTATGTTATATGTTGTTATGTAATGTTACTAATTTCCTAATACACTAGAACTCTCGATCCTCAGAGTTGTATTAAGTAAAATTTTCTGTAATAAATCATGTTTAAGTGTGTAATAAAGAGTAAGGTTTTAATAGTGGTATCAGAAGATAAATTTAGTTATTTATGGGATTAGGATTAGTAAAACCATGTGAAATCTTTAGGGATAATACTAGGTATAAGAAAAAAACATCCATAAGTTTTGGTGAGTATTGAGTAAGTGGTTTATCAAAAAAATATATCTCTCTCTAGATACAAGCAAGTAGAGGCGGCTTTGACATAGATGTACCTAGGAGTGAAAAAACAGATAAGGATTTTCGAGCATGACTCAGGGTATCTTGATACACGAAAAGAGTCCTTGTTGCACTCTTTGTTACGATACTCCCAGGGGATATTATTTGGTAAATTCACAAGCTTAGTATAAACCATTCTTAAGGGAATTAAAAAAACTCACTTAAGAATATATGTTTGGAAGTAGATTATGGATAACATATATTTAAGCCTATAGGTTCAAAATTAAAGGAAATAAAAGTAATTTATAACACATCGGTTTTTGTATTTTGATTACCCTTTATGTGTTACCCATAACATTCCTTTTATTCTATCCAATGGATAATAATAGGAGGACTCAGTATAATAACAGATGTGAAGATCATTGTGGTGAATGTTCTAATGAGATTCCCAATCCAATTTGAGTGGGAATCAAGGTCTTTTTCATGATACTCTCTCAGTTAACTCAAGATGTGGATAGAAACATGGTTCAATAGAAACCTTCACCCCCTTTCCCAAGAAATAACAAGTCGCAATCAAGAGATTCATGAGAAAAAGGCCTCATAATTTTAATAGATCATTTGATCCCTCAATCGCCGAACAATAGATCAAATTCAATAGAAATATATTCTTCTTCCCTCAATGTTCTGAAAAAGAGAAAGTTCTTATGGCTACTTATCATATAGAATGTGAATTTGATAAATGGTGGACATTGATAAGGAATACAAATCCTAGTGAAGATATAGAGGTGTTGTAAAAGAAGAATTTATGGAATATGTTTTTTGATAAATATTTTTCACGCACCCTCCATAATACGATGGAAAGGGACTTCCTTGGCCTCAAAAAAAGATGTAAAATCAATCGAAACGTATGAGGAAGACATAAAAATTCTTGCATGATGTGGCTCTATCTTTGTGGTTACCCCCGAATTCAAGGTTTCCCAATTATTTAGTGGGCTAAAACCTAGCCTTCAGAAATCCCTAGTGATCCTTGACATCAGGAGCTCTGAGGAAATTGTCTGATGTGCCGTCAAAGTGAAAATCGATATTAGAAAATCTCAGGGGTATCATGAGGATAATAAACATAAGGTGGAATTTAATTCTTATGGTCCGATGGATAAATTCAACGGTGCTAAGAAAATCTAGTACCCCACTTGACAAAGGTGCGGAATGAAGCAACCCCGATATTACCTAAAGGGGATAAGGAAGTGATTTAGGTGTGGAAGATAAGTGAACCTAGCCATTAACTACTGACAAGAAAAAACTACAGATGTGATAGAGGATATTAATGCTCTGTTAAACCCTCAATTCATTGTTAATTGCATCAACTGCCAAAAACCAGGGCACCTTGAAAATTAGTGTCCTAAGACAATGGTTTTTGGAGGCAACCAACAACCTCTAAGGTAGAAAGGGTGATATTTTACCATCAATACCACCGAAGTGAACCCCGAAAATGAATTGGTGATAGGTTCACTAGTTATGAATTCAATAATGGTGAACATAATTTTTTATTCTGGTTTTACGCATTCTTTTGTATCCCGATTGATTAGTAGAACAATCCCAACACCACCAAAAATCATGGAAATAAAGATGTCGGTGAATACGGAAAATGGGGTAATCATTGCATCCCATGAATATATCTCCTCCCCTGTCACAATTTGTGGATTCAACTTCCTAGAGAACCTCTTAATACTCCGTCTGGTGGAATTTTATACAATTCTCAGCATGGATTGGCTTTCCTTAAATAGAACAAACAAAAATTTCTGTGAGAGGGAAATCACTCTCTATATGGAGAATCGACCCCCGATTCTATACAAATGAATGGAGGGGGATGAGTCTTCTTTAGAACCATCATCTCAAGTGTGGATATTACTACCTTATGAGCATGCGTAAATGGCTTAGATGATTGGGTATAAGGAAGAAACCATCTGGGAAGACATGCCTATTGTGATAGAATTCACTGAAGTGTTTGTTGAGGAATTGTATGGTCTTCCTCCTAGAAGAGATGTTGAATTATTTATTGAACTTATACCTGGGGTGTTGTAAATATCCAAGATTCCGTAGATATTGGCTATTGTGGAGAATGAGGATCTAAAGAAACAACTAAAAGAGAATCTGGATAAAGGGTTTATATGCCTAAGTGCTTCACCATGGGGTTCACCAATCCTCTTCGTCAAGAATAAGGAAGGGTCAATGCACCTTTTCACTGATTATCGTGAGCTCAAAAAAAATTATGATAAAGAACAAGTATCCTCTGCCTCGAATTGATGACTGGTTCGATCAATTATGTGGAGAAATATACTTCTCCAAGGTGGATTTTCCATCGAGATATTACCAAGTAAGGGTGAAGAATGAGGATATCACCAAGACTTCTTTTTGTACAAGGTACGGACACTATGAATTCATAGTAATTCCTTTCAGACTCACTAAAGATCCAAAAATATTCATGGACTTGATAAATATAGTCTCTAGAGATTACCTAGACAAATTTTTGGTATTATTTATAGACGAGGTTCTAATATAATCCAAAACTAAAGAGGAGCATGAGAATCATATAACAACTATACTAGAGACCTTGAGAAAGGATAAGCTTTATGAAAAGTAAAACAAGTGTGAGTTCTGGTTGAAGGAGGTCTCATTCATGGTCCATATCATCACAAGCAATGGGATATTTGTGGATCCCTCCAAGATAGCTGCAATTGAGGGATGGTCATGGACAATATAAGTGATGTATATCCATATCATATTAGGTTTATCTTGATATTATTGATGATTTGTGAGAAATTTCACACGATTTTCCAACCCTATTACCAAGATAACTCAGAATGTATTCAAGTATTATTGGAGTGATGAATGCGAAGAGAGCTTTTATAAAGTTGAAAAGGAGGCTTATCACTTCGCCCATTCTCACATTACACACAAGTGGAGAACATTTTGTGGTATTTAGTGATGCTTCGAAGAAGGTCCAGGTTTGTGTGTTAATAAAAACTGACAATGTAATTGCCTTTTCTTCAAGGAAATTGAAACTTCCTAAGTAGAACTATCCACCACATAATTTGGAGTTGGCTTTGGTGATCTTCTCTTTAAAAATTTGGACACATTACCTCTTTGGGGGGAAGTGTGAAATATATATGGACAACAAAGGCCTCAATTATATATTCATGCAAAAAGAGATGAATATGCACCGATGAAGATGGTTAGAGCTGATCAAAGACTTTGATTGTTCAATCCATTACCTCCATGGGAAAGTGAACAATGTGGTAGATGCTCTATGCAGAAAGGAATCAGCATTTCTATCATTAATCATAATTAAAAAGGATAAAATCTTCATAGATTGGATGAATATAGGCATGGAAATCATAAATAAGGGAACATCATCAATCCTTTCACAAATGATTGCTCAACCGTGTCTTTTGGAAATGTTAAAGGATGCTCAAAAGGATGATGTGAGAATTAAAAAGAAAGTGGAAACTATCAGAAAAAGGAAATTCTTGGAGTTAAATTTCAATTAATAAGGAATTGTGAGATTTGGGTCAAGAATATGTGTTCCATAAAATACAGAGTTAAAGAAAGAACTTTTTAATGATTCACATAGTTTGAATTTCTCCATTCGCCTAGAAAACATAAAGATGTATCAAGATCTCCGAGGGTATTATTGGTGGGATAACCTAAATAAAGAGATTGTTGAGTACACATAAAAGTGTCGGGTATATCAGCAAGTGAAGGATGAGAGACAAAATTCTACGGAGATGATGAAAACATTACCCATACCATCATAGAAATGGGATAACATCCCCATGTAATTTTTCACCGTACTTCTGAATATATCCAAAGGAAACAATGATATCTAGGTTATTGTGGATCATCTTACAAAGATTTCACACTTCATTACAATTTTGGAGGATTTCTCATTGGATCGACTAGATTTAATATACATCAAAGAATTGGTAAGGCTCCATGGAGTACCACTATATATTGTATCTGATCAAGATCCAAGATTCACCTCTATGTTTTGGAAGAGTCTTCAACATTCTCTGATTACTATGTTGAACTTCAGAATGGCTTATCATCCTCAAACCGATGTCCAATCTAAGCAGACTATCCAGACACTAGAGGACATGTTGATAGAATGCTTAATGGACCAAAAAAAAGTATTATATCTACATCTTCCTCTAGTTGAGTTCTCTTATAACAACAGTTTCCACTCAAGCATCCAAATGGCTCCTAATAAGCCCTCTATGGGAAGAGTTTTAGAACACTGGTATGTTGGGATGAAGTTGGCAAGGGAAGAATCTTGGGTCCAAAAATGGTTAAAGAGATGGTGGAGATGTTTATGACTATCCAGCAGCATATTAAATCTTCCCTGATTTGAAAAAAGAGCTATGCTGATAATCATGAAAGAGACCTAGAGTTTGATGTCGGATACATTGTATTCCTCCACATAACATCATGGAAGAGATTTATGAGACTTTGGAAGAAGGTAAAGCTTAGTCCAAGGTACATCTTCCATTTTTTGATCCTTGATCGCTTTAGGGCACTGGTCTATCAACTAGAAATCCCACCGAACCTATCTCAATTACATGATGTATTCCATGTATCACTATTTAAAAAGTACATACTTGACCCATCACATGTAATCAATCTAGAGGTGGTACCATTGGAGAAAGACCTCTCCTGTGAAGAGAAGTCGGTGAAGATCTTGTATTGCAGGGACAATTTTCTATGAAATAAAACAATTCCCCTCATGAAGGTGTTGTGGCGAAACCACAAGTTTGAAGAAGCAACGTGGTAGTCGTGGGAAGTGATGAAGTTGAGTTACCCTCATCTTTTCTAGTGTGTGAAAATTAAATTTTGAGGGAAAAATTTCATAAGGGGGGAAGATTGTAATGACCTAAGTATTCATTAATGAGAATTCCTCTTAATCTAATTAAATGTATTATTATGTAAATTGGTTATGTAACATATTCACTTCCGTGGTTTTATGTTTTTCGATTTTAAAATACCATTAATAATTATGACCATTGCTAATATAGTCATTAAACAGTGATCACATGATTATTTTAAATATAGGGCTTTAACAAATCCAATTTACTCAGACAAAGGAGGTGATGGCCTCATCTAGTAGAATTTCTCCATACGAAGCCCATCTGTCGGAGCTCAGAAAAGAGGTGGCATAATTGGGCTTCGCTCTTGACCAAGCCCAATCCAAGATTGAACATATTAATCTTGAAAGGAACTAACTATGAGAGAAGATGAAGTTAATAGAGATTACCCCACATGAAATGTTATCCATGTCGCCCCTAGAGTCTATCACCATCGCACACCTTTCCTTATGGTCTTATGATGGTGTTTTAAGGGGTTACGTAACAATACCCTAGAACTATTATTATGTGCATTATTGTTTTTATAGAATAAAGAATGTACATTCATTTAATTATTTTTATTTTGTAAATGGTTTTTAAATCACAAATAGAATTTTTAGTTAATATTCAATTAATAAATATATTTTGAGGAATTAATGTATTTTTTAAATAAGTAATATTGTAATAAAATATTATTAATAAATTAATTTTTATTAAATATAAATGATCTTATAATTTTTATGAATACAATTGTAATTTTTATTAAGGCTTGAAAGTTGTTTTTGTAAAAACCCATTATTTTTTGATAAATATTAGTTTTTATTTTAAAAGAAAAAATTCAAATATTTAGAAAATTATTTAGATAAAAATAATATTATTTTTTGAATGAGGACATTAAAATTATCTGATGGTTAATTTTTCATAATTTTCTAAGAGAGTTGAATTTTTGTGTAAAAATTAAATACTGTTTAAATATAAAATGTGTTTTATGATATCATAATAAACTAATAGTGATGTAATAAAATACTATAAATGGCCTTTTCTGCCAATATATGATTTTTCATTAAAATAATGTTATTTTTGGTTTATTTTATTTATTTTACAAAGCCTTAGTGGACCCTCCAAGACTTATAAAATATTTTATCTTTTTAAAATGATTTCCTTGAGAGTGTGACTCACCTCCACATAAGAAAGTCAAATATTTTAAGAAGTTCTTCCATTGGCCTTATAAAATAATTTTTTTCACTCCCATTTGTAAAAAACCATGGGCAAAAACCATGTTATGTTTTTTGGCTTTGATAATTTTAATATGTAGTGTCCAAAACCTAAATAATAAAACATTCCCTCTCTTTTCTGATATAAACCCACCCAAGAACCCACATCTTTATCACAAAAATCCTTTTGAGCTCGACCAAACTCTGCCCTCCTATATATAAAATCCTACCAAGGTTCCCCAAGCTCCCAATAATCTTCTCTCAAGCCTCTCTAAATCCTTTGGGATTACACTTCCAAGTAAGGGATTTCTTCCTTTCTCATTCTTTTCCTAATTTCATTATGTTGTTATTCCCTTTTATTTATAATTATAAATATTGCGGGGATGATTGACCACCTCCCAAATACATCCCTATTTATTTTTTAATGATGAGATGTCTCTTTATCTCAAATTAATCCCTCTAATGTACACATATTACCATGCCGAAATTCCATTTGGAATTTCTCTTTCATCATTTTACATTCAAGAAATTATTTTGTATTATGAACATAAATTCAATTAATTATGTTGGGACATTTATCTATATTACCCCATTACTATCCATTTTATATACATATTATTATACAATACTTTATCTATCATAAACCATTTTTACAAATTCTTATGTCATGTTGTTATGCTGTCGAAATTGCATCACGATTTTCCAAGCCAAAGTCATTGTGTAGTGAGTACCATGCCCATTTCTCTATCAAGAGTATTCACCTTTATACACATCTAATTATTGATTTTATAGTTTCATTTATTAATTACACATTCATTTATCATGGAATAAATGATGATGTTTAATGAATCAGTGTTATATGATCTATGTGGCACACTTATTCGTGTAATGAAATGATTAAGAAGGGTGTGTCCTGATAGCCCTCTGAAGCATTGGTTAAAGATTAGTATCATGATACATCAAGTGGAATGAGTGTTTAATAATTTTAATTCATGTACAATGATTTTTTAATCATGCTAATTCAAGTTCAATGAGGGTTTACTCATGCTCCATGTGCAATGAGCCTTGACTTATGCTAATACCAGGTTAAGTGTTGTTGCCACATTTCCATGTTATGATACTCATGCTATATCATGCCTTTATGTTTATGATTTTATTGTTTTCCATTGATATTTATATTTCCTAAAATGTACTAAATTCTTCATCTTATGCCTTTCTTACTCCCATACAGGGCTTTATAGCTCACCCTTTTATTATACATGTCCTCAGGTTATCCCATGTAATGCTAAGTATGAGGTAATATTGTGATCTTGTAAAGGAAAATCTCAATAAATATGTTGTGTTTTATGTTCTAAGTTTTTATTTAATGTTCCTAATTTCCCAAGACACTAGACCTATTGATCCTGAAAGTTTTCTTACATGCATGTTTATGTAATAAATCATGTTTAAGTGTGTAATAAAGAGCAGGGTTTTTATAATATCTTATCTAGGTACATGATCCATTTTTCTACTACCAAGGGATTATTAGTTACACTAAATTCTAAACTTTAGTGTCGCCTGATTTTTTCTAAAAAATTTACTCCATTTTTTTATGAGGATATCACTCTAAACAAGTTAAATTATTTCACCTAATCTAGATCAACTACCCTAATATGGTTATTATATAATTAGTCTCAACTCTATATTCATTAAATCTCTTAGGGGGAGCATCCCTAAATTTATTATGAGTGTTTATACGTTTCTCATTGTTACCATTACTCTTCATCTCTTTATAATGGAATGAACATAATTATCACATGTCATTTAATAGAAAAATACAATTCTAATTAAGTTTCCTAAAATGTTCTCTATAAATCTTGATAGTTTTTATAGTTCTTGTGTTATATAAATATGTATCTCTAAATATAGTCCCCAAGGTTCCTACTAAAATTTATATGATACCAAATAAAAAAATCATGACTCCAAAAAACACGGATTTGAAAACTAAATTACATTTTTATACAGAATAAAATATCTTCCATATGATCCAATATCTTTTTAATCTTGGAAAACTATATATATACAAAATTACATTTCAAAACACAATATACAACATTGAAACATTATGAGAACATTGTTATCCCTTCCATAATATCATTAAAAATTACTTATAATTCTCCTCTGGGTTTCCTAGGGAAATGAAATCAAATAAGGGTGGTCTTAGATGCTCAGTAAAGAGTAGAATACACCCGGATCTATCACAACATAATCTTGGTAAAGGAGATATGATAGGATTAAATAAATATCATTAATCTATAATCATCTAAAATTGAAGGAATTATATATCCATGAAAAAAAAATAAGGATAAGAAGAATAATTGTTCTCACACTAATGGAATGTATAATTCCATAAATCAAAACATGTTTTCAATTCCTTGTGTAGAGACACTATATTAGTATAGGAAGAGGTGTACACCAAAACCTAAGCTATGTTTTATCTTGATATTGGTTTCTGCATCAAGGGGATATATAATCTCGGACCCACTAGTCACCTGATTAAGTCCAATGCATCCACCATAAGAGTCAACAGAACATTTCCTACAATTCCATAAGGAATATTTGGATAAATAAAAACATTTCAATTTATATAATAAAAATTATGGAAAACAAATACTTCCTCATTCGATGGAGTAATGTTGATGTTTATTATAACATATATTAATCAACTTAGAATCTATGGGGTATCATCAAAGTAAAAGAGAGTTATTTTTTCAATGAAATATATTGGTCAGGGTACTTTCAATTTGTTTTTTTATCCATTGAAGATAGTAATAGGGTCTAATATATTTCATTGGTATGAGAATGATGCTATAGTAGAAAAAATACATTATAATGGTTCATAAATAGTGTGGTAATATTATAAATCATATACTCGAGGATTTTATATCTATGTAGGTAGTATTACATCCGGTCATCATGCATTAGGGTGATGCTTGATTCAATTATCAACTAACATTTTTTAATATAATTACCAAAAAATATATCAGTTCCATAACTAAATCCACTTTCAGGCATCCATAAATATATTTTTTTTATAGGAAACTACACACACATTAATATTTTCAAAACATAGGATGGTTTTTTTACACATAAAAATATTGAGTTTTACAACAGTTTTTGTGACTCTTTGATCAAATAAATATATGGGATGGAAATAAATATGGACATGTAAATCCTTTTAAAATTATGAGTAATATGGTAAAAAGTATTCCATTTAAATTTATTCACCACCCAATTGTAAATAAGTGGTGAATATATCCTGAGTACCAAAGAATAAAAATGATGTGGTAAAAACCACTTATAGTTGGGGTAGATATTCGATCAATGCCTATTAAAAGAGAGGGATGATAATTGATCCAAAAATAACATGAATAAATGAATTTCCTAAAATAACTACATTAATTGGTAGTATATACACCATATAATGTAAATTAGGTGCATAATACAAAACTTGTATCAAAGAGAGTAAATTGAGATAAAACTCACATACCTCTTATCTTAGATTCCACAAACACACTTTAACCTCTTGTATAAAAAACATAGATATATTAATAGATTAATTCAAAACCTTAATCATATAAATTTTAATTTTTACTACTCATATATATTCATTCTCTATATGAATTTTAGTTTTTTTTACCAATTTTACCACAAAGAGTGTTCATAGTTTGATCATTTGAACTAGTTTTATAATAATTGCATCCTTATTCATTCATATTAAAATTTAAATCATTAAAAATCCAGTAAATTTACTCTCATATATGATTTATAATTATTTATGGTGTTTCAAATTCCATTCATGAGTGTTTTTTATTTATCCCTAAAGATGAAATTAATAACTAGGATGTTTATGTTACTCTTGATTATCAAAGTATGTTTTCTCAGTTAATGAATTAAATATTAATCTAATATATTAATAACCAAAAATGAATCATTTTTACACATTTATATCCTATTATACAATTTATTATGTTCCCATAGTAATTCATGATATAATTCATAATATTTTTCAAGTAGGTTTTTAAACTGACCCAAACAAGAACATTCTCTAATTTAATGATTGATTATGAGGTTTATTATCTATAATATCATTATAAAATAATAATAATAATGAAATAATTTATGGTTTTTTGTGTGATGTATTATATTTATAAGGATTTATAAGATGATTTTATAGACATGAAAATATTACATTACAGGAATAATAATATTTCACTCCTAATATACATGTTTTATTTGGTCATTTTTACAATGATATTGTTTATATTTTACATAATTATTATTTTTTACCTTTTTATTAAAATAACCATAATAGTAGAATAAATATAATATGTATCTTCTAAACCAATTCATAATCCCATAAACAAATGGTGGTAATGAATGAAATGGCGTGTATCATTCCATAGAGGCGGTAATCAACACTTACACATGAATGGTGATTTCATCTTCATTAGAATTTATGAAAGGAGTCATGTAATTACTAGAGAATTTAGAAATGAAATTACCTTTTTAAATATATAAATTAATTATCATTTAATAATGTTACAGAAAAAATGAACTACTTTGGTTATTTTGGATAATTATAGTATGTTGTATTTAAAATACCATTGATCATCATAACCACTGATAATATATCCATTGTGTAGTGAACATTATGATTAGTATATTATGGTTTATAACAAAGTCTAAAAAACACACGTGAAATAAGTGATGGCCTTGAAAAGTAGGATTGTACACTATGAATCCCATTTATCTTAACTTGTGTGGGGAGTAGAATCAATGGGATTTTCCCATGTCCATGATCAAGATGAGATTCAAAAAATAAAGCATAATAAAAATAATTTTTACAAGACAATTTCAAGCTCATTGAGACCACGTCCCAAACCATATTCACTGAACAACCCATGTAAATCACACCATCTCACCCTTTACCCGTGGAAAATTCATTAGTGTGAAAAACGATAATGTATTTGGACACCAACAATATGAATTTTTGTATTTTATTTTTTAATAATAGAATTATTATATTTATCCTTAATTTATATTACTTTTTAATGATAAAATATAGTGTTTATTAAAAAATTTATTTTGATATGATGTAGCACAAATTTTATTTTGGAGAATTCTAAATTTTAATCAGGACACTCTTTTTGATGAACTCAAAAAATTATGAAATAAATTATATATTAATAAAATATTTTTATTAAAAAAATAATTATTAAATATAAATGATAATACAAAGTGACAAAGGAAATCAAAAATTTTATAAGGTTCTGAAAATTGTTATTTTCAAAATAAACTAGTATTCTTTAATAAATGGAGATATTTTATTTAAAAATTTATATTATCATATTTATAAAATTATTTGGATATAGTAAATATTATTTTTGATATCAGAATGTTGAAATTATCCAGCAGTGATTTTTTCACAACTTTCTGAGTTATATGAATTTTTCTGTAAAAAATTAATGAGATATAACTATGTATAATATTGTGTGGCAACATAAAAGCAAAAAAGTTAGGTAATAAATTAAATAAATAGTATACATGAACAAAATTATGTTCTCCCTTTATAATAATGTTTTCTTAAGTTATTTCAATAATTTTATAAACCCATAATGATTCTTCCAAAACATATATTATATTTTATGTTTTCAGAATCAATTATTTATAAACATCAATGCCTTCCACATCATCATAGGAATTTCCTTGTTGTTTTTTATTCTTATACTTATAAAATAATTAAAAAACTACTATTTTATAGGAACCATTGTAAAAATTCATTTTATGGTTTGTGTTTTGGATTACATTATCAAATATAGTCCAAAACCTATGTTTGGAAATTAACAAATATTTCAACTCCATTTTTCTATATAAACACACCCTAACTCTAATTAAACTTAACTCAAACCCCTTTTAGAATAAAATTAATCTCAATTTAAATCTCTAGATTCCTCCCAAGTTTTCCTCAAGATCATAATATTCTCCTCCAATGTTTTTATAAGCATCCTCTCAATGTAACAGATCCTCTCCTCATCTTTATTCAAGAAAAATTTTTATGTTATGACTTTTGATTTCCAACTATTCAAGTTGGGATATGTTTTTATATATCCCCATTTATATCCTTATGATTCCAAAAATTTATAAAACCATTTCACAATCAATAATCCCTTTTATAAAAGTTTTTGTACACTAATTATACTACAAATATTAT
Organism: Viscum album; assembly: GCA_963277665.1. Lineage (NCBI taxonomy): Eukaryota > Viridiplantae > Streptophyta > Magnoliopsida > Santalales > Viscaceae > Viscum > Viscum album. The sequence continues at coordinate 705,988,906 of OY728147.1, read as the reverse complement.
CCTTCCATTTTCCATGCCAGACATTTTTGTTTTAAATACAGGTATGCATTTAAAATCAAGAGTATTCACCTAGATATAACTATTATTCATTGATTAAGGATTTTTATGTATGTCACTCAGACTCCATAATCATGGAGTTAATACTAATGAAAAACATCCTTATTTTTTATAACCTATGCCGAACACTAATGAACATACGTGATATGAAAGTGACTGGTGGGCCAACAATTTTATAACCATCCAACAAATTGGATAATATTTTTATTTAAATATATTCTATTTATAGTGTACATGTAGTTATCCAAAGCACACTATTTCATGTTTCTGTGGAATTTAGCCTTGTCTTATGCCTATAATGTCTTTTTTTATATTTTTTCCCACAGTATAATATTGCCATTATTTTATCATGTTATATCATACCTCATTGTTAAATATTATGATTATCACACCATTATGTTACATTCATGTTCTTATGGGATCACATATACTTATTTATGATTTTTTTATTCATTGATCATTACCTTAATTGGATTTATATACCACTCCTTTCTTATGTATGTTCTCAGGTTATCCCTTCCTATTTTAGAAGATCCAAGAAACATAAGGTCATGTTTTGGAGTTGTTAAATAATGGTTTTGTACCCATGTTTCATGTTAATGTTCTATATCCATAATTTAAAAAAGACACTAGACCTAGTGATCTTATGGGTTGTATTAAGTGTATCTTTATTTTTTAAATAATTAATTAAGATGTAATAAAAATTAGTTGTCAAATTTATTATTTGATGAAATTATAGCTTTTTGGTATTAGGATTAGAAAATATTAGTAAAATACTTAGGGATAGAATTAAATATAAGGAATGAGAACAAAATTTTGGTAAATTATAGTGCAAGTGGTTTCCAAGAAAATAAATCCATGTTTTGGATACTAGTTGTGTATTTGGATCTTGAATGTAGGTATGTCTAGTTAATATCCACCAAAAGGGTGCATTGAGTTGGACATGATCATCACCTAGTACATGAAATTAGGGCTTGTAATACACCTCTTTTAATACTCCCAGGGGAATAATTTTTTAAATTAACAATATCCTTAAGAACTATTATTAATGGTAAAAATATTCACATAAGATTTTATTTTTATAAATAGATCAAGGATTACATTGATTGAAACCTAGAGTATTAGTCATTTATGAGTTATCCCTTTAATGTTCATGGTTTCTAGTTTATGTATTTAATAGTCAAAAAATCCCCAAAAAAATTTTCTTTTATTTCTAGTCAACATAAAAAAATATTAGGAATTTAAATTCCTTGATTTTTTTTTGAAATATTTTTTTCAAAATAAATTTAATTTCATATATAAATTCTTTTACACACAACCCCGAGTTTTAACGCAACCTGACATACTATAGAAATATCATAATTTAAAATGATTGTTGAAATCTAAATATTTTAATATAGGGTATGAATATTATTAACTAAGTTATAAAAATTTATAGTTTTCAAAATTATATAAAATTACTTTTTTAGTAACAAACTAATTAAAAATGAAAATAAGAGCTATTTGAAAATAAAGGAAATCATTTTTAAAAAAACTACTTTTATGTGAAAAAATATGTTTTATCTTAATAAATTAATTAAATATATTTTTTTGAATGGGTTTAATGAAATATTTATAACATATATTCAATAAAAATTTTAACGTTAATATTATGTATTTTCTAGGTTTGAGATATGAATAAATCCATTTTTGAAATTAAAAATAATACTTTCTCTATAAAGAATTTTTCTCACCTCTGTGAAACATATTTTTTGATTTTGTTTGGAAAATTTAATATTTTTTATCTTATAAAATGAACTTAATTTTTTAGTTATAATTTCAAAATTAATTTTTAGTGAATTTCTTATAATTTTCATAGAATGTAATGATTTCAGTTAACAATGGAAAATACTGGATTTAATTAAAAAACTACCTTTTCATTCAAAACATTTGTAAAATATATTTTATTTTAATATGGTTTTAAAATTTAAATTTTTTCAATTATAAATATATCAATCATATATATTTCATTTTCATCAATTTCATATTGAATTTTAATATTAACAGTTTTAATACTTTTAAATAGTTTCCCTTTGGAAAATGGTTTTCTAATCATGTCAACTGGTTCAATTTTTTTCAAAAGAAAATTTACTTCTATGAATGGAATTTAGAGAAATTAATTCCATATTTTTAGTCAGAATAATAAATATTGTATAATAATATCCACTTATTTGTTGGTCAAAATGAATATTTAAAATAGTAAAAATTAATTACCATGGTTATTGTTAAAATGGGTTTACCTAGGGGTAAAAATAAAGATATAAGTGTTAAAATGACATATAAACATGTAACATAGAACTTTTATGGGTATATTTACACCTTATAACCTCTAAAGTTCATTAATGGACCATTTTTTTAGTTTTTTAAAATTTTAAAAACCTGGGTACACTTTATTCTTCTCAAATATTCCTTGTGTACCCCCAGATACAAAAAGACGCCCCCTTTCGTCTCCTCTTCATAATTTCAAAAACATTTATTTCAGAAAATACCTACCCAATTAAATTACTCAAATAAATTCCCACATAATCTATTCCTTTGTGAGATCATAAATCCAATATTTTAAGGATTTAGGTTTAACAAAAAAATGATTCCCATGGAAGAGGTAATGTTTTAAACTATGTGTTTCTGCTTTACTATTATTTTAAGTCCCAAAAAAATTATTAAATTATGCTGATATGGAAACATAAGTATCTCTCATATACTGGTATTTTATTATGGTAATGTAATAACCTCTATCTATCTCCTCTTTAAGAAAATGTAAAACGAAACCATTTATCTTTTGTATGGAGGACTATCACCTCGCGAACCGATGTTATTTTTTTTCCATCACCCCTTATCACAACTACATATAATGAAAGGTTTAATTTTAATATATTATATTTATAGAATTATTAAAATTATATAATTATAATACCTTTTATAATTTATTTCCATTGGTCATGATGGAAAATAATAATGTCGTTCATGTGTACGGCGGGCTACCCACTCGCGAGCTGATGTGATGTGTTTTTCATTTTTATTTTACATGGATGGTAATAAGTGTAGATTAAATGAATATATATGATATTTATAACATAATTATACTTATTGAATTATTATATCACATATACATTCATTATTTTAATTCCTTTGTGTATATGATAACACTGTTTGTGTGTACGGTGGATCACCGCCTCGCGAAGCAATGTGATTCATTTTTTCACTAATAGTTTTCATGGAAGGTAAATATAGTAAATATACTGAATATATTTGATATATATGAAATAAAAATGGTTCTATAATGGTATTATATTATTTACCATTCTTTCATTTCATCCTTCGATAAAATGGAAACAGTGTTAATGCGTACAAACAACATCATCAATGTAATAGTAAAAAAAATTAAAACACACACACACAAAAAGTCATTATTTCCTGAAGTGGGACTAAAAAGGAAGTTTTAATAAATGGGTAATAAAAACCCATTTGTAAATCATTTATATTATGATATATATATATATATGTATTATTATTTAATATATTTATAATAAACTTATATTTATTATTCATGAGTTTTGAGCGTTTGTGGGGGAAGTTGAGACCTAAGGTAAGAGATTATTGTATCAAATTTTCTTCTAGGATACATATGTTATATTATTCACCTGTATTTTTTATAAGGTGTGTATACTACCCATTTTCTATTTTATATCATGAATATAATTATTTTCATTATTTATAAATTTTCAACTGATTTTATTCTTTCATGGCTCTTATGAATCAGTGTTACCAAAGTGGTAATGGTTTTACAATATAATCTCATCATTTAGCATGATTTTTTATGTTTTTTCTTATAATTAAGATATATTTTGATCCAAATCTCAATAAACTCATCAATTTTATTTAACTATGGTAATTTCTTGAGAATACATGTTTACCTTAATTTTCCTCTCTTTATGTACTCAAGAGACCAAAATATCTTTTTAATGAAAAATCTTCTTTATTTTTATCTTCGATAAAAATTCAATTTTCTTAAAAATACATGGTTGAAAAAAAAATCAAAAAAATTATAACATTAAAAATATTATTTATTAAATATATTTTTACACATTTTTTACTTTTTAAAAACTTTTTTAAAATAAATATTCATGTCTTTTTTCAAACAAGTATAATTTATATTTTTCTAATAATGTGAAAAGAATGGTTATTTTAATGTGTGAGGAAGGAATGTAATTTCTCTCCATCATGACCATCTAATGATTTAAAGAATAATTTATAATTTCAAATAAAATTATTTTTAAAATTTTTATTTATATGCTTCCAAGGTTATTTTCAGATAAAAGGATTTTAAAAATATTTTATGTTTTAAAAAAATAAATCTATAAATAATATTATCCTCAATAAATTCATTATTTTTTTTAAATATCTTATTATGATATTAGAAAGTTATTTTAAAATAAAGGGATTCATAGAATGTTTTATTTTTTAAAAGTTTTCTAACAAAATTGAAAGGATATTCTCCTCAAGAAATGTTTTAAATGATTCCTAAAGATTTGTTTGTATAATTCCAAGGATATTTTCAATGAAATGGAATTTGGTAATTTTTTATGTTTTTCAAAGTGGAAATGTTATTTTACTTAATAATTATTCCAAGTTATTTTACTATGAAAATAATTTTCCATCAAATATGACATCCTTTGATGTTACTATTGTATTAATGGGGATGTGATCCATGTATACCATTCTTATTATTTATGGGAATGGTGTGTGATCATGATAAAAATATTTTTATAACAAATGTATCTCTTCTTTGGGTTATACCATGATAAAATGGTTTTGGAACCTATTAAATTTTCCATGGCTTATGATATGATTACATGATGAAATGATTATTAAACATGATTCTTTTACACAAGTAATATTATGATGAAATGTTTATGAAACTGATTTCTTTTCTTAGGTTCTAATATGAAAAATTGTTAGTGATCTTATGGAACAAAAATTTATGGATTGTGTTATAGATGGTACCTATATCAACTTTTAATGCATTGGGTAATGATTAATGTTCTATGAGATTAAAGGGTAAATATGAGGTTATCCAAATCTCAAAAGGATGTTACATTGAAGGTTATATCATTCCCAAATTTGTTATATGTTGGTTTAGCTCATTCCTAATATTTAATGAATTTCTTGGTGGGTATACTTCAAATAAGTTTTTCTATGATTATGTATACAAAAACTCTATTTATTATGCCTATGTTATTATGACTTATGTTATTTTATTCTTTTATAATCCTTTTTTTTATAAACTTACAATACTTATGAAAATACTCAAGATTTTTATTTTCGGTATTGATGTCATGTTTTTAATATTTTATTCTTCTGTTATCGTATCCTTATTCTCATGTTATGTTTATATATTTCCTTTTTTTACCCTTTATAATAATCTAAGATCACGCATTTTTATGTTTCTTTTCCTCAGGTTATGATGATAGGTATTACATGTGATATGTCTAATAATGGTTCTTGTTATAAGGAACTATGTGGGAGAAGATTTAGAACTTTTATGAACCAATTGTTTATGTATCCCAGTTTCCAAATGAACTATACCTTTATGACCCTTAGGAATTAATTTGTGTTACGTAATGAATATTCATCCAAAAATATGGGTTATCTATATATTAAATCTAGGGTCATTATAGTTGGTATTAGAGTATTGGTTTAGTTAACCTTTGTAAAATAAGAAGAGAGCTCCTTAATGAGATCCACATGGATATGTATAAGGATAAATATATGGATAATTCAAAATATATAAAAATATATTCGAATATTGGTGGAGGATAAAGTGACTATATTCTAGGTAATAAATGATTATCTGGATACTATAATTGGTCATGAATATAAAATTTATGTACCTTGAGCTTATAATATCAAAAAATGTGTCTTGATCATGACACAAGAATTACTGGGTAAACAAAAAAAGGGATTTTCTGCGCTCTTAGTTTGACACTCCATGGGGATATTCTTTAGAAATTCACAGAATCTTTATAAACAATCATGAAGGATATAAATATTGAAAATTTATGACTTATTATATTCCTAAGTTTCCATAGATTTAAAATAAGTTTTCACGAGTTAGACATACTATAAGTGATTTTTCATGATTTTGTGGTTTTCCACTATGAATATTGTTTCTCATCCTATGTTTTATAGTTTTAGTAAATAGAGGGAACTATAATTAACTTGGTTAACATTGAATTTGATAGAAAATGTGTTGATAAGTAACCAAATGGTATGATTACTGGAGGGAAAGATATTGTGATTATTTATAATTAGTTATCATGATATATAATTAATAACTTTCACCTTAACTAACCATCTGACTCACTAAAAAATGGAAGGATAGAGTCTGTTGAGAGTTTGGGTGGTGGAAAACATGGAGTAAAGAAAATTCAGTTTCTTATATATCAATAATGTGGGATGAATCACTCTAGGGTATGTCTCAACGAAATGAGAAGATGTCTTGTGTGTATAGAATAAGGGGAAAATGTAAGAGATTGATGTGGAAAAATAAAATGTGTAGTTAATAGAATAGATGAGAATAATAGTTTCCTTAGGTATTGTTAATGGTTTAAGGTTATAAATATGGAAATAATGGGTTTTATAAAATTCGATCTCCTAGGGGGTAAATATCAACAATAAGATCAGAAATGTGGTATAAGTAAAGGTTTTTTGGATGATGAAGATACTATAAATGGTATATGAATAGAAGGAGGTATTAATGAACTAGATGGTGAAGCCTTGTAAATAGTTAAATAAAATATTATAATCATTAAAGTATTTATTTATTGTAATTAAATAATTATGAAATATATAATAAATTTTCTATAGTTTTTTTCATTAGATATATTCATGAATATTTTGAATGGTACTAATGACCTAGAATAGTGATTTAATAGAAAAGAAATATTTTATGGAAAACTTATGATTAAGGGGAATATAACCCTAAATATATAATTACTTTTGACATAATTATTTGGTGATAAAGTGATAATTTATACAGATAAAGTAAATTAGATAGTATTGATGACATTGGAACTGATTAATGATTCATTGAAAAAGGGGTTTTATTAACAATGATGAATTTTACTACCTAAATGGACCAAAATCCATTATTTTTTATTTATTTTGGATAAAACCTTTTTATCTAGGTTGAGAGGGAAACCTTACATGACCGGTATGGCCAGTGTCACAATTCTTAGGGGCATAATTTCAAATACAAAACTTTAAGGCCCTTACAAACTACAATTGAACTTCATATCCCTAGAATCCGCATCATTGAATGCTCATATCTCCCATCCTCACAATGATGATCAGTTAGCATTTCCCTGTACATAGTTGATCGGTTTCTAGTACTAATGGTGTTTTTTATATCCTCTCATTCATCCAATTTGTTAGTTCTTATCTGGTGGTTGATACTTTCTCTAAATCTGATTTTGGTACATTCTGTATGTGATCTTCCTGGGATACTCCGTGATCAATATGGACCTATGTTCCATCGTCCGAAGTGATGAAATGGCTTAAAGTCTTTATGGATCAAGGGACTTGGGTGGCCCAAATTCCCTATGGCCCATAGGCCAAAATTGGTGGCTTGGTGTTCCAAACAAATAGATTGTTTTGGCTACAACAATACCACAACAGTACCTGATATAGTGCTACTATAGTAACCAAAAAATATTCATCCACCATGTTTTTTGTAGGTTTATAGGTTGTGCTAACCACTCGACTACCACCCCAACACCTTGATGGAGTTTACAAAAAAATATTTATGGAATATATTCAATAATATGTGGTTTTATTAATGAAATGGTGAATCATGTTTTTTTCATTGAATATTTATAGTAATTATGGTTATTAACATGCTTCAAGATAATATATGATCTAGGTATTCACAAACATGGAATGTGACCATTAAGATATACGTAATGATATTTTGTGGATTAATTTTTAGTTTATTTTGGGAAATTTAGTAACCATGTTTATAAATTTTGATTTCTTGAAGTGGAATATGGTAAACTACTTATTGAATGGTTTAAGAAATAAATTTGAAGTGGTTTTAGATTTTAATGTATTGAATCACTATATAAAGATTTATTTTATATTGGATAACTTTAGCTAACCATTTTTTTATGATAATAAATACAGATAAAAGGAATGACTTATCAATCTATTACTAATCTTCTAATCCATTAGTAATTTAAGAATAAAAAATTTATCTTCATTTATTATAGTAACAGATGAATTCAAAATTTATTGAAGAACAACTAAAGGATTAAATTTTTCAAAAGATATGAAGTAATGAAGATCCATACATATATCGGTCCCATTTAATTTATCATTTATATTGGGATGATATCCTATAAATTGGAACATCCACCAAAAGTCACTCAATTCATGGTGAGTTCTATCTATCTCTCTTAAGGAAGTGCTATCATGATCCTTATTAAGTATTGAACTCAATTTTAATAATACTAGGGAATGAACCTTCTTACATGAAATAACTGATAAAGATTCTGGATCATAGTTATAAAGTTATGTGATGTAATACCCCATACTATGTAAAGGATTGGTGGTCAAACCACCAGCTTGAAGAAGTGATGTGGGAACCCGAGGATGTAATGTGGTAGAAGTATCCTAATTTTTTTACCAGAGTGATGAATTTTGAGGTAAAAATTTATTTAAAGGGGGAAAGAATGTAACACCCTGAAGGTTTATGAAATTTTGTTTTTCTAATAGATTCAATTGCTTTTATATCATGCATTACACACAACACTAAATTTTAAAGAAACACAACAAACTATTAAAATATTATTATTTAACATGATAGATATAGTATAACCATTGGAATGGTGATTTTGAATAGAATTAAAAAAATTATTAAAATATATAGTTTACACATGTATATAAAATTAATTCTTTGGTGACCAATTAATTAAATATCAAAATAAGAATGGATTGAAAATAAAATAAATCGTTTTTCTGAAAAAACTATTTTTATGTGAAAAAAACATGTTATACCTAAAAAATAAATTTAATTTAGTTTGGGGAATTATTTTAATTAAATTTATATCATATAATTTATAAAACATTTCATATTAGTCTAATTTTTTATCTATTTATGATATCAGAATAAATCAAATTTTACACTTAAAAACTATATTTTTTCTAAAAACTAGTTTTATCATCTCTCACAGCCATATTTTAAAATACATTTTAAAAATTTTTAAGAGAATATTCTGAGAAAATAAAATATATTTATGGAATGAAAATTTAGAAATTATCATTGAGTGTGTTTTTGGTAATTTTTTAAATGATATTATTTCAATGAATAGTAAAAAGTATAGGTTTTTATTAAAAAACTAAAATTTCATTCGAATAATTAAAACGATTTTTTTTTATTTAATATGATTTTAAAATTAATAAAATTTCAATTATGTTAATATTAATCCAATTTAGTTCATTGGAATCAATTTAATATGGAATTTTTATATAAAAACTTTTTTAAAAATTTGAACATATTCTCTTTGGAAAACTCCTTTCTCATCACAATGCAGGTTTAATCTTAAAATTAAATTTCCACGTATATGAATAGAATTTGGAAAATTTGATTACATTTTTTGAATAATCATAAGTAATAAAACATAATAATTTTGAATATTGTTTTTCAAAATGAATAGTAAAAGTAGTAAAAACTAATTATCATTGTTAAGGTTAAAACTCATTTACCGTTGGTTAAACTAAAAATATATGGTATAAAATGACCAAGAATAATTTTTAAAAATAATTTTCATGAAATATGAAATACTTTTTTCGTCTAAGGTTATATAATATAACATTTCAATTATTTATGGAATGTGAAAAATATTGGTACCCTTTATTCTTTTTGAAAAATTCCATGTTTGACCTCTAGCCCCACGTAAAAAAGGCCACCCCATCTCCTCTACTCTTCACACTCTGAAAACCATTTAGTTTTTCCAATACCTATAAAAATATATTCTTTAAATACCTCCCCACATATTAGAGTCCTTTTTAAGATCATAAATCTAATCTATGAAGGCTTTAGCTTAATCCTAAATATGTTGTCTGAAGAAATGGTAATGTTTTAAACTATGCGTTCTTTATTACATCTTATTATAACTCCTTCAAAAATTATAAAAATATACATATATATTAATTATATTATCTCCAATATATTTATATTTTGTTATGTTAATTTCATATCTTATATTTTTCTACTCTTCCATCAAATGGGAAATGAAATGGTTGATCATGTGTGTGGTGGACTACCGCCTCGTGAACTGATGTTATTCACTTTCCATCACCACCTATAAAAAATAGATATAATTATTGATTTAATATTTATATATTAAATTTATGATATTATTATATCATTTTAATTAAAATAATATATCTACCTTCTTACCACCCAGTCCCTTGTAAAATAGTCATGTACCTCATGTGTATGGAAGACTATCTCCTCAAAAACCGAAGTGATGTGTTTTTAATTTATATTTTACATAGATAGTAATATGGATATATTAAATTAATATATATTATATTTTTTACATAATTATACTTATTAAATTATGATATCAAATATAATTTCTTACTAATTATGTGGGGGAAGTGATAACTCCATTCGTCTGTACAGTAGACTACCACCTCACGAGGCGATGTGATTGATTTTTCACTAACACTTTTCATGGATGGTAATTCAGGTAAATTTAAGGAATATATATGATATATATTAAATGAAAATAAATTTTTAATTTTATTATATTATTTATCATTCTTTCATTTTATCTGTCAAAAAAATGGAAACAACGTTCTTACGTTCATACGTCCCACCATCTCCATGAACGATGTATTTCATTTTCTATCTCTTAATTTTTTGGATTAATCTAAATTCATATATAATGAATATATAATATTATTATATCATGTTTAAAATTATATATAGTATTTAACCATGATCAAAGTAATATTACTAAAAATAAAAAATCAAAACAAACATGAAAAACAAAGCATTTATTACTCCAAACGTGATTTTTTATAGACATTTTATTGAATGGATAATATAAGTTCAGAATTAAATCATATATGGGATTATATATATGGTCATAAAATAAATTTATAATAATATTTTATTTAATATACATTATCTTCAAACATGTATGATGGAATTCAAGACTTCAAAAAAAGAATTTTTGTATCAAATTACCTTCTTTCAGACATATGTTATGTTTTGATCCTATATTAATTTATAAGGTGTGTATAATATCACTTTTATATGTTATATCATTAATATACTTCTTTTTTTGATACCTAAGGTTTCTATTGATTTTATTCCTTCATGGATCTTACGATTCAATGTTACTATTTTGGTAATGATTTAATGATCCAATATCATCATTTATGGGTATTGTTTATGTTTATGAATTTGATGAGGAAATAATATGATATATATCTCATGAAACTAAAGAATATTATTATCCTGTGTTTATTTCATGGAGATATATGTTTTCCCTTCTTTTTCCTCTCTTAATTTACTCAAGTGACAAAAAGAACATTTCTATGGAAAATCATCGTTATTTCTCTCTTCGATCAAAAATCCTTTTTATTTAAAATAAATTATTTCTAAATATATTTTCAAAAAAGCTTTAAACTTATATAAATGATTTATTAATGTAATTTTTAACCATTTTTTACTTTTTAAAATTTTATTAAAAAATATCTTTTATGCCATTTTCTAAAAAAGTCTCATTTTTATTTTATCAAAAAATGTGAGAGGAATTTTGGTTTTAAAATGTACCACGTAAAAATAATTTCCCACAATCAAAAGATCCCTATGTTATAAAACTTTATTTATAATTTTCATAGGTAATTTTCAAATAAAAGGATTTTTAAAATATTTTATATTAAAAAAATGATTTTCAAATAGGAAAACATTTTTCCCTTTAAGAGATGTTTTAAATTATTTTTAACGATTTATTTATAAGTTTACAAGGTTATTTTCAAAGAAAAGTATTTTGAAAATATTTTTTGTTTAAAATATTTCTTTTTAGAGTGTAAAATATATTATCCTTGGGAAATGTTTTAAGTTATTTTCAAAGAACCCTTTATAAATTTCCATTTTCATTTTTTAATAAAAATAATTTTGAAAATGTTTTATGTTCAGTAAAAATCAATGTGGAAAGGATATTATCCTTAAGAAATGTTTCAAATTATTTTTAAATATTCCATTATACATTTCCAAAGTTATTTTCAAAGAAATGTATTTTGAAAATGTTTTGTTTTTTAAAGTGGAAAGGTTATTTTCCTCAAGAATGGTTCGAGGTGATTTTATTTTCAAAATAATTTTCCATTAAAGATAAAATCCTTTGAAGTTAATTATTTCTTATTGGGGATATAATACAAGGATATAATTCTTATTATTTCTCGAAATGGTTTATTCTTTTGATTAAATATTTTTTTTGAAACATCTTTCTCTTCCTTTGATTATACCATCATAAAATGATTATGAAACCAGATTTTTTCCATTGATGAAACTATGATAAAATGATGAAATATTTATGAAACCTATATATTTTCCATAGGTTATTCTATGATGAAATGATTATTAAATTTATTTATTTTCATTGGATCTGATATGATGAATATTTTATTATCATGTGGTCCAAAAAGTTGTGGATTATTTGATGAGTGGGACCTATATCTCTCAATAAATCATTTGGTTATTATTAATGTTCTATAATCTAAGAGAGTACATAGGAGGTTATCACAAGCCCAAAAAATGGCACATATAAGTTTATCCCAAGCACAAAGAAGGTGCATGGGTGGTTAGCTGAAGCCTAAAATGTAATTATTTTCATGGTTTTTATCCTATAAGTAAGACGTTGTATGCTTATGTGTATTTCAAAACTCTATGTATTATATCAATTCTCTCATCGATTATTTTTATTAATTCATTTATGATTCAGGTCTTAAGAACTATCAATATTTATAGAATGACTCAATATTTTAATCGTTAATATATAGGGTATGGTTTTTTTATTTTATGATCATGTTCTCATTCCCTTATGATCATTTTATGTTTACATATTTCTCATTTTTACCCATACTGAACATATGATCTCACACATTTTTATGATTCTTTTCCCTAGGTTGTGATGATAAGTATTATGTGTGATATGTCTAACGAGGGTACTAGTCATGAGGTACTGAGTGAAGACTACTGGAAAATGGACCTATACACCCGGTTTTGGGAAAAAAGTTGGTATAGGTTCCCCTATACCAATTATTTTCCAAAAACCATGGGTATAGGGATTTGTTCAGAACTGACACCCATAGTTTACCAAAACTGTGGGTGTGGGGTTCATTTCAAGACATATCCCCCACAATTTTTCTAAAACCATGGGGATAGGTCTGGGCTAAGAATCTATACCCATGGCTCTGACAACTGTGGTAATAACTTTCCCTCATGAACATGTGAAAAAAATATCCGTGGGAACTAAATTTTTTTGGAGGGAACACCTATACCCACGTTTTTTCACTCCATAGCCATACTTTATATAAATATATTTAAGTATATATATATATATATATTTATAAGTGATTTTTGGTTGTGTTTAGGCATGGAGTTTGTGATGAACAAGTTGCGGGATAGAAACCCGCAACCGCGTATTTTTTGAAACATATACACATGGTTTTAAAACTGTGGGTATAGAATTTTCAAACCATGGGTATATATTAAAGCTATACCGACACCTAGGTTACCCATAGTTCCCAAAACTATGGTTATAGCCTATAACCATCGTTTTGGGGGAAATACCCATGGTTTTGACCCATGGGTATAGGGATATTTTCTAGTAGTTGGAGGAGATGTATAACTCTTATGAACTAGATGTTTATGTTTCTATGTTTCGTACTGAATTATCCATTTGCAGTCATCATGTGCGTATTTATATAAAGTAATTAATATCACAAAAAAGGATTAATATCTTTATATCAGAACCCTAGGTCATTATAGAAAACATGATAATAAAAAATGTAAGGATAAATTTGATGACCGTCCAAAAGAGATGTCTATCCAGATGGGAGTAGTAATCAAAAACTTCATGAAATTAAATTATAAGTTAAATAATTTTTTATTGAAACATGAATCAAAAGTAATGATAAAATACACCTAAGAAAGAAAATTTTGAATTTGGACCATTCTGTGACAAAGGGTTTATACTATTTTTGGATCTTGTATTCCCTTAATCATGAATAAATGGATTAAATCCATTAAGAAAATATTATCTGTCTTCCAATGCACAAAGAAAAAAAATTCATTTTTCATGTTTATTTTATGGAGGTAGATGCTTCCAATAGAAGATTTTGAAAAAATATATGAACCCCTACGAGTATATTGAAGCGAGGGAGAGGAATACATTCCTGAAAAATATTGAAAAATATTTTCCTCGCACTCCCTGACAAAAAATGGAGAGGTGTTTCCTTCTACTCAAGAAAAATGATTACTAATTATTTAGAAATTATAAGGAAAACTTTACAAGACATTCATAATAGACCTCCTACTTTTTCATTACCCATAAAAGTAAATTTTACCACTTCCTTGGTGCTATAAATTCAAGTATATGAAAAGCATCAGCTAATGGAGACTCAGACAACAATGAGGAAATAGTTTTATGTTCCCCAATGCCAAAATAGAGATTTATGAATCATAAGTACATCATAAGGATAGTTAAAATAAGTGTGTATTGGATTTTTATTTTGGTATTGTGATTGCAAATTCTCATATATATAAGAATTTCTATCATCCCACTTATCAAAATTTTGGGAAGAAGCATCTCAGAAATTTCTTGAAGAGGTAAAAAATGCTTTAAGTGTGGGAATGAAGGGATATAAGATTTTGATTACCAACTGGGAAGCCTAGCAATGTGGTGGAGGAAATGAATTATCCAATCAACCCTTACCATTTCATCCAATGTTTCAATTTCAAGGAATATAGACTATAACATCCATAAACCCACACTCTTGGATCCTGTTAAAAAAATAGAAGCTTTATATTTCTATCCATGGTACTAATAAATGTGACTCAATTTTTCCCATCCAAACCATAAAAAATCAAGAGAAAATATTTGATCACTTACCTACCCAAATATGATTTATGTTAAGAGTTTTAAATAATTATAATAAACTCTCAATAACTTGGGTTTATAAAATACTAGTATATAAAGATCGACATAATCTCCCATAATACCCATCTTTTCATACTCTATGTTAATTCTTAAAAATACCCATAAAATTAATCGCATATGAAATATTAAAAATCATTTAGCATAATTATTCATAACCTATTGAAAATTAAACATGATAATGGTGACATCTAATTCTCATTATAGTTGAACAAATGATTTTACAATTGTATTTCATCAGTGAGAGTAATATGATAATAACTGTATGATGAACTTATCACGGTGTATTTTCATAACAAAATGAAATTCATACACATCAATACCTATATCATCAATTATAAATCATGACATTAATGATTAACAAAGTAAATATTCATTGTAATAAATAATCATGATCTACTTGATGTCAATCGTGATCAAAGGAATCATTAAAACCCCATAGAAAGTGGAAAGAAAATGTGTTCCAATCATAGAAAACTTTCCTAGAACCCTTAATACATCCTTAAATTTTGAATATCCATAAAGTCTAATTCTAATATAATTCTCTAAAGAATATAATAATTACCAAACACATTAAATAATTATCTGAAAACACCCATTGTATAAGTTATAACAGTCTCACTCATGATTTATAATGGGGATCAACCAATGCATTTTTCCTTTAATAACTTGATTAAACCGTGGAAAATAATGTGATTTCATGAAAATATAATTCAAAAAATCATAATCCATCAATATGAATAATGATTACTCTATCAATTAAAAATATACCCACTTTATCATATGTATCCTCATGGGTTGTTTTCATTGATGATTAGAAATACCATTAATATATCATTAAAAACATTCATAAAGAAAATATCATTTTCACATTTAATATCATTTAAAAAATTTCATAAAATATTCTGAACAAATTTACAGGGAATTAAACATGGAAAATTATAATGAAATTTTTAGGGAAAATAATGGTCATAGTGGCAGAAAAATCCATTCATGTTTCAAATGTTAAAATAAACATTATTTCTCAAAAAATGTAAAAGGTGTCAAAAGTGACCCAGTTTAAAAGATTTATGAAATTTTATTTTCATTAAATATTAAAATATATTCAAATATAATATAAAATAGCTTTAAAAACCTTTATATTTATTCCATAACATTTTTGAAAACAATTTAAAAACATTGATATGGAAGAGAAAGATTCCTGAAAAGAAAGTGATCACGATAGAATGCCTTTTCCACTTTGGTACATATTCAATCCAAAGCCCCTAATATTATTAACATAAAATGAAACTTTAAAAATAAAAAAAAATAAGTATATTAAGGATATAAAAAGTAAAATTTGTAGTGTATACATATACTAAAATAATATAGGTTCATATCATAAATATATGTCCCATGGAATGGGAATTTGGGATGAATAACCCTTACAAAGATAATATCATTGAATTGAGAATTAATAAATGAAGAGAATATGTGTAACAAATTAAACTCTATAAAAAAAGTAGAAACATATAATAAAACAATTTAAATATTTAGTCACACATTTTCATGTCATAATTGAGTCAATGAAAAAGTGTTATTACTCGATGTAAGGAAATTGAGTTAAGAAACCGTTTACCACTTGGTAAATTTAAATTAAAATCCCCTGGGAAAAAATAATTAAAATTAAAACATAAAATATTTTTATGTATTAAGGATTAATGGTATGACCTTTAAAATTTTAAATATATACTCCATGTAAAATAATTTGGTGAATAACATTATAATATTCCTAAATGAAATGAAATTGAGACAGAATCCCTTACTTCAAGACTATACGTTTCTTGTATGCCATTTACCTCTTGTAGAATAAAAAAATAGTATTTTTTATATGTTTTTAATAATTTCTAGGTTTAATCCATTATCCATAAACTTTATTTCATTTAAATTAAAGATATTGTTAATTACTTAATCAGTTAATTCCAACTTTTGTTTTTTTAGAACATTCAGTTCTAAAGTTCAAATGACTTTTCTAGGTTGATTGAGGTCAAAGAGTTCATTATTTAATCATCTAAATAATAATAATAATGAAATAATTTTCATTTTATTACATTAATGGTACTTTTAAAACTAATAAAATTGTTTATGAAAAATAAACAATATTACAATCCCAGAGACTGTAGTTTGGGCATACGCATGAGTAATGTTTCCATTTTTCAACAATAATTATAGAAAATATTTAATTATTATTTTATATTCCCAAAATAAAAATAATATCATAAATATAATATTAACTAATAAAATATAATTATATATATCATCCAAGTGATGTAGTAATGAAAACATGTCACATTGCTTAGTGAAAGTGGTAGACCACAAGTATACACGAACGATGTTATCACTTTTTAGTGAATGGAAATGTAAGAATGTAAAAAATATATTATATTATAAAAAATAAATATTTCCTTAATATAATATATAAATATGAATTCAATATTTAAAATCAACCTTGAGGGTTGGTGATGGAAAATGGATTACATCAGTCTGTGAGATGGTAGTATGGCATACCCATGAACAATGAATTCCATTCCCATTTAATGGATGTTGAAGATGGATATAGATTATATCATTAACATATAAAATATAATTATATTCATGTTACTTATTTTATTATATAATGATTTTTATGGAATATTCTAAGGATGTGTAAAAAGAAATAAAATAGAAACACTCGGTTAAGAACGATACGTCTTCTTCTGACAACCTCCATTACATAGCATCCTATGACCACTATGGTTAGTATTATGTTATAAACAAGAAATCTAGAATGTGGTTTGGGGTTTAAGAAATTTATCTGTGTAAATATGTTATTAAAAAAATTTAAATTGTTATGAAAAGAAAAAAAGTGATTCCCTTTTATAAAAGATGGGAGGTTCACTCTTGGAATTTCTAAAAATATTAATTTAATTTAAATTAATTTTTAAGTGAAAATGGAACCAAATTGATAATATTACAATATAAGATGACTATCAGTCAATATAATTTTATCGAATTAAATTTGGATAAGTTTGTACTATTATTTTACCCTTATCTCTAGGTTTAACCCCCCCCCCCTCGATAACCCTTTTCACACTTACCGCAACAACATGATTTTTTTACTTTTTAAAGGTCATTATATTTACTATAAATGGAAATTTTTTGATATTATAAACCATAATATAAAACAATATCTAAATCTAAGATTTTTAGGAATTTTGTATCATTTAATAAAATATTATTTATTTTAAAATATCATTAATGTCAAGTTTTAGTGCTATTTATTTCTTTGTGATTAATAACATAAAAACAAGAAATGAAATTAAAAAAAATATTTTATTAAAAAAATAATCTATCATATATATTTATAAAATGAATTTATCACATTAATTATGTCAAATTATATTTCTTTTAATATTTTCAATATCATATATTTGATTTTTCCATTAATTTAATTGTGTTTTTGTTTTGTAAGCATTTAAGGTAATTATTTTCTTCACTAAAAATTAATAATAAATTATCAGGATAAAGATAAATGATTTATATTTGAAATAAATATTTAAAAATTAGAATATATTTTATTTAACACACTGTTGAAAATATTATAGTTATTGACAAAAAGAGTGTGACATTTTTTTACTTTACGTTACAAAAAATATCATAAACATCATAATAATACTAAAATTTAAACAAAAGGAAATATAACCAAATTTTTTATAAAAATTTATCATATGGACTCAAAAAAATTAATGAAAATTTTAGGGCTTTTTTACTGTAATTATAAAATTTAATTTAAAATTAAACTAAAAAAATATGATGAAAATCTGTTTTTCAAAAACATTCCATATTTAAAAATAAATGTTATTATACTAAATTTAGTATTATTTTCATTTAGAAACCCATAATTGGATTATTTTAAATCATAATTATATACATCAATATTAATACTAGTCCAAAATATATTCTTACTTTATAAATTCTTTAATATAAAATACATATTTCAATTAAAAATAGTATTTTCACTATTCACTAATAAATCTATTTTTTGGAAAAATACAAATATTTTACCCAAATATTACTATAATAATATTATTTAAAAATTGATATCAATTTCACCATATACAATTTCTTAAATTTCAAAAAATCAACTATAATATTCACACACAAAATTAAATAATAATCACTATTAAAGAAAATATATTTTTTAAAAACAAAATGACTATAAAAAATGAGTACTTATTGCCTAATAATTAATAAATAAATTTTTATTGTTTTGAACCTTTATATGGATATATATATATATACTAAAAAGTATTTAATCATTTTCATACATACCAATGTAACAGTAAGGTTATAATTATCAAATTTAAATAATAATATTTCTGAGTTTGATTACTCTAAATGTTGCATATATTGTAAACTATCATGAATAGTTTTTATTTTATGTTTTTTGGATATTATAGGGACACTATTTAAATCAACACTCTAATACAAGGGTTGTAAATAATAAATTATTTAAAAAAATTCTAAGTCCTAAAGGGTAAGGGTGATTGTATTCCATCACTACTGCTAAGGTGGATCCTAATAATGATGGGATAAAAGGTATACTAGTTATTTATTCAAATATAGAGAATGTACTATTTGAATATATTTCTTCTAATTATTTAATATCATTAAATATTAGAATAACTATTCAAATACCACCTCGAAACATGGAATTCATGTTATCATTAATTAAGGAAAATGGTTCAGTTGTTTCATTCCAAGTATATATCTCACCCCTTGTCCAAATTTATAGGATTTATTTCCTAGAAAACCATATAATACTCCCTCTAGCAGGATTTTATGTAATTAGAGGCATGTATTGGATTCCATTATATAGATCCAAAATAAATTTTCCAGATAATTAAATAACCCTATGCGTCGTAAATTACCCTAGATTTCTATGTATGTTCAAGGGGGATGATGAATATTACTTGGTATAAACATCTCAAGCAAGGATATTATTTAATTTTTTTCAAGAATATCTATCTCAAATGATTTATACTAAATAAAACATCATTCTTAATGTCATTCACATTATAAGTGAATTTACTGATGTGTTTCTTAAAGAATTTCTTGGTCTTCCTCCAAAATGAAAGGTTGAGTTATCAATCAGTCTCATACCTTAGTTTTTCCAATATCCATGAATCTATAGATATTGGAAATTTTATACTTGAGAATATGGATAACCACTTATATGAGAATCAAGATAAAGGGTTTATAATCCCAAGTACTTATCCAGGGGGTGCACTAATTCTTTTTATCAAGAAGAAGTATGTGTCAATGTGCCTCTACATTTATTACATTGAACTCAATAATATTATGATAAATAAAATGTATATTATATCACATATTGATTACTTGTTTGATCTGTTACATGGATCCCAATACATTTACAAGGTGGATCTTCAGTCAATAAATTACTGAGTAAAGGTAATGTAGAATGATATTCCCATGACTGCTTTCAGTACAAGTAATGGGTACTAAAAAAATAATGATTCCATTTGGACTCACTAATGCCCCACTAATATTTATGGACATGGTGAATAGAGTATTTAGATATTGACTTGAAAATATTTTGGTAGTATTTATAGATGATATTTGTATCTACTCTAAAATCAAGGAGGAACATGAGGAGCATTTGGATTTAGTACTGAATACTTTGAAAACTAAAAAAATTTGAATAATAGTAAATATGAGTTTTGGGTAGAGAAAGTAAACTTATTAGGGAATGATATAACTAGAATAAGGACATCTTTAGATCCTTCAAAAACTAAGGTAATTAAATGATGGCCAATACTAACATCTATGATGGATATCCACTATATACATGGATTAGTTAGGCACTATCATTGAATTGTAAAAAACATATGCCACTTTTTTAACCCTTTATCCAAGAAAAAATGGAAGATATTCATGTTTTTCTAGACTCGTGATTGTGAAGATAGATTTAATGAGTTTATGAATAGTTTAATCAAAGAAACTATACTCACATAACCCACCAGCATATAAGGGTTTGGGATCCAAATTGATTCATCCAAAAGGGGGTTTCATTTTGTAATCATGAAGGATAATATAGTGATAGCCTATGCATCCTGAAAATTAAAGAACCATGAGTAGAACTACCCAACAAAGATCTAAAATTGGATGCAGTGATCTTCAAATTGAATATTTGTAGAAATTAACTCTATGAGTAGAAGTGTGATATATATATAGATAATAAAATATTCATGTGTATATTCAAATATAAGGAATTCATTGTGTTCCAACCATGGGGGTTATAGCTGGTCATGATCCATTATCATCCTAGGAAAGAAAACAATGTGGTGGATGCTCTGAGTATAAAGTATCCCACAACCATATCCATATTGATTATTTAAAGGAATCCAATATTCATGGAAATAAAAATTTTGGACAATAGATTAATAAAAGGATCATCATATTACCTTTCACAAATAACCACTTATCCATATATTCATTATACGTTCAATGGGGCTCAAAAATGATGATGTTCTATAGAAAATTATGGAAAATATTCTAGATTTCAGCTTTTCTAAAGATAAAGTTATATTTTTTTGAACCTTGATATGTATCCCATAAAAACTGGAATGGAATAGGGAATTTTTGAATGATGCATATAGAACATCATGATCTATTCATCTTGAAAAAACTAATATGAATTGATATTTGAAGAAAAAATTCTGGTCAAAAATCATGAAGCAGGATATTGAGGACTTTTTATCAGGATTCATTGTATGTCGAAGAGTGAAGGCTAAATGATATAATTATAAGTGTATGATGAAACCGCTTCCCAAACTAGTATGTAAATGGGAAAAAATAACCATAAAATTTAACATAGGACTCCTAAAGATGACTAAAGGTAATAACAAAATCTTTGTGGAAGTCGATAACCCTACCAAGTTAGTATACTTAATTTTAATTAAGGAATATTGAGATATGGACTAAATCACAAAGACGAACATAATTTAAGTGGTAAGATTTCATGGAGTTCCACCTCGTATTATATCTTATTGAGACTTGAGGATTACCTCAAGGTTTGGGATAATCTATTAATAATCTTTGGATATAAAACAAAGAATCAACACTATTCATCACCCTTATATAGTTGCTTACTCTGAATGAACCACTAAAATTGAGAGGATATTCAATGATCATGTTCAATGTATTTACAAGTATATTAGAACTTGCACCTTTCCCCTATGGTGTTTTCATATAACATCATTTTACATTATAGCATTCAAAAGGCACCTTAAGAGGGTATTTATGAGAAGAGGTTCTAGACTCTGACATATTGGGATGAAGTTAGAGAGAAGAAGCTGATAGGACCTAATCTTATCCAAAAAACGATAGATAAGGTTCAAACCATTAATCATCATTTTAAATCTTCACAAATTTGATAGAACAATTATGTAGCTAATCATCAACGAGACCTAGAGTTTGCGGTCAGAGATAAAGTTTAGATTTTTGTATCACCATGGATTAAATTCTATTAGTTTTGGAATAAGAGAAGTCATGGTACTAGATACATCATTCCAGGTTAGATCCTGGATCACAATGGTGCAGTAGACTATCGAATATCACCCCCACCTAACTTATCTCATGTACATGATGTCATCAATGTATCCCTCTATAGGAAGTATATATCATAACCCTATCATGTACTCAATCTTGGGGTGGAACTATTAGAGACTGATCACTCATACACGGAGTAGCCAGTGAATATCGTTGATTATAAAGAAAAAACTACAATGAAACAAGATGACTCACCTGATCAAAGTGTTGTGGATGAATCACTAGTTCAAGGAATCAACATGGGAATCGAAAGAGGTTGTGAAACAAAATTACCCACAACTATTTTAGTGTATTAAATGAAAATTTTCTGTGAAAATTTTATAATTGGGAGAATTATGTAACGACCTGAACTTTTAAAAATTAATTTACCTTTTTGAATGAATAAATTCGATATCATGTAATATGGTTATTGAAAATCTTTGAACAACTTTAGTTATTTATACAGATATATATTTTTTATTTTTAGTACTCTTAATAATCATAATTGTTGATAATAAAATCCTTTTATAGTTCCCATTAATATTAGTAAATTAGGTATTGTGATAAAGTAAAAAATTATAGAGATAGAAGACGTGATGGCCTCAACCAGAAAGATCGTACACTATGAAGCTCATTTATCAAAGCATCTGATAGAGATAACATTAATGATATTTTCACAAGATGAAGCTCAAGATGAATTCCAAAAATAAAGCATGAGTGAAACTATTTATAGGAGAAGATTAAGCCCATAGCTATTATGGCCCCAACCAAGTCTGTCTTACCACATCATGAAAATCTCACAATCTCACACCTTAGCCAGGGGAAATTCACTAGTGTAATTAAGGAATATGTATCTAGACCCTAATAGTTTGAATTTTTATATTTTATTTTTTAATAAAACTATGATTATATTTATCCCCTTTTAATAATACTTTTAAATTATTATATAATGAGTTTGATAAAAAATTATTTTGATATGATAGAACACAATTTATATATTGTGTAATTATATAGTTTCAATTAAGACACTCATTTTGATGAATTTAGGAACTTTTATAATAAATAATATTTTAATAAAATTTAATTATTAAATAATATTTTCAAAATTTAAATTATAATTTAATTTTAAGAATTGAAATATAATTTTAATGAGGGTTAGAAAACTATTGTTGCCAAAAAAATAATATTTTTCAATAAATGGGTATTTTTTATTAACAAGTGTAAATTCTAATATGTATATAATTATTGTAATTAATTAAATATTATTTTTTAAACCATCACATCAAAATTATCTGATGGTTATTTTTTCCCAATTTTCTAAGTTAGTCAAATTGTTGGGTAAAAACAAAATATGGTATGTATTATGACATTATAAAACCAAAAAGTGATGTAATAAATTCTATGAAGAGTATGTATGACGAAATTTATGTTTTCCATTTAAAATAATGTGTTTTTGAATTTATTTAATTAATATTATAAACACTTAATGAGTCCTCCGAA
The DNA here is from genome assembly GCA_963277665.1 of Viscum album. Classification (NCBI taxonomy): domain Eukaryota; kingdom Viridiplantae; phylum Streptophyta; class Magnoliopsida; order Santalales; family Viscaceae; genus Viscum; species Viscum album. Next base: position 705,964,448 of record OY728147.1, on the reverse strand, counting down.
CCCTATATTATATTTTATGGTTTTAAAATCAATTTACTATAAACATGGCTCACTTCCACATACCCAAGAGAATTATTTTTATTTGTTTAGTTATTATCCTTATAGAATAATGAAAACCACTTCTATTTGATATAACAGCATGTATAAAAACATGTTATGGCTTATGGTTTTTATTACTTTATCATATATATTCAAAAACTTATTTTTGTAAATTAATAAATAATTCTCCTCTATTTTTCTATATAAACCCACCCAAAAACTCAATAATATTCATAAAAACCATTGAAGCATGAAATTACTCTTCATTTCATTATCTATATTCCTCGTATGGTTCCCTAAAGCTCTTATGTGGCTCCTAAAAAAATTTTAGAAGTGGCCTCTTCAAGTAAGGGGTCTTCTCCTTCTTCTCTTTATTCAAGAACCGTTTTTATTTCATGCCTTTTTATTTCTAGTTATTCAAGTTGGTATATGTTTTCACACATCCTTCTTATTATCCTTGTGATTTATAATTAGTAATATATCTCTTTCAATCTCATTCACCATTCTATATATCATTATGTACACCTATTATGCTACCGAAATTATCCAGATATTTTATAATCCAAACATTTTTATAGCGAATACCCATGTCCGTTTCCAATAGAGGGTATTAAAATAGTTGTAAATATCCTTCCTTTATTTAGTATTTAAATTTATACAATATTTACTCTTTAATCATGGGCTATATATTATTTAAATAAATCCTTTTCTTGTATGATCTATTTGACATAGTTATTCATGTACATGATATGAATTTGGTGGGGGTCCTGAAATTATATAGCCCTCCAATGGGTTGGGTAATGTTTTTTTCTCATCAGATTCCATGTATAGTACATGATATTTTATCCTAAGAACACTATAGTATGTTTTATTGGTTTTTATCCTTGATTTATGTTTATGATTTCATGTATTATGTTGCTTCTACATTCCGTTGTTTCCTTTATGATATCATGTTATATCATGCCTCATTGTTTAATATTATGATTATCACCCCCCCCCCTATATTACCTTGTTATTATTATTGAATCACATGTAATACTTGACCTTATATTATGATTTTTTTATTCCCTTACAGGGATTTATAGTTCACCCCTTTCTAATTTACACCCTCAGTTTATCTCATGCAGTTTTTAAAGATCTAAATAATATAAGAGAACATTTTAGAATTTTTAAATAATTATGTTGTGACCATGTTTCATATTAATGTTCTATGTACCTAATTTCCCAATGACGCTAGGCCTCATGATCTCATGGGTGTTTATTATATGTATATTTATGTAATAAATAATGAATTGAGATGTAATAAAGTTTTAGTCGTCATAAGTGACATGGTTAATCATATCAAAAACAAAAAAAAATGTTATATATTTCATAATAGAATAATATTTCCCCCATTTTTACAATGCATGTAAGGATATGAAGTAAAAAACATATTGCTTCATGGAGGCAGTAGTCCACACATATGCACAAATAGCGTTTTTTATATTTTCTAAAGGAAAAGGTGAAATGCGGTAAGTGATTATTCCCTTTACATAATCAAAATTTATTTATAAGTAGTTTTTATGTTATCAAATAGGGATGATAAAATTATAATTATATATATAAGAGATAAATGAAATATGTTAAGTAAAAAAATATTACACACAGTGATGACTCTGAGAATTCAAGGAAGGATCCTTCAAAAATGGAGGGATTATGCTAAAATCATGTAAACATAATATAATAGAAGCATGGTGTGATTAAAGGGTAAGGAAAATAATGTATTTTTAAATAGAAAAATTAATTTTAGTATTGCTATTGAAAGGGTGTTGAGAGGCCCCTTTTATAAGTGAAAAAAATGGATTTTTGGAAACAACACATAAAGTTTTAGTAATGAGAAGTCACTATCAAGGAAACTATCTAGAAAATTGAGAAATATTGAAGTATGGAATATATGAGATTTATAAATCCTTTACATTTAAATTACACACATGTTTTAAACATAATTTTAACTCTTTACTAATGTATTTATGGCTTTCATCATTTTAACTTTTACCATGGAAACTAGTTTTACCATATTAATGTGTCATTTATAACAAGAAAATGCTCATTTTTAAATAATTTATAACAAATAATTCCAAATTAAAAATAAAATATAATATTATTATATTTCTAAAAGTTATATAAGATAATTCTATATTGTAAATGAATACTGCATTAAAATAATTTTAGTTAACATCTAACTTATGTTTTAAAATATAGTAAATAGGTTTATAAATTAAACATTACAATTTAAAATATAATATGGTATATATAAAAATTATATTTTTTAAATATAATGTTCATGGTATTTTTTTGTTATACATACATACTATTGATTCCATAAAAGTCATGTTTTTAACAAAAAAATGTATTTTTACTATTCAACTTAAAATCAGTCATTTTTAGAAAATAAATCCCCAAAATTTCATATTAATATAATATCATAATAATGAATAAAAATGGAGTTTATTTCATAAAAATAAAATTATAATATTCATAATTTAAACTTGTAAATATACTTATGAATAAAGTCTCTTTATAATAAACATTATGTGATAATTTGAGATAAGGGGTTTGCCTACTATAGTAGGGTCTTAGGTATTACAAGGATCCTCTAATTCTATTTCCCAAGGTTTCTAATAAATTTTATTTTATACCAAATATAAAAACAAATTCTTCAGAGTCTCAAATGTAATTTCGATATTACATTATTGGTATCATGTGAAAGAGTTCATGAAAGATCTAATATCTTAATTTTCTTGAAAGACGAGATACATAAAAAAAATTCACACTAAACTTGAGAGCATAAAATATAGCATAAAAACTCCATGAGAAAATTATTATCACTTTCAGTTTATCCATGTAAATTATATATTCTTCTCTTATATATTTTCTTGGAAAAGGAAAATAAAATAATTATGAGTTTATATGCTCACTAAAGAGTATCTTATAGTGGAAGTTATCTAACATAAGAATGGTATAACTATTATGTAAAAAAATAAGATAAGTGATCAAAATAATTTCATAATCAAATGGAACGGAGAGAATAATATAGAAATGAAATATTTTCATACATAAATATTACATATTTTTATATCAATATTCAATAAATTTCACAAATACAATCTGGGGGACTGTAAATATTTAGTGTCTTTGGAGACTAGATACATTTTATCCTTATTTCATAAAATTCATTCAAAATATCCCAAAACTATATTACCATAGTTTACTACTCAAATGCATACACTATGTAAACTTGTCTTCATAACCTATGTAAAGGAAACTTAATAACTTGTGAGCTTATATTCTTAGTAAGTGTAGTCATGGGACATATCAACCGATGACCAACTAATATCTTAAGGCAATAATAAGGGTCTGAGATCATGAACATAACTTAAAAAGTTCATACCCAATATATTATGGATCATAAATATGATTCATGGTATAAAACATTGTCATTTCTAAATAGATTAATCTTATGAGTGATAAATCATCAATAATTAGTCATCAACCATAAGTTAATATCATAAATGTGTTATACCATCATAAGAATAGAACCATTTAATATGCCAATGTTAACTTCAAATACCATAAAATCATAGTGTATCAAGATTCAAAACCTATTTCCCATATCATAATATATCAGAATCATTTTAGTTTCCCATTGTGTATTAAGCACATTGACATGTTTCAAATAGTTGATCAAGAAGATAGAATTGTTTCAAAAAGTTGGTTTGTGAGATATAAAACATTACCCAATGCAGTAAGGGTCAATCTAATATCAGGGTCCACACATCACATGACAAAAACCGTTCATAATTGATCCATAATATCATAAAAAATTCCTTATATCATCATATCATAACCCATCAAAATAGAAGAAGATTCAAAAAAAATTATAAATTCATCCTGGTATAACCCATGTAAAATAAAAGGGTTTCCCAAATATCTAATAATAATTAAAATAAACCATTTAGAGAAAAAATATGAAAGGTATAATTAGATCATATCCCTATTAAAAAATAATTAACTTCGACTGATATTATCATAAATAAAAATCCCATTAAAAGAATCAATAAAATATTTCTTGATGAAAAAATAATTTTCACATGGAAATCTCTTATTTAAAATCTAAAAATTTCCTAAATATTGAAAAAAAATCCTTTAAAAGAACTATGAAACTGTGTGGTGGAATAATCAAATCATTATGTAGTTATGATGGTGTTAAATGTTTTTCATGTTATATAAGTTAAAATAAAACATTCATTTCACACCTCTGTAAAATGGAAAAAATAACCTCATTCAAAAAACTAAAAGAGTTTTCATTTTTTAAAATGTTGTAAAAAGGTAAGTCATTCATAAAAAATATTTAAACGAATATATTTTGATATTGTAATTGTTCTTGAAAAAAAATTTATAAAACATATTTATGGAAGAAAAATGATTTTTTATAGAAGAGAGAAATAAAGTAGGTTCTCATTAAATACATTATTTCTATAACATTAGTACGTAAAGTGAGTAAAATGAATAAGAAATATGTATTCATAAAAATTAACTAAATTATATGAAAAGGGAAATTTATTTATGAGGTAAGTACTATATAATTTTCTAATTAAAAATAATAACATAAACAATCTTGATTATAATTATATTGAAAAATAAATCCTTTGTCGCTTTGGTAAATTTTTAATCAAAAAAATCATGAATGAATAAATTAAAATGAAACTTTAAATATCATAAAAATAATTATAATAATGATATAAAATTACAAAGGTTAAGTATATATACCACAAAAAAATAAATTAGTGGTGAATAAGGTATGTCTCAGAAAAAAATAGTTTGACTAGAAATCCCATAAATCAAGCCTAATATTTATTATTACATGTTATAAATTCATGTATAATAAATATAGATTTATTATACATTTTTATATAATTAAAATAATATATACATATAATACCATTTATGATTTACTTTTGACATTTTACCACTAGTTTATTAATAATTTGTCATTTAAATCACGGTTATCGATGATAACTGTTATGTTTTTCATGCATGTTTTAGTTTTGAAATATAAATTCTTATAATTTGATAATGGTTTAATAATATATATAATTTTAATAATTATATAAATATAATATATAATAATTATATATATATACAACCATAAAATTTAGGGATGTAAAAATGAAATTCACCATTCATGGAGATTGTTGGTCGTAAATACGCCTGAATGATGTTTCCATTTTTCAAAGGATGAACCAAAATGAAGATAACTAATAAGTAAAAATTAATGAATAATTATTATATCATAAATATAATTTATATTCATTAAATATATCCTTATTATTATCCATGTAAATCCGAGATGAAAAATGAATCACATCACTTTGTTGAGGTGGTAGTCCACACGTATGCATGATCAATGTTGTTGTTTTCCAATGGTTTGGAAGGTAAGAAGGTATATATGATATTATAATTAACTAATAATAATTATTTAAAAAATATAATGTATATATAAACATTAAACCCATCGTAATACATATCCATAAAATATGGTGATGAAAAATGTATTGTATCACTATGTGGAGACAGTAAGTCTTATGAATGCTCTAGTGATACTTTCACTTCCCATTTTCTGGGAAAATGGGTGGATAATGTTCTTTTTATACTCATAATAAAATTTCAGTATATTTAAAATACATGATTTATTATTTAATTATAAATTCATATTATTTAGAGGATGTAAAAGAAGAATTAAAAAGAAAGTGTTTGGATAAAGGTGATTACTTATTCTTTAAAAAACTATATTAGATATCCAATTAAGGCCCTATGGTTTTCTCTTTAAGAAGGAAAATGCCTCTATAATGTGTATAAGTATTTTTATATGATAAATTTATAGGTTATCATTATTCTAGAAGTCTCAAAGTGGTGTAAATAAGAAACAATATGGGTGACCTTTTATAAGTGAGGGGAGGGGGACTCTTTGAATTTCTTAAAAGATTAAAATATAGTAAAGTAATTATCTAGAAAAATGATTACAAATTTTCAGATAGTTTATTATAATTTACTATTAGATTTAAATACCCTTAAAAAATAAAATTTGGATAGTTTTATGTGTTGTTTTAAATTTTATATTTTGGTTTAACCCCTTAGTTATCCTTTTTTAAACTTATATGTGATAACATCTCTTTCACACTTGAAGGGTTATAATTTTACTTATGAGGTGGAAAATGGCTCATAAATAAAAAAGGGTTAAAAGGTTGGACTATATATCATCCAAATTGTATTATTTGAATATTTTAATTTTTTTAAATAATTTAATAAAATACTTCATTCATAAAATATCATTAATATCATTTGAGAAACTATTCATTAAATTTGAATTAAAATACATCAAGACAAAGATTTAATTAGTATATGATTCTTAAAAACAATACTAATATGTTTTCTTTATCTTAATAAATCATGGAAAAATATATATCACTCAAATTATATTATTTTAATATTTTAAAACTGATTTATTTTACTTTTTTATTCATTGTAGAAATGTTGTGTTGGCATTGCGTAAGAATTTAAGGTAAATATATAATAAATAAAAATTAAAAATAAATAACTATAATTTAAATAATATCATTATTCTCAAAATTACCATTAATATTCATTTAAACTTTTCTCGGGTACTAATCTAAACATATAAGAGATATTTAAATTTTAAGAGAGTGAAATTCGGTACTTTGGTTTTCTTTAAATATTATAATTGTAATTTTCATGGGGAAGTTCCCCCTATAAAGTTAATTTTAGATCCTAATGTGATAATCCTAAAAGTATAGTAACCCAATAATAATTAATATAAAAAAATGAACTTAAAATTTAGTTTTAACCCTAATTAATTCATTATACCTTTACCATATTGATAAAAAATTACTATGATAATTAATAATGTCAAAAAAATAAAAGGGTCATATTTAGAAAATTTGAACCTACTTCATAGAAATATATTATAAACATCTCAATATTAAATCACTAGAATTTTTAGAACTTAATTTACGATAAAAATACAAAATACAATGACGAAAAAATTATAAGATTATCTTTTATGTATAAACAATGTTTTCATAAAAAATTAAACCATAAAATTGATTAAAATGAACTTAATTAGATCAATAATAATATAATATAAATAATTTAACATTTATTTCATTTTAAAATAAAATTTAATATTTAAATTTAGGATGAAATATTATTTCCAATAAAAAATATTTCTCTCATTATTGATTAAAAATATATATTTTTCGAAAACACTTAGAAATTTACCATAATATAATGTTAATATAATGATTCTAAAAATAATGTTTCATTTTTAAAATAAATTTTCTAATAGGGGAAATATTAAATATAATATTTTCTCAAAGAAAACTCAAAATCATTTTTGAAGGAAATATATTTTTGAAGTTTAATACGACTATCAAAAATTGAATGTTTAGTTCTTAATAATTAATAATAAATTGGTATTGAGTAGTAACTTTATATATATTTCATAATTATATTATTATTATTTATAACTTCCAATTAAATAGCTATGTTTTATTGTCCATAATTAAATAATAATATTTCATGGTTTTTTATTCATAGTGTTCTGTGTCCTATACACTAACTAACATAATGTTCTTCTTTTAAGATATTGGGATTCTATATCCCCCTAATAAATTTCATCCTCAAAATTTGAACTTTTTTTAGTAATTATGGGTTTAAAATTTGAAATTTATTTAATTGAAAACCCATATCATAAAAAGTAATAATAAAAATTCCTCTTAAAATGTGGGAATGAAATATACAAAGGTCGTCAACAATGACAAAAAAACTAGGTTTCTAAATTGAAGAACATTCTTGGGAAATGAAAATATAGACATGGAGTTGAAATCTAATACTCAAGAAATAATATATAGTGATATATAACATTTTTAGGATAGAGTTAATGACTATAGAATCATAAATATATGAAGGGTGAAATGACCATGTATTCATTGGAAATGAAGGTAAAAGTATAAAAAAAATTTAAGATCCTTTTCATAAAGTTTATTGATTATTTTACAAAACAAATAGAGAACACAATATAATGCACTTATTTTATTTCTTTCTATATCATAAACATAATTCCAACCTTTGTTTGTTCTTGGATAAATTTCCACATCATATCTTAATATATGAAATGAATATTCATGATTATTTTTTTTCATTACTGAAGCACTAAAATTAAATTTTTATGAATAATAAAATCTATAAAATAATAAATTGTCATCTGTAAGAACCCATATTCTTATGAGTCATATTTTCTTGGGGTATTTTAATTTATCCTTTTATATATGGGTGGTTTTAAAATCTAGGAAAAAAAGGTTTAGAATGTTTGAACATCAGAATATGTTTTTTTATGGTATTCTTAAGTCATATGGAAGTATTGGAGGTTCAGTGAGTAACTAAATGTTTGGGATACTGAAAAAATACCTTGTCGGGTATTCACATCATGAATATAATTTACATAGTGAATTATATTCATGGAATTCATATAGAAGGATTGATTATGTGAGAAATAGGCTCATAGGGACACAACTTAAAAATTCACAGTGTGACACTTTGTGTCACAATGTGACACTATGTATCACGATATGACATAGTTTAGATAGACCCATTATGGTCCTTTCATCAAGAAATTTTCCACTTAAAATCATGTTTCACATAGTGAATTTCTCTAAGGTGGCATCTTTTATCTTAAAGAGAGTGGGTTCGGCCCAATCTCCTTCAACATATGATTTAGATGTTTGGGAGGGGCCCAGTCAGATGTACTCCTATCTCATTTCTCCACTGATCATGGCATTCATTGGTACAAGTCAATGCCATCTATGGTTAATATCTTTATCTTCCTTCCTTCATTACATGTTGTTTCTCTCGATTTTTCATTTAATCTAGAGATGATCATTTTTGGTGAAAATGATTATTTTTATAAAGGGATGGTGAAAACACCAGTTTTTGTTAGAGATTACTTATATCCTAGAAGGAGGGTATCCTAAGACAATGTATTCCTTTTTTAACCCATGGAACCATTAATGAATGACTCTATTTTAATTTTTAAGGGTTTTGACCATAATTTAACTTTATTAATCATTGATTTGTTAAAATCAATTCAGTATTTCATGTATCCGAGATATAGTGATTTGTCTGTAATAGAATTCACCTTATTACTATGTGTTTTGACATAATGGAATAACCTAATAAGTTAACCATCTATATACTGATATTTAAATTAATTAATTAATTAATTATACATTAATATAATTAATTAATTATAGTCTCTATGCATGATTTAAGACCCCGAGGCTCAATGATGGGTCTAGCTGGATAAGGGTGAGGATGGACGAGCTCTGGGGCATAGATAGATGTTTCCAACCCTTAGTATCTAAGTGGTAAAATCCTTGTTAAAATGATTGTGGTCTATAAGATCTCCCTAAAGTATTTTTAAATTTTGGATTTATGTGCAATACCTATGATTCACAATATAATTCCATTTTCATAACCCAACTAAATGGATAATTCATTGTTGGATGAAAATATTGTTATTAAACCTTCCCTTATAACCCATTTCACCCATTGGCATTATGGTCAGGCTTTATTCCACCTACCAGGTGAAAAAACCCTTGACTTTATTAATGAAACTACTATTATTATAATTTTTTTGGATTAACCATTTTAATGCTTTCATTTATTTTTCTATTTTTTATATAGTACGTATTTTGGTGATTATTTGACATAAAATGGACATGATTAAAATTGGTTAATTGGAATGTTAATAATTTTGGGATAAACTAATTAATAAAATTTAATTTGATAAGATTTATGGTAATTTGTTGAATTAACAATTATGTATTATATTAATATTCTTGATATGCTTAGGGATTAACAATGTAATTTTTTTGTTAACCTTTTCTTGGATTTACTCAATTATGATTGATGCATAAGGCCTAGTTATTACTTGTTTCTTTGAGATTCTTGATATCCATGACATGTTCATGTGTTTGGGTACTTTTGAGGACTATATGTGATTACTAAGGGCTAGGTACATGTATATGTTCTTTCTATATGGAAGGATTAATGAGTCAAGGACCGCTTGAGGGAATAATACATGGGATACAATCCACCTGAGAATAAGCTACACAATGACTAGGTTCTTTAGGTATTGATTCTTATATGTGTTTGGGTTTGGTATTTACGTCACCATATGTGATGCCTGAGGGAAAGGTACATTTATGTGTTCCCTCCTGAGGGTAAGCTACATGCATCCAGGACCACTTTATGGAAAGAATCATGGGATATGAACCACATGAGGGTAAGCTACATACTCATTGGATTCTTGAGGGAGAGGATTATGATTATACCGGATGCCTTAAGGATAGATTATTGATGGCCTAAGGATGGGGACTACTTGTCCATGAGGTGTTATATTTGAATCAACCATGTCATGAAAAACTACCATAAATATAGGGTGATCTTTCCTAACTTAGGAGGATCCACCATTTGTAGATATATTCAACAACTAATCGATTTAGTTTATTATGATTGTGGATGACTTGGTCCTTTGATATGATCATAGATTTTTGTAAATGTGCTTAAATTGGTTTGGTTGACCCCGTGTGTCAATTCATAATATGAGTATTAGTGACATTATTTAAGGTGAACTTTTAATTTTATTAAATTTATACCCATTTTTATCACGTGTTTCATGCACATTATACTCAAACAATATTTTTTTTAGACACTGTTGGTGGTGGACAACTGATTTTACTCCCAACCTACTTAGACTGCCATTGCACATGTGTACCTGGCCATCTATTTCAGGTTTATTACATACACAATTTTGGATGAGGGTTGTGATATAATGGTCGATAAGGATAACTTAGATGGTTTTAAGAGACTCGATGTGGTTCAGCTCAGTGATTTAGTTTACCATGTATTTACTTTATTTATTTTACTCTATTATATATCTATGATCTGCCCAATGGGTGGATTGTTTTGTGTTTCATCATTTCTATCCAATCCTTACTGAATTTTACATGTTATTACTATGTGCTTATTAATTTATGTGTACTCTGATTATAGTTTTCTATGGATTATTTTTGGTTATTTATTTATTATTATTCTCTCTTATATAAAGGGTATATTATCCCTAATATACCATATTACACCCCTGTTACTAGTCCTTAGACTCTGGTGTATGAGGTGTTATTCTTGAGGTCATGTGATGAAATGATCTGGACATTGGTTATATGGTGATCTAGGTAGGGATGCTAAAAAATTAACAAAGGTTTTTTTTTATTTTTTCTTGTGATTTTAGGATATGGTATACTGGAGATTTTGGAATGTGTTGGTGTCTAATATGGACATCGGGTATGCGCATCAAGAACTCCTATTCTGGGAGGATGTATAGATTACCATGGATGGGATTTTTGGTTTGATTTGGGTTGTTACAATTTTATTTTATTTTCACTATCAGTGATGCACATGTGGTTTCAGTGTTTTGATTTATGATGGTTTCTAGCTCTTGTCCCATTAGAAAGAGACCGGTGATTTTAATTTAACACTTGGACTAAAAAGGAAAAAAGAATCTCATGAATCCTAATAGGTATAGATGATTCACTTGAAATATAGGCCTATAAGCATTTGATTTCTTGGACGACATAGGAATGGTTTTTAAAGTGTCAAAAAATGATCATATAGTGTTTCATGTATACATACATGGTGTCATTCTACTCAACTAGGGCCAACTTGTATATGGATCCTTTCTGATAGAATGTTATGTAGATCTAAGGTGAGATTCCCAATAATGATGATGATGGATTTATACTCATGAACAGAAGGTTCAATGACCCTAGTATGCTCATCATGGAACATAGTTTCTAAGAATTAGAACCTTGTGGGTTTTCTTTGTTCTCATTCAGTTTTGTAGTCTGGTCCTCTAGGGAGTGTTTAAGTGTACATATACTTTGAGAGAATGAGTTCCCAAGTTATGGGTGGGTATTTTATATTTTAATTCCTTTTATTTGTTAAATCTTATAGATAAATGTTTTGACATGTTAATTTTATGTAACTTTGGGACAGGAGCATGCCTAATTCCTCGTGAGTTATAAACTTATTAGAGGTTGACCTATGGACTAGTTGGTCATACCTAGTGTGTTTATTGTTATTTTACTAGTAGAGATAGTTGGGAGACCTATATACCCTTATTTTGGACTTTTACCAAAGAGAGTATTTTTTTATTGTAACTCGTTAGATGGGTTACCCTGATCTTTCATTTTTTTGGAATGTGAAACTGATGAATAAGAAGTTCTTAGGTGTTTGGTGATGAGCAACTTTTTTGTTTGTGATCTATAAATAAAAGTCTTGTTCAGAGGATAGTACTAGCGTAACATGTGTTCTAATCTCTTAAACACACTTGAGGAGAATATTTTGAACATTGGTTATGCTCATGACTGGAGAGGCCCCATGCATTTTTGAAGAAAGTATATTAGGTTGGCATTTCATTAACTAAGTATGAGAACATAAATTTCTAGAATGGTGTCCTGAGAAATTCGATCATCTTAGTAGTTATAGAATAGATAATATGTCATTTTTCTATGAGGAGTTTCAAGGAAGTTTCTAGCTTTTCATGGATGGTGGACTAGGGATATGTCCAATTTCGTGAATGGTCATTTTCACCTAGTTTTGGGGATGAATGACTCATTGTATTTTGAGTCGAGCTTGATGAATTTTCATTTTAATGTGTGTTTCTAAATGTTTTATTATGATAATAGGATATTTGGAATACATGTGGGATGTGTGATTCCATTTTGGATATGTGAATGGGTGGCTTGAGAGTAATCACCCATTGTTTTCAAAGAAATAGGTGTGGTATAGTAGAATCATGGTGAGACCATTTGGTTGTAAACTAGTATGGTGGATCATTGGTGTTACAGTTGGGAATCAGTTGAGTCATGGTGGAGAAACCCAAGTATTTGTGTGGGATTATTATTGTAGTGTAATAGAATTCAAATCTACTTAGTAGAGAGTTTTAAATCATTAGTGATATTTGTATAATGAGTTCTTCTTGAATTTTGGAAGTATGGTGTTAGTGATATGATTCAGGTTATAGAGGAATGGGACCATTGAATGAGTTCAAAATTTCTCTACAGTAATAGGTGACATTGGAAATGGATGCGTTGTGATGGTAATCATTGAAAACATATTAGGGTAATCACGGTCTAGAGAAGACCATTTGAAATATATAGATGTCATACTAAGTATGCTAATAAGTATTTAGCTATAAGTCTAGCTACATAAATGACTTTCTGATTGGATGAATATAATCCTTGGTGATATTATTGAAAATATGTAAAAGGAATATTTTATGGTGGGGAGACCACCATAATATTTTGTTGGATGACCATAGCATGAGAAGGGTTACTTTTTTTGTTGGACCTATCATCATACATTCGAGATAATGTTTGAATACTAAAATGTTATAAAGTGTGTTTTATCTAGTTTTTTAAAAAATTATAGATTTATAATTCATACTGGACACGCGATAGAAAAATTGCATTGGAGTTGATCTCATAATGTTCTGGTGTGTTTGAAAATTGATTAATGGGATGATCCCATTATGTGACATGGTTTATGGGGTGAACACCTTTTTCATTACATTTTTAATGGGTTATCATCCATTAAGTTCATGTTTGGTGTATTGTTCCATGATTCATTAAATATTTTTGGGGTGAACCATTTTCATCCCTTTCTTCAAGGGGTGAGACATTTTTTCATGAGATGTTTCATGTGGTGAAATGTGTGATGGAATTTTTTGTGACATGTTTAAAGGGTGAAACAAGTGAAAAATAGGGATAAAGGTTTTTTTGGCGGAATATTTCCTATAAATAATTAGGATGTTGGTAACATGGTTCAGGAATATCATTTTGGGTATGTTTGGGTATATTCTAAGGTTTTTCGAGTACCTTATGAAAAAAGGTCAATATATATAGGCCCTATTTGGTGGAATTTGATACTTTCCTATTTCATTTAAAAATAAATGAAGATATATGGTACCAAATTTGGTGAGTTTTTTCCATGTTTGGGTATGGTATGATGGAAACCATGTTAAGCAGTTCATAGGACTGTAGGAGGTTGTTTTTTGAAAAGAGACCCTGATAACGGGGAATGTCATGTGTTGAAAGTGGTCATTAAGAGGTAGGTTCTATAGTGGGGAGAACCATGAACCTATTAATGACCTAGCTAATGAAATTATATAATTTTAGACTATAGAGACATTGAGGAAGGTCTTCTAGTGGTTCAGTAATGGTTATGAATGGTGTCTTGGGCTTTGGTAAATCAATCACCTCATATTTGGAGTTTTAAAGTAGAAGTTCTTTCTCCACTCCACAGTAGAGAATTGAGTTTTTAATAGATGTTTTTCAACTTGTGTAGCTCATGTTCATCTAGTCAATTCTTGTAGACACTTATTAGTGATGAGAAGTTTTATGGTGGGGAGATTGTAATAACCCATATTCATATGAGTCAAATTCTCCTAGGTGAATTTGAATTTATCCTTTGATGGATAGTTAGTTTATAAATCTACTAATTTTCATGAGGCTCTTGGTGTTTAAAATCTCTAAAATGTGGTTTATGGATGAGTTTTATGTTATAATATAAATATTATGGATTCTAGTGAATATCGTAGGAGGAATGGGATTCCCAGACTATGATAAATTAACTCTAGTTCGTCATTCGAATCATTAATATAGTTCACGAAGAAAATTATATTCATGTGTTTTGGATATAGAGATTTAGTATGTGAAAATAAGCTCAGAAACAAAACCCAAAAACTCAGGTTATGACAATATGTGTCATGTAGTTCCAAAGGGTATCTAGAAATAATAGGTCCCTTTAGTTAAGAATTTCAGGATGTGAAATAATGTTTCATGTTGTGAACTTCCCCTATGTAGTTTTTTATTCTAAAGAGGGGTCTTGGCTCATATTCCATTATCGTACAATTGAGATGCATGGTGTGGGCTCGACCGGATCTCCATATGTCTCATTTATCAATATATATTAGCATTCTTAGGAATGATTTAATGGAATTCGTATATAAGATCTTTCTATTCATTCCTTCTATGTAATTTCTCCCATGATGTCATTAAATATGGAAGCTAATTATTTTAGTTTGAAATATTGATTTCACTAGAGGATGGTGAAATCAATGTTTTTCATCTAATATTCCTTATATCCAATAAAAAGGTGATCTAGAGACAATGTCCAATTTCATTCGTGAGACAATCCATTGAGGTATGACTCTATTTTTATTTTATGAATTTTTTTACCCTAATTTAATTTAATCATCTTTTGATTTTGAAAACTCAATTAGGGATTTTTTCAACCTAGATTTTGTGTTATGTATTGAGTAAAACACACACTAGTGATGAGGGTTATGGAATGAAGGAATTACCTTGTAAGATAATAGTTTTTATGTTGTGATTCAAATTAATTAGTTAACTATTTATTAATTTCTATAAAAAATAAATTTCTTTTTTCATGGTTAAGATCTCGAGTCTCTATGATGGGTCTAGATGGACATGTGTGAGGTTGGATGAACTTAGAGAGCCTTATTACATTATTTTGGCTCGTGGAATCATTGTGGGAAAATCCACGATAAAAGGTAAGTTGTATATAACTTCTCTTTAATGGTGGTTTTAATTTTCAATGTATGTTCAATGAATATGATTCATACTGGAATTCCATGTGTGTGACCTGGATAATTGGATAATTCATTTCTAGTTAAAAATCTTGTTATTAGACATCCCATTGGATCTCATTTGGTCCATTAGAATTTTGATCGGGCTTACGACCACCCACAGACTGAGCCAATCCAAGAAAATATTAATGAAAATTTATTATAATGGTTTTTTCTTAACAATTTTGAATAATTGGGTTGTTTGATGTTATTTTCTATCATAGTATGGATTTTGGAGATTGTGTGAGATGAAATCAACCGGATTAAAATTGGTTAATTGGAAGGCTAATGGATTTTAAATCAACTAATGAATAAAATTTAATTAGATAAGATTAATTTTAATTTGACTAATTAAACATTACAATTTATGATTATTTTATTTATATTCTCAGTGTTTAGAAACAAGATTTCTTTTCTAAAATTTTCTTGGATTTACACTTCTATAATTCATTCCCTTGTGCTGGTTATTAAAAATGTTTTCAATATTCTTGATTTTCATAACATGTTTCTATTTTTTTTGTTCTTGAGGGAACTATATGTGATGTTTGAGGGAAAGGTTTATGGTTACATTCTCACTAAAGGAATTGATACATGGGTTTCAAACCATTGGAGGGAAAGATGCATGGGATATGAACAACCTAAAGGTAATCTACACAGTCACTAGATACTTCAGGGTTATATTATTATATGTTATTATGATGGATATAGATAGAACCATATGTTATGCATGATGTAAATGTGCATGGTTATGTTTCCTCCTGAGGTAAAGTATCTTGGGTCATAGACCACCTGGGGGAAATATGCATGGGATATGAATCACTTGAAGGTAAACTTCATAGTCACTAGATGAATGCTGGTGAGGTGTATGATTATAATATATTCTTAAAGGAAATGTTATTGATGGCCAAGGGAAAGAGACTACATGTTCATGATACTTTATGTGGGACTTAACCAAGTAAGGAGAATCATCCATCGACATGGTGTGATCCAGCCTAATATAGGAGGATCTACCACTTGATAGATATATATAGAATCAAAATGAAGTTAGTGATTTGAAATATGGTTTATATAGTCCTATGATGTACTTGGAGATATCTAGAAATGTGCTAATGTGGGTTTGATGACTATGGGTGACAACCCATAACATGGGTACCAATTGGTTTATTTTATGTGTATTATTAATTTTATTAAATTAATACCCCTACATGTCAATTATTGAATGAAATTTATACAAATAATGGATTTTCAAAGACACTATTGGTGGTGGCCAATGGAGTTTTACTCACACCCTGATCGGGCCTCTGTTGAACATGGGTACCAGAGAAACTCTTACATTTTTATTTCTTGTACATGTCGGGATAAGGCTTATGATTGGATGGTCGAGAGGGATAGCTTGTATGGTTTATAGAGACTAGATGAGGTTTTCTTTAGTGATGTAGTTTTGTATGTATTTTTATTTTTTTGGTATTATAGCATGTATATATGATCATCCAAATGGGTATATTGTTGTATGATTTGGCATGGTTATTCATGCAGTACCACATTTTATTTATTTTTTCTAGATACCTATTCATTTATTTGTATTATTATTATATGTGTTCATGGATAATATTAGGTTATTAATTATTTATTATGCTCCCTGGTATAGGATGTATAGTTCACCCACTATTCCACCGTGCACCCCAAATTCTAGTCAGTAGCCTTTGATATACAGTGAGGTAAGCCTAAGGTCATGTGGTGAACCGATTAAACCATTGGTTACAAATTGAGATGGGGTGGGATGTTACATCATCCCTTCTATATCTAGATGTTAACCAAAACAAAAAAAAATGTTTCAATGAAGTAAGATAATAACAAAAATGAATAAACCTCAAAATAATCCATTATATTCAAATTTTAAACAATAAAAAAATTTCCAAGTAATATTGTTTCATAAATATCACAAAATCCTCAATAACCTCAACATTGAAGAATATATTAACCTCAAAAGACATATCATGACTTTTATCTTACTTCCTCAAAATATTAATTTCATTATTTTAAATTATTAATCCATTTTAAATAAAATATTAATCCTAAGGGTTAAATATACCTCAACCCAATGAATCATCTCCCAATATATCATTAATCTCCATGATAAATCTCATAATTTATTAAGACTCACCAAAATTTCATGAATCAAATTTAGATACTGACCTGAATGGTAATCCTTATCTTGATCATAAATATCTCTCAAAATATTTCCTTATAAATGAATCACTTTTCATTAATCAAAATTATCTTTTCCCACTATAAAATAGAACATAGTTAACTTAATATCAAATCATATACTAACCCAATGGGTTATTTAAAGCTCAATAGAGTATTCTTCTAAAAATCCAGTAAAAGTTTCAAATTGCATCATAATCTCATCACTTAAAACCTTAAAATGGATGTGGAATCTTATAAAACTTTGATGGTATCCATAAATATTATGTTAAACTCACATGAAAACATATATTTTTTCACAATCATTATTCCTCAAATAAAATCACTGTATCAAAAGAAAATAAACTGTATCAAAGATGACAAAAATCACTTTTTAATAAAATCACTAATCAATTTTATGGTCACCAAAAATAAACCATTTAATTCATCAATATCAATCCACTCTTTATCAGAATTTAATATTATCATCATACCACTAAATCACTTTTCTAGTTTATTCATACTATTCAACATATGGTTTAAAATCAATAATTTAAAACAATTGTGAAACAATCCTTAGATGTTTCATGATTCCTATACCCAAAATATAATTGATATAACACTTATACAACAAAATTATCAAATAATAATATATAAATACTTCAATCCTTTATATAAACAATTAAAATAGCATAGATACTTCCTTGATCTAGGATTTAAACCTTCAATTTTGGTAATTATCTTGGATAATTCCCATATTCCTCACACATAATACATTGTACTATAAATGGTACCTTATATTTAAAATCATTTACCTTAATAAAGATATTTATTTTTACCTAAAAATTACCCTCTCTATAGCCTTTATTCATACAAAAAAACATATTCTCTTTCCAGTGATACATTCCCCTAAGTTCTTCTTCCTCTATTCTCAACATGTATGAAACTAAATCTTCTTTCCTCAATGGTCAATATAAAACTATATTATTCTCTAATTAAGTGTTTTAGAAAAATCATAAAAATTTATATTGTTATTCATATAATAATATATCTTATTGGGCATAATCATAAGTTTTATCCTTCTTTTTTGTATCATTAGGTTTCTCATGATGATAATCATTCCATTTCCATCACATTCTGTATTAAAATGAATCATCCTTGTTTTAGCTTTTAACTAAAAAGATTATTGTCCTTAATAATAGTATGAAACCACATTATCATGAAAAATCAGTTATGGGATATCTACATCCTGACACCTTATTTCATTCTATGACTCCTTAGGTTTAACCTAGGTCATCCATGATCATCATTTATTCAAATCCTTCATTATAGTTCATAATGAAAATGGGAATTAACCTAAGAATTTCCCCCCAATAGTTTCAATCAAGGTTTATAGTAATGTTACACAAAATGTGAACAAAATTTTAGAGGAGATATTATTGAACATCACATCGTATCATTATTACACTTTGATGCATATATATTAAAACAAAATCCACTTTCAGTATCCAGACATAGATGTATTTCTAGTAAAGATACAAAATATATATCTTACCAAAACATTATGATGGTATCCAGTACTTAATGTTATCCCTAGGATTTTTACCAAATTAATGTAATAAAAGTCTATAACTATTGACTAAACCAAGGCATTGATAACTACTATAGTGACTTAATATATTCATACATAAATATTACATCATTTTAGATGAATATTTTGTACATTTCACAAATACATGCCTAAGGAACGTAGTGGTTTAATTTATTTAGAGACAATATACATGATAATATTAATTCATGAAATATCTTTAACATAACAGATAAATATATTTCCTTTTAGTACAATTCATATAAATATCCTACTTAAAACATTTATTATCACCTAGGAAAAGAGAACAAAATTAAGGGTGAGCTTAAATGCTCAGTAAGAGTAATCATGGGTGATATCAGTCAATGATCATATAAAAGAATAAAATAAGAATAAGTCTATTATATAATTAACATAACATAAAATATTTATAAATAATCTATCGTTTATTTTAAAAATGATTCATGTCTTAATAAATTATCATTTCAAAAGTCATGAATCATAAGAATGAAAAATCATCATAAATCAGTCGTGAAACATAATTTTATTATTTACCCATCATAAGTTGAGAAACCATTCCTTATGTTATGTTTAAATAATGAGATAATCACATCCTATGGGATCAAGAATCAACACATATTTCCCATATCATAACAATTCAGGCATTATCACCTATTTCCAATTATGGATCAAGTATATTGAAATGTTTCCTATAGTAGTTTCATGAGATATAAAATGCTTCACATTGAATTAGAGGGATATATAATATTAGGTCCCACCCATACCATAATGAAAATCATGAATTTTTTTCCACATTATCATAAAACATTCATCATATCATCAAATCATAACACATTCAATGAAAATTGGATACGTAAATATTTTTTAATTCATTATACCATAATCCATTGAAAATAAATGTGTTTCCTTAGAATATAATTGTCATAGTAATAAAATATCTAGATAAATAATAAGTATTGTATAATTGGGTAATATACATAATAAAACATAATTAATATTAAAGTATTTCATTATTATTAAAAATTACTTTAAAATATTCACTAAAATATTTCATGAGGAAAATAACTTATCCACTTTCAAATCTCATATTTAAAACATAAACATTTCACTAAAATATAAGGAAAACATTTTAATTTAAAATATCAATTAAATTTATTTATTAAACATCAAATAATTGATAGTACATAAAGGTAAGAAATCCCATTCATTCCATATTAGTTAAAAGAAAACATTCATTTCACACTTTTGTAAAAAGTAAAAAGTACCTTGTTTGAAAAAATGACAAGAAGAATGCTTTTAAACCATTTTTATAAACAAAATTCATGGTTAAAAATTAATTTAAACATTCATATTAAGGTATTAAAAAATCATGAAAACATTTTTATAAATCATAGATATGAAAGAAAAGTTATTTTTTACTAAAGAGAGAAATAAAGTTGGCTTTCCCTAGAAACATTATTTTGATATCTTGCGTAATTATAGTGAAAAAAATGAAATAAAACATTATATTATTTATAATTAGATATATTATAAGGAAAATTAGTTGTATTTATCACTTTCATATCATATAATTTTGTAATCCAAAATTCTATCATAAACAACACTGATTAATATTGGTTTGATACATAAATATATTTACACTTTTGTGAAATTTTAATTGCAATGCCCATGAATTAAAAACATAAAAAACATTAAATATATTCAAAAAAATAACATTAATGAAATAAGATTTCATATGGTAAATATATACTCTACAAAAAATCAATGAGTGGTAAATATGTCATATGTCACCCCGAAATAAAAGTGTGACAAGAAATATATTACCTTATGTCTTATATTTCATCATACATGTAAAAAACACCTATAAAAAACAAAGATTTATTATCAAATTATTACAAATTCATAATAATATCTATCAAACCGTTTATTAATTAATTATTTAATCTTATTACCCTTTTATTAATAATGGTTTATAAAAATCACTATTTCGGGTGATGACTACTTCCTTTTTCATGCATGATTCAATTCAGTTGTCCCAGTCCTTGTACATTGATCATGGTTACACTATATCCATAATGTAAATAATTATTTAAATATCATATATATACAATATATATATATATATATTCATCCATATAAATTAGATATAGAAATATGAATTACATTATTCAATTAGAAGGTAGGTTGTACGTATGCATGAACAATGTTTACATTTTCTCAATGAATTGAACAAAAGAAGGGTAAACAATAATTCACCATTAAATAAACAATATTATATCATATATATAATATAACATATTCAATTAATATATACTTTTTCATCCATGTAAATTAGAAATGAAAAATGAATCACATCGCTCAGTGGAGGTCATAGTACAAATGTACGCACGAGCGACATGATCATTTTCCAACGGGTTGGGAGGTAAGAAGATAGATATTATATTATAATTATATAAGAATAATAATTTCATAAATATCATATATAATAATTAAAACCATCATAATTCACATCCATAAAATATGTTCATGAAAAATGAATTTTATTTCAATATGGATACAATAAGTTTTATGTACACACAAGTGATACATTCGCTTCACATTTGATGGGAAAATGGTTGATAATGGATATTTCATAGACATAAAAACATTACAGGATATTTATTATTTTTATGTATGTATTTTATGATTAATAAAACATATTTATATAAGTAAAATGAATAATTAAAAATAGTGTGAATGGTTGAGGAAATTACCTCTTCTTTGAAACAACTCCTTTAGATCTCCTCTTAATAACCCTAGGGTTGAAATTTTGAAAATAAAATAACAAATATAATGTGTATAAGTATTTTTAGAAGCTAATTTGGTAGTATTTGGTTGATCAAGAAGTCTCAAAATTGTGTAAATAAGATAATGGATGGGTTCCCATTTATATGTGTAGGGAGGGGAACTCTGGGAATTTCCTAAAAGATTAAAATATAATAAATTCAATATCTAGAAATATTATTCCTAATGGTTATATATTTAAATGAAATATAGTATTTTTTATAAATTTAATCATATATTAATATTTCGATATGTTTTTTAGATGTTTAAAATAAATATTTTAGATTAACCCCTTACATAAATTATTTTAATCCTAACTATGGTAACACCTTTTTCTCTCTTAAAGAGATATATTTTTATTTATACCTTGAAAGTTTTCATATAAATGGAAATGTATATAATTTTACACCATATATTATCCACCTTGTCCTATTTCAAAAAAAATATTATTCTTAAATAATTTAATAATATATTATTTTCATAAAATATCATTAATGTCATTTTAGACACTATTCATTTAATTCAACTTTAATGATATCAAAGAAAACATGTAATTATAATATAATAAATTAACACATATATAATATGTTATATTAATCTATAAAATTTTTGTTATACTATAACTCGATCAAATTATATTAATTTTAACATTTTTAAAATAATTTATTCTATTTTTCTGTTAGTTGAAAAAATATGTGTCTGAGATTCTGTAAGAATTTAAGACAATTATATAATCACAAAAAATTATAAATAAATTAATATCCTGAAAATAACTTCATTATTCTCATAATTACAATTAATTTACATTAACAAATTTTTATTTTCCTCGTGTGAACACATGAGAGATATTCAAAAAATAAAAGAGTTATGTTTTGTATTTTTCATTACATTAAATATTATATAGGTCATTATCATAGAAATTTTTCCCTTAAATAATTACCATTCTGTAATAATTTGATAACGGTCTATTTACCTTCATAAAATAAGAATTACTATGTCACGACCCGACCCTACCAGGGCTCGAGCCGCAACTACCCCAAGCCCGCTTCCATAGGCCAGGGGCTGGCGACAAGCGCCGAAGGCTAAAAACTTAGGGTGGCCATTGCCTGAGTACCTGTACACACACACAACCCACTCAATGAAAAAGTGCAGAGTAAAAAGAAAAGCAAAGTACCAACTGCTATAAATAAACCACAATAGTGCATCGACCTCTAAATAGTACAAATAAAGTGCTAAGGTAAACTGAAAAGAAAAGGGGCAAAACATGCGCCCAACCAGAAAAGGTGCCACAACCCGGCAACAGGTAATCAAAAGAAAACAGCTAGAAGGGTCCCCCACCTGGAACCCGACTCCAACCACCACATGAAGTTTAAGCTCCCGAACACTTAAGCTACGCTGAAGTCACGACCAACCTGTCCGTCCTCTGCAAGGGCACACCAAGTGCGGAAAAATCCCAAGCAGGGGTGAGTATAAAAATACTCATTAGGATACCCCGAAGGCTCTAGGGAGCAACAAAGGAGGTACTGAAGGGTGAGGAGTAGAGCGAACATGAAATAGTAATGAATACAACAAGGAGTGCAGTAAAGAGTAACAGCAGAGAGTCCATCTCAACCCAACAAGAGAAAGGAGAGACTCATCCAGGCACAAGGAGTTGGAAACGGTGAGAAGATGAAATTCTCGTAGAGTATTCGCTACCTATAGCAGGAGAATAGACTCGTCCCACCACGAGAAGCTCGACACGGAAAGCACGTGGTATACCCTGTGCGTCTTTGCCTCTCCTGGAGGGAGAGCAACCAAGCCCAAGAAGTGGGTACTGAAACAAGGTATATACATATTCATATGCTCTAACAAGAAGCCCGAACAAGATTGTAAGGGGATCTCCATCCTGTAGCTCAGCCCAAGAAAGTGAGTCGCCAACAGTTCTAGAAGTAAACACCATTGAAGCCCAGCATCCCGCACGTCTGCCCCGAACTGCAAGTCAAGGGGGAAAGTCACCACACCTCGAAACTATCTGCTTTGGGCAGCACTGACTCGCCCGCACGGTTTTAGGTTGTGTCTCAAGGACGCATCTCGGTGGGGAAAGTGTCCCTCGTACTTGAGAGTTATGGGGGAATGTCAAACCACAACTCGTCACTACCCCGTAGTTGAGAGGTCTCATCAAAGTCAATAGGCGACCCCCTGCCCAGCCTCGCTGGAGGGTCCCTGGATGTCGAAACGTTCCCACTACAGGGAGACCCGGTAAGAGTCGACGGGTGCCACACTACCCAGTCCTATAATAGGGTAATCCACTGGAGGGAGACCCAGCTAAAGTCGGCGACGGGACCACTGCCCAGCTCAGTGGTAGGTAACCCAACATCGGGGACCACTGCCCATCCCAGCTGGAGGTAAGCCCGGCATCGGGGACCACTACCCAACCCAGCTAGAGGTAAGCCCGGCATCAAGGACCACTGCCCAGCCCCGCTGGAGGTAAACCCGGTACTGCTCTGGCCATCCCTGTTGGATGGTACTACTCGGTGAACACCGTTGTACTGGCCATCCCTACCAGATGGTAACCCACTGCCCATCCCTACTGGATGGTATAACTAGCGAGCCCTGCTCGAAACAACCTCAGCCATGTTGGAAACAACCTCCTGGGTAGTGGATCAGTTCCCGTGTAATGTGTTGGTCAAAAAGAATCCACAAGAACACTACCAGGGGTCACGAAGGAACGTGAGAAACTCCCCAGGCCTCTCTGGGAGATCACGCTCCAATCCGCTGAGTCGCTGTCAAAGCGGACCGAGACATCTCATCCTAGAAAGTGGGAAAACACCCACGCTGTACGAGCACACGTAGTCGCAAATGGTGCCGCAGTCCGGTGAAAGGGGCACGTTACTGAAACCCCTTACAGCTGAAGAAACAGAGGAACCCAAACCTTCACTGCCGGCCAAAACCATCGAGAACAGAACTAGGGGAAAAACTCAACCCTGCTGGTCAAACAAACAAGCACCAAGCCAGGGGAAGACTCAACCCTGCTAGTCAACAAACAAGACCAGAGGAACCCTCTACGTCGAGAAAGGTCAAAAGTACGCAAAGAAAAACACGGCATATACATGGGGCCCACACAATGTGTGGCCCCAAGTCATCCCCAACCAAGCGCACAAATGTTCTCAGGTACAAACAACCAAATGTACCTCCAAGAATTCCCGTATACTTCCAGAGTATACCACGTTCCATCCCAACGGCTATCGTGCACACGACACCCAACATCAACGCGAAGACGTAACGTAACAACTCCAACCTACCACCTCAATGGCTGAGACACAGTCAACCACATCTCTTTAAACACTAACCTCACTCTCCCAGGACTGCAAGAGATCACACGCCAAAGGTCCGCTAAAAACACGGTAGAAGAACTACCACCGGGGCACATTTCATATTTCCACATTTCATAAGATCGAGTATGAGGCTCCGCTCTATTGAACAGATTACAATTTTGTAATCCTCGTGGAAAAACATGCGAGATAGACTACTTACTCGCCTCAAACGGATATCCGATGGAAAAGTCACCAACACCGCCTCACGCCCGAACGGCGTCCCGTGATCCCGAGCCTCAGCCCCAAAAACAGTCGGGTGCATCGCACTATTGCGATCCCCTCAGGAAAACACATCAAAAGGACTTCTCACTTGAGTGCAACAGATATCCGGAGAAAAAGATGCATTCCAGCGCACCGCACATGAGCGGTACTACATGGGACCCGCATCCTGGTCCCGAAACACAACGAACGGATCACGGCGTTGCGATCCTCTCAAAAAAGTACATAAAATGGACTATTCAATTGTCCAAAACAAACACCCAGTGATAAAGCCGTAAATTACCGCCAGCTCCCAAAACGACACCTGTAGGGCCCGCACCATCATGTCGAATTAGAGCGGGCGGATTGCACCATTGCAATGCCCTCGTAAAAACACCAAAAAACGACTTCTCGCATGCCCTGAACGGACGTGCTATGAAAGGGTCTTGAAACGCTGCACGCAGCTCGAAAAATGGGCCATGGGGCCCACACCTCAACTTCGTCTTCAATGCCTGAAACCACCCTGGAAAGCTTTGCCTCAGTGCCAGGGTTCCAACGCCGCTGACGGTGCTCAAAACGGATGTCGGACGCGTCTGCGCCGTCCAAAACAAGATTCCTCGAAAAAATATCAATTCACATAAAGATGTGTCACGCCTCTGAGGCTCCTCTTTTTGGGAATTAAAAATTCTCCAAACCATCTCAAAAAGTTTTCCTCGTCGATACAGTTCCACAGCCACAGACGATATGCAAAACGGACGCCCGTAGCGGAAAATACGGGCGTCCGAAAACTGAGGGAGCAAGGCCCCTTGGGCTGGACCGGCCTGGATCGCCCGGCCTGCGATTCGGCCGCGCGGGCCAGCCGTGGACCCACTGTCCACTTTCCCACAGACCGTCCTGAAGTTCGTTCGCCTCTCACATGGAGACCCGCCTTTGGTGGGTCTTGGTCTTCCCGCAGGGTCGCACAGCGCGACCCCGGTCTTCGCTCCCTGCCGCGGAGCACCTCCGCAGGCAGGTGCCCGCTCGCCCTCGCGCTGACGACCGCCGACCACCCTCGTCCACCCGGCCACCTCCGCTGGCCTCTCTCCCAACTGAGCCGCCGACCACCTCCATGGAAGGGCTCCACGCCGCCGCCCAAGGAAGGCCGGAACCTCGCCGGACCACCGTCCTAGCTCGCCGGAGAACCCAAACGCCCTCCAAAACCCGCAACTTTCGTCGGACGACAGCGGCCTCCTCCGAACTCCGATTTAAAAACCGAAAAGGGAGATGGAAATCTCATAAATTATACTACACGATTATGGGATTTTTTCGAAGATAAAACAACAATTCGACACATAAAATATAATTTAAAGGAAGGTTTGGAAATGAAAAAACGCAAACCAAAATGTCCTACCTGTTGGGGCGTTGCCCGACGCTTCACGGAGGGACCGTTGGAGTTGTCGCACCTCGCCGGAGTTGCCTCACCGTAGTGGAGGAGGAGAGGGAGGGCTTCTGCCTGCATCTATCCAGATGAGGAAGAAGATGAGGGAGGGGGTGGGTTAAGTGTTTAAATAGAAAACACTTAACCACCCGCCCGTCGGCCCGAACCCGAACTCCCGACGCGGTCAGGATTAAGCCTTACCTAGGCTAAAAACCACGCTATGAACACAAAGGCGGTCTTGTAATTTTAATCCGAGGCCCCATTCAAAAGTTATAAAACTGAACGCCCAAAGCCACCAAATTACGAAAACTCCCCTGGGGCCATTTTTCACAAACAGGTCGCGCCCGTAAAACATACACCCCTCCTAGGGTAAACGGCACGTTCCGGACTGAACGGTACCCTCGGTTTTTTCAATCTGAGCCACCGTGTAAGAGATACTTGAGTTAAGCTGTAAAATGAATAAATTAATTATTTAATTTATCCGTTTCACGTTCTGAAGGAGGGCGAGGGGTCCAAACGTCCTGCGCTGGCAATTTTTAGGTCCTTCCTAGGGTAAACACCCCATTCCGGACCCATCCGTACACTCGGATCTCTGATCCGGATCACTGTTTAGGAGTTATCCTATTTTTTTGGCATGTCCAGTGTGAACGCACTGAAAATTTAATTCCGGCCACACCGGGGCTCAAAATTGCACGTCATCAGAAGGCACTGCTCTGGAATAATATCAAAAATATTGAAAAGTCCTTTGTAGCCAAAAACAAGGTTCTTAAATAATTCATGCCTTCAAGATTTTCGTCCCTAAAAAGAAAAACCAAGGAACAACTCAGGGTACTAACCCCTCACCTGGCTCTCCCGTACCCAGAAGAACTCTTGCACAGCTCCGCGTCACCGCACACAGCCCAAAGGATTTGATCTTCTCACGCAAGGTCTGCCCTCAGCGATGACGTGCATAAGATCACGCACACTTTTTCTCAGGTGAGTCATGTGGGAGACATCGTGCACCTCCTCTTGACCTTGGTTTTAGCGCAAGGTGGTAGGAAATATCGCCATCCCTTTGCACGTTCTCAAATGGTCCAAAGGACCTCGAGGGTAGCTCACTTCCCCAACCAAACCCTTATGTTGCACGCCGCAACTGGAATCACCACTCACACCTAAAACAAGGCCTGGTGATTCCCTCTTTCGGAATATCCATATGGTGAAACACCCAAGTATATCTGGTCACGCAAGATTTCACCGTCGATGTCTCGCAACCAAGACTCTCTTACATGCTCGGAGAGTGAAGGAGTCAACACCATCGACTAGAGAAAAAGGTCCCACGCCTTTTTACCTTACCAATACAGGGTCACACCGACGCCCCGCGTCGCCCTGGTAACACCTCAACTAGGAGTGGGGAGAAAATCATTCCACACACAGAGTCTAACAATTCTATTGTAAGAAGTAGAAGACCTGTAGAGTGTATCTCTTATCACCTCATGCTCCGCAAGATCGTAGACATCCAAAGCTCACGGTTGTCCGTGGTCCCAACTGTCATCTCTCAGAGCCTAACGTGGACCGCCTAGTGGTGATGGGAAGAACTCGTAAAGTTGTCCCCCACTACCAGCTCCTCCTGCTCCTCTGCCAACACCACCTCTTTGGGTCCCACTTTGATCACGGCGCTGCCTCCGTCGCGGTGGTGCACCTGCTACCTGTCCAGCACTCTCAGCATTCCTGGTCGGGCAGTCTCGCGCCAGGTGACCTCACTTGTCGCAAGCATATAACTAACTCTCTCTGGGCTGCACTAGTTCCCTCCGGCGCCACTATGGTGTACGACCACGCCCCTGAGTCCGGTGGTCAAAAAGCCACCTGCTTCGAGGTTCTTCTTACCGACGCCCGCTAGTTGCGACAGATGTCTCGGCTTCATTATGTCTGCTACCACCACCAACTCTAGAACGTGACAGGAAACTCTCTGCCACCAACGCCTGCTCTAACACCCCGACATGTATGGAAATGTCCAAGGGTACTATGACAGCACGAATCTCTCGGTGGAGGCCCTGCTCAAACTTCTGCGCTCGGATGTTGTTGTCATGAACCAAGTCCAGGTAAAAGCGTGCAGGGTCTGCGAAACAAGACGCATACTCGGCCACCATCATCCCTCCCTGCTGAAACTGCAAGACCTCCTAAATCCGAACAGATCATAAGCAGGAGGGGAAAAACTCCTCATGAAACAACAACTAAAAGTCTCCCCACGAAAGCGACGACTCATCAAGAAACTGAGTCACCAGACTCCACCAACGCCAAACTGCCCCACGAAAAAGGTTGGCTTCCAAATCCACTCTATGATCTGTCGGCGTCTGCACAAGCCCGAAAAGGATAACCATTGTCTCTAGCCAAACCTCTGCTCCCTGTGGGTCTGGCTCACCACTGAACCTCAGCGGTCTCTGCCGCTGGAACACACGGAGCGCGCTCAACCTGCGCTCAAGCTCAGCCTACTTTGTTAAAGCTGTATGCTTCTCAAAAGGTGGGGGTGATGCTACCGTCCCACCCAGAGAAAGGGGCTCGCATGATGAGTCTTGGACTGAGGCCTCATAGCACACAGGGTCGTCATCATGCACCAAAGCTGGTATCTTGGCTGGCTGTCTTCGCGGAGACATCTTGAATATTATCAAGGAGTGATGCGATTAGATGACCATATACGTATATAACAGTAACAACAATGGAGAGCTGAATCAAGAAGGATAGTCAAAGACTCAATTCTTTGTGATGCACAAACCAATTTTCCCTGCAACGAGTCTCTCAGCATGCAGAGTCGACAAGCGGGTTACCAAGGTCCTGGTGAATGGATACGTCAGCCGCCGCACCATCACTGGACTCTCTGGCCTGAGAGTCACTCTCGAGACACGTTAACACTGCTTCCCTAAATCCTAACCAATTCCTCTTTTATGGAAGTTCGCACAACGTCCCAAGGAACGAACCACCTTTGATACCACTTTTTCATGACCTGACCGTACCCGGGCTCGAGCCGCAACTACCCCAAGCTCGCCTCTATAGGCTAGGGGCTGGCGACAAGCATCGAAGCCTAAAACTCGGGGAGGCCTTTTCCTGAGTACCCGTACACACACACGCAGCCCACTTAATGTGAAAGTTCAGAGTAAAAATAAAAGAAATGTACCAACTGTAATAAATAAACCACAAGAGTGCATTGACCTCTAAATAGTACAAAGAAAGTGCGGAGGTAAACTGAACAGAAAAGGGAAAAAACATGCACCCAACCAGAAAAGGTGCCACAACACAGCTATAGGTAAACAAAAGAAAATAGTTGGAAGGGTCCCCCACCTAGAACTCAACTCTGACCACCACACGTAGTCCATGCTCCTGAACACCTAAGCTCCGCTGAAGTCATGACCAACCTCTCTGTCGTCTGCAAGGTCACACCAAGTGAGAGCAAATCCCTAGCAGGGGTGAGTATAAAAATACTCAGTAGGATACCCCGAAGGCTCGAGGGAGTAACAAAGGAGGTACCGAAGGGTGAGAAATAGAGGGAACAGGGAATAGTAAAGGAATACAACAAGGAGTGCAGTAAAGAGTTATAGAAGAGAGTCCAGCTCAACCCAACAAGAGAAAGGAGAGACTCGTCCAGGCACAAGGAGTTGGAAACGGTGAGAAGATGAACTTCTTGTTGAGTCTTCGCTACCCAAAGTAGGAGAGTTGACTCGTCCCACCAAGAGAAGCTAGACACGGAAATCATGTGGCATACCCCGCGCGTCTTTGCCTCTCCTAGAGGGAGAGTAACCAAGCCTAAGAAGTGGGTACTTAAACAAAGTATATACATATTCATATGCTCTAACAAGAATCCTGAACAAGATCGTAAGGGGATCTCCATCCCGTAGTTCAGCCCAAGAAAGTGAGTCACCAACAGTCCGAGAAGTAAACACCATCGATGCCTAGCATCCCGCACGTCTGCCCCGAACTGCAAGTCAAGCGGTAAAATCACCACACCTCAAAACTATCCACTTTGGGCAGCACTGACTCACCTGCATGGTTTTAGGTCGCATCACAAGGACACATCTCGGTGAGGAAAGAGCCCCTCCTACTTGAGAGTTCTGGGGGAACGTCAAACCACAACTCGTCACTGCCCCGTAGTCGAGAGGTCTACTAAAAGTCGATAGGCGACCCCCTGCCCAGCCTCGTTGGAGGGTCCCTGGAAGTCAACAGGTTCCCACTATAGGGAGACCCAGCAAGAGTCGACGGGTGCCACACTTCCCAGTCCTGTAACAGGATAACCCACTGGAGGTCGGCCCGGCTAAAGTCGACGACAGGACCACTGCCCAGCCCAGCTAGAGGTAACCCGACATCGGGGACCACTTCCCAGGCCAGCTAGAGGTAAGCCCATCATCGGGGACAACTGCCCAGCCCAGCTGGAGGTAAGCCCGGCATCGAGGACCCCTGCCCAGCCCCGCTGGTGGTAACCCCGGAACTCCTCTGGCCATCCCTGCTGGATGGTACTTCTTGATGAACACCGTTGTACTGGTCATCCCTACTAGATGGTAACCCACTAGCCATCTCTGGTGGATGGTACAACTGGCGAGCCCTGCTCGAAACAACCTCATCCCTGCTTGAAACAACCTCTTAGATAGAGGATTGGTGCCCGTGTAATGTGTTGGTCACACCGAATCCACAAGAACTCTACCAGGGGTCACAAAGGAACGGGAAAAACTCCCCAGGCCTCTCAGGGAAATCACGCTCCAATCCGTTTAGTCGTTGTCGAAGCGGACAGAGACATCTCATCATTGTAAGTGGGAAAACACCCACGCTGTACGAGCGCACGTAGTCGAAAACGGTTCTGCAATCCGGTGAAAGGGGCACGGTACTGAAACCCCTTACAGTTGAAGAAACAGAGGAACCCAAACCATCTCTACCGGCCAAAACCATCGAGAATAGAACCAGGGGAAAAACTCAACCCTGCTGGTCAAACAAACAAGCACCATGCTAGGGGAAGACTCAACCCTGATGGTCTACAAACAAGACTAGAGGAACCCTCTATGTCGCGAGAGGTCAAAAGTACGCAAAGTAGAACATGGCACGCACATGGGGCCCACACGACGTGTGGCCCCAATTCAACCCCAACCGAGTGCACAAATGTTATCAGGTACAAACAACCACATGTACCTCCAAGCGTTCCTGTATACTCCCAATGTATACCACGATCCAGCCCAAAGGCCATCATGCACACGGCACCCAACGTCAATGCGAAGTCTTAACGTAAAAACTCCAAACTGCCACCTCAACGGCTGAGTCACAGTCAACCAAATCTCTTTAAACACCAACCTCACTCCCCTAGGAGTGCACGCAATCACACGCCAAAGGTCCTCTACAAACACGGTAGAAGAACCTCCATCGGGGCACCTTTCATATTTCCACATTTAATAAGATCATGTATGAGGCCCCGCTCGCCTGAATAGATTACATCATTGTAATCCTCGTGGAAAAACATGTGAGATAGACTAATAAATTGCCTCAAACGGATATCTGACGGAAAAGTCACCAACACCACCTCATGCCCGAACGGCGTCCCGTGATCCCGAGCCTCGGCCCCGAAAACAGTTGGGTGCATCATACCATTGTGATCCCCTCGGGAAAACACGTCAAAAGGACTGATCACTTAAGTGCAACGAATATCTAGAGAAAAAGAACAATTCCAGCTCACCGCGCACGAGCGGTGCTACGTGGGACCCGAATCCCGGTCCTAAAACACAACGAATGGATCGCGCCATTACAATCCTCTCGAAAAAGTACACTAGGTGAACTATTCACTTGTCCAAAACGGACACCCGGTGATAAAGCCGGAAATTACCGCTAGCTCCCAAAACGGCCCCCGTGGGGCCCTCACCATCGTTCCGAATTAGAGCGGTCAGATTTCTCCATTGCAATGCCCTCAGAAAAACACCCAAAAACGACTGCTCGCACGCCCCGAACGGTCGTCCGATGAAAAAGTCGTGAAATGTTGCACGCACCTCGAAAGACGGGATGTGGGGCCTGCGCCTCAACTTCGGCCTCAATGCCTGCCAGCACATTGGAAATCTCCTCCTCGGTGCCAGGGTTCCAACGCCACTGACTGCCCTCAAAACAGACGTCGGACGCGTCCGCGTCGTCCAAAACAAAATTTATCAGAAAAACATCAATTCACTTAAAGACGTGTCGTGTCTTCGAGGTCCCTCGTTTCGAGAATTAAAAATTCCCAAAACTATCTCAAAAATTCTGTCTCATCGATACAGTTCCATATCCATAGACGGCATGAAAAAAGGACGCCCGTAGCAGAAAATATGGGCGTCCGAAAACTGAGGGGGCAAGGCCCCTTGGGCTGGACCGGCCTGGACCGGCCGGTCCGCTCGACCCGGGCCGGCCCGCTGTTCGGCCGCGCGGGCTAGCCATGGACCCGTGGTCCACTTTCCCACCGACCGGCCTAAAGGCCAGTCTCCTCTCATGCGGGGACCTGCCTTTGGCGGGTCTTGGTCTGGCCGCGGGGTCGCACAGCGCTACCCCGGTCTTCACTCCGTACCGCGGAGCACCTCCGCAGGCAGGCGCCCACTCGCCCTCGCGCAGACGTCCGCCGACCGCCCTCGTCCATCTGGCTGCCTCCACTGGCCTCTCGCCCAACCGATTTGCCGACCACCTCTTTGGAAGGGCGCCGCGTCGCCGCCCAGGGAAGGTTGGAACCTCGCCGGACCACCGTCCCCGCTCGCCGGAGAACCCAAACGACCTCCAAAACCCGCAACTTTCACCGGGCGACCGCAGCCTCCTCTGAACTCCAATTTAAGAACCGAAAAGGGATATGGAAATCTCATAAATTATACTACACGGTTATGGGATTTTTTCAAAGATAAAACAACAATTTGACGCATAAAATTGAATTCAAATGAAGGTTCGGAAATGAAAACGCAAACCAAAACCTCCTACCTGTTGGGGCGTTGCCCGATGCTTCATGAAGGGACCGCCTGAGTTGTCGCGCCTCTCTGGAGTTACCTCACTGGAGTGGAGGTGGAGAGGGAGGGCTGCTGCCTGCTGCTATCCAGGAGAGGAAGAAGATGTGGGAGGGGGTGGGTTAAGTGTTTAAATAGAAAACACTTAACCACCCGCCCGTCGGCCCGAACCTGAACTCCCGACGGGGTCGGGATTAAGCCTCCCCTATGCTAAAAAACATGCTCTGAATGAAAAGGAGGTCTCGGAATTTTAATCCGAGGCCCCGTTCAAAAGTTATAAAACTGAACTCCCAAATCCGCCAAATTACGAAAACGCCCTTGGGGCCATTTTTCACAGACGGGCCGCACCCGCAAAACTTACACCCCTCCTAGGGTAAACATCACGTTACGGACTCAACGATGCCCTCGGTTTTCTAATATGAGCCATCGTTTATGAGATACTTGAGTTAAGATATTAAACGAATAAATTAATTATTTAATTTATCTGTTTCACGTTCCGAAAGCGGGCGAGGGGTACAAACGTCCTGCACCGACAATTTTTATGTCTTTCCTAGGGTAAACACCCCATTCCGGACCCATACGTACACTCAGATCTCCGATCCAGATCACTGTTTAGGAGTTATCTCATTTATTTGGCGTGCTCAGTGTGAACGCACTGAAAATTTAATTCCGGCTACACTGGGTCTCGGAAGTGCATGTCGTCTGAAGGCATTGCTCTGGAATAATATCAAGAATATTCCAAAGTCCTTTATAGACAATAACAGGGTTCTTACAGAATATGAAAATTTGTAACATTAAAATTTAGTTTTAACCCTAATTAACTCATTTTACCTTAACTGTGGAAACAAAAATATACTACATTTACTATTCATTTTGATCAAAAATAAAAGGGACATATTTACCAAATTTGAACTTAATAATTACGAATATAGTATCCATTTTTTAATATTCAATCTCAATATTTGTTATATATTTATTCAATATAAAAATGAAAAACATAATGAAAAATAGTTTTTCATAAAAATGTCCTTTTAGGTATAAAAAATATAATATAAAAAATTAAACCATAAAATTTATTACAGTTAAGTTATTTTTATTACTAATGATTTTATATAACTAACTCAATTTTTAAAAAAAAAATTATAAAAAAGGAAGATTCTAAATATTTTCTAATAAAATAGTTGTCAATAAAATTCAGTATTTTCAACTATTCATCGAAAAACCATTCATTTAATACAATTTTCAGAAATTCACCCTAAGATAATTCTAATTTGATAATTTAAAGAATAAATTTTAATTCTTAAAATAAATTTTCTAAATTTTTTTTAAAAATGTTAAATATAATATTTCCTCATAGAAAGTAATAAAAACATTTTACAATGAAATATATTTTTGAAGAAAAACACGACTTTACAAAAAATTGGATGTTTATTTCTCAATAATTCATTTTTTAATTGGTATTTAGTAGGAATTTTATATATATTTCACAATTTGGTTATTCTTATTAATACCCAACAATTTGAGAGCAATGTTTTAAAGGTCAAAATAAAATAATAATATTTCATGGTCGTTTAAGCTCAGTGTGTCATGTCATATAGGCTATTGGATATGTTATTATAATTTTTAAAAACCGGTTTATTATATACAATATATCTATGATATTATGTGAAAAAAAAAATATTATCTATCTCATACTGATGGAATATATAATTTACATAATCATAAACATTCCTTCAATGACTTATGATAATATATCATACAAAAATGTTTAAGGTATATTTCAATAACTTATCTAGTTTTTCTCAGGAAAACAGCTGATGCATTGAGGGGATACCTATATCAGGCCCCAATAATTTCTTATCAAGTCACATGTAATCATCATATGATTTAATAATACATTTATTAATATTTCTTAAGTAACTTAACACTTAATCATGAAAAAATAGAAAAAATGATATATGTATGATCTAAATATGGGGGAAACCATCTATCTATCTAAGAGAATATCCTAAAAAATAGTATAAAAACTATTGTGTATTTTCTTTATAATAAGAATTTTCCTTTTTAAAGAAGATAATATATGGTGGTAGAGAGGGTAATTTCGAAGTTTTGGGTATCAATATACGATATGGATTGAGCTCGGTAGTTTTGAATTGTAGGATACCAATGAAATGGTAATAAAATCATTCATTAAGGTTTGTAATGATTTTTTGAATTATCTAATTCATATCCCACAGGGGTGTCTAGCTAGGTGTGCATTCTTAGTCCCACCCACTGTGACTCAAGTGAAGATTGACTTGATACTCAAACAAAATTTTCCAGGGTGATTACCCCTTGGTTCACATATTCCAAAACATCACATGGTTTCTATTGTCCAGATAGGGATGTAATTTCTAGGAAAACAATACACAATTCACTTTCCAAAATGTAGTATTTTTGGTCATTTTGACAACTTATGTAACATTTTAATCAAACCCTGTTGAAGTATAGATCATTTAATTGAACATCATATATCATGATTAAAATATAAATAATTATATAATAAATAAAAAAGTAGTACATACACTATATAATTGAAATTTGGTGCACAATATAAAATAATTCACAAGAAAATGAATTTGATATGATCAGTCCTTTACCTTAATTCTCGATTGACACTAAAGAACATGAATCTCTAATATGAAAAAAATTAACATTCTTAACTACCTATTTCAGGACCATATTCATATTTATAACCATTTTTATACTTCATTTAATATTTTTCTATACATTTATATTAGCTATTTATTATCTATTTTTGATATCCGGTGACAATAATCTTGATTTTTTGGAACTAATTTCATAATAGTAGTGTTACTATTTATCCTTATACAAAGGTAAAAAATTCCGACATAATTTAAGGAACTAAAATTGATAACTTATGATGATTTATATATCTTACATCTCATTCCATCATTGTTTTAGTTATGTTTTGTAAAAATGGAATCTGTTTTGGCTTATTTCAGCAATTTTAGATATCAAAGATGGTATTTTATTAATAAGATAAATAATTCATATATACTTTATAGAACAATATATTAATCCTTATTTTATGATTATCCTATAAAAATATTATTTTTAAATCTCTCATATATATCCATTATGTAGTCCTATATCATTATTCAAGTATGTGGTTAGAGTGACCCAAATATGGACATACCATAATTCAATGGGTGAGTATAGTTAATAAATTTTTTATATTTACATAATATCATTATAAAAAAAATTATTATTTTTTTTATTTTTTTTAAATATATATTTTGGATTAATATTGAAAATCCAGATGAAAAACAATAAACATTACTCTATGGAGGCGATGGTTTGTACGTTTTCGCATACAATGTTTTTCATTTTTTTAATAGAAACTGAGGAATTTGGTTAATGGTTTATAATTCTCAAACAATATTAATTTTATAAATATCACATGTTTTTATAAATTAAAATTTTAGGACCATCAATGTTAGGTTGTAAATAAAAATAAGACACAGTTTTCATAGAGGTGGTAGTTTTCATGTAATCCTGATGTTGTTCTTAGTTTTCAAATAATTGGAGGGATTGAAAGTAAATGTTATTTTATTTCTCAGTTTATTATCATAAATATATTTAACATACCATATTAATTTATAATATTCATCATTATACCAATCCATGATAAGTGGTTATGAAAAAACAAAAGAGGTCAATTTGTGGAGGCAGTTATCCGAACATACACACTATCGTCATTCCATTGTTTTTATTAATGGATAAAAATTAATAAATATGGAATATTAAAATAATATAATAACATATTTTTATACTAATTTTATTGATTTGATAATATAATGGTGGATATGAATGGTTTGGAATAGGACAATTCAAACTAAATGACTAAGAAGGATGTAGTACTTATGTCAATACCTTGAGTTTTCTCTTAGAAATATCCTTAAAAAATTATGTGTAAATATAAATAATGGCATATATATGCTTAAGGAAGTTGAATTTTTTTCTAGTAGAATCAAAATTCTAGAGTATTAGTAAAAACATTTGAAGATATGGGTGTTACATGAAGTGGTGTAAGGATTCACTATTATAAATGAAGAAGAGGGTGATTTTGGAAACACACTTTACATTTTCCGTAATATAAAGTGACTAACCAAGGGTAAGAGGCCAAAATGGGGAAAAATAGTAAAGGTTGTTAATTTTTGGCTGAGAAATAGCTCAACTAAACACTTTGGAACATTTTTATAACATTGTTGGTGTCATTTACCCTTATTAACAAATTTTTACAATTTTTACTTTTATCGAGGTGATTAATTTTCAAACCTAGTAATTAATTTTAAGGACATAATTAAATTTGAAATTTTAACTTAATTATAACTTTCTAATTTCAAAATTATAAATAATTTTATTAAATAAAATTTTTACCAATTTGAAACATTAATTTTAAAATAAAATGTGCATATCAAGAAAAAATAGTATTTGGGGAAAATGTGTTTCCAAGATTAACACATATTTGTATTCCATAGTTATCAACATTATCAGTTTTCATGACATAAATTGATTTATCATAAAATAATAAAAAAATTAATCTTTATATGAAATGAATAAAATACTGTTAAAATAACTAATTAAATGAAAATATTAAAAAATTATAATTTATATATTAAGTTTTTTATATGGTTAAACATAAATTTTATAAATATAAATAAATTATTTAAAATTAATAAAATTATTTGTAAATTCTTATTTTTTAAATTAAAAGGATTTATAAAATTACAGGTCCTCTTATATATAGATAAAGTAATGAAAGTCATCATTTTGGAAAAAATGCTATATTTTTTACTATTTATCTACAAATAACATATCTTTGAAAAATCCAAAAAATTAATATTAAGATAATATTCACATTATAAATAAATAAATTATGTTAATTTTGTGACTTTAAAATTAAATTTTATCATTTAAATAAATTCATCAATAAATGCACTTTGGAGTGTGCATTATGTAATAGGTCTGGTTTGTTGTGTTTACCTAGTATAGTAGGGTCTCGTGTATTATAGGGGTGGCCCTTAAAAATCACCTTCATGTAACATCATGAAACAACTATTATATTTCATTAATATTTTCCACTTGTTCATGAAACACTTTCACTTGAATGAAAATAATTCATTTTCCTTGCTTTTTTAAGGTGCCTTGGAATCAGCACCTTAATTCAACTTCTGATTTGTGTGAGTCTTGTTTTGTTGCTCTATTTTCTTATTGAAACTACATCTACACACGAAAAAACTTCCAAATCAATTATTTCATAAATATATCATGTTATTCATTGTACTAAAAAATTTCCCCAATCATTTCATGATATATTTGTATCTATGTGGTCCTCTTTCTCGGATAATTTAAACATATCTCTTGGTATAAGCAGGATAAAAAATTACATGCATATTTCCCCATGAAATATTCCTATTTAATAATACAATTTCACTTCATTGGGAACACCACCATCTTATGAAATTTTTAAAATGGTAACCAATGAATCCAACTTGCTCAATAACTCCAATTTAATGGAAACAAAAATTCCAAAACCCTGTGGTTTAAAATGAATCAAATAAACATAAACATAGATTATCATCAATTTCTAACAATATCACATTTTAAACTTGTTGTAAACACTTTCATTAATCATTTATCTTTTTTTGAATATCAAATGTTTAAAATTACTCAATGCCAATTGATCTTTCAACCTAATATGAAATGTTGTTGACCATTAATAATTGAAAAAATATTAATTATGGGAACATTTTCGCACAAAGTGTATCTCCTGAGAATACCAATTCTTCAAACCCACTATGTAACTCCATTCATCACAACCCCAGAGGTTAACCTTTCCTGATATATCTTCATTGACTGAAAAATTGTTAGAATCATCATAATTTATAACCATCACTTCCTACTATACCTTTAAAGGATTAGGTAGAAACATACAAATACATGATCACTTCTTCATAGAAAAAAAATACACAGGTATTAATGATCTTTTCATCTCCACCTTTGACATAAAATATAAATTATACCTTATACCAAATTTATTA
Source organism: Viscum album (assembly GCA_963277665.1). NCBI lineage: Eukaryota > Viridiplantae > Streptophyta > Magnoliopsida > Santalales > Viscaceae > Viscum > Viscum album. Next base: position 705,923,933 of record OY728147.1, on the reverse strand, counting down.
TATGTGTAATCCCAAGAAAACTGATAACATGGGAAACAGGTGTACCGCTTTCAATATTATATCAATATACACTTATTTTAATGATTTCAAACTCCATAAGATTTCATAATTCTATACCATTGATACCATAAATTATATCTTTAAACTTTCTATCCTTTATCAATAATGTTCATAGGGGTAATTTTATTCACCTCCTTTTTAATAATGATCCTTGAATCTAATACAAAGAGACTTATCTCCATGTTTGATATACAAATCCTACACAACTTCACTTGTTACATACACTAATTGGGCCCAAAAATTCTTCTATTATCCAATATCATTTTCTCATATGTGCAAGTTTTAGAAATCTCTCTATCTCAAAGACACATTTCAGTTTTATCTATATTCATAATAATATTCAATATGTGGACTTACCGCATAGAAAATATTCACCAACAAAACATCAAATCCTACATAGTAGAAACATTGCGAGGGAAGTAATAGATAAAGTTAATAAAATCATAATTTTCTATTAAAATCACTTCTATACATCTCAAGTAGCCATCAAACGTTAGCTTATTTCAATGAATTATTCTATATTTACTATTAATAATCATCTCTAGACACTATTTAATTCCAATTGTTGAAAGTAATAATAATTATCAAAGATAAAAACATAATATATGATACCATTTTTATATTTTTTTCTAAATATAAAATATTATAATTAGTCAAAAATACTTTTAGATCCAATTCCCAATACTATCGTTTGAAAAAAAAATGTGTTTTCTTAGCATTTGAAACCTATTCCTAATATATACTTGGTTACATATTTCTTCTCCCATCCATTGGGTTTATTTCCTTTGTTTTTTAGGATATAATTTTTTATATCTTCATTCTAATACTCCCCTTGACATTCTTAGTTTCATAACCAAATATTGAATTGATATTTAATAGGATAATTATCTATCCATATAAGCTTCTGATATCCTAAGAAATATCATATGATATCACCTCTTAGATAAAAACAAATAATAATTAGATCTTATATTGGTGACACTTATTCGTTCTTCTATCATTGAGGTTCGATAAAAGAAAAATCAATTACTCTTAAAATTAATGCATCAGTTGGTCCTCGATATCTCATGATGTCTATTGTAATGAAAACATTCTACTCTCAAATCCAATCATTGAAATTTCTTGTTACTAATATGATGATTTAATTGTCAATTTTAACTCTCAATCATGTCACAACATCAATATTTATCCTTTTACATTTATTATTCATGGATATTATGTCCCCCAAAACCTAGAAAATTTAGAAAAAGTTAATATCAATTAAAAAATAGAAATGGGGTCTATTTCAATTCCTTAAGTTGAGAAATGGGGCTAGTATTAGTGTATTATCCCTTCAATAACATAATTTTCTTTTATTCTTTCCAGGTATGTAGTAAGGAACGACATCAAATCATCAGTATCCACTTTTACCTAATCTCTCTTAATGGTAAGATTCATTAGTGCCTTGAAATTTGATCTTATTTGAGTGACACTACTTATAAAAATATCATTTTAGATATTTTCATTGGAATTATAATCTCTTATTTTTGGAACATACTTTTTTTCATGACCCAACTCATAAATGTTTCTCACATTGTTATTGTTAGAAAAAATTATCTCCTAACACATTACTGATTAGATTCTTCTTCTATATGTATTATTGTTTCTCTATTTACCCCTATATAATTTATCACATTTATCAACCTATTCCTTATTTCAGTATGTTTATTTAACATGATAAACTTTTAGAGTCTTTTTAGTTTTCTAAATCTTTTTCTTTCCTCTCCAAGAACCCATTTAATCGGCACTCTTTCTGGAACTTCTATTCAGGACATTGTTTTCTCTTTTCTTTGGGAAACCGCATAGTTATCTATGTCTCCTTCCTCATAATACATTTTATAAAACCGCTTAGGGATGTTTCATGCCTTTTACCCTTGAAATATAACAAAGAAACCTTAGATGTTTTCTTCCTTAGTAGATATTTTATAGTATGCTCATCCACCTTAATCACAAGTGGATAATCATCTTTAGTTTTCCTCCACATTTTTTATTCTTTCCAGGATGGATTACAAGAGTAAAATGATATTGGATCCTGGTTCACATTTCATTAAGATCCATTATTTTCTTATTGAGTGCTAAATCTTCTCTCCAAATTAATTGAACTTCCTTTAGTGAAAAACTTCTTTTTTTTAGTTCTAGGAACTAATTAATTCTTTCTGAAAACTTCAGTTTATAACTTACTTCTTTTTCTATACATATCTTCATGGTTATAAAAGATAAATAATCTACCATTAAAATCATACCTTATATAATTACAGCTCATATGAGGTCTTTTTATAATAATAAAAAATTTCCTTTAATCCCTTGGGCTTATAGGACTCTAATTATTGTATTTACCTATATTCAATAATGTTATAACTTTTTGTATTCCTACCATTGAGAGTATTTTGTTTCTAATTTGGTAAAATTATTCATCTCACTTACTAACACTAAATTTTAACATTTGGGACATATCCTATACATGTTGTTATAGGAGGGATCTACTTCTTCACATTTTAAGTTTTCTTACTTCATTAAATCTCCTTTATCATCCCATACTTCCCCTTTAATTGGAAATTAATCTCCCTCGGTATTGATCTTTCTTCTCTTCCAAATTTTATCCTCTCTTCTAATTGTGTATTGAGATATATAATTATATGTTTTTCAATTTCACTATAGCCCTTTTCATTTTCATATCATGTGTAAATTCTTCAATTTATTCACTTTTACAATTATAATTTTCACCCATATTGGTAATTACATTATTCTAGGTCACCTTTACATACCTCAGATGTTGTTTCTTCTTAACCAACTCTGCCACTTGTGAAAATAAATCATCCTTCTTATCCCTCATATTTTAAACTTGTTTTGAGTCAAGGATCTTATCCATGGAATTTTCTTTGCAATCATTCACTTTGGAATACATACAATTTAATTTATTACAATAACTATAATTTTTCTCCCTCATAAATATAACCGTTCCAATTAGTTTTTGATTGGGGATATTTGATTTTTATACCTCAATTTTTAGCACTTTAACATCAATCCCTTTAGACTTATTCTTATTTTCAGTTATATGTTTTCTTTCTTTAGAACCTAATCTAGATCCTATGATATATGGATAATTTAAAGCCTTGGATCTATTGAAATATCATTATCATTAATAGTTCCAACATCACCTATAATATCAGGATCCTAAAATTTTCCTACAGAATATTTGTATTAAAAAGTAGATACACAATTAGATTCATCCATACTTTCTTTGTTTGAGTTATTGGGATCCTTCAGCTTGATCAAAAATATCTCAAGAACCATTGCATTTAATGGAATTCATTTATATTTATTCTTTCTCTAAATATTATTTCTATTTCCCAAATCATATGTACATAATAAAATTCAACTCTAAAAACTAATCGAATATCATTATAACAAATAGACCCTCTAAAAATAATACAATATACTATGATTCCTATTTTTGTCCATATAAGGGAATTTATTGAGAGACTCCCTGAGAATGGGTGAATTAGGGTATGCAACTCATTAATTTTCCTCACATAGAAAACTCTCACTAGAAAAGCTGATCTTGACCTCACTTATTACTTGGGTCACTCTTGTGTTCACTTTTTTAATGACAATCCATTTTAATAGTGAAAATATGATAGACTTATTCAGTTAATATTGATGATATATAAATGCACAAACATTAATGAACCAACTTGTATCATCATGACCAGCCTAATTTCATAGAGAAGTGATAGGAGAGTTAGTATCCTTATATCACATCTACAATAAACCCAAGGATGGAAATAAATGTCAAGGGATTCATGTACATTGGGTGAATATTTTCCCTTCAATGATAAAGAAACCTATTAACATTGAACCACAATATCAAATATAATTTATATGATGCATAAAAAAAACCCATTTAAACACAAATACAAACCAAAAAATATATCATAGGTAAAATTGAAACAAAATAATTCTTTAAAAAATACACGAAAGTAAAACTAAACCGAAATACATCAAAATGGAATCAAGACTATCAACTCCCAAACATATCCAATGTCTAAATCCACATCACACACTATGTTGTTAAGAAGAATCACTAGATAAATGAGATACCATTCATTTTCCAGTGTCCAGATACATCATATATTCAACACACTGAAGTTACTAAGCAAGTGGTGAGTATAAACTTAGAATTATTTCCCTAAATACATTACAACTCACACCACTAAGATTAGAACTAGTAAAAACACTTACATAAAAAATTTAATTAAAATATTTTAAGATGTTTATATCAAAACCATAAGTAGTTACATGTAAAAAAACTATCCATTAAATAATTTCTCATAATTTGACATACCCAATTCCCATTTTTCCACACCCACACACACATGAATTATAAGGGACATTTCAATACCCATTAATGGTCTCTCATCAAATCCCAAAAAATTTCACTGGGTGTCTAATATTCTTTTGACCCAATGGAATGTGCCCGATATTCTAGGTTATGTTCTAATACCCAAATGGTGCATGGCCCTTTTACAAGTTCATTTCAAAGTTACAGAACCCACATAAATCATTTGAACCAAATTCTATGCCAACCCATTTAAAAAGAAAACTTTAATTCTGAAAAAAATTATCAAAAATATTTATATTCATCAAACCATTAAATAATTTTAAAACTTGCATTTTAAAATTATAAACACGGGGTTTTTTTAGATCCATCCAAATTCTCAAAATTTATAAAGTCATAACATAATAAGATTTACATAAAGAATTACAATAGGATATCAGAACAATTTCATGAAAACAATTTATTCAAAATTAAGTATTCATGTTCTATTTCACGTAGATATGAGAGAGAAACCAACTACCTCTCAGTGATTACAAAAAATGAATAATGATACTTATATCATATAGATTTTATCTTAGTTATTCTTTTCTTTAATGGATTAAATTATGTGTCATCAATATTCCCATAAGAGAACATAAAACTATCTATAAAAAACTTGATATATGGTTCTAGAAGAGAGGATGAGAGCGTATCCAAGAATAAAATGAATAAATGGGGACTTACAAATGAATCCTAATCTCTAACAAACATAGATTGAAAAAAAGGTTATCTCTATATTGAAAGGAAACACCAAAGGAGCCTTGAGAGAAAAAAGAATCAGACTTCCATAAATATTAGGATATTAATGAAGTTTTATGGACTTAATTCATATTCAAAACACAATTTTTGGGTTAATAACTACATTTATCATGGTTAGGTAACACAGTTTATCTATATGTGTTCCAACCATGCATGTGCTACTAGATGAGCCATTTAGCCTCTTGGTTTGGGCTATAAAATTTGTACAACTATGTGTTATCTATGTGGTGCTACTATCTCAAGACAACATGTTTCATGGTTGCCTCACAGGATTAGATAAATTGTGCACCAACTATGTCTTTCCCTATATTTCACTTTCTACTATTTCCTTTAGGGACTCACACAGTTTGTCCAAACTGTGTGCTAGCAGTGTACCTACCTAGTGAATCTCAAAATATGATTCACAGTTTCTTAGAGGTGGTTCATTGTTTCCATTTGCCATTAACAGACCATAACCCTCCAGAAGCTCCTTAAAAACATGGAAAAACCTTCCCAAACTTCTGGAAATATAACCCAAGAATTGTACATGCTTAAAACACAAAATACATTGGTAAGTTACCTGAAACTAGTGGTGTTACATGACCTCACCAAGAAATGAAAATGGTAATCTAACCTTATGAGTCTCATATAATACTTTTATTTCATTTGCATCACACAATAGGATATTACCCACAGAAAAAACTTATCATACTAATGATTTTCCCCACAAGCCATACCATGTTCTTTTAATGTTTGTGACCCACACTCATACACACCTCATAAAATTTCTGTGTTTCCAACCATCCTAACACTACTCCTAGAAAATACTCACTTAACTATGGAGTCCTAATCAGGTATGATACATAAAAAATATGTACCTTATTGACAAGGGTAGTAAAATTTCATCTTTTTAAGCCTCGCTTTTCTAAGGATTTTACAGTCCCCCCCCCCCCATAAAAAACAACACCCTCATTCTAGAACCCACAACTCGAACCTAGCTTGTGAATCTTCACATCATGGTCGGTATTGGCTCATATACAATTTTTTATTACCCAACCTCTCCATGCTATGAACTAGGTAATCTAACCAAATGAGTTTCCTATAATATATTTGTTTCATTCCATGAACACCACATGATATTACCCATAGAGGTAACTTATAAGACTAATGACTATACCCAAGAGAAAATACATGTTATTTAAGTGTTGTTTTTCCTTTTTTACTCCCCCTAGGAAACTACCCAAGAGGTCACCAATCCTAAAACTCCTCTAGTACAAGCCATGCTTAACCATAAAGTTCTAATTAGGTGAGCTCCAAAAAATAATGTTTCTCCTTGTTGACACAGGTATATACATTTTTTTCTTTTTAGGACTGAATTTCCATAGGATTTTACATAAACATTGATTATCATCTTATAGAATGTAATTAAATCATGAAAATAAGATAAAATAATTGTTACTTAACTCACCCACACTAGGATGGTGTAGAAATTACACAGTTACAATGTTTGTAAGTACCAAAGTAAACTAAGAATATTTTATTGGTGGATTTAGGAAAGGTCACTCCACCTAAGAGAATTAGGACCATATCACTGCCACCCAATGTTCACTCTTTATGTCCTCTACCTTCACCCATTACATCAAGAGGAAAATATTTTTGATACATGGTCTAATTCATGACTTCAATGTATGTTTTTTGTTTCAATGATGTGTTCATTTTTATCTTCACAATACTATTTCACAAAGGGACTATGATTTTACCCATTGTAGAAACATCGCTTTTTCTAATGAATCAATAGTTAAGGAATACCTTCTTCCTTGGGAAATTTATACAATTAGTGAAAATCACTATATAGGTTTTCTTTGTGATGTGAATTATCAAAACTTTCATTTGTATAACTCTTCACTAGTTCATGAAACTTTGGAAGTTCATGAAACTTCCAATGTTTCCATGAAAAGAATTATCTCTTTCCAAAATTTACACTTTTAAAAAACTCCCAAAATTCAAAAAAACTCATATGGATAAAGAGACACATGTACCTTTTCTTTAGGAAATAAATGTTCATGTAAATTCACTCTCCCAACTCACAGCTTTCGTTAACCTCACTGAGCTTTCACGAAATTAACTTGGTTAAATTGAAACAAGTCCTTTATTTTCATAAATTAGGTTTAAATAATTAGTGAAAACAAGATATATCTTAAATAAAATCTATTTTGAATACATAGCCATTTTTTTAATCTAGATTATTAAATGTTTTGGGTTAGCATCCTATTTATAGGAATTATAAACCCTTCAAACAATTTACTCGATAACCACCAACCACGTGTGTAACTTTTTTGGTTATCTAAACATGAATGTTTTGACATCACCTTTCACAAGAAATTAAAATTTAATGTGAAACTCCCATTTTTATTTACTAAGGTTGTATAACTCATGTCTGCTTAAAATAGCTCTAAATTTCTCAAAACACTAAAATTAATTTAAAACACATTCCATTGTCCTATTTAAAAGATATTTCTTTATTACACTAATTTGATAAAACTTCATGAAACTATTTATATGGTTTTTACAAAATTTTCACTTATTGGTGCACCACTTACACTTTCCCAAAAATAATTCCTTTTTTATATTTTTTAATGTGTCTTGTAATCACCATGATTATAAATATTTTAATTTTTATGGCTATTTTTTCTTTTATTCGTTTTCCTACAAAAACTCCCCATATGCACTCAAACACATACATGCCAATTCCTTCATCAATATATCATGGTCTATGTGGTCCTTGAACTTATCCACGAACATTTCATAGTGAAACCCTATTTGGGTTATCCTATTACTAGGATATATTCCACCCATCTCTGGGTAAGGTCATGATTGGAATTAAAATATTATAGAGTACTCAATGTAATCTCCATGAAATAATCATATCCAGACTACCACTTTCCATTCATTGGGAACACCATTGTCTCAGACTACAATTGACATGGTGAACAGAAAATGAAACATTCTCTATCACACTAAGTCAATAGAAAAAATGATTCCAACACACTATGTCTACCAATTAATCCAGAATATAGAAATATCAATTCTAATTGGTGTCCAACAACATGATATCCATTACTGGTTTAATTAAATTAACATATTCAAGGTTCCCATTTCAACAAAAGTTAATTTCAAAAGAAACTCTTTGAAACATAATGTCAATTGGCTTATATAGTGTAACTCAAACATGGTCTACCCTAACCAACAGTTCTTTTTAAACATGTTAAATAATGTGAAATATTTTCATGTGATGATACAATAAAATCATCACAACAAAGTCCTAAAAGTAGAAAAAGGTGATAAATTTCCCTTCTTGGTACCATATAAAACCATCGAAAATTTTAGATTTTTATACAATGTTATCTTCATAAATCTATTTATTTATATTTTAAAAACATAAATTATTAACCGTAAATAAATTTAGAGTAAAAAATACAGGCATGTTATTGTAATAGCCTTATAATAACTCATAGGATAGAGCCCACCTACCAATACCTTAGGTGATTTTTGAAAACAATCATAATCACTAAGAAGAATATAAGAACCATATTATTGAATTTCGTGACTTAAGAAACCCAATTACACAATATTCATAACCAAATAATAATAAAATATAACATAAATACAAATTTTCAACTTAAAAACACCATCCATAAATATTAAAACATAAATCCTCATATAAATCTAAGAATACTTCTCTAAATGGAATCATAAAATATTAGAATCACAGGAACTCAAAAAACCTTAAAAACCATCCATAAAAATGGAGATGACTAGAAAGAAGAAAACAAATATGGGCCTTTGTTACTTAGGGAAAGTTGAATCCCCATAATCTCAGTTGAATTATACCACACATTAGTGGTATTCATCTCAAAATCCTTAATTATAGAGAGAGAGATTAGAAAAAAAGAAATGAAAATGAAAAGGGAGTGATAGGGGTGACTTATCCTTATATTTGGATTCTAGAAACACCCATGAAAGTAAATAAAATATATAGGCAAGAGTATTAGGAAAAGGAAACTAAGAGGATACCAAATAACTTATCTCAGGAACCGGAAATAGAATGATATTATTATGGTTGGGTTTGTTATATAATCTAACCTCGATATTTTTATGGTATTGTATTCTATTCCATATTATTTAATATTTTCATTTTATGAGATTGTATACCCACTCACCTTGATATTGTTATGGTAAAGGACACTATTGCATTGTCCAAAAAAATTTCCAAATGAAACAAAAATTATTTTTTTTATCAAAATGTCAAGACCTCCCCATGGATAAAATCATAAACTGGCCCTAGAATAAACCTTAAGAAAACTTTTTATGGTTTTGATGATCTTAGGAGGTATTTTCTACCATTAAATTATATTCTAGTGAATTTTCAAGAACAATAAATTTTGAAGGATTTTTAATTTTTATCAACTAAAAAAATATTTATCCCATGGGAAGGGATGGTTATATCATAAAATCATTATATTTTTTTATTATAAACGTATATAATATTCTTATAATGTTTTTTATATTGGTTAATGAGAAATTTTAAATTTTATATCATCATTGAGTATTGAAAATAATATATTATTTTTCATCTATGCATACACTTTTGTGATGAATCGCTTATACCTCCTAAACATATTGTTAGATATAAAATCCAACACAACAGGTTTGTCTAAAATGGAGGTTTTAACCATAGGATTGTGAAATTTGAGTTTTCACATGGGTTCTTTAGGATGGACCATTTCAGGTGTGGTTTTTTTAGTAATTTATAATTTCATGTTATTTTTTTGGTGTAAACCCTAAAATTACTGTATAAAATTTTCATTATGGATTTTATATAGGTCTATCCATGAAATTTATTAATATAAACCCTGTCTCAAGAGGTGTGGATGGATATTTATCCCTTTGATGGTTAGAATGGAATTTAATTGGATCAAGGTTTAATTAATGATGGCATCGAAAGTCAGATCATGTGGAATTGATGAATAAAACAATGGCAACAATGATGGATTAAAGTGAATGATTTTTATTGAATTATGAGTTTTTTGTTTTTATTTCTTTGTTACTTGTGATTTTGATCATGGAAGTTAATACATATTTTTTCAAACTGAATAACATTGTTGGTTTATCTATTTTTTATTTTAGCTAGAAATTCCTGACTTTTTGCAGCATTCCTTCCATTTTAATCATTTCTGGATCTACATCTAATGAGTGGTGTATATAAAATCACACAAAACATTAAATACATAATTCTTTATTATTCATAACTATTCCCTGATAATCTGTAAGTTTTCATATTCTTCCTTCATTATAGAGGGTGATTCAACGATTTAAAACTGGATCGATGTGTGATTGAAATCAAGGTATTTTGATTGATGGATTTGGAAAGCATACAGAAGAATATGTAATGTGTAATTAATTATTTGTGATGATAGATCATTAGAAGGCTTGGAGATGTGGGATCATCTGGGAATCAATGTTTTTAGGCATCATGCTTGTGTGAAAATCCCATTAGGATAATTTTTCCTAAGAGAAAGAGCTAAAAATAGATATTTAAAGGCATGATAATGATGAAAAAGTTTTTTGAAGTGAATTTTGGTCTGATTAGGGGAATGAATGATGATGGTGATGCAATTATATATATTTGAATATTTTAGGCTTGAATACTTGATCACATGACATGAAATAAAGATCCAAAGGCACTATATCATCCAGCCAATGGAACTATGGTTTTGAAGGAGTTAAGTATCATAGAATGTGTTACCCTAGAATGAAAACTATGTTCCCATAATAAAAATGAAATTTTTCATATACAGAGTACACTCCTAGGTGGACTTTTGTTCACACACAATGAGAGCATCATGACCACATGTTTTGTGCCCTTTTCCTAGAGGACTCAATCTCCCCAAAAGAACACACATACTGAGCTAGATAATAACACACATCCTTCACCCCCTTGGGAATATCAGGTATATCATCCCTAACATGATATGAGTTATGGTGGTACATGTTTAGTTTATTTTCAGTATATAATGCTATGTACTATATCATTTGTGTTAAATATGTAGACTCATACACAACATATAGTTAGGAAACATGTTATCTGATATCAGTTTACAGGATACCACCATGCACCCTTATTGTACATGTTTTCTATCATTCTATCCTTATTTTTATTTCATATATTCTTAATCGAGGCTCATATTTTGGTATGAAAATAGTTTATCCTAGTCAATTTTTTTTCCAAAGGATGTGATGGTGCACTTCCATTCAACGTTGGATGTGAGAAATGGGGTGATGTGATTAGTTTAGCCTCCATATCATTATAGAGTAAATGGAAAGTATCGAGTGTGGTGATTAAAACATTCATCGTGTAGGAACAACATAGAAAATGTGCTTATGGAAAGGCGCGTGACTCTTGTATCACTTATAGAGTTGGGTACCCCCCCCCCCCCCCCAATTTTTGGGTTATGGTCCCTCTATCTTTGTAGTTTTGTATCCTCTCTACTAAAATCTCATTTGAGGTGTGGGTCCTCCACCGAGGCTAGTAACTACCATGATAAATACTTATACATTGGAAAGGATCAAGTCCCCCACTATTGTATCTGAGAGGTGACATGAGTTTCCTCATAACATGGTAGTTATGGTAGTAATTATTATTACTACCTTAACTAATATCTCTTCCTAGATAATATTTGGGTTCCCCTATAGGTTTCCAAAATATATGTATATTATTATTGGAATGTACAGTGTGATTCTCCCTCAGCTAACATTCATACTTCCGTGAGGAGTGGGTTCCCCTTGATAGATTCAAGTACAAAATGGTAGATATGTTGAGGGAAATCAGATTATTTGAGACGTGTGTCTCCTTGGGTATCATGTGTTTTTATATAAGGTATGATAAATATTTATACTATAGACTTTTGAACCTATGATATTTTTAGTAATCCAAGAATGTGAAGTAGATCAGGAGATACATACTTGGAGGACTAGGGCAGTAATGACAGGGATTTATCTATATCCCTGAGACTTCTATAGGTATAACATATTTGGGTATTTAATTTTGTTACTCTCAGTTACATTCTATTACTTTAGTTTTACATGAATTTTTTATTTACATTATGGGTTTAGGTATCCTGTAAAATATATTTATACTCAAAATTGTATGACATTTGTTCCCACATGTGTTGTTTTTATAGAGATAATGCTTATCTCATAGGGGGTCATGTCGGACATAGAGCACTTTTTTACTCTCTAGAGATGGTGAATGGACATTATTATGGGATCAAAGTGGTTTTTGATGATAGGGGTGACTATTGTATCAAGTAATCAATACAGTAGTGCACACAATAAAGAGGATCTTTTCAGTTTCTTTTATTTATCAAATTTAAAGTATTTTCAGATGTACAATTACATTAGTTCATGATTATGTGGTTGGGTTCTTGTTTTTAATATCTCATAAAATAATTTTATAAAATTTAACTATATATATTTTTGGTGTTCAATGTTTCTTTATGTGTTGTTATGTGGGACTATTATAAGTTGATTTATTCTAAATCCTACCATATTGTTTGATATTCTTACTTGATGCTAGTCACCAACACTATGACTATTAGAAGAAATCTTGGGGTGGAACAATAAAACTATTGTTGGTATTATTAGGGTCCTAGTGTTTCAGGTCATGTCAGAGTGGTATCCAATCATTCAATTCCTGAAGATAGAGTATGGAGTTACTAGATATGTGAGGATAAGTTTGGTAATTTAGTGACATTATGTTATGAGATTATTTAGTTTGGTTGTAAGAAAATGCAGACTAGTATAGGTCTAGCAGTCGACATATCCTTCCACCAGTACTTTGATAAATTATTAGTCAACCCATATCTCTAATAAGTCAATTTATATATACTGGTAAATTTGTACATTCATTAAATGGTGGTAAATTATGAAAATTCATTTCCTTCCCATGTCATCTCAACCAGATATTATCTAAATATTGTGAGTTTATGTTTTAAAATAAAGGATATACCCACTAATTTCTATTTTTTCTATATATTCAGTTTCATGATAATCCCACAACCATTTTTTCTCTTATTGTAGTCTAGTGAGTCATGAGGTGTTATTTTTTAGATTTGGTAGAGATTTATTATTTATCTATGATCCGAGATAGATTCACTCAAAATTTCTCCTAATAATGATATTTTCATAAAATCAATGTTATTTCTCACTAGATAATACAATATTACACATATGTTCAATACATTATGAGTGTTATAATGATAGATGGATCATGGGTTTGCGATATGAATGTGATCCTTGAGAAATAAAGGTTTGACTAAATTATAATACACGTTTTTACATATATTTCAGTCTCTCACTAACTAGATAATAATCCTTGCATTAAACTTCTTACATGACAGGGTGATCCATTATTAGGAAAAAAAATTACCAAAATAACAATGAAACTTCTATATGATTGTTATATTTTTATATCATCCCAATGATGTAGTTTTATATGAGGATTTTAGAAATTCCACAGGGTATCATGATCATGTTCAGATATATTTCAAGGCTTGTATTACTTATAATATGTTTCTAATACATGTTTCATGGTCATATTGTTTGATTTATGTTATTCATGATGGGACTCTGAAGAAATATTTATCGATTTGTGATTGTTCTTTTTGGTAACAATACCTATATTAAAAATCATTGACCAAGTGTTAACAGATTGAGAGTTCTTGGAATAGATGCACCATAACCTTAGAAACATGATAGTATTTTTTCTGAAGACAACCGTAGTGGTTTTATAGGTTGACATCCATATTTGAGATAATAAAAATATTAGGGACCTCCCTATTATGGTGGAATTTTTCTACATGGAAGCGACTCGATGGAATATTTAGTGGTGTGGTATTAGTTAGATATGTATGATACATTGTCCCACCCATAAAAACACTAACATTTACAACATCATAATATAACCAATGGTTTTTATAGTCGATGTTCTATGATGATGTGTGTGTCAGATGGCTACAGTCATGAATCAAGGGATGTAGTTTATATTTTTATCCATGCACTCTTCTCATTATACCACATATTATATGTCACAATACTGATTTAATTTGTATACATTATTTTTTTATAGTTATATATTCAAGTAGAAACCCAATCCAAACCCTCATCATCAAGAGAGTGTCCACTGAGGGAGACTAGCTTTCACTCAACCATTGTTGTGAGGTGAGTTTATCCTTAGCAGAAAAATTGGTATTTCAGTATACTCCTTCAAGGTAATTGATGATATTAGAGTGTAATTTATATGGAATGGTAGTTGATTCCATTTAAAATGGTCTTTTTGTCTACATGGTGGAGGAGGTTCATGAGTAACTAATTTCAGAGTAGTTTATTTTTATATGGAGAGATATTCATTAATCACCTTTGATCGATGTTCTTGTAACCAAAACTTTCCTCTGTGTGAGTGAGGTATTTGATGGTGATATTGAGTTTGTGGCCTTCTGTGACTAAATATTCTCAAGATAGGGCCTTAAATAGGATTCTTGAACATGGGTAGCACACCATCCACTCCCACAAGGAGATGGACATTTTCTATTAGTGTTCATGTTAAATATCAGGATATATATCCAGAGAAGATACCTCCCTAGTATATTGAATCCATAAATGTGGTATGTCTTATGAGTATATTTTTGTGGAACCATCACATGGAAACTCTTGATATTCATTAGAGGATGATGTTTTCTATGGAGGATGTTATTCTTTAAGACTATTGTTTTTGTGGGTATTATCATTGGGTTTAAGGATGATTAAGAATTTTAATTTGAACGGTGAGGATGATCCCCTTTTGATAATAAAAACATTATCCACCCAAAGTGTAGTGGTAATATTAATATCAATTTGAGGGTTTTGGTTTTTTTCTATTTGTGTTCCTCGATGGCTTTCATGAAAGTGAAATGACAACACAACCGAGGTAGCTCTAATAGTGGGTATTAACCAATTTGAGGTCAATATGTGGATGGATGATTCTTGAGAGAGTTTTTGGAAGAGTTTGATGAATAAGGGTCATGTTTCAATTGTGTTATGATATATTAGTGTTGGTTTATTTTACCTACTGGTAGAAAATGATAGAGAAGCGGTTGTGGGTCCTGAGAAGCAAGTGAACATGAAACTCTTAAATTGTTAGTTTAAATATTTTTAAGAACCATATACAGTATTAAGTGGTATATGGGTGGTTATAATTTGAAAACATTCATTAATTCTCTTTAATAGTGGGGAAAATTTGCTCCATACATAGGTAGCCTTCAAAATGAACAAATTTTAGGGGGCTGGTAATGGTTCCTTATTTTTTTTAATAATGTATAATTATATGAGGTTCAATTATGAAGGATTAGAAACAATCACATTGAGATGTATAATGTTTCTATTAACATATTCTTTCAAAATGATATGTATGTGATAGTCTAAGTGATGTCAAGTAGAGTGTAATTCTATGTAGGCGGTGTACTGAAATCGCTTAGGGTTGGACCTCCAAAGAGAAAGGAAGTGTGTGACAAGGTGGTTTGCTTTCCTCATGAGGTTATTTTTTGATATTCCTTGTTGAGGTTACCTAGTTATTTATAATTTTAGGATGAAACAGTTTCATGGTGGGGAGGATGTAGCAACATAGAGAACCGTGATATATTTAGAAACTATAGCATGACCTATGGGATGGGTCTATTGAATTAAGATATATATAGATCATAATCCATAATTTTTGGGTGATGATGGAATATTATAAATCTAGTGATAATTGAATGAAGATAAATAAAATCAAATAGTGGGGAACACACCATCAATTTCTTGGGTTTATGACCCATAATGTGAGTAAATTATGGTGAAAATCTAGTTGGCACCCATAGAGATCCTAGAGAAATAGTAGATGTGGTTTCATGTTTATTTTTATATGAAAGTTGGTAAATCATTTATAGTAATTACATTAAATAACAAACTAGATGTAGTGTTTTAGGGATTTAACTTTTGTTATTCATAGAAATTGAGAATATTCATAATCATAAGGGGGAATGATTACCTATTCAGTAAGGCATTTTGTGATAAATATAATATAAATCAAGATAATGTATATTATTGATGATGATAATGATCAAAATGGGATAATGTGAATATTTGAGTGTGTAATGTATTTTAACAGATCATTAAAATCAACTATTAGTGCTCAATATCTATAATTCTATATATTATGAATGTCACCAATATTGAGACATTATTATTGAGAGTATATAACTAGTTGAAATCATCATGCATGGATAGTTTATTTTTCAGAGGAAGTAATTATACTGGAGAATAAATTGTCCACTTTAATGTATAAAAATTTATAATGAAAGGGAATTTGAGTCAAATTTATCTTTATAGGAATGAATTTTTTATGGAAAGGTGCAGGGTAAATTCTTGGGAAAAATTGTAGTTTCAATTATTTGGATTTGTAAACAGAACAACCATAGATAGAAGGAAACCCAAAAATATGAAGCATGTGTCAAATATCATTGTCCATAGTGATTATTATTAGATAGATAATAAAGTTTCATAGGGATGAGAAACTCTATATTGGAGAGATTTTACAGACCCATTTTATATTCTGTCGATGAAACTAGGAGATGATAGATTCTAATAGAGTCGTGTCTAAGAGAAATTTAAAATTTTATAATTATACTAACGTTGATTTTTTTATTATCTCGTGAGACTAAAACAATGGTCTTGTATATGGAAGGGATCATTGAAAATTTTGGGAAAGGTGTATTTGGACTTTTTTTAAATAAAAACTAAGAGAGGTGGCTGAAACAACCACTAAGTACATCTTATTTTTCCACCATGTAATTAGAAAAACTATTAGGATAACCCACTTGTCAAAACAATAGGTGGTTAATGGTCATTCATTAAGATCTTGGTGAGCCATTGATTGGCCTGTGGGGGTCCACCATGCACCTAATAATACACAATTCCTAAATTAAAAATGTAGAAAATATGAATTATATTATTTAATTATCCCTTAGAGATTATTTCTAATATTCGTCCAATATAGAGGAGTGTTATGTCTCTGCCACACTTTCTTTCTCCTTTCACCCATCCATAATTCTAGATTTTCGATACATTTTGGTACCCCAGCTATGGTGTGATATCTCAATTATTTTATCCTCCTTATCCTTCGTATAATTTACTTCTGGTTTAGGTTAATTTGATAATATGTTTTATATTATATTCCATGGGGTCATTGTGAAATCGATATAATAAAATAAGGATTATTTATATAGTAGCTAAATGAGGCTCCAAAATAATGAATTCATTTTGTTATATCCCATTTTTATGGGGGTAATTAACCTAATGATTAATTATTTTAGTTTAATTTATTTATTTGTTAAAATTAATTGATTAATTAGAATAAAATATCATGGATTTAGAAAATTAGGTGATCTAGAAACACCTTTAAGGCCTTGAAACCTGAATTCTTGGCCCAAATGGCTTGAAGGCCTTTATTTTATTTTATTATAGATAATCCCACTTTTAAGGGTTGAAGGGGAACTCGTACGTGACCTGTAGGCCCAAGGCACAAGGCCCAACATGACCCGCAATACATGACCCAAAGGCCCAGAGGCATATGATGCCCATTACATGACCCATAGGGCCCGCCCACTAGAACAGCCCCTCCCCAGCGTCATGCATAATTGATCTCCTTATCTCCCCACCTTGGATTGTTGATCGGCTAGCATTGCCCCAAACAAAGCTGCACGGTGCCTGCTCGCGATGGCAGCTTCCATACCCTATCATTCTTCCAATCCGGTTAGCTCTGTATCTGGTGGCTGCTACTCCTGTTTCTCTGATCCTCTTCAATTATTAATAATTTTGTGGAATAAGGGATCTTGGGCTTTTGGGATAGCTATAATATGTGTGTAAAATTATATATAAGAATATTAGTTAGGTTGTCCCTATTATTTCCCTCAATTTATATTTATTTCATTTTTTTAATCTATCAGAGAATGGGTGAAAGGGTGAAAGGGTCCTGACTGATAAACAATGAGGATCAAATATGAATGGAGAGATATGTAAGGCCTCTCTATGTGGTTATAAATATTTCACTTGTGTTCTATATAGTTTCAGATTCATTTAGTGACTTTGATGAATGTACAAATCTTTTTTCTATTTATAGAAAATGAAAGGTGGGTGCACCAATCTAGAGATGATACAAGTGACATATTTAGGTCTCATGTGATGTTATAGAATATATCACTAATAGTTTTCAGGTATGTGTGAGTTGAGTTATTGGTTTTCTTGTTAAACTGTAAAGAATTGAGTACACATAGATGTGTAAGCTATAAACTTATACTAAGATGATTGAAAGAGTCATCATATGGATTTGGATGATCATTATAAAGGTAAATATTAGGGTCTAACTAGTCAATCATTTTATTGTTGATCATTTCTAATTATGGTTGTGTATATGATATGAGTTGGACATAATCCTTATATGTTATGAAACTACATGAGTGGTGAACTGTGTAATATATTTTGAGTTTTGGAATAGACCTAGAGTTCTATTGTGGTTTTCTAAGTGATGACACACCAAGGATGGGATATTGAGTTGAAATGAAATGATGGGACTATTTTTTGACATTATGTGTGTCGAAATAAGGACTTATGTCTTAAGTGTTATGATTATTAGATAGATTATATGAGAGGTTTGGTTATGCCTAGGATATTTGATCTATGAACTAAGGGTATAGGGAAACCCCATGATTGGGATGTGATAATTAATAATAGTCAACAGATAAGATATTGTGTCATTATGAAATGTAAATTATAAGGATTGATGGGTTATTATCTGATGTATAGGATGATGGGTACTATTATTATATTTGATGTTGATTATTATCCTAATGCTTTATATAGGGATGCGTTCTACCAATTTACTCAAGGTATAGATGATTATTTTGGGCTTGTTATTTTGATTACTAATAAAATATTGTATACAATTATTCTACCTATAATGCAGATATTATTTCTAGGCCATGTTATCTACAAAATTGTAAATACAAATCCATTTATTGGTAAGGTTCTCTACAAACCTATTATATCATCATACTATTTATAAGTTCAGTGCTCTACCAACATATACATTCAATAGAGAATTTAAAATTTGGAAACTCTATCAACCTATGATTCAATAAAGTAGATATATTTTGGGAACAGTACCTACCAGTTTCTTGAATGAAGTATTTTCATTTTGGAAACTCTATAACATTATAAATAAATAGTTTATTTTCAAGGTAAGAACTTTATTGACCAATGATTTTACTAATTATTTAAAAATTAGGCACTCATCGAACGTATAATTTAATATATTATTATTTTTTGGGAGCATTACTAACTTGTGATTTTTAAGAGAATTACTATTATTCAAAAATTATACAAAAATAGTGTAAGGAGGTAATTTTTTGATATCATAGA
This sequence comes from Viscum album, assembly GCA_963277665.1. NCBI lineage: Eukaryota > Viridiplantae > Streptophyta > Magnoliopsida > Santalales > Viscaceae > Viscum > Viscum album. The sequence continues at coordinate 705,904,168 of OY728147.1, read as the reverse complement.
CCAACATAGTCAAAGGTTGTGTGATTATAGCCTTGGGAAATTCATTCCTTTTTATATGTAAGAATAACCATCCCACCTATTAGCTTATTCCAAATAAGGTAGTTTTGATTGTCAAGGTTTTTTCATAGACACATGATAATGTGACATGTTTATTGCATGTGTTTATTTTTCACTTTCAATTCATTTTTTATACGAATGAACATATATTATAAATTAAATTAGAGGGTATTTGGTTTAATCCTACTAAGTTTTATTCTCACACGTAGTATGTTCACTTCAGAATATGTATATGGATCATGTATAGTATACAGGTCTGTGCTAAGGCCCTTAGATGATGGTTTATTGGGAGGATTTGGACATGGATAAAGAGATAGTGACAATTCAAGGAAAAGTTTATGGTAGTTGAGTATCCCATTTTTTTCATTTATTTTCATCTTATTATTCCCCATATAGGTTATGATCAAAGGGAGATCTCTTCCTGATGTAAGACTGTTATGGAATGAAGAGAAATGATTTTTTATAGCTTGGTATGTCCTATTTATTATTTCCACTATTTCACAAAAATTACATATGGATTAGTTTTGGATATTTTTTATGGATGTTTATACTATTTTTCTATTATAGTATGACAGAGTATAAAGAGTATAGAATCAAAATGATATATTATACATCTCTCAATACTATTTGGTAGCCTATAACATATGGGTGGTGTGCCTAATGTTATATAGTATCTGATATCAGACTAGCAGACTTGTATACATGCCACTATGTTACATTATAAAATTTCAAAACATACATACTATAACACTGTAAACCATATCACTTTAAATAGTAATTGTACTAGTCCTCCAAATGACCTCAGGCACACATTCTTGAATTCTAGAGGCTACTGACCAGCAGTGTGGGTCTAAGGAGGTACACTGTGGAGGATATACCCCCAGTATCATAGTGTGAAATAATTAATAAAGTAAATTAGTATCATATATCAATAATAAACATCATTTTATATAGGAAAAATAAAATCACCCAATAAATAATAATATTCTATGAGTATGTAATGAAGTCAAATAATAATAATCACCCACTATAAAAATCACATATAAAAATAGGGAAATAAATAAAATACACAGGGATCTACTTTAGCTCTAAACCATACCTCACCCTGATATCAATGTCCCACTTGATCTGCTCAAGCTCAAACACATAATACCATACCTCATACTAACCTATGTTTATATCCATCTGATATTATAGTTCAGTATCTAAGCTCGATGGAATCCTAAGAAGGGTGTGAGTACATAACTCAGTAGGGAAACATCAATATTGTCCCACACATAACTGGTAATGCAAGGATTTGATTATGTGATATGTTCGGCTGAATTACATAAGTAATTATATGATATAAAATAAATAAAAGATCACATTATTACCTATTTAAAACCAATTATAGTATTTCTATGGCCGCATCATGATAACCATTCCACCATAGTATCCCCACCACCCCATGGGCATAGACATATAACATGAGACACACCCAATTTCCATCATTGATCCTTAGGTCCATGACCTCGATAAACATTACATTCCCAGACCAATGTCAGGGTGTATCTTAGAAGGAGAATCAGCTCAGGGGAAATGATGTTCACTCACTATAGATCCCATGATTACACCTATATCATGATGAGATACAGACCCAAGGGAATACTATCTCTATATCCCATGTTCAACCTCTTTGGCATTGAATATTTTGTAACTCCTCAACTAATCCATCAATGGTGTGTCCACCTGATCCTAGGGGTATCTTAGGCATTAATTAATGAGATGAAATCCTCACCCTTTGGATTTACAAAATCCATGGAAAATGATCTAAAACCACCCAATAAATCAAACTTCTATTTGAATATTAGGAATATTAGGAATTCACAATAGTCTACTCGTATATCCATTTGAATCTTATCATATTGGCATTCGTAATGGTATCACTGTATCGAATGAATCCCTTCCATCTTTAGTATTCTTATATGCATGAAATCGCATAGATATAATGTTATACATTTGGTAACGCCTTTAAGAATCTAGAATTTAATCAACCAAAAACTATGTTCTAGCTGATATAAAAAATCATATCCTGAATAACAATGAGACTAGATCCCAAAAATACCAGGCATCCCTAGGTCTCATCCATGTTTACATGTGATTATCAGGAATCCTACATAATTAAATCAGTTCTAGGCCCAACTTATGATTCCCCAGAATCCTAGGTTATCATGTATCATATAAAAAACATAATAATATGATATTAGGTTCTAGAATAGTACCCAATACCCTCCTATTATTTACAATCCCTTTGGGGTTACATGTTCGTTTGGGTTTCAGGTGCCACCCACAAACATGTCTACCCATATTTGCATACACTAACTCAGGGTTATCTCTCAAATACACCCAATGGTGTCCCAAATTACATTATGTAGGTAAATAAACCCTCTCAATGGATTCTATTCACATATAGACTCATAGGTCATCACCCATCACTCAGAGGGCATCAAGCATCTTAGTATCATCATAAACAGTTCATGGCTGCAATGGAATCATAGAGTTTATACATTCTAGTTTCACTAGAGTGATGAACGTTAATCCCATATCACTTTCACCATAACCACTAGGTTGGTTCTCAAACCCAACCTCACAAATAAGTCTCTATATTGTTCACTGACCTAACAATCACATCCCAATGGGAGAGGAGTTCACACCCCCACTATCATCCTACCAAGCCCAAGGCTCTATTGTATCTCATTGTCATTCTATGACCCACAAGGTATAACCATTCTAGTCTATATATCATATCTACTAAAAGGTGTATCAATGATCCTATACTAGGGCCAATATTAAACATCAATCATCAAGGCCTCAACCATCGGTGGCTAAGGAAAACTTACCAGAGCACGAGGGTCCAACAGGGTCTTGACACTTTGTCCAATTCCAGTAATTATATTTAATATAAAAAAATTCATTAATTAAATAAACAATTTTGGTCAACAATCATGGTGGGATCCATAATATCACACACATACATAATAAAATTCATAAAAATAAATTTAATAGTATTCTAAATCACCGACTTTATTCGGAAGTGAACCCCCTTTTTAAAGTAACTTGGAATCTCCTGTTGAAGCTCAACAAGCCCTACAAGCCGTCATCCAAGACACCATAGGCCCTATCTCACATCAACACCCCAAAATTAATTGATTATTAATATATTTTATTTAATTAATTATAGTTAATTTTAAACAATTTTTCATTTTAAAATAAATAGGAATAAATTCTTAGAAGCCCACCAATTGAGCTTATCGCATAGAAAATGTGACCCAATTCTCACTAACATCCCATGTCTCAACCTAACCTAGTTTTGGAAAAAATAGAACGTATGATGAAAAAATCCATTAATTTAATTTAATTTAATCACAAAATCTTTGAAAAATTAATGTGGCCACAAAACTCAATGAAACAGCACGCAGAGATGTGTAGAGGTCATCTCATGATGCCCATTACACAGGATTAATGAAATCCACTTGATGCTTGGATAATTTCACCATTATCCAATGGAATCATAATCAATTACCTAATTTTGGAAAATAAAATAAATTAATAATAGGGGAGGAGGTCAATAGAGGTAGTTGGAGTGGGAAACATACCTCAAATAATTGTGAAAATTACCATGAACTGCACCCACATCAAAGGTGAAGAGATGAGGAAGTGGGAGAAGCCTCCTAGACATAATACCAAACATGAGTGGATTTGAGTGGATGACCCCTCTTAAAACAAGGGGGAATATAAATGTTTTTCCTTTAAAGGACACATACAAGAAAGTTTCACTGCTACAACTTCAGCGACATCAGCAATTTGACATCCCCCAATGATACTTCAATTACCTGAGACCCTTCCAAACAATTTAAAAAGTCCAAAAACATTATTTTAAGATGTTAGAACCCTTATAATTTATAACAAAATCACATTTCTCAAAATAAACCGTCCATTGATTTGAAAGCTTCAAATTTCCTCAAGGTGTTTTATATTCGTATGATGATAGGGCACTTACAAATCCTCACCATAACACTTATAATGCCTAAGAAATATTATCAGGTATTACACTATCAGTATTGACCTACTCTATTCAAAACTTATTTTCCAAGTGGTTATGTTCAATCCTTGAACACCCTAACACAAATCTAAAGTGAAATAACTAATCTATAGAGCCTAAGCCACAAAACCACTAACAACTTCCTATAACCAAAACTGAAAAATTCATATTATGCTCTCCCAATTCCATCTATCCCAATACACAATCATATACTTTAACAACTATCCATTCATCCTATGGTTCGCCCTACCATAGACCTTATCTCATAACTATGAATTATAATTCTTTTGCACCCATATATATTGGAATTTCCCATTATAACTCCATACACATGTCCCATTGACATGCTCAGTGTGATTTTCATTCTACCACACCCAAGAATACAAGAAACAACTTATCTAATTATGATTCCTCTTTTCAATCTCAACTTCAAAAATAAATGGATGATCCTCCCTCATCCTTTCACAACACAAGAATGTTGTATTTCCCTCAAAAATGATCATCCAATTCCTAAATCATAACAATCACATAAAAAATTACATACCTAATGCAATTTTACTCTCACTGCATCTAAAAACATCTAAAACCATTGATCTGACCTCCTTCAATTGACCCACCTTGAAAATGATCATCTCAAACCATGACATGTCTCTAATTCACATATCATAATTCCCTTATGGTTGTAGGCATTCTGTGGTCATCCAAGAATGCTCACCAGGCTAACTCATGATATGATTATCAAGTTAAGCCCTCAACCATCCAAAAACACTTTCATTCCCTGGAACATGAACATACATATCTATGATACAAGCACCATTAGATCCCATCAACTTCCACCCTCATCCCAACAACAATTCTTGGTCTAAATTCAATACCACATATATTTCCCATCTATAATTCTCCAAGGAATCTAGGTATTGATCACATTTTTCTACTCACTGGTACTTCAATTAAACCACCAATACTCCAAGGTTGGTTCCACATACCGGTGACCCTTATAGAATAAGTGTTATACACCCTCAACTGATATGTAACACTTCCCCCATAGAAGTGTCTCTACCAAATATCCACTAAACCAATTCCTCATCCACCATTTCCCATGCATCATTTATTTCCATATTCAATCATTGGATTTTTTCATATAGATCTCACCTAGTTGAAAATAAAAAATAAAATACTTCTCTTCCACATCTTCTAGAAATGGAACATACAAAATTTACCAAACCTCATTCCATAACTAGGGAATCAGCGTCAAAAATGATATAGGTTCACTCCCCTGATATATGGATTCATTTATATCAATCATCGACCATAACTCAAAAAGTTCCATTACAAAACATACATTTCTCTCATCAAATCCATGCTTGTTGCATCCTAGGAAGCACAAGAAATTAACTACTCCTTGATCAAACAAACTTCCACATATGATCCATTCCCAAATATGCCTTTACCATGGAATACCATTTATAAATCCTTGTCTATATAATAAAAATTAATTCCCATAAGTACTTCATAAAAACCCCTCATCCCTAAGACTTCATATGATCATTCACCAGTTCATAATTTATTGTTTTCACATGCATCCAATTAAACCTCCTCTAACTCCTACAATCATAACAAGTTCAAACTCAAATACCATCCAAATGCAGAACTCAACTCATTCCTTAGTGATTCACAAGAAATCATCCTAGGATTAGAATTGTGAAACACTGAACATGCCCCCATAAAACATTGTTATTAACAGCCGAAAGTTCCCTAGAAAACTCTTTTAAAAATAAAACATTAACAATACATAACCATAACCTAGTGGAACCTCATATGTGTCGATCTAATAACCCAAAGCAATCACTCATACTTCCTCGCAATAAGTAAGTCATATACTTAGTAAAACCACTATTATATGTTTAACTTTATCTTTAAAAAGGGATTTGACTCACTACACACGGAGTCACATATTGAGATCTCTAGTTCTACCCACATAGCCCATAGATCAAAGTCTCTTTAGGGTCATAACCCACGATAAACACCTCCAGATCCCATCTAAGCTCATATGACATCTCATTTTCCAATTATTTCTAAAGGATATCCAAACATATCAACATCAAATTCCATCACAATATCCTATCAAAGCACTGATTCTTACTGATCATCCTCCTATGGGACTGTTCCCTCAAGAACCACAAACTCAAGTTGACCCCTCACTGCATCATCTAAGAAAATTTGTTTTAAGGAAACATAGTTATACATTTTTAGATATAAATACATTTCAAGATATCTTCGAAAACAACCATTGGTTCTTATTGTAACATTAAATTACATAAAAGATGGATCTCTCTCTCCTAAGAATATTCACATTAGACTGATCCATGTTATGTCTAGTCATACAACAAAAATACTCATATATAACTGGAGATTACCTATGATGATATGTATCCAGGAAACCACCATTACAAAGTTCAGTTATATAGATTGAAATTCCATGTTATACGGGGAAACACTATATATGTTGTTAACAGAACATTAAATAACTGAAACTATACAAAACTCACCCTAACACAGTACACCTAAAATGAAAAAATTACCCTTACCAATATTGTATCCACTTATCCCCAACTAAAGAGATTGTATCACCATCATCAGCATTTATTATGTCCCCCTATTATCTATAAGTCCTTCCACCATAATAAAAAAATATGTATTATAATGCCTCTAAGTACATATATGGGAACATTACATATGATCATTTATTAACACTTTACATATTTGAGCCTTAGACATCAGTAATGATGGTCACACTACTTGACATATATCATGTGCATTCTATGAGACTCATATGATGCATGAACCCTAGTCTCCTACAAATGGTCCAAGATTTGAAAGTAAATAAGATATCAAGAACCTAAAACATCCATGCAGGTTACTTGAGGTGAAAATTATATATAATTATAACATCGGAAGATAAAACAATAACCCCATATCCCTAGTAATTTGGACATCATATCATAATAAGTTCTCTTGAAACACCATTTCGATATCCATCATAGTCACTGACACATTCCTATGTCACAAGTCAACCATATATCCAAAAATTAATACGAAATAAAAAACTATTAGGTTTTTTTATTTAGTCACATGAATACTCTTGTACCATTTCGTAACACCCCGTCTGGGCTCACTATGAATAATAATCAGATCTGACCACCACATGACTTCGGGCATGCCAACACAAAGATTAGTGTTTGTTGACCAATAGTGGGGGTCTAAGAAGGTATAATGTGGAGACTATACCCCATATATCAGAGTTTACAATGACAAATAAAATAACCATGTATCATATATCATCAATAAGAATAATATCACGTAGAAAAAATAAAACAACCCAATTATTAATAAAATGAAATGTATAAGTGATACAATCATATAAGAATGATCTCCCAATAGGTTTATCACATACACAAATAGATAATGAATTCAATACACAAAACTCTACTCAATCTCTGATTCATACCTTGTCATGATCTCTATGTCCCACTATAGTTGAACCAACTCAAACACATAATACCAGACCTCATCCAAAACTTATCCAACATAAAAGTGCAAGCCTTCATTATTCTACACTATAATAGTGTCTTGAGAAAGGTGTGTGTTGTCAAGACCCATCCCCTAAGGCTCGTGTTGTCACTACCCCAAATCACACCTCCTAAAGGCTAGGGGATGGCGACTAGCGCCGAAGGCTTCAACCTACTTTTGGGAGTCATTTTACTGGATACCTATACACACACGCGCGAACCTAACCAAGACCCAACTCACAAAAGGGAAAAAACATACCACTAAAAAACTGAATACAAGTACAACTGAAACTAAAGGGACCAGAATACAATCCCAACTAAAAGAAAAACAACTACAACAGAAAATAGATCCTAAGATCACTCACCAAGGAACCTACCTGAAGGGTTGGTACAAATCATCTCCACAGCTCTCTACATCAACCTATCACCTTCATGTACGGCCAGGTCCTGGCTCTCTAAAGTCTCAGCCAAGTTGCTCGTCATATGCACAAGACATGTAAAGGTATGGGTGAAGCCCATACAAGGGTGAGTATAACAATACCTAGTAGAGACCCTGAGACCCCCAAAGGTCTCTCAGAATTCCAAAAACGAAAAACCTTAAGGCATGATCTCAATCACAAAGTACAAAGAAAAATACTCTGCTTAACCAGGTATACAACTTAGAGATTAGGAATAAAGATGATTATGGGAGGACCAGTTTGGGATATACCTAACACTGAGAGGGGGTTGAATCAGTGTTGGGGTCTTTTTAAACAAATTCAAAATTTTATCCATATACCTCTTGACCTGTTAGGATCTTGATTCTCTTATTCTCTCTCCCTATCTCATGCAATAATAGAAAGCAGTAAAAATATGCACATGATATTTTTACAAGGTTCACCATTCAATAAGAGTAGCTACGTCCTTGCCATGCATCGGAATGACCAGTACATGGATTATCCACTACAATGTAAAATGTTGTTACAATGGAGTGGCTAGGAAAACAATCCTCTAGTCAGTGTGAGTCCCTACACTTTTGAGGGGGTGGGAAACAATCCTCTTCCCTGGACTGGTGATGACCTAGTGCAACTTGCAGCCTCTAGCTGGTTCTTTATACTGCCTATGGAGACAGTCTCTTGCAGCCTCTAGCTGGTTCTTTATACTGCCTCTGAAGATAGTCTTCTCTATGTTAAAAGAGTTTGCAACACCAAAAGAATCTTTCACCTGTTGAGACCTATTGGATGTCACAGTGCTACTTTGTTCTTACTCTATTCAACTATTACCTGCCTAGAAGCATGTAGGTAAACAACCACTTCTTTCTCTACAGCAAACCTGAAAGCTGCACAATCTTCTTCCCCTTCTTCTTCAGTGCAAAACCAGCTACACTGAGATCGCTTCTGCTTCAATCTACTGGAATCACAAACTCCCTTTGTGATTATCAGAACAATGAAGACCACCTCATTTTAGCATCATCAGAATTAAACTACCCTGAATAATTGTTAGCCTTCAGTTGGGCATACTCTGTTCTTCTTCTTCTTTTCTTTCTCATTGACACAGTATAATTATAGTGTTCTAATCTCTTTCTTCAATTCTCAGTACCAACATAAGAGTGTATTGGTATACTACCTTCTTCCTTGGTGAAGATATGAATTCAGTTGCATATCTTGTTCTTCTTCACTTCACAATGCACAACGATAGTGTTAAACACCAGTTGTGTGAGTGTTGTTCAACTTCTCATTGTGAAACCGAATGGTTCACAGTTATTTCTTCTTCACAAAGTTTCTTCGAGAGTTCTATACACCTATCGAAGGCCTACAGGACCCTCAAATTTTTCACGCAACCTTCTAGGTGGCTTGCTCATAAAATTCAAGCCTTGTGCGTAAAAACACCTTTTGGCGCGAAAAACCCTTTTCGCGTGAATCTTCTTTTTCGTGCAGAACTCCCCTTTTTCGTGTAGCACTTTCTTTTTCGCGCAATACTTCTTATTTTCATGCAATACTCTATACTTAAATTTTTCCGTGCGTCAGAACTCGATATTTTTCTATGTGTTGAGTCATTACAAATGAGAAGGGTTCACCTCATATTTATAGTCATTTTTGACCTGGCGCGTAAAACCCCTTCCTGTGTGTAAAATTGTCTCTCTCTTCTTCAGATTACACGCACCTTCCTAGATTTTTCACGCACCTCATGACTTTTCCATCTTTCATCATTCAAATAATGAATACAATCTTGTGCGTAAAACGTCACACCAACATTTTTCGCACAACCAATTTTCCTGCACACAAGTCTAATGTTCCGCGCACCTAGCGCAAACTTCTCCGATTTTTCACGCACCTCTTACCTTTGTAATTTTTCGACTTTCTAATCACAATGAACCAATTGCACGCAAAATTAAACACCGCGTTCTATATTGCGCGCAAACCCAATCTTTCCCGTGACCTCATATTTCACTCACTGCTCCAATATTTCGCGCATTTCATGCCTTTGGCAATTTTCGAGCTTCTGATCTCGAAACACCTTTTGCACGAAAACTTCATTCCTCTATTTCGCGCACCACGCCAATATTTTACACAACCTTAATTTTTCACGCAGCCTGCTGATATTACGTGCACAACTTTCTTTTTTATGAATCCCGCTGATATTTCACGAATCCCGCTACTATTTCGTGCACCGCTTTATTTTTTCACGAAACTCACCAAGGTTTCTGCACACTCCATGCCTTTTTCATTTTTCAATGTTCTAACCTTGAATAATTCCTTGCACATGAAAATATAATCCATCTTCAATCTTGCGTGCAACATCCATTGCCAATAACATTTCATCATCTCCCGATTTTCATGCCCTAAAACTGTGCTTTTCTACCGCCCCCAGATTGTCTATTGCTTTGTCATTTTCTCTCTTCACTGCTCCCCATAACCATTTTTCTTCTTTTATCATGAGTTCCACTATCGTGATATTTATCTTTTGAAAGACCAGATCTAGCATCGTCAAGTTACAATGGGAAGTATTGGAACATCCCATCTTCCAGCAGAATCATTCCTTCCAATCAAAACTGTATATGATTGGAATCATCATTTCTCCCCCTTTCCATCATAAGGCTTGCATCACAAGTTATCCTGACTTATGATATTTGTGAAATGCATATCAGTAAAGTATCTTCTGGTTTGGAAATAATGCGAAATGCATGGCTACCTCAGAATCCCAATCCCTTCCACATTCTCTCTTCTTCGTCAGCCATCATTCTACACTTCATACAAATCATATGATTTTATTCTTCAAGTAATCTCTTTCATGGATTTCTATCATGAAGAATTTCATGGACTTATTCAAAGACTCATTCTTCTTCAATCATCCTCAGATGGATGATACTTCTCCATTCTTCATTGTTGTAAACAATGTGTCACCATTGACACATGTTCTTTGAACTTAGGATCAGCTCAACAATCGTCTGAATTGATCGTCTAAGAGAATTTCTCAAGTATGAAATCCAATGCTTTGATTCCAGAACAATTCTCTAGGAAACCTAACTTTGGCCAATCTCCATTAAGTTTTTAGTCCTTCTTCATCTCTTTCTTCATTTTGACCAGCATTGACAACTATTGACAACAAATACAATCTTCATACACAAACTGGTCACAACAGATTAGTATTAAGATGTATCATTTTATTCTGTTAGAAAGTTTCCACAACTGAACGATGAAGGATTTATTACATTTTCAATCCACACAAGGTCGTATGTCGTTGATCCATGACGTGCTGATCTAAAGCTGGTCCTCATTGGGTCATGCACTACTAATCCACATAGGGTCGCAAGAATGCAGATCTAGAGAGGGTTTCTATGATTCTAATCCACACAGGGTCTCTATGATGCTAATTCACATAGGGTCTCTATGATGTTGATCCAAACATGGTAGTGATGATTATTATCCACACATGGTCATTATGATGTTGATCCACACAGGGTTTCTATGATGTTGATACACATAGGGTCTCTCTTCAATTGACAGCCATCTACAGGATTCCCCGCACTCGGTGCCTTTGATTTCTATAGAATCTGCTTCTCAAGATATCATTCATGCCTCAACTACCATGAAGTTCCACAAAGGAGTAACCCAAAGAACTCCCATGTCTTAAGGGTTCAAAGGTGACATACAACACATCAATTGGATGTTCGGTCTATAAGTTATAGGCATTTTAGTGCCAAGGACCCAGTTGGATTCGGGTACGATCCAACCCGGATGTACTCCAACTTTCACTAAACCTCAAGTGGAGTATCTCAAAATAAATGTATTTTTTCAACTATTATAGTGATACAGACGGTTCATCAAACAGATGTATGGTTTGTGAGATACAGCCTTTTAATCGTATCATCTCCAATAAGTTTCCGGGTCAGGTCCGACTCGGTCGGACCAACCCGTCCCGGCTCGAACTGGATGGGCTGGATTAAGTGGGTTGGGCCATGAAAAGCTCTCAGCTCACATGTCCACAGACCGGTATGGCCTAACTTCACTGGTTTCAACCCACTGGGCCACGCGGGGTCATCTCCCCCTCCCTAAACAGACATTTTGTCCATTCAGTTTGTAAAAGTGGCGCTACATGGCATCGTCCCCTGTCAGCAGGACCCACTAGGCATGGGTCTCCCTCCGCCACGACTTGAAGTCAGGACCTCTATCAGTAGTGCGCGACGGCACGGCTCCCTACTGCCAATGCGGCCACCCAAGGTTCGACCGCCCATAATTCCTGCCACGATGCCTTTGGGCACAACTATCCTTTGTAGCCAGCGAGAACCGGCCACCGCCGTCACCCACCAGCACTGGTCTTTAGAATCTCCACGCCAGTGTCACGCCAAAGGGGCTTCTGCGGGCCACCGGGTGAGCTTTGGTGGTCCGTTTTCTTTTCCGATTGTTTCTACAGGCCTCCTAGGATGTTTTTGTCACTGTGTGGATCCCAGATTCAAGATTTCATCGAGTTGAAAATCCGCCCCCAAAGAACTTGACAAAAATCGAAGCGGCGGAGGATCTGGGCCTTATTTTTTTTGCCTATGCCCTCTGATTTAGCATCACATCAAGTGGGTAGTAAATAATACATCCCATATATAATAATTAACCCAATTCAAACATTTACCCTAATAACCACCCTCAATTTCATACGAATCATGGATCAACTCATTTTGGTTGATCCGAATTCATCATTTTTTTTCTAGAATAAAGGTTTGAATTAATTAAATCACATCGATTTAAACAAAAATCCCTACCTCAGAATCATAGGATTTTTCATGGTTGTGGGAGAGTAATCTGCGTTCATTGAATCCATTGGAATTCGTTGATCCTAGATTGTTTTCCCCAACGATGTCGCCCAAGTCTCCATTCTTTTTTGGAAGGGTTGATCGCTAGCGCTTCATCAGATTTATCCCATAATATCTAACCAATCCTCATTTTTTCCAATGTTTTAATAATCAAAAGTAAAAATTAAGATTTTAACTCTCCTTTCAGTTAAAGTTCCATTAATTGATGAAATTAATGAACCACACTAATTAAATAAGGAGTGGTTACACAATTTATGTGTAACCGACATTTAATTTCCCTCGTTAAAAGTCAAACCACCTCTGTGGTCCCCGCCACTATCACTCAAGAAGAGGTAGAAAAATAAAATAGCTTATTATGTTATTTTCTTATTCTTACAAATATTTAGTAAAATATCTACTTCGCCCGACCTAATACGGTCAAAGTTAAGACTCCCTTAAGAAAATCTCAGTGCGGCGAGTTTAACGGTGCCCTTAGAATTCAATTTCGCACACTGGTTCAAAAGATAGAAATTCTTGCTTGCACGTTTACTGAATGTACCTTAAAAAAGGCCAAATTCTATTCCGGGCACAACGGGCCTTGTAATCAAGCGTCGTCAATTTTCACAGACTTATTATAATCCAAAATAATTTTGAATAAAATATATGGAATGTTCGGGTCTTTATATTATCTCCCCCTTAGATATTTTATTTCCTAAAAGCTACAACAAAACTATGGAAACAAATGGGGGTATTGAGCAATCATATGAGCCTCCCACTCCCAAGTGCTCTCCTGGAAGTTCCCATGTTTCCACCGAACTCGCACCAGAGGAATCGACCTCCCACGAAGGACCTGGTCATATCGATCCTCTATCTATACTGGGATCTCCGTAAAAATTGCCCCATCATCAATGTCCATCTCACACCAGTCAATAAAGTGTGATGAATCATGTACGTACCTCCTCTACTATGACACATGGAAAACATTATGCACCAGGTGCATCTGTTGGGGAAGCGATAGATAGTACGCCACCTTACTTACTCTTTTGAGGATCTATAAATGTCTAATGAACCTCGTAGGTAGATTTTCACCCCGGCCAAACCTCTATAATCCTCTTCAGGGTGAGACCTGTAGGATGACATGGTCTCCCTCCTCAAACTCCAAAGTTTTCCATATCTTATCTCTATAAGACATCTTTCGGCTCTGTGCAGTCTTCATTCTCTCTTAGATGATCTCTACCTTCTCCATGGTATCCTTTACCAACTCTGGACCCATAAGTGTTGACTCCCCTAGTTTTTTCCAGCATAGTGGTGATCTGCATGGTTACTCGCACAAGCCCTCAAACGGTGACATGCCTATGGTAGAGTGATAAATTTTTTTTATGTGAACTCCACCAAGGGAAAGGGATCCTCCCAACTGTGGCTAAAATCTAGGACACAAGAATGAAGCATGTCCTCAATCATCTTTATAGTCCGCTCTGTCTGACCATTTGTCTGAGAATGAAAGGCGGTGCTCAAACATAGCTGAGTCCACAAGGCCTCCTGCCATCCCTTCCACAATTGGGATGTAAAACGAGTTTCACGATCTGAGACGATCATCGATGGAACCTTGTGAAGTCATATTATATCTTGTATGTAGAGGCATTTCAAAATCTCTTCTGATCCCTTCTCTCTAATGGTTAGGAAGTGGGCCAACATGGTGAGTCGGTTAATGATCACCCAGATGGAATCATGACCCCTGGAGAAACATGGTAGCCCTGTCATGAAGTCCATAGATATACCATCCCACTTCCATTACGGCACCTCAAGTGGTTGTGCTAAGCCTGATGGAACCTAATGCTTGGGCTTCACTTACTAACAAGTGAGGAATCGTGAAACGAACTCCACCACCCCTTTCTTCATCCCTAGCCACCAAAACTGACGCCAAAGTTCTTGGTACATCATTGTCACACCAGGATGTACCACCAAAGGGGATATATGGAACTCCCTCAAAACCTCCTCCCATAGCATCACGGGTACCATAATGCATCATCTAAATAAGATTATGTGCTCCCCACCTTCATAAAATACATCAAAAGAATGTTCTGAGGATATCTGAGCACGTCGGGCCTCACAGTCAACGTCCCCAAGTTGTACCTCCCTAAATCGCTGAAGGAGAGAGGGAGTAACTATCATATATTGGAGGTAAGTAGCTCCATCACAATCCATGAAGGATAATTCAAATATGGCTAGCTTCTATGTCGCTCACTCAGCAACAGTAGACCAGACCTCCTACTAAGTGTTTCTGCCACCACTTTCCCCTTCCCAGAAGTGTAGACTATCTCAAAGTCATTGTCCTAGAAGAGCTCAGTCCATCGTCAATGTCTCTAGTTCAGTTCCTTCTGTGAGAAGATATACATGAGACTCTTGTGATCAGAGCAGGTTGTAAAATGTTTTCCCATCAAGTAGTGTCATCACATCTTCAACACAAAGACCACTGTTGTTAACTCCAGATCATGGGTAGCATAGTTCTGCTTATGTTGTCTTAACTACTGAGAGTCGTAGGTGATCACCACTTTCTTTTACATTAGGACATAACCAATTATGTTACATGATGTGTCACAGTAGACTAAATACCCAACTCCCACTTCTGGTAGCCTCAAGATGGGGGCACTCATCAGTCTCTGCCTCATCTCCTGAAAACTCTATGGGCATCTCTCAATCCACGTGAAGGGTTGTACCTTATTTTTTAAAGCCAAAAATGGTGTCGAAACTCTGGAAAAGTTGTGTACGAATCTCTGGTAGTACCTGGACAATCCCAGGATACTTTGCACCTCGGTCACACTCTTGAGTGGCTCCCAAGAAATTATCGCTTATATCTACGCTGGATCCACTACAAATCTAGATTCCGAGATAACATACCCCAATAAGTGGACTTCTCATATCCAGAACTAAAACTTTGAGATATTTCCATAAAGATGGTGCTCTTGGAGTGTATCCTGAGCTATCTGCAAGTGTGTGGCGTGTTACTCCTCCGATGTTGAGTTCACCAAGATTTCTTCAATGAAGACTACCAAGAAGAAAATGTGGAAAGGCTGGAAGATCCTATTAATGGGCCCGATGAAAACTGATAGAGCATTGGTCACGCTGAAGGGAATCACCAAGAAATCATAATGGCCATACCGACATATGAAGGCTATCTTCGGTAAGTATTCATCCCATACCCTAAGATGATGATAGCCTAATCTGAGTTCTATCTTTGAAAACCACAGTACTCCCTTCATCTGGTGGAAGAGATCATCAATCCTCATTAGAGGATACTTGTTCTTCATGGTCACCTGGTTCGGGTGTCGATATTCCACAGAAATCCTAAAACTCCCATATACCTTCATGCTGAACAAAATTGGGGATTCCCATGGAGAAACACTGAGCCTTATAAACCCCTTCTTCTGAAAGTCCTCCAGTTGTACCATAAACTCACGAATCTCTATGAGATCCATCTGATATGTTGGAGTAGGTATCGGTTCCGTCACGGGGTACATGTCAATGTAGGAGTCTACCTCTCTATGTGGAGGTAATCCCAGAACATCCTCATAAATGAAATCATCAAACTAGTCCACCACTAAAGGATAGATTGGACTCCTATCATCAACTGCACAAAGGGTAAGGCTAGCCAACTGATGTGTGATCGGTTGCACCCTTCTCTGGGAAATTCCATCCTAAGTGAAAAATGTTCCCTTATTACCCATGAAGGAAAAACTAGTCCCATCCTCATGGACACACCGCACCTTGTGCCTAAAACATTCAATCTAAGCATGGATTTTGGATAACTAGTCTACAATCATGATGAAATCAAAAGGCATTGACACTGCTACTATGATATCCCAGCCAGAGCTCCCACCTCCTAGAGTAAGCTCACACTGTTATCCCTAGTGTGTGATCGTCAAATCCTCTGCCATGGGAGTCACTAATCGTAAGGATCATGGAAATGTCTCTAGTAGAATATTCGAGCTCTGAATGAGAGTCATGGAAATGATAGAGTGAAAGGAACCTGTGTCTATAAGTATTGTAGATGGGGTGGAGTAGACACAGATCATACCTTGAATCATCTCTAGAGCACCATGTTCGTAGGCCTCATCTTCTTGAATCTATGTTCATCTCTATCTGCCTCCTCGCTGAGGTCGGGGTGGACCACTTGGAGTTGGTCGCAGTAGAACCACAACTCACCACCCACCACCTGCTTCACGGACTTCTCCTCATCCATGTTAGCCTCCCTACAGAACTCCTTGCTCGAATCGCTGCCTCTTTTTTTGCAGTCCCTCAACCATATGCTGATCATTGGTACAGTGGTTTGGGCAGTCACAAGCCATGTGGCTCTGGCTTTCGCACGTGAAGCACAGTCTACCCCTTTACTGGCATGCTCTACCTTGTCAGTTCCGAACCTCTAACCATGCATCCTAGGGTCATCCTCTAGATGGTCTGGCTCACTTGGTCCTTTGCATCATATGTCTACTGCCTGTTGCAGATGACTCGACTACCTGTTGTATGGTGGTGGCTCTCACCATCGGTTCCCGCTCAGCTAAGAAGCTCTATAACAATAATGCTCGCTCGAGTACTCCAGCCTATGTTGGGATATTGTGTGATATCATCGACGCTTTGATCTCCCACCGTATACCATGCTCAAAGTTTCGGGCCCTGAAGAAAGGGTATTGTACCATGTTAGTTGAGTAACAAGAGAGGTCAATGAATCTCACCGAGTATTGGGCCAGTATAAGGTTACCCTACTATAAGTGTAGGAGCTCTTGAATACGCATAGAGCGTAGTGTCTTTGGAATTAAATCCACTCTGAAGAGGCTCTCGAAATACATCCAAGTATGGGTTTCCTCTCCGTGTAATAGGATCATCGGGCTCCACCATCTCCCTACCGTTCCCTAGAAAATACTAGCATCTAAGATCAACATTTTATCTTCTGGTGTCCCAAATAGGTCAAAAAACTCTAGTCACAGCCTCCATCCACTCGTCAACTACCTAGGGATCTATATTGCCTCGAAACCTTAGATAACTCTACCGTTGGAACCTGTGCAACACGCTCAGTCATCATACACCGTCCGCCAGTGAGGCTTGGGGAAACTGCTTCCCAATGTGTCGTGGTTCTTCCAGTGCACCACCCGAAGGTGCTATCGATGTAAGAGGGCCCTGCAACGAAGCATCATAACTTAGTGGTCCATCATCATGTACTCTATCTGAAATCTTGGATGGTTGTCTATGTGGTTGAATCCTGAAAACAAACATGTTTTCCATGGTTAATAAGTTTTACTTTGTGAGATGACTCAAAAGAGATAAAAATTAAAACATTCCCAAAACACACCCAATCAGTATTTTCGTGCACTGAGTCGGAAATCAGAGTTCAGGGTCCAGGTGTATGGATATGTCAGCTGTCGCACCAACACTGATCTCCCCAAACTGAAAACCACACTCAAAACACTTAACAATATTTCTCTATTGGAAAGATCAGAGTCCTAGTTCTTCGGTAGAATTGACTCCTCTGATACAACTTTGTCACGACCCGTCCCCCGGGGCCCATGCCGTGACTACCCCAAGTCTGCCTCCCGAAGGCCAGGGGATAGAGACTAGCACTGAAGGCGTCAACCGACAAGTGGGAGAAATTTTCCTAGATACCTGTATGAACACACATCAACAACCAAGTCCCAACTCACTAAAGTGAAACAACATAACACTAAAAAACTGAATACAAGTATAGTTGAAAGTAAAGGGTCTAGAATAAAATCCCAACTAAAAGAAAAACAACTACAATAGAAAAAAGCTCCTGATATTTCTCTCTAATGATCGTACCTAAATAGTAGGTACAGATCATCTATACAGCTCTCCCTGCCAACCTTTCACCTCTCTGAACCGCCTAGTCCTAACTCCCTAAAGTCCCTGCAAAGTTGCTCATCATCTGCACAAGACACATAAAGGTGTGGGGTGAAACCGGTGTAGGGGTGAGTATAATAATACCTATCAGGATCGCCGAGACCCTCAAAGGTCTCTTAGAATTCCACAAAGGAAAACCCATTAGGAATGATCTCAATCATAAAGCATAAAGAAAAAGACTCAACTCAAACCAGCTATAAAACTTAGAGATCAGGAATAAATATGATTAGTCTTAAGATATATAATTTTATTCTATTAGGAAGTATCCACAACTGAACCTCGAAAGATTTGTTCCATTTTTTGATCCACATAGGGTGGTATTTCACTGATTCATGATGGTCTTCTCTAAGGCTGGTCCTTATCGGGTCGTGCACTACTAATTCACACAGGGTCACTAGAATGTTGATCCACATAGGGTCTCTATGATTTTGATCCACAAAGGGTTTCTATGACGTTGATTCACATAGGGTTGCTATGATGCCGATCTACACAGGGTCCCTATGATTTTGATCCACATAGGGTATCTATGATTCTAATCCACACAAGGTCGCTTTGATGTTGATCCACATAGGGTCGCTATGATGCTGATCCACACAAGGTCTCTCTTCAATTGACAGCCATCCACAGGATTCCCCACACTATGTGCATTTGAGTTCCACAGATTCTACTCCTCAAGATATCAGTCATGCCTCAGCTACCAAAAAGTTTCAAAAAGTAGAAACCCAAAGGAATTATATGTTGTAAAGGTTCCAGTGTGACAGACGTCACGTCAATCAGATTCTCGGTTTGTGTGTTATAGGAATTTTAGTGTAGAGGGCCCGGTTGGATTTGGGTACGATCCAACTTGACCATAATCCAAATTTCTCCAAAACCCAGGTGGAGTATATCAGACGGAAAATCTTCTTCCAAGGATTCCAGAGCTGCAAACGGTTCATCAAACTGACGTATGGTTTGTGAGATACGACATTTTAAGCGCATCAGGGCCAACAAGGGTCTAGGTCTAGTCCAACCTGGTTGGCCCAACCCAACCTAGTCCAAGTCTGATCAGGGTACGACTCACCGCGACCCAAACCAGCTGGGAAGTCCTGAGTGGGCTAGGCCGCGGGCTCAGCCCGTTGGGCCGTGAACCGGACTGGCCGGCCATGACTGGGCACGACCCACCGGGCCATGCGAGGTCGGCTCCCCCTCCCAAAATAGACATTTTGTTTATTTGGTTTGAAATGGAAGAGCCACATGGCACCACCCCCTTTCAGCGGGAAAAGCGGGGTGCGGTTCCCCCTCCGCTGCGGCTCGAAGTTGTGACCTCCCTCTGCGGCGCGAACCGACCTGCTGCCCTCTACGGCACATTCGGTCACCGCCATCCTTCACGGCCGGCGGGAGACCACTACTATCACCCACTGGCACCGGTCACCAGTGCCACACCAGTGGGGGTTCAATGTGCCACCGGGTGGACTCTCGTGGTCCATTTTCCATTCCTATTGTGCCTATAAGCCTCCTAGGATATTGTCGTCATTTCATAGCTCCCATATAATCAAGATTTTGTCGAGTTGAAAATTCTCCCCCAAAGAAGGTGACAAAAAACAAAGTGGCAGAGGGTCAAGTCCTTGTTCGTTTGGCCCACACCCTTTACAATAGCATCATATCAAGTGGGTAGAAAACAATACATCCCATAGATAATGATTAACCCCATTCAAACATTTCCCCCAATACCCGCCCACAGTTTCATACAAATCATGGATCAACTCATTTTGGTTGTACTGTGTTCATCGTGTATTTTTCTAGAGTGAGGGTTTGAATTAATAAAATCACTTGAATTTATTCAAAAATTCCTACCTTAGAATCATAGGAGATGTCACGTTTGTGGGAGTAGAATCCATGTTCATTGCAGCCGTCGACGTTTGTCGATCTCGGTTTGTTTTCCCCAATGATGTCGTCCAAATATTCATTCTTAGTTAGATGGGTTGATCGTTTGTGCTTAGTCAGAGTTCTCCCACAATATCTCACCAATCCTCCTTTTTCCAACATTTTAATAATCAAAAGGCCAAATTAAGAGTTTAACTCTCTTTTCAATTAAAGTTCCATTAATCGCTGAAATTAATGATCCACGCTAATTAAACGAGTGGTTACACAATTTATGTTTAATAGTAATCTAATTTCTCTCATTAAAAGTCTTACCACCTCCATGGTCCCTCCAACCATCACTCATGAAGAGGCAGAAAAATAAAATAAACTATTATGTTATTTTATTATTATTTCAAAAAGTCCATAAAACTATCTTTTTTAGCCGACCTACTTTAGTCGAAGGTAAGCCTCCCTTAAGTGAATCCCAGTGCTATGATATCAATGGTGCCCTCAGAATTTAATTCCAAGCACCATTTCAAAAGATATAAATTCTCGCTCACACGTTTACTAAACATACCTTAAAAAAGATCTAAATTATGTTCTAGGCACATAGGGCCTTGGAATCAAGCATCGTCAAATTTCGCAGACTCGTAATAATCCCAAATAATTTAATATATATATATGGAATTTATGGGTCTTTACATGAGTTCACAACTCAATCCAACCTATGAAATAGTGACCTGTTAATAGTAACAATGAATTATTGAAAATGTAAGGGTAACTCCCAAAACTACCCTTCCCTTCACTTATAAAAGGGTAACACTCTCATCACCATTAGTCTCACCTTTAATTCCAATTTCTCCTGAACAATTGTCCATTCTTATTCTCCTATACACCTATATAAAATTCAATAACTTATTTTGACGATATAGATTCCATTTCATTCATTTCCAAGGTGACATCCAAGGAAAATTTATGTCCCCAACATGAGTATTATAAACTACTAAGATTTTCCTTATAATTATCATCAATCCCATTTATTATCGACACACTTATATAATGATATTAGTTTCATTTATATACTTTAATGTTACTATTTTAAGGATATGAACATTGTTTATTCATATACCCCATCCATTATGAAAAATAATATCATTGTTTGTCTATTTGAGGTCAACCACCTCCACGACGCCACATGTTTCATTTTCCATCACTGCATTAAAAGGATAGATATAAGGATATTATTAATGGATAAATATAATTTTAATGACATCATTAAGGTTCTCATAAGAAAAATTATAGAATATGTTAACAATATGATAAATAAATGATCATCATTGATTTAATCATTTAAAATAAGTGCACAAAGAGGATAATGTTTTATTAAAGTATTATAATATTTCAACATCCATTACATATTCTTATACTTCCTTTTTAATTATAATAAATCACACTAATAAACAATAAAAAAGATTATTATGCTTTAGGTATAACAATATCACAACAAAACCACCTCATGATCATTCATTAAATCAAGGTATGTTCATGTTTGGGTCATTTTAACCACATACTTGAATGATACTATGAATTTATATCTTGATTGACTATGGGAATATATTTTTATATAGTAACATAATATAAATTTTTAATAAATAAATTTTTTATTTTGGAGACATTGTATCAAAATTTAATTCATTAATTAATAAAACACCCATCGATTGATAAGAATCACCAAAACATGCTTATTTATGATTTCATATTCAATGATAAAGACAAAAATTCTCATCAATGGAATTTGAAAAATCCTAAAAAATTATAAAAAACCCCTAAAGTAAAATTTAAGGGGATATTAATAATTAATTTTTTAATTATAAATAATAATAAAAATGCTATTTTGAAACTAGTATAAATGATTAAAACTATAAACACCCAATGTGAAAAATATGAAGGGTTTATATAAGGAATCACTATTTTAAAAAAGTTTAAATGAAAATACATATGATTAAGTTTTTGAATTAAATTATTAAGGCATATTTTCTTATGATATGGGAGGTCAAATTATGTTCATGGAAGTTACTACACGAGGTACAGGTTTTTCATCTCAAATTCCACTCTTTCAGGAAAGTTTTGTATTATGAACATAATTTCATTTATGCACTATATATACTGCCTATTAATATTTTATATAAAAAAATTTATTTATTTATGGTATTTTAAGATTAATTTCACGCCCACAATTTCAAGGGGTTTTTTATTGAAATGCTACCCAATCCATACGTGGTGTTTATTCGTCCTAATTTTTGTTCATCGGGACTCGTCTTATATTCACCTTCTATTTATTTTTTGTGTAGTAAATACATTTCCGAAGAATAATTTTTAACACCCCAATATTTCATTGTATTTTATCTCTTTAAAGTAATTCAATAACTTTCACTACAAGCATCAACGAGTTTGAGCGCACCAAGACTTACCAAACTAGCCGTTCAAAAAATGGTTATTAATATTATTAACTGCATTTTGAATTTTATATATATCCTATATAATTTTAACATTCATATTTTATGTTTCTTATACATAATATAAGGACAAATTCAATTTTTCAGATAAAAGAAGTATTTTTCAAAAAAATGGAATTTTATCGCCTATTTAACAGAGAATGTTTATAAAAAAAATATTTGACACTTTTATATATTCAATTTAATGATATTAAATTCTTATTTACAATTGGGAGATAAAAATTTAGTTTGGATAAATTTTTCTTACTTTTCTAATAACTTTCATATTTAGATGAATAGTGAAAATACTAAATTTTAATTGAAAACAACTTTTTTAATCAAAATAATTTATAGTGTTAAATTATGAATTTTAATGGTTTGGATGTATAATTAGATTTTATTTTTATCATTAAATACAATTTAGGTCATTAAAAGTAATTTCTTATTTAAATTTGACATAAACACATGTCAATCTTTTGATAGTTTTTACTTTTTTGAAACCCCGCTTTTTGGTTTTGACAATGGGAATAAATTTTAAAGTAATTAATGAAACTTCTATGTTTTTAATTTGGTATAATAGAATTAATTTTTGAATTTGGAATGTAAAAAATAAGCTTAGGGTGTATTTTTGGTATTTTTATGAAAACATTAAATTTTTTATTGATAGTGAAAAACACTGTGTTTGTGTTTAAAACGTACTTTTTATTTAAATAATATTTTATTTTATTTAAATTAATTTTAAGTCAAAATACACATATAATACCAATATAAGTTCAATGTAATTCATTGGCATCATTTTATAATAAAATTATATGTATAAATTTTTTATTAACTTTTTACCGTCTTTTACCCACCTTCTACGAGAATTTGTAAATTTGAATAAAACATAATTTTACCGCTTCTGTGAGTTAAATTTAAAAAATCTAAGAGACACAGTTGACATTATTAAGTGAAATTTGGTTCAATAAAATGAAAATAGTTTTTGGTGAATAGTAGCTTTTGACTTTTATTTACCACGGATAAAAGTAAATCGGGTAATTAAGGGTAAAAATTATATTATAATTACCCTAACACATGTCCTAATTTTATTGAATAAGTTTAATTCGACACAAAACAACCTTAGTAATAAAATATGATCCAATTTGGTCCACTTGGATTAGATTAGGACATTTATTATTATTTTATTTAAAGAAGAGATGAAAGTGTTAAATTCCAAGTTTAATAAAAAAACCATATTTAATATAGGGTTATACATAAGATATATTAGACTATAAATATTCATTAGAAATATAAAAATATATTCTATATCATGGTATTTTATTTGAAATTTTTAGATATTAAATAATTAATTTTATTTATGACACAATGATGATGCTGTAATTACCTTATTAATGAAAGAATCAAATAAATTGTATTATAAATATTAAAATAAATATAATTTCATTGTTTTTATGACATCCACCCATTTTATAGTTGAATATGACATGTTAGTATTTATTATATGTATCCTTTTCGAGTTAATCAAGTTGTTATGACTTTCAAAAAAACCAAATACTAAATAATGACAAATTTGACATAAAAGAGTTTTTAAAACAAATATTATATTATTCAATTATATGATATTCCTAAAAATATAAGGTTTAGGAAAAAGGGATTAAAAAATATTATATATGTCAATTATAATCCAATTGATTATCTATTGGATGTTTAGAGTAAATTTATTGACCATATAGTGTAAGAATACAAGAAGACATGGTTAAAGTTAAACTATTTAACTAGGAGTAAAATCTAAAAGATAAGGTTAATATGGTGACCTAAATCTGTCTAAAACCTATTGGTTGAGTGGTTTTAGACCTATAACCACCTTATCCTAGAAATAAATCATTTTTGAGTCATTAAAAATAGAAAATTATTTTATTATAAAATAATATTTCAAACTTTTCCTAAAGTGACTCTCGCCTCTTTTATAAAACGGTACGTCTTCTTCTCCTGAAATCACACCTCCAAAGCCATTTGGCTTAGCCAAACCCTGCCCAAATCATCTCCTAACCTCCATAACTTCTAATTATAGGACTTAATTTGATCATAAAGCCAACCCAAGTATCCCTTTTGATCAAATAAAAAGGAAACACCTGAAGAATAGGTAATAATTTAATCACCTCTTTCAAGTTCTTTTCTTCTTACACTTCCTCTTTATTTGTTGTTTCCATACCAAAATAATAAATAAAATATCTTATACTTAATGTTTTGTTATTATAAATATGTAAAAACTATATTCATTATTCTATCAATCCTATGAATGACAAAGTCACCATACATGCGTACGTACAACTTACAGTCTCCCTGTCGTGGTGTAGTTTGTTATTCAAACACTTCATTATTTGAATGGGTATAATAATGAGTATAACTGATGTAAATAATAAATATAACATTTTAATTATTCTTTAAGTAAGATATATCATCCAATTACATGTGATTTAACAATCAATATAATTCTTTTGTTGCTCGTGCGTACGTACAGATTACCGTCTCCACGAACGTGATGAGATTCATTCCCCGTCATAATCATTCAAGAATAATGTTCATTTTATGATTAAAAGTAATGTTTAAGAACTTAATATAATTCTGAATATGAAGACAATACATCTTACCCATAACAAAAATGGCTTACGTAACCAAGCATATAAAGGAAAACGAAGTAGTTAACACCCGAAAAATATGATACTACAAAAATATGATTAACAAAGAAACATTAGAGGATCATATATGATATCATGTTTATGTATATAGTTATGGAATAATTTAATGACAATGATCTAAAAATTATACATGAGGTTAACATACCCTCAAACAAGGAAAAGTACAAGGTAAGGGTTAATTTTAAAATCTCTTTACTTATATGAGTTTGTTAATACGTAAGTATCTACTAGGACCTCTTTATCATCCACATTCGTGTTTTTTTTAAAATGTATTTCAAAACATTTTTACTATTTACAAGCCTATGGGTTAAAGTAATTTATACCCTTATTTTACCATATATGTTTTGAAAGGAATCTTTCCGTCATTTTCCAAACAAGGTACTTTAGGACATTTTCGACAAAATTAAGGTAAGAATGTCTTTTTTTTAACTTATATGGCGGGTGAAGATATTTTCCATTGTTATAACATTGTCGAAGCTTCTCTTACAAGCTTATAAAAATATTTTCAAAATAAATTTTTTCTTTTAAAATTACAGTTTTTTAAATCATTTCAAAATAGAAAGAGATATTTCTCCCAAATAGTTTTAATTTCATCTATGTCAACATTCTTTGTTGGATTTTACACTTTTTTGAAGTTGATTTATTATGATACAAATTTTCAATATTTTATTGAAGTTTTTGTGATATGTTTTACTGTGGATTTGTTATTTTTGTACAATTCATGGTTTATGGTTAAAGTATTAACATTTCGTATGCTAGTTTTAAAATGAATGTTTATGTTATGTTTCAACCTTTTCATATGAGGAATGCATTGGACTTATTAATTGATGGGTGGATCCCACTATATCTTCTCTATGCATCGGTAGGTCTCATGAGACAGACTACAGTCTTGGCACAAGGCCTTGAAAAAATATTATTTGTAGTCTTGGCACAAGGCCTTGACTATGTGGTTATGAAGTCTGGCATTATGCATTCCATCATTATGAAATTGGCCATTGATATTACATGTGATTATTCGACTAGAATAATATCCATGTGAATAAGTAAATGGAATTATTTGATTTATCTTTTCTATATTATGATTAAGTTTATGTTTAAGAGGATTTTTTTAGTCTTATACATTTCCTTAAATGTTTATAAATATTTAGGAAAGTTTATTCTATATTATTATCCTTACTGAGTATCTGAGCTCACCCATTTCTATGTTTTATTTTTCCTAGGATGCGAAGAAGTATATTATGACTGACCTGCATAGATATTCTAGGGGATATTAATGTGTTTAATGGAGATAATGTTGCTTTTGTTTTTTCATTTTAATGTAATGTAATGTTCATGTATTTAATCTATTTTCCAAGGCTGCTAAATTGATTGGTCCTTCAGGAAATGATTCCTTGTATCATGACAAAGTATTAAAATAATGCACCGACTCTGGGTAACTGGGGTTGGGGTGTTACAGTTGGTATCATAGAAAGGTTAGTACATACCTTAGAAACTTGATTTAGAAAAACTCTTATTTGAGTACATTACCCTAAGATAGACTTTTAGGATTACTATAGAAGAACATCCTAGAATTTTGGTAATGTAGAGAGTTTTTGTATTTTCTAAGCAATACATCCATGTTTGGATACAATCAGGTATTGGTGGATCTGGCACAGATGTACCTAGTACTGAAAACTTCTACAAGGAGTTTAGGTCTTGACCCGGGTTATTCTGGTACACGACAACGGGCCTTTTTTCACTTTTGGTTACGACACCCTCGGGGGATATGCTTAGAATAATTCACTTTTCCATTACAAGCCATTATGAAGGATTTAGGAGTAAATACTTCCTCAAAGAAATTTTTTTATTATTATAGATTATATGCAGAATCTTTTCAACTTATGTTATGTATTTTAAAAATTTGGAATTATGCCTTGTGATTCATAAACTAACCTAGTGTATGCCATTGTTTAGAAATGGTGCCTAATAGAAGAAATGAGAACTCCAGCAATACGCATGATCCAAAGATTAAGAAGGATCATATCTTTCATGGTATTAAGAAAACATTTAGAAGGAAATAGTTTCCCATGTATTTTCATCATATGATAAAATAGTATCATATGTTAATAAGATAAGTAATGAATTCTTTGAGTCCTATGGATTTTACTGGAAGTAAGAGAAGAAAATGATGGAAGATAGAAAGATGGATAAAGGGAAGAGGGGGGAGAATGATTTTCCCATATGTGATAACTGTGGAAAGAATCACCTTGGTAAAGGCATGAAGGGAATGGAAGTTTGTTATAAGTGTGGAGAAAAAGGACACCAAGTATGTGATTTCATGTGTAGGAAAAAGGTTTCAAATGTACAATGATTCATATTCAAGGAGTTGGGACATTATAGGAATCAATGTATAAATCACCAGTGTATACCCCAAGTGCTTCTATTGAATAATAATAAAGTTATGATACTACCATAGATGAAGATAAATGATTAGAGTTCTTATTTTTTTATTAAAGTATTGTGTCATTTGAGTATTGTATTAATGATCTACATGTTATAAGAATTATAGAGTATTTTATGATTGTACTGGAATACCATTTCATTAAAGATTTGAGATTCTGGGGTACTAAGAAAAGTGACTCAATAGAAATTTAAACTTCTTAGAAAATACATGGTTGAAGGAAACATAAAATTTAACATGGTCCTGATACTGTGGTATTGATTTTGGAATAAGAGATGATTTATTTGGATAAACTATATTTTATATTATTGACTACATTGGAACTAATTAATGGTTTTTTATTCCATCATTGTTGGTGATTACAACATTTTTGGATTTTAGGAGTTTATCCAATATTCTATGATATAGAGAAAGAATAAGGAAGTACATACCTATTCAAATATGATTTTCTGGAAATTAATTTTATTACCACATTTTAAGCGAATACACGTTGAAGGTATTCACTTGTATATTATGTGACCTTCCTTATAAATTTTGGACTGTGAGTTCGGACCGAAGTATTGTGGATAAGTCTAAAGGTTGGAATAGATTAAGTTTGATATTGGATACTATTGTTAAGGTTAAATAATTTCTTCAGATTATTTTTGGATTGTAAAGAAAAGGATAACCTGGAGGTCGGGTGATAACACATCGCATCCGACAAGGCTGCGAGACTTGAACCCGCAACCAAAGGGCGACAAGGGTAATCACCTACCACTGGGCTACATGATATCCCAGATTTTATAATGTAGTTATTTTCAAATAGTTTTACAAATTAATTACAAATTAATTATTTTTGGAACCCTATATGATTAGGATAAATAGAATATTTGTGAATTCTATTATCTTTTGGAGTGAAAGATGAATTTGTGGTAGGAATTAGTTAAAGGATGAAACTCTGCTTTTCCAGTATATTTTTTTCCTCTTATTCTATGAATAAATTAATTCTTAAACTTTAGGGAAGGTATCTTAAAACCAAAAATGTGTTATCCTAATACCTTATGTTTTGTTTAAACGATGATATTTAAATCATCATAGATTGATGTATTTGAGGCTCTCAATTGTACACTTATTTGTGATCGATGACCTCAATCACTCCCTATAAATATTTACATTTTCCCTCAAATTATGTGTCTCTAATTTCCAACAATTTTGTCCTAATAAAGATCATAATTTGGTAGTGACTTTTTCATTTCCCTTTCCCTCTAATTAAGAATAAATTTTATTAAACCAATTTCTGTTGTGGGTTTTCCACAAAGGTATTTTTCTATTTTTAACCTTTTATTTTCAAAGAACAATTTAAAATTACGAGGAAACAATTTATTTAAGGAGGGAAGAATGTAACACCCCAATATTTCATAGTATGTTATCTCTTCAAAGTAAATTCAAAAACTTGGGCTACACACAATAATGAGTTCGAGCGCACCACGACTTACAAAAATAGTCATTCAAAAAGTGGTTATTAATATTATTAACTTCATTTTAAATTTTATATATATCCTATATAATTTTAACATTCATATTTTGGGTTTCTTAGATATAATATATGGAAAAATTCATTTTTTCATATAAAAGAAGTGTTTTTAAAAAAATGCAATTTTACCACCTATTTAATGGAGAATTTTTTTAAAAAAATATTTGACACTTTTATATATTAAATTTAATTAAATTAAATTCTTATTTAGAATCGGGACATAAAAATGTATTTAGGATAAATTTTTGGTACTTTTCTGATAACTTTCATATTTTGATGAATAGTGAAAATGACAAAAAAATTGATTGAAAACAACTATTTAAATTGAAATAATTTATAGGGGTAAATTATGAATTTGAATGGTTTGGAAGTATAATTAGATTATATTTTTATCATTTAATACAATTTTGGTCATTATAAGTAATTTCACATTTAAATTTGATATAAACACATGTCAATCTTTTGATAGTTTTTACTTTTTTAAAAACCTGCTTTTTGGTTTTGACACTGGGAATTAATTTTTAATTAATTATTTCAACCTATATGTATTGAATTTGGTAAAATATAATTATGTTTTTAATTCTAAATATCAAAATTATCTTAGGGTGAATTTTTGGTATTTTTTTGAAAACATTCAATTTTTTATGAATAGTGAAAATTGTGCGTTATTGTTTAAAACCGACATTTTATTTAAATAATTATTTATTTTATTTAAATTTATTTTAAGTCAAAAAAAGATATATAATACCTATATAAGTTCAATATAATACATTAGATTCATATTATAATAAAATTATATGTATAAATTTTCTTGGAACTTTTTACCGTCTTTTACCCACCTTCTATGAGCATTTGCAACTTTGCATAAAACATAATTTTAAAGCTTATCTTATTTGAATTTAAAAAATCCAAGAGACATGGTTGACATCAATAAGTTAAATTTTGTTCAATAATATGAAAATAATTTTTGGTGAACAGTTAATTTTGACTTTTATTTTCCACGGTTAAAAGTAAATAGGGTAATTAAGGGTAAAAATGATATTATAATTACCCTAACACATGTCCTAATTATATTTTATAAGTTTAATTCGAAAAAAAAGAAAACTTAGGAATAAAATATGATCCTCTTTGGTCCACATGGATTATATTAGGACATTTATTATTATTTTATTTAAAGATGAGTTAAAAGAGTTAAATTCAAAGTTGAATAACTAAACCATTTTTAATATAGGGTTATACATAAGATAAATTAGACTATAAATATTCATTATAAAGATACAAATATTTACTACGTCATGGTATTTTATTTATAATTTTTAGAAATTAAATAATTAAATTTATTTCTGACATAATGATGATGTAGTAATTACCTTATTAATGAAAGAATCAAATAAATGGTATTATATATATTAAAATAAATATAATTTCAAATTTTTTATGACATACACAAATGTTATAGGTGAATATGATAAGTTAGGGTTGAATAAATTTATATTTTTTGAAGTAATAAATTATTTATGACTTTCACATAAACCAAATACTAAATAGTGTCAATATTAACAAAAATGAGTTTTTAAAACAAATATTCTATTAAGAAATTATATAATATTCCTAAAAATCTAGGTTTTGGTAAAAGAGATTAAATAGTATTATATATGTCATTAATGAACCACTTGAGGTTCTATTGGAAGTTTAGAGTAAGTTTATTAACTATATATTGTAAGAATACAAGAAGACACGGTAAAAGTTAAACTATTTAACTAAGAGTTAAATCTAAAAGATAAGGTTAATATAGTGACCTAAACCTGTCAAAAACATATTGGTTGAGTTGTTTTCGACCCATACCCACCTTATCCTATAAATAAATCATTTTTTAGCCATTATTAACCGACAAATATTTTACTATAAAATAATATTTCAAGCTGTTCTTAAAGTGACCCTCACCTCTCTTATAAAAGGGTACTTCCCCTTCTCTCAAAATCAGACCTCCAAATCCATTTGGATTGGCCAACCCCAAACCAATTCTCCTCTCAAATTCCATCCCTTATACCCATAGGTCTTATACTTTGATCATAAATCCAACACATGGATACATTTTGATCAAATCAAAAGGAAACACCCGAAGAAAGGTAATAATTTCATTACCTCTTTCAAGTTCTCTTAATCTTCCACTTATTCTTTCTTTTTTGTTTCCAAACCAAAATAATAAATCCAGTATATTCTAAATATTTTGATGTTATTATAAATATTTAACAACTATATTCATTATTCTATCCATCCTATGAATGAGAAAGTCACCATATATGCGAATATACGGCTTATCATCTCCACATCGTGGTGTAGTTTGTTATTCAAACACTTCATTATTTGGATGGGTATAATAATGAGTATAACTGATGTAAATAATAAATATAACTTGTTAATGATTCTTTATATATTACATACCTTTCAATTACATGCGGTTTCACCATCAATATAATGATATTCTCGCTCATGTGTACGTACGGATTACCGTCTCCATGAACGTAATGAGATTCATTCACCATAGTAATCATTCAAGAATAATTTTCATTTTATGATTAAAAAATATATTTAATAACTTAATATAACTCTTTATGTGAATCAAATACATCCTATCCATAATAAACATGGCTTACGTAACCAAGAATATAAATGAAAATGAATCAGTTAACACCCGAAATGATGATACTATTGAAATATTATTAACAAAGAAATATTAGAGGATCATATATGATATTATATTTATGTATATAGTTATTGTATAATTTAAAAACAATTATTTTACTATTATACACGATGTTAAAATACCCTCTACCAAGAAAAAGTACAAGGTAAGGGTTAATTTTACATTCTATTTACTTATCTGAGGTTGTCAATACGTAAGTATCTACTGGGACCTCTTTATCATCTACATCTGTGTTCTCATAAAAATGTATTTCAAAACATTTTTACTATTTACTATAATATGGGTTAATGTAATTTATACCCTTATTTGACCATATATATTTTGAAACTAATCATTTTTCCATTTTCCAAACAAGGTACTTTATGACCTTTTCAACAAAATTAAGGTAAGAATGTCTTTTATTAACTTATACAGCGATTGCGGATATTTTTTTCTAATATAACATTGTCAAATCTTCCCTTACAAGATTAAAAAAATATTTTCAAAATAAATTTTTTCTTTTAAAATTACTTTTTTTTAGATTATTTTTAAATAGAAAGAGATATTTCTCTCAAATAGTTTTGATTTAATCTATGTCATCATCATTTGTTGGATTTTACACCTGTTTGAAGTTGATTTATTATGATATAAATCTTCTTATATTGTATTGAAGTTTTTGTGATATGTTTGACTGTGGATGTGTTATTTTTATACCATTCATGGTTTATGGTGAATGTATTAACATTTCATATGCTAGTTTTAATATGAATGTTTATGTTATGTTTCAACCTTTTCATATGAGGAATGCATTAGACTTAGTAAGTGGTTGGTGGAGCCCTCTATAGCTCCTCGATGCATCAATAGATATCATGAGACAAACTAGTGTCTTGGCACAAGTCCTTGAAAAAATATTATTTGTAGTCTTGGCACAAGGCCTTGACTATATGGTTATGAAGTCTGGTATTATGCATTCCATCATTATGAAATTGGCTATTGATATTAAATGTGATTATTCGACTAGTAGAATATCCATGTGAATAAGTAAATGGAATTATTTGATTTATCTTATCCATATTATGATGAAGTTTATGTCTAAAAGTCTTGTGTTCTAGTCATATACATTGCCTTAAATTTTTAAGCTTATTTATGAATGTTTTCGATATATTGTTATCCTTACTGAGAATATGAGATCACCCCTTTCTATGTTATATTTTTCCAAGGATGCGAAGATGTATATTATGATTGGCCTACATGTATAGTCTAGGGGATATTAATGTGGTCAATGGAGACAATGTTTTTATTGTTTTTCATTTTAATGTAATGTAACATTCATTTATGTAATCTATTTTCTAAGGCTACTAAACTAATCGGTTCTTTAGGACATGATTCCTTGTATCATACCAATGTATTAAAATAATGCACCGACTCTGGGTAACTAGGGTCGGAGCCTTAAATAATTTTACCATATTAATCACAAAATTTTAAGGATTTATAATTATATATTTTTATCACTCCCTCATATTATTTTGATTCAAGAGTTACCAAAACCCTTGTAAAGATTAATCTTTTCCATGGTGGAAAGACCATCCTCCATTTTGGTAAAGTAAAAGTGTGTGTAATTTTAAAGAAAATACATCAATATATGGATACTAGAAAGTGGATGCAGTTATAGAATAGATTCAGGAAGTTTTAATCACCTCAAAAAGGGTTGGTCAAGCATGGAACAATCATTACCATGATGCATGATGATTGGGCCTATGACTAAATGCCTAGATAAAAAATCCTGGTGGATTTTCCTTAGAAAATTCACACACTCTTAATGAACTATGATGAAGTATTTTTCCTCTATTTTCCCTAGTATTCTACCAATTCAAACCGTTGAACCCATTTACTATCTTCCATGGATAACCTAACACATTAAATGTACCATCTCCCCTCTATTTTCTTGATAAGGGTACTACTTGTTAATTTGATGATACCCCATGACTTCTAAGTTTATTAACAGATATTCTCCTAGCCACCATCATTATACAGATATCCATGTTTTTATTTACAAATATGTTCATTAGAGGAGGGTATGAAAATTATTTATTACTCTTATTGTGAATAAATTGGACATAATCATGTGATAGGTTTGGACCATAATTATATTTCCCCTTGATGTATCGACATGTATCATGAGACATAGTA
The DNA here is from genome assembly GCA_963277665.1 of Viscum album. NCBI lineage: Eukaryota > Viridiplantae > Streptophyta > Magnoliopsida > Santalales > Viscaceae > Viscum > Viscum album. The sequence continues at coordinate 705,869,423 of OY728147.1, read as the reverse complement.
GGTTTGTTTTTCATGTATACCTCTTTCTATAATAGGATAGTGTCTTTGCACAAGGACTTGATAGAATGTTTTGATTTCCATAAATATGTATTCCATCAGTATGAGATAAATGATTATTATTTTCCCAGTTTTAATTTATTTTCATGGGTTATATTGAAATTAGTTTCAGTTTATTATGGATTAATATTGTTAATTTAGTCATTCCATATAACATATTCCATGTGTATGTTATAAAATATTTTTTTGTATGCTCCTCCAAACTGAGAATTTGATATCACCGTTATTTGTTTTCCTTTTTGCAAAAAACCTAGAGGATAACTATTCATAATTTTCATAGATATGACAGAAGGGATAATAATGTTCTCACGATATTACCATGTTGTATATTATGTTTTAAAATGTAATATATGTATGTATCCAGTCTTCCAGTGTTAATAAAATGTTGGATCATGTGGATACTCTTGTTTTCATTACCAATAATTTAATATAATTACCAAATATAGGTTTCTGGAGTTTGGGATGTTATTGTTAGTATTAGAGAAAGTTTAGTTTGAACCTTAGGGACTATATTTAGAATATACTAGTTTTATATCATAAGTATTATAAAAACAATCAATATTTCTAGGTAACAATCTAGAAAACTTGATTGGAATTTTATTTTATAATTTAATATCCTGATATAATTAAGTATATTCCATTATTTAGAGATGGTGACTAGTGAGAGTATATTAATATTTATGAATGGGGTATATAATCCCTTATTTCAAAATATATATTTCATCTCCTAATTCTTTTATAGACCAACAACTAATATATACCCTAAAATGATATTTTGTGAGAATTGGAATATCATCCATGGTCTATGAATAAGGAATATATCCTAATAATAGAGGATGTACCCATATTATAAAAATACATTTATATTTTTTTTTTAAATTACTTATCCATCCACTTAAGCATAATTTTCAATTCTTCATTGAACTCATCCCAAATGAAAGACCAATTTTTAAAACAACCTATATGATGGAACAAGTGTAATTTGTGGAGTTAAAGAAACTATTGTGGTAGTTTTGTGATATGGGATTTATACACCCTAGTGGTTCACTATGTGGAGATCATATTTTATTCTAAAAATAAGTATGGTTCTATGAAATTGTGCATATATTATAGGGTAATTAATGACATTAATATATATAACTTTTGTCCTTTACAAAACATTGATGAATTATTTGATCAAATTAATGGATCCCAATACATTATAAAGATCGGTATTCACTCTTTTTTCATTATATAGGTGTGAATAAGGATAATATACATAATATGACATTTCCAACAAGGTATGAACCTTATGAGTTTATAGTAATTCCTTTCTGACAGACTAATTTACCATTTTTTATGTGTCTTAAGAATAGATTATTCAAGTATTATCTTGATATTTTTATGGGGGTATTCATTAAAGATACCTTGATATAATCTAATAGTTATAAATAATATGAGAGTCATTTTTAAATAGTTATAGAGACCCTACGAGAAAAGGAGTTATATGGTAAATATTGAAAGTGTGAATTTTGGATAAATTATGATTATTTTCTTTGCCATATTATATCCAAGGATAGAATAAATATTAAACATTAAAAGAAAAGGGTATAAAAATAATGGTCTACACTGAATAACATAATGGAGATCTAAATTTTCCTAGGCATAGAAGGTTACTATTAGTGGTTATTTCAAGATTTCACCCTTCCAACAAACCTGTAAACAAAGTTAACACATAAAGGGGTTTAATTAACATGGACAAGGTAATGTGATAAATGTTTTTAAGATCTTAAAAGGAGAATAATTAATTAAACGGTAACAAATCTACCATTAGGTAAGAATGGATTTATAATTTATATTGATGTATCAAATAACGGACTTAATTGTGTCCTTATAAAAAATTATAGAGTGATTGCATATTAATCAATGAAATTGAAAACCTGTGAACAAAACTATCTAATTTATGACCTTAAGTTAGAATATATAATATTTTATTTTAAAAATATGGATACACTACCCCTACGGTGAAAGATGTGATACATATACTGACCACAAGGGTTTGACATATATATTCTCTTAAAAGGATCTCAACATGAGGAAAATAATAAGGTTATAACTACTCAAGGAATATGATTTATCAATACACTACCACCCTAAGAATTAAAATCATGTAGATTATGCATTGAGTAAGAGGTACCATTGAGTTATACCATGATGAGGATTAACAATAATCATATATAAATAATTTTGGTAAAGATAGCTATGGTGTTTTTTAGGAAAGAGTGATATATTTTCTTTTTCATGAAATTGTTAAACAGTCCTCACTATTAAAGGTAGATAAGTCCTAGAATGATGATGGGAAAATAAAAATGTTTAATAAAGTAGTGGTTGACGGTAATTTAATAGGCACCATCTATAGATACTGACAGTTGATGATTGAGAAGAGGTTATGTGTTCCATACTTACCAGAATTGAAAAGCGAACTAATACACGAATAAAATGGATCAAATTTATCAATAAAACATTGGGGGAAAATATGTATAGGTATTTAAAGGAAAATTTCTTTTTTAATTTAATTATATTTAAAATTGAGGACTATGTGTCTATATTCATAGTATGCCAATAGTTAATGGTTGAAGACAACATCTTAAGGGATTCATGCAACCTATACCTATTCCAATATTAAAGTGGGATAATTTTGTAATGGAATTTTCCAATAAAATCTTAAATAATCCAATGAATAATAATGGAATATGTTTCATTGTTTATTATCTTTCAAAGTCAGCTCATTTTGTAGAAATAACAAAAGGCCTACCTTGTGAGAACCTTTCCAGGCTCTATATAAACAAAATTACAGGGCTTCATGGGGTACCTCTATCTATTGTATCTAATATATACTCTCAGTTCACATAATAATTTTGGGAGTCATCAAAGGGATATCAAAATTTTGATATATTTAATCACTTCATATAATCCCTAGACTGACGGTCAGTCTAAAAGGAAAATCCAAATTTTATAAGAAATGTTGAGAACATTTTCTCTTAACTTACAAGGTATGAGGGATTGATATTTACCTTCATAGAAATTATCATTTCATAATAGGTTCTATTCAATAATCCAAATATCATTATACAAATAATTTAATTGTAAAAGTGTTCATAATCAAACTTTTTGTGAAGAAGTTAGAGAAAAAATTTAGTTGGCCCAGAGCTTGTGAAGGTGATGACTGTAAATGTACAGACTATTTAGGATCATATTAAAGTTTCCCAAAGCAGAAAAAATATCTATGTAAATAATCAAAGGAAATAATTTTCATTATAATTTATGGATCATATATTCTTAATGGTTTCACCAAGAAAGGGGTTTTTATGATTTGGTAAATATATAAAATTAATCCCTATGAACATTGTACCTTTTGAAATAATAGAAAGAATTAGAGTAGTAGTATACTGATTGGCTATACAACCAAACATTTTAAATGCACACAATGTATTCAATGTTTAATTAACAAGGAAATAGATTCCAGATACAACGCATGTGCTCACATATGAGGGAATATATTTGGATCCAAAATTGTCTTATAATGATGATCGTATCCAAGTTCTTGACTCTGGAGAAAAATTATTACTGAATTAAACAACTCAATCGGTGAAAGTACTATAGAGAAATCACAAACTAGAAGAGGTACCCTTTGAGCCATAATAATCAATGAAGAAATAATACCCACGTTTTTTGAATAGAATATATATATCACACTTTTAATAATGAAATTATTTAAGGGGGGGTGTAATACCGGAGACCCTTCAGCATCAGGAGAACACCACATCCTAAACTATCATAAAATGCACCCTTTAGAGACTATTTATTCAATACTTTATTTCAAATATTAAATTTATAATTTTAAATATAATAAAAAAACATCATTTTTTAATTCATAGTATTTATTGTATCTTAGTATGAATTTTTTTCTTTTTCTAAAAAGATTGATTTTTAGTCAAAAAATACAGCTTGCATGAAATTGCTAATTTTTATGACTTTATCATTATATAAGAATAAACCAGAAGCATAAAAATCTGTTTAGGTAATAAAATATTTATTTAAGGATTAATAATATTCATATTAAAATATTCATTTAATTTATTAATCCTATGTCCAGTCTTTTTTGAACTAACAAAAAGTTTACTTTAATTAAAAATCAATATTCAATATTTTTTTTGAATCAAGTATTTTGAATGGAGATTCTATTTTAGATTGCCTTTAAATCCTCATATCATTTATTAAATTTGTAAGAAATCAATTTATGTCATTAAAATAATTATCTTATATTTCTCCTTAAAAATATAACATTGTGTTACTCTTAGAACCCTCTAAAACATTTGGAAGCTTCTAGTCACCATTAGTTTTTCATAAGTCCTCAATTTCCAAGGAGATTTCCAAAGAAAATTCAAGTCCACAAAGTGGGTATTATGAGCTACTTAGATTATACACATCACTATATTCATTCAAATTTATTCTAACCACACTAAAATAATTATATTTGTTTCAATTATATACATTAAATTTAATATATTAAGGGTATTGTCATATTTTATTCATATAACCCATCTATTAAAAAACAACAATTTTGTTCGTGCATTATGCGGACTACCACCTCAAAGATGTATTGTGTTTTTTTTATCACCTATATAAAATGATTCTTATAATGATTTAATTAAAGGATAAATTTGATTTTTATGACATCAATGAGTTTTGGATATGAAAATTTATAGAACCTATTTTTTATAATATCAACAAACAATCATCTTTAATTTAAGTGATGTGTATGATGGACATCGTTAAAACCTATAGCATCATCAAATAATAAATTTATATTTCCCAAAACCACACTAGTTACAAGGGAGAAACATATCTTAAGTACATCTTTGAACCCTAAGAATGCAAGAAATACAGTATAAATTCTCAACCAATGGTTGGGTTTACCCAATTTCAGTTGACTTTATAAATTTAACATAATTATGTAAATGAAAATAACAAAATAAAAAAATCAAATAAAAAAGGGTATAAGAGAGATAAATTAGTTTCCATAGGTGGCTTTGAGAAAATGAAATTCCAAATACACATGAAAAAATATTTTGCATTAATTGGATATACAATCAATCAATTTTAAAGATAGGAGAAAGGATCAATCCCTATCAATCTACCCTCTAATCTCAATTCATGGTCGTTTGATGATTAAAAACAACAATTATGCATTAGGATCATAATTAAATTATGGAAGGATAATCCAATTCAATTGTTATGAATTAATTACATCAATCGTGTTGGGTTTCATATACTAATAATCAAACATGGTAGTAGATTTAATAAATCATGTGAAAATTATGAATCGCAAAAAAATACAAATTATATCATTATTTAAGTGAAGAAATAAATAAATCAATTTGGTACACACCCATTTCAACTAATTCCACTCTACCCTATGAAATTGGATGGTTATAATTGAGTGGTCATCAATGATGAATATGGTGAACACCATAGAAGAGGGAATAGAATAATGAGATTGGAGAAACAATAATTGAATTAAATTATAAAATATCCACTATTACAAAAAATAGGAAAATAGGAATACATGAAAGAAAACTTAACTATGATGAAAGATCCCTGGGTTAGAGCCCCAGAAATAGATCTCCACTAGTTGTTGAACAATCTCATCTCTCATCCTCTTTAAATAGACCTCTAAAGAGCCTCATATGTAAACTATTAAAGCCATAGTCCCCCCCCCCCAAAAAATCTACAATATTTCACCATTAAATTTGTTTAACATTAGTTTTATGGCATAAATTCAAGTTTCATGTTGTAAATGTTGTGGCTTCATATCCCAAAATTTTCATCCAAAAAAATACGATGTAAAACATGGTTTCACAATGTAAAAAGTGTGGTTTCATCTTTTCTATCAATAATTTAAAATCATAAGTTGGTTCCACTATTTAAATCATTTATTTTCCTGCTAAATCTACATCGTATATTATTCTTACAATATAAATCCCTCTATATAATCTCTTTTTGATGCATTTTGAGGTAAAAAACATCAATTTATCCATGCCTTAACTGAACAGTGATTTAAATGGGTATTTATGACCTAAAAAATAAATTTTCCCAGATTTTTTGTTTCTTTATTCCATATTCAACTTCTTTTTAGGGTTCATTTTTTTTTCTTCTGTGTTGTGGTGCTTTTCTCCACAGCCAGAATTGCCTATATCTTCCCAGGTTTCCATGTTTATAACCATATTCTTCCAAACTCTTCAACAATAATGGTCCTTCCAATATAACCAATTAAAATAAATAATTTAACATGCTAATAAAACCATTCAAACCCCAATGCAAACACCTTTAAAATCCCATGATAATATAGATTTAATTTGGAGATATCACTAAAAATTTAAAATAACTGTACATAAATGATAACTGTTTATTCAAGTTGTATAATATTTTCAGATAAATTACAGTATATATTTCTTTTTTAATTTTGATATATCAACTAATAAACATTAAAAAACTCATTATGCATATTCTATAATTATATCACAAAAACCCAACCTCATAATTATTCATTAAATCTAGGTATGTTCATGTTTGGGTTCATTTGACCACTTACATAAAAAATACTATAAATGTATATCATAAATGACTATAGAAACATAATTGTTTTTATATTATAATATAAATGTATAAATAATAATTATTTTGTTTTCTAGAGATATTATAACAATTTTTAACTCATTAACTAATAAAGCAACTATTGATTGTCAAGAATCACCAAAACATGCTTGTTACTGATTTCATCTTCAAGGATAAAGTGTAAAATGATCATGAATGGAATTTGAAACATCATAAATAATTAAAAAATCAACCCTAATTGTAACTTTAATAAAATTTTAATAATCAACTTTAGAAGGAGAATGAATACAGACATCGCTATTCTGAAACTAGTAAAATTGATACAAACATTAAACAGTTGATGTGAAAAATAGGTAGAGATAATATATGGAATGACAATTTAGGAGTATTACAAATGAAAATTGACATGAGTAATATTATAAATTAATTTATTAATGTAACTATGTTTATCATATATTAAGTTAAAGTATGTTCTTGATCTTTTGATAAGAGGTAAGGGTTTTCAATCTGAAATTCCTCAGTTTGAGAAAAGTTTTCTATTATGAAACTAATTTCCATTATGTGGTTTATATAATACCTATTGAGATGTTATAACTTGAAATTTATTTATTCATGAAATTTTAATATTAATTGGAATCTATATCTTTTAGGGGGTTTTATTGAAATGTTAACCAAGCCATAAGTGGGGTTTTTTCATCCCAATTTTCATTCATTGGGACTCATGTCTTATTCATCACCTATTTATTTCTTGGTGGTGAATAAATTAACATGGAATAATTTTACCATATTAATCATTTAATTTAACAGATTTATAATTTTATATTTTTATTCCTCTGTCATATTCATTTGATCCAAGAACTACCAAAACTATTTTAAAACCCAATCTTTTCCATGGTGGAAAATTCATCCAATGTTTTGGTACAGTGAAAGTCACTATAATAATATAGCCAATACATACATGTCTATATAATATAATGTGTAAGTGGTTGTGTCATGGATTCACTATGAGGTAGTCACCGAAAAAGGGTTTTTTCAATATTGGCTTAATAATTAGCATGGTCACAATGAGTGGAGCTAAGACTTCACACATTGTGAGACACTCCCATGGGATATGCTTTTGAATATTTTCATTCTCTTAATGAACCATGATGAAATATTTTTCCTACCATTTCCTTTTCCTCCTATCGATCCAAACTATTAAACCCGGCTATTATCTTCCATGTATAACCACACATATTTAATGTACCCTCACCCTAATATTTCTTTGATAAGGGAAATAAATGTTAAATTCATGATACCCCAAGACTTATATGTTTATTAATAAATGTTATCCTAGATATCCATATTATTTTATTAGATAGGGAATTATTTTATTTATATATTTCTCATTATAAGGATGACCATGTTTTTATTCAGCAAGAGGTTCCTTATGGGATTGTTTAAAAGGTATTGATTAATCTTATGGTGAATTTTTTGGACATAATTATGGGATAGATAGGCCCCAAAATTATATATCCCCTTGATGTATCGATATGTCGCGTGAGAAAAAATTGGTTTTCTTTTGGTGTATACCTATTACAAAAATAGGATAGTGTCCTGGAATAAGTCCTTGACGGAAGGTTTTGATGTCCATCATTTTTAATTCCCTAATTATGAGATCCATGATTATAGTTATCCATGTTTTAATTTATTTTAATAGATATAAGATTCCATCATTTTAGTTGATTGTGGATTAATGTTATTTATTTATGCATTTCATATCACTTAGGTTCTTTTTATATTATGAAAGCTTCAACTATATGTTACTCATTACTATGCATTTGACCTCACCCTTATTTTTTTCCCTTTCCTCAAGAAACCTAGAAAAGGACTATGTGTAATTTTTTAGGATGTGATGGAAGAGATAATATTGTTCTCACAATATGTTCAAGTTAAATACTTTGTTTTGATATGTAATGTATGTATATATCTATTCATCCAAGATTACAAAAATATGGGATTCTGTGAGAAATCCTATATTTTGTACCATCAATGTAATATAACTATCGGCTCTGGGTTTCTAGAATGTAGTATTTCACACCCCTATCATGATGAGTAGTGGTCCCTAGGAATTCACCTAGAATCCCTCATCCTCAAACCCTGATGTTATACCCAAGTTAGTGCCAGGGTATTCATCTTTATCGGGTCGACATATAAATCCAATGAGGGGTGATCCTAAATTATATATTTCTTGTCATTATTTATTCTTGTGAGTCCTATGAATCAATGGTAATAGCCTCCTTGGATTCTGTTGTTTACATTCTGTCCATCCATTAAGTCATAGATCCTTAACCAATCTAGGAATGGTGGGTCCAATCGATGATAGGGGTATCATTAGTATTAATCTATGGGATTCAATTGTCACTCGTGGGATGTCAAAAATCCATGATCAGGAATATATACCCACACAGAACCTCATTACACCATTCAAATCTCAGACATTTTAGGAATTCATAGTGGTCTGTTAGTATCGCTATTTGAATTTTTCCACTTGGGCATTCTCAATGGCATCACTGTATCGATGGAATATCTTTCATCCTAGGCATTCCAATATGCATTAAATCACACAGATTTGATGTTTTATTCTAGGTATAATATATTTGAATCTATCCATGCATTTATGAAACTCTGGATGTGAGTTTATATTGGTATCCATTACCAAATAATAAGTGGAACAAGATCCCAAACATACTGGGAATATTAGGATCTCGTCCCTCTCAATAGGTGATTCCCAGGAAATTCAAACAATAATAACAGTCCCAATCCCAATAGTTTATTCTTAGGAATCATGCTAAATCATATATTATATAAAAAAACAAATCCATAATATTTGAAATCTTAGAATCCAAGACCATCCCCATCAGCATGACCCCTTTATGCTTACAAGATGGTTTAGGTTATAGGTGCCACCTACACCCATCTCGACCCATAGTTTCATACACCACGCATGTTCATCTCTCAAAGGCACCCGTAGGGGTCTCATTGGACATTTCCTAGTTACAAGAACCCTTTTATGGGTCCCATGTATAAGGAAACAACCTTAAAACATTACATAATATTTAATTAAATGAATTAATTCACATTGAGGATATTTTCAGGTTTAGAGTTTCAGAGAATTAGGACATAACTATTACATCTCCAAAGATTACAATGTAGACACTTCTACTAAGTTTCCATTTTTTCATAAAATAAAAAACTCTTAAAAAAAGAGTCATTTCTAGTTCCTTCTTTTAGGTAGCATGACTTTTCCTTGATCCCATCCTTGACCCTATTCATATTTAAGTCATGTGAAAAACATTTCAAAACTTGGGATGATCATAAAAATCTCAGTAAGGGATACAAAAATAAGGGAAACTGTTTGTTTTTCAACACAACATGTAAACCATGAATACATTAACATAAGTAATTAATTTCACCTTTATGAAGTTGTAAATACTCTTCACTGAATAAAAGATCACTACTTACCCTTTTATAACCAAAATATTACCATAAACCCCATATAAATAACACATAACATATGAAGGTAACTTGTGACATAAACATATATAAATTTAATAATCAAATGGTCAACTTCCACACATATCAATAAATGGAATAGCCATACGGCTGACTTCCATACACAATTCATTGGAGTATATAATGTAACCACTCATCCTGGTTTATCACGGCACCACCCCTCATTTGGTTTATCACGTAACCACCCATCAAATGTCGAAGTACCTTTATAAAATCATAACACATAAAATATTGCAAGTATAAACATTTCACTAATAACATTTAATTTGCAATAACAAGAAAGAATTTAAAGATATTTACCTAATAAATCCATTTCAAAAAACCATTTTCAATACCAAAACACCCAAAAACAGAATAAGGGGTTTCCTTTTCATTTTATTAATCATTAAGGCTTATAAAGGAAGCCCAATAACGATTACTGCGGCAGAGTGGTCATTTTCACCGCAAAAGAAAACATTTCGTTTGTTGTTTAGTAAAACGATTCATAGAAAAATATTACCTTTGAATGAAAGTAAAAGTAAAATGGGTTTACTATACACCGTGTAAAATAAGAATGAATATATTATCTAAATATTCCTCAATGAAAGGAGATTGAGACGAAGTCCCTTACTTCATGTCCGACTTGACTAGTTTGTTCTTTAATATCCTGAATAATAAACTAAAGTAAATTTCTACTTGATTAAAAAAGTTTTTCAAGTTTATTATTCCTTTTATATCACTTATTACCATGTTATAAACATTATGTAATCATTTAAGTTAATATTGGTCATTTTGTCGATATTTGGTACTTGAGTAAAAAATGAACACCTTATATTTACAAGTTGTCCATGTTGTCAATATTCCATTATATCCAAAATGATATTAATTATTTAGATATAATATATATCATATATATCCAGTATATACATGTATTTATAATAGTACATAACATTTGGAGGTACGAAATGAGATGCATTGTTCATGGAGACGGTAAGTCGTACGTACGCATGAACGCTACTTTCATTTCCATTTCGTATTTAATGGAATTAGAACATAATGATACATAGGTATATTATAATTCTAGTATAATATCATATATAATATAATTAACTCAATCCTTTATACATCCCACATATGGCATTAACGAGTCATATCACTTTGAGGTGGTGGTAGTCCGCACTTCCTTAAATGAAATTGTCGTGTTTACACATAATGGAAACCATAAAGGTATGATATAAAGGAAAATAAAAAAGAATAAATAAAAACATAAACATAATATATATATCATATATAAATATAGTGTCATCTTAATGTCCACCATGAGAGGCAGTAGGAGATAATCGAACAATCATCATTTCGTGAGGCGTTAGTTTTATATCCACAGAAACAGTATGTTCTTCACCCATTAGATGAAGGTGTGTGTAAGTGTACTTAAATTAATTATCATAAAACCATCCTATTATATTGAGGATAATTATTTTTTTATAAAATAAAGTAATAAAACTAGTTTACAGGCCGGAGAAGTAAAATAAAAGAAAAGAAGTTAACAGGAACTGTTACCTTTAATTTGGGTAACTTCCTTTGGTTTGAACCAAAAGGACTTCTTAAAGTGCCTAATGCCTAAGGTAAGGCTTCTAGGAGGAGGATAGGGATTTAGGGAGATTATGTGGGAAGATTTTGGATGATCCAAAAGGCTTGATAGGTGTGAGGAATTGGTTATAAATGGTCCTCTTTTATAAGGGGGATGAGGGGCTCTTTATGAACGTTTGAAAATATTATTTTATTATAATCCTATCTTCAGTTTCTAAAGATCTGAAACTCATTAAAGATGAATATAAGATGACTCATGGTCGAAATAAAAACATCCAATAATAATTTGATAGGTTTTGGAAGTTATTTTAATATTTATAATCTTATTTATTTAAATAATTTATTGATGAGGTAAATACTGCATTATTACTATGTCATATATAATTTAATTTATTTGATGTCTAAAAATTATAAAAAAAATACCATGATGTATGAAATATTATTATCTTAACAATTAATATTTATAGTCGATAATATAACTTATATTATTCCATGAAAAAATTAATTTACTAAATGATATTTGTTTGTGTCATTTTTTCTTTTACATTAAATTAATTAATCTAAGGTGTCATTATCACTCTTCAGTGGCTCCATTGGGTCACAAAATCTCTCCAAAGATTCCCATGGTCATCCATGACTCATCCAATAAGTTTTGGACAAGTATTAATGTAATTTTAAATTTTTATAATATTATTTTTACCTTGAATTACCCTATTTATCTTTAACCGCGGTAAATAAAAGTCAAAAGTTACTATTCACCAAAAATTATTTTCATCTAATTGAACCACATTTTACTTACTAATAATAACCATGTGTGTCAAATTTTTTAAATACAATTCACAGAAGTGGTAAAATTTTACTTAAATGAAAAAGTCGGTTTTTTTAACTACTACTAAGTGGTTTCACTATTCATTAAAAATTGAAGTTTTTCAAAAAAATACCAAAAATTCAGCCAAAGATATATTTGATATTATGAATTCAAAAATTATGTCTATTTTACCATATTTTAAAAATATAATTTGCATTAATTAATTTAAAATTAATTCTCGTTGTTAAAACAAATAGCGTATTTTTAAGAAACAATAATTATCAAAAGATTGACACTTGTTTATATCCAAATTCAGAGTGAAATTAATTCCAATGACCAACATTGGATTAAATTCTAAAAATATATTTTATTACACTTTAAAACCAATTAAAAAGATAATCTAACCATATAAATAAATTATATTAAAAGTCACTTTCGAATTAAAATACAGTATTTTTCACTATTCATTAAAAAATGAACTTTATTAGAAAAATACAAAAAGATTACCCAAAGTAAAATTTTATGTCCTAAATATAAAGTAGAATTTTATTTGGTCAAATAGAACATATAAAATGACCAAAACTATATTTAAATACGGTTCACCATCAAAAGCCGGTAAATCGACCTTTCACTAAATATTAGAGTATTTATGCTTCAAATTAGATGCATTCATATTTTAAGACCCTGAATTTTATTGGATAAATGTAAAAACATTTAAAATAATAATATTATATTATTAGTGTGCAATGTAATATTTTAAAGAAACATCTTGTTGCGTATCGGGTAAGCTATCAAACATTGCAACCCTTTTAAAGTAAAATTAATATTTAATTCACAAATATTAATAAGTATGAAAATCTCTTATTATTAATTTACCATGGATGTTACACCTAGTCTCATAAAGTTTCACATATTATCACATGTCACTCATATGTCATCACGCACCTTGGTAGTGTCATAAACATATAAAGGAATTATTGGACACCTAGATTTTAGGCACACTAGAATCACTAGATTGATATAATTTAATCCCTTATCACTTTCACTATCACCATAAGCCATTACTTACACCCAAACCCACCACTATATCTATATGGGACCATTCACCCAACATTCACATCTCAGTGGGGGAGGAGTGCTCACCCCATGGTCATTCTACCTAGCCAAAATCTCTATGGTATATCCTGGTCAACCCACAACCCACTGGTCTCAACCATTCTATTTTATCAATCATTTATAACCATTGGTATATTAGAGATCCTATATTAGGTCCATTACTAAAATTCTATCATTGATTCCTTGACCATCAACGTCTGAGAAAATTAGTCAATATATGAGGGTTCAATGAGGCCCTCAACCCTTTTTAAAATTCCACACATTTTATCTAATTTAAACAATTCATTAAATTTTTCAAATCGGTCATCCATCCATATTTGTGGGACCCATCATATCACATTGATGAATAATCAAATTTATAAAACCCATAGGGATAATACACTAATCCACTATTCATATGCCAAAGAAAACCCACTTTTTAATATTGTTTTGCATCTCCCATCAGGGATCTCCATGTCTAGACAGCTATCATAAAAAATAGATGAGACCTCATATCACATCCAAACAACCAAATTAATTTATTATTAACATATTATAAATAATTAATTACAATTAATTCAAAAAAATCATTTTAAATTTTATAGGCATAAATTATTAGAATCCCACCAGTAGAGCTCATCACACTGGAACTGTCACCAAATTCCCACCAAAAGTATGTGGCATACCCCTTTCTAATTTCTAGATAAATAACTAACACATGATGAAACAATAACCCTTAATTTAATTCAATTTAAGATAAAAATATTTTAAAAAACTTATATCAAAACACCTAAATAAAACGACATGTGGTGATATGCATATATTATCTCAAGATTCCCTCTTTGCAAGCAATATGAAAAAACATTAATTTTCAGCCGATTCCACCATGATTATGTGGAATTAGAATCAGATAATTAACCAATATAAAGCAAAATCAATGAATATTTGTGGATTAGATCAGTGTAGGTAGCCATAGGGGGAACTTACCTTAAATGACAATAAAAATACCTAATAACTTCACCAATATAAAGGCTAAAGAGAGGAGGAATGGGGGATGAGCCCCTAAGAGTCACACCAAACTGGATAGAAGGGGAAGGGTTTCCCACTCTAAAAACCCAAGTGTGGGGAATTCAAATTTTCCACCTTTAAAGGCCACTGACTGGATGATGGATTCTTGAACTAGCTACAGTTATAGCCAAACACCAACCATGAGCTAGTTTCACTACTACATTTTTTGCTGTAATTGACAAAAGGCCTCTCATAAGGATCTTCTATGCCCTTAAGACCCTTATAAACCTCATACTAAATATTAAAAAAACTATTGAAATAATAAAAACTCTCTAAATTAGATTATGAATCTCATAAATCAAAATACCTCATCCACTAATTTGATAACTTCAAATTCCATCATGGTTTTCACACATATAAGGTCACATGGAACTACATATACAATTGAAAACAATATTGAAAATCTATAAACAAAATAAAATTAAAAAAATTAAGTGAAACGAAACACATTCATAAAGTATATATTTGGTCTCTTTATACAAAAATATTATTGTATGTTTAAGTCTCCTGAAACATAATCATGTCATTTGATCAAAAATATGAATTGATAAAAGAGTTAATCAAGAAAAAACATAACAAATATATAATTCAAAGAAATAAAAAAGATACATATATTAAAAAACAATATATTTCATTTGTTTTATATCTATAAAAATATATATAATAATTTATTTTAAAAACATTGATACTAAAGCCTCTTTTTTATTGAAACAAATGACATTTTTTAGGTATAGGAGACCCATTAAATGGAACAAAGTCCCATAGGTAATTAAATCCCATTACATTTCTTGAAGGCCCATATTTTTAACTCAAAGGATGCTTTTATGAATAGTAATACTACATTACCTATTCTGATATAGTACCTACTATTGTACCACCACCACTATATTTCCTGCTACAGGGACACCCACTGTTATAGTGTTACCAGTTCTACAGTTCTGCTATTGTACTGGCGCCCAATTGGTTTTGAACCCCCAACCATGATGTATTATTACTAGGTTCTTACCACTGATCCAAAATTATATAAAAAATTATTATTATTATTCAAAATTATGAATAATCACCAATATAAATTTAGGTTACTTCCATATATTTATGGCTATAGTCATTAAAAGTTATGTCCATAACCTAACATATTTCTATGGTCATCAAGTTCGTTTCCTTAAGTTAGTGAATTTCTTTGATAATTAGAGACAAAGACTATAAATATACCTATTTCCAAAGTACCTAATGATCATGGTAATTGGTTAAGATATTATCAAACTCTACAGGCCCTGGGTTTCCTTTTAGTAGGTCTGATCCTGGTGTTTTCTCTATTTGGTTATCTACTATGCTGTTGTGAATCTGTGTAAGTGTGGTGGCTGGCTTGTTCTTGTCGTTCTTCATGTTTTCTATTCCGTTTCTTGTGGTTGCTTATGCTAAACACTAGTGAGGTGCGTTTGTGGTATAGTTTTGAAAAAATCCATGACTAGAGAGAGTGGAGTTTCTAGTTCAGAGTGGCCCGGACTCCTACACTAGTGAAGTCCCTTGGTGTGGGGTTGGGACATCCAGTCCTAGGTGATGATGTCCTAGATTCGCGTCTTTTGGACTATCTTTCGGTTGCTTCAATGGATACAGTGGTGGTTAGGAGTCATGTTGAGTGCGGTGGGGCTTTATTGGTGTTGTCTTGTTGGAGGCAGACTCGTGGAATGTTGTTTTATGTCATCATATTTTGTTCATGGTTTGGAGGATTGAAACTGGTATCAGTTTGATTCTAAAGGTGGAAAGGTAGTGCTACTAGAGTTGACCATTTGGATAGGTCCCATTGGAGGTTCCAGAGCTGTAGATTCATCTGTGCATAGCTTTGCAAACTTGGTTGTTTTAGATGATATGGCATCATCCATCGGATCTGGCATGTGCTTTACCATATGACACTTTCTAGTAGAACGGCCTTGCAATGGTCTAGAGCTTCATCATGATCATTTTCTAGGGAGGGGTAGCTCCTTGTTTTCAGTCTCGTATTACTCTTTTTGTCCTTCTGGTTTGATTTGTCTTATGTCTATGGAATCTGTTTGGGTTACCCCCTTCTTCCCTTAAAAGGGAAATTTATCAAAATAATAAAAAAATTGAAGCCTTCCGGCTATTGGATGGAGTGTACCCTAGGTTGTATGAAATTTTCAATTAATATCTAATATATTTTGTTTCATGGATTATTTTTTTATTTTGACTGAGAAAATTATTGGGTATAATATCACATTAATTATAAGGTAACATATAAGACTCATTAATCGTATATTTACTTCTTACCATATTTTAAATTAATTATATTAAGGATTTTTTTATATTCCATTGTATAAATTTGGTTTTTTTCCTTATATTTAACAATTTTAACCATTTATTATTATAAGATTATAATTATTGGTTTTTCATATATTAAGGATAATTATAAGGAATCATTGATAGCTATATAAATTTTTTCTAATACGCCAAAGAGATATCCAAGTTTTGAGAAATATTTTTTTTCATATATCATGTTATAATTATCAATGGTATAGTGAAAAATAAAAGTAATTAATCATCATTATCCTGATCTCCATGAAAAGTTTCCCACCCATTATTGTGTATTTCGGCTGAGGAATATATGTCATTTATATATCAGTTTAAAGGGGCAGGAGAAAATCATGGTTTAAGACATGTCATGTTTATTTATATACCTAAAAAATTAATAACCCATCAAATATATAATAATTATAATTTCAATTTTAGGTGATACATGATATAAATTATAGATTAAGATATTACATATTTATTATAATAATATTTGAAACATCATGATCATTCTTATCTTTACGCATTCTTTTAAAAGGTGTGTCTGTATTTGAGCACATTTATTACATGTTCATGTATCATTGGAACCTGTACATATAAGTTTTTAACCATGAAATAATATTAATTAGTTCCAATGAAACTTGAGATCATATAATATACCTCAAGTGGATTATAATTTTTTTACTCAAAAACATTTATATAGTAGGTATTCAATGTATGAATATTTTTCCCTCATTTTTAAAAAATCATCCCCCCTATATTATTTGATGGTACATCTATCCCAAAATGGTTTTTTGTATCCTTTCCTGGATCATTGGTGCATGATTTACCAAGGTCGGTTATGTACTATCTATGTTGGTATTAGTGGTAGTTTTTAAAACTTCTAAGAGATAGTCTTTAAACAGATGGAGGAATCATCCAGTTTGAATTTGTAGTTTATTCAAAGTGTTGAAGTGAACTGTTATTTTATTATCTTATTTCTATTTGGTTCTGTTATTTTATTACAAAAAATTGACTATAAAATATCTCATTAATTTAAATGACTTCCCATAAAGAAATAGCTTCTATAGTAGTGGCATAGTCCTCAATTGTATCAGCATCATTTTTTTCTTTGAGTTCTCATTAAAGTTTCATGTGGTGGTTATTCATTTACCCACATCGGTTTCTAGGTATTTTATATTTTTAATTTATATCTCTTATGTTGTGTTCCAAGACCCTTTAATGGTGTTTAGATAGGTAACCTTGTTTGTTGTTTGAGTTCCCACTAAACCTTTAAATGTGGTTTTATATGAAAAAAAAAGATTAGAAGAATGAAATTATAAAATTGAAAATACCAACATGGATTCTTTGATATTTGATATTTTTCTATTTATTTATAAATATGATAATGAATATAAAACATCTAACCCGGACATTATTAGTAGTTCCCATATTACATCTTCCCATCGACATAATGATGTTTAGAGAGTTATAAATTTGATTAAAGATACAAGGATCTAGGTATATTAGGAAAGTGTCAAAATTATAAAACATAAATTTTAGAGTAATTATATCACAAGGCAATAATGTATGGATTTACTAATTTATATATTTATTATCTCCTTACATTTTTATATACTCGACTCCTAATGATAAAAGTATTATCCAAAAAGGATTATAAAAAATTAAAGTTAATTGACTAATTGAGATTTTAATCTAAAAATAGTAATATATGTGGAAAATATTGAAGTTTTATTTAGGAGGAAAATATAGGTCTAAATGAGTGAAACCATTGTAGATCATCGAGAAAATTCCTAATAAAGAAGAGACATAATCTCGGGTACCTGCAAAAATATTTTTTATATTTTCTTTGATTCTAAGACTTCACAAAATATTATTCCATATTAAATTCCAAAACATATATGATGGCATGAGGATTTGAGAAATAATGATAATGATGAATTAATATATCCTATAAATGAATTAGTATGGGAGAAATTCAATATAATAAATATTGATATCCAATTTCAACCATGTAGTGTGATATTAGGATTATCAGGGGATCATTTTAACCCATTTCGATATATTCATATTTCCTATGGTATATAACCTATTTTAATTCATATTTATATCCTTCCTCCATGTTTGTGAATAAAAAATTCATATACTTTCAGGATTACTGTATAGACCCGGAATTTCCATGTAAATGTTTTTTATTAAATGGGAAATTTCTTGAGTCTGCAAAAATTAACGGTGCGTAATTCTGAGGCCCGGTGTGCCCAGAATAAATTTTTGAAGTTTTTTTTGGGTACGTTCAGTAAACATAAGAGCGGTTTTTTATAACTTTTGAACCGGTGCTCAGAATTGGAATATGAGGGCACTGTTGAACTCGCAACGCCGATATTCGCTTATGAAACTTTCACCTCGACGGCTGATGGTCAAAAATAAAAGATAGTTTTTCGGTTTTTAATGAATGAAATAAATAAAAATAAAGTTGTAGTTTTATTTTTATTTTAGTTGGTTTAAGACTTCATGTGGAAGTTTGAGGTGGATACCACCACACCATAACCTCCTATGAGAGGTTATGGTGGTGGGGCCCACCAGAACCTAACCTCCTCTTCATGTTTAATATGGTGGGGACCACCTGAGGTGAAAACCTCTTGAACTCTCCATTAAGTGGGGAGAAACCTTTTGATCTCCCCACTTAATGGTGCCACCACCCCTGTACATTAATTTTGTTCCAACCTCTTGAATTAATTAATTGGAGCTAACCTAATTAATTAACCCAATTGATTTTTTTGCCAATGATCAAATAATAGATAAACATAATCTATTATTTTGGGTTGGAATTTTCCATTTGGTATAACTTGGGAGAGGATAGAGAGCTTAGGTAGAAAATCTCTCGCCAACGAAGAACGAATAACGCGTTCATCCAACGAAGAATGCTGGTGAGGATTGTCTTTGACTTCCTTCTTCGTAACCCCCTTCGGCGTAGGACGTGTTTGTATACAATGAATCAATGTCCGCATTCTCGTACCAACATCGACGATCAATGAACAAATGTAGGGGAGTGTTTTATTTGATCAACATTGCTCTTGTTTCTCATATGTTATTTTAATCCCTTGAACCTCTTGATATCAAACTAATGCGGAGAGACCATTCCAAACTAACACGGCCCTATTTATCCACCGTACTTCTTTTGGTGTGTTCTTAGCATTATTCTAGGGTGATGAACAATGGAACATTGCAGGTTCATTGTGCGATGCAACGATCCCAAATTGAAGACCCAACATCAAGGCAACCTAGCAGAGGTGCGATGACGATAGCGGGAAACAGATTGGACTGGACTGGGAAGACCGTTTTTCAACCATTCTTCAAGCGGGTGAATCATAACGTGTTTTAGGATATGATCGGAGGTCCAAAAATACCGGTAATGATTTCGTAACTTTGGGGCGTCCTAGAGTCTATAGTTTCGTGGCGATCGGACCGTCAGAACAAAGAACATGCATCACGGGAGGCGCGCTTGTCAAAAGCCTCATTTTTGGAAAATTCCAAAATACACGGCGTGTACTTCCGAATAACACGTCATGTAGTACAGGATTATTGTGGTTAGTGTTATGAGTGTCAGACACGTATCACACAGCATGTGACCCAGGTCACATGGCGTGTACTCTCTACGTATCTTGGCTAAAACAGCTTCGCAGGACTCGGCATGTATTCTGAGAAATACACAGACATGGGAAGAATTACATGGCCTAGAGACATGGAGTGTACTCTTCACACAGTTTGGTAGAGGTGGCTACATGAGACTCGGCGTGTATCCCATGGATACACAGACACTGGGTGAAATACAGGGGCATGTACTCCACCACACGGCCACGCAAGGCAAGTTACACTGGCTACCACGTGTACCAGTTACACGGGTTGGCGAAACATGGGTTGAGGCCATGTATGGGCACATGGCCAGCATACACGGAGTCGGCCCCAGTTTCTTGGACATGGTGTGTAACCATACCACATGCCGTGTACTTACTTTTCTACACAACCAGCATTTCGACACGGGTCATTGCACACGGGAAGTACCTGAGATCTGACTACATGGCTTATACCTTATTCCAACACGCCGCGTACTTTTCGGTAAATGACATGGTCATCTTACCCTCTATGTCTTGGACATGAATTGTTTGGTTTTTTCCTCTATGACGTGGAAGGACCTTTGAGATTCTTTTTCTTGGTACTTTGTGGCAGTTGATGTATCGACACTTGGCTTGAGGAGTGTACCCTCCTAGAATCAAGCATGATTTGTGTGGAAACTGTGTTGTTGGTTGCACTCTGACTAATGTTCCTAGATCTTATGTGGGTTCGATAGTTATGGATGTTGTTCCAAGATTCCATGTGGATTCAACTGCTCTAACTATTGTTCCTGGATCCTGTGTGGGTTCGACAGTTATGTCTACTATTCCTAGATCTTGTGGGGGTTTGACAGTTCTAACTACTGTTTCGGGATCCTGTGTGGGTTCAACAACTCTGAATACTGTTCCTGGATCCTATGTGGGTTCGATAGTTCTGATTTCTATACCAGGATCCTATGTGGTTTGGACAGAATAGATGATTTAGTGTCTATATCTAATCATCTCTAACTCTCTACAGAAGTTTTATACCTTTGTGAGCTGAGTCAGTAACATTGTGTTTTCCTCATGATCATGATGTATTACTTGATAACTTAGGTATATGTTTGGGCATATACCTAAGTGGGGTTATCTATTGATTACATACTTTTTGGATTATCCTTGTTGGATTTGAGAGACCTTGAGGGTCTCAGGGTCCCTACAGAGTATCATTTATAATCACCTGTGCATGGGATTACCCGCACCTCGTTGTGTTGTATGCAGACGATAGACAAAGCTAACTGAGGATGAGTGTACCAGGACTGGATGGTACCCAAAGGTGGACCAGATGGCGTGATATTACATAGAGGAGATAGATGGGTGTGGGGTGTTGTGGAGGCTATCTGTACCTACCCTTCAGGTAGGATTTTTCAGTGGACATTCTAGGAGTTTCTTTTTTTCTAGTTTCTTGTACTTTATAGTTGGGCTTGTATTTCCAGACCCTTTTACTTTTCAGAAATCTTTTTTAATATAGTTTTACTTAGTATTATTCTTTCATCTTGTATTCTGTTGTGTGAGTTTTTAGGTTATAAAGGCAATGTCTTCCCAATTTTACGGATTTACTCCTTTAGTGCTAGTCGCCTGACCCTGTCCTATAGAAGGTGGTCTTGGGGTAGTCATGGAATAGGCCCCAGTGTATGGTTCATGAAAATGTTTTATCAGAGGATTCTGTTCTACCACAGAACTTAGGACTCTGATCTTTTCTATGAAGCAATAGTGTTAAGGGTACTAAGTGTGGTTTTTAGTTCAGGGAATCTAGTGTTGGTATGGAGGCCGACATATCCATACTCCAGGAAACTGACTTCTGTTTTCCAAATCACTGCATGAAAATAATGATTGCATGTGTGTTTTTAAGAGTTTTCCTTGAATTATTTGAGTCATCTCACAAGGTATAACATTTTTACCATGGAGCACCTGTTTCTTTTCCGGATGCCTCCATGCAAACAGTCAGCTAGGGTTCCGAGATTTGTATGAGATGGTAGCCCACCGAGGGACGAGGCCTCAGTGCAGTTCCCTATCATAGCAGAGTCACCAGTGGTACCCCTACCTGTTGGGCCACCGATTCCACCAGCCCCAGCAGCAGAGAGTGCATAGTTCTTGAGCGTGTTGCATGAGTTTCAATGCTAGAGGCCATCTAGGTATAGGGGTGAGGTGGACCCACAGGAAACTGAGGATTGGCTAGAGGTTGTGGTGAGAGTCTTCATACTGGTATGGACACCAGCCGACATTATAGTGATCATTTCCATGAGTCTCTTTCAGGAAGAAGCAGGCAGATGGTGGAGCCTGATGCTCAAAGTGCATGACGAGGAAACACTACTCTGGGCAGACTTCAAGAGCCTGTTTCGGTTGGAGTTTGTACTAGACACCCTATGTGCAGTGTGGATACAAGATATCTGGGATTCGATGATCTCCCTCAGCATCTCGATGCAGACAGGGGTGTTGGAGAAATCCCCTTAGTGGAGAGTTTCCTTGTTGAGCAATCACCAGCAGCGAGACCTGCCACCGGGCATCACGTAGCGGAGTCTTCTGCAGCAGGCAGTAGAGAGATGTCATAGAGATCCAAGCAGACCAGACCATCTGGTGGACAACCTCAGGACTTGGGTTTGGTTGTGCAAGGAACACGAGACAGATCTAGCCATATGAGGAACAGGTAGTGTTTCACATGTGACGGGCAGGGTCACATGGCTCATGAATTTCTAACCCGCCGTTCAGATTATCATCAGACAGTTGAGGGACCTCCCAAGAAGAGGAAGAGGTGTGATCGAGGAGATCCACAGGGCACAAGAGGACATGGCAGAGGAGATGTTCGTGCAGCTGGTGGTGTATGATGTTTTGAGATGTTACCACTTCCACCACCAAGAGGTCCACCCCGACCGCAGGGAGAAGGTGGACAGGTGAGAGCTCAGCTCCAAGCAGCTAAGGCTTATGATCATGAAACCTTGGAGATTATTCGAGGTACGATTTGTGTCTACTCCACCATAGCTGCAGTTCTTATAGAAACGGGTTCCAGTAACTCTTTCATTTCCACTACCCTCATTCGGAGCTCGGAGATTCTGATGGAGCCGTTGGCTCGATCCTTATGGCTAGAGACTCCTACAAAAGAAGATTCAACGATTACGGACTAGTGCCAGAAGTGTGAGCTTACTCCAGGAGGTGAGAGCTTAAGCTAGGATCTCCTAGTAGTGGCATCAAGGCCTTACGACGTCATCTTGGGTATGGACTGGTATCTACAGTCCATGTTCAGATCGACTGTATTTGGCACAAAGTGTGGTGTGTCCACACGGATGGGACCAGGTTTACCTTAACCAATGAGAAGGGAGCCTTTGTAGTGTAGGATGGACTTGCCCAAATGAGATTACAGTCGATCACTCATCAGTTGACCTGCCTTACCCTTGGAGCAGTTGATGTGGAGAGTCTGACTTATCCTGTAGTGGTGGACCAGTATGCGGATGTTTTTCCTGATGATGTTCCAGGTCTACCTCCTCAAAGAGATGTGGACTTTTATATTGACCTGTACCTCGGGACGACATCAATATCTACACCAGCATATCGGATGGATCCCATGGAGCTTCATGAGCTTTGTGTACAGATGGAGGACTTTTAGGGGAAGGGATTCATCCAGCCCAGTGTTTCTCCCTGGCCATCCCCAATTCTGTTTTCCAAGAAGGCGGATGGGATCTTGAGGCTTTGTGACGACTACCGTTTCCTAAACCAGGTGACCATGAAGAAGAAGTACCCACTCCCGAGGATTGACGACCTCTTTGATCTGTTGAAGGGAGCACGGTGGTTCTCGAAGATAGACCTTAGATCGGACTATCAGCAGCTCAGATTTTGATACGAGGATCTGCATAAGATGGCCTTCAGATGTTGATACGACCAATAAAGGTTATTAGTTATGCCATTTAGAATAAACAATGATCTAGCAGTGTTTATGGGACCCATGAACAGGATCATCCATCCATACCTCGATCGCTTTGTCGTAGTCTTCATTGACGACATTCTAATCTACTCAACTACTGAGGAAGAGAATGCCTATCATTTGCAGGTTGTACTGGACACACTCCAAGAGAACCAGCTTCATGGTAAGCTCTCGAAGTGACATTTTTGGATCAAAGAGGTACACTTTTTGGGACATGTCATCTCAGAGGCTGGAGTTGCAGTTGATCCAGCGAAGATTGAGGTAGTAATTGCTTGGGATCCACCCAAGAGTGTGATAGAGGTATGGAGTTTCTTGGGTTTGTCTGGTTACTACCGGATATTTGTTCCAGACTTCTCCAGAGTTGCAGCACCAAAATCATCCTTGAAGAAGAAGGGTCAACCCTTCGTGTGGTCGGAGAGATTCTAGCAGATCTTTCAGGAGCTGATGAAGAGGCTGACTAGTGCCCCCATCTTGAGGCTTCCAAAGGAGGTTGTGGGGTACATAGTTTACTGCGACGCACCAGGGACTAGACTTGAGTGTGTCTTGATGTAGAAGCGAGTAGTGATCACATATTGTTCTCAATAGCTGAAATAACACGAGCAGAACTACACTACCCATGACCTGGAGTTAGTAGCAGTGGTCTTTTCCTTGAAGATGTGGCAGAACTATCTGATGGGCGAGCATTTCACTGTCTACTCTGACCACCAGAGCCTCAGGTATATCATCTCTCAAAAGGACCTTAACCTGAGACAATAGCAATGGCTTTAGTTCCTCTAGGACTATTGTTAGAGTTAGTTTCCTGAGAACCAACTTTTTTGTACTTTGATTACGTGAATGTTCAATTATTATATATTGTTCATTATTCTGCATGACTATAATATAATAATGTCGTGGAATATTTGTTGCATTAATAAGGTCATGTCAGATCCCCGCTATGATGAGAACCATTAAATTCTATAACAAATATTCTTAAATAATGTTCTGCAGTTGGATGAAATACTATGATATGACACATAGGATACAGACTGTCATGAGTGGGTACTTATAAGAAGACTAGACTCTCTCTCATGGAGTTCGCACTTGGTAATCTCTAAGCTGAGAGATTATGAGAACAGACCCACCAGTAGTAATTCCGCATGTTTTGTTTTCATCAAATATTTTTATCTGCGAGAATGTGTAATTGTCCTTAGACTGAAATATTATCATTAACTCATGTCATGACTCACACACATAGATTTGCTAACGAAAACTGTCACGAAGACAGTCGGCGGGATGTAGGGTACGTTGGGTGCGTCATGAATGACATGTTTTTAATGGGTAAGTCGAGGAAGGATTTTTCCATTCCATATTTATAGAAGTATATATATCATGCCCTTTGATTGAAATAGAATTGTTGAAAAAATTCTATATCCATGGTGACACGATGAGTTTATTTCTAGAATTAAAAAATAGAAAATCAAGCATATAGGTTTATGACACTACCATGAAACCTGCTTGATGAGATATTGAGACAAAGGGATTAAATAAAACAGTAAGATTTCGTATGAGGTGACACATCAATGCGGCGTCAACTTCTTTCTCCGGGGTGGCTTGACCCGTTTCTAGACAGTAATCTTGGACATTAGGCAAGCCCGCCTAATTCCAACGAGAGAGAGGCCTAGAGGGGCACACACTATAAGTCCCCAGCCTTAAACCTTACTTAATCTTGAGTTACTTCAATAATACATGTTGAGGATCTTTTCAGGTTTAGAGTTTTAGAGAATTAGATCATACATCATGCATTACATTCCACTTTTGAACAAAGTGGTTACATAAAAGATAGTATTCATTTTTCCCATCAAGAGAAACATATTTAAATTAAAACATGGATTCTTTCTTGACACTTCCTTGACACTATCATCATATCATGTACCTTTCCCTTGACCTCATATCCGACTTGACTTGATCGTTCTTTAATCTCCTGAATAATAAACATGAGTTAATTTATACTTTCTTAATAACCTTTTTCAAGATCATTATTCCTTTTATATCATTTATTACCATTTCATGAACACTATGTTATTATTTAAGTTTATAACGTTCGTTTTAATGATCATTGGTACATGAGTCAAAAATAATCTCTTTATAATTATAATTTGATCATATATCCATTATATCCAGAGTTATACTCATGATTTAGATATCATATATATCATATATATCCAGTATATACATGCATTTATAATATTACATAACATTTAGAGGTAAGAAATGAAATGCACCGTTCATGGAGACGGTAAGCCGTACGTACGCATGAACGCTACTTCTATTTCTATATCATATTTAATGGAATTAAAACATAATGATACAAAATAGTATTATAATTCTAGTATTTTATCATATATAATATCATTAAATCTATCCTTTATACATACCATATATGGTATTAACGAATCAAATCACTTTGAGGGGGTGGTAGTCCGCACTTCCTAAAATGAAGATATCGCGTTTACCCATAATGGAAACCATAAAGGTATGCCATAAATGAAAAATACAAAAGCTTAAGTAAAACATAAAAATATTATATATCATATATAAATATAGTGACATCTTAATGGCCACCTTTGAAGGTGTTATATGAGTGTTGAAAAATCATCATTTCGTGAGGCAGAAATTCTCCATCCACAAAAACAGTATGTTCTTTAACCATTAGATGTAGGTGTGTGTAAGTGTAGCTCGAATACTTATTATAACAACATCCTAGTATATGGAAGATACTAGTTTTGTTACAAAAGAAATGAATAAAAAGAGTTTAGGTGGTTGGAGAAGCAAAATAAAACATAAGAACACAAGAGAAGACACTACCTTTAAATCGGGTAACTCTTTTTGATTTGAGCTCAAAGGCTTCCATGGGAAGACTTCTGCCCAAAGTGAGGCTTCTAGGAGTAAGATAGGGATGTGGAGAGACAAAATGAGCAGGGTTTTGTCGAGCCAAAGTCTTGAGAGGTGTAGGTAAGGAGGTAGTGGTGGGAGCCTTTTATAAGAGGAGAGGAGGGGCACCCTTGGAAAGGTATAAAAGGATACATTATTATAAAATGGTTTTCGGATTTAAAAGGCCCCAAAATTATCTATTTCGAGGATAAGGTGATAATATTTATAAATCCACCCATACAATAGGTTTTTGACATTTTTAGGTCTTAGATTTTACATTATCTTTTCATTTTATTTAAATCATTAAATAATGAGGTCATCGCTGCATCATCATGGTGTCATAAATAATTTAATTTATTTATTTCTAAAAATTATAAAAAAAATACTATGATGTATTAATTCTTTTTATATTTCTAATGATTGTTTATAGTCAAAAATCTGACTTGTATAACCCAATGTAAATTGTTTTTTAGTAAAACAACTCATGTTTGTGACATTTTCATTTTAACTTTAAATAAAAGTCATTAATGTCATTATCTTACCCATGTGGCTCCATGGGGTCCCAAAAATCGACTCATGGTTTGTCTTGGTCGGCCATGACACATCAAATAAGGGTAGGACATGTGTCTTGGTCATTTCATATTATTAAAACATTATTTTTACCTTAAATTACACTAATTACCTCTAATCGCGATTAAAAACTTAAAAGTTACTATTCACCAAAAAATATTTTAATCCCATTGAACCACATTTTACTTCTTAATGACAACCATGTATGTCGGATTTTTGAAATTCAAAACACAGAGGTGGTAAAATTTCATTTAAACGAAAAATCAGTTTTTTAAGTACCACTTAGTGGTTTCACTATTCATCAAAAATTGAAGTTTTTCAGAAAAATACCAAAACATCACCCTAAGCTATATTTTATATTCCATATTCAAAAATGATGTCTATTTTACAAAATTCAAAACATATAAGTTACATTAATTAATTTAATAATTAATTCCCGTTATCTGAGCAAATAGCGTGTTTTTATGAAACAATAAATATCAAAAGATTGACACTGGTTTAAGTCCAATTTCAAAGTGAAATTAATTCCAAAGACCCCTATTGGATTAAATGGTAAAAATATATTCAGATTACACTTTAATACCAATTCAAAATATAATCTAATAATATATATAAATTAGATGAAAAAGCAGTTTTGATGTAAAATGCAGTATTTATCACTATTCATTAAAAAATGAACATTATCAGAAAAATACGAAAAATTTATCAAAAATAAATTTCAATGTCCCAATCATAAAGAATATGTTTATTTTGACAAATAGAGAGTATAAAACTGTCAAAAGTTTGATTTAAAAATGGTTGGCCATCAAAAGGTAGTAAAACAATCTTTTAAAAATATTAGTGTATTCCATGCTTAAGATTGGATTTATTCTCATTTTAAGCCTCTAAAACACTATATAATTCATAAATAGACATATATAAAAATATATATTACTAATTACTTACTTGGGATGTTACATCCTTCCCCCCTTTAGAAAATTGTGTCCCATCAGTTTATTTACTTATCCAATAAGTGGGGGTATTTAGCCCTCATTGCATTTTCAGATTTCCATGTTGCCTCTTCAATCATGTGGTTTTTTCACAAAACCTTTACCTAATGAATCACCTTATTCCGTAACACTTTCTCCCTGTGGTCAAGAATCTGTACTGGTTGTTCCTCATAAGATAGGTTCTCTTCCAGATGAACTACCTCTGGACTCAAAACATGAGATGGATCTGGCATGTACTTCCTTAACATTGAAACATGAAAAACATTGAGCACCTGAGATAAACTCGGAGGTAAAGCCACTCGGTATGCAACTGATCCAACTCTCTCCAGAATTTCATATGGTCCAATGAACCTTAGAATCAGCTTTCCTTTCTTACCAAATCACATCACACTTTTCCATGGTGAAACTTTGAGAAAAACATGATCACCTACCTCGAAAGATATATCCTTACTCCGGTTATCCACATAACTCTTCTTCCTGCTCTGAGTTGTTCTCATGTGTTTATGAATCAACTGAACTTTTTCTACAATCTCTTATACCAATTCCGGTCCCATCAACTTCCTTTCACCCACTTCATCCCAGAAATATGTAGTTCGACACCGCTTCCCATATAACGCCTGAAATTTTGCCATCTGTATACTAGAATGAAAACTGTTATTAAATGAAAATTCAACCAAGGAAAGATGTTAGTCCCAAATTCCCTGATAATCCATCGAACAAGCACGTAGCATATCCTCCAATTTCTGAATTGTTCATTCTGACCTCCCATCTGATTGAGGATGAAAAGCTGTACTAAAATCTAATTCAGTACCCAACTACTTCTGAAGGCCTTTCCAAAATTTAGAAGTGAACCTGGGATCACAGTCATATACAATGGAGATAGGAACTCCATGTAACCTGACTATCTCTTTAAGATAAAAACGGGAAAGTTTATCTAGGTAAAACGTATCTTGTATAGCAAGGAAATGATCAGATTTAGTCAAGAGATCAACAATAACCCAGATTGCAATATTACCTCGAGGTGTCTTCAGTAATCCCACAACAAAGTACATGGATATATTCTCCCATTTCCACTCTGGCACTGGTAAAGGATGAAGCATCCCTTTCGGTAACTGCCGCTCTGCTTTAACCTCTTGACATGTCAAACACTTCAGAGTAAAATCAGCAATATATCTTTTCATTCCATCCCACCAGTAATACTCCCGCAGATCTTTGTACATCATAGTACTGCCAGGATGAACTGAAAACGGAGAACTATGAGCTTCACATAATAACTCTCTCTTCAACTGTGAATCACAAGGCACACACAATCTCTTCCCAAATCTTGAAACACAATCATTATCAATGTTGAATTCAGGAAACTTACCTTTCTGAACCAGCTCTACCTTTTTCTGCAACTCACTGTCTTGCTTCTGTACTTTCTTGATTCTGTTTGATAGAGAATATTTCACTGATACCTGAAACAAAACAGAAGGACATCCTGCACCAAAAACTTCTATGACAAAGTTTATCAAATCCTTAACCAAAGGATCATGTTCCAAACGCAACATTGTTAATGAAGCATTACTTTTTCGACTCAAAGCATCAGCCACTTTATTTGATTTTCCCGGATGGTAATGAATTTTACAATCATAATCCTTGATTAATTCCAGCCATCTTTTTTGTCTCATGTTCAATTCTCTCTGAGTGAATATATACTTTAAACTTTTGTGATCAGTATATATTTCACACTTTACTCTATACAAATGATGCCTCCAAATTTTTAAAGCGAAAACAACAGCAGCTAATTCCAAATCATGTGTAGGATAATTTACCTCATGAGTTTTCAGCTGACGTGAGGCATAAGCAATTACCTGATCATTCTGCATTAGGATGCAACCAAGTCCTTTCAATGAAGCATTGTTGTAGATTAGAAACACCCCATTCCTGGAAGGTAGTTCCAAAACTGGATCATTCACCAATCTTCTTTTCAACTCCTGAAAACAACCATCACATTCTTTTGTCCAGATAAACTTAACACCCTTCCGAGTTAGCTTCGTCATTGAAACAGATAACTGTGAAAAATTTCTAACAAACCTTCGGTAATATCCTGCCAAACCAAGGAAACTACAAATATCGGTTACATTTGTTGGTCTTGTCCATTCTTCAACAACTTTTTTTTTAGCAGGATCAACAGTTATGCCATTTTTTGAAACAATGTGACCAAGGAAAGAAATTTTGTGTAACCAAAACTCACACTTTCTAAATTTTCCATACAGTTTCTTTTCTTTTAAGGTTTGCAAGATAACCCTTAAATGACTTTCATGCTCCTCTTTACTTTTAGAAAACCCCAAAATATCATCAATAAAAACAACCAACATTTTTCACTTGAGTCAACTGATCCATCACTGCAAAAAACTCTTCAATTCTGATTCTGACCATCTCAGGATACTGATTTGAAAGGTCATTTCCCTCTGTATGCCGTCCTAGAAAATCAGTTCTGTTTCCTCTATGAAAAACCATTCTTAACACAAAAATATCTTAGGAGAAGCAACATGGTAATCTGCAAATGATATATCATTTCAATCATACCATAAATAAATTTATAATTTAACAATTTTCTAACTCCTAAATTTGTCTAAACCGACCTTTGATACCAACTATAAGGCCCCAGCCTTAAACCTTACTTAATCTTGAGTTACTTCAAGAATACATGTTGAGGATCTTTTTAGGTTTAGAGTTTTAGAGAATTAGATCATACATCATGCATTACATTCCAATGTTAAACAAAGTGGTTACATAAAAGATAGTATTCATTTTTCCCATCAACGGAAACATATTTAAATTAAAACATGGATTCTTTCTTGACACATCCTTGACACTATCATCATATCATGTACCTTTCCCTTGAACTCGTATCTGACTTGACTTGATCGTTCTTTAATCTCCTGAATAATAAACATGAGTTAATTTCTACTTTCTTAAGAGCCTTTTTCAAGTTCATTATTCCTTTTATATCATTTATTACCATGTCATGAACACTATGTTATTATTTAAGTTTATAACAGTCGTTTTAACAATCATTGGTACATGAGTCAAAAATAAGCTCTTTATAATTACAAGTTGTTAATGTATCCATTATATACAGAGTTATACTCATGATTTAGATATCATATATATCATATATATCCAGAATATACATGCATTTATAATATTACATAACATTTAGAGGTAAGAAATGAAATGCACCATTCATGGAGACGATAAGCCGTACGTACGCATGAACGCTACTTCCATTTCTATATCATATTTAATGGAATTAAAACATAATGATACATAATAGTATTATAATTCCAGTATTTTATCATATATAATTTCATTAAATATATCCTTTATACGTACCATATATGGTATTAATGAATCAAATCACTTTGAGGGGGCGGTAGTCCGCACTTCCTAAAATGAAGATATCACGTTTACCCATAATGGAAACCATAAAGGTATGACATAAATGAAAAATAAAGAAGCTTAAGTAAAACATAAACATATTATATATCATATATAAATATAGTGACATCTTAAGGGCCACCTTTTAAGGTGTTATATGAGTGTTGAACAATCATTGTTTCGTGAGGCAGAAATTCGCCATCCACAGAAATAGTATGTTCTTTAACCATTAGATATAGGTGTGTGTAAGTGTAGCTAGAATACTTCTTATAACAACATAATAGTATATGTAAGATACTGTTTTTGTTACAAAAGAAATGAATATAAAGAGTTTAGGGGGTTGGAGAGGCAAAATAAAACATAAGAACACAAGAGAATACACTACCTTTAAATCGGGTAACTCTTTTTGATTTGAGCTCAAAGGCTTCCTTAGGAAGACTTCTGCCCAAAGTGAGGCTTATATGAGTAAGAGTGGGATGTGGAGAGACAAAATGAGCAGGGTTTGGCCGACCCAAAGGCCTGAGAGGTGTGGGTAAGGAGGTAGAGGTGGGGTCCTTTTATAAGAGGAGAGAAGGGGCACTCTTGGAAAGGTATGAAAGGATACTTTATTATAAAATGCTTTTAGGATTTAAAAGGTCCCAAAATTATATATTTCTAGGATAAGGTGATAATAGTTCGAAATCCACTCATCCAATAGGTTTTTAACATGTTTAGGTTTTATATTTTACATTATCTTTTCATTTTATTTAAATCCGTAAATAGTGAGGTCATCGCTGCATCATCATGGTGTCATAAATAATTTAATTTGTTTAATGTAAAAAAATTATAAAAAAAACTACTATGATGTAGGAAATCTCTTTGTATTTCTAATGACTATTTATAGTCAAAAATTTGACTTTTATAACCCCATGTACAAATTTTTTAGTAAAACAACTCATGTTTGTGACATTTTCATTTTAACTT
Organism: Viscum album; assembly: GCA_963277665.1. Lineage (NCBI taxonomy): Eukaryota > Viridiplantae > Streptophyta > Magnoliopsida > Santalales > Viscaceae > Viscum > Viscum album. The sequence continues at coordinate 705,835,883 of OY728147.1, read as the reverse complement.
TAAATAAAAGTCATTAATGTCATTATCTTACCCAAGTGGATCCATTGGGTCCATAAAATCTACCCATGGGTTTTCTTGGTCGGCCATGACACATCCAATAAGGGTGGGACATGTGTCTACGTAGTTTCATATTATTAAAACATTATTTTTACCTTAAATTACACTAATTACCTCTAATCGCGATTAAAAACTTAAAAGTTACTATTCACCAAAATATTATTTTAATACCATTGAACCACATTTTACTTCTTAATGAAAATCATGTATGTCGGATTTTTGAAATTCAAAACACAGAGGTGGTAAAATTTCATTTAAACAGAAAATCAGTTTTTTAAGTTCCACTTAGTGGTTTCACTATTCATCAAAAATTGAAGTTTTTCAGAAAAATACCAAAACTTTACCCTAAGCTATATTTGATATTCCGAATTCAAAAATGATGTCTATTTTAAAAAATTCAAAACATATAAGTTACATTAATTAATTTAATAAATAATTCCCACTGTCTGAGCAAATAGCGTGTTTTTATGAAATAATAAGTATCAAAAGATTGACACTAGTTTAAGTCCAATTTCAAAGTGAAATTAATTCCAACGACCACTATTGGATTAAATGGTAAAAACATATTCATATTACACTTTAATACCAATTCAAAAGATAATCTAATCATATAAATAAATTAGATGAAAAAGAAGTTTTGATGTAAAATGCAGTATTTTTCACTATTCATTAAAAAATGAACATTATCAGAAAAATACAAAAAATTTATCGAAAATAAATTTCAATGTACCAATCATAAAGAATATGTTTATTTTTAAAAATAGAGATTATAAAATTATCAAAATTTTGATTTAAAAATGCTTTGCCATCAAAAGGCAGTAAAACAATCTTTTAAAAATATTAGTGTATTCCATGCTTAAGATTGGATTTATTCTCATTTTAAGCCTCTAAAACACTATCTAATTCATAAATAGACATATATAAAAATATCTATTACTCATTACTTACTTGGGATGTTATATCCTTCCCCCCTTTAGAAAATTGTGTCCCCGCAATTTATTTACTTATCGAATAAGTGGGGGTATTTATCCCTCATTGCATTTTCAGATTCCCATGTTGCCTCTTCAATCATGTGGTTTTTCCACAAAACCTTTACCTAATGAATCACCTTATTCTGTAACACTTTCTCCATGTGGTCAAGAATCTGGACCGGTTGTTCCTCATAAGATAGGTTCTCTTCCAGCTGAACTACCTCTGGACTCAAAACATGAGATGGATCTGGAATGTACTTCCTTAACATTGAAAAATGAAAAACATTGTGCACCTTAGATAAAATCGGAGGTAAAGCCACTCGGTATGCAACTGATCCAACTCTCTCCAGAATTTCATATGGTCCAATGAACCTTGGACTCAGCTTTCCTTTCTTACCAAATCGCATCACACATTTCCATGGTGAAACTTTGAGAAAAACATGATCACCTACCTCAAAAGATAGATCCTTCCTCCGGTTATCCGCATAACTCTTCTGCCTGCTCTGAGCTGTTCTCATGTGTTTCTAAATCAACTGAACTTTTTCTGTCATCTCTTCTACCAATTTCGGTCCCATAAACTTCCTTTCACCCACTTCATCCCAGAAAGCTGGAGTTCGACACCACTTCCCATATAACGCCTCAAATGGTGCCATCTGTATACTGGAATGAAAACTATTATTATATGAAAATTCAACCAAGGAAAGATGTTGGTCCCAACTTCCCTGATAATCCATCGAACAAGCACGTAGCATATCCTCCAATTTCTGAATTTTTCGTTCTGAATGCCCATCTGATTGAGGATGAAAAACTGTAATAAAATTTAATTCAGTACCCAACGACTTCTGAAGGCCTTTCCAATAGTTAGAAGTGAACCTATGATCACAGTCACATACAATGGAGAGAGTAACTCCATATAATCTGACTATCTCTTTAAGATACAAACGGGAAAGTTGATCTAGGGAAAACGTATCTCGTATAGCAAGGAAATGAGCAGATTTAGTCAAGCGATCAATAATAACCCATATTGCATTATTAGCTCGAGGTGTATTCGGTAATCCCACAACAAAGTCCATGGATATATTCTCCCATTTCAACTCTAGCACTGGTAAAGGCTGAAGTATCCCTTTCGGTAACTGTCGCTCTGCTTTAACCTGTTGACATGTCAAACACTTCACTGTAAAATAAGCAATATCTCTTTTCATTCCATCCCACCAGTAATACTCCCGCAGATCTCTGTACATCTCAGTACTGTCAGGATGAACTGAAAACCTAGAACTATGAGCTTCACATAACAACTCTCTCTTCAACTGTGAATCACAAGGAACACACAATCTCTTCCCAAATCTGAAAACACAATCATTATCAATGTTGAATTCAGGCAAATTACCTTTCTGAACTAGCTCTACCTTTTTCTACAACTCACTGTCTTGCTTCTGTGCTTGCTTGATTCTATCTGATAGAGAAGATTTCACTGATACCTGAAACAAAACAGAAGGACATCCTACACCAAAAACTTTTATGCCAAAGTTCATCAAATCCTTAACCAAAGGATCATGTTCCAAATGCAACATTGTTAATAAAGAATTAATTTTTCAACTCAAACCATCATCCACTTTATTTTCTTTTCCCGGATGGTAATGAATTGTACAATCATAATCCTTGATTAATTCTAGCCATCTCCTCTATCTCATGTTCAATTCTTTCTGAGTGAATATATACTTTAAACTTTTGTCATCGGTATATATTTCACACTTTACTCCATACAAATGATGCCTCCAAATTTTTAAAGCGAAAACAACAACAGCTAATTCCAAATCATGTGTAGGATAATTTACCTCATGAGTTTTCAACTGACGTGAAGCATAATCAATTACCTGATCATTCTGCATTAGGACGCAACCAAGTCCTTTCAATGAAGCATCATTGTAGATAACAAAATCCTCATTCCTGGAAGGTAGTTCCAAAACTGGAGCATTCACCAATCTTCTTTTCAACTCCAGTAAACAATCATCACATTCTTTTGTCCAGATAAACTTAACACCCTTTCGAGTTAGTTTCGTCATTAAAATAGATAACCTTGAAAATTTTCTAACAAACCTTCGTTAATAGCCTGCCAAACCAAGGAAACTACGAATCTCAGTTACATTTGTGGGTATTGGACATTCTTCAACAACTTTTGTTTTAGCAGGATCAACAGTTATGTCATTTTTTGAAACAATGTGACCAAGGAAAGAAATTTTTTGTAACCAAAACTCACACTTGCTAAATTTTCCATACAGTTTCTTTTCTTTTAATGTTTGCAAGATAACCCTTAAATGACTTTCATGCTCCTCTTTACTTTTAGAAAACACCAAAATATCATCAATAAAAACAACCAACATTTTTCACCTGAGTCAACTGATCCATCACTACAACAAACTGTTCAATTCTGATACTGACCAGCTCAGGATACTGATTTGAAAGGCCATTTCCCTCTGTATGCCATCCTAGAAAATCTGTTCTGTTTCCTCTATGAAAAACCATTCTTAAAACAAAAATATCTTAGGAGAAGCAACATGGTAATCTTAAAATGCTATATCATTTCAATCATACCATAAATTAATTTATAATTTAACAATTTTCTAACTCCTAAAGTTGTCTAAACCGACCTCTGATATCAACTATAAGGCCCCAGCCTTAAACCTTACTTAATCTTGAGTTACTTCAAGAATACACGTTGAGGATATTTTCAGGTTTAGAGTTTTAGAGAATTATATCATATATCATGAATTACATTCCACTTTTAAACTAAGTGGTTACATAAAAGATAGTATTCATTTTTTCCATCAACGGAAGCATATTTAAATTAAAACATAGATTCTTTTTTGACACTTCCTTGACACTGTCATCATATCATGTACCATTCCCTTGACCTCGTATCCGACTTGGCTTGATCGTTCTTTAATCTCCTGAATAATAAACTTGAGTTAATTTCTACTTGCTTAAGATCCTTTTTCAAGTTCATTATTCCTTTTATATCATTTATTACAATTTCATGAACAATATGTTATTATTTATGTTTATAACAGTCGTTTTAACGATCATTGGTACATGAGTAAAAAATAAGCTCTTTATAATTACAAGTTGGTCATGTATCCATTATATCCAGATTTATACTCATGATTTAGATATCATATATATCATATATATCTAGTATATACATGCATTTATAATATTACATAACATTTAGAGGTAAGAAATGAAATGCACCGTTCATGGAGACGGTAAGCCGTACGTACGCATGAACGCTACTTCAATTTCTATATCATATTTAATGGAATTAAAACATAATGATACAAAATAGTATTATAATTCCAGTATTGTATCATATATAATATCATTAAATCTATCCTTTATACATACCATATATTGTATTAACGAATCAAATCACTTTGAGGGGGCGGTAGTCCGCACTTCCTAAAATGAAGATATCGTGTTTACCCATAATGGAAACCATAAAGGTATGCCATAAATGAAAAATACAGAAGCTTAAGTAAAACATAAACATATTATATATCATATATAAATATATTGACATCTTAATGGCCACCTTTGAAGGTGTTATATGAGTGTTGAACATTCATCATTTCATGAGGCAGAAATTCGCCATCCACAAAAACAGTATGTTCTTTAACCATTAGATGTAGGTGTGTGTAAGTGTAGCTCGAATCCTTCTTATAAAAACATCCTAGTATATGGAAGATACTGGTTTTATTACAAAAGAAATGAATAAAAAGAGTTTATGGGGTTGGAGAAGCAAAATAAAAAATAAGAACACAAGAGAAGACACTACCTTTAAATCGGGTAACTCTTTTTGATTTGAGCTCAAAGGCTTCCTTGGGAAGACTTCTGCCCAAAATGAGGCTTCTAGGAGTAATATAGGGATGTGAAGAGACAAAATGAGCAGGGTTTGGTCGAGCCAAAGGCTTGAGAGGTGTGGGTAAGGAGGTAGTGGTGGGAGCCTTTTATAAGAGGAGAGGAGGGGCACTCTTGGAAGGGTATAAAAGGATACTTTATTATAAAATTATTTTCGGATTTAAAAGGTCCTAAAGTTATCTATTTCGAGGATAAGGTGATAATAGTTCAAAATACACCCATACAATAGGGTTTTGACATGTTTAGGACTTAGATTTTACATTATCTTTTCATTTTATTTAAATTGTTAAATAATGAGGTCATCAGTGCATCATCATGCTGTCATAAATAATTTAATTTATTTATTGTCTAAAAATTATAAAAAAATACTATGATGTATTAATTCTTTTTAGATTTCTAATGATTATTTATAGTCAAAAATCTGACTTTTATAACCCAATGTAAATTTTTTTTTAGTAAAACAACTCATGTTTGTGACATTTTCATTTTAACTTTAAATAAAAGTCATTAATGTCATTATCTTACCCAAGTGGCTCTATGGGGTCCCAAAAATCGACCCATGGGTTTTCTTGGTCGGCCATGATACATCAAATAAGGGTAGGACATGTGTCTAGGTCATTTCATATTATTAAAACATTATTTTTACCTTAAATTACACTAATTACCTCTAATCGCGATTAAAAACTTAAAAGTTACTATTCACCAAAAAATTATTTTAATCCCATTGAACCACATTTTACTTCTTAATGACAACCATGTATGTCGGATTTTTGAAATTCAAAACACAGAGGTGGTAAAATTTCATTTAAATGAAAAATCAGTATTTTAAGTACCACTTAGTGGTTTCACTATTCATAAAAAATTGAAGTTTTTCAGAATAATACCAAAACTTCACCCTAAGCTATATTTGATATTCCGAATTCAAAAATGATTTCTATTTTACAAAATTCAAAACATATAATTTACATTAATTAATTTAATAATTAATTCCCACTGTCTGAGCAAATAGCGTGTTTTTATGAAACAATGAGTATCAAAAGATTGACACTAGTTTAAGTCCAATTTAAAAGTGAAATTAATTCCAACGACCACTATTGGATTAAATGGTAAAAATATATTCAGATTAAACTTTAATACCAAATCAAAAGATAATATAATCATATAAATAAATTAGATGAAAAAGTAGTTTTGATGTAAAATGCAGTATTTTTCACTATTCATTAAAAAATGAACATTATTAGAAAAATACCAAAAATTTATCAAAAATAAATTTCAATGTCCCAATAATAAAGATTATGTTTATTTTGACAAATATAAATTATAAAATTTTCAAAAGTTTGATTTAAAAATGTTTTGCCATCAAAAGGCAGTAAAACAATCTTTTAAAAATATTAGTATATTCCATGATTAAGATTGGATTTATTCTCATTTTAATCCTCTAAAACACTATCTAATTCATAAATAGACATATATAAAAATATCTATTACTCATTACTTACTTGTGATGTTACATACTTCCCCCTTTAGAAAATTGTGTCCCCGCAATTTATTTACTTATCCAATAAGTGGGGGTATTTTGCCCTCATTGAATTTTCAGATTCCCTTGTTTCCTCCTCAATCATGTGGTTTTTCCAAAAAACTTTTACCTGATGAATCACATTATTCCGTAACACTCTCTCCCTGTGGTCAAGAATCTGGACCGGTTGTTCCTCATAAGATAGGTTCTCTTCCAACTGAACTACCTCTGGACTCAAAACATGATATGGATCTGGCATGTACTTCCTTAACATTGAAACATGAAAAACTTTGTGCACCTGAGATAAACTCAGAGGTAAAGCCACTCTGTATGAAACTGATCCAACTCTCTCCAGAATTCTATATGGTCCAATGAACCTTGGACTCAACTTTCCTTTCTTACCAAATCACATCACACTTTTCCATGGTGAAACTTTTAGAAAAACATGATCACCTACCTCGAAAGATAGATCCTTACTCCGGTTATCTACATAACTCTTATGCCTACTCTGAGGTGTTCTCGTGTGTTTCTGAATCAACTGAACTTTTTCTGCCATCTCTTATACCAATTCCGGTCCCATCAACTTCTTTTCACCCACTTCATCCCAGAAAGCTGGAGTTCGACACTGCTTCCCATATAACGCCTCAAATGGTGCCATCTGTATACTGGAATGAAAACCGTTATTATATGAAAATTCAACCAAGGAAAGATGTTAGTCCCAACTTCCCTGATAATCCATCGAACAAGCATGTAGCATATCCTCCAATTTCTTAATTGTTCATTCTGACTACCCATCTGATTGAGGATGAAAAGCTGTACTAAAATCTAATTCAGTACCGAACGACTTCTGAAGGCCTTTCCAAAAGTTAGAAGAGAACCTGGGATCACGGTCAAATACAATGGAGAGAGGAACTCCATGTAACCTGACTATCTCTTTAAGATACAAACGGGAAAGTTGATCTAGGGAAAACGTATCTCGTATAGCAATGAAATGAGAAGATTTAGTCAAGAGATCAACAATAACCCAGATTTCATTATTACCTCGAGGTGTCTTCGGTAATCCCACAACAAAGTCCATTGATATATTCTCTCATTTCCACTCTGGCACTGGTAAAGGCTGAAGCATCCCTTTCAGTAACTGCCACTCTGCTTTAACCTGTTGACATGTCAAACACTTCACAGTAAAATCAGCAATATCTCTTTTCATTCCATCCCACCAGTAATACTCCCGCAGATCTCTGTACATCTTAGTACTGCCAGGATGAACTGAAAACGGAGAACTATGAGCTTCACATAACAACTCTCTCTTCAACTGTGAATCACAAGGCACACACAATCTCTTCCCAAATCTCAATACACAATCATTATCAATGTTGAATTCAGGAAACTTACCTTTCTGAACCAGCTCTACCTTTTTCTGCAACTCACTATCTTGCTTCTGTGCTTTCTTGATTCTGTTTGATAGATAATATTTCACTGATACCTGAAACAAAACAGAAGGACATCCTGCACCAACAACTTCTATGCCAAAGTTCATCAAATCCTTAACCAAAGGATCATGTTCCAAACGCAACATTGTTAATGAAGCATTACTTTTTCGACTCAAAGCATCAGCCACATTATTTGGTTTTCCCGCATGGTAATGAATTGTACAATCATAATCCTTGATTAATTCCAGCCATATCCTCTGTCTCATGTTCAATTATTTCTGAGTTAATATATACTTTAAACTTTTGTGATCGGTATATATTTCAGACTTTACTCCATACAAATGATGCCTCCAAATTTTTAAAGCGAAAACAACAGCAGCTAATTCCAAATCATGTGTAGTATAATTTACCTCATGAGTTTTCAACTGACGTGAAGCATAAGCAATTACCTGATCATTCTGCATTAGGACGCAACCAAGTCCTTTCAATGAAGCATCGTTGTAGATAAGAAACTCCCCATTCCTAGAAGGTAGTGCCAAAACTGGAGCATTCACCAATCTTCTTTTCAAATCCTGAAAACAATCATCACATACTTTTGTCCAGATAAACATAACACCCTTCCGAGTTTGCTTCGTCATTGAAATAGATAACTGTGAAAAATTTCTAACAAACCTTCGGTAATAGCCTTCCAAACCAAGGAAACTACGAATCTCGGTTACATTTGTGGGTCTTGGCCATTCTTCAACAACTTTTGTTTTAGTAGGATCAATAGTTATGACATTTTTTGAAATAATGTGACCAAGGAAAGAAATTTGTTGTAACCAAAACTCACACTTTCTAAATTTTCCATACAGTTTATTTTCTTTTAAGGTTTGCAAGATAACCCTTAAATGACTTTCATGCTCCTCTTTACTTTTAGAAAGCACCAAAATATCATCAATAAAAACAAACAACATTTTTCACCTGAGTCAACTGATCCATCACTGCAACAAACTGTTCAATTCTGATTCTGACCATCTCAGGATACTGATTTGAAAGGTCATTTCCCTCTCTATGCCATCCTAGAAAATTTGTTCTATTTCCTCTATGAAAAACCATTCTTAACACAAAAATATCTTAGGAGAAGGAACATGGTAATATTAAAATGCATTATCATTTCAATCATACCATAAATTAATTTATAATTTAACAATTTTCTAACTCCTAAAGTTGTCTAAACCGACCTATGATACCAACTATAAGGCCCCAGCCTTAAACCTTACTTAATCTTGAGTTACTTCAAGAATACATGTTGAGGATCTTTTCAGGTTTAGAGTTTTAGAGAATTAGATCATACATCATGCATTACATTCCACTTTTAAACAAAGTGGTTACGTAAAAGATAGTATTCATTTTTCCCATCAATGGAAACATATTTAAATTAAAACATGGATTCTTTCTTGACACTTCCTTGACACTATCATCATATCATGTACCTTTCCCTTGACCTCGTATCCGACTTGACCTGATCGTTCTTTAATCTCCTAAATAATAAACTTGAGTTAATTTCTACTTGCTTAAGAACCTTTTTCAAGTTCATTATTCCTTTTATATCATTTATTACCATGTCATGAACACTATGTTATTATTTAAGTTTATAGCAGTCGTTTTAACGATCATTGGTACATGAGTCAAAAATAAGCTCTTTATAATTACAAGTTGTTAATGTATACATTATATACAGAGTTATACTCATGATTTAGATATTATATATATCATATATATCCAGAATATATATGCATTTATAATATTACATAACATTTAGAGGTAAGAAATTAAATGCACCGTTCATGGAGACGGTAAGTCGTACCTACGCATGAACGCTACTTCCATTTATATATCATATTTAATGGAATTAAAACATAATGATACATAATAGTATTATAATTCCAGTATTGTATCATATATAATTTCACTAAATCTATCCTTTATACGTACCATATATTTTATTAACGAATCAAATCACTTTGAGGGGGCGGTAGTCCGCACTTTCTAAAATGAAGATATGGCGTTTACCGATAATGGAAACCATAAAGGTATGCCATAAATGAAAAATACAGAAGCTTAAGTAAAACATAAACATATTATATATCATATATAAATATAGTTTGATCTTAATGGACACCTTTTAAGGTGTTATATGAGTGTTGAACAATCATTGTTTCGTGAGGCAGAAATTCGCCATCCACAGAAACAGTATGTTCTTTAACCATTAGATGTAGGTGTGTGTAAGTGTAGCTAGAATCCTTATAATAAAAACATCCTAGTATATGGAAGATACTGTTTTTGTTACAAAATAAATGAATAAAAAGAGTTTAGGGGGTTGGAGAAGCAGAATAAAACATAAGAACACAAGAGAAGACACTACCTTTAAATCGGGTAACACTTTTTGATTTGAGCTCAAAGGATTCCTTGGGAAGACTTCTGCCCAAAGTGATGCTTCTAGGAGTAAGAGAGGGATGTGGAGAGACAAAATGAGCAGGGGTTGGCCGACCCAAAGGCTTTATAGGTGTGGGTATGTAGGAAGAGGTGGGGTCCTTTTATAAGAGGAGAGAAGGGGCACTCTTGGAAAGGTATAAAAGGATACTTTATTATAAAATGATTTTAGGATTTAAAAGGTCCTAAAATTATATATTTCGAGGATAAGGTGATAATAGTTCTAAATCCACTCATACAATAGGTTTTTTACATATTTAGGTTTTATATGTTACATTATCTTTTCATTTTATTTAAATCGTTAAATAATGAGGTAATCGCTGCATCATCATGGTGTCATAAATAATTTAATTTGTTTAATGTCCAAAAATTATAAAAAAACTACTATGATGTAGGAAATCTATTTATATTTCTAATGACTATTTATAGTCAAAAATATGACTTGTATAACCCCATGTACAAATTTTTGTAGTAAAACAACTCATGTTTGTGACATTTTCATTTTAACTTTAAATAAAAGTCATTAATGTCATTATCTTACCCCAAGTGGCTCCATGGGGTCCCAAAAATAGACCCATGGGTTATCTTGGTCGGCCATGACACATCCAATAAGTGTAGGACATGTTTCTAGGTAGTTTCATTTTATTAAAACATTATTTTTACCTTAAATTACACTAATTACCTCTAATCGCGATTAAAAACTTAAAAGTTACTATTCACCAAAAAAAATTATGTTAATCCCATTGAACCACATTTTACTTCTTAATAAAAATCATGTATGTTGGATTTTTTAAATTAAAAACACAGAGGTGGTAAAATTTCATTTAAACGAAAAATCAGTTTTTTAAGTACCACTTAGTGGTTTCACTATTCATCAAAAATTGAAGTTTTTCAGAAAAATACAAAAACTTCACCCTAAGATATATTTGATATTCCGAATTCAAAAATGATTTCTATTTTACAAAATTAAAAACATATAAGTTACATTAATTAATTTAATAATTAATTCCCGCAGTCTGGGCAAATTGCGCGTTTTTATGAAACAATAAGTATCAAAAGATTGACACTAGTTTAAGTCCAATTTCAAAGTGAAATTAATTCCAACGACCACTATTGGATTAAATCGTAAAAATATATTCAGATTACACTTTAATACCAATTAAAAAGATAATCTAATCATATAAATAAATTAGATGAAAAAGCAGTTTTGATGTAAAATGCAGTATTTTTCACTATTCATTAAAAATGAACATTATCAGAGAAATACCAAAAATTTATCAACAATAAATTTCAATGTCCCAATCATAAATAATATGTTTATTTTCAAAAATAGAGATTATAAAATTGTCAAAAGTTTGATTTAAAAATGGTTTTCCATCAAAAGGCAGTAAAACAATCTTTTAAAAATATTAGTGTATTCAATGCTTAAGATGGGATTTATTCTCATTTTAAGCCTTTAAAACACTATCTAATTCATAAATAGACATAGATAAAAATATCTATTACTCATTACTTGGGATGTTACATCCTTCCCCCCTTTAGAAAATTGTGTCCCCACAATTTATTTACTTATCGAATAAGTGGGGGTATTTAGACCTCATTGCATTTTCAGATTCCCATGTTGCCTCTTCAATCATGTGGTTTTTCCACAAAACCTTTACCTGATGAATCACCTTATTCCGTAACACTTGCTCCATGTGGTCAAGAATCTGGACCGGTTGTTCCTCATAAGATAGGTTCTCTTCCAGCTGAACTACCTCTGGACTCAAAACATGAGATGGATATGGCATGTACTTCCTTAACATTGAAACATGAAAAACATTGTGCACCTGAGATAAACTCAGAGGTAAAGCCACTCGGTATGAAACTGATCCAACTCTCTCAAGAATTCCATATGGTCCAATTAACCTTGGACTCATCTTTCCTTTATTACCAAATCGAATCACACTTTTCCATGGTGAAACTTTGAGAAAAACATGATCACCTACCTCAAAAGATAGATCCTTCCTCCGGTTATCCGCATAACTCTTCTGCCTGCTCTGATCTGTTCTCATGTGTTTCTAAATCAACTGAACTTTTTCTACCATCTCTTCTACCAATTCTGGTCCCATCAACTTCCTTTCACCCTCTTCATCCCAGAAAGCTGGAGTTCGACACTGCTTCCCATATAACGCCTCAAATGGTGCCATCTGTATACTTGAATGAAAACTGTTATTATATGAAAATTCAACCAAGGAAAGATGTTGTTCCCAACTTCCCTGATAATCCATCGAACAAGCACGTAGCATATCCTCCAATTTATGAATTTTTCGTTCTGACTGCCCATCTTATTGAGGATGAAAAGCCGTACTAAAATTTAATTCAGTACCCAACGACTTCTGAAGGCCTTTCCAGAAGTTAGAAGTGAACCTGGGATCACGGTCAGATACAATGGAGAGAGGAACTCCATGTAACCTGACTATCTCTTTAAGATACAAACGGGAAAGTTGATCTAGGGAAAAATTATCTCGTATAGCAAGGAAATGAGAAGATTTAGTCAAACGATCAACAATAACCCATATTGCATTATTAGCTCGAGGTGTCTTCGGTAATCCCACAACAAAGTCCATGGATATATTCTCCCATTTAAACTCTGTCACTGGTAAAGGTTGAAGCATCCCTTTCGGTAACTTTCGCTCTGCTTTAACCTATTGACATGTCAAACACTTCACAGTAAAATCAGCAATATCTCTTTTCTTTCCATCCCACCAGTAATACTCTCGCAGATCTCTGTACATCTTAGTACTGTCAGGATGAACTGAAAACGGAGAACTATGAGCTTCACATAACAACTCTCTCTTTAACTGTGAATCACAAGTCACACACAATCTCTTCCCAAATCTCAAAACACAATCACTATCAATGTTGAATTCAGGCAACTTACCTTTCTGAACTAGATCTACCTTTTTCTGCAACTCATTCTCTTGCTTCGGTGCTTTCTTGATTCTGTCTGATAGAGAAGATTTCACTGATACCAAAAACAAAACAGAAGGAAATCCTGCACCAACAACTTCTATGCCAAATTTCATCAAATCCTTAACCAAAGGATCATGTTCCAAATGCAACATTGTTAATGAAGCATTACTTTTTCGACTCAAAGCATTAGCCACTTTATTTTCTTTTCCTGGATGGTAATGAATTGAACAATCATAACCCTTGATTAATTATAGCCATCTACTCTATCTCATGTTCAATTTTTTCTGAGTGAATATATACTTTAAACTTTTGTGATCGGTATATATTTCACACTTTACTCCATGCAAATGATGCCTCCAAATTTTTAAAGCGAAAACAACAGCAGCTAATTCCAAATCATGTGTAGGATAATTTACCTCATGAGTTTTCAACTAACGTGAAGAATAAGCAATTACCTGATCATTCTGCATTTGGATGCAACCAAGTCCTTTCAATGAAGCATCGCTGTAGATAACAAACTCCCCATTCCTGGAAGGTAGTGCCAAAACTGGAGCATTCACCAATCTTCTTTTCAACTCCGAAAAACAATCATCACATTCTTTTGTCCAGATAAACTTAACACCCTTCCCAGTTAGTTTCGTCATTGAAATAGATAACCTTGAAAATTTTCTAACAAACCTTCGGTAATAGCCTGCCAAAGCATGGAAACTATGAATCTCAGTTACATTTGTGGGTCTTGGCCATTCTTCAACAACTTTTGTTTTAGCAGGATCAACAGTTATGCCATTTTTTGAAAAAATGTGACCAAGGAAAGAAATTTGTTGTAACCAAAACTCACACTTACTAAATTTTCCATACAATTTCTTTTCTTTTAAGGTTTGAAAGATAACCCTTAAATGACTTTCATGCTCCCCTTTACTTTTAGAAAACACCAAAATATCATCAATAAAAACAACCAACATTTTTCACCTGAGTCAACTGATCCATCACTGCAACAAACTATTCAATTCTGATTCTGACCATCTCAGGATACTGATTTTAAAGGTCATTTCCCTCTGTATGCCATCCTAGAAAATCTGTTTTGTTTCCTCTATGAAAAACCATTATTAAAACAAAAATATCTTAGGAGAAGCAACATGGTAATCTTCAAATGCTATATCATTTCAATCATACCATAAATTAATTTATAATTTAACAATTTTCTAACTCCTAAAGTTTTCTAAACCGACCTCTGATACCAACTATAAGGCCACAACCTTAAACCTTATTTAATCTTGAGTTACTTCGAGAATACACGTTGATGATCTTTTCAGGTTTAGAGATTTAGAGAATTATATCATACATCATGAATTACATTCCACTTTTAAACAAAGTGGTTACAAAAAAGATAGTATTCATTTTTCCCATCAACGAAAGCATATTTAAATTAAAACATAGATTCTTTCTTGACACTTCCTTGACACTATCAACATATCATGTACCTTTCCCTTGGCCTCGTATCCGACTTGGCTTGATCATTCTTTAATCTCCTGAATAATAAACTTGAGTTAATTTCTATTTGCTTAGGAACCTTTTTCAAGTTCATTATTCCTTTTATATCATTTATTACCATGTCATGAACACTATGTTATTATTTAAGTTTATAACAGTAATTTTAACGATCATTGGTATATGAGTCAAAAATAAGCTCTTTATAATTACAAGTTGTTCATGTATCCATTATATCCAGAGTTATACTCATGATGTAGATATAATATATATCATATATATCCAGAATATACATTCATTTATAATATTACATAACATTTAGAGGTAAGAAATGAAATGCACCGTTCATGGAGACGGTAAGCCGTACGTACGCATGAACGCTACTTCCATTTCTATATCATATTTAATGGAATTAAAACATAATGATAAATAATATTATTATAATTACAGTATTGTATCATATATAATATCACTAAATCTATCCTTTATACGTACCACATATGGTATTAATGAATCAAATCACTTTGAGGGGGCGGTAGTCCGCACTTCCTAAAATGAAGATATCGCGTTTACCTATAATGGAAACCATAAAGGTATGCCATAAATGAAAAATACAAAATCTTAAGTAAAACATAAACAAATTATACATCATATATAAATATAGTTATATCTTAATGGCCACCTTTGAAGGTGTTATATGAGTTTTGAACAATCATCGTTTCATGAGGCAGAAATTCACCATCCACAGAAACAGTATGTTCTTTAACCATTAGATGTAGGTGTGTGTAAGTGTAGCTAGAATCCTTCCTGTAAAAACATCCTAGAATATGGAAGACACTGGTTTTGTTACAAAAGAAATGAATAAAAAGAGTTTAGGTGGTTGGAGAAGCAAAATAAAACATAAGAACACAAGAGAAGACACTACCTTTAAATTGGGTAACTCTTTTTGATTTGAGCTCAAATACTTCCTTGGGAAGACTTCTGCCAAAAGTGAGGACTCTAGGAGTAAGAGAGGGATTTGGAGAGACAAAATGAGAAGAGGTTGGCCGAGACAAAGTCTTGAGAGGTGTGGGTAATGAGGTAGAGGTGGGGGCCTTTTATAAGAGGAGAGAAGGGGCACTCTTGGAAACGTATAAAAGGATACTTTATTATAAAAGGATTTTCGGATTTAAAAGGACCCAAAATTATATATTTCGAGGATAAGTTGATAATAGTTCTAAATCAACCCATCCAATAGGTTTTTGACATGTTTAGGTCTTATATTTTACATTATATTTTCATTTTATTTAAATCGTTAAATAATGAGGTCATCGCTTCATCATCATGGTGTCATAAATAATTTAATTTATTTAATGTCCAAATATTATAAAAAAAATAATTTGATGTAGGAAATATTTTTATATTTCTAATAAATTTTTATTTTCAAAAATCTGACTTGTATAATCTCATGTAAAAATTGTTTTAGTAAAACAACTCATGTTTGTGACATTTTCATTTTAACTTTAAATAAAAGTCATTAATGTCATTATCTTACCCAAGTGGCTCCATGGGGTCCCAAAAATCGACCCATGGGTTTTCTTGGTTGTCCATGACACATCCAATAAGGGTAGGACATGTGTTTAGGTCATTTTATATTATTAAATCATTATTTTGACCTTAAATTACACTAATTACCTCTAATCGCGATTAAAAACTTAAAAGTTACTATTCAAAAAAATTATTTTAATCCCATTGAACCACATTTAACTTCTTAATGAAAACCATGTATGTCAGATTTTTGAAATTTAAAACACAGAGGTGGTAAAATTTCATTTAAACGAAAAATCAGTTTTTTAAGTACCACTTAGTGGTTTCACTATTCATCAAAAATTGAAGTTTTTCAGAAAAATACCAAAACATCACCCTAAGCTATATTTGATATTCTGAATTCAAAAATGATGTATATTTTAAAAAATTCAAAACATATAAGTTAAATTAATTAATTTAATAATTAATTCTCGTTGTCTGAGCAAATAGCGCGTTTTTATGAAACAATAAGTATCAAAAGATTGACACTAGTTTAAGTCCAATTTCAAAGTGAAATTAATTCCAATGACCACTATTGGATTAAATTGTAAAAATATATTCATATTACACTTTAATATCAATTCAAAAGATAATCTAATAATATAAATAAATTAGATGAAAAGCAGTTTTGATGTAAAATTCAGTATTTTTCACTATTCATTAAAAAATGAACATTATCAGAAAAATACCAAAAATTTATCGAAAATAAATTTCAATGTCACAATCATAAATAATATGTTTATTTTGACAAATAGAGATTTTAAAATTGTCAAAAGTTTGATTTAAAAATGGTTTTCCATCAAAAGGCACTAAAACAATCTTTTAAAAATATTAGTGTATTCCATGCTTAAGATTGGATTTATTCTCATTTTAAGCCTCTAAAACACTATCTAATTCATAAATAGACATAGATAAAAATATCTATTACTCATTAATTACTTCGGATGTTACACACGCTAAGTGTATTCAAGTATCTCAAGTAGAATAAAGATTATTCCCATATGTGGTTTAATAATTATTCAAGGAATCCTAAGTCGTTTTAATGATGGAGGAAGAAGGAAATGAAAAACAAGATATACACGCCTTGTATTATTGATTACACGCCATGTCGTTTTTCATGGAAAAAATGTACATGCCATGTATTAATGATTACAGGCCGTATAGTTTTCATTTTGGAAGGGAAATGAAAAACAAGTACACACCGTGTATTAATGATTACACGCCGTGTAGTTTTATGGAAAACAAGTACACGCCGTGTATTAATGATTACACGCTGTATAGTTTTCTAGTCGGGATTTTGAGGATATAATATTGTTTTATTAAATGATATTTATTATAATCAGCGTGGGTGCATGTCAAGGAATTAATTATTCGACATGTAGGGTTTTCAATCAGAGTCAATGAAATAAATAAAACATGTGACACGTTTATTTATTGTCATAACTCTACAACCTCAAACCCAATTATAAATATCCTCACAACCCCAACTCTTTTCCTAGAAGAGAATCATTGTGCACAACAATTATGGAGAATTATTTCATGGCTGAAATATCCTCTTCCTCCAAGAATTCTCTTAAGACTGAGAGAGATCCTCTTCCATCAGATCAAGATGATCTAAGGCGGAAAACGAAATAAAAGGTTTCTCCACGCTAGCACCCAGAGACTCCTTTGGTGACGTCCAGAGATACGAGGTGCACGTGTGGATCACCGCTAGAAGAATTCTACACTTGGCTTCTAGAACGCAACGATGAATCACATCAAAACGTGATAAAGAATATCAAAGAAGAAAGAACACCAAAAGGTACTTCTTGTCAATTAATTAAATTAATTATAATCAACCTGTGACGATCCAATTTTGTGGTTTCGGGACCTTTCTTCTTCTCAGTCTATATCTGTGAATCGATCTGTGGAGACTGGCATTTATCGTCGTATTGATCCCATATTGATCATTGCTTATGACAAAAAGTCAAGTGGGAATATCCACCCACGAGCTTCTACTTTTCCCAGAACCTACAATTGGTATCAGAGCGAGGTTAAAACTTTGATTATAGTTATTTAATTTTCATTGATAATTTACGAATTTATATTTGATTCAATTCAAGATAAATCGTTCTATAAATTGAATGAACAAGATCTATTATTCCTCTTTCATTTATCGATTAACATAATGGAAACAAACATTAAATTTTAATTTTTATTAAATTAAAAATGGGGATCTCATCCGGAGGAGCCGCTCTTTCTGTCCTTACAACAGAAGAATACATGGCGTGTAGTGAAAACTACACACCATGTACTTAGGTTTAACAAACTGGTACTGGTCCGCCAAACCACGCCGTGTGAATTAAGTACACCTATGTATTTATTACCCTGTTTTGACTAGAAATGAATGGAGCGTGGGAACAAGAATACATGGCGTGTATGTTGAATCACCATGCTATGTAGTCCGATCTGGTCCTGGTGAAACCGTGTATAAGGAGAAGCCGTGTTCTGCGTACATGGGATTACCAGGTCGGTAACCGCGTAACAAGGAAGTACATGCCATGTTAGATTAATCTACACGCCATGTACTTGAAAATTTCCAATTTACATAAAACACACCAAAGCCCCCGGCGTGTACTTTGGATAAAGGGTAAAAAATACATGGTGTGTAGGCTATATTACACGCCATGTACTCTCCAGAAATGGAATTTTACCAGGTTTCCTCCAAAGGTACAAAGACCTGTACAAGGAATATTGATGAGAAGAATCTCAAGGAAATTCAAAAAGGAATTTAAGATAATGAATTGATTAATTATTAGATCATAATTAATTAATTTCAAGGGAGAATTATCTTAAATAATAGAACGATTAAAAGAATTTGAATTCTAAATATGTGTAAATGTCATTTCATGCTATGGATGATCATGAGCTAGACTAAAGACCCTTTGTTTGTGTGTATGGTTTCATTTAAATTTGTTCAATTTAAATTCGTTGGCTTGCGAGCCTTCTTCCAATAAAATGTAGGGTCAGCGTGCCCATGGTTTCATTAATGTAAACCCCATGTAATGGAGGATCTCCCAAGCCAGTGGAGACGGTTCAAAAAACCAAAGTCGAGGCGAAACCAACCCAAGAAGATGTTGTAACACCCCGAGATTTTATGAAAAATATTCTTTTTAATTTCATTAATTTCTTGTGTTGTAAACTACACCAAAGGAGCTTGCACAACACGCATCCTTGACTTGTCTTTCATTACACACAATCACGACCTTCCTTGATAGTGTGTGTAGTACGCAATACCGAGTTTCACTAAACAACGATATGCTATTAAAATATTATTAAAACTAGCCGTTATGAATAGTAATAACCACTTTTTGAAATTTTGTAAATTTTATTTTTCAAAATTGACTTCATTTTTGGATTCAGAATATCGAAATTAGCTTAGGGTGAAATTTTGGTAATTTTCGGATAACTTTCATATTTTGATGAATAGTGGAAATTACTAAATTTTAATTAAAAACAACTTTTTCAATCAAAATAATTAATAGTGATAAATTATTGATTTTAGTGGTTTTAAAGTATATTTAGAATATATTTTTACAATTTAATACAATGTTGTTCATTGGATGTAATTTCACATTTAAACCAGTTATAAACAAGTGTTAATCTTTTGATAGTTATTATCTCTTAAAAACACGCCTTTTGTTTTGATGACGGGAATTAATTTTTAAATTAATTAATGCAACTGATATGTTTCGAATTTGGTAAAATAGAAATAATTTTTGAGCTCATAATATCAAATATATCTTAGGCCTAATTTTTGGTATTTTTCTGAAAACATTCAATTTTTGATGAATAGTGAAACCACTAAGTGGTAGTTAAAAAACTGAATTGTTCATAAAACTTAATTTTACCGCTTCTGTGAGTGGAATTTCAAAAATCCGAGAGACACGGTTGATGTTAGTGAGTAAAATGTGGTTCAATGAGATGAAAATAATTTTTTGGTGAATAGTAACTTTTTACTTTTTTTACCGCGGTTAATAGTAAATAGGGTAACTAAGGGTAAATATGATATTACTATTACCCTAACACATGTCCTAATTCTATTGGATAAGTGTAATTCGACCAAAAACAACCTTATGAATATAATATGACCATTTAGGTCCACTTGGATTAGATTATGACATTTAATATTATTTTATTTAATGAATAGTTAAAATAGTTAAAATCAAAGTTTAATAAGTAAATCATTTTTAATATGGGGTTATACAAAAGCTAAATTCAACTATAAATATTCATTAGAAATCTAAAAAGATTTCCTACATAATGGTATTTTATTTGTAATTTTTAGACATTAAATAATTTAATTTATTTATGACACAATGATGATGCAGTAATTATCTTATTAATGAAATATTGGCATAATTTATGTTATAAACACCAAAATAAATGTAATTTGAGACTTTTTATGAATTACAATAATTTTATAGGTTACTATGATATATTAGTGTTGATTTAATCAACTTGTTTCGAACATATAATTCTGTTATGACTTTCAAAAAAATCATATATCAAATAGTGTCAAAATTGACACAAAATAGTTTTTAAATAAACTATTATATTATTAATTGTTATTTTATTCCTAAAAATCTAAGGTTCGACTAAAAGACTTAGATAAGGATATATATATTAATAATAAACAATTTGGGGTTTGGTTGGCATGTTATAGTAAGTGTATTAACCATATAGCGTAAGAAAACAAAAAGACACGGTAAAAGTAAAATTATTTAACTTAATGTTAAATCTAAATGATAAGGTTAAAATAGGAACCTAAACTTGTCTAAATTCTATTGGATGAGATTATTTAGATCTATCCCCACCTTAGCTTCGAAATAAATCAATTTTGAGCTATTTAAAACCGAATATGACTTTATAATAAAATAATATTTTTAGTTATTCCAAAGGTGCCCCTCTCCTCCCTTATAAAAGGGCACTTCCTCCCTCTATTCCTCACACCACATTGAGCCTTCAAGCTCGTCCAACCCCTACCAATTTCTTCTCTCCACTTCCCTAGAGACATCCTAGAGGTCCTGGTCTTCTTCAAAGACCAATTTTAGTGCCCTAAGAGGAGGTATCAAAGAGGCGCTTCAAAGAAGAGGTAATGTCCGTTACCGATTCTTTCAACTTTATTTCTTCTTACACTTCTTCTTCTTAGGTTGTTTCATTATGAAGTAATAACATATGTATCACTCATATACTGATATGTTATTATAAGTATGAAACAACCCTATTTCACCATCTATCCATCCTACGGAAAACGAAATCACCGCGTGTGCGTACGTACGGAATACCGTCTTCACGCCGTGGTGAAATCTATTTTCCACCACCACCTTACTTGGATGGGTATAATGGTGTAAATAATAACTATATATGATTATTTTAAAGTGATATTGATTATGAAATAGTATAAATACACTTAAATACAATTCCACGATCATGGGAACAATATCATCGCTCGTGCATACGTACGGAATACCGTCTCCACGATGTGATGCGACTCGTTCTACATGATCATCATTACATAGTAATTATATAAATGAATTGAATGAATAAATATGATATATGTTACACTAATACCATTCTGGATATAATTTATCTTTATCCTTAAAAGAATAATAAGAATTTATTCGGCAAAACACGCATAAGAACAAAAGGCAGTAAAGACCCGAGTAACAGGTAACAATGAAATATTACAAATAAGAAGCTAATAATATGACCATATATGATATCATATCAATATGTATGATTCTTTAATAAGTCAATAACATTATTTAAACCATTATACAGGAGCTTCGGACACGTACAAAGCAAATCAGACCTAAGGTAAGGGAAAATATCACAATCTCACTTTTATCCGAGATTGTTTTTACTTTGGTAATTACTGGGGTGTATTTTATCATCCACATCCATGTTCCCTCAATATGTAATATTATTTCCATCCTTCTACAATAGTTTATATCCAATTTTACCCTTCAGTGAGTTTTTTTGTAAAAGATATGAAAGGAATCTTTTGTCGTTTTTCGTACGAGGTACTTTTTGACTTTTCCGACAAAAGTACAAAGAATGTTTTTTTTAACTTATACGGCATGAATGGATTTCTAAAACATTATTTCCAAAAATCTTCCTTTACAAGTTTTCAATTTTATTTTTAATAAACTTCTTTTAGTTTATAATTATATGACATGTTAATAAAGGAAAAGTGTTTTTGAAGAAGAAAGGATATTTTTTTCAAGAATTCATTTCAAGTGTTTTATCAAAATTATTTTCCATCTAAGATAATAAAGGGTTCTGTTTCTATCCCTATTTTTACATTGATTTGACTATGTTGTGATGGAATTATGCTTATGAATTCCTTTATCTTATATGAATTGTTTTATGATGTCACGATGTTTAAGATTCCCATTTTTATTACATGGGTTATGATATGATGTATGCTTTATGATTTTGTGGCACACATAAAAATGGTATCATTATGAAATGGGTGGGACCTATATCTCCCTCCAATGCATTGGGTAAAGATTTTATATCTCATGAGATAGACATGGCTGGAATGGTAGGTTATACCGGTTCAGTGAAACAGGACTGAAACGAGGGTGACTCGGTTCAGAAAGGGACTTTGTCCACTAAGATAGTCTTGGCAATGAGTCTTGACTAACAAGAAATGATTATTTATGATTATGTGTGTATTCCAAAAAGTTTCATGTTTTAAGTTATGATTATTGGGGTTTACCTTTCACTACTATGATTTATCCCATGTTATGAAATTATGATCTCTTTTGCAGGTTAAGATTTCCAAAAGTTATGTACTTGTGTATACGATGTGATTGATATTTCTTTTGTTTACCCTTAATGAGAATTTGAGCTCACCCTTTTATGTTTACTTTTCCCTAGGATATAAAGAAATGTTTTAGGTATAAAAAAAAGGAAGATCTTTATGGGAGATGTTGAAGATCTTTCACCAGGATTAAAAGATTATATTCCGAGTTTCCAAAGACACTAAACTATTACGATCCTTGTGTGTGTGTTTTTGTTATGTACTAAGTATTCCGCAAATGTAATGTAATTTCCATGTACGTCAGGCTTCGGGTCTCTACAGATGCAGAGGTGGACAGATGGGAGCTGCAAAAACATGAACCATCGGGTTCAAGGTGTTTTACCTAGGTCAGGGTTAGCTTATCAAACCGCTAGATAAGCTAACCAATAGAATCTCATGATCATGCTTTATTATTTTATTTCAGTCTGATTGTATGGTTTATTTATTATGTATGTGTTGTCTCAATCACATAATTAATGAAATAAAAAAGACTGTAAAGATGGAATAAAATAAAAACCGGACTATGCGTAAACATTATCAATACATGGTTAATCACTTAAGAAAGCATCACTTAATATTAACAAGAATTTGATAATGCAAAACTACGCATGAAGAATAAAATCCCTCAAATACTATATTAAGTTAGATAAAGCCTTATGTTACTTGATTAAGGTCAAGATTCAATAAAACTATGTGTTTGAACAACCCTTGTTATGACACTTACTTTTATAAACAAATCTCTTATAAATGTTTCAGGTTGACTTAATCATTTTACATCCATAGGAGTAGCACTAGCTAGAATTTTTGAAAAATGGAGGCAAGTGTTGAGGAAATCCAAGTCAGGATTTTAGAACTGGGGAGTCCACTCAACAGATCAAGGAACTGTAAGCTCACAATTGGAAAAGACCTGCCAACCTAAATATCTTCAAATAGCTTGACCAACCCTTTTGAGAGTTATGCTAAGGGTAATATGGATCCTTTCCACTAGAATTTCAAAGAAACTGGACATTCTGATTTCAATGGTGAGTGCCATTGGGACATGATAAAATAGTGTAAGACTAAACAAAATTTATTATTTCTCATAAAATGTAATCAAGAAGGTACTCATAAATCTGCTCTTTTAATTTGTAGAATCAATATGACAAAATCATCAACCAAATTTTCTCTGTGATCAATTCTGGATAAAGAAAACACCCTCACTGGCAGTAACTTTCAGGAATGGTTTAGGCACCATCAAGTTATCCTACGCCTTGAACGAAATTTTTACGTGCCGGAGTCCTCACTTCCTAATTCTCTTTCCCCAGGGGTGAGTGATGAATATTTCTAGGTCTATGATCAACATTTGAGCAATGCAATAGACCTTCAATGTTTGATTCAGTCATCAATGTCTAGTGAGATCATGAAGTCTCATGAATCCATGGATGCCAAAATCATGCTCGAGCACCTCTGTGGTCTATACCATGAGAGAGAAAGACATGAAAGGTTTGAGATCTCTAAGGCTCTATCTCATAGCAAGCTTGGAGAAGGTTCCCCAGTTGGGCCTCATGTAGTCATTATCATTGGATAAATTGAGCTCTTGGAGGTTCTAGGGTTTAAACTCCCCGAATAACTGGGTACTGATCTCATTCTTGAATCACACCCCCCGAGCTTCTCCAACTTTTTTGTAAACTTCAACAGGAACAACATTGAGAAGTCTCTATCTGATCTTTGTATCCTGATTTTCCAAGTGGAAAATGATATGAACCGTGAAAAGCCTTATGTCCTCATGGTGAATAAAAGGAAAGGGAAGTAAAAG
Source organism: Viscum album (assembly GCA_963277665.1). Taxonomy (NCBI): domain Eukaryota; kingdom Viridiplantae; phylum Streptophyta; class Magnoliopsida; order Santalales; family Viscaceae; genus Viscum; species Viscum album. Next base: position 705,810,865 of record OY728147.1, on the reverse strand, counting down.
ATATTTAAGCCCAAATCTTCTTCAAGGCCTTACAAGAAAAGGAAGATCAAAGAAGAGGAAAGAGAATAGGATGTTATTTGTTTTTCATGTGGAAAGAAGGGCCACTGGATGAAAAACTGCACCCAGCCAAGGAAGCAAGGGGAAGCTTCATGTCCATTTTTTATCGAATAAAATCTATCATTTTCTACAAATTGGTTATTATATATAGCTTGTGGGGCTCACATATGTATCCAAATACAGGAACCAAGTATATTTAGGGCGATTGATCGAGGGGAGGTAGATCTACGAGCATCCAACGGAGCCAGACTTGTTTTCATAGCTGTCGGGGACTACCACCTCATATTTCCAACTGGAATGATATTGGTGTTAAAGTATTTTTATTATGTGCCTTCTATTACTAAAAACATTATTTCAGTATCCAGATTAGATACTAATGGATTCATCTTCAAGTTTAGAAATGAATTTCTCTACTTTTATAAAGATATCATTTGTTTTGGTAGGGAACATTTATATAATGGCCTTTATGTGTTAGACTACAAAAACCGAGTAATGTAAATCGATGACAATGTAAATTCACATGACTCATACCACACCCAACTTTGGCATCATCGGCTAGGTCATGTCAATGAGAATTTTTTGAAAAAATAACAACAAGATGGGTATTTAGATTCTTTCAAACTAAAACCACTCGGTGTATGTCATGCGTGACTATAAGGAAAATTTACCAAAGCCCCATTTAGTGGTAAAGGTGAAAGGGCTAAAGAGATTCTAGAATTAGTTCACATAGATGTGTGTGGACCATTTCCAGTTGAAGCAAGGGGTGGGTTCTCATACTTCATAAATTTTATTGATGATTTTAGTAGATATGGATATATTTACTTAATGAGGTATAAGTCAAATTCTTTTGATCGATTCAAATAATACAATAATGAAGTTGAGAACCAGCTTGGTAAGAAGATTAAGAAAATATGCTCAGATAAAGGAGGATAATATATTAATCAGGACTTCATTAATTTCTTACAGGAGTTTGGGATTCTATCTCAACTCACTCCTCCTTACACACCTCAGTCGAATGGTGTAAGTTAAAGGACGAACCGCATCCGGTTGGAAATGGTGATATCAATGATGAGTCATGCACATCTTCTATTATCCTTTTGGGGATATTCATTACAAACAGTAACACACATACTAAACCATGTACCAAATAAATCAATAAATGGTATTCCATACGAGTTATGGAGTAGACGCAAACATGTTATCAAATTTACATTTGTGGGGTAGCGAAGCATTTGTTAAGGCCTCTTCAGGTAACAAACTTGCACCCCGAGGCACAAAGTGTATCTTTATAGGATATCCCATGGAATCAAGGGAATATTACCTATACAACCCCTCAGATAAAAAGGTTACAATGGCAAGACACACCATATTCCTTGAGAGGAAGCACATGTCCAAAAGAGATAGTGGGAGTGAGATAGACTTCGATGAAGTCCAGGCACAAGATACACAAGATTTGGTACAAGAACAGATTCCACAAAGCCCCATGGAAGAACAATCTGTTCTAGAGTCACAAGAACTACATAGGAGCACGAGAGAGGTGAGAGAACTAGAACGATATGTTTTTCTTGTCACCTAGGATGGTGACTTATTATTGGTTGACAATGATAATCCTCTTACCTACAAGGAAGCAGTTGAAGGCAAAGATGCTGCCAAGTGGCAAGAAGCCATGAATTCTGAAATAGATTCCATGTAAGAAAACCAAGTCTGGATTTTGGTAGATCCTCCAGTTGATGTAAAGACTATTGGTAATAAATGGGTATTCAAGAAGAAACTGGACATAGAGGGGAAAGTCGACACCTATAAGGAATGACTGGTTGGAAAAGGTTTTAGAAAGCGTCAAAGAATTGACTATGATGAAACCTTTTCACTAGTTGTGATGCTGAAATCCCTCAAAATCTTATTGGCCATTGCCACTTATAATGACTATGAAATTTGGAAAATGGATATCAAAACAGCATTATTTAACGGGAACCTCCAAGAATATGTCTACATGACACAACATGAAGGGTTTGTGACTCCAAAGGATGCCAACAAGGTAGGCAAGTTGTAGAAATCCATTTATGGATTAAAGAAAGCTTCAAGGTCATGGAACATTCATTTTTATGAAGCTGTAACGAAATTTGGATTTGTTAATAATGAATGTAAGCCTTGTGTCTACAAAAGTTTTAGTGGAAGTGAAGTTGTTTTTCTAATAGTACATGTTGATGACATATTACTAATTGGAAAGGAATTACCTGTATTACAGTCAGTTAAGGAATGGTTGGATAAATGCTTCTCTATGAAATACTTGGGAGAGGCAGCATATATTCTTGGGATCAAGATCCATCATGATAGATCCAAGAGAATTCTAGGCCTATGTCAAAGTACATACATTGACAAGATACTGAAGAGATTCAGTATAGAACAGTCTAAGAGGGTATTGTTGCCAGTGTCACATGGCATTCATCTTTCTAAGAAAATGTGTCCTCATACACATGAGGAAAGAGAGAAAATGGCAAGGATCCCTTACACATCCGTAATTGAGTCAGTCATGTATGATATGATATGTACAAGGATAGATGTTGCTTATGCATTAAGTGTGGTAGGCAGATATCATGATGATCCAGGAGACTTCCATTGGATGGCAGTCAAGACTATCCTTAAGTATCTAAGGCGTACTAAGGATATGTTCCCGGTTTATGGAGGAGATGAGGAACTAGTCATCATAGGACATGTAGATTATAGTTTCCAGACTGATCAAGATGACATGAAGTCACATACTGGATACATATTTAGTTTGAATGGAGGTGCAGTGAGCTGGAAGAGCTCAAAGCAAGGTGTTTTTATAGATTCAACAGCAGAGTTTGAGTATATCTTAGCTTCTGAGGCAGCTAAATAAGCAGTATGGATGTGAAGCTTCGTCTAAGAGATGGATGTAGTACCTAGTAGTAAAGATCCTATCACACTCTATTGTGATAATACTGCAGCGGTGGCACTTAAAAAATAGTCAAGGTCACATCAGTGGACAAAGCACATACTTCGGAAGTATCATCTCTTGAGGGATTTTTCTCAGAGAGGTGAAGTTGCAGTGAGCAGTATTTCCACGGAAGACAATGTGGTGGACCCATTGACTTAAGCCTTGACTCAGTAGAAACATGATCACCACGTGAGGTCTAGTGGACTAAAAGTCATAGGCAGTTGGATCTAGTCCAAGTGGGAGTTTATTAGGGTTGGTGTCCTGAGAACCGACTATTTTTTACTTTGATTACATGAATGTTCACTTATTATATATTCTTCATTGTTCTACATGACTATAATATAATAATGTTCTGGAATATTTGTTGCATTAATAAGGTCATGAAAAATCCCCACTATGATGAGAACCTTGAAATGTTAAAACAAATATTCTTAAATAAAGTTCTGCAGTTGGATGATATACTATGGTAGGAAAAATATTATATAGATTGTCATGTGAAAGTACTTGTAAAAAGATGAGACACTCTCTCATGGAGTTCCCACTTGGTAATCTCCAAGATGAGAGATTATGGGAACATACCCTCCAGTAGTAATTCTGCATGTTTTGGTGTCATCAGATATTTCTATCTACGATCGTGTGTAATTGTCCTTATAATGGAAGATTATCATTGACTCAAGTCATGACTCGTTCACTTAGATTTGTTGACGAGAACCATCACAAAGATATTTGGTGGAAAGTAGGGTACGTTGGGTGCGTCACAAATGACATGTTGTTAATGGATAAGTCGATGAAGGATTCGTCTCTTCCATATGTGTGGAAGTATATATCTTAGTCCATTTGATTGAAATAGAACTGTCGAACAAATACCATGGCCATGGTGACATGACGAGTTTATTTTTGGAAGTCAAAGAATGAGTGATTAGGCATATAGGTTTATGACACTTCCATGAAACCTGCTTGATGAGATATTGAGACAAAGGGATTAAATTACACAGTAATTATTCGTATGAGGTTACACATCAATGCAACTTCAACTTCTTTCTCTTGGGTGCCTTGACCCATTGATAGACAGCAATCTTGGACTTTAGGAAATCCCGCCTAATGCTAACGAGAAAGAGGCCTAGAGGGTCACACACTAAGTGTATCCAAGTATCTCAAGTAGAATAAAGATTATTCCCATACATGTTATAATAATTATTCAAGGAATCCTAAATTGTTTTAATGATGGAGGAAGAAGGAAATGAAAAACACAATATACACGTTGTGTATTAATGATTACACGTCGTGTAGTTTTTCATGGAAAACAAGTACATGCCGTGTATTAATGATTACAGACCGTGTAGTTTTTATTTTATAATGGAAATTAAAAACAAGTACATGATGCTTATTAATGATTACACAACGTGTAGTTTTATGGAAAACAAGTACATACCGTGTATTAATGATTACACGCCATGTAGTTTTCTAGTCAGGATTCTGAGGATATAATATTGTTTTATTAAATGATATTTATTATAATCAGCGTGGGCGCATGTCAAGGAATTAATTATTCGACAAGGGGGTTTTCAGTAAGATTCAATGAAATAAATAAAATGCATAACACGTTTATTTATTGTAATAACTCTACAACCTCAAACCCGATTACAAATATCCTCACCAACCCAACTCTTTTCCTATAAGAGAATCATTGTTCACAACAATTCTAGAAAATTATTTCAAGGTCGAAAGAACCTCTTCCTCCAAGAACACTCTCAATATTGAGAGAGATCCTCTTCCATCAGATCAAGACGATCTAAGGCAGACGACGCAAGCAAAGGTTTCTCCATGCTAGCACCTGAAGACTCCTTTGGCGACATCCAGAGATACGAGGTGCACATGTGGATCACTTCTAGAGGAAGTCTACACTTGGATTCTGCGACGAAACGATGAATCACATTGGAATGTGATCTAGAATATCAATGAAGAAAGAACATCCAAAAGTTACTTATTTTAAATTAATTAATTTAATTATAATCAACCTGTGACGTTCCACTTTTTTGGTTCTGGGACCTTTCTTCTTCTTTGTCTATCTCTGTGAATTGATCTGTGGAGACTGGCGTTTATCAGCATATTGATCCCAGATTGATGATTGCTAATGACAAAAATCCAAGTGGGGACATCCACCCATGAGCATCCATTGTGCCCGGAACCGTCAACTATGACTTTGAGATAGTCTATTCTCTTGGGAAGTGGAACATTGTTGCAGATGCACTCAGTAGGAGGTCTGGTATTCAGCTGTTAAGAAAAGTGACAAAGCAGTTAGCCACTTTACAGATATCCTTCATGGATAGAGATGGAGCAGCTTTCCTAAAGACTCTCACAGTTACACCCCCACTACTTCATTGAGTCAGGGAGGCGCAGCGTGGGGATGCTAACTATGAGACACAATGTTCTCAGATATCCACAGGGTAGGCACCTGATGGATTTCTTGAAGTTGGGGAGCACTTCATTCTCTTTATAGGATGTACTATGGTGCCAGTGTCACTTCAGGAGGAAGTGTTGAGGGATTTCCACACATCCCCTCTAGCGGTACATCCAGGAGTGGAGAAGATGTACCAGGATCTCCGGCGATAACACTAGCGGTCGGGGATGAAGAAGGCAGTTACAGAGTTCGTCTCACTAGTGCAGAAAACGTTTTTAACGTCACCATTTTTTACGTCGGATAAATATAACCGATGTGAAAATATGTGATATGTGGTTTTTTACATTGGTTATTTTATAACCGACGTAAAAAATATTGAGAGTAAATTTTTTACATCGGTTATTTTAATAACCGACGTAAAAAATCCCGCGCGTTGGTTTTTTAAATCCGTTATAAATTTAACGATGTAAAAATACAACATGCGGCATTTTTTTACATCGGTTATTTGATAACCGACGTAAAAAATGTGGAATATAACAAATTTTTTATGTCGGTTATAGAATAACCGATGTAAAAAGGTGGCATATAATGCCTTTTTGAGGTCGGTTATTTGATAACCGACGTAAAAAAACAACACACAACATTTTTTACATCGGTTATAAAATAACCGACATAAAAACTATGGTTTCTGATGTTTTTTTTATGTCGGTTATAGAATAACCGATGTAAAAAACCAACACGTGGCTTTTTTTACATCGGTTATAAAATAACCAACGTAAAAAATGTGGTATCTGATACATTAATAACATCGGTTATTATAATAACGGAAGTTATAAATGTAATTAAAATATTTTATAACATGGTTTATTAAATAACCGACGTTATAAAACATTTAAAAAATTTATCACACCCCGTGGATTGTTATTTCTGATTTTTCGATCGAAAGACCTGTGACTCGTCTCTCTCGCGCAGAAAACCAAGAATCGACTCTTTGATCTAATTTCATTAAACTCATTTTTCCACATTGTTTATCATCTTTACTCTCCTTAGATCTATCATCTCCACTCGCAACACTCAGGTAAGCCTCCCATGACTTTATTTCATTCATTTTTTTTTTCTGATAGTCTATATTTACATTTTGCTATTTTTTTAAACTAGGTAAGATTCTTTGATTTCGAACCCTCTTACCTCGTTTTTCCATCATCATCAAATTTATTATCACCATGTCTATTAGATCGACTCACAATATTCATGTAAGCCTCAACCACTTCTATTTCATTTGTTTTTGTTACGCGGATTCCCTACATTTATGGTAATATTTGTTGTCATTGACAACTAATGAACTCATTCACCTATATTACTACAATTTATATCTAAACCATTGTGATACACCCATTCTATGTACCAGTGTGATTTATTTTATAAGTATATATGTTTTTTCATGGTGGAATGTTTGTTTTGGATCCTTGGTTGTTTCTATTTTGGGTATCACTTTTTGTTGTTCCATAAACTATTTACGTCGCTTCTTTTCGTGGACTATTATAAGTCATCATATGCTATTAAAAACCGATTCATTGAACAATAGAGTATTTTACACTAGTAGGAGATACAGTTAATGGTACTCATTTTGAATAATGGCATGATACCAAAACTAGTAGCTTGAGGTTAAAATCCCTAGATATTCCAAAACCAGTAGCTTGAGGTTAAAATCCCATGGTTCTGTGGGGCTGCCCAGAGGGTTGGGGGCTGTCCAGGGGGTTGGGGGTTGTCCAAAGGGTTGGGGGCTATCTCAGGTGTCCATAGAGGTGGGGGGGGGAGTCCAGGGGTGTGGGGGGTCCAAGGGGGTGGGGCCTGTCTAGAGGGTTTGGGGAGTTGTCCGGGGGTGGGGGCTGTCCAGAGCATTGGGGGTGTCCAGGGGGTGTCCAAGGGGGTAGGGGTGGGGGTGTCCAAGGGGGTGGGGGTGCTTTCTAGAGGGGTGGGGGGATGTCCAAGGTGTGGGGGTTGTCCAGAGGGGTGGGGGTTGTCCAAGGGGGTGGTGGTGTCCAGGGGGTGTCCAAGGGAGTGGAGGTGGTGTCCAGAGGGTTCTGGGGGCTTTATAGAGGGTTGAGGGTGTTCAAGGTGTCCATGGAGGGGGGGGGCAGTCCAGGGGTGTGGGGGGGGGGGGGGGGGGGTCCAAGGGGGTGGGTTACATAAGGGGGTAGGGATGGGGGGATGGGGGACTGTACAAGGGGGTGTGGCATGTCCAGAGTGTTTGGGGGTTGACTAGGGGGGGATGTCAAGAGGGTTGGGGGTGTCCAGGGGGTGTCCAAGGGGGTAGTAGGCGGGTGGTGGTGTCTATGAGGGGTGGCGGTGTCCTGGAGGGGTGGGGGTGTCCAAGGGGGTGGGGGGCTTTCTAGGGGGTGGGGGTGTCCTAAGGGGTGGGGGGCTGTCCAAGGATGTGGTGGTGTCCAGGGGGTGTCCAAGGGGTGGGGGTGGTGTATAGAGGGTCCGGGGGGGTGTCCAGGGTGTCCATGGAGGTGGGGGGGGGGGCAGTCCAGGGGTGTGGGGGGGGGGGGGTCCAAGGGGGTGGGGTGTCTAAGGGGGTGGGGGCAGTCCAAGGTGGTGGGGGCCTGTCCAGAGGTTTTGGGGGTTGTCCGGGGGGGTTGTCCAGAGGGTTGGGGGTGTCCAGGGGGGTTTCTAAAGGGGTAGAAGGTGGGTGGTGGTGTCCAGGAGGGGTGGGGGTGTCCAGGAGGGGTGGGGGTGTCCAAGGGGGTAGGGATGTCCAGGTGTGGGGGTGGGGGTGGTGTCCTTAGGGGTGGGGGGTTGTCCAAGGGTGTGGTGTTGTCCAGGGGGTGTTCAAGGGGGTGGGGGTGGTGTCCATGGGGTGGGGGTTTTCCAAGGGGGTGGTGATGTCCAGGGGGTTTCCAAGGGGGTGGGGGTGGTCTCTAGTGGGTGGGGGCTATCCAAGGGGGTGGTGGTGTCCAGGTGGTGTCCTAGGGGGTGGGGGATAAGTGTCAGTTGGGATTGACTATCACATCATGGTTTGTGATATTATGACATGATGATTGCATTGTGTCATGGATATTAGTGTTGAAATATGATTCTAGTTGGTTTTATATATTTTAACCAGTCATCAACTATGAGAAAATTATGGGTTATGGGGGAGACCATGTTGTGGTTTTCAAATATGCGTAGTTATCCTGACCCCATTGTGTCGTGATGATGAGCTTTACATTGTGATTTTCTCCATCCAAGTTTTTATTTTAAATTTGATTTGATTCTCAGGTTTACTCCATTTTCTCAAATTTTCTATCAACCATTAGAGGCCCCATGGTTTTATTTTATTCCATGGAATTTAAAAATGTTATATATAACTATATTTTCTTTTTAAAATCATATTCAAGAATATTTTTTTAAATACGCATAGATTTTTTTTATATTTCAAAATTATTTTACATTCAAATTATGATTTTTTTCATATAAACATATATTGGTCTTATCTTAAAAATATGTATAATTTTGATATTTGTTATAGGTAATAATGAGTCGAAGTTGTATTACGGAACATCGAATGAGCAATGAATATGAGGAAGGTGTTGATGCCTTTTTGGAATTTTCTAAATGGAATTTTCCAAGTAGTGACATTTGTTTCTATCTATGCCTGAAATGTTTGAATATGAAGAAGTTGAAAAGTAGAGAGATAAAAGATCATCTGATTTGACATGGTTTTAATCCGAGTTACAGTCCTTGGATTTGGCATGGTGAAACTGGACGGAATGTCACTGATGATGATGATTTTCAAGATGGTGACTCTGATGGAATTGAAGAAATGATTCGCGATATTGTAGCAGAACAAATTGAGATAGAACCGACAGTTGCGCGTCTATATGGTGATGCTGAAAAAACATTATTTCCTGGTTGTACAGATTTTATGGTTTTGTTGGTGGTGTTAATATTGATTAACCTGAAGGCAAAACATGGATAGAGTGACATAAGTTTTTATAGAGCTGCTAAAATTGATGAAATACCTTCTTCCAAAAGATAATGATCTTCCAGATTCACATTATAAGGCCAAGAAAATATTATGCCCGATGGGATTGGGATAAAATAAAATACATGCCTTTATGAATGACTGTATGATATATAGGAAAAATATGAATTTCTGTCAGAGTTTCCAAAATGTGGGACATCACAGTATAAGGTGAAAGAAAAATCATAGGCTGGTGTAGAGATTACAAAGATCCCTTCAAAGGTATTTTGGTATCTTCCTATAATTCATTGTTTCAAACATTTATTTTCTAATTAAAATGATGCAAAAATGTTAATATGGCATGCTGATGAGCGATTATGTGATGGAAAAATACGTCATCCTGCTGATTGTCCACAATGGAAGAAAATTGATGAGTAGTATCCTACATTTGGAAATGAAATTAAAAATCTCATACTAGGGTTGTGCACAGATGGAATGAATCCATACCGAACCCTTAGTGGCACACATAGTTCATGGCATGTTTTATTGGTAATTTACAGCCTCTCTCCTGATGTTCTTATGAAGCACGAATATTTCATGTTGAGTATAATGATCTCTGGTCTGAAGCAACCCGGCAATGATATTGATGCTTTCTTGTCACCGTTGATTGATGATTTGAAACTTTTATGGGAGAATGGTATTAGGGTGTATGATTCTTATAAAATGGAATATTTTGAACTGTATGTAGTGATTTTTTTCACTATAAATGACTTCCCAGCATATGGAAATTTTTCTGGATATAGTGTTAAAGGGCATAAAGCATGTCCAATTTGAGAACAACAGACGTCATATTGTCAATTGCATCATGAGAGGAAAACAGTGTGCATGGATCATCAAAAGTTTTTGCATGTGGATCACTCTTATAGAAGACAAGAAAAGGCATTCAATGGCTCACAATAATTTGATATTTCTCCAAAACCTTTATCCCCTGATCTGTATATTGAGAGGGTGAAAACCCTTGATGTGACATTGGGAAAGACACGGAAATCTGGAAATGATAGACATATTTGGAAGAAAATGTCAATATTTTTTGAGCTATCATATTGGAGATATCATGAAGTTAAACATATTATTGATGTCATGCACGTGGAGAATAATATCTGTGATAGTTTTATTGGAACATTGTTAGATAGTCAAGGAAAGACAAAAGATGGGTTGAATGCAAGATTAGACTTACTATAAACGGGAATATATTTGGAGTTAGCTCCAACTCCTAATGGAAGAAGAACATTTCTTCCCCCAGCTTGTCATACATTATCAAAGAGGGAGAAAATTAGCTTTTGTCATTGTCTTCAGGATATCAATGTGCCTCAAGGTTATTCTTAAAATGTAAAAAAATTTGTCTCATTGAAGGACTTGAAGTTGATTATAATGAAATTTCATGATTGTCTCGTCATGATGCAACAACTTCAACCAGTTTCATTGCGTGGAATATTTCATATCCGTGTGAGAAATACTATAATGAAGTTGTGTTATTTTTTCAATTCAATTTGTAATAAGGTGATTGATGTGAATGCATTGAACATTTTCAAAAAGGATTCAATTTTTAAACTTTGTCAATTAGAAATGTATTTTCCTCCAACTTTTTTTGATATAATGGTGCATTTAATGATTCATATGGTTCAAGAAATAAAGCTTTGTAGACATGTATATCTTCGTTGGATGTATCCTTTTGAAAGGTATATAAAAATATTGAAGGGGTATGTTAAGAATCCATATCGACCTGAAGCCTCCATTATTGAAAAGTATATTTCTAAGGAGGTTGCACAATTTTGTGCGAGCTACTTGGCTACGACGCAAAACATAGGTTTGCCTCCATCTCTCCATGAACGATTTAATATTGAGGGAAAGGGGATTCGCGGCTTGAAAGTCAAATCATTGTCAGCTGAACAAAAAAAGAAGTTAGAATCATACATCTTGAATAACATAGTTGATGCTCAACCGTATATCACATTGCATATTAATGAGTTGAAACAATGTCATCTAAATAAGAAATAAATGTCGATTTTGAATGAGCACAACAAAAAAATTTTGTAATAGTTTAAAAAGACCTTTCTTGTTAGATCAGATGTATCAGATACATTGAAATGGATAGTGGGTGGTCCATGTTTAAATGTGATAACATGGTCCGACTATGACATTAATGGATATACATTTCATACGAAAGCTCAGGACAATAGAAGTGAATTTCAAAATATTGGTGTATTGGTGTTTGCAGAAGCAATGCATTTTTCAAGTGCTAAGGACAAAAACCCAATTTCTGCTTCATGTTCATATTATGGAATGATTGAAGACATATGGGAGGTGGATTACTTTAAAATTAAAGTTCCTATTTTTAACTTTAAATAGTTTATCGATAACAACAGTGCTAGATACGATGAATTTGGAATGACAGTTGTTAATCTGAATAGATTGGAAGACACAACTGATTCTTTTATAATGGAAACACATGAAAAACAAATTTTCTATGTAGTAGATCAATCAGATATGCAGTGGGCTGTTTTTTTACAAGGGAAAAACAATATGTTGGTGAGGATGAACTTGATGAAGATTCTGATTTATGTGAGATCCCTACTTCCATGGAAATATTAACAGAACATGATTATGAGCATGTTGAAGACATGGTTTGTGCCATAAGGAATGATCATGATGAAGGAATTTGGGAAAACAATCCATTTGTACATTCCTAAAATTAAAGGTAACATTTTTTTATTTCTTGTTTACATTTATTATTTTCATAAAATGGAAGATATTGTATGTTTTTTCTTTATTAAAAAATGTATTAAAACAAAATAAGTATAAGTTTTTGTTTGTTTTATTTTTTTTTAGTTTACTTTATCATGTTTACCATTACATTAATTATATATCTATTGTTTTTGTTTACTGAAAATTATTTTACCATGTTTACCATGTTTACCATGTTTACCAGGTTTACCATGTTTTAATATTGTTTATTTTACTTTATAATTTTTACCATTACATAAATTATATATCTATTATTTTTTTCAGTGACAATTACTTTACTATGTTTACCATGTTTACCAGGTTTACCATTTTTACCATGTTTACCATCTTGACTATCTTTACCATATTTACCATTGTTTAACATGCTTACCATATTAACCATGTTTACTATTACATAACATAGTACAATTTTCTATTTTCTGATTACAGTAGTATTAAAATATTTGAATTTGTATATTTGTGAACTAATGTTTGTTTTTTTTTATTTGAAGGATAATGGCAGATCAATCAGTTGATCAACTACATGATTCTGGAGACGAACATATTGGTCATACCTCTAGGTAGGAACATTCACATGCTCCTCTTAATGTTCCCCAATCTTCCTCATGTGCTCCCATTACTACAAAGAGTTCAAGAGTTGGTAAACATGGGTGCACACGTTTACCAAAATTATCACTTGACCGTACACAGGATCCGAGGATACTCGTTGATTTTGATGAGGATGATTATTCCTAGAGGTCCAAATGAAAAAGATTTTAAGAGTTTGTATCCACTTAGGGTAAGAGAAAATTAATCATTTTGTATGATGGCTTGAGAAGTGTGGACAAAGTGATAATCTCTCAGTTGTAGGATAAGATTTTGGTAAGATCTTTTTCTATTGTTTTCCTTTTATTTAAATGTTTCTAGTATATATAATATGTTTAACCTCTTCTTTATCAGATGACATTTGATATTTCTGAAACTGGAGGAGTCAGGAAGAAATGCTTATCGATGACTGCCAGGAGATTGATGGACTTCAAAACTACCCTCACATATGATTTCATTTTTGGTCATAGGAGTCATGAAAATCCATGTTGTATATATCCTTTCATAGATGAAGACACATGGAGATATTTTGTTGAAATTAGAAGAAAAGAATCATTTTTTGTAAGTGAAATGTAAACTTTTATAAGCTTTCTTATATAAATGATCTTACTACTATTTTGTTAATGATTTCTTATTCTTAATTTACAGAAAACAAGGAAATCTCATCAGGATATCCAATCTAAAAATGTATACCCTCATAGTTTATCTCGGGGAGGGTATACATTATTGGAAGAACAAATGATGGCATAAAAATTACAAAAACTAAGAGATGAGTCTTCAATCTCTAGAGAGGTGGCCCCTCCATCCCCTCCATCAAGACATGAAAAATGGAATAGAGATCAGATGGGAAAAAAGGGTAATATATTTCGGAAGATTCGAGAATCATAGCTGAGAGGATTGTAAGATATCAATTTTATTTATTTAAGTTAACTATTTTCTTCATATAATTTCAATAATTACAGAAATTTTCAATTAATTAATACATGATTCTCTTGAGGAGTAGAGCTTACAGGGGGTATTTACAGCTACTGGGAGGCAATATATTTTATCTGCAGCATTGGGAAAGCCCGAACATTCTGGTTGTGTATGAGGATATCTGGCAGGTGTATCAGTAAGAAAAGTGTTTCCACGTTCCTCAAATACTTACGTTCAAGGTGTTTATAAAAAAATAGAATACTTGGAGGCTGAAGTTCATAATATTAATGCAACGATGGAGGAAAATATTAGAGCATCGGTACAGTCTATGTTTGAAGACATGCAAAGACAATTTCAGACTGCAACTCTCACACCTCCACCTCCCCTTCCAGACCCTATTATTTATCCTCTACCTCTTCCAGTATCTCCCACTCCCCCACCCCAGCCCGCGGACCCCATTTTTTACCCTACTCCTCCGCCACAGCTTCCTACTTATTGCGAGTTTTATGTTGATGATCCTCAACATCATATAGTTGCATATGGGTTGTTATATTGTATAGGAGATGCAGTTCATCATCAACAATTAGAGGTAGAGAATCAGAGGGTCACTGTACAATATATTATAGATAGATCAGCTTGATTACCATTACCTACAGATGAGGTGACGACAGTTGGACATAGTAACAGCCATTTTTTAATTTGGCCATCCAGACTTCTTCGACTCATTACCATAGAGGTATGTATGTTACATATTCTATTTTATTTTTTTATTAATGTTGTTTTATCATTTGAAAACTAATATATTTTTTTATTTATTTTTACAAGAATACTTCAAAGGTAAATAAATACTGTATAGACAACAACAAAGACAAACGGCTATGACATCAGATACATATTCTAGTAGTCTTGACAGATTGTCAAGATATTCAAATTTTTTGGAGGATCATTATGATTTTCCAATGGAAGCTCATGTTTTTGGACGTGAAATAACTGTGTGGATTAGGAAAATTGATATCTTCGAGCTTGTTACTAGAGATAAGTTGGGAATCAACGTGGTGCAGATTTTTTCCATGTAAGTCTTTACAACTTTTCCCTATGTTATATTTATTAAAAATTTATACTTATGTCTATTTTGTATTAGGTATCTTTATAACATTTGTGAGAAGAATGACCGGATAGATGTATATGGGTTTATGGACCAACATTTGATTTCCCCTGAAGCATATGCATTGGATGAGGAACAAAGAATGGTTTATATTGCTGAAACACTTGAACAGAATATAGTCACACAATGTTGGATGATGCCTTTTTGTGAGAGGTATGAAACACATCTCTCTTAAAGACTTCATTATATTTTAACATAAAAAACCACTAACCTAAAAAAAATTATCAGTGATCATTGGATGTTAGGGGTTTTTTGGCCAATGGAGAAGACACTTTATTGGATATGCTCTGTCCATGGTGATGTGCAGGAAATTTTTAAGAAAATGTTGGAAAAGTAAGTTTCAATATCTCAATAGTTTTCTATATTATAATGAATTTTAAATTTATCCCATTCATATTATTTTCTAATATGGGATGGGTCTACTTCTGAAAAAAAGACAAAGAAAAGGAGTGCGAAGATCAAATATGTAAATGTAAAGGTAAATATCCATTTATAATTTGTACTATTTGATTTATTACACACAAATAATATATTGAATTTACACTCATTAAAATAGAATTATCATGAACAATAAGGCATCATCAAATGCGGATATTATATGTTAAGATTTATGTATGAAATAATAACAACTAGGACAGTTTTGAACTTTGACCTAGTAAGATTTACTTTTAAACTTTTCCATAATATTTCATTTGATTTATTCATTATACACGTTAACTACTATACTTTTAATTTGTATCTATTTGATGACTCTCAACCCTATAGGGCTGAAGACATCAAACACTTACAAGTGGAGTGGTCAAATTATTTTATAGGTTTGATTGATTTTTAGTTGTTTTTAGTGTAAAATGTAATTTTGAATAATGTCATTGTAATTGTGTATTTGATATTCATTTAAGTTGGATTTAGTTTTTTTAAGTTGAAATTGTATGTTTTGAATGTTATATATGTGAATGTTTAATTTTTCTCTACTTCTTGTTTTGGCCTACTTATGGTGGTTTTTCTGGTATGGATTCTGGTCTGGGGGGGAGGGGTTCCAAGGGTGTGGGGGTGTTTAATGGGCAGGGGGTATCAAGGGGCGTGGGAGGGTTGTCTGGTAGGGTGGGGGGGTATCCTGGGTGTCCATGAAAGTGGGAGGGGGCAGTCCAGGGGGTGGGAGCATTTATATGAGGGTGGAAGGGCTATCCAGGGGAGGGGGTTGTCCAAGGGGTGTCCAGGGGTGTGGGGGGGCAGTCCAGGGGGTGGGAGAGGAGGTTCTGCCATCCCTCAAGGGGATGAACACCGCTAGAAGGTACTCATCACTCCCATATGGGAAACACTTTGAGATATCAATCTTCTCATGTGGGAGTGATGAGTACCTTCCAGCGGCATCCCCCCCCCCCCCCCCCGAGGGATGGCGGCACCTCCTCTCCCAACACCAGCTATCCAGGGGCTGTCCAGGGGGTGGGGCAGTCCAGGGGTGTGGGGGTGTCCAGGGGGTGGTGGGGTAGTCCAGGGGTGTGGGGGGTGTCTAGGAGGTGGGGGGGTTTTCCAGGGGTGTTGGGGGCTGTCCAGGGGGTGGGGAAGTCTAGGGGTGTGGGGGTGTGGTGGGGGTTGTCCAGTGGTTTGAGGGGGTTCTAGTCTATTTTTCGGTAACTTTTTGGTCTGTTTCAAGGGTATGGGAGGGATGTCCAGGGGTGTGTGAGTGTTTTCCATGGGGTTGGGGGTATACAAGAGGGTGGGTGATTTTCAGGGGGTGGTGGTGATGTCCAGGGGTGTGGGGTGTCTAGGGGTGTGGTGGGGGCAGTACAGTGGGGTGAGGGGGTTCTGGTATGTTTTTGGTAACTTTTTGTCATGTTTCAGGGGTGTGGGAGGGATGTCTAGGGGTGTGGGAGTGTTGTCCAAGGGTGAGAATATAAATGAGGGTGGGGGTTGTCCAGGGGTGTGGGGGGCTCTCCAGGGGGTGGGGGATGTCCAGGGGTGTTTGGGGTAGTACATGGGGTCGGGGGAAGTCCAGGGGTGTGGGGGGGTCCAGGGGTGTGGTGGGGGTAGTCTACTGGGGTAAGGGGGTTCTGGTCTGTTTTTGGTAACTTTTTGGTCATGTTTCATGGGTGTGGGTGGGTTGTTCAAGGGTGTGGGAGTGCTGTCCAGGGGGTGGGGGTATACATGAGGGTGGGGGTTGTCTAGGGGTGTGGGGGCTGTTCAAGGGGTGGTGGGTATTTCCAAGGGTGTTTGGGGTTGTCTAGGGGGTCGGGGGGTAGTCCAGGGGTGTGGGGGTGTCCAGGGGTGTGGTGGAGGTTATCTAGTGGGTGAGGGGGGCTGTCCAGGGGGTGGTGGGGGGTTGTCCAGTGGGGTAAGTTTTAAATGTTATCAACGTAAATGCTTATTTTTTCTTTGGTTCTTGTTTTGGTCTACTTATTTTTTTCTGGTACGAATTCTTGGATTGGTTTCTGTTTGTTTCTGGGCAGAGCAGAGGACTGATTTCTATTTTTTAAAAAAAAATTGGTTTTTCACGTTGTTTATTTTATTAACCGATGTGATAAAAACCCGGGATATGTTTTATCATGTTGGTTATTATATAACCGACGTGATAAACACCCCCCGCACTAGTTTCTCACGTCAGTTATTAAGTAACCGACGTGATAAACCCTCCCCCTGGTTTTTCATGTCAATTATTTAATAACCGACTTGATAAACACACCCTCTCATTGGTTTATCACGTCGGTTATTAAATAACCGACGTGATAAACCCTTGTTCCTCTGGTTTTTCACGTCGGTTATTAAATAACTGATGTGGTAAACACCATGATGTTATTTTTTTATGTCAGTTTTTAACTAACCGATGTAAAAACAATATTTATAACATCAACCGTATTAACATCGGCTAATAACTGGCATAAAAAATGAAAAATAACCGACGTAAAACCCATTTTTTGTACTAGTGTCTCTCGGTGCCTCACTTGTCTGCAGGTGAAGGAAGATCACTAGGTACTGGCAGGCTTAATTCAGCCTTTATATGTCCCAGAGTGGAAGTGGGATGGGATATCCATGGACTTTGTGATAGGACTTCCATGTACATACAGGGGCCACGACTCGATTTTGGTGATTGTCGACTGACTCACCAAGTCGGCCCACTTCCTACCGATCAGAGAAAAGGGTTCAGTAGAGAGTTTTGGACGCCTCTATGTGCAAATGATTGTGTGGCTACATGGATTACCTTCTTCTATTGTCTTCGATCGTGACGCACGATTTAATTCCCGGTTATGGAAGGGGTTGCAGGAAGCTTTCGAGACACAACTTCATTTGAACACTGCCTTCCATCCATAGACAGATGGTCAGACTAAGCGGACCATTTACACCCTCGAGGACATGTTGCGTGCTTGTGTCCTCAACTTCGGTCGCAACCTGGAGGATCACTTACCTTTGGTGGAGTTTTCATACAAAAACAGTTATCACTCCACCATTGGGATGACACCTTATGAGGCATTATACGGGTGACCTTGCAGATCACTCTTGTACTGGACTGACTCTAGGGAGTCAGTACTAGTGGGACTAGAGATAGTACAGGCTACTATGGAGAAGGTGAAGATCATCCAGGAGCGGAAGAAGACTGCACAGAGTAGAAAAAAGTCATATTTTGATAGAAGACGGAGGCCTCTAGAGTTAGAGGATGGAGACCACATCTTTCTACGGGTCTCACCTCGATGAGGACAATAGAGATTTTGAAGTTATCTCCAAGATTCATTGGACCTTTCCAGGTCCTCAACAGAGTAGGCGAGGTGGATTATCACCTCGCACTTCCCCCTCAGTTTCACCAGGTGCACGATGTTTTTCACGTAT
Source organism: Viscum album (assembly GCA_963277665.1). Lineage (NCBI taxonomy): Eukaryota > Viridiplantae > Streptophyta > Magnoliopsida > Santalales > Viscaceae > Viscum > Viscum album. The sequence continues at coordinate 705,792,213 of OY728147.1, read as the reverse complement.
CCCAGTTGAGGAGATACGTGTGTGATCCTACTCACATCATTGACCATGGAGAGATGGACATCGATGATGGGGTGACTTTTAATGAGGTCCCAGCGGAGATTGAGGATCGACAGGAGTGGTTCCTTCATTGACGGTCGATACCTCTGGTGCGCGTTCGTTGGCAGCACGGGAACCTCCCAGAGAGCACATGGGAGCCATAGGCTCAGATGTGTGCTCAGTACCCCCACTTGCTTCCTTAGTTTGAGTTGGAGCTTATGGAGATGTAAATACCAAAGTTGGGTAGAATGTAAAGACCCGAAATTTCCATATAATTTTTTTTATTAAATGGAAATTTTACAAGTAAATGAAAATTATTGTCAGGTAATTCTGAGGCCTAGTGCACCGAGAATCAATTTCTGAAATTTTTTCGGGTACGTTCAGTAAACGTGTGAGCAGGTTTTTTATAACTTTTGAACCGGTGCTCGGAATTGAAATCTGAGGGCACCGTTGAACTCACAACACCGATATTCACTTAAGAATACTTTCACCTCGATGGCTGATGGTCAGAAATAAAAGATAGTTTTTGGGTTTTTAATGAATGAATTAAATAAAAATAAATTTGTAGTTTTATTTTTATTTTCGATGGTTAAAGCATCCATGTGGAAGTTGGAGGTGGGGACCACCACACCTTAACCTCCCATGAGAGGTTATGGTGGTGGGATCCACTCAAACCTAACCTCCTCTTCATGTTTAATATGGTGGGGACCACCCGAGTTTAAAACCTCTTGAAATCCCCATTAAGTGGGGAGAAACCTCTTGAGCTCCCCACTTAATGGTGCCACTACACCTCCACATTAATTTTGGGCCAACCTCTTGAATTAATTAATTGGAGCTAACCTAATTAATTAACCCATTTGAATTTTGTGCCAACGATTAAATAATAGATAAACATAATCTATTATTTTGTGTTGGCGTTGTCTTCTTGTGGAACTTGGGAGAGGAGAGAGAGAATAGGGAGAAAATCTCTCACCAATGAGGAATAAAAAATGCGTTCTTCCAACGAAGAATGCTGGTGAGGATCGTCTTCGACTTCCTTCTTCGAAACCTCCTTCGACGTAGGAAGTGTTCGTCTACAACAAATCAACGTCCACCATCTCGTGCCAACATCAACTATCAATGAACAAAGGTAAGGGAGTGATTTATTTGATCAACATTGTTCTTGTTTCTAATATATTTTTTTAAACCCTTGAACCACTTGCTATCAAACTAATGCGGAGCGACCATGCCAAACTAACACAGCCCAATTTCTCTGTTGTACTTCTTCTGGTGGGTTCTTTGCATTCTTCTTGGGTGATGAACAATGGAACATTGCAGGTTTGTTGTGTGATGCAATGATCCCAAATTGACGACCCAACATCACAAAGTCCTAGAGTAGGTCCAGCGACGATAGCGGGGGATGGATCGAACTGGACCCGGAAGACCGTTCTTCGACCATTCTTCAATCGGGTGAATCATAACATGTTTTCAGAGCTGAACGGAGACCCGAAAATGCTGGTAATGATTTCATAACTTTGGGGTGACCTAGAGTCTATAGTTTCATGGAAATCGGACCGTCAGAACAAAGAATGGGAATTACGAGAGGCGCACTGGCCAGAAGTGTCATTTCTGGAAAATTACAGAATACACAGCATGTACTTTCAAAGAACACGCCATGTAGTACGGGATTACTGCGGTTAGGGTTACAGGTGTCAGACACATATCACGTGGTGTGTGACCTAGGTCACACGATGTGTACTCTCTATGTATCTTGGCAGAGGCAGCTTCGCGAGACTCAGCGTGTATTCTAATAAATACACGGACACGGAAGTATTACACAGCCTAGTGATATGGCATGTACACTTCACACGGTTTGGCAGAGGTGGATACATGAGACTCAGAGTGTATCTCGGGGATACATGGACTCAGGGTGAAGTACATAGGCATGTACTCCACCACACGTCCAGGCAAGGCCTGTGACACGGGCTACCCCATGTACCAGTTACACGGGTTGGAGAAACATGGGTTGAGGCCGTGTACGGGCACATGACCAGCGTACATGGAGTCAACCCTAGTTTCTTGGACATGGCGTGTAACCATACCACACACTGTGTACATAATTTTCTACACAACCATCCTTTAGACACGAGCCATTGGACATGGGAAGTACCCGAGGTTTGACTACACGACGTGTACCTTATTCCAACACGTCGTGTACTTATTGGTAAATGACTTGGTCATCTTGTCCTATATTTATTGGACATGAATCGTTTGGTTTTCCCCACTATAACATTGAAGGACCTTTGAGATACTCCTTATTGGGACTTCGTGGAAGTTGATGTATCGACATTTGGCTTGAGGAGCGGACCCTCCCGGAATCAATCGTGCTTTGTGAGGAAACCCTGTGGTTGGATACTCTCTAACTACTGTTCCTGGATCCTGTGTGGGTTTGATAGTTCTAGATGTTGTTCTGGGGTTCCGTGTGGATTCGACAGCTCTGACTACTATTCTTGATTCTTGTGTGGGTTCGACAGTTATGTCTATTGTTCCTATATTTTGTGTGGGTTCAACATTTCTGACTACGGTTCTTGGATCCTGTGTGGGTTCAACAGCTCTGAATACTATTCTTGGATCCCGTTTGGGTTTTAGAGTTCTTATTTTTGTACCAGTATCCTGTGTGAGTTTGACATAATAGATGATTTAGTGGCTACATCTAATCATCTCTAAATCTCTATAAAAGTAGTATACCTGTGTGATCTGAGTCAATATTTTTTTGTTTTCATCGTGATTGAGATAGATTACTTGATAACATAGGTATATGTATGGGAATATACCTAAGTGGGGTTATCTATTGATTTCATACTTTTTGGTATATCCTTATTGGATTTGAGAGACCATGAGGGTATTGGGGTCCATACCGAGTATTATTATACTCACCCATGCACGGTCTTGCCCGCACCTCGTTGTGTTGGATGCAGACGACAGACAGCGCTGACCAAGGCTGAGTGTACCAGGACTAGATGGTACTCGGAGGTGAACCAAGAGGCGTGACAGTACATGGAGGAGACAGATGGATGTGGAGTGTTATGGAGGCTATATATACCTACCCTTCAGGTAGTATTTTCTGGTGGACGTTCTAGGAGCTGTATTCTTTTTTTTCTAGTTTCTTATACTTTACAGTTGGTCTTGTATTTCCGACCCCTTTCACTTTTCTTCACTCTTTTATTATACAGTTTTACATAGTGTTATGCTTTCAGCTTGCACTCTATTGTGTGAGTTTTCTGGTTATAAACGCAATGTCTTCCTAGTTTTAGTGATTTATGCCTTTGGTGCTAGTTTCCAGCCCCTGGCCTATAGAAGGAAGACTTGGGGTAGTCACGGTATAGGCCTTGGTGGACGAGTCATGACAATTACACTCATATATATACCTATTTATCCTAGAATGTATATACATATCAACTTTAAATATTTAATAAATGAGTTGAAGGAGTTATGGAATGAGGGTGCTCATGTGTATGCTTCCTATAAAAAGGATATGTCTCTCATACATATATTACCATTATGGATGATAAATTATTTTCCTTCTTATATAATGGTTTATGGTTGGAGAAAAATGGGGAAATTATCACATCAAAATTATTTAAAAATTAAATGTTCCTAAAGATTGAAATTATGTGAAAATTTTAGCTTCTAAAGATGTCGATGATTCATATAAATAAATCATTTATATAGAAATGATTATAAATAGTTATACACATTTGTAGATAATGGGTAACTGCTTTAATGTATGTAGTGAATTATCTTTCAAAACAACCTGAAAGTTTAACTTTTGTTATTTTAATTTTTTAAAATAATTCTTGACATAAATAAAATTTTCTTACCAATACACATTGTATTTTGAGAATGAAAATATATTCTTTAGTTCACTACATTCATAATTGAATTTATAATTAAATAACTTTTAGTTAATTCATATTATGATAAATCATTGTAATAATTTACTTCTAATTGTTCTAAATATCAAGGAAATGATAAAAATGATTTTCACTCATGTCATGAAATTATGGATTGAGTTGTAATAAAAATAATCTATCATATTTTTATTGGTAAGAATAAATATAAACATTCATGTTATTATTATTTGATGGAAAATTCAGAGAAATAATAATTTCTTCATGTGCTTAAGAGATAAAAAATTTTCTACAATCATTCGATTATTATAACAAAATAGGTAAATACCAGGGATATAATAATAAAATCTCTTAAAAATAATGATTAACATATATTTATACATGATTTTATTCATGTGGGTTACAAAAAATATGGAAAGTGGGGGTGAATTTCCTTTTAAAATCATTTTATAAATTTAAACTTAATTTGGTGAAATTGAGAGAATTAATGTTATCATTGAAATTAAATGTGATAAGAGAAATATAAGGAATTATAATTAAGAGTAATTAATGAAAATAGATATCACAATGGAAATATAAATAAAGGAAAATGAATTATTTGATAAAAGAGATCAGTAATAATCCACAACGGGGTCCCTGCATATCCTCACCTCAAGATCCAAAAGTGGTTTTAGTTTTAAATCTTTATTTTCAATGGTTATGGAAAGAAACGCAATATCACTTTATTTTTAGTGTTTTTAGCAAGAAAACTTCTATCATTTTACTAGTTGTGGCTAAAAACCTAATCACCCACACTTTTAATGGAATTTTTCACCAACCCCCTTACACTCAATGGTAGTTAGATCCAAAACCCTCTCCCTCAATGTTAGTGAGAACCCAAGAAAATAAAAAATAAGAGACTTTATTTTTGAAATCCCCTTAAATAACACTCTCAACTATCCAATAATAATATAATAGGATACAATGGTGGGAAGAAAGATAATATTACAAGAGGTCTTAAAAATGAATTAAAATGGTAGAATAGAGATCTAAAATGATATTAAATGTATTCGTATGAATACAAAAACTATTGGGGTGTATATAAATCCTAAAATATCCTTTTTATCATTATATAGGTGTTAGGGGTAAAATAGATAAGTTGGGAATTGAATTCATACATCAGGATCCCCAAAAATGTATATTTTTGTGTGTTCCATAATTCCCTTATATAGTTGATGGCTATCACTGACTAACCAATGGAACTTTGACTGAACCTTAATTCTATATTGATACCATCAGCTAGATGGTTTGACCTATCATCCAATTGGTGGTTCCTAGATAGAACTTTTATTCCATCCTAGAACCACTAGAAAACTAATGTGGTCCACCTGGTATCCAATGATACCTACAAGTGGAGGGCTTCAATAAGGTCCTCTATACTCCCCTTGACCCATATATTTAGTCTAAAAACATCCTAAAAAATATAAAATATTAATTCTAAAATTCATGAAATCAAATGGTTATAAAGACATTTGGGTGTTTGTCATCATTAAAACCACCTAATAGATAGTGCTAAAACATTTTCTGTAATTTTTATAATCATATACAATTAATCAATTACAAATAAAAATATAGTCATGATGCATTTTTCACGATTTTACCCAAAATAAATTCCTATATTTCATAATTAAATTCAACCAATAATTTTCAATATATAAAAAAACAATTAATTAATGGAATACAATAATGATTTTTAAAATAATTTCATCAAAAACAAAATTTCAAAACATCTCCCTTTTTTTATTTTCATAAATCCAATGTTGAAAATGTTTTAAAATTCAAGAATAATTCAATTTAAAAACCATTCAATTTTCAATATAATTGAAACAAGTCGATATGCCATTTAAACTATTAGCTTTTCCCTCATAGAACCAATGTAAATGTTCCTTTGTCAAAATTACCTCCCCTTTTTAATTTATAATATCATAATAATATAGATTATTTATATTAAATCAATTTGAAAAATATTTGAAACAATTTGATAATATTCATTAATATAATAGAATATAACCATACCTTTGATTTCATAATCTCCTCCCAAAAAATAAATTTAAAAAAATATTAAATAAAGCTTGAATTTAATTTCATCACATTCTCCCTATTTAAATTATCATAAATATAATAATCAACGGTCAGAGAAATAATGTTAATGTATTCTTAATAATATGGGGTCTAAAAATAAGAGATAAAATAAAGTAAATAAAACTTTTCATAACCTCTAATGTCCAAAAAATCAGATTCCACATGTTAAAAATTTCAAAACTCTTCCTTAGAATTTGTGATAAAATATACACATGATCATGTTTTAAAAATGAAATCTTCGAAATCATTACAAGAATACATTTTTTTCTAATAATAATGGATCTTTTTGAATCAATTTAGATATAAAAAGAGACTTGGATCCCCCACAATTAGGGGTTTATAACTACAAGAGGATATAAACTATGTCAAATGAAGTTAAAGAGATATAAAATTATTTAAGTGAAATTAATTGATTATGCTCAAAAAAATATATTTTACAAATAGATTTAAAATTCTAAAAGTATTTTAACTTTTAAAATAGTTTTTATCATGCGAGTGTTTTAAAAAAAAGTGGTGTCTCTCTTTAGAAAACATTTAGATTCAAATGGTTAGGATCCCACTCAATTGATTTGTACGTTCATATTATTACAGAGACACATTACATGTAAATAAAGAGTTAAATGAATAAGAGGGAAAATAAATAAAACACACTTAACTGTTTCAAATAAATCAATAAATGAGATTCAAATAAAATAGAAAAATTAATGAATGATCTCAATATTTAAATAAAATAAATTTATCAAGTAGATAAATGGATTCAAGAAAAGATATAGATCAAAAATTTCAATATTTTAAATGAAATATTATATCCATACAATTAAATATGTAATGTTAAGAATATATTTTAATAAATCTCAATGTGTGAGAAAAGTTTACTTTAAAAAATATCAAGATTTAATATTTTAAAAGAGTTGAAAATTCCTTAGAAATTTCCATTCTTCTAAACAAAAATTAAATCATGGATGATATAAGTGAATGATTAAATATATACACTTGAATTTTAATATCATTCAAATAAGGATTAATCAAATAGAACACTAAATCAAATATTTAAAACATTTAGTAAATTGATCAAAAAATTCAAGAGATAAATATGAGTAAATAAATACAATTCAAGGAATAAATTTAGGATAGATCAATAAATTTATGAGATTTATTAAAAATAAGTTTCTCTATAGAACAATTTAAAATTAAGGAAAAAGTGTTATCTCCCCCTAAATTTGGGCATTAGAAATAAATGGATCCATGAGACAATTATTTTAAATATTTAAAATTGAATACTATACCAAATATATTATCAAAATGGATTTTAATATTTTAATATTAAATTCAAAAGAATTATAAAAATGGTTTTAAGATGAAAAGAATTTCATTATTGTAATTTTATAAAATAATTTTAGTATAATAGGAATTTTAATGACAATATAAATAAAACCATTTGAGATAAAAATGATTCATTTTATTCTATTATTCCCCATTTTAACTATTAGAATAAATTAAAATATTATAAAAAGGTTTTGTGAACAATGGATAATGCAAAAATGATAAGAAAAATACATATCTAAATGAAAATTTTAAAATAATTGACTTCTAAAGGATTTTGATTTCATAATATTTGAAGAATAATGAACTATTAGAGTGAGTGGGGGATAATAGAAGTCTAAAACATCCCCAAATTAAGATGAAAATAGTTCCTTGAATGATACTACCATCGACTTGGTCGGTTGTACCTACTGGTCAGTGGGAAATTAAATAGACTCTAGGTTTTGTAAAAGAGAACCATCTATCTAGTGAGGAAACATGGGGTATCTAGTTGCTTCCAGAGTAGATAAAATTTAAAATTAAATTAAAAAAAATATGTATTTAAAAAAATATTCACTAAAAATAAAAATATATCAATAAAATCATGAAAGACTTGAATTAAATCTAATTTAAGGAATAAAAGATAAAGTTGAATTTTCATTTCCATTGACATGAAAAATACACATTTTGTTAAAAAATAAATTTTAAAACATGAATGTACTATTTTATATTTAACTCTCAAAATTTAATAAATATAATTTCCAAATCAAGGAATTGATAAACCATATTATTATTAAATTCAAAATTAAATTTCATAATATTGTCATCCCTAACTCTCCCTTATTAAAAATAAAGTTTATTTCCACAAAGGGTTTGAATAGTATGAAATTAAAAATATTTAAATAATTAATAACAATTGGATTTAAAATGAATTTGAATAATTAAATGAATTATAAATATTACCACACAAGTGTCTCAAGGACCCACTAATGCTGGTCCTAGGGAATTGATCTTGAGATATTTTTCCTATAATACACGTAAAAAGCTATATATTTTGGTACAAAAATTTCAGAACTAAAATGTTTTATAATTAATAATTTGGAACCCATATTTTTGTAGGATATAAATTTAAATATTAAATTTTAGGTTTTATAGACATAAATTTAAATATAGATGAATTTATTTGGGCCTAACATATCAAAAATATTTTCAATTACACTCATAAATTAAGTTCCCAGTATTTCTACAATAATTAAAAATTTTATAATGGGATATACCTATTATAGAAGTAGTATTTTTACTATTTTTTGAGGTGATTTCTTGATTGGAGAAACTAGTCCCATAAGTATCTTTTCCAAGCCTTTTAAAACCCAAAATCAAATTAAAATTTTGATCACCTTGGGTAAAATTTGGAAAAGATTCCTTAATCTCTGAAATTTTATTTTACAATATTTCAACATTGGTTTGGTCCTTTAAACAAAAAAATTTATTTTTATCTTTATTTAATTCATTTTTTAAGCATTAATTTCTCCAAATAAGACAATGAATATTCATTCTTTATTTTTATCAATTTTTTAATTAATAACTTTGGATTTTTCATTTTCCTCCTTTATTTTCTCATTTTATTTGATAAGTTCATCTTTATTATGAACATCATGACTTATTTATTTTCAAGATATTCAAATTTTAAGGTAAATTCACAAAATAAATCTTTTAATTCACCTCTATAATACATACGATCATCATAATTTAAATTCCTATAAGATAAAGAGGAATTTTAATAATAATAATAGGAAGAACAATTTTTTACCTCATCACGAGAAATTAGAAAATATGGGATTCCATTATGTGATGAGATTAATGAGAAGGAGTTGTCTCATTCATTCTATATTGGCACTTTGAAATCCATATTTATTTCCAACTTCTCCTTCTTTTTAGAAATAGGGAATTTTGGTTGAATGTGTCCCTCATGTGTGACTTTTAATAGATTCTAAATTTCATGAGCATTTTTACTCAAGGAAACTCAATCAAATTAATTCATATCTATCCTATAATGTATATAGTTTATATATTTTCCATCAAGATCAAAATATGTTATATCATTGGGGTCCATTTTTCTTCTTTTTCTTTAGTGGGGGTATAACCATTCTTTGAAATTTTCTAAACGAGAGAATGAATAATTTTAAACAATAGATACTTTGTCATTTTCTAATAACCATAGTACAATACATAAAAGTATAGATATATACCCATTGTTGGTCCTTCTAAGAAATATTAAGTATTTAATGTAGAGGTTATCTTTAAAAAATCATTCATTGGAAATGGTTAAGGTTTTGAAATCAAGGTTTTCTCTCAAACCAATTATTGGTAAGAGTAAAGATGACATGCTGGGGGTGATTTTCAATTTAATATATTTTTCGAAATTAAAACAAAATTGTTTACATTAAAAAAATTAACGTGATAAATGAAATTAAAATATTTATTGAAGATAAATAATTAAAATCATAAGTAAATAAATAAATTAGTTAATGAAACAAACTTATAAGTAAAGTACAAGGAACAATTTAATAAATTAATTTGTAAATAATACACACAAATGGAACCCTAAGTCTCCTCCCATAAATATCCTTGTGATTATTATGTTTAAAGCCTTTATTTATAGTGGTTGTAATAGGAAACCAAATCTACCTAGCTTTTTAGAAGATGTATAAAGAAGCCCATTTAAAATTTTAAGACCCTTTATTTTTAGTGGTTGTACCAATAAACCAAATATCCATTTATTTTTAATAATTTTATTAAGTAACCCACTATCCATTAAGTAGTTGTGGCTACAAACCCAATATCCAATGCTTTTAATTATAGTGAGAACAAACCCCCTCAAACTCAATGATAGTAAAAACCCAAACCCTCACACTCAATGGTAGTAATCACCCCAGAAAAGAAAAAACTATAGACTCTCTATGTTCAAGCCCTTTTAATCACAATCTTAATACTATATAAACAATATATTAATAAAGAGTGGGAGGAGAGATACAAGAGTACAAAAGAGATTGATAATGAAGAAAAGTGGAACACTAAACCTCTAAAATGGACTTTAAGTTATCCATATTCATCCAAGAACCCTTGGGGTGTATTTATAGCCTCTAATATCCCTAATATAATTCTAGATGTTTTGGGGTTCAAATCGAGATGTTTGTATTTGAATTACTACATTGAGGTCCACCACAAATGGCTTTTTCTATCTTCCAGAGTGCCACTAGATTATCGGTGGCTATCAATATCCATACAATGACATCTAGATAGAGCCCTATAAAATACTAGACAACATATGGTACCTGGATAGAACCAGTGTTTTATCCTAGTACCACCGACCACCGTACGTGGTCCATCAGGTAATTGTTGGTACCTGCAGGTGGAGGACTTCAATAAGGTACTCTATGATACTCTTCATCTAACCATTTATTTTGGAAACTTCATTGAAATTTTTCTAAAATATTCATGTTGAAATTCATGAAATGGAATTATTATAAACACATTTGGGTGTTTGTGATAATTAAAACCACATAAGATAGTGAGGTAAAATAATTATTACATCCATTTAATATTAATTTTCAACTAATGTATTGGTCATTATGATTCACCTTTTACACTTCTATTGATATATTTGTTTTAAACATGGAGCTGGTGCTCTATAAAAATTTGATATGAAACTTTTTCCTAGAACGGTAATAGATGTACAAGTTTTTGGGGAACATATTCTCGACATAATAATATTATACTCATTTAAGGGGTGTCTTAGAGGAACGTCATAAAATAAATAAATTTTAATTTGTTGGTCAAGATATATGTAATATTATTTTTTTAAATATTTAAATATTCTTATTTATAAGATAAAGTAAAAAAATGTTTTTTTTATGAATCTTTGATGTAACTTTCAAGATGGTTAGGTGGAAAATATAGTTATATTATAGGAATTTTAGAAATGTGGAGAACCTATAATAATTGAAAGAAGAATTGAGGTTGAGGGTATGATAATCCTCAATTAATTTATAGTTATTCCATGCCAATATATGTTTCCTTATTTCAATTATTCAGTTTCAATTTATTATTTATGATTTATATGTTTTCAACTAATTATTATGAGTGTGTTTTTAGAACTAATTGAATTTTATTAAATGTACCTAATAAATTAAAAGATCCATGAAAAATTGAAAATGAAAAGACCCACAAAATAACCTCTTATTCCCTATACAGAATCACATATTTAATGAACCAAATATAAAACCCACTTCTATACCACTATCCCAAGGCCAAAAACTCGGTATATATGAGTTAGTATTATCAAATAATCTTCATCAAAGAGTAATATTTACAAAAACTACCTGTAGACCAATGTACCAAGAATTGATATAATAGATCAATTCCTAATCAAGCTCGACAAGACAAAACAAAACACATATATGAAACCAAAGGTTTCATCCAATGACCAATGTAGTTGTCACAATTCTTATAAAATCCTCAATAATCACCATGAAAAAAAATACCCCCTTCAGATATCCCTTATACACCACAACCAATCCTATTGAGTCATTCCTGTTAAAAACCATGTCAATGTAACGTGACTTTATAAACAACCATGGATACAATTATACCATAATAGATTATTGACATCCCAAAAAGAATAAAAAATAAAATAATGAAAACAAAAACTTTAAATCAATAAACCATTTGAAATATAATCTTCTATAACAACCCAGAAATCTCTAAAACTCCTTCAAACTGACAATTACTATCCTATTCAAACAGATTAAAATGGGTTCTCTATCAATCAATTCATCTCTAAAAACCAAAAATAAGATAAAGAAGAATTATAGTAGTTGAATCCCATGAAAAAAAAACTCCATTCACATTTCCCAATGTGGTAACATAGTATGAAATGAATGGGGTCCCAAAACAATCATACAATATCAAAATTACTATCATAAATGTTTAACATACACACAATGAAAACATTTGTGGTCCAAATAACTACAACATCTAATTGATCAAACAAATACCCAATCTCAATGATAGGTGGAAAAATAAAACTAAAACCCATGAACATGATGATATATAGAGTAGCTAAAATATCTAATAAAAACACAACCCACAAAAATATTCAACCACAATAGATGTAAAATTAAAACCCCTACCAAGCCATAGAAAAAAACCTAAATATTCATACGTAAATGTGGTTTATAGTCAATATATCTCCAAGATGTCTACCTTTTTATAGGAATAACAATGATTCAAATAATTTAACCAAATTATCCATAAAAACAATAAACACAACATCATAATTAGATTCCCATAGCCTCCTAACCATGATATCATCTATCCATAATTATAAACAATTTGTCACAAAATAAATTGTCAATACTCAGGGATTGTTTTACCCAAACAAGAGACCATGACTAGGTTCAATTTTTTAATAGATAAGGTAATAACCTCATTAACCATCATGACATTAAGCTATGTATATATCATTTCAAGTTTGGAAATTATACTTAATAAAGATTCTTATACTAAATGATGAAATCCACAACAAATGAACATATATTTGAGAGGAAAGCAAAAAAACCATTGAAATAAAATGAAATCAATTAAATATAATTGAAAATAATAAATTTATTCCATATTGATAAAAATATTATCTAATATGAAAAGACAATAAATGAACAACCCAATAAAATTAGACCCCAAAAGTTAACCTTGGAATAGATAAATAACAAAAAAAATAGACCCATGCCCTTAAATAGTAGAGGGAAAATCACCTCTCCTTGGTGATAATGTGCACACATAAGAAACAATAATATATAAAATTGAACAAAAAAAATATAAAACTATATTTAAAAATGGGATAATAAAAAAATTAAAAAAACTTTATTTTTTGATTAATTTTTTATGTTTTTTATTTTAAATCCTCTATCATTTTAATTAATGGAAATAAATTCAATATAACTCTCTTGAATATTTTTCTAAAAGGGAAACATAAATTTTAGGATAAAATTATCATATATATAAAGTCTTATACAAGTGGTAACATGGTTAGGCTTTTTAATGATGTGGAAAAAATAATTTAATATTGACAAATCAGTCTTCAAGTAAGGATTATTCCAACACCAGTATAGTTATATAAGATCAAATGAATACTTACATTGAAACATTAATCCCAATATTTGAACAAAAGTGTCTATAATTCTATAATAAGGTGAACAAGTAGTTTATCATAGTTATATTCGTTTTTAGTTATTCACTTCACTCAGATAGTACAATAGTTTTAGATTATTATTTAATAATTCTGTGGTCATTTTATAAAGATTCTCTACTCTTATAACTACATATATATATTTTAATGGTGATGGTAATGAAATAAATTCTCATGTCAATGATACTAATGGTCATTATCATGCATATAGTGATTATTATAGTGGTAATGATGCACCTAAAGATGATTGTGATGATGATGTTTACACAAATAGAATTCATAATGTTGAGAATTAATATAAAATACATTTTTTACGTAAACAAATTATTTACATAAAATTATTAGTGGTTAAATTAAAATTAATTTATTTCTATGTTTAAGGATGATGTTTATATATGTTATATATTAAAAAATTATATTTTCTTTTGAAGTGTGTTGGTATTTTAAAATTTACATATTTTATTTTTAGGGAGATTAACTTACACCATTGAACTAATATTTTACACAAGGATCTTTGGTCATGATCATCAACCATGGAAATAGGTATATCGTGATTATTAATAAATGAACAAGGTGTTAAGAAATGAATTTATTTTTACACCCATAGTTTCAAATTGTGGTTGTTTTAATATATCCATGGTTTCTACTGTGAGTGTTTCTCACTAATAAAACATGGTCAAAGATGTGGTCATTGGTGAGATATAGTCACAATAATAGACCATTACCAGAGGAAATGTACATGGTTAACAACCATATGCATATGGAATATATGATTGTATTAGACTGTGGATATAGGTTTTAGAAATAACATAATTTAAATAGTTTATGAAACATTATTTCTACATCAATAGGGAATATGGTCTAAAAACAATAGTTAAAACCTATGACTATGGTTCTTAGTTCTAAAATCATGGTTTCTAAATATGTAACTATTGTAGCATCTAACACATTATAATGTATGAATTTGTTTTAATTTTATTTAAACCATGGGTATTTAGATGGTTTTATTCTCTTAGATGAGTTATATAATTTCATGGGTTAGTATTTGAGGTTTAAGACTTTTCCTAGGCTGAAATTTAATAGTACGTATCAATTTAATCTACAAAATAAAGCATTTCCACATGAATAGGGTTGTGTGAGATTAACTGGTTGTATAGGTGTCTGGTTACACTTCAGTATATTTTGGTTATTCTATGAATGAATGGACTTAAAGGGTGTCATTTCATGATGTATATGGTCATGTGGTAATTTCACCCTGACCTAGAGTGGTCAGGTTTTCTAGTTCTTCCCCAAAAGGGAATGATGTTCCTTGACCTAAATAGTCCTGTCATAATGTGACTCTAGGAAAAACATATTGAGAAATAACCCATGTGGTCACATAGTAATAACCCCTAATAAATTTTAAAAAATAATAATTAAAAGGTTTTAAATTTTAAAAACCTGATAAAATGGAGATGTAGTCAGTTTTTCCTCCCTAGAAAAACTACATAACCCCTCTTCGCCATCCTCTAAATTTTCTCCTCCTCCAAGCTTGAACCTCCTCCATTCATGATTGGGTTTATGTTCTATTTTTCCTATAAGGCCCCAGCCTTAAACCTTACATAATCTTGAGTTATTACAAGATTACACATTGAGGATCTTTTCAGGTTTAGAGTTTTAGAGAATTGGATCATAAAACTTGCATTACATTCCACATGTAAACAAAGTGGTTACATAAAGATATTATTCTTCTTTCCCATCAATGGAAACATAATTAAAATAAAACATGGATTCTTTCTTGACACTTCCTTGACCCTATCACCATATCATGTACCTTTCCCTTGACCTGTGAAAAACATTTCAAAAAAACTTGGGATGAGCATAAAAAGCTCAGTAAGGGATATAAAAATATAGAAAGGAAACATGGGTACATATATACATAAGAATGAAATCATACTTCACCCATAAAACATAATCACTTTAACATACCTCATCAAATCATGAATAAATCATAGAAATCATAAGACATAACAGTAACTTGAGGCATTCATAACATTCTTACGTAGGGAGTAACCCTCTTGGTTACGTTTGGAATAACCATCACAGTATATTCCCTAAATCTCTTCGAAAAAAACTTAACGTTTCAGTCCTTCGAATTACCCAAAGAATTTGAGAGCCATATTGGGCACACCCACCCTTAGTTTATCATGGAACCACCCGTCTTCATAATAATTCCCAAGAACATCAACATAATCGTATCACATAAAACATGCATAAAGGAAACATAACATTTCCGCCTTTCAATCACAAGATATCAATACAACACATTGATACAAAAACATTATGAAAATCATTTTCAATACCAAAATAAAAGAAAATTAAAACATGGTATTTATTTTTCTTTTAAAAAGAAGGTACAGCTTGTAGAGGAAGCCGAAACTCAAATAACGGTCACGGCGGCGGAGAAGTCATTGTCGCTGCATACGTACGACAAAAAAATTACCTTTTTTCGTTTAGTAAACACTTCGTATAAAAAAGATTCCTTTTGAATAAACATAAAAGTCAAATGGTTTTATGCACCGTATAAAATAAGGTTGTTTATAAAACAAAATATGCCTCAATGAAAGGAGATTGAGATGAAGTCCCATACCTCGGGTCCGACTTGACTCGATCGTTCTTTAATGTCCTGAATAATAAACTTGAGTAAATTTCTACTTGCTTAAGAACCTTTTTCAAATACATTATTCCTTTTTATATCACTTATTACCATGTCATGAACACTATATAATTATTTAAGTTAATAACGGTCATTTTAACGATCATTGGTACTTGAGTCAAAAATAAACCCTTTATAATTACAAGTTTTTCATGTATCCATTATATACAGAATGGTATTCATGATGTATATATCATATATGTCATATATATCCAATAAATTCATGCATTTATAATATTACATAATCATTTAGAGGTAAGAAATGAAATTCACCGTTCATGGAGACGGTAAGCCGTACGTACGCATGAATACTACTTTCATTTCTATTTCATATTTTATAGAATGGAATCATAATGATATAAAGGTATATTATAATTCCAGTATAATATCATATATAATATCATAGTTCCATCCTTTATACTTCCCACATATGGTATTTAACGAATCAAATCACTTTGAGGGGGCGGTAGTCTGCACTTCCTTAAATGAAGATATCACGTTTACCCATAATGGAAACCATAAAGGTATACCCAAAATGAAAAATAAAGAAGCTTAAGTAAAACATAAACATATTATATATCACATATAAATATAGTGACATCTTAATGGTCACCTTTGAAGGTGTTAAAATAATGTTGAACAATCATCGTTTCGGGAGGCATAAATTCGCCATCCACGGAAACAGTATGTTCGCTAACCATTAGATGTAGGTGTGTGTAAGTGTGTCTAGAATAATTATTATAACAACATCCTAGTATATTGAGGATACTTTATTTGTTACAAAAGAAAAGAATAAAAGAGTTTAGGGGGTTGGAGAATCAAAATAAATCAAAAGGACTCAAAAGAAGACATTACCTTAAAATCGGGTAACTCCCTTTGGTTTGAGCTCAAAGGCTTCCTTGGGAAGACTTATGCCCAAATTGAGGATTTAAGGAGTAATAGAGGGAAGTGGAGAGACAAAATGGGCAGGGTTTGGCCGAGCCAAAGGCTTTGGAAGTGTGGGTAAGGAGGTAGAGGTGGGGGCCTTTTATAAGAGGAGAGGAGGGGCACTCTTGGAAAGTAAAGATAAGTTACTTTATTTTAAAACGAGTTTCGGATTCAAAAGGTCCCACATTGATATAATTCGAGGATAAGGTGATAAGGGTTCAAAATCCACTCATCCAATAGGTTTTGGACATGTTTAGGTCTTAGATATTACATTATCTTTCCATTTTATTTAAATCGTTAAATAATGAGGTCATCGCTGCATAATCATGATGTCATAAATAATTTAATTTATTTAATGTCTAAAAATTATAAAAAAATACTATGATGTATGAAATCTTTTTATATTTCTAATGAATATTTATAGTCAAAAATCTGACATGTATAACCCCATGTAAAAATTGTTTTAGTAAAGCACCTCATGTGTGTGTCATTTTTACTTTAACATTTAATAAAAAGTTATTTATGTCATTTCCCAACCAAAGTGGCTCCATGGGGTCCCCAAGATGACCCATGGCTTGTCTTGGTCGGTCATGACACATCCAATGAGGGTAGGACAAGTGTCAAGATCATCTCATTTTATTAAAGCATTATTTTTACCTTAAGCTACACTAATTACCTCTAATCACGATTAAGAACTTAAGAGTTACTATTCACCAAAAAATTATTTTAATCTCATTGAACCACATTTTACTTCTTAATGACAACCATGTATGTCGGATTTTGAAATTCAAAACACAATGATGGCAAAATTTCATTTAAACGGAAAAATCAGTTTTTATAAGTACCACTTAGTGGTTTCACTATTCATCAAAAATTGAAGTTTTTCAAAAAGATACCAAAACGTCACCCTAAGCTATATTTGATATTACGAATTCAAAAATGATGTCTATTTTACAAAATTAAAAACATATCAGTCACATTAATTAATTTAATAATTAATTCATGTTGTCATGACAAATAGCGTGTTTTCATGAAACAATAAGTATCAAAAGATTGACACCAGTTTAAGTCCAATTTCAAAGTGAAATTGATTCCAATGACCACCATTGGATTAAATGGTAAAAATATATTCTAATTTCACTTCAAAACCAATTCAAAACATAATCTAATCATATAAATAAATTAGATTAAAAATCAGTTTTGATGTAAAATGCAGTATTTTTCACTATTCATTAAAAAATGAACATTGCCAGAAAAATACCAAAAATCCACACAAGGGAAATTTTGATGTCCCAATCATAAGGAATAAGTTTATTTTGAAAAACATTGTTTATAAAATTGTCAAAAGATAGATTCAAAAATGGTTTGCCATCAAAAGGCAGTAAAACAGTCTTTTAAAAATATTAGTGTATTCCATGCTTAAGATTGGATTTATTTTCATTTTAAGCCTCTAAAACACTATCTAATTCATTAATAGACATAGATAAAAATATCTATTATTCATTACTTACTTGGGATGTTACATCCTTCCCCCCTTTAGAAAATTACGTCCCCGCAATTTATTTACTTATCAAATAAATTGGGGTACTTATCCCTCATTGCATTTTCAGATTCCCATGTTGCCTCTTCCATCATGTGGTTTTTTTCACAAAACCTTTACCTGATTAATCACCTTATTCCGTAACACTTTCTCCCTGTGGTCAAGAATATGGACCGGTTGTTCCTCATATGATAGTTTCTCTTCCAGCTGAACTACTTCTCGACTCAAAACATGAGATGGATCTGGCATATACTTTCTCAACATCGAAACGTGAAAAACATTGTGTACCTGAGATAAAATCGGAGGTAAAGCCACCCGGTATGCAACTGATCCAACTCTCTCCATAATTTCATATGGTCCAGTGAACCTTGGACTCAAATTTCCTTTCTTACCAAATCGCATCACACTTTTCCATGGTGATACTTTGAGAAAAACATGATCACCTACCTCAAAAGAGAGATCCTTCCTCCTGTTGTCCGCATAACTCTTCTGCCTGCTCTGAGCTGTTCTCATGTGTTTCTGAATCAGCTGAACTTTTTCTGCCATCTCTTCTACCAATTCTGGTCCCATCAACTTCCTTTTACCCACTTCATCCCAAAAAGCTGGAGTTCGACACCGCTTCCCATATAATGCCTGAAATGGTGCCATCTGTATACTGGAATGAAAACTGTTATTATATGAAAATTCAACCAAAAAAAGATGATGGTCCCAACTTCCCTGATAATCCATAGAACAAGCTTGTATCATATCCTCCGAGGTCTGAATTGTTCGTTCTGACTACCCATCTGATTGAAGATGAAAAGATGTCCTAAAATTTAATTCAGTACCCAACGACTTCTGAAGGCCTTTCCAAAAGTTAGAAGTGAACCTGGGATCACGATCAGATACAATGGAGAGAGGAACTCCATGTAACCTGACTATCTGTTTAATATACAAATGGGAAAGTTCATCTAGGGAAAAAGTATCTCGTATAGCAAGGAAATGAGCAGATTTAGTCAAGCGATCAACAATAACCCAGATTGTATTATTACCTCGAGATGTCTTCGGTAATCCCACAACAAAGTCCATGGATATATTCTCCCATTTTCACTCTGGAACTGGTAAAGGCTGAAGCATCCCTTTCGGTAACTTCTTCTCTGCTTTAACTTGTTGACATGTTAAACACTTCACAGTAAAATCAGTAATATCTCTTTTTATTCCATCCCACCAGTAATACTCCCGCAGATCTCTATACATCTTAGTACTATCAGGATGAACTGAAAACGGAGAACTATGAGCTTTACATAACAACTCTCTTTTCAACTGTGAATCACAAGGAACACACAATCTCTTCCCAAATCTCAAAATGCAATCATTATCAATGTTGAATTTAGGCAACTTACCTTTCTGAACCAGCTCTACCTTTTTCTGCAACTCAATGTCTTGCTTCTGTGCTTTCTTAATTCTATCTAATAGAGATGATCTTACTGATACCTAAAACAAAACAAAAGAACTTCCTGCACCAACAACTTCTATTCCAAAGTTCATCAAATCCTTAACCAAAGGATCACGTTCCAAACGTAACATTGCTAATGAATCATTACTTTTTTGACTCAAAGCATCAGCCACTTTATTTGCTTTTCTCGGATGGTAATGAATTGTACAATCATAATCCTTGATTAATTCTAGCCATCTCCTTTGTCTCATGTCCAATTATTTCTGAGTGAATATATACTTTAAAGTTTTGTGATCGGTATATATTTCACACTTTACTCCATACAAATGATGCCTCCAAATTTTTAAAGAGAAAACAACAGCAGCTAATTCCAAATCATGTGTAGGGTAATTTTCATCATGAGTTTTCAACTGTCGTGAAGCATAAGCAATTACCTGATCATTCTGCATTAGGATGCAACCAAGTCCTTTCAATGAAGAATCAATGTATATAACAAACTCACCATTCCTGGAAGGTAGTGCCAAAACTGGAGCATTCACCAATCTTCTTTTCAATTCCTGAAAACAATCATCACATTCTTTTGTCCAGATAAACTTAACACCCTTCCGATTTAGCTTAGTCATTGGACTAGATAACCGTGAAAAATTTCTAACAAACCTTCGGTAATATCCTGCCAAACCAAGGAAGCTACGAATCTCAGTTACATTTGTGGGTCTTGTCTATTCTTCAATAACCTTTGTTTTTGCAGGATCAACAGTTATCCCATCTTTAGAAACAATATGACCAAGGAAAGAAATTTGTTGCAACCAAAACTCACACTTTCTGAATTTTCCATACAGTTTCTTTTCTTTTAAGGTTTGCAAGATAACCCTTAAATGTATTTCATGCTCCTCTTTACTTTTAGAAAACACCAAAATATCATCAATGAAAACCACCAAAAACTTATCCAAGAAGTCATGGAAAATTCTATTCATTAAGTCCATGAATACAGCAGGTGCATTGGCTAGCCCAAAAGGCATTACTACAAATTCATAATGGACATATCTTGTATGGAACGTGGTCTTCGGAACATATTCTTCATTTACCTTCAGCTGATGGTACCCCGATCTCAAGTCAATCTTTGAAAAATACTGAGCTCCCTAGAGCTGATCAAACAAATCATCGATATGAGGAAAAAGATATTTGTTCTTAACAGTGATGTTATTCAAGGCTCTATAATCAATGCAAGGTCTCATTGAACCATCTTTCTTTTTAACAAACAAGACAGGATCACCCCATGGTGATGTGCTAGGTCGAATGAAACCTTTCTCTAATAAATCTTTCAATTGCTCCTTCAACTCTAAAAGTTCAATTTGAGACATTCGATAAGGTGGTTTTGAAATTGGCTTAGCATCAGTAACTAAGTCAACAGTAAATTCAACTTCCCGATCTGGTATTATTCGAGGAAACTCATCAGGAAAAACATCAAGATACTCATTTACCACTGGCAAATCATTAATCTGAACAGTTCCTTTATTTTCAACGATGTGTGCAAGGTAACATTCATTTCCATCTTTTACAAGTTTCTCGGCCTCTTGATAAGTTATCAACAGTAAGGGTTCATTCTTGTACACAAACTGAAAGTCTTTCTGAAAATAAACTTCTTTAGCTCTACAGTCAATCTTAGCATGGTAAATAGAGAGCCAATCCATACCCAGGATAACATCAAACTCTACTAGAGGTAGAACAATAAGGTTTGCAAGTAGGTTCTTTCCACAGATAAGGATAGGAAGATTCTTATAAATTCTTTTTGCCTCAACATTTCCCCCAGGTGTTTTTACCAAAAGTTTAGGAGTCATTTCTTGAGATGGTATTCCCATTTTACTAGAAAAGGTTTCAGAGATGAAAGAATGTGTAGACCCCGAATCAAACAACACACTGGCATAAACTGAAAAAACAAACAAAGTACCTGATACAACTTCATTTGATGGCCTGACATCTGCTGAAGTAGTTGCAAAGGATTTCACCACCCCTTTCTGCTTGTAGTCTAACTGCTTCCCATCACTCAAGCTCTTTGTCAGACACTCATTTGCATAGTGACCCATCTCATTGCACTTAAAACACTTCATTAACTGTTAATAAAATTTGGTATTACCTTCACCTTGATCCTTTTCAGTGCAATCATGAGCCTTATGTCCCATCTTACCACATCGGTAGCACTTTCCAGAATTAAGAAGACATTCCACAGCATGCCTTTTGCCACATTTATCACAAACTGGAAACTTAGTTTTCTTACCATCAGACTTTTTTGAAGAATTCTTACCTTTCTCCTGCCACCTCTGTCTCTTCTTCTGTTGGTTGTTATAGAACACTTGATCATCGGAAAACTCCATTTCCACCTTCTCAGCACATCGAAAAATCTTTTCATAACTTTTACACTCACGAGAAGCTAATGCCCTTCGATATTTTGGCTTTAATCCTGAGTAAAAACGATTGATTTTACTATCAATGTCTCGGATAAAATTTGTAGCATACCTTGCCAATCGAGTGAACCTTTCTTCATAGGAAGCCACTGAGTCTTCCTCTTGCCTCAATTCCAAGAATTTCTTTTCCATCCTAATTCGAACAGCCTTAGGAAAATACTTTTCAAGAAACATAACTTTGAATTCATCCCAGTCAGGAGCATCAATATCATCGGCGTCCCTGATATTTTTAACCATAGACCACAACTGATCTGCCTCACCCTCCAAATGGTAAATAGAAAGACAACCTTTTGATTGTCTGAACACCCCATGACATCAAAAATCTTCTCCAGTGCTTTAATCCATCCTTCAGCTAGCACAGGGTCAGATGATCCTCTGAATGATGGGGGATGTTGCCTCATGAAATGTTCCACCAATGACATGTTCCTCTGCGGTTGATCTGGCTGATCTCGTGTATGGATACCACCGCCATTTATCGCTTGAGTCAACTGCGCCATTACTGCAACAAACTGTTCAGTTCCAATTCCGACCATCTCAGGATGCTAATTCGGAAGGTTATTTCCTTCTGTATGCCTTCCTAGCACTACTTCCCTATTTCCTCTGCGGAAAACCATTCTGAAAAAACATGTCTTAGATGAAGCAACATGGTAATCTTCAAATTCTATATCATTTCAAAAAAATATTTTTGGATAATCATTTAATAGAATTATAACTCCTAAAGTTATCTAAACCGACCTCTGATACCAACTATAGGGCCCCAGCCTTAAACCTTACATAATCTTGAGTTATTACAAGATTACACATTGAGGATCTTTTTGAGTTTAGAGTTTTAGAGAATTAGATCATAAAACTTGCATTGCATTCCACATGTAAACAAAGTGGTCACATAAAGATAGTATTCTTCTTTCCCATCAATGGAAACATAATTAAAATAAAACATGGATTCTTTCTTGACACTTCCTTGACACTATCATCATATCATGTACCTTTCCCTTGACCTGTGAAAAACATTTCAAAAAAACTTGGGATGAGCATAAAAAGCTCAGTAAGGGATATAAAAATATGGAACGGAAACATGGGTACATATATACATAAGAATGAAATCATACTTTACCCATAAAACATAAGCACTTTAACATACCTCATCAAATCATGAATAAATCATAGAATTCATAAGACATAAAGGTAACTTGAGGCATTCATAACATTCTTACGTAGGGAGTAACCCTCTTGGTTACGTTTTGAATACCAATCACAGTATATTCCCTAAATCTACTCGGAGAAACCTTAACGTTTCACTCCTTTGCGTTACCCAATGCATTGGAGAGCTATATCAGGCTCACCTGCCCTTAGTTTATCACGAAACCACCCGTCTTCATAATAATGTCCAAGAACCACAACATAATCGTATCATATAAAACATGCATAAAGGAAACATAACATTTCCTCATTTCAATCACAAGATATCAATACAACACATTGATATAAAAACATTATGAAAACCATTTTCAATACCAAAATAAAAGAAAATTAAAACATGGTATTTATTTTTCTTTTAAAAAGAAGGTACGGCTTGTAGAGGAAGCCAAAACTCAAATAACGGTCACGGCGGCGGAGAAGTCGTTGTCGCTGCATACGTACGACAAAAACATTACCTTTTATCGTTTAGTAAACGCTTCATATAAAAAATATTCCTTTTGAATAAACGTAAAAGTCAAAGGGGTTTATACACCGTATAAAAGAATGTTGTGTATAAAACAAAATATGCCTCAATGAAAGGAGATTGAGACGAAGTCCCATACCTCGGGTCCGACTTGACTCGATCGTTCTTTAATGTCCTGAATAATAAACTTGAGTTAATTTATACTTGCTTAAGAACCTTTTTCAAGTTCATTATTCCTTTTTATATCACTTATTACCATGTCATGAACACTATGTAATTATTTAAGTTAATAACGGTCATTTTAACGATCATTGGTACTTGAGTCAAAAATAAACCCTTTATAATTACAAGTTGTTCATGTATCCATTATATCCAGAATGGTATTCATGATGTAGATATCATATATGTAATATATATCCAGTACATTCATGCATTTATAATATTACATAATCATTTAGAGGTAAGAAATGAAATGCACCGTTCATGGAGACGGTAAGCCGTACGTACGCATGAACGCTACTTTCATTTCTATTTCATATTTTATAGAATGGAATCATAATGATATAAAGGTATATTATAATTTCAGTATAATATCATATATAATATCATAGTTTCATCCTTTATACGTCCCACATATGGTATTTAACGAATCAAATCACTTTGAGGGGGCGGTAGTCCGCACTTCCTTAAATGAAGATATCGCGTTTACCCATAATGGAAACCATAAAGGTATACCCAAAATGAAAAATACATAAGCTTAAGTAAAACATAAACATATTATATATCATATATAAATATATTGACATCTTAATGGCCACCTTTGAAGGTGTTAAAATAATGTTGAACAATCATCGTTTCAGGAGGCATAAATTCGCCATCCACGGAAACAGTATGTTCGCTAACCATTAGATGTAGGTGTGTGTAAGTGTATCTAGAATCCTTATTATAACTACATCCTAGTATATTGAGGATACTGGAGTTGTTACAAAAGAAAATAATAAAAGGAGTTTAGGGGGTTGGAGAAGAAAAATAAAACAAAAGGACTCAAAAGAAGACATTACCTTAGAATCGGGTAACTCCCTTTGGTTTGAGCTCAAAGGCTTCCTTGGGAAGACTTCTGCCCACATTGAGTCTTTAAGGAGTAAGATAGGGAAGTGGAGAGACAAAATGGGTAGGGTTTGGCCGAGCCAAAGGCTTTGGAAGTGTGGGTAAGGAGGTAGAGGTGGGGGCCTTTTATAAGAGGAGAGGAGGGGCACTCTTGGAAAGTAAAGATAAGTTACTTTATTTTAAAAAGAGTTTCGGATTCAAAAGGTCCCACATTTATATAATTCGAGGATAAGGTGATAGGGGTTCGAAATCCACTCATCCAATAGGTTTTGGACATGTGTAGGTCTTAGATATTAAATTATCTTTCCATTTTATTTAAATCATTAAATAATGAGGTCATCGCTGCATCATCATGATGTCATAAATAATTTAATTTATTTAATGTCTAAAAATTATAAACAAAATACTATGATGTAGGAAATATTTTTAGCTTTCTAATTAATATTTATAGTCAAAACTCTGACTTGTATAACCCCATGTAAAAATTGTTTTAGTAAAACACCTTATGTGTGTGTCATTTTTACTTAAACATTTAATAAAAAGTTATTAATGTCATTTCCCAACCAAAGTGGCTCCATGGGGTCCCCAAGTTGACCCATGGCTTTTCTGGGTCGGCCATGAAACATACAATGATGGTAGGACATGTTTCAAGCTCATCTCATTTTATTAAAGCATTATTTTTACCTTAAACTACACTAATTACCTCTAATCGCGATTAAGAACTTAAGAGTTACTATTCACCAAAAAATTATTTTAATCTCATTGAACCAAATTTTACTTCTTAATGACAACCATGTACGTCGGATTTTTGAAATTCAAAACACAATGATGGAAAATTTTCATTTAAACAGAAAAATCAGTTTTTATAAGTACCACTTAGTGGTTTCACTATTCATCAAAAATTAAAGTTTTTCAAAAAGATACCAAAACTTTGCCCTAAGCTATATTTGATATTATGAATTCAAAAATGATGTCTATTTTAGAAAATTCAAAACATATTAGTCATGTTAATTAATTTAATAATTAATTCCCGCTGTCATGACAAATAGCGTGTTTTTATGAAACAATAAGTATCAAAAGATTGACACCAGTTTAAGTCCAATTTCAAAGTGAAATTGATTCCAATGACCACCATTGGATTAAATGGTAAAACTATATTCTAATTTCACTTCAAAACCAATTCAAAACATAATCTAATAATATAAATAAATTAGATTAAAAATCAGTTTTGATGTAAAATGCAGTATTTTTCACTATTCATTAAAAAATGAACATTGTCAGAAAAATACCAAAAATTCACACAAGGTAAATTTTTATGTCCCAATCATAAATAATAAGTTTATTTTGACAAAAATTGTTTATAAAATTGTCAAAAGATAGATTCAAAAATGGTTTTCCATCAAAAGGTAGTAAAACAATCTTTTAAAAATATTAGTGTATTCCATGATTAAGATTGGATTTATTTTCATTTTAAGCCTCTAAAACACTATATAATTCATTAATAGACATAGATAAAAATATCTATTATTCATTACTTACTTGGGATGTTACATCTCCTATGGATTTTTAGAAGCATATTTATCACTCTTATTCCATTATTCCACGGTTTCTATCATCTTTTTCATCGTTCATTATAGGTTATGACCTAATTTAGAGGGTTATGCTAGATTATTTGATTACATCCATTTAAGGTTGAGTCATCTAGAAATATTTAGTTGGAAGAGATCTACTCATCTTAGGAAGTCTATGTCTAACCTTTTCCATTAGTTTATATGTGTGGAATGTTTGTTGTGATATGTGCAATATACCATGAATGCGATAATTGTATAGAATGAAATTTCATTAGGAATATTAGAATATAATTAATGGATAAATGAGGAATAAGTTCATAGTGTTTTCCCTTGAGATTTATTTGACATAGTGGTCATCAATGACCACACATTTGAATAATGTTATATGGAATTGGGATATAGGGACCCACAAAGGGTGTTCTTGGTGTCTTATTTCATAAAGGGGCATAATAGTTTCCCATATTAATATTTAGTGATAATGAGTATAATTATAAGTGATAACATGATAGTGGTATAAGAAGATATTGGGTAAATAGGAAAGGGTTTGGGTGTCAGTGAACCAACCATTATAAAGTGCTTAGTGGTGTTGGGTAGTATACAAACCCATGTTGTACCTTGTGATTTATTTATTGGGAATGAATTATTATTTATTTTCATTGTTGTATCATACTATTGTGACATTATGATATAGTTATTTATGAATGTAGGGTTATAAATATTTTTTTGTTTATACCTAGTAATGTGTAATTCTGACCAGGGATATTGGTTTTAATCTAGTTATATGTAATGCCAAATAATATTTTGGTTTGGATATGGTTAGTTGTAATGCTAAAAAATAGGTATGTGTGATTATTGGAATAATGTAACTCTAACCCAAGGTATTACTTATATTTGTTTTGGTGTAATTAAAACTTTGGTAATGTTATTTTCAACCAGTTGGGTGTAATTCCAACAACATACATCCATGATCTATGTTTGTGATTGATTGGGTGTAATGTCAACCTTGGGGTAATATTTGGTATATAGTTGGGTGTAAGGAAAAATGGATATGGAAATAACATCACAAATATGGTTCAGAGTAATTCCAACTCTTTTGGTTCATGTTATGTGGGTTGGGTAGACTTCCAACCTTTGGAATTTTGTGTTATGGTTTATTTGTACTACAAAACGGGTGTTTTTTCAGTTCTATGAGTTATGTGTACTAACAACAAAACTAAATTGAGTTTTATGTTGGGTGTATTTATAAATAGTGTCATTGATCTATATGATATGGGATTATCATTAGAAATAATTTCAATCCTTGGTATCACAATGTGACATCTATTGATTCGACACCGATACTGCCTTAAGCAGGTGTGGTCAATAGGAGGTGTCACAATAGAACCCAATGGTATGATGACTAATTATTTTGATGCATCATTGTTATTGTTTCAATATAATATCAATATGAACTTTTATATACTAAATTTAGTAAGGGGAACTATTAGTGGCATCCTACTAAGATTTATTCACACCTTAAACAAGTATCCCAGTGTACATGAATATTTTATAGTTTATATAAAAGTTAAGGGAAAAGGACCTATAGAGAATAGTAAAAATGTAGATATTGATTCAATTTAGAAATATAGGATAGGTACATTATTATATGTGCACTTAAAATTATATGAATATGATGCATATTACTTTAGGATACATTAGTTTCAACATATCCATTAGCTTAATCCCAACATTACATTGCCACTGAAATAATTTGGGGTGCATGTGATACCACATGAGACTACATTATACCAAAGGTAATGTGTTCTCTCTAGGGTAACTTTCACCACATAATCCCCACATGGTATTCATTAATTTTAATCCATTACAAATGTATTAATTAGGGATTTCATGATCATTAAATGGGTTCAATTATTTACCTAATAAGACATTACACACAGAAGGACAGCTAATATTTTTCATATGGATAACATGTTTTCATTAAATAGAGAGCATAAAGTATGAACTATAAAAGGGAATATGTACCTTCATTATTAGTGGTGAAAATAATTAGTTTCATTCAAATATTTTAGAACCTATCTTTCTTCCGGTAGCATAATTCATCCATAACTATGATGGAACTTTCACCCCTCTTAGTGTATGGGAATGCTAAGGTTGTAAACTAGGATCCAGGGATGGGGGTCTACCTATAAGGGAATAAATCCTATATGTTATCACCTATGATCTTTATTAAAAATATCCTTTGATTTAGAGGCTTCTTCAATCATTATATTTTTATGAATCATTCTTTATTTTTCATACATATAGATTCTATTAATGAAGGATCTGGAATATATGGGTTTGATTACAATTAAATTTTTTATATATTGAAAACTCAAAACCAATCAGTGGTATCAAATTTTCCTTCTTCAAATAAATTTTTTTTATTAATTATTTATAAAGATAATTTTCTATAGAACATTTACTCATTTCACACTACATGATATTACACTATATCATAAAATAATTTCAAGAAGGATCGAGAAAGAAAATTATTTGATAATGTAATATGCATTAAAAACTCAACATTATGTTGTTTTGTTACTATAGTATGGAGAGTGGAGAACAATATGAATTATAGAGACAACATATCCTATGTCCTTATCACCTAAAAATATAACATAACTTTTTATATTGTTGTTTTGATTGTTTTTGAAATTTCAGAAGTGGTATTGAAATTATGTTATGAGACAACATAATGTCATGCATGGAATACAATGTGTGCATTCAAATGATGAACAATGCCTACTTAATTCTAGTCCCACAATGAACTTATCCTCTAGAGGCTACTTATTTATTACCCATATTAATCTATAGGGTCATTGAATTCTCATAAAACACCCCCCCCCCACTACCCCACTACTACCAGGATATAATGAAACATTGTGGTTTTGCTTCCTATTACCATCCCATACTCTCCCTTATAGTCATGACTTTCATTAGACATTTTTATTGTGAAACTATGTTGATTATTGACATAATTACAATTGATAATAATGAAAAGAAACTAAATTTTTATATTCAATTAAAATTTTTTATTGTATATAAGTTTTTATAAATTATAAGTGTTAGGGTTGATAAAAAAAATTATAAGCCTAAATTAAATAAAAAAGGTTCATATGTGTTTCTCATTTTAAATGACGATTTTATTTAGTTATTTATTCTTAATATTATTCATTCTTAAAACAAATATATAGAATGTGAATAATATGTAATCCTTATTTACATAATAAATTTCTTCAAGGAGATAAATTTTTTCGTTACATGCTAAGTGTGTTTACCGAAGATTTAGTATTTCATCAAACTTGGCCTTAGTTTTTTTTTAGAATTATATTTTTACTATAGTTTTTGAATATATTATATGCATATTAGGTGTTAGAAATATCATTAATTTAATTATACCTTGATTAAAGTCTTCCTTAGAAGAGGGACATGGGTTCAAGAAACCCACTAACCTAGGGGATTATTCCTTGTTCTAAAAAGATGAGGGTTTAATAATAGGTCTATCTTGGATAACTCATGTGGACATCATCATTCACATATAATTCAGTTCCTTTACATAAAATTTTTGGGTACCATATGCATGAGATTCATTTGGATATGTTAAAATATCATTGACTAATGTTTTTGTGTAAGTTACACAAATTTGTGTGTTGAATAAATAGTTACACATTAATTTGATATAAACACATTAATTTAGTGAACAGAATATGTATTCTAAAAAATAAATTATTAGAATCATGCATAAAAAATGAATAAAAAATAAGATAAATATTTCATGAAACAAAATAGTTATGAATTTCATATTCATATTATGTATATTAGTTTTTTTAGAATTTATAAAGAAATCCCAAAAATACTAAGTGTGATATTTTTCTAAAATGAAACTTGTCAATATCATGACCATCCAATTGGGTTGGTTTTCCAAATAATGGTTCATCATGATTATATATAATAATGCATGAAATAAATAGGTAACGCTAGATCATCCTTTGGTAGGTTCTTCAAAAGTTTTTTTTTCTTAGATTGTCTCATGTTAGCATGTTCTTTGGTTTTTTCTTTGGATGAAACATAGGTGGGAAACCCAAAAGTTAAAATACTAAAGGAATAGAGTTTATTCCGTCTATATGATATTTATGAGAATAAATTTTACTGGTCAAATATTTTAGAATCATAATTATTATTATTGGGATATTTCTCTACCAAAATAACTAATTGATGATAGAAAAGTGAAAGCATAATCATTACTTGGTGAAATATATATTGTGGCCCATTAAGTATATGTGGTGTTTAATGATATCTTTTTTAGTGGGAGTGATTCATTAAAATTATCTAATGAAAATATATAATACATGGTTCCCTCCTGGAGATAATTCTTATTTATAGGTTATGGATTCTTTTAGGAAAATCATATTGAGATCCCAAATAGGTGTGAACTATAACATAGTTATAGATATGTGTTTAAGGTTACAAATAGTTCTCAATATAAGGAATTTGAAGAATCTAATTGTAACTATTATAGAGTACAATTTCACAAACTCTTTCTCACGTGTATTATATACTAGGCTTTTTCATGTATTTGTGATGGAAAAAACATACTCCAAGATATAAAATAATTGAAAATGGTTCAAATAGATCTTCATATTTGTAATTCACCAAGAGTTATATCATTATATGTTATCACTTATGATCTAATTTTTAAAAATTTATTAATTCTATATTTAGAAAATAATTATTATGTTTCTAACATAAATATAAATTCTATTTACGTTTTTTTATAACAAGGGATATTTATTCACTCTTAATAACAAGAGTTTTTTTATATATAAGAATGAAATGTATTATGGAATTGGGAATATATTAAATGGTTTATATATTCTAGATTTGATAATCTTGTTTATATTGATTAGAATAATATGGTAAGGGTTAATTCAAATCCCAACTACCTTTTTCATCCTCACCCTTAACATATAAATGAAAAACACATCAAAATAATCCATAAAGATAGATTATTGAAACTACTTGATTTTGAATTGTTTAAACTTTTGAATCTTATTTATTAGGAAAGATTATTAAACAAACTTTTAGTTGAAATATATCATTTGGTTGTCATTTAATGAGGGATTCCCTTAACCTCATCCTATTTTTCCCTCCATTGAGATTGGGATGATACCTATAATGGTAAAGTTAGATATTTGTTGGACATTCATTAATAAGAGTTTGTTTCTACAAGCTACAGAGTAGTTACACACCATGTTACTATGTTACATGCTATATAATGGTTGTTTGATGTAATTCATGAAAGGGGATTCATGTAGTGAATATTACACATCATGAATAGTGGTTTAAAGTCTTCACTTCTTTAAATGACACATTTTTAATTTGAGATGATGGTTTTTTCAGCATATATGGATCGTGGGGGTTACATGTCATGTAACTGGGTTATACACCATGTAACGTCCCACATACAGTTTTAAAAATAATGTGCGGTTGTTTTTTTCAATTCTTCATGGGTTCTTCATGTATATCGACCTAAGGTAGTTCTTGGGTGTTTTTGAGAGACTCAAGCCCCTCTAGATCAATTTGTTCGACACTTGATCTTCATTGCGGTTGTGGTGCTTATCTCTAGGTGTGTAACCTTTTTATTCCTTCATTTCCTTTTATCATGGTATCAAAATTGGATGATGTCTTTGGATTCATTGGTCTATGGTTGGTGATTTTTCTTATTTTATTCCTAGATCTATTGTGTGATCCCATTCCATATGACTTTTCTTCCATTGGCCGTAGTGCGGCGGGTGTTCATCTTTAAGGTATATAGGTTTCCACTCTTCCAACAAACCCTTTTCATCTAAATTGAATCAATATTGATATGGATTGGATTTTATGGCCTTCATTGAAATTTTTAGGTTTCGTTGATTTGGGATTTTGTTGTAGGTGGGTGCAACCCGAGTTTTGAGGTAGGTGGTTCTGTCTCTTGCCTATGTGCATGCACCTGATTGTTTTTCTTTATAAACTATTTTGTATATTGAAATTGGCATGATTTTTTTGTGCGTGTCTAAAAGGGTATTTAATGAAAATGGTTTTCCCTGGTTATTGATAAATGGAGAGAAAATAGGTATTTTCATAGCATTGAAATGGAATTTCTGAAATGGTGTTGAAATGGTTTTCAAATCATTGGAATGAATTTTGAAAAATGGCACATGGGTTAGATACCTTATGAACATAGGTGGAAGGTTTAGCATGGGGCCATCATCCATTGTTTTTTGATTATCAAGGAGTTTTTTCTTGGGTATTCCCTACGTTTCCTAGGCATGTTGTTCTAGGATAGCGATATTGAAATTTTGGGGGGTTTACTCATGGGGTGTTCCTTTGCTTCCTAGGCTCGTTATTCTATGATAGGAATTTTTGCACGTGATTGATTGTGGTATGAGTAGTCTATAGCATAGACCTGTATTATTATTTGATGTTGTGATACCTATTCTTCATTTTTGTATTTCTTTGTTTTCTGAGTTATCCCCTAAATGAATTTTTATGCTTGTGAAAAATGATATGGAAATGTTATTTGAAATTTATATACCTACTTTTGTTTTATAACTGTTGAAAAGGGGAATGTTTACCATGTTTTCTATAAAACTACTTTACTACTTATCATTCCATGTTTTATTTAAAATGTGCATACAGGGATTTTCAAACATATATTGGTTATAGAACACCTTGTTGGGATCCTACTAAGCTTGTTAGATTACACACTACACACCTCTTCAGTGCTGCGTAGACCTTTATTTTTCTTCCAGTGCAGGGAAAGGCAAGGCACTGTAGTGAGGTAGCAAGGTTTCTGTTAGCTGGTTGGGTAGCTAGTTGTGAGATGGTGGGATTCCATCCCTACCATCATTTGGAGTATCTGTCTGGTTTTTAGTCCTTTGAAGTTGGACTTATCTTGGAGATTTTAGCTATTTTTTTGTTGTCCATTTTCAGTATTTTCATAAAATTATAGCATATATATCTTGTTCATATTCTAATATTTATTTTTTTAATTCATATATGCAATGTGTTTGATCGGGTTGGGAAAAATCATTCCCTTTTTTGTTGTTTGATGTCTAGGTGCTTTTTGCTAGCTCGTGGGGATCAGGAATACCCTTCAGTTATTTAACAGAAAGGATTGGGTGTTCGGTTTGAGGGAAACCTGGGTTAGTTCATTGCAATTTGGTATCAGAGGAGGCATGTCCTCAAGATTCATTGTCTTGGGATTTCTATTAGACTAGAGATAGGATTTTCAAGACTTGGGAGGTATGTGGTGATAAGTGCATGGACAACTCTTTTCGTGATGAGACTCAAGTTTCCATGGGATGATGAGATGTGTGTCTCTAGTATTGGTTTTTTTAAAATATTAGTTTCTACTTATGGGTTTTATAATTTTAATTGATATGTTTTCTATTTTTTTATCGTTCTTATGTTTTTTTGTGCATTAGTATGCCTCTGAGATATCTTCCATGAGTTCTTCAGGGAGGTGAAGCTGATTCTTCTCAAGTGAACCCTCCTATAAATCATAATCTCATCGAGACTATTGTACAAGTAGTTTGTGCTATCATTCATGATGTACCACGAGTTCAGAACGATGTTGTTGAGGTATATCCAGGAGATAGAGGAGAGATATATCGATCATGCGAATTCCTACGTGAGAAGCCCTCATCCTTTAAAGTAATAACAGAACCTCAAGAGGCGGAGGATTTGATGGATAGGATTGATCAAATATTCAATTTTCTTTATACACCTATAACATCAAGGTGAAGTGTGAAGCATTAATACTTGATGATTTCAGCAAGAGATGGTGGGATTCTATGGTCCAAGAAGATAGATATGTGGTCTTGGATTGGAAGGGTTTCAAAACCGTGTTCTTTCAGTAGTTTTTTCCATAGTAATAGATGTTATATAAGTCTCTTGATTTCCTATCTTTAAAACAAGTAGAGTGTTAGGTGTTAGAATACACCAATAATTTTTTTAATCTTGTCTTTTTTTCCTTAAATGTGGAGAATAATGACCAACTGAATGCAAAGAAGTACCTGTAGGGTTTGCGACCAGATTTCATATCACAGTTGATTATGGTGAATCTTACTACCTATGTGGAGATGGTAGACAGAGCTATGATGGTAGAAATTAATATGGTAGGTGAGGATGGATTGTCCACTTCTTCTCTTCCATCGAGTGGTAGATTCAATGGCTCACATGGGAAGAAGAGGAAGTGGAAAGATCATCGCAGGAGTAGTGGAGGTGGGTCTCAGTAGTGAGCCTCCTCTACCCCATCTTATATAGTAGGTAATGTGTCTATGACTTGGTATCAGTGTGGAAAGGGAGGATACACTAGATGATCTTGTCCAATGCCCACGAAGACATGCAACAGACATGGACACATTGGTCACTTACAATGCTTCTGTTAGGATATGAGTACACCTCATTATGGTTAGGGTTTATAAACTCCAAAGGTTATTGTAGTGTAGTTAGAATCTTCAAAGACTATCGGACTCCATCAACAGGCCTCATGAGTGAATAATTTTCACACAATAGATAAGTGTATAGTGGAATTTAATGTCGGTCTGACAATAGTGAGAGGTATTATCCTTAATACATAATTGGTAGAAATTGAATTATTTGATACTAGTTCATCCCTTTCATTTATATCTATATGTTTTATTAATTTTCTTAAACTTAAAATAGAACTTACATTATTTAAAATGGATTTAGAAACACCTCTTGGTTTGAGGAAAGAGCATGGGTTCAGGTGTCATTATTGTTCATTTATGATAGCTGATAAGGATTTTTTATTGTACTTTCTCATTCTTGATCTAGATCTGTTTGAAATCATCATTAGTATTGATTATCTTATCGCTCGTCGTGCTGAATTTTATTATTATCATCGGTGTGTTTGGTTTATTTCTGCTGATGGGAGATCTCATGTGTTTCTGGGGGAGTGGGACCCAAGGTCTGGTCATTTAGGACCTTGTCGCCCAGATCTAAGGATTTTGTTGGTTGTTTCATTTGAGCTTGATGATGTTTCTTCTATTGATTATTTTCCCATTATTGTTTGAGACTTTCTTGACTTTTTCCTAGATGAATTATCCATTCTTCTTATAGAGAGAGAGGTAGAGTTTAATATTGATCTTGTTTTGGGTATACAGAAAAAATTGATACCTTCTTATCATATGGAACCATAGGAGGTAAAATAGCATAATATTCGGTTGGACAACCTATAGGAAAAAGGTTTCTTTCTCCCTTGCATTTCTCCTTGGGTAGACCTTATGCTCTTTTCTAAGAAAAAAGTTGGTTCAATTCATTTATGTGTGGACTATTTAAAGTTAAACCAAGTGATGGTTAAGAACAGATATCATTTAACCCATGTGGATGATATGTTTAATCAGTTTAGTGGGGAAAGTGGTGTTCAAATCTCAACCTTCTGTCGAGATATCATCAACTCGGATTTTAAAAGTCTAATATACCGAAGACAGCTTTCAAGATAAGGTATGCCCACTATGAATATCTTGTGATTCCTTTTGGTCTGACTAATTCTCCTGGAGTTTGTTTGGATTTGGTGAATCAGATATCCCAAAAATATCTTGACACCTTTGTGTAGAGTTCATGATACGTGGGTTTTTTAGATTCTTTGGGTGTTTTTCTGAGATGTGTGCTTATGTATGATGACCATGTGGTAGAGTAAACCTCTCGTTAGCTTCGACCTCATGAAAATAAATACCCCTCCCATGAATTAGAGCTTTCTAGAGTCTTGTATGTGCTTAAGTGTTGGTGGAACTATCTCTTTAGGGAAAGGTTTATGGTCTTCTTTGATCATAATAGTCTGAGTTATATCTTTTCTTAGAAGTGCTTGAATATCAGATGGAAGCGATGGGTAGAATAACTTCAAAAATTTGACTTCGATATCGCCTACACCCCAAGGAAGGGAAACAATGTTGCATATGATCATAGCAGGAAAGTACCGTCTTGGGCTATTCTGGAATCGAAGGAATAGTTGAACCTTATGAGGATTTTTTCTCAGTTGCATCTAGATGACCAGGAGGATGTTTTGGGTATAGTTTTAACCAGTGTTAAATTTTCATCATCTCTCCTGGAGACTATTTTTTAGATTCGGCGGAATGATTATGAGTTTAGTAAAGTTTGAGAAAGCCTTTATGGTGGGGATACCATTTTAGGTTGGTCTTTCTCTTCAGATGGTATGCTTCACTTCAAGAAAATAATTTCTATCCTTATATCTATGAGGAACATAGTCTTGTTCAATTACCACATCTCTTCAGGGTTCATTCATACAATCACTTTGAATTTGTATTAAAACATGATGTGGGGATTCTGGTATCAATGTATGAAGCGTGACATTATAAAGTTTGTGACTCACTATTACACTTGTCAATAGATAAAGGCAGAGCACTTAAAACATTCTGGTTTTCTTCAGCCTCTTCTGGTTCCTATTTGGAAATGGTATGAGGTATCAATCAATTTTTTGGTTGGAATACCATGGAATCCCCAAGGGAGGGATACTATCTGGGTGTTTTTTGATCGGTTAACGAAGTCTTATCTTTTCATTCAGATCAAAGACACCACAAAGGTTGAAGATCTAGGTAAGATTTATGTGTAGGGGATTGTGAGGATACATGAGAGTCCATCTTCTATTGTTTCAGATAGAGATCCTAGGTTTACCTATATATTATAAAGGAGTCTTGAATAGGTGATGGGAACTTAGGTCAAATTGAGTACAGCTTACCATCCATAGACATATGGTCAAATAGAGTGAGTAATTCAGATTATAGAGGATATGATTCGTGCTGGTATCTATGATTTTATAAGATCTTTGGATAGCCATCTAGAAATGGTTGAGTTTGTTTACAACAATATTTATCATTCATCATAAATAATGGATCCCTTTAAGGCATTGTACAGTCACCTATGTAGATCACATCTTTGTTGGGATGAGGAGGATGGATTATCTTTAGATGGACCAAATTTGGTTCATGATATTTCTATGATGATTCAGGATGTACATTAATTATTGTTTACAGCCCATATTCGAGAGAAATTGTATGCAGATCAGAGGCATCAACCATTGGAGTTTTTTATAGGTTAATGAGTTTTCTTGAAAGTTTCTTCTCGATTGGGTCACGATCAACTTGGGAATCTAAGAAATTTATCTCCAAGATATATTGGATCATTTGACACCACTGAGATGTTCGGATAGGAATCTTATAGGTTTTCATTTCTAGTTCAGTTGATAGGTATTCATGATGTTTTCCATATATCTTTTCTTATGAAATATCACCTTGACCCCACTCACATGATGAGTTGGGAGGAAATTGAGTTAGATCTAGAAGATTATATTATAGAGAAATTGGTTGATATAGGGCCCCATCCTTAAACCTTACTTAATCTTGAGTTATTACAAGATTACGCATTGAGGATCTTTTCGGGTTTAGAGTTTTAGATAATTAGATCATAAAACTTGAAATACATTCCACATGTAAACAAAGTGGTTACATAAAGATAGTATTCTTCTTTCCCATCAATGGAAACATATTTAAAATAAAACATGGATTCTTTCTTGACACTTCTTTGACACTATCATCATATCATGTACCTTTCCCTTGACCTGTGAAAAACATTTCAAAAAAACTTGGGATGAGCATAAAAAGCTCAGTAAGGGATATAAAAATATGGAAAGGAAACATGGGTACATATATACATAAGAATGAAATCATACTTTACCCATAAAACATAATCACTTTAACATACCTCATCAAATCATGAATAAATCATATAAATCATAAGACAAAAAGGTAACTTGAGGCATTCATAACATTCTTACATAGGGAGTAACCCTCTTGGTTACGTTTGGAATACCCATCACAGTATATTCCCTAAATCTCTTTAGAGAAACCTTAACGTTTCACTCCTTCGCGTTACCCAATGCATTGGAGAGATATATCGGGCTCACCCGCCCTTAGTCTATCACGGAAACATCCATCTTCATAATAATGCCCAAGAACCTCAACATAATCGTATCATATAAAACATGCATAAAGGAAATATAACATTTCCACCTTTCAATCACAAGATATCAATACCACACATTGATATAAAAATATTATGAAAACAATTTTCAATACCAAAATAAAAGAAAAGTAAAACATGGTATTTATTTTTCTTTTAAAAAGAAGGTATGGCTTGTAGAGGAAGCCGAAACTCAAATAATGGTCACGGCGGCGGAGAAGTCGTTGTCGCCGCATACGTACGACAAAAACATTCCCTTTTGTTGTTTAGTAAAACACTTCTTATAAAAAATATTCCTTTTGGATAAACGTAAAAGTAAAAGGGGTTTATACACCGTATAAAAGAAGGTTGTGTATAAAACAAAATATGCCTCAATGAAAGGAGATTGAGACGAAGTCCCATACCTCGGGTCCGACTTGACTCGATCGTTCTTTAATGTCCTGAATAATAAACTTGAGTTAATTTATACTTCCTTAAGAACCTTTTTTCAAGTTCATTATTCCTTTTATATCACTTATTGCCATGTCATGAACACTATGTAATTATTTAAGTTAATAACGGTCGTTTTAACGATCATTGGTACTTGAGTCAAAAATAAACCCTTTATAATTACATGTTGTTAATGTATCCATTATATCCAGAATTATAATCATTATGTATATATCATATATATCCAGTATATACATTCATTTATAATATTACATAATCATTTAGAGGTAATAAATGAAATGCACCGTTCATAGAGACGGTAAGCCGTACGTACGCATGAACGCTACTTTCATTTCTATTTCATATTTTATAGAATGGAATCATAATTAAATAAAGGTATATTATAATTCCAGTATAATATAATATATAATATCATAGTTCCATCCTTTATACGTCCCACATATGGTATTTATCGAATCAAATCACTTTGAGGGGGTGGTAGTCCGCACTTCCTTAAATGAAGATATCGCGTTCACCCATAATGGAAACCATAAAGGTATGACCAAAAAGAAAAAAACAGAAGCTTAAGAAAAACATAAACATATTATATATCATATATAAATATAGTGACATCTTAATGACCACCTTTGAATGTGTTAAAAGAATGTTGAACAATCATCGTTTCGGGAGGCATAAATTCACCATCCACGGAAACAGTATGTTCGTTAACCATTAGATGTAGGTGAGTGTAAGTGTAGCTCGAATCCATATTATAAAAACATCCTAGTATATTGAGGATACTGGAGTTGTTACAAAATAAAAGAATAAAAAGAGTTTAGGGGGTTGGAGAAGCAAAATAAAACAAAAGGACTCAAAAGAAGACATTACCTTAAAATCGGGTAACTCCCTTTGGTTTGAGCTCAAAGGCTTCCTTGGGAAGACTTCTGCCCAAAGTGAGGATTCAAGGAGTAAGAGAGGGAAGTGGAGAGACAAAATGGGCAGGGTTTGGCTGAGCCAAAGGCTTTGGGAGTGTGGGTAAGGAGGTAGAGGTGGGGGCCTTTTATAGGAGGAGAGGAGGGGCACTCTTGGAAAGTAAAGATAAGTTACTTTATTTTAAAATGAGTTTCGGATTAAAAAGGTCCCACATTTATATAATTATAGGATAAGGTTATAAGGGTTCTAAATACACTCATATAATTGGTTTTGTCCATGTTTAGGTTTTATATGTTACATTATCTTTCCATTTTATTTAAATCGTTAAATAATGAGGTCATCGCTGCATCATCATGATGTCATATATAATTTAATTTATTTAATGTCTAAAAATTATAAAAAAAATACTATGATGTAGGAAATTTTTTTATATTTCTAATGAATATTTATAGTCAAAAATCGGACATGTATAACCCCATGTAAAAATTGTTTTAGTAAAACACCTCATGTGTGTGTCATTTTTACTTTAACATTTAATAAAAGGTTATTTATGTCATTTCCCAACCAAAGTGGCTCCATGGGGTCCCAAAGTTGACCCATGGCTTGTGTTGTTCGGCCATGACACATTCAATGAGGGTAGGACATGTTTCAAGCTCATCTAATACTATTAAAACATTATTTTTACCTTAAACTACACTAATTACCACTAATCGCGATTAAATACATAAAAGTTACTATTCACCAAAAAAATATTTTAATCTCATTGAACAACATTTTAATTCTTAATGATAACCATGTATGTTGGATTTTTGAAATTCAAAACACAATGATGGTAAAATTTCATTGAAACGGAAAAATCAGTTTTTATAAGTACCACTTAGTGGTTTCACTATTCATCAAAAATTGAAGTTTTTCAGAAAATTACCAAAAATTCTCTCTAAGATATATTTGATATTCCGAATTCAAAAATGAAGTCTATTTTAAAAAATTCAAAACTTATAAGTCATATTAATTAATTTAATAATTAATTCCCGTTGTCATGACAAATAGCGTGTTTTTATGAAACAATAAGTATCAAAAGATTAATACCAGTTTAAGTCCAATTTCAAAGTGAAATTGATTCCAACGACCACCATTGGATTTAATGGTAAAAATATATTCTAATTCCACTTCAAAACCAATTCAAAAGATAATCTAATCTTATAAATAAATTAGATTAAAAAGCAGTTTTGATGTAAAATGCAGTATTTTTCACTATTCATTAAAAAATGAACATTGTATGAAAAATACCAAAAATTCACACAAAGTAAATTTTAATGTCCCAATAATAAAGAATTAGTTTATTTTTACAAACATAGCTTATAAAATTGTCAAAATATAGCTTTAAAAATGGTTTTTCATCAAAAGGCAGTAAAATAATCTTTTAGAAATATTAGTGTATTCCATGCTTAAGATTGGATTTATTTTCATTTTAAGCCTCTAAAACACTATATAAATCATTAATAAACATAGATAAAAATATATATTATTCATTACTTACTTGGGATGTTACATCCTTCCCCCTTTTGAAAATTGTGTCCCCGCAATTTATTTACTTATCGAATAAAGGGGGGTACTTATCCGTCATTTCATTTTCAGATTCCCATGTTGCCTCTTCCATCATGTGGTTTTTCCACAAAACCTTTACCTGATTAATCACCTTATTCCGTAACACTTTCTCCCTGTGGTCAAGAATCTGGACCGGTGGTTCCTCATATGATAGGTTCTCTTCCAGCTGAACTACTTCTCGACTCAAAACATGAGATGGATTTGGCATATACTTTCTCAACATAGAAACGTGAAAAACATTGTGTACCTGAGATAAACTCGGAGGTAAAGCCACCCGGTATGCAACTGATCCAACTCTCTCCAGAATTTAATATGGTCCAATGAACCTTGGACTCATCTTTCCTTTCTTACCAAATCTCATCACACTTTTCCAAGGAGAAACCTTGAGAAAAACATGATCACCTACCTCAAAAGAGAGATCCTTCCTCCTATTGTCCGCATAACTCTTCTGCCTGCTCTGAGCTGTTCTCATGTGCTTCTGAATCATCTGAACTTTTTCTACCATATCTTCTACCAATTCTGGTCCCATCAACTTCCTTTCACCCACTTCATCCCAGAAATATGGAGTTCGACACCACTTCCCATATAATGCCTGAAATGGTGCCATCTGTATACTGGAATGAAAACTGTTATTATATGAAAATTCAACCAAAGAAAGATGTTGGTCCCAACTTCCCTGATAATCCATAGAGCAAGAACGTAGCATATCCTCCAATGTCTGAATTGTTCCTTCTGACTGCCCATCTGATTGAGGATGAAATGCTGTACTAAAATTTAATTCAGTACCCAACGAATTCTGAAGGCCTTTCCAAAAGTTAGAACTGAACCTGGGATCACGATCAGATAAAATGGAGAGAGAAACTCCATGTAACCTGACTATCTCTTTAATATACAAACGGAAAAGTTGATCTAGGGAAAAAGTATCTCGTATAGCAAGGAAATGAGCAGATTTAGTCAAGCGATAAATAATAACACAAATTTCATTATTACCTCGAGATGTTTTCGGTAATCCCACAACAAAGTCCATGGATATATTCTCCCATTTCCACTCTGGCACTGGTAAAGGCTGAAGCATCCCTTTCGGTAACTGCCGCTCTACTTTAACCTGTTGACATGTCAAACACTTCACAGTAAAATCAGCAATATCTCTTTTCATTCCATCCCACCAGTAATACTCCCGCAGATCTCTGTACATCTTAGTACTGCCAGGATGAACTGAAAATGAAGAACTATGAGCTTCACATAAAAACTCTCTCATCAACTGTAAATCACAACGCACACACAATATCTTCCCAAATCTCAAAACACAATCATTATCAAGGTTGAATTCAGGCAACTTACCTTTCTGAACCAGCTCCACCTTTTTCTACATCTCACTGTCTTGCTTCTGTGCTTTCTTGATTCTATCTGATAGAGATGATCTCACTGATACCTGAAACAAAACAAAAGAACTTCCTGCACCGACAACTTCTATGCCAAAGTTCATCAAACCCTTAACCAAAGGATCACGTTCCAAATGCAACATTGCTAATGAAGCATTACTTTTTTGACTCAAAGCATCAGCCACTTTATTTGCTTTTCCCGGATGGTATTGAATTGTACAATCATAATCCTTGATTAATTATATCTATCTCCTTTGTCTCATGTTCAATTCTTTCTGAGTGAATATATACTTTAAACTTTTTTGATCGGTATATATTTCACACTTTACTCCATACAAATGATGCCTCCAAATTTTTAAAGAAAAAACAAATGCAGCTAATTCTAAATCATGTGTAGGGTAATTTACCTCATGAGTTTTCAACTGTCGTGAAGCATAAGCAATTACCTGATCATTCTGCATTAGGATGCAACCAAGTCCTTTCAATGAAGCATCACTGTATATAACAAACTCACCATTCCTGGAAGGTAGTGCCAAAACTGGAGCATTCACAAATCTTCTTTTCAATTCCTGAAAAAAAATCATCACATTATTTTGTCCAGATAAACTTAACACCCTTCCGAGTTAGCTTAGTCATTGAACTAGATAACCGTGAAAAATTTATAACAAACCTTCGGTAATAGCCTGCAAAACCAAGGAAGCTACGAATCTCAGTTACATTTTTGGGTCTTGGCCAGTCTTCCACAACTTTTGTTTTTGCAGGATAAACAGTTACCCAATCTTTAGAAACAATGTGACCAAGGAAAGAAATTTGTTGCAACCAAAACTCACACTTGATGAATTTCCCATACAATTTCTTTTCTTTTAAGGTTTGAAAGATAACCCTTAATTGTATTTCATGATCCTATTTTCTTTTAGAAAACACCAAAATATCATCAATGAAAACCACCACAAACTTATCCAAGAACT
Source organism: Viscum album (assembly GCA_963277665.1). Classification (NCBI taxonomy): domain Eukaryota; kingdom Viridiplantae; phylum Streptophyta; class Magnoliopsida; order Santalales; family Viscaceae; genus Viscum; species Viscum album. Next base: position 705,747,816 of record OY728147.1, on the reverse strand, counting down.
CACGGAAAATTCTATTCATTAAGTCCATGAATACAGCAGGTGCATTGGTTAGCCCAAAAGGCATTACTAAAAATTCATAGTGGCCATATCTTGTACGGAACGCGGTCTTCGGAACATCTTCTTCCTTTACCTTCAGCTGATGGTACCCCGATCTCAAGTCAATCTTTGAAAAATACTGAGCTCCCTGGAGCTGATCAAACAAATCATTGATATGAGGCAAAGGATATTTGTTCTTAATAGTGATGTTATTCAAGGCTCTATAATCAATGAAAAGTCTCATTGAACCATCTTTCTTTTTAACAAACAAGACAGAAGCACCCCATGGTGATGTTCTAGGTCGAATGAAACCTTTCTCTAATAAATCTTTCAATTGCTCCTTCAACTCTAAAAGTTCAATTTGAGCCATTCGATATGGGGGTTTTGAAATTGGCTTAGCATTAGGAACTAAGTCAACAGTAAATTCAACTTCCCGATCTGGTATTATTCCAGGCAACTCATCAGGAAAAACATCAGGATACTCATTTACCACTGGCACATCATTAATCTGAACAGTTCCTTTATTTTCAACGATGTGTGTAAGGTAACATTCATTTCCATCTTTTACAAGTTTCTCGGCCTCTTGATAAGTTATCAATAGTAAGGGTTCATTCTTGTACACAAACTGAAAGTATTTCTGAAAAGAAACTTATTTAGCTCTACAGTCAATCTTAGCATGGTAAATAGAGAGCCAATCCATACCCAGGATAACATCAAACTCTACTAGAGGTAGAACAATAAGGTTTGCAAGTAGATTCTTTACATAGATAAGGATAGGAAGATTCTTATAAATTATTTTTGCCTCAACATTCCCCCCAGGTGTTTTTACCAAAAGTTCAGGAGTCATTTCTTGAGATGGTATTCCCATTTTACTAGAAAAGGTTTCAGAGATGAAAGAATGTGTAGACCCCGAATCAAACAACACACTGGCATAAACTGAAAAAACAAACAAAGTACCTGATACAACTTCATTTGATGGCCTGACATCTGATGAAGTAGTTGCAAAGGATTTCACCACCCCTTTCTGCTTGTAGTCTAATTGCTTCCCATCACTCAAGCTCTTTGTCGGACACTCATTTTCATAGTGACCCATCTCATTGCATTTAAAACACTTCACTAACTGTAAATCAAATTTGTTCTTACCTTCACCTTGATCCTTTTCAGTGCAATCACGAGCCTTATGTCCCATCTTACCACATCGGTAGAACTTTCCAGAATTCAGAAGACATTCCCCAGCATTCCTTTGGCCACATTTATCACAAACTGGAAACTTAGTTTTCTTACCATCAGACTTTTTTGAAGAATTCTTACCTTTCTCCTGCCACCTCTGTCTCTTCTTATGTTGGTTGTTATAGAACACTTGATCATCGGAAAACTCCATTTCCACCTTCTCAGCACATCGAACAAGCTTTTCATAACTTTTAAACTCACGAGAATCTAATTCCCTTTGATATTTTGGCTTTAATCCTGAGTAAAAACGATTGATTTTACTATCAAGGTCTCGGATAAAATTTGGAGCATACCTTTCCAATCGAGTGAACCTTTCTTCATAGGTAGCCACTGAGTCTTCCTCTTGCCTCAATTCCAAGATTTGATTTTCCATCCTAAGTTGAACAGCCTTAGGAAAATACTTCTCAAGAAACATACCTTTGAATTCATCCCAGTCGAGAGCATCAATCTCATCAGCGTCCCTAATATTTTTAACCATCGACCACCACTGATCTGCCTCACCCTCCAAACGGTAAATAGCAAAACTAACCTTTTGATTGTCTGAACACCCCATGACATCGAAAATCTTCTCCAGTGATTTAATCCACCCTTCAGCTAGCACAGGGTCAGATGATCCTCTGAATGATGGGGGATGTTGCCTCATGAAATGTTCCACCACTGACATGTTCCTCTGCGGTTGATCTGGCTGATCTCGTGCATGGATACCACTGCCATTTATCGCTTGAGTCAACTGCGCCATTACTGCAACAAACTGTTCAGTTCCAATTCCAACCATCTCGGGATGCTGATTCAGAAGGTTATTTCCTTCTGCATGCCTTCCTAGCACTGCTTCCCTATTTCCTCTGCGGAAAACCATTCTAAACAAACATGTCTAAGATGAAGCAACATGGTAATCTTCAAATGCCATATCATTTCAAAAAAAATATTTTTGGATAATCATTTAATAGAATTCTAACTCCTAAAGTTATCTAAACCGACCTTTGATACCAACTATAGGGCCCCGGCCTTAAACCTTACTTAATCTTAAGTTATTACAAGATTACACATTGAGGATCTTTTCGGGTTTAGAGTTTTAGAGAATTAGATCATAAAAATTTCATTACATTCCACATGTAAACAAAGTGGTTACATAAAGATAGTATTCTTCTTTCCCATCAATGGAAACATATTTAAAATAAAACATGGATTCTTTCTTGACACTTCCTTGACATTATCATCATATCATGTACCTTTCCCTTGACCTATGAAAAACATTTCAAAAAAACTTGGGAGGAGCATAAAAAGCTTAGTAAGGGATATAAAAATATGGAAAGGAAACATGGGGACATATATACATAAGAATGAAATCATACTTTACCCATAAAACATAAGCACTTTAACATACCTCATCAAATCATGAATAAATCATATAAATCATAAGACATAAAGGTAACTTGAGGCATTCATAACATTCTTACGTAGGGAGTAACCCTCTTGGTTACGTTTGGAATACCCATCACAGTATATTCCCTAAATCTCTTCAGAGAAACCTTAACGTTTCACTCCTTCGCGTTACCCAATGCATTGGAGAGCTATATCGGGCTCACCCGCCCTTAGTCTATCACGGAACCACCCGTCTTCATAATAATTCCCAAGAACCTCAACATAATCGTATCACATAAAACATGCATAAAGGAAACATAACATTTCCACATTTCAATCACAAGATATTAATACCACACGTTTATATAAAAATATTATGAAAACCATTTTCAATACCAAAATAAAAGAAAAGTAAAACATGGTATTTATTTTTCTTTTAAAAAGAAGGTATGGCTTGTAGAGGAAGCCAAAACTCAAATAATGGTCACGGGGGCGGAGAAGTCGTTGTCGCAGCATACGTACGGCAAAAACATTCCCTTTTGTCGTTTAGTAAAACGCTTCTTATAAAAAAGATTCCTTTTGGATAAACGTAAAAGTAAAAGGGGTTTATACACCGTATAAAATAAGGTTGTGTATAAAACAAAATATGCCTCAATGAAAGGAGATTGAGACGAAGTCCCATACCTCAGGTCCGACTTGACTCGATCATTCTTTAATGTCCTGAATAATAAAATTGAGTTAATTTATACTTCTTTAAGAACCTTTTTCAAGTTCATTATTCCTTTTATATCACTTATTGCCATGTCATGAACACTATGTAATTATTTAAGTTAATAACGGTCGTTTTAACGATCATTGGTACTTGAGTCAAAAATAAACCCTTTATAATTATATGTTGTTCATGTATCCATTATATCCAGAATTATAATCATTATGTATATATCATATATATCCAGTATATACATTCATTTATAATATTACATAATCAATTAGAGGTAATAAATGAAATGCACCGTTCATGGAGACGGTAAGTCGTACGTACGCATGAACGCTACTTTCATTTCTATTTTGTATTTTATAGAATGGAATCATAATGATATAAAGGTATATTATAATTCCAGTATAATATCATATATAATATAATAGTTCCATCCTTTATACGTCCCATATATGGTATTTAACGAATCAAATCACTTTGAGGGGGCGGTAGTCCGCACTTCCTTAAATGAAGATATCGCGTTCACCCATAATGGAAACCATAAAGGTATGAACAAAAAAAACAGAAGCTTAAGGAAAACATAAACATATTATATATCATACATAAATATAGTGACATCTTAATGGCCACCTTTGAAGGTGTTAAAAGAATGTTGAACAATCATCATTTCGGGAGGCATAAATTCACCATCCACGGAAACAGTATGTTCGTTAACCATTTGATGTAGGTGTGTGTAAGTGTAGCTCGAATCCATATTATAAAAACATCCTAGTATATTGAGGATACTGTATTTGTTACAAAATAAAATAAAAAAAAGAGTTTAGGGGGTTGGAGAAGCAAAATAAAACAAAAGGACTCAAAAGAAGACATTACCTTAAAATCGCGTAACTCCCTTTGGTTTGAGATCAAAGGATTCCTTGAGAAGACTTCTGCCCAAAGTGAGGATTCAATGAGTAATAGAGGGAAGTGTAGAGATCAAATGGGCAGCGTTTGGATGAGCCAAAGGCTTTGGGGGTGTGGGTAAGGAGGTAGAGGTGGGGCCTTTTATAAGAGGAGAGGAGGGGCACTCTTGGAAAGTAAAGACAAGTTACATTATTTTAAAATTATTTTCGGATTCAAAAGGTCCCACATTGATATAATTCGAGGATAAGGTGATAAGGGTTCTAAATACAATCATCCAATTGGTTTTTTCCATGTGTAGGTTTTATATTTTACATTATCTTTCCATTTTATTTAAATCGTTAAATAATGAGTTCATCGCTGCATCATCATGATGTCATAAATAATTTAATTTATTTAATGTCTAAAAATTATAAAAAAACTACTATGATTTAGGAAATCTTTTTAGATTCCTAATGAATATTTATAGTCAAAAATATGATTTGTATAACCCCATGTAAAAAATGTTTTAGTAAAACACCTCATGTGTGTGTCATTTTTACTTTAACATTTAATAAAAAGTTATTTATGTCATTTCCCAACCAAAGTGGCTCCATGGGGTCCCCAAGTTGACCCATGGCTTTTCTCGGTCGGCCATGACACATCCAATGATGGTAGGACATGTTTCAAGCTCATCTCATACTATTAAAACATTATTTTTACTTTAAACTACACTAATTACCACTAATCGCGATTAAAAACATAAAAGTTACTATTCACCAAAAAATTATTTTGATCTCATTGAACCACATTTTACTTCTTAATGACAACCATTTATGTCGGATTTTTGAAATTCAAAACACAATGATGGAAAATTTTTATTTAAACGGAAAAATCAGTTTTTATAAGTACCACTTAGTGGTTTCACTATTCATCAAAAATTGAAGTTTTTCAGAAAATTACCAAAAATTCACCCTAAGCTATATTTGATATTCAGAATTCAAAAATGAAGTCTATTTTAAAAAATTCAAAACATATAAGTCACATTAATTAATTTAATAATTAATTCCCGCTGTCATGACAAATAGCGTGTTTTTATGAAACAATAAGTATCAAAAGATTGATACCAGTTTAAGTCCAATTTCAAAGTGAAATTGATTCCAAAGACCATCATTGGATTAAATGGTAAAAATATATTCTAATTCCACTTCAAAACCAATTCAAAAGATAATCTAATCTTATAAATAAATTAGATTAAAAAGCAGTTTTGATGTAAAATGCAGTATTTTTCACTATTCATTAAAAAATGAACATTGTCTGAAAAATACCAAAAATTCACACAAAGTAAATTTTGATGTCCCAATAATAAAGAATAAGTTTATTTTGACAAACATAGCTTATAAAATTGTCAAAAGATAGCATTAAAAATGGTTTTCCATCAAAAGGCGGTAAAACAATCTTTTAAAAATATTAGTGTATTCCATGCTTAAGATTGGATTTATTTTCATTTTAAGCCACTAAAACACTATATAATTCATTAATAGACATAGATAAAAATATCTATTATTAATTACTTACTTGGGATGTTACAGTTGACATCATTGAGTCTCATGTGAAATTATTGTGTGGGAAGTGGATTTTTTTTGGCAAGAAATCTATGAAAATAAGGATCATATTCTCATGATACACGGGAACATGAATTTCTAATGAGGGAGAATTGGAATAATCTCTTTCTAGGGATTACATATTCCACATGACATCTCGGGGATGGAAAGTCTTTATGGGGGGGTTGTAACATCCTGTTACTATTTTATCAGGTACACCCTTAACCTCATCGTGGTTTTCCCCTCCTATGAGATTGGGAGAATACTTATAATGTTGAAGTTAGAGATTTTTTTTGAATTTCAATAATAATATTTTATTTCTGCAGACTTCATAGTAGTTACATGTCATGTAATTATGTTACACTTCATGTAGTGGTTGTTGGATATAATCCATGAAAGGGGATTCACGTTGTGAAAGTTACACATCGTGAATGGTGGTTTGATGTCATGACTTATTTAAATGATATATTTTTAATCTGAGGTGATGGATTTTTTAGTGTATGTTGATCGTGGGGGTTACACACCATGTAACTGCCTACAGAGAGTTTTAAAAACTACAAGCGACTGTTTTGATTCAATTCCTTCATCGATTCTTTTTGGATATTGACCTAAGGTAGTTCTAGGGAATTTTCTAGAGACTCAACCCCTTCAAGATTGATCTATTAGACACTTGATCTCCATTTTGATTGTGGTGTTTCCCATTAGGTGAGTAAACTTTTCGTTCCTTTATTTTCTTTTGATTACGGTATCACCGTTGGGTGACGTCTTTGGATTAGTTGGTCTATGGTTGTTGATTATTCATGGTTTCTTCCTAGATCTTTTGTGTGATCTCATTACAGAGGCATTTTCTTCCATTTTTCATAGTGTGTTGGGAATTCATCTTTCAGTTAGGTAGGTTTCCTCTCTTTCGCTGACCCATTGTCTTATAAATTGAATTAATCAGGATGTGGATTTGATTCTAGGTCCTTCATTGATTTTTTTTGGTTTCATTGATTTTGGATTCCATCGCGAGTGTGTGTGACCTGAGTTTTGAGTTTGGTGGTTCCGTCTCTATCCTACATTGACGAAGCTAATTATTTTACTTTATAAATGGTTTTTTATATTGAAATATTCATGATTGTTTTGTGTGTGGTGAAAAAATTTTTTAATTAAAAATCATTTTCTATGGTTATTGACAAATGAAGAGAAAATGGGTGTTTTCAAATCATTGAAATGGAATTTTTGAAATGGTTTTGAAATGGTTTTCAGAGCATCAGAATGAATTGTGAAAAGAGAAAATGGATTACCATGGGTTCTTAGGTGGAAAGTTTATCTTGGGGCCATCATCCACTATTTTGTGATTATCAAGGAGGGTTTTCTCGGAGATTCACACTGTTTCCTAGGCCCATTTTTTCTAAGAGACTGATATTGAGATTTTGGGGGGTTAACTCATCGGGTATTCATATTGTTCCTTGTCCTGTTTTTCTAGGATCAAAATTTGTGAACTTGATTGATTGTGATATAAGTAGTTTATGGCATGAACCAGCAATATTCCTTCGTGTTGTGGTATATGGGATTATGTTTGGTATTTATTGTGTTTCTAGGTTAGCCTTGATATGCAAGTTTATTCTTGTGAAAAAAAGATATGGAAATGTTCTTTGAAATTTATATACTCGCTTTTGTTTTAGAACTATTTAAAAGGGGAATGTTTACTATGTTTTCTATAAAACTCCTTTACTTCTTATCATGCCATGTTTTATTTAAAATGAGAATACATGTATTTTTATACAAAGGCTAGTTATGGAACACCTAGGTGGGATCCTACTTAGCCAGTTAGCTCACACCATATGCACCTCTTTGGTGGTGCATAGACCTTTGTTTGTCATCCAGTGCAGGGAAATACAAGATTCCATAGTGAGACAGTGAGGTTCATGTCATTTGGTTGGGTAGTTGGTGGTGAGATGGTGGGAGTCCATCCCTACCATCATTTTGAGTAGATTTTTGGTTTTTAGTCAATTGCAGTTGGACTTGTATTGATGATTTTAGATAATTTTTTGTTGTCTGTTTTCTCTATTTTCTTACAATTATGGCATATATATCTTTTTTTTATTCCTCTATTTCTTTTTGTTTAGTACATATATGCCATGTTTTTTTCAGGTAGGGAAAAATCATTCCATCTATTGTGTTGTTTGATGCTCATGTGATTGTCTCCATCCTGTGGGGATTAGGAATTTATTTCAGGTATGTAATGGAATGGGTCAGGTGTCGGGTTTCAGGGAAACTCGGGAAGGTTAGTTACAGGGAAGGTGAAAAGGCTAGTGGAATATTGCATCTCATATATAATGATGTATATTGGCCAATGATCACACAAAAAATTGACTTTAAAATACTTTGTTACATTAACCGATGATTATAGTTGATATGGATATATAATTATGATGTGATAAAAGTTTGAATCTTTTGTAAAGTTCAAAGAGTTTTAGAATGAAGCATAGAATAATTTGGAAAAAAGGTATAAATATCCTCTGATTAGATTGGTGTTGTGAATACTTGATCCTAGAATTCATTGACCATCAAAGGGATTGTTGAATTGTTTCATAACAAACACCTCTTAGAACACCACAGTGGAATAATATGTTTGAGAGGAGGAATCATGCCTTGTTGTAAATAGTTTTGTTTATGATGAATAAATGTGAAATTCCTATTTCATTATGGGGTTATGACTTATATATTGATTCATATCTACTAAACTATATCCCACCTAAAACAATCCTAAATAAAAAATAAGATATTTGGATTATAGAACATACTATCATGTCTTTTATAAATATTTGGGAATTCAAAGACTTTTTATAATTATTATCTTCTAATATGATTCTCTCAAATTCATAAAAATTATTATTTATTGGTTGTCCCAAAAAAACTAAGGGATATTATTTCTATAATCTTACAGATTGCAAGTGTTTGTGGCCTAATTTTATCTATTCCTTGATAAGTTATGTTTTTAATCATGGATTTATATGGAGGATTGTTGAACATATAGATGTTCGAGACTAATAAATAGGAAATGTGTCTGACATGAACGTTTGGCTAGTTTTAAAAAGAGTTTTGGAAGAAGAACCAACTCAATTTACAGAAAAACATCAATGTTTTTGTGGGATTCATCAAAAACTCATAAGATATGAACTTCCTATAGATAATTATGTTGAGGAAATTTTAATAAGAAATGAACCTACAACCTATAAAGATCCCATAAAGAGTTATGATTTTCAGAAATGGTTAAATGGCATAGACTATGAAATAGACACCATGTACACTAACCAATTTCAAAACATAGTGGATTCACCAGAAGTGGTGAGAACCATAGGATGTGAGTGTGTTTTGTGCAAGAAAATTGAAATTATGATAAAGTGTCAACCTATAAAGTATGCTTTGTTGTAAATGGTTACAATAAAATTCATATTATTTACTATAAAGAAATAATTTCACCTGTTGTCATGATAAATTCTATTCAAAAATTTCTTCCCATAACATCTTTCTATGAATATGAGATATATCAAATAGATGTCAAAGATTCTTTCCTTGAAAATTTGTTTCAAGGAAGTGAATATGATACAACCCGAAGTATTCAGGTACCAAATAAGACTAATATATTATAAAATTTGAAATGGTCCATTTATGGAGTAAAGAAATCTTCTTAGAGTTATAATATACTATTTGATGAAGTAATCAAAGAGTTTGGTTTCAATAAAAACATGTATGATTCTTGTATATACAAATGGATTAGAGGGAGTGTTTTCATGTTTTTGATATTATATGTAGATACCATACTACTTATCAAAAATGAAATATCAACACATTACTCTTTGAGGGTCTATATAAGTAAATGATTCTTGATTAAATACATGTGTGAAACTTTCTACATAATATGTTTGAATATCTATAGATATATATCTAAATGGATTATTAGACTCGTCCATGATACTTACATTGTTAATGTGGTAAAATGTGTTAACATAGAGAACTATAAAAAAGTGGATTTAGTATTATTATATGGCCCAAATGTTAGAAAGATTCATAATCCATCAATAGAGTTATAAATGATGGATATAATTACATATGCATCTACTATTTGATCAATTATACATGGAATATTGTGTACTCATCCTAGTGTTGTATATACAATTAAAATAACTTTATGATACCAATATAATGTTGGTGTGAGTCACTAGATTTCTATAAAGAACATTCTCAAGTGAATGAGGACTAAGGATATGTACTTGGTAATTAAAGGAGAGGAATACATATGTATAAAGGGATTCACCTATAACATACCAACTCTAGTAAAACCAATAATTTCACTTGAATTTTCCTTCCACAAGGCCTAAAGTGCATTCCTAGTCACCAAGAGCTATAGATAAGCAATAGGGTATCATTTGAAAAAGTGTGGGATCAATTTCACTCTCAAAAAACATAGTATGGGATAGAAATAATGAGATTATCATAATAGATATCCAAAATACATCATATGTAAAAACAACCAAGCCCAAAAGGTGACATCCATCACCTAGATAATAAGGTATAAATGAAAAAGGATAGTAAATAAACATATAACCCAAATAAACTCATCCATATATATCTATGTGGACATATGTGTACACCATCCAACCCACTGAAATGGCAAAAAGATCTATGAGATTATTTCTCCACATAACGCCCTTAACTTTACCTATATCAAGAAAAAACATGTCTATAAATTCCAAATGTTAAATATAGGGTGTGAGAACTAAATATTAGAAGGATACCACCAAAGAGTCTGTAAAATATCTATCCATATGTATCTATTAGTTATTGCACAAAATATATTTTTCAAACATTTAAGAAGTAATAATATTATATATAAAATAATCCTTTGGTTTTCTTTTCAAAATATGTCATATTAAAATAAATAAAAATATAATATTCATCACATATCCATGTGTCATAAGAAAATGAATTATACAGTTTTCAAGAATCAACATCCATTTCAAATTCAAGTGGTAAAATAAGCAACTCAAATAACCATTCAGATAAGGTATCATCAAAGTACTAATGGGAAAATCATAATACATGGGTATAAAAATTTGAAAAAACCCTGAAACACTATCAGGTATCAGTGAACTCTAAATTCAGGGATCCCTGGTCCATATAAGGGTTTCCCGCTATAACACTTGGAATTGTGGGTAACCCCCCTAAAAATATCTAACTCTGCTAAGGATCGCATATTTCTAGTTTTACATATACCCTATGGTTTTCTTAATGTTATATATGAATATAATTTCATTCAAGAAACCAAATCCATGGTTAATAAAACATTTCCGATAAAAAATAAATTTCATTTATAAGCCCAAATTTTCATTAAATATTTTCTATAGTGATTCCACACCACTCCCATTCTTGAAAAATAATTTCTATTTCAAACCCAACTTTGATGTCATTTACAAAACACCTCAAATTTATCCAATTTTCTTAAAAAACAATTTTTCGCAATCATTTCCATAGAAATCAAAGATAAAATTAAAGTCACGTGGATTTCAAATAAATAATTTCCAGAATCAAAAGAAAGCAGAAATCTTAAGAACACAATGTATACAAATGGATAGACCATAGAATTGATAAACATTCCATAATAACAATGAAAACCACAATTCCTTCCAAAAAGGTGATGGGTGGGGAAGGGATCTGAACCTAGAGAACTAGATTAAAACAAAAAAAAATTCATGCTTCAACTAGCATGAAGATCTATTAATTAGAAGAGGTTAAAATATAAAATCATCACTAAGAAGCCTCTAAATCAATGAAGACTAAATTACGGTTAAGAGGGTTGGATATTTATAGAATGTATAGAAAAATAAGCAAAACGGCATAGCACATAGGGTTGTGCTGAAATGTGTATCAAAATATATGGAAATTTGGTACAAGGGAGTTGACCATGCCATAGTGGATCTTTGTCAAAAACATGTATGGAGTCCATATTTTGGTCAATAATAAGATCCAATAAACTAGTAAATGGACTATGGAACAATGGAAATCATATTGTCACAACCTCAAAGCCCTTATAGGGATGTTATATTGTGGCCAATGCTCAATGACCTAGTGACCCTAATATTGGAAACCCAAATAAACTCCACCTTTCAGTCTTCAAGTCGCTGCTGACGCTCTACACCACATCTTTTCCAAAAAAAATAGAACCATAGAAATTAAATACTACATTATAGTACACCAACTGCATAGTATCTATATAATACCTAATAGAAAACAAGTTAAACAATGTATTATCTAATTATACTATAATAATTCACAACTCCCGACATACAAATGACATAAAATTCAAATAATAAAATAGGATTCATACATGATTCCATATAATGGGTTGTGAAAATTTTTCCTACCATAAAAGATTATTATCCTCAGAGAGTCTAAAGATCATGAACCTGAAAATAGATAAGTTCATTGTTGTATAATCAAGTACTTATGCTCCCACGTCTCACATTTTTTCTAAAACACTGTCATCTCACCTGAACTAATGGAATCATCTTTCTACATAGAACCTTATCATTTCGGTCCTCAATTTTAACAGCCCTTTCAATCATTGAGATGTTGAATTGAATTTCAAAATCCTCCCACTGAATAATATGGGATGGGTCCATATAATGCCTCTTTAGTTTTGAAAAAAGAATTTATTCAGGAACTGAATTCAATTGATAAGGTTTTTTTAAATGATAAACCACCTTCTCAAGTCATTCAACAATCTCTAATGGAATGACATAATAAAGAGCTAACATACCCTACCTATCAAAACATCGATGTCACAACTGATGTGAACCTCTAAGGAAAACCCAATCACCAACATTAAATTACAATGAACTATAATACAAACTGGAATATTATTTCAAGTGATTATGAGGTAGTGTTAACATTTCATGCTCAATTACATGATTTTCATCATCTCTTAAATGATGCTCAATCAAACCAAGAACCATTCTCTAATCTATACCCAACAAAGATGTGATCTATAAGGACTCCCATACAATAACTCAAATGGATTCATTATGATATAAAACTAATAGATATTGTTATATAAAAAATCTAATAAGGTTAGATGTTTCTCCCATGATCCACTGAAGTCAAGAATTCATGTATGAAGCATTTCTTGAAGAATCTAGATGGAACACTTAATCTAGCCATCCATTTGAGGATGATATTTCATGCTCAACTTCATATACAAAACCATTTCTTCTTTCAATCAACTCCAAAATTGGGATGTGAAGTGATTGACCCTATCTGAAATGTTACCAGATGAAACACCAAGGAGTCTAACAATATCCCACACTTATAAGGGTTCAATGTCTTCATTCTTCATCGACTCCTAAATAGGTGGGAAATGATGTAATTTCAGGAGTTGTTAAATAATCACTTATGTCACCTATTTATCACAAAGATCATGATGTATCCCAATTAATAATTATATATCTATATCTTCCCACTACCATATTGGAATGGGTAAGTGTTGCAACAAACTAGTGGGACTTCAACGTTACACATTAACTCTCTAACATGAAAGGAATCAAGTCACAAAATCCACAATTGATTATCTCATTCTCATCCACCATTAGCGATGTCTCTAATCATGACACATCTTTTTATACCCAAGTTGTACGAACCAATTATACTAGTGTCCATTATCTTTAAATTTATAGATCTTGTCTATCAAAAAAACATTTTCCCCTAAAATTATACAACCTCGTCGGGAGACCAAGACCAATCACTTGAGGTCTCACCACTATAAATCAATCTTATAATATGATGACACTCCACATAATATTCATATACAATTCAAATATGATCATACATGGATGATCCATCCTAAGAATTTTCTATGAATTATTTTCTGTTTCTTCTCCCTTTATCCAAGTGCATCTTAGTAAACAATCCCATCAAGCACAACTCTTACACTGATTTCTTCAATACCTGAGTCAAAAATTTCTAATCAAAACATATGTGACCACCTTAGCTTTTATAAGGTTGTAAAAAATACCAAAATCAATGTTATAAAGTTACTCCACCCAAAATATTTTCTTAAGTTAATATCCTCCTTATTGAAGATAAACTTCAGACTGTGACTATTTAAACACATTGTAAACAGCTCCTCGAAGAGATAGTGTTTCCAATACTTAAGAGTGTGCATCACTCTCACCAACACAAGATCATTAATAGGGTAGTTATTTTTATGAGGGTATAATTAAAGAGATCCATTATCTTCCACATTTCTTCCCTACATCAAAACACAACCCAAACCCATACTTGGGGAATTTCCATAGACATCATAGATCAATCCTGAATTAGGAAGAATCAAGACTGGAGATGAAGTCAATATCAATTTCAACTCCTCAAAATATCTTAAGTAATGATTTATCTAATGAAACCTCTCACTCATATGGGTTAACCCTTTTATTGGAGATTAGATCTTGGAGAAGTCATGAACAATGATCATATGATAACTAAATAAGACCAAGAAACTTTAGATCTCATACACATTTCTAGGTTACTCCAAATACATCATTTCCTTAATCTACTAAGGATTCATTGATACACATTTTTCAATAATAACATGGCCCAAAAACTTAACCTCATGAATCTAGAACTAAAATTTAGATATATTTCAATACATATGATGTTCTTTCATGATCCCAATGATGATATAAAAATTCTCAGCATTATTTGGCTCCAATCTAGAATAAATATGGAAATCATCAATAAAAAGGACTATGAAATAACCCAATAATTGATGGAAGACTTGATTCATCAAAGATATAAACACCAATAGAGTGTTATTAAAGCCCAAAGTCATGGCTAGATACTCGTAATTCCCATACCTACTCCTGAACATCATCGTAGAAATACATTTCTCTTGAAACCTCAGATAATGTCACCCAAATCTCATATCAATTTTAAAAACCATATATCTCCCTTGAGAAAACAAAAAGATTAATCACTCCTAAGAAAGGAATATCTGTTCTTAACTATCACCTGTTTGAGTTTCCAGTTATCAACACAAAGTATGAGACTCTCATCTTCCTTCATTCCAAAAAGAGGTGGTGATTCCATAGGTGAAATTCTATAATGAATAAATCCCTTAGCCTAAAGATACTCAAGAGGAAACTTTAATTATTTCAATTCATTAGGATTCATATATTATTTAGGTAAATAAATGGTCATTCTCCCATAATAAATAAAAATATAAACATTCCTCTATGGTGGTAACCTGGAGAAATCATCCGGAAAATCTTTGGGATAGTTACTCACCACTACAGGAAGAGGGCCAATAAGATTTTGATCAACGTCGACAAGAAACATATCTATAAACTGATATGATATCATCTCAACTATAGTAATAATAGGACCATCTCCCCTAGATCTAGGATCTCCCTCACCCTAAAATACATGATTGGATCCATCAAAATAAAATAATTTCACTCAATGATGGTAGAAATCGATATGGGTTTTATAAATAATCATTCAATCCATGCCAATTGTGAGATCAAATAGGTCAAGATTAAGAATTAGAAAATCCAACATGGTTTCATGGATAGTAATTGTCATCTAAAATTAGGGATAGATAAAACATTGCACCAAAATCTTCTCCAAATTAGTGAAAATAATCATCAAGAAAGAAATATGTTCTGAACACAAACCCAACTCAATTATAATCTTGGATTAGATTAAGGACTGATCTTCACTAGTATAAAAAATATATAACTATATAATATGTAATAAACATTGTACCTATCACAATAGAAGTATTTCCTCTAAGTCATCTAGTGTACACTCTTCTCTACACATACATTCATCTTTATCTTTCCCTTTCTCCATAAACTGAGCATCACTGTCGGCATGAGTTTGAGATCCCACCCATTTTGTGAATCATATCAAAACTAATATCCCTTAGTGGAGGTAGATCTAACTCCATTTACATAAGATTCCCTCTCATAGTAATGTTGAATTTGACCAAATTTCTCACACGCATGACACACCCTAGGTGCTAACTTACAATCAGGTTTGAGGTATAATTTTCTACCACCCCATTAATCGACCACCTAACTCTAACCTGGTATCTATTGTACACCCCTAAAACTGCCTCCATGTTGGTTACCCCACTTCCTCTTCTAGATTTAAAATGAAATCTAGCTTCCTCCAACTATCATTTATACCCTAAAGAGTTTTTTCTTCCTAGTTATATCTACCTGAGCCATAGACTCCTTATCCACATACTCTGTGAATGTAGGTAAGAAAATAATAATCATCATGGACCAAATATCTGTCCTCAAAACCCTCTATGAACTCCATGATTTTAGATAGTCCTTAGAAAAAAGATCTGAATATAGGTGCACCAACTTTGAAGACTGGGGAGCTTGCTCCCTAATAGAATGATCTCCCTACTCCAAGGTAATGAAGTCATATCCCTTTATCACTCTCATAGTTTCATGATAAAATGGGTTATTGAAGGATTTATTGAAAGTAATATAGGTGATATATACATGAAAATTATCATGGAAAATGGATTCCCACCACTTCCTTCATGGTCCTTTAAACATGTAAGTGTAAATACAAACATTATATTGTTTCATATTTTTTAGGATTTGAAAGATCATCTCAATATTTTTGATTTATTATTTTGATACTCGGGGTCCCTTGTCACTATAAAAGATTGGAAAATTTTACTTAGTGAATTTCAAATCACATCCCACCTTGTATTCTAGTACAAAATTGTAAACTTGTCCCATATACTAGATTATTCAGATAATATTTTCCTCCAAAACTAACTCAATTAGAATAATTTCTTATAAGGATCTTTCCATAGCTTCCTCTTTATAATTTAGAGATGGACTTATCAAAGGATCATTATTTTATAAAAAAGTATTAAAACCATTAATAAAAAAATTGATACCATTATTATGAACCAAATTTATAAAATTCATACACAAAAAGTTAAAACTATAAATAAATTTTCCTATCAACCCCAAACTTTCCATGGTAATTCAAGGATTATCATGAAAATGAGCTTGCCATACACACTCACATAATACTACTCAAATTTTTACAATGCTATCTTTTCTTTATCAACATCCCCCAAAAATAAGGCCTAAAGTTTGTTCCCAGTCACCACAGGACAACAAAAATAACCACAGTATCATTAAAAGAAAAGTGGAAACGATTTCACCCTCAACTGACATATGATGAGATAGAAGCAATTTTATCATTATAATAGATATTCAAAATACATCATATGTCAATACAACCATACAAAAAATGTAATATACAATAACTAGATAATAAGGTCTAAATGAAAAAACTAATATATAATTGACATGGAAGCTAATGAAACCCATGGTTCTATCTCAATGTGACCATATTTCATAACCATACCAATCCACTATAAAGGTAACATTGTATTGAAGAGTCATCCTCTACATGACACTTTTCCCTTTACATGTATCATCCAAAATGACGTCTATATATGGTAAAAGGAAAAAGTAGGGTATTAGCACTAAATCTTAGTAGTTTTCCAAAAAATAATTTATACAATGTATATCCACATGAATTTGTTAGTTCCTGTATAAAATATATTTTTAAAGCATTTAAAAACAAATTATTTTCTATATAAAATAATCCTTTTATTTTATTTTCAAAACAAGTCATATTCAATTAAAAACAATATGACATATCATTTATCCAAGTGGAATAATAAAATGAATTAAATACATTTCAAGAATAAACATCCATATCAAGATCAATTGTAAAAATAATAATATCAAACAACCATGCACATAATGTATCATCAATGCACCAAGGGGACAATCACGCCACAAGGGTGTGCACAACTAAAGCAAATATAAAATGCTAGTTATCCTCAGTGACATATAATGTTTGGGAACCTCATCTCCTCAAAAGGGTATTCACTAGAAACCATGGAGTCATGGGAACATATCCTTGTGATAGATATCTCCTCTATGGATCACATGTGCCTAGTTTTCCTTCACACCTTACAGTTTTACCGATTTACTATTACAATATCATTAAGTTCAATAAACCAAATTCTTGTTTCATAAAACATTTTCCATGGTAGAGACATTTGATTTTTGGGCCCACATTTTCATAAAACATTTTATATAGTGATTCCACATTGATCCCATGATTTAAAAATAATATCCATTTCAAAACCATCATTGATGAATTTTATAAATCACATCACATGTATCAAAATAATTTTCTATAATAACCATTTTTAGAAATGATTTCCATATCCAAAAAAAATCAAATTCACCTCTCATGGATATCTAATAAAAAATTCATAAATAAGGACCAAAGGAAATCCTAGGAACAAAAAGTACACAATGGAATATACTATAGGATATATACACTTACCTAAAGGAAAATGAAAGACTAATTTCCTTCTAAACTAGTGATGGGAGAGGAGGAGATAAAATCCAATATAATTAGATTACATCCAATGGATATCCAATACTCTAATCAGAAATATGATATGATAATGGAAAGAGGGAGAGATCAAAAATCATCACCAAGGAGGCTCAAAATCAATGAAAACTAAATTAGGTTTTAGAGGGTCTTATATTTATAAACAGTCTGTAATGACAAGAATCGTGGAAAAATGCATAGGGTAATGCTAAAATGTGTCCCAAAATAGGAAGGACTATGGTGCAAGGGAGTTTCCACACCATAGTGGTTCGTGGTCAAAATCACATCTAGAATCTATGTTGTTTTCAACAGAAATATCCTATAATACAAATAAAGCGATACAGTGCAATGGTAATCACTACACCATATACTCTTGGCCCTCATAGGGACACAACACTGAAACCACCACTCCACAATGTAGTAATGCTAGTATTAGAAGAACCTCCCAAACTCCACCTTTAAACCTCCACAAAACAACTATTTCTCCACCCCGTAGTAATCCTAAAATAACTTGAACCTCTAAAACTAGCTACTACATCATAGTCTCCCAACCCTGTGGCAACCACAACCTCCACAGTGAAAAAATCACATTACCATAATATTCGGTTCCACAGTCGAAATTTAATTCACCCAGTATGCAAATGACCGAGACTTCAAAAGGACAAAAACAAAGGCAGTTTCATACCTAATTATATATATTGAGGTGTAAAATAATTGATTGTTGTTTCTAATTAAATAGATATTATATGAAATGACAATATGGTTTCGTGTATTCCCAGAATGGTGGTGCTATTAGTTGGAAGAGTTTTGAATAAACCACTATGTTTTATGTGAAAATAAATGTAGATTTTATCCTTATATCTGCTTCTATGAGTAAATCCATTGGGATCAAGAAGTTCATCTATGAACTAGAGGTGGTTTCTAGAATATAGGGAGAAATGAATACTTTGATAAAAATGGATCTATTTCTAAGGTTGAGGAAACCATTTAATACCAAAGGTCCAAACACATCCTTTGAAAGTATCGTCCTTTATGAGAGATCGTTGAGTGGGGGATGTAAAGATCATTTGGGTGGCTATGTATGATAATGTAGTGGATTCATTGATGAAAATATTATCACAGTAGATGTATTAAGGTTATATAGAGTCTCTTGGTATGTGATACTTAAGATATTTATGTATGGGTTACTTAATATATCTTGTTATTATATAAATAAATATCCTTTTATCATTTATTCATGTGTGATGTGATTTACTTCACATGAACAGTTGAATGATAACATCCAATCAACGTATGAATTTTATTATTCACTAATCAATTATCATCACGAATTATTATGGGTTGCGGTTACATGTAAAGATTAGCATGAATAGAATCATTACCTCATTACAAATGGTTGTATATTAGATAAAAATAATATAATAACATGGTAATAATTATAGACTCGTCATGTGGATTGACTCACCAAGTATATCCCATGGAATGTCATATAGTCATAAATATAATTAGTGGTGTATGGGGATTATCAATCCTTTTTACATAAAGTAGGAGAGATAATTAGCCTAAAAACCTCATAATTTATACCTTTACTATACAAATAAAAATATATTTAGATAATCATGGGTTTCTTGGGTATGACATTGATAATGTCATCGATTGGACATCAACCAAGATAGGATTATTTTCCATGTTTATAAAAAGAAAAGACATCTGGACCTTGGTTGAATTAGATTGAGAAAATTCATGGACATGCTAGGTTGAATAACATGTTATTTGTTCAACTACTTATATGTGGGACATGTGATTTACCCATCTATTATATGAATGACAGGTGATGTATTCATCAACTAGTTAAATTTTTTTTCAAGAATAGAGAAAAGATGATATGGACTATACTAGATTGAAATTATTCCATGTCTAGTGGTCACTCAATGTTATGGAAAAAAGAATTATGTAGCTATATATATTGTGAATAAGATATATATTTTGGTGTATATGTTCATGTAGATATATTATTATGTTTAATAAAGATTAAACATGAATCCTTAGTAGATTCAGTAGAACTGATTCTTAGAAATATGTTACTCTTCCCATACATCTATGACATAAGGATTTCATATTTGTTGTTAATGGTAAAAAGGATCATATGGTCACACAATTAGTCATCTGTATAAGGACTAATTTTTAGAAATAGTTTTTGTTCTAAAATGAAGAGAGTTTGATGAATCCATATACAAAATCAAATTTTAATTGATTCATAAAGAGTTATAAAGTTTTATATATAGTAATTATGGATTTTATTGAAAGTGAAATAGTATTATATGTGAACTTATAATTATATATCTAACTCATATGACTTAGTTATATTTTTTTCACCATATCTTTAATACTAATCCTAACATTATATTGGTTCCAATATAGTCTGGTGTGTATGTGATGCCACTTGAAACTACATTGCAACCAATGTAAAGATTACTCTTGGATATAACTTCTACTATGTCATCACTTCATGGTATTCATAAATTATAATCCATTGTGAACTGTAAAAACATGTATTTCATGATCAATGAGTGAGTTAAATTGATTTCCCAATGGGATGTAATTCATGGGTTGAAACCTGATACATTTTATATGTCAGAGACATCTTCATTAAATAGAGAGAATCGAGTATGTCATGTAAATGGGAATGATCTCCCTCATTGGTGGTGGTGGTGATCATCAGTTTCATAAAAATATTTTTTATACTATCTAACTTTATATAGCATAATTATTTATGAACTATGAAGGTGCTTACACTCATCTTAGTTTAAAGTAATCATCAGGTCATGAATAGAGATCTAAAGGTTGGTGGTTTACCTGTGGTGGTAGGAATACTACATTTTATAATTTTATAATATTAATCTAGAAAACTCAATTGAGATGGAATATTATGAAATGATGATACATGTAGGATTTATTCTTTATTTTTCATTAGTGAGGATTGAGTGGGAACATATTGTGTGCTTCTGTTATGATCATTCATATGATGAGCACCCAAAACCCATCATTCAGGCTTGAGACTAGTTCTTGTGGGTGTATTCATTGTTCTTCATATTTTCGGACCATGTATAAGATCTACCCAAATGAGATAAGACATACTTATATATTACTCATATGAAATTTCAGTATTTCATATTGAAATGGAATGTGAGATATTATTCACTTATGGCATACTAATAGCTATAATGTCCATATTATATCGCTATATTATGATTAAAATTTATTATCATTACTTAATCTAATACTCACTATTATATGAGTTGTAATTATTTACTAAAGGATATTACCATGGAGTGGTGTCTCATAACATGTTGTGGTGTATGTTAGAATCCACCACAGTATAATGAGGGATATTACACTATTGATATGTTCATTAACACGAATATTATGAAATAACTAGTACCTCGCCCCTGCATACGCACGACGCTATAATTAAATTCTAATTTTCAAAATTGTTTTAATAGTTAGAGTAGTTAATAATGATAATTACATAAAATATCATAAACTTACAGCTTTAGTGATATATTATAATGAAAATAATTGATAAAAAACAACATGTATTCAAAAATATATAAGAAAATGAATGAAAATGAAATAACATGATGTAAAAAAGATTCAGAAAAACGTGATGTATAATTAAGAATTTGATGTGGTGTCTTTAAAAGGTATAGTAGTATGGAGTTCATATTTTCAATATGTTATCATCATAAGTAAAGGTTGTTTTTTGATTGGAGAGAAGGATGAAATTGGATGGAAAAAAGAAGAAAAAAAATAAATGAGTGAAATATGAAAATGAAGTGATGAATAATGGCATCATAACTATATTGGAGGAGCGGTGGAGGCAGAGGAAGAGATGTACGAGGAGGCATAGGTGGAGGTAGAGACAGAGTCGAAGGCCAATGCAGAGGAGGTGGAGGCCAATGAGGAGGATGCACATGGGGTGGGGGATTATCATTATAACATTAAATTCTTAAAGAGTTTACCAACCACTCAGCAACATCTATTTTGGTACAAATGAAATCTAAAGATAGAAATAAGAACTCATAAGGTAAAGAGAAGCATCTGAAAAAAAAATTAAATAAAGTAATGTATCTTTATTTTAAAGAAAATTAACTTCTGGACTACTTATTACGAATCAACATTTTATGGACTAACCCACAACTGAACTAAAATACAACACTAAAAAAAGAAATTAGTACAGTAAATACTCTATTCCACCGAGAGTCTTCAACTTGTTAGCTTTTAGTAATATAAATCCACTATAATGCATTTTTGAAATCCATTGTAATGAATAATTTAATGCTCAGCTATTGAGTTTTTTCCCTCGCACAAACCATACAAAGAATAATTACAAATGTAATAAAATTAATTAAATGAGAATATAAAGGCATCATCAGTATAGTGGTTGTTGCAATACACTTCGGGCTGCTATTTGAACCACTGGCTCTTTGTATGAGCCTTCATGACCAACTCCAAGTTCAAGACCTTCACTAAAAGAATGTTATAATATGAAAATGTAAATAGTGATATTAATTAATGAAATGAAGTTAAGGATGTGTTCTATAAAGATCAAAATGACGATTAATTGGATAATGACTTGTTAAAAGATGAAAACTTCAATGGAAATATAGATGCAGCAGAATGTTTGGAACATTTCACATTATTAATTTTAACCTGTAACATAGAAGTCAACCATTGAATTCCCCATCACAGTGACACAAATCCCATCTGTACTAAGATATTTCGACACCATTTTAGTGGCATTGAGCTACTGATGGAGTCTCTAGGTCTCTTTAAGTTTGGGTAATATGACGTTGTTGTTAACATAAGGTTCTATTTGGATGCATGCACCATGTCTGCATTGAAGTACCTATACATATTAAAATAATTATGTGATATAGTGTTAAATAATATACCTCTATGCTGGAAAATGATAACAAACACACCCATACATGTAATCTGCAACAAAAACACTATATTTGTACTGCCAGTTTACCTATATTTTTAATTTATTAGATTTTATAACAATGGGGTGTGTTTCTTAACATAAGGTTCTGTTTGTCTACATACACCATGTTTCCATAGAAGTACCTATACAAAATAAAAAACTAAGTGAAATGGTGTTGTAAAATCTGTGCATATGCTGGAAAATGATAACGAAAACACCCAAAAAGGTAATCTACAACACATAACACTATATTTTAACAGTTAATTTACCTAAATTTCTCATTGATTGGATTTTCTTACATTGGGGTGAGTTTGTTAACATAATGTTATATTTGGTTTCATGTTCTATGTTTTCACATAAGCACCTATAAATAATAATAAATATTAAGTGAAATGATGTCGGGAAATCTGCATATATGCTGAAAACTGACAATAAACACACCCATACATGTAATTTTCCACATAGAACACATGAAAACTGACAAAAAAACACACCCAGTAGTAGTTTAAAGTAGATAAATAATAGGGAGGATATCCATGTTCTTTCTACTATAAACAAATCCATGCTGAATTTTGATCTTGCCCCTGCTAGCAAGGAGACATGTAATGTATCTCTACTAGATTTTAATGGTTTCAACTCTCTCTTTTATCCATCGAACCATGCTGATCTGGTGGTGTAGAATGAACATGATTCTATTGATCATAAAGATACCCTTGGAACAATTTCTATTCAAGGGTACATACTTCACCAGGTGATGGGAAGGATGGATGAAAATGTTAAGTCAAATGGGTAACACATTTTCAACCTTTGGTTTTATCTCAAATATTTGACAGTAACGCTATAGAAACATCAAGATATATATCATTGAATTTGACTAAATTTTAAATGTAATTTTATATCTTGTTGAAAAATAAACAATATGCACATACCTAATAGAATATAAAGCGCATGGTAAAGATAAATCAAGTATCTTGAAATGAAGCTTCATCATAGAAGTCCTGTAATAATTTTATGTACAGGAAAAAATAAATAATGTGACTAATAGATCAGTCATGATTCCATATAAGAAATTATTTATATATGAATATCATGTGAAACTAATTATGTGTCTGGTTGACTCTACTACAGGTTTTGAAAAGATTGGATTCAGGTTCCAAAGGGGTGAGGACAAAAAATCCATTAATGAAAATGGACTAAACAATACATTTTCAGTACTATCTGAACTGCATATTGTATATAAACTGAACTAATTTATAAACTACAAATGGATTTGTTTGTCCATTGAATATACTATTTGAACTGAAAATGGACTGTTTAGTCCCTTTAATAGAAAAAATGCATGTTCATTTTCAATAATTCATATTTAAAGTACTGAAAATGTCTGAACTAACAAAATTCCTGTTCATTTGCTTATTCAGTACTGCATATTTAGTACCTAATATGTGAACTGTATTATTTTGTGAGCTTATAATGAACATGAATTTTATAAGTATCATCCGAAGGTAATCAAAATTCGAGTTTATTTTTCCACCACACACTATGTTCCAGTGAATGACCAAGGTAATCAATTATATTAATGCTAGTATCTTTTAAAATCCGGAACTAAAAATCCACTACTAGGGTATAACCTGTGATTTCCTATTTAAAGAAGCATTCATTTTTTTCAAATTATTAAAGGGTCATTTTACACAATGTTATTGAAACTTATGACACATAATAACATGTGTAAAGAGAAGGATGTTTTTTTTCAAAAACATTGGTGAAAACTATAACAACATAAATTATAAAATTCTGGTAGAAGACTGGAATGGTTAAAATAATAGAAGTGCCCTGCTATTAATAGCATGACAGTAGTGTCTTGCATTATTGCTACAATGATCCTCTAGTTTTTCATGTTGATTTACTATAGAGTAGTTTACTATAGCAGTTAAATATACATCATGAAAAAGTACTTTTAGAATGTGAAAACTGTTGTTTTATCAGGAAAAAGGATAAAATTATGGTAGTGTAAAGTATTATAGATATATCATTGCATGAAATTGTGACATTTTTCATCATTGGAAAATATAATAGATAGTTTCCATTCAAAAATGGAATTGCAATGAAATGTAATTTTATGGGATTGTATAGTATACAAAAGCAGGGAATGTAAAAATATAGGGAGAAGACTGGAAATGATAAAATAATAGATATTTCAATCAAATATCTTGCATGTTCCAGATACATGTATGTACAGTGCCTAAATATTGTAGACTTAAAAAAAATGACATGATAAAAAAATATAGATGATTGTAGATATGACTGGGTACATGGTATTCAGAATGAAATAAGTATATAAAGGATATCATAAATCAAATGAATGAGTACAATACAATTTGAAATAAGGTTTGTGTTTTATACGGAATGTGTTAAATATATTACTTCCATTAGGAATTTAGAAAATAGGTATGAAAAAAAATTAAACAGCCAACATGTTTTCATTATGTGTAAATATTCTTACTAATAAGGGAGATTTGAAATCATTGAAATGATAGGAAACTTCCAGTGGATTAAGCTTTTCAATGTACAATCTTTTCAACCCATCAATTATTGATGTAAAAGCGTCTAACAGTATCTACAAAAAAACTTAAAAAATAAGAAACTATGATCCTTTCCATCCAGTTTTAATTACAAGTTCATGCTTTAACCGCTTTTGAGATGTTGAAGTAAACCATAGTTTGGAAGGTAAGGGCTTCAATCGTACAGTCACTGTAAAGTAATTTTTTTACAGTCAAGAAACTAAAGTAACAAATTAATTATTTAGTGATGATAAACTGAACATTGACTTGAGATTCAGCATTGCTCATCAGAGTGTTTACTTTCACCATGGTGAGGGAATCAACACCTTCCAATAGTGGAGGCTTTGAAGTCTCTATGCCTCATTCCATGGGATGGGAATAAATCAACTCTCAAATCAACATTTAATCTTCATTTGATGTTTTGGTTATGTTATTAAATAATATAATGTGATTCTTAGGCAATGTGAATCAATTACATGAATAATATATAAAATTAAGAAAATTATTTAAGTGTCTAACTTGAATCTTTAGAGAAAAGGGTCATAACCCTAAATTCATTAGTGATAATACAACAATCCTGATTAAAGAAATAATTTGAGAAAAATTAATTTTCTTACCTGAAAACATGGTGAGATTTTTCGTAAATTCATATCCTTCTTGTGCCAAGTAAATCATCCGGTTGAAACATATTATATACAACCTAGGTATGATTTAAACCATTAAATAAAATTAAAGAAGGAAAATGCATTGAAGGGACCATGAAGTGTAACCTGAATCGCTATAAAAACTCATTTAAACTGAGGAATCCTTGGTGTTTAGAATCTGCTTGCTTCAAACATAGTAATATATTGTACATACTAAAAGCCTTTATAATTTCTTTTATAAAAAATGAGGATGAAAAAACATAAGTGCATAAAGATTCCAAAAATATTGCTTTGTCATTCAGTAACAAAGCATGAATGAATCGAAGGGTAATAGAATAATGAGTGCAAATTTTTACATAAACACCATAACTGATTTATAGGAACACCCATCTTGAACACTATTATTGAAAGTGAGGTTTTAAAAAGGGAAAATCCATCTTGAACACTACTGTTGAACATATAAGACAAAATTTATTTAATTACAAAATAAAATAGTATAAAAGTAAAAAAATATGCACTTTTTGAGTCTGCAGTTGATACTGAAAAAATAACATTGAATAATTTTTTTTGGTTAGAATTAAAATAAATATGTATAGTAATAAAAAACCTTGGTAAATGATAGAGGTCCTACATTTCATCAGTTCTGTATGATATAACTATAATGTAGGTGATCATTTAAATAGATTATATATCATGAAGACAATAACATGAAATAAAATTAAAAATAATATATACGCACCTCTCAGTATGAATAATACTCTTTACAGCCTACTCTTTATGAAGCATGCTTTATTATTTGAAGTTGCATGTGTCATATTTGGAATCATATGATAAGATATTCAATAATAATTATTTTCACAGTAAAGAAGGTACTATTTAAAAATAATAATTAAAAATAGAAAATTTTAAAATAGCAGATTTTAGAGTAGAACTTACAGTTAAGGTGTGTGTCATCTCTACAATCATATGAAAATGCATCAATTTCCAAGAGTCCATTGGGTTTTAATGCTCCTACAGGTATCACAATGTTTAACCAAATATTAAAATATCCATCAAGATCCAATTTTATTTCTTCAAAACAGTAAGCTAAAAAATCTTCACAAATCTCCAACACCATTACTTCTCACCCAGCTCTAACAATAGAAACCCAAACCATGTAGACATCAACTGTCCAAAATATCATTTTGTAACATGATTTTTCAAACACATGAATCTACCAGAAAATAATCCATCATAATTAAAGAAATAACTCATGTATTAATAATGCAAAGATATATCTAATTTATTAATTACATATCTGATTTATTAAACAGTAATTGAACCTGTTTTGTACAATTTATGTACTGTATGGTTTAGTAGTAATGAAATACAACAACAAACGGTTCTCCTTCATGGAATCATATATTCCTAAAAATAAGAAGTATTTTCCTGTCATTACTAAAACATATCCAGAATAATTATCACAACTTTTGAGGAGTTGCAACAATACAATGATCAATGTAAGATAGTATATAGCAGGATTTGAACAGCCACAATATTTCTGGAATCTTATAAAATATAGGGAAAAATCACTTACAGAATTTCATCCACTAATTTGAGTTTCTTTATTTATCAAGTGGACTTCAGCATAAATATCTTCTTCCCCGATAAGAAATACTAATACATCACCCACAGTATCTTAAATAAAAAATTGGAAAATAAATATGCAATATATCATTTTTTAAAGATAAAATATTTATATTTGATATGAAACTATGAGATACACTGTGAAGAAAATAACTGTGAATGAAAATAACTGGAAACAATTACATAAATTAAAATGAAAACAATTTTAAGGATAAATAATTGATAAGAATATGAAATAGAAACTATACATTGGATTGAACATTCATAAAAATTGTGCATGAACTTGGAGGAAATGATTATTATGATTGAAAATCAGATAGTTGATGGCCAAATTAGGTAGGGATTTTGGGAGGTGATCAGGGTGTGGGGGAGTCACAAGACCTTTCTTATTTACCTGTTCCCACTAAATTTTATAGGATTGAATAAAATGTGTAGGCCTCTACCACTTCATGATATTAATTCCCTACCCATGAAAGATACATTGGAGTCAACATTTCAGCAGCCACTGTACCCTCCTAGAAGGTATCGTATAATTAACGGTAATCTTAACAACTGTAGAAAATAAGGAATACCTTCTTTGGACCTGGAACAACCTAGACGTGCTATCAAACATGTTGACCAATGGAGAAAATAAAAAGGGGGTAATCAAATTTATCATACCTGAAATTGTAATGTAGGGATGAATAAATGCAGTAACATAAATTAACTACCATAATTTTATTACCTTACACTTTTTTATTCTATAATTTCCCATTCTCTAAAATAATCCAATTGAAGTTGTATTTCATTGAAATATAATTCAATGTTTTGTAAAATTATGGTTTGTTGACCATAAATTAACATCAATGACAGTATATACATTGATCATTAAACTTAAGTATTATAAATGGGGCTCAAAGAATATCCTGAAAATTTTCCATAGAGTATCTATGTTGTAACTTTCATATTGACATTAACAGTCAATCTCCATGGGATTTCTCTCTGTCTTGATGCATTCATTCCAACCACCAACTATGGAAATATATGCTTCCATCTTCTTCGACATGCATTTCATCTTCCCTACCTCCAACTATAATCGCATTGCTTCCACCCATATTCAGATAGTGGTTCACCAATGCACTTTTTCAACCAAATCCATCTTCATATGGGAAGAATTTGTACATAATTCTTAAAAAATTAACTAATGAACATGAAGAAACATTTTTTTATCAGCCACATCAATGTTGGTAATATACTTTTATGAATCTATATAAATCCACAAAATAAAGACCAAACATGGAGGTGTATGTAGCTTCTCACTCACAATTATCCAGAGGTTCCCATTATAAATACCTTACATCACATTACATCTACATCAAGTAATATATAAAACCCTTTTTCCAAACACATGTATGTATATTATAAAATAACATTGAAACAAATACTACCTTCTTCATATAAGTCATCAATCTTGAGGGAGAGTATGGTATCAAATCATTTTTTATCCCCAAAATAATTCTCAAATGAAATGAATACAGGTCATCTTATCCATAACTATAGACAAAAATAGAAGAGGCCCATACATTCTGATTTAGGTAATATACGTATAAAAAATAAAATAAACAATGTAAGGTAATTTGGGAAATTTGGGCTCTATGCTATGTTTAAAAACACATTGAAAACTGCTTATCCTGTGAGCATGAACTGTATGAAACATTAGTGCAGGATTTAGTACCTTATACTATAAAAAATATGGTTTAAGCTATATGGATATAAACATGAGCAGCATTTCAATCCAAACTACACTCCCATAAATTATGGATAAAGAGAACCATAACCCATTAGGTCAAAAATGAATCATACAATCAAACACATTTCCAGATCTCCTTAATATATTCACATGCACTGAGAAAATAAATAATAATGATACACTTTAAATAGTATTTTAGTGCACCAACCAAGGAGATATTTACCTTAATAATCTCACAAATGTCCATTACATAGAGAACTAAATCACATCTTGTATAGTAGTGACATGCACCCTGCACGTAAAATTTATTTTAGATAAATATGAAAATTAAATGGGCAATGTCTCACATACACTTTAAAGAGGAAGTGAGAAAACATCAAAAACATTGAAAACAGCATTGAAACACAAACCTAGATATCTTTTTATGCTTCCAAAAATAGTTTGATTCGATCTTTAATAGTTGGGTGAGGTGCTGTCTATCTTTTTTTTTCAGAAAACACAAAAAAAATGTTATTAAATAGTGAAATAACTAAAGAAATTAAAAAAAGAAAAGGGGAGATAATTTTTTGGTTTGAAACCTCGAAAAGGTGTTGTAGTTAACTTGTCCACATCTAGAAAGTTCCATCAATTAAACCCCAATCCATTTGTGGGTGTGGTCTTCAGATTAGGAACCACCACATCTTGTTTCTATTGAGTGTTATTTGTAGTTAATCTTGAACATAAACTTGAGTGAAGTTAATACAATTTCCATTAATAAATCTCACCATACATGTTGTATTATGGTACAAAGGAAGAAATAAACATGCCTAAATGTTACATTCGAGAATAACGACACCTAAAGTTTACATTGGGTGCATATTTCTCCTGCTTCTTAATCCTATTTTTTTCCTACAAGCAATAAAGAAAAAAAATTGAAATGAAATAAGAAGTAATATGGTAGAGTAGAAAAAATATGGAAGAAATACTATGGTGGCGCAGTGGAATAAATTCGGAAGTCGTTTGCGGTGCGGGTTGGGTAGTGGATTGATGGGATGATTGATTGAAGGTATATGCATCTGGGGAGCTTCGACTGTAGCAGAGGATTAATGAATCATTGGAGGTGTTGATTGCCATAAGTTGAATGAAAAGGATGGGAAAATGGTGGTAGAAGTCGATATGAAACTGTAGGGTGGTCATGGGGGGCGAGCGTGAATGGAATCAGAGGGAGGTGTTGATGGACAGAGTTGGAAAAGAGATGACGGAGTGCGGGTTGAAGGAAATTAGACCTTGTATTGTGGAAATAGAATACAGAAACTTGACTGGTTTACCTATGGCAGTAGGAATACTATGTTTTATAATTTTATAATATTAATCTATAAAACTCAATTGAGATGGAATATTATAAAATGATGATACATGTAGGATGTATTATTTATTTTTCATTCGTGAGGAGTGAGTGGGAACATATGGGTGTGCTTCTGTTATGATCATTCATATGATGAGCACCCAAAACCCATCATTCATGGCTTGAGACTAGTTCTTGTGGGTGTATTCCTTGTTCTTCATATTTTCAGACCATGTATAAGATCTACCCAAATGAGATAATACATGCTTATATATTACTCATATGAAATTTCAGCATTTCATATTGATATGGAATGTGACATATTATTCACTTATGGTATACTAATAGCTATAATGTCCATATTGTATCACTATATTATGATTCCAGTTTATTATCATTACTTAATCTAATAATCACCATTATATGAGTTGTAATTATTCACTGAAGGATATTACCATGGAGTGGTGTCTCATACCATGTTGTGGTGTGTGTTAGAATCCACCACAGTATAATGAGGGATATTACACTATTGAGGTGTTCATTAACATGAATATTATGAAATAATATGTGGGTTCCTTTAAAATTACATTCTGAATAATATCATACTAGGATAATCACCATGTAATGATGAGTTCTAGGAGTTATAACTTCTTACATGATTGTTTAAACACTAAAAAATAGTTTCTTAATTTAACTAACCCTTTTAAATTCTTGAAACATATGAAATGTTTATGAAATTTTACTATCAATATTGGTCAAATGTTTTTAGTTCATTATGGAATATATAATTCAGTTAAATATTATTAAAGGTGTTATATTTCACTATCATAAAATGTTGTGTAGATTTCCTCAAAGATGATATCATTTTTAGCTCTCAACTCGCTCTATTGTTTGAACTAATGGTTCTGGAAGACATTGAATATAAGAGAGATCATACCTATGAGTGGGTGATTCGTATAATATGTAGATACCTTGGTAGAGATGTATAGTGACCCTAAATTTTCATAAATTAACATTTCATCATTTTTATGAAATACTTAATACATTACATGAACAGATGGCCAAACAACATATCAGTTTAGTGCTATAGAAAACATGGAAAAAAACACTAGTACATAAGTGAGCTCCATTATATCCAACTAAATTCATCATTATTATCACCCTTCTTAGATACATCATACATAATACATATCTTCATAACCTAGGGAAAGGAAACACACAAAGGGGGGATATCAGATGCTTAGTAGGGGTAAAAAGGGTAGATATGTAAGAATATCTTGAGCATAAGGGTATGAGAACATGATCGTAAAAATATAAGATCATACACATCATATCAAAGATAATAAACAAGAGTCATGGAATAAATATTTTAAGTTCATAAGATATTAATCATATAGAAATCAAGATCATAATCCATTAAATCATAACAAAATAATATGAAATGAAATTTGTGGTATACACATAAACATGTAATATCATTTCTTATAAGTCAAGGTGCACTTAAAAAACTTAATAGGGTAATTAATGGGGACTAAAACTAATGGTTGGTAGACACAACCATCCCAAGTCATGGCCCTTTCCTTGTTAGGGATTAGGTTTTCCCATATTCCCATAATGGAATGGGTTTCCCCATCTTCCATAGTGGATCAAACCTGTCAACTTGATCCCCATAATTATCTCATGAGATATAAATATATACCCAATGAATTTAATGGAGATATAGTTACCACCCATAACATAGATAAAACTATACATATTTGTGACAAAATAACATAAATAAATCATCATATCAGAACCCATGTGTAACAGCCTGAGATTTTATGAAAAATATTCTTTTTAATTTTATTAATGTCTTGTGTTGTACGCTACACCAAAAGGAGCTTGCACAACACGCATCCTTGACTTTCCTTGCATTACATGCAATCGCAACCTTCCTCGATAGCGTGTGTAGTACGCAATACTGAGTTTCACGAAACAACGATATGCTATTAAAATATTATTAAAACTAGCCGTTATGAATAGTAATAACCACTTTTTGAAATTTTGTAAATTTTATTTTTCAAAATGTAATTCATTTTTAGATTTGGAGTATCGAATTTAGCCTAAGGTGAAATTTTGGTACTTTTCGGATAAATTTCATATTCCGATGAATAGTGAAAATTACTAAATTATAATTAAAAACAACTTTTTTAATCGAAATAATTAATAGTGATAAATTATTAATTTGAGTGGTTTTAAAGTATATTTAGAATATATTTTTACAATTTAATACAATGTTGGTCATTGGTTGTAATTTGACATTTAAACCAGACATAATCAAGTGTCAATCTTTTGATAGATATTGTTTCTTAAAAACACGCTATTCGTTTTAACAGCGGGATTTAATTATAAAATTAATTAATGAAACTTCTATGTTATGAATTTGGTAAAATATACTTCATTTTTGAATTCGTATTATGAAATATAGCTTAGGATGAAATTTTGGCATTGTTCTGAAAAACATCTATTTTTGATGAATAGTGAAACTACTAAGTGGTAGTTAAAAAACTGAATTTTTCATAAAACATAATTTTACCGCTTCTGTGAATGGAATTTCAAAAATCAGAGAGACACGGTTAATGTAAGTAAGTAAAATGTGGTTCAATGAGATGAAAATAATTTTTGGTGAATAGTAACTTTTTACTTTTTTTTACCGCGGTTAATAGTAAATAGGGTAACTAAGGGTAAATATGATATTACTATTACCCTAACACATGTCCTAATTCTATTGGATAAGTGTAATTTGACCAAAAACAACCTTATGAATATAATATGACCATTTAGGTCCACTTGGATTAGATTATGACATTTAATATTATTTTATGAATAGTTAAAATAGTTAAAATCAAAGTTTAATAAGTAAATCATTTTTAATATGGGGTTATACATAAGATAAATTCGACTATAAATATTCATTAGAAATATAAAAATATTTCCTATATAATGGTATTTTATTTTTAATTTTTAGACATTATATAATTTAATTTATTTATGACACAATGATGATGCAGTAATTATCTTATTAATGAAATATTGACATAATTGATGTTATAAACACCAAAATAAATGTAATTTGAGACTTTTTATGAATTCCAATAATTTTCTAGGTTACTATGATATATTAGTATTTATTTAATCAACTTGTTTCGAACATATAATTCTGTTATGACTTTCACAAAAATCATATATCAAATAGTTTCAAAATTGACACAAAATAGTTTTTAAATCAAATATTATATTATTAATTGTTATTTTATTCCTAAAAATCTAAGGTTCGGCCAAATGACTTAGATAAGGATATATATATTAATAATAAACAATTTTGGGTTCGTTTGGCATGTTATAGTAAGTGTATTAACCATATAGTGTAAGAAAACAAAAAGACACGGTAAAAGTTAAATTATTTAACTTAAAGTTAAATCTAATTGATAAGGTTAAAATAATAACCTAAACTTGTCTAAATCCTATTGGTTGATAGGATTTCAACCCATACCCACTTTATCTTAGAAATAAGACCCTTTGGAACCATTATAAACCGATTTTTACTTTAATATAAAATAATATTTTGAGATATTCCTAAGGTGCCCCTCTCCTCCCTTATAAAAGGGCACCTCCTCCCCCTCCTCCTCACACCAATTTTAGCACTCAAGCTCGGACAACCCCTGCAATTTTCTCCTCTCCACTTCCCTAGAATAATTCTAGAGGTCCTAGTCTTCTTCAAAGACCAATCTTAGTTCCCTAAGTGGAGGATTCAAAGAGGCGTTCCAAAGAAGAGGTAATATCCATTACCGATCTTTTCAATTTCTTTCTTCTTAAACTTATTATTCTTTAGTTGTTTCATTATAAAGTAATAACATCAGTATTAATTACATACTGATATGTTATTATAAATATGAAACAACCCTAATTCACCTTCTATTCATCCTACGGAAAAATGAAATCACTTCGCGTGCGTACGTACGGAATACCGTCTCCACGCCGTGGTGTAATCTATTTTCCACCATCACCTTACAAAGATGGGTATAATGGTGTAATGAGTAACTATTTATGATTATTATAATGTAATATTGATACTGAAATAATATATATATACTCAAATACAATTCCACGATCATAGGAACGATATCATCACTCGTGCGTACGTACGGAATACCGTCTCCACGATGTGATGCGACTCGTTCTACATGATCATCATTACATAGTAATTATATAAATGAATTGAATGAATAAATATGATATATGTTACACTAATACCATTCTGGATATAAGGTATCTATAACCTTAAAAGAAGAATAAGAATTTATTCGGCAAAACACGCATAAGAACAAAAGGCAATAAAGACCCGAGTAACAAGTAACAATGAAATATTACTAAAAAGAAGCTAATAATATAACCATATATGATATCATATAAATATTTATGATTCTTGAATAAGTCAATAACATTATTTAAACCATTATACAGGAGCTTCGGACACGTACAAAGCAAATCGGACTTAAGGTAAGGGAAACATCACAATCTCATTTTTATCCGAGATTGTTTATACTTTGGTATTTACTGGGGTGTATTTTATCATCCACCTACATGTTTCCTCAATATGTATTATTATTTCCATCCACCTACAATTGTTAAATCCAATTTTATCTTTCGGTGAGTTTTTAGTAAAAGATATGAAAGGAATATTTTGTCGTTTTTCGTACGAGGTACTTTTTGACTTTTCCGACAAAAGTACATGAAGAATGTTTTTTTTAATTTATACGGCATGAATGGATTTTTAAAACATTATTTCAAAGAAGATTCCTTTACAAGTTTTCAAGTTTATTTTTAATCAACTTCTTTTAGTTTAAAGTTGTATGACATGTTAATAAAGGACAAATGTTTTTGAAGAAGAAAGGATATTTTCCTCAAGAATGGAGTTCATGTTTTTAATCAAAATTATTTTCCATCTAAGATAATAAAGGGTACTGTTTTTATCCCTATTATTACATTGATTTGATTATGATGTGATGGAATTATTTTTTATGAATTCCTTTATTGTATATGAATTGTTTTATGATGTCATGATGTTTAAGATTCCCATTTTTATTACATGGGTTATGCAATGATGTATGATTTATGATTTTGTGGAACACATAAGAATGGTATAATTATGAGATGGGTGGGACCTATATCTCCCTCCAATGCATTGGGTAAAGATTTCATATCTCATGAGATAGACATGGCTAGAATGGTAGGTTATACCAGTTCAGTGAAACAGGACTGAAACGAGGGTGACTCGATTCAGAAAGGGACTTTTTCCAATAAGATAGTCTTGGAAATGAGTCATGACTAAAAAGAAATGAATCTCTATGATTATGTGTGTATGCCACAAAGTTTCATGTTTTAAGTTATGCTTATTGGGATTTCATTTCACTACTATGATTTATCCCATGTTATGAAATTATGCTCTCTTTTGCAGGTTAAGATTTCCAAAAGTTATGTTCTTATGAATATGATGTGATTGATTTTTCTTTTGTTTACCTTTACTGAGCATTTGAGCTCACCCTTTTCTATTTTCTTTTCCCCAGGATAAAAAGAAATGTTTTAGGTAAAAAAAAGGGAAGATCTTTATGGGAGATATTAAAGATCTTTCACCACGATTAGAAGATTACGTTCCGAGTTTCCAAAGACACTAAACTATTACGATCCTTGTGTGTGTGTTTTTGTTATGTACTAAGTATTCCGCAAATGTAATGTAATGTCCATGTACGTCAAGCTCTGGGTCTCTACAGTTGGTATCAGAGGAAAGGTTTAGTCAACCTTTGGAAACTAGGATGCGAGAACTTTAGTGAGATCCCTAGAGATATTTCTAAGGTATATCTAGGGATGTCCCTAAGGTTAAGTATACGTATACATTATAGTACTAGAATTGCGCTAAAGATCATAGAATTAAACCTAAGATTTTAGATATTGAAGGTACTCCCCCTTTATTATGTTGTTTTCCCTAGCATGATTTTTGCCTCTCACACTATTCTTTTTGGGTTTTAGACGATGGCTGGAACCCGAAGGAACCGTGTTGATCAATGCAATGGACAATGCAATGATTTCCCTCCTGAACAAACAAATGTTATGGGAGATGGAGTGCAAAATCTTATTGCTATACTTACACAAGCTATGAATCATTCTGGACTTCCAAATGAGAAGAGAAGGGAACAATATTCTATTGAGTCCTTCATGAGGCAACGTCCACCTTCTTTTAGTGGGTCTTCTGATCCACTTGTTGCTGAACAATGGATCAGTACCACTAAAAAGATATTTTCAGTTCTTCAATGTTCTGAGCATGACAAAGTCATCTTAGCAGTATATCGTTTGGAAGGTGAAGATGATCAATGGTGGAATCTTATCAAGAATACGAGGCAAAGAGATGAAATTGATTCCATGGAATGGGACGAGTTCAAGAATTTGTTTTTCAGTAAGTACTTCCCTCGTATTCTTCGAACAAAGATGGAAAAGGAGTTTCTTGAGCTGAAGCAGAAGAATGATGAATCTGTTGGTATATACGAAGCAAATTTTACAAGGCTTGCAAGGTATGCATCTGGCATTATCATCCAACCTGAAAGTAAAGTTGATCGATTTTTCAGTGGCTTAAAACCAAGTCTTTGAAGGGAATTAGCTATAAGAGACTTTAGTAGCTATGAAGAAATTGTGCGTTGTGTTATCAAGGTAGAAATGGAAGTTGGTGTTACATATCCATCTCACGGTTTTGACAAGAAATGAAAGATGGAGTTCAAGGAGAAATCTCAGAATAATGGTGAAAAGAAGATGAATGTTTCCTTATGCGCAAAGTGTGGAAAGAAGCATCGTGGAGATTGTCTTAAAGGGACTAGAAAATGTTTTAAGTGTGGAAAAGAAGGTCATCGAGCAGCTGAGTGTCAAAGTAATGGAAAAAGGGATTCTAATGATGTGAATAAAGAAAACACTGCAGAGAATGCACCACCAACACTTCAGTGCTTCAAGTGCAAGGAAATGGGGCATTATGCTAATAAATGCCCTAATCCAAGGGTTAGTGATGATCAACATGAGCAACCACTAAAGGCAAAGGACAAAGGGAAGTCACATGCGATCACTATTGGCGATGTTGAATATGACAACGATGTGGTGGAATGATTAAGTGTTTATGTAATGGGATTCCAAAATAATATTGTATCATGGAGTATTGGAATATTTATGTATTGGTCTAATGTGGTATTCAAAGTAATTGAGATATTTTTGGAAATAAGATGATATGCGCATAATCAAGGGAAAACGAGAAAAACGAAATGTTTAACAGTATTCATGAGCTCATGATTGATATAAGGACTAAGTGATATCATGGTTTGAGTATATAGAATTTTGAGGATTTTGGTATGTGGAAAGTGTTAACTTTTAACTGCATTCATGTTTTCACTAAGGTATTCAAGAGAATACACGATTAAGGACTTTGAATGTTTGGAATGTGACCAACAAAACGTATCTTATGATATATGGGGATCAACGATGGTATTAAATCTCTGGAAATCGTTTTCACTATGTTATGAGAGTGGACTTCGGTATTATGGATAAGCCTAAAGATTGAAATGGATTATGTAGGACATAAGTTAGTATTGTTTAAGGATAGAAGTTTTTTCGATATTATTGATGGGATGTTATAGTTTTAGAAAAAGGACAACCTACAGGACGGGCGACAGCCCATCGCGTCGGACAAGGCTGTGGAAATCGAACCCACAACCGAAGTGTGACTGGCCTTTATCGCCTACCACTGGCCTACAGGAAGTCCCTGTTTAGTAGAAACTAGTTTTATTATATTAAGCTGTATGACATATGATGTATAAGTCCATTTTAGGAACCATATATGATTAATCTCACTATAGATCGACTTATGTATATAATTTTTTTGCTAACCTTTTGTTTGAGACAGATGGAATGACCCGTCATTCTATCACATGATCTGCTAACACTTCACTAATAACAAATTCAACTTCATTTATTTAAGAGATGAAGTGGAAATTGTTAAAGGCACGAACAACAGTGAGATTGTACCAAAATAAAGTAAGTATTTATTCTAATTCAAATTCTTTAACTTTAGGGAAATGATCTTGAAAACCAAAAATTTTGTCCTAGTGATCATATATCTGATGAATCAGATGGTACCTTAGATCGTCACAAATTTATGGCTTTGTGATTGCTGGATTTTCCATAGCCATGTTCTCTACCACTCTCCATCAGAACATGATGGTTAGATTTCTCTTCCATATCCATATTTTCACCTATGTGGAAACCCAGTGATTAGTTTATTTGGGTAACCGTTAAGTTTCATACTTTTGTTTTTAAAGATTGGTTTTGATATTCCTTTTTACGATGTGGGTTTCTATTAAAGAAACTGTCGAATAGTAAACCATTTATAACCCCGACGAATTTCGAGGGCAAAATTCATTTTAAGGGGGGTAGAATGTAACAGCCCAAGATTTTATGAAAAATATTCTTTTTAATTTTATTAATGTCTTGTGTTTTACGCTACACCAAAAGGAGCTTTCACAACACGCATCCTTGACTTGCCTTACATTACACGCAATCGCAACCTTCCTCGATAGCGTGTGTAGTACGCAATACTGAGTTTCACGAAACAACGATATGCTATTAAAATATTATTAAAACTAACTGTTATGAATAGTAATAACCACTTTTTGAAATTTTGTAAATTTTATTTTTAAAAATGGAATTCATTTTTAGATTCGGAGTATCGAATTTAGCCTAAGGTGAAATTTTGGTACTTTTCGGATAACTTTCATATTCTGATGAATAGTGAAAATTACTAAATTATAATTAAAAACAACTTTTTTAATCGAAATAATTAATAGTGATAAATTATTAATTTGAGTGGTTTTAAAGTATATTTAGAATAAATTTTTACAATTTAATACAATGTTGGTCATTTTTTGTAATTTCACATTTAAACCAGACATAATCAAGTGTCAATCTTTTGATAGATATTGTTTCTTAAAACACGCTATTTGTTTTAACAGCGGGATTTAATTATAAAATTAATTAATTCAACTTCTATGTTATGAATTTGGTAAAATAGACTTCATTTTTGAATTCGGAATATGAAATATAGCTTAGGATGAAATTTTGGCATTGTTCTGAAAAACATCAATTTTTGATGAATAGTGAAACTACTAAGTGGTAGTTAAAAAACTGAATTTTTCATAAATCTTAATTTTACCGCTTCTGTGAATGGAATTTCAAAAATCCGAGAGACACGGTTAATGTAAGTAAGTAAAATGTGGTTCAATGAGATGAAAATAATTTTTGGTGAATAGTAACTTTTTACTTTTTTTTACCGCGGTTAATAGTAAATAGGGTAACTAAGGGTAAATATGATATTACTATTACCCTAAAACATGTCCTAATTCTATTGGATAAGTGTAATTCGTCTAAAAACAACCTTATGAATATAATATGACCATTTAGGTCCACTTGGATTAGATTATGACATTTAATATTATTTTATGAATAGTTAAAATAGTTAAAATCAAAGTTTAATAAGTAAATCATTTTTAATATGGGGTTATACATAAGATAAATTAGACTATAAATATTCATTAGAAATCTAAAAAGATTTCCTATATAATGGTATTTTATTTTTAATTTTTAGACATTATATAATTTAATTTATTTATGACACAATGATGATGCATTAATTATCTTATTAATGAAATATTGACATAATTGATGTTATAAACACCAAAATAAATGTAATTTGAGACTTTTTATGAATTATACTAATTTTCTAGGTTACTATGATATATTATTATTTATTTAATCAACTTGTTTCGAACATATAATTCTTTTATGACTTTCACAAAAATCATATATCAAATAGTGTCAAAATTGACACAAAATAGTTTTTAAATAAAATAAAATATTATTAATTGTTATTTTATTCCTAAAAATCTAAGGTTCGGCCAAATGACTTAGATAAGGATATATATATTAATAATAAACAATTTGGGGTTCGTTTGGCATGTTATAGTAAGTGTATTAACCATATAGTGTAAGAAAACAAAAAGACACGGTAAAAGTTAAATTATTTAACTTAAAGTTAAATCTAATTGATAAGGTTAAAATAATAACCTAAACTTGTCTAAATCCTATTGGTTGATAGGATTTCGACCCATCCCCACTTTAGCTTCTAAATAATACCCTTTGGAACCATTATAAACCGATTTTGACTTTAATATAAAATAATATTTTGAGATATTCCTAAGGTGCCCCTCTCCTCCCTTATAAAAGGGCACCTCCTCCCCCTCATCCTCACACCAATTTGAGCACTCAAGCTCCGCCAACCCGTGCCATTTTCTCCTCTCCACTTCCCTATAATAATCCTAGAGTTCTTGGTCTTCTTCAAAGACCAATCTTAGTTCCCTAAGTGGAGGATTCAAAGAGGCGTTCCAAAGAAGAGCTAATATCCATTACCGATCTTTTCAATTTCTTTCATCTTCAAATTCTTCTTATTTAGTTGTTTCATTATAAAGTAATAACATAAGTATTACTTACATACTGATATGTTATTATAAATATTAAACAACCCTAATTCACCTTCTATCCATCCTACGGAAAAATGAAATCACCGCGCGTGCGTACGTACGGAATACCGTCTCCACGCCGTGGTGTAATCTATTTTCCACCATCACCTTACAAGGATGGGTATAATGGTGTAATGAGTAACTATTTATGATTATTATAATGTAATATTGATACTGAAATAATATATATATACTCAAATACAATTCCACGATCATAGGAACGATATCATCACTCGTGCGTACGTACGGAATACCGTCTCCACGATGTGATGCGACTCGTTCTACATGATCATCATTACATAGTAATTATATAAATGAATTGAATGAATAAATATGATATATGTTACACTAATACCATTCTGGATATAAAGTATCTATAACCTTAAAATAAGAATAATAATTTATTCGGCAAAACACGCATAAGAACAAAAGGCAATAAAGACCCGAGTAACAAGTAACAATGAAATATTACTAACAAGAAGCTAAGAATATAACCATATATGATATCATATCAATATGTATGATTCTGGAATAAGTCAATAACCTTATTTAAACCATTATACAGGAGCTTCGGACACGTACAAAGCAAATCGGACCTAAGGTAAGGGAAATATCACAATTTCATTTTTATCCGAGATTGTTTATACTTTGGTATTTACTGGGGTGTATTTTATCATCCACCTCCATGTTTCCTCAATATGTAATATTATTTCCATCCACCTACAATTGTTAAATCCAATTTTATCTTTTGGTGAGTTTTTAGTAAAAGATATGAAAGGAATATTTTGTCGTTTTTCGTACGAGGTACTTTTTGACTTTTCCGAAAAATGTACAGGAAGAATGTTTTTTTAATTTATACGGCATGAATGGATTTTTAAAACATTATTTAAAAGAAGATTCCTTTAAAAGTTTTCAAGTTTATTTTTAATCAACTTATTTTAGTTTAAAGTTGTATGACATGTTAAGAAAGGAAAAATGTTTTTGAAGAAGAAAGGATATTTTCCTCAAGAATGGAGTTCAAGTTTTTAATCAAAATTATTTTCCATCTAAGATAATAAAGGGTACTGTTTTTATCCCTATTATTACATTGATTTGATTATGATG
Organism: Viscum album; assembly: GCA_963277665.1. Taxonomy (NCBI): domain Eukaryota; kingdom Viridiplantae; phylum Streptophyta; class Magnoliopsida; order Santalales; family Viscaceae; genus Viscum; species Viscum album. The sequence goes on along the minus strand of OY728147.1, from coordinate 705,704,877 downwards.
TGATGTAATTATTTTTTATGAATTCCTTTATTGTATATGAATTGTTTTATGATGTCATGATGTTTAAGATTCCCATTTTTATTACATGGGTTATGCAATGATGTATGATTTGTGATTTTGTGGCACACATAAAAATGGTATCATTATGAGATGGGTGGGACCTATATCTCCCTCCAATGCATTGGGTAAAGATTTCATATCTCATGAGATAGACATGGCTGGAATGGTAGGTTATACCGGTTCAGTGAAACAGGACTGAAACGAGGGTGACTCGATTCAGAAAGGGACTTTGTCCACTAAGATAGTCTTGGCAATGAGTCATGACTAACAAGAAATGAATCTCTATGATTTTGTGTGTATGCCACAAAGTTTCATGTTTTAAGTTATGCTTATTGGGATTTCATTTCACTACTATGATTTATCCCATGTTATGAAATTATGCTCTCTTTTGCAGGTTAAGATTTCCAAAAGTTATGTTCTTATGAATATGATGTGATTGATTTTTCTTTTGTTTACCTTTACTGAGAATTTGAGCTCACCCTTTTATGTTTTCTTTTCCCCAGGATATAAAGAAAGGTTTTAGGTAAAAAAAAAGGAAGATCTTTATGGGAGATATTGAAGATCTTTCACCACGATTAGAAGATTACGTTCCGAGTTTCCAAAGACACTAAACTATTACAATCCTTGTGTGTGTGTTTTTGTTATGTACTAAGTATTCCGCAAATGTAATGTAATGTCCATGTACGTCAAGCTTTGGGTCTCTACAGTTGGTATCAGAGGAAAGGTTTAGTCAACCTTTGGAAACTAGGATGCGAGAACTTTAGTGAGATCCCTAGAGATATTTCTAAGGTATGTCTAGGGATTTCCCTAAGGTTAAGTATACGTATAGATTATAGTACTAGAATTACGCTAACGATCATAGAATTAAACCTAAGATTTTAGATATTGAAGGTACTCCCCCTTTATTATGTTGTTTTCCCTAGCATGATTTTTGCCTCTCACACTATTCTTTTTGGGTTTTAGACGATGGATGGAACCCGAAGGAACCGTGTTGATCAATGCAATGGACAATGCAATGATTGACCTCCTGAACAAAAAAATGTTATGGGAGATAGAGTGAAAAATCTTATTGCTATACTTACACAAGCTATGAATCATTCTGGACTTCCAAATGAGCAGAGAAGGGAACAATATTCAATTGAGTCCTTCATGAGGCAACGTCCACCTTCTTTCAGTGGGTCTTCTGATCCACTTGTTGCTGAACAATGGATCAGTACCACTGAAAAGATATTTTCAGTTCTTTAATGTTCTGAGCATGATAAAGTCATCTTAGCAGTATATCGTTTAGAAGGTGAAGCTGATCAATGGTGGAATCTTATCAATAATACGAGGCAAAGAGATGAAATTGAGTCCATGGAATGGGACGAGTTAAAGAACTTGTTTTTCAGTAAGTACTTCCCTCGTATTTTTCGAACAAATATGGAAAAGGAGTTTCTTGAGCTGAAGCAGAAGGATGATGAATCTGTTGGTATATACGAATCAAATTTTACAAGACTTGCAAGGTATGCATCTGGCATTATCATCCAACCTGAAAGTAAAGTTGGTCGATTTTTCAGTGGCTTAAAACCAAGTCTTTGAAGGGCATTAGCTATAAGAGACTTTAGTAGCTATGAATAAATTGTGCATTGTGCTATCAAGGTAGAAATGGAAGTTGGTGTTACATATCCATCTCATGGTTTTGACAAGAAACGAAAGATGGAGTTCAAGGAGAAATCTCAGAATAATGGTGAAAAGAAGATGAATGTTTCCTTATGCGCAAAGTGTGGAAAGAAGCATGGTGGAGATTGTCTTAAAGGGACTAGAAAATGTTTTATGTGTGGAAAAGAAGGTCATCGAGCAGCTGAGTGTCAATGTAATGGAAAAAGGGATTATAATGATGTGAATAAAGAAAACACTGCAGAGAATTCACCACCAACACTCCAGTGCTTCAAGTGCAAGGAAATGGGGCATTATGCTAATAAATGCCCTAATCCAAGGGTTAGTGATGATCAACATGAGCAACCACTGAAGGCAAAGGACAAAGGGAAGTCACATGCGATCACTATTGGCGATGTTGAATATGACAACGATGTGGTGGAATGATTAAGTGTTTATGTAATGGGATTCCAAAATAATATTGTATCATGGAGTATTGGAATATTTATGTATTGGTCAAATGTGGTATTCAAAGTAATTGAGATATTTTTGGAAATAAGATGATATGCGCATAATGAAGGGAAAACGAGAAAAACGAAATGTTTAAACATACATATTATAATATTAAAAACATTTTTGAAAAAAATAGAAAAAATGGATACGAAATATAAATATTCCCTAATGGAAGCTTAAAACGAAACAATCCTAAATATTGATGAGATTGTGAAATAAATACTCTTCACATTATAATCATTATAATTTTATCCCCATGAAAGAAATAATATTATATGGATATTAAAATACCATAACCATATGGATTAGACTCATAAAATACATTCATGTGCACTATATACATCGCGTATAAGAAATGAGTAGTGTATAAGGCATGTGTTCCAGAGAAATAAAAGTGAGAAATAAATCCCATACGTTAAGTCTTGAATCTCTTCATATTAGTTGAAACCTACAATATAATAAATATAAGTTAGTTATAAATATAGTAAATAACCATAATAAATTACATAATACTATATATTATTTACATAAGATCTTTTATTACCTATTTATTTACGATTCCATGTTAGTGTTACATTAAGTAATACCCAACAATTTTACAAGTTATTCTTTATCATCTTTCTTAGATCATGATTTAATCATTTAAAAAATGTATAAATTGTTTTAAAAATCATATATATTCAGTATATAAATATTTTTAATATCTTATAAATAATGGAAATATGAAATGGAATAAACTGATCATGGAGATGGTAGGTCGTACATACGCATGAATGTGGTTTCCATTTAAATATCATTTTAAAAGAAATAAATTAAAAGATATATATATATATATATAATTATTATAAGAGAATGAATAAATCAAATATATCATATAAAAATATTTTTTTCATCATAATTTCCAACCCTGAGAGGTGATAACGTCAAAAACAAATAACATCATTTCCTGAGGCCATAGTTCACCGTACATAAGAACGGTAAGTTCATTACCAATTTGATGGAAGTGTTTGTTACTGTAGGTCAAACAGTTAGAATAAAAAAATATAAGTATATTTATTATATTGAGGTTATTATATAATCATGGAATAAGAATACTTTTGGGGGTGGAGAATGAAAATAATACAAAAGAGTTTGTGAAATGACGTTACCCTTACTTTGGGTAACTCCTCTTGGTTTCCACCAATGGGATTCCTTGGTTTGATTTCTTCACAAATAGAAGATTATAGGAATAAAGGAGGTATTTTGGTATAGTATGTGGATATATTTTGGTTGAAAAAAATTGGTTCTGAAGTGTGAATAAAAGATAAGAAAATTTTCCCCTTTATAAGAGAGGTGAGGGGCACTTTTGGAATTTTCTCAAAATATTAATTTATAATAAATTAAATATCAATATAAAAACCTATAAAAAGAAATTTATTCAAATAAAAGATAATATATTTTTGTAATATCCTAAAAAATAGATTTTATACAAGTTTTGGTATTATTTTAAACCTTATCATTTTTTTAACCCTTAGTTATCCTATTTTAATTTTAATGAAGGTAATAATTTTTTCAATATTAAAAGGATGTGATTTTTATATATGTGAAGTTAATTAAATAATAAATGAATATATTATAACATTTTAGACCATATTATAATTTATTTGTATTTTTATAAGCGTTTTATTATTTTTAAATAATATAATAAAATATTATTTTCATAAAATACCCTAACGGTCAATTTTGACACTATTCATTACTTTGACTTTAAGCAAATCACTACATCAAAGTAACTTCGAACCAATTAATTTAATACACTCCTAATATTTCATATTCACCCATAAAATTCTTTTACCACCTTAATTAAGAAAAATTATATTTATTTTAATATTTCTAATGTAATTTAATTGATTGTTTCATTAATTGAATAATTACTACATCATCATTTTGTAGTTATTTATGATATTTATTTCTTCACTAAAAATTAAAAAATAATGATGATATATATAAACATTTTATATTTCATAATAATATATATATTCAACCATATCTTCAATTTATCCCCATATTAAAAAATAGTATTCTTATTAAAAGTAAGAGTGTGGCATTTTCTCACTCTCTTTGATTTTAATAATATCTAAATAATTTTTATAGAAATGTGTCCATTAAATAATTCAATTTAGAATCCTTAGGTGATATGGGTTGAATTAACTTCACCTAATAAAATTTTAGAATCTTTAATGGGGGTTTTCTAATATTTATAATATTATTTTAAACCTTAATGACTTCATTTACCCTTAAGCGTGGTAATAAAAATTACCAAAGTTAGTATTTAAATTGTCCAAAAATAAAAGGGTCCTAATTACTAAATTTTTAACCTCAAATTTAAAATATGGAATCCATTTTTCAAAATTTAAAAACACATCATTTTCTAAAATTAATTTAAAATTAATCATGTTGATGGAATGAGAAAACAAGGTTTTAAAGTGAAAACATTCAAACAATGGCATCATTTTTATACCCAAATTCAATGTGAAATTGATTCCAATGACCTAAATTGTATTAAATGATAAAATTTTGATATAATTATACTCTAAAACCAATCAAATATATAATTTAACCCTATACATTATTTATATGACAAAGATGGTTTCAATTAAAATTCAGTATTTTTTATTATTCATCAAAACATGAAACTTATCAGAAAAATACCAAATATTAAAGAAATGAACATTTTTATATCCCAATTTCAAATAAGAAATTTATTTTTTCAGATATAATTTATAAAATTTTCAAAACTATATTTAAAACCAGTGTGCAATCAAATGGAAACAAAATGCCTTTTCGAAAAAATACATCTTTTATGCCTAAAATTGGATTTTTTTTCTTATATTATATCTAGAAAACACATAAGATTAATTTTCTTAAATTATATTAAATATATATTTCATTAATATAATCCAAAATGAGTTATTTTTTAACTTTATAGGTATAAAACACACTTATGTTCATTCAAATAGTTTTTCAAAAATACATTTCCTTTTTAATTTCAAAAGAATTTTGCATGTATAAACCATACATCTATATTTCAGTTATTCTTGTTCATAATCACAATTCTAATGGATAGGTTTTAATTTTATTGTTTATATAACTAAAAAATTGTTTCGTATAAACTCATTATGTCATGTAACACAATCCAAGTCAGTATTGAGTGTAGCGCAAACTTATCTTGGTGTAGCATATAGTGAAAATCGAATGTGGTGTGGAGTGCAATAAAAAACCTCAAATAAAATTAATTAATTCAAAAAAATCATATAAACTCGTGTTGTTACATTATACCACCCTTAAAAATAATTTTTCCTTAAAAAGTTTTCATTCTGATACAAACAAATGAGGATACTTTTTCCTCATCACATCCTCAAGTTCCAACGTATCTTCCTCTAATTAGTGGTTTCTCCACAAAACATTGACCAGGTTAGTGGTCTGGTTTCACATAACATTCTCTTTTCAAAATATAAGTTGAAATTTTTCTTCCTCATAAAAAATATCATGCTCTAGTGGTATAACATCTGATTTCAGTAGAAGATTTAGGTATGCACTCTCTTCAGAGATATACATGGAACACATCATGGACTAGTGAGAGATTTAGAAGAAGATTTGTGCAATAGGATATCATATTGACAGGATCAATAATCTCAAAGGGACTGATATACCTAGGTCCTAGTTTCCCTTTCTTTCTAATTCTCATAAACTTCTTTCATTGAGATATTACTATAAATTCCTTCTCACCAACTTCAAATTCTAGACCACATCATCAGTTGTCAACATAACATTTTTGCCGAATTTTTGCAACCTTGATATGCAGATGAATAGTTTTAACCTTCTTATCCATATCTTATGTGATCTCAGTTTCCAATAGATTTTTTCTCTAATTTTATCCCATCACATTGGATCTCTACATTTCATACCATAGAGAGCTTCATAAGGATTCTTCTAAATGGTTGAGTGAAAACTATTATTGTAAGAAAACTCATCTAGAATAAGGTACTGATCCCAACCACCTTTAAAATCCAAATAACATGATATCAAAATATACTTTAGGTGTTTAATTATTCTTCTAGACTAACCATCCATTAGATGATGATAATCAGTACTAAAACTCAATACCATATCAAGTGTTTTCTAAAGTCTTCAGTAGAATTTTGAGGTTAACCTCATTTCCTGATCAGATAAAATATAATGTGGTACACCATGAAACCTTACCACTTCCTTAATCTATATCCTGGAAAGTGGGTCCAGAAAAAATTATTCTCTAATAACAATGAAGTGTTCTGAATTAGTAAGACAATCAACTACTACCCATATAGAATTAAACACTTTTGAGGTTTTGGGGAGTCTAATGAAAAAATTCATAGTGATGTTCTCCAACTTCCATTTTATTATGTGTAATGTATGAAACATACCCTTATATTTTTTGTATTTTATCCTTAACTTTACAGAATACCAAGAAACAAGATACAAACTCTACAATACCTCTCTTCATGCCACCCCACCATAAATATTCCCAGGGAGATAATGTATTGAGAAGTCATAATAATTTATCATCTCTAAACATATCCTCTAAAACATTTTCAACTCCTTCTGTGTGAATATATATTTCAAACTTTAATGTTAATTATATATATCACACTTTTCTCCATAGAGATAAATCCTCCATATATTTAATTTAAAATTTACCTTAGATAACACTAAATCATGAGTTGGGTAAATTTTCTCATAAATCATTAACGGTAATGAGGTATAACAAATAACCATTTTATTCTAAATAAGAACACATCTCAACACCTTCTTGCATGAATCAATATAGATTACAAACCTTTCACCTCTATAGCATAATGTTATAATAGGTGCACTGAACAATCTTCTCTTTATTTCCTTAAAAGTTTCCTCACATTCATCTATTTAGAGGAACTTGTCACCATACCAAGTTAACTTGGTTAGGGGATTATATAGTCATGATATATTATTCACCAATAATCGATAATATAAAACTCAACTAAGATATCTATGGATATTAGTCACCATGGTTGGTCTAGGATAGCATTGAATAGCCTTCATCTTTGATGAATCTACTATTATACCATCTCTTGAGATTATGTGACCCAAAAATGAAACCTTTTGTTTCCAAAATTCATACTTTGTAAATTTTTCATATATTTTCTCCTTCTTTAAGTTATTTAGCCAAATTGTAAATTGGTATTCATGCTCTTTCTTTCTCTTTGAATAGATAAAAATATCAACAATAATGATTACCACAAACTGATCAATGTAATCTCTAAAAACTATATTCATCAAATCCATAATGATAGAGGGGCCATTAATAAGACCAAAATGCATCACAATATAGTCATAGATATCATACCTTTAATGGAATGTTTCCTTTTTATATCTAGATTATTGACCCTTAATTGATGGTATCTAGAACGAAGGTCAATCTTTAAAAATTATTAAGCTCTGCATAGTTGATCAAAAAAATCATCAATATGGGGAAGAGGATACTTGTTCTAGATTTTGATCTTGTTCAAATCACGATAATAAATGTAGATTCTCATTGATCTCTATTTTTCACAAAAAAAACTATTTCACCCAAAGTTGACACACTTGACCAAATGAATCCCTTATCATGGTTTTCTTGGATTTTCTTCCTCAATTATTACAACTCAATTGGGGTAATTCTATATAGAGTCTTTGAAATTGGTGTAGAACAAGGTATGAGTTCTACCGAGAACCCAACTTCACATTTTCAGGGAAGAATATGAAAATGTTTTATAAATACATCAATAAATTCACAAACAATACTTTATATGATTTAATTATTACCTTTTATTATCCGTTTATTAATAATTCTAAGTTTGTGTTATGCTTCAAGTAATATCCTCTTATTTTGACTTGTTATTCTTAATTGTCTTACTTAGATCATGATTTACTCATTTCCATAATTTATAACATGAGATAAATATCATATATATTCATTATATAAATATTTAAAATAATTTATAAATAATATAATTATGAAATGTAATAAACTGGTCATGGGGATGATAGGTCATACGTACGCATAAACATTATTTCTGTTTAATTATGATTTTGAAAGAAAGAGATTAAATGAAATATATGTATATATATATATACTAATTCCAGAATCATAAATAAAAAATATATATCATATAAAAAGAGGTTTTCTATCATAATTCCCAATTTTGTGAGGTGGTAAAGGAAAAAAACAAACAACATTGTTTCGTGATGTGGTAGTTTGTTATACACAAGAAGGGTAAGTTTATATCCCATTTGATAAAAGTTTGTGTGAGTATAGGTAAAAAATATAGAATTAAAAAATCATAGTGGATTTATTATACTGAATTTATTATATAATCATGTAATAATAATTTTTTAGGAGGTTGAGAATAAAAATAATATAAAATATCTTATAAAAGTATGTTACCTCTTCTTTGGGTAACTCTACTAAGTTTTTACCAATGGGATTACTTGGTTAGATTTCATCCTGAAGGAAGGTTTCTAGGATTAAGTTAGTAGTGTTGGAAGGATATTTTGATAGAGTTTTTCTGAGAAAAAAAATTCAAAATTGTTAATAAAATTGAATAATATGTTCCCTTTTATAAGTGAGGCGATGGGCGCTTTTGAAATTTCCACAAATTAATAATTTATAATAAATTAAACCTCAAACTAAAAATTTAAAAGAGGCCATTTATTTAAATTTTAGATGAGATAGAGTTTTAATATTATCAAATAATAGATTTTAGACAAGTTTTGGTGTTATTTTAAACCTTATCATTTTGTTTGACCCATAGTTGTGCTATTTTAATTTTAACTGAGGTAATAAATTTTTCAATATTAAAAGGTTGTAATTTATACTTAAGATATGTTAATTAAATAATAAATTAATAAATTATAACATATTATACAATATTATAATTTCTTTTTATTTTTAAATTTATTTTATGATTTTTAAATAATTTAATAAAATATTATTTTCATAAAATATCATAAGTGTCACTTTTTGACACTATTCATTACATTGACTTTAAGAAAATCACTAAAGAAAGATAAATTCAAACCAATTATTTTAATACTCCCCTAAAAAGTCATATTAGATCGTAAAATTTTTGGATATCCTTAATTAATTCAAATTATATTTCCTTTAATATTTCTAATATCATTTAATTGGTTGTTTCGTTAATTGAATAAGTATTACATCATTGTTTTGTAATTATTTGTGATAATTATTCCTTCGAGAAAAATTAAAAATAAATTTTAATGATATAGATAAGAATTTAATATTTTATAATAATATAAATAGTCTATAATATCTTCTATTTATCCCCATATTAAATATATTGTACTTATTAAAAGTAAGAGTGTGACATTTTGTCACTCTCTTTGATTTTACTAATATCTAAATCATTTTCATGGACATGTTTCCATTAAATAATTAAATTTCTAAAAAATATGTTATATGGGTCGAATAAACATCATCCAATAACATTTTTTCAAGTGTTATGGTAGTTTTCTAATATTTATAATATTATTTTTATCCTTAACTACCCAACTTACCGATAATCATGGTAATAAAAATTAGCAAAGATATAATTCATATTATTCAAAAATAAATGGGAACTAATTACTAAAATTGGACCTTTTGATGAAAAATGTTTAACTACTTTTTAAAAACTAAAAACACATAATTGGATAAAATTAATTTAAAATTAATCTTGTTGATGGAAGGAGAAAACTAGTTTTTAAAAGTGAAAACTTAAAAAGATTGCATTGTTTTTATATCCAAATTCAATGTGAAATTTATTTCAATGACCTCAATTGGATTAACTAAAACTATTTATCTAATTATACTTTAAAACTAATCAAATATATAATTTAACACTATAAAGTATTAAAATAAAAAGATGTTTTCAATTAAAATTCAGTATTTTTCACTATTCATCAAAAAATGAAACTCATCAGAAAAATACCAAAAAATTAAATAGAGTAAACTTTCATATTCTAATTTAAACTAAATAATTTATTTTTTCAAATAAAATTCATAAAATTTTCAATAACAAGATTTGAACAAGTGTGTCATCAAAAGGTGGTAAAACTACCTTTTTTGGAAAAATACTTCTTTTATATGTAAAATTGGATTTGTTCTTATAATTTTTCTATAAAATGCATATGATGAATGCTAAAAAATTAGATTGAATATATATTTTATTTAAATAATCCAACATGAGAGATAGTTTTACTTTATTGGTATAAAACACACTTATGTGTATTCAAATAGTTTTTTAGAAAATGATTTCCTTTTTAATTTCAAAATGGTTTTACATGTATAAAACATAATTCCATGATTTTGTTAATCTCTTTCAAACCCTGCATTATAATTTATAATTTCTTATTTTATTATTTTAATAATTAAAAAAAATTGTTTCCTAGAAACCCAGTGTTACTTGAAATGCAATCCAAGTTAGTGTTTCTTATTGCTCAATATTATCATGGTGTATCATATAATTGAAACTTAACTTGGTGTAGTGCGAAATGAAATACCTCAAATAAAATTAATTTATTCAAAAAAATCAAAAAAAATAGGCTGTTACGAGATGATGCTATTATTTTTTCTTTAGAGATCCCTATCAATATCTTTTGAATCTTAGATAGGTCGGATAATCGATGTGTAAGGTATATTGTTCTTATTAATTTTATTATTAATTACAAATGTATAGATAAAGCTAAGAATTAACGGTGTTTTTTAGTTATTTATAAAATATATTTTCAGTTTTAAACATACCTTTAAAAATAATTTTTGTTGAATATTATATCCATCAATATTTGGTTTGATTTTTGAAATAATCGTTAATTCCAAAAAAAAAAGGGGGTTTTCTAGGAACCATGATGTAACCCCATTGAAATAGTAATTTCAATCCATTTTTTTAATCGATTGATACATAGTATAATTTAAAATGTGGTTGTTTATTATAAAATACATATTATCATACCATGCATGTCACGAACCAAATCTGGTCGCCACTAAAACCGGCACCAAACCTCGCTCGTGACAAGTCCTAAAGGGTGTTTCCAATCCCCACGGGATGGAACAAGTGCCTGGGTATCATAAAATGAGAATTTGGAATGATTTACCTGATTTTATAAACTTAAAACAACAAATGATTCCAATAAAACGAATCTATATTTTTCAAACAAAAAAATATTTTACAAAAAATCAGAACAAAATTACATAGTTTAAAACAACTCACCAAGACTATATCAAAGGTAAAAAACCAAAAATAAATAGTCCAAGAACCCTTATGGAAAGGGGCACCACCCTCAAGGCATCTTTACAAGATTTCACAACCAAGGACCTGCTAGAAACCCGAACCGCTGGCACTAAAAACTGTACCCAACCTACGACAAAAACAAAAACCAAGTCTACTTACACCCAAGTGAGTAATTAGGGTGTGATACAATGCTCAGTAGGATACCACCACTAAGATATTCCATGTGATAAACATTAAAAGATGAAAAGCTTTCAAGTTTTCATAAATAAAAAATAACAGTTACAATTTCTAAAAGACACAACTTAAAAATTGAAATAGTTTTCAATTGGGAAAATTTAAAGAATCATCACTTTTAAAATAAATACCAAAACTACTGAAATTTCCATCAAACAATATTGTATGTTGATAGTAAGCAAAAATAATCCAATGATCACAAGCAATAGGAAATAACCCCTACGCACTAGCTTGTTGTGGTTCCGAGTTACCTCGTATCTCGGTGAGAGTAACCATCACAAATATTTGTTCTCATGCACGAACCATTATTAGGGAACATACCCATAACCTAGTGGTCCCCAATCATCATCATCATAGATTATTTATAGTTGTAATCATCAATCTTTCTAAGAGAAACTAATGCCAACCCCCATGGATTCACTAGCATTCTAGTACACATCCACCCACCTAGATACTTGGGTTTTCCCCTTGTGCTCAAACAAGTTTAAAAAGTCAAGAAATATTCTTTTCAAATGAAAATATCATTTCCACATTAAAAATTCACCAAAAATCCCACATGTATACCACACAAGTCACAAAAGTCCACTTTTCATTCAAATTGATTTTGAAATCTGACTCACACTAAAATATCCCACAACACTTTTGACATTTCTTTAAAACTTACATAAATACATTAAACAATTTTATAAAACCATTCCAAGATATTCCAACTCACATAACATCCCAATAACATGTTATATAATTCCCTTTTCATAACCAAAATCCACTTTTTACATCACACTCACACAAAACATCCCACATCACTTTCACATATCTTACACACTTTAGTAAATCCTTCAAACATTGTAAAAAAACATTTCCAAGATGGAACACATCACAAAACAGACCCTTTCACATTTAAAATGTACCATTTCAAAATATACATGCTCCAAAATAGTTTTCCAATATGTTTTAACTTCTTACATAAATCATTAAACCATTCAAAACTTTCATAAAACAATTCCAAGGAGTGCACCCAAGATTTTCACATAAAACCCATTTCAAAACCATATTTCAAGGAAAAAAACACACCAATACCAATTAAAAACATAATTTTCTTCCCAAACAACATTTATTAAACTACCCCCAAGTGTTATACAAATACCTCAAACAATACCACAAAATATCCACATGAAAAACAAATGTTTTCAAAATCACTTTCAAGAAGAACAACATAGTTTTACACCTTAAACACATTAAAAACACTCTTTCAAACCCAATTGCACACCAACACCCTACTAAAGAAGAATTAAAATCCCAAACAAGATTTAGTAAACCAATTTCTTATGTTCTAAAATATACCCAAATAATACCACAAGTGTTACACAAGAAAAATACCCAATTTCAAGCTAAGATGCAACTATAAAATTATACTCTTAACCAAATAAATCATAAAAAAAATTGAACCACAGAAAATACATGAGGAATATTAAGAATGAGAAAATACAGAAATCTATCTCATTAGTAATGTTTTACACATGGAACCACCTACCTAAAGTGTCAAATCTCTCAAATCTTGGTGTGAAACATCAAGCGCATGACGCACCAGAAGGAAGTGAAGAGAAACAAAAAATTTAGATATTACACCAAAAGGACACCATGTCAAACCCTTGGTTCTAACCTTATCTTCTGGACACTTTGGAACATCAAGAAAGAGGGATGAAACCCTAAGTAAATGTAAGAAAATGAAGGCAGGAACACTTACTTGAATAAATCTTGGAGAAATCGACCTAAATCCACTAGTATTTGAATTTCCAAACATCCAAACATTCAAGGGAGGTTCGAACAAGGATGAGGAGATCATGTAGAAGTTTTAATGGGGGAAAAAGAGTGTGAAATGAAGGAGTGATTAAGGAAAAAAATTACCTTTATAAATATGCTCGAATTGAGGATGCTTAAGATGTTTCGACTTAATCTGCAAAGAAAATGAGCTCGAAAGAGGGGTAGAAGAGAATGGGGGTTATCCTCAGGTTAGTGGGATCGGGTTAGAATTGGAATCACTAGAAATAGTTATAATTGAATAAGTTATTAAATAAACAATTATATTTTTTTAAACTGGAAATGGGCTCACGGTTTGGCCCAAATCATGAAAACTCACCCCTTCCTCAAAAAAGACATGGAAAACCCCCCAAAAAAAGAAATAATGGAAATTAAATGAAAAATAAATTTAAAAGAAGTCATGGATGTGACAATGAAATATGTGAAATTTTATTTATTATAATTTTAAGAAGTTTGAAACAAATGGGTTTTGTAATAAATATCACTATGATGTTCTCATTAGTTTTCTTCATCATGGTCGTGGTTTTTATGAAGATAGACCAAGTCATAAAATATGTAAACAAATTATTTCACAAAATGACTTGAATATATTAGAAATATTCAATGTTAATATATAATACAACTCTATAATACCATTGTGTCATACTTAAGTACACTATGTCATGATCTATATGAAATAATATGTTCCTCAAAACAGTGTAGTGAAAAATGGATTAAACGCTGAAACACCTAGGACACTTGAAATGGTTTCATATAAAATACCAAAGTCTCAATCAAAATGGAAATGGTGGTTCTTATGAAAATTGTTTTAATTATGAAAAATACCATCTATTAGTGTAAGTTGTGGTGGGTGTAGTTTTATAGAAAATTATATATTTATTAAAAAATTTAAAATCCTTCACCATCATGGTTCCTTAGGAATACTTTAAACAATTTCAAAAAAAATTTAATAGATTGATCATGGATTAAAGTAAAAATACACAGTTAAAAAAGGTGAAAAAATATCTATATTTATGATTAGATCATAAATGTAAACATAAAATATTTATTTTAATAACCTTATTTGGAAAAAATGTGTGATTTATGTAAATGGTTGCATGATTTATGAGATTTTTATTAGTTGATAATAAAAGTATTAAAAAATATAAATCATTTCTAAAATATTTAGTTCATAAGAAAACACAATAAATGATAATATGAAAAGTTCTTATTGGATGAAATTTAATTGTTCATTTTTATCTATGCTTAAATAATAAATAATTTTATAATTTATTTATGAAATGTTCATAATTTTATATCTCATTCTAGAATATAAGAATTGTTTATTTATTTATTTTATTATCTACTTTATTAATCATAGATATAAATTTTTATATTATTAATAAATTTATACTTTATTATATGGTGTTAAAATACTTCTTTAAATTATAATACATACATTTAAAGAGTTACATTCCAGGTATAATAATTTATTTAGTTTACTTGATTCATGACATTAGCTTATTCTTAAGTTAGTTAAAGAGATACACATCAATATGGTTTGAACATATTGATTTCATGGAATGAAAATGGAATATAAATATTAAGAAGAATGTGTATATTTAAATTGAATGCATTTGATAAGATTATGAGATTAAAACCCCTTTAAAAGTATTATGTGTTATATTCCTTCAAAAGAAAACATTTTTCAAGATCCCAATCATCCAAATGGGTAAGTTCATGCCAAATAAAAAGGCACATGGATTATCTTATGTAATTAAATAATGTAATGAGGTATCACTAAGAGTTATATTCCATGTTATTGGTGTTTTATTTGGGTTAAACGTCTATATGAAACCCTTAATATGTAGACCATAGGATTATTGTTGATTTTATCCATATAAAGGATTGGGAAAAGAGATTTATTATTAAAAATTCAAGGGGAATATATATTATAATTTATAAGATGGCCTACCAGAATAATTAAATTATGGGAGGAGAACTAAATTAGACTCATTATATAGTGAAATATGGATATTTTCCCACTAGTGGATATTATTTAAAACAAAGGGAATTATAATTTTAGTTAATTAATTTTTAATAAATGTATTAATTTATTTATCTATAGTCCTAAAACTTAAAAGGAAAGAAAATAATACACACACACACCCAAGGTCCATAAGGACATGATACACCCCCATCCAAGGGTTGAACCACTCCATAGAAAGACCATTACATTGATTTTCCTGAAGGCCCAGTGGACTGAAGGACATTACACAGGTATCTCCTACGTAACCCAATATTGAATTAGTTAAAAAAAGTGGATCTAATTTATGATTATTATACTAATAGATTAATTCACTAAAGTTTTCAAACACACAACATCCTATATCACCAATGAAACTTTAATCCATTCTAATTTACTCAATATGATTATTTGTTAATGACTTATGAGAGATAAAATTATTCCATTAAGGATTTTTAAAGATATGTAATTCATTTTATAACTATAATTGGAAATGTTATAATGATCTGAATGAGTTTAATAAGTTTTTATCGTACTTTTTAAAAAAATTTATGATATATGAACTAGGGTATGTGATGAATATGTTATGGTGTTATTTTGATAGAACAAGTGAGTAAAATTTCAAAATAAAATATGAAATGTTTTTTTGGAAATTTAAAACAATTTTTTGTTGAGAATACTATCATGGTCAAAAAACAAAAAATAGATATCTATAAGGTAGGAAAATTTTGTTATGATGTAGTTATCTGTAATTCCTAATGGTTTTTGAGAAACTACATGCACTATACATGTTAGGTATTAGTGTTATATAAATAAATCCATTGATTATGAAGAGTGTATGATACTATATGTATATTTTATAAAAATTTTAAGTATATAGGACTTTAAATTAGATGAATATAGGATAGAAGGATCTTAAATTTTTCCTTCAAATGATGAATTAAAAGGTTTCTAAATAATGGAGTTTAATATGAGGAAATATTTCAATATTAAATTGATCAAAATAAAAGATGTTTATTTTTTTATTATTTATCTTATATGATAATATATGTAGTTTGATAGCCAAGACATTATTTTAAAAAATTATATGATTGTTTTGATATAAATGGTTTATGATTCATCATATTCAATAACATGTTTTAAAATAAGTGAAGTATAAAAGGATATTTTTCTAGGATAAAAGTTTTTACCCATGTTATTAGTTAAAATATAATAGAAATATTTCTTACAAACTTTGGTAGAATATTTCAAATAATAAATTCTTCTTCTCAGTACAATACCCCAAATACATAGAATAATATATAAGATATAGAGGATGATTTTTTATTTTTTAATATTTCTACTAAATGTAATAAGTGTTATCTCCTGAACATGAACGGGTTTGTGAATTGTAACGTTATATTCTAAATAAATAATGTTTATAAGAGTATAGTGGTTATATTATTAGACTTTGAGAAGTTCAAGGTGTAAAAATAAATTATTATATTAATAAAACTTCATAGTAAATGTCACTTTATATCCAAAATGAGTTCAGGATGTGTTGGTAAAGAATAATTTAAAGTGTTACATTGTTAGAAAATGATCTAAATAAATTTTTTATTAAAATGTTCCAAAATGATTATGGTGAACTTAAAAGGTGTTATACATTTAAAATAGATGTTATTAACATCATAACATTTTATTTTATGAAATTAAAGAAGGAGGAATACTATTCTCAATAAGTTTAAAATTATATATATGACTCTTAAGTTTCACTGTTATCTAAATTATCTTTATTCATATATGTTACTAACTAAAAGATTTTAGTGGGAATTTTTTATTGTATGATCATATGGGTATGTATCATGAATTTTGTAAATATGAAATGAGTTTAATAAAACCCTAAATGTGTATCAAAAATAAGGTTATTATGGTGATATGTCATATAATATATGATTATATGGGTGTATGTGTATTTTTTTGTTAGTTTTATAAAAATATTTCCAGAATATAATATTTATCATGTTAAACATAATTCATTATACACTTTATTATTGTTTAACTTTAACATTATATATTACATTAAATGAAATTAAAATTTACCTCTCAAAGTATGAAATTGAGTTATATCTAGCTGATGTTCGTTATAGAGTATTATAGATTATGAAAAAATATATAATTTATTGTGGGTATGATTTCATGTAAAGATATGAAATATACATATGAGGCACCAAATGAGTTTTGTGCACTGTATGGTCTTCAAAGTATACCATATAGAGTTTCATACATTATATCTTTATAATGATAGGTGATAATTTTTTATATTGAATCTCCATAACTAAGGTTTAAAAAATAATTAGCTTGATAACCTCCATAATTTGTCACCTTTCTCAAAAATTTATCGAGTCTTAGCTAATAAAGGGGTTTTTGGGTATGTATTTGATCATGTCATTAGTTGAGGATTAACCGAGATGGAATTTGTCTCTCATATGATGAGTATCCCTTGATTGAGATAGATTAAGGATGTTTATTTTCATAACTATATAAGTTATATATATTATTCTAATCCATAGATTTGAGGGTCATGTTATGTGTTCATCCATTTAGATGAATGACATGTGATGTATTTGTTGACATGGTAATAATATACTCAGATAATCGAGAATATATAAGTGTCTCTATGGAATTAACATACCCTATTTTACATAGTGGCTTGATATATAAGATAAAGTGATTATATGATTATGAATCATCATATATGATGTAGCTGGTGGACAAAGGAATATAGATTTATGTGTTTTATAAATATCATGTTGGATCCCTTTATTGCTTGAGTATCATTGAATCTTTTCTAGAGTTTATTCTTTGGTTACATTTACGGATATGGGAATTCATAATTATTATTAATGTTATGAAAGATTTTTTTTGTCACACTTTTGGGTTACAAAAATGAGGATAAAGTTCATAAAACACTAAGAGTTGCCCCAAAAGTATTTTGGAATATATCTTGATGAATTTTATGATATATTTTTACAAGTTATTACATAGGATGTAAAAATGATTAGATTGTATAGTATATTTTCCAAAAGGATTTTTAGAAGATATCAAAACTGATTTTTGGATATGATTTAACAATTTTTTATATATTATGTGACATTAGGAAAAATTGTGCTAATTCCATGAGGCTTTAGATCATGTGAAATATTGTTCTAATAGGGCACTAAAGAGAATTACAATAGCAGGGTGGATTAGACTATGCCCTAGTTTATATTGTAATAAAATAGGGTATAATGAGGGTTATTATGTTGTGTTCGTGTGTATAAACATACATGTTTTATGTAAATATATGGGTTCCTTTAGACATCCTTTTCAAATTTTATTATACTCGGTTACTTTTCATGTGATGATGAATTTGAGGAGTTAGAAAATTATACATGATTATCTAAATGTTAAATAATATATGAGGAGTTTAATAAATTATTTAAAAGTATTAAAATGTGTATAATGTTTATAAAACATTAAAACAAACATTGGTTGATCATTTTGAGTTATTAATGTCCTATTTAAGTCAGTTGAATCTCATGAAACGGGTTTTATTCGATTATAATGAAATATTTTGTAAAACTTCTCAAATATGATATCACTATTAACATTAAATTCTCTCCATTTTATAAACATAAGGTTCTAATAGACTGCGAATAAGAGAAAAATACATCCCAAGCCTCAAGTGATTTCCATAATCCTTGGATATCTTAAGAGGGAGGAACCCTTTTGTTTCCCCTTATTGAAAAGATAAAACTCTTGTGAATCTAGGAATGGATCGATCATTGAGGTGTATGATATTTCCCTCTTCTTTATTTTATTATTCATTCCTAATTTATAGATATATATTAGTATTAATGTTTCATTATTGTCCTAAAAAACTATATACCCTCATTATCAATCATTAGCATTTGGTGTTCATGGAAGCATTCATATGGTATATAACTCTTCAGTTTAGTCATAATGAAGGTAAACTGTGCTATGGGTATTACAAAGAAGAATCGGGGAATTTTTTATTTTTACCTTACACTTTTTTTGGTAAATTGAGGTATGATGATGTCAAAATTTGACATAAACCTTATACCTAGGAGTGTCTAATGCATGTATAGGAAAATTTAAAGTCAGCAATGATTAGATTACCATTATTGTTATTTGAGTGTTTTGATTTCATAAATTTTAAGAATGTGATGTATGATTTATCATTCATTGATTTACTCATTAACCATGTTAGTGAGTGGGAATGAGTTTATTTATCATTCTTGGCATGTAGGATTCACATGACATTCATGTGGTTTCTTGTGATTTATTATCTTAGTTGTGATATGGGGTTTAATTATTTAACATGTTAGTAACAACTTATTAAGTGTTTTATTATATAGCTTGATGTTGGAATTTTATTAAACCTAACTCTTGATTCTTGTCATTTTATTATTATATTACTAATGATTATGAGGACTCTATATGTATTTTTGACCATATGAGTGGGTTAAAAGGGTTACAGAGAGCTCCCAATTTGTGAAGACCCTTGTATTATATGGTGTGTGTATAAAGTAGAAGGATGTTATTTCTATTACTTATTATCATAAAATTTGGTATTAATAATTGTGATAAAAATATGAATTAAGGTCTACATGGGTATTTTATTGAGATTCCAACATGATGGCCTCTAGTGGAGTACCAGGAGGGAAGTGATGAGCCTACTCCACCGATAGTTGATCCAAAACACCCATTCCACTGTTACTAACTATGGATGAGAATATTTAAGAGTGTATAATGCATGTTTTATAGTCTATTAATAGAGACAATTCAACTCTTGGGACTTCTACGACTAAGTTAATATAGGAGTTACAAGTGTAATATCCACCTCTCTTCATATGTAAGGGTGGATCACAGGATGTTGAGTTCTAATTAAAGAATATACATACTATTTTGGACCATCTAGAGAAAACCCCTTAAAGGAGTATGAAGCTTATGACATATATATTATGAGGACCATCTAGGAACTAGTGGGATATATTCATATTCGAATACTAGTATATTGGTTAATCCTAGAATTATGTCTAGGTTTTTTTCTATAAGAATTTATTCTTTGAGACATTAAGGTTAAATAAGAACTAAGATTTCATATATCTCACCAAGATGGTGGTGTTTATTGTGGATTATAGAGATCATTTCATATTGATTCATTATTTTTATTTGAATATGGATAGGGATGAGGTGTCCAACATCATTAAATTAAAGTATGACTTAAGGTATATCATTTAGGTTAAGGTGAACATTTTATTCCTAGAATAATTTTAAAAGGTAATGTATTAGTCCCCTATAACAAGGAGGAACCTAAATAAGGGAAAGGACTCTACATAGTTGCATTTTTCTCTAAAAAAATTAGTGGATATTTGGGTAGAGGGAAGAATAGTTTTGATGGTTCTCTCTAGGGAGGTTATGGTCAAAGTAGCTAGAGTTTTGGTTTATACCTCCCGCCTCTGGGAAGGGGTTTTTTTAGTGTTACCAATGTGATAGAACTAGTTTTTTGCAATATCAGTTTAACAAATAACATAAGTTGGGTCAATTTGTTGGGTGAATAAGACACCTCTGATGGTTTTATTGAAGTTTCCCATATTTGGCTAGTGGAAGAGGTTTTAGGAACATGAAAGGCCTTAGAGAAAAGGTAAAAGTAAAATAGTATAATTGTATTTGGGGTTACTCAATCCATTATGGACATGGATAAGAACATGGTTCCCAAGTGAAGGGGTTGAAGTGTTAGTAATAAGATACCACATAATGGAGTCTGCATATAGGAGCTCAAGTTCCGGGATCATTCTTGTCATATGATATCAAGTTAACTCCAACTGATCATGATGTTTTTCTATCTATAGTTTGAAAGTATGGTTTCGGAGGAATCAACCCTTGATTCTATTTTCTCATTATAGGTGCATCAAAAAAATTATATTTTAATAATTTTTTTGGTTATTTGTGGTTAAACATAAATTATTTGTGTGGGGTGATGTCTACTAATACTCATTTAGGGGTCATATCATAGGGTATTCATAGATGTTTAAGTGTTCCATCATGATAAATGGATATAAGATTCCCTAGAATTTATTAATGTTAGATATTTAAAACTTAGATCTAATTGATGGGATTGGTTGGTTGACTTGGTATAAAGAACACATAAACTACTATCATCAACAGGAATTATTCAGCTTTCTTGATGATAATTATTTTACACTAGATGGGGAGTGAAATTTATAGTTAGGCCATTCAATATATGAACAAAGGTAGCTGGGGATAATATCATCCTAGTTTCCTAGTGTTATTCTAGGTGATGAAGATATGTGGTATCCGATATTTATTCCTATTTTGGACTAATTATAAGATATTTTGTAACACCATGCCCCTACCTCATTGGCTTGAGGAGGCGGTGATGGTTACTTGGCCTTAAGAGACATTCCTAAGGTGCCAAAGGCTGGCAATAAATGTCGATGGCTTCGAGAACAAATTGGGGAATGATTTTATCTTAAGAAAAAAGAAACCAAACCATCCACTATCAATCACTATATGATGCATGTCAACCAAAACATTCAAGCATGTATTCCCAAAGGACAACCAAGTTGTTCCCCAATACAACCCAAAACCAATAGAACCAATACCATATCAGAGTACTATGAGAAAGACTCAAAAAAAGACCCAAAATAATCCAAGGCACACTCCATGGCTCCACACCAAGCTCCATGGCTCCACACCAAGCTCCATGCTCCAAGCTCCACCCAGGCATCACGATGCACCACAAAAGGAGGGTGATGCCTTACCTTTCCCACGTCACGATACACAACATCTGAAAAGACACCAACATGCCAAAGTAGGGGGTGAGTACAACTACTCAGTAGGATTTCCCCAAATGAATTCCCTACACATGCCACTAGGATAAAACCATTAGAACATTTATATAAAACATTTTATATAAAATAATCACAAGTAAAACCATTACCATAAGCCAAACACATCCTTACCAATCCATCTCATCGAAACCAAGCAACCAAGGGAAAGCCAAATAAACATGCCATAATCCATTTCATCATTTATATACTAGCACAAAAATTTCCAACTTGTAAAGCAATGCACAACAAACAAAAAAACAATGGGACTTTCTCCCAACCCATTCACCCATTCAAAACAAAACAACCAAAATGGTGGGACTTCCGTCCAACCCATTCACCCATTCACAACTAGCGGTAATTCCTGACAACTACTCATATAGTGGCTCTACCGACCACTATCCATCACCTTTTATAGTGAGACTTCCCACCCACTTCCACAAAACATTTCAACCATTCACAACCAAGCATATAACCCACCAATGTCACAACAACATGCAATCAACCAATTCCATCGCATACCAATCCACTTCAGTAAATCATCCATTTATTGAGAACCATTTTCCATGCCAAACCACATTTCAATAAATAAAAAATATTTATTGAAAACCATTTTTCATCAACCATTTTCCCAGATCAATCTCAACAACCAATTTTAAAATATGTATTTTAAAATCCACAACAAGAGCCTTTCACCATAAAACCCCTTCTTCCCAAAAATCCCCAAATGGATTTTCAAACAACTTCGCACATCAAACACAATTAATTTGAAGCCAACCAAATTAATTTTAACCAAAACCACTATCTCTAACCATGTGGAGTCGAGAGAGAAGCCACCTACCTTTAGGGTTCCCAAGAAATTGACCCACAAGCAACCGCACATCAAATTCGGTGAACGCACCACCGAAACCTCTCTAAACCCCTTCCCATAACACTCATAAGCCTTAAATCATCATCTAAGGCAACCAAAACCCTATATCTACACACAAAAAGTGTATATCTAGAAAACCAAGAAAGAGAGGGATGTAGATCTAGAGGAAAACGCAAGGAAACCAAGAGGAGAGACTTACCAGGGAGAAACCACCTTCAAATCACCTTTAAACCTCTTTATTTTGCTTCCAAAACGTGTGGGAGATCACCCTAAACCCCTGAGAACCCGAAATACCAAGTGAGGCTCGAGTGGGAGAATGTTTGCAGAGGAATGAGGTAAGCATGAGTGAACCTAGGTTTTGAAACCCTATTTTTAAGTGGCTGCATGGTTAGTCCGCACGGTTTGAAAAACCATGTGCTAACCGTGTGCACGCTACTACCTCGAGATCAAGGGTCCGAACGGCTTCCTCGCATGGTTTGAAAAATTGTGTGCAAGCTATGCGAAGCCTACTATCTCCCCCTACATGGTTTTCTAGAGAATCTTCATGGTTTCCACTAACCGTGCTCAAACTGTGCTCCCTATGCAATGCCTCCAAAATCATTCAAAACCATTCCAAACTCTCCCAGCCTCTTCCCAACTCATCCAATTCACTTTAAAAACAAAAAAATCCATAAAAAAGTTCACATACCTCAAACTGGGGGTACTAAATTCTCCCCACCATTGGTATTTCCATCCTTGGAAAGTAGTGGATCCATACTTTGTTGAAAGAGCTCAGGCCATTGCTCGACAATCTCTTTCTTCCGCTCCCAAGTCTCCTCTTGAATCTGACCATGTTTCCACAAAACACGAACTAAACTAATGATTTTTTCCATGCAAGACTTTCTCTTGCCTATCCACAACACACACTGGCATATACACCAGTGAAACATCTGGTTCTAGCACAACATGATCCCATCAAATCACATGGTCACGATCTGGTTGATACTTTTTCAACTGTGACACATGAAACACATTGTGCACCGCACTGAACCTAGGTGAAAAATTCAAATGATAATCCACCTCACCAACCCACTCATGAATATCAAAAGGTCCAATATACCTAGGAGATAACTTTTCTTGCTTCCCAAACTGATGATGTCCCAACCTAGGAGAGATCATCAAGAAATCATGATCACTCTACTTGAACGACAACGGTCATCGATGATGATTCGCGTATGATTTCTGATGACTCTGAGCCGTCTACATTCTCTTCCTTATCAACTTGATCTTATCCATAGTCTCCTGGACAAGGCTCGGTCCAACCATTGAGGACTCACCCGTTTCCACCAAACATAGTGGAGAACGACACGGCCTCCCATACAACGCTTCAAATGAATCCATATGTATGGATGCCTAATAACTGTTATTGTATGAAAACTCAACCAACAACAATTTATCCTCCCACGACCCACCAAAATCCATGACACAAGCCTAAAACATATCCTCTAAAGTTTTTATCATCCTCTTGGATTGACCATCCGTCTGAGGGTGATACGTCATGCTCATAGTCAACTGTGTCCCAAGGGATTACTGTAAGGATTTCCAGAAACAAGATGAAAACCTCGGATCTCTATCGGATACAATCGAAACTAGAACACCATGCCTCTTTACCACCTCCCGGATATAGATTTTGTACAGATTATCCACCGTATGAGATCCACGAATCGGGATGAAATGGGACGACTTAGTTAGCTGATCCACTATCACCCAAATGGAATCAAGATTTCTGACTACTCTTGGGAGACCTGTGACAAAATCCATTATTATTTTATCCCACTTAAAAATAAAGATTGGTAAACACTGCAACATTCTTACTGGAATCTGATGCTCTGCGTTGACCTACAGCAAGTCATGAATCTCGAAACAAACTCAACCACACCTCTTTTCATATCAGCCCACCAGAACTGTGCTTTCAACACTTTATACATTTTCTTAATTCTAGGATGAACAACCCACCTGGAATGATGCGTCATGAGAAGATCCTCCTGACAAGCAACTGGTAAAACTATCTGATTCCGAAAACACAAAACTAAATCTCCATTTAGTTTCCAACCCTCAATGGTCTCCCCACCATTGAGTTTCGACCTCATGGTCACACACTCAGAATTTGATATATGTGCCTCTTTAACCAGGCCAACCAAGTCAGGAATCAAAAAAACCAGAAAGAAGACCGATGTATCACTCTTGTCTTCACATTCCAACCACATGTCACCTATAACTGACATCAACTACCACTGTTCTGATGCCTGTTTCACCACCTGAGCATATGATTTTCTACTTAATGCATCTGCCACTGAATTTCCCTTACCCAGTGTGTACATCAAGTCAAAATCAATAATCTAGAGATATTCCATCCATCTCCTTTGCCTCAAGTACAAATCCCTTTGTGAGACAATGTGCTTAAAGCTCTTATGATCTGTATATAAAATGAATTTCTTAACGAAGAGATAATGACCCACAATTTCAAAGCATGGGCCAATGCTTCAAATTCCAAATCATGAGTTGGGTAGTTCTTCTCATGCACCCTCAACTGCTATGATCCATACACAACCACGTGATTCCCTTGAATGAGAACTCACCCAAACCCTGATTCTGATGCATCACAATACACCACGTACCTTTTTCTTGGTTCTGGAAACACCAATATTGGTTTTGATGTAAGGAGACCCTTTAGCTCTTCAAAACACTGCTGACACTTTTCATTCCACTGGAATGGAACATTATTTCTTGTCAAAGTTGTCATCGATAAAGCCAAATGTGAAAAATCATGAACAAAACGCCAATAATACCCAGCTAGAGCGAGGAAACTTCGTACGTCAAACCCATTCTTTGGTGGTTTCCACGAGATAATAGCCTCTATATTTTTCAGATACACTGAAACACCTCTTTCAGAAATCACATGGCCAAGAAAACGGACTTTCTATATCCAAAAGTCACACTTTGACAATTTGGCATACAACTGATGATCCCTCAAGATCGCTAGCACTGTCGCCAAGTACTGCTCATGCTCCACCCTTGTTTTTGAATACACTAGAATATCATCTAAAAACACAACCAAAAATGAATTCAGATATCTTTGAAATATCTAATTCATCAATTCCATGAATACCGCTAGTGCATTCGTTAGAACAAAGGGCATAACCACATATTCATAATGACCATATCTACTTATGAAAGCTGTTTTAGGAATATCATCCTTCCTCACCTGCAATTGATGATATCCCAACCT
This sequence comes from Viscum album, assembly GCA_963277665.1. NCBI lineage: Eukaryota > Viridiplantae > Streptophyta > Magnoliopsida > Santalales > Viscaceae > Viscum > Viscum album. The sequence continues at coordinate 705,678,254 of OY728147.1, read as the reverse complement.
CAGGTCAATCTTGGAGAACCACTGGGCACCCCTCAACTGGTTGAACAAATCATCAATTCGTAGAAGTGGATATTTGTTCTTTATCATAACTTGTTTAAGTCGACGATAATCAACACAGACCCTCAAAGTTCCATCCGCCTTTTTCACAAACAACACCAGTGCTACCCATGGAGACATGCTAGATCGGTTAAACCCTTTGTTTTCTAAGTCTTCCAACTAAAATTTCAATTCCTACAATTCAGTAGGTGCCATCTAGTAAGACGGAAGTGAGATGGGACTGGTCCCTGGAAGGATATCAATCGTAAAATCCACTTCTCTTATGGGAGGTAACCCTGAGAATTCTTCAGGAAAAAAATCCATGAACTGATCCACCACTTTCGAAAGAACACTCTGCTCAACACCCATTACTGATTCTAATGACAACACCGCCAACTAATACGATAATGTTCCCACTGCTGGTGCCAACAAACCCGTTTCACCCTTCCTTTCATGACTCTATCCTCTAAAGATATGTATAATTCCATCGTGTGTCATAAAAGCCACTGTCCACGCATTACATTCGATGTGGGCCTTAAACGGCACCAGCCAATCCATTCCCAAGATTACATCATACCCATCCATCCCAAGCACTGAGGAATTCCAGGTTATCTAAACCTCGGCCACAATAATACTATATACTCTACACAAGAAGGCTCAACACTCTCTTAGACCCATAGGAGTTTGAAGTTTCAAAACCAAAGGCATCATTTCTGCCATTAAACCCAGCAACTCAACCATACATGCAGTAATAAAAGAGTTTGAATCACCCGTATCAAACAACACTTGCATCAAGGTATAATTTAAAAGAATAGTACCTCGCACCGTGGATGGTCTCGACTGATCATCCACCACAACCTGCTCAGCTCCGAACAATTCCTTTATTGCCACACTCTTCTCTTTATTGATTTGCTGAGGAGTCATGGTATTCTTAGAATCACCATGACCCACTTTACTCTATTGCCGAGGGGTATGTTGTTGTCCCCGTACCATCGAAGCAAACGATGTCTGTGATCCCTAAAGAGTATCACGCACACCCGCCCTCGGTGCATTCCACCAATAACACTGCAGATTTCCCATTTTCTTACAATTATGACATGCTCGAGGTTGTGTCATAAAATCCTTCTTGATGTGGCTCGTAGAACCATACTTAAAAAATCCCAACTTGCTCTGGGGATTCGGAGGAAGATTCACCAATACTGTTATTGGATTATGTGTCATGCCCCCACCCAGGGAATAAGTCTCCCTCCTTTTCTTGAACCCAGCGTTAGAGTTCCCACTATTCCCCATGGGTACCACCATGCGTCCTCTACCCGGAGCTCCCAACAAATCCCGCTCAGTCACCGAGGCTCTATTCACCATCTCTGTATAATCATTTATACACAGCACTTCTATCTTTGAACGAATTTCTTGCCTTAACCCCGCTTCAAATATCCTTTCCTTCAACGACGTGCTACCCACCACCTCGGATGAAAACTGCACGAATTTCATAAACATAGCTGCATACTTCATCACAGACATATACTCTTTCTTCAGAGTAAAAAAATCCATTGTGTGCTGAATTATAAACATATTTGGGTAGAATTATTTATTAAACAATTCCTCAAAAACTTCCCACGTCATACCCTGGTCCGTTCCAGCTTGAACCGCCAACTCCCACCACTATAGGGCAAGATCTTCAAACATATATGCGTCCAACTTCACTTTCAACTCTACTGGTGTTCCCATGAACTCAAAGATCTTTTTAATTCTATTCAACCATTCTTATGCCCTCTCTGAATCTGAATCACCCATGAAGATGGGTGGATTGTGAATTTGAAACTAAATCGCATTATCCACATGCCCCGGTTCATCCATTTTTTTCCACTTTCCACAGCTTAGAAAGCTGGCACTATACTCTGCACTAACTGCTGGTTAACCTGAGGCTCAAGTACAACCATGTTCTCATCGGCCACTTCCGGTTGGTCTCTACGATGCCTACCCGGTTCTATTTCTATAAACAGAAAACAAACAACCATGAGTCTCACTTCCGTAGACATCATGAAATCCCATTTCAAATCACACTACATAATACTATCACAACGAGACTTTCCCCTTTCCACATTTTCCATGTTTCACCATTTTGAAAACCAAACCATTTTCAAAATACCAAATTTATTCACATTTTAATTTCACACATTTGCAAAACCATTTCTCAATTCATCCCATAAATCATTATGCCCAATGAGATATGCATCCTAGTGGGAAGTCATTTCTACCATGCATGCCATGCTCATCTCATTGGCTACACCCAAGACAATGAGATATCCAATGCCTATAACTGTCTCCAAAACACTATGTACCCAACTCCACGGTAACTTGAAGTTCAGAATAAGAGGGCAATCTACATCCTTTTATGATATACATTCCAAGTTCCGACATTCCTAAACCTTTCTACCATCCCGACTCAAGGAATATACCACAACTAATGTCAAAACCAAAACCAATGATCAATATCAATGATCGAACAACTGCTCTCACTTGAAAGATAAGGACCGAACAAACTAATACCACTTGTAACACCTCGCCCCTACCAAATTGGGTTGAGGAGGCGGTGAGGGTTACTTGGCCTTAAGAGACGTTCCCAAGGCAGCAAAGGCTGAAAATAAATGTTGAGGGCTTCGAGAACAAATTGGGGAATGATTTTACCATAATAAAAAACCAACCAAACCATCCACTATCAATCACTATATGATGCATGTCAACCAAAACATTCAATCATGTATTCCCAAAGGACAGCCAAGTTGTTCCACAATACAACCCAAAACCAATAGAACCAATACCATATCAGAGTACTATGCGGAAGACTCAACAAAAGACCCAAAATAAGCCAAGGCACACTCCATGGCTCCACAACAATCTCTATGCTCCAAGCTCCACCCAGACATCAAGATGCACCACTAAAGGAGGTTGATTCTTTACCTTTGCCCACGTCACGATACACAACATCTTCAAAGACACCAATGTTCCAAAGCAGGGGGTGAGTACAACTACTTAGTAGGATTTCCCCAAATGACTTCCCTATACATGCCACTAGGATAAAACCATTATCACATTTTTATAAAATAGTTTATATAAAATAATCAACATTGAAACCATTACCATAAGCCAAACACATCCTTACCAAGCCATCTCACCCAAACCAAGAAACCAAGGGAAATCCAAATAAACATGCCACAATCCATTTCATCATTTACATACTAGCACAACAATTTCTAACATGCAAAGCAATGCAGAACAAACAACCAAACAGTGGGACTTCCGCCCAACCTGTTCACCCATTCACACCAAGACAACCAAAACGGTGGGACTTCCGCCCAACCCGTCCACCCATTCACAACTAGAGGTAATTCCCAACCACAACTCATATGGTGGTTCTTTCGACCACTACCCATCTCCTTTTATAGTGAGACTTCCTGCCCACTTCCACACAACATTTCAACCATTCACAACCAAGCATATAACCCACCAATGTCCCAACAACATGCAATCAACCAATTCCATCGCATACCAATCCACTTTAATAAATCATCCATTTATTGAAAACCATTTTCCATGCCAAACCACATTTCAATAAAAACAACATCTTTATTGAAACCCATTTTTCATCAACCATTTTCCCAGATCAATCTCAACAACCCATTTTAAAATCACAATTTTAGAATCCATAACAAGATCCTTTCACCATAAAACCCCTTCTTCCCAAAAATCCCCAAATGGATTTCTAAACAACTTTGCACATCAAAACACAATGAATTTCATTCCAACGAAATTAATTGTAACCAAAACCACTAGCTCTAACCAAGTGGAGTCGAGAGAGAATCCACCTACCTTTAGGGATCCCAAGAAATCGACCCACAAGCAACCACACATCAAATCTGGCGAACACACCACCGAAACCTCTATAGATTCCTTCCCCTAACATTTATAAGCCTTAAAACCATCATCCAAGGAAACCACAACCCTTTATATACACACAACAAGTGTAGATCTAGAAAACCAAGAAAGAGAGGGATGTGGATCTAGAGGAAAACACAAGGAAACCAAGAAGAGAGACTTACTTGAGAGAAACCACCTTCAAATAACCTTGAAACCTCTTCTATTTGCTTCTAAAATGTGTGGGAGATCACCCTCAGCCCTTGAGAACCCGAAATCTTGAGTGAGGCTCAAGTGGGAGAAAGTTTGGAGAGGAATGATGCAAGCCTGAGTGAACCCGAGTTTTAAAACCCTATTTTTAAGTGGTTTCATGGTTAGTCCACATGGTTTGGAAAACCGTGCGCTAACTGTGAGCACGCTACTAACTCGAGATCAAGGGTCTACACGGTTTCCTCGCATGGTTTGGAAAACCGTGCACAGGCTGCACGAAGCCTACTATCAACCTTGCACGGTTTCTTGGAGAATCTACACGGTTTCCACTAACCGTGCTCAAACCATGCACCCTATGAAAAGAATCCAAACTCATTAAAAACCATTCCAAACACTCCTAACATCTTCCCAACTCATCCCATGCACTTTAAACACATTAAAAATTCATAAACAAAGTCCAAATACCTCAAACTTGGGGTACTACATATTTTTTCCAAGTACTTCTTAGTGTTAGAACCTTATAGAGTTGTATAGTTCATTATTGATCTTATGTTAGGTACAAATTCTATATCCATTCAACCATATAGTATGGGTCTTACAGATCATAGTGATATGAATATTTAACTAAATGGATTTAAGGAAAAGGTGTTTATTTTCCTATGAACATCTCCTTGGGGTGATCTAACTTTATTTTCCTATAATTTGGATGGTTCATTAGGAATGTGCGTAGTTTATTATACATTAAACCAAGTGAATGACAAGAATAGATATCCTCCTCCTCATATATACGACATATTTGACTAGTTTAGGGGAGAAAAGTGGTTATCCAATATCAACATGAGGTAAGGTTATCATCAGTTTTAAGTAAGTCCGTCTGATATTATGAATACTACTTTTAGGATTATGTATGGTCTATATGGGTATCTCATGATTCCATTCAAATTAACAAAATTTTAAGTAGTTTTTATTTCCCTGATGAATAGGGTCTTCCCTCTAAATTTTTATTCATTGATAGTAATATTTATTGATGGTATTCTATTATAATATCATTCATAGGAAGACGATGCTCTAAATTGAGAGATGGCCATGGGTACACTGAGATATCATCATCTTTATTCCATGATATTGAAGTATTGGTTCTAGATTCATGAATTTTTTTCATTAGGGAAGATGATAGTGAAGGATACCATATTATTAGACCCTAAGAAGGTTGATTTCATGCCTTTTTAAGGAAACCCAATAATTTATTTAAGATTCATAGATTTAAGAATTTGGTAGGCTAAAATATAAAATTCATTCTAGAATTCTTTATATTGGAAGTGATAATGACAAACCAACCCATAAAAGAGGAAAAATTTCAGTGGATGATCTATATGATAGATCCTTCCGATATTTAAAGGAAAATTTTACATTTTCACCAACTTTGAATTTTTCTGATCTGGGTAATAATTCTATCCTAGGGGGTTGTTATTAAAGCCACATTGGTGTAAGATGATTGAGTAGTCACTTATATATCCTTTGATTCGACGTTTCAAAAGTGAAACTATCTAACTAATGATTTAGAGTTTGTAGTAGTGGTGTACACGGTATGATATTGGTATAACTACTTATTGGGTGAGTGTTTAATGGTATACAAATGCCATATGATCCCAAAGTATAACTTTTCATAGCATTACCCAAACCTCCACCTAAGATGATGGATTAAGAATCTTTAGTTATATAACCATGAGATGGTATATACTCCTTGAGAGGGGAATTTCGTAGATAATTCACCATGTTAGAATACTTAGGATTAAATTTCTCATAAGGCTAGCAGCACGTGGAAGTTGGTAAGTTTCTCCGTAGATATGTATCTCAATGTTAAAGAGTATAGTGTAGAGAAACCCTTGAATCCTTGAATATTACCTCCTTACTCATAGAGAGTATAAAGGAGAGTCAATTTTCCAAATTAGATTATGAGTAAAAAGGGATAATGTATGTGGTGGGGATACACCACCAAATTGGTCTTTGGATAATGATTGGATCCTATATGTTTGAGTTCAAGTTGATGTTCTGATAAGGTTCACTGAGGAGATGATGTTGGATTCAGATGGGTTGAGATGGGATGATTACCCAGGTCTTACCATGAAGTACCAAGAAATCCATAGGTAGTATTGGTGGACTAGGATGGAGAATGATATGGAAAAGTTTGTTACACAATTCCACACCTATAAATGGGTGAATTCGTGCATCATAAATTTTTTCTTCCTCTTCATCCATTACCTATTCCAAAGTGTAAATGGGATTATGGGATAAAAGATTTCATGATTGGGTTCTTAAGGCCATCATAAGGTAGTGATTTGGAATGGTTTATTGTGGATTGGTTGAAAAAGGTTCCACATTTTCAACTAATCAAGGAGACCTAGTCTATTGATGAGATGGACCAATTATATGTTTGGTAGATAATTTGGTTCCTTAGAGTGTCACAAATAATTGTTTTGAATTGAGATACCTTATTCACATAATTCTTATGTAAATGTATATAGATTACACTTGATACTCGTATTAAATTTAGTATGGAATACCATCATCTGACTAAGGGTTATTAAGAGTGTATGATCCATATGTTATAGGGAATGCTTCTGGCATGTGTCCCTTATTTTTGGTGGATTATGGAAGAGTCATCTCAGGGATACAAAGTTCACTTATAAAACTTTAATTTGGTACCTATAAGATATTTTTTAACAATTTTTAGGATTATACATGTGGAACACCTCTATGATGGTTATAGGTAGGAAATTTATTATATTATTAGTCCAAGACTCATGAAAGATAAGTTGGAACATATCCATTTTATCCAAAAGAGTTTGGTGATTTCCCAATGTAAATAGTGGTTATATATAGAATTTAGACATCACCCTTTAGAGTTTAAGGTGAGAAACTAAGTATTCATGTGAGTTTCACCTTGATTTGGAAATTATTATATTCCATGTATTTTTATATCAAATATACCATTCTAAACCTTCTCATGTGATTAGATTTGATGAAATTAATTTAAAGTCAGATACATCGTTTGTGGAACAACTTAATAAAACTATGGATCATAGTGAAAAAAATTCTTTATGTGAAAATGAAAATTTTGGTATGCTTGTGGTGGTATAATGAGCATATCCATCAAGAGAAATTAGATAATGAAGATGATATGAGACACTAATAGAAAAATACCTTATACCAACAGTTTGGAATTTTTGGTATAGGCCTCCAAACCGTTGGTATAGACTACACCAACGGTTCTGGGAAAACTCTTGGTATAGACATATACCAATAGTTTGAAAAACTGTTGGTATAGGTAATTCAAAAAAAACTTGGCATGGTTTTGATCCCAGCACCTTCCGTTTATAATCCAACAACCTAAATACTAACCAAACATGACTTTTGTGAACATAATTTCATAAATATATATATTTATATTCATAATTATTTTAAATTTTTATTTATTTAATGTTATTTAATGAAAGATTTAATAAAAGAATGTGTGTACCTATACCAACGGATCTCAAAACCATCAGTATAGGTTTATACCAATGGTTTTGAGAATTTTTGGTATATGTTCTATGAATTTTTGAAATATACCAAAGGTTTTGGCCAAACCATTGCTATATGTCTAATATAGTGACCCTATACCAACAGTTTTGGCCAAACCCTTGGTATAGGTCCAAATTAGTGATCTATACCAACGGTTTGGAAAAAACCATTGGTATAGATCCATATATTTTACCTATACCAACGGTTTTGGACAACCCGTTGGTATAGGTCCAATTTATAATAGTTATATTTTAGTGGTCATAGTACTTTACTGATGATACTCAGTGACTCATCTTGAGAATGAGATTCTATAATGTGGGGTGGCTATAACACATTTCCTACTCTGATGTGTGGATTTTTTTTTATTTTTTATTTTGATAAACTGTGTGTATTTTGATAGTATTGGGATGTTTGAGTATTTGGTGATGTTTTAGGGTTAGTATTAGAGGTTTAGTTCTATTTTTGGGCTGAAATTTTATAACAGGTCATTGTTCACATTTTAACATAGGTTGTACTATGTGGTGATGGCTATGTGAGATTAATCTATGTTGTAGGAAGATGGTTACACAATAATAGAAATATGTTTTACCATAAATTCATGTCCATGGATGGAACTGCACAAACATTGAAAGGGGAATGTTTCAATGTTACCATGGTCTAGAATGGTTGGGATTTCTAATTATTTACTAAATAAGGACACTGGCTTGTGACCTGATGGGTTACACTACACTGGGGCCCTATACATGGGAACTATGTTGTGAACCATGTGATCTAACTACAATGTCAACTTGATAAGTTATTTTAAATAAATTTAGTTAAATGTTTTTAAATGTTAAAAGCTTAATTAAATGAGTAATTCCTCATTTTTTTCCACCATTATATCTACACAACCCCATTTCTCATTACTCTTTATTTTCCCCTCCCCTAAGATTATATATCCATCATTCATGGATAGATATACATTCCATATTTCTCTAGGTATTTTATAGGTAATTAATTCACTTCCCTTCTATACTTATTTGAATTCTCTCACTGTCTCATTATTCATCATTGGTTGTTCCATAATATAAGGTTTTATGCTAGGTTATTTAATTTTATCCATTTAAGGCAAAATCATCCAGTGATATTCAATAGTAAGGTATCTTCTATGACGAGGAAGGCGGTGCCTCACCTTTACCACTAGTTTATAAATGTGGCATATATGTTTTGATATGCATAATATATTGGGAATGTGGGAATGCTCCAAAAATAAACTATATGAGGTTCCTTGGAATATAATAATTTAATTCATATGGAATATGGTCATAGTGTTTTCCCTTGAGTTATATTTTACACTATAGACTTTAATTTTTATGCCTTTGACCAAAATTATATGAATGTTTGATACAGGGATCCATAATTGGTGTTCCTAGTACTACTATCACGTGAGGGGCCATGATAGGTTCTTGGATTAATCATTGGTGGTAGGGTGTAAAATTAGATGGTTTTTCATGAAGGTTCTCTTTGATGATATTGGGAAAATATTAAGGAGTAAAATGATAAAGGATGACATAAAAGTGGCCGGTGATTAGATTAGTAAAATGATTCATATTTGGTCTATATTTCTCCTGAATATGGATAAGATACATTTGATTTTCATAACTAATTAAAATATAAAAAAAATGAATGATCAGCTTTGTTATTACAACAAATTTAGTTTTTGGATGATAAACTATCATATTGTCTTATATTCCTAGGTTTTTACCTTGATTACTTCAAAGAGAGACAAATTTAATTCTTTACTTTTATTTTTTATCATTAAATATTGATTGTAGGATTTCTACCATCTCATTTTTTTAAACCCAACTCGATTAACCTATTTTTGTTCTAATTTTAATTTATAGTCACAAAATAAAAGGGATCCCATCATGAATGATCAAATAATTTAGTAGTATTGGGAGACTAAATACTTATATTATTATCACATTACATCTGAAAACTTGAAAATAACATAAAAATTCTTTATAAGAATTTATTAATTCTTCTAGAAAATAATTGTAATCATTTATAGATCCTTTCTTAGTATCCTTGTAAAAGGAAAACATAATAAAATGTGATCTTAGAAGCTCAATAGGGGAAAAGATACAACAAAATTTATCTAAAATAAATCTTCAATAATATGGAATATATAAAAAATAATAAAATATGTCATATACCTAATATCGTAAAATGGGGAATATATCAATGTTTAATATAGGAACATAAATAATTACACGGATAATAATAATTGGTTTCATAATGATGGAATTATAATGTTGAACATCATAATCATATATTCAAGGCCTTATTCCATGATAACAGAAACATATCATCATCACCACATGCTTAGGCATCTCAAAAATAACATCAAATCCTTATACGAATATGTCATAAATAGTTGGGTAGGAATACACCAAATGTAACACCCCATGTATTTTAAGGAAATCTATGTTTGATAGCATATGATGCATGGAACAACATGTTCTAATGAGCATCAATATACTATTAATATTTTTCATTAAACATGAATATAATAATCAAGTCATTAAATTTTTTGATATTAATAGGAATAACCACATTTAGAAAATTATTTATTAATTATAAATAAAATAAACTGATAAATATTTACTTAATTATTGGAAAAGTCTTTATAGGCATTTAAAATACTTTTCCCCAAAAAATAATTTTTATTAATATTTATGAACTATTAATAAATGTAATTTTCTTTTAATTTTAAAAAATATATTTGAAAAAATGATTGAAATTTTTGGAATAAATATTTCTAAAATATATTCGGATAAATTTTTTGTATTTTTCTAAAATGTTTGTTTTTTAAATAATATTGAAAAATACTGGTTTTTATTGATAATTTCATTTCCATTTAAATAATTTAAAGAGTTATATTTTATTTTAAAATTATTTAAAATAAAAAATAGTAAAATAATGTTATTATTAATCAATTTTTTTCATTCTAATAAATTTAATTTTTTAATTTGGATGTAAAAACATTTTATACTTATGAAAATATTTTCTTGGGAAACTCATTTTCCCTCATGTCTATGGATTTAATTTTAAATTAAATTCTTCTACATTTGTGAATTAAATTCATAAAAATGGAAATATTATTTTAAATTATAATAATTAATATTATATAATAATTTCAATAAATTGTTTTCATAATTAATAGTAATAACAGTACAAATTAATTACCATGGTTAAGGTTAAAACGGGTTTACCAGGGGGTTAAACTAAAAATATAAGAGTTAAAATGACCTATAAATATGTAAAAAATCATATTATATGGAAATATTTACACCATGTATAATCTTAAGTTTGATAATGAACCATGTTTTAGCTTTCTGACATGTGTAAAATGTGGGTATAACTTTTTATTTTCAAAAATTTCATATGTTCCCTCTCTCCCACTTATAACAGGGAACCTCATCTCATCTATGATTTACACCTATAAATAGTTTTTTATTATACAATATCGGACCCAATACCTTCTATAAATCCCTTTCCACTTCCTATATTAATTTTTTAATGTTCAATCCAATATATGGATGATTTCGGTACAATCCTAAAGAGGTGGTCTAAACAAGTGGTATCATTCTTATCCAAGCATCTTTATTTTATTTCTTCTTCCACCTCCTTAAAATATTACTCAATAATTAAAATAAAAAATCATAAATATATCCCATATAATTATTTTTTTTTATGTTAATTCAACTACATAAATATTCTCATCTTCCATAAAATGGGAATTGAAACCATTATTTATGTGTACAGCGAAAAATCGTCTTACAAACCAGTGTAATTAATTTTTCATCATCACCTCTCATATATGTTTATTGTGATTAATTTTATTTATAGATATGATATTAAATAAATATTAATCATTATTACCATACTATATATGAAAAATTGGTAAATTCATTCATGTGTACAGTGAACTACCACTCCACAAATCGACGTGATTCATTTTTTATTACAACAGCACATGGTTGGTATATGTAAGTGTATTTAAATAAATAATATTATATTTATGATATTATTATAATTATTTTAATATAAAATGACACTTACTTTATTTCCATTATAATTTTTAAAAAATGAAAATGTTACATATGTGTCTGTACAGGATACCATCTCCGTGATTGTAACTTAATTCATTTTCATTACCATAATTCATTGTCATTTTTAAAGTATAATTTATTTATAAAAATATAATCATATCATGATTATAATTTTTTATATTATGGAACAATTAACTCTTTTTTCATGGTCAACACACTGATTCCGTTTCGAAATCATGAACTAAATACTGTCAGAACACCTCTCGTGGACATGACTGATTAACTAATTAAATACATCATTAAAATAAATGAATAAAGTGGTTTAATTAAAAGTTATTAAACATGTAAAATGTTCTTAATAAAATAAATAATTTATATTATTTTATTATACATGAGATAAAATACATACATGTAAATTTCTAGACTCAGGGTAAGGGTTTCCATTTCAAAACCTTCTTCTTTGAGAAAAATTTCATTTTATGCACCAAATTTATTTTAAATGGAGTATATACTACCACTTTACATGTTATATTATGAATCCATAAAAATACATAATTTTTTATGTTAAAAGTAATTTACTTTATTCATGATATTTATGATTCAAGAGTTACCAAGCGGTAAAGGTTTTTGGTTGAATCTCATTTTAATAGAGATTATTTATGCTTGAATTTTTGTTTCTAGAAATAATTTGATAATTTTCAAATAAAACCATTAAATTTTATTCTTCTCTAGTTATTCATGAAATTTTAAATTAATGGTACCATTTCATCTCTTTGGAACTTAAAATTATTGAGAATTGTTTTTAAGAAAATCTGACATTATTCCTCTCTTCGGTCGAAAATGTTTTTTATTACATATCCATGTTTCTAACATTATCCAATTTATTTATTAAATACATTTTTTCCCATGTTTTAATTTTTACAAAAAATTTTGAAAGTAATGTTCCTGTCTTTTTCTAAATGGATTTTTTTACCTTTTTCAACAGTGTGAAATGAATGTTTTTTAACTTATATGAAATGTACAGAATTACCCACAATCATGACCACTCAATTATTTGAAGATTTATTTATATGATTCCATGGTTATTTTTAAATTTAAATTTTTATATAATATTTTGGAATATTTTTTATTTTTAATAAGTTATTTAAAATTGAAAAGTGTATTTTAATTAATAAATATTCCATTTCATCTATTAAATACATTTTCATCAATTAAGACAACCTTTGATGTTATGGATTTATTATAAATTATGTACATTTGTATTTCACATATATACCTAGATTATTCTCTGATACATTTATGGGGTAATACATTCCCTATTTTCATCTCTGAAATTCCTTCATTATAAAATTTCTTATGATTATGATATGTGAAAAGATTATAATACCCATTTTATTTCCATGGTAAATTATTATGTTTATGCATTGTGATTGATTTTCATTTTTTTGGAAAAAATAATCATAGACATGTTAGGGTGGGTTCACTCAAATATTACTCTAATTCATTGGGTAAATCTTTAGTCTCATGTGGCATCATGTATGGGATTAGGGATTAAAACTAATATATTTTGGGACTTTTCAACCATGTTATATTACATAGGTATCTATCCTTGACTCATGTTTATGGAATGTTATATATTACTTTAATATTTCCTATGATTATAGGATCTTATGATACCATGTTCATTATGTTTTACTCCCATATGATTACCCTTGAGCCTTCCCTTTTATGATATCATAATATACCTTTGACTCACATGTTATGTTTCCCTTTCAAGTTTATTCCCTTACTTTTATCTCACTCATTTTTTATATATATTACCATAGTTATTCTATGAAGTTTTAGGAGATCAAAAGTATTTAAGATGTCATTATGGATAATAAAATAAGTAATTTTTATGTTTACTATCACCTTGATATATTATGAATTGATTCTTCTAATGACATTATCCCTCATGATCATTCGGTTGTAATTAATAGATTTTTTTTTGAAAAAAAGATACTAATAATATGTGTAAAATAATTGGGTCCCTATAGTTGTTATAAAAGGTAAGATTTAGTTATTTTTTGTATTAGGATTAGAAAATTACAGTGAAATAATTTAGGATAAGTATACAGAGGAAAACATCATTAAATTTTGGTAAAGTAATGAATAAGTGGTTTCCAAGAAAATACATACCTTTATAGATACTACAAGTAGATAGGGATCTGGAAAAATTATACTTGGTGGTAATAACCTTAAAAAGGTCCCAATAAGTTGGAATCTATTATCAATTGGTGAAATAAAATGTACCTTGATTCAAACCTCATTTGGTACTCTTTTGGGATATGTTTTGGAGATTCAAAAACTCATTATGAACCATTTTAAAGGAATTGAACAAATTGTTAGGTTATAAAACCTAAAAGGAAACATTAACATGGATAACCAAGATTGAAACCTAGAGACTAATAAGTCAGGATATACTTATCATTTATAATTTATTTCTTTTATTTTTATAAGTTTCCCCTTTGGTATATTAATTCATTATCATCTTGTTTTTTATTATTTTTAGTCAATGGTGGTATTTAGGATAAATTTTTCCAAAAACCAATGTGATGGGAAATACAATTATTTCCCAAATAAGATGAATAACCGATTAAACATGGATGTTATAAATTAGGTGATAATTCCAAATGAGCTATATTGAATTATTATTAACAAGTGGAACATAGTTGAATTTTTAAACTCATCAAAGAATATAAGAATGGTGTCTCATTGAAGTTTAAGTTTTAAAGGTGATAAATAAAAGAATATTCAATTTTCTACATGAAACAAGTGTGAGAATAGGAACCATGTAAAGTTCCTTAAAAGAACTAGAATATTCCTTATGTGTGTAAAAGGAGAGAATAAAGTAGTTAATTGTAGAAAAAAATAAGAAGTCTGGTTAAAAATAATATGGGAAATACAATTCAACCTAATTTACCATCAACGGTTTAATTTTTTATATGTGGTAAACATGGTCATTATCTGAGTCAATGATCCAATATAAAGATTAATTCCAAATAAACTATGTTATGGAAATCATTGAAGTTGAATTATTGAATTTATTTATGTGTTGAAACTCAAGAATCATGTTGTTGAAGTATTTTTATCAATGATATTATGGTTATAAGAATCACAAAACTTCTAAGGATTTTTCTATATTAGACTTCCTATAAGGATTTTCAAGAATATTTTTAATTTTACAAATGACTTGGAAATATTATTTAATGGTATGTTGATATTTTATAGAAAAACACATTATTTAGGAAAAGATAATATTCATGATGTTGAGGTAATTATAGTAAATTAAAATTATTTGATCTTATAGAAAATAGTGATATGGATAGAAAACCATAAAGGTAAATAAATGTGATCTAATAACTAATGTCATATTTGAATATGTCTATCATATTATCGATAACTTTATAAAATCAAGTTGAATAGTGAATATGATTATCACACTATTTCCCATAAATTTAGAAAAAGGAAAACCACAATCTGCTCGAAAACCTATCGCATCTGACATGGTCATGGGGATTGAACCTAAAACTGAAGGGTGACAAGGTAGGAATAAGTAACATTGTCCTACAATACATAATAGTTAGTATGACATTTTTTTTACTTAAACAATTTTGTGGGCACATGTTAAGTTTATTTTGGGAAACATATTAGAGGATCAAATATTTTTTAATTTTTAAGATATTTATGTGATTAATGATATTTTAGGAAACGTTTTACTGGGTTTAGATATATATAAACTTTAGGTTTAATATAAAAATCATTTTGGAAAATGTGATTATATTTTGCAATATATAAGTTTAAGGGTTGTATAATGTAAAATTCTGAGATTTTATGAAATTATATTCAAACAAATTAAAATTATTATATAGCATGAATTACACACAACACTGATTTTATCTTTTGTTACATGTAAGATCGAGTTTTATAGAACAAAAATATACTATTAATATTACTATGATAGTCAAAACCTAGCCTTTCAAGTTATGGGTATGAAAAGAATTAAATAAATTAAGAAAATATATATTTTATACATTTTTATTAGTTATCTATTTATTATAAATAAAATAAGGATCAGAAATGCTTTCTAAAAACTCTATCTTTTTTTAAAGGCGGATTAGTCATGCATTACAGTATAGTTTAAAATTTATTTTTACCAATTTTTTAAAATTTATGAGAAAAAAAATTAATTTTTGAAATTGTAATATTGAAATTATCTTACTATTAATTTTTGTGATTTTTATGAAAATGTTTCATTTTTTGATGAATAGTGAAAATACTAAATTTAAATTAAAAAAAAAATTTCATTTAAATAATTTATAATGTTAAATTATATTTTGAATTGGTTTAAAAGTAAAATTAGTTAAATTTCATATCAATTAATTAAATTTAAGTCATTAGAAACATTTTCATATCTAATTATGGTATAAAATCTTTCTAAACTTTTGAACATTTTTACATTTAAAACTCGCTTTCTCATCACATCTATGGGATTAATTTTAAATTTAATTTTTTTACTTTTGTAAATTGAATTTTGGAAAAAATTATTCCATACTTATAATCAGAATAATTTATATTTTCTAATAAGGTCATCTTTATTTTTTACCAAATCGGATAGTGAAAATAGTAAATATTATTTACCTTAGTTAAGGTAAAAATGAGTTTATCTGGGGTTAAACTAAGAAGATATGGGTTAAAATAACCAACCAATTTGTCCAACACCCATTATATGTTCATATTTATACACTTATTACCTTAGGGTCTATGTTTATGAGTTTTTGGGCTACTTTTCCATTAAATTGATCTAAATAATAAATTAAGTATAGAAAAGGGGAATATGAACCTTCCTTTCTTTTAATATCTATAAAGCTTTGGGATAGGGAAAAAACAACATATGTTGGTTATAAATATTATTTTTAAATATAAATTATTTTCTTATCATGATACTTTATTTTATTTTTTTAGAGATGAAATAACTACTTAAATGCCTAAGAAATGCCAATGTATGAATTATTTAGTTTATAATTAAATAAACTAAATGATACTAAAAATATTAAAATTAATGTAAATTGAATGAATTATTGTGTTAAATTAATTTCCCATATGAATATATCATTTTAGATAGGTTTTCATATAATATATTCTAATTTCATCATTGTCTTGATATTTTTTAAATTCAAATTAAATGAATAATGAAAAAATTGGCATTAATGTTATTTTAAAATAAATGATATATTATAAAACGATTTAAAATTAATAAAATTACAATATTCAAAAAATTAGTTTCTTAAATTTAATAAAAAAGACATAAATATTCAATTAATGGATCAATTTATCTTTATTAATGAATATATTGACCCCCAAATAGTAAAAAAACTTTGTCAGCATCGTTAAGGTTGAAACGCTGTTTTTATACGTACATGCCCTTATGTCGAAATAAAATTTCAAAAGAAAATAGGATTTTATTTAATAAATTGGATTTTATATTTATAATTAGTGGTTAAAAATTATGTAAAGAGCATTGCTTTAAAAAAATTTAACATGATAAATTTCTAATGTTAGAAAACTATTAACCATAGTGAAAATCCAAAACGGTACAAGTAGGGAAACTTATAAGTTAAGTAACAAATTTTTAAAAACCTATGTTTTATTATTTTGTGGAGGTTTTTATTGATTCTATCATCCATAAACCCATTTATTTATCTATTTTTGAGCAACATGGGGTAATATTGACCTCCCAATAGTGAGTTTATTTGAGAATTTTGAAAATGTCACCCCACCCCAATTATAAAAGGGAACTCACTCCCCTCACTTATTCACACACATAAATACATTTTTATTGGACTATAACTACCCAAATAACAAACCAAATTTTATGAAATCTTCATAGAATCTTTATTTTGGACAGAAATAAATCTTAGGAAGGCGTTTAGTGCCTACCTAAGGAGGATACCCAAAGAAGAGGTAACATTCATCAATGGATTTTTTTGTTTTATTTCTTACTCCATCCCTCTTAAATTATTTTTATTTAATGTGTATATAATAATATTAGTATATTCTATATAATAATATATTTTTATGTTAATTTCATTACTTATAACCATCTCTATTTCTATCAAATGGGTTATGAAATCATCATTCGTGTGTACGGTGGACTACCATCTAGTGAACTGATGTCGTTTGTGTTTCCATTACCACCTTTCACATTTTACATAATGATAGATTTTTTATTTATGTATGATATTTATTATTTTATTATGATTATATTATTATTATATCACACATTCATTCATACTCTCCATTTTTTGGGAATACGATAACGTCATTCGTCTATAAGGAGGTCTACCGCCTCACAAAGCGATGTGATTCATTCATGATTTATATAAAAGGAATTGAGGATGGGTTTAATAATAATATATGATATATTTTATATAAAAATTATTCTACAATTATAATATATTATTTTCATTTCTTTCTCTCAATCCAACAAGAAAATGGAAACAACGTTTATGCATACGTACAACCAATTGTCTCCATGAATGGGTCATTTAATTTTCTATCACTAAGTTTGATGGATTACAATAAATAAATATGTAATGAATATATATGATATTTATATGATATTTATATTCATGTAGATAATGAAATCATGATCAAATTAAGAGAACCAAAAAAATAACAAATCGAAACATATAAGAAAAACAAAGAAGTTATTGCCCAAAATGTGACTTTAACATGGAATTGTTAATAAAAAGGTAATAAAAGGTCATTAAAAAACCATATATGGTAGGATAAATATTAATATGGTTATTTAATAGAATTATAATAAACATATATTTATTATATTTAGGTTTTAACTTTCATGAAGGAAGTTAAGACTTAAAATAAGATATTTCTATCTCAATACTTACTTCTGTGAGACACATGTCATATTCACCACCTATTTATTTTATGTGATGTATATATTTCCCATTAATTTATATTATGATGGATCTCATGGATAATATTTTGGTTTGCATATCCATGTTATCATCTCTCATTCATGGGGTTTACTATCATGACCCGTCCTCGGGGCCGGTGTCGTGACTACCCCAAGCCCGCCTTCTATAGGCCAGGGGCTGGAGACTAGCACCAAAGGCGTAAATCCCGATAACTGGGAAGGCATTGCCTTTATAAAAGTAAAAAAACACCACAGAGTAAAAGTGGAAGTAAAAAACTAAGTACAAAGAGAAGTGCTGAAAGGTAAATGGGCCAGAATACAAACCCAAAAGAAAGTACAACTACAACTGAACAAAGTACAACAGAAAAATACAACAGCTGGAAAAACGGAAGTGGCTCCTAGGTCGTCCTCCTCGGATCCTACCTGAAGGGTAGGTACAGAAGGCGCGGCTCCTGGATCGTCCACCACGGATCCTACCTGAAGGGTAGGTACAGATAGCCTCCACAACGCTCTCACCTGTCAACCTCCTCCGTGTGTCATCTCGTTGCGAAGTCCACCTCTGGATACTGACTCGTCGTGTAGTTCACCTGGGTACTGTGAAATCCTTGAACATTCGGCCTCTTTCAGCACTGTCCGTCGTCTGCAACCAACACAACGAGGTGCGGGCATAGCCCGTGCAGGGGTGAGTATGAAAATAATCAGTAGGGACCCCTAGACCCTCAAGGTCTCACTAAAACCAACATAGATAACCACAAAAAAGATCTGAACAGATAACCTCTACTTAGGTATATGCCCATGCATATACCTAAGTTATCAAGTAACCCATCACAATCATGAGGAAATACAAGGATTATGAAATCAACGGATAACCACCACCCAAGTATGTGCCCATACATATACCTAAGTTATCAAGTGACCCATCTCAATCATGAGGTAAACACAAAGGTCATAGACTCAGCTCAAACCAGGATTTTCATGATAGAAACCGTAACTGCTGAAGAGCCCTGTCTCTGGAGTGTACAGTGGTCCAGTCACGACTCCGAGATACCGCTCACTAACCTAAGACTGCTGAGGTACTCCTCCTATCGAGTACTGTGGGTCTGCTGCTACAACCAAGCACTTCCCACTATGGGTATGCCGCTACAACCAAGCGCTCCCCCTCATAGCCTCAAGAGGTACTCCTTCTGTTGAGTACCGCGGGTCTGCCACTACAACCAAGTGCTCCTCCGCCGTGGGACTGCCACCACAACCAACCGCCCCCCACTGGGCTATCTGAAACACACCGAGTCGATCGGTCAAGCAGTCGTCAGGTCTCAGCCGGCTACATGGTCTCCGTACTCCGCACGCTCGTCTCTGAGAGGTTCCGCTCCATGAGCTTCTAGTCGATACTACAAGTATCTCAAATTCCATGAAAAAGTATCTCAGAGGACCGCCTCGTCATAGGGGTCTCAACGCAATAGACGGCGTGTCAATCGGATGCCCGGTCTGTGAGTTATTAGCCTTTTCGTCCCAGGGACCCGGTTGGTCCCGTGTGCGAACCAACCCGGCCGTATCTCAATTGTACCCCAACTCTCATAGGGTAAACTTAAAGGGACCGTTTCTCAACATGATCACCAACGCCACTGACGGTTCGTCAAATGGACGTCTGGTCTGAAAGATATCAGCTTTTCCATTCCAGGGGCCCGGTTGGATTTCAGGTGCAATCCAACCCGGCCACTATCCAACTGCAACCAAAACTCGGGCGAATTATGCCAAAAGTTCCGTCTCAACAAGAGGAAATTAACAAGACAGACGGCGCGTCAATCAGACGCCCGGTCTGTGAGTTATTGGCTTTTTTGTTCCAGGGGCCCGGTTGGTTTCGTGAGCGAACCAACCCGACCACACTCCGACGGCATCCAAACCTCGAGCAGAATAATCCAAAAGATCCGTCTTACTTAGAGGAATCCATCAAAGTCGACAGCACGTCAATCGGACGTCCGGAGCTCAAGATATAAGCATTTCCGCTCCGAGGGCCCGGTTGGTTTCGTATTCGAACCAACCCGGCCGAACCCAAGGTATTCCGAAACCTTGAGTGTAATATACCGAAACGACCGTCTCGATCCAAGGATCGCTTCTCCACTGACGGCGCGTCGTTCGGAGGCCCATAGCTCAAGTTATAAGCAAAAGACCGAAAAGGTCCGAAAACGGGGGGTCTGGGCCCTGACCAACCCCCCCTCCCCCCCCCCCCCCCGGGTCGGCCCAAACCGGGTCGCCCGACCCGGGTCCGGGTCCGACCCGGTTTGGCGCGACCCGGCCCGACCTGGGCGCGACCCGGCCGGCGGGTCGGCTCGGCCTAGCGGGCGAGCAAGGGGGTGTCGCGGGGCGTGAAACCCCCGCGGGAAGAGAAGCCGTGGCCCCGCGTGGGGCCGCGCTTGGTCAGCGGACGCGGCTCTGCCGCGTCCCGTGTCTCGCTGGACCCGTGCGGTCATGGGTCTGGTCGGCCACCGCCACCGCAGATTCAGCCGCGGCAGCTCCATCCGGCGGCGACCCGCGCCGCTGGTGGATTCTGCGGGCCACCGGAGTTGCTCTGGTGGTCTAATTCCATTTCCTTCTGCGTCGTAGCTCCTCCCAGGTCCCGTTCTTCACTGCGGAAATCAACAAATCGTCTCTGTGGCCCGCTTTGTTGTCGTCCGTCGTTCCGCACATCAACGAAGAACTGCGGAGGGTTGTCGGGCTGTGTTTGTTTGGCCCGCACCCTCCGCGTTAGGTGATAACAATCGGGAAATAATGATCAACACATGAAAACATAGCAAGATAAAATTTTAATAAATTAAAATTGCACTTTGATCCCGGGCTCTTTGTTTTAGAAGGAAATTCTACGGGAATAAAATATTATTTTCAAATAAAATCTTTACCTCGCCGTAGTCTTCGAGCGTGTGTTCTTCGCGGAATTGATCGTCACGGAATATGAGGATCGTCGCGTCGCGGAAGGGCGTCGCGTCGTCGAGGTATATGGCGTCGCGTCGACAATCTCTGAGGGGTAAAGAAAACACACGGATTTAATTTACACGAATTAAATCCATGTCAAATATAAAATCCACAAAGGAATTTAAAAGATTCGTAAACTCCTACCTCAAACGGATGTTCGAAGATTTTTCGCGGAAGAAGCATCGCGGAGGGAGAATCGTCAGCGTCACGTCGTCGATCTCTAGGGGGCCTGGCGTTCTTCGTCGCCTTCATTGGAGGCCAGCGTTCCTCGCGTTCTTCGCGAAGGAGGAGGAAGATCTTAGAGATTCTCTAAAGGTTTAACACAACATTCAAGAAGAAGGTGTGTTGGCCTTATTTTGTTAACATGCCAACAAATTGAAAACGTGTTAAGAAACGAATAAAATTAATTCATCGAATTAATTTCAACGAATAAACCGCCCAATTAAAAGGAGCGTTTAATAGTTTAAGAAACGCCCCAGTTGAATTTCATTAAAAAGGGTTTTCGCGGGTGCGTTACTTAGCGGAAAAGAAACGGGGGGGCTCGTGCGAGCCCCACCTCACAAATATCCTACCAAGAGGGTAGGATATTTTGGGTTCCACCCTATCAACTTCAACTCAGTTTAAGCGGCTTAAAGTGGCTTTTAAGCGTCTTTAAGTGAAATATAATAATGTTTGTCGTACCACGTTATTTTATTTCTTAACTTAAAGCCCAAAAATTAAAAACCACACCTGAGAAAATGCAACTCTAGAAGAGGTGCTTCTAAACAAATACTGGCGCTTCGATTCCATCGGTGCCCTCAGAATTTGATTCTGGGCACTGATTCAAAAGTTAGAAAAACCCGCTTGTCCGTTCACTGAACGTACCCGAGCCAAACTTTGGAAAATGATTCTAGGAACACCGGGCCTCGGAATCAGGCTCCGTCAGAAACTACCTTCTTGTAAAATTCCAAATAAAATTAAGAAAAAAATCTCCTTGAAATTTCCGGGTCTTTACATTTACAGTTCAAAATTTAACAAATCAGTAAGGTATTTATGTATTAATTTTCCTTCTTTGAAATGTACGTTTTGTTTTGCACCTATATTCTTTCACGATGTGTATATAAAAATTCCAGGACATGTAATATAATGAATTTATTAATCCTAATGATATTTTAAGTTTCATTTAATTTTATTCCTTCATGTATCTTATGATTAAAATTTACCAAAGTTGTTAAGATTTCTTGTTACAGTCTTTTCATTTATAAGAATTGTTTATAATTATGTTTTTGATGATAAAATATTATGATCCATATTTCAAGAGTTCTCGTGACATTTCTAATACTATGTTAATTAATGATATATTCAAATAATGGTATCATTTTTTCACTCTTTGATGCTTAAAATAATTAAAAGTAACAATAAAATATGGCTTTCTTTCTCTCTTGGATAGAAAATATGTTTTCCTAAAAAACAAAATTTTCTAAAATTGTTTTTGAAAATTTATTATTACTATGTTATTTATTTTAAGATTCATTTTACCTTTGTTTTACTTTTTAAAACATGTTTTAAAATTAATCTTCATTTCATTTTCAAAAACAATTCGCTTTTTTTCTTTTATTGAAAATTTGAAAAGAATATTTATTTTTAACATGCTTGAAAAACACAGTGTTTACTATTGTCATGACTAGTCAATGATGTCAAGATTATCTTACAAGTTTTATAAGTTACTTATAATGAAAAAAATTCCCTTAATATTTGGAAAATTTTATTTATTTAAAATAAATTATTTTTAAACAAAATGATCTTGTAAATGTTTTATGTTTTTTAAAATGATTTTCAAATAGGAAAGTATATTTTCTTCATGAAATGTGTTATATTTTATATCAAAATCATTTTATATGTAATATTTCATCTACTGATGTTACCTACTCTTTACTGGGGATATGATCCAAGGATATAATTCTTATTCTTTCTCTAAATTGTTGATTTTTATGATGAATTTTTTTTATGAAACCTGTTTCTCTTATATGGGTTATACCATGATAAAATTATTATGAAACCCACTTCTTTTCAGGGGTTATGATAAGATGAAATAATTATGAAACCTTTCTCTTTTCTAAAAGTTAAGATATGATGAAATTTTTATTATACTCATTTCATTTGATGGGTTATGATATGATGAATGCTTATGATCTTGTGAAACACATAAATATGATTTTCATTATGTGAGGGGTGGTACCTATATCTACCTCTAATGCATTAGGAAAATATTTATATCTCATGAGATATATAAGACTAGAACAGGGAGTGAACCCAACTCCATAAGATGGGACTTCAATGGGGATTGAACCCTATTCAATAAGATTGGACTGGAATGGGGAGTGAACTCAGTTTAGTAAGATACAACTGGAATGGGTAGTGAACTCAGTTTAGTAAGACAGGACTAGAATAAGGAGTGAACCTAGTTTAGTAAGGCATGGATGGAATGGGGAGTGAACCCGGTTTTGTAAGGGTCTTTGTCTACTATAATGGTTTTGGGAGTGAACCCTGACTACTAAAATTTTTGGGGAGTGAACCCATTCCAATATGATATCCTCAGTAGTAATCCTTAAATAATATAGAAATTTTTTTCTATTCTTATGTGTATGCGAAAAAAATACAAGTATTTTTCTTATGTTATGCTCACATTGATCATGTTATTTGATTACCTTATGATTCATGTCTTATAAATTGCCAATATTTATTCCATGATTCAATATTATGATCTTTGATATGCATGGTATTGTTTTTAAATTTTATTCTCATGTCATTATTACCACATGCTCATGTTATTCTTATGTATATTCCTTGCTTAACCTTACTAAGCATCTAATCTCACCCTTTAATGTGTTTCCTTTCCCTAGGTTATAAAGAAATGTATTATGTAAGATATTTCTAAGAATGGTTCTAGTTATGAATAATTTAGTGGGAGATGATATATATCACATATGGAGTAGTTTTTATGATTCCAAGTTTCCAAAGGCCCTAAATTATTTTAGTCTTAATGCATGAGTTTGTGTAATGTAATGAATATTCATAAAAATGATGTAATATCTATACATGATAAACCTTGGTTACTATATTTATTATCAAAAGAAATGTTTAGTTAGACTTGGGAAACTATGATGAGAAATCATTATTGAGATCCCTAGATAGATTTATAAGGATATTTCTAGGGATTTATGTAATGGTATGTCTAAGTCTGGGTCAAAGTATAGGAAAATGTCTTATAATATTGGTAAAGTATGGAGAAAGTGGTTTCCAAGAAATTAATTCTCTATCTAGATAAAATATTTCACGAACCGAATCTAGTTTCCATCGAAACCAGCACCTAACCAAGCCCATGTCAAGGTTCTATGGGTGTTCCCTATCTCTAGGGGCTAGCACAAGTGCATGTGTTTGTTAAATATAGGTTTGGGAACAATTTACCCAAGTTTAGAATCATTTAACAACTAAAGACAATCAATAAACTAAATCTGAAAATTACCAACCAAACAAGCCTTAAATAAAATTCATAACTGAATACATGATCTTAAAAATGACCCAAGTTGTCCAAAGATATATAAAAGTAGTAGAAAAACAGCCCAAGGAACACCACACAGAAAGGGATCATCACCCATGAGTGGTCTTCACAACACCGCACCATGGAAGGAAACTAACAACCTGAACCGCCATCACCCTAGGCATTTCCTTTACCTGTTTCAAACATGATCATTTATAATTACACCCAGAGGTGTAAGTAGGGTGTCTTCCAAATAAAAATAGGATACCTCCCAAATATTCCAAATAGTAATCAATACAAGATAAAAAAATCATGCAAATTTTAATAAATAAGAAATAATGGAAATAATTTCTAAATAAAAAAACTTTTATAAGTAAACAATTTTCAAAGGGAAATTCAGAAGAGTAAACACATTTCAATAAATCATGTATTCTGCTGAATTTTCCATCCAAACTCACCATAATCCAATGATAAATACTAAATAGTCAATGAACACTAATCTCGGGAACACCCCAAGACACTAGTTATTTTTGGGCCCCATATACCTCGTATCTCGATAAAAAGTAATCGTAACCATATATGTTGTCATAAAAGAGACACTAGTAGGGAACATACACATAACCTTGTGGTCCCTAGTCATTATTATTATTTTTTTGTTATTATTTTTAATGTCCAGATTGCTAAGTAAAACATTGACATAACCACTCCACATCACAAGCGTACTAGTACATGTCTGGCCACCTATATACTCAGGATTCCCCCTTTGTGCTCAAAAAATTACCTCATTTTACAAAACTATATTTTCACATAAAAAAATCAGTTCTGGTCACACACATTCAAACATTAGCTACAGATGTTTTTCACCCTTCATATAACTCAATAAACCACTTAGAATTTCCATATAACAATTTCAAAGAGTGTAACCAAACTTTGCACATAAAATTCATTTAAAACACCTCTTTGAAAACATAATTCCCCCTTATATTACCCTAAAATATAATTTTTAGAATCAAAACATTTCAATAAACCCCTTCTATGAATTATGAAATAGTCATAAGTGGTACAACATCGAACACACATGTAAAACACCAATTTTCACAAAAAAATGGAATTTTAAAATAAATTCTTTAACAAATTCCACCAAAAATAATTTTATCTGCAAGAACAATGAAGAAGGAGTATGCTAAAATTATAAATAAATCATGGCTAACTCATCTAGTAGTGCTTACACACATAATCACCTACCACATGTTTCAAAAACACCAAATCATTTTCCGAATGTTCAACCACACCACCGCTGCAACGCAAGGGTGTTAAATCATACCTAAAACCACAATAATATACCAATAAAACCTATATAAAAACCTAGGTTTTAATCCCTACTTTCTGTACATTATAAACTTCAATAAAAATGACGGAAACCCTAAGTAAATGGGAGGAGGAAGGAAGGAAACCCACTTACTTGAGAGATCTTGAATAAATCACACTAAATATACCAATAGGTGAATATCCAAATAGAAAAACCTGATTTGGAGGTTCTAATATGGTTAAGGAGGTGAAGTTAGAACTAAAATTGGGGGAAAGAGTAAAAAATTAAGGAGTTAGGAAAGAAAGAAATTACCTTTTAAAATCTGGACGATTTGAGGAAGACTGATAAATTTTTCCCTAATCCATGATGGATATGAGCTCCAAAGAGGGAGAAAATAACATGTGGGTATGCTTAGGGTATGTTTCATCGATTGAGAGGTGGAATAACAGAAAAATATTAAACAATGAATAAGATATAAAAGAAACAAATAATATTTTAAAACTGGAAATGGGATCACGGGCTAGCCCAATACCTTAATAAATAACCCAAATCCACCATGATTATGGATTTCTGAAGTATAAAAATTGATATGGTAGTTTTAATATATTGGGGGAAGCCAAGTGGGAAGTAGAATGGGTGAAAAATGTTGAAAATAGAGGATTTATAAAAGAAAAAAAATTATTTTTAAATATAGAAATGGGCTCGCGGTTTGGCCCAAATATTGAAAACCCACCGTTTCTTCTAAAAATTCATAGGAAACCCCCAAAACAAAGAAATAATGAAAAATAAATGAAAAATACATTTAAAATGAGTCATTTATGTGATAATTTTCTCCACCATGAAAGACTTTCCACCCCAGAAAGTCAACCTGAAGCTTGATCAGAAAACAAGAATGGGTAATCTTTATCAACCCACAACTCCCGCTCCAAAGTTTCTTGGACATCATTATCATGCTACCAAAGAACCATAACTAGTGGAATAGACTTTTAATGAATCAAATTCTCTTGGGAATCAACTATTCACACCAGCCACTCAAAAACAAATTAAATTGGGCTCTATATCCTACTCCTCCCAATTTAGCACATGGGACGAATCTGAGTTGTACTTTTTCAACAAGGAGATGTGAACTATTTCATGAATGTATGCCAACTGAGAGGAAAAATTCAACCTATATGTGACCTTTAAAATACACTTGGTGACTTCAAAAGTTCTGACAAACCGTAGTGTCAACTTTCATTGCTTTCCCAAATGACGATGGCCCAGACAAGGGGCCACTTTCAAGAATACTCGGTCACCCACTAAAAACTCTAGGACATGACGGCTCTGGTCCTAATAATATTTAAAGCGACTTGAGGCTATTAATAAGTTCTTCCTGATCAACTTAACCTTCTCAGACGTCTCTTAAACAAGGATTGGGCCCAATAGTAAAGTCTCGCCTATCTCAACCCAACATAGGAGAGACCGACAAGGCCGACTATAAAGAACCTCAAAAGGATCCATTCAAATCAAGGATTGGTAACTGTTATTATAGGAAAATTCAACCAGTACCAATTGTCTATCCCAATAACCTCCAAAGTCCAAAACATATGCATGGAGAATTACCTCTCGTGTCTGATTCACCCACTTTGTCTGACCATCCATTTGAGGATGGTATGCAATGATCATCTTAATTTGTGACCCCAAGGCCTTCTGAAGGACTTCCCAAAACCGAGAAGTGAAACTTGGGTCTCTATCAGAGACAACTGCTGATGAAAAACCATGAAGCTTTACCACCTCCTGAAGATACAAACGGCCCAACTCATCCACTTTAGATGTATCTTTGATCAGAATGAAGTGGGATGATTAAGTAAGATGATAAATCACTACCCATATGGCATTCTTACCCCAAGTTGTACGAGTCAATCCAATAATGAAGTCCATGGATACCTCTTCCCACTTCCAAGTAGGAATGGGTAATGGCTGGAGTAAACCGGAGGACCTTTGGTGATCCTCTTTCACCTACTGACATATGTAACATCTCAACACAAAGTCAGCTATGTGTTGTATCATACATGGACACTATAACTACTGACTCACATCATAATACTTTTTTTTGGTAATAGGATGGATAGACCACTGAGACTGGTTCCTATCCTGCATCACAACCTTCCACAAAGACGATGGAACTACTAATCGGTACTTGAAGCACAATATTCCCTCGGGAGATGACGACCAATCAGAAGACGTCTCTCCACCATGAAGAAACTTCCTTGACCACTGACAAAGTTCATCAGTAGGTGGCTCTTGCTTAATCCACTCTAAGAGATAAGTAGTTAACTTAATTCTCACAAAGAACACACTTATGTTGTGCTCCTTGGTCTTCACATGCATCTGATCAAAGATCCCCATTAGAGTCCACTCATCACTGGACTTCCTCAAGGCTTCCATTGGTACTTTTCTACTCAAATCATCTTCCACCACATTTCCCATACCTGAGTTATTGAAAATGTGAAATTTGAACCCCTAAAAGTACTCGATCCGACAACGCTACCTCAGATTGAGATCCTTTTGAAAGAATGGGCCAATATTTTTTTATCATGGTAGACTACAAACTTCTCCCCCAATATGTGGTGACACCAAGTCTTCAAAGAATGCATCACAACTACTAACTCCAAGTTGTGGTTTGGAAAATTCTTTTCACGTGGTTGGAGTTGGCGAGAATTATATGCAACCACATGATCACCCTGCATACGCACACACTCGAGACCTATACCTAAATCTTCGCAATACACCACATACCCCATTCTAGCCTCTGGAAAAATAAGCATGAGGGTGGTGGTCAACCTCCACTTTAGCACCTAGAAGGATTCCTAACATTCTAGGGCCCATACAAACATCATCCCTTTTCTGGTGAGCATGGTCATCGGTGAAGCAAGACAAGAGAAATCCCGAACAAAACGCATGTAGTAACAATCCAGGCTAAGGAAACTCTTGATCTTGAACATGTTATTTGGATTCTCCCATGACATAACCACACTGATCTTGTCAGGGTCCACTGAAACCCCCAGATTCAAGATCACATGCCCCTGAAACATCACCTCCTAGATCGAGAAATTTCACTTGGACAACTTTTCATTGAGACGGTGCTCTCACAAGGTGCCCAACATGATCTGCAAATGATGTTCATATTCCTACTTGGATCCATAGTAAACTAGGATGTCATCCAAGAATACCACAATAATAAATTCAAGATACTGGTGGAACACCCTATTTATGAGTTCTATAAATACCTCTAGATCAGGGGTCAATCTGAAGGGCATGACCAAGTACTCTAAGTGGTCGTACCTACTTTGTAATGTTGTCTTTAGAATATATACCTATTTCACCCTCAGTTGGTGGTAACCTGAACGCAAGTATATTTTTGAAAACCAATTCTCCCCCTACAAATAGTCAAACAATTCATCTATTTGGGGAAAATGATATTTATTCTTTATGGTTACCTTGTTCAGCTTTTGGTAATCAATACACAACCTGAGGGATCCATCAGTCTTCTTTAAAAAAAGAACAGGAGAATCCCAATGAAAGATGCTCAGGTTAATGAATCCTTTGTATTCTAAATCTTATAGCTATATGTTTAATTCCCTCATCTTGGTGGGGTCCATAAAATATTAGTGAAGAGAAATTGGTTGTGTTCCTGATGCGAAATCAATTGAGAACTCCACGTCCCACTCTAGAGGTAAGCTTGAAAAATCATCTGGGAATACCTCTGAAAACTCATCTGCTACATGAGGTATTCCACCTACAAGAGAATGACCATCTCTATCTAGAGTTTTTGAAAATAACAAGAATACAAGATTCCCCAACTTTGGGAGTGGAGATCTTGTGCGACCTGATCGAGGATCCCAACCCCCAAGGAAAACCTAACGACTCCCATTTAGTGTTGTGAAACTTACCCATCACCTATAGCGGTCGATGTGCGCTTGAAAGTGTACCATTAAATACACACAAATTATCATATCAAATATATCCATATCTAAGACTGGGAGTCCCACTACATCTCTACCTATGACTCATAATGTGCACACGACAGGCACCTGAGACACTACTCCTTATTCTTTCCTAGAGGCATAACCTATTCCATCACAAAAGATAAAATATCGGTTGGAAAATTTAGTGTGTTTACAAAATGGGTAGAGATGAATGAAATAGAGGCACTGGTATCAAAAATAGCATTAGTTATAGATGATTAAATCAAAATGGTACATTGTACAGTCGACGATCCCGCCTCTGATCCCACTGGTGCATGATCCACCACATTAAGATGCCTAGACTCTACCTGAGAACAACTTCTCACCTGTGGCTCTACCTGTAACTGGATCTACCCAGATGATGAGCCGACCCTTCCACCACAACCACAGAATCAAGATCACATCATTCTAGATGGCTCTAATTTAACTTCCACCCCTACGGAAGCCACAGATCCTACCCCACTCTGGAGTGGTTGTGACATCCTAAAAAAGAGTTTCAAGTTTCCCATACCTCCAAACTAATAATAGGGATTTAGAGAAGATGTGTTTTCTGGTCATATGTTCCTTGGCCTCCCACACGGGTGGAAAACGATGGACCTTGCATCAAAATCCACTAAATGAAACTGCCTGGAAGGTTGTCCTGAGCTGCCACCTCCCTTCTTCCCCTGCTCCTCTATCTTTCTTTTCTTCTTAGAAGAACTTACAATGCCCATTATTGATACTATCCCAGAGAAACCAGACCTCCCCATTTAGTCGATATCCACCATTAAATATCTGTCAACCACTTCATCATAGGTTTTCATCTTGAACAAGATGCAAACTCCTATCAAACTTCTGGGCCTTCATCTTCTCATTGGAGATCATTTCTGGAGCATACCGGACCAACTCCAAAAAACATTTGGTATACTCCATCACTGAAATATCCCCCTGAAAAAGTTCCATAAACTCTCAAGATAGATTATATTCCAAAACTTTAGGGCATTACTAGGCGTTGAAGATAACCTTGAAGTCCTTCAAGATCATCTGTTCATGCTTCCTAGTTTGAAGCACTGATTCCCACCACCCTCGGATGGGACCCTCTAACATGAAAGAGGCAAATTTCACCCTAACCTCCTTAGTTGTTTCAAATAACTCAAAAATGTTCCCAATATTTTCATTCCACTCCTCCTCTTCCTAGGGTTATGTGCTACCTTAGAAAGTAGGAGGTTTGTTTTTTAGAAACTCATGGGACTTGTCCTTCCTAGGACTGGTCTCATCTTCTCTAAAAATAGATGGAATAGGAGTCAATCCCACTCCTAGATCTTGGAAAACCCAAACCATAGCCTTTGATAGCCTCTGATCAAGAGGTGAGGGATAACTCTCTCCGGCTTCCTCCCACGGGTGCATGGGAGATTTCTGGGGAGGCATGTTACTACAAAAGGAAACAGTCACATGAGAAAAAATAAATAAAACAGATCTGAAAATTTTTATCAATAATATCAAATATAAATAATCCAAACACATTAAAACAATAAAATAAACAACTACTTCACCCCCACCCGATGTCCACGTGCATCCTGCAGCCGAGACATCTCACCAGGTAATGAAGTCACACAGAAAATTCTAATGTCCCATGGTGACTCGATTTCTGTCATGAGAGGAGAGGTCCAGGCATCATACTCACGACCAAACCTTTTAACCCCAACAGTCCTAGCTATTTTCTAACCTGACTCATCCCAAAATAAAAACATAACCCAAAAACATTAAACCACCTCTGATACCATTTTTTCACAAACCAAATCTGGTCACCATCAAAACTGACACCAAACCTGGACCATTTCAAGGAACTAAGGGAATTCCTTATCCCCATGGGATGGCACAAGTTCCTTAGTGTTTTAAATATTGGTTTGGGAATTATTTACCCAAGTTTAGAATCATTTAACAACCAAAGACAATCAATAAACTAAATCTGAAAATTACCAATCAAACAAGCATTAAATAATATTCAGAACTGAATACATGGTATTAAACATGAAAAAAGAGGTCCAAATATATATATAAAAGTAGCATAAAAACATCCCAAGGAACACCACATGACAAGGGGTCATC
Source organism: Viscum album (assembly GCA_963277665.1). NCBI lineage: Eukaryota > Viridiplantae > Streptophyta > Magnoliopsida > Santalales > Viscaceae > Viscum > Viscum album. The sequence continues at coordinate 705,645,565 of OY728147.1, read as the reverse complement.
ACCCATGAGCCGTCTCCACAACATCGCACTATGGAAGGAAACTAACAACCCAAACCCCCATCACCCAAGACCTTACTTTTACCTGTGTCAAACATGATCAAGTCTACTTGCACCCAAAGGTGTAAGTAGGGTGTGAGACTAATCCCAATAGGACACCATCCAATCATTCTTATAGTAAGAAATACAAGATAAAAATCATTCAAGTTTTAATAAATAAGAAATGGTGGAAATAATTTCTAAAGAACAAAACTTTTAAAGGTAAATTTTTTTCCAAGGGAAATTTCAACAAGTGAACACATTTCAATTAAACATGTATGGTACTGAATTTTCCATCCAAATACACCATAATTAAATGATAAATACCAAATATTAAATGAGCACTAATCTCAGGAACACCCCTAGGAACTAGTTAGTTTTGGACCCCATGTATCTCGTATCTCGGTGTAAAGTAATCATAACTATATCTATTCAAGTGCACGGTCCACTATTAGGGAAAATTTCCATAACCTAGTGGTCCCAAATCATCATTATTATTTTTTAGTGTTTTCAATGTCCAACTTTCTAGGTGAAATAGGGACAAAACCACTCCGGATCACTAGCGTACAAGTACACGTTTGCCCACCTAGATACTAGAGCTTCCCCCATTGTACTAAAACAATTTACACATGTTACCAAAATCAATTTTCACATAAAAAATCAGTTCTGGTCACACACTTTCAAAATAGTTTCTACACATGATTTTCATCCTTTATATAACTCAATAAACTGCTTATAATTTCCATAAAACAATTTCAAGGAATGTAACCATACATTGCACAAAAAATTCATCTAAAATACTTCTTTGAAAAAAAAATTCCCACAAATATTACCCCAAACCATAATTTTCAGTAGAAAAACATATTAATAAAACCCTTCCCTGAATTATAAAACTGCCCCAAGTGGTACAACATTGAACAGACAAGTAAAACACCCATTTTCACACAAAATATAATTTAAAAATAAAATTTTTAACAAATTCCACCAAGAATAATTTTTTATAGAATAAAAATGAAGTAGGATTATGATAAAAATAGAAATCAAGTAAGGCTAACTCATTTAGTAGTGATTACACAAGGAATCACCTACCCCAAGTGCCAAAAACACTAAATCTTTGTGCGAAAGTTCAACTGCACCACTGCCACACCACAAGGGTGTTAAATCAAACCTTAAACCACAATATTAGACCACGAAAAACCATGATCAAACACTATGTTGGAATCCATACTTTCTGGGCATTATGAAATTCAAGAAAAATTGAAGAAACCATAAGAAAATGGGAGGAGGAAGGAAGGAAACCCACTTACTTGAGAGATCTTGAAAAACATTACCCCAAATACACCAATAGGTGAATCTAAAAGTATCCAAAACTGATATAAAGGTTTGAATAAGTATTAAGAGTTCAAGTAGAAATTGAAATGGGGGAAAGGATTAAAAAATGAAGCAATTGTGAAAGAAACAAATTACCTTTTCAAATTTGTTGATTTGAGAAATACTTCGAAATATTTCCCTAATCTGTGATGAATATGAGCTCCAAAGAGGGAGAAACGAACATAGGGGTGCGCATAGGGTCAGTGAGCTCGAGTGAGAGGTCTAATTTCAAAAAAAATATTAAAAATGAATAAGATATAAATGAAACAAATTATTTTTTTAAATCTAGAAATGGTCTCATTGGATGGCTCAATACCTTAATAAATAACCTAAATCCACCATAATTATGGATTACTAAGGGGTCTAAATGTATATGGTAGTTTTAATATGTCTAGTTAAACCAAGTTAGAAGTGTAATGGTTGAAAAATGTGGAAAATGGAGGAGTTATAAAAGGAAAAAAAAATATTTTTAAATCAGGAAATGGGATCAAGGTTTGGCCCAAATCTTAAAAAACCACCCTTTCCACAAAAACTTCATAGGAAACACCCTAAACAAATAAAGAATAGAAATTACTTGGAAATAACTTTAAAATAAGTCATGGGTGTGACATAATAAGTGTATTTGGAGCTATCACATATGTTCCTATGGGTAACAACCCTAAAAACATTGTATTAAGCAAGACTCGATCGACAACTCGTGCAGGAAAACTGGCATTACCACACACCTAGTTGAAACTCCCAAGGGATATTCTTTTGAAATTAAAAAACTATTTATGAACCATCATGAAGAATTTAAAGATAATATGACTGTGAATAACCAATAATAACCCTAAGTGTCATATATTAAATAATGTTTTTGGATTTAGACATCCAATAACAGATTGTTCATGATTATGAGGTTTCCCACTATGATTAGTGTTCCTCACACTATGCTTTTTGGTTTTAGTCAATTGTGGGAACCAGAAGGAACTAGATAAACATTGAATGTGATGGAAAATTTTATGATGAGTATCAAAAAAAAATTATGACTGGAGTAATGGATATTGTGATTATTCTAAATCAGTTATCATGGAACAAGATTAACAATGTTCACCTAAACCAACTCTAAGACTCACCAAAAAATTGAATGGTGGAGTTTTCTGAGATTTAGGGTAATGGAGACCATGGAGGAAAATATATTTAGTTTTCTATATTTCAATAATGTGGTAAGAATAACTCAAGGGAATTTATGAAAAGGATGAAAATATGTTTTATGTGTAAAGAAGATGGAAACATATTAATAGATTCCCAAGGAAAACTAAAAAGTTCAGTTAACGCAATGAATGAGAATAATAGTCTCTCTAAGATAAAATTGATTGTTGTATGATTTAAATATGTAAATTATGGGATTTATACAAATATATTTTCTAAGGTTAAATCTTGTGAATAAAATTAGAAAGGTTTTATGAATAATGGTTATATTGTTGATGATGAAGAGACTATAAATAAAATATAAAAGGAAATATGTATTGAGGAATAAGATGATGAATCATAGTTTATAGTTTTAGAAGAATGTTGGGTGAATAAAACATTTACATATTTCAATTCAAATATAATTTTATATAAATCATGAAATATATAAGTATTGTCCAGTATAAGTTTTGCATTAAGGATTTGAAAGAATATGTTGAATTATAATGATGGACTGGAAAAGTGATTTAATGGAAAGGTTATTTTTTCATTATGTTATGGTACCCATTAATATGAATTGAATGTTGGGAAGATTTGTTTAGTTTTTATACAAAGATGTTATTGATATGGATAAAGTAAATTGGATAGTATTGATAACCTCAGAAATGATAAAAGATTTGCTGAAAAAGTGGTTTATGTTATCATTGATGGAGTTTAAAAAATTATTGGATCTACAGAATATATTAAATAATATATAGTTGTATTCAAGGAATGAGGAATATTGCTTGTTTTCATTATGATTATATGGTAATTCATATTATTACCATGTTTCACGAGAATACATGATGATGGTATTCATATGTTTGGTATGTGACAATCAAGATCCCCTTTAAGGTATAAGGGGATTACTGATAAGTTAATTTTGGAAATTCAGTGACCTAATTTATAAAGTTTTGGATTTTAATAGTTTTTAACAGTCATAAGGTTAACCATTTATGGAATGGTTTATATTTAAATTTGGATGAGGCTTTAGATATTGATGTATTCCTTTACCATATGAATATTTATCCATATTAGATAACATGTGCTAGCTATTTTTGTGATGATAAATAAATATATAATAAATAATTTAACATTATATTTATGGATCTTATGATCCTTTAGTTCATTAGGCATAAAAAAACACACCTTTATTTCTTACTATAAGAGATGAAGTGGAAATTTATCATGGAATAACTAATGGAAGAGATTGTGATTATAAAATAGAATGATGTTAAGTAAGTATATCATCTCATGAAAATTATTCAAATTTTCTAAAAGGATATTGAAAGAAAAAAATTCCTTTTATCATCATTTATGATGATATCAATGTCCTTTTTCATGCCTATTTGTTTTATGGATTTTTTTCACTAACCTCTGGATCTCCCACTTTCTTATGATCAGTGATCTTTATTACTCTCATTAATTATTTATAATTTTCTTCTATTTCCAAATCTTTATTTTCAAAATATTTTCCCCTATGTGGAAACTTTTTTATGGGTTGATTTAGGTAAACCATATGTTTCAAAATTTCCTTTTTATGGGATTTTTTATTATTCATTCGTACGATGTTGGATTATTTAAAGAAATTTTGAAATTTTAAACCTTTTATTACCAAGATGAATTCGAGGGTGAAATTAATTTTAAAGAGGGTATAATGTATCATTCCTATATTTTATGAAAAAAAATTAATTTAATTTAATTTTTTATATAGCTTGTGTAACTCACAATACTAAGTTTAGCTTGTGTTACAAACAAGACTGAGTTTTTTCGAGAAAAAAAAACTATATTATTAATATTATTATGATAGTCATTGCCTATTAATTTGAATAGAGAGAATTAAAAGGATTAACTAAATTATGAAAATATATAGTTTATATATTTTTATTAGTTATCTATTTATTAAAAATAAAATAAGGACCATAAATGTTTTCTGAAAAAACTCTATATTGTTCTAAAAGATGACTTAGTCCCGCTTTATGAACAATGATTAAAATTAATTTTTACCACTTTTAAAAAATTTATTTGATAAAATTATATTAAATTATAAAATTGGAATATCTAAATTATATTAGGGTCATTTTTTTTATTTTTCTAAAAAGTTTCATTTTTTTAATAGTTAAAAACACTGAATTATAATTGAAAATTTTCTTTCATTTAAATAATTTATAATTTCAAATTATATTTTAACTTTGTTTTAAATTAAAATTATTTAAATTTTATATCAATTAATCAAATTTATTTCAATGGAATTATTTACATATTTAATTTTGATATAAAATAATTTACACTTTTGAACATTTTCACTTTAAACCCTCGCTTCTTCCCACATCTACTAAAAAAAATTAAATTAAATTGTTCCACTTATGTGAATTTAAATTATAAAAATTGATTCTATATTTGGAATCAAAAAATTTTATATTGTCAAATAATTTCAACTTTTTTTGTACCAAAATGAATAGTGAAAATAGTAAAAAAATATTTACCATGGTTAAGGTAGAAATGGGTTTACTGATGGTTAAACTAAGAAGGTAAGGGTTTAAATGACCTATTAATATTTCCAAGGAACATTTTATAGCCATGTTTATACCCTTATGACCTTAGTCTCTACTTTTATGTGTTTTTAGGATACTTTCCCAAGAAATTGGCCTATAAAATAAGTTAAGTAAAGAAAGAAAAAAAAGGAAGCTTCCTTAATTTTAATATCTATAAAGCATTGTGAGAGGAAAAACAACAAATGATTGGTTCTAAATATTACTTTTAAAGATAAATTTTTTTTAGTTAGAAAATTTATTTTAATTTTTTAGAGAGGAAATATTCACTTTAAATTCATAAGAATACCAATATAGGAATTATTTTGTTAAAGACTAAATAAATTAAATAATTCTAAAAATATTAAAAGTGAAGTAAATTGATTGAATTATTATGTTAAATTAATTTTTTAGATTTACATATATCATTTTATATATGTTTGAATATAATATATTCGAATTTCATCATTTTTTTATATTTTTAAATTCAAATTAAATTAATAATGACAAAATTGGCATTAATGTTATTTCATAAAAAATGATATCTTATAAAGTAATTTAAAATTACTAAAAATATTATTTTTGTAAAAAAAATAAATATTAATAAAAATAATATTTTCTCCATTAATGGACCAATTATTCTATTATAATGAACATATTTACCCCTAAATAGTTAAAAACCTATGTTAGCATAGTTAAGGTTAAAATGGGGTTTTTTCTCGTACATGTGCTTGTGTAGAAATAAATATTCAAAAAACCTAAAAATTTTATTTGAAAAAATTCATTTCATATTTATAATCATTGGTTAAAAATTATTTAGTAAGACTCACTTTAATTTATTCATAAAATATAAATTTTCTATGTTAGAAAACTAGTTACTGTAGTGAAAAACCAAAATGGTAAAAGGCAAAAAACTTAGATATTAAGGGAAAAATGTTTAAAACATGTGTTTTAATTTGTGGAGGAGGGTTTTTTTAACCATATCATCCCTAAATCCATTTTATCATCAATTTTGGATCCACTTGTGGAAATATTGACCTCCCAATAGTTAATAATTTTGATTATTTACAAAAAATGTCACCCCTCCTCAATTATAAAATGTCACTCATTCCCCAAACTTCTTAACACCCATCATTTCATTTGAATCAGATAGGACCATCCCAAAAAAAAACTTCGCAAATTCCATCCACTCATCATATAATCCTTATTTTGGATATAAATCAATCATATGAATGTTTTTAGAGAAAATCTAATGAGCATACCTGAATAATAGGTAACATTCATCAATGAGGGTTTTGTTTTATTTATTCCTCCATCCCCTTTAATTATTTTTATTAAATAATTATTAAATAACATCAGTATCATCAATATATTTATATTTTTTTATCTTAATGGAATGACCTACAACCATATTCACTTCCATCAAATGGGTTATGAAATCATAGTCCGTTTGTATAGAGGACTACGGCCTCATGAACCAATGTCATTAATTCTTTCCATTACCAACTCTCAAATTTGAAAATAAGGATGAATTAATTATTTATGTATTTTATTTATTATGTTATTATTATTATGAAATTACTATATCACACATACCTTAATACTATCTATTTTTTAGGAATATGATAATGTCGCACGTGTGTACTGCGGATTACTGCTTCACGAAGCGATGTGATTCGCTCATGCTTTACATGAAAGGTATAAAGGATAATTTCAATAAAATATGAGATATTAGTGAAATAAAAATGATTATATAATGATAAAATATTATTTACCTTTATTTATTTTAATCCAACAATAAAATGGAGACATCTTTTATAGGTACGTACGACCTACTGTCTCCATGAATGATCTAATTCATTTTTTATCACTATGTTTTATATATTAATATAAATACATATATACTAAATATAAATGAAATTTTTTTAATTCTTATCATTATTTATATTATTAAATAATTATAAATTTAATAATACCAAAAAAATAACAAATCTAAACATACAAGAAAAACAAAGCGGTTGTTTCCCGAAACCTGACTTTAACATGGAATTGTTAATAAATGGGTAATAAAAGGTCATAAGAAAACCATATATGGTATGATATATATGAATATTTTTGTTAAATATAGTTATAATAAACTTATATTTATTATATAGGAGTCTTGAAGGTGTACGAAGGAAGTCCAGACTTAAGGTAAGGGATTTCCGTCTCACTTTTTATGTCTGTCAGACACATGTCATATTCACCTCCTATTTATTTTATATGGAATATTTTATTCCAATGAATGTATATTATGATTATTCTCTGGAAAAATATTGTTTTTTAGATATCCATTTTATTATCTCACTTTCATGGGGTTTATGGTTCAAAATTTAACAAATTGTTAAGGGGTTTTTGTATCAATTTTCCTTTTTTGAGATGTATGTTATGTTATACACCTATACTCTTTAATGAGGTATATATAGCCCCTTTTACATGTAATATCAAAAATTTATTCATCCTCGTGATGTTTTATGTGTAATTTTATGTTATTACTTCATGGTTATTATGATTAAAAGTTAGTAAAGTGTTAAATATTTCCTGTTACAGTCTCGTAATTTTTCAAAATTATTTATGATTATGTTTCTAATGATAAATTTTTTTGATCCATAACTTAATAATTCACAAGAATTTTATTATCATCTTTTTATTCAAGATATCTTCAAGTAATGGTCCCATTTTTCAACTCTTTGGTACTTAAAATAATTAATATTTTTTTAATAAAATATGACTTTATTTCACTCTTTGATCGGAAATATGTTTTCTTCAAAAACCATGTTTTCAAAAAATGCTTTCAAATTTTTTTTTTTCAGTCACTTATTTTTTATAGACATATTTAAAAAATAATTTAAAATTAATCTTCATGTTTTTTTCAAAAACAATTTTCATTTTAATTTTACTAAAAATGTAAAAAAGAATAATTTTTTAACATGCACGGTATGCATAGTATTTTCGATTCATGACTACTTAATGATTTCAAGATTCACTTAAAATTTTTAAAATTTATTTTCAAAAAAAAGTTTTTCCTAACTATTTTGGAAATTTTTTTGATTTTAAATAAATTATTTCAAAAGGAAATGATCTTGAAAATGTTTTATGTTTTTTAAAATGATTTCAAAAGTTGAAAGGATATTTTGAAATAAATGTTTTAAATGATTGTTCAAAATAATTTTTCATATAAGATATCATCCATTGATGTTACCTTTGGATTATTGAGGATATGATTGAAGGATACAATTCTTATTCTTTCTCTGAATTGTTTATTTTTATGATAAAAAGGTTCTTATGAAACCCATTTCTATTCCATGGGGTATACCATGATAAAATGCTTATGAAAATCACTTCTATTCATGGGTTATGATATTATGAAATTATTATTAAACCTATCTCTTTTCCATAGGTTATGATATGATGAAATTTTTATGATTCCCATTTAATTTCATGGGTTATGATATAATGAATTTTTATTATCTTTTATCACACATAAATATGGTTTTAATTATGTGACATGTGGGACCTCTATCTCCCTCTAATTAATTGGGTAAATATTTATATCTCATGAGATAGATGAGACTAGAATGGGGAGTGAACCGAGTTTAGTAAAACGTGATTGGAATGAGCAGTGAACTTGATTTAGTAAGTCATGAGTTGAATGTGGAGTTAACCCAGTTCACTAAAACCAGCCTAGAACAGGGAGTGAATGCATTTAAGTAAGGGAATTTTTTATCTATGATGGTCTTGGGGGTGAACCTTTACTACTATGATGGTTTGGAGAGTGAACCCATTCTAATATCATAACCTTGGTAGTGATCCTTAACTAATATGAAAATGATTTTTTATTCTTATATGTATGCCACAAAATACATGCCTTATGAAAATGTAATTATCTTGTGGATCATGTTTTTTGATTACCTTATGATTCATGTCTTATAAAGTACCAATATTTGTTCCATGATTCAATATTGTGGTCTTTGATATGCAGGGTATGGTTTTCAAATGTTAGTCTCAGGTCCCCATTCCCTTATGCCCATGTTATGATTATGTATCTCCCTTGTTTACCCTTACTTAGCTTATAAGATCACCCTTTATAATTTTTATGTTCTCCTATATATGATGAAATTTATTATGATTATATTTCTTATAATAGTGCTAGTTATGAAGAATTTTGTGGGATATGTTATACACCAATTTTTATGTTTCCATGTTTCCAAAGTAACTAAACCATTATGGTCCCCAGGTGTGTGATTGTGTAATTTAATGAATATTCATAAAAATATTTAATATAAATGTATGATAATCCTAGGTTACAATTCTATGAAATAGGTATGAGAAATAAAATGGCCAAATATAGGCCCACTAGAGCTATAAAATAGACATAACCCCTAAGTAAGGAGGGAACAACTATAAAATGAAAAACTTGGAACTAAACATGGTATGTCTAGAACAACTATGCTCTAACTTCTCCAAACCCTCCAAGATCTCATTAATAAGTCATTTCATCTGTATAATACATGATGTGTATGAAAATAGACCATGCATTGGTGAGTATAACAATACCTAGTAAGATACCCTAAAATAAAAAGCATAAAGCATCAAGAGAGTTCATATCATTACTATAAAGGTATGTCAATCAGGATATAATATAATATAAATAATAACCACATAGACCAACTATACTAAAGATAGATACTCAGTATCAAAGTGGTTCACAACCATATAATCATCCTATTATTCTACTAGAGGCTCAAAGGTAAAATCCTTCTAAGGTAACTCACTCATCAGGTCTCACTATACTAATGGAACTCATTTGAGAGACCATACATTTGATTTATTTCCATGTAGAATCATGAAGGAACATATATGGATAATCTAAGATACTCAATCGGTCATAATACACCTCATCATAAGAAAAAAAATGTTGATACTGATAGGGGATCACACTTAGGGTCATTGGGGACACCTAAACCAAACTAGATTAACCCAGTAGATAGGGGATCGAATACCCATGTATGTACGTCACTTGATACCTTACCCTACCTAGGAAAAATATGGGAATGGGGATCGAACCCTAGGCCTTGCATAGGGATACCTTCTCTAATCCACTAAGGGGATCTCATGTCCAATAATGAGGACTATATTCCATACTAAACCCTCCCAAAAGCGGACTGGGAAAGTCATCCTAGAACAATGGAACCCACCCACACTCACCTGGAAAGAGGTAATGCACCCAACTGATACAGTTTGAAAGAACTCACCCAAGAATATACTGATTCTTCTATGATAATAAAAATGGATCCAACCTACCATAGGAGGAGTACACAACATTTAACATGGGGTTTATGATGTATCTCTCTAAAACAAGTATTGCATATTCCAAAACATCTCACGTGTCATGAAAATCTATTGATACATGGTGTGTCTACTAGGGTAAATGAAGTGTCTCATTGATCTTGGAACTGGTCATTTCCTACCTCCTCACATGAAATACCTTTCTTGAAGTACACAACATGTTACCTTGAGATACATGGTGTATAGAGGTCGATCCCACACTCGACATGTCCTGATTTCACAAGATTTTGTACTTTTTAATGTATAATATGTGTTCCAATTTTACAAAGTGTGTGGGCTCACATGGCATCTTGAATTTATACTCCTTGTGCATGGTTATCTTTCCAGCTAAGGGTCACATTAGATGTTGGTTAATCAAATTGTGTGTAATATTTAACTCAATGTAAAAACCCTTGCCACTTCTTAGTAGGGTCCACATAATGTGTGTCCCTCAAGACTACATGATGTATACTTCATAATTTCTTATAAATTCGTTAACATTCACACATCTTCACCCACACATTACCTTCATCGAATCAGCTAAAAAAATATCTATAACTCCCATAAAGAAGTTGACTAACATCAATATCTGTCCAAAAGTAACATTTAAACCATTAATCATAGAAAAAAAATCTTCTTCACCACCCAAAGCCTACACATTGTCCAACTTATGGGAATACCATCATTCATATCCAATTTACACTACAACATTAATATCCTTTTTCAGAGATTTTGTAGGGGTGGTTTACTAAAATGCCACTAATTTATTTATTAATGATTTAGTGGCGGTTTTTAATAAACCCTCACTAATTGTTTTTTCAATCTCGGATTCCACTCCCCCTACCCCCCTGAGACCCCCCCTTCCCTCCCCGACCCCTACGAGACCCCCCCCCCCCCCGGCGACCCCCGAATCCCTAGCCCCTCTTCGTCTTCTTCCCTCATTGATTATTATTAAGTTCATATTAGGTAGGATTTTCTCCTCATATTCTCACTTATTCTTCTATTTTCATTTTTCCCTTTATACTCACCATTGAGGTTCATGTGCCATGGATTAACCCGAACCCAATCTTGGGGTTCTTTTGTTTAGTTTATTCTTCCTACAATTTGTGATGTTTGATTATGGATCATTCCACAATAAGTGCTCTCGGTGTATATATTCACACATGTAATTGGGAATATGTGCATCTAGAAAAGGGGAACATATATATATATATATAATGGTGTATATGTTTCTAAGTGTGAAGTGTAATTTTGAATGTGAAAGCTATAGTGTGAAAAGTGATTTTCCAAATGTCCGATTTTTATTTCTAAAAATTTGTAAACCAATTCAAAAATTCCAATGGGTTTTTAAAAATAACAATAACTCCAATTTAATCCCATAATTTTATGTATTTTTTGGACCAAGGTTTGATATGAATTACATATTGGTATGTTTCTAATAAAAGGGAATTTTCATTAGTAGTACAGGGAGGTTATGTGTTATTGTATGATTTCCTTGTAATGTTGTGTCATCAATATTTTTTTCTACCAAACATCCCATGTGTATTTTATTTATGGTCATGTAACATGGGAATCTTGGGTACCTATGTGGACAGGCTAGGACTAGTTTCTAGGCTAGTCGGTAGGGCCTCATCAGATTTCACTAGTAGGATTATGATGTAACACTTACTCAACAAAGTGAAATTTCTTTTACCAATATACCTTGGGTACATCCCCTCCAATGAGTTGTGATGGAAATATATTACTATATGTTTGATCAATAGGATATGATGTACCTTGAACCCAAATATCCTAACAACTTATTTCTTTATGAAGGTTCTTTCTCTCATTTTATTTCTATTTATTTATTACTATATTGGCAAGATATTTTTCATAGTTTCAATTTTAGGTCTAAAATAACAAGTGGATTGTTCTAATTTCCTTTATTTTGTATCACCTCATGATATGATTTATACTATTTGATTTCCCACTAAAAATATTCTTTCATTTCATTATATTATTATGAAAGGATTATTTGAAATTATTTTATTCTTTGTAAATGGTTTTCAAAATTGAAAGTGGAAAATGGTATTTAAGAATCATTGGCATGTTAGTTGTTCTAGAGAATAATGGAAAAACATATATTACATGAAACAGATATGAATAGTGTTCATCATTTCGGAGATCTCATCTGACTAATATGGAATCAAATTTTAGATGTGATTTTTTTACATTGAATATCAATTCATGGAGTTTTATTTTATTCCAAAAATTTTAATTGGAGAATAATATATTCTCACCAAATAAAAAACATAAATTTTATATGTATAAAGGTCTTATGTTGTGAAGATCAAATTAATATGCCCAATAAAGTCATACATTCAATATAAGAAGAATTTTTCTGTTAAAAGAGGATTATTCTCTTAATTAGTTACACTCATATCATATGTGGAATATAAGTCATCTATTATTTAATTTTTTTCTTAGATTAATATTCATTAACATAATATCTTATTTTCATTGTAAATGTTTTATGATTTACTCATTAAGACATACACTCAACACTTGGAGTCTTATAATTAATTATTTATTATTTACATAGAATGGAATGAATCATTTGATTTGAAGAAAATCATCAAATCCAATTTAAATTGACTCTAAACATTCTAAAAAACATTCCAAACTTCTCTACATCTAAAAACATCACTATCATGTTATTCATGAATATTTAAAATAAATGAATACATTAATCACGTCATCAAAAGAATAAAAAGTTACTTCATTCTCCCCCTACTATATTTTTTAGAAATATCTATCATATCACTAACAAAATAACATATCTATTTATAAATTTTCATTTTTTTTGTCTTGATAATAACCAAATCACAACTTATATCCTATGAGAAGTGTATTTTTCCACACTGACATATTTTTTTGAGATAATTCTGACCTATAATGTAAATAAAATTTGTCTAAGTGACATAGATGAACCCCGCCTCAAGAAGTATATCCTTCTAGTCATGTAGAAAATATTAAATTCAAAAAAATTAAATATTCATTGTTATAAATATATTTATATACAATGTTACTGATCAATCCCTATATAATATATATTTCTAACACAATTTTTCTGTATTTAGAAACATAGTCTAAATCACTTATGAAAAAATTAGTTCAAAAAATACTCTAACAAGGGGTGATCAATGAACTTGTAGTTTCATTAGTAACTCTATAAAAAGTTACCATAATGTTAGAGCACATTTCTTAATGAAAATGGAAAAATAAATAGGGGAATAGATATCAAGGGAGGAGAACCCACTACCTTGCATAGTGTCCCCTCTAGTCACCCAAACTACCTTGATCAAGTCTTCTCTAGCTTCCATTCCATCATTCCTATGAACTCCTTCAGCTGCTTAGTCAACCTTTCCCAGATCATCTACACGCACCACTTTATCTACACACGTTTTCTTTTCTAGGACTATATTTTTCATATAAATATACCCCTATATCCCATTAAAGGCATAAAATTTTCAAACTATTTGAAAAAGAGGGTGACCCACTAAGCTGCATCATCAAAGCCTTCATCACTTCAACTTGGTAGCCTATGACACTAAAATAAATAACACATGTAGTAATATGGGCTTATCAAAATCCACCCCCTTGGTGAAAAATCAACTAGGGATCCATACCTAGGTGAACAACCACCTGAGGCACATCACTAGTGTAACCAACTTCCTAGGATCCTCTGATAGGATAAAAACTACTTGGGACTCCTAAATTATTTTATCAACCACATAGGGCTCATAATCTAATTGGTCATTGACACTAGGCTTCCTGCCTGCACAACTATTCTCCCATGCTACTAACATAAGAGGAAATTTTCATAGGGTATCCTATCATATAATCCATTCTACTATGATTTATTCCACCTTAAAATTCCATAACCCATTTCAGAATTATCCCATTTTATAATTCTCCAATTATAGACTCCTACAAGGACACGTGATTTACATGGATAGGGTATGAGGAACACTAGTGTTCCCCCTTTTCGATCATGAATTATCATAGTAAAGGATGTCCCTCGTATATCCATACGAACTGATGGGGTCCTTGGGTTGTTTGAAATCATCAATATCGTTGGCACTAAGTGTCTCAATCCTGGGGAAAATGTGTGAATCATCATGTTTTAGTAAATTACTCTTACGACACACATGGTTCATAAAACAAGAAGTGACAAAGGAATATATTTTTTTTATTTTATTTTCAATCAGTGGTTGAATAAGACAAATCATAATCTTTGAAATAGACATAAACACTAGAATTGGAATGACTCATGAAGTATTCCATTTATATCTCATACTTGTTATCCCTCTATATATACTACCTCGACCATCAGGGGATAGGGAGAATATTCCTACTAGGATTACCTCATGGAGTAAGCCCCAATCCCTTCATGTAAGACCTTATTTTCCTCCTAGCATTCATACCCCTTCCCTCATCTATCCAAATAAGAATAAGTAAATTCATTTATTAGATTTAAATTTAGTTGTAAGTCTCATATGACTGAATTATGTGATGTTAAATATTTGATGTTGTCTTGTGTTTCTCACATCAAGGATGACTCCTGCGGGCTTATTGATTAGTCATGATAATAAAACTGGAATAATAAAAATGCCTCCTAATGCTCATCCTTATATGTGTAATACCCATCCAATCTACTAGGTATGATTTAATGGGTCATACTTTCTTAATCATCAATATCCATACAATTTCTGGTATATGAAAATAAAATCATTAGGGATTGGTAGGTTTTTCATTGGTTGGTGCCTAGTCATCACCACTCATGATGAAAACCATGTTACTAGTAGATATTGGGATTTTTATTTTGAGGTTTTATTTTTTGGATGATGTGATATTTTAGCTAGTGGTACATTGTGAGGTCGCGTAGATTGTTAACCCTCATGAAGCTTTCCAAAAAGATTCATCCATCTATATCCTTTATCACACACGCATATCATTAAAAATATAATATGCCTAAATTTTCTCCACCTCATTATTATTTCTTTTTATGTGTCTATTCATCCATGAAATCTGTGATCTACATAGAAACCATATAATATGCCGCTTAGGAAGGTTATCTAGGTTGGTTTGTGACAAATTGGTATCAAAGGAATCCATGCCTCTTCTTTGAAATTGTTATATAGTTTGGGATGTCTTGGTAGACATGAGATAGTATTTTTGAAACTTGATAGCTATATTATGAGAAATATCTTGGCCAGATATCACCTTAAAGTGCCTTAAGATAGCATGAGCTATTGGTAAAAAGTGTCTTTGAGGATTATTTTTTATCTAATTCGAGAATTTTTTCAAATATTTAACATATTTATATATTTTTTTCTACTAGTATATATGAATCTATTACCCTATTTATTAATAGTTTTGTGTTTTAATTTTTTTTAATATTGTGCAGGCACATTGTGATATACATGGATAAAAGTTGGATCACATTACCGAGGAACACACCTCAGTGTGTAAAGGGTTTGGAGGATTTTTTAGATTTTGAAATTTCCAATTGATCCGTTGAAGGGAGAATAATATGTCCATGTATTAAATGTAAATTTAGAATATTCTTAAAGATATATGAAGTTTATGAACATTTAATATTGAAGAAATTCCCAAGTCAATATATGTGTTGGATTTGGTATGGAGAATCGAACGTTACTGAAAGGTTGAGCACTGATGTCAATCCACAGAATGAGCTCCCAACTTTGTCAAAAATGGGAAATGAAATTAAAAATCTTATAAATGATGCATTTCGCACTACAAGACACCACCACCAACATCAAAACATTTCAGAACAATCAGAAGAGGGTGTTACAAATAGCAACGTGACAAGTGATGATTTTGAGATGTTTGGACAACCAGATGAAGATTATAACATATCAATGGATACTCCTCTTTATTATGTGGAGAATAATGTAATAGAAGACTATAGTGAGGAAAATACATTTCATGGTTTAGTTTACAATGGAAATCAAGAGTTGTAAAGTGGATGTTTGAAAGACTCAAAACTTTCTTTTCTGCTGAAGTTGTACCATATCAAATGTCTATGTTGAATTAAAAATAAAGAAATGTCCATGATATTGGAATTGTTATGTGATGTATTTCCTGAATCAAACATCCCCAATTATTTTCATTATATGAAAAAAAATTTAATGGACTTGGATTGAATTATAAAAAAATACATGTGTGTCCCAATGGTTTTGTGCTTTATTAGAGAGAGGATTCAAGTAGACGGAGTTGAAAAAAATGTTCTTCTTCTAGATGGAAGTCAATGGGTGATTTTGGAAGTATAAAACAATATACTAACATGAAAAAGAAGAAAAGGAACACACCTGCAAAGGTTTTTCATTACTTTCCTTCAAAGCCTCGATTGCAAAGATTATTCAAGTCATCGAAAACTGCAGAACACATGAAGTGGAATTCTGTAGATTAAAAAAGGATGATTTAATATGAAATCCATGAGATTCACAATCATGGAAGAAATTTGATTCATTACATCCAAATTTTTGAGTTGATCCTAGGATTGTTCGATTGGGATTGGATGCCAATGGATTTAGCCCATTTGGGACTTTGAGTACCAGTTATAGCATTTGCACAGTTTTTTTGATACCCTACAATCTTCCTCCATGGATATACATGTAACAATTGTCTTTTATCATTTCAATGATTATTCCAGGAAAACAAATTTGTGGAAATGATATTGATGTATACTTTCAGCCTTTAATTGAATAATTACAGAAGTTTTGGAGCAACAGTGTTGAGACATTTGATGATTCTTCTAAAACAATGTTCAAAATGCATGTTACTTTAATGTGGACCATTAGTGACTTCCCTAGGCTGGGGAATTTATCTGGTTGGAAAACATAGACGGGTTTGGCTTGTCCTATTTGTAACTTTTATTTTGAGCCCAAACGGCTACCTCACAGTAGAAAATTGTGCTTCTTATGCCATCGAATATTTCTTGATGCATCTCACAGAGTTAGGATAAAGAGATAAAAATGTAATGCTTTCATTGATCATAGACCACCTTCAAAGTTGTTAACTAGTTCTGAAATATTGACACAACTTGGAAAATTAAAAATAGAATTTGGTAAGGTTTTTCATTTGAATGATAGAGGGAAATGGGTTCGTAGTGCATCATCAAGTGAAATCAGAAAGAAACAATAGAAGAAAAAAGTGTATTCTTCAAACTTCCGTATTGGGAATTTAATTTGTTGGGGCATAATCATGATGTGATGAATATTGAGAAGAATTTATGTGACAATTTTATCTTCACATTGCTTAATGAGCATGGAAAGTAAAACTATCATCTCAATTCTCAGAAGTAATTACAAGTATTGAACATAAATCGTGATCTCTGGCCAGATGAGAATGAAAAGTATGATCTGACAATTTTTTCAATGAAAAATAGGGATAAAGATACATTCCTTCAAATTTTAAATCAAGTGAAAGTATCTAATGGGTATTCAAGTAACATATCATGGTGTGTTGAATTAAATAATCTTAAGTTATATGGATTTAAAATTCACAATTCAAATATTTTTCTATAGTAGTTACTACCATTGGAATTGCATACATTTTTACCTGAAAAAGTTAATGTTGTTGTACTCCAATTCTGAACATTTTTCAGACAACTATGTGAGAAATATCTACATCCATTTGAGCTTGAAATCCTTCAGGAGAGGTTTTTATTGAAACTTTGTGCAATGGATATGATCTTTCCTCTGTTTTTTTATTGTCATGATGCATTTAACTATGAATTTGGTTGAGGAAGCTAAATTAGGTTGCCTCTTTCATTATCGATGGATGTATCCAATTGAGTGGTAATTTATTTATATGTTATTCAGTTAAGTAAACAATTTCTGTCACTTAATTTAATGCATAATTATGTCTGTTTATTTTATTTCACAGATATATCGGGTATTTGAAATCATACATAAGAAATAAATCTCAACCAGAAGATCTATTTCTAAAGGATATTTGGCAGAAGAGTGTATTACCTTTTTTAATAGATACTCGGATGATATTGAGACAATATTTAATCAAGTTGGACATGTTCATGACACATCGACTCAATCTCAAATACATGGGAAATCAAAAATATTTCCTGCTATTTGCGATCAGTTAGGAGGACCTCTAATGTTATACTGACAAAATAGAATTATTATAGGCACATAGATATGTTCTGTTGAATAGTGAAATTGCAGATCCATTTATTGAAGAGTTTAGGATAAAAAAAAAGAGACGAATGAGAGGCCAAAAATGAAATGAGAAATATATAATGAAAGTTGTTAATAAAGAGATTATAGAATAGTTTTAATGACGTGTAAGTTCATAAATATTGAAATAAATACAAATATTAGGTTGACACAAATATTTTTTAATTCAAAAAAATTATATTTCTTTTTTTAGATCATAAATATTGATAATCAAGTAGATTTTTCAGAATATTTGAAGTTTATTGCTTGAGGTCCTCTAAAACATGTTAGAAATTTATATTCTTACAACTTGAATGACTTTATATTTCATACAGTTGATCGAGAAGAGGGTTTGAAAGCACAGAATAGTGGTATATTTACATTTTCTGAAGTGGGTTACTATGGAAATCTGACTGATATTATTAAATTAATGTACCATGGGCATTTTTCAGTGGTTTTTTTTTCAAATAAAATTGGGTCGATATTATCAGAGGTGTTAAAAGATATTCCTTGCAATTTATTTCTGTGAACTTCTCTCATTTGATGGATGTTGGTGATCATGAACAACATGATCCATATATCTTATCATCACAATAAAAAATGGTATATTATGTGAATGATTTTGTGGATGAAGGGTGGAGTGTATTTTCTCATGTAAAAAAATATATTTGTATGATATGGGTGATGAAGTGGAAGATTTGACCTTTGACATTGAATCTCATCAACAACAAGAATTGGAATTATTTTTCCACCATGATATTGAAAATATTAGTCTAGAATGGATGAATGAAGTGGATGAAGTAATGGAGTAAGAAACTGACATGATTTAAGGAGAAAATGATTGTATATATAGCTATGAATTCATTTAGCAACAACTTATTTAATTTGTGCAATCATTCATTATCATTGTTATGCATATTTTTTTGTTAGTGTTGTACATCTGTTCTCTTTTTTATTTTTATTTTTTTTGCATAAATTTTTTGAAATATATGTTCTAAACTTAATTTTATCTGATTAAATGATTAGAATTCCAAGGAGAAAATGATATACTATTTCATCTGCCACTGCGACAGATGACGATCCATCTGTCTCCCTCCTTTCGACATCTCAACCACCATCTGCCTACCCCCTACACCATCTACCCTTGTACCATCTCCCACGCCCTCTATGAGTGTCCCTTTAGTAGCTCAGTCATCGCCTCCTGCTTCAGGATCCTCAGTAGTGGGGGAGTGGTGCGCCACTTCTAGTTCTTCACAGGGATACTGGAGGGTGACTGTTATAGGTACAAATTTTAATATGAATAAATTTATTGCACTTTTTTATACTAACTGTTTGTTCATTAAAGATGAAAAAAATGCAACTGTTGAGAAAAATATAAAAGTTTCATATGTATGGAACCTGATTGGAGAGAAGATAGGTGTCCCATTTAATTAATATGGGGTCCCTGTAGATGATACTGCAGGATTACTTGTCCAAATTTTAGGCCAGCTGGCCACAGAGCCTGTTTCCCTTCCTATTTCATATGATAATTAGAGACATATGCCTGAATATTGGAAAAATGAAGTTTTTTATTCCCAAATAAAGTTAATTTTAATACATTATGGTGTAATTTAATGTAATGTTATTAATATTTTCAAAATGAATTTCTATGTACAGATGTTTTTCCACTTTATTATTGCTGATGTGATAGAACGAAAGTGGACATTGAAAAATATTGGAAAAAATGGAAAGAATTTAAATGGATATTGTGGGGAGATGTCAACAATACTTCATTGAATGCCCAATAGATATATGACAAGCTACCCGATGGGGTACCCAAATAGCAATGGAATGTTTTTGTTGACCGACATCGTGATGAGAAGATTATGGTATTAAAATATATATTACTATAATAATATAATTTTACATTTATACATATATATGAAGATGAGAAGAAATTTAATAAATTACTATTAAATTTCATTTTATTTATTTTAAGATCTTTCAAGAAAGAATACATCAATCCAGGTAAAGCAGGTCATCCCTCACACTGCTGGTCAAAGAGTTTTTCTAGAAGCCAACATGCTCTAGTAATCATTTCATTAGTTTAAATATTTATAAGAAAATATTTTTTTAATATATTAAATTTTTTGTTTATGTTTTTTTAATTCATTCAAAGAGTTTAAGGCATGAAGCATCCCGAACATAAGTGTAGTTCAATGTTCACCAAAAATCTAATGGAAGTTTTGTTAATGAGATTACCAAATAATTTGGGGTATGAACTCATTTTTCATTATAATAACGTATTATCAGTTGTTACTATGTTAATATATATTTCTTCTAATATGATTCCTATTTGATTTAAAGGTAAAAATTAAAGAACTATGGGATTCCAATTCTGCGTAGTCCTACTCAGTCTCCTAGGATGACCCAGTTGCTAAAGTCCTTGGGAAGAAGAATCCTGGTAGAGTGTGTGGGATGGGTTTGGGACCCGTACCATCTGAGGTCTTTGAAAGGCCACCGGGGATTGCAGCTACATCTACTTCTGGTTGTAGTCAGTCCTTACCCTAAGATACTCATAGATAGATTTTTTTTCTTTATGAAACACAGTTCATGACCAGGGGGCTCAGATATCCACTTTTCAGAAAGCATTGATTGAATTATATTAGAAGATGAACATATCTACCCTCGATGGTATTGCATCGACTAGTAGTGAGTAGGTAAATCACCAAAATTCAAAATCATTTATTTTGAAAACTTTTATTGGTTTTAATTTTAAATATAAATATACAACAGTATTTAATTTTCAATATAATGTTCTTTCAAGTGGTAGTAGGAAGTAGAGATGGAGGTGGAGATTTTGATGAGCTTTGTTCATCATCATGCCATGATTAGTTGTTTTGTTGATATGTTGGAAAAATATGGCAACAGCTAGTTTTCATATGTATCATGTGTGGCATGTAGTTTCCACCAAACATTTTCATGACCTAACATTTTCTTGATTTCTCATGTTTCCTTTTAAATATTTTATTGATTTCTGATGTTTCCTTTTATGTATTGATTTTTAGAGTGTGGTACACACCATATATGTTGATTCTTTTTTGTCATGACACTACTGGAAATGTAGGCTTTCCCAACGGTTCTGAACTGTTGGGAAAGGCTGCAGAACTGTTGGTATATATTATACCAATGGTTCTGCAAACCGTAGGGAAGTAAGCTGTTGGGAATTCTTTTCCCAATGGTTTACACTGAACTGTTGGCATAGGTTGGAAAAAATGAACCTATCCCGATGGTTATGCCAAACCGTTGGGATAGTTTGTCCCAACGGTTTGGCTTAAACCGTTGGGAAAACCAAGCAGACGACCTCTTTCCCAACGGTTCTATGAACCGTTGGTAAAAAAAATAATCATAATTCTATGCTAATGGTTTCAAACCATTGGCATAGCCTATACTGTGCAAATTGCACAGCAGCCTGCAATTTGCATAGCAGCCAGTCCATTCCCTCTCATTTTTAATCATTTCTAATTATAGTACCTGCAATAAACTAACACATACATATACAATTATTGTACCTAAAATAACCAACTAACACATACATATAGAGAAAAAATTCATACACATTTAACATATAATGCATCTTGGAACTACACACATCCAGAATTAAATCAGAATTCATAACGTAATTATAAACATACATAATTCATTTAGAATTCAATTTAAAATTTAGATGACAATTAAATGTGGAATCCGGAATTCAATTCATAATTCGGTCGGTTTTTCGTATACCATATTTTTTTCTAGAAATGATGTCTATTTTAAACAAAATACATACACCTGGAGTGATATTAGGCACACTGTGCCTTGGATTGAGGTAAGGTTAACTCGTACACGTCACAAATGACCCATGGATCGTTTTCCTAAAGTATCAACATATTCCGAAAGCATTTGGTCGGTTTTCCGTATGTCAGTTGTTGTTTTCACTTAAAATGAAGTTCTTTTTAAATAAAAGAGATACACTTTGAGTTGTCCTAGCCACACCACACCTCGGATTGAGGCGGGGTTGAATCTTACACGTCACAAATGACCCATGGATCGTTGTGCTAAAATATCAACACAATCAGAATCCGTTTGGTCGGTTTTCCGTATGTACTTAAAATGTTGTCCATTTTAAACATAAGAGAGACACTTTGGGTGGTTCCGGACACACCGTGACTTGGATTGAGGTGTGGCTGACTATTAAACTTAACATATGACCCATGTATTGTCTTCCTATAGTTTCAACATATTTTGAATGCGTTTGGTCGGTTTTTCGTATGCCAGTTTTTCTTTTAACTTATAATCTTGTCCATTTTAAACAAAAGAGACACAGTTAGAGTGGTACCGGCCACACTGCATCTCATATTTAGATGGTGTTGACTCTTACATGTCTCAAATAACCAATGGATCATTGTTCTAAAGTTTCAACACAATCTGAATGCGTTTGGTTGGTTTTTCGTATGTCAGTTGATGTTTTCACTTAAAATGATGTCCTTTCGAAATAAAAGAGAGACACTTTGGGTGGTGTCAATCACACCGTGCCTCATATTGAGGCAATGTTGATTTGTACACATCACATATTACCCATGGATCATTGTTCTAAAGTATCAACACAATCAGAATCTGTTTGGTCAGTTTTCTTTATGTACTTAAAATGTCATCTATTTTAAACAAAATAGAGACACTTAGAGTGATCTCGGCCACACCGCGCCTTGGATTGAGGCAAGGTTGACTCGTACATGTCACATATGACCCATAGATCGTTTTTCTAAATAATCAACACATTTTGAATGCATTTGGTTAGTTTTTCATATGTCAGTTGTTGTTTTCACTTAAAATGATGTCCATTTTAAACAAAAGAGAGACACTATGAATGGTGGTGGCCACACTGCACCTCGGATTGAGGCGGAGTTGACTCGTAGACGTCACATATGACCAATGGATTTTTGGGATAAAGTATCGACACAATCAGAATCTGTTTGGTCAGTTTTATGTATGCTAGTTGTTGTTTTCACTTAAAATGAAGTCCATTTTAAACAAAACAGAGACACTTTGAGTGGTGTCGGCCACACCGTGCCTCGGATTGAGGAAAGGTTGACTCGTACATGTCACATATGACCCATGGATCGTTCTCCTAAAGTTTTAATGGAAACCAAATGTGTTTGGTCGGTTTTCCATATGTACTTAAAATATTGTCCATTTTAAACAAAAGAGAGACACTTAGAGTGATCCTGGCCACACCGCGACTCAGATTGAGCCCAGGTTGGCTCATACACAGCACATATGACCCATTTATCGTTTTGATAAATTATCAATAGAATCCGAATGCGTTTGGTCAGTTTTTCGTATGCTAGTTGTTCTTTTCACTTATAATCCTGCCCATTTTAAACAAAAGAGACACAATTAGAGTGGTACCGACCACACCGCACCTCGGATTTAGATGGGGTTGACTCGTACATGTCACAAATGACCCATGGATCATTTTCCTAAAGTATCAACACAATCCGAATGCGTTTGGTCAGTTTTTTGTATGTCAGTTGATGTTTTCACTCAAAATGACATCATTTTGAAACAAAAGGGAGACACTTAGAGTGGTTCCAACCACACCGCGCCTCGGATTGAGGCAGGGTTGACTCGTACATGTCACATATGACCCATGGATCGTTCTCCTAAAGCATCAACACATTTCTAATGCGTTTGGTCATTTTTTCATATGCCAGTTGTTGTTTTCACTTAAAATGATGTCTCTTTTAAACAAAAGAGAGACACTATGAATGGTGTCATCCACACCGCGCCTCAGATTGAGGCAGGATTGACTCTTACACATCACATATGACCCATGGATCATTGTGCTAAAGTATCGACACAATCAGAATCCGTTTGGTTGGTTTTCCGTATGCTAGTTGTTGTTTTCACTTAAAATGAAGTCCATTTTAAAAAAAAGAGAGACAATTTGAGTGGTGTCGGTTAGACCACACCTTTTATTGAGGTGATATTGACTCGTACACATCACATATGACCCATGGATCGTTCTCCTAAAGTTTCAACAGAAACCGAATGAGTTTGGTCAGTTTTCCGTATGTACATAAAATGTTGTCCATTTTAAACAAAAGAGAGACACTTAGAGTGATCCAGGCCACACCGAGACTCAGATTGAACCCGGGTTGGCTCGTACACATCACATATGACCCATGTAACATTGTGATAAATTATCAATAGAATCTGAATGTGTTTGGTCAGTTTTTCGTACGCCAGTTTATCTTTTCACTTATAATCATGTACATTTTAAACAAAAGAGACACAGTTTGAGTGGTATCGGCCACACCGCGCCTCAGATTTATACGGGGTTGACTCGTAAACATCTCAAATGACTCATGGGCCATTGTACTAAATTATAAATACAATCTGAATGTGTTTGGCCAGTTTTCTGTATGCCAGTTGACGTTTTCACTTAAAATGATATCCTTTTGAAACAAAAGAGAGACACTTAGAGTGCTTCCAGCCACACCGCACCTCGGATTGAGGCGGGGTTTACTCTTACATGTCTCATATGACCCATGGATCGTTTTCCTAAAGCATAAACTCATTTCGAATGCGTTTGGTCAGTTTTTCGTATGTCAGTTGTTGTTTTCACTTAAAATGATGTCCATTTTAAACAAAAGAGAGACACTATGAATGGTGTCGGCCACACCGCGCCTCGGATTGAGGAGGGGTTGACTCATAAACATCACATATGACCCATGGATCATTTTTCTAATGTATCAACATAATAAGAATCCTTTTTGTTGGTTTTCCGTATGCTAGTTGTTGTTTTCACTTAAAATGAAGTCCATTTTAAACAAAAGAGAGAAACTTTGAGGGGTTTCGGCCACAACGCGCCTCGGATTGAGTCGAGGTTGACTCGTACACGTCACATATGACCCATGGATCTTTCTCCTAAAGTTTCAATAGAAACTGAATGTGTTTGTTCAGTTTTCTGTATGTACTTAAAATATTGTCCATTTTAAACAAAAGAGAGACACTTAGAGTGATCTCAGCCACACCGCGACTCAAATTGAGCCCAGGTTGGCTCTTACACATCACAAATGACCCATGGATCGTTGTGATAAATTATCAACAGAATCTGAATGTGTTTGGTTAGTTTTCTGTATGCCAGTTGTTCTTTTCACTTATAATCATGTCCATTTTAAACAAAAGAGACACAGTTAGAGTGGTACCGGCCACACCGCACCTTGGATTTAGACAGGGTTGACTCGTACATGTCTCAAATGACCCATGGATCATTTTCCAAAATTATTAACACAATACGAATGCGTTTGGTCAATTTTTCGTATGTCAGTTGATGTTTTCACTTAAAATGATATCCTTTTGAAACAAAAGAGAGACACTTAGAGTGGTTTCGGACACACTGCGCCTCGTATTGAGGTAGTTTTGACTCGTACATGTCACATTTGACCCATGTATCATTGTCCTAAATCATCAACACATTTTGAATGCGTTTGGTCAGTTTTTCATATGTCAGTTGTTGTTTTCACTTAAAATGATGTCCATTTTAAACAAAAGAGAGACACTATGAATGGTTTCGGCCACACCATGCCTCAGATTGAGGCAGGGTTGACTCGTACACATCATATATCACCCATGGATAGTTGTTCTAAAGTATCAACACAGTCAGAATCCGTTTTTTTAGTTTTCCATTTGTACTTAAAATGTTGTCCATTTTAAACAAAAGAGAGACACTTAGAGTGATCCCGGCCACACTGCGACTCAGATTGAGTCACAGTTGACTCTTACACGTCACATATTACCCATGGATTGTTTTCCTAAAGTTTCAACATAATCTGATTGTGTATGGTCAGTTTACCGTATGTCAGTTGTTGTTTTTAATTAAAATGAAGCCCATTTTAAACTATAAAGAGACACTTCGAGTGGTGTCAGCCAATCCACGCCTCAGATTAAGTATAGGTTGAAACATAAACATCACATATGACCCATGTATCTTTTTCCTAAAGTTTCAATATAATCCGAATGTGTTTGGTTGGTTTTCTATATGTTAGTTGTTATTTTCACTTAAAATGTTGTCCATTTCAAATAAACCAGAGACACTTTGAGTGGTACCGGCCACACTGGGCCTCATATTGAGGTGGGTTTGACTCTTACACATCATAATTGACCCAAAGATAATTTTTCTAAAGTATCAACACAATCTGAATGTGTTTGGTCAGTTTTCCGTATGTCAGTTGTACTTTTCACTTAAAATGTTATCCATTTCAAACAAAAGTGAGACACTTCGAATGGTGCCGGCCACACCACGCCTCGGATTGAGATGGGATTGACTCTTACACGTCACATATGACTCATGTAACATTTTCCTAAAGTATCTACATATTCTAAATTCATTTGGTTGGTTTTCCGTATGTCAGTTGTTGTTTTCACTTAAAATCCTATCCATTTTAAACAAAAGAGAGACACTTTGAATGGTGTCAGCCACACCGCACCTCAGATTGAGGCGAGTTTGACTCGTACACATCACATATGACCCATGGATAGTTTTTCTGAATTATCAACACAATAAGAATCTGTTTGGTCAGTTTTCTGTATGCTAGTTGTTGTTTTCACTTAAAATGTTGTCCATTTCAAATTAACCTAAGACCCTTTGAGTGGTGCCAGCCACACCAGGCCTCGGATTGAGGTGGTGTTGACTCATATACATCACATATGACCCATGGATTATTGTGCTAAATTATCAACACAATCATAATTCGTTTGGTCAGTTTTTCATATCCTAGTTGTTATTTTCACTTAAAATGTTGTCCATTTCAAATAAACTCGAGACACTTTGAGTGGTGTCGGCCACAACGGGCCTCAGATTGAGGAGGGGTTGACTCGTACATGTCACAAATTAGTAATAGAAACCATCCTAGTAGCCCTCACCTAGAAACCAAAGCATACATCCTAGAATTTCAAGTCTAAATTCCCTGAGCATGAAGAGTCCGTCAATGAGTCCTTAACATGTAACCCATGTCTTATCCTAACAATTGACAAGTAAACAAAATCAAACAAGGAATAATTCACCTAACATGGAGAATGTACATCAAGACTTTTTGTTCAAATTAATTTATATAATCACATGCATTTGATGAGCATGAGATAATAAGCTTACCAAGACATTCATATAATTCAAGACATACAAAAATGGAATAATCCTAAATAACATTGCACGATCAGAGAAATAAAAAAAGCATTTGAAATCAAGGAGGGTGGGGGGGGCTATCTGGGGGTCCAGGGAGGAGGGTGGGGGGCTGTCCGGGTGGGGCTATCCGGGGGGCTGTCCGGGGGGCTATTTGGGGGGCTATCCGGGGGGGCGGGGGGTGTTCGGGGGGTTGTCCGGGTCCAAGGAGGAGGGTGGGGGGCTGTCCGGGGGGCTGTCTAGGGGGATGTCTAGGGGGCTGTTCGGAGGGTTGTTTGGGGGGTGTCCGGGGGGCTATCTGAGGACCAAGGAGGATGGTGGGGGGCTATCTGGGGGGTTGTTCGGGGGGGCTGTCTGAGGTCCAAGGAGGATGGTGGGAGGTTGTCCAGGGTCCCGGAAGGAGGGGGGCTGTCCATGGAGTTCCCAAACACACAAAACTCTTTAAGAATTCTCAAGATACACCATAACCACTAAAAGACAACAAAATCCATGAAAATATACAATATATAAAAATAACTCAACTCCAATACTATACTACGAGTCTAGATAAAACTAACAACTAGAATAGATTAAACATCAAGTCTCGGTAAAATTAGTCAAAAATTTAATGGATCAATTTGTCCCACATCACCATCACCATCATCACCACCCTCTTCTTCATCGCCATCATCATCATCGCCCTCCTCAGCACCATCCTCCTCGACCTCTCCCTCCTCCTCGCCCTTGCCATCTGCCTTGCCCTCCTCTTATCCCTCCTCTTCTCATCAGACTCCTCGCCATCATCATCGTCAGGATAGACATCGTCTTTACCACCACTAGAACTGCCACCTGGTGCACCATATATAGAACGTATCGATGACATATATTCATCAAAAGCTGGGCTGGCCTCTGGTGGAAGTGTTGGATGTAGAACTTCAATAAATTTCATAAATGCACTGTTTTCCGTAGAAGACTATTATTCCATATCTGTGACCCTTTTCTTAGCCTGTTATACCTGTTCCCTAACCTTTTGTAGCTCAGTGTCACTAAAAGTCTTACATGAGGAGGGCCAATACCTCTTTGGGGCTATCCTAGGTCGGCAGCGTACTCTAACAGGATGCTCCTCTCCTAACACCTAATGTAAGTGATCAGTGGGCCCAAAATTGTCTGGTTCTTAGGAATCAAGGGACGATAAAGCATAATGTTACAAATATAAATATATTATTAAGTTACAAAATAGATATTAAAATATAAAATCAACATATTAAAACATACAATCTTCTGCTGAGTCGCTTTGTTGACAGCACTTCCATCCTTTTTCCGTCTACTCGAGCAAAACAGTTTTTCTCGAGGCACACGTCCTTCAATATTCAGTATTTTCCTCTACAATGACATTGAAAACTAAATCTATATGAAAACTTTAGAAAATGATTAAATAATTTATGAAACAAAATAAAGTGTAAGTTGTAATGAAAACTTATAAACAATTGTCATACCTGCTTCCTCTCATGATCTGGCATCGTAGTACATCCTAGTGTGTGGAGATATTTTTTTGCATCAATGTTTTTTTATTTTTTCCAGATGATTCCTAAATAAAATTCGATAATCCAAAGGATAATATTAATGAAAAACATGAAATTTATTATTTAAATACCTCAAATGTAATTAATACCTTAAACTAGGTAGTCGCCCAATGAGTAATCATCTGACGATACTGCTCTATAGGACAATCATCTATGACCGGTACCGCCTCTAACTCAGTGCCAACTCTAGCACGCCATCCAATATACAACTCATTCTTATAGGCTCTCCAAAGCTCACCTAAATCCTTTAGACGTTCCGGTCATGCAACCTCACCATCGGGAAAACTAAATCGAAGATGACATCAAAATATTAATTCATATAAATACAAAAATAATTCATGGCATTAAATACAACAGATTTTTTTACCCATATCTCTTCCCAATCTATATCCTTGACCTCATGTGGAAAATGTCTCCATGATAGCGGGCTGACGAGAATGATGTCGGAGTATTTGGTAAGCATCGCCAAAAAACTCTGACATTGCTGCCCTATTTTCTCAACCATTTGGTTGTCTTCATTGTAATCCACCATAAATTGTGTGCGGTGGTTCCACACTGAACGCATGCGTGTACGCCCCCGCCCCCTCCTCCTGTCAGTAGATGTATCTGTCATGAAATAAAAACAAATATTTTATCAAAATATGTTATAATGAAAATAAATATTGCTATAAAAAAATTTTAGGGTTCTATAAATATACCTGCGCCAGTCTAATCGCTGAGTGCCGCTGGATCCACAGAAACTGATGGAACACCCTGTGGTGGAACAGGAGTCGAAGACGATGGAATATAGAAGCACGGAGAGATAGAAGTAGAAGGAAAATAATATGGGACAGATGTATGACCGGATTCTGACTAGGGAGTGGGAATCATCATGGGATATGAAAATGATGTGCCCGAAGATGCAAAAGGTGGTGAAAACATGGGAGGCCTAAATATCCTGTGTGTCCCTAACAACACACCAGGATAAGAATGTGGGAAGTATGACATGTTAGTGGAAGGGGCAGGGTCTAGTCGGGTACACGAAGCTGCTCGTCCACCTCTGGTACGAACCCTCCTCGTACCACCGGCCTGAGTACTAGGACCAGTACTAGGCTCCTCGTCGAATAACTGTCGACGTATAGGTGGATCCTACAAAAATGTTTACAAAAAAAATAATCACATGACATTATATATTCTTTAAATATATATACTTGAAATAAATTACTCACTATAGGCACTAATGGTGGAACGCCCATATCCTCCATTCGATGATTGTTCTCCATCATTTTTTTCCTTCAACTCTCTTCAATTGGATGCATTTCCTACTTTTGAAAACAAATATGTAATTAATTATAAAAAGGAAACTAATTTGTAACCCAAAAAACTAAATATATGAGGGAATAGGAGGATTCATTGGTAATTTAGCTATCAATTTTTTTAGAAGAGATTGAATGGATTTAATAAATCATACAAGTTTTTATGTTCACCAAGTTAGAAATATTGTTTGAATAGGTTTGAATACAGTTCAATTCCAAATTAGAAAATGCAATTAAAATAAAAGTGCAACCAATAAATATTTAAAATTCACATAACGGTCAAGTCAGCTAAAATATATTTGTGATCAACACTAAATCAATTTGAATATTACCAACCTTAACAACCCAACTCGAGGTAAACCAAAATAATTGAGAACATGGATGAATGATTCTATATATTTTCAACCACAACTTCAGGTTCACAATAAACTCTAAAAATTGAGCTATTGGATTCATAAAAAGAAATAAATGGATTGGTTCAAATGGCACTAGGGATAATGTCAATTCCATCATCACCATCATCAACAATATTACTTGGAATTACTTCAACTATGACACCAAATTCATGTTGAAGTTGGTCTTTCACATAAAAAACTTGTTTAGCCATTGATGCCAACACATATGGTTCTTCGGTAGTAAGAGTGCGAGTCATATTAATTACTCAAAATCCATAATCATCAATAAATGTGTCATTTCTCTTCATCGAATCAAACCAATGGCATTTCATCATTGTGACTCGTCCATGAGAGTAATAATATAATATTATTATTTTCTCAATGACTCCATAATAACCCACATTTTTAAATCACAGTCTACTATCTGATGCCCTGGCATAACAATATGTTGTGGCAGTAACAATAACAACATCATGTTGTGTTCTCGTGTTCTTTTCTCTTTCAGTGACAATAAATTTGTACCCATTGATAACAATTGATTTACAGTCACGAACCACGGTATTAGGACCAAAATCCAAAGCTCTTATTTCCTCAGAGACAGAATCTGCAGACAAACTCAATACCTGCAATATAAATGACTATTAAACTTAATTAAATATTGATATAACTATTTTAAACAGTAATATTTTTACCTTCAATTTTAACCAAGCAGAAAACTCTTTACTATGCAAAGTCTCTCTCCTTCTCAAAGATAAAGAACAATGCTTCCTATTTTTCATTTATTTTATGTTCCCTATAGATAAAAAATATGAATATTTTAATAGATATATATGTAATATATACATATTCAATTTAGTTACCTGATATAGTCATTAAACAAATCACAGTTGAAGAAAACTGTGCGATGTGCCATCTCCCACTCTTCATGGATTAATGTCTTCAATGTATATGATCCAGGAATTCCTCCTATTTGAGAAAGTGATGGAAAACTGGGTTGAATTTGTTTATACTGTTCTTCTTCATTTCTCATTGGTTTGTTCATTCTTTTAGTAAGATCAGAAAAATACACTGTGTAGAAATCCATACATTCTTGATCCAAGTAACTGTTCACGATAGAACCTTCAGGATGATTCATGTTTCGGACATAAGACTTTAAAGTGTACATATTTATTTCAGTTGGATACATCCAACGAAAATAAACAAGTCCTCTGAGAAATAGTTCAGTGGGAATATGGACAGTCAGATACAGCATATTCATGTGAAAAATGATGGAGGAAATATTTTCTCCAACTCACACAAAATTAATCAGGCATCTGTCAACATTTTTTCAAGAAATACTTGGACAACTTCTTAGCACAAAGATATCTAAACAAATGAAACAACCGAATAACATTCACCCTTAAATTATTGGACAAAAGATGACAGATTTCTATTTGAAGCAACTCATGTAGTAGAACGTGATAATCATGAGTCTTCAAAGATTTTAGCTTCAACTCTCTTCTGTTGACCTGTTTATATATGTTTCCTGAATAGCCATCAGGAACTCTAATAGTCTCTAATACTTATAGAAATTGATTTTTTTTGTAGGTTTCATCACATAAGAAGCACATGGAAGTTTCCATTTATTTTTACTGATACGCACAGGATGCAATTCTGGTCTGATGCCCCAATCCACCAAGTCACGCCGAGATCGTAAATCAACTTTTGTCTTCCCCTTGACATTTAGATGAACTGAAAGCAACATTTAGGATATATTCTTTTCAATATGCATTACATATAAGAAATGAAGTAACAAATTGGTTGACCAATAAGGAAAATAAAAAAAGATACTCCTCTTACTCCAATTGTAACAGGTTTCAGTGGAAATATTCTTTCTCTTTCCAGATTTCATTTGACCCTTCCCGAATGAAAAACTGAAATCTTTCAATTCATAAAGCACATCAGTTCCAGACATACACTGAGGTGGATCATCAGTCTTTATGGTATTATCAAATTGTCGATGATTCATTCTATATGGATGATCATTTAGAAAGAATCGTCGATGTCCCATAAAACTGAAACTATAGTGATGTTTCATTCTTTTGGATCATGTATTCTTCATAAAAACTGGGCATGACAGTTTTCCATTTGTGATTCATTTATACATCATTGCATAATCTGTAAAATCATTGATCGTCCACATAAGTGCAGCACGCATCTCAAATATGTCTTTCGAACATTCTTCTTATGTGCGCACACCCACATCCCAAAGACATTTCAACTCTTTTATTAAAGGTTGCATGTATACATCAATATCAATGTCGGGATCAGAAGGACCAGATATGAGTATACTCATGAAAGTGAAAGGTTTTTTCATACACAACCATGGGGTAAGATTATAAATGTGTATAAAAACTGGCCATGTGATGTACGAAGTAAGAATCCTCCCAAACGGATTAAAACCGTCGCATGAAAGACCCAGCCTCACATTACGCACATCAGCTACAAAATCAGGATGTTGAGCATCAAATCTCTGCCATGAAAATCCATCTGTAGGATGAACCAACTCATCATTAGTCTTCTTTCTCTCAGAATCATGCCATCTCATTTTTATTGATATGTCATCAGACATAAAAATATTCTGGAGTCTAGGGATCAATGAAAAGTGACACATTACTTTCTATGGAACGTGGGATGGTGTTCCATCAGATTTTGACTTTCAGCGGGATGTGCCACATTTTATACAATCATTTCTTTCAGCGGTTTCCTCCCAAAATAAACTACAATATTTCGGGAAACCATGAATTTTGTTTCTTGAAAATCCAAGTTCCTCAACTAACTTCCATGCCATATAGTGGTTTAAGGGAATATCTGCATCATCTGGAAGTAAATCCTTCAAGAGGGTAAGAATGTAATCAATTTCTGTATTAGAAATCCCATACATAGTTTTCCCATGAAACAATCGGATTAAAAATTACAGCTTTTTCATTTTATCGCATTGTCGATATACTGGAGTCGTGGCAGCATCATTCAATTTTTTCACCCTATCAATATCATCATTTTCACTAGATGCATCATTTTTCCTCACATAGAAGTCCTCTTGAGTTAAAACCCTTTCTTTTTCATGATGACAAATAAACGAAAACCGATCATCTAACAAATTCTCCATTCCAGTCATTTCATTTCGATCACCACCAATTTGAGATTTCATTTTCTCCCCATTGTGATACCACACAAAGTAGTTTGCTTGAAAACCATTTTTAGTTATGTGGTAGATGACTTCTTCACAGCTCAACCAAGGTCTACCAACACAATTGGAACATGGGCAGTGTATTCGACCACTATCTGAAGCATTTTAAAATGCAAAATCTATAAATATCTCCAAATTGTTTTGAAAATCACTTGAGATACAATCGGTTTCATACATCCAACTTCTGTCCATTCTATAAAAAGAATTTATATAAGTCATTTTGTCATAAACAATTCAATATGATTGAACTTTAATAGAAAATACATTTAAGTGAATGATAAAGGAATAAGTTTCTAGTCGATGTAGTGAACTATTAAAATAATGTAAAGAACAAGTACTCATAAATTAAATTAAAATTTATTTATATTCATTTTCATTAGTTCTATAAGAGGAACATGCCTTAGGTCCCATTATGTGTTATAGGCATCCCAAATCATTCAATCATGTTCAATAACTCATTATTAGCACCTCTATGGCCATACCTTTCATTACCCAATTACTTCCCCAGGTCAAACGCACCCCATGGGTGAATAAATTTTAGGCTTCTACACTAATAGGTTGTTCATGTCTTGTAAAAATATTTAATTTCATTAAGTATAGACAAAAACATTTATTTATAAATTTGAGATTAATAATAAAGTATGTCAATGATAACAACATTACTGAATTAAACTTGTGACTTATCTTACATTTTTATGGATGTCTACACATGCCAGCACGGGTAGTGAAAAGCACCCCATCCTCATAAAAGTGAGTATTGGCCAAGAAGGACACATAATATACACCGTACAATGAGAACCATATTTAATTGACCCTAAAGTTATATTAGTAAATTCATCTTGGGAGAAATGGAATATATGATCCTGGTTAACTGATGAATTAAAAAGCTCGTATTCCATATGTTGGACACTATCTAAGGTAAGAAATCATGTGAGTATGGGTTTACATCATTCAATTTCTTACATTCTAGTGATAATGAATGCTTGAATTAATGACTTGAGTTCACTGATTAAATGTGGGCAGAGGTTGCATAGGCTGTGTAAACAGAATGATTAAATAAGGGTAAAGGTTGCATACACTATGCATAGTGGGGGAGTCTCAGCCGATTTAGAAACTAAAATAAATTCTCATCATAGGTATCAATAAGAAACATCAGTATCAAAAGAAAATCCAAATAAAAAAGGACTAAACATCAAACATTTTAAGAATTCACTACTATGCATGGTTTATCCACATGTTTAGCAGTAATTATATGTCTTAATCATGAACCACCTCTAAAGATCCCAGTTTTCACCAATAAACATAAGGTAAATATCTCAAAATATCTTTAAAACAACACATTAATAGGCTCAAAATGTAAATATAATCTTGAACCAACCATGGAATCTATTTCACAACACATTCTCACACACCAGTTATCTCATGTGTTACTAAATACCAAACATAGTCACATAGTGTACTATAAAAAATTACATTACACAAGCCTTATTAAAAAAATTCATTCTAATAAAACGCTTTCCTCAAGGAATTTTAAGGAAAACATTAATAAAAACTTTTCTAAAAATTAATAAACAAATATAAATAACTTTCTAAGTAACAATTAATTACAAGATGAAGAAAAGGCATAAAAACACGTACTTAGAAAATCTAGAATCCAACCGCAATGAATTTGAGATGTTTCTTCTTTGATGGAGGGTTAAATATTTAATTAATTAAATGGATTGGAATGGAGAAAGTCTAGATTAAATCAAAACACAAAAAAATGATATACACATCAAAATAAAAACTTAAAACTAAAATATGAGATGAATAACAATAAAAACAAGGTAGTACTTAAATATTTTATGTGTATAAAGAATAAAATACCTGATTTGAGATGATTCTGATGGAGTTTCAGCGGTTCGGATGGGGGAAGTCACGAGAGGAGTCGAGCCCTTGAGAGATTTAGGGTTCTGTCATGAATGGGGGAGAGGAGTGGCGGCCGACTGTATTTGGGGTAAACATTTACCAATGGTTTTTAAAAACCGTTGGTAAAGGGGTGTCCAATGCACCCTTTCCCAATGGTTCAGTAGAACCATTGGTAAAGGGGCACCCTTTCTCAATAGTTTACTAGAACTGTTGGGGAAGGGTGCCTTGGACACCCTTTTACCAACGGTTTCCTAAAACCGTTGGAAACGGGTGTCTTGGCCCTTCTTTACCAATGGTTTAAGAAAACCATTGGTAAAGAAGCATTGGGAAAGCCTGCATTCCTAGTAGATTGAATCATTTTTTATGATTCATTTTTCATAAATTTATTAGGTTTTTTACCCAAGTATGAATTATCAAACACATATCCTATAGTAACAAGAATCAATCCATTCATAGTTCTTGGAAAAGGTCCTCTATAAAAAAAATTCTCGTGTATAGGAGGAGAAGGATGAGATGTATGGGAACCATTATGTGAGAAATAAATAAACAAATTTATGTGAATGATGAAGGGTCTCGCCTTTAGGGTATAACCAGTGTGATTATAATTTTCACCAAGGCCTATTATAGGAGATCATAACATCATTATATATATTAAAACATCGTGAATCAATCCACATATAGTTTTTATATAATACCCCTATGCATATTAGGATCTATCCTAGGGTAAGAGTCCTTTTTTCATAACATAGGTTTATGGATAAAGAACCACATGCTAAGGATCCTTATATAGATTTTAATAATATGTAGAGGAAGACATGTCTTACTAAGTAGACTTCTCTAAAAAGTTTCAAGTATTACAAGATGGACCATGCATCACATAGTTTAACATCATGTGAAAATGATTAAAATAATCTACAGTTTAAGATCATATGAAAAATACCTTATTATATGAGGTTTGATTTTGTTTCAACTGATGTTTAAAATGAAATGAACTTGTCTTGATGCCAACCCTGTGGATGGAAAACCAATGTGAATGAAGAAACCCATTCACTAAGATAAAGTGGGGGATTTGATATTGGTTTTTTGGTTGGGTTTGAGATAGGATAGCTAGGAATCACTATGTATCCCATGAAAATAAGAATCAATCCACACATAGTTATTATAATTTTGGGGAAAATATGATCACCTTGACTTAGAATTGAGAAATAATAGGGAAACTAAAATAAATATAATGAGTGTAAGGGTACATACCCTTTATGAACTTCCCTTGGTGCATTATCAAGTCTTGGGGATGTTTAGGGAGAGTTTTGTGGTGATTTTGAGGTTTAAGGTGGTGTTTTAGCCTTTTGAAGGCCACCACAGCTTGTGCAATGACTTGTCTGGATATGGAGGTAGTTTAATGTTGGGTGTAATCTTGTGTAAAACGGGATATATAACCATGAATTTAGGATGACATGGTGATATGAATGTTGTCCTAGTGGATTTCCTATTCACTATGAGAATCTTGAAATGTCCTTGGGTGGGAATAGAATATTGGAGGACCAGCTGTCCAAAATAGTAAACCCAAGCTCACCACATTGTAGCCTTGGGCATGGTGAGGGTAAAATGGTTAGGAAATGGAAACTAGGTCATGAATTCTATACATGGAAGAACATAGAAGAACCACTATAGCTTATACCACCCCATGTTCTAAGATTTGTGGGATGCCAAATTCCATTTTAAAATGGTAAAAAAGATAAAACAACAATGCGGGTTCTAGATCACACATTTACCAAACCCACCACATGAGTTTTGGATATTAACCATTTTTTGGTAGATTCTAGTGTGATTCACTTATAAATAAGAGTTTTATTACCTCCTTGTTTTGAATTTTAGACTTTCCCTCAATTCTTGGTTGACCCTTACTCATCCTCCCCTTCCCCAATCACCTCCCTTGGTGTTCCAAACCACTTATATCATATTGGATCATTTAGATTGAAGTTATTTGATTCATAGTAGACCTCTCTTTCCACATTACTCCTTTATTATCTTTCTATTATATTCAAGAGTTCATTATGGTGGTGATTCTCTTCTTTTTTGGGTGCTTTTTGATGGATTCTTATTATTCATTGGATTCAATAGTGATTCACTTGAGATCAGTGGTGGTTTATCCTTGTTTATTTTTCATTTCTCCTTAAATATTTAGTCATGGTTGGGGATCCTTCATCTCCCCTTCTTTATATGTACATTTGGAAATATCATGCTTTTGTATTTCTTTGGTTAAATGTTACATATCATCTTAATAAAGATAATGAACAATATTAATTGAATTTTAAGGGGAAGGGAGAAATAAAATGACTTTTACTTATTCTTGTTATTTATTCTTATATGGCCAAACTTACTAGGTTTTCCAATTATGACTTATTTTGAGATAGTGTGTTGTTTTGGTTTTTATAAAACATTCTATGTATTTTTGTATAACCTCACCACATATGAAACTAAAAAAGAATATATATCAAAAAATTAAATTGGTTTCCCATGAAATATTGTATTTTTGTGTGAATACCCTTCATAATAATTTATTAATTATAATAAATAACTTTATTGAAACTAAATTATGCACGGTGGATGTGATGTGTAGTGGTTATGATGTGTGGTGATGGTGATGTGGGGTGGTTTTGATACGGGGTGGTTAAGATGTGTTGTGGCTATTATGTGTTATATGTTATATCAATTGAAATGGTTTTTTAGGTCATTAGTAATGGGCCTGCATTATCAGCTGCTTTTTTTGTAAATATGGATTTAGCGGCCATTTTAACTACCGTAAAATAAATATAATATATTTAGAGGCGGTTTTAACTACCGCTATAATTACAATATTTTTCTATATTTGGTGGCTAAAACCACCGCTACGGACAATAATTTAGTGGTGGTTTTAACCGACGCTACACATTTTTCATATTCCTTTATTATTTCGCAGTGGTTTTTTGAAACCACTGTGAAATGGTCATTTTATTGTAGTGTTAGATCACCATTATCATTAGTGTCCATAATTCAACAACCATTTTCTCAAAAAATACCCTTCGTAAAACTATTGAATAGATCATATTAATCCTGCTCCTAGATCCACCATCAAATGAACCATCATCGGATTCCCATCATCATCACAACACCTCTATAACATCTCCAAAATCCAAAACTGAACGCATGATCACCCTCATCCAAATCTCCATAATCATCATTGGGATGAGATCTCTGAGGAAAAATGATCACCCTATTCAAACACTATAGGCCTCTATTGTCGATTTGTATAAGAATTATAAAGGATTCTGGTAGTCATCATTCACTCCTAGATGATCAGAACTTTCTTTGTTATCACCCGCACCAACTCTAGTTCCATGAGTGTTGAATCCCTTGAATCAGTCCAATATAATGGATACCTATATGGTATAGCATATAATCCCTAGAATGTTTCTATACTAATGTTGGAGTGTTAACTGTTTTTATATGCAAACTTCCCCAAGGGTAGGTGATCATCCCAACTATGGAAAAAGTCCAACATGCAAGTATAAAGCATGACTTCTAAAACCTGAATGGTCCACTCAATCTAGACATCTTTCTATTGGTGAAACTCTGTGATCAAATTAAAATGAGTCCCAAAAACCTCCTTTGATCCTCTATATTATCATAATTTGAATCAAGAATCACAGTCTAAAATGATCATCTAGGGAACTCCATGAAGCTAAATGATCTCTTGCATGTAAATGCATCCCAATATCTTTGGTAAACTCTTCTCTCAAATGAATGGGAAGTGGGTTTACTTGGTGATTTGATCTACAATCACTTAGATAAATTCATGACCTCTCGCTCATTAGAAAAGTCTTATCATGATACCTTACATCCTTGTACTCTGACCTTCACATGTTGGTAGGTGAGACATCAAGATATAAAGTCATCAACACTCTACAACATCATTGGAAACCCAAACTGATGTCAAAGGATCTTGGTACATACTCACCACTCCTAGATGTTCTACCAAGGGAAAGGAAGAAAATCCCTTAGAACCTCATGTAATAGAATAAATATCTCCATCATCCAGCATTTAAGAAGCTTTATGTGCTCCCAATATTCATAAAAATCCAATAGGGACATGTCTAAATGATTTTTGGTCAAGTAAGATCTCAAAATTGAAATCACCATGTTTTTACTCCTTGAAATGATTAATAAGAGGAGAGTGATAACCATAAATTGGATGTATTCTACACCATCGTTGTTCACAAGGGTCCACTGTTATGTCACCTCACTCAACAATTGTGAAGGAAAACCCCTTATGTGAGAATATGTTACCATGTTCTCTTTATTAAGAGTATGGTATCCCAAATCCATAAACCTGCATGAATATTTGCACCATAATCATTCTCTTGGATGGATCCCAAGCCAGCACTGCCTCAAATTTTTCTAGGTTCACTATTACTCCCTCTTATAAGACGACATATCCTAGTAAGTGGACCTCTTTAATCTTGAATTGACACTCCAATAGATTCCCATGAATATATCACTTTCAAAGTACGTCTAAAATCATCCTCAAAATTTCTCGCATGCTCTACCTCTAACACTGAGTACACAAGGATTTCAGTGAAGAAGATTGGAATGAATTGGTTTAAGAAGGGATGAAAGGCCATGTTCATAAGTCTCCTACACACTGATGGTGCATTCTTTCCATTGAACAGAATCACAAAGTGCTCTTAGTGACTATAGAAACATTATAATGTTGTCTTTAGTATATCCTCAACTCAAACTTAGAGTCGGTGATAGCTTGACCTGAGGTTGATCTTCAAGAACCACCACACCCCTTTCAACTAGTCAAAAAGGTAATCGATTCTCTTTAGTGGATACTTATTCTTGATGAACACCTGATTCAGGTGAAGTTAGCTCACACAAATCCTCAATCTCCCATCTACTTTCTTAGAGAACAATACTGGGGATTCCTAGTGGAACACACTCGGATTGAAAAAAAAATATTCCTCTACAAATCCTCCAACATCACCTTCATCTTTCACAACTCTATGGGGTTTTTTGATATTATGGTGTATATATTGGTTTATCCAAGGGTGTTTGTATATATAGAATTCTATCTTTTAGTTTTGGAGGTAATCCTAGAACATACTCAGGAATAACACCTTCATATTCCTCCATGGTGATAAGAAAATAAAAGCTCATAGTGTCTACTGCTCCAAAGTTAGTACTATCCAATTGATAATAAATAAATTGGGTTCCCTTGCATATGTGATTATCCTACTCTATCTAGGATTCCACCACACAAAAGGATGAAAATACCATCCCAAAAACTATGATACATTACAACTCTCACTAATAATAGTCAAACTGGGCATTGGTGGTAGACAAGAAGTCCATACTAATGAAAACATCATATGACCTCACTACCACTATGGAAAGATCCCATGAAAGGATATCCCTCTTCATAATGTTAGGTGACACTACTGGTTGAAGTTTGTGATCATTGATTCTCCCCAAGTAGGTGCCTTCAAATATAAGGGTTGAGTAGAAAGCCTCCACTAGCATCAATAGTTCAAAAACATGGGATGTTATCCAGGAAATTCTCTTGTGAATATGTAAGAAAACAACATCTAGTGTATAGAATATTCAAGTAATACATCAAAACACCCATAGAACCACTGGGTCACAAGATCCTACTATTGGAAATTATCTTCCCCCTTCCTGCATATTTTTCAAAATCATGGCTAGCTCTAACAACTTATCCACATCAAGAACAGTCTCAGATATAAAATTCAAAGGAAATCATTCACCACACCTTGACGCTATCCACTTTGTGTATAAATTACTCTCCCACATAGTTTTAAATAATTTCACAAGAGAACACCTCTTAGGGGGGAGTTTCCCTTATCCTTTCATGCCAACGTCACATAAAAACATCACCAGTATAGGGATCCACCAATGCTTTGCAAATTCCTAAAGAGGTATCAATTCCAAGACCACTATCAGAAGGGGTCCATACCATGTGGAACATTCATACCATATTCTCAAACTAGTCCACTACCATTTGAGGAGGGATTATGGACACCATGAAACTTGGGTGGTCTCTATCTATGAAACTAGAGAAGTGTACTTAGCATAGGTGTGTCATCTATTGGTACTGTGAAACCAACTGATTCTAAACTGGATAGGGATCATCCACAAGAGACCTTGATAGAGGGTTATCACACTACTCAATTAGCGG
Organism: Viscum album; assembly: GCA_963277665.1. NCBI lineage: Eukaryota > Viridiplantae > Streptophyta > Magnoliopsida > Santalales > Viscaceae > Viscum > Viscum album. Next base: position 705,602,979 of record OY728147.1, on the reverse strand, counting down.
AGTCACCTCTCACTATCCCCCCAGAGAAATTGTCTCTTATACAGGTCTCTTGATAGAAGTCTCATCATAAATGGATCATAATCACGATCCTGCTCTAGAATCCAAGATGGATATCATCATAGTTGAATATAGTGATAACCAAAACACACCACTGTCAAAAGATCATATTTTACGAGATGAATCAAGAAGAACATGGAAACTACAACCCATTCCTATATACTTCATAGACCAATGTATTCCCTAAAACCAGTAAATACATGTGATGAGTCAACAAGTAGGATATTTGAGCCCTGGTGAATGGATACATCTTTCATCGCACCATTACTAGTCTCCCTATCCTGAGAGAAAAATGTGAAACACATTAAAAAAAATCCCTAGTCCCCAAACCAAACCTCATATATAGACTATCTCTAAACTCTAATCCTAAGGTGAATGACCTCAAATACCACTCTACCATACCCCGACCCATCGGGATCTTCCTAACCACTCACAAGCTAAGTGAAACACCCCATACTCAATTATAATAGGTTAGGGGCTCTAGATTATTGTTAACTAGAAATAATAAACACATTTGAGGCCTTTTTCTAAGGTACCTATACACACACACATCTCTAACCACAACTATTATAAGAAATATGAAAGGTAAAATTGATACAAAAATTCATGAATACAACTAAATACTACATCAGAGTATGAAATAAGTTCATAGAATAAAAGAACCAAATGCAATCCCACTAAATCTGTAAATGATTATAACTAACAAAGTAAAGAGGGTATTAATTTCAAATATAACACCTGGAACCAACCACGGTATGTATAGAACAATAATTCTCTACTTTATCTAGGTTATCCTAGATCTCTTTCATAAGGCATGTCATCTTCATAAGACACAACATGTATGGTAAAATACCATTTTAGGGTGAGTATATCAATACCTAGTGGGACACCCTAAAATCACAAAAAATAAATTATCAAGAGATTTCAGCTCTTCACTATGAAGGTATGTTAATCAAGATATGAGACAATATCAATAGTAACCATAAAACCTGATATTCTCAAAAATACACTTTGTCTCAAAGCAGATCAGAACAAGACATCCATCCCAGATTCTACTAGAGGCTCAAAGGTAACATCCTTTTGAGATAACTCACTCATTGGGTATCTCTATACTAATGGTATTCATATAAGAGAACATACTTGTTGTCCCTTTCCCTGAAGAAGCATGAAGGAACTAAGAGGGTTCAATTGAGATACCCATTTGATCATAATACACCACACTTGAATATAATATATTTCAATACATAGATAGGGTATCACATCCAGGGCCAATGGGGACACTTGAACCTAACTAGATTAACCTTCTCTATAGGAGATCGCATGACTATGTATATGGGTAACATGATACCTGAACCTTCCTTGTAAGAAAGATAGGAATGGGTACTATAACCCAGACCTCATGGAGGGATACCTACTCTAATCTTTCAGGGGGTCTTACATCCAGTACACAAAAATAGATGGCAAACTAAACCCTCCTAGAAGAGGATTGTGAAACTAATCATAGAATCATAGAACTCAGCCACACTGATATGGAAAGGGGGAACACACTCAACTAATACGATTCATGGGAAAACACCCAAGAATATACCAAATTTGGTTTGAGAAGAACAACGTCTCCAGCATATCCTTGGAGTAGTACATAGTGTTCCCCATGGGGAACATTATGTGTCTCTCTAAAATGGTCACTATATGTGCTCATCCATCTCATAAGGTGTGTACTTATACTAATACATGGCATATATTCTAGGATAAACTGTATGTATCTCTTAGCCTAGAACAACACGTGTCCTGTAATCTCACATGGAATGACTTTCTTCAAGTACACAACATGTTCCCTTGAGATACATAGTGTATAGAGGTCGGGTTGACACTTGATGCATGTCTCATACCCAAGCATGTGTACTTTCTGAAGTACATGGTGTATTCCCAATTTTACATTATGTGTAGGGTCGCATGGAATCCTAGGCCTATACTCCCTATAAAATCTAAGCTATCGGGCTAAGGGTCACATGAAATGTGTCTTAATAACATCTCATATGATATTTTACTCGATGTAAAAACCCTATTTGCTGCTCTAAAGGGTCCACAAGGCATGTTTCCCTCTTGGATACATAGCATTTAATTAATATTTTCCATGAAATTATAGATTTTTTAGACATATTTTCTTACATGTTACCACCTTTGGATCCACTAGAAAACAAATACATAACTTCTATAACAGATTTGGATTAGATAAATGGCTAGATGAAAGTCAGATTCTGGCCACTCTTTATAAGAAAAATGATCATCATCACCACATAAAACCACCACATGATACAAATCATGGTAATCCCACCATTTTTACCCATGTTGGATCAATATCATCATCAGTGGCTAGAATCTGGCTACAATTTGCATAGAAACACCTATTACCACACCGTTGTACATATCTGGTCAATTTAACTCGTGAATCCACCATCACTCAAACTATCATTGGATTCCCTTCATCATTTCCACACATTTTCAATGCTCCAAAATCTACAACCAAACCCATAACCATTATATTTTGTGTTAAAGAGTGAATTCAGAATGATCAGTCTTCCTAGGTATCATTGAATCATTATCCAACCAAAATGACATTGAAAAATATCAAAGAAAGGAGGGAGAAAGGTGCATAACACAAAGTGATATTATATCAATGGTTGTGTTCATTGGGACATCATCATCAATATTTGAATAATGGGGTGAATTATCAAAACAACAAAATGCATGAGGAATTAATCTCGCATTTCTAAATTCAGTAAGAGAAAAATAAATTGTTGTATAAACCAACAAAGAACGATCGATGAATTAATTTAGATGAAATTAAGTCAAATTCATCTCAAACCATAAATGGGGAAAGTTCTCAAAATAAAATTCCCTAACTCAAGTTTATATTGGTCACTAATGAAGAAAGGTTCTACGTTATTTTCCTTAGTGAGATCCATGAACACCTTGGTTGAAGATGAACTATTTGGCACATCGATCCTCAATCCAAGATCTAGACGTTTTTCAAAGATCTCCATTATCCCCATCAAGTAAATAGGTTAATGTATCTAACCCTAGGTATTTTTCATAACTATGATTATATTGAGAGCATTAGGTATATACATTTAATAAATAAAAAATTTATTTATTTATTTATCAATCTGTACATGGCCACTCTTAAACCAAACACCCGACACACACAAATTTAATGTTACACCTAGGGAAAAACCTATATTCTAGATATAATGGAGGTATTATATTTCTCATCTAAGACTTAATTTAGTAGTTATTCCACAATTTCTAAAAAATTATGTGTGCATGATATAATATATTTATTATTTTTATTTTATCAACATTATGGCTACCCAGACCCTAGAATCCCATGAAGACTCTGCACCAAACTCTAAAAATATTATTAGTGGTATTCCATTGTGTTATATAGAAATTTTTGAGTAATTAAATTATCCTCACCTTCAAGGTTTTTTATCCTACAATGTGAAAATCTGCTCAGATATGCGAGGACACAAATAATACACCTGGTTCTCTCACTCCCATGAGATCTCACAATGTTTTCCATGCAACCAAAAAACATGATCTAATGGAAAACACTTTCTCATGAAGGGTCTTCTTCTACTAGTTCTCAAACACCAGTGATCACCTTGAAAAGGTAACTCTAACCTCAATTTCAATCCCACCCTTCTTTAAAACTTGAAACGTTTCATTCACATATCTTCTCATCTATGACACGTGGAATACATCGAGTGCCCGATATAACTATAGTAGTAGGAATAAGTGGTATTCCACCTCACTAGACCTATGTGGTAATAGGAAAAAGGGCCTAAGAACCTTGGATATATCTAGTCACCCTATCCAATTCTATATTATCTTCATCTAGTTGATATCTCTCAAGACACATTATCTCCCTAACCAAACTTCAAAGTCCTTTATTTTCGGTCTGTATAAGACTTTTGACAGTGCTGGACAGTCCCCAACTGCACCTAAATGATCAGTACCTTCTCTATTTTTAGTTGCACCAACTCTAGCTCCATGAGTGTTAAATCCCCTAGATCATTTCATCATTGTCATGACCTAAAATTTCTCCCTTATAAGTCCTTTAATGGTTCTATATTGATGGTTAATTTTTAACAATTCTTATACGCAGACTCAACCAATGCTAGGTGATCCTCCAAACTATGGACAATGTTCAACATGAAAGTCTGAATCATTTCTTCCAAAACCTAAATGTTATACTCAATATATTAATTTTTCTATGGGTGAAACACTAGGCTTAAAAGAAAATGAGTCTCAAAGTCCTCATGAAATCCTCTCTATAATTGTGATGTGAAGTGATAATCACAGTCTAAAATGATGATTGATGGAACTCCATCAAGTATATGTATCCCCTCCACAAAAATACATCTCAATATCTCTACTAAAATATACTCTGGGATATCAAGAAAGTGGAATGACTTAGTGAGATAGTCAATGATCACTCAGATAGCAATGTGTCCTATAATTGATCGTGGAAGTCACATCATGAAACCCATGAAGATACCATCCCATTTCCACTTCCATCTAGGAACCTTGGACTTAACCTATTGGTAGGGGATAAATTAAAATATAAACATAGAAACACTCTACTACAACCTTAGAAACCCAAAATGATGCCAAAGTATCCTAGTATGTCTATGACTCTCATGGATTTACTGATAAGGGAAAGAAATAAACTCCCTTATTACCTCTTATCATGGTGTGACTGGAACCACCATCCAACCTCAAAAAATGATGATGTTCTCTTAACCTTTAAAAATTATCATCAAAAACATTTCTGGCATATTTATGTCCATGGAGTATCTCAAAATTTATATCCCCAAGTTGTTACTCCCTGACATGATGAAGTATCAGAGGGAGACAACCATCGAATAGAGGTATGTTTCACCATCCTCATTCAAAAAGGCCAACTAATCTATCACCTAGCTCAATAATTGTGAATAGAAAACCTTATTGTGAACATATTCTACCATGTTCTCTTTCCTAGGAGTATGGTATCCCAAATCCATAAAACTGCATAAATATCCACACCACGGCCATGCTCATAAGTGGCTCCCAATCCACCACTGCCTCAAATTTTTTGGGGTCCACTTATACCCCCTCCTTTGAGATAATATATCATCAGAAGTGGATAATAAAATATTGAACTAACACTTAAAGAGACTCCAATTGGAACACTCAAAGTATGTATATAACCATCGTCAAATTTCTCACTTTCTTTAACTCTGATGTTGGGTACACAAGGATGTCAGTAAAGAAGACTTCCCTGAACTTGTATAAGAAGGTTTTTTCAGTTTCATAAGTCCCATACACATTTTTGGGGTTTTTTTTATGCCAAAAAACATGTCTAGGTACACATAATGGATGTAGAGACATCAAAACATGTTATTTGGTATATCCTTGTCCCAAAATTGGAGGTAGTGATAGCTTGACCTAAGTTTGATCTTCAAGAACTCTCACCCCTTTGAACTGGTCAAATAATAAGTTTATTCTTGGTAGTGGATACTTATTCTTGATGATCATATTATTCCTAAGATCATAATCCACACAAAAAACTCAAAATCTCAGTGGCCTTCTTCACATACTACACCAAGACTATCGAGGGGGACACACTAAGTTTAAAAAAGACCTTTTTCTTCAAATACTCCAGCTACATTTCATCTCTCGTAGCTTAATGGGGTCATCCAATATGTTGGCATAGTTATCAAGCTGGCCCTAGGTTATGGTCTATGAAGAAGTCAATATTTCGGTTGGGGAGGTATGCCTGTAACATCCTCAAGAAGGATTCCCTTATATTCCTCCACCAAAGTAGAAAACTGAAAGATCTTAGAATATACTTCTCCAAATTTCATACTATCTAATTGATAATAAATAATTTGTGCCCTCATAAATACGATATTATCCTAGTATTACAGGGATTCTTCCTCAAAAAAATAGTAAAATATCATCCCAAAAACTCAAATACACTACAACCCTCATTGGTAATAGTCAAAATGGGCATGGGTATTAAAAAAAGTAATCCATATCAAGGAAACCCCTATAGGGGCTCACCGCCACTATATAAATATTTCATAAAAGTCTCTCCTTATTCCCAGGGTTAGGTCAAATTTTCATTTTAAGTGTGTGGTCACTGATTCTCCCCTTGAAGGTGCCTAAAAATTCAAGGGTTGTGATGAAAGGCTCCACCAGGATCACTAGGTCTTAAAAAGGGATGCTAATAAAAATTTACATGTAGTTGTGTTCCTAAACTATAGCTAGTGTAGTGAAGACACAGTTCATACCTCAAAACACCCCAAGAACCATCAAGTCACAATTCCCTGCTACCTGAAAATATCCTCCTTTTTTCGCTTTTTCTACATAACTAGGTTTTGGTCTAACACCTTAGCCACATCAAAAAGGTCTAAAATATACAAGTCAAAGGAACTCGTCTACCACACCTCAACACTATTAGCTTTTGGTGACACTGACTCTCTCGCATGACTTTAAATCATGTCACAAGAGGACACATCTTAGTGGGGGAAGTGTCCCTCTTCATTAATTTTCTGAAGCCACATCAAAACTTCACTAGAATAGGGAAACAACAATGTATTGTGTTCCCCTAGAGAGGTATTCCCACCAAAACCACCTTTATGATGGGTCCAAACTAGGTGGAAAATTTATACCACATGCTCGAGCTAGTATTTTACTGTTTGAGAAGGGGGTCCGGCTCACCCTGAAACCTGGGTGGTATCTATTTCTAAAACTAGTCAAGCACATTCAGCAAAGGTGTGTCATCTTCTAGTGTTGTCAGAACCAATTTTTGATCAATCTTATCAGGAGAATCCACCTAAACCCTCAGGGGTTGGTCAACACACTATCCAATGAGTGGAGGGACTACACACCATCAATATGGTGGAATCATCTCATACATAGTTCTATTGAAAGAAGAGTCATCACTAACTATATCAGAATTGTGATCCTATTATGGAATCCTATTTAGATGTCATCATGGAGGCATCTAGCGATATGTAGAATGCACAGTGGTCAAAATATTATATCTGGGGTAAGACTCTCAAGGACATGGAAGCCACAACACATTTATATATGATGTATGTTCCAATGTTTTCCCTGCAAAAAGTGCCTATATGTGCCAAGTCAAAAATCAGGTTATTAGTATCCTGATGAATGGATACATTGGATGATACACCATCAATATGTTCTTTATCCTGAGAGCTGATCTAAAATCACTTTAACATTACTTCCCTTGTTTCCAAGCAAAACCTTGTAGCTAGACTATCTCCAAACTGTGTTCTGGAGATGAACCACCTATAATATAACTATTTCAAGACCCAACCCTCTAGGTTTTATATGGGCGGTGACAAGATGAGTGTGACACCCCAAGCCAACCTCCGATGGGATAGGGGATAAATACTAGAACTGATTAGGCATAAAAGACACATGGAAGGACTTATACTAAGGTACATATACACATGAGCACACTCCAACCACCACTATAATTTGGAAAAGGATAGATATAACAAATACTAAAATACATGAATACAACTAAATCTCACGTCATAGTATGACATAATTATAGTAAATAAAAGGTCCAAATACAAGCCTGTAAATCTATAAAAGAGTCAAACATGCTATGTAAATAATGGATAGCTATCAAATACAATACCTATAACCACCACGGATTGTCTAGAACAATAATGCTCCACATACTCCATGTCCTCCTAGATCTTTAACATAAGGCATGTCATCTTCATAATACATGACATGTGTGGGTAGAGCTTTTACAAGGGTGAGTATAAAAATACTGAGTAGGACAATCTGAAATCCCCAAACATAAAGAATTGAGAGATTTTATCTCATCACCATAAAGGTATGGAAATCATGATATGGGAAAATATAAATAATAACCACATAAACTAAATATTCTCAAGATATACACTCAGTGTCAAAGTATTTCACAATCATATAGCCAACCTAGTATTCTAATAGTGGTGAAAATGTATCATTCTTCTGATAGAACTCACTTGTTAAGTCTCACAATATCTATGGAAATTATCTAGGAGAATAAACTCATCAATTATTCCCATGAAGAAGTATGAAGGAACTAAGATGGATTATATGGGATACTCACTCAATAATACTACACCACACTAGAAGATAGAAGATGTTGATACATAGATAGGGTATCACACCCTGGGAAAATATGGGACACCTAACTCTAACTAGATTAACCCAATAGATAGGGGATCGAACAACTTTATATGTAGGTCATGTGATACCTAACCCTACATAGGGAGAAATATGGGAATGAGGATCCAACCAAAAGCCTCATGGATGGATACTTTATCTAATTAGATAAGGGGATATTATGTATAATAAATGGGACTAGATTCCATATGAAACCTATATGGAAGCTGACCAAGAAACTCATCCTGAAGCAAGAAAACTTACCCACACAAATTAGGAAAGAGGGACCGCACCCAACTGATACAGTTTGAGGTAACTCACCCAAAATTATACTAAATATTTTCTAAGAATAATGAGGGTAATAAAACTACCCTAGGAGGAGTAAACATCAAGTCCCATGGGGTAAATAGTGCATCTCTCAGAAACTAGCATTTTCCATGCCCAGGTGTCTCTCCATACATGTACTTCTCCAGATGTGAGGCATGTCTACTAGAGTACATGGTGTGTCTCACCAAGCCTTTCACTACCTGTTCCCATCCGTCTTTCATGGAATAACTTTCTTCAAGTACCCAATGTGTACCCTTGAGATTCATGATGTGTAGAGGTTTGGTTGGCACTCAGTGTGTGTCACTAGCCCAAGACTATGTCCTTTCAAAAGTAAATAGTGTGTTCTCTACTATAAATACTGTATGGGGTCACATGGACTCCTGAGAATATACTCTAAATTCATGATGATATGTTTAACTAAGGCTCACATTACATGTGGGTTAATCACATGGCATGTGATATTTAACTCAACATACAAATCCTAGAAGTCGCTCATAAGGGTCCACATGGAATGTGTCCCTATAGACTACACAATGTGTAGTTTGGAACTTCCTAGAAATTATATCATGTTCATGCATCTTCGCCCACATTTTTTCACCTTCAGATCCACTATAAAACACAACCATAACTCCCATAATGGAGTTGACTAACATCAATGGTTGACTGGAAGTCATTTTCATCTATTCTTTCCAAAAAATGATCTTCATCACTAAAAAAGATTATTCATGGTCTAACTCATGGATTCCCTATGTTCGTACACATATTGGATCACCATCATCATTGGTGGATAGAATCCATCCACCCTTTACTCAAAAACACTCATTGATACACTGCTAAAGAAATTCAATCAATCTGGATCACAGATCCACCATCACCCAAACCATTTTTGGATTGATATCATCATTACCACACCTCTTTCACATATCCAAAACCCAAAGATGAACATGTGACCACGAACTGTTATTCTAAAGATTGAATTCACAATAATCAGTCCTCCTGTGTATCATCAAATCATTAACAACCAAAACATCATTGACTGGTATAGAAGAATAAAGGGAGAAAGGCATATAACACAAAGTTATCTTTCATTGATGGACATGTTTATTGGTATATAATCTTGAAGATCCAAATAACTAGATAAAATATCAAAATAAAAAATTATATGAAGAATAAATATAAAAATCCTAAATCAAGGAAGAGAAAAGTTAAGCATTGGACAAAAAAACAAAAAATTATTCCTGAATTAATTTAGAAGGAATTAATTTGTGTTAATATCAAACCATAAATGAGGATTAAATCACAAGATAAAATTATATATATTTAGTTTGGATCAATCTATTATGAATAAAGGTTTTACTTCATTGTTTTTGCTGACATCCATGAACTCCTTTATTAAATATGAACTCCTTGGAAAATTGATCATCAATCCATGATATTGACATCTGTTAAGGCTCTCCGTGATCCCTCTCAAATCCCTAGGGTTATATGGGTAACCTTATGGTTTTTCTATAAATTGGATTATATAGAGAGGATTAATTTTTTCCATTTAATAAAAAAAATTATTTATTTATTTATCAATCCACCCATGACTACCCTTCAACCAAATGCCAGACACGCACAAATGTTATACCACACTTATGGTAAAACTCTCATTTAGGATTTCATCAGTCTCAAATTTCCCATTTAGACTCTGTTAAGGAGATATTCAATCAATTATTAAAAACTACATGCACATGATATAATATATTTAATATTTAATTATATCAACATTGAAGCTCCTCGGGCCCGGGTATTTCATACTAACTCTACACCCAACTCCAACAATATCGTTAGTAATATTATAAAGTATCATATGGAAATTTTATAGTCGTTACATGTATTTATTTCTCATAATTTATATTTTGATTGATCAATCACTATCTTTATCTTTCCTATCATCAATTATGTATAAAAATAACTTTTTCCTTTCTATTGTGAATACCTTATTCTTCCTTCTTCTAATTGAAGTATACTCACCTAGATATTCATACCATTCAATTGAATAGGGAAATATATAGTCATATACTTATATTATTTTATTATATATGACATAAATACTTTATACTTCATTATTCTTTTTTGAGTTTATTAACCTATATAGTTATACCATTAAATTAACTATGGAAATCTAATGGCATGACAATATACCCATTATTAAAATAGATGAGTATTTAATAAGACATATATACCATTAATTTGACCAAGTAAACCTTGACAATCCATATACCCATTATATTTATATGGATAATTAGTGATTATTTAGCCACATTAATGTTATAATTTCCTTTGGTAATATTATTATATCTATTATTAATCCATTATTTTCATATGATGAATACATTAATATTATTAAGTGATTAGTGAAGAGAGAAATTAAATAACACCTTCATCTTTCAGTAGGTCTCATGAGACAATCGAGCATAGGGTAATGGGAGCGTCCTTACCCTTTATTTACGATTCCTTATCAGAAAACCTCAGCAGTATAGCTATAATACTAAACATTATGCATTCTATAATTATGTGATTTATTATTTTTATCTATGTGATTATCTTTTTCAATTTTTATGGATATTTTATTCTTATAAATTAATTTATAAGTAATTTATTTATTATATTATTCCTATCAAATTACATATATCTTTCTTATTACATGGTTATCAACTTTTCTATACTACACCTTACTGATCATTTAAGATCACCCATTATACTTTTTCCCAATTTCCCTAAGAACCCATGGAGGATTTTATGTATTATCTTAGTATAAACATAGCGAAATAATAAATTTTCATATATTTTTATGGTGTGATTTAAGTTTCCAATGTAATATCATGATCAAGTATATATCTTATCTCTTTAGACTACTAATATTTTGGATCATGTGTATTGTTATCTATTGATTCTATTGTCAATGTAATAAATTTCCACCAAATATGGGTTACTGTATTTATTATTTTCATAGTTATTTTCATATCAATTTTAGTAAAAAAACTTATGAACTAGATTTGGAATAATTTATTTCGATAAAAAAACATTATGACGAACCCCTTATAAATTTTAGGAAATCTTTTAGATTGAGTAAAAAACATGATATTCAACTATTATAAATATGTAGGGATTCATGAATCACATAGTATAATTCATAGACTTTTTCAATTTCATATTAATTTAAAAAAAATTTAGATAATGAACCCACTTAATGAAATGAGAATATTTCCAACAATTGAAGTTATTATAAGTATTATCTTAATGATCAAATAATTTATATAAATAGTATATTTTAGTAATTTTTGTGAGATTGGATAAGGATTAAAAAGTATATAAAACCCTATAAGATATCCATTATGTTATATTGATCTAATTAAAGTATAAAAATATGAACACATAAGGTTAAAATATAAAATTCAACTCCATTTATGATGAATTTTATTATATAGTTAATGATCTTAGGTTAATTACACATTTTAAAATTTAAAAGGATTGAGTAATAAGAAATATTATTATGTGTGATGAATATATAATTTAATAATGTTTGAATCATAGTATTATCACTGAATTTTATTCATATTATATGTAGTATTTATATATTAGTTTTGTTTCAAAACATTGATTAATATTGGTTATTTTTAATGATAAATTGAAAAAATAATTTATTAATTTTACTTAATGCTAGATTAAATTTTATTTTTATATTATGATTTTTATAACATTAATAATATGAAATCTAAATAAAAATTTATTTTATGGAATATTCAACTTTTCATCATTCTTAAAATACGTTCAAAGGATATAAAACATTTTACCCTCAATTTTAAACATTTTACACTCATCCAATTATGGTGATATCATTAAAGGATATATCATTTTGTCAAAAAATTAAATTTATATAATTTTGTTTATATATATATATAAAGGAGGTTAATCATCATTTAGTTTATATATATATATATGTGTGTGTGTGTGTGTGAGAGAGAGATATATTTATATTTTTAAATTAAATATTCCTAGAATAATTACACATTTGTTATGCTTATTAGGTTTTAAACTATCAAACTTTTATTTCATTAAAATTATTATTAAAGTAGTTATTATGATATTTAAAATTTTAAAAAATAATTATAAGTAAATTTTTAACATCAAATTCTATCAAACTATATGTAGAATAAAAATTAAAGTTGTTTTAAAATACAGATAAGTGTTTTGTTACTTCCTAGACATAATCAGATGTACAATGGAGTAAAAAATATTATTGGTGAAATTATAAAAGTTAATAATTTTCAAATATAAAGGTATTAATTATTATTCATTTTCCAATTTATTAATTATTTTAAAAAGATAAAGATTCAATTTTTTTATGGGAGAGAATATTATATCTCAGATATATTTTTTTACAAATTTTATCCCATAAATAATATATAAAAATATTAAGGCATTTATTTATTATTATTATTAAAGATGTAAAGAAAGAATAAATATATATTCTATCATTTAATTGTTCTTAATTATTAAATAAAATTCTATCTACAAAATATTAATTCAATTATAATTGAATATTATAAGTAAATGAAAGAAAACATATAAGGAGAAAATCATTTTTTATTTCATTACATTAAAGATGTAGGGTAAATAAATTTCATAAAATTAAAAATAATACAATGAGATAGTAAAAAAAGTAAACAACAAGGCTATAACTTGGAAATCTATAGGGTTTTAATCTCCTAGAAATACCATAGTTGTGAACAATACTTTGAAAAGAAAACACAATATTAGAAATAAGATTGAAGTTTTTTATTTAAATGTAATGAACTTGTAAATATAATTGAATGGATAAATATTGAAGGAAATAAGATGTATTTATAGGGATTATAATGATTATATGATTATTGGAATAGTAACTAAGTATTCTAATAGTAACTATCCATTAAAATAATAAATTTAATTCCCAAACCAATAAAACATTTTTCATGGATTCAAATGTATTTAATGAGTATAATAATGTTTTTAAAAATAATAAATTTAATTCCCAAACCTATAAATAAATTTTAGAAGAAAAATTTATATTTTATTCTAGTAAAAAAAAATTTATTCTTTGATTTTAATAAAAAAAATAAATATTTTATTCATTTATGGGTGTTTTTAAATGTCAAAAACATATATATAGAATTTTTAATCAAACACTATTATTTTCCAAATAAATCTTCATCATTCACAGTCTAAAGACAAATTAATAAATTCTTCAATGATACCCCTCCCCTAGGCCTATATTAACACCCATTCTCCACGCATTTCTCCTTAAACCCAAAATATCTTTCATTGCTAAATTTTTATAAAAATACAACTCTAAACTCTCCAAAATATGTTCTTAGAGCATTGTTCTAAATATAATTCCTTCCCCTAAAGGATTAATACTAACTAGAAAGGAGGTTTCTCAAATAACAAGGTAAGAGTTTCAAATAATATGTCCTTTAATTTTTGTTCTACTATTACCCATTTTATAACTTTAGTGTTTGAAATGTGCACTAAATTAAAGATATGAGCATGGTGTTTTAAACCATGTCATGGTTTTTGCATGGAAACACCAAGTTGAGGTGATTTTCACCATGTCATGATATAGTTCATTGTTTTTTACATGTTAGTGGAGAACATGTGTTAAAGCATTCTTCTCCTACTATAATCCATGATACTTGGTTTTATCATTATGATATAATGATTTGAAAAGGTTTAATCACTAAATTTTTTTAAACATTAAAAAAATCTTGATGATGAGTTGTAATTTAAGATGAATTGTAGTTTATGAATTATTTTTATAACGTAAATTTAATATACAATTATCTGGAATCCAAGAATTATCCATGGATAATTATATAAAGAATATAATAGTATTTAATTTTATATGTAGCCAAAAACTATATTTGTGCTATGAAAATTCTCAATATGATTGTTTTTCTCTCTCTCCCTCACTCCATATATCTCTTTATGTAACCCTGGGTTCAATTAAACCATGAGAAATATAGATATCTTCCCAAGAACTAACAACAACACCATTTTTTTCATTTTCAAATAGCCTGTTTTTGGGTATCTGGTTCCCATATACAGGCATTAAACCATCCGAAATCCAAAAACCACATCCAAATTCAACATCAAATTCAAATTCAATTTTCAAAAACAGAAATCATCATACCATATATCTGACAGAAATATCGTACAACATGTGGCTCGTGATGCACCGCCTCCTTGAGTCAGCCATCCATCCATCAAGCATTCCACCGGAGCAGACAGCCGACTTCAAACCGTCGTCGATCATCATAGATGAGAACCCTTAAAGGACTCATCCACAAAATCACCATCCAATCCACAAAAAAACTCAACAACATCACCGAGTTCAAATAGGATTTAACAAACCACTAGATCTGCATTGAATCAGAAATTCCAAAATTCAAACGCATCTGAATCACATCTCGAACCAAATTAACCCAAAAACAAAACAACTGCAGTGATTCATGAACATCATAGAGACACCATGAACGCAACCACAGAAAACTTCCAAATCCACCACCCTATACATTGAAGAAGACCTCAACATACCTTTAAAGCACTCAACCATGCAGGTGACAGCCTTCAAACACTAAGAAGCCACCACAGGACAACAACAAGCTGCCGAGAACAAAACTGTAAACTCTCCGAAGATTATGTCGGAATCCGGTCTTATGCCCGCAGATCTAAAATAGCAATGCCATAGAAGCCCATAGCGCATATCCACAGCAAGAGAGAAATCCATGAACCATCACAGAGAGCAAAGAAGAATCTGAAGAAAATCCACCACCGGAGGGAGGCGGCGATGGGATAAACCCTAGTGCAACCATCCCATCATTAACTCAACCAGAAGCATCCAAGGGAAAACATTACACCCATAAAAACATCACAAATAAAAGGGAAGAAAAGACCTCCCCTCCCCGGATTAGACCAGCTCTGTCGTCATCCTTCAAAGGGATACCGACGCGTTGAGACCAGCCACGCAGCGCCATCGCCCCGCCGTCGAGACGACCCAGTTGAAGGAGACTCAAGACCAGGCATCCAGAGAGGGAAGGAACACCAGATCGAGGGATAAACCTTAGTCACCTCGGTTGTAGCTCAAAGATGCCACTCAGAGGCCGAGATGGTTCTGGATCCATAGATTATCCCCAAGAACTAGGATATTTGAATATCCCATGGATACAATGTGAGGAAGGATTCCATTGGCTACTTCTCAGTGATCTATATAAAGCTCAGATAAAAAATTTGAGATAAATTTTTATCGGTAAGGAAAATAAAAATCATTCTTTGTTTATTTATTCATATCAAGATGAATGGAAAGGTACAATATCATAATCGGTTTTTGTTGATGTTTTCCACTATGTATGGATAAGTTTTATCTCCTCCAAAAATCGACAGTGGTATTAGATCATGTTCCTTATTTAGGATTGAGTTTTTGAATGGTTAAAGAAATTGAAAAATGATAATTTTTAAAACTATAGCTTATTTCATGTTAAAACAGTCAAGGTTACAAAAAATTAGAAACTATAGAATAGATAGATATATAAAATGATATTGATCATATAAAAGTTAAATGACCATGTTTTGGTTTATATAAAAGATACGTTAAAAGTTTCAAAAACAATAAATTATCATAACATGATTACACTATATCATGGTTTTCTTATTAAAATGGTAATTTTTGGAATAAAATATTATGTTATAAGAACACCATTACATAGCCAAAAATACCATATAATAATCTCACTAGTAATACCTCTGAATATTCTTTTAAAAATAGATTGTAAAAAATAAAATGGTTTCCTAAAAATATCATGGTTTATGGTATAACCATTAAACCTAAATATACTAGCCTTATGATAATGGTTTTGATTTAATTTTGAAAATATTTTTTATTTAGGGCACCACCATGTAATTGAGAAAATCTAAAATGTTTGAGGTGATTTTATTTTTAAAGAAAAAAATTATTTTTTGTTAAAACTGCCTAAAACCCTCATCTGGGAAGGAAAAAATGTTTTAGTATATATAATCTATTTTTAATATAATTTTAATTTGTTGATTAATTTAAAAAGAGTTTATAAATTAAAATAAGGTGACATTAAAATGTTTTTATATTGATTTATAAATTTTTCATAAATGACAATATACAATTTTTTGTATTGAATGACCTTATTTTTTAAATATAGTATTTTTAGTTTATGTAAAGTTTTAATATAAAATATTAAATATTTATATAATTATAGATACTTTCATAATTATCACATATTTTAAATATGAATGAGTTTATTTTAAATTCCAATTAAATTGTTAATATGGAAGAGTTCATATAAAAATAAATTTTAAATTATCTTTTTTATTTATGTGATGTAATGTCCATAAAGAAATTTAAATTATAAATTTTTTTATAATTGTATATTTTATGAGTTGTCCATAGATGTTTATCTCATGTCAAAATTAGTGAATTTTTCATTTATTTAGTTAATTACTTTCTTGATTCATATATATAAATTATTTATATTATTAATGGACGTACGCTTTAGTTTAAATTGTTAACTACTTCATTGAATTATCATATAGGCATTTAAGGAGTTACACTCTACGTATAATAATTGATTCCGTTTTCTTCTACCTTGAATCTTGATTTTTCATAAGTTATGTGCATAAATTTAAAGGTTTATTATATTTTTTAAATATTATAGGTATGAATTATAATAGAATTGTAGTATCTATTTTGTATTGAACCATGGAAAGTGTGATTTTGGGTCAGGCTACTCGCCAGACTGGGAGCTTAGGCTCTTTCTAGAAAATCAGGTGTTAGCTACATATCCCACCATACTTACTCTTGTACAGTTTGTTGACTTTATATTATTTTAATACTTTACATAAATGGGTTTTATATACCTTCTTCAGCAGAGTCATTTGAATATTTAAAACTATATTTGAATTTTAATTTGGTTTAATGACATAGGTTGTGAGAAGTGTAAATCGTTATGGATTAATATTGCTTGAACATATTGATTTAGTGAAAGGAATGGGGATTCAAAAAATAAATCCTTAGAATCATGAATCCATGTAAATATAATACATTATATAATATGGTTAGGAATTAAATCCCCTTAAAATTATAAGTATTATATTCCTTCCAATAAATTAATCATTTATATCTTTATCGTCCAAATGTATAGGTTTTATCATAGTAGGGAGCCCATGGATTATATTGTGTAAATAATTTACGGGTGGACCTAATAGGATTAAGTGCCACTATTTTTCATATACTTTAATCTATACTTATCTAAGAAACCCTAAATTTTATGATACTAGATGAATAGAGTTGTTTTTAGATGTATAATGGATTGGACATAGAATTATCCGTTCAAAAATCCAAGATTCATATATAATATGATTACCATAATGACTAATATAAATAACTAAGAGATGAGTGGAATAACAAATTGGACTCATTTCATGGTTAAATATATATATTTTTCCACTAATGGATATTATGAATTTAAAATGGATCATCATTTTAGTGGGAACACATTTAGTAAACGTCTTTATTAAATGATTTTAAAACCTGATACATATCTGATAAAATATTTTATCGTAGATTAAAATTACATTGTAATCATCAAATATTACTTTAAGATCAATATTGGATAAGGTAATTTTAATGAAGTAAACTCTTAATACTAGTATAGAAACATATGAATAGATATCAAAAATAAAAGAAAATTCTATGTCTTATAGAAACCCTTTCCCGAGCATTATATTGTTGATGTTTAAGCAAGTGGATCTATATTATTATGAGAAACATAGAAGAATTCAAATTTGGTTTTAAAGGGATTTTTATAGTTCAATATAATAAAATGAACTTTATCCTCCCATAAAATCCTCAATATTATTGGGTATTTATTAACTTATAGAGACATGAGGTTTCTTTATGGATTCATGTAGACAGAGAATTCATTTTACAATCACTATTATAAAGAATATGTTAATATTAATGAAATAAATAAATAATTAGTAAATTTTTTCAAAGTGTTGAGTATGGATAAGTATTAAATAATATATCATTAATTTAGTGTTTTGATGATAATATATTAAGGGTAGAATTTTATTGTAGAAGAATAAAATATGATGGCCTATTTTTCATCCTTGGTGACTGAAACCAAATGTAGGTATCATGAAGGAGGAGCAGTATTTCTAATGGGTATGAAATTTTTAAAAATATAGAAAGGGGTTTATCAAACTTCATGTAAAATATATATTAGGTACTAATGTTATATAATTAGTTCTCTTATTTTTATGTGTTTATGATACAGAATATATATTGTATAATTTTTTTAATATACCAAAGTTCAAATTAAAGTAATAATTAATGTGGCTTATAGCTTGTATTCAAATAAATGGGAAACTATTCAACTATATATATATGTGGAATGAAAATTAGTATTTCAATATTATATGGATATAAATAAAGGATGTGTATTTTTATTTCTCTTATATGATAAGAGAATTTGTTTGTAAAAAAAGAGTTATTACAAACAACATGATATGACGGTTTTAATATACATAGTTTATTATTCATTATATTCTATAACATGTTTGAAAATAAGATATGGATTAAAAAGAGTTTTATTTAGTATAAAAGTGGTTATCCAAGATGTTTTTTTAAAATATGTGGTCATGAGTTCCCACCACCCAATAGTGGTATATTTTCTATAATAATATCTTATTTTCATAATACTTATCTAAAAACAAAAAAATACCATTTAAGATATTGGTATTAATAGTGAATTTGTTAAACATTCCCACTTATGGAAATATCACAAATTATTTGTGTATCTTAGAATGATATTATAGAGAGAATATAGTTTATAATAGACTAGTAAGAGTTTGTTTAGATTTAGGTAAGTTAAAGTATCAAAAGTACTATAAAATTTAAATCCATTGTGAGAGTCACTATATATCCTATAAGATTTTAGGATATATTGGTAAAATTTAAAGAGTTTCATATTTTGACCAAATGATCTTAATGGTGAAGTTTGAATGAAAAAGTCCCCTAACCAAGATTATAAACTTAAAATGAGTTCTAAGTAGGAATTAGATATTATGAACATTGTAGCATATGATGTTGTGATGTAAATTAGTATGAACACTTGTTCATAGTGTTTAATAATAAGTATATGATTCATAGTCTTACTATTATTTAAACAAGATTTCTTCATAGATATTAATAACCAAAATATTTTAGTGGTAGTTTTTATCAAATGGTCACTTAGATATGTGGAAATAATCACATGGATATGTCATGATTTTATAAAAAATCCTAAAAGTACAAAAAATATAAGAAATATTTGGCATTGTATCATATGAGATATGATTAGAAATGTTCTTGCATATATTTTTTAGTTTTTATTAGAATATTTTAATAATATAAAATGTATCATTTTATATAAAATTAATTCTATAGTTTATTTTACATTCATGTTGGTTATATATATTCATGAAGTCAAATGATAATTGACCTCTCAAAGTATGACTTTGAAATAACCCTAATTGATATTTATCATGGGGTATTATAGGTTTTGACAAAATGATATGTTTAGTATGAGTAGTATTTCATAGAGATATAAAATATACTCATGATTCCTAAAAGAATTTTTTAGGTAGATGACCTACCAAGTATACCATGTGGAGATTCATACACTATTTATTTGGTATAATTGGGGTGTATTTTTCATATTGAATATATGTATCTGATGTTATCGAGATAACCTTCATGATAACATTAATACTTTGATACCTTTATTATGTTCAATTTGAGGTTGAGATACTCATGGGGAGTTTTGGTATATTGTTGATCAATTCATTGATTTAGGCTTAACCAAGATGGGATATATCCTCTTGTATGATGAGCATTACATAGGGGCCATTAGTTGAGATATAATGAGTAAGTATATGTCCATGACTAGAGATGGTACATGTTGTTCTTGTCAATTTTTATAGGGTTAATGTGATGTTATCATCTGCGTAGTAAAACAACATGAAATGTATTAATCCATATCACCAATTTATACTTAGAGAATCGAAATTATATAAATAGAATATGGGGGATTCATGTACCCCATGTACCATGGTCACTTGATGAATTAGACAAAAGAATTATATGATTATGCATACATTTATATGAAATAGTTGTTTTCATTGTTATGGAGATACATGTGTTTGATACAGATCATGCCATATCCCTTTATACTATTTCTTATTTAATTTATATTGTGTATATTCTTCCCTTTAAATATCTCATATTTTATTTCCTATTGTTTTATGGGGATTTATATTTCATTATCATAATATTTATTTTTATTGATCTATCCCTGCATTTGTTTTTCTTATCATCAACTATGAATAAAAATTTCCTTTACCTTTCCATTGTTAATACCTTATACATAATTCTTTTTATTAAAGTTTATAAACCTATAGATATGAACCATTCAATTAACTATGAAGATATATTGACAAAATTTTATATTAATTTGTTCAATATAGTCTAAATACCCTATACTTCCTTAATCTAATTGAAGGGTGTTTTCCTATATAGGCATACCATTCGATTGATTGGGGAAATATATAGTCATAACTATATATCATTTTATTATCTATAGTTTAAATTCTCAATAAATAAATATTCTTATTAAATGGTATTTACCAAGATATATATACCATTCATTTGACAGGGGAAATATTTATAATTAATAAATACAATATTTCTATATGGATAATTATTAATTATTTATCCAGGTTTATATAAGATTTTTTTTGGGAACATTATGGAATCTATTGTTTATCCATTATTTTATTATGATGAATGAATTGGTGGTATTAAGTTATGGGTGTGGACCAATATTATATAAACTCTTGATGCATCATTAAGTCTCAAGAGACAAACTATTATAGGTTAATGGTAGTTCCCTTACCATTTATTTATGATTTCACAAAACAAGGCCACAACGATATAGTTATAATGTCCAGCATTATGCATTCCATCATTCTGTGATATATTATTAGTATTTATGTGATTATTTATCTTCATAATTATAGATATGTTTTTTTAAGTATTCATTTATATGGAATTTGTTTGTTTGTTTATAACTATAATGTTATTTATGTCATGATTATTCCATGATTAACTTTTTTGTAAGCTACACCTTACTAGGATTCTAGGCTTATCCTTTATAATGCTTCTCCATTTCCACAAAAAATCATGAAGGACTCTATATATGATCTAGGAATAAACATTTAGGAATAAAAAATTTTATAATTAGGGTATATTTTAACATTACAATGTAATGTAATGATCAAGTATATATTTAAACTCATGTGACTACTAAACTTTTTGATCCTATGTATTGTTATCCAGGTATTTTATTTTCAATGTAATAAATTTGAACCAAATCTAGAATATTTGAGTTTAAAATATTATAACAATACTTTATTGGTTTTATAAACATTAGTTGTATCTTAATCCTCAAATATTTTTTTCATTTCTTGAAATGTTACCAAAAACATTTGGTAAACATGAGACCAATAAACTATAGGAATATTTTATTCTTAGCCATATCTTCCATAAAAAGGGATTTCAATTTTTTAATAATGCACCAAATCACCATATATCTCCTCAATCCTTACTGGATATCTATATTATTTTGGTTCACTGGCTCAAATAATTTTTATTTTAAGATAATTTACAGTTATCTTGTGGTTCCTTTCTTCCTTTTATGTGTTATATTATTCCTCCTCTGAGTAAATTAGATATAAATAATATAAAATTTCATCATATTAGTATATATTTTCTCCCAATATATTCCCAAAAAATATCTCTAAGGTATCCTTAATCAATATATCTTTGATACTTCCTTTTAATTAGTTTACATTTGGATATGAATATTCTTTATTACCCTTTTTAACATAAATCCAATAATAATCATAACTAGATAGATATTTCCTTTTAACTGATCTTGGATTATTATATTACTTCACTTAAGGTTATATCTTACATCCTTCTAGATTTTATTTGATCAAAAATATTTCTTTCACTTTTTAAAAAAAAATCGGAAAATTTAATTTATGATATTCTTTTAATAAATCATCGATATGTCTTCATATGTGACTTATTTCACTAAAAAATTTCATCTTACAATTGTGTTCTAAATATTTTTTACTTGTTATTACCAAACTTCTACCTGGTTTGATCACATCAATATCTTCTTGTAGCACCCTAAACATTCAAGCAATAAGGTGCACTCATATATAAAATATTTATTATGTACAATAAGAAAAGAATTTTAAAACAATAAATTTATATCAACTTCCATTATTTTTTCTCAAAATAAAAAATTATCAGATAAATATATACTTTCTTCATGTTGTGTATTTAAGGCTTTTTGAACTACCACAGATCAACTACCTAGGAATTTTGGATAAAGAAAACTAATAAATACGCTTGATCTCCTAGTATAATAATAAAATATCAAATATGAAACTCATAAATATATTCTACAAAGTAACACATGCCAAAAATATAGATCTTGGTTCATTATGTTCTATAATTTTATACCAATTCCCTATCCTGATCAAATAATAAATTTTTAGAAGTCCTATATTTGAATTAATCAATTATTACTAGTATAACCTTGATTGAGAAAGTGGCATATTCCAAGATAGTGGTTCTCAATTTTTATTATCTTAATAG
Source organism: Viscum album (assembly GCA_963277665.1). Taxonomy (NCBI): domain Eukaryota; kingdom Viridiplantae; phylum Streptophyta; class Magnoliopsida; order Santalales; family Viscaceae; genus Viscum; species Viscum album. Next base: position 705,579,530 of record OY728147.1, on the reverse strand, counting down.
GATAATCCAAAATCACCTAGAATTAACCCATTTGATAGTTTCTATGAAATTGAGTGAGTTATTTATGATCCATGACTCTAAACCAATTGATAGCATAAAGTAAAAAAATTTCCATATCCTAATCATTTTTTGTTTCTTCAAGTTTGTTTTGGCTATCTAGCTTAAGTATTATATCATATTGTCATACTATTTCTAGATAGACCTTTATATGTCCATATTTTTTCCAAATATATCATGGATATCTGACATTTTATTTCATATTGATCTTATTAAACAATTCTATGAATTATTCTATTTATTATTCATACGAATATTTTTATGTGATAGTCTACCATACTAGCTCGGATGGTCAAAATTTTATACTAATTCTTATAGTGGAAGGTTAAAATTCTTATTTCCTATTCTTCTCTTTGAATGTAGCTTGTATGTATTTTATATTATTGAGAATTTCATTTATGTCTTTGAAGACACATTATATATCTCAAATATCTCATTTTTCTTGAGTAATGTTGTTTTGGATATCCATTCAATAGTCATAGATACTCTAAATAACACTAGATATTTTATCTGGATATAGTTGAGATTATCTATCTAAAATTTAGATGTAATATTCTACAGTATATTGTCTAAATATAATTTCACTTTTCCTATCACTTTGGGAGATTGACTTAACAAAACACTAATAATTACATGATTTATAGATAATATTGCATCACCTAGAATTATAATACAATTTTTGTTTTTATTTTTAGATAATTAGGAAAACTCAATACATAACAAAACCAAACTTTTTTTTACCAGACGGATATTTTATCCACTAAACTAAACTCCTTTAGTGATACACTTGATTCATTCAAGGATAAAACCTAATAACTATAAATTCTAATTAATAATCACTATTACTCCTAATTAATCCATGTAATAATAGAATTTGGAATATTTTATTATAATATATTTCTTTTTAATGATTTTAAAATAAATATAACACATTTGGCCATTGAAATACATGAAAACCCATGAATAATTTTTCCTTATATATAAAATCATTAAGCTCACAAAAGATTATAATCATACTTTTAAATATTAAATAGAATTATTTACTCAAAAAGTTATATAAAAAACCCCCACTATAAATCATAAAAAATAGATTACTCATGAATGTTTCTTGAAACTCATGATTAAGATCTTCCTTGTAAAACAAAACTTTTCACATTTCAAAGATCATAACCTTTCCTTAAATCATGAAATATAATTATGATATAATTAAATTAAATTATTTCCCTTAAAACTAAAATATTATCCATGAAGCTTTATTGGGACATCACATTAATACAGAATCATAGGTGAGTCTAGCTACACTGATCCCATGCATGGAATTATGGATGAGGCTTACTTCAATAAGCCCCTGCATTGTGACCTAATGAGATATTAAGCATTTCCCAATCGATTAGAAGGATGTATAATTATGTTATCACTTATCATCACATTTATAATTTCTAAGAACCATGACATTAATGAAACACATAGGTATTTTATTTCACTATAACATTAATAAACCTCATAAAAGCATATATTTCAAACTAAAAACACGAGAACTTTGAGTTAACCCATGAAAATAAAATGATTTTAAAAGAATGAGATAACAAATAATGATAAAGATAAAATAAGATGATGAGAAGGAAAATTATTAAATATAATTTTTAGAGAGGGAGTTAAAATAAATACTTTGAATCTTAGAGAGTGAATCTTTTAAATAAAAACATATTACCTTGAGTATTGGCACCCCTTTTACATTCTCTAGTTCCAAAATAATAAAATTCTATTAATTTGTTACTTTATTAAGAACCTTTGTTATATTATTAATTTTTATTCATCTATCATTATGTATTATTTATTTACTGGATTAGTTTCTCTTGCATCAACCATTTTGATATTTTTTGGTCCATGTATCCTAAATATCTTTAGTGTAAATGTAATAGTCAAAGATCCTCATTCAATGGTTCCATATTATTTGGAATCAAAGGTGATAAGTTATACTTCTATGGAATAAATTTAATATATATATATTGTCATGAATATATTGTATTAAATAAAACAAACATATCATAAATATTAAATATCTATGTCTTTTATCCCATAATAATTAATATTAAAAATATATATTTTCATCATTCAAGTAGGTGATTGAACTGAGCTAAACATGAACATAGTACAAAGAATGATTGATTATAACACCATTTATATTATATAATTACACCAACATTAATTCCAAATTACTAAATTTATAATTATTTTTCATGAAGGGATATAGGGAGAATGTTAAAAAATAAATGATAGAAAAGATGATACTTATGTTGCACAGTCAAATATTCCCTTATGAATTGACTTCATAATGAAAACTTAAAAACTCCCTCTTTTAACTAGAGTCTAAAGATTGTGAATAATGATTCTTAGAGAATAAAATAAATATGGAATATTTATAAGGAATAAAACTTTATATTTTTTTGAAAATGATAGATTAATTACCCCACTATAGGAAGAATTGATGGCATTTTCCATAAATATATAATATGTTTAAAATCTCTTAAATTACCAGTTGATCATAAGTAAAAATAGGATTGACCATACCCTCTCCTTACTCACATTATGAAGACTTAATAACTTGTTAAAATAGTATTTTAATTGATTCTTATAGTCTTCAAAAAAAAAATTCCTAGCCCTATTCCTATTTGAATCACTCGTGTTGCATCATACCTTTTATAAACATTATCTTCTTAAAAATTTGAAAATATTTTTAGTTTTCACTTATTCTTTATTATATTATCTTGAAATTGTAGGATAATACTTTGGTTATGAAAATACTAGGAAATATTTATATAATAATTGAATAAAAATATATCTTATTATGTAAAACATATTTTATCAATTTTTACAATATTCTATATAATTTTAGAAAACAATATATTAGTATGAAATAAAATTCTACAACTATGTTTTTATTTATTTAATTTATTTAATTTATTAGTCAATATTTATTCTACCCTAATTTAATTACTATTTTTTAATAATTAAATGGAAATGACTACTTAATTATGAATTTACCTGAATATTTATAAACTTTTAGAGTCAAAGATAAAATAAATTCAAAGAAAAAAATTTACATGTGAATACATTTCACAGTAATACCATATGTATGAATAGGGAAATGTTAAAAATAAGTTTCATTCTTATATAATAATAATTGAAGAAAATTGGAAAATTCATAATGTAAGGTAGAGAATTTAAAAAAAAATATAGGAACAGAGCAGCAAAGAACTCAGCTATGTTATAATTAATGGGTTATAATTGCATAAGGAAAAATGGGATTTTAAAACTCACATAGGAATCATCAGGTCAAGATCTGACCTATTTATGAATAATAGGGAACATTATAGCTCATATATAATTAATTTGGTCTCACATGTGATTAAAACCAATTCATGTTATATTTTCAAAAGTGAATAAAAATAATCTATTTCATATTAAATAAATACCAACTATGTTCAGTCATATAAAATAAGTGCTCAAATAAAATTAAATATTTACTTATATGTGATTAATTAGTAGGAATGTAGACTATATATGATTCATATTCACTTCATGTGAGATTAATTTTTCACCCTTGTATGAATAACTCTAAATAACCTGTGTAGGATCAATTCCACACTAATGTGTGATTAAATCACATCATATTAAATACCAAATCCTGTGAGATAAGTTCACAAGCATTATATTTTTTTGAAATATATGTATATAAATAACTCATTTATTTTCAAAATAAAATTATATTCCTATATAATTATTTGATAAATTCAATTCTAAAATTAGTAAACATCAAAAAATATTAAATAATCCATAAATATCCATTTATAATATTTTATGATAATTATATAATTACTTAAATAGATAATAAATCATGCTTAGAAATTTCATGTAGCATTTAAATAAAACATCATTTATAACATGAAATAGGAATATATGCACTTTAAGATAGATAATTATCAAATAAATTGATAACATTAATTAAGCATAAAACTAATTTATTAATAATATCTAATTATATTATATCTCTTATTTACAGGGAACATATAATGGCTGCCTCCAATGCATAATTCAATAGATATATAACAACTACCCTTAAAATAAATATTTTTTTACCAATAAATTACCACACACTCTAGTCCCTCATTCCAGCATCAAAATTCCTTCTATATTTCCATTTATTTTCCTTCTTTCTATAATCATTTTTAGTGGTATCACTTTCATGGGATAATGCAATGATGCATATTCCAACCATTCTATTTTATTGTATACCTATTTTTATTATTCGATTGTACTTGTATTGAACTTATGGAATGTATTAATCCTTAATATATAATTTTATATTAATGTAATACCATTCTTTTTTTTGAGTAATATGAGAATTCTAATTCTAATCCATATAATTTATAAAAAAATATAATATATAATGACCCATACTTTTATGAATGAAATTTCACTTATAAATATATACGTGCATCATATTTAGTAATGTAATATAATATTTAACACATGAAATTCATAATGAAAATCAATTAAACTTTATTATATTAATTTAGAAATTACATTTATATAATAAATATACCTAATAAAAATGAATCTATTATAATTGGATAATTAAAACAAAAAATAAAATAATTGTAATATGTAAATTTGAATCACTATTTTCCCATATAGTAATCATAATCTCAAACAAAAATGATAAAAAGAAACAAAACATTAGTAATGTAATTACCATTTTGGAAAAATAAAGAATAGAACCTTGAGGTAAATTGAAGTGAATGACGAATGAAGAAAATAATGTGCATTTATAGGATATAAAAAACCTATATCACTATTAGAATAGTAATATAATATTTGGGTATCTTATGCAATAAAAATATAAGGAATACGTATTCTTACTCGGCCTAGTCATGTGCCTTCCTTGCTATAAGGAATTTGTATCATAATATAATTTATAATGTTTTAAATATGATAAAATAAATATATTTTTAAAAAAACCTATAATTGTGTTTTTAGAAAAAATATTTGTTTTATTTTCATTAAAATACAATTTTATGATAAATTTAAAAGATTTTAAATGTTATTTTATTTTTATAAAAGGGTTTTAAATAATAATATTTATTTATTTATAAATAATAAAATAATTTTATGCAATCATGAGTAGTTTTTCTAAGGGTGGGAAATTGGATCATACCAAATAAACATATATTTTAATAAATAAGTATTTTATTAAAAAATTAAATTTCCGATAATTAGAAAATTATTTTGATAAAATTGATATCATTTTTTGGAACCATAAAATTAAAAAATTGTTAAGGATATTGTTTTAGTGTTTTTATAAACAAAATAATATACAGAAGTGAATATTGAAGTATCGTATGACCTCCATATTTTTTAATAGTGTGTATGAATAAATTTTTGATGTTTATATAAGTTATATGAATATTTTATTATCCCCTTAACTTTTGATTCACAATATCCTTACTATTGAATCAAATATTGGGTCACTATTTGAAGATAAAATTTTTTATTATAATATTTTATTCTAAAACATCACTCTCCACCCCTTATAAATACCACCTTTCACCACCCCTTTTTTTCATAAATTATAATACCCTTAGATCAAAACAATATCACCCTAACTATATTTTCCACATTTTATAGGTTATAGTCTCACTATAAGACCCATCTAAGATAGAATAAGGTGTGATCTAAAGGAGGATATCCAAGGAAAATTTAATTGTCTTGACTCAGTTCTTTCACAATTATTTCTAATTATACATCCTTTAAATATCATAAACCCATAATTAAATAATTATATAAGTATAATATGTATACTTAAATGTTATTATATTAATATAATATCAAATATCCTTATATCTCCCTCTTTTTAATTCTAAAATGAAATCACTGACCATAATATGGTCGGTTCACTGCTTCCATGGAAGATGTGTTTCATATTACATTAATTACATAAAAGGATGGATTTAAAAATTTATTAAAAAGAAAAAATAAAATATTTATAAAATGATTAATATTTTTGTAAATATAAATTGGGTTTTATATTAATGACCATAATAAATAATTTCCATAGTAATTTTAGTCATCCAAAACAATCATACAGAGATACCTATCTTACATTGAATCAATTTCATATATCCCATATATCCGTATAACTTTTATGATATTATAATGATAAATAATATTTATCTCTACAATTCATATGGTTATGTAACTTTTTTACAATACCTTTTACAATGATCAAAATACGAAAGCAGTTTTGTAGAAGTTGACCTAACAACCTCAAACGGGTGATGTGAGGAAAATATTATGTAATAAATAAAGGAAATAAAATAATAAATGAACATTAAAGAAATAAATATACTTTAAAAATTGAATAAATTATTTAATAAATTTAATTTTTTATTCAGGAATTTAGATGCATGTAACAAGAAAGTCAGGACCTAATGTAAAAGAATTTTTGAACCACACTTCTCTATTTTTGGGTTATTATTTCTCTATCTAAACATTAATTTATATCTATATTGTTATAATTTATTTATTTTATATTCTGTATATATATTCCTCACATATATAATTAGTTTAACTTACCATTATTTACTGGGTATATATATGTTTTTAAGGTTCCCATGTTAATTCATTCTTTTAATCAAGCCTGATAAAAATAGGATTTCTCTATTTCTTATTTTATATATTGTGTCATTATAGAAACATTTTATAATATTCTATGTTCTATAAAAATAATCATTTTTTATGTATTATTATTTTGGTTTCATTATATTCTTAATGAAAACACAATGTTCTTACCTTCTTAAAATATTCTTTACCCCTTCCTTGAAATATTAATTATGTTGTTCTTTTCTATACCTACTTGTTCCAAAGATTTTTTTATTAATTTTATTCATGTAAAATATATATTTAATACTTATGATTATTTATCCACATATTAACATCCAAATATCATTAATTCCTTCTTATTTTTTAAATCTCTATGATACACCATTTTTTATGCTTTGAGATAAGAATATATAACCAATTTTCAATTCATGGGTTTTTCTTATGATTATATATTTTTTATTATTTACTGATGCGGAACATATATTCATGTATATATTATGATGTGGTGTTCATTAAAAATATTATACACCTCCCCCCCAATCTGCAATTCATTCGGTTATGTTTTCATCTCATGAGATACCATGTATAGTTCATGGATAATTAGCCTATAACATTGTGTTATGATGTCTTAGAGGTGAGACTTGTCTTATGATTATGATTTTTTGTTTTATGTTACTTATATATAATAATTAAACTATGATCTTATGATATTATTTCTATTATTCCAGGATCTCTTTCTTAGAAAAAATTTCTTTAGGACATCATCATATATCTCTTAACTCCTGTGTATTTCTTAAATATCATGATTTACTATGATTATTACCATACTAGGATTTAAATCTAAGACTTTACATTTATGTATTACCCCATAATATCCTATTCAGTAACATAAGTTCATTGGGATTCATGAGAAATTATGGATATTAATGTAAAGATGTTTTTTTATATTCAAGTTGATGATTTATGTATCTAATCTTAAATAAACTTGACCTCTAGATTTATGGGATGAATTTTATGGAATATTATATTAAAAATCATGTAATAAAATTTCTATAAGACTTATATTTATATAGTTTTATCCTAGAAATTTCTAATTATTTTTTCAGATTAGGATAAGAAGTGGTTAGTGAGAATCATGGGGATAATTCTAAGTATATGAAAACATACTAATATTTTGGTAAAGTTAAGAGTGTGTGGTTTTTCAGAAATTACATACCTATCTCGACACTAAAAGTTAATATATGATCAGGATCAAATTCACCTAAAGTTATTAACACTAAAAAATTTGGTTGGGTATTAACTTGATCTTTACTCAGTGCATAATAAATGGGACTAACCGCACACTTGGTTTAACACTTATGATGAATATGATTTGGTTGATTCAAATTATCTTTATGAACCATTTTAGAGAATTTAAATATATATATATTTATAATATTATATAATTTGATGATTTAATATATAATTAGTTTGGTTGGATAGCCTAATAAGAAAGTGAATATGGATAACCTAGATTGAATCCTAGAAATTTAGAAGTTAAGGTATATATATCATTTATAAGTATTTACTTATAAATTTATAATTTAACTTTTTATATTCTTATTAATTTATTAATTATAATCCCTAAATTTGTTTTATTTTAGATAATGGTTTGAAATAGAAGGAATCATTCCAACCAATTATATAATGTGAAATATAATGATTACCCAATATAAATACGTAATATAATGAGAGTGTGAGTCTAAAACTTCATGGAAGTACATACTAAAATGAATTTTGTTATGGATAATAAAATGAATAATGTGGAGCATCCTCCTTATCCTAATAGAGAAGAAGTTGTGGTTGATTCCTTTTATGATAAATTTCTCATGGTTTTTTGGCATTTTTTGGATCTATTAATTTTGTAATAATATATTAATTCCATTGAGAAGATATTTTATGTCCCCTAATGCTTTGAGTATCAGAAAGTAATATTGGTCATTTATCACTTAGAAAAATAATCTAGTCAGTAGAGGAAACTAATCAAAATTTTTAATCCCAATGATTAAATGAAATCAATGGAGTTTTAAGTATTTGATTAAATATTTTCCAATAAATATTTTTATCACACTCTGCCTTAAGAAAAAAGAGGATGAATCAATTGGTCCTTATGAAGAAAACTTAACAAGGATTGCACGATACACCTGTGTCTTTTTCAATGAATTTTAAAGTGAGGTTTAAGGCTTCTCTAATGAGATAAGGTTGAGTCTTTGGAAAACATTGATGATTCAAGACTTTTCCATCTATGATGAAATTTTAGGATGTTTCTTTAATGTTGAGATTGAAATTGGTGATTCCCAATACTCTTATGTGTATGGATATAAAAAACTAATAATGGAGTTTAATTCTAGAAGAGTAATGTATAAATCTCATACAAAGAAGAAGATATAACTTAAAACACTTCATAAGCATGGGAAGAAGCATCTCATAAACTACCTCATAGGAACAGGGAGATGTTTCAAGTGTTCAAGGGAGGAAAATCAATCTAATTAATCTTAAATGGAGATAAATAAGACCATAAATATAACAGAAGAAAATAAGTTTCTAGTCAATCCTCAACTTATGGTCCAATGTTTTATCTATAAGGAAAATAGAAAAAATATAAGCCAATGATCTAAGATAAGGTTATTCAAGGATAATTGATGATAAAAAGCTCCAAGTATAAGATATCTAGGATGAGATTCTACTATCACTATTACTGTGGTGGATCATGAAAATTAAGTGGTTCTAGGTACAATTTGTATTCATTAATAATAGTAAGTGTATTATTTGATTCTGGAACTATGACTTCATTTATAACATGTATGTTTAGTAGAACTATTTTATCACCACCTCAAGATATGGAGTTTAAATTAGTGGTAAAAACACAAAATGGTTAAAAAATTTCACATAAAATATATATCTCCTCCCCAAAAAATATTTGTGGGGTGAATATCCCAAAAAACACTTCCATGCTCCCTTTAGAATAATTTGATTCCATAATAAGTATGGATTTATTGTCTTTTTATAGAGAAAAAATCAATTTCTGGGATAATAAAATCACTTTCTATATCCTAAATCATCCTATGATTATATAAAAGTTAAATTAGGGGGATAAATATCATTTGGAAGCTTATTATCAAGAATGGATATCATTACCTTGTGGTCAAGCATATCTATTTCTGATGATTGAGATAAAGGAGTGGATCATCCTTGAAAACATTCCCATTGTGAAGGAATATGTCGATGTACTCCCTAAAGAGTTTCTTGGTCTACCTCATGACCAATAGTTTGAGTTATCATTTGAACTTATACATGGGTATCTTCCTATATCCAAGACTCTCTTTAGAATAGATTCTATTAAACTAGAATAACTAAAGAAGAAATTACAAGAGAATGTATAAATGGGTTTCATAAGCTCATGTGATTCACCATGGGGTGTGTTGACACTATTTTTAAATAATATGGATAGGCTAATATACCTCTTAATTGATTATAATGAACTCAAAAAAATAAAAATAAAGAACATGTATTATATTTAATGGATTTATGACTTATTAAATCAGCTACATGGGTCCTAGTACTTCTATTATTTGTAACTTTGATCAGGTTATCATCAATTAAAAGTGAAAAGGGAATATATTCCCAAGACTATCTTTTGAACAAGTTATGGAAATTATTAGTTCATAGTGATGTCACTTAGACTCACTAATGCTCCTGAAATCTTCATGAACTATATGAATACATTCTTTAGAGATTAGATCAAAAACATTTGGAAATATTTTTACATTCTATTCATATATACTCCAATGGAAAGGAGAAACATGAGGATCATTTGATTATTTTACAAAAGAATTTTAGAAAAATACGTTATATGAAAAGTACAGTAAATGGGATTTTTGGACGAATCAAGTGAAATTATTGAGGTATATTATCACAAGTAAAGGGATATCTATAGATACTTAAAACAAAAATTTGATTAAATAATTGCCTAAAATAATATTTATAGTGGGTATCAGTAGTTTTCTCGAATTATCTGTTTATTACTGATAATTTTTCTGGAACTTCTCATTATTATCAAACCCTATAACTAATATCAATCAAAAGGGTAAGGTTTTTATAGACTAATGAATGCAAATAGATATTCAAGGAATTGAAGAAGATTATAATTTCAATAGATATACTCACACTTACCACAAGTAGAGAATAATTGTGATAGTATATGTCTCAATATAGTTAAAGGTTCATGAGAAGAATTATCTTATTCATGATCTGAATTTGGCTGTGATAATATTCACATTGAAGATATAGAGGAATTATCTCTACAAAGAAAAGTGTAGAATATATAAATAGCATAAGATCTTGATATATATATTTATATGGAAGGATTTTAATATGCACCAATGAAGATGGTTAGAGCTGATCAAGAACTATGATTGCTCAATCAATTACCATCCTAGGAAGGTAAATAAAGTGAAAAATGATCTAAGTATAAAATGACATGTAAACTTATCTTTGATAAGGATTGAGAAGTATCCAATATTATTAAACATGAAAATGATATATATGGGAATCAAAAAGGTAAAACCCAAATATTAACTTACTCAAATGATTACTCAACTATCCAACATAAAGAAGATTAAGAAATATCATAGGGATTATATAGAGATATGGAAGAATGTGGTTCCAATAATAAAGGGTAAATCCTTGGAGTTAAGCATTGATAATGGTACAATTAGATTTGGAATGTGACTATGTGTACTGTAAAAACTTGGGATAAATAAGGAACTTTTGAATGATTATTAGAATTTAACATTCTCTATCCGCCCAAGGATCACAAATATGTATAGAGATATCCAAAATAACTACTTATGGGATAACATGGAGAAGAAGAATGATGAATATGCATCAAACTGACCAGTATGTCATATTTTGAAGGCAGAAAGATAGAAATCCAAGGGGATGATATAACCATTACCCATACCATCATGGAAATTAGAGAACATCATCATGGATTTTGTCATGGGTCCTCCAAAGGATATAATTCCATATGGATTATAAACAACCATCTAATAAATATTTATCACTTCATCTTCATTTGAGAGGACTTCCCACTAAATGATATTATAAAGATATATATTAAATATGTTTTGTGGTTTCATAAAACACCAATATAGATGGTATACAATCAAGTTTTAAGTTTTATCTAAAATTTATGTAAATTTATTCATTGTTTCTTGAACACAAAGTTAAACTTCAGTAAAAATTATCACCCCTAGACTAATCTAAAATCTAAAAAAACTATCCAAACACTTGAGGATATGTTGATATATTTATTTATAGACTTCAAATAATGATATGATAAAAATATCCCACTAGTTCATTTCTCATAAAATAATAAATTCCAATCAAGCATTCAAATGGATCTTTATGAATACCTATATGGAAAGAAATGTTGAAAACCCACTTTGTAGAGACCCAAAGCTTAACGTATATGGAAATTACATTACTTTTGAGGAATACTTAATACATAACAAAAACAAACACACAAGGACCATAATAGTTTAGTGTCTTTGGAAACTTGGAACGTAATCTTCTAATCGTGGTGAAAGATCTTCAAAATCTCCCATAAAGATATTCCAATTTTTGTTTCCTTACCTAAAACCTTTATTTATATCCTGGGGAAAAGAAAACATAAAAGGGTGAGCTGAAATTCTCAGTAAGGGTAAACAAAAGAAATATCAATCACATCATATTCATAAGAACATAACAATTTGGAAATCTTACCCTGCAAAAGAGATCATAATTTCATAACATGGGATAAATCATGGTAGTGAAATGTAATCCCAATAATCATAACATAAAACATGTAATTTTTTGGCATGCACACATAATCATAGATAATCATTTATTATTAGTCAAGACTCATTGCCAAGACTATCTTAGTGGACAAAGTCCATTTGTAAACCGAGTTCACTCCTCGTTTCAGTTCTGTTTCACTGAACCGGTATAACCTACCGTTCTAGACATGTCTATCTCATGAGATATAAAATCTTTACCCAATGCATTGGAGGGAGATATAGGTCCCACCCATCTCATAATGATACCATTCTTATGTGTGACACAAAATCATAAACCATACATCATAGCATAACCCATGTAATAAAAATGGGAATCTTAAACATCGTGACATCATAAAACTATTCATATAAGATAAAGGAATTCATAAGAATAATTCCATCACAACATAATAAAATAAATGTAATAATAGGGATAAAAACAGAACCCTTTATTATCTTAGATGGAAAATAATTTCGATAAAACACTTGAACTCCATTCTTGAGGAAAATATCCTTTCCACTCCAAAAACATTTTTCCTTTCTTAACATGTCATACAATTTTAAACTAAAAGAAGTTGATTAAAAATAAACTTGAAAACATGTAAAGGAAGCTTCTTGTAAATAATGTTTTAAAAATCCATTCATGCCATATAAGTTAAAAAACATTCTTCTCGTACTTTTGTCGGAAAAGTCAAAAAGTACCTCGTACAAAAAACGAAAAAAGATTCCTTTCATATCTTTTACTAAAAACTCACCAAAGGGTAAAATTGGATATAAACTATTTTATAAGGATATAAATATTACATATTGAGGAAACATGGATGTGTATGATAAAATACACCCCAGTAAATACCAAAGTATAAACAATCTCGGATAAAAATGAGATTGTGATATTTCCCTTACCTTAGGTCCAATTTGCTTCGTAAGTGTCCGATCCTCCTGTATAATGATTTAAATAATGTTATTTACTTATTCCAGAATCATATTCATTGTTATTATATCATATATGGTTCACTTATGACTTTATATTACCCGTTCTTTTGTAAATTCCATGTTAAAGAGCGTTTTGGGTAAAATTGTTTCATTTGTCGTCCGTGTTTTGACATGTAATTATTCATATGATTACTTAGATCATGATTACTTAATTACAGAATATAAAACATGATTTATATATAATATATATTCAGAATATACATATATATAATAAATCAATAAATGGAAAGAAATACACCGTTCATGGAGACGGTAGGTCGTACGTACGCATGAACGTTGTTTTCGTTTCCTTATTGAGTTGAATGGAATTAAGTAGATGACATAAACATATATACACATAAATCTAGTATAATTATTATGTCATATATTTCATGATTACTTATTATATACACTTTATAATCATTCATGAATGGTTAAAGTGGAGAATGAATCTCATCGCGTCGTGGAGACGGTAGTTCGTACGTACGCACGAGCGATGATATCATTCTCATGATCGTGGGACAGTATTGGAGTGTATGTATACTATTTCAGAATCCATATCACTTTAAAATAATCATATATAGTTATTATTTACACCATTATACCCATCCAAGTAAGGTGGTGGTGGAAAATAGATTTCACCACGGCGTGGAGACGGTATTCTGTACGTACGCACGCGTGGTGATTTCGTTTTCCGTAGGATGGATAGATGGTGAAATAGGGTTGTTTCATACTTATAATAACATATCATTATATGAGTGATACTGATTTTATTACTTCATAATGAAACAACCTAAGAAGAAGAAGTGGAAGAAGAAATAATGTTAAAAGAATCGGTAACGGACATTACCTCTTCTTTAAAGCGCCTCTTTGAGTCCTCTTCTTAGGGAACTAAAATTGGTCTTTGAAGAAGACCAGGACTTCTTTGATGTTTCTAGGGAAGTGGAGAAGATAATTATTCAGGGGTTGGCCGATCTTGAAGGCTCAAAGTGGTGTGATGAAGAGGGGGAGGAGGTGCCCTTTTATAAGGGAGGAGAGGGGCACCTTTGGAATAACTAAAAATATTATTTTATTATAAAGTCAAATTAGGTTTTGTAATAGATCCAAATTGATATATTTCGAATATAAGGTGAGTAGGGGTCTAAATATTCTCATACAATATAATTTAGACAAGTTTAGGTATCAATTTTAACCTTATCATTTAGATTTAACTTTAAGTTAGATAATTTAACTTTTACCGTGTCTTCTTGTTTTCTTACACTATAAGGTTAATAAACTTACTATATCAAGAAAAACGAACCCCAAGTTGTTTATTATTAATATATATAACCTTATATAAGTCATTTGGCCGAAACTTAGATTTTTAAGAATAAAATAACAATTAATAATATAATATTTTTTTTAAAAACATTTATGTCAATTTTGACACTATTTAGTAATTGATTTTTGTGAAAATCATAACAGAATTATTAGTTCTAAAAAAGTTACTTAAATCAATACTAACATGTCATATTAACCTATAAAATTATTTTCATTCATAAAAATTCTTAAATTACATTTATTTGGGTATTTATAACATCAATTATGTCAATAATTCATTAATAAGATAATTACTGCATCATCTTTGTGTCATACTAAATGATAATTATTTAATCCCTAAAAATTATAAATAAATTCCTGTGATGTATATAATTGTATTAGATTTCTGTAGACTATTCATGTTCTAAGTTTCATTAAGTTCATCACCAAATTATAATTATTATACTTATAAGATTTAAGAAAGTGACATGTTGTCACATTCTTTGGTTTTAATAATAATTAAATTCTTTTCATGGAAAAAAGTCCATTAAATGAATCTAATTCGACCCTTAGGTGATATGGGTCGACTTTTAGTCATCCAATAGGTTTTTGGCAGGTGTTAAGGTAATTTTATAATATTATATTTACCCTTAATTACCAGATTTACCTTTAACTATGGTAAATAAAATTTACCGTAGTTACTATTCATAATTCCCAAAAATAAAAAGTATCTTATTAACATAATTTGGACCCACTGATTCCAAATATGGAATCAATTTTTCCAAATTCAATACACAAAAGTTGCAGAAATTAAATTAAAATTAATCCCGTTGTCGAAAGAAAATGGGTTTTTCTTTAAAACATTGAAAAAGATTGAATTGATTTAACCTACGAATTTAATGTAAAATCAATGATAATGACATAAATTATATTAAATATTAAAAATATATTCTATTTATACTTTAAAACCATTAAATTTTATAATTTAACCATATAAATTATTGTGATGGAAAAAAGTTGATTTTAATTAAAATATAGCGTGTTTTTACTATTCATCAAAATATGAAAGTTACCAGAATAATATGAAAATTTTATACAAAGTAAATTTTTATTTCTTGATTCCAAAGAATAATTTTATTTTGTCAGATTTAACTTATAAACATGTTAAAAACTAGATTTAAAGTGGGTGCGTCATCAAAAGGTGGCAAAACTGTATTTTTTTAAAAATACTTATTTTACCCGAAAAAATTATTTTGTTCTTATACCATGTTCTAGAAAATGTGTAAGATGAATAATAATGTTATAAAATTCAAAATTTAGTTAATACTATTCATAACGGCTAGTTCATAATAATATTATAATAATATATCGTTGTTTAGTAAAACCCGGTATTGCGTACAACACACACTATCGAGGAAGGTCACGATTGCGTGTAATACAAGCCAAGTCAGGGTTGCGTGTTGTGCAAGAATCCTTCGTTGTTTTGTATAACAGAATCCAACCATATTTAATTTATATATTGAATATATATATATATACTCAATTTTGCGTAGAATAACTATTATCAAAATTGTGTGTAACACGTTCCAAGAATAGTGTTGCGTATACTGCAAGCTAATACGGTGTTGTGTATAGCGCAAGGTAATCTTGTTGTAGCATACAACACAAGACATTAATAAAATTAAAAAAAATATTTTCCATAAAATCTCGGGGTGTTACACACTTATTAGGATGAAGTTGGTGAACACAGGTTTCTAGGACCAAAACAACTCAAATAAATAGTAGAATAGTTTAAGGACATTCATCAACATATCATATTAGCACATACTTGGAAGAATATCTATGCTAAAAATCATAAATGACATCTAGATTTTGATGTTAGGGATGAATTTTCCTTTTATATATCCATGGAAGAGAATCATGATGTTTGGGGAGAAGGGAAAGATAAGTCTTAGATGCAATGTCCCCTTTGAGATTCATGATCACATTAGAGTTATGGGTGATCAACTATAACTCACACTAAACCTATCTCAAGTGCATTACATGGTCCATTTATACTTCCTAATAAGGTACATACTAGATTCATCACATATACTAAATTTTGAGGTGGTACAGTTGGAGATAGATCTTTATTATGGGAAGTAATCAATGAATATCTTGGACCATAGAGTCAAAGTTCATTGAAACATGAAAACTCACATGATCAAAGTACTATGTAATAACCATAAATATGAAGAGATAACTTGGGAACTTGAATAATCATAAAAATAGAAGTACCCTCTTCTATTTTTATCCTAGTGTGCATAATGAAATTTTGAGGGTGAAATTTATAAAGGGTGGAATAATGTAATGACCCAAAATTTTCTGAATGAAATTTCCCATCTAAATATATACATGTGTTATATTTAGTAATGTAGTATAATATAAAACTTTTTCACCATATAATAATGATCATAAATACATTAATATATTATTTTGAATGTTATATTTAAGGAATAAATATACCAAATAAAATTTAAAGTATTAAAATGGGACAACAACAAAATAATATAAATAAAATAATAAGAATACGTAAATTTGAATCAATATGGTCCCTTATAATAATCACACTCCTTATAATTACTATAAATAAGAATCAAAGTAGTAATAATGTAATATTCATTTTTAAAAAATAAATAATATAACCTTGATTGAAATTGAATTGAATGATGAATGAAGGAAATAGAATGTATTTATAGGATATAGTAAACTTATATGAAAATTAGAATATTAAAATAATATATGGGTATTTTATAGAATAAAAATGTAAGTAATTTATATCATAATATAGTTCAAAAGTGTTAAATATGAGAAAATAAATATTTGATACAATGAAACCATAATATTTTTTGGAAAACATACATGTCTTATTTTCATTAAAATGCGATTTCATGATAAATTTAAAATATTTGAAAAAAAAATTTATAAAATATTTTTAAACAATAATATTTATCTTTAAATAAAATATAAAATAATCTTATACAATTATAAGAAAATTTTCTCAGGGTCAAAAAAATTGGTCATACCATAAAAGTTGATATTTTTGAATAAATAAGGATTTTATTTAAAATTAAATTTATCATATTTAGAAAAATACTTTTATAAAATTAATTTCAATTTTGGAATCAATGAATTGGAAAATGTTTAAGTTGGAGTTTTTGTATTTTTTATAAAAAAATATGGATGTGAATAGTGAAGTACCATATAGGTACCATATTTTTCAATAGTGTATATCAATTAGTTTTTTTGTGGTTTATAGAAGTTGAATGAATATTTATTATTGACTCGCATACCCTTAATATTTAATCACATGTTGGGTCACCATTTCAAGATGTAATATTTTATTCTAATGTTTTATTTTAAAACGCCCTCTCCTCACATTATAAATACTAACTCATTTCTCTATAGATTATAATACCCTTAAATCAAAACAAAATCTACATAAATTTCTCCCCACACATCTTTACCATGTCTTAGAGTCTTTAGTTTCACTAAAAGACCAATCTAAGAAGATTTAAGGTGTGATCTAATTGAGGATATCCAAGGAAGGGTTAATTGTCTTAACCGATATTTTTCAAGTTTCTTTCTTCTTATACCTCCTATAAATATCTTCAACACAAAATGATATAATTACATAAGTATCTTATGTATAATTGAATATTTTTATATCAATGGAATATTAATTATCTTAATCTCTCCCTCTCTTTATTTATAAAATGAAATTATCACCCATATCACGGTTGGTTAACCACCTCTATGGATGATGGGTTTCATTTTCCATTACCTCCTTACATGGATAGATTTAAAAATATATTAAATAAATAAATATAATATTTAAAACCTGATTAATATTTTGAAGTGTAAAATTGGGTTTTATATTAATGATAATAACTAATCAATTCCATTGTTATTTTAACAATACAAAACAAGCATACTAAGATACCTTTCTTAGTTTCAATATATTTTGTAAAACCCATATAATAATATATATTTTTTATAATATAATGATAATTAATCTATAAATATAAAAAAATATGTTATGGAACTAGTTGAAAATACCTTTGACCATGATCAAAATACTCAATCCATTTCAGGGGAGTTGACCAAACAACCTCAAATGGCTGATGTCAGCAAAAGATGATGTAATAAATAAAGAAAATATAATAATAAATTAACCATAAAATGTTAAATATACTTGAAAAGTTTTTCAATAAATTATTTAATAAATTTAATTTGAATATTCATGAAGTTAAATGCACATATCAATCGACTAAAGACCTAAGGTAAGGGAACTTCAGAACCATCCCTTCTATTTTTTAGTTTTTATTTATCTCTCTAAACCTAAATTTATATTAATATTATTATCATTTATTTCTATTATATTGAGTTCCTCAAATATACACCTAGTTTAACTTACTTTTATTTTCTTGGGATATACCATCTTTTAATGTTCAATTCTCAATTACGTATTTTAAAAAAAACCGATAAAAATGGGAACCTCTCTGTTTCTTATTTCATATCATGTTTCAAACCATCAAAATATTAAAATATTTTGTTATATTAAAACACATATTTTTTTATGGATGAATATTATTGTTTAATTGTGGTCTTTAGGAAAATAAAATGTTCTTACATTCTCAAAATATTATTTACCCCTTTCCTAAAATAATTTTTATTTGATTCCTTTTTATACCTAATTATCTAAAAGTTTCTTATTAATTTTCCTATTTCGATATCTATATTTATGTCATATGATTATTTACCAAAATATTAACATCAAAAAATCATTAATTCCTTCTTCTTTTTTGAAACTTCATGATATTTCATTTTCTTATGCTTTGAGATAAGAATATGTCACTACTGGAAATTTGACTATTTTCGATGGGCTATTTGGGACGGGATCCCGTCGCAAAAACCCTTTTGCGACAGGGGCCCATCGCAAATAGCTCATTTCAGAAAACGGGATCACAAATAGTATTTTTTTACAATGGGCATGTCGTAAAAAAAATTTACTTGCAACGGGAAGCGGGCCCGTCACAAATAGATGTTCGATTAAATACATTATATATATATAAGAACCTTAAGCGACATGCCCATCGCAAATAGCTTATATGTTATAAACCTTTTGCGACCGGCCTGTCGCAAAAAATGTATTGTGATGGTAAAGAAACCCATTGCAAAAAACTTTTAAATATATATATATATATAATCTATTTGCGATGGGCCCCCAGTCGCAAAAGGCCCCGTCGCAAATACTTAATAAAACATAATATGAATATTATTAAAATAATAAAAAAATAAAAAATATTAAAATTCTCAATATTTACAAATACAAAATAAAATAAAAATATATTAAAATTATTATTAATAAAAAATTAATATTAATATTATTAAAATAATAAAAAAATAAAAATTAATAAAATTATCAATATTCAGAAAAAATATATAAAAAATCATAAAATATTATTATTATTATTAGTAGTAAAATAAACAAATATTAAAAAATATACTACTAATAATAAATAATAAAATATTAAAATACTAAAAAAAATTATGTAATATTTGCACCAATATAAAAGACAAAAACTGTAAATAGTTCATATTACAACAAATGTTCAATTCAAATATTTTTAATATAACAAAAAAATCATTGGGGTGATAGTTTTCTAGAGGATCTGAAGGAGCTGGAGGAGATGGTGGAGGAAACTCCATCCCTAAACTACGAGTCAGACGGTGCATGTACTTCATCTGATCGTGTTGTTGCTATTGTCATTGATACATGTCCTCCTTGTGATGTTGTTGCTGCTGCTACTGGCGCATCTATTTATGCTGCTTCTACAAACTCTCTATAAGCTCAGTTTAAGCTCATAATTGTTCCTAATACTATGATCCAGAAGATGATACCTCTCCAATATCTCATCTCAAGTTGGACTTCGACATCGCAACAGTACCATAATAGGTCCCAAGAGTCAAATTAGAGCAGATACCAACTACTCGGCCCTTCTTGAAGGCATATTGGGTCCCCTGCATCTATTCTGCCTCATTGAATTGGTGGGCACTAATCTAATCATCCGGCTCGGCCTGACTCTCAGCCCATGTCTGAGAGGTCATGGCCTCATATGACTCCTTCATTTTCAATTTGAAATTAAAATTGTGAAAATATTATATGTAGTTAATTTTCAAACTAAAAAAGAAATAATACTCACCACAATCTGATGTTGGTGATCACCTCTAATCTCTCCAGTGGTTGGATCACTATACATCCTACGATAAACATCTTACTTCATAATATCAGGATGCTCGACTGCCTATATGAATATAAAATAAACTGTTTATATGTAATGTTATATAAAATATTTAAAAAATATACTTACCAGATGCTCTTTATGTGTACTGAATGTATGGCTACCAGCTCGATGTGTTACCTCCTGTCTCCCCTAGTTCTGTCAGCCCAATGAAGATCTCCTCTAAAATACACTACTCAACTAGGTTGACCATAATCCATCCCACATGTGAGAGGAAATGTACTCTGGTCGGTGGGCTCTTCATGACTCATCAAATACTATCGCTCTTACTTTCTTAATGGTTGTCCTTATCAAATTGTGCAAAAAGTAACAAAAACTTTAGATACCCAAAGCTTGACGTACATGTAAATTACATTACTTTTTAATAATACTTAATACATAACAAAACCAACACACAAGGACCATAATAGTTTAGTGTCTTTGGAAACTCATAACATAATCTTCTAATCATGGTGAAAGATCTTCAACATCTCCCATAAAGATCTTCCCCTTTGGTTTTCTTACCTAAAACCTTTCTTTATATCATGGGGAAAATAAAACATTAAAAGGGTGAGCTTAAATGCTCAATAAGGGTAAACATAGAGAACATAAAACAATCCATAGACATTTGAATGTAAAAACATGAGCATAAAATCTAAACATCAAAATCTTGAGCAATGACATATAACATTTCAGTACATAAGGCATAGATCATAAAAGAACATTAATCATGATAAAATAGCATGGTAATAAAACTTGTAATTGTGGAAAAACATTAATCACATGATATTATTTCCATAGTATCCAAGGCATTGCTGCCAAGACCATCTTAGTGGAAAAAGTCTCTTACTGAAGCGGGTTTACTTTTCGTTCCAGCCCTATATTAATGAACCAGATTTACTTGTCATTCCATCCATCTCTATATCATGAGATATAAATCTTTACCCAATGCATTAGAGGTAGATATAGGTCCCACCCATCTCATAATGAAATCATTCTTACTTGTTCCACAAAATAAACATAAATCATCCATCGTAACCCAAAGAATAAAATGGGTTTCATAAAGATCATCCCATCATAAAATAATGCATATAAAACAAATGGATATCATTTCATCATAATAAGAATCAAACCATGTAAATAATAGAGACATTATACTTGAAACATAATCATACAAAATAATGTCATATTAGATGGAAAATAGTTTTTATAAAACACTTGAAATGAATTCTTGAGGGAAAAATCCTTTCTTCTTCAAAATCATTTTCTATTCACAAAATTCCCTGAAATTTTAAAAGAAAAGAATTTTTTTGAAAATAATCATTAAATATTGTAGAGTAAGATTCATGAAAATTAGGCGTTATGAAACTGTAAAAATCCGTTCATGCCGTATAAGTTAAAAAAACATTCTTCTCGTACTTTGGCTGAAAAAGTCAAAAACTATATCGTACTGAAAATGACAAAAGATTCTTTTCATATCTTTTACTGAAAATTCACCAATAGGTAAAATTGGATTTAAAAAATTGTAGGAGGACAGACATAATATTACAAATTGAGGAAACATGGATGTGGATGATAAATATTCCCCAATAAATTCTAAAGTATAAACAATCTCGGATAAAAATGAGATTGCAAGATTTTCCCTTACCTTAGGTCTGATATGCTTAGTACGTATCTGAACCTCCTGTATAATGATTTAAATAATTTCATTGACTTATTAAAAAATCATATTAATTGTTATGATATCATATATTGTTCACTTATGACTTTATATTACCCGTTCTTTTGTAAGTTCCATGTTAAAGCAGCATTTTGTGTAAAATTGTTTTATTTATCGTACGTGTTTGGACTTGTTGTTCTTGATATTATTATTACTTATATCTTGATTTAATTACTTCAAGAATGTAAATAATGATTTATATATCATATATATATTCAGTATATATATATATATATATATAATAGATATATAAATGAAATGAAATACACCGTTCATGGAGATGGTAGGTCGTGCGTACGCATGAACGTTGTTTTTCATTCCTTGTTGACTTGAATGGAAGTAAGTAGATGAAATATATATATACATAAATACAGTATCTTTATCATGTCATATATTTCATTAATATTCATTATATATACTTTATAATCATTCTTGATGGTTAACATGGAGAATGAATCTCATCGCGTCGTGGAGACGGTAATCCGTACGTACCCACGAGCGATGATATCGTTCACATAATTATTGAATTGAATTGGAGTGGATGATATAATATCACATAATTAGTATGATGTTATAATAACTTTATATAGTTATTCTTTATACCATTATACCCATCCAAGTAAGGTGGTGGTGGGAAAACAGATTAGACCACGGCGTGGAGACGGTATTCCGTACGTACGCACGCGCGGTGATTTCATTTTCCGTAGGATGGATAGAAGGTGAAATGGGGTTGTTTCATATTTATAATAACATATAATTATATCAGTGATACTGATGTTATTACTTTATAATGAAACAACTAAATAAGAAGAAGTTGAAGAAGAAAGAAAACTTGAACAAATCGGTAGAAGAGATTACCTCTTCTTCGACGCACCTCTTTTAAACTTCTTCTTAGGGCACTAGAGTTGGTCTTTTGAAAAGGCCAGAACCTCTATGATATAACTAGAGAGTTTGATAAGATTAATAAGTAGGGGTTGGCTGATCTTAAAGGCTCAAAAGGGTGTGAATAGAAGAGGGAAGGGGTGCCCTTTTTATAAGGGAGGAGAGGGGCACCTTAGGAAAAACTTAAAATATTATTTTATAATAAAGTCATATTCGGTTTTTAATAGCTCCAAATTGATTTATTTCTAAGATAAGTTGATTATGGGTCGAAATCCTCTCAACCAATAGGTTTTAGACAAGTTTAGGTTACTATTTTAACCTTATCATTTATATTTAACTCTAAGTTAAATAATTTAACTTTTACCATGTCTTTTTGTTTTCTTACACTATATGGTTAATAAACTTACTATAAAAAGCCAAAAGAACCCCAAGTGGTTAATTATTAATATATATAACCTTATTTAAGTCCTTTGGACGAACCTTAGATTTTTAGGAATATAATAACAATTAATAATATAATATTTGTTTTAAAAAATTATTTTATTTCAATTTTGACACTATTTGGTACTTGATTTTTGTGAAAATCATAACAGAATGATTAGTTCGAAAAAAATTAATTAAATAAATACTAACATGTCATATTAACCTAAAAAATTATTGTAATTCATAAAAAGTCACATATTAAATTTATTTGGGTATTTATAATATCAATTATGTTAATATTTCATTAATAAGGTAATTACTGCATCATCATTGTGTCATAAATAAATTAAATTATTTAATGTCTAAAAATTATAAATAAAATACCATTATGTAGGAAATATTTTTAAATTTCTAATGAATATTTATAGTTGAATTTTTCTTATGTATAACCCTATATTAAAAATGGTTTAGTTATTAAACTTTGATTTTAAATATTTTAACTCTTCTTTAAATAAAATAATAATAAATGTCCTAATCTAATCCAAGTGGACCTAAAAGATAATATTTTATTCCTAAGGTTGTTTTTGGTCTAATTACACTTATCCAATAGAATTAGTACATGTTTTAGAGTAATAATAATATCATTTTTTACCCTTAATTACCCTATTTACTTTTTACCGTGGTAAATAAAAGTAAAAAGTTAGTATTCACCAAAAATTATTTTTATCTTATTGAACCACATTTTACTCCTTGATATTAACCGTGTCTCTCAGATTTTTGAAATTCCACTCACAGAAGCGGTAAAATTAAGTTTTATGTAAATTTTCAAATTCTCCTAGGAGGTGGGTAAGAGACGGTGAAAAGTTCAAGAAAATTTTTATATATCTAAAATTATTATTAAATAACTCCAATGAATTACATTGAACTTATATAGGTATTATGTTTCAATTTTAAACTAAAATAAATTTAAATAAATAAATAATTATTTAAATAAAAAGTCTGTTTTTAAATAGTAACCCAGTGTTTTCACTATTCATCAAAAATTGAAAGTTTTCAGAAAAATACCAAAAATTCACCCTAGGCTAATTTCGATATTCCGAATCCAAAAATGAAGTCCATTTTGAAAGATAAAATTTATAAAATTTCAAAAAATGGGTATTACTATTCATAACGGCTGGTTCATAATAATATTATAATAATATCTCATTTAGTGAAACTCGGTATTGCGTACTACACACGCTATCGAGAAAGTTATTGATTGTGTGTAATGCAAGCCAAGTCAGGGTTGCGTGTAGTGAAATCTACGTTTGGTGTTGTGTATAACATAATCAAAACTTATTTCATTTATACATTAAACAAAATCTATACTTAATGTTGCATAGAATAATTTCTACAAAACGAACATGAAATTGTGTGTAACACGAGCCAAGAATAGTGTTGCATATACTGCAAGCTAATACGGTCTTGCGTAAAGCACAAGATAATTTTGGCGTAGCGTACAACACAAGACATCAATGAAATTAAAAAGAATAATTCTCACAAAATCTTGGGTTGTTACAAAAACGCTCAAGCATAGACATCTCCCAAGCCTCATGGATTGCACCATGCATGCTATCATTGATGGGATACCATAAACCCTACAAATAATTTATAATATCAAGTTATTAATGAAATAAATTTCTAAATAAATATTATTTATTTACGTACCAGCCAATTATTGAACATTCCAAGCTGCACATCAATAGAAATCTGTTCCCATGTGATCCATGTCTAAGAAAAATAATTACACAAGATAGTACTCCTTTGACCAATAGCTACATGTGAAAAAACTATGAAAAAAGAACAAATAATCAAACAATTAGTATATAAATAGATTAATAAAAGATAACTAAAATACACCAGTTATTGTACCTTCGCATGCGTGGATTAAAACCAAGATGTGGACGTCGATCGGGGATAGGGTTAGGAATCATAAGTCACGCAAGACCATGCCCCCTCCGCGTACCCCCTGAACCGCCAGTATCCTGAGGGTCAGATGATCTCAAATCCTCCTTATCCAAAGGTAGCTCAGCCTCCACTAACTCACGAAGTAGATCAGGGTCCATCTGAAACAAAAAATGATTATTGTTAGCAGATAGTTGAATGTAACTATTATATATTTATATATATTAGTTATGATTATAACCAGCATTTAACTGTTTCAATGTTCACCTTCATCATCATCTTCATATCTGACGATGTCAATGTCTTCATATTCATCATCAGCGTCATCAATATCCATATGAGTTTTGGTTTCATCATCTCTTGCTATTTAAAATTCATTTGTAACGTCATTAACATAATCTACACCAATGACCCTTAATTGTGGGGTGTCATCACCGATATTCATGTCTCTTTGTGAAAAGGGTGGATTTTGAGTAGTCTCTTGAAAAACTTCAATTCCTTGTACTTCATCGGAATAACATTCAGTTTGAGTAAACTAATTTTCCTCAGATTTCATTTTTATTATGCTCCACCAATCACTCAGGTCTCTTGAAGTATAAAAGTAATTGGCGTAATATATTTTATGTGCCTATTGATCTAGTAAAAATGGTTCATTTACTACAAGAATACTTTTATATTTAGCATCGACGATTCCATGAATCAGATGAACTTGCAAGCCTCTCTCAGTATCTAACCACCGAAATTTAAACATTGTTATGTAATTTTTTCCTAGATAATACAGTTCAATAATTTCATCCAGCATGCCATCAAAGTCAACTTCAGTTTCTCTATGATGCAATCCTCTCAAGAAAACTCCATTGTTCATTGTTTTTTTTTTTTGATTCCTCATATGCATGTGTATGAAATTGAAAACCATTCACCACATATGCATTGTAAGATTTAACCATTTTGGATGGTGGGTTACTCAATATAAACAGTCACTTATCAATTTTATCAGCATGTTGAGGCACCAAAAATTTTTTAAAACAATTATCAATATAATAAATAATAAACTGAATTGATATGTTAAACCATCAATAATTTATGTTACCAGTTTTTGAAACCATTGAGAAAAAATTTTCTATCGGCGTTTATCAAGAGAATCTGTTGTAATTTGTAGAAGTTGTTTCTTGATATGATTATCATATATCCTACAAATTAAATAAGTTTACTTACTGTAACATAAATTATATAATAAGTGATAGAATCACTCACAGTACAAATGATGTTATTTCTTCACAGTTGAGTAAAACATATGTATGAGTTATATGATGTTCATCATCTGAAAGCCATCATTCATGAACTCCACCAAATCCAAGATTTGGCTGATTAAAACTGATAATTTATTTTCCATTTCATCATCAACATTCCCCTCATTCCATCCCATTCGGTTGTGTTTTGAGGGATATTCATATTCAAAATAATGAGAGCAGAAAAAAGTAATTTCCTCTTGTAAATAAGCTTCATCAATTGAGCCTTCAACTGATACTTTGTTACATACTTTTTTCTTCAATTTCTACATGCATCTCTCGAATGGGTATATCCATCGAAACTGTATCAGACCTCTACACTTAGATTCATGTGGTAAATGTAATATCAGATGTTCCATAGAGTCAAATTAAGCAATCGGAAAGATTTTTTCTAGTTTACATATAATGACAACAACATATTCTTCCAGTTTACTTAGTGCATTATAGTATATTTTCACCGCACAAATGTCTTGAAAAAAATATAATATGTCTGGTATCGAATCCCAAATCATAGAATTCAACAAACCTCTAAATCCAATCGGTATAAATCTTTCCATTATAACAGGACAATCATGACTTTTTAATCTGGTAATATGACCATTCTTAACACATCTACCCAAATTAGAAGCATATCCATATGGAAGTCTCAAATCAACAATCCACTGAAAAAATAATAAGTGACTCTCTTTGGACAGTGTATAATCTGCTTTTGGATTCCTTAACCTCTATGACCTGGCATTTTGAAACAGTTCAAGTTCTGATCATCTACAAATTTGGGCAAGATCTAATCGTGCCTTTACATTATCTTTGGTCTTACCTGGTGTGTCCAAAATTGTATAAAATAAATTATCAAAACAGTTCTTCTCAATATTCATGAAATCCAACATGTAGAGGACCAACAAATCAGTCCAATATGGAAGATCCCAAAAAAAGCCCTATTTTATCCAATTATACTCTTTCCCAAAGCCATGAATTTTCTGTTGGTTTACTATTGGCCCAAATGTGATGGGAGGTAATGAAAATACAACTAAATTTAACTATGTACATGAGATCATTTTTAGAGGTTTATCCCTTTCAATTGTTTCTTTTTCTGAAATGATATTTGTTCCTCCGAAAAGGATGATCGGTTGGAAGAAATTTGCGATGATAGTCAAATTAGTAATGTTTTTTTACATTGGAGAGCATAAAGGCTTTTTTGTCTTTCATACAGTAAGGACATGATTTCGGGCCATGTGTACTTCATCCAGATAACATGACATATTCCGGTAAGTCACTAATCATCCACATTAATGAAGCTTTTAATATGAATTTTTTTCGCAGCAACATCATATGTACTAACACCATTACTTCACAATGAATTTAACTCATCAATAAATGGTTTCCAATAAACATCAATATTCTTTTTCGGATGTTTTGGAATTAACAAGGTCAAAAATATATAGGGCTCCATCATCAACATCCATGGAGGTAAATTGTATGGAGTTATAAAGACAGGCCAACATAAATAATGAATACCATAATAACCAAACGGACTGAAACTGTCAGTAGAAAGACCCAATCGCACATTTCAGGATTCAAAAACAAAAGACAGGTGCAGTCGGTCAAAATGTTTCCATGAATCACCATTATATGAATGATTCAATCTTTTATCAGTTAAAATCTTGGTTTTGTAACATGACATCATTGACGCAGTGTTCTGAGACATAAAAAAATGCTACAATGTAGGTGTAAGGGGAAAATATCTCAACTGCTTCACAGGAATCGATCCATACTTCCCTGGTTGAGCTTTTTTATACCTTGATTTTCCACACGTGGGAAAAGTATCCAATGACTGATTTTCACCAGAATATAAGATTAAATCATTTTCACATGCATGAATCTTCTGATAATTAAGGCCCAAATTATGAACCAGCCTCTTGCTCTCATAGTAATTTGTAGGAAACACATTTCCTTTAGGTAACAGTGTTTTAACCAAAGAAAATATCACATGAAAAAAGTTGTTTGAAATTTCATTATCTGATTTAATAGCCATAAATTTTTCAACCACTTCTAATTTGCTTATCTTCCAACTAGGATATAATACATCCTCAGCAGACCTCAACAACTCATAAAATTCGGATGGTGCCAACTCATGAGTTAAATCAATAGCATCCTAAGTTTCAGTTTGTTGAATAGATGGACCTGCAACATCATGTACTAAATTTTGAAACTGTGATGGATCTAGATTCAAGTTATTAGTATCTTCTCTGGAACTGCATTCACTGTGTTGATACCAAATAACATAATCTAGTTTAAAACCAAACCGTAAGAGATGTCCCCCAACCTTTTCAAATGTGTCAAACGTTCTCAGAGAACATTTTTTACAAGGACACTTAATTGTACCTTCTAAAAAAAATTCTAGATTTTATGATGCAAATGATAAGAAAGCTTCAACACCCTCAATATATACAGGATTTAAACAAGAACCGTTTGGATTTTTGCGCTGATTTATCCAAGCGCGATCTTCTAATAATAATCTTTTTTGACTTCCTTGTTCCATATTTTTCTACAAAATAAAAAATCATTACTGTTTTGAATGATTTCAAATTAGAAAAACACTATCCAAAAAGAGAAGATAAATAATTACAACTACTTCTTAATAATTACCATTAATTACAGGTGACACAATTTCCCATGGATTGACGACTACTCTTTTATCCAACAGCTCATTTACTTGCATCTTTTTTCACACTGAAATCATAAAGTAGAATCTTCTAGGATGTAGGCTTATGCATTCTCGTATGCACGAGAATGAATAAGCATACCTCAGAGCAGATTCTTTATTGTGATTTCAGTGTCAAAAAGATGCAAGTAAATGACCCGATGCACAAAAGAGCCCCCTTTTCATCGATGAATCTTCTTCTTGCAACTTTCACCGCCTAAAAATATTATGAAAAATGTGGTCCGACAAATGCATATTCAAACTCGTACATACGAGATTGGATATGAATACATAGAAGCATACTTTTTCGTAATATTTTGAGTCGGTGAGAGTTGAAAGGAGAAGATTCATCGATCAAAAGGAGTGTTGTCAATCCACTAAAAATTGTGCCAAGTTATTACAATTTATTATAATTTATTACAATTCATTTTATTGCTAATAATTGCTAATTATTTCTAATTATTGCTAATTATTGCTATTTATTTCTATTTATTGCAAATTATTGTTAATTATTGCTAATTATTTCTAATTCTTGCTAATTCTTGCTAATTATTGCTAATTATTGTTAATTATTGCAAATTATTGCTAATTATTGCTAATTATTGATAATTATTTCTAATTATTGATGATTATTTTTAATTATTGCTATTTATTGCTAATTATTGCTATTTATTTCTAATTATTTATATTTATTGCTATTTATTGCAATTTATTGTTAATTATTGTTAATTATTGCTAATTAATTGCTAATTATTGCTAGATAATTACTAATTAATTGCTAATTATTGCTAATTATTGCAATTAATTGCTAATTATTACTAATTATTGCTAATTATTGATAATTGTTGATAATTGTTGCTATTTATTGCTATTTATGGCTATTTATTGTTATTTATTTCTATTTATTTCTATTTATTGCTATTTATTTCTATTTATTGCTAATTATTGCTAATTATTGCTATTTATTACTATTTATTGCTATTTATTGCAATTAGTTACTATTTATTGCAATTAATTTCAATTTATTACTAATTATTAGTATTTAGTAGTATTTATTACTATTTATTGCGTTTTATTACTATTTATTTGTAATTATTACTATTTATTACTATTTATTACTATTTATTACTATTTATTACTATTTATTACTATGTATTACTATTTATTACTAATTATTACTAATTATTACTAATTACTACTAATTATTACTAATTATTAGTATTTATTAATATTTATTAGTATTTATTAGTATTTATTACCATTTTTTACTATTTATTACTATTTATTGGTATTTATTAGTATTTATTTCTATTTATTTGTATTTATTTCTATTTATTAGTATTTATTTCTATTTATTACTATTTATTTCTATTTATTGTTGTTTATTACTATTTATTACTATTTATTACTATTTATTACTATTTATTAGTATTTATTAATATTTATTACTAATTATTACTAATTATTACAAATTATTACAAATTATTTATAATTATTACTAATTATTACTATTTATTAATAATTATTACTAATTATTACTAATTATTACTAATTATTACTAATTATTACTAATTATTACTAATTATTAGTAATTAATACTAATTAATACTATTTATTACTATTTATTACTATTTATTACTATTTATTACTATTTATTACTATTTATTCCTATTTATTACTATTTATTACTATTTATTACTATTTATTACTAATTATTACTAATTATTACTATTTATTACTATTTATTATTATTTATTACTATTTATTACTATTTATTACTAATTAGTACTATTTTGTACTATTTATTACTATTTATTACTATTTATTACTATTCATTACTATTCATTACTATTCATTACTAATTATTACAATTTATTGCTATTTATTACTATTTATTACTATTTATTACTATTTATTACTATTTATTAGTATTTGTTAGTATTTGTTAGTATTTATTACTATTTATTAGTATTTATTATTATTTATTACTATTTTTTACTATTTATTAGTATTTATTACTATTTATTAGTATTTATTTCTATTTATTAGTATTTATTATTATTTATTACTAATTATTAGTATTTATTACTAATTATTAGTATTTATTAGTATTTATTGGTATTTATTAGTACTTATTAGTATTTATTACTATTTATTAGTATTTTTTAGTATTTTTTAGTATTTTTTAGTATTTATTTTTATTTATTAGTATTTATTTCTATTTATTAGTTTTTATTTCTATTTATTACTATTTGTTTATATTGATTACTATTTGTTATTATTTATCAGTATTTATTACTATTTATTAGTATTTATTACTATTTATTTTTTATTTTTTATTATTTATTCGTAATTATTACAAATTATTACTATTTATTACTATTTATTACTATTTATTACTATTTATTAGTATTTATTCCTATTTATTAGTATTTATAACTATTTATTAATATTTATTACAATTTATTAGTATTTATTACTATTTATTAGTATTTATTACTATTAATTAGTATTTTATTACTAATTATTAGTATGTATTACTAATTATTAGTATTTATTACTAATTATTAGTATTTTTACTATTTATTACTATTTATTAGTATTTATTTGTATTTATTGCTATTTATTACTATTTATTTGAATTTATTACTAATTATTACTAATTGTTATTATTTATTTCTATTTTTTTCTAATTATTACTAATTAGTGTTAATTACTATTAATTGCTGCAAAATACAGCTACTAATTACTAATTACCTCTAATTATTTATATACATTACTAATTATCGTTAATAATAATTAATTATTACTAATATTAATAATTAATACTAATAATTTAATTTTATTATTACAAATAAATACTGATGACAAAACAATTTAAATCTAACTTAATTACAACTAATCCAAAATAATTAAAATTAATTTGAAGAAAGGAAATGAATACTAAATTAAATAAAACATAAATAACTAAAACTTGATCTCTTGTAATTGTAGGCGACTTCACAACTTCTTTGAAAAAAAAAGCTAACTTTCAAAAAAATTCACTCTAAAATTAGAGTTTACAGATGCAGAGGATCCAGAAATTTGGGCAGAGAGAAGAAAAAACGGAGGGGGTATATATATGTTAAATTAGTTGCGATGGGACTATTTGCGATTGTATTCCCATCGCAAAAAACACTATTTTGCGACGGGCCCCGTCGCAAATACCTTCGGCCTCATTAATTAACGTCAGCGGTTAAAAGGTTATTTGCGACGGGTCCCGTCGCAAAAAGTGACTTGTCGATAGGCTTTTTGCGACGGGACAACATCCTGTCGCAAATATGTTTTTAAAGCCGCTGATTATTTGTGACGGGTCCCGTTGCAAATACCCTTCGGGGGTCGAACTAGTTGCAACGGGGGATCCCCCCGTCGCAACTAGCTCTTACCGCCTCCCGACATTTGCGACGGACGGTGCCAACCCATCGCAAATACTCTTTAGCGCGATTTGGCGCGCAAACTGCACCAATCTGCGTGTAACTTTTTTGTAACGGGGCACCTATTCTCGTCCCAAATAATTGGTTATTTGCGACGGGCTGACCAACCCGTCGCAAATAACCTCTTCGACGGACTATTTGTGATGGGGTATAATCCTGTCGCAAATAGCCCGTCGCAAATAATGGTTTTTCTCGTAGTGTGTAACCCATTTTATTTTGAGGGGTTTTTCTTATGGTTATGACTTATGCATGTTTTACCTAAGTGGAATCATATGAATTTACATATTATGATGTGATGGGTGGGATTAGAATTAAACATCCCCCAATGTGTCGGGTAATTTTTATATCTCATAAGACACCATGTATGGTGCAGGAAGAGTTATCCAAACACAATATGTTATGATGTCTTGGTGGTGAGCTTTGACTTATCCTTATGATATCAAATATTATATTTTTGACACATATTTATGATACCATGATATATTTATATTTTTCTATTATTCCAAGATCCCATTATTATAATCCTTTTGTTTATGTTATCATGATATGTTTCATGACTTGTACCTATTACTTCACCACCATTATTTATTCTGATTGTTCCCTTACTAGGATTTAGAGCTCACCCTTTTCCTTTATGTATTTACCCATGATATTATATGCAGTAAAATAATTTATATGGGATTATAGGAACATTATGGAGATTTAAATAAAGATTTTATGTTTTATGTTTACGTTGATGTTTTATGTATCTAATCTCCCAAAGACAATATTCATCTATATTTCTAAGTTGAAATTTATGTAAATTTATGTTAACAATGCTTTATTAAAATTTTTATAAGACTTGGGTTACTATATAATACATGTTAAAACCAATTTTATTATATTCCCCCTAAATAAATTCCATCCTTTCAGTTTTATTTCACTGGTTAGAAAGATATGTGTTCATAGATACCTTTTAAAATTATGATCACCAAATGCTCTAATTCTATTGCCTCTTTTTGATTCTTACTGTTTCATTAGATTGAGTCCATAAGTAGAAATAATGTATCATAAAGATTCTAAATTCTACAAAATATTCTCAAATAAATTCCAAACCCAAACATCAAAAAAATCATTTTCACATATTCTTTCAAAATCAACTTAACTTTTATCCTTAAAATTATGAAACCTCAATAATCATCAAAATCTTTCTTACTATTTTCTAAACCCAAACTTTTTCCAAACCATATTTACATAATCATCCAAAATTTGTAATTTGGTCTTTATCCCTAAAATAATATTAATCACCTTGACATAAACTCACATACTAACTATTGATTATATATATATATATATCTTTAATCATATATTCTCTTAAAAATTTATCGACCTTATATTCAAGTAACATTAAGAACTTTTTCACCAACTCACACCTTAACTTCAAGAGTTATCTTTACCTTATATTCCAAAATTACATTAACCTTTTTCCTCAAACAACATTAATCAATCATAAAATCACATACCAATCAATATATACCTTAATTATATATATTCCATAAAATATATTTGTATTTCCCCATAAAAACCTAAATCATATTATATCAAATCACCTTTCAATAATTACAGTTATATTACTGCTCAAATTATATTTTCAAAATTAAATAATCCTTCCTCTTAAATAACCATAATTATCTCAACATCAAATCACATAAAACTTTTAGGTCTATATGTACCTCAATCATGAATGCTTCTTAACATCCCGACAAACATATCCCAAAATATCATTAATCATCTTAAAATCCAATCACATAAGACCTTAAAAGCGAATCTATTACTTTGAATTTATGATATCCCGTAAAACTATTAACCCATAATAGTATCTACAACTCTTAAATCATCCTTTACTGATAACTTCCTAGTGTATAAAGTTATTGGAACCCTACTTCAGTACGAAATGTAATAGCCAAAATATAATCTCCCTATAATTAAATGATTTATAAAAAATATTTAATCACTTATATTCCCAAGACCTTTTAGGTTTAGAGTTTTAAAGAATTAGGGAGAACCCTTCACATAAAAAAACTCATAATTTTTCCACCAAATGGATATTTTATACACTAAACCAGACTCCTTAAATGATACACTTTCTTTATTCAAGGATAAAACCTCATAATCTGATCATTGAGTTTCTAAACACTCCTACTCATCCTTAAGAACCATAAAAATACATTTAAAAAAATGGGATGTGCATATAAAACACTGAAAGGGGTATTAAAGATAGAGAAAATGTGTTAGGCCATTGAAATAAAATACAACACATAAAATTTATTATTTTAAATAAAAAAATTGACCTTAAAATATAATAAACATACATTTAAACATGAAAAAAGGATTCTTTTATCAAAAATATTCATAAAAATCATAATAAATAATAAATAAATATAATATTTATAATGTTTTCTATAAATTCATGAATAATACTTTCCTTGAAAATAAAATTAACTTTTCAATGATCAAAAACTTTTCCCAAATCATAAAATCTACTTATTATCTCATGAAATTCAAATATTTACATTTAAAATCATATAGTATTCATTACATTTTCAATGGGCATCACATTCACATAACATTGTGGATTAGGCTAACAACACCAGGCCCATGCATGGAATTATAGATGGGGCTTACTTCACTGGACCCACACATTGTTATATTATGTGATATTAAGCATCACCTAATCGATTAGAGGGTTGTGTAATTTTTATCCCACCTGTCTTAAAATATATAATTTCTAAAAACCATAACATGAATAAAACACAAAAGTATTTATTTCACTATAATATGTAGAAAAATCATAAAAACTTACATTTTTAACCATAAGCATAAGAATTTTGAGTTAACCAATAAAAATTGATTTCAAAAGAATAGGAAAACCAATAATGATAAAGATCAATTAAGATGATGAAAAGGAAAACTCTTAAAAAATACTTTTAGAGAGATCGAGTCAAAATAAATAATTTGAATCTTAAATGTAAAAGTTATGAATAAAAACACCTTACCTCGAGTACTGATTCACATTGTACATTCTCTGCTACCTAAATAATAAAATTAAATTAATTACTTTATTTATTCCAAACATTTTTCTTATTTGACATGACTGGACAAACTCAAAACCAACCTGGATGGTGGTAATTCAAGTGTACCACCGTAATATCACCTCCAATAGGATAAGAGCCACTTACTAGTGTTGAGTAAGTATATCACACATTATGTGAGGAATTAACCTAATTTTCATATACACAAACCATGCCGCCATAAGAGACATAATAATGTAGAATATAAATATAAATTAACTTCAATATATAATTCACTTGATAACTGTTAAAAAATACAAAATGGGTAACCGGTGTATGAACCATAAAGAAAAAAGGAAAAATAAATTTCTAATAACTCAAGGTAAAATATAACCTAAAACATTATGGTGATAACTTATCTATAATTAACTGTCTCTATGAATAAAATTATTCTACTATGAACACCTATGATCACCATTAAGATTCACAAAAACCATGTTGTTTAAGGTCTTTGACATACTATTCTTCATCTACATATGACATGAAAGATGTGGGTAAAGATTCTCGTGCATGGGGGATTATATACTTACCCAGTAGGATGCCCCAAATACTAAAAATGTATATAATAAGAAGACTAGTCAACTCTAAATATAAATTTAAGGAGTAAACATGTAACTCATGAGAAAAAAAAGACCATATATGCTTTAATGGAGAGAACCTAGGGCATGAGGGAGATTTGTTCTCTTCATATCCCAACTATAATAGAAAATTTAATCAACCCCAAAAATTCAATGTAGCCAAAAAATAAACTCATATCACCTCTTTAGAATTGTAGTAGGGGTCCTACACCTTCCTAAAGGATATGTATAGGTCTAGGGAGTAACCAATACCAGTGGAAACTTATTTCCTATTTGAGATCTTAGATGTATAAGTATCAACACTATTGATATAATACTCATACCTAGAGAATGTGGAGTAAAAAACCATATATGTTATGTGATCAACACATACCCTAATATTAACTCACTTCCATGGGTGTACCAACCCCAAGAATGTTCTAATCACCATTCTTGATCCCCATCATTGGCTTAAAAAAGCTATATCCTAAAACCGTTAATCATCCCTCAAAAAATCCTAGAATGAAAAAATGGATCACACCATCATTATCTATCTATGAAAAGGATCATGATAGGCTATTTATTTTCTCAAAACCAATATATGGTGAAAAATTCATGAAGAACACTATGTAGGATTAAATCTGATCTATTTGGAAGCCTCTAGATATGACATGTAGTGTGTTTGGAGTGGGTGTTCACACCACCTTTCATTCCATGTGTAAACTCCCCCACTCTTAGTATGAAATGTGGTGCACATGGAGGCTTCCATGTGGCCTAAATTTCATCTTACATGAAATTTTTCTTCACTTTTTCACCATATATCATTTTCAAGATAATTAATATCCAATCCTCATAATGTTTCTATTTGGATCTCAATGGTGTGTTCCATTTTGTTATATGATTCCATTTTCAATGAAATATGGGTAGTTTTAGGATTTAGGTCTTTAGGACTAATGATGGGAGTCGAGTATAGCGATCAGATTGTTCTCAGGATTTTTACTCCCTCATAAGTAATTTTATGTCATTGTGTGGGTCCCCCACATAATAGAGAGATTTTAGTACTCCCATACATAATAAAATCATGCTTAATATATTTAAAAAAGCATTATACCTCTATCTAATAGATCAGATGGGTCTTGGTTCCTTTATTGGGGCTAGTCACTCTTGATTAATACTTATCATTCAACAAGGCACGGTTCCCCCACTAGAGTTTTAAAGAGGTGATGTGGGTTTCTTGTTTGGAGTAGATTGAATTCTTGGGAATGATTTATGGTTCACTTATAGCTAGGTTTTGAAGATAGCGACTCTCTCTAATGTCCTAGGTTCTCTATTTTAAAGCCTTTCTGGGTAATGGTTTTCTCATAGGTTAGATTTTTCATCTTTACATTTTCGGTTCAAGCTAGTTAGACTTATTACTTATATCTTTTATTATTTTTAGGGTGTCCTAATAGGTATGTATATACTCAAACCTACATGGTAATATTTACTCTCATGTGTCATTTCTTATGAAAATGAAGGATAATATGACAATAGCCTTATTAGACATGGTGCTAATAGAGCTTAGTGTTTCTGGAAGGTGAGTGTAAAAATATATGTTTATGCCTCGATCTAGTTATTTATGGGTACATTTTCACCTTAGTGATTTAGGTTGGATTTTAACTTAGGTTATTATGTGTGTATTTTTTCCTTTGTCGCGATGGTTTATGCACTGGTTACCCTTTTTGAAATTTTTTATCTATTTCCCCATGCATTATATTTTGTAGTTAGTTTAACTTATCTATTATGAATTATTATATCCCTTATAGTGAATTGTGTTTTATATAGGTGCATTAGGATATTCCCTCCCATCATGTGTGATATTCCTTCTTGGTGCTAATCACCAACCCATTGCATTTTAGAGATGGTATTGGGGTGACACGCTCAGATCATTATTGTCCAAGTGGGGTCCAAGTGGATTAGGTCATGTTAGAGTGATATGAAAGTCGATATTGTCTTAAGGATGTATTTTGGAGTTAGATATTATATGAGGATTTGTTTATGAATTTATGGAAACATTTTTAAATAGTCTTGAGTTCATATTTTAGGCTAGGGAACCTAGTTTTGGTGCAACAGCCAACGTATCTATTCACTAGGACTTCGATAATCTCCATGCCTACTTAGTACATTGATGTAACACCCCGACCCAAGAAGACTGAAGTTAGTGTCTTAATTATTACCTTGGCATGATTACAAGGGATAAAATATAGAATGACTGATTAGTTTAGTAGTCTTGGTAAACTATATACATACTTGAAAAACACATTACATTTTAAAACATTAAATAAATAAAGAATTTTCATTGAGCATTCCATTAATCCCCTTAGTGTAACCCTACATATTAGTCATGATAAATATCTTGGAATCATGGTAAAAATAAAAAATAAGAAATGGGTTAGTTTAGAAGCTCAGTAAGGGAAACCGTACAACGAAAGATATCAGTAAATATGTCATAAAAAATATGGAAAATGAATATAATAGATACAAATGATATATAAATTATCACATGAACTCATAAACCAAACCATAGATATTCTAACTAATCAAATAATCATATGAAAGAAAGATAATGATGGAATTCATAATATTAGATGTCTGAACTATTAAGATTTATCCTCAAGATAATTATAGTCAAGATCTATCCAGATGACAGTTTTTGTCTATGGGTAGAAACCCGTCTAATTTTCATCAAGATCTATCATCCTAACAATTTAAAACTGCATAGAAACAAATGCAAAGGGTTTGTCACCAACTGATTTCATCTCA
Organism: Viscum album; assembly: GCA_963277665.1. Classification (NCBI taxonomy): domain Eukaryota; kingdom Viridiplantae; phylum Streptophyta; class Magnoliopsida; order Santalales; family Viscaceae; genus Viscum; species Viscum album. The sequence goes on along the minus strand of OY728147.1, from coordinate 705,539,457 downwards.
TGAGACCTATCGATGCATCTAGGGGTTATATAGGGCCTCACCCTTCACTTACTAATTCCAATGAATTACTTATATGAAAACACAAACAACATAAACATTCATATTGAAAAACTAGCATAAAAATGTAATTTATTTAACCACAAACCATGAATGTAATCAACATAGCACATCCATAGTCAAACTGATACGAAATCCTTTCATAAAACAATGTATATTAGATCATATGTGCTAAACCTCAATAAAACATAATATTCAGCAAAGGATGTCTATATAGAAAAATATACTCTAATAAAATTGTTAGAAATATATGAGAAAAATACCATTTTTACTTTGAAATCATTTATTCAAAAGTTATACATTTAAAAAAGAAGAAATTTTAGAAATATATATTTTTTAATCAAAGTGTCCCATACCACTTTAAAACATTTGATATAAATTTTAAAATAAAAATTTTAAAATATTCATGTCCTTATAAATGAATCTATAAAATCCATTTTGAAATCCTGGACATGAATAAGAAATATTTATAATAATAAATATTATAAATATTTAAAATGATGTTTTAGTTAAAGATTCACTTACATAAGACCTTAAAAACATTAATTTTGAAAACATTTTAAATAAATAAGGACATGGGTGATAAATATGTCCCATTAAATACTTATATATAAACAATCTTGGATAATAATGAGATTGCAAAATTAACACTAACCTTAGGTATGATTTCCTCCGTACATGTATGAAAATCTTTTATAGTGGTTTTAAACATATTATTAAACTATACCGGAATCATAATAATATTTATTTTATCATATATTATTCATTTATGACTTTATATTACCTGTTTATCAATAATTCCAAGTTAAGGCAACGTTTCGGGTAATGATCGATTTGTTTATCATACATGTTTTGACTCATTATTCTTGATCCTATTACTTATACAATGATTTACTTACTTAAAGAATGTAAAACATGATTTATATATCATATATATTCAGTATATAAATATATATAAAAGGTAGATAGATGAAATGTAATACACTATTCATGGAGAAGGTAGGTCGTATGTACGCATGAACGTTGTTTTCGTTTTCTTATCATATTGAATGGAAAAAATTAATTGACAAATATGTATATGTGTATATATATATATATATATTATTAAATTAGAATTATTATGACATATATTTCATATTTATTCATTATATATATTTTTATAATCATTCTTGAATGGTTAATGTGGATGATGAATCTCATCGCGTTGTGGAGACGGTAGGTCGTATGTACGCACAAGCGACGGTATCATTTCCTTATTGGTAAAATGGTGAAGAATTAAATGGTATATTATTTATAAATAATCAATATAATGTCATATTTGTTATTAATATCCATTATATCCATCATTATACCCATCCAAATAAAGTGGTGATGAAAACAAATTACACCACAACGTGAAGACGGTAAGTCATATGTACGCATGCATAGTAATATTGTTTTTTGTAGGATGGATAAAAAGAATAATATGGTTATACCATAATCATAATAACATATTATAATATAGATGATACTAAATTTATAAATTTAGTATTGAAACAACATAGTAATAGGAATTATAAGAATAAAATAACTTAAATGAATGGGTAAAATAATTACCTCTTCTTCAGTGGAATTCCCTTGGATACTCTCTTACGGACACTAGGTTTGGTATTTTTAGAAGACCAGGTCCTCCAGAAAATAACTAAGTTTTTTGGGAGGATAAATGGGTAGGGTTTGGTCATTCTAGAAGGCTAAAAGTTGTGTGAGCAAGTAAGGGAGGAGGTTCCCTTTTATAATTGAGGTAAGGGGCACTTTAAGAAATCCTCAAAATATTAAAATACAACAAGACTATTCAAGATCCAAATAATTAAAAATGGCCCATAAATTAACCTTATAAGAAATTTTAGAGAATATACTATCCACTTGTGATTATTTAACATTTTTTCGATTTTTAAATGATTTAATAATAAATTAATTCAATAAGATATCATTATTGTCAAATTTAATATTATTAATTTAATTTGACTTCAAATACATTATGATAATGTGGGAATTTAAATATAATTATTTCCCACATCTATAATATATCTTATAGATCTATGAAAGTCGTTATACTCATTAACTCATAAAAATATATCAAAATTAATATTTTTAATATCAATTATTTTTTTCTATTAATTAAATAAATATTGTTTCAACATTGAAGAAGCATTTAAGTTAATATTAGAATTTATAAAAATTAAAAATAAAATTATATAATGACACTAATATATTTATGATAAAAATATACATTTATTTTTGTTCATATCTTGACTTTTTCCTTATGTGGACACATAAAAGATATTAAAAAAAAGAGTGATATTTTGTAACTATATTTTATTTAAATAATATATGATTTTTTTTCATGGAAAAGTATCCATTAAGAAACTCAAAATTGATCATAATGTGATAAGGGTAAAATATTCTTCATCCATTAATTTTTTGACAAGTTATTATGTTTTTTTTAATCCTTATCTTTTTGTTTTAACCCTTATTTAACCCTTTTAACTGTTACCGTGATATCATATAATTTATACAGTATGGGTTAATATAATTACAAAAAAATGAAAAAATACTACTAAATGATTCATTGATGAAATTTTAAGATTTATTCCAATTATTTTTCTGAATTTTATTTTTTTAGATATTTTATACTATTAAACAAAATATTATCTAATTTAGAATATCTTAAATGTCAATTTTGATACTATTCATTATTTTTTCATATAAAAAACTCAAACCAACAAGATAAATTTGAACCAAGACTTATAAAACATTAATAAAATGTCCAATTCATTAATAAAAATCAAGCATGACATTAACTCACTAAAATTATATTTATATTCATATTTTTAATAACATTTATTTGATTCTTCCATTATTTAAAAAATTACTACATCATCAATGTGTCATCATTTATATTAATTATTTTATCATTAGAAATTATAAATAAATTATAATAATTTATATAAACATTTAATATTTAAAATTATTATTTATATTTTAATTTATATCCTATATAACCCTATATTAAAAATGGTATAGTTATTAAAAATATGAGTATACCATTTTTAACTTATTTTTAAATAAAATATAATAAACAACACATTCTCACCCAAGTGTCTTAAAAAGGTTATAACTTCATTAAAACTATGATTTAGGTTAAAATACACTCATAAAATGAAATTAGGACATTTTTTATTGTAACTTTATAATATTTATAATATTATTTTTACCTTTAATTAATTAATTTACCCTTAACCATGATAAATAAAAAATTACTAAAGTTATTATTCATAATATCAAAAAAATTAATTTGATCCTATTAAATTCTAAATAACTTACTTATTAAAAACATTTACATAATATTTTCAAAATTCAATTCACATTAGTGGAAAAATTAAGTTTAATAATAATCCCATAGATAGGGTGACAAAGTGGGTCAAAGTAAAACGTCCAAAATTTTGTTAAGTTTTAATATCTAAATGTAATTATAAATTTTTTAAAATGACCTAAATTGGATTAATTGATATAATTTTTTTCTAATTATACTTTAAAACCCCATATAAAAATAATTTAATTGTATAAATAAAATAAAATAAAATTCAGTTTTGAACTAAAATGCAGTATTTTATACTATTCATCAAAAAATGAAACTTCTCAAAAAATACCAATAACTAAACCAAAGTAAATTTATAAATTATAGTTTAAAAGAATAATTTTAATTTTAAAATAAATTATATATAAGTTTCAAATTTTGGATTTAAAATAGGTTCATCATTAAAAGGTAGTAAAACTACCTTTAGAAAAATATAAGTTTTTACTACATAAAATTGGATTAATTATTATATTAATCCTATAAAATAATTTGTATGAATGTAAAAACATTTTATTAAACAAATAATACATATATTTCATAATTTGGTTAATATTGTTCATTCCCACCAACTTAATGACTAGTGTTAAAATAAAAATATTTCATTGTATATCATGGTTCGTTTAAGCTTATTGTTGTGTGAAATGTGATCTATCAAATAAATTAAATTTATTTAAAAGGAGATATATCATAAAATATTTAAGAGTTACATTATCCCACCCTTCAATAAATTGTTTCCTCTCAATTTGAATTTTCACTTTGAAAATCAAAGGTTCATACTTAAAAAATTAATTTTTGGGAAACCCAAATTAGAAATATGGTTAATAAAACATCCTATTAATAATAGGGAAAGGTAAATGTGAAGGTCACCACAAAATTAGGCTTTTAAATAGGAAAAATAGTGGGAATTGAAAACTGTCACATGGAATATAAATCAAACGATTATGTTTTGATGGATGGTGATAGAGAGTATGGTCATTAGAAAAATTACCATCACAAAATCGTAAATTTATGATGGTTTAAAGAAACCATTGATTTATCGATAATAAAATTAAATGAATAGTGTTTTTTGATCTAATTTACTTTCCTAGAGTTAAGGTATTACTTTACTATTTCGATAAATCACTCAAGAAAATAAACTAACTTGATTGTTTTTCTAGTTATAATAATAATATCATCCTTTGGTTGTGATTCAATCTATTTACACTTAATTTATCAAACCAAAATATAGATATTTAAGATGAATTTTATGCCTGAAGTACATTTATCAAAAGATCAGTAAGTATTTTCATCAATATTTAAATATTTATCAAAACCAAAATGGTTAGACCAATTAATCCAATATGATAAATCATACTTTAATCTTAAACAATAATATCCAAAGTTCAACTAAATATATTCCATAAGTAGTTAACCTTAAGAATCATTTGAAATACTTATGTCCAAATTCACCATCTGAAAAGGTCTCTAAATTTCAAAAATAAATCTTTATATCTGATTCCTCAAACAACATAATGTAGCTCGTATTGTCACATACCAAATATTTGATTACCTTAAAAACCATAATAAAAATGTTCATAATTCTAAATCCTTAAAGAATAAGTATTTTAGTACAATATTTATATATCTCATGATTATTATAACCAGAGCACCATTGATGAGAGAATTATTAAATCCAAATACATAAGAACTTTAATCATTCTACTTCATTCTTAATCCATTAACTATGCTTCATCATCTTATTCTTTCATAACACCTTCATTTCATTTTTCTTGTATAGTATCTTCATAATCGGTAGTATATCCATTACTTTTATAATCTTGATAATTCTAATCATTGACTAGAACCCTCGGCGAAAAGTGAGAAACACTAATCATAGTGATATAGTAATGAAGAATCATTTATAGTATATTTAAATCATGAAATATTTTTCTCAATATATTATTCCATAGTTTTAACTTAGGTTATCAATTGTCTTTACCAAATCAATAATATGATATCATATACTTAGGATTATCCTAAAATTTAGTCATAGGGTTGAGTTTTCTAATCCAAGATTTTCTAAATCTAGTTTAGAAGGTTTATATAAAACTTCATCTAATACCAACTGTAATTCCCCAACCCAAGAATCCTAGAGTCGGTGTCTTAATTTATTACATTGGAATTATTACAAGGAATCAAATCCCAAATCACCGATTAGTTTAATAGTCTTAGTAAACTAGATACATACTAGAAAACCACATTAAATTTTAAAACATAAAATACACAAAGAATTTTCTTTGATCATTCAATTAATCACATTAGTGTATCCCTACACATCAGTAATAATGTACATCTTGGCATCCTAGGAAAAAATATAATAAATATGTGTGCCCAAATGCTCAGTAAGGGTAAGCGTATAGTGGATGTTATGAGTAAATATTTACTAAATAGCATGGAATGGTAAATAAATAATACAAATGAAATTTAAATAATCACATGAGCTAGGAAACTTAACCATGGATATTCTAACTTATAAAATAATCACATGGAATAATAATAATGATGGAATGAAGAATATTGGACATATGCACTATCAATATATATCTTTAAGATAGCTATTATCAAGGTCTATCCTCATGAAAGTTTAATATTGTGGGTAAAAAATCATCTGATTTGTGTCAAGATCTATCCTCCTGACAATTTAAAACAGCATTGAAACAAATGTGAATGGTTTTTCACCAACTAATTTTATCTCATGAGACCTTCTAAAGAATCGAGGGGTTATAGCAGGACCCACCTGTCACTTACTAAGTCCAATTAATTCCTCATATGAAAACATAAACAACATAAACTTTATTAATGATAAAATAGTATATGAAATGTGAATACTTTAACCATAAACCGTGAATGGTATCAAAATAGAACCTCTATAGTCAAAATGATCATAAAAACTTAAATAAAATATAGTAGATTGTATCATATGATATCAACCTCAATCAAACATAAGATTCAACAAAGTATGTTGACATATATGAAAATACTCTAATAAAATCATTAGAAATATCTTGAGAAAAATACCCTTTTTATATTAAAATCATTTATTAAAAATTCATGCATTTATAAAATAATATATTTAAAAAAATTGAATCAATGTTTCCCATATCACTTTGAAACATTTTAGATATATTTTAAAATTAACATTTTAAAATATTCATGTCCTTATAAATAAATCCATAAAACCTATTTTGAAAACATAGACATGGATGAGAGTGATTTAGAAGAATAGATCGTAGAAAAATTTAAAATGATGTTGTAGTTAAAGACTCCCTTTATAAAAACTTAAAAAGATTCATTTTTAAAACATTTTTAAGAAACATAGACATGGATGATAAATATTTCCTAGTAAATGCTTATGTTTAAATAATCTCATATAATAACCCGATTGTAAAATTAACCCTTACCTTAGGTATGATTTCCTCCGTATGTGTACAAAAAATCGTTTTTATTAGTTTTATATTTATTATCAACCCATATCATAATAATTATAATATTTATTATATCACATATGATTAATTTATGACTTTATATTACCCATTTATTAACCACTTTGTTTATCGTATGTGTTTTGACTCGTTATTCGGGATCCTATTACTTAGATAATTATTTACTTACTTCTAGAATGTAAAACATGATTTATATATCATATATATTTAGTATATATATATATATATATAATATATCTATATATGAATACACTGTTCATGGAGATGGTAGGTCGTACATACACATGAACGTTGTTTCTGTTTTCTTATCATATTGAATGGGAGAAAGTAAATGACATAGAAGTGTTTGTATATATATATATATATCCAATAGAATTATTATGTCATATATTTTATATTTATTCATTATATACATTTTTTCTAATAATTCTGGAATGGTTAATGTGGAATATGAATTTCATCGCGTCGTTGAGACGGTAAGTCGTACGTACGCACGAGCAACGGTATCATTTCCTTATTGGTAAAAGGGTGTGGAATTATATGGTATATTAATTATACACAATCAATATCATGGAATATTTTTAATTTATATCCACTATATCCAACATTATTATAGAGATCCAAATCTTGACGTACATGGACATTACATTGATTTTGCGGAATACTTAATACATAACAAAAACAGACACACAAGGACCATATTAGTTTAGTGTCTTTGGAAACTCGGAACATAATCTTCTAATCATGGTGAAAGATCTTCAACATATCCCATTAAAGATATTAACCTTTTTGTTTTCTTACCTAAAAACCTTTCTTTATATCTTGGGGAAAAGAAAACATATAAAGGGTGACCTCAAATTCTCAGTAAGGGTAATCATGGAGAAAATAAAACAAACCATATACATTTGAACTTAAAAATATGAACACAATGTCTAAACATCAAGATCTTGAGAAATGACATAAAACATGGCAATACGTAAGGAATAGATCATAAAGAAACATTAATCCTGATAAAATATCATGGGAATAAAACTTTTAATTGTGTAAAAACATTAAGCACATGATATGATTTCCATAGTAGCCAAGGCATTGCTGCCAAGACCATATTAGTGGACAAAGTCCCTCACTGAACTGTGTTTACTTGCTGTTCCAAACCTGTATTACTGAACCGGATTTACTTGTCGTTCCAGCCATGTCTATCTCATGAGATATAAACCTTTACCCAATTCATTTGAGGGAGGTATAGGTCACACCCATCTCATAATGAAATCATTCTTACTTGTGCCACAACATAAACATAAATCATTCATCATAACCCAAAGAATAAAAATGGGTTTCATAAACATCATCCCATCATAACATAATCCATATAAAACAAATGGATATCATTTCATCATAAGAAAATTGAAACCATGTAAATCATAGAGACATTATACTTGAAACATACACATATGAAATAATGTCATCTTAGATGGAAAAATGGTTTTGATAAAACACTTGAAATGAATTCTTGAGGAAAATATCTTTTCTTCTTCAAAATCAATTTCTTTTCAAAAAACATAATTCAATTTTAAAAGAAATATATTTTGTTGAAAATAGTAATGAAATATTTTGGAAGAATCTTCATGAAAATAAGTCTTTATAAAACCGTAAAAATCCTTTCATGCCGTTTAAGTTAAAAAAACATTCTTCTCGTACTTTTGCCGGAAAAGTCAAAAAAGTACCTCTTAACGTAAACAAAAGAAATATTCCATATATAACATGTAGTAAAATTAAAAAATGGGTAAAAATGACTTTAAACATACATGAAACCATATTTAGAAAAACAGGTACATGGATGATAAATATAACCCCAGTGAATACTTACGAATAAACAATCTCGGATAAAAACGAGATTGGAAAAGTTATCCCTTACCTTAGGTTCGATATGCTTTGTACGTATATGAACCTCCTGTATAATGATTTAAATAATGTCATTGACTTATTACAGAATCATATTCATTGTTATTATATCATATATGGTTTACTTATGACTTTATATTACCCATTCTTTTGTAAATCCCATGTTAAAGCAACGTTTTGGGTAAAATCATCTTATTTATCGTACATGTTTGGACTTGTTCTTGATGTTATTATTAATTATATCATGATTTAATTACTTAAATAATGTAAATCATGATTTATATATCATATATATTCATTATATATCCATCATATACTTGTATTTATAATAGTACATAACATATGGAGGTAAGAAATGAAATGCACTGTTCATGGAGACGGTAAGTCGTACGTACGCATGAACGCTACTTTCATTTCTATTTATTATTTTAATTTAATAGGTATATTATAATTCGAGTATAATATAATATATAATATCATTAAATCCATCCTTTATACGTCCCACATAAGTCATTAACGAATCACATCACTTTGAGGGGGTGGTAGTCCTCACTTCCTCAAATGATATTATCGTATTTACCCACTATGGAAACCATAAAGGCTTGATATAATTGGGAATTAAAGAAGCATAAGGAAATCATAAATATAATATATATCATATATAAATACAGTTCCATCATAATGGCCACCATGAGAAGCGGTAGGAGAAAATCGAACAATCATCGTTTTGTGAGGAGTTAGTTTTACATCCACAGAAACATTATGTTTTTCATCCATTAGATGGAGGTGTGTGTAAGTGTAGTTCTAATAATTCTCATAAAAACATACTATTATATTTAGGATAATAGTTTTTTTACAAAATAAAGGATTAAAAATAGTTTAGGGGTTGTAGAAGTAGAATAAAAGAAAACAATTTAAGAGAAACCATTACCTTTAATTTGGGTAACTTCCTTTGTTTTGAACCAAAAGGACTTCTTGGAGTGCCTTATTCCTAAGGTAAGTCTTATAAGGGGAGGATATGGATGTAGGGATATTAATTGGGCAGAGGTTTTACAAGCCAAATGGATTTAGAGGTGTGAGGAATTGGATAGAAATGGTCTCCTTTTATAAGGGAGAGGAGGGTCTCTTTAGGAAAGAGTGAACATATTATTTAATAATATAATTATATTCGGTTTCTAATGGTCCAAAAATAATTATAGTCGAAGATACGATGACTCATGGTCGATATATAATCATCCAATCATAATTTGACATGTTTTGGATAATATTTTAATCATTATAATCTTATTTATTTAAATCATTTATTAATGAGGTAAATATTGCATCATTATTGTGTCATAAATAATTTAATTTATTAGATGTATAAAATTTATAAAAAAAATACAAACATGTAGGAAATCTTCTTATCTTTCAAATGAATATTTATAGTTGAAAAGATAATTTATATATCCCCTTATAAAAATTAATTACGAAAATATTTTTGTTAATGCCAATTTTGTCTTTACATTAAATTAATTAATCTAATGTGTCATTGTCTTTCATAAGTGGCTCCATTGGGTCCCAAAATAGACCCAAGGATGACCATGGTAGGACATTACTCATCCAATAATCTTTGGACAAGTGTTAAGGTAATTTTGAATTATTATAATATTCTTTTAACCTTGAATTACCTTATTTACCTTTAACCGTGGTAAATAAAAGTAAAAAGTTACTATTAACCAAAAATTATTTTTATCTAATTGAACCAAATTTTACTCTTTGATATTAACTGTGTCTCTAAGATTTTTTAAATTCAACTCATAGAAGCGGTAAAATTATGTTTTATGAACAATTGCAAAAGCTCCTAGGAGGTGGGTAAAAGATGGTGAAAAGTTCAATACAATTTTTATAAATCTAAAATTATTATAAAATGACTCCAATGAATTTAATTGAACTTATATAAGTATTATGTATCTATTTTGAACTAAAAAAAATTAAATCAAATAAATTATTATTTAAATAAAAATTCGGTTTTAACCAAAAACTCAGTGTTTTCACTATTCATCAAAAATTGAAGTTTTTCGGAAAAATACCAAAAATTCAGCCTAAGATATATTTGATATTCCGAATTCAAAAATGATGTCTATTTTTCAAATTCAAAACATAGAAGTGTCATTAATTAATTTTAAAATTAATTCTCATTATCAAAACAAATAGCGTGTTTTTAAGAAACAATAACTATCAAAAGATTGATTCTTGTTTATGTCCAATTTCAAAGTGAAATTAATTACAATGACCAACATTGGATTAAATGGTAAAAATATATTCTAATTACACTTTAAAACCAATTAAAAAGATAATATAACCATATAAATTATTGCGATGAAAAAAATTGTTTTTAATTAAAATATAGCGTGTCTTTACTATTCATTAAAATATGAAAGTTATCAGAATAATATGAAAATTTTATCCAAAGTAAATATTTATATCCTGATTCCAAATAAGAATTTTATTTTGTCAAATTGAACTTATAGACATGTCAAAAACAATATTTAAAGTGGGTGCGCCATCAAAAGGCGGCAAAACTACATTTTTTGAAAAATACTTATTTTACTCGAAAAATTGATTTTGTTCTCATACTATGTTCTAGAAAATGTGTAAGATGAATACTAATGTTATAAAATTCAAAATTTAGTTAATAATATTCATAACGGCTAGTTCATAATAATATTATAACCGTATATCGTTGTTTAGTGAAACCTGATATTGCGTACAACACACGCTATCGAGGAAAGTCGTGATTGCGTGTAATGCAAGCCAAGTCAGGGCTGCGTGTTGTGCAAGAATCCTTCGTTGTTTCATATAACAGAATCCAAACATATTTAATTTATATATATATATACACACTCAATGTTTTGTAGAATAACTACTATCAAAATTGTGTGTAACATGATCCAAGAATAGTGTTGCGTATACTCCAAGCTAATACGGTGTTGCGTATAGCACAAGGTAATCTTGGTGTAGCATAAAACACAAGACATCAATGAAATTAAAAGAATATTTTTCATAAAATCTCAGGGTGTTACATTCTACCCCCCTTAAAATGAATTTCTCCCTCAAAATTCGTCAGGGATATAAATTGTTTACTACTTGAAAGTTTATTTCATAGAAACCCACATCATAAAAAGGAATGCTAAAACTTAATTTTAAAAATGAACGTTAGAAACAAAATGGATACCCAAATTAACTCATCACTTGGGTTCCCACATAGGAGAACATAGGTTAAAATATGGATATGGAAGAAAAATTGAATCATCATGTTCTAGTGGAGAGTGGTAGAGAACAAGGCTATGAAAAAACCAACAATCACAAAGCCATAGATTTTTGATGATATCAGGTACCATTTGATTTATCAGATATAAGAGTACTAGGAAAACATTTTTTGATTTCAAGATAATTTCCCTAATGTTGAATAATTTTTGAATTAAAAGAAATTATTACATGATTTTTGGTACAATCTCATTGTTTTTCATGCCTTAAACAATTTCCACTTCATCTATTACAGAAATAAAGTTGAATTTGTTATTAATGAAGTGTTAGCAGATCATGTGATAGAATGATGGGTCATTCCATCTGTTTCAAACAAAAGGTTAGAAAAAGTTATAAAATATACATAAGTCCATCTATGGTGAGTTTAATCGTATACGATTCCAAAAATGAACTTATATTTCATCTATCATACTTCTTAATAAAATAAAACTAGTTTCTAATAACCAGGGATATCATGTAGGCCAGTGGTAAGCAATAAAGGCATGTCACACTTCGGTTGTGGGTTCGATTCCCACAGCCTTGTCCAACGCGACGGGTTGTCGCCCGTCCTGCAGGTTGTCCTTTTTCTAAAATTACATCATTATGACATTCCATCAATAATATCAAGAAAAGTTCTAGCCTTAAACAATACTAACTTATGTCCAACATAATCCATTTCAAATCTTTAGTATTATCCAGAATACTTATGTCCAAGCTTATAGTATAAAGAAAACAATTACTAGAAATGTCATCTACTGAGCATGTGAATACCATCATTTATCCCCGATATATCTTGTTGATCACATTCCAATCATGTGAATACCTTAATCATGTATTCTCTTGAAAAATGAATACCCATTGAACCTTATTGAAATCATGAATGTTGTCAAAAGTTAACTCTTTCCACATACCAAAATCCCAAAATTTCTATATACTCAAACCATGATATCAGTTTATCCTTATATTAGTCATGAGCTCATGATTACTATCATACATATTATTTTCTCCTTATCCCTTCATTATGCACATTTCATCTGCTTTCCAAAAATATTTCAATCACTTTTTCATGGTTACTAGTACCATATAATTATTGAAAACCAATACATAGATATTCCAAAATTCCACAATACCATAAATGAGAGTCCATGATACTATTTTGAAATCCCATTACATAAACACTTAATCATTACACAACATCATTTTCATACTCAACATCACAAATAGTGATTACATGATACTTCCATTTATCCTTTTCCTTAAGAGGTTTCTCACATTGATCATAATTAACCCATGGATTAGGTCATTTATTAGCATAATGCCCCATTTCGTTGCACTTGAATCATTGAAGTGTTGGTGGAGCATTCTCTGTTGTCTTTTATCTATTCACATCATTAGCAACATTTTTCCCATTACTTCAACAATCAACTGCTCGATGACCTTCTTTCCCACACTTAAAACATTTTCTATTCCCTTTAAGACAATCTTCACCATTCTTCTTTCAACACTTTGAGAATAAAGAAACATTCATCTTTTTTTCACCATTGTTCTGAAATTTCTCCTTGAACTCTATCTTTCGTTTCTTGTCCAAACCAGGATATGGATATGTAACAACAACTTCCATTTCTACCTTGATAGCACAACGCACAATTTCTTCATAGCTAATGAAGTCTCTTATAGCTAATGCACTTCAAAGACTTGGTTTTAAGCCACTGAAGAATCGATCAACTTTACTTTCATGTTGAATGATAAAGTCAAATGCATACCTTGCAAGCCTTGTAAAATTTTCTTCGTATATACCAACAGATTCATCATCCTTTTGATTAAACTCAAGGAGCTCCTTTTCCATATTTGTTTTAATAATACAAGGGAAGTACTTACTGAAAAATAATTTCTTAAACTCTTCCCATTCCATGGATTCTATTTCATCTTGGGGCCTTGTATTCTTAATTAGAGTCCACCATTGATCTGCTTCGCCTTCTAATAGGTAAATAACCAGAATGAATTTTTCATGTTCCGAACAACGAAGTATGGAAAATATCTTTTCAATGGTACTGATCCATTTTTCAGCAACAAGTGGATTAGAAGACCCACTGAAACAAGGGGGACGTTTCCTCATAAAGGACTCAATAGAATATTGTTCCCTTCTCTGCTCATTCGAAAGTCCAGAATGATTCATAGCATGGGTAAGTATAGAAATAAGTTTTTTCACTCCATCTCCCATAACATTGGTTTGTTCAGAAGGAAAATCATTGCATTGTCCATTACATTGATCAACACGGTTCCTTCGGGTTCCAGCCATCGTCTAAAACCAAAAAAGAATAGTGTGAGAGGCAAAAATCCGGATAGGTAAAACAACATAATAAAGGGGGAGTAACTTCAATATCTAGCATCTTAGGTTTAATTCTAATATCGTTACCATAATTCTAGGACTATAACCTATACTTATACTTAACCTTAGGGACATCCCTAGACATACCTTAGAAATATCTCTAGGGATATCACTAATGTTTTCGCATCCTAGTTTCCAAAGGTTAACTAAACCTTTCCTCTGATACCAACTGTAGAGACCCAAAGCATGAAGTACATGGACATTACATTGCTTTTGAAGAATAATTAATACATAACAAAAACATACACATAAGGACCGTAATAGTTTAGTGTCTTTGGAAACTCGGAACATAATCTTCTAATCATGGTGAAAGATCTTCAACATCTCCCATAAAGATATTCCCCTTTTTGTTTTCTTACCTAAAAACCTTTCTTTATAACCTGGGGAAAATAAAACATATAAAGGGTGATCTCAAACGCTCAGTAAGGGTAATTATGGAGAAAATAAAACAAACCATATACATTTGAACTTAAAAACATGAAAACAATGTTTAAACATCAAGATCTTGAGCAATGACATAAAACATGACAATACGTAAGGCATAGATCATAAAGAAACATTAATCCTGATAAAATAGAATGGGAATAAAACTTGTAATTGTGTCAAAACATTAAACACATGATATGATTTCCATAGTATCCAAGTCATTGCTGCCAAGACCATCTTAGTGGACAAAGTCCCTTACTGAATTGGGTTTACTTGTCGTTCCAGCCCTATATTACTGAACCAGATTTACTTGTCCTTCCAGCCATGTCTATATCATGAGATATAAATCTTTACCCAATTAATTGGACGGAGATATAGGTCCCACACATCTCATAATAAAATCATTCTTACTTGTGCCACAACATAAACATAAATCATTCATCACAACCCAAAGAATAAAAATGGGTTTCATAAACATCATCCCATCATAACATAATCCATATAAAACAAATGGATATCATTTCATCATAAGAAAAGTGAAACCATGTAAATCATAGAGACATTATACTTGAAACATACACATATGAAATAATTTCATCTTAGATGGAAAAATGGTTTTGATAAAACACTTGAAATGAATTCTTGAAGAAAATATCCTTTCTTCTTCAAGATCAATTTCTTTTCACAAAACGTCACACAATTTTAAAAGAAATATATTTTGTTGAAAATAGTCATGAAATATTTTGGAGGAAGCTTCAAGAAAATAAGGCTTTATAAAACCATAAAAATCCTTTCATGCCGTATAAGTTAAAAAACATTCTTCCCATACTTTTTCCGGAAAAGTCAAAAAAAGTACCTCGTAACGTAAAAAAAAGAAAGATTCCTTACATACCATGTAGTAAAATTCAAAAATGGGTAAAAAGGACTTTAAACATACATGAAACCATTTTTATAAAAACAGGGACATGGATGATAAATATAACCCCAGTGAATACTTACGAATAAACAATCTCGGTTAAAAATGAGATTGGAAAAGTTATCCCTTACCTTAGGTCCGATATGCTTCGTACGTATCTGAACCTCCTGTATAATGATTACAGAATCATATTCATTGTTATGCTATCATATATGGTTTACTTATGACTTTATATTACCCGTTATTTTTTAAATCCCATGTTAAAGCAACGTTTTGGTTAAAATCATCTTATTTATCGTACGTGTTTGGACTTATTGTTATTGATGTTATTATTACTTATATCATGATTTATTTTACTTTCAGAATATAAATAATGATTTATATATCATATATATTCATTATATATAAAGCATATACATGTATTTATAATAGTACATAACATATGGAGGTAAGAAAATGAAATGCACCGTTCATGGAGACGGTAAGTCGTACGTACGCATGAACGCTACTTTCATTTCTATTTATTATTTTAGAGGAATAGGTATATTATAATTCCAGTATAATATCATACATAATATCATTAACTCTATTTTTTATACATCCCACATAATCCATTAACGAATCACATCACTTTGAGGGGGCGGTAGTCCGCACTTCCTCAAATGAGATTATCGTATTTACCCACTATGGAAACCATAAAGTCTTGATATAATTGGGAATTAAATAATCATAAAGAAATTATAAACATAATATATATCATATATAAATACAGTTACATCATAATGGCCACCATGATAGGTGGTAGGAGAAAATCGAACAATCATCGTTTTGTGAGATGTTAGTTTTCCATCCACAGAAACATTATGTTCTTCATCCATTAGATGGAGGTTTGTGTAAGTTTAATTCTAATCCTTGTCATAAAAACATCCTAGTATATTGAGGATAATGGTTTTGTTACAAAATAAAGGATTAAAAAGAGTTTAGGGGTTGTAGAAGTAGAATAAAAGAAAACAATTTAAGAGAAACCATTACCTTAAATTTGGGTAACTTCCTTTGGTTTGAACCAAAAGAGATTCTTGGAGTGCCTTCTGCCTAAGGAAAGGCTTCTAGGGGGAGGCGAAGGATGTAGGGAGCTTAATTGGGCAGAGGTTGGATGATCCAAATGGCTTGATAGGTGTGAGGAATTGGATATAAATGGTCTCCTTTTATAAGGGAGAGGAGGGGCTCTTTAGGAAAGAGTGAAAATATTATTTTATAATATAATTATATTCGGTTTCTAATGGTCCAAAAATAATTATAGTAGAATATAAGATGAATCATGGTCGATATATAATCATCCAATCATAATTGGACATGTTTTGGATAATATTTTAATCATTATAATCATATTTATTTAAATCATTTATTAATGAGGTAAATATTGTATCATTATTGTATCATAAATAATTTAATTTATTTTATGTCTAAAAATTATAAAACAAATACCAACATATAGTAAATATTTTTATCTTTCCAATGAATATTTATATCTAAAAAGATAATTTATATAGCCCCTTATAAATATTAATTACTAAAAGATTTTTGTTAATGCCAATTTTGTCTTTACATTAAATTAATTAATGTAATGTGTCATTGTCTTTCATAAGTGGCTCCATGGGGTTCCAAAATCGATCCAAGGATGCCCATGGTCGTTCATTACTCATCCAATAAGGTTTGGACAAGTGTTAAGGTAATTTTTAATTAATATAATATTCTTTTAACCTTGAATTACCCAATTTACCTTTAACCGTGGTAAATAAAAGTAAAAAGTTACTATTCACCAAAAATTATTTTTATCTAATTGAACCACATTTTACTCCTTGATATTAACCGTGTCTCTTGGATTTTAGAAATTCAACTCATAGAAGCGGTAAAATTAAGTTTTATGAACAATTGCAAAAGCTCATAGGAGGTGGGTAAAAGATGTTGAAAAGTTCAATACAATTTTTATAAATCTAAAATTATTATAAAATGACTCCAATGAATTTCATTGAACTTATATAAGTATTATGTATCTATTTTGACCTAAAATAAATTTAAATCAAATAAATTATTATATAATTAAAAAGTCGGTTTTAACCAAAAACTCAGTGTTTTCACTATTCATCAAAAATTGAAGTTTTTCAGAAAAATACCAAAAATTCAGCCTAAGATATATTTGATATTCCGAATTCAAAAATTATTTCTATTTTTTCAAATTCAAAACATATAAGTGGAATTAATTAATTTTAAAATTAATTCCCGTTATCAAAACAAATAGCGTGTTTTTAAGAAACAATAACTATCAAAAGATTGATACATGTTTATGTCCAATTTCAAAGTGAAATTAATTATAATGACCAACATTGGATTAAATGGTAAAAATATATTCTAATTACACTTTAAAACCAATTAAAAATATAATATAATCATATAAATTATTGCGATGAAAAAAGTTGTTTTTAATTAAAATATAGCGTGTTTTTACTAATCATTAAAATATGAAAGTTATCAGAATAATATGAAAAATTTATCCAAAGTAAATATTTATATCCTGATTCCAAAGAATAATTTTATTTTGTCAAATTGAACTTATAGATATGTCAAAAACAAGATCTAAAGTGGGTGCGCCATCAAAAGGCGGCAAAACTACATTTTTTTGAAAAATACATATTTTACTCGAAAAATTGATTTTGTTCTCATACCATGTTCCAGAAAATGTGTAAGATGAATACTAATGTTATAAAATTCAAAATTTAGTTAATACTATTCATAACGGCTAGTTCATAATAATATTATAACCATATATCGTTGTTTAGTGAAACTTGATATTGCGTACAACACACGCTATCGAGGAAGGTCGCGATTGCGTGTAATGCAAGCCAAGTCAGGGTTGCATGTTGTGCAAGACTCCTTCGTTGTTTCGTATAATATAATCCAACCATATTTCATTTATATATATATATATATATACACTCAATGTTGCGTAGAATAACTACTATCAAAATTGTGTGTAACATGATCCAAGAATAGTGTTGCATATACTGCAAGCTAATACAGTGTTGCGTATAGCGCAAGGTAATCTTGGTGTAGCGTACAACACAAGACATCAATAAAATTAAAAGAATATTTTTCATAAAATCGCAGGGTGTTACATTCTACCCCCCTTAAAATTAATTTCACCCTTGAAATTTGTCAGGGATATAAATCGTTTACTACTTGAAAGTTTCTTTCATAGAAACCCATATCATAAAAAGGAATGCTAAAACTTAATTTTAAAAATTAACGATTGAAACAAAATGGATACCCAAAGTAACTCATCACTTGGGTTCCCACATAGGAGAACATAGGTGAAAATTTGGATATGGAAGAAAAATCTAATCATCATGTTCTGATGGAGAGTGGTAGAGAACAGGGCTATGAAAAATCCAACAATCACAAAGCCATAGATTTGTGATGATCTAAGGTATCATCGGATTTATCAGATATAAGAGTACTAGGACAACATTTTTGGCTTTCAAGATAATTTCCCTAATGTTGAAGAATTTTTGAATTAAAATAAATTCTTACTTTATTTTGATATAATCTAATTGTTGTTCATGCCTTGAAAAATTTCCACTTCATCTCTTAAATAAATGAATTTGAATTTGTTATTCCTAAAGTGTTAGCAGATCATGTGATAGAATGATGGGTCATTCCATCTATTTCAAACAAAAGGTTAGAAAAAGTTATCAAATATACATAAGTCCATCTATGGTGAGTTTAATCGTATATGATTCCAAAAATGAACTTATACATCATCTATCATACCGCTTAATAAAATAAAACTAGTTTCTACTAACCAGGGACTTCCTGTAGGCCAGTGGTAGGCGATAAAGGCATGTCGCACTTCGGTTGTGGGTTTGATTCCCACAGCCTTGTCCGACGCGAAGGGTTGTCACCCATACTGCAGGTTGTCCTTTTTCTAAAATTACATCATTATGACATTCCATCAATAATATCAAGAACAGTTCTAGCCTTAAACAATACTAACTTATGTCTAACATAATCCATTTCAAATCTTTAGGCTTATCCAAAATACTTATGTCCAAGCTTATAGTATAAAGAAAACAATTACTAAAAATTTCATCTACCGAGCATGTGAATACCATCATTTATCCCCGATATATCTTGTTGATCACATTTTAATCATGTGAATACCTTAATCATGTATTCTCTTGAAAAATGAATACCCATTGAACCTTAGTGAAAACATGAATGTTGTCAAAAGTTAACTCTTTCCACATACCAAAATCCCAAAATTTCTATATACTCAAACCATGATATCCCTTTGTCCTTATATTATTCATGAGCTCATGATTACTATCATAGATATTATTTTCTCCTTATCACTTCATTATGCGCAATTCATCTGCTTTCCAAAAATATTTCAATCACTTTTTCATGGTAACCAGTACCATATAATTATTGAAAACCAATACATAGATATTCCAAAATTCCACAATACCATAAATGAGATTCCATGATACTATTTTGAAATCCCATTACATAAACACTTAATCATTACACAACATCATTGTCATACTCAACATCACAAATAGTGATCGCATGAGACTTCCCTTTATCCTTTTCCTTAAGAGGTTTCTCGCGTTTATCATCATTAACCCATGGATTAGGGCATTTATTATCATAATGCCCCATTTCCTTAAACTTGAAGCATTGAAGTGTTGGTGGAGGGTTCTCTGTTGTCTTTTCTTTATTCACATCATTAGCAACCTTTTTCCCATTACTTGGACAATCAACTGCTCGATGAACTTCTTTTCCACACTTAAAACATTTTTTAGTCCCTTTAAGACAATCTCCACCATGCTTCTTTCAACACTTTGAGAGTAAAGAAACATTCATCTTCTTTTCACCGTTGTTCTGAAATTTCTCCTTGAACTCCATATTTCGTTTATTTTCCAAACCATGAGATGGATATGTAACACCAACTTTTATTTCTACCTTTATAGCACAACGCACAATTTCTTCATAGCTACTGAAGTCTCTTATAGCTAATTCCCATCGAAGACTTGGTTTTAAGCCACTGAAAAATCGATCAACTTTACTTTCAGGTTGGATGATAAAGCCAGATGCATACCTTGCAAAACTTGTAAAATTTTCTTCGTATATACCAACAGATTCATCATCCTTTTGATTAAGCTCAAGGAACTCCTTTTCCATCTTTGTTCGAAGAATACGAGGGAAGTACTTACTGAAAAATAAGTTCTTGAACACGTCCCATTCCATGGATTCTATTTCATCTTGGGGCCTTGTATTATTAATTAGAGTCCACCGTTGATCTGCTTCGCCTTCTAATCAGTAAATATCCAGAATTACATTTTCATGTTCCGAACAACGAAGTATGGAAAATATATTTTCAATGGTACTGATCCATTTTTCAGCAACAAGTGGATTAGAAGACCCACTGAAAGAAGGGGGATGTTAACTCATGAAGGACTCAATGGAATATGTTTCCCTTCTCTGCTCATTCGGAAGTCCAGAATGATTCATATCATGAGTAAGTATAGTAATAAGATTTTTCACTCCATCTCCCATACCATTGGTTTGTTCAGAAGTACAATCATTGCATTGTCCATTACATTTACCAACACGGTTCCTTTGGGTTCCATCCATCGTCTAAAACCCAAAAAGAATAGCGTGAGAGGCAAAAATCATGATAGGTAAAACAACATAATAAATGGGGATTAACTTCAATATCTAACATCTTAGGTTTAATTCTAATATTGTTACCGTAATTCTAGTACTATAACCTATACTTATACTTAACCTTAGGGACATCCCTAGACATACCTTAGAAATATCTCTAGGGATCTCACTAATGTTTTCGCATCCTAGTTTCCAAAGGTTAACTAAACCTTTCCTCTGATACCAACTGTAGAGACCCAAATCTTGGCGTACATGGACATTACATTGCTTTTGCGGAATACTTAATACATAACAAAAACAGACACACAAGTACCATAATAGTTTTGTGTCTTTGGAAACTCGGAACATAATCTTATAATCATGGTGAAAGATCTTCAACATCTCCCATAAAGATCTTCCCCTTTTTGTTTTCTTACCTAAAAACCTTTCTTTATATCCTAGGGAAAATAAAACATATAAAGGGTGAGCTCAAATTCTCAGTAAGGGTAAGCAAGGAGAAAATAAAACAAACCATATACATTTGAACTTAAAAACATGAACACAATGTTTAAACATCAAGATCTTGAGCAATGACATAAAACATGGCAATACGTAAGGCATAGATCATAAAGAAACATTAATCTCGATAAAATAGCATGGGAATAAAACTTGTAATTGTGTAAAAACATTAAGCACATGATATGATTTCCATAGTATCCAAGGTATTGCTACCAAGACCATCTTAGTGGACAAAGTCCCTTACTGAACCGGGTTTACTTGTCGTTCTGGCCTTGTATTACTGAACTAGATTTACTTGTCGTTCCAGCCATATCTATCTCATGAAATATAAATCTTTACCCAATGCATTGGAGGGAGATATAGGTCCCACCCATCTCATAATGAAATCATTCTTACTTGTGCCACAACATAAACATAAATCATTCATCAGAACCCAAAGAATAAAAATGGGTTTCATAAACATCATCCCATCATAAAATAATCCATATAAAACAAATGGATATCATTTCATCATAAGAAAAGTAAAAACATGTAAATCATAGAGACATTATACTTGAAACATACACATATGAAATAATGTCCTCTTAGATGAAAAAATGGTTTTGATAAAACACTTGAAATGAATTCTTGAGGAAAATATCATTTCTTCTTCAAAATCAATTTCTTTTCACAAAATGTCATGCAATTTTAAAAGAAATATATTTTGTTGAAAATAGTCATGAAATATTTTGGAGGAATCTTAATGAAATTAAGGCTTTATAAAACCATAAAAATCCGTTCATGCCGTATAAGTTAAAAAAACATTCTTCTCGTACTTTTGTCGGAAAAGTCAAAAAAGTACCTCGTAACGTAAACAAAACAAATATTCCTTTCATACCATGTAGTAAAATTAAAAAATGGGTCAAAAGTACTTTAAACATACATGAAACCGTTTTTATAAAAACAGGGACATGGATGATAAATATAACCCCAGTGAATACTTACGAATAAACAATCTCGGATAAAAATGAGATTGGAAAAGTTATCCCTTACCTTAGGTCCGATATGCTTCGTACGTATCCAAACCTCCTGTATAATGATTTAAATAATGTCATTTACTTATTAAAGAATCATATTCATTGTTATTATATCATATATGGTTTACTTATGACTTTATATTACCTGTTCTTTTGTAAATCCCATGTTAAAGCAACGTTTTGGGTAAAATCATCTTATTTATCGTACGTGTTTGGACTTGTTGTTCTTGATTTTAGTATTACTTATATCATGATTTACTTACTTAAAGAATGTAAATCATTATTTATATATCATATATATTCATTATATATCAAGCATATACATTTATTTATAATAGTACATAACATATGGAGGTAAGAAATGAAATGCATCGTTCATGGAGACAGTAAGTCGTACGTAAGCATGAACGCTACTTTCATTTCTATTTATTATTTTAATGGAATGGGTATATTATAATTACAGTATAATATCATATATAATATCATTAAATTCATCCTTTATACATCCCACATAAGGCATTAACGAATCACATCACTTTGAGGGGGCGGTAGTCCGCACTTCCTCAAATGAGATTATCGTATTTACCCCCTGTGGAAAGTATAAAGGCTTGATTTAATTGGGAAGTAAAGAAGAATAAGGAAATAATAAACATAATATATATCATATATAAATACAGTGCCATCATAATGGCCACCATGAGAGGCGGTAGGAGAAAATTGAACAATCTTCATTTTGTGAGGCGTTAGTTTTCCATCCACAGAAACATTATGTTCTTCATACATTAGATGGAGGCGTGTGTAAGTGTAGTTCGAATCATTATCATAAAAACATCCTAGTATATTGAGGATAATGGTTTTTTTACAAAATAAAGGATTAAAAAGAGTTTAGGGGTTGTATAAGTAGAATAAAAGAAAACAATTTAAGATAAACCATTACCTTTAATATGGGTAACTTTCTTTGATTTGAACCAAAAAGACTTCTTGGAGTGCCTTCTGCCTAAGGTAAGGCTTCTAGGGGGAGGATAGGGATGTAGGGAGATGAATTGGGTATAGGTTGGATGAGAAAAATGGCTTTAGAGGTGTGAGGAATTGGATAGAAATGGTCTCCTTTTATAAGGGAGAGGAGGGGCTCTTTAGGAAAGAGTGAAAATATTATTTTATAATATAATGATATTCGGTTTCTAATGGTCCAAAATTCATTATAGTCAAAGATAAGATGACTATTGGTCGAGATATAATCATCCAATCAGAATTTTACATGTTTTGGATAATATTTTAATCATTATAATCTTACTTATTTAAATTATTTATTAATGAGGTAAATATTGCATCATTATTGTGTCATAAATAATTTAATTTATTTAATGTCTAAAAATTATAAAAAAAATACCAACATGTAGGAAAGATTTTTATCTTTCCAATTAATATTTATAGTCAAAAATAAAATTTATATAACCCATTATAAAAATTAATTACTAAAAGATTGTTTTTTAATACCAATTTTGTCTTTACATTAAATTAATTAATCTAATGTGTCATTTTCTTTTATAAGTGGCTCCATGGGGTCCCAAAATCTATCCAAGGATGCCCATGGTCGGTCATTACTCTTCCAATAAGGTTTTGACAAGTGTTAAGGTAATTTTGAATTATTATAATATTCTTTTAACCTTGAATTACCCTATTTACCTTTAACCGTGGTAAATAAAAGTAAAAAGTTACTATTCACCAAAAATTATTTTTATCTAAATAAATCACATTTTACTCCTTGATATTAACCGTGTCTCTCCGATTTTTGAAATTCAACTCACATAAGCGGTAAAATTAAGTTTTATGAACAATTGCAAAAGCTCCTAGGAGGTGGGTAAAAGATGGTGAAAAGCTCAATACAATTTTTATAAATCTAAAATTATTTTAAAATGACTCCAATGAATTTCATTGAACTTATATAAGTATTATTTATATATTTTGACCTAAAATAAATTTAAATCAAATAAATGATTATTTGAATAAAAAGTCGGTTTTAACCAAAAACTCAGTGTTTTCACTATTCATCAAAAATTGAAGTTTGTCATAAAAATACCAAAAATTCAGCCTAAGCTATATTTGATATTCTGAATTCAAAAATGATGTCTATTTTGCCAAATTCAATACATATAAGTGGCATTAATTAATTTTAAAATTAATTCCCGTTATCAAAACAAATAGCGTGTTTTTAAGAAACAATAACTATTAAAAGATTGATACTTGTTTATGTCCAATTTCAAAGTGAAATTAATTCCAATGACCAACATTGGATTAAATGGTAAAAATATATTCTAATTGCACTTTAAAACCAATTAAAAATATAATCTAACCATATAAATTATTGCGATGAAAAAAGTTGTTTTTAATTAAAATATAGCGTGTTTTTACTATTCATTAAAATATGAAAGTTATCAGAATAATATGAAAAATTTATCCAAAGTAAATATTTATATCCTGATTCCAAAGAAGAATTTTATTTTGTGAAATTGAACTTATAGACATGTCAAAAACATGATTTAAAGTGGGTGCGCCATCAAAAGGCGGCAAAACTACATTTTTTTGAAAAATACTTATTTTACTCGAAAAATTGATTTTGTTCTCATACCATGTTATAGAAAATGTGTAAGATAAATACTAATGTTATAAAATTAAAAATGTATTTAATACTATTCATAACTTCTAGTTCATAATAATATTATAACCATATATCGTTGTTTAGTGAAACCTGATATTGCGTACAACACACGCTATCGAGAAAGGTCGTGATTGCGTGTAATGCAAGCCAAGTCAGGGTTGCGTGTTGTGCAAGACTCCTTTGTTGTTTTGTATAATATAATCCAACCATATGTCATTTATATATATATATATATACACTCAATGTTGCGTAGAATAACTAATATCAAAATTGTGTGTAACATGATCCAAGAATAGTGTTCCGTATACTGCAAGCTAATACGGTGTTGCGTATAGCGCAAGGTAATCTTGGTGTAGCGTACAACACAAGACATCAATGAAATTAAAATAATATTTTCATAAAATATCAGGGTGTTACAATTATCCCAATCCAAATAAAGTGGTTATGAAAACAAATTACACCATAGGGTGGAGACGGTAAGTCGTACGTACGCAAGCATAGTGATATTGTTTTTCGTAGGATGGATAAAAGGATAAATATGGTTGTCCAATAACCATAATAACATCTCAGAATATATATTATAATGTTGTTTTTACTTTATTATTGAAACAATGTAGGAAGAAGAAGTAGAATAAGAAAAAAACTTAAATGAATAGGTAAAACAATTACCTCTTCTTCGGTGGACTTCCTTTGGATATCCTCTTAGGGACACTAGGGTTAGTCTTTTTAGAATACCATGTACTCGAAAACATAAATAAAAATGTTGGCTGGATAAATTTGTATATTTTTGTCGATCTAGAAGGCTCAAAGTGGTGTATAGAAATTATGGAGGAGGTTCCCTTTTATAATTGAGGTGAGGGGCACTTTTGGAAATCCTCAAAATACTAAAATATAATAAGACTATTCTATATCCAAATACATAAAAATATCCCATAAAAGAAAATTATAAGAAATTTTAGACCTTTTCATATCTTCTTTTTATTATTTAACAATTTTTGTGATTTTTAAATAATTTAATAATAAATCAATTTAATAAAATATCATTATTGTCAAATTTAATACTATTCATTTAATAGAACTTAAAATACATTAATACAAAGTGGGAATTATAATATAATTATTTAAAACATATCTAATATATATTATAGATCTATTAAATTCTTTAAACACATTAACTCATCAAAATATATCAAAATTATTATTTTTAATATCATTTTTTTTGTAAATTAAATAAATATTGTTTTAGCATTGAAGAAACACTTAAGGTTACTGTATAATTTATAAGAAATAAAAATCAAATTATATAATGACACTAATATCATTATGATAAAAATAGGCATTTAAGTTTGTTCATATCTTGATTTCGTCCCTATTTGGACAAAAAAAATATACTAAAAACAAAGAGAGTGATATTTGGTAACTATCTTCGATTTAAATAATATATAATATATTTTCAAGGAAAAGTGTCCATTAAACAACTCAAAATCTATCCTAATGTGATAAGGGTATAATATTATTCATCTAATATTTTTTTTACAAATTTTTATATATTTTTAATCCTTATCTTTTTGTTTTAACCCTTATTTAATCCCTTTTAACTATTATCATGATATCATATAATTTATACATTATAGGTTAGTATAATTACTATAAAATGAAAAAAGACCACAAAATGAGTCATTTATGACTTTTTATGACTTATTAAAATTATTTTTATGAATTTAAATATTTTAGATATTTTATATCATTGATTAAAATATTATTTAATTTAAAATATCTTAAATGTTGGTTTTGAAGCTATTCATTATTTTGTTTTATACAAAACTCAAACCAACAAGATAGATTCAAACCAAGTCTTCTAAAAAATTAATAACATGGACAATTCATAAATAACAATCATTTATGACATTAAATCACTCAAATCATTTTTATATTAATATTTTTAATATCATTTATTTGATTCTTCCATTATTTAAACATTACTACATCATCATTATGTCACCATTTAAGTTTTTTATTTTATCATTAAAATTTATAAAAAAAATTATCATGATGTAGATAAATATTTTATATTTAAAATTAATATTTATAGTTAAATTTACCTTTTTTATATTCCTATATTAAAAATGATATAGTTATTAAAAATATGTGTATGACCTTTTTAAAATATCGTTAAATAAATGTCACATTCTCACCAAAGTGGCTTAAAAATGTTATAATTTAGTCCCAGTGATGATTTTGTTCTAAGAAAAATTATCCAATAAAATTTTGACAAGTTTTAGGTTAGTTTTATAATATTTATAATATTATTTTTACATTTAATTATCAGATTTACCCTTAACCGTGGTAAATAAAATTTACTACAATAATTATTCATAATATCAAAAAATAATAATTTGATCCTATTAGAATATAAATATCATAATTATTACAACCATGTATATCTATTTTTTAAAAATTAAATTCATAGAAGTGTTAATATTAAGTTTAATACTATTCTGAGAGACGGGACGACAGAGTGGGTTAAAGTAAAACGTTCAAAAGTTTGCTAAGTTTTTATATCTAAATTTAATGATAAATTGTTTCCAATGACCTAAATTGGTTTAAAAGATATAAAATTTGTCTAATTATACTTTAAAACCAAATCAAAACATAATTTAACTAAATAAATAAAATAGATGAGAATGCAATTTTGAACTAAAATGCAGTATTTTTCACTATTTATCAAAAAATGAAACTTCTCAGAAAAATATCAAAAATTAAAAAAAGTAAATTTTTATATTCCATTTTAAAAGAATATTTTTATTTTTTCAATTAAATTATATAAAAGTTTCAAAAACTGGATTTAAAGTAGGTTTGCCTTTAAAATCCGGTAAAACTCCTTTTAGAAAAATATAAGTTTTTACTGCATAAAATTGGATTCATTCTTATCTTATGCCTATAAAATCATTTGTATGAATGTAAAAAATTTGATTAAATATATAATATAAAAGTTTAATAATTTGGTTAATACTATTCATTCCCTCTAACTTAACAACTAGTTAAAATAATAATATTTAATAGTATATCACAGTTTGTTTAAGCTCGATGTTGCTTGCAATGTTAGCTATCTAAGAAATTAAATTTATATAAGTGTTAAAAACTGGATTTAAAATAGGTTTTCCTTTAAAAGTTGGTAAAACTCCCTTTCAAAAAATATAAGTTTTTACTGCATAAAATTGGATTCGTTCTTATATTATTCCAATAAAATCATTTGTATTAATTTAATATTTTTTATTAAATATATAATATAAAAAATTAATAATTTGGGTAATAATATTCATTCCCTCCAACTTAACATAGAGTGAAGATAATAATATTTAGTAGTATATCATAGTTTATTTAAGCTTGGTGTTGCGTTCAATATAAGCTATCTAAGAAATTAAATTAATTTAAAAGTAAACATATCATAAAATATTTTGGTGATATAATTGAGTAACTAGTTTCAAGGAAAAAAAGTTACAATAATCCTATAGTAATGGGTTATTAATTTCCATATCCTTGAGTTATCTCCTTAAATATAATTTGATGACCATGTACCATCTTATAAAATTATAGAATGTTACAAGGATGAAAACAATCTAGGATTATAAAAGAAATGTTGTGATGAACTTATTCCAATGACTAAGCCTCCTATCAAAAACAAACTAAGCGATGAGACTCCCATCCAAGTAAAAGAACTGAGGTATGTCTATCGAGCATGTAGAGAGCAGTTCCTATGCCCAATATGTGGCGAGCAGACCCACCTCCCATAGTACAGACTAATGATCCTCCACCTATTAAGTATATGATTATTCTAGTAGGGTGGGTTGAGGATATTAATTGGATAACTATTCTACATGAGTTCTAGTGATAGGGACCGCCCAAGTTTTTAGATGAGTCTAACCCTCGGTTGATTTAGGATTGGATTGAGGTGGTGTTTTGAGTATTCTAATTTATTTAGACACCTACCGATCAAATGGTTGTTATTACAACTAGTCCTCTTTAGGGTGAGGCAATCTTCTGGTGGACCTTGACCATTTAGACCCATTACGATTTAATTCTTCCCTAGTCAAAGTTCAAGTATCTATTTTTTAAGGAATATTACTTGAGGATATTGAGATTTGTGTGCACCTATGATTTGTTAAAGTTACATTAGGGTATCATGTTTATTTACGAGTTTGTGTTGATATTCACGAATCTCAATAGTTAATTCCTCAACATTATTTGTGGTAGGTTTTTTGGAGTGTAAAATTTTGAGAATGCCCTCTATAGAGATATTCAATCCAATGTTGTTACCCTCTATATCCCCACCTATTTTAGGGTCATAGAGTGATCCTTAGTGAGGGAAAGCTTCCTGGAATAGGTAAATTATGGGAAAATAATGGAGTTTTTTTACCTAAGAGTAAATTATTTAGTTTTATCCAACTTAAAACAAGTAACAGTTTCACGAAATAAGAGGCTTTCACATGAACTATCTCAAAAATGATGATCAGCATATCATGAGTCATATGGAGGATCTAGCTAGCCAAGGGGTGGTATTTTTCATCACTATACAAGATGTGGTCTTATGGTGTGTGACCACTCAACACATCATGCAGTTGAGGGAAATCAAGTATTTGATGGACCTCTATGTCAGGGGAAGTGGAATGATCAAGGACCTCTAGGAGGTAGATAGGACAGTACGTAGGGAGTAACTTCTGAAATAGGATCTTTCGTTGCACTTGAAGGAGGATCTGTAGGAGGATTTTTTATGAACTTCTTCCACCCCACCCCCCCTTGTGGGTCCATGATGGACTTGGGTTGTTGGAAGTAAAGGAAACTGAAAGATACATAGAATAAGGGTTATGAAAAGAAAACTTAAAATATTATCTGAGGTAAAATCTATGTCTACTATAAATGGTATGGATACTCAAGGATACTGGAGCGATTCATTCCATTATTTTTGTATCCATGGTTCAATAAATAGATATTTGAGTGGATCCCCTAGACTAAACTATTTGGATAGGTACTCTTATTCTAAGTCATCACACACTCACCCACATATTCCAATTATTAAGCCCTATTCTTAATAGATAAATATTTTCATGGGGCCTCTTAGTCATGGTTATGTATCCCCTCATCATTACCTTGGTATAGATTAGATATCCTCAGTTCTTTCCTATATTTACTACTACTATAGGAGCGTGAATTTATTCCGATATAATGGAATAATATTATACTTCACAAATGTGTGGAACCTTTAGTTGAGATAATAAAGTCTTATATGTGGGAAGTTTAAATCGATCACCCATCAGTTGGTGAGATTGGATCCGTGTTTTCTAGAAACCTTAGATGTTCATAACTCTACAGTTGTGGAGTATTACATGGATTTTATTCCCAATTATATTCTAGGGTTTCCCCTCATCAAAAGGTTAAATTTTGCATTGATATGTACCTCAATCCCATTTTTATATCTTTTTTAGCTTACCAGATGGACTAGGATGTGATCAAGTAGCTAAATGTATAGTTGGATGGTCTTATGGATAAAGGATTTATTAGATCAATTTTCTTCCCTTGGGTATCTCTAGTGTTGTTCCCCAATAAGGAATATAGGATATTGAAGATTTTTATTGACTATTATCACCTAAATTAGGTGATGTTAAAGAATAATTACCCTCTTCCAAAGATCAAAAACCTCTTCAAATATATGAATATATTTAATTGTTTCTCGTACATCGGTCTTAGTTCTGGTAACCATAATATTTGGGTTTATAAATAGGATATTCCAAATATATCATTATGATTCTTCTATAGCCAATATAATTTTTTTTGTGATGCCCTTCGGTTTAATGAATTCCCTAATGGTGTTTATAAGCCTTATCAACTGGATCATCCTTCCCTTCTTGTAAAAGTTCATATTTTTCTTTATTAATGGAATCCTAGTTTATTTAACATTATAGGATTAGTGTGTAGAGAATATAAGGATAGTCATGGACTTACTTTGAGAGTATTAGTTGTAAGAAATTTTCTCACATTTTCAGTTTTGGATTTGATAGGTCCACTTACTAGGACATGTCATCTTAGAGGGTAAAGAAACTATGGACTTATAAAAAATTAATTTATTACTTTATTAGGGTTCACACAATATCATTTTCAAGGAATAGATATTTCTTGGGATAGTGGGGTGTTGTTAGAGATTTATGGAAGCTTTCAACAGGATTGTGGCCCCCATGACTACCCTTATGAAATGGGTAAATCCATTTTCTTGGTTATACCAATGATATAGAGTTTTTTAAGAGATGATATGATGTTTTATAATAGCTCATATATAGAGGTTAGTATAGGATGGATTCATGTACGTAGTGTTCTGTGATTCCACTGTTGTTGGGCTTGGTTGTGGGTTGATACAAAGGTAGGTGGTGATTTTTTATGTTTCTATGTAGTTGAGACTGCACAAGTATAACTACATAACAAATAATTTGGAGTTATAATTAGTAGTGTTCACCTTGAATACTTATATTCGCTAACTTCGTGGTGAGAAATTTATAGTCTATACATACCATAAGAGTCAGAAGTATATCTGTACTCAGAGAGATATTAACCAAAGTTGAAATCATTGGTAGGAGCTCCTATAGGACTATGAATTCAATATTTCCTATAATATAGGAAATATTAATGTTTTGGTTATTTACCTTAGTATAAAGTATATTTATTAGTTGATATATAAGGTGTCTAAGTAGTTAGCATCAATGCAGTTATCCTTAGTGGATGAGGGGGAAGTGGCTAATCATTAATTGATGGAGGTGCCCCCTCCATTTTCTCAATTCATGAATGAGGCCTAGTTGGGTGACATAAATTATAAGGTTTTATACAATCATATATCCTAAAGTGATGTGTCATGTAGATATTTGGAAGCTGGGGACCACATCATCCTCCTTCTTGGATGGATAGTGGTGTCAATCATGATGTATGATGATGTGTTGATGGAGTAACATACTTCACCCTTAGCAGTATATTTGGGGGTGAAGAAGATTTTACAACACCTTGAATGTATGTTTTAGTGGGAATTTATTAAATATATTATTTTTATTTCTGTATCATAGTTACACACCCATCAGTAGGTGATGGTGGAGAAAAAGATCCTAATAGGTTTGGCCAAAACCAATGAGGTTCCATAATGGAAGTTAGATAGTATATTGATGGATTTAAAGATAGGGATTCCATGATCAGTGAGAGTCCATTATTTTATATGGTTGATCATTTAATGGATGAATATGTAGGACAACATTCATATTATTCAAGAGTATAGTTTGGTATGGGCTTCAGATGCTTGTATATGGAAGAAATTTTCTGGATTCAAGGGATACCCTCAATGATCATTTCTAGTTAAAATGATAGATTTACAACCTTAATATAGAGGAGATTATAGAATATATTTTGGACTTAGTTGATGAAGATTACATATAATAAAACCATTCAAGTTCTCAAGGATATATTTAGGGTTTGTGTGTAACATTTTTTCTAGAGTTGGTAGGACCACTTTCCTTTAGTGGAGTTCATGTAAAACAATATTCAACATTATTCCATTAGTATTTAGCCTTTTGAATACATGTACAAGAGACCATACAGGACACCCTTGTACTCACTGATGGGGTAAAATTTTATTCCGACGGACCTTTGACTTTCATCTGAGACGCGATCCTCCGACCGCAGCAATCTGGATATCCTTACCTGGTCTCCCATTGTCGTTTCAGAACCCGGCAATACTCCGGCTGATAGGAAATCTAGTTGGACGCTATCTTTGTTCTGATTCCTGCACCAAGGTCATCTGCCACCCAGTTGATCCAAGTATTTGTGTTGAATTATATTTATCTAAAGGCCCGCTGGAGTCTATTGTCATCGAAATTGAGGGAGAGCTTCGCTGGCTTCAGAAGGTAAGTTACGAATACTGGATTTCCTTTTGCTCGGGCTGTTTCCGCATAGGACATGATGTCTCCAGGTGCCGGTGAAGCCTCTCCGGTCGACCCTGGTCTGGTCCTCCCAATCTAATGAAGGATGACACCGTTGATGTATGTAATCTACCTGGTGGTGCCCTCTCAGAGAAGGAGGATGCGGTTGTGGACCGAGGTTGTATTAGGGAGTCTTAGGGGACCTCTAATCCTCCATATTCCATACAAATTAAGGAAAGGAGGTTGAATGAAAATCCAAAGGTGAATGATGTGTTTGATCGGCTAAAGCAGGACCTGGGTGTACCGTTGAAGGATTCGGGAGCTATTGAGGAGCAACAGGCCTGCACTGGTTCTGAGCAGACATCTGCTACCAGGTATTCAGTGGAGATGAAGAAACTCACTCAATGTGAGCAGGAATGTGCAGCAATAGAGGCTGTCAAGGAGGCCGAACTTCCTGGGAATTCAAAGGAGGTGATTGTGTCTACCGAGGTGCCCCACACTGTTAAAGGGAGGCCTGAGGAGGGCAGGGTGACCGAGCCTCCTAGAATACAAAAGTGTATAAGGTTGATGATATGGTGCCTAGTATAGGGATTTAGGTGGAGGGGAGTGTGTTGGGTCCCTTGGACCCAAAAATTCTCCAACCCCCATCCTATCTAAAGGTTGCATCTGCATGGGAAAACAAGAGGTCCCCCAGTGAGTTGAGCAAGCAGTTTGGGCAGAAGCCTCGCACTGAGGGCTTGAGGGTTGAGCTAAGGAACCGCTTTGATAGTCTGGTGGATTAAGATCAAGTAATGTTTCATGAGGAGGATGATTCAGGTGCTGATAGCTTTAGTCAAATTTCAGCGGACAGCTGGGATCGTCTTCAAGGGAAAGGTCCTCACAGCCCTAGAAGGAAGAAGGGTCTCAAAGGAAAGTGCGACTCCGGAAAATGCATTATGGTTCAGGGGAAAAAACTAAAGGGGCGTAAAGACTATTCTTACCTGCCAAAACCAATGGAAACAAGGTCTTCCAAGAAAAGTGGAAGCAAGGGAAGCAACACCCCGAAGGACAGAGATAACAGTGATCTAAGTAGAGAACCAAAGTTAATAGAAGAAGAGGTAAGGGATTTCTTGAAGCTCATATTTTACTCCAAGGAAGAAATGATTGAGAAAGACATGAGGCCCAACGCCTCAATTGAGGAAATTTCTATAATTTATGAAAGAAGGTTGCAAGTTGAGGCCACTGAGGAGCAGGAAGCGTGGATCGAAAAGCAATATCTAATAATTGTTCGGGGTTTCAACCAAGGAAAAATATCTTTGGAAGAATTCATTCAGACAATGGACAGGATGATCTCTCGTCTCGAAGAACTGCTTAGGTAGGATCCAAACACACAGGTTAGCACTTTTCAATGGGAATTATATAGATTGGTTGATTCAAATAACCTCAGTCTGGTGTTTAATAATTTTGTGAGCTCATTTAGCACGTAGTGGTTGTGGTTTTCCAAACGATGGTTTCCCACTTGTCCTTAAAGTGGATTTTTAATAAAAAAAAATTATATTTGGATAGAGGCCCTTAGAGTTATATGAGGGATATTATGTGCTCTTTAAGGTCATTAAATTGTGTTTCTTATGTATATTTTATTGGGTATGAAAGATATCCCTAAGGTTTATCAACCCATTCTACATCTTGTGTAGGGTGGTTGAGGTTACTTACCACTTGGAACTTCCTCGGTACTTGGACTAAGTGAAATACATCTTCCATGAGTTACAATAGAGGATATAAATACAATACCTTATATATTTCATTATCTAGGTTGATCTTGAAATTGAAAATGGGGACACCATCTCAGAGTGCCCAGTGGTGATCAAGGACTAGTAAGAGAGGACTCTTCCTGAATGAGTAAATCCACTAGTGTGCATTTTTTGGTAGCATGGGAACCTCCAGGAGATCTTGTGGAAGTTTGAGAGTGATATGTGGGCTCAATGCACTCACCTTTTTGATTAGGTTATTATTTTTGAGGTGAAAAGTCTTATAGGAGAGATGGATTTCATGGACCTAGTATTTTCTATTTGAACCTTTAGAATATTTAAACAATATTTTCTAGGTTGGTCATTGAGGTTGTTCTTAGATATCAATATCACAAGGATTCAGAAATAATATATTAAAAAATAATATATTTTATCTTAAATATGTATATGTGTGATTATGGGAAAATGTTACTTTCTATTGAATAAAACATCATGTGGAGAAACTAATATCATTGATACATCTGAAATAGGGGGTTTACCCAAGAAGGGTTGTTATTGTGGTTCATACCCTATTTCTTAGTGGGTTGGGTCAAGTAAATATAATTATTTTTTATTCATTTATCATTTTGAATTATTTATTTACTACATTTTAAATTTTTTTTATCCATATCTCCCAAACATCTTTGGTGTAATGATAATGATCAACAATACTCGTTCAATGGTATCAAAATATTTAAAAGAAGATGTGTTTGGTTATACGTTTATGGTTTTCATTTAATTTCATTATATCATGACTATATTGGATTAATAAAACTAACATATCATAAATATTAAATATCCATGTCTTTTATTCTATAATAACAACAGTTGAGAAAACAAAGTAGAATTTTTCAATTTGGTAGTCGAACCAACTAAAACATGAATGAACGAAAAAGAATCATTTATTGTAAAACCATTAATATTATATAATTATACCAATATTTATTCCATATTTTTAAAATTATATATCAGTTTCCTGATGGGGTAGAGGAAGAATATTCAGAAAATAAATGATATAAAAGATGATACTTATGTTGTAGAGTTGAATTTTTCCTTATGTTAAACCTTTGAAACAAATCCTGAATTTCTCTGTCATATGACTGAAGGATAAAAGGATTTAGATAATGAATCAAGGAGAATAAACTATGTCAATAATATAGATAATAAACCAAGCTATAAATTTTTGGAAGAGGGTGGAGTAATTTCACTTTTATAAATAAATTTGATGGAATTTTCCATAAATATATTATAATTATAAACATTTTAAAAAAACTTATTATAGACAAGGATAGGGTTGGTAATTCTTTATAACTTCTCACATCTTGGTTATTTTTAAGTTTTTAGGGTGCAATAGAAGTTATCTGGCCTATACCCAACAATGGTATTTGTATATTTCTTTATATTAATCCTCATAATTGGACAACACCATCTTCGGTATCTTTAAGAAAGGATATTTAACATATAATTAATAATTAATTTATATAAATAAGAATTAATTTATCTTTAAATTATTCATTCATTGATGAATCAGTTGATCACTCTTGTGATGTAATTTTTTGTGATAAAGGATTCATGGGTAGAATCCCTCTAGCGATTATCTATACATGATCTTCGAATATTAGAACATCGTCGTAGAATCCCTGAGTGCTAATGTGAATGATTCTCACTACTTATGTAATTTATTATTAATTAAAACAAGAATCTCTCTTGATCTTGAAGTATTATTCTGATTTCTCTCATGTTCTAGATATGAGGGAGTGCGATCAATGTTCTTCATTCTTGAGAGAATTTCTAGATAATATGTTCTCTCTAGGTTTGATAAAATTCTCTAGAGAGGATTTACTGTGAAAAATAAATGTCTCCATCAAAAATGATATAAATAGGTTTATATAGATAGGTTAAATAATTGGTTATTTCATATTGTCCCTTAAAAAATCTCTTAATCTTTTGTAAACCTTAGATAAAATATTATTGTTGTTGTTTTTGTTGTTGTTTCCTTGAAGTGTGTAAAACTGACGAATAATTTTAATATCATTTATTAAATTAATTAATTAATAATTAATCAATTAACATTAAATAAATCTCTCCCACTATACCCTTAACATAGTCCATTAATCCTCCTAAAAATTTATCAAACCTTGAAAATAAATATTTATTTAAATAAATAAATATCACTACATTATCCTTTAAATAAATATATATATGATCAACATAACCTAAATGGTTATTATTCTTTAGAACCTGAAAATAATATCTATTTTAATATTAAATTCATAGATAATTTACTTGATATTCTAGTAACATATAGTGTGTAACCCTGTAGGCCATTTTCTCAGTAGAATTAGGCTAAATCGCCTAGAGTCCAAGATTAGTGTTTAACAAAACATCATAGAACCCAGGGAGAAACCCTGGGTTGGCCATTTTCCTATGTATGTATGTATGTATGTATGTATGTATGTATGTATGTATGTATGTATGTATGTATGTATGTATGTATGTTTGTATGTATGTATGTATGTATGTATGTATGTATGTATGTATGTATGTATGTATGTATGTATGTATGTATGTATGTATGTATGTATGTATGTATGTATGTATGTATGTTTGTATGTATGTATGTATGTATGTATGTATGGATGTATGTATGTATGTATGTATGTATGTATGTATGTATGTATGTATGTATGTATGTATGTATGTATGTATGTATGTATGTATGTATGTATGTATGTATCTATGAAGTTTAAGATCTCACTAAGGAAAATAAAAAAATAAGGTTGGCATGTTTTAGTATCCTTTGATGTATTGTGATCCTAGTATTACTAAGACACCAGGACTCACGATCTATGGGTTGTAATTAAAGGATGTTTATATTAAAAATCAGATTTTTTACCACAAAAAGGAACCTATGGAGAAGGTGGTTCCTCTACGTGGATTGTCAATTGTACCCCCA
Source organism: Viscum album (assembly GCA_963277665.1). Lineage (NCBI taxonomy): Eukaryota > Viridiplantae > Streptophyta > Magnoliopsida > Santalales > Viscaceae > Viscum > Viscum album. The sequence continues at coordinate 705,501,029 of OY728147.1, read as the reverse complement.
AACATTGAGTTATCGGTTGTTTCGGTGGTACCAAAACAAGATATGAACAGTATGAGTTCACTTCAAGAGTTAAATAGATAGAGACCGCTCAAGTTTAGGGGTGATTCGGACCCCCAATTAATAGAGGTTTGGATCAAGGTAGTAGAGTGAGTCTACTACCTTGTAAGTACCCCTCCCGACAAAATGGTGATTCTAGAGGTAAGCTTTATCCATGGCCCGGTGGGGTGAGGGTGGAGCTTGGTGATACAAACATACAATGGGGTGAATCTATCTTGGATAAAGTTCGAACATTTTTAAAATTGTTTTTATCCTATGATGTTGTGGGTAGTGCATATCTAGGTGATTTTAGAGCTCTATAAAGGAAACTTGAGAGTCACAGAGTATATGTAGAGGTTCACAAACCTCTCATGGTATTCCATGGATATGGTTCAAGATGGATACTTTTGAGCACAGAACTTTGAGAATGCCTTTGCTAATATATTCAAGATGGAATGATATCTCTTTTCATTCCTTCTCACACTTGGGTGCTACAATATTCCTTGGCTGGGGAGAGCTTATTAGCAGATTAGACATTGAACAATGGTTATGGAAGTGGTCACCCTAGAGCTGAGACCTCAGAAACTGGTATCCAACATTTGGCTCAATGAGTTATGTGTGTGAGATGACTTTAGAGGTAGTATTGGGATAGAGGTCCATACATTCAAGTCACCCATGGATATTCAAATTAGCTGGGGAACAGTAGGTTCTACTCTTATGGTGGGTGAGGCTATATCATGTGGGATTTCTCGACCCACCATGCATCAATCAGAGAGACAGTCGATGGTCCACCAAGATAGAGTTAGTGTCTTTAGTATAGAGGTCTTAGGTTTGAGGACATGGTATAGAATCTGTGAATGTTGTTGGAGGTGGACGATTTTATAATTTATTTAAACCATTACCACCCCTAGGTGGTCTACGTTAAGCTTGGGGAGCTGGTGGTTAGGGATGTGGATAATTGTAGGAAATATAGTCTTATGATCCAGAGCCTCTGGGTATAATCCAAGGTATTATTTTTATCTACTCTAATTTAGTAGTATTTTTAGAAGAAATAGGTGTGAACCACTCCTTACTTGAAAAAAACCTTTTTTTGATACGTGGAGATTCCATTAGAACCTTTAACTAGACCTTTTTACTTAGAGACTCCTACCTGGGGAGATTCAATGATCGCACACTTCTATCAACATTGTAACCTAACTCTTGTAGGATAGATATTTGTATGGGATCTCTTCATGACCACAATGATGCCTTATTATGTCTTCCTAGGTATGTGGTGTCTCTCATAAGTCCATGAATATATAAAATGTTTTATATGGAGGATGTATTACCTTCGGGTTGATGGAATGATATTTTAATTCATTGGTGTTAAGGAATCACAGGCAGAGTATGATGGACTCGTATACAAGTGGATACAGCCAATTTCTCATCAATTGGATATTATAACCCTTAGAACAACAGATTCTATGAGATTGAAGTTTCTTTCAGTAGTGGAAGAGTATGAGGATGTATTCCATAAGGAAATTTTGGTCTTAAATCCACATTAATAGATCAACGTATGCATAGACCTACACTTAGGAACAATGGTGATATCTTTTCCAACATATCAGATTCCCTCCCCCCATGAAAGAGCTGAAAGATATAAAGGTGTATTTAGAGGTTTTACATAAGAAGGAATTTTTTATCCCCAACATGTCCCTCTAGGATCCCTAGTGTTGTTCGATTAGAAGGTGGATATGAGATAGAGATTATACGTGGATTATCATCACTTGAATTAGGTGACTATCAAGAATAAGTATCCAATATCGATGACTGAAGATCTATTCAACCAACGGAAAGGAGTGAAGTGGTTATCAAAGATTAACCTCGAGTCAGGTTATCATCGGCTTTGAGTTTGAGAGGATGGTATACTGAAGATAGAATTCTAATTTTGTTATGGTCATTATGAGTACTTGGTGATTCTTTTTTTCCTAAATAACACCCAATAAGTGTTCATGTGACTCCTAAACTAGATCTTTTATCCCTTATTGTATTAATTTGTGGTGGTCTTCATAGATGAAATCATCATGTATTCAGTGTTAGATGATAATCATGTGAGACATTTGAGGATGCTTTTAGGTATACTCTGGGAGAACCAACTTTATAGGAAACTCTTGAATTCCAATTTCTAGATTCAATATTTCTAATTCCTACAGCATATCATGTCATAGAATGGGGTGGAAGTAGACCCAGTAAAGATCAAGGTTGTGCTATCTTTGGACCCACCCAAGAGCATAATTGAGTTTCATGGATTCCTTATGTTGGAAGACTATTATCGAATATTCATTCTTGATTTCTGAAGAATCACAGCGACCCTAACTACCTTGAACCAAAAGGGGGATCTTTTTATGTGGGTAGAGAAGTGTTAGCATACTTTTCAAGAGCTGCAAAATTGGTTTATGATTACACCTATCTTGAAAATCCTAAGGCTAGTAGTGAGGACAGACCTCACACTAAGATAGAATTTTCTTTGAGCAATTGTGGGTTATTTTTTCTATTACCCATTACTTCTATGATTTAGATATGAATCCCTCTTTTATTCTTTTTATTTAGGTATTTTGGGGTTTCCTACTAGGTATTTTTATACTCACCCCTACATGGTCTCTTCCCACACATGTAATGTATCATGTAGATGAAATTCATTTTGATGCAGTCATAGGTGGACCATGATCCAATGGAGCTTATTTGGGCTAGAATATTAGTAGACGAATCCTATAGATGCAATTTAGTGTCAGTTTCTTTTTTTTAGCAGGTTGGGATCCTTTTCAGTATTTATGGGCTTGTATTTAGTCCTTTTATATTTTTGAGCTATTTTCTTATACTTTTATGTGCATTTAGAGGTTATGCATGCATTTATCATATTAGATACTTATTTTCCCACATTATATTATTGCATGGATATGCATGTGTGTGTCCAGGTACTTTAGGATAAGGCATCCCATGTTTGTGATATGCCTACTCAAATTCTTTTATTAGAGGTGTGATTAGGGTTTCATTATTATCTTACCACCAACCATGTAAGAACTCGGTTTTTGCTGTGAAAGACTTTGGAATATTCTTGATGATATTCCAGAGCAGCGCCTTCAGACGGCGTGCGATTCCGAGCCCCGGAGTGGCCGAAATTAAATTTTCAGTGCGTTCACACTGGAAATGCAAAATAAATGAGATAACTCTTAAACGGAGTTCCGGATCAGAGACCCGAGTGTACGGATGGGTCCGGAACGGGGTGTTTACCCTAGTAACGACATAAAACTTGTCGGCGCGGGACGTTTGGACCCCTCGCCCGCCCCCGGAACGCTAAACGGATAAATAAATTAATTAATTTATTCATTTAATGGCGAAATGCTAGTATCTTTTAAATGGTGGCTCGGATTGGAAAACTGAGGGCACCGTTGAGTTCGGAACGTGCCTTTTACCCTAGGAGGGGTATAAGTTTCGCGGGCGCGAGCCGTTTGTGAAAAATGGCCCCAGGGGCGTTTTCGTAATTTGGCGGACTCCGGCGCTAAGTTTAATAACTTTTGAACGGGGTCTCAGAATAAAATTACAAGACCGCTATTGCGCTCAGAGCATGGTTCTTAGCCTAGGGGAGGTTAAATCCCGACCTAGTCGGGAGTTCGGGTTCGGGGCTGTCGGGCGGGCGTTTAAGTGATTTGTACTTAAACACCCCCCCCCCCCTCTCCTTCTTCTTCTTCTTCTTCCTCAAACCCTCCTCCCCCTCCTTCACCTCCGGCGAGGCGAGATCCGGAGAGGCGACTCCGGCAAGGTGCGATGGCGCGCGGCGGATCGCGCGGGAAGCGCCGGGCGAAGCCCAACGAGGTAGGCGGATTTGAGTTTTCCTCCCCTTCCCCGTTTTAATCCTCATTTATGCTCAATTGCGCCATTGGATCCTCGAACAAATTCCTTGGTTGCGTAGATCCCGTCCCAAGCTTTCCGGAAAGCTATCCGGATCGAAATTTCGATCACCGGATCGTTCCCGGTGGTCCTTGGAAATTTTCCGGCCACGGCCGGTTTCCGGCGAGGGCCGAAGGCGGCAGACGGCGGCGGCGCAGGGCGGCGCGGGGCGGAGCAGGGCGGTCGGCAGGGGCTTTGAAGGCAGTGGAGACGCTTCCAAGAGGTGGCGGCGGCCTTCGGCGGTGGCTGTCGGAAGCCGGCCGCGGGCGCCGGCCAGCGGAGGAGAGGGAAGCCGCGAAGCGCGCGACCCCCGTGCGACGACCGCGACCCGCAAAACGCGGGTCGCTGTGGGGAATCAACCGGCCGCGAGGCGGCCGCGAGGCTGAAGCAAGTCATGGCCAGATGGATGCGGCGGGGTGAACCGGACCCGCGGCTGCGCCGCGGGCCGGCTGTGCGGACCGGGCCGTCCGGCGCGGGCCGACCCCGGCCGGCCGGCCCAAGGGGCTTTGCCCCTCAGTCTTCGGACGCCCGTATTTCAGGCTACGGGCGTCCGTTTTGCGCGCCATCTACGGCAGCACGGAGCTTGCGTCAAGGCGGAGTTTTTGAGATGGTTTTGGGAATTTTTAATTCCCGAAACGAGGGGTCTCGGAGACGCGACACGTCTTTAAGTGGACGAGCGTTCTTCCGGAAAATCTTGTTTTGGACGGCGCGGACGCGTCCGACATCCGTTTTGAGAACCGTCAGTGGCGTTGGGACCCTAGCATCGAGGCGAAGGTTTCCAGGGCGGTTTCGAGCGTTGTGACTAGATTTGAGGCATGGGCCCCACGGCCCGTCTTTTGAGCTGCGTGCAGCTTTTAGCGACTTTTTCCTCGGACGTCCGTTCAGGGCGTGCGAGCAGTCGATGTTGGGTGTTTTTCAAAGGGGATTGCAATGGTTTAATCTGCCCACTTAAATTTGGCACGATGGTGCGGGGCCCACAAGGGCTGTTTGGGGCGTCGACGGTGATTTTCCCATCTTTATCACCAGGCGACCGTTTTGGACAAGTGAGTAGTCCATCTTGTGTGCTTTTTCGAGAAGATCGCAACGGTGTGATCCATTCGTGGAGTTTCGGGACCGGGTTGCGGGTCCCACGAAGCGCTGCTCGTGTGCGGTGCACCGGAACGCATCTTTTTCTCCAGATACCTGTTTTACTCAAGCGAGTAGTGCTTTCGACGTGTTTTTCTGAGAGCATTGTGATGGCGCTGTAGAGACTCAGATTTTTGGCCCTATCAGACTTTGGAATGTTTCTACGAATAATTCCAGAGCTAGGCACGAAGACGGCGTGCGATTCCGAGGCCCGGTGTGCCCTGAATTAATTTTATAAAAATATTAAGTATTTTTATACTATGCACGTGGAGGGGGTGTGATATCTCCTAAAAGGTAGCTCAGAAATGGAATCTAAGGGCATGGTTGCGTCCGGAACGTGTCGTTTACCCTAGGCGAGGTGTAAACTTTGTGGGTGCGGGCCTGTGGTGAGAAACGCCATCAGGGGCGTTTTCATAAATAAGTGGCGAAGTTAGTGGGTGAGCATCGGCTCGAATAACTTCTGAACGGAGTCTCGGATGAAAAATCTGAGTCCTCCTTTGCATTCAGAATGACGCATTTACCCTAAGGGTGACCTTACTTTTGTTCGCATCGGGCGTCGGGTCCGAGGCGGGTTTGGCGTCGGCGGGCAGCTGATATAAATATCAGCCCCCCCCCCCCATTTATCGTTCCTCTCGGCGTTCTTCGCCATTCTTCACCGCTGCTCCGCCGAATCGAACAAACGAAGCACCCAAGAGCTCGGAATTCGACGGCAGACGTTCCAGGAGCGCGCAGCGGAAGCTCTGGAGCGCGGATTTGAGGCAGAACGTCGGTGTTTAGCCCGCGAGGTAGGCGGTTTGACTTTTGAAATCCCGGACCTCGTTTATTTGTTGTTTTTCTTCAAATAGTTATAATGGTTGTATATTTTGGGTCCCGAGGTTTCCAAAACATGTTTCGGATCTGATTTTGGAGCACTGGGGTGCTCCCGGGGGTCCCCGGAAGTTTTCCGGCGGAAATCCCGGATTCCGGCGGCGGCCATGGCGGAATCCGGCAAGGCAGGGCGGCGGCGGGGCGGCGGCACGGTGGTTTCCGGCGATGGTGGCGGCGGCGGAATCCGGCGACGGTGGCGGCGGTGGAATCCGGCGGCGGCGCGGTGGTTTCCGGCGAGGCTGGCGGTGGTCCAGCCAGGATTTTTCGGGGGTTCTTTAAATCTCTGTAACTCGCAAACCGTAACTCCGATTTGTGAGCCGTTTGCGGCGACGTGCTCCTTGCGCCGAGTCAGACCTTTTGAACTCACTTTGAGGTTTTAAGGCTTCGGGATCGTGGCCCGGGAGTTAGAAACTTCGTATAGAATAATTTTATTTTATTATTTTACGACTTCGGGCCGTTGTAACTTCTACCCAGAGCGTCCGATTGACATGCCGTCAGTGGCGTTGAGACCCTGATGGTACGATGGACTTTTTCAGATGGTTTCCGGGTGTTGGGTCTGTGAACGGGGTGCGGGCCCCACGAGGCCGGGTTTTGGCGTTTGCGGAGAAACGCAGCTTTTGCACCAGGAGTCCGATTTTGGCAGATGAATAGTCGATCCTATGTGTTTTTCTAAGGGGATCGCAATGGTGCGATCCATTCGATGAGTTTCTGAATCCGGGCATGGTCCCCACCCGAGCTGGCCTTCGGTGAATAATATCTTTTTCACCGGTGCTCCGTTTCAGGCGAGTAAACAGCCTATGCTGCGTGTTTTTTTGCATGGAACGCGATGGTGGCCTCGGTTTTGGCCTAGGAGATGTGCAGTGTGGCGTTGTGGCGGGTCGCTCGGGTTAGCGACGTTTGGACCAGCAGTGGTTGAGGGTTCTCCCTTGGTTCGTTCCTACGGGGGTTCGTGTGGCATCACAACCTTCGTATGGGTTTGTGATCCTCTCGATGGGATGTTTTAAACTGTTAGAGTTGTGGTATCCCTCCGGTGGGCCCGGAGTGGATCCTCTAGCATCTTTACCCTAGATCGGGTTCTTGGTATCGATGTGACCGCTTATTTACGGGCGGCGATCCCCTATCTAGCAGGTTAACACCGTAGGGTTTGTGGCATCATCGGAAATATGATCCCCTACGCGGTGGGCCATGCTCAGTAGGGTTGTGGAATCGTCGGGTATACGATCCCCTACTCAACATGTGGTTTATAGTAGGGTTACGGTATCGTTGGTTATGTGATCCCCTACTCAGTGCGTGGTTTTGGTAGGGTTGCGGCATCGTCGGTTCGATCCCCTACATCGTGAGTTATACCAGAGAGGTTTCTGGTATCGTCGTGACCATATTTATATGGACGATGATCCTCTATCTAAGTGTGGAGTTTCTGTCGAGTTCCAGATCGGGTTTTGGTATCCCCCAGCGGATCCTGGGTGTGATCCCCTATCTGTGAGAACTACGTATGCCAGATCGGGTCGTGGTATCCCCCAGCGGACCCTGGGAGTGATCCCCTATCTGTGAGCTACGTATACCGGAGTGGGTCTTGGTATCCCCTAGCAGACCCTTGCGGCGATCCCCTATCCAAGGAGTTTGGAGGTTTTGTTGTTTCAACGTTGTTTCCTCAATGATGTTATCCGACGAGTGTGGTCTCTCGGGTGAGCGTCTGAGATGTTTGTTTGGGACCCGATGGAGTGTATCTCTCGGATGAGTGTCATCTGGTATGACAGTGATCATGGGGTGTACTCTCCTGGTTGGGACAGTTGCTGGTGATGAGGTCGGTACCTCTTGTGGCTTTGTGGCGTGAGCTGAGTATATCTGGATTGTTCAAGGTGTATGTATGGGCATACACCTGAGTTGAGCTGACTAGTTGTGTTTAGTCGAGGATGGTCACGAGATGGAGTTTCTCTCTCGTCTGGGTTCCCTCTGCCTGGGTTGAGCGGACTGTTGCCTTTCAATTGCTCCCTTGGGTTTTGGGTTTTTGGGGTGCCTACTGAGTATGTTTATACTCACCCCTGCACGGGATTTGCCCGCACATGTTTGTGTCTTGTGCAGACCACAGGCATTTTGACGGAGTCCCAGGAGGACCCGGAGCAGGCGGAGCTTAGTGAGCGAGTGGACCGGGGTGTCTACCGGAGCTGTGTCGAGGGATCTTTCTGGCGGGTGTTTGTGGCAGCGTTCCCCTTCTTCAGAGCAGGTTGGACATGCTTTGTAGTTTTCTTTGGTGGGCCCTGTTTTTCCCTTTGTACTTTTGTTATTGCACTCTGGTTTGGGATAGATTGTATGCATGCATTTACTTTTCAGTTTCTATATCTATGCACTGTTGCATGGAGGTGTTTGTGGGTGCGTGTGTACAGGTACCTTAGGCTAATGCCTCCCATGTGTGTGATAGCTTACTCGGCACTAGTCTCCAGCCCCTGGCCTATTGGAGGCGGGCTTGGGGAGTCGTGGCTCGAGCCCCGTTGGGTCGGGTCGTGAAAGAGTGGTATCAGAGCAGGTTCCGCCTTTGGGATCTCCGAGCGTAGCTGGTCTAGCTATTAGTTTGGTTTGGGTTGCATAGCGGCAGTGTTAGGGTGTTTCGAGTTCGGCTTTCAGGCCAGTGACTCCAGTGTTGGTGCGGCGGCCGACGTATCCATACACCAGGACTCTGATAACCTGCCTTTCGACTCGGGACATTCATACACTGGTCGCGGGGACATAATGGTACATGCATCATATAGGACTGGGTTTTTGGGTTTTCCTTGTCCTTCTTGAGTCATCTCTCCAGATATACTCTTTGACCATGGTGCGTCTTGAATGTATTTCAGGATGCCTCCACGACGAAAGCCAGCGAGGGTTCCGCAGAAGGATTGTGCTGATGACCTGCCCCGTGTAGAGGTTGTGGAGCAGGGCGCAGGCTCTGAGGTTGCACCTCTAGGTGGTCTTCCAGTTGAGCCACCACCTGTCGATCAGCTTATTGTGCCGGCGGTGCAGGACGAGGTTGCGCGCAGGCTTTGTGCACTGCACGAGTTCCAGAGGCAGCAACCTCTGAGGTTCCGGGGTGATCCAGACCCCCAGGCAGCTGATGACTGGCTTGAGGCAGTCACCCGGGTTTTCCACCTAGTGAGGACACCTCCAGATCAGATGGTGGTCCTAGCGGCGAGCCTTCTGCATGGTTCTGTCGGGCGATGGTGGAGTTTGGTGATGCAGTCCCATGACGAGGAGACGCTCACGTGGGCAGAGTTTGAGTGGCTCTTCAGGGAGGAGTTCTATCCGGTGACGTTGAGGTCAGTGCGGATCCAGGAGCTTCTGCAGCTTCATCAGGAGAGCATGACTGTGTCGGAGTACTCAGCGAGGTTTACAGACCTGTTGCGCTACTCCCTGTATATGGTTCGAGACCCGTTCTTTAGGGATCAGACCTTCGAGCAGGGCTTACGCAGGGACATCCGAGCAGGTGTGGTTTCCTTGTGCCTGCCCACCTATGCTGGAGTGCTGGAGCGAGCGTTGGTGGTGGAGAGTTTTCTGGCTGAGCAGTTTCCCCCTGTTAGTGCTGGGCACTCAAGGGCTGAGACTTTTTTAGTCGGATCGGCATCTGGTAGCCGGCGACAGACTCAGGGGTCTGGACGTGGCCGACGTTTTAGGAGGTGACCCCAGGATGGAGGATCTGAGCCTCAGGGCTCACAGGGCTCGCAGGCCAGTTTTGGTCAGCTGCAGGAGAGGCGGTGTTACGCTTGCGATGGTCGGGGACATCTTGCTAGAGATTGTCCGACCCGACGTGCTGCTGAGAGGGAGCCGGTCGATGGACCGCCTTGGCAGAGGCAGCGTCTCGAGCAAGGAGGTCCGCAGGGCAGCGGACGTGGCGGCGGAGCTGGTGCAGCAGGAAGAGGTGGTAGGAAGTATCAGTTGTCACCACCCCCACCCCCAGGTGGACCACGCCTAGCTCAGGGAGCTGGTGGTCGAGGGCGAGGACAGCTGCATGCCCTGGAGGCTGTTGACCCGAGGCACCGCGGATGGATAGAGGTACGCCTTGTATCTTTTCTACTTACTTCAGTAGTTTGATCGACACTGTTTAGTGGTACCCTCCTTTTTGTTGCTTGCTCGAGTTTTGTTCAGGGCGTTGGTAAGACCCTGTGTGGGTGTTGTTCGACATGCTTCGAATGCGTGAGGAGGAGGGATCTTTCCCCCACCGAGACGCGTTTTTGGTGACGCGATTAAAACCGTGCGGGTGAGTCAGTGCCGCCCAAAGAGGATAGTATTGAGGTGTGGCGGATGAGTCCCTCTGACTTATGCGTTCGGGCATGAGTGTTAGTTAGTGAGCTCGCTGGTGTGTGAGACCCAGTTGAGAGTCCAGTCGCTTTCCTTGTGCTTAGGGCTTTTCGGGGACGAAAAGTTCTAAGGGGGGGAGGATGTAGCGACTCAGGTTTTTGGCCCTATCAGACTTTGTAATGTTTCTACGAATAATTCCAGAGCTAGGTGCGAAGACGTCGTGCGATTCTGAGGCCCGGTGTGCCCGGAATTAATTTTATAAAAATGTTAAGTATTTTTATACTATGCACGTGGCTGGGGTGTGATATCTCCTAAACGGTAGCTCAGAACTGGAATCTGAGGGCATGGTTACGTCCGGAATGTGTCATTTACCCTAGGCGAGGTGCAAACTTTGCGGGCGCGGGCCTGCGGTGAGAAACGCCATCAGGGGCGTTTTCGTAAATAAGTGGCGAAGTTAGTGGGCGAGCGTCGGCTCGAATAACTTCTGAACGGAGTCTCGGATGGAAAATCTGAGTCTGCCGTTGCGTTTAGAACGGCGCGTTTACCCTAAGGGTGACCTTACTTTTGTTCGCATCGGGCGTCGGGTCTGAGGCGGGTTTGGCGTCGGCGGGCGGCTGATATAAATATCACCCCCCCCCCTTATCATTCCTCTCGGCGTTCTTCGCCGTTCTTCACCGCCGCTCCGCCGAATCGAGCAAACTAAGCACCCACGCGCTCGGAATTCGACGGCGGACGTTCCAGGAGCGCGCAGCGGAAGCTCTGGAGCGTGGATATGAGGCAGAACATCGGCGTTTCGCCCGCGAGGTAGGCGGTTTGAGTTTGGAAATCCCGGACCCCGTTTATTTGTTGTTTTTCTTAAAATCGTTATAAGGGTTGTATATTTTGGGTCCCGAGGTTTCCGAAACATGTTTCGAATCTGATTTTGGAGCACCGGGGTGCTCCCGGGGGTCCCCGGAATTTTTCCGGCGGAAATCCCGGATTCCGGCGGCGGCCATGGAGGAATCCGGCGAGGCAGGGCGGCGGCGGGGCGGCGGCGCGATGGTTTCCGGCGAGGCTGGCGGTGGTCCGGCCAGGATTTTCCGGGGGTTCTTTAAACCTCTGTAACTCGCAAACCGTAACTCCGATTTGCGAGCCGTTTGCGGCGACGCGCTCCTTGCGTCGAGGCGGACCTTTTGAACTCACTTTGAGGGTTTAAGGGTTCAGGATCGTGGCCCGGGAGTTAGAAACGTCGCATAAAATAATATTATTTTATTATTTTACGACTTCGGGCCGTTGTAACTTCTACCCGGAGCGTCTGATTGACGTGCCGTCAGTGGCATTGAGACCCTGATGGTGAGATGGACTTTTTGAGATGGTTTCCGGGTGTTGGGTCTGTGAACGGGGTGCGGGCCCCACGAGGCCGGGTTTTGGTGTTTGCGGAGAAACACAGCTTTTGCACCAGGAGTCCGATTTTGGCGGATGAATAGTCGATCCTGTGTGTTTTTCCGAGGGGATCGCAATGGTGCGATCCGTTCGATGAGATTCGGAATCCAGGCGTGGGCCCCACCCGAGCTGGCCTTCGGTGAATAGTACCTTTTTCACTGGGTGTTCGTTTTGGACGAGCGAGTAGTCGATTCCGCTTGTTTTTTCGAGGGGATCGTCGTGGTATGGTCCGCTCGATGAGTTTTGGGATCGTTGTGTGGGCCCCGCACGGGCTAGCTACGGTGAATAGTGTCTTTTTCACCGGGGCTCCGTTTCGGGCGAGTAAACAGCCTATGCTGCGTGTTTTTTCGCGTGGAACGCGATGGTGGCCTCGGTTTTGGCCTAGGAGATGCACAGTGTGGCGTTGTGGCGGGTCGCTCGGGTTAGCGACGTTTGGACCAGCAGTGGTTGAGGGTTCTCCCTTGGTTCGTTCCTACGGGGGTTTGTGTGGCATCACAACCTTCGTATGGGTTTGTGATCCTCTCGATGGAATGTTTTAAACTGTTAGAGTTGTGGTATCCCTCTGGTGGTCCCGGAGTGCATCCTCTAGCATCTTTACCCTAGATCGGGTTCTTGGTGTCGTTGTGACCGCTTATTTACGGGCGGCGATCCCCTATCAAGCATGTTAACACCGTAGGGTTTGTGGCATCATCAGAAATATGATCCCCTACGCGGTGGGCCGTGCTCAGTAGGGTTGTGGCATCATCGGGTATACGATCCCCTACTCAGCATGTGGTTTATAGTAGGGTTACGGTATCGTTGGTTATGCGATCCCCTACTCAGCACGTGGTTTCGGTAGGGTGGCGACATCTTCGGTTCGATCCCCTACATCATGAGTTATACCAGATAGGGTTCTGGTATCGTCGTTACCATCTTTATATGGACGATGATCCTCTATCTGAGTGTGGAGTTTCTGTCGAGTGCCAGATCGGGTTGTGGTATCCCCCAGCGGATCCTGGGTGTGATCCCCTATCTGTGAGAACTCGTATGCCAGATCGGGTCGTGGTATCCCCCAGCGGACCCTGGGAGTGATCCCCTATCTGTGAGCTACGTATACCAGAGTGGGTCTTGGTATCCCCTAGCGGACCCTAGCGGCGATCCCCTATCCGAGGAGTTTGGAGGTTTTGTTGTTTCAGCGTTGTTTCCTCAGTGATGTTATCCGACGAGCGTGGTATCTAGGGTGAGCGTCTGAGATGTTTGTTTGGGACCCGATGGAGTGTATCTCTCGGATGAGTGTCATTTGGTATGACAGTGATCATGGGGTGTACTCTCCTGGTTGGGACAGTTGCTGGTGATGAGGTTGGTACCTCTTGTGGCTTTGTGGCGTGAGCTGAGTATATCTGGATTGTTCAAGGTGTATGTATGGGCATACACCTGAGCTGAGCTGACTAGTTATGTTTAGCCGAGGATGGTCACGAGATGTAGTTTCTCTCTCATCTAGGTTCCCTCTGCCTGGGTTGAGCGGACTATTGCCTTTCAGTTGCTCCCTTGGGTTTTGGGTTTTTGGGGTGCCTACTGAGTACGTTTATACTCACCCCTGCACGGGCTTTTCCCGCACATGTTTGTGTCTTGTGCAGACCACAGGCCTTTTGACAGAGTCCCAGGAGGACCTGGAGCAGGCGGAGCTTAGTGAGCGAGTGGACCGGGGTGTCTACCGGAGCTGTGCCGAGGGATCTTTTCGGCGGGTGTTTGTGGCAGCGTTCCCCTTCTTCAGAGCAGGTTTGACGTGCTTTGTAGTTTTCTTTGGTGGGCCCTGTTTTTCCCTTTGTACTTTTGCTGTTGCACTCTGGTTTGGGATAGATTGTATGCATGCATTTACTTTTCAGTTTCTATATCTCTGCACTGTTGCATGGAGGTGTTTGTGGGTGCGTGTGTACAGGTACCTTAGGCTAATGCCTCCCATGTGTGTGATAGCCTACTCGGCGCTAGTCGCCAGCCCCTGGCCTATTGGAGGCGGGCTTGGGGAGTCATGGCTCGAGCCCCGTTGGGTCGGGTCGTGACAGGCGCAGTCCACCCGACCTCTTTCGGAGATGTGGTGTGGGTCCCACCCGACCGGGCTACGGTGAATAGTACCTTTTTCACCGGGTGGTCGTTTTGGGTGATTGAGTAGTCAATCCCGTGTGTTTTTTCGAGGGGAACGCAGTGGTGTGATCCTTTTGTTCAGTTTCAGGATTCTGGGGTGGGCCCCATGCGGGTTGGTTATGGTGAATAGTACCTTTTGCACCAGTTGACCATTTCGGGCGAGTAAGTAGTCTATCTCGCGTGTTTTTCCGTGAGGATTACAACGGTGTAATACGTTCAGGAAAGCGGAGCCTTTTACGTGATCTTATTAAATGTGGAAGCATGGAAGGTGCTCCACTGGCGGTCCTTCTACCGTGTCCTTAGAGGACCCTTGGCGTGTGAATTCATGCACTCTTGGGAGAGTGATGTAAATGATTCACGAGATGTGGATGGTCGTGCCTGGCCCTTTGAGGTGGAGTTGTTACGTCACGCCTTCGCGTTGACGCTGGGTTTCGTGTGCACGCTAGCCTTTGGGCTGGAATGAGGTATACTCCGGGAGTATACGGGAGCGCTTGGAGGTATGTGTGGTTTGTACCTGAGATGTTTGTGTGCTCAGATAGGGTTGACGTGGAGCCGCATGTCGTGTGGGCCCCATGTGCGTGCCGAGTTCTGCCTTGCGTACTTGGACCTCTCGTGGCGTAGAGGGTCCCTTTGTGATCGTTGGTTTGGGCTAGCAGGGTGGAGTTTATCTCCACTGGCTTTGTGCTTGTTTGTTTGACCAGCAGGGTTGAGTGGTCTCCCCCTAGTTTCGCTCTTGATGGATTGGCCGGTAGCGGTTCTAGTGACACCCAGTGCTGGAGCAGATGCTGCACCTCTTTTGGGTGAGTTGTTCTGGAGTTGGGAGGTTGCGCGATACCCACTCCATGTTCAGTTGGCCAGTGTTGTTCCCTCTAGTGGAGATGTCTAGAGCAGTTCTGAGTTCTACCCTCCAGCGGGGCTGGGAAGTGGGTTACTCATCGACTTCCTCGGGCTTACCCTCCAGTAGGGCTGGGCAGTGGGTTTCTCACTGACTTCTAGGGTTTACCCTCCAGCAGAGACTGGGCAGTGGGTCACCCGATGCTATTAGGGTCTACCCACCAGCAGAGACTGGGCAGTGGGTCACCCGACGCTAGTAGGGTCTACCCTCCAGCAGAGGTTGGGCAGTGGGTCACCCGATGACCTCTTAGGGTCTACCCTCCAGCAGGGCTGGGCAGTGGGTCGCCCGTCGTCTAGTTTCAGGTCTACCCTCCATCACGGCTGGGCAGTGGGTCGCCTGTAGACTTATTCCAGGTCTACCATCCAGCACGGCTGGGCAGTGGGTTGTCTGTCGACTTATTCTAGGTCTACCCTCCAGCACGGCTGGGCAGTGGGTCGTCTGTCGACTTATTCCAGGTATACCCTCCAGCGAGACTGGGCAGTGGGTCACCCAGTATCTTAATATGGTTTACCCTCCAGCGGGGCTGGGCAGTGGGTCGCTTGATGATGTGTTGGGATTTACCCTCCAGCGGGGCTGGGCAGTGGGTCACCCGATATCTGGTTATGAATTACCCTCCAGCAGGGATGGGCAGTGGGACACCGGTTGGCATTCCAGACTCAGTCCTTCCGACTAGGCTAGTCTGTGCCTTTCCTCCGTGATTACCGGAGCGGGACCCTTGGTTGTACGGGTCGGTGATGGAAAGACTTTGGATTTGAGGATACCTCTCAACTACAGGGCAGTGACGAGGTGTGGTTTGACTTTCCCTAGAACTCTCAAGCACGAGTGGCACTTTCCCCACCGAGACGCGTTCTTGTGACGTGATCTAAAACCGTGCGGGCGAGTCAGTGCCGCCCAAAGCGGATAGGGTCGAGGTGCGGTGATTGAGCCCCTTGGATTGCGGTTCGGGGTAGACGTGCAGGATGCTAGGCATCGATGGAGGTTACTTCTGGGACTGTTGGTGACACCTTTCTTGGGATGAGCTACGGGACGGAGATCCCCTTATGAGTTTGTTCAGGCTTCTTGGCAGAGCATAAGGATATGTATATACCTTGTTTCTGGTACCCACTTCTTGGGTTTGGTTACTCTCCTTCCAGGTGAGACAAAGACGCGTGGGGTATGCCACGTGATTTCCGTGTCTAGCTTCTCGTGGTTGGTCGAGTCTACTCTCCTGCTATAGGCAGCGAAGACTCGACGGGAAGTTCATCTTCTCACCGTTTCCAGCTCCTTGTTCCTGGACGAGTCTACTTCCTTTCTTTTTTTGGGTTGAGCTGGACTCTTTACTCCACCCTCGGTTGGACTCCTTTACTTTCCCTGTTCGCTCTACTGCTCACCCTTCGGTACCTCTTTTTGTTGCTCCCTCGAGCCTTCGGGGTATCCTACTGAGTATTTTTATACTCACCCCTGCTTGGGCTTTGCCCGCACTTGGTGTGTCCTTGCAGACGACGGACAGGTGGAGCGTGACTTCGGTGGAGCGTAGGAGCTTGGGATCTTGGACCACGTGCGGTGGTCATGGCCAGGTTCTAGGTGGGAGACCCGTTAGCTTTTCCTTTTTGTTTACCTATTGCCGGGTTGTGGCACCTTTTCTGGTTGGGCGCGTGTTTTGCCCCTTTTTCCTTTTCAGCACTATACTTTGTACTTGTAGAGGTCGATGCACTTTGTGGTATATATATAGCAGTTGTTCTTTTTTACTTTGCTTGTCTTTACTTTTACTCTGCACTGTTGCATTGAGTTTGCTGCGTGTGTGTGTACAGGTGCTTAGGCAAAGGCCTCCCCGAGTTATTGTGCCTTCGGCGCTGGTCGCCAGCCCCTGGCCTATAGAGGCGGGCCTGGGGTAGTTGCAGCTTGAGCCTGGGTAGGGTCGGGTCGTGACAAAGTGGTATCAGAGGTGGTTTGTTCCTTGGGACGCTGTTCAGACGTCCCTAAAAGAGGAATTGGTTGGGATTTAGGGCAACAGTGTTAACATGTCTCGAGAGCGGCTCTTAGGCCAGGGAGTCCAGTGATGGTGCGGCGGCCAACGTATCCATTCACCAGGACCTTGATAACCCGATTGTCGAATCGACATGCTGAGACACTTGTTGCAGGGAAAATTTGTTTGTGCATCACATAGGACTGAGTCTTTGACTATCCTTCTTGAGTCAGCTCCCCATCGTTGCTATTGGTATATACATATATGCTCATATGACTGCGGCACTCCTTGATAATATTCATGATGTCTCCACGAGGACAGCCAGCCAGGATACCAGCTTGGGGGCGTGACGACGACCCTGTGAGCTATGAGGCCACAGTCCAGGACCCATCATGCGAGCCCCTTCTCCGGGTGGGCCAGTACCAGCACCCCCACCTATTGAGCAGCAGACAGTTTCAGCCAGAGCAGGCTGAGTTTGAGCGTGGGTTGAGCACGCTCCGTGAGTTCCAGCGGCAGGGACCGCTGAGGTTCAGTGGTGAGACAGACCCTCAGGCAGTAGAGGTTTGGCTCGAGGCAGTGGTTCGCCTTTTCAGGCTTGTGCAGACGCCGACAGATCAGAGAGTGGCTTTGACAGCCACCCTTTTTCGTGGAGTAGCTTGGAGTTGGTGGAGTCTGGTGACTCAGTTTCTTGACGAGTCGTCGCTTTCGTTGGGGCGACTTTCAGTTGTTGCTCCATGAGGAGTTTTGCCCCTCATGCTTGCGCTCCATTCGGATTTGGGAGCTCCTGCAGTTTCAGAAGGGAGGGATGACGGTGGCCGAGTACACGGCTAGTTTTGCAGACCGTGCATGCTTTTACCCGGACTTGGTACGTGGCGACGACCTCCGAGTGTGGAACTTTGAGCAGGGTCTCCACCGAGAGATTCGTGCTGTCAGAGTACCCTTGGAAATTTCCACATATGCTAGGTTGCTAGAGCAGGTGCTGGTGACAGAGGGATTCCTGTCATGTTTTGCGGTTGGTAGTGGCAGTGGGAGCGACGGAGCCGGGATGTCTGCCGTAGCTAGTAGGCGCCGGAGGACAGGACCTCGATGTAGGTGGCCTTCCCACTGCCAGTTCTGGAGATGTGGTCGTATACCACTGTGACGAAAAGGCGTAGGGCCTCAACCAAGGATGCACTTCCGTGAGTGGATCTCGGGTCGTGGTCGTACACCACAGTGGCACCAGAGGGCACCAGGGCAGCCCAGAGAGCGCAGGTCCTATGCTTGTGACGGGCGAGGTCACTTGGAACGAGACTGCCCGACCCGAGTTGCTGAGAGCTTCGGGCAGGCAGCAGGAGCACCACCACGACAGAGGCAGCGCCGTGATTGGAGTAGTGGCCAGAGAGGTGGTACTAATAGAGGATCAGGAGGACCTGGAGGTGGGGGACGACGTTACGAGATCTCCCCATCACCCCTAGGCGGTCCACGTTAGGCTCTGGGAGATGATGGTTGGGACCGCGGGTAGCCGTGATCTTTGGATGTCTACGATCCTGCAAATCATGGGATGGTGAGAGGTACCCCTTGAGACTCCTCTACTTCTTGCAGTAGAATTTTTAGACTCTATGTGTGAACTCCTTTCCTCCTTGCTCCTTTCTTGAGGTGTTACCAGGGTGACGCAGGGCGTCGGGTGTAACCCTGAGTTGGTAAGGAAAAAGGCGTGAGACCTTTTCCTTTAGTCGATGGTGTTGGCTCCTTCGCCTGTTGAGCGTGTAAGAGAGCATCGACTGTGGAATCTTGCGTGACCAGATATCCTTGGGTGTTTCACCATATGGATATTCTAAAGGATGGAATCACCGGGCCTTGTTCCAGGTGCGGGCGGTGATTCCAGTCATGGCGTGCGATGTAGTGGTTTGGACGGGGAGGTGAGCTACCCCCGAGAGCCTTCGGGCCGTTTGAGACCGTGCAGAGGAATGGAGAGGTACCCTATCGCCTTGCCCTAACCCCAAAGTCTGGAGTGGGTGCACGACATCATCGAGGGTCGACCTAGCGTGAACAGATCAATCCTTTGGTCTGGGTGCAGTGACGCAGAGCTCTATGTGGGTTCTTCTGGGTATGGGAAAGCCAGGTGTGAGCTTAGTACCCTGTGTTGCTCCTTAGTTTTTCTTTTCGGGGACGAAAATCTTGAAGGAGGGAATGATTTAAGAACCCGGTTTTTGCTGTGAAAGACTTTGAAATATTCTTGATGATATTCCAGAGCAGCGGCTTCAGACGGCGTGCGATTATGAGCCCCGGAGTGGCCGGAATTAAATTTTCAGTGCGTTCACACTAGAAATGCTAAATAAATGAGATAAATCCTAAACAGAGTTCCGGATCAGGGATCCGAGTGTACGGATGGGTCCGGAACGGGGTTTTTACCCTAGGAATGACATAAAACTTGTCGGTGCGGGATGTTTGGACCCCTCGCCCGCCCCCGGAATGCTAAACGGATAAATTAATTAATTAATTTATTCGTTTAATGGCGAAATGCTAGTATCTCTTAAACGGTGGCTCAGATTGGAAAACTGAGGGCACCGTTGAGTTCGGAGCGTGCCGTTTACCCTAGGAGGGGTATAAGTTTCGTGGGTGCGAGCCGTTTGTGAAAAATGGCCCCAAGGGCGTTTTTGTAATTTGGCGGCATCGGGCGCTAAGTTTAATAACTTTTGAACAGGGTCTCGGAATAAAATTCTGAGACCGCGGTTGCGCTCATAGCGTGGTTCTTATCCTAGGGGAGGCTAAATCCCGACCCCGTCGGGAGTTCGGGTTCGGGGCTGTTGGGTGGGCGTTTAAGTGATTTGTACTTAAACACCCCCCCTTCTCCTTCTTCTTCTTATTCTTCCTCAAACCCTCCTCCCCCTCCTTCACCACCGGCAAGGCGAGCTCCAGCGAGGCGACTCTGGCAAGGTGCGATGGCGAGCGGCGGATCGTGCGGGAAGCGCCGAGCGAAGCCCAACGAGGTAGGCGGATTTGAGTTTTCCTCCCCTTCCCTGTTTTAATCCTCATTTATGCTCAATCACGCCTTTGGATCCTCAAAAAAATCTCGTGGTTGCGTAGATCCTGTCACAAGCTTTCCGGAAAGCTATCCGGATCGAAATTTCGACCACCAGATCGTTCCCAGTGGTCCTTGGAAATTTTCCGGCCACAACTGGTTTTCGGCGAGGGCCGAAGGCGGCAGACGGCGGCGGCGCAGGGCGGCGCGGGGCGGAGCAGGGCGGTCGGCCGGGGCTTCGAAGGCGGCTGCCGCGCTTCCGGGAGGCGGCGGCGGCCTTCGGCGGCGGCTATCGGAAGCCGGCCGCGGGCGCCGGCCAGCGGAGGAGAGGGGGGTCGCGAAGCGCGCGACCCCCGTGCGACGACCGCGACCCGCAAAACGCGGGTCGCTGTGGGGAATCAACCGGTCGCGAGGCGGCCGGTCGGCTGAAGCAAGCCGCGACCAGCTGGCCGTGGCGGGGTGAACCAGACCCGCGGCTGAGCCGCGGGCCGACTGTGCGGACAGGGCCGGCGGGTGCGGGCCGGCCCAAGCCGGCCGGACCGGGCCGGTCCGGCCCAAGGGGCTTTGCCCCTCAGTCTTCGGACGCCCGTATTTCGGGCTACAGGTGTCCGTTTTGTGCGCCGTCTGTGGCAGCGCGGAGCTTGCGTCAAGACGGAGTTTTTGAGATGGTTTGGGGAATTTTTAATTCCCTAAACAAGGGGTCTCGGAGACGCGACGCGTCTTTAAGTGGACGAGCGTTCTTCCAGAAAATCTTGTTTTGGACGGCGTGGACGCGTCCGACGTACGTTTTGAGCGCCGCCAGTGGCGTTGGGACCCTAGCATCGAGGCGGAGGTTTCCAGGGTGATTTCGGGCGTTGTAACTGGATTTGAGGCGTGGGCCCCACGGCCCGTCTTTTGAGCTGTGTGCAGCTTTTAGCGACTTTTTCCTCAGACTTCCGTTCGGGGCGTGCGAGCAGTCGATGTTGGGTGTTTTTCCGAGGGGATTGCAATGGTGCAATCCGCCCGCTCAAATTCAGCACGATGGTGCGAGGCCCACAAGGGCTGTTTGGGGCGTCGACGGTGATTTTCCCATCTTTATCACCGGGTGACCGTTTTGGACAAGTGAGTAGTCCATCTTGTGTGCTTTTTCGAGAGGATCGCAATGGTGCGATCCGTTCGTGGAGTTTCGGGACAGGGTTGCGGGTCCCATGAAGCGCTGCTCGTGTGCGGTGCGCCGGAACGCATCTTTTTCTCCGTATACCCTTTCTACTCAAGCGAGTAGTGTTTTCGACGTGTTTTTTCGAGAGCATCGTGAGGGCGTTGTCCGCCCGACCTCTTTCGGAGATGTCGTGTGGGTCCCACCCGACCGGGCTAAGGTGAATAGTACCTTTTTCACCGGGTGGCCGTTTGGGGTGATTGAGTAGTCAATCCCGTGTGTTTTTTCGAGGGGAACACAGTGGTGTGCTCCGTTTGTTCAGTTTCGGGATTCTGGGGTGGGCCCCACGCGGGTTGGTCATAGTGAATAGTACCTTTTGCACCGGTTGACCATTTCGGGCGAGTAAGTAGTCTATCTCGCGTTTTTTCCCGCGAGGATTACAATGGTGTAATCCATTCAGGCGAGCGGAGCCTTTTACGCGATCTTATTAAATGTGGAAGCATGGAAGGTGCTCCACTGGCGGTCCTTCTACCGTGTCCGTAGCGGACCCTTGGCATGTGAACGCGTGTACTCTTGGGAGAGTGATGTAAATGATTCACGAGATGTGGATGGCCATGCCTGGGCCTTTGAGGTGGAGTTGTTACGTCACGTCTTCGCGTTGACACTGGGTGCCGTGTGCACGCTAGCCTTTGGGCTGGAATGAGGTATACTTCGGGAGTATACGGGAGCGCTTGGAGGTACGTGTGGTTTGTACCTGAGACGTTTGTGCGCTCAGTTGGGGTTCACGTGGAGCCACATGTCATGTGGGCCCCATGTGCGTGCCGAGTTCTTCCTTGCGTACTTGGACCTCTCGTGGCGTAGAGGGTCCCTTTGTGCTCGTTGGTTTGAGCTAGAAGGGTGGAGTTTATCTCCCCTGGCTTTGTGCTTGTTTGTTTGACCAGTAGGGTTGAGTGGTCTCCCCCTGTTTCGCTCTCGATGGATTGGCCGGTAGTGGTACTAGTGACACCCAGTGCTGGAGCAGACGCTGCACCTCTTTTGGGTGAGTTGTTCTGGAGTTGGGAGGTTGCGCGATACCCACTCCGTGTTCAGTTGGCCAGTGTTGTGCCCTCTAGTGGAGATGTCTAGAGCAGTTCTGAGTTCTACCCTCCAGTAGGGCTGGCCAGTGGGTTACTCATCGACTTCCTCGGGCTTACCCTCCAGCAGGGCTGGGCAGTGGGTTGCTCACTGACTTCTAGGGTTTACCCTCCAGCAGAGACTGGGCAGTGGGTCACCTGATGCTATTAGGGTCTACCCTCCAGCAGAGACTGGGCAGTGGGTCACCCGATGCTAGTAGGGTCTACCCTCCAGCAGAGGCTGGGCAGTGGGTCACTCGACGACCTCTTAGGGTCTACCCTCCAGCAGGGCTGGGCAGTGGGTCGCCCGTCGTCTAGTTACAGGTGTACCCTCCAGTACGGCTGGGCAGTGGGTCGCCTGTCGACTTATTCCAGGTCTACCCTCCAGCACGGCTGGGCAGTGGGTCGCCTGTCGACTTATTCCAGGTCTACCCTCCAGCACGGCTGGGCAGTGGGTCGCCTGTCGACTTATTCCAGGTCTACCCTCCAACGAGACTGGGCAGTGGGTCACCCAGTATCTTAATATGGTTTACCCTCCAGCGGGGCTGGGTAGTGGGTCGCTTGATGATTTGTTGGGGTTTACCATCCAGCGGGGCTGGGCAGTGGGTCACCCGATATCTGGTTATGAATTACCCTCCAGCAGGGCTGGGAAGTGGGACACCAGTTGGCATTCCAAACTCAGTCCTTCCGACTAGGCTAGTCTGTGCCTTTCCTCCGTGATTACCGGAGCGGGACCCTTGGCTGCACGGGTCGATGATGGAAAGACTTTGGCTTTGAGGAGACCTCTCGACTGCAGGGCAGTGACAAGGTGTGGTTTGACTTTCCCTAGAACTCTCAAGCACGAGGGGCACTTTCCCCACCGAGACGCGTTCTTGTGACGCGATCTAAAATCGTGCGGGCGAGTCAGTGCCGCCCAAAGCGGATAGTGTCGAGGTGCGGTGATTGAGCCCCTTGGCTTGCGGTTCGGGGTAGACGTGCAGGATTCTAGGCATCGATGGAGGTTACTTCTGGGACTGTTGGTGACACCTTTCTTGGGCTGAGCTATGGGACGGAGATCCCCTTACGAGTTTGTTCAGGCTTCTTGGTAGAGCATAAGGATATGTATATACCTTGTTTCTGGTACCCACTTCTTGGGTTTGGTTACTCTCCTTCCAGGTGAGGCGAAGACGCGCGGGGTATGTCACGTGCTTTCCGTGTCTAGCTTCACGTGGTTGGACGAGTCTACTCTCCTACTATAGGCAGCGAAGACTCGACGGGAAGTTCATCTTCTCACCGTTTCTATATCCTTGTGCCTGGAAGAGTCTACTTCCTTTTTTTTGTTGGGTTGAGCTGGACTCTTTACTGCACCCTCGGTTGGACTCCTTTAATTTCCCTGTTCGCTCTACTGCTCACCCTTCGATACCTCCTTTTGTTGCTCCCTTGAGCCTTCGGGGTATCCTACTGATTATTTTTATACTCACCCCTACTTGGTCTTTTCACGCACTTGGTGTGCCCTTGCAGACGACGGACAGGTGGAGCGTGACTTCGGTGGAGCGTAGGAGCTTGGGATCTTGGACCGCGTGCGGTGGTCGTGGTCGGGTTCCAGGTGGGAGACCCATCAGCATTTCCTTTTTGTTTACCTGTTGTCGGGTTGTGGCACCTTTTCTGGTTGGGCGCGTGTTTTTTCCCTTTTTCCTTTTCAGCACTGTACTTTGTACTTGTAGAGGTCGATGCACTTTGTGGTATATATATAGAAGTTGTTCTTTTTACTTTGCTTGTCTTTACTTTTACTCTGTACTGTTGCATTGAGTTTGCTGTGTGTGTGTGTACAGGTGCTTAGGCAAAGGCCTCCCTGAGTTATTGTGCCTTCGGCGCTGGTCGCCTGCCCCTGGCCTATGGAGGCGGGCCTGGGGTAGTTGCGGCTCGAGCCCGGGTAGGGTCGGGCCGTGACAAACCATGTGGGCCCCGATGGATCGGGTCATGAAAGAACTAGTAGATATGGATGGTTTTTATTCAATAAGAAACATACCTAAATATTCCCCTTGTTTCCTTTCTATAGAACAATTCTTCTTCCAATAACCCTTCTTTCCACATGAAAATCAGTTTGCATCTTATTATTTTTCTAGCCTTTAGATCTTCCTCTTCTTGTTTGAGAGGTATATAGAATCCTTAAACTTGGAACATGTCTTAGGGCCCTATAAATTTACCTTATTCTTGTTCACCATAAGAACTACAGTTTTTCATGCATCATGTTGTTATCATCTTGGAAAATAAAAGTAATAATATTCGAGAGTGAATTCTCTACATTGATCATATTATAATTCATAATTAAACTAGAGAAGATATGATTTAGTAAATAAAATATATAGTCAGTGTGAAAATCATTGGGTAGCGTAAAACCCAATAGGTCTAAACACTCAATATAGGAAATCATATGGACTATATGATATTTTCTTAGATAAAATTTTAAAAGTTTCCACATAAACAGTTCCTTAGAGATCTCATATCTCTCCTATCTATTCTTCACTAGATAATGATCATAGATGTGAAACAACATGATGTAAACATCAATGTTTTTATTTAGCATATGGATCACACTAAAAATAAATGATATAATAAAACACTATATAACTATCACATAATACATGTGTCCCAAGTAGACAATGAGATCTTCCTCACTTTCCACCTTGAGGGATCATCAGGAATAAGGGACTCTAACATTTAATAATTATGTTCTTGGTGTAGTATGATGTGAAAGAACATGTACCACTCTTGGAAGTTAAAGTTATTTTGGATATATTCTTAATCTAGAATGGATCATAGTGATAATGTGGATTTCACTTGAATTTCCATTTTCTACATTAAAAATAAGAATATGTTTTAGTGCTTTCTCTTGATTACCAAGATGTGATGTAATAAATTTTATTTATTAGTCTCCAGATATTTTATCATATCTTTATAGACATCACCATTGGATTCATAATATCTTATTTTGTGGATGTTATAATGTAAATGATCCATGTATCCCTTCTTATAATCCAAACTTATGACTAATAAAATATTAAATGGTTTTTAGGAAGACAGATCATCCCAATTTCATTAACTCAGAGTTCCTTGATCCATTGAGTGGTCTCATCAATTCTGAAATCGTAGAATCATATTTCCTTAAAATTTTCCTTCTATTTACACCATAATAAATTTATTTTATTCCATATTTCTTTCTTATTAACCCATTTTTTTTATGATCCTGATAAGTCATCCAATAAACACAAATAATTAACCATGCTCTAAATAGAAATAAAATAAATATAAGTGTGATAATTATGAGCTTTTCTAATGGTTGGTTTATTGAGTGTATAATAAAATAACCCTTTAACTTAGGGTAATATTCATTGAATCGATATAGGTTTAAGTTATAGAATTACACTAGTACATTGTTGTATCTCCTTAGTTAGTTTCACCTCAACTCTAAAAAATAATCGCCTCCAATCACCTAGGATATCCATCCCTTACATATGATTTACTAACACACAAGTGAGGGAAACCATGGGTATAGGGTTACATAAAATAAATCATGGAAATTTAGTCCCATACATAATGAGTGAAAGGGATGATGTATAGATCATCATTTTAATTTAATAATAATTTTTACAAAATCCCATTTAAAAATAATTAATTTAAACGAAATCCAACACATACATTAGTTAATCAATCTCTTGATCATCCAAGAAAACAATGAGTACACATTTAAAACTAGCTAGAATTCATTTCAATTTTTTATTTATTAAAATAAATAATTTTAATTAATAAATTAATTATTTTATAATTAAATAATTTATTTATCTTAATTATCCATCTAAATGGTCCCATAGATTCCCATCATTTCAACTTTTAAATAATTTAAATAAATAAATTTAATTTTAATTAATTAAGTACATGATGTGTACTGAAGGAAACATGGAGTGTACCCCTCTAAACTAACCAATGACTTATATGGTCCTTGTCTTAAAATGTGTACTTATATGACATATAAAATACATTGGGTGTTACTATATTACATGCTAAGTAGTTCAATGAGTCATTCCAAGTAGTCAGATTGGCATTTATGACTCATAGTATGCATTAATATATATGGTATGTGCCGCTTTTAATGACTATGAAGTACACAATGTATACAATGTCCATACATGGAATGTAGTTCCAAAATTAATTTAGAAATTATTTAATCATTTAATACTCTATAAAACCTTATCACATAGCATGCATGCCAGTTCTCTCCATGTAGTTTGGTTTAATACTGAAATTTATTTTCTTTTCATGTAATTAATTTAAGCAGTGTATATCCTAGCTAAGCATGTACTACATGTAAATGGGTACAATATACAAAAATTGTACAAGTTTTTGTACACCATGTATCCATTTATGTGTTCATACATGATACATTTCTAGGTATTTTGTGTGTAATATTTATATAAATTTATGTTTTACATGATGTGTAAACTATATTTATGTCATGTTTCTACAACAGGCCCATATTGCTCAACTTTAAGTCATTACATGGCCTGTATTACATACATTTCACATACCTTGTCCACACAGCTTCTGTGTTTCCCAAGAGTTCAAACACAGCAAGGTTACACTTCATATACACTAGTTACACATTGTGTAACCCCTAAAATTATTTTTCATCTTATTGGTCAACATGCGATGTGTAAGGACACTGTGTAAACATCTCTCACATGATGTCCCATGATTTTCACAACTCTTCTTGGTGTAGTGAATTTGGTTACATGATGTGTACTTTTTAGTTACACATCATGTAATCCTATGTTATCCAGCCATAATCCATGGCACCTTTGGCTAAGATATTTGAGTGTCCTTCATCTATTTTTTTCTTATGAAATTGAACGATCATAAAATCTCAACTTCTGAATTAAGAATAAATAAACCCAAAAATCTATCATCAAATGTATAAATAAATCAATGATTAATAAATAATTATAAATTAATTTTTAACCACTTTTATACCACTTAAAGGTTCAAGGGAGTAGTGTAATCAGTTTTTCCTATGCCCCACAATGGTTTTGGTCAATTTTTTTGGATTAATCCTCATAATTAGACAACTATAACCCTATAATCCTTGAGACATACTCTTTAAAAAATAATTTATAATTAATTTATATAAATAATAATTACCTTTACTTAAAACTATCTTAATTAAAAAATTTATTAACCACTCTTTTCATACCATTGATACGATGAATAAATTAATGGTATATACCCTTCAGTGGCAGTGCACACATTCTCCAGGAACCTTAGAAAATTTACATAAAATCACTTGGTTTTATCATGAATTATTCTCATCACTTTAATCCTTCATTATTAATCACAGTAATAATCCCTTTCAAGCTTCAAGGATTCTTTCTAGTTCTCTCATATTCATAAGAAGGAGGATGAGGATAAATTCTCTTAATTCTTGAGAGCATTCTAGAGAATGGGTTCTCTCTAGGTTTGAGAGAATTCTCTAGAGGGGATTTATTTTTCACAACAATAATCACCACTAGAAAAGATATAAATGGGTTTATATAACTAGATTAAAGAATAGTTTATTGAACATAATCCCTTATCCAATCTCTTAATCCTTAGTGAATGCTACATCAAATATTATTATTATTATTATTTCCTTTACATGCATAAAACTCATGGATAATTTTAATATAATTTATTAAAGAAATTTAAATGATATTAAATGAATCACTCCCATTAGAACCTTAACTTGGTCTATAAATCCTACTTGTAATTTATCAGACCTTGAATAATGATTATTTATTTAAAAAAATATCACTAAATTATTGATTCTATAAAAAAATATAGTCAACATAACCAAAATAATTATTATTTTGTGTCACTTGAGAATAATTTTTTTATAATATTAAATTCAAATAGAATTTAACTGAGGTTCTAGATAAACTTAGTGTGTGACCCTCTAGGACACTTTATCATTGGAATTAAGATAACTTACCTAATGTATGAGATCAATGTTTAATAACAAATTAAGTCTCCCATAGAGAAAGTTATTAATATCACAATGACAATAACTTTCTATGAATAGTCATTATATAATATAATCCCCTCATCTCAATATCTCATCATGAAGGATTGTTACTAGTAACATCAACCTATATGCTTTATATATCATTCTTTGACTTTATTGAAATGAACTTGTTGATAAAACTACCATAGAAATGGACACAATTAGACTATTTAATCCCACTAATATGGATTTATATATTTACTTCCATTGAATCATAAGGTATAAATCCTTTCTTAACTTATTCATTAATTTCATATCACTTGTGATGCACCCATCATATCTTATTTCATTACAAGCATTTGGAGTTATGATTTTCAAAACTAATCTAAGTGAACAAAGAATGGTGTGCATTAATATTAATCTCTAGTATAATAAACAATACACACATCCATAGATAGGTGTATCACCCCAACCAATTTACCCACATGAATAGTACTACAGGTTGAGTTTCATTATGCCTTAAGTGCACCACCCTAAAAGTCAAAGTCTGCCGACTAGTAGTGAGGGTGTAAAGAGGTGATAGTGTGGAGACTATACCCTCTAGTAATGATATAATAATGGTATATATAAATATAAATCATTGTAAAATAAATACCATACAAACTCTTGACCAGTAGCTTACCCTTGGCAGAATCACGGCAATATCAGACAATAGTGGAAACATAATCACAAACAACAATGGAATAAATAAACAAGCCAACATACCATTTTTAGATACTAAACAGAGCATGAATACAAAATAGGTTATACAATAAAATAATTATAAGGGTATCCAATGGCTGACCTCAGTATGTATGTATAATAGAATTCTCATATCATAAGGAAAAATAAAAAAAGATAACTCCAGCTAGGGAGAGAACCCATGGTATCTTTCCTTCCATCCCAAGCCAACTCTAGTAGTAAGATCCATCTCCTAAGCTCGAACCTTTACCTGAATTGAAATCCATAAAATCTACATGTGTCAGGAAGGTCCCATGTAGGGTGTAAGAAGAATCTCTATAATCCACCACAAACATGTGCCTATATTATATATGTAATTTATCCAGTGTATCTAAAAATGTATATAAAAAACCACAGTGCACATGTATAATAACATCCTTCTCCCCTTGTGCTTAGCAGCCACAAGGGAGCAATCACCATCTTCATCCAATGTTGGAATAACATAGAGGAGAGGATATTTATCCTAAGCCCAAGGCATTACTTGATAAAAATAATCCTTGGTGAACCCTCAGGTTCCACCTCTAAAAAAATCACCGAGAACCTCTTTCCAACCGAAAAATCATGTCTAGTCAGGTAACTAATGTTCTAAAAGCATGCCCCAATCACATACCTGGTACCTAAAAACTCACCATATAAGTAACTTTGTTGGCTCAAATATTGAAATCTAAGGCATATTGATATGTATCCTCCAAATAATATCATCATTAGCTCAATATCTGACATCCTAAGGAATGATGATATCCATCCTCTCAATTGAGTACTGGCCCAAAGGCCTCAAATACAGTGAACCTCATCCCCCACTTGACATTCTCAAAATTGTCCCCCAATGGATCCTCACCATTCTCATGGATTTCTAAATAAATCACCTCCATCCAATACCCTAATATACATCTAACATAGGCCTCTACTCACATGAGCAGTCGAAACTACCTCATCATTTGAGTCCTACTGTGTGTACATGACTCCAAGAAGCACATTATCCAACATGGGTGATCAGAAATCGATAAATAAATCCCTAATACATGCTATCTATCTCCTTGTTCCCCTGTGACCATGTCTCTCAATCTGATGGTCATTGCTATCTAAAATAAAATGAGCCTCACCCGTAGTCTGAAGACCTCATCATCACATCTGATAACTGAGTCACCCAACCTATGATCAACATCAAACAAATATATATATCTCAGGCTACACCCAACCTGAAAATCACATCTCTTCAATCCATATAGTCAATTCCATCTCAATCCTTGGGATAATTCCATCATGATCCCATAGATATCATCCCATTCAATTCATATATATAAATATTTAATATAATTAAATAGAATAGCTCAATTTAGTAAAATGAAACCTCTGCCCAATTTTCCCAAGTTCTAGCCTCTCACCAAGCCTCAACCGTTAATATAATTGAGGAGGATGCCCATAATAATCTCCAATGGGTTCAACTAATAAATTAAAGGCAACCATTTAATTTATAGGGTCTCGCTCGGACTACCCAATGGAATTCTAAAATCCACGCCCCCAAGAAACTGACAAAATCACCAAGAAATATGAGTTACACCCACCTTAGGTTTGAAGATGCCCGCACGTCTGATATTAGACTCTAACTCAGAATGTTTTGAAAGAAATCATAGTTTTATATGAACACCTTAAAAATAAGCTAAACCCACGCGCAATGATTTAGATCACTATAATTCAAGGAGAAAAAAGAATATAAGAAAGCATAATCAAGGGCTTAATGATACAAATCCAAGTATATAGAAGAATCTAGAAATGGAGACCAGATGAGAGATTTGGATCCACACCTAGTGGAGGAAGAAATGAAAGAGGGTATCTCCATGTGTGCACATGGTGGAGAAGAAGAAATGAGGAATAAAGAATAAAAGGGTAGTAGGTAAAATTTCATTTTGCACTTTTAATGGGATGAATGGTTAGCTCGCATGATTTTCTAAATTTTAAAGTAATTGTGTGGCTCCTAATACTTAAGAGAAATACCTCTCATGGTTTTCTTGCATGGTTAGCTTGTACGATTAGTCCAAACCATATTAGGCTTGTGCATATACACTAGTTAAGTGGCACTAAGCATGTGGCTTGCACATAGTTTTCCTAATCCGTGCTCAATCTATGTGAATTACTCTTCTAAAAAATGAATAGTTTCACACATGCTTGTGTTCCCCATCCTACATGGTTTCCCAAACTGTACTAAGTTCATTTGGGGGTCACAAGGTTTCTCATTGGGGGCTACATAGTATTCCCAAACTGTGTGCCTCAATTCGTGCACTTAGAAAAGTTGGTCTTTTGGCCTACAACAGACTTGAAACCTAATGGAAACAGTAAATCATTTTCCAAGACTCTAAAACAATATAAAAATAAGGCATTAGGTTAAATAAACT
This sequence comes from Viscum album, assembly GCA_963277665.1. Taxonomy (NCBI): domain Eukaryota; kingdom Viridiplantae; phylum Streptophyta; class Magnoliopsida; order Santalales; family Viscaceae; genus Viscum; species Viscum album. The sequence goes on along the minus strand of OY728147.1, from coordinate 705,469,985 downwards.
CTTGGAATTTAGTTCTGATAAATGAGTAAAGAGTTGGTCTACCCACTAAAATCCAAAAATTAAAAAACAGGCATATAATTCAACCCGTTCTAAAAAATACGGGATGTTAAAATCTCCCCACCTTAACATATTTTATCCTTGAGCTATAAAATATAAATTCAATATGGTACCAAAAAACCCATCTCTTTTAAAAAATAACCCAGACTACCCCTTTCCCAAAGGCACAGGTGAACTACCTCCGGGGGCTCCTCACCTTAGGAGTTACCTACCTCAGTCACATCCCAAACCAAAAATCAAAGAAAACTTATGGTTCATTAACCATACCTAGACTCAAACTCCTCTCATGATGCATCATCGCATATCAACCTCATCAGGTTCTTCTGTGTCATACCTAAAACCCATTATGTCTCACATATCATCGGATTTCTGCCTCATTTCCATGTCGCGCATGAAACCTATGAGGTATTGCATCTCATCTGATGATCAATTCAGTATTGATGCCTCACAAATCAAACAATTCATGCATCGTAATAATGCTTAGATTCCTACACACCTCATATAATCATGCATTTCATTGATTTCCATATACCAATGCACCTCCCAAGTCCGGCATCCAATGATGATCATATATAAATCCCAATGGCATGCACCTCACACACCCACACACACACACAGATATATATATATATAATGAATATGATCTTATTCAAACCTATTAACTAGAATATTGTTAGTCCATAGATTCATATTGTACACTCGATGCACCCAAAATAGACATGAATACATATGGGTCATTCCAAAATAAAACAAAACCTAGTCACACCCATGGCATGCCTCTAACTGTAACCAGCTCACTAGCCTACTGAGAACTTGGTAGCTCTATTCTATGCACCTGGCCTAATGCTTGACTACCTGAATCATGGACTCCCTACAGTGTTGTACCATCCAATAGCCACTGACCCCACTGTTGGGTCTTTCTATCTCTACCACAAATTACACATCCAGCTGAATCACAACTACCAACTCCTGGTATTGCTCTCGATCTGATCTCAGAACCCTAATTTTACCATGTCCCCTGACTTTCGGCTATCTGATAAGGATTCCAACAGAACCTCTCAAGATTCCTGACCTTTCCACATGCCTAGAACTCCTTCAGCACCTGATCACACTGACCCCTCACATTAATTCACTACCCACACTAGAATTACACTGTGGATCATGCACTCCATGGTAGTTTTCTTGAGTCCTTATCCTGACTGCCCTGTTTTAAGTCCTCTCATATTCGCTTCCTATTATCTAAAAAAACTCTACTAAAATCACCTAAAACTTCCACCCATCTCAGGTATGACTTATTCATCAAGTTTCCCTCAGCTATGAGTGTCTGATTCACCACATCTGAGAATGAGTCCAACCTAAAGATATTTACTTTCACCCAAATAGAATTCCATAAACCATCCTAAAAATTCCTCAACATCGAGGTGTCATCACCCACCATATCGGGTGTGAAGTGATACAACTTGGTGAATGTCATTGCATAGTACATGGCAAACATGTCTCCCTACTGTAGGCTCAAGAACTCATGATCTCTCTCTTCCCGTAGTATCTTCGAGATTAAGTTCTTGAAGAACTTGTCCTCAAATACTTCCAGGATAGTACCTCATGTCTATCAACCTAAACCTTCACATCCAACTAGTGATTTTTATTCCTCTAATAATGTACGCATGTAACTCCAGCCTTTAACCTAGAGGCATCTCTTGCTGCTCAAAGATCATCTGTAACAATTCAATCTAGTTTTCTGCCACCTGTAGACCACCCTCGCCATAAAATAGTGGTGGGTGTTGTGACTAGAACTCTCAAGTCAAGTATTCCATGGAGGAATATATTCCTTTATACCCACTTTAAATCCCATGGATGACATGTACTATGATATATCTGAGCTTCTCAACAAGACATGACCCAAAATCTATCAAATATGATGGTTGAACCACTTGTACTGTAACTTGTACCTAAGCTTGTACTTGTGCCTGTACATGAGGCTCATGCTCTGCCTGACCCTCTTGGGTCTCAACCTATGCATGATTATATAGTACCACATCGACTCCCACCTGAAACTCCATGGGATCCCATTTAGGTGGCAGCTCGCTGAATAATAATACATTGGTCAAATATCCCAAAGAATATATATGTATATATATAAAATGTAGATAGGAAAATAAGTAATAGGAAATGAAATATCACTACACTTACCCTACCCCATCACAACCATGTATCAAGGCATCCAGCCTCTTGGCCCCTTACCTACCCATATCAGAGCCAGGTATCACATATACCTTGAGTCATGCCCATCCTAATGAACCATGTTGTCTCAATACAAAAACCTCGTTGCCCAACCTGGTGATCAACATCACCCCATATCATCATCTCTGTCTGATCCTATAAGATCCAGGCCCATATATATTTAAATATATATATATATATATATATCACATGTCACAAGAATTTTTCACATAGGCACACACACACACACATATATATATATATATGTTTATATGTTCCTATCTAAATTAATAAGCATAAAAAACATAACAAACACCCCTTGACATACTAGGGAAGGGGTCCAATAAATCCTCCCCTACCATAACAGTTCAAGGGTCTCACATCACAGTAGATAAAAATTCATATCCAAGTACACCACTCAAGGTGGAAATCAAATCAACTGTAAAATGAGCAAAAAAGAATAGTAATTCCTACCCCTAGAAACTTGGTTTGTCCCCCATGCATGGGTCTAAAGGCACCCAAACATGAGATATAAACCTAGTTACAAAAACTTTCTAAAATCTATTCTACCATAAACCAAATATTGATACCAATAATGTGGTAAAATAAAACCCTATAATACCATTGTTTCCATCAATCTATTTAGCCACCTGAATAGTGTTACGAGTCCAGTTCCATTTGGCCTTAAGCATGCCTCCCCGAATTCCAAAGGCTTCTGACAAGCATTGAGAGTGTAAATTGGTGATAGTAGGGAGAATACACCCTCTGGTGATGGTATGATAATGGTATATATAAATATAAATCAATAGAAAAGAATGACTATATAGACTTGGGACCAGTAACATACCCACGACGGAAGCACAATAATAACAAATAATAGTGGAAATAGAAGAAATATAAGTAATTGAATAAATAAACAAGCCTACATTCCATTTTTAGATACTAAATATAAAATGAATGCATAACAGGTCATACAATACAATAGTCATAAGGTTATCCAATGTTCAACCTCAATATGTACATATAATAGCTTACTGATAGAGAAAGAAAAACTAAAAAAGATAACTCCACTTGAGGAAATAACCCATGGTCTCTTACCTTTTATCCCAATCCAACTCAAGTACTAAGATCCCACTCCTAAGACCAAACCTTTACCCGAATGCAAATCCATAAAATTTTCATGCATCCTAAAGAGATCATGTAGGGTGTGAGAATAATCTCAATAGGCCACCACCAACATGTGTCTATCTTATATTTGGGATTTAGTAGGTGTATCTAAAAAGGTAAATAAAACAAAAAAACACATGTTCATAAAAAAAACGTGTTCCCATTATGCTTAGCACCCACAAGGGAGTGATCACCTACTTCAATCGACTTAAAAATACCATAGTGGAGAGGATACTTAGCTAAATCCCAATGCTTCCCCTGATGAAAATCAGCCCAGGTGAACCCTCAGGTTCTACCTCTAACAAAATAACCCAGAACCTCATTCCAATAGACACCTCATGTCCAATAAAGTAACTGACATCCTGAATGCATGCCCTAATCACATACCTAGTCCCTCTGACCTCACCATAGAAGTAACTCGGTCAGCTTGAAGCCCAACGTTTGAGGCATAGTGATATCTATCCTCCAAATAACATCATCATCATCCCAATAATCATTATCCTGGGGAATGGGGATGTCCATCCTCCCAATTGTGTCTTGGCCCAAAGGCCTCAAATATAATGATCCTCATCCCCCACATGACATTATCAACACTATACACCAATGGATCCTCTCCATCCCTGTTGATTTCTATAGTAAGCACCTACATCCAATTCCCTAATCCACATATAATAGAGACCTTTACCCATACAAACAGTCAAAACCAACTCATCATTTGAGTCCTATTGTGTGTGCATGACTCTAAGAGATGCATTGGAAAACATGATTAAGAGAAAATCACCAAATAAATCCCTAAGCCACACCAACTAGCACCGCATTCCCCTACGAATGTGTCTCTCAATCTGATTTCCATCACCATCCAAAATCACATGATCCTCACCTGTAATTTGATGACCTGGTCACATTATCCAATGACTAAGTCACCCAGCCTATGATCAACATCAACCAAATATATATATCTCAGGCCACGCTTAGCCTGATGATCACATCACCTCATTCCAGATGGATAATTCCATCTCAATCCTCAGGCTAAGCCCATCATGATCCTTTGGATCTCATTCCAAGCAATTCATATATATAAATAGTTTAATATGATTAAATTGAAAAAATAAATTTAAATAAAAAGATACCCCAGCCTAATCTACCCAAGGTATGGTCTCTCACCAATAATCAACCATTTATTGAATTTACGATCATGCCTATATGTATCTCCAATGGTTTCAACTAATTAATTAAAGGGAACCATTTAATTTGTAGGGTCTCTCTAGAACTACCCAACAATGCGCTAAAATATTCACCCCCAAAAAACTCAAAAAAATCAACAAGAAAGATGATAATTGCCTGTATTATGTTAGAAGATGGTCACACATCCAATATTATCCTCTAACTTAGACTGATTTGGAAGAAATCGGTGTTTTTGATGAATGCCCTGAAAATAGGGTAAAATCACTCATATGGATTTATCCATCATAATTTGAGGGAGAGGATGAATTTAAGTAATAGAAATCAAGGGCTTATCAATACATATCCAACACCATAGATTGATCGATAAATGAAGCCTAGATGTGAGAGTTGGCTACAAACCTAGTAGAGGAAGAAATGGGAGAGGAGGCCTCTCTATGTGCACATGGTGGAGAATAGGAAAGGATGAATAATGAATAAAAGGGTAGGAGGGGGAAAGGTCATTTCACCCTTTTAATGGGATGTCCATTTAGGTCGCACAGTTTTCCCAAACGTGTGGTAACCTTGTGGATCCTGCTTCTTAAGATCCAAACCTCACACAGTTAGGCCAAACTGTGTTAAGCCCATGCATGGCCACTAGTTAAGTGGCACCAAATGTGAAGCTTCCATACAGTTTTCCCAAACCATGTTCAATCCATGTGGATACCTTTACTAAAAACTGTAGGGTTTCACGCATGGTTGTGCACCCCATCCTGTATGGTTCCCCAATCCATGCTTACTTCATTTTGGGGCCTCACGGTTTCTCCTTGGAGGTCGCACAGTTTTCCCAAACAATGCGCCTTAGTCTTCACCCTTAGAAAGGTTCGTTTTTTTGCCTCTAAAGAACCTGAAACCCAACAGAAACACTAATTAATTTTCCAATCCTCTAAACCCATCCAAAAAACTAGGCATTGGGTTAAAGAAACTCTCAAAATTTAGTTATGATAAATGAGAAAAGAGTCAATCTACCCACCAAACTCTGAAAATTCAAAATAGGTGAGGAATTTGACCCATTCTAAAAACCTGATATGTTATAATAGGAATATCTAATGAAAAATATAACATGTGGTATTACTATGGTTAGTTTTTTTCTCATAACCTTCTCTCTTGGAGATTACCTATGGAGAAATTTATGAGAATAATTATCAATGTCTTCTGATCCCCTACCCAAGATAGCTATTGGGAATCCAGAGAAACCCATTGATAAGTAAAATCATTCTATTCTTCCAAAATGGAAGAACCTAGAAAGAAAATGTTCACTAAATGGATATGTTCTTCCATTCAATTTATCTAGCCTCCATAATGTAAAAATGCTCCAAAATGTTATGAGATAGATATTTTTTTATGATAACTTTCTCCTCTCGAGTAATGGACACTATAACTAAGAAGATATCACCAACCTAATCACTACAAAATACTCAATAAATGCACTTTACACAACATAATAAACTTGGAAAATAAGATTTAACATGGTTTTGAAAAAATCCTACATCCAAAGGAGAACACTATAGACATCTTTCACTTTAGGAGATACAAGTGATTATAAAAATTATCAATCAATTCCTCTCCAAAGAAGGATCTTAGAAAATTAAGTTAGAAACTCAAATTGTTCATACAGTTGTCGGTTAATAATAATAGAGTTGGGCAACCACCCTCTTTATAAATGTCTCTATCCATTAAGAAAGTTTTCTCCAACCTCTGAGTTTCATGATCAACCTCTCATTGACTTGAGAAACTCCTAATACACTGTAGAAACACCTAAAGAAACCATCAATGGTCGGTCATCATGCGGTATCTAGTACTTGCATAATAATAATCCTACCCCTACATAAGGGTTCCAATGAAAACCCTTATACCCATGTAAGGGGATACTATGAATATCAACCATTAGATATCTATCTGATTATTTCTAACAGATCATTAAAGACTCACTACATAAGTACTCAGTATGGTAATGTTGTGTCCACTCAAAACTCTTTATGATGCAAACTTACCCTTTGAAGTTATATCTGGTGACAAAAGTTCTTTCCAAAATGCTCTAAAACATCATAGTGGGAAAATTTCCATCCATTATGTTTGAAGGTATTCATCTAATCAACTCCATCTAGAAACTTTGTCCAATGAAATTATAAAAAAAAACTTCCACAAACCCAACAATATCCCCCTTGGAAATTGCTTTAGTGTTTTTAGTATTCTTCTTCATTAATTCACCTAAGATCTTTATATGTCTGATGTAATTAGTTCTCTTCTCTCCATCTAATTATCCAAGTCCCACTAAAACATAATGTTTCCTCAAAATTTATTGAACAATTACTTTTGTAATTATATCCATAGAATTTTTATTCTCAGTAACCTTTGGAAGTTCCAACACTTTTTCCTCCAACAGACTCTGAATGAAGTGATAATATAGGTAAATGTGTTCCATTATTTCATGATATAATGGGTTTCACAGAAAATTAATGGCACTCTAACTATCATAGAATAACATCCTTCTATTTGATCTCTTTCTGAGTTCCTTTATCAAGTGAATAAACCAAATTAGATCCTTCCCTACTTCAATAGTAGAAACATACTCTGCTTTTATTATAGATAAAGTAACCATGGGTTTCAATTGAGAAATAAAACTTACCATTTTTACACTGAAAGTAAATAAAAAACTTGTATTTCATTTCTATTAGCCTATATTTCCAATAAAATATTTATCTAAAAAACCCTTCAACTAATCAAAATTCTTGAAACATAAATCTACATCCTCTAAAACGTTTAAGTATCGTAAGTTCAATTTTTTAGCTTCATAGTGTTTCTTACTAGTATTATATATGAAACGTTAAAAAAATCCCACTAAAAAATAAATATATCATTGAGTAAAAAACCATTAGGTAAATCAAACTTCCCATGGTCAAATAATGAGGAACCTTCTATAGGTCATGAAATTCTCTATCTATTGATGGTGCCTATGTTTTGGTAGGATTGAAGTGTATAGTTAGGGGGGTTGAGATAAGTTTACAAAGAGTCATTATGAATATTTCAATGATTTTTCTAATGTATTTCTTATAAGATAAAATCAATGATCTAGATTTCTTATCCCTCTCAATTCTCATCCCCAATATTTTCTTAGATTTTCTAGGGTCCTTCATCTCAAACCTTCTTGATGTCTTCCTATTAAGTTCCTCAATCCATTGGAACTTTGAACCAAAAATCAACATATAACCCACATACAAGAGTAGTGTGAGATATGTTACATATTCCCATTTCTTTTTGTAATAATAGTCATCGGAATCAAAACTACTAAAAATTATTCAAACATAAAAGTGTCAAATATCCTATCTCACTATCTTTAAGCTTACTTCAATCCATAAATAATTTTTTAACTTATAAACCAATTCCTTATTATAATAATATTCAAATCCATTGGGATGAACCATGTAAATTTCTTCTTCCAAATATACATAAAGAAAATATGACTTTACATCAATCTACTCTAAGTATATATCATCATATGCAATAATTATAATCACTTTCTGAATGGTTATGTGTTTTAAAATTGGTCATAAAATTTTAGAAAATTAAATCCCTTACTTTTGATAAAAAAAACCATTCTCCACCAACCTTTCTCTGTATATATTACTTCCATCATATTCCTATTTCAAAAAAAACCTATTTTTTCTAGAGCCCTTTTTCAATATAGTATCACAACCGACTCCTATGTGTTGTTGAGATTTAAGGAATTCATTTCATATTTCATGGATGACTCCCATAGTTTAGAGTCACTAAGATTATTTTCTTCCTCCATACTATTTGGTTCCCCTATATCCATTAGGAGTAATAATTTCATATCATCCCCAAACCTTTGAATAGGTTTCCTAATATGAGTGGATATTATTAGTATAACCTCAGGTTCATCTATCTAAAGCTATTTTTCTGGTAGTCTTTTATTCAGTAAAGGTTTGTCTAATCATTCTCATAATGGTAATTTTCTACCTAAACTTTCACTGTCTATTAAGGGTTTTTCCTATCTACCTATATATAGTACCCTAACTATTATAGTGATATCTTCTAATGTTTCTAAAATGAGTTTTCATCTGGTAACCTCTATCTAATTTTCTTGAACATCAATTGTTGAACTATATTCAACTTACTTCTCATCAATGTTTTGATATTTCCATAGAAGTTATTCATTGAAAACAACATCTCATCTCTTGTTGACTAGTTTCTCTTTATCATCTCACAGGTGATAACCAAAGTTATCATCCCCAAAACCAACAAGAAAACAAAATTTTGATTTTATCTCCAAATTATATCTATACTTAACATTAATATGAATATATGTGACACTTACTAATATCTTGAGGTATTAGACCTATGGTTTTTTACCTAAACAAAGTTCCTTAGTATGTTCCTTCCCCACAACTGAAACCAGACTTCGTTTCACCAATTAACATATTGTATTTAGGGATTCTTCCCAAATTTTATTAGGAATTATCAAGTGAATCTTCATACTCTGGTCTTTCTCTATCAGTGTAAGATTAATTCTTTCATAAATTATATTTTTTTAGAGTCCTCAGAATATTATTATCATGCTTAATTCCCCTATTTTTTTATAAGTTATGAATGTTGTGTCTAATGAATTACTCACTATTTTATATCCTGAGATATTTTAATTTTGTTTCACACTCTTTATCAACCATATATTTCAACTGAAAAAATTCCTAAAAACAATATATTTATTCTTCAGGAAGTATATTCATCCTTGAGTGTAGGATCATTAATAAAGGTCACAAAGTAAAGTGATATTCCATGTGAGTGAATAGGGGCAGGAACCCAAACATCATGTTGAACAAGTTCTAAATTTTTATTCATCAGCTTTCTTCTATCCAACTTATAGGAAAATATTTTTTGTTTTATTAAAATACAACTCTCACATATTAAAAGTCTCATGTGATAAATTTTTAATATGACCTTATCCATTAGAACTATAATATCTTTTTTATAGAGGTGACCAAACCTATAGTACCACTTTTCTAGACCATCTGATGGGTTTATTCCAATAGTTTCAACTTCATCACACTGTCTGGTAAGATACAATGTATCATTTTTTTACTCTGTAATAAATCACCATGGATATTTTATTGATCTTCCAAAATCCATTAAATTTGTTTTTCTAAAACCGACATCATCAAGTTGTCCCACTGATATGAGGTTATTTAGGAGACTTGGAATGTATCTAATATATTTCAGTTTCAAAATAATTCTACTTTTTATTTGAATGTTTACATCACATTTTCCTACTATATCAAGATATTAATCATCCTCTAGATATAATCTTCCCAATATTATAAGTACATAATCAACCATGAATCATCGCTCACCAGATGAATGAAAATATTCCCCTAATTTAACAACCCATGACTCTTCTAGAATGATCATACATATTATCAAGTTGGAACCTCTATCTATAGTACTGACCGAGATTGTCTATCCAGAATTGGAAGCCTATGTCCAATTTCTAAAATCTTTCTTGATATGTCCCTTTTTATCACATAACAAATATATAGGATCTGAACCTATAGATTTACCTTGAATTATTCTTGTAGACTTATCTTGTGAAGATTTATTCTTATTATAGAATATATGATGAACTAAACATCCCCATCCAATATCATTGAGAGAATTTGTGGATGAAGTTCGAACTTCATTCAACCTCAAACCCTCATTCAAGATCAAGTTTTGAATATCATTAAACATGAGATCTACCTTCCCACTAAAGTTTCTCACCACTATCACCATAGCATCCCAACTTTCTAAAAGTTAAGAAAGAATAATCAACCCAAATATCATATCTGAATGTTACCTTTATAGATTCAAGATTCCCTAAGATCATATTAAATTAATTCACATGATCAGAAGTAGACCTTATGTCCAACAATCTCAAGTTGAAAAATCTACATAACATTAAAACTCTATTAAGAGTTCTTTCCTTCACATAAATTTTTGTCAATGTTTTCATAACCTTTGTAGTATTTTTATTCTCTATAATGTTGAACATAACATTTTGATCAAGGGAAATCTTTATTAAAGCTAAATACTTCCTATCCAACCACCACCATGGCACATTGTTTGGAGTTTCTAGATACTTTCTATAAAAATGAGTATCAAGTTCATTTTGAATCAAAAATTATTCCAATATTATTCTCCAAAAGAAAGTATATTATATAAAACTTATTAATATGAACTTTTCCTTCCTCTAGAGTCATTATTTTGATAATAGTAATCCATCTAAAATCAAAAATAACTATCAAGCTAAGCGGATAAATCACTTGAATAGTGTGAGTCAAGTATAACCAATTGAGGAACCTATGAACATTCCCACTAATACCACTTTTTAGGAAACTAGATAAACCCCTTGCGAATAAACCTCTATCTATTATACCAAAATAGATAAACCTAGCGAGACAATGTTCACTAAATGGAGAAGTTTGTCTATTCAATCACTTCATCTTGCATAGTAGAAAATTCTCTACAATTTTATCACATAGAGAGTTTTTCTAATAAATTTAACCTCTAGAGTAATGTTCACTAGAACTAGGAAGAGAGCACTAACCTGATCACCACACAATACTCCACAATTTCACTTCACACAATATGGTAAACATAGAAAACAATATTTAATGTGGTTAAAAAAAGTCTTATATCCGTTGGTGAACATTGTAAACATTAGTTATTTTAGGTGATATAAGAGATTAAAAAACACTCACTCAATTCCTCTATAAAGAAGGTTCTTAGAAAAATATTTCATAAAATCACACTATTCATACAGTTTTCATTTAATAATAAAAAATATGGACCAAAACCTTCTTTATAGAGGTATCTATATGGTTAAAAAAATCACCAACCTATGAGTTTTGTGTTTAACTTCCCATTAACTTGAGTAACTACTAATACACTATAGAAACACCCAATGAATTTGTCAATGGTCATTCTCCATACAGTATCCAGTACCTGTGTAAGAGTAATCCTACCCTTGTATAAGGGTACTAATGAAAACCCCTATACCCATATAAGTCAATCCTATGAATATAAAACATGATATATACATTCGAAGATATTTGACCGATCATCAAAGCCTCACTAAAATATCCCTGAGTCTAATGAAGCTGCATCCACTCAAAATTTTATTTGATACTAACTAACCATTGAAATTTATGTATGGTGATAAACCATTTTTCAAAAACACTCTAAAACATCACAGTGGGAAAATTTCCATCCATAAATCCAAATATCTACGTTCGATCAATTTTTTTTAGAAACTCTTACTGATGAAATTATAAAGAAACTTCCATAAACCCAATAATAGCATGTTTTATCTATGTCCAATCAAATTATTTCATCTAGACATGGAATATATATTTAAGAATAGAATCATATAATTTAAAGTATCTCATTATAGAGGATGACTTCTATGATAGATAGATGCAGTACATAGTCTATGAACATTATCACATTAAATTAACATAAAAGAATACACATCATGTGATATGATAAATTTTAATATTCACCACCATGAATATACAGGTGATTGGAAGTAAAAAGTAGTTGGTTCAATTTCACCTACTTCAATATATTTAATATTATATTAAAATATCATTTAATTTGATTCTTATGATCATCCAATAAATTATAATTTCCTAACTCTATTCTGTAATGAAAATGGGGCTCGAGAGGGGTTATTTCTTTTCAAAAATTCAATCCTTTCCTATCCTTCGATCCTCTTTGAGGGGGACGAATTTTGGTGTGTTGTGATAATTATTTAAGGTAAGATAATCATATTTAATATTTATTCCACTAGATAATGGTGGAATTTACTGATATTGATGAGGCCTTTTGTCGACTAGCATAGAGGACATCCCAAGATTTTATTTTCCCATCATCAATTGTTGTTTTGGAAGAGGTACGTTTCTACCCTAAATTATTTAAGGGTTTTGATAAATTCAGATGAATTTTATGGTTTAAAATGTTTCAAACGATATGTATTTTTCTTAGGATGATGTTGGGGATGCTCCATAGACCTATGGGTGTGGTTAATCAAGGTTCTCACAAAGTAGTGATACCCAGTGAGTAATTAGGCAGTCATACCTAATTGAGTTAAATTGAATAATTAATTATAAATTTTTATAATTAATTATTTTTGTTTATTAACCTAATTTTTTTTTCTAGAAATATGGATAATATTGGATGATTATGTGTATAGTTTAGATGATGTTTGATAGATCTTTAAAGAGAATTCACAGGCTTTGAAATTATGGTAACTCCATTTTGAGGTAGGTAGGACCTATAATAAAAAACCATGTGTTTTTTTAGGAATGGGTGTGTGTATTAATGTGAATACTACATGGGATCTAGTAGAATATATAAGGACTAGGTGACCCCTATGTTAGATGATGGGGGTGGCTTTGATCCCAGACCCATGATAAGTGCTTGGAAGCACTTAGGATGTTTGAAACCATATAGAGACAATGTATCCAAGGGATAAGGATGCTAGTTGCAATATTTAGTGTCCTTTGTGAGTTATTAGGTTGTGATATGGATTACAGGAAGATTCAAGGTGTTTCCATTGATTTATTCAGGTAGGCGTGATATGTTTGTGTTCATGTGTTGAGTGGTCACTCTAAAGATATGTGAGATAAACACCTGGTGTGGATTATAGGAATCATTTAGGGACATGGATTTGGGATCAAAAGGGGAAGTTAGATAGGATCTAGACCATGTCTACTAAGGCTATAATCAAGGTGAGCCTTTAGGTTATAGAGTCACCATATAGTGATGGATGGATGTTGTTATTGACAAAATGAGAATGAGGCAAGTCTAAGATCCCTAATGGATGCCCTGCTACGTGAGATGAGACGTGCTATAATATGATATGCTAGCTATGGGATAGGACTATATATACTGATTTGGTGAGAAATATGATGGTATATGACCATGTTTATGTATATATTTGTTTTAATTATGTGGTGGTTATCCATCCAGAGATGTTTGAATCAATGGATAAATTATATGACCTTATTTAGATAGGGATTTTCTAAATTGTATGTAGATTTTTCTGATTACATGGTGTTTATACATCAATGAAATGGTTGAGTCATGAAATTTTTATATATGGTTTGTTATTATTACATGGTGGATATCCATCGATAAGATTGTTGAGTCCGGTATTTCGATACATGGATTGTTCTAATTATATGGTGGTTATCCATTAGTGAGATGGTTGATTCATGGGATGAACATGTACCCAGCTTATGATCTATGTAGTCATGTGTAGGAAATGTGGTGGCCCTTCCCTGATTCTTTATGTATGGATTAGAACTTGTGGATTAATATGATGGGAAATCTAGAATAGTATTAAAGTTATGGTTGGGGTGTCCTGGTTATCACCCGATGACCCTAGAGGTGTGTGTAACTCATCAGGTGTCGTGGTGGCCTAATTATCACATAATGACTTCATGGAAATTTTTATAAATATATTACTTTTGTTCATTCATACACACACATATGAAAGTGTATATTTAGGGTTCTTGGTGAGACCCTACTAATTTAATACTCACACACTACATGGGAATCTCTATTTGTGTGAAATCTGTATGTTTTATTTTAAGGTCAGATCATGGTATTTGCATTGGATAAGTCTAGTGTAGCTTAAAGGGTATGTAGAGACTAAGATCAAAATGAGGCTCAGTCTATATGATATCCTCCTTATACTTTTTTGTATTTTATTTTATATATGTGATTATCCTAATGGGTGATTGGTTGTATGTTTTGTGTGAAATAAATATTTATTATAGTATTGTGTTTAATATTATCATCCATGCTATGTTGTCTATCATGGATGTTTATTATTTAGACATTTTCACTATTTTTTAGACATTAATATGAGTGAATTGTCTCTCTATTATTATTCTAGGCCCTTATCACTAATCAAGAGCCTATGGCATATAGGGAGGCTCTCTTGAGGCCATGTTACCCTTCAACCTGAACCTAGTGAATCAATTCAAGGGCCTCACAAAGTGGTATCAAAGTATTTTTTTTATTATTTAGGGATATAGTAGACAAGTGGTCTAGGAATGTGTCAAATATTATGATGGACCTTGAAATGGTGAGTCATAATCACCTTTCCAGTAGGAAGTCCCAGTCTTTAGAGTGCTTGGATTGTTGGTCTTAGTTTTTTTTTATGATTATTATGTTTATCAAATATTATGTGTTACTAGATATGTAGTTTTTATGTTTTTGGATATTTTCCTATTAGAAAGAGTTCAATTTTCATGAATCATACTAGGCATGTAAGACTCACATGACATGTACCTTATTCTATGTGATTTTACTAATTTTATTTTTATAGTAGGTCATGCAGATCTTATAGAGAGTGGTTATACAATGGTTTAAATGTATTCCCATCATCAAGGGATGTATGGATACCCTTATAGGTTCAATTTTGGTATTTTTTTCCCTCATGATAGCTCAATGAGGGTAGAGATTCCTAAGAAGTGATTGAACCAGGCACAAGTTTCCTTGTAGATGTGGAAAACCTAATAGGGTTGCATAAAGTCATGATAAATATTCCTTTATCTCATGATGTAGAGAGAATGGGTTCTTTTGGCATCAATTTCGGGATTTGAGGGTAGTATCGATGGATGATTGGCCCGTCAGTTTCATAATGCAGTTTTTGTTGGATGGAGAGTGGGGATCCTTGGTGTTAGGTCCTAGGAGGAATAGAGTATGGAAATATTCTTAATGATTTTGAATTGTTTCATGTGTGGTGGGTAGTCATGTGATATAATTTTCATGAGGAAGATGTTGTGATTTTGAAAAGGAGTTTTTAGGATGATTCAGTTAGATGTGAATTGCATGTATATGGGGAATGTTCAGTGGGTTAGGTGCATGAGCCTCGATTATATGGTATATGAATATTTAAATCATGAGTTTCATGATGTTTGATCAGGTATTATGGAAGTTCATGACCTTTGGGTTTGGGTGAGACTGAGTAGGATCATCAGTGAGAACCAATGAGCAGGTTCTTAGAGGATAACTCTATCTTTGAGTAGAATAGTGATTGTTAGTGAGGATTTTTTTTATAAAAGTATTAATGTGTGAGTCCAGGTGTGTATTAGTTGTGTTTAGTGCTAGTTGGGTTTCGGATTGGTGAACGGGTAGTGTATGGGTCTATTGATAATTTTGAGTTGTGGATAAACCTGACCGCCACTATAATGGTAGTATGATGATGGTTTCTATTAATGGTTCCTCTCAAAGTGAGGTGTTTGATGTGTTCATATAGATCCTTAACATCATTATATCCTAGGTTATCAGATGAGAATGGGATGTTTTATTCTATGTGAGGAGGTGACATTGGAAATGGATCAACGTAATGTGGTATGGCTGATCAGGGTCGTACTTTGATAGAGGTTTCAAAGTATGGCATGAATAGTGACCATGGATTTAGAATATAAACATGCATATTTTGATGGGAACATTTTAGGTCATCACATGGGGAGAAGTGTAAAGGAATCCATATGGTGGGGAGTTTATAATTGGCTAGTTAGAGGGCATAGCCCTCATTTTTTATAAATTTTGGTGATGTTGGGGATGACGTTCTTGGTGAGTTGGGGACTTTTTGGGGTTTGTGTTATGGTATTAGATATCGAGAGAGTGTGGGTTTCCCATGACCAATTATTACATTCAATAATGGATAGATCACGGGCCATGGAGAATGGTTGTTCAATATGGTAGTCAATGAAATAATACTCTTATGGTGTAGACCATTGTATCGGTCATGGGTGAACGACCTTCTTGTCGGAAGGGTCATGGATGTGGTGAGACTGGTCACTGGATGGTTGAGGATACATAGGGTTAATGAAATATGTTATAATATACTAATATCTAGTTCCTTGGAAAATACTAGATTCGGGATGTAGATACAGTGTTGGTTATAGTCGGTGTGTCAGCACTGAGTTTGGGGTGGTTATCGTGGATCTGAGGGTGATTCATGAGATGAATCATGTTTCATGATGTGGTTTAAAGGGTGAAACCCTATTTCATCAGTTGATTTAGGGGTTGAATCATGTGTTGAATCACTATGATGGATCTAGTTGAGGCAAACATTTATGGGAAATGAGGATAGTTGGAGTCGTGGATCTAGATACAAGCAATACCCTATTTGGGGGTCATTGGTGGGAATGGTGATTTAGAGGAAAGTGTTATTTTGAGGTATTTTCAATGATTATGATTTTTCATTTCATGTAAAGTTAATTAGAAGAGGTTTTTACTGGTGTTTTCTAAAAACATGGTTGTGGTGGGATGGGAACAACAATGGGAGCATTGTTTATAATGTGTTTAGTGGGTCAGTTGACTGCTGGAAGTGCATTTTTAGTAAGAAGTTCCTATATTGGGAAGAAACATGGATTTGAATCATCCTTAGTGGGAATATTGTTATAGTGGAAAGCACCATAAGATTTGGATCAAACTGGATGAACATTCTTAGGTGTGTCAAGAGAGATGGTTGTAGTGAACTCCATCTCAATGTTCGTGTTGGCAATAAGTGGAAAGCTTGATTTTTGTTGAATAGAACACATTGGTGTTTTGAGTTGTGAAATGGAAAAAAATTAGGTTTTTCTAGGTGGAACATGGTGTGTTCTCAGTGTTTGAAGACTGGAATAGGTCAGGATAAATGGTTTGAGGTTTACTGTGCTATCTTGAGTATGAGAATCATTATGATGGGGAGTTTTTAATGACCCACAATGTTAAAATTTGTAAATTCCTAAGGGAATTCTATTTTTTCATTTAGTGATTAGATTGTTTTTATAACCAAGACTCGGACTGAATTTTTTATCTTTGTAACATCCATAAGAGGTGTTTTTGAATGAGGTTTAAAGCATGTAGGTGCTATTGGTGTTCATAAAGAATCTAAAGAAGGCTTAGGTATCTGAGGTTCTTAAAAATTGTAGTAGCCACCGACTCACTGGTGAGACCCTAGAGCCTAACCGATGGAGTCATAGCTGGGTTATTTTTAGTGGGAAAAATCTTGTATTTTCCATGTTAGGGTTCTTTAGTATTTATATGTGGAAGGTTCTTGGGAGAGGCCATGTCTTGGCCAAAAATCCCTCCCTTTGCCTCTACTTTTATCCTCCCTAAGGGGGAGATTGTGGTGCATTGTGATGAATATTCAATATAACATCATCAATTTTTATATTTTCTTAGTTATCCCTTTTAGTATTTTTTAATTTAATATGATTTTGTTTAGTTATTCAGTGTTGATTCCACTATATCATGGTGTAATCAACCAAGATTGAAGGATATTTTTTCCATATTATGTAGAGGACATCCTGAGATATTATCTTCTCATCATCCATCATAGTTTCAGTATAGGCAACCCACTACCCTAAATTATTTCATTATTTTGATAAAATTGGATGAAATTTAATGTTTTTTTTTTCAAATTATGGATATTTTTCTTGAGATAGGTTCGAGGATGCTCCACGAATCTTCTAGCTACAGTTAGTTGAGGTTATGGTGAAGCGGTAATGTCTGATGAGTAATTAGGTAGTTATTCTTAATTGGGTTAAATTAGATAATTAATTATAAATGTTTATAATTAATTATTTGCGTTTCATGACCAGAGATAAGTGTCCAAGAGAGTGTATGGGCTTGGTCAAGGACATATAGAGCTTGGATGATGTTCTTCAGGGCTTGGCAGAGCATGTGAGGGCTTAGAAAGGATGGTTACTCTATTTTGAGGTTGGTGGACCCTATCATATAAAACCATATGTGTGGTTATAAAATGTTGTTCATGTGAGTTTGAATACTACATGGGTTTGGGTAGATCAGCTGAGGATTGAGAGACCCTTAGGTTAGATGATGGGGGTGGCTTTGAGCCCAGGCCTAGGATATGTTCTTGGAAGCACATCTAGAGACTTTTTTTCTAAGGGGTGGGGGTTCTAGTTGTATTAAAGAGTGACATTAGGGAGGTCTCAAGATGTGATATGGGTTATGAGGGTAGACTAGTTATATCCCAAGTGATATTTAGGAATGAATGAAAGGTTTGTGGTTGTGTGCTAAGTGGTCTCCCTAGAGATACATGGTATGAGTGCCTAGTGCGGATCGTGGAAATCAATTAGGGACCTGGAATTGGTATTCCAATAAGAATTTAGATAGTATCTGGAACCCATTTATTGGTTATAGTGTTTAGGTGTGCCTTCAGGTTGTGGTGTCACTATAGGGTGACAGAAACGGGTTGTTATCGACAATCTGAGACTAAGGTAGGTCAGAGTGCCCCAATAGACGCCCTATTGAGCTAGATGAGATGTGTTATGATATGATAATATAGATAAGGTCTAGGCCTATATTTATTAAGTTTTTGAGAAACATGATGGGATACAACCATGTTTATGTGCTTCTTTTGTCTTATTATATTGTGGCTATCAATCTTGATATAGTTGAGTCTGCAGATAAATTGTGTATAGTTTGTTTTGATTATATGGTGGTTATCCATCATTGAGATGGTTGAGTCATGGAATGTTTATATGTGGTTTTTATAATTACATGGTGGCTAACCATCAATGATATAGTGTCTAACCATGAATGAGATGTTTGAGTCATGGGATGTTTATATGTGGTGTGTCCTAAATATATAGTGGTTATCTATCAATGAGATGGTTGAGTTGTTGGATGAAAATGTAAGCTTGTTATGATATATATATATCCTTATGATGGTAGTGTGGTGAACCTACCCTAGGTCTTTGGGTATGTACTAAAACTTTGGACTAAGATGATGTGCTATCTATAATGGTGTTGTAGCAAGTATGGTTACGGTTTCAGGGTGGCCTGGTTAGCATTTGATGGCCCAACTGGTGTGTATAACTCGTCAAGTTTCGTAGTGGAATGATTAAAACAAGATGACTCAGTGATAATTTTTATTTATTTATTTATTTTCCTAGTCCATAAAAACACATATAAATTTATATATTAGGTTTCTATGTGAGACCCTACTAATTTTATGCTCATACCCTTCATGGGCATCTCAAAACACTTGTAGACCTTATATTTTCTTTTTTGGTCAGAGTATAAGATGTGTATTTTATCAGGATGGTGTATCTTATTATATATATATATATAATGATATCAATATAAGGCTTAGGTTTCAGGATATCCTCATTGTACATTTTTTACTAATTATTTGGTATACGTGGTCGATTTAGTGGGTAACCGGTTGTATGTTTTGTATGACATAACCATTTGTTATAACATTTTGTTTAATATTATTAAGAATGATTTGATGTATATTTTAGATGTTTATTGTTTATTCATTTATACTTTTATTTTATGATTTTTTATGAAGGCATAATTTATCCATTTTATTTCTAGTCCCTCACCGTTAGTCAACAACCTCCAACATATGTGTAGGTGTGCTTATGGCCATGTAACCCTATGACTTAGACTTGGTGAATAGTATAGTGACCCAAGCCTTTTACTCATAACATTACATGATTTTAAGTATAATTATATATGATATTACCATCCAAGGATCATGAAGTCTGGTGTCTTTTAAGACTAGGTACATAAAACATAAAACATGGAACTAAAAAACTCTTCTTTATTTAATCTCCATAAAAAGATCCTAACATCCTTTAAGCCCTTACATATTCATAGGGTACCCTAGGGAACACATGAACAAAGGGATGAGATAAAAATACCATTAAGGAAAAACAAATAAGAAGGAATCTTAAGAACATGAGTTAAGAGGCATGACATAATGATATCAAAAGCATGGAACATATGAAATCATAAAATATAAACATGGGATCATATAAACATGGAATTACATAAATGTGTAAGAATAAAAAAAAATTATTTAGTACGAGTCAAGGCTAACCACCAATCCCGTTTCCCATAGTAGTACGAGTCAAGGCTAACCGTCAATCCCGTTTCCCATAGTAGTACGGGTCAAGGCTAACCGCCAATCCCGTTTTACATAGAATCTCATGAGACTTAACTTTACCCAATGAACTAGAGTTCTATCTAGGTGCACCCATATCAAAATTTTCATGAATATGTTTTTCATATAAAGAAACATATATAATCAATCTTACATAAACATAAGAGTTACCCATGGGAAGAATTGGGTACCACAATCATGACATAAAGCATAACCAATTAGCATATCATGAAATTGTTCATGAATGAAAAGAATTAGGAAATACATGGATGTATATAAGGTAAAATAGTAATATATCATGGAAAATTATGTCAAACATAAATGGAAACATGTAGGAAATGTATTTGAGAAATTTTAGCATTAAAACATTTTTGTGCAGTTTTAAGGGAAATACTATAGAGCCTTTAAAATAGAAAAGAGGAAAATCTTTTATATAAAACCAGAAATTAAGAAATAAGGTTTTAATAATAAAAATACTGATTTTATAAAGACAATTTTGTCTTAAAACATAAGATATAATGCACTTGAAATTAGGTAAGAATTCAGGAAGTTCCCTTAAAACAGGTTTGCTTATTGGAAAGTACTAAGGAGGGAATCTTTTAGAAACATGTATATCCCGAAACAGAGTGATGAAAGGGTATTGATAAATGAATTTTATAAAACTAAATATAAATTAGGATATCCAAATAAATAGACAAGATAAATCCATTTTAATATAAAGAAAGATAATGCAACCCAAAAGAACAAAGGAGGTTCGAGTAGAATTCCTTACAGATTATCGGAATGGTATCGGGTGTACCTAAGAGGGATTGATAAGAGAGAAAAGGGGGTTATCATCACTTATACATAATGAGGTAATTAATGGGGTGAGAAATTATACCCCATCATTTGGGATTACAAATAAAAAGTCATAGCATAGAGGACAATCTTGATTAAGAGTGAAATGGAGAGGATCCCTTACCTTAAGTCTGGTGGTGTTCTCCACTTGTTATTCATTACATGAATAAAAAAATTAGGTTTATTAATTAATAATTACATAAAATTTTATATAAGTAATTTATTTATTAAAACCCTTTTTAGTTCATTCAATACCTTTTTTATTGGTTATAAGGTTCAATTTTATTGTTCGGGTCCGTTGGCTTACTTGGTTTTAATGACCGGTTCGCTTATATTCATATTCGGATAACATTTAAGTTGAAAGTGGTTTTATGTAATTGAATTTATATGATATTAGTGAACATCCAGGATATTTAAGGGTTGAAAATTTAATTTTTTTTACTTATAGATATGTCGAATTATTATATAAAACTTTAGTGACAACCGTTTTTGTTAATAGGTGGGTGTTGATTACAACAAATATGTATTGATTTATAACTTAATTCCATTTGTAAAAAAGGATTACAGAACCATAACTAGGATATATATGTATATATATATATATATAATAATCTGGTTCAACCATAACACAAATAGTTTCATGACCATAATTAAAGATGATAATAGAAATTGATAAACGGTTGTCCTTGAATGTGCTAAATTAACACATCTCAAACGGTGTTTTCATTTATTTCAAATAAAAGGTGAGGAAAGGAGATATGATAATGAAATATCCCATTAGAATAAAAAAATTCCATTACATGTATGGTACTATATTTTTCATACCATTTGGATGATTAGTGGTTAGGAAAGAAAAGAGAACAAAAGAAACTTAAAAATGAAAGAAAAGAAAAGAGGATTTTTACCTCTTGAATCAACCTTCCTTGAGAGCTTATTAAGGGGAGAGGCTTTGGTTTTTATAGAGACTAGGGGATATTGGACGTGGGGAGGGAGATTGGGGAGAGATTTGGGCAGAATATTGTCAATCCACAAGGATTGATAGGAGTAAAGAGAAGATGGAGTGAGGGGGGTTATAGTGGAGGAGATGAGGGTTTTCATAATTTTTTAATCATTAGTTTATTAATTTTCCTCAAGACCAGTAATAGTGATGATTCCAAGACCAAAAATAGTAAATTGGTCATTTAAATTTGAACCAAGGGTTGTGACATCATCCATGATTCTAGGAATAGTCTATTTAGATTATAATGTATATATACGATAAATTACCATATTTTATCATTCATAAAAAATTCAAGTATTTCAGAAAAATATCAAAATTTAACCCTAACCATTTTTAAACATGTAGAATCCAAAAATGAAGTACATTTTTCAAAAATAATTTTCTAAATATGATTAATTTAATATTTAATTAAAATCATAATTTATTATTAAAAACCCATTTTTAAAACATTTATTTACTTATTTCAAAATATAGGTACATCATACTTTCACTTAAATCTTATTTATATACTATCATAGTTAAGGTTTCTATTCATTAGGGTATGTCACTATTCATAAGGGTAATGTTACTATTCATAAGGGTATAATACTATTCACCAAAAATTAAGTTGGTCATATTAGACTCCAAATAACTTACTGATCGGAACCATGTATGTCAGATTTTTGAAATTCAAATCAAATAAGTGACAAAATTATGTGTAAAGGTCACATAGCACATATTAGTTCATTATGTTGTAATTTTAGGTGATTATATGACATAATTATAAGAATGAAATTTCCATTAAAAACTTCGGGTCATTACATTCTTCCCCCCTTATGAAATTTCCCCCATGAAATTTTGTTTTACATTCTAAGCCATAAACAAGTGTGGGTACTTTCCCTTCATTGCCTCCTCCAGTTCCCATGTTGCCTCTTTGTACTTGTGGTTCCACCATAGTACTTTGACCAGGTGAGTAGTCTTGTTACGTACAACTTTATCTCTATGATCCAAGATCTTTACTGGATGCTCCTCATAAGAAAGATCTTCCTCCAATTATACCACCTCTGATGATAGTACACGTGAAGGGTCTGGTATGTACTTTCTTAAGAGGGATACATGGAAGATATCATGTACTTTTGACATGGTAGGTGGAAGTCCCAGTTGATAGGCCACATCTCTGACTTGATCAAGGATCTCGAAGGGGACAATATACCTAGGAGTTAGATTTCCTTTCTTCCTGAATCCCATGATCTTCTTCTATAGAGATATACGGAGAAATGCCATGTCTCCAACTTTGAACTCAAGGTCTCTTCGACAATTATCTACCTAACTCTTCTGTCAACTTTGGGCTGCCTTGATATGCTGCTGAATGGTTTTCACCTTCTCCACCATTTATTTGACCATTTTAGGTCCTATAATCTTATGCTCATTGACTTCAACCCAACACGCTAGTGTTCTTCACCTTTTTCCCATAAATGGATTAATATGGTGTCATTCGGATGCTCGAGTGGAAATTGTTGTTGTAGAAGAATTCAACTAGTGGAAGATATTGGTCCCATCCTCCTTTAAATTCCATAGATTATGATCTCAACATATCTTCTAGTTTTTGAATAGTTCACGCAGATTGGCCATCGGTTTGAGGATGATAGGTCATATTGAAGTTTAGTTCGGTGCTTAGAGCATGTTTGAGACTTTTCCAAAATTTCGAGGTGAATCTAGGATCACAATCAGATACAATAGATAATAGTACTCCATTAATCATTACCACTTCTTTTATGTATATCCATGCAATTTGATCCAATGATAAGTCCTCTCAAATTGCGATAAAGTGAGATGTCTTCGTAAGACGATCCACAATGACCCATATAGTATTGTTTCTTCTGGATGTACTTGGAAGTCAAGTGACAAAGTCTAAGGTAATGTTCTTCCACTTACATGTTGGTATGGGCAGTGGTTTCATTATCCCCTTAGTCTTTTTCCTCTCGACCTTCACTTGCTGAAATACCAGGCACTTTGATGTATATTCAGCAATCTCCCTTTTCATATTGTCCCACCAAAAGCTTTCTTGGAGATCTCAATACATCTTTGTGCTCTCTAGGTGAATATAGAGGATTGAGATATGTGCATCATTCAAAATCTTCTCCTTTATCTCTAGATTAGATGGTACACATAATTGTGACCCAAATATTACAACTCATTCCTCATCAATCAGGAAATCGGAGGATTTCCTATTTCTGATATCTTCCACCCTTTTTAGAATTTCCACATATTTTCTTTGGGCATCCTTAATTTTCTCCCTGAGAGCTAGATGAGAAATCGTTTGAGAAGTGATTTATGATGTTCCTCCCTTAATTATCACCATGTACATCCTCATAAAATATAATAAGATCGAATCTTTTTCAATTCTCATCATTGATAAAGATGCAAGATCCTTTCTACTTAGAGCATATGCCACCTTGTTTTCCTTACCGGGATGGTAGTGGATTGACTGGTCATAATCCTTGATGAGATCTATCCATATTATATGGTGAATATTAAGATCTTTTTATGTGAATATATATTTGAGACTCTTGTTTCTAGTATATATCTCACAATTCTCCCCATAGAGATAATAATGCCAGATTTTCAATGCAAAGATCACAGCTGCCAAATCCAGATCATACGTGGGATAGTTTTACTCATGGATTTTCTACTACCTTGAGGTGTAGGCTATAAAATTATCATTTTTCATTAGAACACAGCCTAATCCCTTCTTTGAAGAATCACTGCACACCACATAGAGTTCTCCACTTGTTGTGAGTGTGAGTATTGGCGCAGTGATAAGGCACTTTTTCAAATCCTTGAAACAGTATTCACATTCATGGGCCCAGAAAAACTTTACTCCTTTCCATGTCAACTTGGTCATTGGGTTTTACAATCATGAAAAGTTGTTCACAAATCATCAATAACACCCAGCTAGAACCAAAAAGTTGCAGATCTCCATTACAGATGTTGTCCCGGGTCACTCTTTAATTGCCTTTGTCTTGGAAGGGTCCACATATATCCATTTGTCGGTGATAACATTCCCCAAGAATGATACTTCCTCTATCCAGAACTCACATTTACTATACTTTTCATACAACTTATCCATTCTAAAAGTATTTAACACAATATTAAAATGCTCCTCGTGTTCCTCCTTACTCTTGAAGTATATCAGAATATCATCAATAAAGACTACCAAAAAATTTTCAAGGTAATATATATAGAATATATTCATTAAATCCATGAAAATTTTTGGATCATTTGTGAGTCTGAAGGTCATCACTATGGAATCATAGTGTCCATACCTCATTCGAAAGGAATTCTTGGGAATATCTTCCTTCCTCACCTTTAATTGGTGATATCCTGACTGAAGGTCTGCCTTAGAGAAATAACAGGCCCCACAAAGCTGATCGAACAAGTCATCTATTCATGGAAGGGGATACTTGTTCTTTATCATGATTTTATTGAGCTCACAATAATCAATGCAGAGGTGCATTGATCCATCCTTCTTCTTGATGAATAGGATCTTCACACCCCATGGTGAAGCACTCGAGTGTATAAAACCCTTCTCCATATTCTCCTGTAATTGCTTCTTCAGCTCTCCCAGCTCTACGGTGGCCATTCTATAAGGTGTCTTTGATATAGGTAGAGATCCAAGAATAAGTTCAATTGAGAACTCAACCTCTCGGATAGAAGGAAGACTAGGAAACTCTTTAGGGAATACATTAGTGTAATCCCTCATGATGGGCATGTCTTCAAGCATGGTTCTCTCCTTTGTCTCAATAATTTGGGCTAGATATGCTTGCTCATAAGGAAGAAATATCCATACTTTAGACGAAGATTCTAAAGGAGATTCATCTTCCTCCTTACACTTGTAAAGAATTGGATAATTCTTTGGGATGTGAAGAGTGATTTCCCTTTCCCGACAGTTGATATTGGCTTTGTATAAAGATAGTCAATCCATGCCCAATATAGCATCGAACTCCACTAAAGGAAGTATTATGAGATTTTATGGGAGGTTCAGTCCAAAAATGTTAACCAGAGAGGAGTTATAAACCATGGACTCAATGATTTCTCCATTTATTGTTCTCACAGATAACTTATCCTCCAAATTTTGAGGTGGTGTTTGAATAGTTATACTAAACTTGAATGATATGAAAGAATGCATAGAACCAGAATCAAATAGTACATTCTCTATTATTAAATGAATAACTAGCATACCTATCCCCATGTCATTGTTTGGATCCACCTCTGTAGTAGTGATAGCATAATCCCTTCTTTATTTCCTTGGAGGTTATTGTTGATTTCCTCCAACAACCCTTGGCTTCGGCAAATTGTTTTCATAATGCCTATGCTCCTTGCAGTTGAAACACTACACTATAGGTTGAGTGTTGATATGACCCTTCCTTTATTGTTCCACATTAGTGGGATTCTTCATATCCCATCGGAATTTTTTAGAAATATGACCAAAATTTCTACATTTTAAGCAATTCTTGGTTCCATTCAAATAGCTCCCAGGATGCTTCTTCCCACACATTTTACAAAGGAAACAGTCGGGCCTCTTTCCATCATGGGTTTTGTTTGTTGAACCACCCATGTTGTTCTCCATTTTTTTCTTCTTTTCACTGGGCCCATGAGACCACTGAGAGTCTCCAATATCCATTTCAACCTTGAGGGAACAATGGTAAATATCCTCATAACTTTAGAAGTCTCAAATTGCCAACACTTTTCGTATACTCGGCTTTAGTCCTCTAAAGAAATGATCCACATTACTTTCAGTTTTCAAGACGAAGCCAAAGGCGTACCTTAAAAGCCTGGTAAAGTTTGCTTCATATGCCCCGATGGAATCATCTTCCTTCTGCTTGATTCTGAGGAACTCTCTTTCCATATTGAGATGGAGGGTTCGAGGAAAATATTTATTTAAAAACATCCTCTTGAATTCCTCCCAATCCATGGAATCAAATTCCTTCTTGGGACTTTGTATTCTTGATCAGTGTCCACCACTGATCAGCTTCCCCATAAAAATGATAGACTACTTATAAGACTTTCTCTTATTATGAGCACTGAAGGGAAGAGAATATCTTTTCAATGGAGTTAATCTACTATTCTACAAGTAGGAGATAAGGATTCACTACCACAAAACTGGGCAAGGCCAGTGCCACCCCTTTATTAGCGCTAATGAAAAAGCACTGATAAAGGGTCGACTTCAAAAAAAAATTAAAAAAAATATATTAATATATAAATATAGTTATATAGTTATATTGATATAAATATAATATATAATTTTTAAATATATTTTAGATAAGTATAAATGTACATTTACACTTAATATACTTAATATATAAGATATTTAGTGAAAATGGATTCTTAAAAAATTTAAAAAATATTTTTAATTAATAATTTGATAATTATTATGGAGTAATAGTCATTTAATAACAATTTGAAGAATAAAAAAATTAAAAAAATTAAAAAAAGATCCAAAATATGTTGAAAACGCAACTCAAACTTCAAACGGCCATGAATTTTGATCCGGGTGTCCGTTTGAGCTCTACCACATATCAAATCGAAGCCTGCGATAAGATCTACGTCGCTATGACTGGGGCCACCCCGGTCAAGCGTTTTTCGAGGCCAAAAGAGTCCCATAAGGCCTCCAAAACTGAGTTTTTAGTCAGGGTACCCAGATTTTTTAACATTTTGTGGATTTTCAGCCTCGTTTAAGGGGGTATTATTGGATTTTTTTGGTGGGGACTGAATTTATTCCAAGGTATTACATTCATATTGATATTATGTCTTTTAAAATTTTATCATTTTTTATAATTCACTGCTATTTATAATCAAATATATAACTATATGTACATATTTTTTATATATTAACACCTAAAAATTAAATTTTTTAAATAAATAATTAAACATATTTACATATAAAATATACTATCTTTATCTAAATAATAACTAATATCCATTTTATTTAAAATACCAATATATGAATATTTATATAACTACTATATATTAATATAACTATATATATATTAATATAACTATATATATATTAATATAACTATATATATATATTAATATAACTATATATATATTAATATAACTATATATATATATTAATATAACTATATATATATTAATATAACTATATATATTAATATAAATATATATTACTGTATGAATAAATATAACGAAATATATATATAAATAAATAGATATATCATGAATAAGAAAACAAATCAATATAGGGTAGTGGCAAAGGCTTTAGGTGCGCATGGGAGAGGTCTCGGGATCAAATCCGGGTGGAGGCAAGGGCGCGCGTGCAAGGGTGATTTAAAGGGCTAGCGCTGATAAAGCATGTAGGCGGTGCGGGTGGGTGCTGTATGTGAGGGAAAGCACTGATAAAGGGGGGATCAAGTGCTGTAAAAATCCCCCCACGAGATTGGCAGTATTTTTTAATTTTTTTAATTTTTTTTATTTTTATCAGCGCTTGTTTTTAGCACTGATAAAAGGGGTCTTTATCAGCGCTTTTTGGAGCGCTGATAAAGGGGACCCCCCTTTATCTTCTCCGGCATTATCAGCACTTTTTCTAGCGATGTTAATGGCCATTTTTAGTGCTGATAAAAGCCATATTTGTAATAGTGATTCTACAACAACTTTCTCTTTCCTTATAGTAGGTGGTCGTTTCACATGATTCAAGTTATTATTCATAACTTGAGCCAGCTGAGCAAGTACTATTATGACGTTTTGAGCACCTGTTCCCATCATATCAGGTATATAATTAGGGAAATATTCACATTGCCTATCACATTGGTTGTTAGAACATGTTCTTCTATTTCCTTCCATTAACTAAGAAAATATTGAATAATTAGAGGGCTTAAATACTTAGATATTGAGCATAAAAAAAACTTTGAACATAAAAGGATAAACTTGTAAAGGAGAAGTATATCCTAACTTGTGATTCCTCTGGTTTAAATCTAGGTTATCCTTGATCTATTTTTTAATGTATATTATTATGGGATTTTTTTATTCCCTTAATAATGGTTTGTACTAAGATCATGAATTTACCAAAGAATATCCCATGAGAGTGTCAATACCAAGAGTGTAGCAAGGCTCGTTGTTGTGTACCGGGATACCCCAGTTCAAGCTCGAAACTCCTTATCGGAGTTTTCACTACTAGGTACATCTGTGCTAGAGCCCCCTCTACCTATTTTTATCCAGAAAGGGATTTATTTTCATGATATACCACTTACTCTATACTTACCAAAATTTAGGGATGTTTTCCTATACTTCGTCTCATCATTAAGGTTCTCACTAAGGTTCTGTATTACTAATATCCAAAAATAACTAGACCATCCTATGATACCAACTATAGAGACCCTATACTTTTACTCACAACATTAAATGATTTAAAGCATAATTACACATTAGGGTGCAAGCCAATGATCATGAAGTCAACTGTCTTTGAAGACTAGGTACATAAAACATAAAACATGGAACTAAAAAAACACCTCTTTATTTAATCTCCATAAAAAGATCATAACATCCTTTGAGCCCTTATATCTACATAGAGTTCCTTGGGTAACACATGAATAAAGTTATGAGCTAAAAATCCCAGTAAGGGAAAGAACATAAGAATAAAGCTTGAGCACATGAGTTAGGAGGCATGACATAATGATATCAAAATCATGGAACATATGGAATCATAACATATAAACATGGTATCATATAAAAATGGAATCATATAAATGTGGAAGAATCATAAAACATGTCTTTAGTATGATTCAAGGCTAACCTCCAATCTCGTTTCCCATAGTAGTACGGGTCAAGGCTAACAGCCAATCCCGTTTCCCATAGTAGTACGGGTCATGGCTAACCGCCAATCCCGTTTCACATAGCATCTCATTAGACTTAACTTTACCAAATGAATTGTAAATCTATCTAGTAACACCCATATAATAATTTTCATGAATATTTTTTCCACATAAAGAATCATACATAATCAATGTTACATAAACATAAGGGTTACCCATGGGAAGAATTGGGTACCACAATCATGACATAAAGCATAACCAATGGGCGTATCATGAAAGTGTTCAAGAAATAAAGGAATTAGGACATATAGGAAATTTAATTACGTAGAATAGTCATAAATCATGGAAAATTATTTCAAACAGAAATGAAAACATGTAGGAAATGTATTTGAGAAATTTTAGCATTAAAACATTTTTGTGTGGTTTTAATGAAAATACTATAGAGCCTTTAAAATAGAAAAGAGGAAAATATTTTATATAAAATCATAAGTGAACCAAGATGGTTTTAATAATAAAAATACTGATTTTATAAAGACAATTGTGGATTTAAATAGAAGATAGAATGCACTTGAAATCGAGTAATAATTTGGGAAGTTCCCTTAAAATAGGTTTGCTTATCGGAAAGTACTAAGGAGGGAATATTTTTAAAACATGTATATCCCTGAAAGAGAGTGATGAAAGGGTCTTGATAAATGAATTTTTCAAAACTACACAACATTTAGAAGATTCATATAAATATACAATATAACTCTATTTTGATATAAATAAAGATAAGGCAACTCGAAAGAACAAAGGAGGTTCGGGTAGAATTCGTTACGGATTATCAACATGGTATCGGGTGTAACTAAGAGGTATTGATGAGAGAGAAAAGGGGTTTCTCATCACTTATACATCATGAGGTAAGTAATGAGGAGGTGAGAAATCATACCCCATCATTTGGGATTACAAATAAAAAGGCATAGCATAGAGGACAATCTTGATTAAGAGTGAAATGGAAAGGATCCCTTACCTTAAGTCTGGTGGTGTTCTACACTTGTTATTAATGACCTGAATAAAAAAATTAGGTTAATTAATTAATAATTACATAAATTATTATATAATTAATTGATTTATTATAAATATTTTTAGTTAATTAAATACATTTTTGATTGGTTATAAGGTTCAATTTCATTGTTCGGGTCTGTTTTCTTACTTGGTTTTAATGATTGGTTCGCTTATATTCATGTTCGGATAAACATGTAAGATGAAAATGGTTGTCCAGAATTGAATTTATATGATATTAGTGAACATACAGGAGATTACATGGTTGAAAATTTAATTTGGTTACTTATAGTGAAGTCTAATTATTATATAAAACCTTAGTGACAACCGTTTTTGTTAATCGGTGGGTTTTGATTACAACGAACATGTTTTGATTTATAAATTAATACCATTTTTACAAAAGGATTATAGAAGAATGACTGGGATATATATATATATATATATATATATAATATCATTCAACCATAACACAAATGGATTCATGACCATAATTAAATATGATAACAAAAATTGATAAATTGTTGTCCTTGAATGTGCTAAATTAACACATCTCAAATGGTGTATTCATTTCTTTCAAATAAAAGGTTGGGAAAGAAGAGATGATAATTAAATATCCCATTAGCATAAAAAAATTCTAGTATATGTATGGTACTGGATTTTTTATACCATTTGGTTGAGTAGAGGTTAGGAAAGAAAAGAGAACAAAGGAACTTAAAAATGAAAGAAAAGAAAAGAGGAATTTTACCTCTTAAATCAACCTTCCTTGAGAGCTTCTTAAGGGGAGAGGATTTGGTATTTTTAAGAGACTAGGGGATGTTAGACATGATCTGGGATCTTGGGGAGAGATTTGGGCATAATATTGGCAAGGCACAAGGCTTGAGAGGGGTAAAGATAAGAGGGAGTGAGGGGGGTTTATAGTGGAGGAGAGGAGGGTTTTCATAATTTTTTAATCATTAGTTTATTAATTTCACTCAAGACCAGAAATAGTGATGATTCCATGACCAAAAATAGTAAATGGGTCATGTGAATTCAAAACAAGGGTGGTGACATCATCCATGATGCTAGGAATAGTCTATTTATCTTATAATGTATATGTACACAAAATTACCGTATTTTATTATTCATCAAAAATTCATGTATTTCAGAAAAATCTCAAAAATTCACCCTAACTATTTTTCGATGTGTAGAATCCAAAAATGAAGTCCATTTTTCAAAAATAATTTTCTAAATATGATTAATTTAATATTTAATTAAAATCATAATTTATTATTAAAAAACCAGTTTTAAAACATTCATTTACTTATTCCAAAATATAGGTACATCATACTTTCACTTAACTCTTATTTATATACTATCATAGGTAAGGTTACTATTCATTATGGTATGTCTCTATTCATAAGGTAAACTTCACTATACATAAGGGTATGTTACTATTCACTAAAAATTAATTTGGTCATATTAGAAACCAAATAACTTACAGATCGCAACCGTGTATGTCAGATTTTTTGAAATTCAAATCATAGAAGTGACAAACTTATGTTTAAAGGTCACATAGAACTTATTAGTTAATTATTTTATGATTTCATGTGATTATATGACATAGTTATAAGAAGGAAATTTCCATTGAAAACTTTGGTTTGTTACAAATCAGGTTAGGGAACCATATATTTTTATATGAAGAGCACACATAGCATCATACCATATATAAATTTTATCTTCTAAAACATTTTAAATATTTTTATTTCTGAATTATTCTTTCTCATTTTATCCTAAATATATTCTTATAATTTTTGATTTATCTAACCCCTATATCAATATTTATTCATGTTAATACTTGTAGGATAATACTTTGGTTATACAAATACTGTGCAATAATTTCATAAGAATTAAATAACATTATATATTATTATGTAAATCATGTTTTATATATTTCTAAAATAATCTATATTATTTTAGAAAATAATATATCAATAAGAAATAAAATTATTTAATTATTTAATTATTTTTTTATTGATTTTATTGATTTTATTTTAAAATATTTATTGTCCCTTAATTTAATTATTATTATTTTAATAATTAAATGGAAAGTATTTACTGAAACACTGTGAGATTTTAAAATAATATTATGCTTGATATCTTGCTTAATACAGAGCTCTGAGCTTTAAGTGAATTGCGGTATACTATAAAAAAATTATTACTTAAATATGACATTTATGACCTAGAAATTGGTTTGGTACGTACAAATATGAATAACCATATTATAAAATATATCTAAAAACTTTTTTCATAATAAAATTAAAAATAAATTATTCATTTATTATCAATTGGTTATAAATGAAGATAAAATATTTTGAAGGTGAAAGATATATTTTTCATATAACTATTTTTATGGGTGAAATGTATTTTAATCTTAATAGATTAAATTTTTCACTATTGATAAATGATTATAATAAGTATATTATATATTCAGTTAAATTAATTCACATTCATTTAATTATTTTTATTATTAAATGAATAAGAATAAGGTCATTTTACGCTTTAAAGATACATTTTCTTCAAAATGGTTTTATTGTATTTTGTGTGTGGATAATATTACTAATTTTTAAAAAAATTAGAAATTTTATCTTATAAAAATATTTCATTTTTTAAATAATATACCAATATTAAATTAAGGTGAATTTTTGGTATTTTTCTAAAAATATTGATTTTTTAGTGAATAGTGAAAATATGATTTTGGTAAAACTTTCATTTAATTTCATTAAAAAAAGTCTCATTGTGATTTTAAATTGATATTAAATTAATATAAGTCACATTTATTGATAAATAAAATGACTAATTACATTGGAATCATCATTATACATGATTTTGGTATAAGTTTATTTTTCTAAAAAAATTGTTTTTTGTTGTTTCTTTGTGGGTTTAATTTTAAATTAAATTCCGCCAATTCTATGAATTTAAATTGATAAAATTGATTCAATATTTATAAATATAATAATTAATATATTTTATTATTTTAAAATTAAATTTTTTTTAGTATGAATAGTAACCAAAGTAAATATTTTTCACCTCATTAAAATAGGTAAAATTGGGTTAAAATTATGGGTTAATGCATTAAAACCCCTCTAAAACTTTCATTTATATTATTTTATGAGTGTATTTTAGATAAATATATATTTAAGTACTTTAATAATTTATTTTGAGAAATATTATTTTGAATTTTGTAACCCAAGATTGACTTTTGTGAAGATAAGTTATATTTTATTCAAATTAAAAAATATTTTTGGGACTTTGCATTAAAAATGGTTGGAAAATTAAATTCAGTTTTGGATTGATTAAAAAGTATATAAAAATTATATTTTTATTATTTAACCAAAAAAATCAAGGAAACTAATTTATTACTTGATTTCAGGGTAAAATATTTTTTACGCTTAAATCGGGTATTTTCCTGAAAAATGTTTTTCTTGCATGTTTTATTTTTATAATTTCATCCACCTATAGAAATTGAACCTGGTAAAATGGATTACCAATTTAAAATCATTATGTAAATTTTTTTATAATTATACTTTTAATTGTTTTCATATAATTATTCTACTAGGGTAAAAAGTGATGTTATCACGTTTAAGGTTGAAATGGGTTTAAAGTGATTGAACTATGAGATAATGCTTAAAATGTATCCAAAAATCATCTAAATGTGATTAGTTGAGTTTATTATGACCCAATATCAAATTATATTATAAATTATGGTACCTTTTTACCAATTTACATGATTATTATATATATATTATTTAATCTTTTAAGTAATTCCAAGTGTGTCATTTCCCTCACTTATAAATGGGCACCTCCTCTCCTCTCTTCCTTACACCCTTTTAATCACTCTTTTTTAGCCATAACCTACCAAATTTTCACTCCAAAATCCATCCTAATTTCCAATATTTCTTATTTTGGGTAGAATAAACCATAGTGGGATTAATGTGTAATGAAAAGGAGGTTGTCCGAAGAAGATATAGAGTTTTTAACTGAATGTTGCAGTTTTATTTATTCTTCTACCTCCTTAGAAACTCTTATAACAATTGTGATATAATAAAATAATTATCTACCAGGTAATTAAATTTTATTAAGTTTATTTCTTAACTTAAATCCATCTCCATATTCATCTAATGGGAAACGAAACCATTGTTCGTGTGTACGGTGGACTACCATCATGCAAACCGATGTAATTCGTTTTCTATCACCACTTCTCATGACTGGTTACAATGATGGATTTAATGTATATATTTGATATTAATTAAATATTTATTATCAATAAAATATAATATATAATCTATTTAATAACTTTCCATCCATTAAAAAATGATAATTTCGTTCGTGCGTGCGTGTGGATTACCACCCCCGCGAAGCAATATGATTCATTTTTCATCATTGTATTACAAGGATGGTATATATAAGTGTATTTTATTAAATAATATTATATTTATTATATAATAATAATTCTTTAAATATTAAATAATACGTACTTTTTATCCCTCATGTTCATTGAAAAATGGAAATGTTACTCATGTGTACGTACGACCTACCGTATCCATGATTGTAATATAATTCATTTTTCATAATCAAATTTCATAGTTGGTTTTAAAATATAATTAATATATAAAATTTATAATCATTTCATGATTATTATTCTATAAATGATTCAATAATGACCACTTTGACTATGGTTAACATATTGAAGTTGTTTTTGAAATTATGAACTGAACGTCCTGAAAACACCCAATTAGGACTTAACTAATTATGTATTTAAATAAGTAATTAAAATTAATGGTTTAAAGATAAAATAATATAATTAAAAATGTTATTAAGAAATTATAAAATTAATATATATTTATTATAAATTATTTTAAGTACTTACACGGTGAGTCAGGCTCGAGGTAATAGATTTTTCTTTAAAACCTTATTTTAAAATTTTTAAAGTTTTTTATTCTATTTTTTTTCCTACATATTTTTTGTTTAAAATATTTGAGTTATGTTATAAATATATTTAAATTTATGTTTAAATTCATTTTAAACCATTTTATACTTTATTTATTAAGGTTTTAAAGGAATACATTTAAATGTTTTCCAAAAAGGATTATTTTTCACATTTTTACAAAAGTGTGAAAGGAATATTTTTTTAACATATTTGTCATGAGTGGAATTTCCCACCATCATGACCATTATTTTTTAATAACATTTCTATTAATGTTTTTATGGTTTTACAAAATAATATATAGTTTTAAATTCTTCTAGGAATTAAATATTTTTCAAAGAAAAAGGTATTTTTATCCTTATTTTTACATAAAGCCCGGAAGGGCTTATTTATATGTGTTAAACAAAATATTTAATGAGATTTTATTATAGAAATGAAATATTATATAATTTTATATATATTATATTCCATATAAATTATTCATCAGCAAGGGTAATCCCTATATATCTCCACGATGCATACGATAATGATTATGTTCTCCAGTGAATTATGTTTGAATCAACCAAGTAGGTTATTTCATTTGTAAGAGTGCTTAGAAGAGTGGTTGTAAAAGTTATATAAATATATTGTCCCATGGTACCTACATGACTTTTTTATTCTTGAAAATGAGTTCTCATGGAATTATTTTAATTTCATAAGGTATGATAATGATCTTATGTTTAAAAGAGAGTTTATACCCCTTTTAAGTGTGGAAAATGTATTTTTCTAGAAAAAATTCATGAGTGGTCATATTTTACAAGAAACCATCATGATTATGATTTTTCTTTTATGATTAGTTATGAAATTTTTTATTAATTATTTTTTAAAATAATTTTATTTCTTTGGTAAGTAAATTATTATTTGAGTTTAACATTTATTACAAAAAAGGAAAACTTTTTTATTGGTTTTCATGGATTTTAAAATGGAAAAATGGGTTTATTTATTTTTTTATCCCTTACTGAGATTTTTATGCTCATATAAAGTTTTAAAATGTTTTTCATAGGGCCTAAGGATGATTAGGAACTATAGAAAGGTCTAGATTTATAATATGGGAATTTAACTTTAAAGAATCAAATGTTTTTTAATAAAATAGAAATTTAAATTTAAGTATCCAATTTTTCAATAAAAAATGGATATTGATTGGAATTTTCCACTTTTTATTATAAGGGTTTGATATGTAAGTTGTTTTCCTAATTCTATACTACTCTAAACTGAAAGGATCCTTGAAATGTAAGAGATTGGAACCCTTATTATAAATCATATAAATATGGGTTGAAAAAGGTAAAGGTCCTTATAGTAAGTATAAAAGGATAGGTTTAGAAAACTTTAAAGGTTATGATGATTTAGATAAAGATATTTTATGAGTTTTAGATACCATCAAGGGTCAATAAGTCTAAGTTTGATCATAAGTTTAAAGGTATGGATACCCCTTTTGAGGTTTTAAGTGATGGGATTTTAAGATAATTAAGTGTATTTTGGGAGACATTTATAGCAATAAAACCCTTGGGTTTAGTATTTTTTTAGTGGGATTTTTATTTTAGGAATTATGATTTTATATTTTATGGACATATGTTTAAGTGTATTTATAAAATTTAGGGTTAAGATTATCTTTTATGTTAAGGTTTATTACATTTTAGGAACATATGTTTTATCATATATATAACTATGGGATTGAAAAGTGATTTGGTAATGAACTGATTAAAGTTATTTTTAAAGAAATTCACTATATTGGGTACATTATATGATTACGTTAAATCGAAATATTTTTTTCTAATATGAAAGTTTATTTAGGAATAAAAAATAAATTGTCTTTTGGAAGCATATATGATTTTATTATGAATTTATGATGATTCGGGACATTTATGAGAAAGATTAGCATATTTTAGAGATTATATGATAGGGGATATACATTTTTGGTGTAAGAATTTAGGAGTGATTTATGTTATTTAGAGATAACATTTATATTTATCTTAGAATAATATGTGATCAAATAATTCTAATATTTGAGTTTTGATCTTGGTCGGACATATTTTGAATAATTTTAAGGTTAGATATTTGTTGTATGATTTAAGTTAAAATATGGGTGTAAATTTTTTGGAGATTAATGTAGTATTTATTCATATTGGATGTTATCTTATCTTGTACTAACTATTTTAGTTTTGGTTAATGTATATAGATAGGTTGAATAACTTGTTACCATCTTTTTTTTGACTTCATTATAAGTTGATTCTAGGGATTTTGGAAAGAAAAATAATCTTGAATACTCATCATTCAGATTAAAAGATGAGATTGTGACTAAAACTGATTAAAGTATCAAATTATACTTGATAAGTAAGTATATTTCCTATTATTATTAGTCTAGATTTTAAAGAAATTTCTCAACTCTATGAAAAGGATCTTGAAATAAAAATGTCATCTTATTACCTTCATTTATGATAAATTTTGGGTATTGTTATCACCTCATTGGTTTATGGTTTTTTTCATTGACTTTATCATGATAATTTAATTTATTTTGATCAATGTTCTTTATCACTCTCTATAATTATTTGGAAATTACTTTTCTGCTCCATGTCTATAATTCCACTTCCCACTAATGTTATCTTAGTTGAAAACCTAGTTATGTGTTATTCCACATGACCTTTATATTTCATTTTCCCTATTTTCAAAAGGGAATTTTATTATTCCTTTTATGATTTGGGTTTTCAACAAAGTTATTTTTAAATATTAAAAATGTTTTTCTTTTTATGATCATATGTTTTATCTTCCACTCCATGGAATGGATTTTTAAACAATGTTTTAAACCCTCTTATCTGGAATGAGGAAAAATTGCAAGGATGAAATTTTATTAAGGGGGTATAATGTGACACCCCATGATTTGAAAATATTACTATGCTAAATAGATTTATTAAGATTAAATATCAATCTTTAATCTAATTATGGTATAATATAAATAATATTAGTATTTAAATATGATCATTATGACCTAGTTGTTGGTTTGGTGGGTACAAATAGGAATAATCATATTATGAAATACATTTAAATACTTTTTCCTTGTAAATATGAATAATAAATTGTTCATTTGTTATCAATTAGTTATAAATTAAGATAAAATCTTTTGAAGATGAAATATATATTTTTCATAAAACTATTTTTATGGATCCAATGTATTTTAATATTAATAGATTAAATTTATCACTATTAATAAATTATTATAGTAAGTATATTATATATTAAATTTAATTAATTAACATTCATTTAAATATTTTTATTAGTAAAATAATGATAATATGTTCATTTTATGCTTTAAAAATACATTTTCTTCAAAA
The DNA here is from genome assembly GCA_963277665.1 of Viscum album. Classification (NCBI taxonomy): domain Eukaryota; kingdom Viridiplantae; phylum Streptophyta; class Magnoliopsida; order Santalales; family Viscaceae; genus Viscum; species Viscum album. The sequence continues at coordinate 705,430,324 of OY728147.1, read as the reverse complement.
ATGGTAATTATTTGATTTTGTGTGAAGATAATATAATTAATTTATTAAAATTTAAGAAATTTTATATTAGGAAAATTATATTATTTTTGAAATAAACATATAAAAATTAACTCAAGGTGAAATATTGGTATTTTTTTGAAAATATTGATTTTTTCACTGGATATTGGAAATACTGTTCATTTATAAAATTTTCATTTCTTTTCATTAAAAAGGTATCATTGTGATATGAATATAATATTAAATTAACATAATTATCCTCTTCTTATAAATAATATAATTAATTACATAGTCATCATATTTATACCTATTTTTTGGTATAAGTTAATTTTTGGACTTAAAACGTGTTTTTCAAAAAAAAAATGTTTTTCATCGTGTTTTGCGGGTTTACTTTTAATTTAATTTTTTCCAATTATATGAATTAAATTTAATAAAAATTAATTCCAGATTTTGAATCATTATAATTAATATAATTTAATAATTTTAACTTAAATTTTTTTCATTCTGAAAAGCAACCAAAGTAAATATTTTTCACCTCAATAAGACAGGTAAAACCAGGTTAAAACTACGGGGTAAAGATTTAAAACCTACCTAAAACTTGCATTTATCAGTTTTTATGAGTGTTTTTTTTTTCAAATATATTTATTAGGAGTTAAATAATTTATTTAAAATCATTATTTTGAATTTTGGAACCCAAACTTAACTTTTGAGAAGATAAGTTATATTTTATTTAAATTAAAAACTATTTTTGGGTCTTTGCATTTAATGGCATGGTTGAAAAATTAAATTTACTTTTCTATTGTACCCAAAGTCTAAAAAACATATTTTTTTATTATTTAAATAAAAAAATTATCAAAAATAATTATTACTTTCTTCAAGGTAAAATAATTTTTACACTTAAATCATGTATTTTCTGAAAAACTATTTTTCATGTGTTTTATGTTATTATAATTTCGTCCACCTATATAAATTGAACCTAATAAAATAGATTTAAAATTTTGAATTAGTATTTAAAAAATATTTATAATTTTAATTTTAATTTTTGTTATATGACATTGTTATCATGGTAAAAAATTAATTTATCACGGTTAAGGATAAAATGGGTTTAAAGTGGTTTAATTAGAAGATAAGGATTAAAATGTATAAAACACTTATCTAAATGTGATTGGTTGAGTTTATTTAGATTCCATAACACCTTATATTTTAATTTAGGGTAACTTGGTTCCACTTTCCATGAATATTATATATATTTATATATTATTTAATCTTCTAAGTAATTTCAAGTGTATCATTTCCCTCACTTATAAAAGGAAACTTATTTTTATCTCTTCATTACACCCTTTTAAGCACTCTAGTTCATCCAATATATACCAAATTATATCCCAAATATTCCTCCCCACATCCTAGAGGTATTATTTTGGGTATAATACCAACCTTAGAGGGATTAATATGTAAATAAAATGAGGTTTTCTAAAGAAGAGTTAAAGCTTTTAACCAAATGTTTTTGTTTTAATTCTGCATCTACCTCCTTCAAAAAATTTATAAAAAAAAGGATATGATAAAATAAGTATCTAAAATACATTTAAATTCTATTATGTTAATTTATTAACTTAAATAAATCTCATTCTACATCTAATGGTAAAATAAATCATTGTTCATGTGTACAGAAAACTACCACCTCACGAATTGATGTAATTTGTTTCCCATCATAACCACTCGATGATTGTTATAATGATTTATTTAATGTATATATATAATATTAATTAAATTTTTATCATTATTTAAAGATAATATATCAACTATTTTTCTTACCATTCCATCCATTGAAAAACGATAACTTTGTCTGTGCGTACATGTGGATTACCACCTCCACGAAGCGATGTAATTCGTTTTCCATCAGTGCATCACATGGATGAAATATATTATTATATTTAAACATATAATATTATATTTATCATATAATAATAATTATATAAATATTAAATAATACTTACCATATTTCCTTCATGTTTTTTGAAAAATGGAAACATTACTCAGGCATACGTACGACATAATGTCCCCATGATCATAACATAATTCATTTTTCATAACCATATTTAAATATTGGATTTAAAATAATAATAAATGTATAAAAAATATTATTAGCATCCTGAAAACACTCGATAAGGACTTAATCGATTATGTAATTAAATATTTCATTGAAATAAAAGGTTTAATAATAAAATAATACACCTAAAATGGTTTATTAATTTTAACACCCTGATATTTTAAAATAATAAAGTTTTGTTCGATAGAATAAAGTACACACAACACTTAATTTATTTTGTGTTACACAAAACACCGAGTTTAAACAAAATGTAAAATATTATTAAAATATTATTATTTAATATAATAATTATAAGATATCCATTAAATTGGAGGCTATTAATAGTACTTAATAAATTATGAAAAATATGGTTATCTATTTATTAGTAATAAAATAAGAATTATTTAGAATAAAAATAAATGTTTTATGAAAAACTGTATTTTTTTCTAAAAGACATATTAGTCACGCTTTGGGAACATAGTTTAAAACAAATTATTAACAATTTTAGAAAAATTAATTTAAAAATAAACTGAATTTTGGAATTAATAATACCAAAATTATCTTAGGGTGAATTTTTGGTATTTTTCTGAAAATTTCATTTTTTTGATGAATAGTGAAAAATAATGAATTTTAATAGAAAACTATCTTTTCGTTTAAATAATTTATAATGTTAAATTAAATATTGAATTTGTTTTAAATTAAAATTATTTCATTTATATATCAATTAATAAAAATTAGGTTATTTGAATCATTTTTATGCTGAATTTTGATATAAAAATATTGTAAACTTTTGAACATTTTCTCTTTAAAAACTCACTTTCTCATCACACATGTGGGATTAATATTAAATTTTAAATTTCCAATTATTTAAATTTAATTTGAAAAAATGGATTCCATATTTAGAATAATAATAATATATAATGAATAATAAGTTTAAATTAATTTTTTACTAAATGATTAGTGAAAATAGTTAAAATTAATTGCAGCGATTAAAGTAAAAATAAGTTTACTTAGTAGTTAAGCATACAATGTAAGGTGTAAAAATGACACAACATGTATCCAAAACCCATGGTTTGGTAATATTTCTACCTTTATTACCATAGGTTCTATTTTTCGGGTTTTGGGGATACTTATCCATGAAATTGACCTACATTATAAGTTAAGTAAATAAAAATCCAAAAAAGAAACTATTTACTTTTTAATTTCTATAAATATTTTGGATTGAAAAAAAATAATATAGGTTCAGTTATAATTATTATTTTGAAATATAAATGATTTTTTATATCTTAATAATTTATATTAATTTTTATAGATATTAATTAATTACTTTAAATACTTAAGAAACATCATCACAATAATTATTTAGTTAATAATTAACTAAAATAAATGATACTAAGAATATTAAAAGTTAAGTAAATTGAATGAATTATTTTATTCATTAATTTTTTAGATGAATATATCATGTTACATATGAGTGAGAATAATATATTATAATTCCATCGCTTTCTTTATTTTTTTAAATTCAAATTAAATGAGTAATGTCAAAATTGACATTAATGGTATTTTATAATAAATGATAATTTATTAAATGATTTAAAATTAATAAAAATCATATCTTCTTCCAAGTTATTATTAAGTTTTAAAAAATATTCAATATGTTCTATTCATGTACCAATTATTATTTTATAATAAATATATTTACTGTTAAATAGTAAAAAACTCTATCAGTGTGGTTAAGGTTATAATGGTGGTTTTTCACATTACATGAACTTGTGTTAGAATTAATTTTAAACATGCATAGGATTTTTATTTTATAAATTTGATTTAATAATCATAATTAGTGGGGAAAAATTATCTAATAAGGATCACTTTAATTTAGTATTAATGAATAAATTTTCTAGGTTAGAAAACTAGTTACCGTAGTGAAATCCCAAAATGGTAAAAATAAGGAAACTTTGGATTTAAGGAAAAAAGTTTAAAACATGTATTTTATTATGTTTTGGATATGATTATCAACCTTTTAATCCATAAAAACCTTTAATTATCAATTTTGGGTCCTCTTAGGTAATATTTACCTCCCAATAGTGAATATTTTTTAGTATTTAAGAGAATGTCACTCCTCAACTATAAAAGGGCACTCACTCCCCTCACTTCTCCACACATCTCAATCCATTTGGATCATCAAAATCCTACCAAAATTACTTCCATACTTCCCTTTTATCATTCTATAAGCATTATTTTGGTCATAAAGCCAACCTAGGAAGGATTTAGTGCAAACCTAATGAGGATACCCAAAGAAGAGGTAATGTTCTTCATCGATCATTTTTATTTTATTTCTTTATCCATATCCTTAAAATATTATTATAACATGGTGATATAATAACCTCATTATGTTAAATATACTAATATATTTTTATTCTATTTGTAAAAACTACAACCACACACACTTCCACCAAATGGGTTGTGAAATCATCATTCGTGTGTATGACGAACTACCACCTCGAGAAACGATGTCATTCGTTTTTCCATTACCACCTCTCACGGTTAGGTATGATGATGGATATAAAGTTTATATATTATATTTATAACATAATTATACCTATTTATTCATTATATCATATATACCCTTTTTATATTCCATGTATTAAGGGATATGCTAATGTCGCTCGTGTGTACGACGAACTATCACCTCGCGAAGCAATGCGATTTTTTTTTCACTAACACGTTATATGGGAGGTAATAATGGAAATATTATAAATATATGTGATATACATGAAATATTTATGATATTAAAGAAATATTTTTCATTATTTAAATATAATATATCATTTTATTTTTACATTTTCACTCACTAAAAAGAATGACAACATTGTCCATGGACGTGTGGACTACCGCCTCCTTGAAGGGATGTGATTCCTTTTTTTCATCACCACATAAAAATAATGATATATATAAGTAAATATAATTAAATATTATGGTATTTATAATATAATTATAATTATATAATGATAAAATATTTCTTACATTCTTTCCATAATGATCATCAAAAAATGAAAATGTTACTCATGCGTAATTACGGCTTACCATCTTTATGATCATAACATTAGTTCATTTTTCATAACCATATTTCATGATTAGTTTTAAAATTATAATTTATGTATGAATATAATAATTATATAATGATTATTATTATTTATATGTTTAAATAATTACCACATTGATCATACTCAACCTACCAAATTCATCTTTGACACATAAGCCGAATATGGTCAAAACATCTGACTTAAACATAATTTATTAAGTAATTGTATATAACTTTTTAAAAATTTAAATACATTTAATAATAAACTTTAAAAAAATTCTCAATCAAATAAATATTTAACATAACTTTATTATTTTGGAGGATAAATACACGCGTGATGAACCATACTCAAGATAAGGGACTTCATCTCAATTTCCTTTCATTGAGGCATATTATGATGTTATGCACCCGTATTATTTTATAAGGTGTATATACAGACCCTTTGACATGTTATATAATTAATTTATCTATTATCATGGTATTTATTGTTTTTTTAATATTATTTTTTCATGGGGATTATGATTTAAATATTTACAAAGTGATAATGGACTTTTCTTCTAAATAAATTCTCTTTTAATGTTTTCCTTAAAACTCTCTTTCTCTTCTATGTCCAAGTTTTATAATTATTTTATGAATATTTTTATATGGAAACAAAATATTTATAAATTATATTTATGTATATTTTTAATTTATTTTCAGTCTTTGAAAAGGAATCTTTTTACATATTTTATATAGAACTTTTTAAATAACGAGAAAAGGAATGTTCTATCCTTAATGTACATAGTAACAATGAATTTTCCACCATAGTGGACATTATTTTATTTATAGATTCCTTTATAAGATTTCATGTTTTCTTCAATGAAAACCCCTTTTATTTTTTTAGTTATTTTCTTATTTAAAATTTTTTTTCAAAAGAAAAGTGTATTCTGGTATTGGAAATGGGTTTTTAAAAAGAAAAGAGTATTTTTATCTGAAATTGTTTTTCATATGAGTTTAAAATATTTTTTCAATGATTTTTATGAAAAAATTGTTTATTAATGACATGGTACTTGAGAATTATATGAAACGGGTGATCCTGATATAGATTATATTAAGGGTTTATCCCCAATATAGCTCACAGGTGAGCCCAATATAGCTTATATAAAGGTTTGAGCCCTATTATATCTCATGATAAATAGGAGATCCTGACATAGTTTATATAGAGGGTGATCTCCATTATAGTTCTCAAATTAATTGGGTAACTATTATATTAGATTTAGGATGTATGGTTACTCGAATAATAATATTTTTGAAAGGTTTTTATGAATATGATTCTCTAAGTCACCGAAAAAAAATTTAATTGCCTGTTATGGGTTTTAAAGGATTTATTTGAGAAAAACATGTTTATGTTTTTTCTATGAAAATATTTTATTTCTTTCAATAAAATAACATTGATGTAAAGGAAAATATTTCATGGGTTTTCATGTTTTTATTGAACTAATAGTTTGTTTTCTTTTTATATCCCTTACCAAGATTTTGTTATCATCTCAAGTTTTTAAAATATTTTTCACAGGGTTTAAAGATGGGTAAGGAAAATGAATAATTCAAGTTGAAAGTCAAAGATATTTTCTATGAAAATAAATCATGATTTATTTTAATAGTTTTATATTATGGTAAAATGGATACTAATTGGAAGTTTCCACTTTGTATTTCATGGTTTGTTTATGTATGAGTTATGGCCTAATTCTCTAAAACTCTAAACCTAAAAAGATACTCAAATGTAAGAGATTGAATTCTTGTCTAAAAACTCAAGATTATGTAATGTTTAAGGTTGTATCATTATATTTGGTATCAAATGTAGGTTTAGACAACTTTAGAGGTTAGGATAGTGTTAATATCATTTCCTTAGAAGATTTTACTTTATGGTTAAGTTGAAATGATATAGAACTTTAATCCTGAATGGCCTGAAGGCCTTTATTTTTATTGATTTTTGATAACCCCCCTTTCAAGGGATGAGGGGGAACCCTTACAAGGCCCATAGTCTCAGATATTACATAGACTGTAGGATTTAAGAGATTACATAACCCGAAGGTCTTAGGAAATTCCACCAGACTATCTACAAGGAACTGCCCCTCCCCATCATCTACATCATGATAGTATCTCTCCACCTTCGCATGGACATCTATCTAGGCTTCCTGTGTAAGAATTGGCTTGTCCTGATGGCATATCCATACCCTCTCATTCTGATAAATCCATTTGGCTCTGCTTTGGTGAGTGTACCTACTCTGAATCCTCTTCTGGGGATGCTTCATTTTTTGTAGTGTGTCTGGGGAAACTGCATGCGGTCCAAAGGCCTTATGGTGGCCCGAAGGCCTTAAAGGTGGCCCAAAATCCATACTGACCCAAAGTCCTAGGTGTCCCAAAAGCCTTAAGTACTCCAACCCCAAACTGGTGGCCCAAGGTGAATAGTTATAGTTTCTAAAGTATCAAACAGTACCTGCTACAGTAACTGGTACAGTGCTTGCTACAGTGCCCACACAGTGTAAAGTTCTGCTACATTACCTATAAAGTGTACATTCCTACTACAGTACCACACAATGTATAGTATTTCTACAGTGCCTACAACAGTGCTGCTATAGTACCCCGGAAATATACCTCTACCTGGATTTTAACCTGGGTCTTGTGGATGCACTTAACGATACCTCAAAAACTGGGCTGAGGCTCATGTGATAGAACTTTAATATTTACATGTTGATTCATCTAAACTATGTTTATTCATAAAGGTTTTCCAAATATTAAATAGGAAAACTATAGTGGGAAGGCACTGAGAGTAAAATATCCTTCCAAACCAGCATCCTGATATGATTGTAATTAGAACAAAATAGTTTTTTATAGTGATGGCTCAGTTGAAATAAGATATAAATGGCGGTGGTATCCATTTCATAGAGGAACTAAATCTACCACGAAGGAACATGTATATAGTGGATCATTTAATTAGGAAATATCCCCCATCATTCAATGGATCATATAAACCAATGGTAGTTAAAGGATGAATAAATTCCTTACAGATGGTATTTGAAGTCATGGGATATTCTAAACATCAAAAGGTAACTCTTTAATCTATCTTTTTTATGGTTAAGCTAATCGATGGTGATATTTGGTTGAAAATACCAAAGATAAAGATGATCTTGATGATATGGAATGGGCCACATTTAAGAATATTTTCCTTGATAAATATTTCCCTAAGGTATTTCAGCTTAGGATGGAGAAAAAATTCCTATAATTAATGAAAATGATAAAGATTTATGGCTTCATATGAAGAAAACATCTCAATATTGGCTTGGTATGTGTCAAACATTATTCAAGACATTGATAATAAAATTAATATAATTTACTTAGGATTAAACCCAATCTTATGAAGATCATTGGCCGCTTGAGAATTTAAAAGTTATGAGAAAGTTTTTTGTTGTTCTAAGAAACTTGAGATGGAGTTTTCTAACACTTATGTGCCATGGGATGACAAGAGTAAGAAACGGTCAATGTGGAAGGAAATGGATAAGCAAAAAAATTATAATTTTAGAGGTAAGTACAAAACTTTTTCCAATTATGGTAAAATACATTTTGGGGAATGTATGTTAGGATTTGAAAAGTGTTACCAGTGTGGTAATTTTGGTCACAAGGTACCTGAATGTAAATAAAAGAGTCATGAACAATTCAATAATGAGATGATAGATAGCTAGTTGATAGTGAGATGTTTTGGTTGCAATGAGTTTTAAAATTATGCTAATGTGTGTCTAAATTTACTTACTTGGGGTGGAAATCATAATGATCAGAAGAAAAAAAAAGGGGTGGAAAATCATTTTCTACCTCTACAGTTGATGTTAGGATGTCTGGTGAAGTGGTGACAGGTCTAGAAAGCTCAGTATTTTTTGATGTTTGATTATAGTATCAATGACTTGGCACCCCTATTTTGATGTTTTATGTAATGGAAGTACTTTTTGAGACATTTATTGAGTTTTTATAAATATTTTAAGTATATTTTTAGTGGAAAATTTATTTTAGGAATAATGACTTTACATGTTATATACATAAGTTTAAAGGTATTTATAACCATTAGGGTTAATATGATCATTAATGACATTGTTTTTAGTTAAAATATTTGAAAATAAATAAATACTGGTGATGAACCAATGGTGTTACTTTTGAGGATTAGAGATTAATTTATTATAACTTGTGCTAACCATTTTGGTTTTGTAAAATAGTTAGAGATAGATGGAAATACTTGTCACTCTTTTATGGATCTTATGAACTATTAAAAGTTAATTTTAGTGCTTCAGGAATAAAAAATAATTTTGGGTTATTCATTTCTTGGAGTAAGGGGTGAATTTGAAATTGATCAAAGCACTACTAAAGGAAGAAATTGTGCTTATGAAATATAAGTATATCAAGTAAGTATATTTCCTTATATTATTAGATAGTAAAATTGTAAGATCACGGATTTTGGAAAGGTATGTTTTTGTTGTGTTTTGGGTTGAACCCCTTTCTTTTGGGGCTTTAAATGGTTTCTTGAAAGTGTGAGAGGCCTTGGGGGTGTTCCGGGGGCTCGGGGCATGGAAGAAGGTAAGTCTGGGCAAGACAGACCAAGGCGCACGGCCTGCGCACGGTCAGCCAAACCATGCAGCTTGCCCAGGCTAAGTCGTACGACCCTCCCTCCTCTGGACAGAAGCAAGGGCACGGTTTGCGCACGGTTTTCCAAATCATGCGGCTAAACCATGTGGCTCTTCCTCCTCTAGACAGTGGCGTGCGCACGGTTTGCCAAACCGTGCGGCCACTTAAGTTTGGAAAATTTACAAAATTGCCGCTCCGAGCTTTTTAAACCTCACTTGGGATTTTCCTATCATCCTCCCATCTTCACCTTAGGCACGAACCAAACCTCCCAAGTACTCCAAGAGATCAAACTTCTTCGATTCTTAGGCGTTTTTGGTGTCGTTGGTTGCGGATCGAAGCTCCGGGTAAGGCTAACCTCATCCTTGCTTCTCTTTTTGGTTTAGGGTTAGTGCCTTCTCTCCCTCTTGTTCTGAAACCCTAAAACCCTATCTTTTGGGTGAGTTCTAGGTTGAAGCTCCAAGGTTTGGTCGAATCAAGTTCTAAGGACTCGATTGGGAGTGCGTTCAACCACGGATTCAAGGTAGGTGGTCTACAAGTTATATCTCATGGTTATTTAGGGTTTTTGTGCATGTTTACTTATGTTCTTGTTTTCCCTTGGTTATGTTTTGAATAGCCTTGGAATGATTGGTAATAATGGTGGTTAAAATGGCATAATGGTAACCCTCACGATCCTCGTGGGATGTGTTGGGAATGACTTGACCTAATTTAGGTCCATCCATGGGATGTGCCGGATTTCCCGGATTTAGGGATTGATATCAAACAAGTGACCTTGTTGTAATAAAAGGTAGAGACCTTGATTAATGTGTTGGAATGATTGGTTGAACTTGGAATAGAAGTTAGGTGATGCACCTAGGCTTGGTGACAACCCAAGGGGTTGTTGGGATGGGTTGAATGGTTGATTCATGGGAATGATGAACTGGTTAAACGGGTTAATGTGTAAAATGATTAAAGACCATAATGGAATGGGTTATGGGTCTAGTGTTGAATGCTTAGTGAGATAGGCATAACACATGGGAATTGGGATATGGTTAAATGATATGAAATGGTAATGTGTTAATGGGTTAAGGCATGACGTGGTTTCCCATGTGGGTTGTTGTGAATAGTGCTTGCCAAAGGGTAGTGGTTTGGATGGTTGATGATTACTTATATATATATATATATAATCATGTGCACATGGCTTGGTAGAGTGGGGTATGACTTGAGGATCTATGCCCACGGGTCGAGTGAAGACTGAGGCTCTGAACTCCACCCTAAATGCACGGGTTATTAATGGGGATTGATGCTCTTTTCTCCTAACGGTTGCATCCACCCGGACTGAGGCTTCGAGGTGAGGATTTGGTTACTATGAGGGAGTTAGTCCTAGTGAGATAAGATAATGATGTGTTTACCCTCTTTCATGTGAATGTTGGCCTTAGACCCATGTAACAAGATGAATTTGATTAACCCATGGAATTAGGATGAATTGGTAAATGATGACAATTGGTGTGAAACGAATGGTAATGGAAGTGGAAATGGATTTGGCTCTAAATAGTTTAATGGAACCTTAATTAATTACTTGGAAATTATCATTCATATTCCTTTTATATGCACTACCTGTTTATACTAGATATTTTGTAGACATCATTGGTGGTGGCCTACTGAGTTGTACTCACACCCTGCTCGGGCCGCCGTTGGGTACCCAAGAAGACTTCATGTTTTCAGGTTAGGAGAAGGGAAAGGGTCCTTGATAGATAGTTAGTGGAATGGGTAGCACTTGGTGGAGGATCCGGACTTGGAGTCAGGACCATTTTGGGGATTTTGGTTGTTGTCTTTATTTTGGCCTTGTTCACTTTTTCACTTGTAGTATGACATGGCATATTTACTGTTGGAAATTTTTGACATACATGTTCCTTGTTTAATTGGTTATTGTTTTCACTATTTGGTTATTCTTTTGTGGCTTACTCTGATATATATAGGGGGTATAGTCTCCCCATTTGACTACATAGACCCCTGCTGCTAGTCGGCAGCCTTTGGTGTACGGGGAGGCGCACTTAAGGTCATGTAACCACCCGGCTCGGAGCACTGGTTTAGTGGATTCCAGGTTGGGGATGTTACAAAGTGGAATCAGAGGAGGTATTTCTTATCCTTCTCTGATGTCTTGTTATTTGGGATTGGTATCCAAGGGTTAAGATGTGTCGGGCCTTGGTAATGAGCTCGTGCTTGGGAGTAGCCAACCCATGTATGGGGGAAAACCAAGTCACCCTAGGTGGGAAATGTTGTTCTTGGTTATGTGTTGTTACAATTGATGATATTTCACCATTGGGTGATGCACTTGTGGTTTGATGTGACTGTTTTATGATATTTGGATCTTGGCCTTAACGGCATGAGGATTTGAATTCATGCATCATTTTAGGCACCTAGGGAGATATGTGACATGCATTGTATTAGGCACATGCACGGGATGGGTGTGTGAGGCAGGAAAGTAGGGTGCATTATGAATTTCTTGAAACCAAGAAATAATGAGAATAATGAAATGAAACAAGTGGGTAAATGATGTTAATGGAATGTTAGGGTTCAAGACAAATCGGAAAATGTTTTTGGGATGGTATGTGAAAAGTGGGTTGTTGTAGCTAGTGAATAGCTTTGATGAAGTCGTGAAAGTTTTATGGTATGCATCCTAAATCTTGTGCTTGGAAATGTAGAGAAATGCCACCATGACATCAGGTACCAGTTGGGAAATGGGAGGATGTTGCTGAGAACAATCCTCCAGTAGAGGGGAAAGAAAATGTGGTGATCAATGAAGGTGGAGAAGACCAGTTTCGGGGGAACTTGGCTCACCTTATGCAAATGATGGATCAGGACCCAGGGCGGGGTGCACCGAACATGTTTGAGCTGACCAGGGAGTTCCAGCTGCAGCACCCTCCGACCTTCACCGGAGAGGGTGGTCCAGAGGCAGCGGAGTTCTAGTTAGAGTCTATCCAGACGATACTTGATAATCTAGAGACCCCTGTCGAGAAGTGAGTAAATCTGGCCGTTTATATGTTGCGAGGCCAGGCTAGGCGTTGGTGGGACATCCAGGCCCAGATCAAGCAGGCTGAGGGAATGTCGTGGAAGGTTTTTCAGGAAAAGTTTCTGGATCATTTCTACCCAGAGACGTTGAGGCAGGAGCGGGCTACAAAGTTTATGAGCCTGACTCAGGGATCGTTATCGGTGATGGACTATGCTAGTTGCTTCACTGATTTGAGATGCTTTTTCCCAGTATTAGCAGGGGATGAGGCAGCGGTGGCAAGACGCTTCCAGGATGGGTTGAGACATGAGATCAGGTCTCAAGTAAATATCTTCCACATGAAGAGGTTTGCAGAGGTGTTGGACCAGGCACTCATCTATGAAGGGAACCTGAAGGGAGCTTCGGGTGTTAGGCTTGTCATGCCAGCTGGGCAGACAAGTGATGCATCTTCCGAAGGTCGGAAGCGCCGTTTGGAAATTTTTCAGCATGATGTTCAGAAGAGAGGGTCGGCCTATCAGAGTGGGAATCAGGTGTTCTTCTATCAGTGAGGTAGGTCGGGTCATGTGCGTGGTCAGTGTAATTGACCTCCAGTTGAGTGTTGTTCGTGCGGCAGGATGGGACATGTGTAGAGGTTCTGCAGGAACCCATTGCAGGTGGGCGAGTATGATGGTGGGAAGCAAGTACCAGATACGGGAAGGGGGTCAGTTTCCCCGTATCAGGAAGGCAGTTGGAGCTCCACAGGCCGTACTGGAAGGGGCGGTGGACGTGAAACTCTAGGGAAAGATAGATCACACTAGCAGGACAGTGCGGCGCAGAGTATTCAGGCTGGAACCCAGGGCATAGGAGCAGGTCAGCTTCAGGAAGTTCAGTTTGTGCCGGGTAATGGCGAGGCTGGACCGTCGACTGTTCGAGGTATGATCCTTAAAGCCTCTAATTTTTCTAGCGCGTTGTTTGACATAGGTTCCACACACTCTTTTATCTCTGCTCAACTTATGGTAGTGTTGGGTTTACCTGTGGAAGGGGTGTGTGGAGTTATGTCAATTGACACTCCGTTGGGGGTGTGAGTTGAGGATGTCAAGCAGTGCAAGGGACGTGCCTTGAAAGTTGGTGGGTATCGTTTTCTGTGGGATTTGTTCATTCTCGAGATGTTAGGGTTTGACCTAATCTTGGGGATGGATTGGTTGGTGTTGTATCGAGCACACATAGACTATTATCATCATAGAGTGTCGTTGAGGTTGCTTGAGGGTGGTGCTTATGTCCACTGTGGCGAATGGGATGTTCGAGCAGGGCGTGCGGGGCCGTTTTGTCAACAGATGAGTGGACTCATGGCTCAAGTGGCATGTCTCATGCTTGATGATGATGAGGGAGGTGAGAAATCTAATTTTCCTCCTGTGTTGGATCAGTTTCAGGACGTGTTTCCTGAGGATTTCTCAGGGTTACCCCCCGAGAGGGATGTTGAGTTCACGATCGAGTTGCTGCTGGGAGCGGATCCAGTTTCTATTCTGCCATACCAAATGGCACTGGAAGAACTATAGTAACTGAAGGTTCATCTTTAGGAGTTGGATAATAAGGGATTTATCCATCCTAGTACGTCTCCTTGGGGATCTTCAGTTCTTTTTGCTAAGAAGGTCGATGGGTCGTTGAGGTTGTGTGTTGACTATCGAAAGCTGAATCAGATGACAGTGAAAATTCGGTACCCTCTTCCCAGAATTGATGACCTGTTTGATCAATTGAGAGGTGCATCAGTGCTTTCTAATATTGATCTGAGGTTAGGTTATCACCAGTTGAGAGTGAGGTCTTCCGACATATCGTGGACAGCTTTCCGGAGTCAGTATGGGTTGTTTGAGTTTGTGGTAATGCCTTTCAGATTGACTAATGCACCGGTAGTGTTTATGGATTTGATGAACCAAATCTTTCATCCCTATATATATCAGTTTGTGGTAATCTTTGTTGACGATATCTTATTGTACTCAAAAACTCACGACGATCATGCACAACATCTTGACATCGTCTTGGGTACGCTAAGAGAGAATCGGCTTTATGCCAAGCTATCAAAGTGTCAATTCTAGATAGGGGAAGTTCATTTTCTGGGTCACATCATCTTAGAGGAAGGTGTGTCAGTGGATCCAGAGAAAGTGCATGCAGTTGTATCTTGGGAGCATCCCAGGAATGTTTCTGATGTTCGGAGTTTTCTGGGTTTGGCCGGGTATTACCGAAGGTTCATTCAGGATTTCTCTCGCTTGGCAGCACCACTCTCAAGCTTGACCAGGAAGGGAATTAGGTTCGAGTGGTCTGAGGCTTGTGATAATTCCTTCCAAGAGTTGAAGAAGCGGTTGATGACCGCACCTATCTTGATCTTACCTGATCCAGGTAAGAAGTACATCATGTTTTGTGATGCATCCAGAATTGGACTTGGGGCTGTGTTGATGCAGGATGAGCGGGTAGTGGCTTATGGGTCAAGGCAGTTAAGACCCCATGAGCATAACTATCCCACTCATGATCTTGAGTTGGCTGTAGTGGTGTATGCCTTGAAGTGCTGGAGGCACTATCTATTGGAAGGTGATGGATTTGTTTGCTGAGATGCACCTAGAGGTGTAGGAGGAGAATGTTCAGGTCACTCTTGCTTCCTTAATGATGGATTCGATGCTCTTGAGTCAAGTTAAGTAAAGTCAACTTGATGATCCTGAGTGTTTGAGCATGAAGGAAAAGCTTAAAGGTGGGGAGCTACCTTCGGGCTGGGCCGTCGGCGTGGACGGTGTTGTTTATGTACGTGCTCGTGTGGCTGTGCCAAAGTGTGTGCGGGGAGAGTTGATACGCGAGTTCCATGCATCAAATTGGGCAGTTCATCCTGGTTTTACCAAGATGTACTATGATCTATGAAGTCATTTTTGGTGGCCTGGAATGAAGAATAAAGTTTCGGGCTTTGTGGCACGGTGTCTTACCTGTCAGTAGGTAAAGGCCGAGCACCAACACCCAGGTGGTCTGTTGTATCCATTGCCCATTCCAGAATGGAAGTGGGATGACATAACGATGGATTTTATTGTGGGTCTTCCGAGGACTTGAAACGCACGGCCGATTGTCGCCTATCGACCGGTCAAAGTTCCGGTGCTCTGCTAATGTGTATAGCAGCACTCGGGTCGATTCCTCGGTGATGGTACTTCGTAATAGTCGATTGTTTTTAGTTGATTGTATTTTGATTGGGGGGGTTTGTTTGTAGAGCTTAATTGAAATGTTTAATGAATGATGTTTAATTTAACAAGTTGATAAATATTGGGGTGAGTTCATCATTAGGTTAGTTAAGCTTGTGATGTCCTTGAGCTTTGCTTTATATTGCATTTAAATTAACACCCATGTCACAAGTTGACGTTGATTTGAATTTCCAAGTGTTAAGGCTTTAATACAAGCCTTAAATTAACTTAGGGTTATAATATTGATCATATCTTGTTTATGGTAGTGTATTTATGGTTCCAATAATCCATGGAAACCACACGTTAAACAAATCAAGTCATTAATCCATGACATGCTAAGTCCAACATACACAATGTTAATTCAACGAATACTCATCGAGCAAAAGCTCTCAATCGCTTAAGATACCTAAATTAAAACTCACCCCAATGAGAGATTTACTCAGAAATTATGATGTTTATTAATCTGGTAATATATGTTTATGGTGATTAATTATAAAGAGAAGAAAAAGAAAGGGACAAGATAAGAGTAGTGTGCCGAACACACACACGAAATATTTTGAGAATCAAAAATGGAATTTCGATTGAATGAGGAATCAAAATAAGGTACTGTAATTTAAAATGATTAAAACTATTTTAAGACCATGAATATTATACTACAGAAGGTGGAGAAGAATAAGAGGTATTGAAGAAGAAACAAGCACTAAAATTTGATTGAAATGAAAACAAAGTTACACAATTACAATTGAACGCAAACATAAACAAACGTGAAAGAGAAGTGGAGGAGAGGTATATCTTGTTGAAAAAAGATAAAATCATATCCTCCCAGAACCATTTCAAGGCTCTATTAATTCCAAACCTCCTCCTTAAGTGCTGAAGTGCCAACCCTTTTGAAAGGAGAGGAGGGGATGTATTTATAGCCCAAGGTGGTGCATTGTTTACATTCCTGAAATACCCCTCAACATGGCTCGCCGATATGCATATCCAGACAGCCGAATCTTGAGTAATCTCCTTCTTCAAAGTTGTAGACAAAAATGTCTTCTGTCTACTGTGAAAATTTGGAGTCCATTGGACTTATTGAGCCAAAGTTATGGCGGTTTTAGTAAACAATTATGATCTGTCCATTTCAATACAGACTTTTTCAAAGTCCATAATGTGAATGGGTTTTTGAATAGGAATATGCCCTAAAATAAAAATCATTTCTTCAAAAAAGTTGGCCACCCGAATCTCCTCTTTCACACTGAAAAATATCAGCTCTAATGGATGTCTACATCAGGAGACATTGCAAAATTAGTGTTCTGTTTTTAATTCCCGTCCAGAATGGTGGGCTGGACTTCAATGCATCAGTTGGGCCCATTGTATTTTTGATTGGGTTATGAAACTTTTATCATTCACTCCTTTAAACGTTCTCCGAACGTGGGAGGAGAATTAAGGTATTTAGACTTCTGGATTGAGCCCAGTAATTCAACCTTCATATATAGTCCAGTTTCTTCACAGTTTCCTTGGGCCTTCTTGTGGGGTCCATATGACCTTCCAAATGGCAGAATTGGCTCATGTAACCTTCTAATGAAATGTTTTATATTTAAAGGAGAGTCCTAAAAAACAAGAACCACACAATTTGGATCATTATAGTGATAGTTATTATTAAAACATTAAACTGACTCAATTGGACTACTTCTAAAAATGCTCAAAAATTATACTTAATATTAAAACATTAATATTTCACACAAATTATGCACATTTCATATAAAATCAGTAAAGAAGGAATATAATAAGTCATGAAAATATTAATAACATCAGGACTCCACGAAATAATGATGCAATATGGGTGGTTGTGGATCAGTTAATGAAAGTGGCTCATTTCTTACTGATTCAGGAGACCTATACAGTCAACCAGTTGGGTGAGCTGTATGTTCGAGAAATAGTGCGGTTGCATGGGGTGCCGCAGACCATAGTTTCAGACAGAGATCCACGTTTCACATTGTGATTCTGGCAAGGGTTGCAGAAGGCGCTTGGTACGCAGGTGTTTTGAGTACGGCTTTCCACCCACAGACGGACGGGCAGTCGGAACGTACGATCCAAGTGTTGGAAGACATGTTGAGAGCTTGTGTCTTGGAATTCAGTGGTTCTTGGGAGAAGAACCTATCGTTAGTTGAGTTCTCCTACAACAACAGTTTACAGGCTACAATTCAGATGGCACTGTTTGAGTCACTTTATGGGAGACCGTGTAGATCTCTGTTGTGTTGGTTAGAGGCCGGTGAATCTAAGTTGTTGGGACCGAGTCTCGTGCTGGAGACTTCAGAGAGAGTTCATCTAATCAGGAAGTGAATGGATATGGCTCAGAGTAGGAAGAAGTCGTATGTATATCGGAGGTGTAGACCTCTTGAGTTTGGGGTGGGTCATAAAGTGTTCCTTTGGGTGTCGCCAAGGTTGGGTCACTGACGGATTCAGAAGCAGGGTAAGTGGCACCCAGGTATGTGGGACCTTTTGAGACTGTGGAGAGGATCAGACCAGTGGCTTACCGATTGGCTCTCCCACAGTGGTATGGTGGGATGCATGATGTGTTTCATGTGTCGCAGCTTCAAAGGTATCACCCTGACCCATCACATGTTGTTGATGTTGAGGATGTGGAGCTTGAGGTTGATGCGTCCTTTGAGGAGCATCCGGTTCGTGTGGTGGATCAAAGTGAGAATGTCTTGTGAGGCAAGGTTGTGCCATTAGTGCAAGTACTATGGTAGCATGGAAAAGTTCAAGAAGAAACTTGGGAGCGGGAATTGGATATGTGGGCTCAATGGCCCGAACTCTTCTCTTCGGTGGAGAAATGAAGCTTGGGAGCTCGGCTCGAGGACGAGCTGTTATAAGGTGGGGAGGTTGTAAGATCCCGAATTTTGGAAAGGTATGTTTTTGTTGTGTTTTGGGTTAAAAACTTTGATTTTGGGGCTTTAAAAGGTTTCTTGAAAGTGTGAGAGTCCTTGGGGGTGTTCCGGGGGCTCGGGGCATGGAAGAAGGGAAGTCTGGGCAAGACAGACCAAGACGCACGGCCTACGCACGATCAGCCAAACCGTGCGGCCTGCCCAAGCTAAGTCGTGCAACCCTCCCTCCTCTGGACAGAAACAAGCACATGGTTTGTGCACGGTTTTCCAAACCATGCGGCTAAACCGTGTGGCTCCTCCTCCTCCGGACAGTGGCGTGCGCACATTTTGCGCACGGTTTTCCAAACCGTGCGGCTAAACCGTGCGGCCACTTAAGTTTGGAAAATTTACAAAATTTCCACTCTGGGCTTTTTAAACCTCACTCAGAATTTTCCTCTCATCCTCCTCTCTTCACCTTAGGCACGAACCAAAACTCCCAAGGACTCCAAGAGATCAAACTCCTTCGATTCTTAGGCGTTTTTGGTGCCATTGGTTGCAAATAGAAGCTCTGGGTAAGGCTAACCTCATCCTTGCTTCTCTTTTTGGTTTAGGGTTAGTGCCTTCTCTCCCTATTATTCCTAAACCCTAAAACCCTATCTTTTGGGTGAGTTCTAGGTTGAAGCTCCAAGGTTTGGTTGAATCAAGGTCTAAGGACTCGATTGGGAGTGTGTTCAACCGCAGATTCAAGGTAGGTGGTCTACAAGTTATATCTCATGGTTATTTAGGGTTTTTGTGAATGTTTACTTGTGTTCTTGTTTTCCCTTGGTTATGTTTTGAATATCCTTGGCATGATTGGTAATAATGGTGGTTAAAATGGCATAATGGGAACCCTCACGATCCTTGTGGGATGTGTTGGGAATGACTTGACCTAATTTAATTCCATCCATGGGATGTGTCGGCTTTCCCAGATTTAGGGATTGATATCAAACAAGTGACCTTGTTGTAATAAAAGGTAGAGACCTTGATGAATGTGTTGTCATGGTTGGTTGAAATTTTAATAAAAGTTAGGTGATGCACCTAGGCTTGGTGACAACCCAAGGGGTTGTTGGGATGGGTTGAATGGTTGATTCATTGGAATGATGAATGGGTTAAACGGGTTAATGTGTAAAATGATTAAAGACCATAATGGAATGGGTTATGGGTCTAGTGTTGAATTATTAGTGAGATAGGCATAACACATGGGAATTGGGTGATGGTTAAATGATGTGAAATGGTAATGTGTTAATGGGTTAAGGCATGACGTAGTTTCCCATGTGGGTTGTTGTGAATAGTACTTGCCGAAGGGCAGTGGTTTGGATGGTCTATGATTACTTATATATATATAAGCATGTGCACATGGCTTGGTAGAGTGGGGTATGACTTGAGGATCTATGCCCACGGGTCGAGTGAAGACTGAGGCTCTGAACTCCACCCTAAATTCATGGGTTAGGAATGTGGATTGATGCTCTTTTCTCCTAACGGTTGCATCCACCCGGACTGAGGCTTCGAGGTGAGGATTTGGTTTCTATGAGGGAGTTAGTCCTAGTGAGATAGGATAACGATGTGTTTACCCTCTTTTATGTGAATGTTTGCCTTAGACCCATGTAATAAGATGAATGTGATTAACCCATGGAATTAGGATGAATTGGTAAATGATGACAATTGGTGTGAAACGAATGGTAATGGAAGTGGAAATGGATTTGGCTCTAAAAAGTTTAATGGCACCTTAATTAATTTCTTGGAAATTATAATTCATATTTCTTTTGCATGCACTACCTGTTTATACTGGATATTTTGTAGACACCGTTGGTGGTGGCCTACTAAGTTGTACTCACACCCTGCTCGGGCCGCCGTTGGGTACCCGAGCAGACTTCATGTTTGCAGGTCAAGAGAAGGGAAAGGGTCCTTGCTAGATAGTGAGTGGCATGGGTAGCACTTGGTGGAGGATCCGGACTTGGAGTCAGGACCATTTTGGGGATTTTGGTCGTTGTCTTTATTTTGGCATTTTTCACTTTTTCACTTGTAGTATGACATGACATATTTACTGTTAGAAATGTTTGACATACATTGTCCTTGTTTAATTGGTTATTGTTTCCACTATTTTTTTATTCTGTTGTGGCTTACTCTGATATATATAGGGGGTATAGTCTCCCCATTTGACTACATAGACCCCCGCTGCTAGTCGGCAGCCTTTGGCATACGGGGAGGCGCACTTAAGGTTATGTAACCACCCGGGTCGGAGCACCGGTTTAGTGGATTCCGGGTCGGGGACGTTACAAAAATAATTCCTCAACTTTAGGAATAAGATCATGAAACAAATTTTTATCCTATTACATTCAAATTTGATTAATCATATGGTCTTTTATATCATTACAGATTTATAGTTTTGAGGCCCTCAACTTTACATTGATCATTCACTTGCTTATGATCAATGACCCCAATCACTCTCTATAATTATTTACACATTTCTTATACTCCGACCTATGTTATCCTATTTGGAAACCTAGTAAAGTGTTATTCAATATGACCTTTTTTATTCCATTTATCTCTTATTAAGAGGGCATTTTATTAATTCTTTTTATGATGTGCATTTACAATAAAGTATTTTCAAATTTCCATCCTTTGATTTTCAAGATAAAGTTCAAATTGCGATAATGTAATTTATTAAATGGGGGATGATGTAGCACCTTGAGATTTTAAAATAATAAAATTGTGTTCGATATCATAAATTACATGCAACACTCAATTTAGTTTGTGTTACATGCAACACCGAGTTTAAATGAAATGTGAAATATTATTAAAATTATATTATATAATATAATAGTTATAACCTAGCCATTAAATTTATAGGTATGAATAGTACTAACTAAATTATGAAAAATATGTTTATTTTTTGATTATAAATAAAAAAAGAATCATTTAGAATAAAAAAAGAAGTGTTTTATAAAAAACAATATTTTTCTAAAAGACATATTAATCGTACTTTGCGCACATAATTTAAAACTAATTTTTACTACTTTTATTTAAAAAATTAAACTTTATTTTTGAAATTTTAATACCAAAATTATCTTAGGGTGAATTTTTTTTATTTTTGGAAAAGTTTCGTTTTTTATGAATAGTGAAAAATACCGAATTTTAATTGAAAACTGGATTTTTGTTTAAATAATTTATAATGTTAAATTATATATTTAATTGGTTTTAAAGTAAAATTAGTTCAATTATATATCAATTAATCCAATTTATCTCATTGTAATCACATTCATATTTAATTTTGATATAAAAAAATTGTAAACTTTTGAACATTTTCACTTTAAAAACCTGTTTTCTCATCACATCTACGGGATTAATATTAAATTAAAATTTTCCACTTCTGTGAATTAAATTTTGGAAAAATGGATTCAATATTTAAAATTAGAATAATTTATAATGTCTAATAATTGTTGATCATGTGTTAATTAAACAATTTTGTTAATTTATTTTTTGTTTTTGATGCACATAAACACCCACATTTATATTACTAATGAAGTTTCTCTTAAGTGAATTAAAGGAAGATAATATTCGATATAATATTTATTTTGGAAATATATTCTGTTCATTTATCCACAGAAAATATTTTTGGAAGTATTTTGGATTGTTATTCTAGAAACACTTTTCATACCCTACGTTTGTAAGCATAACATAAGGTTTGGAACCCTAAGTTTAGAAGAAAGTGTATTGATCATATACCCTACATTAGGAAGGAACCCTATGTTTGAGAAAAGGAAAGTATTGTTTATCAACACTATGTATGTTAACAATTGTATGTCATCAACCCTAAATTTGTGAACTACCATACATTTTCAACCCTACATTTGGATTTTGTTATTACATGAAGTAACCCTATGTTTTACTATTCAACGATGGAGTTTTAAATTCAAGATATTATCCATGATTTCTGCAATGGCTTCTACAGAATTAAATATCAATTCAAAGGCTTGTTATGATTTTATTTAAAGGATCACATTCAATGGAATAAATCATTTCTATTCCTACTAAAAGTTATAATTTTCTTGAATTATTTTGAATTCAAATATTCATGATTTATTGTGTGATATTTCTGGAGCTAGTTTGACCTAGATTTGTTCAACATAAAGTATAAATATCAAGACATTATTCATCATAAAAATAGATATGAGATACACAATAGATATATACATAAGGAAAAGTTATGTTTGAAAACAACAAGTGTGTTATTTCCTTAAGAGCTACATTTTGGATATGACAACCCTGCTTTTAATACAAACTTAAACATGATTTATTACATAAAACTTCACTTGATACAACAAAGAAGATCAAGAGGTTTAGTGTCTTTGGGACTTAGGATCATTACGTAAAACTTAAAACATTAAATACAACATCTTTATTGAAAAATTCCTTTACATGACCACTACATTCCCTCGTACTTAGCATTGCATGGGATAACCTGAGGACATGCATAAGAAAAGGGTGAGCTATAAAGCCCAGTAAGGGAGTACACATGGAATAACATGAGGATTAAAATACATGTTAGACAATAGGAATATCAATAGATCATAAGAGAAACATGAACATAAATACATGATAAAGCATGATAATCATTACATGGAAATGTGACAACAACACTTAACATGGAATTAGCATGAGCCAAGGCTCATTGCACATAGAGCATGAGTAAATCCTCATTGCACATAAAGTACGAGTAAAACCTCATTGAACTTTAATTATAATGATTCAACACTCATTTCACATGACGTATCATGATACTATACTTTACCCAATGCATTGGAGCGCTATAAGGGCGCACCCTTCTTAAACATTTCATTTCATGCATAAGTGTGCCACATGGATCATAAAACATGGATTCATAAAACATAATAATTTATTCCATGATGAAGTAATGTGGAATTAATACATGAAACTTTATAATCAATAAGTAAATGTGCATAAATGTGAATAACATTGATGGAGAAATGGGCATGGTATTCACTACACAATGGCATTGGCTTAGAAAATCAGTGTGATTTCGGCAGCGTAACGGTGTGACATAAGAATTCATAAAAATGGTTGATGAGAGAGAAAGGGGTTCCTCATCATATTTAAATGTAATGGATAGTAAGTAGGTCATATAGATACATGTCCTAACAATTTTAATGGAATTTAGATTCATGATACAAAATTATTGCTTGAATGTAAATGAGGAGAGAGAAGTTCCTTTCGGAATTTCGGCATAGTAACGGGTGTACATGAGAGGAATTTAATGTGAGAGAAAGGGTTTACCATCATTAAAAAATAAATAGGGCAGTATGAGGGAGGTGATAAATCATACCCCAACATTCATAATTGAAATTAAAAGGGCAAAACAACTTAAAGAAAATTGGACAAAAATGAGAAAGGAAGAAAAAGCCCTTACTTGGAAGTGTGCTTCCAAAGGTTAGATAGAGGCTTGTGAGAGGCTTCTTGGGAGCTTGGGGAACCTTGGGAGTATTCTAGAGAGAGTAGGGAAGAGTTTGGACGAACTCCAAAGGTTTTGAGTGAGGAGGAAGTGGGAGCTTGGGTGGGTTTATATAGGAAAGGTGAGGGAATTCTTTATTATTTAGGTTTGGGACCCCTTATATTAAATTAATAAAAACCACAAAACATCCCATGGTTTTTGGAAAAGGTAAGAAGAAAACAATATTTTATAAGTCCAAAGTCTGAACTTCTTAAAATAATAGGGTTGCTTATGTGGAGGTGAGTCACACTCCCATGGAAATTAATTTAAAAAGACAAGGTGTTTAATAAGTCTTGAGGGGTCCATTAATTCTTTGAAAAGTAAGTCAAACAAACCCAAAATTACATTATTTTAATGGTAAAACATATATTTTCCGAAAATAAAGCTTATAGTATTTTATTACATCACTATTGGGTCATTATGATGTCATAAAACACATTATATATTTAAACGGTATTTAATTTTTACCCAAAAATTTGACTATCTCAGAAAATTATGAAAAATTCACCGTTGGATAATTTCAACATCCTGATTACATAAATAACATTTATTTTATCTAAATAATTTTCTAAATATGTTAATTTTCACTTTTAAAATAAAAACTGACATTTATCGAAAATTCACGGGTCTTGACAGAAATGGCTTTCAAACCTTAATAAAAATTATAATTGCATTCATAAAATTATAAGATCATTTATATTTAATAAAAATTAATTTAATAATAAGAATATTATTTTATTAAAATATTATTTAATTCAAAAATTCCTTAATTTAATAAAATATAATTCTTAATTAAATAATAACTAAAAACACTATTTGTACTTTAAAAACTATTTACAATGTATCAAAAATGACTAGAAATTATATTCATTATTATATAAAAAAATAATGTACATGAACATATTACTAATTATTTGTTACATAACCCCTTAAAACATCCGCATAAGACCTAAGGGTAAGGTGTGCGATGGTGACAGACTCTTGGGGTGGCTCAGCTAACATCGCTCGAGTGGTAATTTCAATCAACTTCCGATTTTCCTGTAGACAGTCACGTTAGAGCTTGACATGATGAAGCTTAGCTTGGGCTTGGTCAAGAGCGAAGCCCAAAGACACCACCTCTTTTCTAAACTCCGAAAAATGGGCTTCGTATGGGGCAATTCTACAGGATGAGGTCATCACTTCCTTTGTCTGAGTAAATTGGATTTTTTAAACCCCTATATTTATACTAATCATGTGATCACTGTTCAACGGCTATATTAGCAACGGTCAAAATTCTTATCATAAAACCAAAGAAGTTTACATTTTATATAAACATAAAGATACATTTAATTAGATCAATAGGGATTTCCATTAATGAAACTTTGGGTCGTTACATTGGAGACATGCATGTTTTGATCTATCTGATCGACTAAATGACATTTTTATCATTACTACTACATCATATTGTTACATATTATTCTACAAGATAAATAAATAATTTATCATAGATACACTTTTAATACATACATGTTTACACATTTGTCTGGTGTTTTCTCTATCAATGTTTGAATAAATCCTATGCAACATTGAAGTCTATTTTCTATTGTGAATTATTGAAGATCTAAATAAATCTATCAGTTGCTACTGAAACTCTGAAGTGAAACCTATTTTCTTAATTGAATCAATATATATTGATTTATTGGAGTTTTGACTTCTTATAATCAGTTGTGGTAAAGTGTCAAATTCTTATACTAAGCTGTGGATTTTTTGTTCCCTATAAAATAACCAGAAGGCACTATAAAATCTTTGAAAGGTGCTAACTGCCTACACTCAATTGTTAATAGGTCTTCGGATAAGATTACATATTAGTTAAAATCACTAATCTCATGGATTAGAGTGTTGGTGGAGTGTACTGGGGGATCTTTGTGCCCTGAACCACTATACATCATTGTGTTCTTTTCCTTATTTATTTCCATTGCTCACTCATTTTAAGAGATAAGGAAAGGTTCACTGCATAATAATAGAGGTGTTATGAAACTATCAATTTTTTTTAAAAACATAATTTCTCCCCCTCTTGTGTCTTTGTCTTTTTCATATCCATTCCGACACAACAAGTGGTATCAAAGGTTGGTATCTACTGGAATATTCTCTTATTGAAAATCCTTAAATATTTTTGTTTCTATTCTAATTATGAAAAATAAGTATCAAAGTATCATTGGGTTGGAATTTATCATTATACTAAATACCTACAAGTGATATCAAAATAATTTCTATATCAAAATCTATAAAAAACTTAAGCTAATTATTTAGATTAAAACAAATCTCAAAATGGATCATATCAAAGAAGTTATGTCAATGATTTGAGCTCCATACTTTAATGGTGATAATTATGGATGTTGAAAATATAGAATGATAATTAATTTGAAAAATCTTGGAATAATATTTTATTTAAAAGTTGTAAATCCTTATGAAACTCCTAATGAATATTTGTAAAAATGGGATGATGGTCAAGAAAAATAATATGATCTAAATTCGAAAGAAATGAATGCAATTGTATATGGTTTAGGAACTGATGAGTTTAATTGAGTTTCTTAATGTGTTACTGCATATGATATGTGGAAGACTATTTTTTTACCTATGAAGGAATTGAAAAAACCAAAAAATTAAGATACACTATTGTAAAGCTAAAGTTTTATACTTTCAGAATGCATGAAGATGAAATTGTCACTCAAATGAATTGAAGATTAACAGAATTTGTTAATAATGTTACTACTTTGGGAAATACAATTTCAAAATATGATCAAACATCAAAATTACACAAATTACTACCCTATAAGTGTAATGGAATATCTTCAGCTATACATCAATCTATAATAGTAAAAAAATATCTATGAAATAATTGATTGGATATTTAAGGATGTATGAAGCTTAGATACAGGATAAATCTGAAAATTATATCAAAAATGAATAATCTTCTCTCAAAAATACTATGGATGAATCATCTAATTCAATTCAACCAGACTTAGATAAGTATTTATTATATCTTTCTAAAATATTTAAAAATCTATATAAAAAGAAAAAGAAAGGGACTAAAGAAAATAGATGTTGTGAATGTAAATAAAAATGAAATACAAAGGATAAATTTCATTTACTTAAAGTTAAAAGGAAATATGATTATAAAATAAAATGGAAGAAAATTATGAAGGCTAATTGTAGTGATTCTTCTAGATCACATGATGAATCTTCTACAAATGATGAGAATGGTCATAAAAAACAAATGGAATGTCTTATGGCTCAAACTGATGAGGTAAAATATTCTTACTCTCAAAACTATAATTGTGAAAAAAAAATATTTTGATGAATTAAATAGGCATTAATTTATTCTACAAGATAAATATTAATCCTTAAACACGATCATAGAAAAATTATAAATTCTTATGCTATTGTTTTGTTAAATAAATAAAGTTTTTCAAAAAAGATTACAAATTTAAAATCTAATTCTTCTAAAAATTCTTGTGATCTGCATGAAACTAAGATCAAATAATTGTTGATTTAATTTGATACTATAAAAAAAGATTATATTATACTGATAAAAGGATAAATTTATTTAAATCAAATCCTTGGAAAAAAAATCAGAAAGGAAAACTTGGAATATGAAGTAATGGTAAAAGACCAAAATTGTATAGGAATTATTTTGTTCCTTATTTAAATAGAAAAATAATGTAAAATATTAAATGGTTTTATTATGATATTAATGGAAATTATGAAAATTAATATTTATTTATAAATGTAACATCTCCAACTTCCATGGTATGCTTCCTTTTTAAATAATTCAATAGCGTGCGATGTACACAACACTAAGTTCAAGCGCACCACAACCTATCAAACTAACCGTTTAAAAAGTGGTTATGAATAGTATTAACCACATTTTGAATTTTATATATCCTATATAATTTTAACATTCATATTTTTTGTTTTTTATACATAATATAAGGAAAAAATCAATTTTTCAGAAAAATGAAGTATTTTTCAAAAAAATGTAGTTTTCCACCATCTAATGGAGAACCCTTTTTAAATCTAATATTTGAAAGTTTTATATATTAAAATTAATGAAATTAAATTCTTATTTAGAATAAGGACATAAAAAATTTAGTTTGGATGAATTTTTGCTACTTTTTTGATAACTTTTATATTTTGATGAATATTAAAAAATACTAAATTTTAATTGAAAATAACTTTTTTAATCGAAATAATTTATAGTTTTACATTTTACATTTGAGTGGTTTTAAAGTATAATTATATTATATTTTTATCATTTAATATAATTTATGTCATTGGAAGTAATTTCACATTTAAATTGGACATAAACACATGTCAATCTTTTGATAGTTTTTATTTCTTAAAACCCCATTTTTTGGTTTTGACAATGGGGATTAATTTTAAATTAATTACTGAAACTTCTATGTTTTGAATTTTTAAAAATTTATTCCATATTTTGAATCATAATTTATAAATATTGTAAATAGGTACCTTTTATTTTTGGACATTATGAATAGTAACATCAATAATTATTTTTATTTACCATGGTTAAAGGGTAAATTAGGTAAATAAGGGTAAACAAATAATATTATAATAATATAAAACTACCCTAAAATGTGTCATAATCCTATTTTATGAGATATATTCAACTATGAGTATCCTTAGGCTGATATTTTGGAATTTTGGGACCACTTGGGTGTGATAATGACATATTATAAAAATTAATTTAAAGTAAAGATAATTATAACATAAACATATATCTTTTACTAAATTGATTTTAATATAGGGTTATATAACTGATATATATGTCTATAAATAATAATTATAAATATAAAATTATTTCCTAAATCATGGTATTTTATTTATAATTTTTATACATTAGATAAATATATTTATTTATGACACAATTATGATGCAGTGATTACCTCATTAATGAAAGATTGAAATAAATAAATTTATAAATATTAAAATGAATTTAATTTGAACATTTTTATGCCATACACGAATTTTCTAGATAACATTGACATATTATGGATGATTTAATTCCTTTGGTTCAAAGGAATCAATTTCTTATGACTTTAACAAAAATCAATTACTAAATAGTGTCAAAAATGACATAAATGAGTTTTTAAAATAGATACTATTTTATTAAATGATATAAAAATCCTAAAAATCTAAAGTTCATACAAAAAACTTTTATAGTGATAAAATTTTTATAAATTATCTACTTTAGGTTCTCTTGTCATTTTATAGTAATTATATTGACCATGTAGTATAAAAATACAAGAGGACATGGTAAGAGTTGTATTATTTTTACAAAGGGTTAAATCTAAAAGATAAGGTTAATTTTATGACCTAAACATGCCTAAAACCTATTGGTTGAGAGTATTTAAACCCATAAACATATTATCCTCTAAATAAATCAATTTTTAGCTATTATAATCCAAAAATCATTTTATAATAAATAAATATTTCAAGATTTTCTTAAAGTTCCCATCACCTCTCTTATAAAAGGGCACATCCTTTTCTCTTTAATTCACACCTCCAAAGCCCTTTGGCTCATCCAAACCCTACCCAAATCTCCTCCCAACTTCCCTCACTTCATCTTAGAGAAAATAATTTGGTCATAAATCTAACTTAAGTAGTACTTTTGTGCAAATCGAAGGGAGACACCTGAATAAGAGGTAATCGTTTTATCCCTTGTTTCAAAGTTCGTTTATTCTTCTACTTCTTCTTACAAAGTTGCTACCATACTAAAATAATAAGTCCATAATATATTATATGATTATATTTTTTTAACATTATGGTACAACCATATTCCTTGTTTTACCCATACTATGAAAAACAATACCACCATGTGTGCGTACGTACGACTTACTGTCTCTACGTTGTGGTGTAAATTGTTTTTCATGTAAAATTTATTTCTATGGGTATAATGATGAATATAATGGATGTAAATAATAAATATAACATTATATTTATTTTTTAAAATTAATAGTCCATACAATTCCATACCATTTAATCATTAAAGGAACGATATTGTCACTCGTGCATACGTACGGCTTACCATCTCCACGACAATAGGAGATTCATTATCCACTTTAACCATACAAGAATGATTATAAAAAATATATTATTCATAATTATGAAATATATGACATAATAAGTTTAATATAATGATATATATATATATATATGTCATTCACTTACTTCCATTCAATATGATAAGAAAACGGAAACAACGTTCATGCGTACGTACGACCTACCGTCTCCATGAACGGTGTATTCCAGTTTATATATCTATCTATTATATATATTTATATAATGAATATATATGATATAAAAATCATATTATACATTCTTTAATTAATTAAATCATGATCTAAGTAATATGATCAAGAATAACAAGTCAAAACATGTACGATAAACAAAGCGATATTACCTGAAATGTTGCATTAACATGGAATTGTTAATAAATGGGTAATATAAAGTCATAAAATAATCATATATAATATCATAAATATTATTATGATTCTGATATAAGTTAATAATATTTTTAAAAACATTATGCAGGAGTTTCAGAGTTGTACGGAGAGTATCAGACCGAAGGTAAAGGTTAATTCCTCGATCTCATTATTATCCAAGATTGTTTATGTGTAAGTATATATCGGGACAGATTTATCATCCATGTCCATGTCTCATAAAAATGTTTTCAAAAGAAATCTTTTATGGTTTTATGGATTGGAATCTTTAACTATATAATCATTTTAAATGTTTTAAAGATTTATTTTTCTAAATCTATTTAATTAATGTCCATGTTTTCAAAATGATTTTAAGGATTTATTTATATGGACATAATTTTTTTAAAATGTTAATTCATTTAAAAAATTTCTAAGTGGTATGGGACACTTTGATTCAAAAATATCTTTTAAATGAATTCCTTTATAAATTTTTTTACTTTTAAATGATTTCATGAAAAAGGGATATTTCTCTCAAATATTTTTACTGATTAATTTCAACTATGTCAACATCCTTTATTGGATATTATTCTTGATTGAGGTTGATTTATTATAATACAATATTTCATATTTTATTGAATGAGTTATGATATTTTTTATTGTGGATGTGCTATTTTTATACCATTCACGGTTTATGGTTAAATTATTAACATTTCGTATGTTAGTTTTAATATGAATTTTTATGATATGTTTCACATTTTTCATATGAGGAATGCATTGGACTTAGTAAGTGATGGTAAATGCCCACTATAGCCTCTAAATGCATCGATAGGTCTCATGAGACAAACTAGTGTCTTGAAACAAGGCCTTGACAGAATCTTTATGAATTATATTGCCACAAATCCTTGATGTTGTAGTTATTATGTCTGGAAATATTCATTCCCTCGTTATGAAATTAGTTATAACATGTAATTATTAGATTAGTAGAATATCCATGTGAATTTTTATTTGGTAATGTTTGATTTATTTTTTCCATATTATGTTCAAGTATATGTTTAAAAGGATGTTGTTTTTATTATATATTTTCCTTAAAAGTTTATAGCTTATGCTAAATTATTTACCATTACTGAGCATCTGAGTTGACCCCCTTTTTATGATTTATTTTCTCAAAATGCTAAGAAGTGTATTGTGATTGATATGTAGGGTTAATCTAGGGGAATAATGGCATTATGAAATGATTATTTATGATTTGTTTTATGTTAGAAAGTGTTATGTAACGTTCAAGTATGTAATCTATTTTACAAGACTGCTAAACTAATCGATCCTTCGAGACTTGATTCCTTGTAATCATGCCAATGTATTAAAATAATGCACCAACTCTAAGTAACTAGGGTCGGGGCTTTACAGTTGGTATCATAGGAAGTTTATAAACAACCTTGTAAATAGATTTAGAAAACTAAGATTAGGGATCATAACCATAAGATAGAATTTGAGGATAAGTATTGAAGAGAATACTAGAAATTTAAAATAGATATTATGTGGGTATTCCTAGAAAATGCATCTATTTCTAGATACTACAAGTGGACGTGGTTCTGGAATAGATTTACTACGGGGTGAAAACTCTGAGAAGGTGTTTCGGGCTTGACTCGGGGTAACTTGGTACACGACAACGGGTCTTACTGCACACCTAGTTTGACACTCCCAGGGGATATGCTTAGGATAATTCATGTTTTATTTATAAACCATTATGAAGGATTTATGAGTAAATATGTCCTCAAATGAACCATATTTATTATTATAGA
Source organism: Viscum album (assembly GCA_963277665.1). NCBI lineage: Eukaryota > Viridiplantae > Streptophyta > Magnoliopsida > Santalales > Viscaceae > Viscum > Viscum album. The sequence continues at coordinate 705,397,663 of OY728147.1, read as the reverse complement.
TTATATACCCATAAATTTTTCAATTTATGTTATGTATTTTACTAGTTTGGAATTATGAATTGTGATTCATAACCTAATCTAGTGTATAAAATTATTTAGAAATGGTGTCTGGTGAAAGAAATAGAAATTGTATCAATACATGTAATCCATGTAGGGATTACCCTCCTATGAAAGATAATGATAGTGGAGCCGGTGACACAACTGGTACTGAATAACTTATAACCATACTGGGACAGCTTACATAGGTTATGAGTAATAACCTTACCCATATGGAGTATCCTGATCCACAACGCAGAGGATCAATGTTAGACCTTTTCATGAGACAACAACCTCCAACATTCAATGGCACTACAAAACCTTTTGTAGCTGATCAGTGGATAAGTTCCTTAGAGAATATATTTCTTACTTTGGGGAGTAATGAGAGGGAAAAAGTTGTTATGGTAGTCTATCATCTTTCAGGAGATGCAGATTAATGGTGTCCATTGATTCAAAACACAAAGGAGGATGAATAAGTAGGAAATATGGAATGGAGGGAGTTTAAAGAACTTTTCCAAGAGAAATACCTTCCTCGTGAACAATGAGCTGATATGGAAAAGGCAATTTCTAAGTCTAAGACAAAAAGAGGATGAGAGTGTTGAAAAGTATGAGGATAACTTCACAAGGTTATCAAGGCATGTTGCAGACTACATATGTAACCCAATATATAATATTGATCGATTCTTTGATAGGTTAAAACCATTCCTCTTATGGGAATTGGTCTCACAATCTTTATCATTATACGAAGATATATTCTCGTGTGCTATCAAGATAGAAAATGAATTCTCTAAGTCTTATGATATTAAATTAAACCAACAAAAAAATACAACGGAGGAGAAAGATACAGATAAAGGAAAATGGAGAAAGAAGTATTTTCACTTATGTGATAAATGTGGGAAGAAACACTCTGGTATTTTCCTAAAAGGAATGGGAGTTTTTTACAAATGTGGATAAAAAGGTCACAAAGATCTTGATTGAAAAGGTAAGAAACAGGTTGTCAATGTTCAATGCAACAATTTCAAATAAATAGGACATTATGTAAATGATTTTCCAAAGCATAAAGAAAATATATCTCAGAAAAATCAAATGGATCAAGGTCAAGCTTATGTTATTACTACAGTCGAAGTGTAATAATTAATGTATTTGTGTTTTTGGATTCAAGAATTATATTTTGGTTATGAGAAGAATGTGATATATATATAAGGATGGTACTGTAGTACTTTTTGTTTTCATTAAGGTTTTAATATAATGAAGGTAATCATATTTTCAATATATGAGAGAAACTTTACATTATTTTGGGAATATGATGTTACAATTCATGTTGTAAATTTAAAGACCTTTTAGAGAGAGTTTGGACAAAAGTATTTTGGATAAATCTAAAGGTTAGAATGGATTAATTTCAACTTTTTATAGTATTTTTTAAGGTTAAAACATTTCTTAAGATTATTTTTATAATGATATAATACAATAGTTTTAGAAAAAGAACAACCTGTAGGTCGGGCGATAACTCGTCGTGTCAGACAAAGTTACAGATTTTGAACCCACAACCGAAGTGCGATAAAGCTTTATCGCCTACCACTGGCCTACAAAAAGTCCCTGGTTATTATAAAATAGTTTTCTTCATTTAAATGGTAAATTTTTAAATTTGGAACCTTATACGATTGAGATAAATAGAATATTTTTTAGTTTTATCCTTTGAAAAGAAAGATGATTTTGTGGTAGAGGATGAAAATCTATATATGCTTCCTTGTGTTCTTAGTATATGAATTAAATTAATTATACAAAACTAAGAAAAGGATCATAAAACCAAAAAAAAATTCCAAGTACCTTCTTTTGTGATGAATCAAATGGTCCCTTAGATCATCACAGATTTATAGCTTTCTGGTTGTTAACTTTCTCCGAATAATATTCTCTATCACTCTCCATCAGAACTTGATGGTTTTTTTCTCTTTCATATCCATGTTTTCTTATATAGAACCCTAGTATGTGTTATTTCTGGTAACCTTCATACCTACCTTTCTTTATTTTAAAATAGAGATCTCATTGATCCATTTTTCGATGTGGAATTTCAACCAAGATATTTTGAAATGTCAAACCCCTAGTTTTCAATCTTGATATTAAATTGCGATGATGAAATTTGTTGAAGGAGGGGATAATGTAACACCCCAAGCTTCCATGGTATGCTTCCTTTTTAAATAATTCAGTAGCATGTGATGTACGTAACACTAAGTTCAAGTGCACCACGACCTATCAAACTAGCCATTTAAAAAAAAGGTTATGAATAGTATTAATTATATATATATATATATATATTTACATATAAATAATAAATAAATTTATATTTATAAATATGTATTTAAGATTATATTTATAAATACATAAATAAATATTTAAAATAATAAATAACTATATATAATATAAATATATTTAAATATAAATAAATATAAGGAATTGTGACTATGTATTTATAAATATAATTTTAAATATATAATTATCAATAAGAATCTAATTATATAAATATATATTTAAAATTATAAATAAATACTTATAATTATATATTTATTTATAAATTATTAATAAATAAATACTTATATATTTATAATTAACACTTATTAATTATTTATACTTATTAATTATTTATACTTATTAATTATTTTTATTAAGTATAGATACTTATTAATTATAATTATTAATTAAAAATATTTATTAATTATACTTATTAATAAATATAAATAATTAATAAGTATAAAATAACAAATCACCACTTGAAGTGGTGCTTTGTGTTTGTGTTTTTTTGGCCGATTTTGTGTATGTTTTACTTATATATTTAAATAAAAAATACGTTTGTAATTATATAATTATAAACCTATCTTTATAGATAAATATTTATAATTATATAAATATAAATATATTTACAAATATATAATTTTGAAAATATTGTTACATATATATTTAAAATTTATTTATAAATATATTTAATATTCATATATATATATATAATTATATTTTAATTATATTTATACTTATATATTTATAATTATATATTTTTACATATATATATAATTTTAAATCTATAATTACTAATCTATATTTATATAGTTATAAGTATTTATTTATAAATAAATTTTAAATATTATTAAACATATAATAAATTGTTAATAACAACAGTATTATTTGAAAGCTTATAAATTTGAAATATTGTTAAACATATAATAAATAGTTAAAAATAAAAATAATTTATACAACATGACATCTGAAACATTTACTTTTCGTAGTAGATACGTTTTTAATATATACAACATGACATCTGAAACATCAACGACGATGCCCCCCGGTACCACAATGTGGTGTCTGAATCTCACGTCCTCTCTGCGTCTGATGTCCATGTCACTCTGGTGTCCTAGTTGTGGGTTCCTCCTCTTCCGGTGCTTCTGGTGCCTCCACATGGTGCTGTGTAGAGGACTGACCAAAACCATGTGAGGAGGACGACCTAAAATCATATGGGGCGCCATATGGCTCTGAAACTCCTATAAATGGTAGAAATGGGGCACTGAAGAAGGTCTCTTCGGGAGAGGGGGCCACTATAAGCTGTGTGACCGCACCCAGATCAACGTCCATAGTAATCTACAGAGACAACATCTGTGGTATATAAGTGTCTTCCTGCTGTGCACTATCATCAGTCGGTTGGGTCGGATCCTCTCTTTGTGGTGCGGCGGCATCTGCAGAAGCCGCTCTCGGATGTCGATGTTGTCGCCTCTGCCCCTCCTGATGTGCTCGTCTCTGTCATCCAGCTGGAAGCGGTGGTGGCGGTGCATCGTCCTCAGCAGGCATAGCAGGGACATCTTTATACTCAGGAGCTTCAGCTGGAGGATATGGATCGAGATAATTCTGTGGCTCCTCATCAAAAAAATTGTCACGTATCAACCAGAGATGATCGAGGAGAGCCAACACATCCCGATGAACTACATCCCGCCTAATATTTGCATCCTCTTGAGGCTCTGTGGTATGTGCAATATGGCCAATGGAATCTTCTTGCAAATGGAATAACATTCAAATTAATACCAAAAATGAGTTAAACAAAAATAATAACTCTTAGTAAACATACCAGCTGCTGAATTTCAATCCCCTGATGGGTAATATGCATGATGGTGTGACGTCAATACCAGTTTTCATAATCCCCCTGAGTAGATAACTGACTACATGCTATGGTATATCCAAATGTAATGATACTAAATCTGGCACGCGTGTCCCACAACTCGATATAAGATGCATGAAATCCCCGCTAGTTTGTCGTTTGTCTGCATGTAATCACAATCGAATGTAAATTGGAAGGCTGCCCTGGTGGCATGGGGATATGTTGTATGAAACTGAACTGATGCATGACCCGATCTGGATAGTTCCACTCAATGATGTGGAAGTGGATGAGTGGCACCACTACAGCACGATCTCCAACCCTAGTTGTGCAGTAAGGTGGAAGTGATGCGTAGACATGACCGGTATACAGAGTCCATGAAACCTGAAATGTAAACTCAAAAAAATAATTCATATATTAGCATGAAAATTTTAATGAGTTTATATTTAAATAACTTAAAATTGTGATAAAAAAACAAATTTTACTATAAAAAAAGTATTGTTTAACTTACATCAGCTGGAACCATCGGCGTCGAATATATGTCGGAATCTGTGCACACTATGTCTCAGAGTATGTACATACTTCTGAGACTAAATCCACCTAGTTAAAAAAGATTAATATACGGTAAGTTTATAAAAAACAATAACAAAAGTACTAAATAACTGAAAGTAATAACATAGACATACAATCATCCCCGAGGACAGTCCTGAAATAGCTCTGATGCAAGTGATGCGATGGCTCGACGAGCGATGCATAGAAAATGCTCCCAAGCCCACATCTGTACTAACACCATGCAACCTGAAATCTGATGTGAATCTGCCTGAAAACTGGTACAGAGTGATATGTACAGATTTTCTAATACAGCGGACCCCCAACTGTATGTAGTCGTCTGATCCAGATCATCAAGTAATGGGAGGTACATCATGTGTACCAAAGCGGTAGAGTAGTTTCCTCACTTTTGTTTTTTATCCCGTGTTGGGGTGTTGGGGTGAATACGTTCAGAGTTTCCTCGCTTTTGTTTTGTGGGAATTTTAAGTTCATATTTCATTATAAAAGTATGATAACATTTTCATTTTATAGTTCAAATGGTTTTCTTTTTTTGAATGTAAACCTTTAATTGGTTAGCACTGCATGACTGGCTTTAAACAAACAACACCAACTCAAAAAAAAGGAATATACATGTATAAGAAAACATATTGGCGTGGTGTGTGGGTTCATTTAAATGTTGTATTTTGAACCTGCATACCACGCCTAAATGTTTTCTTATACAGGTAGATTCCTTTTTTTAGTTGGTGTTGTTTGTTTAAAGTTACTCATGCAATGTTGACAGTTCAACAAAGAATTTCAATTGAAATCAAGGTAACATTGATAGTTTGGATTGTTTTTTAATGTATATAATAATTTGTATTTATGTAATTCTATTAACCAATGTTTGAAATGTTTATAATATATAAGTACATTTTCTAAAAGTTTCCCTATATAAAAATAAGAAAAATATGATTATAAATGGTCATAATGATAAAAATGATTACATGTACAAACTTTTACAGCAACTGATAGAGTACATGATTTATTTCAACCATTAGATGATTGCCCTATGTGTCTAGGGAAATGTGTCTTCGTATGACCTTCCTGATGGCATATGTTGTACCTTCGTCCAGCTATTTGTTCACTAGGCCAATCCATCTCATTCTGAATACGAGTAGACTTTGGCCTCCCTTTAGGTCGGAGTATAGTGTTGTTCGGTAGAAGCGTGGGTGCGCCATCAGACAGTCGAAAATTCTGATATTCCCCGATTGACATCCATGGAGTACTATAGTAAGAGTTGATTCTCTTGATCCGATAAGGTGGATCAATGAACTGCTCCCAAGATACGTGTACGTAAGCACATGCTACAATCACATGGCCGCAAGGATATCTCAGTGCCTGAAAGTTTCCACATTCACAGTAATGCTTCTCCAGTAAAAAAAATCACACACGGCCATTGCTACAAGACACAGTATCACTGGGCTCAGTGACCTCAAATCGTTGCTCTGGACAATTAAATGTAGTTACACGGTAAGTTGCAGCCTCCTGAAGAATCGTATCTATCTTGTGCTCGAAATGGTGTCCATAGCGCATCCCTTTATTCAAGACCTCTTCAACCTTCTTTTCTCGTTCCATAAAGTACTTTACAGTATGATAGAAGGTCTCTTGTACCAAACCTGTAATTTTGATTTATGACATTAGACTAAAATTATATTATAATTGTAGCTCATATGAGTAACATATAATCAAATATTCATATTTACCTATGATAGGTAATTTTTGAACTCCCTTGAAAACTCCATTTATACATTCTACAATGTTGGTCGTCATATGACCATATCTCCTCCCATCATCATATGTCAACGACCATTTCTACTTTAGAATTAACATCATGTAATCATACACTTCTAGATTCACTCTATGAATATCTTGAAGACGCTCTTCCATCCTTTGTTGTTGAGGCTCATATGTTATCAAACAAAAACTCATCTGAATAGATATAAAAATTACTATGACAAGAAAATTTAAAATTCAAAAGGATGTTCATACCAATTTTTAAGATTGCCTTCTTCATCGACTCATTTTTGAACTTCTTTCGCAAATTGCTAGCAATGTGTCGAATACAGTATCAATGATGGGCATAGGGTGGTCTCCACATAAGACCCTTAGACTGTACCGCCTCCTTGATTGCACGGTGTTGATCTGAAATAAGACAAATCCATTCCGCATACGTAACAAACTCTCAGAGACAAGATAAAAACCATCTCCATGATTAGAAGTTCTCTTTCTCTACAATTGAAAATGCCAAAGGTAGAGGGGCACGATTTCCATCTTGTGTGGCAGCAATCAATAAATTTCCTGTATACTTTCCATACAGAAATATGCCATCAATCTGTATAAACTGCTTGCAATGTTTAAAAGCCGCCACACATGGTAAAAATGTCCAAAATAATCTATCAAACACAACCATTGAATGATCAACTTGGTTGTGTTCGTTAACATATTCAGAAGTATGTAACTGATAGACCACTTGATTATTATGGCATAAAATCTCCAAAAGTTGTGCTAAAACTCGATAAGAGTCGTACCAATCACCGTACACTTTCACAATAGCCTTTTTTCATCCCGCTCATGCCTTCCAGTAAGAGATTTGATACCCAAAAAGTTGTTTGATTCACTCCATCACCAGAACCACAAGAACGTCTTGACATACTCTAATCATTTCAACAATAATATTTGAAACAAAATCAACATCTAACAAAGAGTGTTCTTGTGACAAGCTTGGGTTCACACGGGTGTGTGGAGTAAATCTAGTGATGCGCTAATTGTGAAAAGTGTTATCAATTCTAGCTCGAAGACGCATTTGACAGTTCGATTCATATTTGTCACAACGAATCAAATAGTAAGACCTCTTTGACTCTTCTACAACATAAGAGTAATGTATTTCGATGTGATATTATTTTATCACATTTTTTATTGCTTATTTTCTATAAAACTCTCTGCCAATATACAGAACACTGTCATTTGACACTCGATTTGTGCCGCCAATGATTCCTGGAAAATTTGAACTGGGAGTAATAACTGACCAATCAAATTCTAGAAAGCGATTCATGCCTTCAGTCGACCATGAATCTAATAGTGGAGGATGGTTCAATGGTCGGTTAAACCTCACATGAGTGGGTACAGACTGTTCTTCTACATGCTCATCTTTTTCTTCAACTTCCTCTTCATATTCTTCTTCAAAATTGTCATCATACTCAAAATCATTGACCAATGCATCTAAAGTATGTGGAGGACTATCCATTGAAACTATGGCTGAGGGAAATGATGGAACAACTACCGATGCTGATGGAACTTCTTGAAGTGTAGGAGCATATGACACAGTCTCATGACATTGAGACTTTCCAACTTCCAATGTCGATGGAACCTCCATTGTAGCTATAGAGACATACAACTCCATCATTTGATTCTCAGGTAGATACTTAACTAATGAAAGTACATATTCCCAATCTTCATCATCATTTATCGGATAGGCCACATGCCAAAACCAATATATATATTGAAGATGTCTGAATGTGATGGACTCTATCACTTGATTCATCGCTAGTTTTAACTTTCGATGAATTTTCCTTTGCACAGCTTCTAAAGTGGTACATCCTCCAAGAATCACAACAGCTTGTGGATGTATACTATAACTACATCCTTGATCTGTCTCCACTATTTGACCGTTGTAATAAATATGGGCAGCCATCTTTTTTATATAAAATAAACTGTCTTTATAAATTAAATATGATTAGAGAATCAAATTATGTATGCATGCTTCTAGTAATTCAGGTTGGAATCCTAATCCCTCCACCAAATCAATGTGTTCAAACCATATTGATGTGTAACTCCTTACACAACCGACAAGTTTGTGTTACTTACCCAAAAATAGAATTCAAACATATTCATACATATCCACATGCATTATATGCATGAGGTACATGAACATGTCATGTAAAATCATAGAGTTATATGAAATTGAAAAACTCCACATGAGTAAGCCCGGAGTAACAGATATCCAACCTCATTCACTTTCTTAGACAAGGCAAGCCTCCAGGAAAGTAGGTGGTCCGACCCAAAGCCCCTCTACTTGGGGATACTTTACTCAAGAGAGAATTTATTTCATGACAACTCTAACACTTAATATGCAAAAAATATATTCAACTACTAAATTTAAGTTCATAACTTCAATTACAAACTGAGGTCAAGGTATATGGCAAACTAAATTCATTATCATACCTAGAATGTAATGTAAGGGTATATTCTAGAAGCAATCTATAACTACTTCGCTAATTAATATAAGTACTTCAATAATTAATATAACTACTTCGCTAATTAATATAACCACTTCGCTAATTAATATAATTACTTCGCTAATTAATATAACTACTTCACTAATTAATTACCTAGTAAGATTTAATTAACTACCTAGTTAGATTTAAGTAATTCTCTAGTTAGATTTAAGTAATTTTCTACTTAAATTTAAGTAATTGCCTAGTTAGATTTAAGTAATGCCTAGTTAGATTTAAGTAATTGTCAATCAAATTTAATTAAGTGCCTAATCACAATTAATTAAGTGTCTAATCACATTTAATTAAGTTTCTAATCACATTTAATTAGTTTCCTAATGATAATTAGTTAAGTGCCTAATTAGAATTAATTAAGTGCCTAATTAGAGTTAATTAATTCCCTAATTAGAATTAATTAATTCTCTAATCAGAGTTAATTAAGTGCCTAATCACAGTTAATTAAGTGTCTAATCACATTTAATAAAGTCCCTAATCACATTTAATTAAGTGTCTAATCACAGTTAATTAAGTGTCTAATCACAGTTAATTAAGTGTATAATCACAATTAATTAAGTTTCTAATCACATTTAATTAGGTGCCTAATCACAATTAATTAAGTGCCTAATTACAATTAATTAAGTACCTAATCACAGTTAATTAAGTGCCTAATCACAATTAATTAAGTGTCTAATCACATTTAATTAAGTGCCTAATCACAATTAATTAGTTATCTACTTGCATTTAATTAGTTGTCTAATCACATTTAATTAAGTGCCTAATCACAATTAATTAGTTGCATAATTGCTTTTAATTATTTTCTTAATCGCATTTAATTAGTTTCCTAAGGATAATTAATTAAGTGTCTAACGATAATTAATTAAGTGTCTAACAATAATTAATTAACTGCCTAACGATAATTAATTAATTGTTTAACCATAATTAATTAATTGCTTAACGATAATTAATTAATTGATTATAATTAATTAATTACCTACTTATAATTAATTAACTTTTTATAATTAATTAATTACCTACTGATAATTAATTAATTATTAAACTACATTTTAAAAAAACTATTAAAATTTCTAAATATAATACAATAATTAAAAACTACTTTTATGAATTAAACAAATATTTAAATAAATCAAAATATTAACTAAATTTAAAATAAGGATTAACTCAAATTTTCGGAGAGGTGGCTATGCGGGCAGAGCAACCGAAGTAGAGAGAGAGAGCCGAAGTAGAGAGAGAGTGTGAGGAAGTAATGGGAAGTGAGGAAGTAGGGGGTGGGAAGTGAGGAAGTGGGGGGCAATTTTATAGGACTCCCCAAGCCTCAGGTGGCGCCAGGAGGCCAACCCCAAAGGGATCAGCGCCAATTCAAGTGGCGCTATGCTCCAGACATTGGTCAAGTAATGGGAGGTACATCATGTGTACCAAAGCGGTAGAGTAGTTTCCTCGCTTTTGTTTTGTCTCCCGTGTTGGGGTTTTAGGGTGAAGACGTTCAGAGTTTCCTCGCTTTTGTTTTGTGGGCATTGTAAGTTCATATTTCATTATAAAAGTCTGATAACATTTTCATTTCATAGTTCAAATGGTTTTGTTTTTTTGAATGTAAACCTTTAATTGGCTAGCACTGCATGACCGGCTTTAAACAAACAACACCAACTCAAAAAAAAAGAATCTGCCTGTATAAGAAAACATTTTGGCGTGGTGTGCGGGTTCATTTAAATATTGTATTTTGAACCCGCATACCATGCCGAAATGTTTTCTTATACAGGTAGATTCTTTTTTTTAGTTGGTGTTGTTTGTTTAAAGCTACTCATGCAATGTTGACAGTTCAACAAAGAATTTCAATTGAAATCATGGTAATATTGATAGTTTGGATTGTTTTTTAATGTATATAATAATTTGTATTTATGTAATTCTATTAACCAATGTTTTAAATGTTTATAATATATAAGTACATTTTCTAAAAGTTTCCCTATATACAAATAAGACAAATATGATTATAAATTGTCATAATGATAAAAATGATTACATGTGCAAAATTTTACGGCAACTGATAGAGTACATGATTCATTTCAACCATTAGATGATTGCTCTATGTGTCTAGAGAAATGTGTCTTTGTATGACCTTCCTGATGGCATATGTTGCACCTTCGTCCAGCTAGTTGTTCACTAGGACAATTCATCTCATTCCGAATACGAGTAGACTTTGGCCTCCCTTTAGGTCGAAGTCTAGTGTTGTTCGGTAGAAGCGTGGGTGCGCCATCAGACAACCAAAAATTCTGATATTCCCCGATTGACATCCATGGAGTACTGTAGCAAGAGTTGATGCTCTCGAGCCGATAAGGTGGATCAACGAATTGCTCCCAAGATATGTGTACATAAGCACATGCTGCAATCACATGGCCGTAAGGATATCTCAGTGCCTGAAAGTTGCCACATTCATAGTAATGTTTCTCCAGTAAAACAAATCACACATGACCATTGCTATAAGCCACAACATCACTGGGCTCAGCGACCTCAAATCGTTGCTCTGGACGATTAAATGCAGTTACACGGTAAGTTGTGGCCTCCTGAAGAACTGTATCTAGCTCGCGTTGGAAATGGTGTCCATAGCGCATCTCTCTATTCAATCCCTCTTTAGCCTTCTTTTCTCATTCCAGAAAGTACTTTACACTATGATAAAACATCTCTTGTACCAAACCTGTAATTTAGATTTACGACATTAGACTAAAATTATATTATAATTGTAGCTCGTCTGAGTAACATATAATCAAATATTCATATTTACCTGTGATAGGTAATTTTTGAACTCCCTTGAAAACTACATTTATACATTCTACAATGTTGGTCGTCATATGACCATATCTCCTCCCATCATCATGTGCCAACGACCATTTCTACTTTAGAATTAACATCATGTAATCATACACTTCTGGATTGAATCTATGAATATCTTGAAGACGCTCTTCCATCCTTTGTTGTTGAGGCTCATATGCTATCAAACAAGAACTCATCTGAAGAGATATAAAAATTACTATGACAAGAAAATTTAAAATGCAAAAGGATGTTCATAACAATTTTTAAGATTGCCTTCTTCATCAACTCATTTTTGAACTTCTTTCGCAAATTTCTAGCAATGTGTCGAATACAGTATCGATGATAGGCATATGGTGGTCTCCACGTAAGACCCTCAGACTATACCGCCTCCTTGATTGCACGGTGTTGATCTGAAATAAGACAAATCTCTTACGCATCCGTAACAAACTCTCAGAGACGTGCTTAAAACCATCTCCATGATTAGAAGTTCTCTTTCTCCACAATTGAAAATGTCAAAGGTAGAGTGGATATTTTTCCATCTTGTGTGGCAGAAATCAATAAAGTTCTTGTATACTTTCCATACAGAAATGTGCCATCAATCTGTATAAACTGCTCGTAATGTCTAAAAGCCGCCACACATGGTAAAAATGTCCAAAATAATCTATCAAACACAATCATTGAATGATCAACTTGGTTGTGTTGGTTAACATATTCGGCAGTATGTAACTGATAGACCACTTGATTATTGTGGCGTAAAAGCTCCAAAAGTTGTGGTAAAACTTGATAAGAGTCATCCCAATCACCGTACACTTTCACAATATCTTTTTTTCATCCCGCTCATGCCTTCCAGTAAGAGATTTGATACCCAAAAAGTTGTTTGATTCACTTCATCACCAGAACCACAGGAACGTCTTGACATACTCTAATCATTTCAACAATAATAGTTGAAACAAACTCAACATCTAACGAAGAGTGTTATTGTGACAAGCTTGGGTTCATACAGGTGTGTGGAGTAAATCTAGTGATGCCCCAGCTGTGAAAAAAGTGTTATCAATTCTAGCTCGCAGACGCATTTGACAGTTCGATTCATATTTGTCACAACGAATCAAATAGTAAGACCTCTTTGACTCTTCTACAACATAAGAGTAATGTCTTTTGATGTGATATTGTTTTATCACATTTTTCATTGCTTCTTTGTTATCAAACACTCTGCCAATATATAGAACACTATCATTTGACACTCGATTTGTGCCACCAATGATTCCTGAAAATTTTAAACTGGGAGTAATAACCGACCAATCAAATTCTAGCAAGTGATTCATGCCTTCAGTCGACCATGAAGCCAATAGTGGAGGATGGTTCAATGGTCGGTTAAACCTCACATGAGTGGGTGCAAACTGTTCTTCTACATGCTCATCTTTTTCTCCAACTTCATCTTCATCTTCTTCTTCGAAATTGTCATCATCCTCAAAATCATCGACCAATACATCTAAAGTATGTGGAGGACTAACCATTGAAACTGTGGTTGAGGGAAATAATGGAACAACTACCGATGCTGATGGAACTTCTTGATGTGTAGGAGCATATGACACAGTCTCATGACATTGAGACTGTCCAACTTCCAATGTCGATGGAACCTCCATTGTAGCTATAGAGACATACAACTCCATCGTTTGATTCTCAGGTAGATACTTAACTAATGAAAGTACATATTCCCAATCTTCATCATCATTTACCGGATAGGCCACATGCCAAAACCTATATATATATTGAAGATTTCTGAATGTGATGGACTCTATCACTTGATTCATTGCGAGTTTTAACTTTCGATGAATTTTCCTTTGCACAGCTTCTAAAGTAGTACATCCTCCAAGCATAACAACAGCTTGTGGATGTATACTATAACTACATCCTTGATTTGGCTCCACTATTTGACTGTTGTAATAAATATGGGCATCCATCTTTTTTATATAAAATAAATTGTCTTTATAAATTAAATATGATTAGAGAATCAAATTATGTATGCATGCTTCTAGTAATTCAGGTTGGAATCCTAATCCCTCCACCAAATCAATGCGTTCAAACCATATTGATGTGTAACTCTTTACACAACCCACAAGTTTGTGTTACTTACCCAAAAATAGAAGTCAAACATATTCATACATATCCACATGCATTATATGCATGAGGTACATGAACATGTCATGTAAAAGCATAGAGTTATATGAAATTGAAAAACTCCACCTGAGTAAGCCCGGAGCAACAGATAGTCAACCTCATTCACTTTCCTAGACAAGGAAAGCCTCTAGGAAAGTAGGTGGTTCGACCCAAATCCCCTCTACCTGGGGATACTTTACTCAAGAGAGCATTCATTTCATGACAACTCTAACACTTAATATGCAAAAAATATATTCAACTACTAAATTTAAGTTCATAACTTCAATTACAAACTGAGGTCAAGGTAGATGACAAACTAAATTCATTATCATACCTAGAATGTAATGGAAGTGTATATTCTAGAAGCAATCTATAACTAGTTCGCTAATTAATATAAGCACTTCACTAATTAATATAACTACTTCGCTAATTAATATAACTACTTCGCTAATTAATATAACTACTTCGCTAATTAATATAATTACTTCGCTAATTAATATAACTACTTCACTAATTAATTACCTAGTTAGATTTAATTAATTACCTAGTTAGATTTAAGTAATTGTCTAGTTAGATTTAAGTAATTGTCTACTTAAATTTAAGTAATTGCCTAGTTAGATTTAAGTAATTGTTAATCACATTTAATTAAGTGCCTAATCATAATTAATTAAGTGTCTAAGCACATTTAATTAAGTGTCTAATCACATTTAATTAGTTGCATAATGATAATTAGTTAAGTGCCTAATTAGAATTAATTAAGTGCCTAATTAGAGTTAATTAATTCCCTAATTAGAATTAATTAATTCCCTAATCAGAGTTAATTAAGTGCTTAATCACAGTTAATTAAGTGTCTAATCACATTTAATAAAGTGCCTAATCACATTTAATTAAGTGGCTAATCACAGTTAATTAAGTGTCTAATCACAGTTAATTAAGTGGCTAATCACATTTAATTAGGTGTCTAATCACATTTAATTAAGTGTCTAATCACAGTTAATTAAGTGTCTAATCATAGTTAATTAAGTGTCTAATCACACTTAATTAAGTGTCTAATCACATTTAATTAAGTGCATAATCACAATTAAATAGTTGCCTAATTGCATTTAATTAGTTGTCTAATCACATTTAATTAAGTGTCTAATCACAATTAATTAGTTGCATAATTGCTTTTAATAAGTTGCTTAATCACATTTAATTAGTTGCCTAAGGATAATTAATTAAGTGTCTAACGATAATTAATTAAGTGTTAACAATAATTAATTAACTGCCTAACGATAATTAATTAATTGTTTAACCATAATTAATTAATTGCTTAACGATAATTAATTAATTGCTTATAATTAATTAATTACCTACTTATAATTAATTACCTTTTTATAATTAATTAATTACCTACTTATAATTAATTATTTATTAAACTACTTTTTGAAAAAACTATTACAATTTCTAAATATAATACAAAAATTAAAAACTACTTTTATGAATTAAATAAATATTTAAATAAATCAAAATATTAAATAAATTTAAAATAAGGATTATCTCAAATTTGCTAAGAGGTGGTTATGCGGGCAGAGCAACCGAAGTAGGGAGAGATTGTGGGGAAGTAATGGGAAGTGAGGAAGTAGGGGTGGGGAGTGAGGAAGTGGGGGGCGAAGGAAGTGGGGGGGCGATTTTATAGGCCTCCCCAAGCCTCGGGTGGCGCCAGGAGGTCAACCCCAAATGGATCAGCGTCAATTCAAGTGACGCTATGCTCCGGAAATTGGTCAAAGACAACTTCAAGTGGCGCTTTGACCCATTTCTCTAATTAAATATACCCTAAACCCATTTTATTAAAAAATACCTATATATCAAATTGTTCCATTTTTATTTATGTTTCATAAAAAATGAAGTATGAAAAACAGACGAAGGAGAATATGGTTTCCATGTTACAGAATCAGTGGCGTGAACAATATTGTTTTACAGAGGAGCTTGAAGCAAGGAGAAGAGTGTGAGTCAGCCGAAGGCAGTGCTGAAGAAGGTCTGGACGACGTTGGCGCAGAGTATCTGCCAGAGGGTCTGGTTGTGCGCCCCCACGCAGCGGGGCGTCTTCATCTGGCTGACGGCGCTGCCCATCCCCACGAAGTGGTCGGCGACCTTCAGGAACGTCCCCCGCCGCACCACCCGCAGCTCCAGCGCCCCGATCGTCCCCACGCGCCGCGAGCTCGTGTACCCCGCGTCCACGAACGCCCCGTCCAGCCGGTTGCAGCACTCCCGCAGCACCTCCTCCCCCGCCTCCCCGCTCAGCTCCCACACGATCACGTAGTGCCCCGGCTCGCTCGACACGTCCACGTGGCTCGTGAAGTCCACCACCTCCACCCGGTGCTCCCCCAGCACCCGCCCCGCCGCCGCCACCGCCTCCTGCACGTCCCGCTCCGTGTTCTTGTCGATGTTGATCGTCGGCACCAGGTCCCGCCGGCACACGAACTGGATCTCCGGCGTCGCGTTGTGGAACCCCGTCACCTTCACCACATCCCCCAGCCGATACCGGTACAGCCCCGCCGCGTTGGTCACCACGATCTCGTACTCCTCCCCCACCTCCACCTCCGTCAGCCCCACCGCCTCTGCCTCACGCCGTCCCTTCAGGGGAATGAACTCGAACAGCCCCGCGTTGGGGACCACCGCGAAGCTGGTCGACTCCGGCGCCTGCCTGGGGTTCACGTTCGCCGCCACCCACCCCTCGGAGGCGCCGTAGTCGGCGCAGAGCAGCGGCAGCCCGCCGGCGTAGTGCCGGAGCTTCTTCAGGTACGGCTCCATGGATCCCGTCATGATGCCGTGAACGTACTTGGCGTTCGGGAAGAGCCGGGGAATGAGCCCCTGCCACTGCCGGTCGCCGCTCAGCCGCACGCACGCTTCCCGAACGAGGTCGGCGAGGTCGGGGTCGGGCTTCAGCAGGCGGGACACGGCGGCCCGTACGGAGGCGGCGGAGACGCGGTCGGAGAGGACGCCGTCCCGGATGTCGGCGCAGAGCTCCCCCCAGACCTGCTCGAAGGTCCGGAAGGCGTGGACGATGCTGTGGGCGAAGGTGGAGGCCACGAACTGGACCTCGTCGCGGCAGAGCAGGGCGCAGAGGAGGTGGCAGTACAGAGACTGGTGGAAATCGGGGCCGAAGATGACCTCCTCCGGCGAGCAGAACTGGGAGAGCAGCCCCGCCTCGGCGGACTTGAAGGCCGGGTGGCGGAACACGTTCGTGGTGGCCGTCCCCACCCCCAGCCCCCCGCTGGATTTGATCTGTTTGCTGCTATAGATGAACTGCAAGGACTTCCCCCTGCCGATCGGGAATTCCCTGCAACAGAGCAAATCAGAAAAAAAAAAACCCATCTCTGTCTTCAATCGTAGAACGGATCACCACCCGTACCTGTTTCTGAAAGCAAAGTTCGTCCGGAATACTTGAAGGGTAGAATCCATGAGCGCGTCGTTGAAGGGGACGTACTTGGGCTTCCCCTGGGTCGTCCCAGAGCTGCATGAGACGGAAACCAGGATTAGAAGGGACGAACGCAAGTTCAGGGAGTTCCAACCGACGAACCTCAAAGAAATGGCCGTGATCGGTTCTCCGGTGAGAATCGAGCCGTGCTCGCCGTTGGCGATCCTCGCGATATAGGGCTCCAGATCTTTGTGGGTGGCGAGCGGAACAGAGAGCTTAAAGCTCTGGAGGTCCGTCCTTCCATGGAGGCCCGCCTTCTGCAGGTACTCCGCGCCCCCGTTTTGTTCCAGGATTTTCTTCAGCGTCTCCTCCTGAACCCTCCCGGCGTCCTTCGTCAAAGCCTCGAATTCCTCTATCACCTCCACCAGGTTGATCCCCTCGTCGAGCATCCCCATGGCTCTGCAACTCCAAACGGGTAAAACGAAACGAATTACGCAATCGTGGAACCAGCCGCCAGCGATTCGGTGAAGCAGAAAAGCGGATAAAGAGAAGAAAGTTCCAGGAATTCGATGATTTCAACGGCAGTCAACCATAAATCCAATAACCCAAATCGAAGTAAAAGACATGAAAACAGGGAATTTTAATTCCGAAAAGTTGAAAATCCACGCGGCCGACGCGGCGGGAGCCGGAGACCTAAAATAACGAGAAATCGTGGAATGATCCACTGCAGAAACCCCCCAGCGAGGGCTTGAAACCTTTACTTTTCTAATAAAAAACAATTGGACCAACTTTGGGAGGCGAAAATTAAAGTACTGTTCTATTTAACGAAACAGGAGCGGCAGCTGGGAATAGATTGAAGCAATCAACCAGCCCTTTTTTTCGCAACAATATTCCTTTACAGCTAGCAAACTCACTGAAAATCCACTTTCAAAAGACAGTGACAAAACCACTGTTGCAGAGGATAAGTTCGTTTTCCGGCCACCGGAGCTCTTGAACCAGACGACGGTGGCAGGGGCGGTACTGAATCAACCCTGCTCACCGGGAGGGCTGCCGGAGAAGAAAGGCAGGAGAGAGAGAGATCCGGGGAAGTAGGGGGGAGGAGATTTGTCTGAAGCAGAGCCCCGGGCGGCTGCGTTGTGAGCTTTTCAGGGACTCTGCGTGAACTCCATGGGTGACTGAGACGAAGCCGATGATGGCTGTGACGGCAATTTATAGAGGCCGCCGGAGCGGGGCGCCGTCACCCCCGAAAAGTCTGAAAATGCCATTTGTATGGCCGTGTTTCCCCAATTTGCCCACGCATGTTCGTCGGCACGGGAGGGGCCAGACACTAGAGTGGTGGGTGGGTTCAGAGTGGTGGGTAATTTACCTACCAATCGTTAAAATAATCTAGAAAATGTTAAACTAATATAGACATACTTTGTGTTGGGGTAAAACCAATGATAGTTAATTTAATTTTTTTTTAATAATCTAACAATTTATACATAAGGAATTACTCATATATGAGAAATACATCCATAGCCCCCATATGTGGTTGGATGGCAGGGTGGAGGTTTGGGGTGCCGATCGTGGGGTCGAGTCCCCAATCGTTTATTCGCGAGTTTTTCATGCACCATGTGTGAGCCGCCATTTAACGACTGTAACCCAACCTTTTATAATAAACACATCGATACAATTACAACCAATCAAAAGAAATCATCATAAAACATTCTGATTAGTTATGTATAATTGAAATCGAAAATCAAACTCATCTAAACAAATGGATTAGTATTATCGGTTTTGATCGGTTCATGATTAATTTGATCGCATCAAGTTCTTGGATATTTTACTCATCCGCCAATTTGTATTTTTTATATTGAATTAGTCGTGCCACTTCCTCCTCTAATGGCCCGAAGCTCTTCATTTTTTATAAATTTGTGATAATTCACCTTTCAAGGGATGAGCTGAAACCCTTACAGGGCGCGTAGGCGTAAGTATTACATGGTCCGTAGGCCTTAGCGGAATTCATTGCCCGTAGGCTTCAAACATTACATCCAACTCAGACTAACTATTTGGAACTGCTCATTCCTAGCATCTTCATCGTGAAATCAACTCTCCACCTTCGCATGACTGTTCAGCTAGGTTTCTCATGCATGCACGAGCTTGTTCCGATGGCAGGTGTCATACTCTCTCATTCTTATAATCCGTTTAGCGTATGCTATGGTGAAAGCTCTTTGCTTCTCATTCTAGAGCTCGTTCCTTGTAGGTTGTTTGGTTTGCATCTGCACTTAAAGTGACTCGAAGGCCTTAACATGGCCCAAATGCCTTACTGACCCGAAGGCTTGGGTGGCCCGAAGGCCTTAAAGGACTCAGTGACCAAATCGGTGGCGCAAATGCCCAAAAAGGGGAATAGTCCTGGTTGATACAATGCCAAATAGTACTTGCTACAGTTCCTGCTCCAGTACTGCTACAGTCCCCGCTACAGTACCTGCTACAGTCCCCCTAGAAATTATGCATCTGACTAGATTTGATCTCGGGTCGCCTGGATGCACTTAAGGAGTCCTCACCAACCAGGCTGAAGCTCATGTGCTTGGTCGTGCCACTTGTTCATCTATTTGTGGTTAAATCAACCGATCCATATGAGCTTTTATTGCTTTAGAAAAAATACCTAACCCTGAAAGGTTTTGGATGTTCAAGAGGATAGACATGACTAAATCAATGACCCATGGTTTAATTAAATATGTTTGCCACTCGTAGGGTATTTCCCTCTTCAATGTAGATTAATGTGGATCCGAAGAAGTTCTTTAGTTTAAACAAGACAAATTCTTATTACCAGGTGGTCTTGCAAAAAACTCTAACAATGAATCATAATTTTCATAAATATGATTTATGTATTGTGTAATATTAATTAGATTTTATTGATACGTTTAAATATTATTTACCATGAGATCTAAAGGTTTTGATTTACCGACAGGTCTAGTGTTTTTTTTGACAAAAACACCCCTTGTTGATGTTACAGTCAAGATTTTTGGACATGTTTATTTTTTAATTAATTTGTCTACTAGTTTAGTGTTTACAGATACACAACAAACACAACATCCACAAAACACACATCACAAACACACACACACAATACACAACATTTAAACTAGAAAACATAGGGGATTTATAACAAAATAGACAACATTAATATAATTACATGGAGAGCTAATGTGATACTGTATGAGGGTGTGGTATTCATTGGAGAAAATGCAGAAACACAAGTGGTGGAAATGAGAGAAATGAAAAATAAAAGAAGAGGTGTATGGAGGAATTTTAAAGGAAAGGGAGATGATCAATTAGGATCCCAAGAAGACTTGCCTCTTCAAACAATAATTATAAAAAATTCACAAAGGTTAATCACTCTTTTGATAAGTCGTGCTTGCATTCACTTAATAATGTAAGAAACTCAAGAAAAATAATATTTGAAAACACTCAAATTCATATTAACCTTTAGGGAGTACAAAGAAGGTGGTTATTTATAGCCAAATGAGAGATACACATGTCAAACACCTAGCTCACAAAAGTGTAAAACCTAAACCAAACTTTTTTAAATTGTTTACACATGTACATGGATTTAGAGGGAAATACTTCCATCAAGAAGATTTTATTTCACCAATCAAAGACATTAAAGATTCCAACTATGAATTTGGAGAAAAATAGCCCAACAATTTGACTTTGGAGGTTTCCTTTATGCTAGCAGATTTAAACTTGTAGGACCATTTGAGTGAGCCATTTAAGTTCACTTATGAGCTCTAATAAGAGTGATTATTGGCCTATTTTCTCCTTTCATGCATGCATGTTGGGCCTCCTCTTGTAATTTCAAAATGAGGTCATGTAAAGCCTCTTTAATCCTCCTCATCCATCCTCTTGTCACTGGACCACCAATTCCATACAATTGGTCTTGCGTATTTATGCACCTTCCGCCTTCTATGCCATGTTCACTCTCAATTCCTTGATGCATATGTGTTCCAGGATTCTAATCACAGACATTTATATAACTATATAGGATTAGAAATCATACAAAAAGAACATTTTTATTATACTATACACACATTTTACATATAGAATACAAAATACTTTATTACACAAAACATTTACTCCTTGTATTACACATAACATATGAACACAAAACACCTACCTAAAACATTCAAATCATCAATTGCACCTAAAATTTGTATTTGATATAACATTAAGTAGTTTTTCACTCACAAAAGTCATAGAACATATTATGTGAATATTTTTTTTATTAATTTTCTAATAGTTTTTGATTTACAAACACATAACATACACAACACACACAAAACACACAAATCATATATACAAAAATGAAAAAAAACAATATAACATATATAAAATTTATTACACACACACAACATTTATATAATTACACACACAAACACCATTTGTAACAAAAAACTATAAAATATCACACACACTCACAACATTTATATCATAGAACATATAACATTAATAATAGAAAAATGAAATACATTTATACCAAAGCACAAAAAAAAAATATTTTCTCAAAAAATATTATTTAATTACTCAACTTTATACATCACACACATTGTTAATTTATAATATATTATATACACATAGAACATTAAGAATACAAAGAACATTAATGCGTATAACATTTATTCCTCATGGTGTGTAAAATGAAAAAACACACAACATATACCTCATAACATTGGAATCACCATCAACACAACACATTATTTACTTAACAGAAATTTTACTACCCGTACCACTCATGGAATTCAAAAAACATGTTCCTTGGATATGTTTCTTTTATTAATTTTTTTAATAAATTTGTGTTTACAAATACACAACAAGAATAATGCACATAGAATTCATAAAACACACACACAAAACACATAATAATATAATATATATATCATTAACATTGCACATAAACACCATGAGACCCCCATTTGAGGCATTAAATATTAGTATTGAAGTTTTTGGGGTGCAGTAGAAGTGTGTTAGGATGATTCTCCTACAATGTTTTTCGTCAGTTTCAATGGATAAAATATGAAAAACCGGACGAAGCAACCCCAAAGTTTGCATAGAGAGGATATTTTTACATTAATTTTATAATTTATTTTAAAAATGAATTACCACAACTTGATAATTATTCTTATTGTTAATCAATTTAGTAGACACTCTCACAGTCTCATCGTTACGGTGAAGAATCCAAACTCGAATTCCTCCAAGGGTATCCACATGTACTCTATAAATCATCAAATGTTACTCTTGATATTCTTGGTGCTAGCACAGAAGAACCAAGTATCCTACATCATTCATTGTTGGTCATAAAAATAGATTATCTCTTGCTCTCTCATTATTGAGATGGAGGAGGAGGATTATCTCTTGTTCTTGATAGAGGTGTTGAGAAGTTCCCTATAGATATTTAAAAGAATTATCTTGGGAGAATCCTTTGGCCATGAAAATTCCACTCTCTTGAAAATGATATAAATTATATTATATACTTAAGGTTGAACAGTTAGTAATTACACAAAGAACCTTTATCTAGTTATTTATTCTAAGCAACCCCTATGTTAAATAATAATAAAAATATGATATTCTCTTAACATGCGCTAAAATCATAGATTGAAATATCATTTCTATGAAACCCTTTTAACTTGGCCCATCAATCCTTCTCGACATTTATCGAACCTTGGATAATAAATATTTTAAAAAATAAATAACATTATATTATCTGTTCAATAAATAAATAAATATTATATTCACCAAAATTGTGAATAAATATTTACTTTAATATTCACATAAAAAAATAAATTTTTATTTATTTCCCTGTGAATAATAAATAAGAGGTAAATAAATATTGTATTTGATAACTCATAAATAATATTTATTTAATATTCAACTCTCATATATTCTAAACTAAAATAACTAGTGATTGAATTTATACGATCAACTTAATCTAAGAAATTATTATTTCATAAGCCGACATTAAAATACATTATTAATGTTAAATTCAAATATAATTTAACTAAGATTCCGAATACACTTAGTATGTGACCCTCTAGGCCTCTTTATTAGTGGAATTAGGAAAAATTGTCTAAAGTTCAAGATTAACATCTCACAAAATGTCATGAAACCCATAGAGAAATAAGATAATTTCATAATTATAAAAACCTCATATGAACACTTAAAATGTAATATATAATCCCTTTGTCTTGATATCTCATCAAACAGGTTTTGTACACGTGTTGTCAACCTATATGATTGATTTATCTTTCCTTGAATATATAAAATGAACCCGTCAATGAACTACCATGGCCATAGATTTAATCATATAGTTCCATTTTAATCAAATGAAAAGAGATACCATATTCTATTAAACAAGAAGGGATAAATCATTTCTTAACTTATTTAAATAATTTCATATAACTTATGACTCACCCAATGTATCCTACCTCACCGTGAGCATATACTGTCATAGTTTTTATCAATACATCAAAGTATGTGATTCATGATATGCATTAATGATAATCTAAAGTCTAGGTATCAATGAACTTGTTTGAAGATATCAATATCTAATAACATATATAACATGTTGAATTCCTATTGGAAGGTTATTCCTCATAACCTCTTTTCTTAGAGAATACCACGTGTGAAATTTATTAGAATAAGTCTCATCCTTTTATGAGTCTCCAACAACTGATAGTTAAAATATCATTTGTGTTCCTTTAAACATTTTTTATCAGGACCATATGACATATGTTTAAGAATATTGTCATAGAATTTCAGGGTTCTCATTATAGAGGGGAAATAATTTAATATTTCAATGAAACATATACTCTATGGACATTATCATATTAATGTTACAAATTAGAGAACTCATCACGTGATAAGATATTTATTAATATGCTGGTAATATAATGTAGAAATACAGTTGGTTTTAGGGAACCAACTCTAACAAACTACATTTTCTCTAGTTCCAAACAATATTTTTTTTCTACTATCTCTCACATGATATTCATGATTTTTTGAGATAATTATTTAGTCAATGGTCCAACAACATTCTATTCAATGGAAACTTTTTTTATCATGAACTCACACCTTTGAGAAAAATCCCAACAGAGGTGATGGTTCTAAAGTATATGCTTTATCTGTTGATGAAACCTTGTCTCCTTGGCCATGAGCATTGTTATAGTATTATCACAATATAAAGTGATAAAATATTTACTATTAGGTACCACATCAATCTCCTAATTTTTTTTATCAACACTGCTTCTTTAGCCGAATCATAAGTCTCTATATACTCATACTAAATTGCTGAATCAATGATGACGAGATGCTTAGAACTCTTCCATATCACAAATCCTCCATTAAGGAATAATGCATATCCCAAATATGATTTCAGATTGTTCAAATATATCAGGAAACTAACATTTGTTCATCCCTGATGCATAATGAAATTTTATCATTATTTATCTCTCTCCCCCCCATCTTGTGTTTGAGGACACATTTTCTTATAGATTTTTATAACACATGACACTATAAACAATACCCTCTTGAAAGTTAGACAGATATCAATATAGGTGAGTGAAAAATGATCTCATGAAACTGTAGATATCTTGAAAATTAGATAGGTATCTGTCCATCTGATTCCAGATTCTACTACTGATGCACTTTTGGTTTCAAGACGTTTAGTTATACCTAATAAAGCTATGGTTCAAGAGATTTTTATGAGACATAGAGGATAAATATTAAATTATATCCATGTTTAGATAATACCCCAACCCATCTTTTAATATTAATCTTGGATAGTGTTGAACTCCCCTCCAATAAACTAGGGTGAGGTGCCCAAATTATAGGTGGATAAAGCTTTCCAGATCTCGCCACTTTCCCCAATATCACATTTTACATAAATGATAGAAATAAAATAGGAGTTGGTGGATTTACTAACCTTGATGGTAATATTTTTAGGAGAAACATCAATAAACTCCACTTGAATCTAATTAGTTTAGAAAATATAAATGTGATATTTAACCAGACAATCATGCAAGCAGTTGACCATATAAAGTTTTTAGAAAAATCATTGATGAGAGGAGACTTATGTTTTTTAAAATATCATTTCCATGAAGAAACTTATTTAGGTACTCACTTTTTCTAGGGATAAAATTCAATTAACATTTTATATAATAAAGGAAATCATAATGAGAGATATGAGTAGGTCTGAGAGGCTGGGGCACCATGCCTTGGGGGGGGGGGGAGTAACATTAGTTCTAGATTTGGACATAGAGTGAGTGATCAAACTACTAGGAATAGAAGGGTTGGATTTGGAACTACTTCAATGGAATTGAACTGGAGGATACAAGACCTGACATTCAACATCTAGATTAAGGATACCAAATGAGTTTGGGGATGCAATTGGATCCTCCAAGGGGTAAGGAGACAAATCTTGGTCTGATAATACATGAATAGAATTTTTCTCTTTATTGATCAAAACATCAACCAAAACCTCTACAATATTAGTATTAGGGAAGTACATAAGGGATTGGTGATGACGATTTTGGGCCTTAGGGGGAGGATAGGAGGGACCATTCAACCAGTTCTAGGATTGATATTCCTTGAGAAGCTGATGAGAAGAAGGGGTACAAGAGCCCATAGCTTCAGCATAGTGATAAGGATGACGAAAATTCATTACACCACTAAAAACACTAGGATAAACATATATCATATCATTTTAAGGAGAAAAAGAAGGGATAGTCTAATGATCACACTGTTTAATGTACTTTGAGCCCCTGATAGGAGAAGACATCTCTGTAAGTTGAAACTGCAGTGAGACAAAAGGATGGGGGGAGCTACCTTTGAATCTAACCCACCTTACTTAGACACAATGTCCCAAATGGATTGTGGGGAAGACACCACTAGGTAATAAAATACCATATTTATGGGGGGGGGGATACACTCATGAAATAGGGTCAGAAGATATATTCAAGACATGATCCAGGGAAGATTGAGGGAACCTACTCATTCTATAAACCAAATATTCATGAACTTATATGTGTGAGTAGTAGGATAAACTAGGTGAATTCAAGAAGTATATCCTTTTCTAGAAGGATAGATCTGGGCCATCACATAGTAGGATCCATTGAGGGGGAGGGGAAGACATATCCATCTCAAAACAAATGTGAGCGACCATGGTGAACTCCATGAACAGGTTGCTTCATCAGCATAAAGAAACACTCCAAAGGCATTGATAATAACATTGATAATGGAAGTGTTGTGTAAGGGAAGGGGGAGACTAGGAATCCATATCCAAATCACCACAAGGGAGGAGTCACAACCCCTATGAGCATCCCATGTCCATCAGAACGGGAGGAATCTCCGCCTTTCACAGGTTCGAGCCTCCCTTGCCTAGACTCTAGTGAAATTGATCTCTAAGAAAAGGAGGGCATATAAAACTTATAGTTCAAGATTTAAATGGATATAGAAACAATTAGATTCCAATATTTAACAAAACACACAAAATCCTAAATAGATGGGTGATACTATCCAAAATTTTCTATATAGGACCACTAATGGTACTCTGATACCACTTCAAGTTCACCCAATGAGAGAGAGAGAGAGATTTGGGATTCCCTAAAACAACTCTCAATATTTAGAATCTATAAGGATCATAGGGATAATAGGTATAAAAGTGATCAGTGGAGATGGGAGGGAACTAGCTAACACCACTTTAAAGGACCTTATAGGGTGAAAAGTTGGGAAATACCTCAATGAGGATCTAGGAGGAGCATGAAAGGAGGAAGATTCTAGCATGATACCAATGTCTATTCTCTTAATCATAACTTTAGAAGCTAATATCTAGGGTGGAATGAAATGTTTTGGAGGATTTAAAGGGAGAGGGACCCCGCCAATAATAGAAGTGGAATTTAAAAATAGAGTAGATGGAAGAGCGGCTGAGTCCGGAGGTGCTACCAACTTAATCAGCAGGAAGACAATGCCCCCACCAAAGTTTTGCAAATTTGAAATGGTAAGAGACATATAAAGTGTAATCAAATTATAGGAATCAATCCACAACAATTAATTTGGACTTAATAATCTTCTCTTGGATTATTCCATGTTTAATATCTTCAATATCTTGTTAATGTATATACCTTGACTTATTCTAAGTAAACTCTTATATCAATAATGATGGATATTGATCACTAGAATATAGGCTACTTCATTTAAGTATTTCATGGAGAACCATTTGTTTAACCACATCTTAACTAACTGTAAGACTGATATCTTATTTCCTATCAATAATATATCATCAACACACACTTCTAGGAAAACAACTACACTCCCACTAAACATCTTGTAGTCATAGGGATCACATTAATTCTTTATGAAACCAAATCACTTTATAGATTCATCAAAATTAATGTTATTTTATGTTGATGATTTCTTCAACTCATAAATGAATCTCTATAACTTTCACGCATTATTTTTACCCTTTGGTGTCATAAACCCTTCCGGTTGTTTCATATAGATATATTCTACATGGTTTCCATTAATTAAAGTTTTCTTAACATCCATTTATAAAATATAATAATCATGTAAAGTTTCTATGACAAGTATAATTCTAATGTATTTTAGTATAAAGACTTGTGAAAAGGTTTCATCATAGTATATTCCATGAAATTGCTTAAACCATTTAGAAAACAATCATTATTTATAGGTACTGACATTACCATGAATGTATAGTTTCTTATTGAATACCCATTTTCACCCAAATTTCTTTACATCAATATGAGGAACTACCAAAACCTAGACTTGGTTTCGATTCATGGAATCCATTTCAGAATGCATGGATTATTTCCATTTTGTAACTTATGAGTTGTTTAATTCCTTGTAGAAGATAAGTTCATCATATTTTAATAATAATGTTTCACCTTCTTCAGTGACTATAAAATCATATCACTTAGGCACTCTAACCACTTTTGTGCTCTTACACTGTGCTTGTATCTCTAGAACAACTTCTTCCACTTGGAGTTGTGGAATTTATTCCCATTCCAAATCTTGTGTATCCCAAGATTCAACTTCATCAAATTCAACCTTACTCCCACTATGTAACACCCCAATATTCCACAGTATGTTTCTCTTTGAATAATACAATAGCTTGCGTTGTACGTAACTTTGAGTTCTAACACACCACGACCAATCAAACTAGCCGTTATGAATAGTAATACACACTTCTTGAAATTTTATAAATTTTATTTTTCAAAATGGACTTCATTTTTGGATTCGGAATATCAAAATTAGCTTGGGGTTAATTTTTTTATTCTTCTAAAAACTTTCAATTTTTGATGAATAGTGAAAAACACTGCGTTATTGTTTAAAATCGACTTTTTATTTAAATTTATTTTAAGTAAAAATAGATACATAATACCTATATAAGTTTAATGTAATTCATTGGAGTCATTTTTTAGTAAAATTAGATGTATAAAATTTTATTGAACTTTTTAATGTCTTTTACCCACCCTCTAGGCACATTTGAAAATTTGCAATAAAACGTAATTTTACCGCTTCTGTGAATTGAATTTAAAAAATCCAAGAGAAATGGTTTACATAAATAATTAAAATGTGGTTCAATAATATGAAAACAATTTTTGGTGAATAGTAACTTTTGAATTTTATTTACCACGGTTAAAAGTAAATATGGTAATTAAAGGAAAAATGATATTATAATTACCCTAACACACGTCCTAATTCTATTGGATAAGTTTTTTTCGACCAAAATAAACCCTTTTAATAAAATATGATCCTCTTTGATCCACTTTGATTAGATTAGGACATTTATTATTATTTTATTTAAAGAAGAGTTAAAAGTGTTAAATTCAAATTTTAATAACTAATTTTTTTTAATATAGGGTTATACATAAGATAAATTCTGATATAAATATTCATTAGAAATATAAAAATATTTCCTATATAATGGTATTTTATTTATAATTTTTATACATTAAATAATTAAATTTATTTATGACACAATGATGATGTAGTAATTACCTTATTAATGAAAGATTAAAATAATTGATATTATAAATATCCAAATAAATGTAAACTGAGACTTTTGATGCATTACACTAATTTTTTAGGATAATATGATATGTTAGTATTGTTTAAATAATTTTTTTTCTAAGTGATAAAGTTTTTATGACTTTTACAAAAACAAAATACCAAATAGTGTAAAAACTGACATAAATGAGTTTTTAAAACAAATACTATATTATTAAATGATATAATATTCCTAAAAAATATTAGGTTTGTCCAAAAGACTTAGATAAGGTTATATATTTCAATAATTAACCTCTTGGGGTTCTCTTGGCTCTTTATAATAATTTTATCAACCATTTATTATAATAATAAAAGAATACATGGTAAAAGTTAAATTATTTTACTAAGAGTTAAATCTAAATGATAAGGTTAATATGGTGACCTAAACCTATATAAAACCTATTGGTTGGAATTTTATCTACCAATTACCACCTTATAATATAAATAAATCCTTTTTGGGTCCATTATAAACTGAATATGATTTTATAATAAAATAACATTTCAAGCTTTTCCTAAAGTGACCCTCACCTCTCTTATAATGGGTACTCCCCCTTCTCTCAAAATCACACCTCCAATGCCATTTGTATCAGAAAAAACCTGATCAAATATCCTTTAAACTACCCTCAATTCAACCTAGAGGCCTTAATTTGATCATAAATCTAACTTAAGGATCCCTTTTGATCAAATCAAAAGGAAGCTCCTGAAGAAGAGGTAATAATTTCATCACCTCTTTCAAAGTTCTTTTCTTCTTCAACTTCCTCTTTATTTGTTGTTTCCATACCATAATGATAACTCTAGTACCTTATACATAATTTTATGTTATTATAAAAATGGTACAAAAATATTCATTATTCTATCCATCATATGAATGACAAAGTCACCATACGTGTCTACGTACGACTTACCGTCTCCACATTGTG
Source organism: Viscum album (assembly GCA_963277665.1). Classification (NCBI taxonomy): domain Eukaryota; kingdom Viridiplantae; phylum Streptophyta; class Magnoliopsida; order Santalales; family Viscaceae; genus Viscum; species Viscum album. The sequence goes on along the minus strand of OY728147.1, from coordinate 705,367,237 downwards.
GTGTAGTTTGTTATTCAACACTTAATTATTTCGATGGGTATAATAATGAGTATAATTGATGTAAAAAATAAATATAACATGTTAATGATTCTTTATATATGATATACCATCCAATTACATACGATTTTATCATAAAAAAATGATAATGTTGCTCATGCGTAAGTACAGATTACCGTCTCCAGGAACATGATAAGATTCATTTCCCCATCGTAACCATTCAAGAGTAATTTTTTATTTTATGATTAATAATAATATTTAAGAACTTAATATCATTATGGATATGAATCAAATACATCCTATCCATATCAAACATGACTTACGTAACAAAACATATAAAGGAAAATGAATCAGTTAATGCCCGAAACAATGATACTACTAAAATATTATTAACAAAGCAATATTAGAAGATCATATATGATATCATATTTATGTATGTGGTTATTTTATAATTTAATAAAAATTATTTAAAAATTATATATGAGGTAAACTTACCCTCTACTAAGGAAGAGTACAAGGTAAGAGTTAATTCTACAGTCTCTTCATTATCTGAGGTTATTTATACATATCTACTGGGACCTCTTTATCATCCACATCTGTGTTTCTTAAAAATGTATTTCAAAACATTTTTACTATTTCCTAGAATATGGGTTAAATTCATTTATACCCTTTTTTTAATTTTTATAAAATTTATATAAAGGAATCATTCCGTCGTTTTCCAAACAAGGTCCTCTATGACCTTTTCGACAAAATTAAGGAAAGAATGTTTTTTTAACTTATACGACGAGTGCAGCTATTTTCCACCATTATAAAACCTTCGAAGCATCCCTTACAAGCTTATAAGAATATTTTAAAAATAAATGTTTTATTTTATAATTTTTCGACTTTTAAATGATTTTAAAATAGAAAGAGATATTTCTCTCAAATAGTTTTGATTTTATCTATGTCAACATCCTTTGATGGATTTTACACTTATTGAAGTTGATTTATTATGATACAATATTACATATTTTATTGAAGCTGTTGTGATATTTTTTAATGTGGATGTGTTATTTTTATACCATTAATGGTTTATGATTAAAGTATTAACATTTCATATGATAGTTTTAATATGAATGTTTATGTTATGTTTTGACCTTTTCATATGATAAATGCATTGGACTTAGTAAGTGATGGGTGAAGCTCGCTATAGCTCCTCGATGCATCGGTAGGTCTCATTAGACAAACTAGGGTCTTGGCACAAGGCCTTGAGAAAATCTTATTATAGTATTGTAATGAGGCCTTGACTATGTGGTTATGATGTTCGGCATTATGCATTCCATAATTATGAAATTAGCTATTGATATTATATGTGATTATTCGACTAGTAGAATATTCATGTGAATAAGTAAATGGAACTATTTGATTTATCATTGCCATATTATTCTAAAGTTTATGTTTAAAAGGCTTGTGTTTTATTCTTATACATTGCCTTAAATGTTTATTCCTATTTATGATAGTTTCTGCTATATTTCTATCCTTACTGAGAATTTGAGCTCACCCCTTTCTATGTTTTATTTTTCCTAGGGTGTGAAGAAGTATATTACGATTAACCTATAGGAATAGAATAAGGTATATGAGTGTGTTCAAAAGGGACACAATGTTGTTGTTTTTCCATTTCATGATGTAATGTAAAACTTATATATGTATCTAGAACTTCCAAGGCTACTAAATTGATCGGTATTTCAAAAATTGATCTCTTGTGATCATGAAAATGTTATGTAATAATGAACCGAATCAGGGTAACTAGGGTCAGGGCGTTAAGGTTGGTATCAGAGGAAGTTTAATACAAAACTTGGAAACTAGATTGAGATAAACTCTGATTAGAGAACATTACTCTAAGATAGACTTTGAGGATTAGTATATAAGAACATCCAAAACTTTTGGTAGTGTAAGTATTATGTGGGTTTTCCAAGTAATATATCCCTTTTTGGATATGATTAGGTAGAGACAGCTTTGGAACAGATGTATCTAGGAGTGAAAACTATGACAAGGAGTTTCAGGCTTGACCCAGGGTATCCTGGTACACAACAACGAGCCTTGCTGCACTATTGGTTATGACACTCCCAGGGGATATGCTTAGGATAATTCACATTTTCTTCAAAAACCATTAATAAGTATTTATGAGTAAATACCTCCTCAAAGAAAATGTTTTTTATGACTATAGATTATATGCATAAACTGTTTAATTTATGTTAGGTATTTTACTAGTTTGGAATTATGTATTGTAATTCATAAACTAATATAGTGTATGAAATTGTTTAGAAATGACACTTAGTGGAAGGAATGAAAACCATATCAATGGACATAGTCCATGTAGGGATTTACCTCCTATTCAAGATAATTATAGTGGATCTAGTGATGCAACTGGTGATGAACATCGTATAACTATATTGGGACAACTCACTCAGGTTATGAATAATAACCTTACCAGTAATGAGCACCCTAATCCACAACACGGAGGATCAATGTTAGACCGCTTCATAAGGAAACAACAACCAACATTCAATGGGACTACAAATCCATTTGTATCTGAGCAATGTATAAGTTCCTTAGAGAAAATATTTCATGCTTTGGGGAGTAGTGAAAGGGAAAAAATTTTCATGGCAGTTTATCACTTCATAGGAGATGCAAATAAATGGTGGTAGTTAATTCAAAACAAAAAGGAGGATGAAGAAGTATCAAATATGGAATGGAAGGATTTTAAAGATTTTTCTTAGAAAAATACTTTCCTCATGACCATCGAGCAGATATGGAAAGACAATTTCTGAGCCTAAGGAAAAAGGAGGATGATAATTTCACAAAGTATGAAGCTAAATTTACAAGGTTAGCAAGGCATTCAACATATTATATATGTAACCCAAGGAGTAATATTGATCGATTATTTGATGGGTTAAAACCATTTCTCCATCGAGCATTAGTCTCACAATCCTTCCCATCATACGAAGATATTGTCTCATGTGCTATTAAGATAGAAAATGAATTCTCTAAGTCTTACGACTTTAAAGAAAAGCAAGAGAAGAATATATCTACTGAACACTCTAGAAATGAAAATAAGGGGAAGAAGGAAAAAGTTTAATTTCCATGCTATAGTATATGTGGGAAGAAACACCCCAGTACTTGCCTAAAGGAAATGAGAGTCTATTACAAGTGTAGTGAAAAAGGCCACCAAGCTCATGATTGCAAGGGAAAGAAAGAGGATTTCAATGTTGAATGCTAAAATTGTAGATAAATGAGACAATATTAAAATGAATGTCCTAATTTCCAAGGAAAATTACCTTAGAAAAGGACAAGGGAGCAAGGCCAAACTTATATGATCACTACTGCTAAGGTTGAAGCTCCGAATGACGTGGTGGTAGGTAATTTAATGGTTTCCTAAAATTTATCCAATTCTTTATTTTATTTTGGATAATTGTATTGTTTCATATCTTCCCAATTTTCTAAGAAAATTAGATATTTACAATTTGATTTAACAAGGGAGTTGTCAGTCAAAACTCCTAAGGGAAGTATCATTGCAATAATTTTTTTGAATTAGTTCCCATTGGGGCATATAAACGTACTTTATTTTCTGATCTCATCATCATACCCATGATTGAATTTGATATAATCCTCATAATGGATAGGATTTTGGACCACGATGTGAAAATTTATTGTAAGAAGAAGGAGGTTACAATTTTTGATGATGATAAGGAATACCTTATCTTTAGAGTAGAAACGTCACCATTTGATTCTTATCTAGATCTACCCCCAGTAGCTTTACTAAATTCAATTATCGGGGAGTAAAAAAATGAAATAAATATGGGTGAGGAAAGTAATGTTCAAATAGAGGATGTACCTATTGTGCAAGAATATGTTGATGTGTTTCCAGAGGATTTACCTGGACATCCTCCAGAATGAGAAATTGAGTTTTCCATTGATTTAATTCATGGTTTGAGGTCCATACCAAAGACCCCTTATAGAATGGACACTATGGAATTATTGGAACTAAATAAAAAACTAGATTAATTGTGTAATAAAGGATTTATTCTCCCTAGTGTTTCTCAATGGGGAGCCCCTGTTATTTTTGTTAAGAAGAAAGATGGATCTATGAGGTTGTGCATTGACTACAGGAAAATCAATGCTGTAACAATAAAGAAAAGGTATCCCCTACCTCGCATTGATGATTTATTTGATCAACTTCATGGAGCTTAATATTTTTCAAAGATTGACCTTCGATCTGGATATCATCAGTTGTGTGTGAAGAAGGAAGACATTCCGAAAACAGCATTTCGAACTAGGTACGGGCATTACGAGTGTACAATAATGCCTTTTGTACTAACTAATGCACCCTCTGCCTTCATGGATATAATGAATAGAGTTTTCAAGGAATATCTTGATGAAATTTTAGTTGTATTTATTGATGATATCTTGGTATACTCCAAAAGCTACAAAGATCATGAAAATCACTTGCGCACTATTCTAAAGACTTTTAGAAGAAATGAATTATATGGGAAGTTTAACAAGTGTGAATTCTGGATTTAGGTGATTTCTTTTCTTGGCCATATTGTCTTTAAGGATGTAATCTCTGTTGATCCTTCTAAGAAAATATCAATACAAGAATGGCCAAAACCAATGAGTATAACTGAGGTACACAGTTTTATTGGTTTTGCAGGTTATTATCGGCATTTCGTACAGAATTTTTCCCGATTGGATAACCCATTAACCAAGCTCACATGTAAATGGGTTAAATTGGTTTGGGAAAAAGAGTGTGAATAATGTTTTAAAGAATTGAATAAAATATAATTCAATGATACTATCTTAACTCTACCATCGTGGAATGATGGGTTTGTTATTTACAGAGATGCTTCAAAGAAAGGACATGGTTGTGTCCTTATATAGAATTATAGAGTTATTGCCTATGCATAACAATAAATAAAAATTCATAAAAAAAACTATCCCACTCATGATCTTGAGTTAGCAGCTGTAATATTTACTTTGAAGATATGGATACACTATCTCTATGGTGAAAAATTTGAGATATATACCGATCACAAGAGTTTGAAGTATATTTTCTCACAGAAAGAACTCAACATGAGGCAAAGAAAATGGCTTGAACTATTCAAATATTATGATTTCACTATACAATACTACCTAGGAAAGGCAAATAAGGTGTAAGATGCTTTGAGCAAGAAGGATCATGGAGTTTTGAATAATATGAGAGTTTAAAGGGATCCTATGTTCATGGATCTAGTAAAGATGGATATGGGAATAATCACAGAAGGTGAAACATCAATACATTTTCAAATAGTTTCTAATACACCTTTACTATAAAGGATAAAAGGTTCTCAGACTAATGATTAGGAGTTTCAAAAGAAAATTAAAGTTGTGATTGATGGGAGATTGATTGACTTTGTATATGAATATGGAATTTTGAAATTTGGGAAGAGACTTTGTATTCCTAACATACCTGATCTAAAAAGGGAATTGTTGGATGATTCTCATAGCTCCAATTTATCTATACACCCTGGTAGCACTAATATATATAGATATTTGAAGGAACATTTTTGGTGGGACAAAACGAAAAGGGAGATTGCTGATTATGTGTCAAGATGTACGATTTTTCAATAGGTTAAGGTTGGAAGACAACATCCTGGAGGAGTCATGGAACCTCTTCCCATACCTAAGTGGAAATGAGATGATATTATGATGGAATTTTTCATGGGGCTACCAAAGACTCCTAGAAGGAATGATTCAATATGGGTCATTGTTGATTGTCTAACCAATTCAGCATATTTTCTTGCTATAAGATAAGATTTACCACTTGAACATTTAGCAAAACTATATATTAATGAATTTGTAAGACTTCATGGAGTACCCCTATCAATTATTTCTGATCATGATCCCCATTTCACATCAAGATTCTGGAAATTTTTTCAAAAAGCCCTAGATACTAAACTTTGTTTAAGCACTGCCTACCACCCTCAAACAGATGGACAATCAGAACAGTTTATTCAAACCTTAGAAGACATGTTTAGATCTTTATCACTTGATATTCAAGGTATATGAGATCAATATTTACCTATGGTAGAATTTTCCTATAACAATAGCTTCCATTAAAGTATTCATATGGCACCATATGAAGTGTTATATGGAAAGAGATTTCGCACACCAACTTGTTGGGATGATGTTGGTGAAATAAAATTCGTAGGCCCGAAACTTGTTGAGGAAACAATGGAAAAGGTAAATATGATCCAAACCCACATCAAAGAAACTCAGAGTAGGAAAAAGAGCTATGCTGATAACCAAATGAAGGATTTGGAATTTCAAGTAGGAGATCATGTTTTCTATAAGGTATCTCCATGGAAGGGTGTTGTACGATTCAGTAAGAAGGGTAAATTAAGTCCTCGGTACATCGAACCTTTCAAAATTATAGAAATAATTGGAGTTGTGGAATACCATTTGGCAATGCCTCCAAGTCTCTCTAAAGTTCATGATGTGTTACACGTATTAATATTGAGAAAATACATGCCTGACCCAACACATGTACTCACCTATGAAGAAATAGAACTGGAACCCGATCTATCTTACTGTGAATAGTCTATCTAGATTTTTGATACCAGAGAAAAAGTGTTGAGAAACTGGACGACTCATCTGGTAAAAGTTCTATGGAGAAACCATAAAATAGAAGAGGCAACGTAAGAACCTGAGGAACTTATGATGAAGAACCACCCGAATATTTTTATGCAGTAATATTCTAGAAATTTCAAGGAAGAAATTATTTGAAGGAGGTGAGAATGTAACACCCCAAGCTTCCATGACATGTTTCTCTTTGAATAATACAATATCTTACGCTGTATGCAATTTCGAATTCTAGCACACCACGACCAATCAAACTAGCCGTTATGAATAGTAATACCTAATTTTTGAAATTTTATAAATTCTATTTTTCAAAATGGACTTCATTTTTGGATTTGGAATATCAAAATTAGCTTAGGGTGAATTTTTGGTATTTTTTTGAAAACTTTTAATTTTTGATGAATAGTGAAAAATATTGCGTTATTGTTTAAAACCGAATTTTTATTTAAATAATTATTTATTTTATTTAAATTTTTTTAAGTCAAAAGAGAAAAATAATACCTATATAAGTGAAATGTAATTCATTGGAGTCATTTTTTAATAAAATTAGATGTATAAAATTTTATTGAACCTTTTAACGTCTTTTACCCACCTTCTAGGCACATTTGAAAATTTGCATAAAACATAATTTTACTACTTCTATGAATTAAATTTCAAAAATATGAGAGACACGGTTGATATCAGTAAGTAAAATGTGGTTCAATAAGATGAAAATAATTTTTGATGAATAATAACTTTTGAATTTTATTTACCATAGTTAAAAGTAAATAAGGAAATTAAAGGTAAAAATGATATTATAATTACCCTAACACATGTCCTAATTCTATCGGATAAGTGTTTTTAGACCAAAATCAACCTTAGGAATAAAATATGTTCCTATTTGATCCACTTAAATTGGATTAGGACTTTTATTATTATTTTATTTAAAGAAGAGTTAAAAGTGTTAAATTCAAATTTTAATAACTAAAATATTTTTAATATAGGGTTATACAAAAGATAAATTCGACTATAGATATTAATTATCAAAATAAAAATATTTCCAACGTAATGGTATTTTATTTATAATTTTTAGACATTAAATAAATAAATTTATTTATGACACAATGATAATGCAATAATTACCTTATTAATGAAAGATTAAAATAATTGATATTATAAATATATAAATAAATGTAAATTTATACTTTTGATGCATTCAAATAATTTTATAGGTTAATATGACATGTTAGGGTTGATTAAATAATTTTTTTCTAAGTGATAAAGTTGTTATGACTTTCACAAAAACAAAATACCAAATAGTGTCAAAATTGACATAAATGAGTTTTTAAAACAAATATTATATTATAAATTATTTAATATTACTAAAAATTTAAGGTTTATCAAAAGGAATTAGATAAGTTTATATATGTCAATAATTAACCACTTGGGGTTCTCTTGGCTTTTTATAGTATGTTTATTAACCATTTATTATAATAATAAAAGAATACATGGTAAAAGTTAAACTATTTAACTAAGAGTTAAATCTAAAATATAAGGTTAATATGGTGACCTAAAACTATCTAAATCCTATTTATTGAAAGGGTTTTCACCCATACACACCTTATCCTCGAAATAAATTCTTTTGTATCCATTATAAACCGAATATGATTTTATAATAAAATAATATTTCAAGCTTTTCCTAAAGTGACCCCCACCTCTCTTATAAAAGTGTACTTCCCATTATCTCAAAATCACACCTCCATTTCCATTTGGATCAGCCAAACCCTGCTTAAATATTCTCCCAACTATCCTTACTTCAACCTATAGGACTTACTTTGATCAGAAATCCAATCTAAGGATCCCTTTTGATCAAATGAAAAGAAAGCACCCGAAGAAGAGGTAATAATTTCACCACCTCTTTCAAAGTTATTTTCTTCTTCCACTTCCTCTTTATTTATTGTTTCCATACCAAAATAATAACTACAGTAACTTATACATACTATGATGTTATTATAAATATGGTACAACCATATTCATTATTATATCCATCATATGAATGACAAAGTCACCATACGTGCGTATGTACGACTTACTGTCTCTACGTTCTGGTGTAGTTTGTTATTCAACATTTCATTATTTGGATGGGTATAATTATGAGTATAATTGATGTAAATAATAAATATAACATGTTAATGATTCTGTATATATTATATACCATCCAATTACATATTATTTTACCATCAAAATAATTATATTGTCGCTCATGCGTACGTACAAATTACCGTCTTCACGAACGCAATAAGATTCATTTTTCCATCGTAACCATTAAAGAATAATTTTCATTTTATGATTAAAAATAATGTTTAATATCATAATATCATTATTAATATTAATAAAATACATTCTATCCATAAAAAACATGACTTACGTAACAAAACATATAAAGGAAAACGGACCAGTTAACACCTGAAACAATGATACTACTGAAATATTATTAACAAAGAAATATTAGAAGATCATATATGATATAGTATTTATGTATGTGGTTATTTTATAATTTAAAAAAAATTATTTAAACATTATACATGAGGTTAACTTACCCTCAACTAAGGAAGATTATAAGGAAAAGGCTAATTCTACAATCTCTTCATTATCCGAGGTTGTTTATACGTGAGTATCTACTGGGACCTCTTTATCATCCACATCCTTGTTTCTTAAAAATGTATTTCAATTTTTTTTACTATTTCCTAGACTATGGTTTAAAGTAATTTATAACCTTGTTTTAATTTTTATAAAATGTTTACAAAGGAATCTTTTTGTTGTTTTTCAAAGAAGGCCCTTTTTGACATTTTCAACAAAATTAAGGAAAGAATGTTTTTTTAACTTATACTGTGAGTGCAGCTATTTTCTGCCATTATAACACCTTCGAAGCATCCCTTACAAGATTATAAGAATATTTTCAAAATAAATGTTTTCTTTTATAATTATGTTACTTTTAAATTAATTCAAAATATAAAGATATATTTCTCTCAAATAGTTTTGATTTCATCTATGTCAACATCCTTTGATGGATTTTACACTTGTTGAAGTTGATTTATTATGATAAAATATTCTATATTTTATTGAAGGTTTTGTGATATGTTTGACTATGGATTTGTGATATTTATACCATTCATGGTTTATGATTAAAGTATTAATATTTCGTATACTATTTTTAATATGAATGTTTATGTTATGTTTCAACCTTTTCATACAAGGAATGCATTGGACTTAGTAAGTAACGAGTGGAGTCTGTTATAGCTCCTCGATGCATCGGTAGGTCTTATGAGACAAACAAGTGTCTTGGAACAAGGCCTTGAAAAAATATTTTGGTAGTCTTGGCATGAGGCCTTGACTATGTGGTTATGATGTCTGGCATTATGCATTCCATCATTATGAAATTAGTTATTGATATTACACATGATTATTAGACTAGTAGAATATCCATGTGAATAAGTAAATGGAACTATTTGATTTATCTTTTATATATTATGCTGAATTTTATGATTAAAAGGATTTTATTTTAGTCTTATACATTGCCTTAAATGTTTATGATTATTTATGATAGTTTCCTCTATATTGTTATCCTTACTGAGAATCTGAGCTCATCCATTTCTATGTTTTATTTTTCCCAGGATGCGAAGAAGTATATTACAATTAACCTGAAGGAATAGGCTAAGGGATATGAGTGTGTTCAAAGGGGACACAATGTTGTTTTTTTTCCATTTCATAGTGTAATGTAAAACTTATGTGTGTATCTAGTACTTCCAAGGCTACTAAACTGATCGGTCTTTCATGATTTGATCCATTGTGATCATGCCAATGTTATGTAATAATGCACCGACTCTGGGTAACTAGGGTCATGGCGTTACACACTATACCTTTTAGAGATGTGTTCCCTTGAAATAATGGTGAGACATTTTTTTACCATAACCTTTTTATCCAATTGATTGTATAGATAAAATTATTTAGTGTCTTTAAAATATCCTATAAATAGAAACTGCATTTCTCATGATGTTAGTTTTTTTCTAGAGACAACTTTAACAAATACCACACATCCCAATACATGAATATGTGAAAAAATGGATTTATCATCACACCATAACTATTATGGAATTCTATATTCCAATTTATTTTGAACTTAGTTTATTATTTGTGAATAAATTTACAATGTGTATCCAATAAAGGGTAATGGAAGATCTACATAACTCATCATCGATCCCACCATATCCAAAAGGTGAAATTTTCACTTTCAATAACACTATTTCACTATATTGTAAAAGGAGGAGTGAGTTTCGATAGTATCCCAAACTCCCTTAAATAAAAAATGACTCATGGTTAAGATATTCAATACCATGGTTCGAGTGAAGTCTCTTTATCTTCTTATCTAGTTGATTCTCTACTTCATTCTTGTATTACTTAAATTTCTTAAAGAAGTCCAACTTATACCTCATTATGTAGGCATATCCATATTTATTAAAAACATTAATAAAAGTTTTAAAGTAAGAGTATTCATCATTATATTCTATAAGAAATGGTATATACACATCTGTATGAACTAATTCTTAGATATCTATAGCCCTTTTAACTTTTCCACTAAATAGATATTTGGCCATTTTTCATTGTAAACAAGCATAAAATATACCCAAGTGTTTTAATTCAAAATAATATAAATATCCTTCTTAATATAGTTTTTTAAAATTCTTCTCATTTACTTGAATAAGACAGTGATACCACAAATGGGTGTGATATGAGTTATGTGAACTTGATTAATTATCGAATACCAAAACTCATTTTGTAAAGGCCATTATTTAAATGCGCCACACCATAATGTATAATGCCTTTATAAAATTAGAAACTCTAATTTACAAATAGGAAAATAAATCCGCAAATTTCTAATATAGACACATATATTTTGTTTTTTATATTGGATAAATAATAACAATTATTAAAAACTTGAATTAAACCAATGAAAAATATGATATGGTAGTATCCTATAGTCTACATAGCCAGACTTATGCCATTGGTAGCTCAAAGATCCACCTATCCTCTGATAATATTCCATAATCTATTTGGTTTTTATATTTGGATACAAATTTGAGAATCAAAATTTATATATAATACCCAATTTATAGAAATGAAGAGATTTCACTTGATAATAAACACACTTAAATATTCCTCATGCTTCTTCACTAAGACACAATTCATCTTCTAGTGGCCTTTATTTCCATAACCAAAACACACTACATCCTGGTCCTTACAATATTGGTGTGAAGGTTCCTTAGACTTGTAATTAGTCTTAGAGATTTTCACCTTTAATTTTCTATTATTCACCATAAAGATAGAATTTTTTTCAAGCATCATATCTTTATCTACCTCATAAATCAAAGTCAAAAGATCTAGGAGTGTCTTCTATATATTGTTCATATTAAAATTCACAATAAAACTTTAGAATATATGAGGAAGTGAGGCTAGAATGATGTCTATACAAAATTCCTTGGTTAGATTTAAACCTATAATTTCAAAATTCTCAATTTAGAAAATAATACTAATTAAATGAGGTCAAGCTGAAACACCTTCTCCAAGAATACACATGAAGAGTTCCTTGAAGACTCATACCTCTCTTGTATTTTTTAATCATAATAAAGATTATAGAGATGAGACAACATGGTGCATGTAACGCCCTGACCCCAGTTACCCAGAGTTGGCACATTATTACATAATATTGTCATGATAACAAGAGATCAAGTCCCAAAAGATCGATTAGTTTAGTAGCCTTGGAGGTACTAGATACATACATAAGATTTAAATTACATTATGCAATGAACAAAATCAACATTGTGTCTCCTTTGAACACACTCATATCTCTTAGCCTATCCCTGCAGGTCAATTATAATATACTTCTTCGCATCCTAGAAAAAATAAAACATAAGAAAGGGGTGATCTCAGATGCCCAGTATGGATAATAATACAGTGGAAACTATTATAAATAAGCATAGACATTTAAGAAAATGTATAAGACTAAAAAATAATTTTAAACATAAAATTAAGAATAATATGGAAATGATAAATCAAATAATGCTATTTACTTATTCTCATGGATATTCTACTAGTCAAATAATCACATGTAATATCAATAGCTAATCTCATAATTATAGAATGCATGATGTCGGACATCATAACCACATAGTCAATGCCTCGTGCCAAGACTACAAATTTTTTTTTTGTCAAGTCTGTCAAGACACTAGTTTGTCTCATGAGACCTACTGATGAATTGAGGGGCTATAGTGGGACCCACCCATCACTTACTACATCCAATGCATTCCTCATATGAAAAGGGTGAAACATAACATAAAAATTCATATTAAACTAGCATACGAAATGTTAATAATTTAACCATAAATCATGAATGACATAAAAATAGCACATCCATAGTCAAAGATATCACAAAACTATCACTAAAATATGAAATATTGTATCATAATAAATCAACTTCAATTAAACATAAAATCCAACAATAGATGCTGACATAGATAAAATCAATCCAAAAACTATTTGGGAGAAATATATCTTTCTACTTAGAAATCATTTAAAAGTTACATAATTTTAAAAGAAAACATTTATTTTGAAAATATTCTTATAATATTGTAATGGACATTTTGAAGGTGTTATATCGGCGGAAAATAGCCGCAACCACTGTATAAGTTAAAAAAAAAATTCTTTCCTTAATTTTTCAAAAAGGTCACAAAGTAACTTTTTTGAAAAATGGCGGAAATATTCCTTTCAAAACATTTTATAAAAAGTTAAAAAAGGGAATAAATGGATTTAACCCATAGTCTAGTAAATATTAAATTTTTTTTGAAATACATTTTTAAGAAACACAGATGTTGATGATAAAGAAGTCCCAGTAGATACTTACGTATAAACAACCTCAGATAATAAAGAGATTTTAAAATTAATCCTTACCTTGTAATTTTACTTAGTCGAGGGTATGTTAACATCCTGTATAATGGATAAATAATTGTTATTAAATTATACAAGAACTACATACATAAATATGATATCATATATGATCCTCTAATATAATATTTCAGTATTATCATTGTTTTGAGTGTTAACTGATTCATTTTCCTTCATATTTTTTGTTATGTAAGTCATGTTAATTATGAATAGGATGTATTTTATTCATATATAAAATGATATTAAGTTATTAAACATTATTTTTAATCATTAAATGAAAATTATTCTTGAATGGTTACGATGGGGAACAAAATCTCATCACGTCGTGGAGACAGTAAGTCGTACTTACGCACGAGCGAAAATATCATTCTATTGATGGTGAAATAATATGTAATTGGATGGTATATTATATATAAATAATAATTAAAATTTTATATTTATTATTTATATAAATTATACTCATTATTATACCCATACAAATAATGAAGTTTTGAATAACAAACTACACCACGACGCGGAGATGGTAAGCTGTACATACGCACATATGGTGACTTTATCATTCATATGATAGATAGAATAATGAATATAATTGTACCATATTTATAATAAAATCTTAGTATGTATAAGGTACTGAAGTTATTATTTTAGTATGGAAACAACAAAGAGTAGATGAAGAAAGGAACTTTGAAAGAGGTGATTAAATAATTACCTCTTCTTTGGGTGCTTCCTTTTTATTTGAACAAAAGGGATCCTTAGGTTGGATTTATGATAAAATAAAGGACTCTAGGATGAAGTGAGGGTAGTTAGGAGGATAATTGGTTAGAGGTTGGCTGAGCCAAAAGGTTTTGGAGGTGTGAATTAAATGAAAGGGAGGTTCCCTTTTATAAGAGAGGCGAGGGACACTTTAGGAAAAGCTTGAAATATTAATTTATTATAAAATAATTTTTGGTTTCTAATAGATCCAAATTGATTTATTTTGAGGCTGAGGTGGGTATGGGTAGAAATTATTTCAACCAATAGGTTTTATACAAGTTTAGGTCACCATATTAACCTTATCCTTTAGATTTAACTCTTAGTTAAATAGTTTAACTTTTACCATGTCTTCTTGTATTTTTATACTACATGGTTAATATAGTTACTATAAAATGCCAAAAGAACCTCAAGTGGTTAATTAATGAAATATTTATAATTATATAAGTCATTTTACCAAAACTTATATTTTTTGGACTATTATATAATTTAATAAAATAGTATTTGTTTTAAAAATTCATTTATGTAAATTTTGACACTATTTAGTATTTAGTTTTTGTTAAAGTCATAAAAACATGATTACTTCGAAAAAAATACATTGAATCAACCATAAAATGTTATATTCACCTATAAAATTCGTGTATGGCATCAAAATTTTCAATTTAAATTTATTTTAATATTTATAATATCAATTATTTTAATCTTTCATTAATAAGGTAATTACTACACCATTATTATGTCATAAATAAATTTAATTATTTAGGGTCTAAAAACTATAAATAAAAGACCATGATGTATTAAATCTTTTTTATATTTATAATGAATATTTATAGTCAAATTTATATTATATATAACCCTATATTAAAAATGGTTTAGTTATTAAAATTTGAATTTAACACTTTTAACTCTTCTTCAAATAAAATATAATAAATGTCATAATCTAATCCAAGTGGATCAAAAAAGATCATATTTTTGTCCTAAGGTTTATTTTGGTCGAAATAAACTTATCCAATATAATTAGAACATGTTTTTGGGTAATTTTATATTATTATAATATTATTTTTACCTTTAATTACCCTATTTACTTTTAACCATGGTAAATAAAATTCAAAAGTTACTATTCACAAAAATTATTGTCATCCTATTGAACCACATTTTACTTACTAATGAAAACCATATCTATTAGATTTTTGAAATTCAATTCACAGAATAAGTAAAATTACGTTTTATGCAAATTTGGAAATGTGCCTATAAGGTGGGTAAAAGACGTTAAAAAGTTCAATAAAATTTTATATATCTTATCTTATTATAAAATAAATCCAATGAGTTACATTAGACTAATATAAGTATTATTTATCTATTTTTACTTTAAAATAAATTTAAATAAAAATAATAATTATTTAAATAAAAAGTCGGTTTTAAACAATAATGTAGTGTTTTTAACTATTCATCAAAAATTGAAGGTTTTTAGAAAAATACCAAAAATTCATCCTAAGATAATTTTGATATTCCAAATCAAAAAATGAAGTCAATTTTGAAAAATAAAATTTATAAAATTTCAAAAAGTTGGTATTACTATTCATAACTACTTTTTAAATGGCTAGTTTGATTGGTCGTGATGTGTTAGAACTCAGAGCTGCATACATTGCAAGTAATTGTAATATTCAAAGAGAAGCATACCATGGAAGCTTAGGGTGTTACATTATTCCCTCAAAATAATTTTATCCTTGAAATTTCTTGAATATTACTGTATAAAAAGATTCGAGTGGTTCTTCATCATAAGTTCCTTTAGTTCCCACATTGCCTTTTTCATTTTATGGTTTTTTCAAAGAACTTTTACCAGACGAGTTGTATGATTTCTCAACACTTGTTCTCTAGTATCAAGAATTATGATAGGCTATTCACAATAAGATAGATCAGGTTCCCATTCTATTTCTTCATAGGTGAGTACATACGTTGGGTCATACATCTATTTTCTCAACAGTGATACGTGGAACACATCATGAACTTTGGAGAGACTTGGAGGAATTTCCAAATGGTAAGCTACAAATCCAATTCATTCTAGAATTTCAAAAGGTCTGATGTACCTGGGACTTAATTACCCTTCTTACCAAATCATATAACAACCTTCCATGGAGATACCTTCAAGAAAACATGATCACCCACTTGAAATTCCAAATCCTTCCTTTGGTTATCGGCATAGCTCTTTTGCCTACTTTGAGGTGATTTGATGTGGGTTTGGATAATCTTCACCTTTTACATTGTTTCCTCAACAAGTTCCGGGACTACAAGTTTTCTTTCACCAACCTCATCCCAACAAGTTGGTGTGTGACATCTCTTTCCATATAACGCTTCATATGGTTCCATCTGAATACTTGAATGGAATCTATTGTAATAAGAAATTATACCATAGGTAAATACTGATCCCACATACCTTCAAAGTCAAGTGAGCAAGATATCAACATGTCTTCTATGTTTTGAATTGTTCGTTCTGATTTTCCATCAGTTTGAGGGTGGTAGGCAGTGCTCAAACTAAGTTCAGTATCTAGGGATTTCTCAAGACTTTTCCAGAATCTCAATGTAAAACTGGGATCACAATCAGAAACAATCGATAGGGGTACACCATGAAGTCTTACAACTTCATTAATATATAGTCTTTCTAAATATTCAAGTGGTAAATCTTCACTTATAGCAAGAAAATGTGATGACTTGGTAAGACAGTCAATAATGACCCATATTGCATCATTCCTTCTAGGATTATTTGATAGACCCATGAAAAATTCCATCATAATATAATCCCATTTCCACTCAGGTATGGAAAGAGGTTGCATGACTCCTATAGGATGTTGTCTTCCAGCCTTCACCTATTGACAAACCATATATCTTGACACATAATCAGGAATCTCCCACCTTATGTTTTCCCAAAATAAAATGTTTCATCAAATATCTATACAGCTTAGTGCTACCAAAGTGTATAGAGAAATTAAATCTATGAGAATCATCCAAAAATTTCTTTTTTAGATCAGGTATGTCAGGAACACAAATCCTCTTCCCAAATTCCCAAATTCAATTTTCATATATGAATTCAATCAATCTCCCATCATTTATAACTTTAATTTTCTTTTGAAACTCCTCCTCATTAGTCTAAGAACTTTTTATCCTTTATAATAAAGATTCTTTGGAAGCCATTTGAAAAATTATTGATGTTTCACCTTTCATGATTATTCCCATATCAATCTTTACTAGATCCATGAACATAGGATCCCTTTCAACTCTCAACTTGTTCAGAACTCCATGATCATTTCTGCTCAAAGCATCTTCCCCCTTATTTACCTTCCCTGGGTGGTATTTTATTGTGAAATCATAATCCTTGAGTAGTTCAAGCAATTTCATTTTCCTCATATTGAGTTATTTCTATGAGAAAATATACTTTAAACTCTTGTGATCAATATATATCTCACATTTTCACCATAGAGATAGTGTCTCCATATCTTCAGATAACAGATTACAACTGCTAACTCAAGATCATGAGTAGGATAGTTTTTTTCATGAATTTTTAGTTGCCATGATTCATAGGCAATAACTCTATCATTCTTCATAAGGACACAACCAAGTCCTTTCTTTGATGCATCACTATAAATAACAAACCAATCATTCCCCAATATTAGAGTCAAGATAGGAGCATTGAATAATATTCTCTTAAATTCTTCAAAACATTCTTCAAACTCTTTTTTCCAAAAAAATTTAACCTATTTACATATGATCTTGGTTAATGGGTTAGCCAAATGGAAAAAATTCTAGACGAGATGCTGACAGTAACCTACTAAACCAATAAAACTACGTACCTCAGTTATAATCATCGGTGCTATCCATTCTTGGATTTCCCTTATCTTTGATGGATCAACAGAGATTCCATAATTAGAGAAAATATAAACAAGAAAAGAAATCTCCAAAATACAGAATTCACACTTGATAAACTTCCCATATAATTCATTTTTTCTAAGAGTTTTCAGAATAGTGCTCAAGTGATTTTTTTGAAATTTCTAGCTCTTAAATTATACCAAGATATCATCAATAAATACCACTACAAATTCATTAAGATATTCCTTGAAAACTCTATTCATTAGATCCATGAAAATAGAGGGTGAATTAATTAATCCAAAAGTAATTACTGTAACCTGTAATGCCCATACCTAGTTTGAAATGATGTATTTGGAATTTCTTCCTTCTTTATGCACAACTGATGATATCCATATTGAAGGTCAATCTTTGAAAAATAATGAGCTCCATGAAGTTGATCAAACAAATAATCAATGCAAGGTAGGGGATACTTGTTATTTATTGTTATAGCATTGATTTCCCTATAGTCAATGCACAAACTCTAAGATACATCATTCTTCTTAACAAAAAGAATTGAGGCTCCCCATAGAGAAACACTAGGGCGAATAAATTCTTTATTACTCAATTCCTCTAGTTTTTTCTTCAGTTACACTAATTCCACAGTGGCCATTCTATAAGGGGTCTTCGATATGGGCCTTGAACCATGAATTAAGTCAATGGAAATCTCAATTTCTCATTCTAGAGGATGTCCAGATAAATCCTCTAGAAACACATCAAAATATTCTTTCACAATAGGTACATAATCTATTTGAACATTCCTTTCCTCACCCATATTTATTTCGCCCCCTTCCTCCCCAATAATTGAATTTAGTAGAGCTATTGGGGGTGGATCTAGATGAGAATCAGATGGTGATTTTTCTTCTCTAAAGATAAGGGATTCCTTATCATAATAAAAAATTGTAACCTATTTATTATTAAAATAAATTTTCGCATCATGGTATAAAATCCAATCCATACTAAGGATTATATCAAATTCAATCATGGGTATGATAATAAGATCAGCATATAAAGCACGTTTATATGCCATAGTGGTAACTGATTGACATAACTTTGTTACAATGATAATTCACTTAGGATTTTTGACTAAAACCTCCCTTATTAAGTCAAATTAGAAATATCTAATTTTATTGGAAAACTGGGAAGATATGAAAGAATGAGATGATTCAGAATCAAATAAATCATTGGCTAATTTTGAGGAAATAATTAAAGTACTTACCACCATGTCATTCGGAACTTCAACCTCAGCAGCTGTGATCGCATAATCTTGGCCTTTCTCCCTTGTCCTTTTTTAAGGTAAGTTTCCTTGATGCTTAGGAAATTCATTTTCATAATGCCCCATTTATTTAAAATTATATCATTTAACATTGAAAAACTCTTTCTTCCCCATGTAAGCATGAGCTTGGTGGCCTTTTTCTCCACACTTATAACAAACTCCCATCCCATTTAGGCATGTACCAGGGTGTTTCTTCCCAAAATTACTATAGGATGGAAATTCATCTTTTCCCTTATTCCCCTTATTTCCTTTTTCTGAGTGTTAAATAGATTTATTCTTCTATTGCTTCACTTTAAAGTCATAAGACTTAGATAATTCCTTTTCTGTCTTGATAGCACATGAGACTATATATTCGTATGATGAGAAGGATTGTGAGAATAATACTTGATGGTGAAATGATTTTAACCCATTAAAAAATCGACCAATCTTACTTCTTGGGTTACGTATATAATCTATAACATGCCTTTCTAACCCTGTAATGTTTTCCTCATACTTTGTGACATTTTCATCCTCCTTTTTCCTTAGACTCAAAAATTTCCTTTCCATATCCGTTCGATGTTCACAAGGAATGTATTTTTATAATAAAATCTCTTTAAACTCCCTCTATTCTATATTTGATACTTCTTCATCCTTCTTTTTTTTGAATTAATGACCACTATTTATCTGAATCTTTTAAGAGGTGATAAAATACCATGACAACTTTTTCCCTTTTGCTACTCCCCAAAGCATGAAATATTTTCTCTAAGGAACTTATCCATTGCTCAACTACAAATGGATTTGTAGACCCATTTAATGTTGGTGGTTTTTTCCTCATGAATCGATCTAACATTGATCCTCTGCGTTGTGGATTAGGGTTCTCCATACAGGTAATGTTATTATTCATAACATGAGTGACCTGTCCCAGTATGGTTATAAGCTATTCAGCACCAGTTGTATCACCAACTCCACTATAATTATCTTGAATAGGAGGGAAATCTCTACATGGATTACGTGCATTGATACAGTTTCCATTCCTTCCACTAAGCTCCACTTCTAAACAATGGCATACACTATATTATTTTATGAATCACAATACAAAATTCCAAAATTGTAAAATGATTAACATTAATTGAAAAATTTATGTATATAATCCATAATCATAAAAATGTTTTCTTTGGAAAAGTATTTACTCATAAATCCTTCAAAATTGTTTGAAAAGAAAATGTGAATTATCCTAAGCATATCCCCCGAGAGTGTCAAACCGGGTGCGTAGTAAGGCCCGTTATCGTGTACCACGATACAATAGGTCAAGATCGAAACTCCTTATCATAGTTTTCACTCCTAGGTACATTTGTTCCAAAACCACGTCCACTTGTAGTATCCAGACATGAATGTATTTCGTACAAAACCCACATAAAATCTATATTACCAATTTTTTTGGATTTTCTTCTATACTAATCCTCAATGTCTATCTTAGGGTAATGTTCTCTAATCAGAGTTTTTCTAAATCTAGTTTCCAAGGTTTATACTAAACTTTTTATGATACCAAATGTAACGCCCCGACCCAAGTTACCCAGAGTCAGCGCATTATTACATAACATTGGCATGATCATAAGAGATAAAGTTCCAAAAGACCAATCAGTTTAGTAGCCTTGGAAGTAATAGATACATACATAAGTTTTACATTACATTATTAAATGAAAAAAATAAACATTGTGTCTCCTTTGAACACACTCATATCCCTTCTCCTATCCATGTAGGTCAATCATAATATTCTTATTCACATCTTGTAGAAAATAAAACATAAGAAAGGGGTGAGATCAGATGATCAGTAAGGATAACAATATAACAGAAACTATCATAAATAAGCATAAAAATTTAAGGTAATGTATAAGAATAAAACACAAGATTTTTAAACATAAACTTTAGCATAATATTGAAATGATAAATCAAATAATTTCATTTACTTATTATCATGGATATTCTAATAGTCGAATAATCACATGTTATATCAATATATAATCTCATAATTATGGAATGCATACTGTCAGACATCATAACCACATATTCAAGGCCTTATGCCAAGACTAAAAATAAAAATATTGTCAAGGAATTGGGCCAAGACACTAGTCTATCTCATGAGACCTACCTATGCATTGAGGGTCTATAGTGGGCCCTGTATGTCACTTACTACCTCTAATTCATTTCTCATATGAAAAGGGTGAAACATAAAATAAACATTTGTATTAAAATAGCATATGAAATTTTAATACTTTAACTATAAACCATGAATGAAATAAAAACAACACATCCACAGTCAAAGATATCATAAAACTATCAATACAATATGAAATATTGTATCATAATAAATCAACTTCAATTAAACATAAAATCCAACAATAGATGTCGACATAGATGAAATCAATCCAAAAACTATTTGGGAGAAATATCTATTTCTACTTTGAAATCATTTAAAACTATCATAATTTTAAAATAAAATATTTATTTTGAAAATATTCTTATAAGCTTGTAATGGATGCTTTAAAGGTGTTATGTCAGCAGAAAATAGCCACACCCACCGTATAAGTTAAAATAAACATTCTTTCTTTAATTTTCCAAAAAGGTCATAAAGTACCTTGTTTGGAAAATGGTTGAAAGATTCCTTTCAAAACATTTTATAAAAAGTAAAACAAGGGCATAAATAACTTTAAACCATAGTTTAGGAAATTGTAAAAATGTTTTGAAATACATTTTTATGAAACACTGATGTGGATGATAAAGAAGTCCCTGTAGATACTTATGTATAAACAACCTCAGATAATAAAGAGATTGTAAAATTAACCCTTACCTTGTACTTTTCTTTAGTCCAGGGTATTCTAACCTCCTTTATAATGGTTAAATAATTTTTATTAAATTATAAAAGAACCACATACATAAATATGATATCATATATGATCCTCTAATATAATAATTCAGTATTATCATTGTTTTGGGTGTTAACTGATTCATTTTCCTTCATATGTTTTGTTATGTAAGTCATGTTTGTTATAGATAGGATATATTTAATTCATATCTAAAATGATATTAAGTTCTTAAAAATTATTTTTAATCATCAAATGAAAATTATTCTGGAATGGTTATGATGGGGAAAAAATCTCATCACGTCGTGGAGACGGTAATCCGTACTCACGCACGGGCAACAATATCATTATATTAATGGTGAAATCATATATAATTGGATAGTATATTGTATATAAATAATAATTAAAATGTTATATTTATTATTTAAATCAATTATACTCATTATTATACCCATAAAAATAATGAAGTGTTGAATAAAAAACTACACCACGATGTGGAGACGGTAAGCCGTGCATACACTCATACGGTGACTTTGTCATTCATAGGATGGATAGAATAATGAATATGGTTGTACCATATTTATAATAACATATCAGTATGTATAAGGTATTTTAGTTATTATTTTAGTATTTAAACAACAAAGAAAGAGGAATTAGAAGAAGAGAAGAACTTTGAAAGAGGTGATGAAATAATTACCTCTTCTTTGGGTGCCTCCTTTTGATTTGAACAAAAGAGATACTTAGGTTGGATTTATGATCAAAGTAAGGCCACTAGGATGAATTGGGGGTAGTTTGGAAAATATTTGGGCAGGTTTTGGCTGATCCAAAAGGATTTTGAGGTGTGAATTAAAAGAAAGGGAGGTGCCCTTTTATAAGAGAGGTGAGGGGCACTTTAGGAAAAGCTTGGAATATTAATTTATTATAAAATTATTTTTAGTTTATAATTGATCCAAATTGATTTATTTAAAGGATAAGGTGTGTATGTGTTTACATACTCTAAACCAATAGGTTTTAGACAATTTTAAGTCACCATATTTTCCTTATATTTTAGTTTTAACTCATAGTTAAATAGTTTAACTTTTATCATGTCTTCTTGTATTTTTATACTACATATTTAATATAGTTACTATAAAATTCCAAGAGAACCTAAATTGGTTCATTAATGAAATATGTAGCATTATCTAAGTCATTTGGAACAACCTTATATTTTTAGGACTATTATATAATTTAATAAAATAGTATTTGTTTTAAAAATTCATTTATGTCAATTTTGACACTATTTAGTATTTGGTTTTTGTTAAAGTCATAGAAACTTGATTCCTTAAAAACAAATACATTAAATCAACCATAACATGTAATATTTACCTAAAAAATTCGTGAATGGAATCAAAATTTTCAATTTTCATTTATTTTAATATTTATTATCAATTATTTTAATCTTTAATTAATAAGGTAATTACTGCATCATCATTGTGTCATAAATAAATTTAATTATTTAATGTCTAAAAATTAAAAATAAAATAAAATGATGTTGGAAATATTTTTATATTTCTAATAAATATTTATAGTCTAATTTATCTTATGTATATCCTTATAATAAAAATGGTTTAGTTATTAAAATTTGAATTTGATACTTTTAACACTTTTTAAATAAAATATAATAAATGTCATAATATAATTCAAGTGGATCAAAAAGGGTCATATGTTTGTCCTACGGTTGAGTTTGGTCGAAATACACTTATCCAATAGAATTAGGACATGTGTTGGGGTAATTTTATATTATTATAATATTATTTTTACCTTTAATTACCCTATTTATTTTTAACTGTGGTAATTAAAATTCAAAAGTTATTATTCACAAAAAATTATTTCCATCCTATTAAACCACATTTTACTTACTAATGATAAACATGTCTGTTAGATTTCTGAAATTCAATTCATAGAAGCGGTGAAATTATTTTTTATGCAAATTTGCAAATGTGCCTAGAAGGTGGGTACAAGACATTAAAAAGTTCAATAAAATTTTATATATCTAATCTAATTATAAAATGACTCCAATAAATTAAATTGGACTAATATAAGTATTATGTATCTATTTTTACTTTAAAATAAATTTAAATAAAAATAATAATTATTTAAATAACACGTCGGTTTTAAACAATAACGCAATGTTTTTCACTATTCATCAAAAATTGAAAGTTTTCAGAAAAATACCAAAAATTAACCCTAAGCTAATTTTGATATTCTGAATCCAAAAATGAATTCCATTTTAAAAAATAAAATTTATAAAATTTTAAAAAGTGGGTATTACTATTCATACATGCTTTTTAAATGACTAGTTTGATTGGTCGTGGTGTGCTAGAACTCGGTGCTACATACAACGCAAGCTATTATATTATTCAAAGAGAAGAGTACCATGGAAGATTGGGGTGTAACAGTGTATTCATCTATGTCTTCATGAATATTTTAGATATCACTAGTCATATATGATAACATAAGGAATCAGACATCCAATGCATCATCCATGCGTTTCGAGAAGATAGAATGTGCCTCCTCACTTGCCTTCTAATAGGGATCAGTAGGAACCAAGGAATATAACATGTAATAATTTTCTATTGGTATAATATGATGCAAAAGTGTTTGTACCACTTCTAGAAGTTATCATTGGTCAGGATATTGTATTTCTCTGAGATTTATCACAAGTATAATGTCATGGTCAAATAATTTTTCATTTTTATATAATAAATAAATTTATATTTTAATACATTATCTTCATTACCATTTTTGACATAATAAATTAATTTTATTATCTACCCACTATTTTATCAAATCTCAATATCCCTCATCATTTTCTTTAGAATATATCATCACTTCGATATTTGAGTGTAAAGGATCCATATTTTCCTTATAATAACCAAGACCATGGCCATGAAAATTATTCAATGGTATTTAGGTAGGCAGTATTTACAACATTATTAACTCATATTTCCTTGACCCATATAGTGGACTCGCCGATACAAAAATCATAAACTCAAATTTCCTCAACACCCACCACTAAAAAATATTAAGTAGAATTTTGTAATTACCCTTAAAACTAATTTGGTTAAGTAAACCCATTATCTTTTTTAAGACTCTCTAATAATAAATAAAAGTGTCTCCAACATTAGCCTGTATTACACTTTAACTATGGTTGAATATTCACAAAGAATATGGAAGAAGATATCTAACTTAATATTATCTTCAAATATTTTTTGTTTATCTTTATTCATAAATATTTTATATTCTATCCTTTACATTTTTTTGAAGAAAGTGGTTCCTTGGACAAAAGACCAAAGAAAAATTTATTATAAAAAATATATATAAATGAGTCTAAAAGATGGGATCATATTACAATCTTTCTCATAAAGAGGGAGTAAATCGTCAAGAAGATCATCCAGCCATGTAATATCCTGACTTACTCCTCTATTTATGAGGCCATCTGCAACTATATTTGCTTCGCAATAAATATGAGTGATAATATGGTTGATATCGTGGAGCGAATGGAGACAATCCATCCAATGTGTAGTAATCGACCACGCCAGATGAATCACACTATTCCAAATATCTTGCACTATGGTAGTCGAATCACTTTCAATCCATATGTTGTTACAACCATGATGCTTAGTTAAAGAAATAGCATGGATCACACTCATCATTTCATACCCCAGAGATGAGGCAATAGCACAACTTCCAAAGAAGCACATGAGGATCTGACCAAGATGATCCTTGAAGATAGTGCCATATCCCACAGGGCCCAGATTACCTTTATAAGTGCCATCCACATTAACTTTAATCCATCTAGAGAACACTGGTTTCCAAAAAAATTCAAAAGTGAATCGTGGCTGACGAAAAATTCCATCAACGCATAGTCACCATAGAATCATAAATTCTTTCACTGTACTGTTACAATATCCCTTCTAAATCAAAGTAGCTTCATGTATAGAAATAAGGATCCACATCCGACCTTCATTAAGGCTGAGTGAGCAATTATTGTGAAGAATTGAATTTCTATCATACCATATCACATGATGAAGCTCAGCAACTACAGCAAGAAATAAGTTCTTGATTTGTTGAGATTTATTTGTATCTACACAATGATTTAGTTGAGCATTGACAGAGTCAAAAATCAAAAAATTTTAATCAAAGATGTCAAAAATATAGTTCTAAATAGAATAAGTAGTGGCACAAGAAAGAAATAGATGGTTAGTATATTCTCTATGTTGATTAAAGATACAGAATTTTGAGAAAATGTTTATCTCAAAAGATTTTAGAAAAGTATTGGTGGAGACCCTGTTGTAATAAATACACCAAATAAGAGTGAATACTGAAGGTTTTATCCATGGCTTATCAATGTTTTTTATCCAGCTAAAATAATTTCTAGAATTATGAAAATGGTGGTTATAATTTTTTTTGAATCCATCATTCCATTGTGTGAATACTCCCATATTATAAAATCATCCATAGTAGAAAAAGGATAGTTATTAATGAAATGTACAACATTATTAGGGAGACTATAAAGATAATAATTAAGAAAATCTCTAATAGCATAATTAATACTTTCAAAAGTTGCTCAGTTGGGATCATTGAAATTAGAGAAGCACCAGTCCAGTTGTCCAACCAGAAGTTCATGGATGATTTCTTGGAAACCATCCATCTAGAGTTGGTCATAATATTGGAATACAATTTTTAATGGAAGGCCAAATGGAAGAGTTTAGAAAGTTCATGCTGCCTTTCTCCAACTTATCAAGAAACCTATTTTTTATGAAAGTAATATAAGGAGAGTCATTGTGGATCAGGTTCCAAGTGAGTATGTATAAGGACCCAGCCTTAAACATTACATAATCCCGAATTAAATGAATAATTCACATTGAGGATTTTTTCAAGTTTAGAGTTTTAGAGAATTAGACCATAACTATTTCATATCAACTTGAATATTACATTTATACACTACTACTCAGTATCAATTTTTTAATAAAATAAAAACTCTTAAAAAAACATGTCTAGTTCCATGTTTTAGACAACATGAATTTTCATTGATCCAATCCTTGACCCTTATTTATCTTTAAGTCCTATGGAAAACATTTCAAAAAATTGGGATGAGCATAAAAAGATTAGTAAGGGTTATAAAATAAAGAAAACATTATCTCATCAATAAATACAAATCAATGAAACCATACTTTTCAGTCATAACATACCTCATGAAATCATAAGATTTATGAATAACACATAGAAGTCATAAATCATAAAGGTAACTTATGGCATTCATAACATACTTACATTATAGCTATCACAGATACATAGGGAGTCACATTTGGAATACCCATCACAGTATATTCCCTAAATCTATTAGGATAAACATTAATTTTTACCTACTCCACGTTACCCAATGCATTGAAGAGCTATCTCGGGCTCACCCACCCTAGGTTTATCACGAAACCACCCGTATACGTAAACAATGCCCAATTACCATAACATATTCATAACACATAAAGCAATCATAAAGGAATGATAACATATCCACATTGCAATCACAATATATCATTTCAAGATATTTCCATAATCAATGCTTTATCAAACCATTTTCAAAACCATTTAAAACATTTAATAAAGAGATTTTTGAATAAAAGTGTCCCATACCACTTTAAAGATTTTAAAGGAATTTAAATTTTAAAACATTAATGTACATATAAATAAATCCTTAAAACCATTTTTAAAACATGGACATTAATGATAAATATTTTGAAGAATAAATCTTTAAAGAATTTAAAATGATGTTTTAGTTAAAGAGTCTCGTAACATTTGAGAAACAATTGACTAAACACAATTAAAGAATAAAATGAAACGAAAATTATAATGTCATGAGAATAAGGATATTCATGATATAATATTTCAAAGGGAAGTATATACACCATATAAAAGTGAATTGGTGTATAACAACAATTTAGTCTCAATGGAATGTAAATTGAGATGAAATCCCTTATAAAAACTGTATCCTTAGATTAAGGATAAATAAATTACATAATAATGTGTGATAAATATGAAATAAACTCAATATGATTGCATATTCAGTGTAAATCAATCAGATAACATTCACACATATTCTTTTTCAGACAAAACCAATGACTTGGATGTTTAACTCAATGAATGGAAATTGAGTTAAAATTACTCTTATCAAGTTCATATTGATGACTTTAGAATTTATAAATGGAGTTATTATGTGTATCAAAAGTATATCCACACAAAGGGGAGTGAAAATTAAAAAATAAATAAATAAATAGTTATTCCACACATAATCATAGCATGATATAATTAATAATTAGAAGATTAACCCAAGGAATGGAAATTGGGTTAAAAGGTTCCCTTACCGATTTGGTAACTTACGAAACATACAACCCATGAAAGAAGGATCATAAAATAAAGATTTAAATACCCATAAATTGAAGTATATTACACAATGAATACAATATTGGGTAGTAAATACAACACACAAAAGGAAATAGTGGCAAATATAGCATGAATCTCACAGGAATAAAGAGTGAGATGAAAATCTCTTACCACATTGTAATCAATCGAGTTGTATAACAAAAAGTTAATAACCACCAAATTATTCACATAATAACATTAATATAAATAGAATCATGATAATATATATCAAATGGAAGTACAAAATACACCATATGCAATAAATTAGTGGTGAACAATGTAAATCTCACGGAATTAAAAGTGAGATAAGAAACCCCTTACCTCGTGTCTGACTCGACTTGCTTGTTCCTTATTATTCCTGAATAATAAACTTAAGTTAATTTATAATTGATCAAGAAACTTTTTCAAGTTTATTATTCCTTTTATTTAACTCATTACTATGTTATAAAAATCATGTAATCATTTAAGTTAATAATGGTCGTTTTGTTGATATTTGGTACTTGAGTAAAAAATGAACACCTTATAATTACAAGTTGTCCATGTGGTAAAGAGTCCATTATCTCCATAATGATATTAATGATTTAGATATCATAGATATCATATATATCTAGTATATATATATATTTATTTATTTATAACAGTACATAACATTTGGAGATAAGAAATGAAATGCACCGTTCATGGAGACGGTAAGCCGCATGTACGCATGAACGCTACTTTCATTTCTATTTTGTATTTTAATTGAATGAAAAATTAATGATACATAGTTATATTATAATTCCAGTATAATATAATATATAATTTCATTAAATCCATCCTTTATACGTCCCATGTATGGCATGAACGAGTCATATCACTTTGAGGGGGCGATAGTCCGCACTTCCTCAAATGAAATTATCACATTTACCCATAATGGAAACCATAAAGGTATGATATAAATGAAAAAAATAAATAATCATAAATAAAACATAAAAATAATATATATATCATATATAAATATAGTTCCATCATAATGTCCACCATGAGAGGCGGTAGAAGATATTGAAACAATCATCGTTTCGTGAGGCAGTAGTTCACCGTCCACAGAAACAGTATGTTCTTTACCCATTAGATGGAGGTGTGTGAAAGTGTAGTTCAAATAATTCTCATAAAAAAACCTAGCATATTGAGGATACTTGTGTTTTTATAAAATAAAGTAATAAAAAGAGTTTACGGGGTTGGAGAAGTAAAATAAAACAAAAGGACTTAAGAGAAGATGTTACCTTTAAATTGGGTATCTCCCTTTGGATTGAACAAAAGGTTTACTTGAAGTGACTTATACCTAAGGTAAGGCTTCTAGGTGGAATATAGGGATATTTAGAGATTATTTTTGAAGGGGTTGGACTAGACAAGAGGCTTTATAGGTGTGAGTAATGGGTTAGAGCAGAGGGCTTTTTATAAGGGGGAGGAGGGGCTCTTTAGGAAAGTATGAAACTATTATTTTATTATATAATGATTTTAGGTTTATAAAGGTTCAAAACTTATTAAACTCAAAGATAATATGACTCATGGTTGAAATAAAATCATAAAATAATAATTTTATATGTTATGGACATTATTTTAGTCTTTATAAATTATTTATTTAAATCTTTTATTAATGACGTAAACACTGCATCATTATTGTGTCATAAATAATTTAATTTATTTGATGTCTAAAAATTATAAAAAAAATACCATGATGTAGGAAATATTTTTATATTTCCAAAGAATATTTATAGTCTAAAAGATAACTTATATATGCCTATGTAAAAATAAATTTACTAAAAGATATATGTTTATGTCATTTTTGTCTTTACTTTAAATAAATTAATATAAAGTGTCATTATCACTCCCATGTGGCTCCATGGGGTCCCAAAATCGACCCAAAGATGCCCATGGTCAGATATGTATCAACCAATAGGATTTGGACACATGTTAGAGTAATTTTATATTATTATAATAATATTTGTTTACCCTTATTTACCATATTTACCCTTTAACCTTGGTAAATAAAATTTTTACTTAAGTAAATATTCATAATGTCTAAAAATAAAAGTTACCTATTTAAAAAATTTGGACCTCCTGATTAAAAATATGAAATCCATTTTTTCAAATTCAAAACACAAAATTGGCAGAAACTAATTTAAAATTAATTCCCGCTGTCAAAATGAAAAGCATGTTTTTTAGAAATATTAACTATCAAAAGATTAACACTTGTTTATGTCCAATTTAAAAGTGAAATTAATTAAAATTACTAAAATTGGATTAAATGGTAAAAATATAATATAATTACACTTTAAAACGAATTAAAAAGATAATCTAACCATATAAATGAATTATATTAAAAGGCAATTTTGAATTAAAATATAGTATTTTTCACTATTCATCAAAAAATGAATTTTATCAGAAAAATACCAAAATTTTACCCAAAGTGAATTTTGATGTCCCGATTCTAAAGAAGAATTTTATTTTGTCAAAAAGAACATATAAAAGTTAACAAAACTAGATTCAAAAGAGGGTTCACCATTAAAAGGCGGTAAATCAACCTTTTAAAGTAAATTCGATTCATTCACATTTTAGGCCTATAACTTTTATTGGATAAATGTAAAAATATTTAACAAACATGTATAATCATTTTTTAATTAATTATATTTATTCCTGCCATTATAAAGGCTAGGAATTAACTACCATTTAAAATAATAATAATATTATATTATTTTTTAGTACAACTCAACATTGTGCGCAGCGTAAGATTTCAAATAAACACATTGTTGTGTATCGGGTATGCCATCAAACATAGCATCCCCTCTAAAGTAAAATTAATAATTAATTTAAAAATATTAATAAATATAAAAATTTCATATTCTTTATTTACCTGGGATGTTACAATATGAATTGAAGGGCCTCATTAAAAATATTTAGATTTTTAATTACAAGGCCTCCCTTATCCAAAGGTTTTTAATAGGTAGACCAAGGTATAATCATCAATTTCCTATCCAGAGTGTTGCCATCCCAAACGAAATTTTTGATGTAAACATTCATTTTTTTGATGATACTGGTAGGACATTTATAAAAATCATAGAGTAGACCATTTTGGATACAATGATAGACTTGAAAAGGTATATTCTACCTACCATAGATAGATTTTTTCCTTTATAATAAGAGAGCTGATTAATAACTTGATCAACAATATTAGAGAAATAGCTAGATTTGGGCCTTCCCCAAAATATGGGGACACCAAGGTAAGTGAAAAGAAACGATCCTTATTAAATACCTAATTCATTGATAATACTACATTTTCTATTAGCCAGAAAATTTTTCTCAAAGAAGATAGATGATTTTTTCCAGCTAATGATATGACCAAAAACATCCTCGTAGTGAGAGAGAGCACTTTTGAGGGTTTGAATATTCTCTTTATCACTTTGTAAGAATAGAATGATGTCATCTGCATATAAGATATTCATGGGGGAATTCACATTCCTAGAAGCATGGATGTGATTAAGTTTACTCTAATCCACAAGGCGATTGAGAAATCTACTTAAATAGTCCTCCATAATGGAGAAAAGGATGGTAGAGAGGGGATCACCTTGTCGGACACCTTTGGTGCATTTGAAGTAGCCTCTGGGAGAACCATTGTAAAACCCCAAGATTTTGAAAATAAATTTAATATTCAATGCATGAAACACCGAGTCTCTACAAAACACCACTTTGTCATAACCTAGCCAGTAAATATAATTTTACTACCTTTGTGATTTGAATTTCGAAAAACTGACATACACAATTGAGTTCAGTAAGATATTTAGAGCCTGATAAGATCAAATTACATTTTTGGTGAATAGTAACTTGACTCTTATGAATAGTAACATACCCTTATGAATAGTAATATGACCCTTATGAATAGTAACTACACCCATGAATGTATAAATAAAATTTAGACACCTTATAAATGAAATACAGGATTCTAGAAATTAAGTGTTGGTATTTTTGTGAGTAATTAATATTTAATAATAATTTTAAATTAATAAATTGATTTAAAAGAAAATTAATTTTCATAAATGTATTCCTAAATAATATTTTTTTATCCTATAATTTTAGGATAATTTAATAAGACCTTAGTTAATTTTTAAAAGTGTTATAAAACCAGTTTAAAATTTAAATCTGTATTTTTCATGTAAATAATGATTTTATTTAAAAATTAAAATTCTATTATTTATAAAATTATTATTTTTTAAAATGGAGTCCTTTTTTGAATTCTACATGTCAAAAAATGGTTATGGTGAATTTTTGGGATTTTTCTAAAATACTTGAATTTTTTGTGAATAGTGAAATTTAATAATTTATGAAAAATGCTAATTAAGTGAATTTCTGCCTCATGCTTGAGTCATGGATGATGTAAATGGACATTGGTTCAAACTCACATAAAAATATTACTATTATTGGTCACAAGAATCAATAAATTTTTTTTCTTGAGAAAAATAATAAAATAATAAATAAGATAATAAAAAATCACTCCTCTCCTACACTATAAAACCCCCTCACCCCCTCTTCTATTCACTCCTCTCAAGCCTTGTGACTTGTATAAATTCTGCTCAAATATCCCCCAAGATCCTCCCCCATGTCCATTAGCCCTTTTTCTAATAAAAAGACCAAAACCTCTTCCCTAAAGAGGCTCTCAAGGAAGATTACTTCAAGAGGTAAAGTCATCTTTTCATTTCTTTTATTTCACGTTCCTTTCTTTTATTTTTATTTCCACACCTCCTTTCATCCAAATGTTGTGATGAATCTAGTAACATACATGTAATGTAATGTTTTTATTATAAAGGAATAATTATTCATCATATCTCCTTTCCCATTATTTTATAATAAAAATGAAAACACCATCCAAGATGTGTTAATTTATCACATTTAAGGATGACAAGTTTCCAATTTATATTACCATCATCAATTCTGGTCATAAAACCATTTATATGGTTGAAAAAGACTATAATATATGTATTATAACTTATTTAATGTTTTTTAATCCTTTTGTACAAATGATATTAATTTATGAGTCAAAATGAGTTCGTCATGATAAAAAACTGCCAATTAACCCAAACAATTGTCATTAAAGTTTTATATAATGATTAATCTTCACTCCCAATAACCAAATTAATTTTATAACCATGTAGTATTCTGTTTTTTCACTAATAACATACAATTTATATTATGGAAAACCATTCTCATTCTACATGTTAATCCGTACATGAATATAAGTAAACCGATCATGAAAACCAAGGAAGAAAATGCTGCCAAAAAATGAAATAAAATCTATTAACCCATAAAAAGGACACGAATGAACCTAATACGGTTATAATAAATCAATTAAATGTTTGTGAGATTCTGTAATTATTAATTTATGAAGCTAAATTTGATTATTCGGGTCATTAAGATCAAGTGAGGAACACCTTTGGACTTAAGGTAAGGGTTTTCCACCCGAACCTCCATTTTCATTTGGGTTACTTTTATTTCCTACTTAAATCAATGAAATTAATATATATTATTATGTACTCCTCATATGTTATGTGTTAGTGTTCTATATATTTTTACCAACAATAATCCTTCTTTATTTTATGGGGAGTTACACATTTTAAAATGAATTTTCAAAATTCTTTCCAAAATACAAGCCCAATTCAAGGGAATTTCTCAAATTCTTACCTATTTTAAAGGGAACTCTATAATATATTTATAGAAACTATTATATTTCTAAAATAATTCATTTTATTATGAAAATACTATATTAATTTAATTCTAGTTTTATACAAATAATTTTACAAAATAACTCTTCTTTTCAAAATAAAAGAGTATTTATCTCAAGAATTAGTCGATGATTTTATAAGAGTATCTCCATCTATTTCAACACTCTTTTAGATTATTATGTAATATTGGGATTAATATTTTATGATATCATCTACCATATTTAATTGAGTGGTTTATTATTATTTTTACTATGGATGTTATATCTTAAAACTATTCACCAATTTACTTCGAATGGTTAGTGTTTATGCATAATGTCTGGGGAAAGTTATTTACATTTCATATGTTACTTTTAATATGAATGTATATGTTGTTTATGTTTATCCTTGTTCATATGAGTAACTCATTGGACTTATTAAGTGTCAGGTGGGGCATACTATATCCATTTGGGGCATCAGTAGGTCTCATGAGACAAACTACAGTCTTGGCACAAAACCTTGACAAAATGGTTATTTATGGTCTTGGAATAAGGCCTTGATGGTATGATTATGATGTCCTACATTATGAATTCCATAATTATGAAACTGGTGTTGATATTTAATGTAGTTATTTGACTAGTATAATACCCGTGATTACATTTTATTATGGCATTATTTATTAATCTCTTATTCCTTCCATATTATTTACAAGTTTATTTTTAAAGGAAGGTGTTTTTAGTTATTCACCATGAAAAATGTTTATGTTTATGATATCTTATACTGTATTTATTACCCTTACTAAGCATTTGAGACCACCCCTTTATTATGTTTCATTTTCTCATGACATGAATAAGTTTATTATGAATGACCCGCTGGGATAAACTTAGAGTTATGGATGTTCTCAATAAAACTTATATGTTGTATTTAATTTAAAGTTGTAATGTTGAAATGATGTATGTATCTTGTTTCCAAAGACAATAAACTACTCAGTACTTCAGGTTGAATATTCCTTGTTTATATTCCAATGTAATAAAATAAGGCACTGGCTCTGGGTAACTAGGTTCAGGTCCTTACAACCATTGACCATGACAGATATAGAAGCTAAGTTGAACAAGGTTTTAATTCTAATTATAAAGGAGTTATTGAATCCAAAACTTTGAATAACCTTGAAGATAAAACTCTAGTCCATGGTATCAAAATATTTTCTAATTTTAAGTTTTATGGAAATATTACCACCTTTGTTAGCGTTGTTTAACATATTAGTGCATTTAGAGTTAAGATAAATGCAGTCTTGGATGGATCTGCCCTTGATGAAATCAAATTGATTCCATGAGATAATTTTGTTAGTCATGGTAGTAATCGTATTTGAAAGAAGTTTATTTATGATTTTATATAGGGTATCAATAAGAGAAATGGGTCTGAAAAGATTAATCTCAGAGTCATTATCTACTTTGGGAATCAAATAGAGGAATCATGCATTCAACCCATGAGGTAGAATGCCACTAGAAAAGAATTATTTGATAAGTTTTCAAACATTATCTTGAATGAAATCCCAATACTATTGGTAGAACCCATTATTAAATCCATCGGGACCTGGGGCACTATCAGGATTTAATCTAAAAATAATGTCTTAGATTTCATGATCAAGATGAATTCTTAAAATAAACGAATTATCTTCCTTATTGAAAACTACCAGAATGACATCATGTAAGAGATCATTATTTACGTCTAACCATTAAATATAGATTAAAAATAGGATATTTCATGATTATAAATATTATCCTCATTATCTAGAAGATTTTCCTCATCTTTGAAAAAGGTTAAAGGTCTACAATATTTTATGATTCTTTGAAGAGAGTTGCAGAACTTTGTGTTTATGTCACTAGCAGATAACCATTTGATTTTGAAAGCTTGTTTACACATGTTATCCTTAAAGGTGAGAAGTGAGTTTAGTTTCACAGAAATGTCAATTTCATGATTTTGATCAGTAGAAAAGTCATAGTTTGTGTTTTTGTTTTGAACTTGATGAATTTTATTCTCAAGAAGTAGGATGTTATTGTCAATTTGTTTAGATTTTGAACTGTACCAACCATTAATATTTTGTTTATGATATTTTAATTTAATAGAACAAGAAAAGGAATCATTGTAATGAGTTATAGAGGACCAAAAGTTTTTAATTATATTAACAAATTAATGGTTCTTGAACCATGCTTTATTGAATCTAAAGGGTAGGGGAGGTTTCAAGGTTTTGATAGAAATAGTGACAAGAATAAGATGGTGATCAGATTGAATATTAGGAAGAGTGGTGCTGGAAATGGTGTCCCATTTATCTAAAGCATTATCATTTGTGAATGCTCTATCCAATTTTTTGGATACCACCCTATTATAATGTCTTTTGTACCAAGTATATCTGGAAATAGTAAGATTAATTTCAATAAGATTTTTTTTCCTTAATGGTATTATTAAACTCTCTCATAGAGATATAAGAGTGGGATAGACCCATCTTCTCACATTATGCAAGGATAACATTAAAGTCCCCAATGAAAAACCAGGGGTTATATATATTATAACCCAAATAGGAAAGGTCAGTCCAGAGAGGCCACCTATCCAAGTATCAATTCTTTGAATAAAAAAAAGAACAAAATAGATGAGTGTTATATAGATTAAAATCACACATAAATAGTTTCTCGGAGACATAAGAAATATTAACATTTTGTAAATATGGTTGTGCGAAAATTAAAATAATTTTAATAGTGGAGATATTTTGACTCTAACCTATAAAAGTATATTCAAACT
Source organism: Viscum album (assembly GCA_963277665.1). NCBI lineage: Eukaryota > Viridiplantae > Streptophyta > Magnoliopsida > Santalales > Viscaceae > Viscum > Viscum album. The sequence continues at coordinate 705,329,858 of OY728147.1, read as the reverse complement.
GATGAATATGCATTAATTTAGAGGATAAGTTTATATTGGGTTCAGAAATGGAAAAAATAAAAGGACGATGAAGGTTAAGCATTCTTTTTAAGATAGTAAAGGTGTCAGGGTTAGCAATACCCTAATAATTTTAGAAAAGGATATTCATTTATTCCTATGTTTGGAGTTAAAAATCCTCTTTTTCTTACACTCTGATCCCTTTTTCCTAGATTACCTTTTGAAATTTTTGGGCATGTTTGGTTTGGATGTTTTCTCCTTCTTACTTTTAATAGAAGCGTAAGGGATAATTATAATACCTGCATCTGAGGAATATTTGGAAGGATCTTTCATAACATCTTTAATAGGTGTAATCACATGGATACTAATCAAAACATTATTAGTATATTCATTATGAAGAGACATTTAATTTTTAGAACTTGAAGATAAAATATTGACATCAATATTATGGGTACCTACTACAATATATGTGTCAAAAGATAAAGGAATCAAGGTACCTGAATTGTTTATTGTAGGATATTCCTGCTATTCAGTTTCTTCCAAGACCGAAAGGGGTTTGGTATCATTATGCCTAGAATAAACCTTAGTGATATGTTCAACAAAATCACCCAAAGGACATAAGGTAGGTTCTGTGAGGCTTTCCTGCTGAGTTTCACTACCTGAACCCAGAGGACAAGCAGTCTATCCATAGCCAGTAGCTTTTTCAACCTGCTTATGTGATATCATTTTAAATCACACAAATTTGAATCAAATACAAAATAAATAACCAAAAAACATGAAAAATAAAATAGATAAGTGATATGATCATGATATTTTAACTATTGGTTGTCTTATCAAGCGAATGATAAACCAACTTTGACCTTAGTAAAAAAATGGTTTAGTTGATACCTCATCCTGATTTACAACAATCCTCCATTAACCCATGTACCTCCTTGGTTTGTTTCACCTTGGCTCTAACCTAAATTATCTCCTCTCACTAGGAGAAACAACCTTTATATATTCTTACTCACTCACAATTGAAAGGAAATATGGGCTTATGATTACATAAAAAATCCTTAGACATGAAGGCTCGTATATAATAAAATAGGAAGAGTTGATATGAATATCATAATAATTAATTTAATAATAAATTTATCCCAAAAACCCATGCCATAAATAATTAAATTAAATAGAAACTCAACACATACATAGGTCGGTCAAACTCATGATCATTCACAACATGTAAAAATATGCATAAAACTTGCTAACATTCATTTCAATTCATTATTTATTAAGATAAATTTATAGAATTATTAAATTAATCATCTTATTAATTAATTAATTCATTTATCTTAAATATCTATCCAAATAGTTCATGATATACCCATCCTCTAAAATTTGAAATAAATTAAATAAATTTATTTAAATTTAAAATGATTAAGTACACGATGTGTGCATACTGAGTATACAGTAAATACCCTTCCTGGTTAGATTAAATCTAGTTCTGGAATTTAATAAACATGGAACGCACTAGAGGAAACACAACATGTACCTTTATACATTTTATTAAACCAATTTCTGGAGTTTAACACTTATACAGTGTGTACTTTCACTCAACAGAGAGTGTGACTTACACTATATATGGTCCTTACTATAACTATGTACTTATATGGAATGTATGCATACAAGGTGTGTTGTGACATACATGATGTGTTGTTTCATGGGTCAAGTTGTGTTTCTTGAATGATTTATATCACCACACAACATACTACGCATATACATGGCATGTACCATTGGAAATTAATGTGAAGTACATGTCATGTATGATAACCATACATGTCATGTATTTGCAAAAAAATATAGAAAATAATTATTAAATCATTTAATTCCTTATGACATGCCTATAATAACTTGTCATGTACTAGGTGTAGAAAAACCATATAAAAAAACTTTTACAACCACCAACATACTGTGAAGTTTGGTTTTTATTTTAATTATTCATGTGTTTTCCTCACATAACACGCTTGTCTCAGCAAGTACCTTATACGAGTTCTCTCAAGTTACACACTGTGAATAGAAAACTACATTCCATGTCATTTTCTACTGGCCACCCAAATTACACACCAATAGACTTTCTATGTATCTTACATGAGTTATTACCTGTTATATGGAATACAGAACTAGATAAATACTGTGTAATTCACATGATTCCATGTCACTTGACTAGAAGTCAATACACAATGTGTAATGACAACATGTACTTTGACTACACAAATTATGCAATTTATGTGGAGTCAAAATTATGTGGTGTTACATGACATGTATTCCATCTACATAATGTGCACCCCTTATAAATATTTTTTCTAAATAGTTGTCAATATGAAAAATATAATAATTCCATGTACTAACCCCAACATGGAATTCCATGATTCATATGGTATGTTCTTGTGTGGTTGACCAAGGGCACATGCCATGCAATTTCATTTGCACATTGTGTAACTATGTCCTATATCCAACATCCTTGGAACCTACTAATGAGATATTAGTGTGTTCTTTATCTATTATTATCTTGTTTTTGGTCATATGAATTCATATGAATGTATTATATCAACTTTTTGATTTAAATAATGAAAAAATTGAAATAAAACCTCACTAAAAAAACCAGAAATTGATCAACCAAATAATAAATAATTATAAATTATAATGTGACCTCCTTTATACCAATTTAATGTTTTTGGGAACAACGAAAGCATGTCTAGATGATGTACAATAATTTTTTTCATCAATTTCAACAGATAAAATGTGAATAAATTAATGAATAAACCTCAAAATTATAATAGATAAGATCTTTTCAAATTTAATTTATAATTAATATAAAAGAGGAATTACCTCTACTTTATAATTATTTTTTTTAAATTTTGTATCCACTCTTGCAATATCATCATTTTAGTGAATAATCCAAACTAGAATTCCTCTAGTAGTATCCACATGTTCTTTATGAATCTATGAATGTCGTTCAGGGTATTTTAGGTACTATAATGAAGAAAATAAGAATCCTGTATCATTTTATATTGATAAAAACAAAATATCACCTATTATTATATCTTTCTTGAGTGGGGGAAAAATATTGATCTCATTCTCAAGAGAGTTCTTAAGAAGTTATCTCCAGGTCATTGAGAGGATTCTCTTGGGAAAATCCTATATGCATGATAATTCAACTCTCTTGAAAACTATATAATCAAATTATATACTTAGGGTTAAAAAATTAGCAATTACACAAAGTCCCATTATTTAAATATTTATTCTAAGAAAAACCCATTTAAAATAATAATAATAATAATAATATTATTATATTCTCTTGACATGCAATAAACTCATGATTTAATATATCATTTCTATCAGGCCCTTTAACTCATCCCATCAATCCTCCTCATCATTTATTTAACATTGAATAATAAATATTTAAATAAATAAACATAATTATATTATCTATCCAATAACTAAATAAATGTAACACTCACTAAATTTTTGAATAACTATTTATTTTTTTATTCACATAACTTAATATATATATATATATAATATTTATTTATTACCTATTGAATAATAAATAATAGATAAATAAATATTTTATTTTATAACTCACAAATAATATTTATTTAATATTCATCTCACATATATTCTAAACTCGAATAACTAGTTATTGAATCTATGAAATCAACTTAACCTAAATAATAATAATTATTCTATTTACTGAGAATAATATTTATTCATGATATTAGATTAAAATAGAATTTAATTGAGATTACGAATACACATATCATGTGACCCTTTAGGCCTATTTCCCAAATACATTTGGAAAACATGCCTAAATTATAAGATCAATATCTAACAACATGTTAAGGCACTCATAGAGAAAGAAGTTAATGCCACAATGACAAACAACTTCATACAAAATCTTACTATGTAATATATAATATATTTTCCATGATATCTCATTGTTGAAACTCCATTTTTTTCATGGGGATGGAAATACTTAACGAAAATTACCTCAAATAAATAATGAAGTGAAGAGCACCAAGGAAAACCAAGGAGTTCTCCCAGGCTACCCTGTATGCACACAGCCTACCCCCCAAGAGGATCACAAAGGTCCTGTCTATGTAGCCTAGAAGGGAAGGCACACCTATGCATGACACCTGTAACCGACACTTGTGTAAGTTACCTATATAGAAAACCTTATTCTTCTAGGGTCCCATGTTTTCCTATAAATAGGATTATGGGGCTCCTCATTTTAGATGATGAAAAAACCCAGAGAAGCCTCGAAGCTCTGCTCTCCCTAGTCCTTCACCTAGGACCTCAAAACCATCCAGATGGGTCCTCATAACACGAGAGAAGATGTAATTAAGAAGGATAGTGGGATCAAATTCCTTCTAGGGTGTGAAACAAAAAACACCTATGTAAGGAACCACTTCCCCCTAGCCGTTAGAGACTAGCGCGAAGGTCCCCTTTTTATCCTAGGACCTGCATGAGACCACTTCAGGGACACATGGGGTGAAACTCATATAATAAATAAAGGCCTCTCCCAAGTATTGTTTCCCATGTTGTATATCATATAGAATTCACCTCTAGCTAACACGGGCTTACCTTGTGTGAAGCACTTCTGAGCCGTGCATGCCTTACCTTGCATGATATACCTTTAACTCACCTAGCCTTGACCTATGCAAGCCTACTTTGATCCCCCTTTCATTCCACAAATGGTAGGGAACCCCCTTCTTTAGAAATCATATATTAGGGAAACCAAATTAAGGCCTCCATTGAATCATTAAGAATTTCACAACTATACAAAGAGGCACACTAGTGTGTCTCCCACTCTGTTATGTATTCCTTTTGGAAAAAGGTATCCGACACTTGTCCAACCTAATGGGAAGGGTCCTTGAGGTGTGTGCGATTATGAATCCCTTCAATAATGAGGACTCCGACCCTGGGGATAGTGCTAGGGACTTTCCAGTTTCAGACACGAAGGTTAGGGCCTCGTGCTTCCCTCATCGTCTCTAAAACACAATGTCTAGGTCCATGACCTTCAATCATCATCTATGAGACCAGGGACCTCTAGTTCTAGATATTAAGGGAGGGGATCACACTTTATTTTAAATTTTATGGGGATTAATGTCTTATAATAATCTCTCCTCTAGAACCAAGAGTAGATAATCCCTCCTGGAGTAAGCCCATGGCCTTTTTATGGTCCATATCTAGATGGGTAGTCAGATGTTACTATCCTACTTAGAAAAATAAGAGAGGATATGTGCACATAAAATCCATTTATTCTTCTTATTTATCCTCATCCTCTTCCTTAAACAGAAGAAGGATTGTGTAGTTTTTCAGATCTTTCACTTCATCTTGTTTCTCACAATAGAGCATGGATCACGTGGTCTTAGAGGTTAGATACAATCATGAAATCTTCACGATAAAATTCATTTCTTGGTAGGTAATCCTTTTTCGGATCTTCCTCTCACCTTCCTTAAGAGGCAATCCATAGGCAATAGTCCTCAAAGCCATGTATCCATATCAAAGGGAAGCATTCCCTATGAGACAAAGGGACTCTTGTTTAGTATAATCCCCAACCATACCCATTCAAAAGGGCCTCCCATTCAGTATAATCCCCAACTCAATCCTATCAATGGGGCACATTACTTGTGAGACAAACCTTTATAGGACCTCTATAGTCATGGGTCCTCCTTCAAATGAACTATGTGGGATTTTTTCCCATATAAATGGGATATCTGGGAAGCCTCCCTGAGGTTCAAACCCAACAACACAAATCAACCCTAATTCTCTATGGGCCACATCCATAGTAGGTTAATATCCAACCTAAGAGCCAACATCCCTTCAAGGTTCCCTAGCATGCCTTGGCATAAGTCCCACAACAAAATTTGACTAAGAAACTTTCACCTCGATTTACTTTCCACATAATGTCAAGTTGCACATTTTTCCCTCATCACATGACCTTAAAAGGTATGAAATTTCATATTAAGTAGAACTGAATTACATGGGTTTTGATTTATTTCATGAGGATACATAGGAATTTCATCTTATGGGAACAATATTGACATAAAAAAATATCCCATCTCTATGGATGATGATAAATTCTAGAGTGCCCCACTATGTGTCTTGAAACCATCATCATGATAATAAATGAGAAAAGAATCTATAATCCATTAAAAAAGGGTTCCATCGATAGATAATAACTAATGCATATAGATATCTCCATCAATGAAGAACCTCAGATATATACAGATGATTCTAAAGTTCATGCATGCTAATAATTTATCATTAACCCAAGGATTGTCCATGATATACTTTATAATTAATGAAGGATTCCAAATATGTCTTAAATATTTATGAGATTCCCAGAGTTGGAAATAACCCCCCCAAAGTTTGTGATGCACTGACCTCCCATCCTCTTGAACAATGTGATTTTCTAAGCATTTTTGGACCATTTACCAAAAACCAACTACCTTTGGAAAGAGGGTTCATAAAAAATATCAAATAAGGGAATCTTTGGATGTTTCTATCTCCATAAACAAAAACCATTAGAATCCATTATAAATAGTTAGTCTAGAATGGAAGATTGCACAATCCTCATAATTATATCATAAAAAAATCATGCAAACATTTTTTTCATAAAAAAAATAGTGAACCTGACATGAATCCTTAACTAGGATGATGGTATCTCCCACCTATAAGACCCATTTCATGATCAAAATGAGACAGGTCCAAATAAGAAAATTGATTATACATGTGTTCATTTATTAAGATGCTTCTTTGATGGGGTTTTATTGTTTTTATTTGTCACATATATCCAAGCAATTTGAACCAGGCCTCCCTTCAATCCAAATTGAATCATACAAGTTCTCATAGATGTATACATCATACACTACACAAGCTTAGACCTCAACAAAATAGAGGACACCATCGCACATCTAGAATCTTGAATATTGGGTTTCAAATGCATTGTTTTAGGAGTACCACAAAACGATACCCTCCCACCCTAGAGGTATATCGATAGGTTCTCCCAGTTATGAATCCCCGATGGACATCTTCTCAATGATGGTTGGAGGCCTAGAAGCATATGACACCAATTTTCATCTTGAATCATTTTGGGAAGCTATCCTCGAAACACAACAATCATCTCCTCCATTATCTTAGGGTGGTAGATCAAGAGGTCACTGATGACCTCACCTAAAATACACAGGGTTCCCTCAAAATGGATCCTATAAGTAGCTACCTCCACCAACACCACATGAAAACAAGACCTTAGCATGATGGGGGTGTTGTCCTTAGAATTCTGACCTAGGCCACTTAGGCCCAGGAATGCAAGACAACCCACTGAGGACAGTGATCAAACAACAGGGAGTAGGGTCACACCTTTGTTCCCTACTAAATCCACCAATCAAATTTAATGGATAATTTCAAGCAGAAAAAACACCTTTCCACACCAGCCAATCCCACTAGCATAGTTTGGTAGCATCTAGAGAATCTCTCCAGTATAATTTAGTGGAAAACTGTGAGCAGGTACAAACAAATTCTCACACTAGATAAGACCTCCAATCAAATATGGAAAAAAAACCATGAACATGAACACCCAACAGATAACATATATCAATCCTTCCATCATAACCTAGCACCAGTCAAAGAAATCATCTAGAAAATCCCAGAAAAAAATAGAAGGCATACCCATATCTCTTCCCCCACACAAGAGTATTGTCAGTTTATACTAGAAGGAAATAGAGGACAGAAGCAGGTACATACCCCTACTTCAGAAAAAAATGGGCATATATCCCCATTCCATCCATTGAAGTTACCCAAAAAATCTTGAAAATGGAGAAAGGGAGGATGAAAATTCCTTCCCACATCCCACAAACCTACTAGGACATAATAATGACAACAACAGTGGTAGAGGAAAAAACACACAACTTCATCCCCACAAGTGGGGTGACTCGTCAACAAAAAATGAGAGTCATTCCAATATAGGTGCACATATTTGATATTTTTTTGGATGGTTCTTGGAAAATTACACCCATGATATATAGAAAACCAAATTGGGTTCATACCCCCATTCTAATTAGAGGTAATTAGGCTATTCTAACAGCCACTCTAATGTAGGTACAAACTCCTAAAAAAATTCCAGAAACCTTTTGGAAAATTTTGGAAGTGATACGAGATCAAATCAAAAAATATTTTGTATAATAAAACCACTTTCTCCAGAAATTGGCCCCAATAATCTATAAGAAGACATAAAAAAATCCTCACCCATGGCAATTGAAAAATGATGAGCTTACATATTATCCCACTGTGCTTAATACTAGAGTTCATGAATCCCTCAGACGTTTATCTATGGAAGCCCAAGATCATAATCTCTCATTACCAAGTCACAAGAATATTAGAAGTCGTTCTAGAGGTCCTCCTTGGATATCTCACCATGAAGGATTGATTCATACCTAGAATTTGATTGATCTCGAGATCCCATATCTTGATAAGTTCCATGGAAATGTGGCTAGAAGATCAAATAGCTAGGAGGTCCTCCCCTTTACTATCATCCACTATGAAGGTCCTTCCTAGGGTATACACTATGTGGAATCTCCTCATAGTCAGATGTCATTTCATGATGGTATTCCTCCCCATAACAAAATTTCACTTTTTTGAGGAGGTCCTCCCCTAGACGATTTAATGATGTAAAATCCCTCCTACCGTGAGGTACTTGGGAAAATGAGGCTAGTCATGCCTGATGCCTCATCATTGACAAGTGAAATCCTTCCTCAACCAGAAGAGAGTCCAAGATGATGGTCATTCTTCAAACCACATTTGGATCACCTACCTTCCAATATGATAGAGGAAGTATTTACCAATCTTACTATTTAAAATAAATTAGTAGGGAAGCATCCAATTTGGATAGATCAGGTTAAGGAAACTACAGAGAAAGAAGAAGAATACAAGTTGAAAATGAGATGATAATTAGTTAAATATGATATACAAGTCATGTTATGGCCATTATCCACTCCCCAACACATCATTCTATAAGCGTTATCAAAATATTTTGTGCATGACATCCTAATCAATATATGGAACACTCTTCGTCACTTGAGAGAAAAATTATTACCTAATGATGAATAATCAATCCATGTAAAGGTAATATAAGGGATACACCATAAAATCTACTTGGAATCTCTCATATATTCACAACATTCACATTTGGGAAAACAATAATTATCCCTTCAATGTGCATGCCTCAATTCATTAAAATAATTATGTTAACTGATCGTAGATTCTCTATCTAGTGTTTATATCATAGGATGGACTAAACATGGAGAATTTTATTTCATCGCACCTCCCAATCATCACATCCCACCAAAGTTGAAATCTTGTAATGTCATAGCTTCATGATGGATTCAACAAATATACTTAGTCCATGATAGATGGTGCACTAATAAAAAACCATCCCTGGACAAATCTCACAGATGTTGGGCCCAGAGAGGGAGGGCCATCCAAATAATTTTTCATCATGCATCTGAAAATATCAAGAAAGACTTAAACTTATTGTATTTCAACCATCAAATAATGCAAATATTATAAATTTCTTTGGAAGTAGGTATCTTAGGTACATGTTGTACCATGAATCCATCCCATGTTTGGATATGGCTATGTAAAATTAAGAAAGCAGTCACGATAGTAGAATCCATGACAATCCAGGAGAAACCCCATCCCACTGGGCTAAGGTATTTTTAACCACAACCTTCAAGATAAAAAAAATAGGCTCAAAAGTTTACGGAAAGGGAAGAGGAACAACCCTATTCCTCAAGGATGGGAGCTTTTTTACCTCAATAGTCTCCTCATCAATGAAAGTTGGTCTTTTCCCAACTAGGGGGAATGAGTTAGAATGAACCATACTAGTTCATCTCATATCATGATCCAGTTTCCTCATTGAGAACACACAAGATTTTTTTTATAGAGATTCCCTTCAGATTATCATTTGCCAACCAGTTCCAAGAGGACCAGCATAGGAGAGGGAAAGACCTTGTGAAGGGAACAAACAAAGGCAGTCTCTCACAGAGACTAATGAAATGCCTAAAATGAATTACACATAGATGAACATTATTAACACAACACCTAAAAATACTATAGAACATGAGTCTGATATAGAGGAATAGGAGGAGGAAGTTTCAGATCACAATATGGTCCACACTAAAATGATTGAAGGAGGTGTGAGTACTCAAAACCAGAGGCATGATCTGAATTTGGTAATTTCCTAAACCACTCCATTACTACCTCCTCATAGAGAATCCAAAAAAGAAAAGGGTAAAGGTAAGGTTGGGCCACACCCAACTCCCTAAGAGGTTGGACCCCTCACACATGAGGAAATATTTTCACTGTAGGGGGAAGATATAGAAGAGTTAAGAATACTTAATGAAAAATTACTCTAAGGAAACATTCCTATTAGATATGTTCTATAATAATAGCCTCAACTCACACTCCCGACTGATGTACCTCAACAAAGAGGGTTCACTCTAGCAAATGAAGTAGAACCAGAACATCAGATCAATGTGAGGGACTGATGAAAATTATATTATGACCCCATAATAGTGATATAATAGGAGTTACCTCCCATGGGTACACAACTAGGGCTAGTTCAGACACATCCGCACATACCATCCCCTTTAAGTTACCCACCATGAGTACAAATGGATCCACCAAAAATGGATCTACCTATTGCTTCCCCTGTTCAATCCCCTATTCAACCAGAAATACCTTAAGAGATCCTCAATACTATTGAGTCATTGATAGCTCAATTGTAATTCATGGAAGAATGGAGTGCACCAATACAACCAGAAAATATGCCTTACTCTGAATGGGTGGATCCAACCCCTCCCCCGCCAAATTTTGGGAACCCTACATTTCTAATTTTTAATGGATCAAGGGATCTAGAGAAAAATTGGATGCATTTCATGTCCCACTGTGATCCCATGATGGGGACCCCTAAACAATAAGAATCAGTGAAACTCATATGCATCATACAAATCTTACAAGGGACAACCTTCATAAGGTACACTAATTTTCTAGATCAATAAATTATAGGATGGGAAGATCTTCATTGATAGTTTATCTTTAAATTTATCCCAATGATATAGAAGAAAATAGTCCTTGAACTCTAGAACTTAAAATAATGGGATTGTGAGAGGGTTTCATATTTCACTACTTGATAGAAAGGTTTGACCTACTCCATGAATCTACATCTTCCTCAAGAATATTTTTTGTTTATCTATATAGATAATATTTGTAATGAGTTTTATACACCATTCATCCCTAAAAAATATATTGTTGAGTTTCATAACCTCAAAAAAGTTTCATAAAAATGGATGATTCCATCTTTTTATCCAAGGATAAGTCCCTAGTAATTCCTTTAGCTTAAGGGAAGCGAAAAAAGGAAAGTATAGGCTGCCGTGATCATGCTTAAGCCAACCCCTTCCCGAGATCCAACTCCAAAACCCATGATGTATCATACAAAACACCCTCCTGAGAATCAATAACAATTCCTACCTCATTAGGATGAGTGAAGGTATTAGAGGAGAAACTAGTTTGAGGAGCTAAAGAACAAGGTTTATTAGATCTAAGATGACCAAGTCCCTAGCTACTTCATCACAGACTTGGAAAAAAAACTTTCTCAAGTTGAAAAACCCAAGAGACATGATCAGGATGGTCTCAAAGATATCCCAAAATATTTAACATTAAACCAAATGTTGGGGAATACCATCCAAAAATGATTTTATTTAAAAGATATCCTACAAAAAATGGTGGACTCTAGACAGGAAAATCTGGGAAAACACCTATGCAGGTAGCGTGTGTTTTTACTACCAATCCGGAGGAAGAGGGTGAATTATAGGAAGATAATAAAAATGTTATGTTAAAGTTAAGTGATTTTATGGTAAAAAATATGATAAATAGGACTCAAGTTATCCTTATAGAATAGTTGAAGTAACCAACTATGCCACCATCCGCTCCTACCGTGGCACATCCTACTCTATTGGAACCAGTGTCTTCCAAAGCTCAGTATTCCAAGAAGAGACATGGATAGAAGGGTGGAAAGAAAACACAAGAAGGTAAAAATGTACCAAGGAAGAAGTTTTATTTGACTCTCTTAGACTTCATGCCTTTAATCCCAAAATAATGGGCACCACCTCACAAAACAGTACAACAAGATCTCACCTGCCAGACGAAGTCCTCATTAGAAATGGAGTTAATCTTTGGTTCCATTAATGTTATTCACTTAATATATCCCTTCTATGATGTTGAGTATGATTATGAACCTGATTTCTATGAATATGTTTGGGGAAGAAGGTGAAGAGTCTATAAGGGTCAAGAATACAGAGGAAAACATGGTCAAAATAGAAGTCAATACTTTTATCACATCCTCGCTCAGACCGTCTACATGGCCAAACTCATAAGAGAGCCCTCTAGCAGGCCTAGGTCCTATAAGGAGCAGGAAATCTCCCCCACATATTCTAGGTATTTCCCTCACCTGATCATCCTAGAAGATCAACTAGAGGTTTTTATATTTCTAAATCATCCTCGGTATATAGGTTGACCTAGTTGACCTAACCTACCAAGGAAAAAAACACCTTCAAATCCTATTCTAAGGGACGATTTTCCTACACCAAGTACTTAAGTTCCTATAGCACCTTTAAAAGAGCATCCCCATTCTTAGAAGAATATAAATTTAGCCAAAACCTATGAAATTTTAAGTAATTGTCCCTTTTTCATCCAATTTTTCAATCCTGGATGCTTTAAGTCTATCAAAAGACCTCTGAGAATCACTTAGAGAGGCTTTAATACCCCTAATGAATTTTAAGTAATTTTTTTTATTAAAGTATATCATGTATAGATAGATCCTTCATAATTCCAAATGATCATATCTTTCACATATTAGAAAAAATATTCCATTATACAAGGACACATTAGACCCTTGTATTTTTATAGAAGGACAAATGATGTTGATTTATAATGATATTTCATTGAAAACAGCTCAGGATTCAGCCTTATTATAGAACAAACACTTCATCGACTGGGTTACAGTGTGGCCCACTTTTCCTCTTCCACTTTGACACTGTAGGGTTATGAAAAGAGCAAGAAAAATACTCTTGGAAAGATCAAGATCAAAGTCCCAATTTTGGGACCTTGTATCCAAATTAGAATTTCTAATTGTTCAGTAATACAAAAGATTCAACATTTCACTAGGAGGACTGTGGTTTCACCAATATGGGGAAATACCCTGATCATATCACCAATTCCTCAAATATTGCATTAAAAGTCAAATTGGGATGTTGTATGGTGACAAATTACACTACTGGAAAATCAGGCTATAGTCATGGTAAAAAACCGTGGCTATAGGGGTCAAAACCGTGGCTATAACCTATAGCCACGGTTCCAGCTAGCTGTGGAACCTATTGGCATGGCTATATCTAAAATCTAGAGACACGGTTTTATTGGGCTATAGCCACGATTTTAAACCGTGCCTATAGACCTATTTCCACAGTTTCACTAAACCGTGGCTATAACCCCCATATCTGTCCACCGTGGCAGTTGGGCTATAGCCACGGTTGTCCCCCATGGCAACAGAGTTATAGCCATATTTGTCCCCCATGGCAACAGGGTTATAGCCACGGTTTATAATCGTGGCTATAGCCCAATAAAACAGTGGCTATAACCCAAAAGTAATTTTCACCCATCGAGATTCGATCTCTGTACCTTCTTTATGTAGACCAAACACCTTTCCACTACTCCAAAGACGTATTTGTGGATATATATATATATATATATATATATATATTTAAATATATTATTAAAAACTCTGGTTATAACATGTAAACCGTGGCTATAAACCTTCCCTCCATTTTTTTGCAGGTTAATTTTTTTCCCGCATAAGGGCCGGAGATCTATAGCCACAGTTTTGATGAACCATGGCTATAGTTCATGAAAAATACCCTATAGCCACAGTTTTACCAAAACTTTGGCTATAGACCAACCCTATAGCCACGGTTTAACCAAACCGTGGCTATACCCCTTTGAAAAAGACCCTATAGCCACAGTTTCACCCAAACCATGGCTATAACCCTTTGAAAAAGACCCTATAGATACGGTTTCACCCAAACCGTGGCTATAGATTTTGAAAAAAAAATCATATAGCCACGGTTTCACTAAACTGTGACTATAGCCTTTGAAATTAAACCCTATAGCCATGGTTTTGTTTAAAACCATGGCTATAGCCTTCATATAAAAACCTATAGCCATGGTTTAGGAAAATTGTGGCTATAGGTCCGTGGCTATAGCCTTGTTTTCTAGTAGTGTCACCGTTCGAATCCTACGAAACTCAGTACATTAATGTAGGATTCTACTAGAGGGAAGACGAACAACCCATGATCGACAGTGTTTCTTAGGTCATGGCCCTGAATTCTCTAGAAATAACCCTAACTAATCCCTTAAAATATATTAGTGAATAATATTTGTTTCCTATCCATCAAATCGAAGGTATGGGCCCAAATTTATGTATATGTTCAATAACCTTCATGATATCAGTCATGAAAACTGATCCTGACAGTGCTGAAAATGTCCTAGACTCTCTAAAAAGTGGTAGAATCTTGGATGAAAATGACCTCATTCCATCCATGAATCCCCAACAAATCCCCACATCATCAGCTGATCCAAAAGAGGATGAATATACTCCTTATTTTTCCCTCACTCCATACCCTATAGATCTTTAAAAAGACCCCACATTATCCGTGGGGCCAGAGGGAGTTACTTCATCTTCAAGATGTCAAAATGTAGAATACCCTTATAAATATAGAGAACTTACTCCATTACCAAATCCCACTCAGAGTAAGGAATAAGAGAAAGAGGAAGAGTAAGAGGGAGAGGAAGAAGAGGTGGACCTCAGGGATTCCCCTCCAGTATTCGAGGAAGGTGTTTCTACCACCATTAATGAACTTAGAGAAATAAATCTGGGTATATAAGAAGATACATGACCAAATTTAATCAGTGTGTCTATGTATTACAAAGAATAAGAGGTATACACATCCTTTTTGAAGAAACATCAGGATTTATTCTACTATAAGTATATAGAGATTCTAGGTTTCAATCCCAAGGTGGGAACTAACCACCTGGGATTTCCATAAAACCACCAGGGATACAAAAAGGCAGCTAAAAGGGCATAAATAAATCATTTTTCCAAAATTGAGGCTAATTTTGACAAGATCATTAGACCCAATTTCATTTAGGAAGTCCATTATATTAAATGGATAGCCAATATCATCCCGATAAATAAGAAGAATGGGAAAATAAAGGTCTACATCAATTTCAAAGATCTTAATCAACACTCTCTAAAATACATTTTCTCATTCTCGATCAAAAAGATACTGATTGATGATAAACATATATATTAGACCCTTTAATTCATGTATAGATATTTAGGGTATAATAAAATCCAAATTCACCAAGAATAGGAATAAGCTACCACCTTCAGATCCCCTCAAGGAGTATTTTTCTATCGAGAAATTCCCTTTGAATTAAAGAATGATGACACTACATACCAAAATTCCATGCATCACATCTTTAAACCCTTTCTAGGGATGTTTGTTGAATTCTAAATTGATGACCTGTTGGTTATGTCTAGATAGTGTTCTGACCACATGGCTGATCTCGATATTGTCTTCAACAAACTGTGATGACATAGTCTAAATATGAACCCCTTGAAATGTGTTTTTAGGGTTACCTCATAGAAATTTATTTCCTTCATCATGCACCATCATGACATTGAAGTTAAACCTGAGAATAAAATCATATCCTCAATATTTCACCACCTTGAAACCTCAAAGAGTTGAGAGGTATAAAGGGAAACCTTACCTACATTCATCACTTTATAGAAAACCTTGCAGGAAAGTGTTTCCCTTCATTATATTGATGAAGAATGGGGTCACATACCAGTGT
Organism: Viscum album; assembly: GCA_963277665.1. NCBI lineage: Eukaryota > Viridiplantae > Streptophyta > Magnoliopsida > Santalales > Viscaceae > Viscum > Viscum album. Next base: position 705,313,850 of record OY728147.1, on the reverse strand, counting down.
ATTGAAGACTTTTAGAAAATATTTTATATCCTCAAGAAATAAATATTGAGTGCACCAGTGTTAATGCCACCTATTGAGGGGAAACCAATCATTGTTTACATGAAATCCCTAGAATGATTACTGGGTACTTTCCTCACACAAAATAATGACATTGAGAATGAAAAAAACCTTTATTATCTCATTCAAACCATGATCGACACTGAGAATCATTATTCATATATCTAGAAGAGCTGCCTGGTGTTGATCATCATGGTTCAGAAGATGAGGTACTACTTATAACACCACAAGGTACATTTGGTCTCTCACGACAACCCACTAAAATACATCCTCAGTTGTTCTATATTAACAATATGTTTATCATGATGGGTGTTTATCTTATAGTAGTTTGAAATTCATTTTTTTCCCTCAAAAAGTAGTAAAAGTTCAGACTTTGTAATATTTCCTTGCAGAACACCCATATGTAGAAACAATTTTATTAACTACCAAATTTCTCAATGAAGAGATCTTCTTTATCTAAGGGGGATTCAAGTGTGGGAGATATATTTCAATGATGCATCCAAGATCCCAATAGGAAAGAGAATGGAAAACCCTAAGCTAAAAAAAATAAGATTTAGAGTCGTGTTCATATTTATAGAAAAAAAATTATTTTTTAATCCTTAATATTGTCAGAAGGCTGTATAATCAATGAGGCTGAATATAGTACCCTTACTGTAGGGGTAGAATTGACACTTAAATTTACAGTAAACCACTAATGGTGAAAGGTGATTCAGAGTTGTTAATCAAATAGATCAATAGGAATTGTGATATTAGAAAAGAGGGGATAATTACCATTATTTACTTTGACTTGGGACTAATGGAAGAGTTCCCCACAGAACCAACATTAACTCACATCCCATGAACGTAGAATACCTAGGTTGATGTCCTAGAAAATGTATTCATGGATTTACCTTATCCAGAATAGGATGAAACAGTCATCACAATTACACATCGCCGAATGGTCTAGACTTTTTTTCATGTCAGCATGGAAGAGATCAATGAGGTTAGTACCATACCCAAATAAAACATTCCTACCACTGGTTTGATGGTACCCATTGTGGACTACCTTAAAAATGGAGTGGTCTTTTCAAACAGAGCTAAGAAAGAGCATATTTGATGATGAATGACCAATTTTACTCTTTATGATGACCAAAATCACCATAAAGTCCTCTATAAATTAGGAATTTATGGAGTCCTTCTTAGATGCATTGATAGATAATAGACTGTTGATATCATGAAAGAAGTTCATATAGGAGCCTGTGATTCCCATCAGTTATGGTTCAGGCTTTTCAATAAAATATGATGGATCAGATACTTATAGAATTCAATAACATAGGAATATACCAAATTCACTGAGAAGTTTCACTCATGAAAAATTCATTCCAACTTCATCCATCAATCCCTAGAGCTTATACACACAACCAAATACTTCTGGCCATTTTACATATGAGGAATGGATGTTTTCGGGCCACATCCTCCATCCACGGTCAATAAGTTAAAATAAATCCTAGTGGATACTGAATTATTCTCCAAATGGTCCAAGGAAATACCCTCAAATAATTCAGGACCAAATGAATTATTATCTTAATAAAAGAAAACATCATTACGAGATTTGGTTTCCCACATACAATACTGATAGAAAATGACACCATTTTCTATTTTACTAAGTTGAAGAAGCTATATCTAGAATATAATATCAAATATAACCATTCATCTCGCTATCATATGGTGGATAATAGACATATAGAGGCCTTCAAAAAAACCCTATCAAACACAATCCAAAATATGATGGATAAGGATAAAAATTCTTGGTTTAACAAGATCTTGCATGTTGAGACCAATTTGTGTATGAAGTTGTATTTATTGTCAACAGTTGTCAATACTAATCAAAATAAATAAGTATCTCCAAATTTAATGAAGGCTGGTTGAATTTATGATTCCTGGAGAATTGTTTTGGATTTATAGCATTGGATTCCATGCTTGGTAAATTCTCTATTTTGTTACAAATCAGACGATTGTTACACTGTTCCTAAGTTTTAAAAGAATGTGTCAAAGGTGATACATTGTCTAAAACATTGAAGTATCATACATTTGGGGATGATTGAAGTGTTATTTGGAATTCTTATTCCCCAAATAAAAAGAATAAGAATATTTTAGAGGATAAAGAGAATAAATGTGGAAGAGTCTTGGAGTTATACATTTGAAGGTGGCCATGTATATTTGAAATACCAAGTGGCCATGCATTATGTACTATGTTTTTTATGGGATTACTTAAATAAACTGAATAATTATCAAGAAATCCTAGACCAGATCGACCCCATCATATCTAGAACTCAAGGTCAACCATGCTGAGGGAACCGACCCTGGCCAGCCCAAAGGTGGCATGGGTTGGGAACAGTCGTGATCGCATGCAGGGCCGTGTATAGGACCACATGAGCGCATGGGGAAAGGCCCATGCATAGTTGAGATGAATCCCATATAGAAGGTGAGCACAGAGCATGCCTTTAGAACATGGTACGGGGTGATACTATGGAGAGGGGAGGAGAATTCTGAAGGAATGGAGGAGCACTTTGATAATTAACTCGTGCCTTCCCCGCATTTCTGTTTCAATGTGGGTGAAGTTTTTAATGAATAGAGAAATCTCATTCATTCATCTAACCCCGCATGACATCATGTATGATCAGCTAATCCAGCACTTCCCTATATAATCTTAGCTTCACATCATATCCAAGCCTCACGTGTTTGAACCAGGACCGTTCGATGCTTCCGCGGTATCTAAAGAAGCTCCGCCATCATCTTCTACCTCTGAGCACTTATAACCATTACTGCCTCTTTCCAGAGAAGGAGACTGACCACCATAGTTGATCACTATCCATATAATGATGGGTGTTCAATCGTATGGAAGTCACGATATCATTCATTCAATTTCATTTGCATGCATGCAAAGAAATTATAAAGATTGAACGTGGTTGAAGAAAACAAAGTTTTGAGGCCACACCATGGAGCTCGAGCATTCGATAAACAAGTTTCATGATATTCCTAATGCATGAAATTGATATGTTTACTGAGAAACCAATCATTTTAAAAGAAAACATCCAAGATATGAATCATATATTCACATGGGTTTTAAGATTTTTAAAATCGAAGATATTAATTGTTCAAATATAGAATCTAAGCTATTCAAAGAAGAGATTTGAATGGAATATCTTGAGGAGTTTGAACACATAAAAATATGTGATCCTAACCTATAAAAGGATAGGCATAACAAGATGAGGAAGTTTCTAACCTCCAAAAATTCAAGTGCTTCTGTTAAAAAAACAGAGCACTCCATGGTTCACTATTCTTCGCAAAGGATAAGAAGACCTGTATGCCTTTATAGATTTGCAAAGAGGAGATCCCGCAAGCCATAGAAAATTTCTACCCACTCCTTAATATATTTTTGAATAAGTTCTATGCTTAGAACAAACTGGTTACCATTAACACATGATCAGTTTTTCTAAACCTTCACTGTGCTTTGTGATGTCCATGCCACCATGATCCAGTGGATGAGTCTCAACCTCCCACTATGCCTCACAATAACTTGCACACTCTGCGAAAAGAGGAAAAACATGTCCTATGCATGAAAAATAATATCCATGTATCCCTCTAATTGCATGAAGGTAAGCACCCCATTATCTGTTTATCATTTACAATGGTTGTTTTTTTAAGAATAAATAACTTGCATGAAGGAGGGAAGTGCGTATTTTCATGCATGCATATGAATCCTTTGAAGAAACTCAAGGCCTTGGTTTTCATGCAAAGAATAAGTGAACAATGTTCATGCATGAAAGAATTAAACAAAGGAAGTACATGTGTGTGCATATGTGAAGAAATAATAAGGGGAAGAATTTAAGAGGCAGTGTGTGTGGGTACAAAGACTTATACCCATTGGGATTTTCGCACAATATAGAATAAGTAAATTTTACATACACTCTTTCATGCACATGCACATGAGAATATATTTAAAGAAATAACAAAAATTGTTTTTGGACATGTGTGAAGAAGACGAAGGAGTGAAGATCATATGCATGACTTCATGCATACATAAAAAAAGTGAAATTCGGTTAAATATATATTAACTATATCAAGAATAAGTGTAAGAAAAGAGTTCAATGAAAGTTCCATATGCCCGATCCCATGCATACATGAAAATAATAAAGGAGAATTTTTTTTATGATTCCTCATGATTTGATCCTTAGTGTTTGAACAATAACAAAGGTGTTGGTGATTCTAGATAAGAAGAAGAATAAGTGTGTAATTTGTTTTGCACTGAAGAAGAAGAAGAGAAGAAGATAGTCTCTTTCCTACTACTTTAAAAGTAACTAAGTGAAAAGAAATAAAGAATAAAAATAGTAGAATATACCTTATTAAGAAGGAATAAGACTATCTCCACAGGCAGTATAAAGAACTAGCAAGGAAGATGCTAGTTGAACTTGGTTATCACCAGTTCAGGAAGATGATTGTTTCCCTTCCCCATCCAAAGTTTCGGGACTCACACTGGTTAGAGGATTGTTTCCCTAGCCAAACCACTATAATATTTATCACATTATAGTGGATAATCCATGTATTGGTCATCACTATACATGGAAAGGATGTAGCTACTCTTATTGAGTAGTGAACATTTTAAAAATATCGCGTGCATATTTTTACTACTTTATATTATTGCATGAGACATGGAAAAGAGAATAAGAGAATAAAGATCCTAATAGATCAAGAGGTACAGGGATAAAAATTTGGAATTGGTTTTAAAATTTCCCAAAACTAATTCACCCCTATCATTGTTAGGTATATCCTAAACTAGTCTTATCAATTGGTATCAGAGCCAGGTTCACCTTTGTTCGATTCTCTATAGTGATAATATTCTCTTTTGAAGATGTGAGTTTATTTCCTAAGTCAACAATGAAGTGAAGTCTTGGTGAAGATTCAGTTATCTCTAAGGATAAGGTCATATCTACCAAGAACATGATGAATAGTAAAAAGAAAGAGAAGAGAAATCTAAATAAGAATTCCCTCTTATATAAAGAAGAAGAAGTATCTGGTTCTCCATACCTTACTGACAATGAAGACACATAGGGCTTGGAATTTAGTGAGAAGGTGGCTCAAGTTTCAACTAAGATGATAGAAAACCTTCCTACCTCAAATGATCAGGAGTTATGTGTTAGTAAGTTTGGAAATTATTCTCATGATGAAAATTCTAGCACAAGTGGTGATGATAAATCTAAAAATTCTCAAGAATTATCAGTTGATAGATTAAAATATATTCTGCATTATTTCTTTAATAAAGTGTGTCTCTTTTTTTTGGATTATTTCAATTCATACAAGAAGATATCACCTAGCCGGAAGAAGAATATAATGTTTTGGAGAAGGGCTTGCAAGAAAAAATTGTTGAATGTCTAAATCTCTCCAAACAGGTTGGATCATTTAAAGAAATAAATAGGGAATTTTAAATAAGTTCCTCAAAATGGATCAAAGAAGTTTAGGAGAAATATGGAGTCAATAAGACTTTGTAAGAGAATATCCATGCACTTGAAAATGAGCTAATGAAGAGCACTGATGTTGAGGGTTTATATTTGGAATAAAATTCCAAGAAGATCAAGGAATTTGAATCTTTGTTATAAAAAAAAGATATGATTCATGAAGTGGATTTTTAAAGATTAAAGAATAATTTTAAAAATAATATAATCATGATTGAAGACCAAAAGATCAACCTCAATATGGAATGTATAAAATTGGAAGCTCAATGTTCCAATATTGAGAAGACACATATTGAGCCCTCATAAAAGAAGGTGACAGTTGATATTGGTATTAAATGTTCATTGGATTATTATAAGGGTTAAAGAACTCCAACATGTGATAAGAAGATCATGACTTCACTCAACGATATATCATAAGCAGCTGATAAAGAATAGGTACCATCCATACAATCTTGTAATAATGTTTCTAAATTTTTTTTCTGTAAAAAGTGCAGCGTGGAAGAAAACTTATAAATAATTATGGATGAGGAAAGGTGATGATATTCCTACCACCATGGCTAGGGTGGATAATAAGAATAAATTGGAAGATTATTCCCTATATAGAGCACAAAAAATCAAGAATAAGGCTCAACAAACTTATACAAAAGATATCAAGAAGATAAATTTTTTTGGTCAATGTTGGTGCTGCAATAGATTTGGGAATTGTTCATTGGATTATTGGTATAATAACTTAAAAGAAAAGGAATAGATAAAGACTATATCAAGGGGGAGTAATCCAGAGATGATGAAGAAACATTCACCGATCCAGAAACATTTGTATACTGCAAACAGATTTGTAATGCTTGATAAAATATATAATGGATGCAATAAAAGTGGTCATATGGTTGGTACATGTACATATCAACACATAACAAAAGATTATAAGAAAACATGATAATAGAAGTTGTCTAATAAATAAGAAGAATCCTTGGGAATAAATCATAATAATGTTACAAAAGAAAATTCTCCTAATAAGACTCTAAGAATGAAAGGAGAGAAGTCATTGGATTCTAAATTCAAGAAGGTGAAGGGTGGTGCATCCAAAAGAAATCCTAAGAAGGATGTCACTCAGAAGAATCCATGTGTAAGATCCAATCTTGATGCCTTGAATTCTAATGACCTACTGGTTATCTAGCCAAAAGATTTGGAAATAATGAGGGAAATTGAAGATGCACAAGCTAAGGCTAGTGAAAAAAAGATTTCACATGAAGATAAATAGGTCCTATGTTTGAGGTACATCAAGGCTGGACACATTGTTAAAAATTTCATTACATTTATCCTAGCCCAAGAATAATTATTTAATAAGATTAATGTTTCACTAATAGATTCTAGTGCTCTAAAATCACTTGAAGAAAGAAGGCTCACACACAAATAGATGAAATAATTGATAAGATCCACACAAGCACAACCAAAATTGAAGATCAATTGTGCAAGTGTGAATAAAGGAGAAAATGGAGCATCTTTGTTGGGAAAACCACCTCAACCTAGCAATTCACATTGATAAATGAATAAGAATCTACCTTATTTCCTTAAATTTTTGTGTATTGTATTTGATCTGATAATACTGGGAATTGAAGGTAAAGCAATTTCTCAGGGGGACAACCTGAGAAACAGTGATGAGAAGTGTTCCCCTTGAGGGGGAGACATATGCAGAAGCTTCCAGAGTTATTATTCCAATTGGTATCAACTTTAGTTGGTATCAAATTAAATTAATTTGAATATTTATTTAAGATTACATCATTGGAAAAGGTATGACATTTATCAATCTGTCATCCTTGGTTACTCCAAATAAATATAATTCTATAAAGGGGGAGTAATTGAATTAATTAGCAACATAAGAAGAATTAAAGTGTCCCAAGGTCATTTATCCTGACCATTACAATTAAATGTTTTTGATCCATTTGTTTAAGTCAGTGAAGAAGTTTCAAGTTAACTATTTATAGAAAGATTCATCTCACATTTATTATCCTCATCCTAGAATGAAAGTGGAAAAACCTCCAAAACAAGTGTATGATTTCTCATCTCATAAAGTATCATATCAGTGGATAATGGAAAAATTTATTTTCTAAATCAAATCCTCTTGTTTTTTACACCAATCATTGCTCAAGTAGAATTAGAGTGAAATGATTGATGGAACACTGCTTTAGTATGGACCGATACCCCTTCTACCATGAACTTTATATTTCTTTTCAATAAGGAGGAGAGAAGTGAAATGAAAGTTTTGGGGAGAGAAATAATTTAAGGGGAGAGATAAAATTCACATTTTGATATTGAAACATTCATTTGTGAGAACCTTAAAGTATTTTCAACAATTAAAAATGGGGATATTGTTGAGACTACTTTGTGTATGAAGTTGTATTTGTTGTCAATAGTTGTCAATATTAATAAAAATTAAGAAGTAGCTCAAAAGTTAATGGAGGTTGGTTGAAGTGATGATGCCTGTAGATTTTTTTTGGATTCATAACATTGGATGCCATGCTTGAGAAATTCTCCATTTTGTTACAAATCAGACAATTTTTCACTGGTCCTAAGTTCTAAATACATTTATCAAAGGTGATACATTGTCTACAACATTGAAGTATCATCCATTTGAGGATGATTGATGTTTTATTTGTAATTGTTATTTCACAAAGAATACGAAGGAGAATATTTTTGAGGATAAAGAGAAGAAGTGTGGAAGAGGTTTGGAGTTCTACATTTGAAGGTGGACATGCATATTTAAAGTACCAAGTGGAAATGCATTGTGTGCTAATTTTTTTATGGGATTACTTAAAAAATGGATAACCATAAAGAAAGACTAATCTAACTTGACCCCATCACATGTGGGACTCAAGGTCAACCACACCGAGTAAAACATCCCCAGACAGCCAAAAGTTGGCATGGGTTGGGCATAGTCATGCCTACATGAAGTTCCATTTATAGGCCTGAAGGAGCGCACGAGGAAAGGACCGTGCATAGTTGGGTAGAAGACCATGTAGAAGAAGGGTGCAAAGCGTGCTCATAGAACACAGTATGAGGGGGTACCATGGAGAGGGTAGGAGAATTCTAAGTGAATGGAAGAGTGCTTTGATACTTAAACCATGTCTTCCCACCATTTTTGTTTCGATGTGAGATGATGTTTTTAATGAACTGATAAATATCATGCATTCATCTGATCTTGCATGATATCGTGGTATCTCACATAATCCAGAACTTTCCCATCTAATCCTGGTCGCTCATCGCATCTATTCCTCGCGCGTTTTAACCAGGACGATTTGATGCTCCCATGACATTTGAAGAAGCTGCGCCGTCATCTTCTAACTCCCAGCACTTAACGTCACCGACACCTCTCACTAGAGAAGGAGACCGACCGCCATGGATGATCACTGGCCTTCTAATGAGGGGTGTTCAATTGAATGGACGTCATGAGATCATGCATGCAATTTCATTTTCATGCATGAAACAAAATAATGAAGATCAAACATGTCCGAATCAAATGAAGTTGTGAGGCCACGTCACGGAGCTCGAGCATTTTAGAAAGTAAGTTTCATTCTATTCTTAATGATTTCACGTGATCTATTTACTAATAGACCACTCTTTTGAAAAGGAAACATCCAAGATATGTGGCATATCTTCATGTGGGTTTGAAGATCTTTAAAACTGAAGATCTCGGTTATTCAAAGAGATAATCTCAGCTATTCGAAGAAGATATTTGAAAGACATATCTTGAGGAATTTGAACGCATAAAAATATGTGATCCTCAACTATAAAATGATAGGCACACCAAGCCAAAGAAGCTTCTACCCTCCGCATATTCAAGTACTTATGTTAAAAAAATAGAGTACTCCCTGGTTTGCTATTCTTCGTGAAGGAGTAAGGAGACCTGTAGGTCTTTACGACTTTGGGAAGTGGAGATCCTACGAGCCTTCAACAAGTGCCACACACTCTCAAGTATATTTTCTAATAAGTTTTGTGCTTAGCATGAACTGGTTAACCTGAACACATGATTGGTTTTTTCAAACCCTCATTGTGCTTTGTGAAAGCCATGCCACCATGATCCAGTGGATGAGTCGTAGCCTCCCACCATGCCTCGAAAAGAATCACACACTCTATGAAAAGAGGAACCATGCATCCTATTCATGAATAAGAAGATCCGTGGATCTCTTTGATCACACAAAGGTAATCACCCCACAATTTTTTAATCGTTTGCGGGTTTTTTTGAAGAATAAAGAACATTCATGAAGGAGGGAAGTGCGTATTTTCCTGCATGCATGTACAACCTTTGAGAAAACCCGAGGCCTTGGTTTTCATGAAAAAGATAAGTGAATAGTGTGAATGCATGAAATAATTCAACAAAGGAAGTACATGTGTATGCACATGTGAAGAAAGAACAACGGGAAGAATATAAGAGGCAGTATGTGTGGGTGAAAAGACTTATATCCGTTGGGATTTTTACACAAGAGAGAATAAGTAAATTGTGCATACACTCTTGCATGCACATGCACACATGAAGATATTTAAAGAAAGAAAAAAAATTTTATGTTCATGTGTGTAAATAAGGAGTGAAGAAAATATGCATGCATATGTAAAAAGGGTGCAATTCAGTTAAATATATATTAACTTCATCAAGAAGAAGTGGAAGAAAAGAGTTCAACCAAAGTTCCATATGCATGATCCCATGCATAAATGATAAAAATAAAGGAGAATTGATTTTGATGATGCCCAGTGAGCTGATCCTTAGTGTTTGAACAATCACAAAGGTGTTTGTGATTATATCCAAGAAGAAGAAGAAGTGTGCAGTTTGTTTTTCACGGAAGAATAAGAAGAGGAGAAGATAGTTTCTTGCCTAATACTTTTCAAGTAGATAAGTGAAGAGCACTAAAGAATACCAAGATTAGAACTTAACTTATCAAGAAAGAAGAAGACTGTCTCCATAAGAAGTATAAAGACCCAGCAAGGAAGATGGTAGTTGAACTTGTTCACCACCAATTCAAGAAGATGATTGTTTCCCTTCCCCCTCCAAAGTGTAGGGATTCACACCGGCTAGAGGATTATTTCCATAGACAGACCACTGTAACAGTTATCACATTATAGTGGAGAATCCATGTATTGGTCATCACCATACCTGGAAAGGATGTAACTGTTCTTATTGAGTAGTGAACCTTGTAAAAATATCATGTGAATATTTTTACCACTTTATATTATTGAATGCGGTAGGGAAAATATAATAAGAGAATAAAGATCCCAACAGTTCAAGAGGTATAGGAATAATTTTTTGGAATTGGTTTAAAAAGTACCCAACACTGATTCACCCCCCTCTTAGTGTTCGGTATATCCTAAACTGGTCCTCTCATTGCATTCCTTGTGGGCCTACCAGACTATGACCCGCACTGCCATGTGGGTGACCCTGTATTCACTTGTATATGAGACAAAAGAATTCCTACCCATTGAGGTCCAAATAAAATCAATATTAATTTCTATCTGCAATCAATTATCCATAGATGAGGAATCCAAAAAATTTCTAGATGAATTGGAACAATTGGATGAGAATAGATTGCATACCTTGAATCACTTGGATGTCCTTCAAAACTAGATAACACATGATTTTAACAAGAAAGTACAACTCCACTCATTCCTCCAAGGTGAACTGGTACTGTTCATCATGACTCAAATGATATCAAGGAATAAACCTCTAAAGCTCAAGACAAAATGGGAGGGACCTTATTCTATACACAAGGTCCACTCTAATGGATATTATTCCCCAATATTTATGGATGGAGAGCTCATTACATATAATTTGTTTGATAGATACCATTTCATACACACCACAAGATGATAAAATTCATGACACCAAATTCCTTACCGTATGATGTTAAACTATGTAGCATCATGGTCCTGTATGAACAAACTTAAAAGGAACACCATATAGCCCTAGTCATATGACCCAAAACTACAAGACATCATAGTCTTCATGGTAAGAATTTAAATTGCATATATTAGAATCCTAGTCACAGGACATTAAACTATATGATAATTTCTTTGTCTCAGGATGTAAAGATTAATGGTTTATTTCCTTATTGCATGATGTAAAACTAAGTAACATTTAAATCTGTTCTTGAGAAGATCATAATATTTGGTGATGGTCTCCCACCACAACTTTTCTCAAGAATCACATGTGGATTTATTCTCATTATCATGAGATACCAGTGACACCTAGAACCTATAACCTGGGAATATCCATGAATTAAAAAAATCCCCCTTTCCTATAGAAAAATTTAGATATATGAAGGAACCTTAACTTTGATTCCCTCATCCAAGATCCCATCATGGAAACAGAAATATTTCTCTCCCATATATAAACAAAAAAAAAATTTCAGGGTGATATACACTCCATGTCCAATTCTAGTCAAACTTCTTCCTTTATTCTTAGAAATATTCCTTACACACATCATACTCCTTGTCCTAGGTAATTTTGGATCTTCATAAGATTTCCTTGTCTATTTTTAATAGGATTTCATATTCCTCATGACACCTTTGTCTGACTATGCATCGATATTCCCTAGTTGGATTTGCATAAGTCTCCCACCATAAAGGGTGTTTTAGTTATAGAATGTTGTTATTTGACTATGTAGTAATACACCCTAGTTGGATTTACATAAGTCTCCCACCAAAAAGACCTATCAACCCAAGGTGAATTCGTCCTTGGGAGAGACCTCTCCTTCCATCGTAAGAACCAAAAAAATTATGCTGGATATCACTTTTCGGACATGATTCACGACCGTTCCTTTAATTTTGTCCCACATAACTTCTCCTAGTCCAAGAACCCAAATATCATGGTTTACAATTTCCTTTTTCACATCTAAAGTATGCCATAACATCCTTGAAATACTAATACTTACACCACTCATCATTTCCATGAGAGATATGGTTCTAGCTGTATAACATAAAATTGAAAGAAACCATATCATCCTAGTCACATGATGCTAAATTGTATGACAAAATCTTTAGAACATGATGTTAAAATGTAGTATTAACATATGTACCAAGAATAGAATGCCCTAGGAAACTAGATCAGGAAGCCTTGTATCACAAACACGAGATTAATCTCAGGATATAATTTTCATAATTCTCAGACAATGTTAATAAGGATGCATGTTTTCTTATCCGTGTCAGGCAACCTTCATCCTTACAACACAATATTAAACTTCATGGATGATGTTCTCTCCGTATAACACTAAACAACGTGGTTTTATAGAACTATGTATGACTTGATTCTCATTCTAATGAGATATACATCGATGCCCAGATCCTATATCCTGGTCTAGCCACCACAAAATCAAAATACCCTTATCCTCTATTCTTATCGCCTTGTGTGGTGGAATAAACATTTTCCACCCATTGTTTCTCACACCGAGCATAGTTCATGCGGGATTAGGAGTTTTGGTAATGGATTACCCACTTTATCAAGATATATTAGTTCATGTTAGCATTACTATGGTCTTGGTCATAATAAATTAAAAGGAACACTAGACGTCCTTACCGTATGACGTTAAACTACACAATTTATGTCTCTTACATTAAATACACTCAAGAAATATGTGTTTCTTGATTCTCATTCCCAAGAGATATTTAGTGACACATATATCCTACATCTTAGTCTAGCTTCAATATGGGAAATTCCTTCACTCTCCTAGGTATGAGATAGATTTACACAGTAGGGTTCAGTATGGGTTCTCACCCTTCTCGTGAGCCAATATTAAAAAAAGTAGAATCCACTTCCCCACACAATAATTCAATCAGTATAGGGAATAACTGTAAGAATTAAACATGTCTTGATTATCACTTTGATAGGATACGTAGGGATGCTCAAACCCCATGTATTAATCCTAACTACAATAACAAAATATCACTTACCCACATATGGGACAGACCTAGGAAGGGAAAAATTTCTCCCCATTCCTGATAATTTTCATATAAAATTATCCTCTCATATTAATAAACTTTCCTTCCACAAACCAAACACTGTGTCTGGTAAAATATGAATCTCCATAAGCTTTCCTAGACCATCAGTAATGGGATATCATATTCTTAAAGACACCTTTTTCTGACTATGAAGTAATATTCCCCAGTTGGATTTCCATAATTCACTCACCCAAAAAAGAATTTCAGATAGCGTATTACACTATTTTACTATGCAGTAATACACCCCAGTTGGGTTTTCATAATTCACCCACAAAAAGGTCCTATCAACCAGAGGTACATATATTCCTAGGAGCGACCCCTTCTATCTATATAATCCTTAACAACATTATGCTGGGAACCTAATTATAGAATATTGGTCCATAGTCATTCCCTATATACTTGTCCCATGTCACTCTTTAGATCCATAAACCCCCAATGTATAGATTACAAACCTTTACCCTTTATGCCTAAAGATGGTGGAACATTCTTAGACAAATTACTGTGAAAGATAAAATCACTAATATTTTTTTTCAGAGACAAAGGAACTTAAAATTCATCCCTCAAAATCCTTGATGTAAGATGTTAAACCACATGGTTCATGTCCTAGTCTCACAACATTAAACTGCATGATGCTTCAACCCTTATTGGGTAGAATCTTTTCCTCATGATGTTGGTCATCTAATAGGATGTTCTCTCCTTTACACAATCCAAATTTATGTAAGAGAGATTTCACATTCATGGAAAATTCCAATATAGATTATCTATTCATTCTCATACACCTTACCTTGAAAAAAACCCTTCATAGTCTTGAGAAATATGAATCTTCCCAAACTACTTGACCATCAGTAATGTAATATCATATTCTTGAAGAAACCTTTTTTTGACTATGCAGTAATACACCCTCATTGGATTTACATAATTCTACCAACCAAAAGGGACTTTCAACAAGATGATATTATTTTTTGACTATCTAGTAATATGCCCTAGTCAGATTTTCAAAAATCTCCCACCAAAAGGGCCCGTCGAATAGAGGCACATACATCCCTAGGAGAGACCTATTCTATATCTATAAGCTCCAAATAAAACATCATGCTTAAAACTTCTTTACAAATATGGTCTATGTTCATTACTTGTATGTTTCTCTCACATATGTTTCAGATCTAGAAATAAAAAAATCATGACTCAAAATTCACCTTTAGGTATATGAATAATGTTGGAACATTCTTGTCCAGCAAGCCCTACTTGGTTCATCATTCCATAACTCATTGTAAAAGTTATTTGACATAAAAAAATGTCACATTAGTCAAACTTGAAAGATTATAAACTGCCTCAAGAAGATACATGGTACTCACCAAGTTGAAAAACCATGAAAGGGAACCCTGAGTAAAATTTATGTCTTAGATTTCTAGACCTACACTCCACATGGTTTAGGAAGAAATATAGTAATAAAAATAAAGAGGAATAAAACTTATTAGGTTTAAAACCTAAAAAGATAAGCCTAAGAAAAACCAAGTCTCACTTTCTAAAGGCATCTCCATTTCAACTTAGGGAAAAATTAGGGTGATGACAAAAAATACATAAATTTCATAGGGTCTGTTATATAACCCTAGAAATAGTCAAATTATGATTACTGGATCAAAAAGACTTAGGCCAAAAATTGGAGTGATCTTATCCTCTTATTTAAATTTTATCTTCTGAGCACAATGACATCCAATCAAGTGAGTCATTATTAGTGTCTTTTATGATTATGATGAGGATTGAAACACATAAATAGATAATCAAAGAATAAAAAAAATCATTTTTATTCATGTTTTAAAATGTAATGGAACTTTCAAATGCTAGAGTCTCTCCATCAAAGTCTACATGTGTTTATTTACATAGGCCTTGATATTTTGAATTGTGGCTCAAACATTCACCATAACTTTCTGAAACCAATCTAGTTGTTTGGAGATGGCATCTTCAGTGTGATGGAGTTTCTCCTTCTCTATAGCCAAAAATCCTCTCCTTTTACTAAAACCCTCTTCAATGAACAATGTATTTGGAAAATATATTCCTTTATGTCATTTATTTCTTCTTAAAGAAATATCATTTGAATATATTTATATTATATATGGAACTGATACTCCGCCACCTCCTTGGAATAGATGAGCTCTGCTTGTAATAAAGAAGCTCAAATATCTTCAAAATGGGCTGCCAACTGCACCTCATCCTGTTGTGACCTTTGATCCTCCTCACTTTTCCATATGATCTACTTCACATCATGGTTTATCGTGTCTCTAAGTTTGACCCAAAACTAATTTTAGAGTAGGAGATGTATTCTTGGATTATTGTACTCAAAGAGGCACCCTGATCCACTCCTTATAAAACCACATAAACCTCGCCTTCTATAGTTGGATGAGTTGGCATGGAATATTCCCCTCATGCCTCTTTGTTGAAGTTTATGGAACTAGATTACATATGGAACCCATTATTAACACTAGGAGGTTAATAGAAAGTAGAGGCAGTGAAAGAACCAGATCATTTAACAATGCTCACCCATTGGTGGGTCAACTGCTAGGATTGATTCCTCCATAAAATACCTAATATCAATGCTTCAAATAGGTACTTATTGGAAGGGAAGGTACTATTGAGTTTTCTCAACAACTGGGATGAAGGGTTCTCAGGGACCTCCCACTTTAGGGTCCTCACATTTTATTCCCTCAATAATAGAAGTAAAATGGACTTGGAGGCCTTGGTCTTGAATTGCATTGACAATGTTTTCTACGGACAAAGATGCATAAGTTGATCTATGGTGAAAAACATCAAATTAAAGGAGGTCGATTGTATTTGAAAACACAATAAAGATAAAACTTACATCCATCTAAATCCCTAATAAAGTCTTTTAACACTTCTAGGGATGTGGTAATATTAATATTTTTCAACCTATCCTCAGGTTCCATTATTTCATTATACATTACTTCAAGTCTTGATGAATCCTCACCATTAGGGGTATCTGAGACGTGTGTATCATGACCCAAATTTGATATTCCATAAATTATGTCTACCTAAATCTCAGTAGGAACAACAGATTCAAACTCTATAGGGTCAGGATCTGCACCGACACCATCATCAGATCGTCTAATATCCCTATAAACCCCTTTTGGAATGCCTACAGGGCCGGTAGTGGTTGATGTAAGGTCCTCTAGTGTATATTATGGATCTAAAATATCACAAGGAATAAAGTTTCTGACCAACACATGACACCTTATGATATGCATCTGAAATTACTAGGACCCCTCCCACTCTACAGTATTGATAACATATGTGGCTTTATATCATATCATTTAATTCATCAAAGGAAAGTAGAGTCAAATAGTTACGTCGCATGATTCGTAAGATCAAATGATAGCGGGAAGACTTATTGTAGTGCATATGATGGTCCAAATTATTTTTCATCTTTCAATTATTTCCCTGATATGGAAAGGGTCCCATATCCATCCTCTTAGTTATGGGTACAAGAGGTGGAAGTTGAGAAGATCCCACCACCATCTCCTCCTACACCATCCTCTGATCCGAGGATAACTTTGAATGACCAGGGTACTCAACCCTTACTCAAATAGGGGTTCCTATCAGCCTATATTTTAGAGAATCAAGTGCCACAAATTCCACTCCTTCTTCTCTAACCATATAAAAGATAAATAATATCAAAATTAACAAAGAAGGATGATGGATATAAAGGATAAGGGAAAAGGGAAAATTACCTCACTAGTATCAATGAAGTTATCACATTATTCATCAGATCGACCATATATCCCCTCATATGTATCTCAATTCATTATGTCAATTACCCAATTTGTAGATAGGATCTGATCATCAATAGAATATATTAAGATATCCATCTCTCGGATGTATTTCCCCACCTCAGTAAAATTTATATCGATATGAGGATCATGGGGTTCTTAGATATCCCCAAGATTTGGTATATATAGGCTAGCTTGAAGAAACATCCATAATATCTCATATCTTGGGTCATTCCTTTCCATGTTTGGATCAAAAAAGGAATCATGTATTCTAATACTAATGAAGATAGATAAGAATAATTCTCAATATCCTATGACTTTGAATCCCCCTCAGGTATCTTTACTCTAATAGAAGACTAAATATATAGGGATTAGGTAACCTCCCAGTGGTGATGACTATAATTCCTTGGCCCAGAATATGTGGTCTTTTCAGCCTTGGTATTCTCCATGGATCATACTTGAGACCACTTTTATGAATTTAGAGCTTCAGTAACATCAAATTTTAACTAAAAATTCCTACCATGCATGCTATGCCCAGAATTCATCATGGAATTTACTTGAGTATTTCATGTTGTCAATTCCCCTTAAGGGTAGGAAGAAAACCAAGCACTGGCATACCCAGAGTCTATCCTGATTGATTCACCCAATGGGAATAGTTTGATAGATTCTTGGGATGCCTCCAAACTCATGAGGACCCAAGATTGTTGATCCACTATCAGATGCTTCTCAAATAGAACATTCATGGGGTGAGATACATTTGGATTTTTGTAGACACTTGAACTGGAAGGAAAATCAATTTGGAATATATGCCTCATGTATAATCTCACTATCAATTTGGATCTCTAGTATGCTATCTCTTAATGCAATAACATATGACCTCAGATCTTCATTAGCTTAACCATTTTCAATTAATTTCCCAGTAATCAGATCCCCAATGGAGAGAATTTGATATATCCTAATAATTTCAAAGTATTCATGGATTCTTCATGCTTCAGGGATAAATGATGGTTACTAGAAAAAACCTTAATGAAGGGGTGAAACTAGATTTTAAGGACTTGAATTACACTTATCATGATATAAGAGTTTATGTGTGATTTAATTTAACCCCAAAACACTTGAAATGACCCTAAAATATGATATGGAGCCTTCTTGGTGTACACATGCAGTAAACATTGGTAGATCTTCACCAACACAAAAGTGCCCAACCATATGTGGATCCCTTCTGCTAATTTGTCCACTGTCACGAATGTACCTAGCATCACACTACTGTTAGATTCATGGAATGATAATAGGTAGGTTCTCAACCACATCGCGAGGAAGATATCCAGATGATTCCTCACAGGAACTTTAGATTTGACCTTATAGCCCCACTAGTTATACTGGCCATACTCCAAGGTGGTCCAACATTTTCCAGGTATGATTTGGTTATATGATAAAGGGAACCCTATTGGAAATTGGTAGGTATGACATTCTTCTTATGGCTCTAGGAATAACTTCATCTAGGCCTCTAAATGGATACCCCCCTCAGGAAGGGGTCCTTCTTCTACACATTCTAATCTAACATGAAAAAACTCATGGGATGAATCCAGTATCCATTCAACATCATCCCACATCATCTTCAGTGGAATGAAATCATCATACATATCCCTGGGGATAACAGATTCAAAGATCTTGTAGACTTCCTACAGGATGATTCCAACTTATCCAGCCTTCAGATTCAACAGTTTTGGAAGCATGTAATATTGATGGGTAGCGGTGAGGTTTTAATTATGGGGTTTGGGGCTTCAGGTCTGGGAAACACAAGATATAATGCATGAAAAATGATATGGGAACCATTCTATCCTTGATGAATACACCCTCAGAGGAGATGTTGGTGGTGGGGAAATTGATGTATTATATGAAATAGGACTTAGGAAAGTAACTTTGGATCTTCAGGATGAATACATCTCTCATGAGACCATGACCATGGAGTGGTAGATAATCACTATGTAGGTATTCATGTTGATACTTCTTCAAGTGATTTTTGAAGTCCATAAGCATGGAGTCTCACATGTAATAGTAACCAGGTCCGATGGTTTTTAGAATATTTGAAACTTTTTTAGTAGATTATTCATATGAAAACATCTGATCATCCATTAGAAACCTGCAAGGAGACATCAATCATTTTTTTAAATTTTGAAAAAGTCCAGAATTTTGGCAAAGGAATGGCTTCACATAGGACACTCGACAAAGTTAATCACGCAGTCCACTCGAACAAGTGCTTCACACATGCTACCCAATAAAGTTCCTCACAAAGTCTACTCAACCAAGTGCCTCACACATGCCCCTCAACCAAGTTCCCTTGAACAAGCCAATCGATGAAGTAATCCCATGCAGCTTGGTCGCTCAAGTGGCTATACCGTATTCTTGTGCAAAGAAATTCTTTAGAAGGAAGGGAAGATTACTTGTATGATATGAGTAGAAGAAAAATGTGTACAAAGGAAATAATCAATAGGAAGATGAACCTATTTATAGAATCAAATGATATTTGGGGCCTAACTTGACATATGGCTAATGCAGATGACCTACGTGGACTTCTAAATCTTTTCGTCCCTTTACCTCTGGATCAAACCCTATTCCACTGATCAAATTCAATACCAAGGGGGAAATTTTATTGAAAATATCTTTTTTTACGGGGATGAAAATTATTAATGGAAATTACCTCAAATAAATAAATAAGTGAAGATCACCATGGAAATCCACAAAGTTTTCCTAGGCTACCTTGTGTGCACACAACTTACTCTCTAAGAGGCTCACGTATGCCTTGCATGTGTGAACCATAAGGGAATCCACACCTACGTGTGACACATATTCCCATCAAGTTAATGAGGTACCCGATTGGAAAACATCCTTATTCTATGTTCTCATGTTTTTCTATAAATAGATTCCCAAGGCTCCTCATTTCAAATGATGAAAAAACCCAGAAAAACCTTGAAGCTTTGCTCTCCCTATTCCTTCACCCAGGACCTCAAAACCATCCAGGTAGCTCTCCAAAACCCAAGAGAATATAGAATTAATGGGGATAGTGGGATAAAAGTCCCTCTAGGATGGAAACACAAAACACCTTTGTGAGAAATCACTTACCCTCTAGTTAATAGAGACTAGTGTGAAGGTACCCTCATAAACCTAGGATTGGTGTGAGACCAATCTAGGGAAACCTGAGGATAACCTTGGAGCGTAAATCAAGGAATCACCTAAGTTTTGTTTCCTAGGTTGTCCATTGTTCATAACTCACCTCTAGCTTTCATAGAACTACCATGTATGAAAAAATTCTCATATTCATAGTCCTTACCCTATGTCAGACACCTCTAGCTCTCCCATCGTTAACCTACATGAGCCTCCTTTGAGCCCCTATTCATGCCACTAATGGTAGGTAACCTTCTTCCTTGGGAATAATATATTAGGGGAAAAAATCAAGGGCTCCATAAAATACTTCATACTTTCACAACCATGGTGAGAGGCACACAAACATGTCTCCCATTCTGTTATGCATTACTTCGGTCAGAGGTGTCCCACACTTGTCCTAACTGATAGGTAGGGTCATCAGGGTGTATAAATTTATGAATCCATTTGTTCATGAGGACCCTAACCCTGGGTATAGTTCTAGGGGATTCTCACTCTTAGACAAGAATTCTAGTGACTTGTGCTTCCCTCATCATCTCTAAGACACAAGGTCTAGGGCCATGTCCTTCAATAATTGTTTCTGAGACCAAGGACCTCCAGTTCCATAAAGTAAGGGAGGGGATAACACTTGATTTTACCTTTGATAATGATTAATGGATTATACTATTCACTATTTTAGAACTAGGATTAAGGAATCCCTTCAGAAGTAAGCCCTTAGCCTTTATTATGGGTTGCATCCAAATGGGTTTTCAGATGTGACTATCCTATTTATGAAAACAGAAGAGGAGAAGGGCACATTAAATCCATTTCTTCTTATCCTGTATACCCAGCCTCTTCCACCAGAGGAAGTAGGATTGTGAAGTTTTACAGATCTTCCACTTCCTCTTGTTTCTAACATCCGATCATGACTCACATGGGATTATAGGTTAGCTACAATCATGACATATGCATGATCATATGCATGTATTGGTAGTGAATCCTTTTTCGGATCTTCATCTCACCTTCTTTTAGAGGGACTCTATAGTTGTGAGTCCTCAAATACATGTATCCATATCAATGGGAAACATTACCTGTGTGAAAAATCAAATTCTATTCTCTATAATCCCTAACCATACCCACTCAAAAGGGCCTCCTATTTGGTATAATCCCTAACTAAATCCTATCAAAGGGGAACATTCCCTACAAGACAAACCTTCAGAGGATATACATAGGTTTGGGTCCTATACTTCATCCAAACTATGTGGGATTTGATTCACATATAAATGGTATATATAGGAAGCCTACCCAAGGTTTGAACCCAATAACCCAAATAAATCCTAAATCTCTCTAAGCCACATGCCCAGTAGGGTCATCTCCAACATGGGATCCTATATCCGTTCTAGATACCCTAGATCATCTCAGTGTAAGTACCACACCAAGATTTTACTAGTAACCTTTCAACTATATTTCCTTGTTGTATGACATTAAATTTAATGGTTTGGTCTTTGTCACATTACATTAAAAGGAATGATGTGTTCTATTAATTGGAACCAATCTATGTGGGTTCTGATTCATTTCAAGAGGATATGTATAAAGCCTATCTCATGGTCCTAATCCTGACATCAAAAAAACTCCCATCGCATAGGATGATGATAAATTCCATAGTTCCCCATTGTGTGTCTTGAAACTAGAATCATGATAATAAATGAGAAAATAATCACTAATCAATTCACAAAAGGGTACCATCGATAGAAATCCTCAGATACCTACATATGTCTTAATTGACGAAGAACCTCAGATACATAAAAATGATTCTAAAGTTCATACATGTGAATAATTGATTATTAACCCAAGGTTGTTCCATGTTATATTTTGGAATTAATGAAGGATTCATGAATATTTCTTAATTATGTAAGAGAGTCTCAGAGTAAGAAATAATCCCCCCAAAAGGGTGTGATGAGTATAAATTCTCATCCTCTCAACTAATGTGAGTCTCTAAGAACTGTTAGACCATTTCTCGACAATCACCTACCTTTGGAAAGTACTTTAGTAGAATGTCTCAAATAAGGGAATCATTGGGTGTTTTTGGATCTATGAACAAAACCTGTCAGAAGCCATTTGAAAATAGTGATCCTGAAGTAGATTATTGCATAACTATTCAAATCCTCATAGTCATACCATCAAACAAAACATGCAAACATTTTCATTGGATACACTCATAAATAAACCAACATACTTGTTTAATAAACTTATATGATTAATTTATCTTTATTTGACTCTATAAAAGGAACTAGTTAATGAACTAACATGAAAAATGATTTAATATGATAGTTTTATTTGAATAAAAAGTCTAGAGATATCACCATCCATTAAAATAGAAGGGATAAATCATTTCTTGACATATTTAATTAATGTCATGTCACTTATAAATCACCTAACTTATGATACATATCTAAGAGCATATTACATCATGGTTTTTATCAATACATCAAAAAAAATAATTCAATATATATTAATTGACAATAATATCAATTATAAGTAACAATATACAAATTCAAAGAAAGAAATATCAAATGGTATATATAACATGTGGAATTACAATTGGAGGGTTTATCATTATAATATCTTTTCATAGAGATTACCATGTAAGAACTTCATGAGAAAAAATATCATCCTTAATGAGTCTCCATCACCTAATAATATAAATATAATCTATGTATTTTTAGATAGATGTTATCTAGAACATAAGACATATGTTTAATAATATCATTATAGCATTTCAAGGTTATTATTATAGAGGGTAACTACTATGAACTTTCAATGTGGAATATACTCTAAGGAAATTATCACATTAATGTCATGCAGAAGAACACTCATCATGTGATAATATATTTATTAGTAATATAGTAATAAAAACTAAAAAATTATTTTGGTTCTATGGAACCTACTCCAATAAGTATTTGGTTTATAACAATGATCAAAGAGTTTTGAGGTGATGTTTAACATTTTGGAATATTTTTGGGAGGCGTTATGGATATTGGTATGATTTACCAACTATGTATCATACTAAGAAAACTATGAATGATAAAAATGAGAATCCAATATGGGATTCATTATTACATTCATGGTTTGGGTTATCCATGTTTCCAACCATACAGGATGGGGGTATGAGGTAGGGCTGAATACATGGTTAAATTCATGGTTATACTAGTCATGTGACCTAAGAATGTGATCATTTAATCACACTATGAAATTTTTTATTTTTACAAGAAAATCATAAAATATCTCTAAATATTCATATTTCATGTTGGGTATAATGATTAGGGTGATTCTTGTGAGATTTTAGGTGTATCATTACCATTGTATCTCATTTATCTATGATATTTAGAAATTTAGGTGTTAGATCAAAGGTATGTCATTCTCAAATATATCCTATTTGTGCTTATTTTTTCCCCTCTTGGTGAAACCCTATGGAGATAGGGTTTAATGAAATCAAATGTTAAGGTTAAAAAAATTGGTACCTTTGTTCCTAGGTATTATAGAAGGATAAGTAGAGTTTAGATCTTGATTATAGAACTATGATTTCCCTTTGGAATTGTGATTAAGGTAAGTGGATTCTTCTACACACTATTATGTGATGAACTTGGTTGGCTTGGTGTTGAATTTTAAATAAATATTTTAAATTATTATTTTAAATAGTTTTATCAATGATAATTAAAATGTTATGGTGATGGGGTTTGGTAGGTATGGCATTAGGTACCCATTAATAGGGTACTCAACACTACCTAGTCTAATTAAGCAAGGTTAACATATTATTTAATCATGGTTTTAAACGGTTAGGGTAGTGAATTCAAAACCTGATGAATAAACATGTAGTTTAAAGGTAATAGTTTTAAGGTTTTCCAAAACCCAAACCTGATTAAAATTTATAACAACAAAATTATTATTATTTTAATTATATAATTTTAATAATTATAATATGATGAGCCAGTGCGGTCTAGTTGAGTTGTTTTATTTTCTATATGGCACACCAAGGATGTGGATTTGATCACCCAAATATTTTATTTCTTGTTATTATATTTAAAAAAATGATGAATGATATTTATCTATTTTGATTTTGTCACATATTACAATTATAAATTAATTATAAACAAAAATATTAATAAATTAACTATTATCTGTTCATTAAATATATTTTATTTAAAGGAGTATAAAACTATAAACTATTTTAATTTAATTTCATATCCAATCATTTTAAATTTATAAATAAGTTTAAAAATTTTCAAATCATAAATGCGTATTTAAATGGGTTAGGGTAGTTAAATGGGTATTTTCAAAAGTAAAATTGTAGGGTGAGGGTAACACATTTAAAAATTAAATGGGTTATAAACAAGTTTGAGTTTCAAAAAATTAAATGGGTTAGGGTTTGATTACCCAAAATTTCATGGGTACCCAACTCATTTATATCCCTAGGGTTTTTTGTGTGTGAATTTATTGCAAATGACATGTGGATAATTCAGGTTTATGTGTTTGTTTTCAAAACATATGAAAATAAGGGGGAAGATGGTTGGTTGATGATGTAAATCCCCAGACTAGATAACCCAAATGACACCTAAGTGTGGATATCTATAAGACCTTAGGCATACCTCCATGGAATCCAGAGGTATCCAACTAGCGATGAGGGTCTAGGAAAGTTTTGGGGAGACTATTCCCTCTAATAATAAGCTCAAGGGTGATGCCTGGATCTACTAAAAATTTAGAATGACCCAACCATATAACAAACACCCCAAAACTACTGCATATATAAATCATGGAGCCAACTAGACCCCATAATCTAGAATATAAAGCATTAAACCTACCTATATGATGAAACAATACAAAACATAGCAGTAGATAAACATGGAATCAATGGAATATATAAAATGATACACTTTACAAAAATACTTAGATACCATTATATTGCGTCCTCAAGCTCCAAAACTAGTCACACCCAAACCAAGTGTCTAGATCCAAGTGATCCCCATATTCTAAGAGGAAATAGGAATTTCGACCCATGCACATTCAAACCCATATAATTTACATGGTGGGGTGGGGGGTGGGGGTCCAACGACCCATTAGTAATACCCAATGCCTCAAAAATACTAATTTTTGTTATAATTAAGTAGATGTGAACCCAATACATATATTTTGAGTAAAATTATACCCATGACACACACCCACTCAGAAACATAACACACATTGCACATACAATCATGCAAGTTTGGTCTTTATATTCTAACCAGGCTACCAAAACACCTAAATATACCTACTTAGGCTCCATGCCAGAAGGAAGAGTCACTAAAAACTACATAGCAACCCATACTCAAAGACGTAGGGTAGGGTTTCATATCATATCTGATATAATGTTAATTTTTTTACCATATATTCTCACTCAAGGGATGCTATATCACTAAAAAACCACTACCTTCTTAAAAAAGGCAGGTAAATCCATAACACCCCACCACACATCACCAATCAAACTCCATCTCAATCATAGTGGTCCCTGTAACTCCCATAGTTTTTCTAAAAATAAATATAAATCCATGGAACTTTGTTTTAAGTAGATATTTATAACTAGCCTTTAAAACATAACTTTTCCACTTCTTTGTTTTTAATTTCAAGAAACTGTCATCTACAATTGTGTTCATTATGTTATTTGAAGTCTATTGGAACCAACTTTTTTTTGGTGAATAGTAACATAACCTTATTAATAGTAATATGATACTAATGAATAGTACATTTTATTATTATTTTATTTTATTAATGCTTTTAGATAATATCATCTAGGTTAATTTTTCATTGTGATATAGAAGTAGTTACAGAATTAGAATTGTTAATTTTTGAATTAAGTATGTATTTATTTAAAAATTAAATTAATAATATTTAGAAAATTATTTTCAAAAAATGGAATTCATTTTTGAATTATACACGTCGATAAATGGTTAGGGTGAATTTTGGGAATTTTTTCGAAACAGTTGATTTTTCAGTGAATAGTAAAAAATACAGTTTTTAGTTTCAATGTGTTAATGACATCATTAATGAAATAATAATAATGTCATAAATCTGGTAGACTTGTGTATAGTTAAATAAGATGTGAGGTGTCCCAAGTGGATTATACCATGGGAAAATACCATGGGAAAGCCCATGGTTTTGCAAATACCACTCATGAGGTGTCGCTTGAAAATTATTAAAATATTCCATTACTTTTCCTATAAATACCAAACTATTCCTTAATTAACTTCATTACCAATTAATCATCAAAAAATATCTAGATTCCTTACCTTCTTAGTAGTTCTACCAAGGTTTCCTCAAGCCCCCAACATCCTAACCTTCAAGTTCTAAGGGTTACTCTACAAGGTAAGAAAATCCTCAATTTCTTTCTTTTTCTATTCAAGTTCTCTTTTATGTGGTATAACTTTCAAGTTTCCATAACATGTTCTTATTTACTTATTATTAATGATATACTATATATTATGATTCATTTCTTGATGGGTTACCCTTTTCCCCTATCTTTTTAATATTTTCTAAAACCATTTGCCTAGCCATTAGGCTGTGGAATTTTTGTAAGAGATTTCTCACTTTTTCTTTTATTTTGAGTTCCTTCCTTATTATTTATTCATATATTCTTAACCAAGAGGCATGAAATATCCAGAAATCATGTATATTATGGATGTTATCATGTTTATGTAAAATTTCTCATCTTTATTATTCTCCTCTCCCACTTATTTAAGGAATAAAAAATTGTCCGTGATGTGTTGAATTACCGACATCGTGGATGATGTGTTTTAAATTTCTATTGATTCTTTCAAGTATGGTCATGAAACCATTTATATGGTTGAAACAGGTTATAATATATGTTTTAATACTCACCCATGGTTTTGTAATTCATTTTCACTCATGGTTCTAATTTATGAGACAAAATGAGGTTGTTATTATCAAAGAACCACTAAAATGATCTAAATGAACATCATTAATGTTTTAACTTATGAATCATCCTCATATTAAACATCAAAATGATAAATGGTATAAATTATGGTACTGGAAATATGTAAATAACTTTCCATTTCTATTCTGTAATTCCACTTCCAATCGACAAGAACATCCACCATGAACCAATCATGGAAATCATGTTAAGAACTCACCCAAAAACAGTGCAAGGAGAAAAATACTAACAATTAAAGGGTGAAATGATGTTATGAAATGATAATATAAGATGTTATAAACATTAAAATGTTTCTTTAAAATACTAATAACACTCTTTTAACCATTATACAGTAAGTTTAAACAAGTTTGAAGTAAGAAAAACTCGAGGTAAGGGAATTCTAAACCCGATTTCAATTCTTTGGGTTAACCTTCTACGTCATTATTTATGTGTTATTAAAATTGTTTTTGTGATGGGTTCAGTTTATATTATGTTTTATTATGTTTATTTACAGTATATATACATACTCCATCAACTCTATTAAGTCTCTCTTCAATTGTGTGATATTTATAAGGGGCTTTTCTTTAAAATCCTCATTTTAAATTCGGTTTTACGAAATTACAAAGAAATGTTTTTATGGAATTATTCATGTTTTATGATTATGTTTTGGTTCTTGGTAATTATTTATGATGAACGGTGGGACCTATATCTCCCTCCAATTCATTGGTTATGAGTAAGTTTGAGGTCGGCTATATGGTTACTCCAAGTGTAACTACGATGGTTACACAAAGTAAGGTAGTCGTGAGGGTTACAAATTATAAGGTAGCCAAGAATGGTTAAAAGATTATGTAAGTAATGCCCCAAGTTACATTTATGATTATATTCATGTTCTCATGTTTTGTGTGGATATTGTGTAAATCTCATGTTACACAAGGTAAGTATATATGGGTGACAAGAATGTCTTTTAAAAATGCTTTCATACGTTACAAGTATTCATGGACTAATGTGATCTTTCCTTCTTTTCCATCACTTACTGAGATTTTGTGCTCATCCCTTGTTTTTAAATGATTTTCATAGGTTAATTGATGTGTAAGACAAGGAAAGAAGCCATTAATAATGTTGAATAATAGTCAATAAGTCTTTTTTTAAGTTTTAATGTTTTATATTTTGAAAAAAATCGAAACTTTTTTATGGTATTCACTCTGTAATAATGTGTAATGTTATCAATGTATTGTCCTAATTATATAAAGATCTAAAATTGAAAATATCATCAATGTAAAAGGAAGAGTTTTCTTGACTAAATTCAAGATTATGTATGTAATAAGGTCAGGTCCTTATAGTTGGTATCAGAGGATGGTTTAGATAACTTTAGGGGTTAGGGTGATGTTAATAGAATTCTATAAATGATTTTCACTCTATGTTTAATTTGAAATGGTATAGCATTTAAATATTAACATGTTTCTTCATCTAAGACATGTTTGTTCAGAATGGTTGTCCGTAGAAGGAACAAGGATGCTGAAGAGGAGAGGAACCGACATAATGACATCCTTCCAGAACTATAACCCGGAATGGTAGGGATTGGAACCGAGTAGTTTGTGACAGTAATGGCTCAGCTAAATGTGGAAATAAATGGTGGTGGCATCCATTAAAGAGAACCAATAGAGGTACCACAATGGAACATGATATTAGTGGAACATTTTATGAGACAACATCCTCCTGCATTAAATGGATCTTCTGACCTAGTAGCAGCTGAAGGATGGATCAAATCCCTTGAAAAGATATTCGATGTTATGGGATGTTCAGACAATCAAAAGGTAAGTCTTTCCATTTATTGTTTTGAAGGGGAATTTGATCAATGGTGTTAAATGGTAAGGAATATCAGGGGTAGAGGGGATTTTGATTCCTTAGAGTGGGATGAATTTAAAAGTCTTTTCCTTGAAAAATATTTTCCTGAGGAGGTGAAACTTAGAATGGAGAAGCAATTACTTGAATTGAAACAGAAGGATGAAGATTCAGTGGTTGTGTATGAAGCGAACTTCACCCGACTGGAGAGGTATACTCCAAATATTATTCTGGATCTTGATAGAAAAATCAACTGCTTTTACTCAGGACTGAAGCCAAGGTATCGAAGGGAATTGGCCTCTCGTGAATTCAAAAGTTATGAGAAACTTGTCTAATGTTCTAAGAGGGTAGAGATGGAGTTTTATGATGATCACGTACATTTTGGAAACAAAGAGAAGAAGAAGTCCAGTTGGCAAGTAATGGGTAAGAATCAACCAAACAAATCTGATGGTAAGAAAATTCAATTTCCAGTTTGTGAAAATTGTGGTAAGAAACACCCTGAGGAATGTCTTAGAAAAACTGGGAAGTGTTTTAAATGTGGTAAGTTTGGACATATGGATCGATATTGAAATGAAAATGATCCTAAGACTATGAAGTGTTTTAAATGTGGTGAAATGAGTCATTATGAAAATGCCTACCCAAATAGAGATCTGAATGATGTAAAGAATCCAGACTATAAGAAGAAAGGTGTAGTGAGATCCTTTGCGACTATGTCAGTAGATGTCAGGCCATGCAATGAAGTTATATCAATAACTGAAGAAGAGATTGGTGAATAATCCAGTTTTGGTCTTACCTTCTTGGAATGGTGAGTTTTTCATCTACAGTGATGCTTCTTTGAAGGGACTTGGTTGTGTTTTGATGCAGAATGATCAGTTAATTGCCTATGATTCGAGACAACTTAAACCTGATGATCTAAATTATCCCACACATGATTTGGAATTGGCAGCTGTGGTTTTCGCTTTGAAAATTTAGAGGCATCATTTATACAGAACCAAATGTCAAATATATACTGACCATAAAATTCTGAAGTATATATTCACTCAGGAGGAATTAAACATTAGGTAGAGAAGATGGCTAGAACTAATAAAATATTATGACTGCATGATCAATTACCATCCTGGGAAAGAAAACAAAGTGTCAGATGCCTTAAGTCAGAAACATCATGCATCATTAACCATGCTACATTTGGAACATGATCCCTTAATTAATGATTTGATGAATTTTGGCTTAGAAGTTGTATGTGCAGGGAATATGTCTATTTTGTTTTAGGTTTTAGTGCAGTCTTCGTTGTCAGACAAAATTAAGAAAGCACAGAAAAAAGACCATGAGCTACAGAAAAAGTTAGAATTGGTTAAAATAGGTATGTTTTCATAATTTAATATTGATAAAGATTGTATTTTAAGATTTGGAAAAAGGTTGTGTATTCTCAATGATTATCAGTTGAAGAAACATTTGTTGTGCGAAGCTCATAGTTCTCTATTTTCTGTTCATCCTGGAAGTACTAAGATGTACAGAGACCTTCGAGAGTATTATTGGTGGGATGGAATGAAGAGATATTGTTGATTTTACCATGAAATATTTGACGTGTCAACAGGTTAAAGCAGAGTGGAAGTTACCAAAGGGGATGCTTCAGCCTTTTCTAGTGACAGAGTGGAAATGGGAGAATGTATCCATAGACTTTGTGGTGGAACTACCAAAGACTTCTCGAGGTAAAAATGCAATTTGGGTTATTTTTGATCAGCTAACCAATTCTGCACATTTTCTTTCTATTTGAGATACAGTGACTTTGGATCAGCTTTCACGATTGTACATCAAGGAGATTGTCAGGTTACATGGAGTTCCTCTTTCCATTGTATCTGACTGAGATCCCAGGTTCACTTCTAACTTTTGGAAGGGACTTCAGAAGTCATTGGGAACATAGTTAAATTTCAGTACAACTTTTCATCCTCAATCAGATGGGAAGTCAGAACGAATGATTCAAACTTTGGAGGATATGATTCAAGCTTGTTCAATGGACTATCAGGGATGTTGGGATCATCATATTTCTTTAGTTGAGTTTTCTTGTAATAATAATTTTCATTCTAGTATTCAAATGGAACCTTTTGAGGCCTTTTATGGGAAGCAGTGTTGGACTCTAGTGTTTTGGGATGAAGTCGATGAAAGAAATTTGATGGGGCCAGAATTAGTAGAAGAAGTTTCTGAGAAAGTGAGGATGATCCAACAACACATGAGGATAGCTCAGAGAAGGAAAAAAAGTTATGCAGATAACAGAAGGAAAAACTTCTCTTTCGAGGTTGGTGACCATGTTTTCATTAAAATCACTCCTTGGAAAAGTGTGATGTGTTTCAGTAAGAAAGGGAAGACAAGTCCATGGTTTATCGGTCCTTTTGAAATCTTAGAGAAAGTTGGAACAGTTTCATACCACGAAGCTTTTCCTCCAAGCTTGTTTCAGGTATACAATGTTTTTCATGTTTCAATATTGAGAAAGTATGTACCAGATTCATCACATGTCTTGAGTCCAGAATCAGTTCAACTGGAAGAGAACCTTTCTTATGAAGAGAAACTAGTTCAGATTATTGATCGAAGGGAACAGTTATTATGGAATAAGGTAATCCACCAGGTAAAGGTTTTGTGGGGAAACCACATGGTTGAAGAATCAACATGGGAGTCTGAAAATTCTATGAGGGAAAATTACCCTCAGTTGTTTAATAAGTAAATAAAATTGGGAGGATGCAATTTCCAGAGGTGGGGATAATGTAATAACCCAAGTTTTTCTAAAAATAAATAGAAATTCATGGAACTTTGTTTTAAGTAGATATTTATAACTAGCCTTTAAAACATAACTTTTCCACTTCTTTGTTTTGAATTTCAAGAAACTGTCATCTACAATTGTATTTAGTATGTTATTTGAAGTCTATTGGAACCAATTTTTTTTGGTTAATAATAAAATACCCTTATGAATACTAATATGACCCCAATGAATAGTAAAATTTATTATTATTTTATTTTATTATGGATTTAATATAATAACATCTAGGTTAATTTTTCATTGTGATATAAAAGTAGTTACAATATTAGAATTGTTAATTTTTTAATTAAGTATGATTTTATTTAAAAATTAAATTAATAATATTTAGAAAATTATTTTAAAAAAATTTACTTCATCTTTTAATTCTACACGTTGATTAATGGTTAGGGTGAATTTTGGGAATTTTTCTGAAACAGTTTATTTTTCGGTGAATAGTAAAAAATACAGTTTTTAGTTTCGGTGTGTTAATGACATCATTAATGATATAATAATGATGTCACAAATCTGGTCGACTTGTTTATAGTTAAATAAGATGTGAGGTGTCCCAATTGGATTATACCATGGGAAAATACCATGGGAAAGCCCATGGTTTTCCAAATACCACTCATGAGGTGTCCCTTGAAAATTATTAAAATATTCCCTTACTTTTCTTATAAATACCAACCCATTCCTTCATTAACTTCATTCCCAAAACCTCATAAATGAAGATCTGGCCTCCTTACCTTTCTATTAGTTCTCCCAATGTTTCCTTAAGCCCCCAAGATCCCAACCTTCATTTTATAAGGGTTATCTACAAGGTAAGAAAATTCTCAATGTCTTTCTTTTTTCCATTCAAGTTCTCTTTTATGTGGTATAACTTTTAAGTTTCCATAC
Organism: Viscum album; assembly: GCA_963277665.1. Taxonomy (NCBI): domain Eukaryota; kingdom Viridiplantae; phylum Streptophyta; class Magnoliopsida; order Santalales; family Viscaceae; genus Viscum; species Viscum album. The sequence goes on along the minus strand of OY728147.1, from coordinate 705,280,916 downwards.
CATGTTCTTATTTACTTATTATTATTGATATACTCTATATTATGATTTATTTCTGTATGGGTTACCCCTGTTCCCTCTCTTTTTAATATTTTCTAAAACCATGTTGCGTAGCCGGTAGACTGCCGAATTTTTGTAAGAGATTTCTCACTTTTTCTTTTATTTTGAGTTCCTTCCTTATTCTTTCTTCATATACCCTTACCCAAGAGGCATGAAATATCCTGAAATCATGTATATTATATATTTTAACATGTTTATGTAAAATTTATCATCTTTATTATTCTCCTCTCCCACTTATTTAAGGAATAAAAACATTGTCTGTGATGTGTCGAATTACCGACATCTTGGATGATGTGATTTCAATTTCTATTAATTCTTTCAAGTCTGGTCATGAAACCATTTATATGGTTGAACCAGGTTATAATATATGTGATAATACTCACCCATGGTTCTGGAATTCTTTTTTACTCATGGTTCTAATTTATAAGACAAAATGAGGTTGTTATTATCAAAGAACCACTAAAATGATCTAAACGAACATCATTAATGTTTTAACTTATGAATCATCATAATATTAAACATCAAAATGGTAAATGTTATAAATTATGGTACTAGAAATATGTAAATAACTTTCCATTCCAATTCTATAATTTTACTTCCAATCGACAAGAACATCCACCATGAACCAATCATGGAAATCATGTTAAGAACTCACCCAAAAACAGTGCAAGGTGCAAAATACTAACAATTAAAGGGTGAAATGATGTTATGAAATGATAATATAAGATTTTATAAACATGAACATGTTTCTGTAAAATAATAATAACACTATTTTAACCATTATACAAGAGGTTTAAACAATTTTTAAGTAAGACAAACCCTAGGTAGGTGAATTCTAAACCCGATTTCCATTCTTTGGGTTAACCTTCTACGTCATTATTTATTTGTTATTAAATTTTTTGTGTGTGATGGGTTCTATTTATATTATGTTTTATTATGTGTATTTACAGTATATATACATACTCCATCCACTCTATTAAGTTTCTCTTCAATTGTATGATATTTATAAGGGGCTTTTCTTTAAAATCCTCTTTTTAAATTCGGTTTTATGAAATTCCAAAGAAATGTTTTTATGGAATTATTCACGTTGTATGATTATGTTTTGGTTCTTGGGAATTATTTATGATGAAGGGTGGGACCTATATCTCTCTCCAATGCATTGGTTATGAGTAAGTTGGAGGTGGGCCGTATGTTTACTCCAAGTGTAACTGTGATGGTTACACAAAGTAAGGTAGCCGTGAGGGTTACAAATTATAAGGTAGACAAGAATGGTTATAAGATTTTGTAAATAATTCCCCAAGATACCTTTATGATTATATTTATGTTCTCGTGTTTTGTGTGGATCTTGTGTAAATATCATGTTACACAAAGTAATTATATTTGGGTGAAGAGAATGCCTTTTGAAAATTCTTTCATACGTTATGAGTATTCATAGACTAATGTGATCTTTCCTTCTTTTCCACCCCTTATTGAGCTTTTGTGCTCATCCCAAGTTTTTAAATGATTTTCACAGGTTAATGGATGTGTAAGACAAGGAAGGAATCCATGAATAATGTTGAATAATTGTCAAGGAGTCTTGTTTTATGTTTTAATGTTTTATATTTTGAAAAAATGGAAACTATTTTTATGGTATCCAGTCTGTAATAATGTGTAAGGTTATGAATTTATTGTCCTAATTCTCTTAATATATAAACTTGAAAATATCCTCAATGTTAAAGGAAGAGTTTTCTTGACTAAATTCAAGATTATGTATGTAATAAGGTTGGGTCCTTATAGTCCCACCATCCAATATTGCATCCCAGTCTAGTCATATCACTCATGATTGAACCAAAATTTGTCTATCAACCCATATATTCTTAGTGAAGGTGTGGTGGACTAGGAAATATCACTCATGTTAAGGCCCCTTCCATAATAACTACACTATCACTTATAGTATGACCCGATATTATTCACACTAGAATCCCATCTCTCCCATGGAGATCCTACCGATTCTATGTCACTCATGGAAAAGCTATACCTCTTGATCCTCTCCTAAACTACCATATGTTAGCTATCAAAAGCATATATTTATTTTAAAAAAAATAAAAAAATAGGAAAAACCACCCGTATCATATCTCACTGACTCATCGGAAGGGAACTAGTCACTCAGGACCTTGCCTCACATCTTGACAAATCTTATTTCCCATCTCAACCCTATAATTATTCTTTCATATCTAACTAGATAAACCTATCAATGTGATACCAAGAAGTGTTATCACAGGGATATAAACACAACATACATCATCACGCAATAAGTCACAAACTAGGAAAGTAAAACCCATAATCACATCAAGAACACAAAATTTGAAAAACAAGTCATTTTTGACATGAGGTTAAATAGAACAAAATAGGTGAAGAAAATCCATTTCATATTTTCTGTAGAAACCAAGTCAAAATACTATTTTTAAATCATATCAGAAAGGAATCAACTATCATTTTCTCATGATAGGACTTTGGATAAATCCCATTAAACAATAATTTAGAAAACCTTTTTTTTGAAATACCATTTCAAAACCCATTCTTGAAATCAACTAATTTCATTTAAACATACATTTGAATAAAATAATATTTTTAAAATAATATTTTAAATTGTAAAATTTTCTCTTTAAAATAAAAAAAATCCACCAAAAAAACCATAAAGTTGTACATCAAAACTCGTTCGACCAAAGTGCCACTATCAAACCATTTGGCTATTTATTTTGTCCATGTTGACTATTAGGCCAATGCAGGTCTTTCCTAACCTTATGGAAGAATTATTAAAGTCATGAAATATGCATTAAATAATACTAGTGATGGAAAAAAAATCATAAAACCACCAATTAACTAAGAGAATAAAATAAAGTCAAGTCCACCTACCTCACCGATGATCCATAAATCCATCCCAAGCCATAACCAGTTTCCATCAGGTCTATGAGTATCTATCTCATCAATAAACACCATAAAATTAATTAATTATACAATTAAAACCAAAATACAAATTTGGAATAACCATCCTCAAATTCACTAGGTGACCTCAGAATACCCAAACCATAATAAATAGGGTATGGTCTATTCTTGACACACACCCAACCATAGTCCACAAAAATTCCATAAAATACATCACTGATTCAATGAATAATTTCACCTAAAATTTATAAAAACCCTAAACAAACTCAATAAGAAACATAACTTATGTAAAATGGTGAACAATGAATTTATTTAATCCTATCAGGAAATCCTCTATGAATTATACATGAAATCCCCATAAATGCATCAATTTTACATGTTTTTAAAAGTCACCCCTATAAAACCTTAACCAATGCATCAAAACCAGAGGAGAGATAAGATAAGAGAACACAGGAGAAGGGGGAAGGAATATTACAATGAATCCACATGAAAAAATTATTCCAAAGTACTTAGATCAAATGGATACAAAGTTATAGAAAAGAGGATCCAAGAGAGTCTCTCCCCCTTCCACATGTGTGATTGGAGGATAATAACATAAGGGGTTCCTAAAAATGGAAAATTGTTGAAATCATAATAAAGACCCTAAAAAAGGGGGCTACTATCATTGGTTCATGGTATGAATAATGGGATCATTCCATGAATCCCATTCTAGTTCATTAGAAACCCCTATGAATTGAGAATTTCATGATATGAATTATAGGTTAATTATGTGAATCCTCCTAGGCAGTATCACCTCTACTAGATACCCCCATTAAAATCCTGAAAGGCCCCCTATAAAGGTCATTAATAGCATGACCACCACCTGTCACATTATGAATGGCCTACTTATGAATTTTTTATTAGTTCGAACACCCATTCATTGCTCTAACATTTATCTGAACCCTAGAGGCATCCACAAATCCTCAAACCACATCCAAAAACATCTTTTAGGGATATATAAACACTTGAGATACCAATTCAATCCCCAATTATAAAAATGAATCCCTCAACCCAAAAAAAATTAAAATTACATTAGGAATTCACAATCCATAATTACATAGGTAATTACAGAAGAATTGTTATTATTTATATTTATAAAATGAAAATGGTATAACATGTAATTGATTTTGATATTGTGATGTTAATTTCATAGTTAAAATCATAATCATATGAACATATAATCTTTCTTATGTTTAGAGATCTCATTAGGTTTCATGAGTATAGTTGGAGAATTATGCTTAAGTATCAGTAACCTGTCAAAAAAAAACAAGGATAGAATTAGTGTAGTCAGTCTACCCATGAGTAGGTTGTTCCTAATGGTTAATTCTCATGGTCTGAAAGTCCCTAGGGATTTGAAATTGAGTTGTGGGTGTTATTTGATTTCATCATAACTGGATTAAACTATGGAATGTTTGTTCAATAATTTTGGATAATTTTATCAAATTATTGATTAATGAAATGATTGGGGGTGGTTTTCCTATATCCATGGGGTGCATGATAAGTATTTAGGATATCCTACTGGGTTTTTACTCACCCTCTACATGTATAACTCAATGTGTGTGTATATTGTGTTATGTATGATATAGGTAAAGGGAATAATTTTTTTTACTAGTAGTAGATCATACCCACATTAATAGGGCTAAAGAGGTGATAAATCTTGTAGTTTATTGTTTTTATATCATGGATTTATGTAGATATGAGGATTAGTTTGTTATATAGTCCTCATTTTTAAATAGTTATTTTGTATTGATATAATCCTTGAATTTTTTGATTATAAACACTATGAATGATAACGGTTTTAGATATGGTTATTTGTATGATATTTTTTGAAATTTGTTTCAAGAATCATACTATTTTAAAGAGTTTTTTTGATTGTGTTTTGTTTCTTTTTTTTATATAAAAACATTGGTATGATTGAGTTATGAACACCTCGTGACATAATTTTTATAGTATCAAAACATGAGTAGAGTGTTCTATTTGAGGGAAAATGTCACACTCTATCCTCCTATTTTCCTTGTGATTTTTTATTTTATTTTTATAATTTTATTATAGTTTCAAGCCAAAATTATTTTAATTTTTGAAAAAAATTTGGTTTAGTGTTTATCACATGGTTTGCACACGGTTAGCACAAATCGTGCGACCTTACCCTAAAAAGTATGTAGCCATTTTCATTTCCTCTCACATGTTTGGTTCATGGTTTGTTAGGCCATGTTGACAAACTATGTATAGTGATAATGTTTAGTAAGTTTCATCTATGTGGTTGGCACATAGTTTGGTATACTGTGTGGCTGAACCATGCGTTTTTACCAAGATCATTAAAAATAGACAATTAAGTTATTTCCCTCCATGGGTTTAACACATTGGGTTTCTCCTTTTTAACCCATTTAATTGTGATAATAAATGAGCCTCTACCCTTTATTTTTCCCTCAACCATGGTGATTCCATAGGATTTATTCAAGATTCAAGGCTGGTTCTTTCGAGTAATCCCTTCTAGACTCCTCTCTCTCTCTTATCATTCTTAATTTTCTCATATCAATCATAACCCTATAATAGTTAAGGTAACCTAGGGTATCTATTTGATCAATTTTAATTAGAGATTTTGTTTTTTATGGTTCTTATTGACCTTATAAGTGTTTTATTTCCTTTAAATGGTGGTTTTACACCATGACTAGTGAAAGAGAAGAATTTAAAGTAGGTTTCTCCATGAATGGACCTTTAAATTTTAAGTTATAAATTATTATTTGTTTTAACTATCTTTTTAATATCATTTAATTTTATAAAAAGTGGGGCTAATGATTATATATATGGATTCTTGTGACCACATTTTTCTATCCTCAAAACATTTTTTATATAAATGAGGCACACTTAGTGCTTGTCTTAAATTACAAGAGGCTCTTTCCAAATAGTTTGTTTATGAAAAAAATTTGTGAATGGGTTTTCTAAATAGATTATTTATTATTCATTGATTGATTAATTGAATAGAATTGCTGATTTTTATGTGACTCATTTTTCAAAATGATTCTAGAACTACTTTTGAGAATGATGTTTCAATGGATTTATTGGTACTTTATAAAAAGGATTCTAAATATGAATAGAACCTTGAAATGTTCCCCATGCTTTGTTTATATAAAATTTATGGAATTTTCTATGTTATAGGATATATTTTTTTAAATGGATATTCTTGAGTAAGAGGAGGCCATTTATATAAGGGGTGTATAGAGGTGAGATTGTGTTATAGTTGTTACATATTATTATTGTATTTTTCATTTTTTGATAAATCAAATATATTTTATACCTCATGGGATAATAAGAATGGATAGATGGGATGGCCATGTTCATATGATTCATTAGTGCATGACTATTATCTGCTAGTGACCCTAAGTATGTTTATGTTCTGCATGGGGAGTTTTCCCCTTGGTTAACCCAGGTTGGGTAATACCTATAATTAAGGTGGTTGAGTTACATAAGGTGCACTAATATGATGGATTCAGTTTAGTATTTTCTTTGATCATCTTAGAGCTCCTAGTTATTCCCTTTATTTTTGGTTATCAATTATGTCACGATGGTTGTGAATTTTAAATTTCTATGATGGTTTGATCATGATTATGTTGATATTCATTATTTATTATTTTTTCCTTTGGAATATTCCTATTTGAAATAATAAACGAGATTTATTTATTTTAAAAAGAATATTTTTTCAAAATAGTGGGAATGTTACCTTGCATGTGGGAATCTGAAAGGAAGTATAATTTTAAAAAGGGGGTTTTCATGGTAAGTGTTTCCTAATATTTAAAGGTTTTAAAGGATTGATTCATTTTAAAATGCATTCCTTCCTTATTTTTAAGTGAATGATTTTAAATGGTGATCACCTATTATTGGTTTTTAATAAAAATATAAATATTACATTTATATTTTTATTTCAAAACTATAATGAAATGTATTTCTTTTTAATGGTTATACATGGGGTGTGGGGAGGATACCCACTAGTACTGTTGTGATTATGACTCACAAATTATTGTTTTAGTATATTTTTCTTGGATGTAGTGAATGATACTCTGGTTCTCAGCTCAGGTACATTGGTGATGATAAGTGAGAATGATTCAATTGAAGCATGGAGATACTAGGTGGTTATTACTAATATATTTTGGTGTTTTTGACTATCTGATGTACCATGCCTTGTCAACTACTACCTTTTATACTTTATTTTGATTCATTTTGGAGTTTTTTATTGATTTAATCTATTGATGTTGGGATTTATTTATTGGAAATGTTTATTTATTTTTGTTATTATTTCATTCTTATGTCTTAATTGGTTATAATTATTTATTTTATTATTATTTCAAATGTGCATTATTATCTACCTAATATAACGTGCATGCCATATTCTTGGGATGAATTACCTTAGTTGTAAAATGATTTTTTGGGAGAATTTAATCCCAATGGTGTATGTTTTGATTCTCAGGAACTTGTTTTTAGCACACAGAGATCAAGAATACCATTCTAGACTAGTGACGGTCAAGGTCGAATGATTTGTTAGGCCAGCCTTGGTTATTTCATGAAATTTTTTATTAGATCCCAGTTTTTATTTGGGGAGTCCAATAGTGTTGATATAGGTACATTATAATTAAAGTGTTTGGTTATGAGTAGGTATTTTATCTATACCTTTATAGATGAAACATGAGTTTCTAGGGATGTCTAGGTAGAGTATATCTCAAAATAAAACTTGTTTATTGATTATTTTTGATTTTTTTAGTATTTAATTGAGTAATTATATTTTTTATTGAGATATTTATTATCTTTTTTGAGAAATTACACATTTGGGAGTGATTTTTATAAGAATAAATGGTGTGAGTGGTTACTATGAATGGTTTGTAAAAATATGTAAAGATCATGTAGAACAGGAATCAGAGGCTTCTAGTGGGATCCACATGGTTAGTGAATGTTTTTCTAAACTGTTCAGCTAAACCATGTGTAGTTTTGAATTTTACAGATATTTTAGTTTTGATTCTTTAAGAACATAGATGGTTTTCATGTTTATTAATTGTTTTTTAAAGATGAATTGAAGTGTTTTTAATAGATTATTATCTTTGTTTTGGATTGATTTGAGTTATAATTTTAAAATTAAAACCTTTGTTTTTTTTCTAAAGCAATGAGAGGATTTATGTTTTCAAGGGGTGTAATCGAATGGTTTAAATTCATAAAGGATATTTGATTTCAAAATAGATGTTTAAAATTTTTTAATCACTTTAATGTAAATTTTTATGAAATATTTCAAGCTTCCTTAAAAAATTTTATTTGAAAATGTACTTAGAAAAAATGATTCTAAATATTTAAATTTAAAATTTTGTATAGGATCACGAGGGATTGATTTTTATGAAAATGGGGTTGTATAAAATTATTTAAAGGATTCATTATAGGTCTTTATAAAACTATTTAAGTTCCCTTATGGGAGTTTTAATTTATTAATATTATTATGAAGTGAATTTTATTTTTTTTTGAAAAATTATAAATGAATATTAGATATTATGTGGTGAAAATTATTTTAAAGTTTTCTTGTGAGAAAAGTAAAATTTTATGAAATGATTAAAATTTAAAACTACTTTTTTTGGTATATTTAAAAATAATTACCATGAAGTATTTTAATTTTTAAGACCATGTGTTATGGTTTATAAAGGGTTATGACCTTGATAAAATGTCTTCAAAAATTTAATTTTTTTATAATGGAATTTGGGTGCAAAATCCTAAAACTTTTTTTTTATTTTAATGAAAATCATTGTTCTCTTCTTCTCCTTCTATATTTTTTTGAACCATTAATTGGTGATGGAATGTGTCCTTTGTTTTGATTTAGATAGATTTTAAAGGGTTTTGGGCACATCACTATCAAAAATGTATTTTAAAATGGATTGGAAAATCTATTTTTCCAAGACATAGTGTTCCTTGAAGTGTAAAACAACCAAGGGGAACAACTTGGTTGAGCCATGGACATGCCGTATTGTTTAGTGGTTTAGAACTTGGGGAAAATGACATGGAAATAATCACCATGGAATAGTGGAATCTATTATGAGGGTAAAACATCTTATAAATATCCAACACACTATAGGGATGTCTATTTTGTCCTCAAGGTGTTTAAGAAACACCACGACCAAGGTTAGGCCACAGTGAAAGTAATTTCAGATCTATGAATTTTTAAAATGGTTGTTTTTAGCCCTTATTTCTTTAATATTGAAAAAATTAAAGGTAAAACAAATGGGGTTTAATTTTAAGGTCTTTAATTAGGTTTTTAATCAATTTCTAACCCCATATTAATCGAATCAACATCCGTACTTAAAGAATTCTTTATTCCTAAATGTTTTTGAATGAACTTATAGAAACCTTAAAATTCTAAGGATTGTTTTTTAGTTTGCCTTGGTTTCATAAATTTTTAGTTCAATATTGTCTTAAACTTTATTGGTCTAAGGCCTTAGTTCATTCTTGTCCATAAGTGATTCCAGATTTAGTTGATTTAGTTGAGAATCTGGTGAGTTCTTCCTCTTTGGCTGAATCTTATTGCTTGGTTGAATCCACTTTCTTATTCCTTATTTGATCATGGAATAATATTATTGTGTATTAGATGATGATTCCATGTTCTTTCTATCAATTTAATTCTAGTGTTGTTAGATTGACTATGTTCTTGGTGATCGATGGTGTTCTTAATGATTAGTGATGTTCTTCGACATCTTGGTGGTGAATTCTCCTGTTATCCCCATACAAGGGCGATGACTTCTTCTTCCTTAAAATGAACTTAGATTATGCCATTTTCAGTAGTAGTTGTTGGGTAAGTGATGTTCTACCCTCTGATTTTTTATTTCTTATGACTTTCTTTAGAAGCTATATCATGTTATGTGAAATAGGTTCTAAGAGTTCTTGATAGGTGTGCATGTTTCAATTGGTGTGTGAACATGATTCAGGAGATGACACCATTAAAGAATATTGACACCGATGTTGAAAATCTTGAGGTAGGAAGTTTCTTACCATTTGGGGCTCTTGTATATGCTTGTTTCCATGGTATGATTCATGTGTTGGAATGTTTTTTATTATCTAATGATGGTTATTGCTTATGGGTTTGTGCGTTTCCATGATACCCATATATGATCCTTGTTTCCATGAGAATTGATTGAGTATCTTGTTACCATACTTAAATTTGATTAAAATGTTATTATATGATGCTAATATATTTTTCATGATGTTGTGATATGATTATCATGACATAACTTATTTTTTTATCTTTATTTTGGAGGTTGTGCCTTAGTATATGTTATAGGTGGATCATTTTGGTATGAATATCCTTTAGAGGGGGAGTGTACATGAAATTCAGTGATGATGATGGTGAAACTGAACTTGGGGTAAGACCATGATAGACTTGTGGCCCAGATGGAAATCAATTCCATATGGATATAGATTAACATGCTAAAACATGATCCCTTTTGGATACTAAGTAACATTCCGAAACTTGATTCCTTGTAGATACTGAGTAATTTCAAGAAACTCAATGCCTTGTAGATTCCAATTACATGTTCACTAGTCATCCTTATGTCCTAAATGAGACTTGATTCCTTAAGGATGCTGAGTAACATGTTCAAAAAATTTGTGAATATTTCTTGATATTTTCTAAAGACCTTTGAAAATCATTCTGGCATATAGGTGAAGCAGGTACAATCAGGTTTTTTTTTGGATTGGTTAGTGCATGAACACTTGGTATATGATTGTGATTTTTTTATGGTTAGTTAAAATTTATTATTATCATGAGATACACCTGTTATACATGTGCACATTTGTTAAGGATGCATTGGTGGTGTCCTACTGGTCTTTATTATTCACACATTGTATGATCATCCTGATGCATGTGCATACTTCATGTATAAAGACACGATTAAGGGAAAGGGGCCTATGCATCATAGATGAGAAAATGTGCATGGATTTGGTAGTGGACTAGGATGAAACTTGAAGGAATTATTAGATTTTATTTATTTTATATTTTTTCCTTTATACTTCGATTTGGATTTCCACAATGGGGGATGTATTTACTTATTTGTATGACTGGTATTCCATATACATAGTTTCTAACTATTTACATTGATTATTATATTTTATTATATTATTATTTGTATAAGGACATGATAATGAGGTTATAGTGTCCCCATTTAAGGACTTAGACCCCTGCTGATAGTCGACAATATCTTGCGTATATAAATTCATGAATGAGGTCATGTGGCACTTTGGTTTAGGCATAGTGTTTTAGTCCAGGGAATTAAAAAATGGTATCAATGCACCATTTTCTTTATTCATTTTTTTCTAATCTAGAGCATGGAAGAAAAGAGATAGGTTGTATGCGACTTGGGTAGGGGAATTTCCATGTGTTTGGCCAGCTTATGTGTAGTGGACCTCCTATTTACCATTTACATGATAGATGTTACAGTTTTATGTGGATTCAGGCGTGTTCATGCATCATGACAAGGTTCATAAGATCACATGGAATATATATGTTTTTTTGTTCTGAATAGAAGTTCTATAATTAATGCCTTGATGTGTACTATTTATTTGTGATAGAATTGTATTATGAATGGGTGATATATATGTTTCCATGCTATTAAGATATATCAGTTGGCATTAATTAGTTTAATTTGTGTATATAGTTGTGTTTGTTTGTGTGTGTGTGTATATATATATTATTGTGACTAAAATGATGGTACAAGACCTATATTTGTGATAGGAGGGGTATACCTTATGTTATGGCTAGACTCCCAGGAGAAACTTGTATGATACCTTATAATGATTAGGGTTTATCCTAACAAATCTAGTTTTTCCTAAATACTTCTCTTCATGATATAAAAAATGTCCCACTTCGAGATGTTTGATGGGAGTAGTTGGTAGAGTAGGCTAGAATGCTCTCATGAGGGAGGAAATCCCTGTTTAACCACTGGTTGAGTAAGATAATTCTCCTGTACCAGCCCTAGTGATTCTGGTGGAAGGACCACTTTAGCCATGAGTCTTTAACATAGTGCCTATATAAGGTGGGGGAGTTACTGTAACTATGGTTTACTATGATCAGAACTTATATCTCCAACATCATTCATATTTCTAGGGAACTGGAGGCCGTCAAGATGCAAAGGAATAGATATGGATTATTGAGAGGATCATCAACTTGGTAGAGAACCCTAAGGATCAAAAGGCGAAGCTTGTGACCTTTATAATTCAATGTGATTATTGATGCTAGTGGGACATTATATTTTAAGATGGAAGATGTGAGGGTATCATGTGGGATAGTTTCAAAGGAGTCTTCTTCAAGGAGTTATTTCCTATTATGATGATGTTGGAATGAGTGTAGAAGTTTATGAACCTTATTCATGGGATGATGATAGTTTCTTTTTATTTAGAATGATTTAAAGAGTTACTATGATTTGATCCTCTCAACTAGAGTTGATATTCTAGTTTAGGAAATTTTATCTGAATACTTATAACCAGTTGTTTCACAAGATCTTAATGAAATAGAAGAACTTATAGTATGAACGATTAGCTATTCTTGTTTTATCATTTATTACTCATAGGAGTAGACCTCCCACTTATACCATGAGTTTCACCTATAGTAGTAGGAAGAGTAAGGATAATTATGAATGATAGATTATGGATTCATCAATATCCTCTAGAGGAGTACCATAATGCTTCAACTATAGGAAGGTCAGACACTATCACAAGTTCTGTACAACACCACATAGCATGTATTATTAGTGTGACAATAAGGGGAATCTTCCATAGTTTTTCTCTAGAGATTCTAGGTTAATGTTCTATAAGGATGAAGGATGTATTCGATCATTGAACTAGGGATCTGGTTAGGGTCCTTAGTATCAGGCTCAGAAGATAATGACTTAGACTATTCATGCATGTTAGGGACAAGTTCATAGAGCTAAGGCAGGCCATGTGCATGTAGTGGATCAAATTTCATCAAATTATGGTGAAATACCATATACTATTCGAGTTATGGTTTTGATCACCTCTACTTAATCCATTTCATTATTTTATATCTGTGTTTCACATTCCTTCATATATTCTCAAGTTATTGTTGGACTTATCTTACATTTCATGTTATCTTCTAAGTTACTTTATCTTAATTTACCATGGGGAACAAAAGTAGACCATCTTCATAAATTCAAAGAGTTTCCTATAGTCATTAACGATTATGGAAATATATGGTACTTTATGATTCTAGAAATGATGAACTTCAATGTGATTCTTGATATTGACTAGCTGACCAGGTTCTAGGATCAAATTTATTACTATAAGAGATGAGTATCATTTAAATTATTGAAGGGGAGAGGTTAGTGGTGACTTAATAATGAAAATCGGGATAAATTAGAGTTGGTTCATACTTGAATCATCTCATCATGGTCACATAAAAAATTGGGTCTTGGATATTTTATTAGGATCATCAGAACCCCCCTCATAATCTTCTCTAGTTGTAGATCTCTATCAGGATTTTTTTCCAGATGAATTCATAGGACTTCCCCCATAATGGAGGAGTTTAATTTTAGATATATCTCATGTTGGGTAAGTATCCCATTCATATACCACATTATATTACAGTTTTATCTGAGCTTAAGGAGCTTAATGTTTTTCTTGAGGAAGTAGAACAAAAGGGCTTTATCAGGATGAGTACTTTACTGGGGGTGTGCTAGTGTTGTTCACCAAGAATGTGGACAATATTATTTGAATATACATTGACTATAAAAATCTAAACCAAGTGATAGTTAAGAATAAATAACCCTTACCTAGGATTGATGATCTCTTTGATTAGTTATGGGGAGCTAGATGGTTTTAAAATCTTTATCTTTGGTTGGGTTATCACCAGCTATGGGTTTGAGAGGAGGAAATCCAGAATATGAAATTTCGGAGAAGGTATAGGGTTTATGAGTATTTATTGATGTTATTTGGTTTGATGAATCTTTTTACGATGTTAATGTCTCTCATGAATAAGTTATTCCAACCATATCTGGACTTATTCATAATCATGTTCATTTATGACATCATAATCTACTCACCAACACCATAGAATCATTTAAAACAACTTGATATTTTCTTAAATATTCTTAGAGATCATCTAATTTATACCAAGATATTGAAGTGTAACTTTTGGATTCAAGATGTGAAATTATTCGGGAATGTGGTGTCTTAGATAGGTATATCCATGGACCTAAAGAAAGTGGAGGCAATGATGTCTTGGAAACATTCATGGAATGTGTTTGAGATCAAGATATTTTTGGGATTAGTGGGATACTACCAAAATTTTATCTAGGAATTCTACCACATATAAAAACCCATGATCACATTGAAATATAACGAAGTGAAGATCTAGTGGTCGAACCTGTATGAAGAGTCATTTTTGAGACAAATATGATGTCAACTATAGCTCCAATGTTGATCTTACCTAAACTTGGAATTGTTTATGCTGTATATTTCAATGAATTGGGTGTCGTTATGGGTGTATTACTGATGTATAGAAAGAATTTCATAGCTTATGGACCACTTCATCTAAGCCTCAAGAGTATAATTATCCTATTCATGAATTAAAGTAAAAAGTTGTTGTTCATGATATGAAGTGTTGGAGACACTATCTCTTAGAAGAGAGGTTTATTTTCTATATAAAACTTAAGATCCAACCTTACATATTCACATGGTGGGACATGAATATGAGTCATAGGTGCTGGGTAGAGTACATGAATACATTCAACTTAAAGATGTCCTATCAACCAAGTAAAGGTAATTTCATTGTAGACACTCTTATATATAATAAATAGATATCTTAAGAGATTGATGAACAACCTTTTAAGGTGTAGTGGAAACTGATGATCTTGTTGGCTGATTGTAGGATGGATTCTTATGAGGAATAGGGGTCAATGACTTGTTCCTCTTTTGTGACCACATATTTTCTTGTAGACTAGGTGAGGCGACCCCATACCCCAGTGGTCGATGGATGATGATGATGTGATCATGGTACATTATAGATTTTTAGTCCCTACTTCCATCAGGGAAGATATTGTGAGAGTATTCCATACCTCTAGATGGGAAGTTTATCCTAGAGAAGAAAATATGTACCATGACATTAGGTGATATTTCCAGTGGACAGGGATGAATATGAAGATTTATAGTCACATCTCTCAATGCCTTACCTACTATAGGATAAAGGCCAATCATAACATCCTGTTGGTTTACTCTAGACACTTTCTATGCCCTTGTGGAAATGGAAGGAAATCATGATAGAATTTTGGATGGGGTTTTGGAGGACCTCTAGGATTCTTGATGCTATCAGGGTGATTATCGATTGGTTAAAAAGCCTAGTCATTTATTAGAGATATATGGGATTCACTTAGAAGAAGAACTGGGAAAGATTTATATCTATGAGATCATACACATACAAAGAGTTCCTCTTATATTTTTTTTCTAATTAAGATGAAAATATTACATCATGGTCTTAGTTGGAATTAAATAAGGTCCTATAGACACAGTTGATATTGAGAATAATGCACCATCATCAGATTGGTAGAAATTTAGAGCATACAATCTATATATTGGAGGATATGCTTTGACCTTATGTTATAGAATTTACTAGATCATGGGATGATAATACAGTCTTGTTTTAGTTAACATAAAACAATAGTTACCCAAATTTGATTTAGATGAAAAATTATGAGGCTCTTTATGGGATTCCAAGATATTCACTAATTTTCTGGAATGATTCTAGTGATGCGGTGGTTGTGGATCTTAGTTTGGTTTAGGAGACCTTCGAGAGAGTGAAACTGACTCAGAAGAGGTTGATAACCATTGAGAGTAGGTAGATATCTTATTCCAACCGTAGGAGTAAATATATAGAGTTTTATATTGGAAATATAGTTTTGTTTATAGTGAATCATTGGTTAGGCCACTAGTGTCTGAGGAAGAAAGGTAAGCTAGCCACATGTTATGTTGGGCCCTTCGAGATCACTGAGTGGTTGGGGACATTAACGTAATGTTTGGATCTTCACCCATGTTACCAAGGTATGCATGATGTGTTTCATGTGTTTAAACTCTAGAGGTATATTCATGATCCCTCACATGTCATTGTATATGAGGATGTTGAGATGGAGTCTGACACATCATACGAGGAGCAGCTGGTAAAGATCATAGATCAGATCAAGAAAGTACTTTAAGGGAAGATTATACCACTCGTCTAGATCTTGCAGTGATGTGGGGGGATCCCGGAGGATACTTATGATAGGGAGGATGATGTTTGATCTTAGTGTCATTATTTCTTCAATTAGGTCCCCTATACATTCTTATCAAGGACAAGAAGACCTTATAGTGGTAAAATATAAAATCCTAAGTTTTTTTCCTTTTAATGAAAAGTTATGTTTCCCTTATTCTACTTCATTATTTTATGTTTAACTATTAATAGGTGATATATTTTTTCATTTTTATTTATTTGAAGATATTTTAAAAAGTTTTAGAAATATATCTCTTTAAAATAGATCAGAAAATGGATTGGCCAAGTTTATTTCTAAGCCTTGGTGTTCCCTAAAGTGTCAAATTACCAAGGTAAATGGCTTGGCCAAGCCATGGAGAATTTTTGGTGTTTTTTGGTTCATAAATCAATGTAAAATAGTTTATAAAGACTCACCATAGTGTATTGGATGTCTTGGTGAGGGTAAAAAGTCTTATAAATGGCCAACACATCATAGGGATAACCGTTTTGGCCTTGAGGTTTTCAATAACCACCATGACTACAAGAACCCGACCTTAAATAATACATAATCTAATAAATTCATTTAAAATTAAATTCTTTACATTACCAAATATATTTTCGGTTTATAGTTTTAGAAATCTTGGAACTAATTCATACATATCAACCCGTAATCATAAAAAGTGGATACTACTAAAACAATTTCCATTTTTCTCATAATAGAAAATATTTTATTAAAAAAATGAAATATTTTTATAAAAAGTATTCACAAGATTATTTTTGGATTCTCCTTTTATATTAGTCATCTTTAAAACTTATGAAAAACATTTTGAAACTTTAGATGAGCACAAAAAGCTTAGTAAGGCATATAAAAATAAGGAGAGAAACTGTTTGTACATGAATACTTATAAACATATGAAATCTTTTTCACAAAGACATACTTCTCACCCAATATGTATCATATAGTTACTTTGTGAAAACATGATATTTACAAAGAACATAGAAAACATAAATAATAACATAAAGGTAACTTGGGGAATTGCTTATTTAAAATTTTAACCCTCATAGCTACCTTATGATTTGTAACCCTCATGGATACCATATAATATAACCCTCACGACTACCTTATGGTGTAACAATCGTAGTTACACTTAGAGTAACCATATGACCGAACTCCAACTTAAACATACCCAATGAATTAGAGGTAGATATAGGTCCCACCATTAATCATAAATAATATTGAAGAAACATAACATAATCATAAAATAATAATACCTGCATACAAACATCCCTTTTGAATTTTATAAAAATATATGTTTAAAAGAGGATTTTAAAGAAAAGTACCTTACAAATATCATATAATTAAAGTAAGAATTAATTTATTGAAAGGAATATGTGTATATATTATAAATACACATAATAAAAAATAAAATAATAACAAATCAGTAAACAAATAATCTTAGTACCACAAAGTTAATTAAGTAGAAAGTTAACCCAAAGAATGGAAATTGGGTTAAGAATTCCCTTACACCGGGTTAGTCTTACTTAAAATGTGTTTAAAACTATTGTATAATGGTTAAAATATTATTATTAATATTATAAAAAAATTATTTATTTTTAAAACACATTATATGATAATTTTATAATATCATTCCACTCATTTATTAATAATATTTTGTTATTTCCATTATTTTGAGTGCATTTCTTACATGGTTTCCATGGTCAATTCATAAAGGATTTTCTTGTCGAAAGGGAGAAAAAAAATCCAGAATTAAAATTACATGATATTAATGAACATATAAATTATAAAATGATAACATAAATCATTTTATTTTTAGATATTATGATGAATTATTAGATAAAACATTAATGATATTCATTTAGATCATTTTGGTGGTTCTTTGAAAATCATGAAATAGTTTCATTATATAATTTAATATTATGTATATATGTTAATTCCGTAACATAAAAAAGGATATATAATATAATTTAAAGTATTTTTCTTCCATTAAAATGGTTTTATGACCAACTTTTAAGGAAGTTGTGGAAATTGAAAACACAAAGTCTATGATGTCGGTAAATCAACACATCATGGACAATGTTTTTATTTTTAAAATTAAAGGGGTAGGAGAAGAATTACGATGATAAATTTTTAGATAAAGAGGATAAAATTGTAGTATATATAATATAATATAGTTTTCTTTCCTCTTGAATAAGGGGAGTTGTAGATATTATAAGAAAAGATAAGGAATTAAAAAGAAAATAAAAGAAAACAAAAGAGGATTTTTACCTCTTGATCTCTTCTCCTTGAGATCCTCCTTAAGGCCCTTGGTTTTGGCCTTTTGGTGAAACCATAAGGTATTGGAGGCGAGGAAGAGTATTTGGGAAGAATATTGGAAAAATTCTGGACTATTCTCATATCTTGAGAGGTTTGAGCATAAGAGGGGGTGAGGGGTGGTATTTATAGTGGAGTGTGGTGTTTTCTCATTATTATATTCATTATTTTATTATTTTGGATCAAGAATGTGAATAGTTTGAGAATTATAATCATATATATTAAATTAATGAAGGTAATTTCGAGATTATGGGGCTTACATCATTCATGACTCAAGTAATAGTGCATTTATCTTATAATGTATATATACTGTAAATTACCATATTTTACTATTCACCAAAAATTCAAGTATTTCAGAAAAATCCAAAAAATTCACCCCAAATATTTTTAGTTGTATAGAATTCAAAAATGAACTCTATTTTTTGAAAATAATTTTCCAAATATAAGAAGTCCAATTTTTAATTAAAATCACAATTTATTCAAAAAATATCAATTTTAAAATTATAACTAATTTTATAACATTTTGAAAAATTAAATAAATTCTCAAAAAATTATCTTATAATCCTAATACAAAAAAAAGTTATGAATCTATTTTATGAAAATAATTTTTATTTTAAATCATTACATTAATTATAAAATTTAAATTAAATATTTATGACTTACAAAAATACCAACACTTAATATACCATTTCCAAAATATTTATTTACTTATTCCATGATATAAATATATCATGATTACACTTATAAGATACTAAAAAAATATATTTATACTCTAATAGGTGATGTTACTATTCTATTGGCCAAATTACAATTCCTAATGGCCATGTTACTATTCCTAAGGTCAATTTACTATTCCATCAGTATAAATTATCTAATTTATATAAATATATATTATTTCATTATAAATTTATAACGAATTTGAATATTTAATTCTATAATGAAAAAAATTGTTTTATAAGTACCTAGGTTGTTAGGTTCTCCCCACCTTCTAGAAATTTCATCCTCACAATTTATATTTACTTATTAAACAAGCGAGGGTACCTTTCCCTCATAACATTTTTAGATTACCATGTTGATTATTCAACCATGTAGTTTCTACAAAAAACCTTAACCTAGTGGATTAACTTATTCCACAGTACTTTCTCTCTATGATCAATAATTTTAATATGTTTCTCTTCATAAGAAAGGTTTTATTCCAGGTGAACTACTTCTATGATCAAAACATGAGATGAATTTGGCACATACTTTCTCAACATCAAAACATGAATAAAATTGTATACTTGGGATAAACTCAGAGGAAAATCTCTTGATAGGTGACTGGTACAACTTTCTCTATGGTTTCATAAGGTCCAATGAACCGTGGACTAATCTTTCATTTCTTAAAAAAACACATGACACTTTTCCTCCTGCTATCTGCATAACTTTTCTACTTTCTCTGACCTATCCTACCATGTTGCTGAATCATCTACACTTTCTCAGCTACTTCTTCTTCTAATTCTATTCACATCAACTTCCTTTCCATGATTTCATCCCAAAATGATGGAGTTCGGCACTGCCTTCCATATAATGCCACAAAAGGTGCCATCTGTATACTAGAATGAAAAATATTATTATAAGAAAACTTAACCAAAGAAATATGTTGATCCCAACATCCTTGGTATTCCATTGAACAAGCTCAAAGCATATCCTCCTATGCCTGAATTGTTCTCTCAGTCTGTCTATTAGGTTGAGAATGAAAGGCTATGTTGAAATTTATTTTTGTTCCCAATGACTTCTGAAGGTCTTTCTAAAAGTTATATGTGAACATGGGAACACAACCAGATATAATGGAAAGAGTTATTCCATGTAACATGACAATATGTTTTAGGTACAATCGAGAAAGTTGATCTACAGAAAGAGTGTCTCAAATAAAAAGGAAATGTGAATATTTTGTAAGATGATAAAAAATGACCCAAATCACATTGTTACCTAGAGAATTATTTGGTAGTCCCACCACAAAGTCCATGGATATATTTTCCCATTTTAAATTTGGAACTTTCAAAGGCTGAATCATACCCTTTGGTAGTGTTCTATCTTCTTTAACCTGTTGACATGCCAAAAATTTTATGATAAAATATGCAATATATCTTTTCATTGCATCCCACTAGTAATACTTCAAAAGTTCTCTATACATATTAGTAATACCTGGATGAACTAAAAATGGAGAACTATGAGCTTCACAAAACAATTATTTCTTTATCTAGAAAACATCATGCACACATAATCTCTTTCAAAATCTTAAAAAACAATTTTTATCAATATTAAATTCTATAAACTTACCCCTTTTAACCAATTCTACCCTTTTCTATAACTCACGGTCTTCCTTCTGTGCTTGATTAATTCTATTTGATAGAGACAAGTGAACTAAAACTTGAAACAAAACATAGGAATTTCCTACACTAACAACTTCTAAGAAAAATTTCATCAAATCATTAATCAAGGAATCTTTTTCCAAAAATAGAATTATTAATTTAGAATGATGATTTCAACTGAAGGTATCTACCACTTTGTTTAATTTTTCCAGGATGGTAATTGATTGTTCAATCATAATCCTTTATCAGTTCAAGTTATCTTCATTACCTCATATTCAATTCCTTCTGAGTTAATATATACTTCATACTTTTATGGTCAGCATGTATTTCACATGTGGCCCCTTATAAATGATTCCTCTAAATTTTCAATGCAAAAAACCATAGCTTCTAATTCTAAATCATGTGTGGGATAATTTAACTCATGAGGTTTCAGTTGTCTTGAAGCATAAGAAATTACCTCATCATTCAACATAACAACACAACCAATTCCTTTCAATGAAGCATCATTGTAGATGAAAAATTCACAATTTCTATAAGGTAGGGAAAAAACTAGAGCATTCACTAATATCTTCTTCATTTCCTAAAAACAAACATAAAATTATTTTGTCCAATTAGATTTAACCCCTTTTCATGTTAACTTAGTCCACAGTCTAGATAACCATAAAATGTTTTTAACAAACCGTTAGTAATAATCAGCTAATCTAATAAAAATTTGAATCTATATAACATTTTTAGGTCTTTTTAATTCATCAACCACTTTTATTTCGGCAATATCAAATGTTATTCCATCTTTATTTATAATGTACCCAAGAAAAGAAATATTTTGCAACCAAAAATCACATTTTCTAAATTCTCTGAATAACTTCTTTTCTTTGAGAGTTTGTAATACAATTCTTAAATGTTTTTTTATGATACTCATAAATTTTTGAAAAGATAAAAATATCATTAATAAAAACAATAAAAAACTTATCTAAATATTCATGAAATATTCTATTCATATGACCCATAAATACAACAGGGGAATTTTTCAAACCAAAGGCCATAATAACAAACTCATAATACCTATATCTAGTAAGAAAAGCTATTTTTGGTATTTTATACTCATTCAACTTTAGGTGATGGTACCCAGATCTCAAGTCAATATTGAAAAAATACTGAGCTCCTTGGATCTAATAAAACAAATCATTGATATGAGGTAAAGGATACTTATTATTAATAGTAATTTTATTCAAAGCACTATAATCAATGAAAAGTCTCATGGAAAAATATTTATTTTTAATGAAAAAAATAGGAGCACCCCATGGTGAAGTGCTAGGATGAATTAAGCCTTTATCAAGAAACTCTTGCAACTGGTTTTTTAATTCAAGAAGTTCCACCTTAGGAAAACATTTTTCAAAGAAAATATTTTAAAATTAATCCCATTTCAATCTATCAATATCCACGCTATCCATGATATTATTGACCATTTATCATGACTGTTCATCTTCACCTTCAAAAATATAAATATAAATACTAACATTTTGACTATATAAACACCCTATAACATTGAATATCTTTTTAAGGGATTTAATCCACCCTTCAGTTGCCACTTGGTTAGAAGATCCACTGAAAATAGGAGGGTGTTGCCTTATAAAATGTTCCACTATAATCATGTTATTTTTTAATAGCTCTAGAATTTCACTTTAATGGATTACAATATAATTTGTAGACTATTTCAACTGATATATTACTATCAAGAACTATTTGATTTCAATTCCCACCATTCTGGGTTGTGAATTTGGGAAGATATCAGCCTCTCGGTTCCTTACAACTTCAGCCTCCCTGTTTCTTCTACAAAAATTCATTCTGAACAGACATATCTTAGATAAAGTAACATGGTAATATTTAAATTATATATCATTTAAAAATAAGGTAAAAATAATTTATGATATTCTATTAACATCACCCTAACCCCTAAATTTATCTAAATCATTTTCTGATACAAACTTTAAAGACCTGACATTAAACATTACATAATATAGTAAATTACTTTAGAATTCACTTCATTACATTTCCAAATATATTTTTAGTTTAGAGTTTTAAAAATTCAACACATAATTCATACATATCAAATCATAATCATAAAAAGTGGATACTACTAAAACAATATCCATTTTTTTCATAATAAAAAATCTTTTATTAAAAACATGAAATCTTTTTATGAAAATTATTCACAATATTCATCTTGGATTCTCATTTTCTCTTACTCATCATCAAACCATGTGAAAAACATTTTAAAACTTGGATGAACACAAAAATCTCAGTTTGGGATATAAAAATAAGGATAGAAAATGTTAGTACACGCATACTTATAAACATATGAAATCATTTTCACAAAGACATACTTCTCACCCAATGTGTATCATATAGTTACATTGTGAAAACATGAGATTTACATAGAACATAGAAAACATAAATATTACTATAATGGTAACATGGGGAATTAATTACTTAATATTTTAACCCTCATAGCCACCTTGTGATTTGTAAACCTCACAACTACCTTACAATGTAACCCTCATGGCTACCTTATGGCGTAACCATCACAGTTATACTTGGAGTAAACATATGGACAACCTCCAACTTAAACATACCCAATATATTGGAGGGAGATATAGGTCCCACCATTCATGATAAAAATTCACAATAAAAATAACATAATCATAAAATAATAATACCTTCATAAAATTATCCCTTTTGAATTTTATAAAAATAGAAGTTTAAAAGATAATTTTAAAAGAAAAGTCCCTTACAAATATCATATAGTTGAAGTGAGAATTAATTGATTGAAAAGAATATGTGTATAAACATTAAATACACATAAAAACATAATATAATCAAAATTTATTACACAAATAATCTTAGTAACATATAATTTATGAAGTTGAAGTTTAACCTAAAGAATGGAAATTGGGTTAAGAATTTCCTTACGTTAGGTTCGTTTTACTTAAAATGTGTTTAAAATTTTTTTATAATGTTTTAAAGAGTGTTATTAATATTTTTAAAAAAAATTTATTTTTATAACACCTTATATAATCATTTTATATCATCATTCCACCCATTTATTAACAATATGTTTTTATTTCCATTATTTCTGGTGCATTTCTTACATGGTTTCCATGGTCGGTCTGTAAAGGATTTTCTTGTTGAAAGGGAGAAAAACTCCAGAATTGAAATTACATGATATTAATGAACATATAGAAGATTAAATTATACCATAAATCATTTTGTTTTCATATATTATGATGAATTATTAGATAAAACATTAACGATATTTGTTTAGATCATTTTGGCGGTTCTTTGACAATCATGAACTTGTTTCGATATATAATTTAATATTATGTATATATGTTAATTCCAGAACATAAAAGAGGTTATATAATATAATTTAAAATCTTTTTCAACCATTAAAATGGTTTTATTACCAAATTTTAAGGAATTCATGGAAATTGAAATCACATTGTCAACAATGTCGATAAATCGACACATCACGGACAATGCTTTTATTTTCAAAATAAAAGGGGTAAAAGAAAAGGTATGATGATATATTTTTCCATAAACATAATAAAATTATAGTATATATAAGATAATGGGGTTTTCATTCCCCTTGTATAAGGGTAGGTAGAGATATTATAATAAAAGATAAAGAATTGAAAAGAAAATAAAAGAAAATAAAAGAGGATTTTTACCTTTTGATCTATTCTCCTTGAGATCCTCCTTATGGCCCTTGGTTTTTGACTTTTGGTGAGACGATAAGGTCTTGGACATGGGGTAGAGGATTTGGGAAGAATATTGGGAAAATTTTGGACAATTCTCAAAGTTTGAGAGGTGTGAGTAGAAGTGGGGTGAGGGGTGGTATTTATAGTGGAGGAGAGGGGTGTTTTCTCATTATTATATTTATTATTGTATTATTTTGGCTCAAGAATATGAATAGATAGAGAATTATCATCAAATATATTAAAATAATAAAGGTAATTACAAGATTATTCTACTTACATCATCATGAATAAAGTAATAGTGTTTTTAGCTTATATTGTATATATACGTAAATTACCGTATTTTACTATTTACCAAAAAATTCAAGTATTTTAGAAAAATACAAAAAATACAACCCAACCATTTTTCAATGTGTATAATTATAAAATTAACTCCATTTTTTGAAAATAATTTTATAAATATGATAAATCTATTTTTCAATTAAAATAATAATTTATTCAAAAAATACCAATTTTAAATTATAACTAATTTTATAACACTTTGAAAAATTAAATAAAGTCTCATAAAACTATATTGTAATCATAAGAAAACAAAATAATAATTTATGAATCTATTTTTTAAAAATAAATTTTCTTTTAATTCATTGAATTAATTCTAAAATTTAAATTAAATATTAATGACTTACAAAAATACCAACACTTAATTTATCATTTCCAAATTATTTATTTACTTATTCCATGATATAAATATATCATGATTACACTTATAAGATATAAAAAAATATTTATACTTACACAGGTGAGGTTACTATTCTATTGTCCAAATTAGTATTCATAATGGTCATGTTACTATTCCTAAGGTCAAGTTACTATTCCTAAGGTCAAGTTACTATCCCATTATTATAAATTCCTCAACTTCTATAAATATTAATTATTTAATTATAAATTTATAATGAACTTAAATATTAAATTTTATATTGAGAAAAAAATTATTTTATAAGTACTTGGGTTGTTACAACAACCATGGCTCGGTAGTGGTGTAATAGGTTTTTGCTTTAGAAATTTTAAAAATGGTGTTTTATAGCCCTTATTTCTTATATATTAACCAAATAAAAGGGGAAATGCATGGGGTTTAATTATGGGGTCTTAAATGAGTTTTTTAATTTATTCCTAACCCCATATTAATTGAATCAACACCCATAATTAGTGAATTCTTCATTCCTAGATGTTTTTGGATAAATTTTGAGAACCCTTTTAATATTAAGGTTTTTAGTGTGGTTAAACTTGGTTCATTAATCATTTAGGTTTATCTTGTCCTTTCCTTGAACAATATAAGGCCTCAGTTCATTCTTCTTAGCTGGTGCTTATGGATTTAAGTGATTGAGTGTAGAATCTGGTGAGTTATTACTCTTTGAAAAAAACTCATTTCTTGATTGAATTTACTTTATAATTTATTATTCAATTATGAAATAATATTATTGTATCCTGAATGATGATTACATGTTCCATCTAGTGAGGTAATTTTGGTGTTGGTTTATTGACTACATTCTTGATGACGAGTTCCATTATGGATGATCGGTGACGTTCTTCATTGCCTTGGCGAGGACTTCTCCTCCTATCAATATCCAAGAGTGATGACTTCTTCCTTAAACCAAGATTTTATTATACCATTTTTTATATTATTTTTTGGGTAAGTGATGTTTTAACCCTTAGCATGTTCTTTCTTGTTCCTTTCTCTATAAACCATATCATTTTATGTAAAATTGGTTCTAAGAGTTCTTGGATTGATAATGTGTTTGGTTGGTGTGTGAATGTGATTTGAGAGATGACACCCTTGATAAACCTCAATTTCAACATTGAAAACATTGAGGTAGGAAGTCCTTTACCATTTGGTGATCTCATATACAATATTTTCCATTATTATTTCTTCATCTTTTCATCTTTTCTTCCTCATCTAGCTTCCTTTTCTTCATGTCTAATTTTAGGTGCCTCTTTGTTACCCCTCGTGCCTTGGTTTTGGCTCAACACTAGCATCTATTCTATGGAAATATTTTTTTATGTTTCCTCTCTTCCCTTTTGGCCTAACCCATCACGTTTTCCCCCATTTATGGTCAATGTGATGGCGTGGATGGTAGATTTGGGATTGTGTAAAGGGATTATAGGTGGAGTCTCTTAATGTTGTTTTCTATTTATAGAACGCCCAATCCCCATGTTTTTTTTATATACCCTTTCTTTCCTAAACCGTTATTTCATAATCTACTCCAGCTATTCGCAGTGGTGGTGTGATTGGATTGGGATAGTTTTGTGGATATTCTTGGTGGTAGATCTCACATTGGTGTTTTCCTCTTGTCTGCTTGGTTCTTTGGGTTTTCTCATATTGGTTACTTCAGGTTATATAATTTTTTTTTCATACATCCATTTTTTATGTGGGATACCATCCATTGGTTTGACGTGGTGTGTTGGATGAGGTGGTTCGGGTTGGGAAGGAATTGGCTATTTTAGGTTGTAGATCAATATGGTGATGATGGATTCTAGTTTTTAACTTCTATGATGATGATGATGTTTAGAGGCTTTGGTTTGGAATGATTGTTTGGTGATGGTCATGGTTAACTATGGAGAAGGAACTCTATATTTTAGCCTTGAAAATGATGGTGACATTTGAAGGTGGTTGATTTTTTATGGGGATAGTTCTGAGAGATGTTTTGGTGGTCCTGATGAAGGTTATTGTGAAGCCCTTGGCCACTCATATCCTCGTTCTGACCTCATGTTTCGCCTACCCTCTCTAATTTAGGTCTAAAGTGGTTATAAAAAATAGGTTTTGGGAAGTGTGGTTCAATGACCCACGGTGTTTCAGGAATGACTGGAGTTGGCCACCCTCCTTCCTGGTTTACTACTACTCTATTGATTTGGATTGAGTGCTTCATCCCCAACTAGGGGTGTCCAGACCCGACCCAACCCGACCAACCCGACTCGACCCAATCGGGTCAGGTCGGGTTGGGTCGGGTTAACAAATTTATACCATGGGTTGGGTCGGGTTGGGTTATATCATGGTCGGGTTGGGTCGGGTCACGGGTTGGGAAAAAATTGACCCAACCCAACCCAACCAACCCAACTACTGTGAGTCACCTCATCAGACTTCGCCCTCTCCCCCTGCCTCTCAACCCAATTCCCCTCACCCTCGCCCCACACCACTGTCTTTCTCCTTTCCTACACCATCTATTGAGTCCATGCCATCACCCACCATTACATGAATACTCTATTAATCACATAGATGATTGAATCTTCCATGACATTTCTAAGACAAACATAAAATAAATTCCAAGGAATCGAGACATGTGAAATCAGCGGAAAAAAATGCCCAACCAACAAAAAAATATGAAGATAACTGGATTTCATTCAATTTTGCTACAAAAACTAAAGAACAAGAAAAAAACCAAAGGAATATAGAACAATTTTAATGATTCAAAGATCCAACGGTGGAGGATTGACTAAGAAAATGATCATTGAACATCTCCCTCACCATCACCAGTCTAGTGTATCCACCGCGCCACACCTGCATGTAACCCTACCTCTTCCACCACCTCCATCTCTATCGTGACTATGTGTGGTGCCAAATCTATCGGTGTTAGGAACTACCCCATTCTCATCACCCTCTTGGCCTCACCTTGAACCTCCTCAAACATTGATAACTACTTGCAGGCAAGCTAATCAGATCACACCATCGAGTCGCAGACTGACATTTTTTTGGGTCGATTTATTAAAGGGAGGAGGATGTAGGCATTCCCTAGTGTGATGAAGAAGATGAAGTAGAGGAATACCCAACCCGGTCAACCCATGGAGCGATAGCCAAAAAAGAACTGAATTTTTTTTTCGTAACCCGGTCAACCTGTGGGTTGGGATCATAAAAAAATACCAAACAATTTTTTTTCCTTAACCCGATCAACCCGACCCGAACCAACCCGATTTGAGACGGGTTGGGTCGGGTCGGGTCCGAATCCAAAAACATATATGACCCGACCCAACCCGACCCGACCTATTTTTCTTGGGTTGGGTCCAAAATAGCCCTCAACCCAACCCAACTCGACCCATGGACACCCATATCCCCAATAATGATTTTATTTCCATTTTTTGTATTTTTATTGGTTTTGTGGTGATCAGTGATGGACTTTGATGAAATTTCTAGTGGTTTGAGCTCATCTAGGTATGGAATTTCTAGAATTTCGACAACAAAGGTTTAGTCGATGTCTAATGGTTTGGTTTCCTAGTGATAATCGATGATGATACTGGATGATTGGTGGTGAAAACAGATGTGGTGATGATTTTTCATGGATCAAGGTTTGGTGAAATTTCTCAAGGGTGGGATGCATATGTAGTCTCATATGGCAGCATTCACATGGAGATTCTAGGATTGAGGTCATGAATTATAGTTCTTGTGGCCTGAGGTGATTTTACAGTGGTGGGATTGATGTTTGGATTTGAGTAGATTTCAAATTTTCAAATTTTAATTTATTATTGTTTTTAATTTTTAAATTTAATTTTTAAATATGGTTTCTTATTGAATGTATAGTTACCACTAAACCATAAATTGGTTTTTAGAAAATTTAAAAAACAGATCTGAAGATTCATGTGTCGGAATGGTTTTTGTTCTTACATTGATTGTGATTTGTTATGGGTGTGTTCATTTTTGTGATACACATATGTGATCCTTATTTCCATGAGAATTTCTTGAGTATATTTTTACCATACATGATGTTGATTCACATGTTGTTATATGATGCTACTATATTTCCCATGATTTTGTGTCATGCTTCTCACTCTCTTTCTTATAGTGTATTATCATACCTTTAGAGGTTGGGCCTTGGAATTCATCATAGGTGGGCCATTTTTCTATGAATATCCTTTAGAGGGGGCATGGAAACGATTTGTGGTGATGGAGATAGTGAACCCACACCTAGGTTCAGAGCATGATAGCCTTATGGCATGAACAAAGCTCAATGGATTGTGGATATTGAGTAACATGTCAAAACTCAATTCCTTGTGGATACCAAGTAACATTACGAAACTCAATGCCTTGTGAATATCAATTAATGTATCAAAATTCAATGCCTTGAAAATTCCAAGTACATGTCTACATTTCATCCTTGAAACTTGAATGAGGCTCAATGCCTTAAAGGATACCAAGTAACATGTTCGACATCCTTGTGGCGAATTCTTAATTTTTTTTGATGTCCTTTGACTATTATTCCAACATATATTCAAAGTAGTTATGCAAAGCGGTTTGTGGTGGCTTGATTAGAGAATGAATGATTAGTACATGATTTTTTGTTTGTTATACTTTCTTTAAATTTATTATTATCATGGAACACACCTATTATACATGTGAAATTTTGTTAAGGATGAATTGGTGGTGTTTTAATGGTTTTTATTACTCAAACCTTGCATGGGAATCCCAATGCAAATGAAAACTTAATTTATAAGGATATGAGTAAGGGTAAGGGAACCATTACTTATAGATTATTAGAGGAGCATGGAGACGATAATAGACTAGGATAGAATCTAGAAGACTCTATGTATTTTATTTATTTTATCTTCTTGCATTTATACTGTGGTTTGTCTTACCACATCAGGGTCCTATTTACGTATTTCTATGACTGATATTCCATCTATATAGTTTTTTCATGTTTACTCTGATGATTATATTTTAGTATTCAATTATTTTTTTGAGGTAATTACATTGAAAATATTGTCTCCCCACCGATAGACATAGACCCTCATTGCTAGTCTACAACCTCTTGTGTATATGGAGGCACACATGAGGTCATGTGGCACTCATATTCAGATATGGTGGTTTAGGTTCGGTCATTATACAGGTTAGTACTCCAAAAAGGATTTTATTTTTTAGAAATTATTTAAAATCACTTAGTGTGGGAGTGGTAGTTTAATTTTTTATAGGATTGTGAAATGAATTTGATATAGTTTTTCTCAATAAGATGAAATGTTTTTTGAGGTTTACTTGTTTGTGTATTACTTTTTAATGGAATGTATGAATTTTATTTGTATAAATTCATGATTAGTTTTATAAAATATATAATTTCATCAAAGAATTTTGAAAATATTTTAAAATAGAAGTGGATATTTATAAACATTTTTAACTCCGTAGTATGGACGTTGAAATTTAACTCGTAATTGAGTATGAATTAAACTTTTTAGTTATCCAAATTAGAAAAAATGTTTTTAAAAGAGATAATTGTTTTTTAAATTTATTTTTAAACTTTAAATTTTATATTATATATTTTAATAGAAAATGAGATTTTTTCATAGGTGTTTTATCATAGTATTTTACATTGGTGTTATCCTATCGCATGTATTGGGACTGTTTGATTTGAATTTTTAAACATGAATGGATTGGTTCATAATTAGTGTTATTTTTGGTATTCATTCAGAATTTATTGATGAAAGGTAGAAGTTTATCTCTAGGATATCTTTTTCAATTTTCTAGGTGTGAATTATTTTTGATTTTTGTGATAACCTTCCATTTTAAGGTTAATAGTTTTTGAGTTTAAAGTAGTTTAAGCTCATGAAGAAATTTTTTGTTTTAGTGCATTCTTTGGGTGTCCTCCTGATCATTCATTTTTGGGAGTGTATTGTTTTGATAGTTCTTATGCCTCAGTATTGATTATATACATTGGTTTTTATGGGATTATATTCTTATAGTGAGGTTATTCTTTTGAGAGGTTGCACATGGGAAGTCTTGGGTGTGAGTGTTGGGCTAAGTGGGATGAGTGATGTGTTTTGTGTGTTTTTTGGCTTCACCAAGAGTCGGTGTTCTGAGAGAAGGGTCCTATTTTACTCTATATTGACCCAAGTTTAGATCCCATTATTGAGTTCATTGAGAAATGTTTCTGCTTGAGGAATTATCAATTATGTCATGCGTTTTTCCCTGGTCTACCTTTTCGATTCTGATGAGATGTTTGAGGTTTATTGGGAGTAATTATGTTTTGAGATATTATTGAATCTTCAGTGATATAATCCATTTATTTTTTTTGGTAAAGTGAATTATAATAGGATCCTTACATCCTTGGCTGACTCTTCCTTTTTAGAGAGGTTTCTTCTTCTTCCAGTTCTTATGAGTAATAGTTATCCTTGGAGAATCAGTGCATTAGTGGAATTACTAAATGGTGGGGAGGCCACCATTGATTATATTTCCTTTCATTTTACCTGAAAAATACCTCTTAACAATTTTTTAAGGGTATTTTATGGTTTCTTATGTATCAGGAAGGTTGGGTGCTTATGTCACACTCAAATTTTATATTGATTATCGAGAACCCAGTCACTAAGTTTTGTCCTTGAGGTTATTCCAGAGATATGTCTATATTTGTTTAGGAAATTATTGGTGTGTGGTTCCATAAACTCTATACATAGTTGATGTACTATTTTTCCTTATTTTTTGATATTTTTTTTGAATAATTAAGTCAAACCATTTCCATCCCCTGATCTACCAGTTTTCTATGGATTTCTTGGGACATAAAGCATTATGATGGCGAGTTTGTCACATATCAACCTCATTATTCCTTATGATTTAATTTATTTAATTTATTTATACTTTAATTGGAGTTTTGGTATAATATTATTGATTTTTTTATGAAATGGGGGTTTAGTTCTTATCGCATAGTTTGTGCATGTTTTTGAAAACTATGTGGCCTACCCATGCAAAGTTTGTAGTAAACTACAATGCCTATCAGATGTTTGGAAAATGGTTTGGTAAACCATGTAGAAAAAATGTTCATATTACCTAGTTTTAGTCAGTTCCATCTATATTGTTGGAACATGTTTAGTAAATCAAGCGATCTATTCAAGTTCATTAAAAATGGGAAATCACCTGATTTCCCTCCACATTTTTGACACATTAGGGGTCTCCTGTCCTGATTCAACTCCCATGACTCATGTGATTCTCCCCATTATTTTTCCTTATTTCCCTTGGTGATTACATTGTATTAATAAAAAATTCCCATCAGTTTGTAAATCCCCATGTTTTAGGAAGCATATTCTTTCCATAAACTATATGTTTGTCATTCTATTTTTTCTTTCTATTTTTTAAAGGAATTGAAATGGATTGGGTAATAAGTCATATGAGATAAAAATTAAACTAACAATACTTTATTTATTCATAATAAAATATTACAACAAAATTACATGAAACTAAGTATTCCACACTATGGATTATTACTCACCATATATTGCTATATCCATTAAAAATGCATAAATTAAAGAAAATAATAAATAGAGAGGAATAAATTCTTCAACATTTGGAGATCTCCTAGATCATATTCACCCTTCATGATCAAAAATAGCCAAAGATAGCCAAAGAAAACCTATAATGAGGAAGAACATATATAAGAGATAAATCATATTTTGATATTTAAAATGAAAACTATGGAAATGGAAATTGCTGCTTAAGAAGTGATAATGCAATGCATTTTTATAGAATGTCAATATATGAGATCAAAATTTGTCCATTATAAATATGGTTATTGGAAAAATCGTCCATGAGAACATGGTCATTGGATATACGTATATCCAATAAGTATACTAAATTTTTGTATTGATAATAATAAATTTAGAATAATATAACTAATAATGAAATAAAAATGTAACATTAAAATATTATATATATATATATATATATTACACTATAATATTAATAATAATATTATTAAAATATGATATGATATATTTATAAAATTAAAATAAATATTTTAATACCAATGTATTATTAAAATTAAATTTTAGAATATAAATAATTAATGTAATGGTATTTTGTTGAAGTGTATTTTGTATAAAAGTAATTTTTGAAGAACTATTTTATTAAGTGTTGTATATTTTATCCCAATAAATTAAATTGGCCACTTTTAAAATATTATTATTATATTTTAACTAATATATTAATATTATTTAAATTATAAATTATTATGAAATAATATTAAGAACAATTAATGTTTAAAAACATCATTTTTTTCAATAAAAGAAATTTCACTATTTTTTTATTTTAATTTAAATGATAAATTTATAAATTTATAAATTTTATTTTAAAAAAATGAACATCATTTTTTTACTTAGAATAAAAAATATTTTCTTAGGCTAATTTTTGGTATTTTTCAAAAATATTTGATTTTAATGTGAATAATAAAAAAATATCATTTTTACCAAAACTGTAAATTTTATTACATTTTCATTAGTTAATATTGAATTAAAAATTTATAAAACATTTAAGATTTTTTAAGGAATACAAATTATGCATTTTAAAATATTAAGTTTAATTTAGAAATTCATAGGTAAACATTTTAAGGACTTAATTAATATTTTCTAATAAAAATCCGTTTTTAATTTTTTCCTTTAATAAAATATAATTTTGATATAAATAGATATTTTCTGGATTTAAAATCCAGATAAATTGTATTTTTTATAATAAACCAATTTATATAATTATATTCAAATAAATTTATAATTTTACCCTACACATAACTTTTAATCTTAAAAAAATACACTTTTTTAAAAAAACAAGTGTTTACGCGTTACATGAACTAATGTTAAAACTAATTTTAATTACAAATAAATTTTTATCTAATAAAATGGATTTCATATTTTTAAATAGTAGTTATAAAATATGTAATAAGGACCATTTTATTTTTAGACTTAAAAAATATTTACCTTGGTAAAAACTATTTTCCATGGTAGAACCAAAAATAAAAAAAGTTAAAATTCAATTGGTAATGAACATAATTTTTTTAAAACATATGTAGACCTGAATTGGGGGAAGGGTGGGTGAACGTATCTCATACCCACTCTATTATTATTCATTTTTGAGTCTTATTGACATCTGACACATGTTCTCTCTTTATATTAAGTTGAAATATTTACGAAAATTCCATTCTCATCAATTATAAAAGGGGTTTCTCACCTCCCCTTAAAGACCACACAAATAATTTAGTTTCTTATTAAAAATTTTACCTTTTTTACTTCCCCAATAATCCTATATATTTTAATTTAGCCTCCAGTTACAAGATATTAGCCTAATCCCTACATTTCTAAGGAGTCATCCAATGGAATGCCTAAGTCTTCATTGTGAGTACCTTTTTCCTTCCTTTTCTTTTCATTATTAAATTACCAAATCTAATTTTATCATTACTATATAATTAAATAAGTATTTTTTATATAATTAATGATATTATACTAATTAAATAACTATTAACCTCCATTACCTATTTTTATTAATATAAATAAAAATGCCATTCATGCATTGTGCGGACTACCGTCTCTACGAAGCGATGAGTTCTATTTTTTTTTCAAAACCTATTCTATTCACTGATTATTAGAGTGAAGTTGATGATTTAATATGAAATATATAAAATAATTATGATTATTAATATTCAAATTATAATCCACCTTTATTCTATCTCATTCTTGAAGAAATGAAATTGTTAACCAAGTGTTGTTCGAATTACTACTTCCATGAAGTAACGTATCTTGTTTTTCATATAGTTTGTTTATTATTTATTAAAATATATTAAAATATATTTTAAAAGCTTAAAGTTATCCAAATATTATTATTATTTTTTAATAATTATATTATTCCAAAGGAAACTACTTTCATAATCATAATCATCCATTAAATATGGTATGTTCATGTTTCGGTCGGTCTAACCACCTACTTGAACCATGCCTTAAAATAATGACATGGATAACTGTCAAAACACAATTAATGATAATATAAGATATAAATTATAAAATTAGTAATTCAATTTGGTTTTATAGTAGAACATTTATATTAAACTCATTAATTCAAATTCCACCATTCATTTGTTAAAAATTACTGAAAATGCTTGTCTCTAATTTCATCTACAAGAACCATGACTACAATTACTATAGAATGAAATTATAAAATTATAAATAATTATAATAAATCAACTAAAATATCTTGTATTATCTTTAAATGATGAAATTTTTGAGAATAATAAATAAAAATATTTTTATTATGAAACTAGTTCAAAATGATCTAGATTACTCACACCTGACGGTGAACATAGATATTAAATAACTAACATAAATATAGAGAATAATTATAAATTAAGTTCATAAAAGGTTATATATATGAATAATATTTTTAATAGATTATTAAGATAATTAATTTTTTTATATGGAAGATTCAAGTACTCTAGTGGAAGTCCGGAATTAAGAAAAGAGTTTCTTGTCTCCATTTTTCACCCCTGAGACATATTTACTATTACACACCATTTTTTATTTAAAATGGTGTATATAATACCTAATGAATTTATTTTAACATGCTAATAGGTTTATAAAGATTCATACCATGTTCTTTATTCAAATTGATTTTAATTTTAAAATATTCAAAATTTGAAAGGGGTTTTTATTAAAATGCTACTCAAACTATAAGAGTTTCATTGCCAATATTATTTTCTAATCAATTTTTTTAAAGATAATGAATATTGTTAATTTTTATTCTTTATAAAACCTCTCATAATTTTCCGGGGATATTCATTGAGTTTTACTAGTTCTCTTAAAATTTCATTTACCCTTGACTTATATTTTTCCCCAAAGTGTTTCATATAAGTGAAACTGACCCCTTATCTTATTCTTGGCTGAGAATCTATCTTTTTTCATTGGATGATTTCTGAAATTTCATCATACATTCCTCAATAATTTTTTAATTTCATTTTATACTAATTGAAATTATATAATATGTTTTAATGAAATTTTTAACTTAAGTGGCCGCTATATGATAATGATGATCAAATATTATAATAGTTTTCAATGTATCATGATTAAGTCAATGAATATGGTAATGAAAAATAATTTTTCTGTATGTTTACGTATAGAAGTTAGAAATTATTTATTTATTGATTAATTTCAATAAAAATAATTTTCTCTAATATTTAGGTCTAGAATCCATAAAAATTTAGATGATACTTCGATGATCATAAAATTTTCTAACATCATGTTTACTTAAAATACTCATGGTTCAAGATGATTATATTCAACACATTTATAGAAATAGAAAGTTGAGAGTACCAAAAGTAGGATGTTTTTAAAATAATTTTACAAATAATGTTTGTAAATGTTTCAAATAGAGAAATATGATTTCACCGGATGAACATTCGTGAAACCATTATATGAAGAAATGTGAATATTATTATATGAAAAAATATAAAAATTATAAGATGGAGAAAATTAGATATTTTTATATGGAAGATGGGGGAAATATTTTTTCCAAACATATTCATAGGGACATCTAACAAATAATCTCTAGATGGAATGATCATCAGATGGCATTATAACAGATGAAAAGAAAACTTATTATATTATTAGATGAAAAAAATTTAATAAGAAATGTAAGTATATTGGAAAAAGAAATATAAGTGAAATATATTTTTAAACTGTGGAAGTCTATAGTAATTTGTGTGTATACAAAAGTTTAGTTTATCATATAAAGAGTTTGAGTGAGCATCATGTGAATTTAGTGTGTTCAGAAAATACTATAGATAGAGAATATAAATATTATTGGAGAATGAATGTTTACATTTATTGAAATAATAAGAGACATAAGAAATATCTAGGACATAAAAAAAAGAATAATTACCTGAGAATCAAATTTAGGATATCAAATTTAACATAAAACTGATAATCAGATAGCGGGTTGATATGCACTTATAAGATGCTGAATAACTATTAGTATTTCATGATAAAACTTAAAAAAAATGGAGGATGATTATAAAAGAAAACCAAATATTTTGATACTGCTATGTGTCATGGTCACTTGAATGAAATTTTCTTTAATAATAAGGGTGGATATATGTTGTTATAATATTAAGTTCAATATAAAAAAGGATTAAGAAATTCTAATTCCAAATATATCATAATAAAGAGACCATAATTGAATAAGTATGATAAAGATAAAATATGAACCTACTATAATATAGAGCTATGGGGTTGTAGGATATGGTTGAAGATAATGGTTAATGAGGATTTAGAAAAATAGAGTACACATGTTTTTAGGATTGAAGAAACTAAGGTAATTTATCAAAACAAATATTATATGTTATGTATGAATGGTATGAGGTGAACAAAATGCAGATATATAGGTACCTTGTATGATAATAGTGCATAAAATTATTTAGAAGGGGACACCGGATTCAGGATGTTTAGTCAAATGGTAACACATGGGTTCAACCAATTTTTATTAGGGATTAAATCTGATGTGATACATCGAGTTCATCTGATCATCTTTAGGGATTGCGTATTATAAAATATATGAGTTGGAGATTGTGGAGTTTGTATGATCCTCATGTGATGAAATATACAGAGTTTATCCAAATCTAAAAACAATGAGGCATTTAGACTTAAATGAATATACTCTTTTATTTGGATAAACTAATACTAAAATGTTTAGACTAATGATGATGTCATGTGTGATGATGATAGAAGGGAAGTATAAAAGGAACTAGAATTCATATAATTGTCATAAAATAATTTTCAATAGAATAAATTGAGTTTTTTTCAAAAAATTCACCAGAAAAAGAACATGATATGTGAAACCTAAACAAGAGTGGTGATGATATATAAAATAAAAATAAGAACTATATGGAAGAATACCTAAACAAAATGTGATAATATTTTGTGATGTTCCTAAAAAGTGAAATATATCATGATAATATATTTATAATTATTCAAGTTAATCAGATGATATAATATTAGAGTTTCTAAAAAATACACTAAATGAAGGAAAATGAGATTTTATGTATGATGAAGTTTTTGTTCTCAATAGTGATAGCATGAATATTTTAGATAATTTTAGTAATGTTGAGGAATTTATCTCTGGAATAACTCAAAATATATAAATACCTGTAACAAATTATTGAAATATACAGAAGACATTGCATTGGAAAAATTTGAGTAATTTTGTATTCACGTGAAGTCTTACATTATGATGATGAGGGGCTGAATGATCAACACTATAATTTTCACAAAATAAATTTCGTGATTTTATTTAATTTTTATGGAAGATATTGATGCTTATATTTTTCTGAGAGTTGAAAAATATTATTGACTCTTAAATTCTAGGATATTATTTAAGACATTCAATGAAATATTTAAAAGTGAGAAAATATCAATGTTTAAAGATTTTGAATCACTAAACTTATCATAGATATTTGAGTATATAAATGAAGAATAGAACATTAAGATCATTTTGTTTATGAGGTTATGAAATTTTTTATAGAGGAAGTTTACTACAAGAGCCTTCAAGAAAGATTTATTTTAGTTGAAGTTATTGAGAAGACTAGAACATAATGTTTTGAAGAAAGTTTCAATAATCGTAATAACAAGTTCAAAAGAAATTTGAGAAGATTGGAACATACAGTTTAGAGGAAGAAATTGAGAGATCCAAAAGTACTTTTACTAGAAGTGGAATAAGGTCAGTGTGTAAGTATGCCAGTAAAAGAAGAAGTTGTAGTGGATAAACTGTTTAGGTTTAGAGAATCTTGAAGACTAGTAGGAGTCAGTGTAATATGATGTGGGGAGATTTTGTAATATTGAGGGACCTAGTGTGTTGGATGTACAAAATGGGTTAAGATAGTAACTTCCCAAACCATTTTTTTATTGTTTATAATGATTATTTATGTAATTATAATGTCCAGTATCTTAATAAACCTATAATTACATGATTTATGACATGGGTTTCACTTTCTTACATTCTTATAATCTTTTATGTTTACAGTTTTAGAGAAGTAGGAAAACCAATACATTATATAGTGAACACTCACATAGAATTCCCATTTTTTCCACAAAAATAGAATTCATATGTTTACAACCCTATTTCACTCCTAGCACACCTTCTTCATTCAATGCCAATTTCTTTTATTCAGATGTAGATTTTATAATAGTTCTTAATCATCCTTAGGCCCTGTAATTTTTTTTGAAAAATTGAGATGATAAAAAAATCTTAGTAAGTTATATTAAATAAATAAATCTATTAGTCTAGTGAAAACCATGAAAACCCATAAAATGTTTACCATTTCACAATTAAACATTGAGCACATAGATAAAACATATCTACATTTTAAAATCATCATTGCATAAATAAAACCTTTTAAAAACCTATAATAATTAATATAAAACCCATATAAGTAGGTTAGAGTACTATATTCATTAACCGTGTTTACTGGTGTCATAAATAACTAGATACTAGATAAACCCATTGGAGAAACCTACCTAGTTGACTCCCTATTTCTTTCCTTTGAAGATAAGGAACATTACCCAATGCGTTGGAGATCTATATATGGATCTACTGTAATCATGAGCTATATTAGGATCACCTATAATCACCAATAATTATCAAGTACCATATCATGAATTTATTTTTAATCCAATCCTTTTTATCATAAATCTATTGAAAAACTCATTTGAACCCATATGCAGTATCATTTTCAATTTTTGTATTAAAAGAGAAATAACCATTTATTTTGAAAAATATTTTAAATGAAAAATTCCAAAAATATTAGGGTAATGATTTTATTTTAAAATATACATGGAAAATTTTAATGTAAGTTTCAAATAAATGAAAATTAATAAAGGCGGGAAATTCCATTCATGATGTAAAAGTTTAAACAATGATTCCTTTCACACCATTTGTAAAATTATCTCATTCAAAAGACAACTAGGATATTCCTTTTTTAACGTTGTAAAGAAAGTAAAAGGTAGTAAAAAAATATTTTATAAAAAATTTATGAGTAAATAATGTCTTAAATAGAACAAATTTAAAATAAAACATGTATATGGGAAAGAAGTGTGGGAAGGAAACTTAGAAATATTTATGATAGTTTTTCAAAGAAAATACCTTATAACTTGATAAAATTTGAACAAAATAATCATTGAAAGAAAAAAATTGAATGTTTTTGTAAAAACATTAATTTTTAGTTAATAATTATGAAATAAATCTATAATATAGTTTATACACCACACAAAATAAAACTTGTGGTGAAAAAAATGTAAGTCTCAAAAATGAAAATTTAGATAAAAAATCTCTTACCTTAAGTCTGAATCATCACACATATTTTTTTAACTTCTTGAATAATAAGATTATATTAATTTTTTAATTTATTAATAATATTTTTAAGTTTATTATTCATTTTATTTCACTTTTACTCATGTAATATTAAATTTATTAATCAATTAATCTCACATCGAACATTTTGAGGATATTCATCACATATGCCCAAAATAAATTCGGTAGGTTTATCATATTCAAAGGAATAATTTTTTCATATTATCTATAATAATAATAATGAAATAATAATTATATTAAATTTATTAAATACACTTTTATAATGATACATGTAAGGGAATAATGAAAAAAATGAGTCACATCGCTTAATGGAGGTGGTAATCTACATATGATCATGAATAACGTTATCATTTTTAGTGGATGAGAAGGTAATAAAATAAATGGTATAATATCTTTTCATAATGATAATTACTTCATTAATATCATATATATACATTAAATACATCATTATAACCATCCCTAAAAGGATGTAATGGAAAAAAATTATATTATGCCATGACGTGGTAGTCCACACATACACACAAATAATGGTTTGGTTTCCCATTTTATTGAGAAGAAAATGAATAAAGGTTATTAAATAAATATGATAACATTTTATTATAGGGTATATTCAGTTTTTATTATATTTTAATGGTTAGGAAAAAATTGAAGGAGGTAAAAGAGGAATTAAAATAAAAGATATCAGTTAATACATTGACCTTCTCTTTGGGAAACCTCCTTTGGATATCCTCTTAAGGACCCTATGAATGGT
Source organism: Viscum album (assembly GCA_963277665.1). NCBI lineage: Eukaryota > Viridiplantae > Streptophyta > Magnoliopsida > Santalales > Viscaceae > Viscum > Viscum album. Next base: position 705,239,319 of record OY728147.1, on the reverse strand, counting down.
ATTTTTAGGAGAACAAAGCCTATATAACTTGGATAATAATGTTTAGAATGGTTTTTTAGGGTTTGGTATATCTATGTAGCTCAAGGTAGTGTGAAGAATATAGGAGAGGTCGTGTTTTTTTATAGTGAAGGTAATGACACACTTGGAACCAAGTGAAAAGAATTTCAAATATAGGATGAGTATGAGTCAAAATAAATTTATAAAATAATTTTTTTACAATTTTATGTAATTTTTTAACCCTTATACCTTAATTTTAAAATATCCTTGACCCTTTTAATGATTATCCTCATACGAATGTTTTTTACTGTTTAAAGGGTTAAGAAAGTCACAATAAATGGAAAAGTGAACCATAAGTGGACAATTTATGATATTGTAGAACATATCACATTAATATGTTCAATGATAATATTTTTATGAATTTTAAATCATTTAATAAAATATTAATTAACATAAAATACAATTAAATAAGTCTTTAGTACTATTTACATAATTGTTTTTTAATATAAAAATTTTAATGTAGTTAGAATATAAACTTTTAACACATAACTAATACATTATATTAATCTAAAAAATTATTTAAATACCATTAAGCACCAAAAAATATAACTTTTTATGTTTTTAATATCATTTTATTGATTTATCTATCACTTATAAAAACATTGTTTTGGCGCTGCGTAAACAATTAAGGTAATTATTTCATCACTAAAAATTAAAAATAAATTAAAATCATAAATAAATTTACTTATATTCAAAATAAACTTTTTTAGATATTCATAATTTTTTTATCATTTTAAAACATATTAGATATATTAGAATCAAGAAAGGGATATTTTGGAATTCTTCTTCACTTAAAATAATATAAACGTATTTATCAAGGAAAAATGGCCCCAACAAGACATATTTTCAAATATTTGATGGTTATAATATAATTACACTTATAAAATGAAATATAGGAAACTGTAAATATGATTTTCAATACTTATTTCATAGTTTTAACCTTTTTCTACCCGTTTTACCCATGGTAACAACATTTTTATCAATGTCACAATTCATTACGACAAAAAAATAAATTTGGCCTATTTAAAAAATTTACATATTCTGATTAAAAATATAGAATATGTTTTATCAAATTCAATCCCAGAAATTTTTTAAATTGATTTTAAAATAAACCCGAAAAATGCAATGAAAAATGATTTTTCTAAAAAAATGCAGTTTTAAGTACCAAAATATTCTTTATACCAAAATTTAGTATAATATTGATTCTAATGGAATTAATTGAATTTTTTAAAATTTACTAATTAAATTTTATATTAAATTCAAAAACAATGTGGGAATTTTAAAATACTTTAATTGAAAATTTATATTTCTTTAAAATCAGTATTTTTTTACTTTTCACTGAAAAATTAAACTTTTTAGAAAAATAAAAAAATTTCAACCTAAGATAAATTTGAAATTTTGATTTAAAAATTATTTATTTTTAATAAAATTAAATTTATAAAAGTGTTATAAATTATTTATAATGTCTATGCAAAAAATTCAATAATAACCATTTTTGAATAAAACGTATTTTTGAAGCATAAAATGACTTTACTGAAATTTAAGTACTTAATTATTATGAATTAATCAATAAATTTTCATTATATAAAACCTTTATATATATTATTAATAATCTGTATATTCATATTCTTACCATATAATGTAATCGGTAGTTTATAATGGTTATATTTAAATAATAATATTTTCATAGTATATCACAATTATCTTAAAGATTAGCGTCATGTGTTAGGAAAAATATTGAGTTTATTATTATTTTAAACTAAATATTAAGTGTGTTAAATTCTAACCTCTTAAATAAATTTATCCTCATAATTTTATCTTATTCTTGATAAAGAGGATTTAAAACATTTTTCTAAATCAATTCTAGGGATTGGAAGATAAAATATACGATCATGAAAGGAAAGCCCTTTTTAATATTTAAAAATAAATTTATAGAAAATACATACATTTGAAAAGTGGATAAGGGAAATTTAAATTTCACCTTTGATAACACATAATCAGGATCCTAGATATGGAGAACATTGATGAGAAGTGAAAATTTGGACACAGAGGAGGAAGGTAACATCCAATGAATAATATAGAGTGATAAAGAACATGGTAATGAGAATGTTAATGACCAAAAGACCATAAATTAGGAAGGGATACAAAAGACTATAAATTCATTAAAAATGAAGGTAGTTGGATAAAATTTTTGTTTCAAGATAATTTTCCTTGATTTGAAGGATTATTTTATTGTCAATATAGATAACATAAGAAAATATAATTACTTGATTTATTTCCATTAAAGATGTATAATTTCATCCTTTGGTTGTGATTAATTTTTTTTTACACTTATATTTATTCTCTTACTCTATGAAATGAATATGAAAGATGTTTTTTTATTATTTAAGCACTAAAATTAATTTTAATGGATCGGAAGATCAAAAAAAGGATAGAAATTTATTACTACGGTCTTTAGACTTTAATCAAAACAAAAATGGTTAGCTCAATATAATATAATATCCATTATGAATAATACTTCATACACCAATCTCCAAAATCTAAATAATAATACACAAAGTTCAATATAAATCATTTCATAAATATATAATCTAAAAACTCTTCAAAATATTCATGACCAAGATTAAAACCCAAATACTAGAATGACTTGATCTCATATTCTTCCATGACCAACCATACAATTATCTCGAAATAATATCAGTCACCCGTAAATTCATATACCAAAAATATATATTCTCTAATTATATATTCTCCAAAATATGTTAATCATTTATATAAATATATTCAATCACTATAAAGCCACTATAAAATCGTATATTATTACAAAATATGATTCAACCTTTATTCCTAAAACAAACTCTCACTACTGGAAATTCGGGTATAGCCACGGTTATAAACCGTGGCTATAGGCCCTCAAACCGTGGCTATAGGTAATATCCATGGTTTGAGGAACCGTGGATAAGTTTGGCATGGCTATAGGCCCAGACCTATAGCCACGGTTCAAACCGTGGCTGTATACTTAATGCCACGGTTTCAACCGTGGCTATATTAGACGCCGGACATGCTTTATAGCCACGGTTGGAAACCGTGGAGTTAGGTCTATAGCCACGGTTAAAAACCATGGAAATAAACCAATAGCCACGGTTTAAAGCCGTGGCTATAGGGTGTGCACATACATAAAAAAATACCCCCCAACCCCCTGGACACCCCCGGGACACCCCACTGGACACCCCCCTGGAAACCCCCCTGGACACCCCCCTGACACCCCCCTGACACCCCCATGACACCCCCCTGACACCCCCCTGGACACCCCCTGGACACCCCCTGGACACCCCCCTGGACACCCCCTAGACACCCTCTGGACACCCCCCTAGACACCCCCTGGACACCCCCCTGAACACCTCCTGCACCCCTTCCCTATGCCTTGCAGACCCCCCCCCCCCCTACCCTCCTCCCCACTGCCTTGCAGACACCCCCTGCCAGTCCCCCCTGCCCCCTGCCCCCTGCCACCCCCCCTGCCAGCCCCCCTGCTTGTCCCCCTGCCCCTTGCCAGTCCCCCCTGCCCCCTACCACACCCCCTGCTAGTCCCCCTCTGCCACCCCTGCCAGTCCCCCCTGCCCCCTGCCACCCACCTACTTGTCCCCCTGCTTGTCCTCCTGCCAGCCCCCCTGCCCCCTGCTAGTCCCCCCTGCCCCTTGCTAGTCCCCCCTGCCACCCCCTGCCAACCCCCCCTTCCCCCTGATAGTCCCCCCTGCCACTCCCCTGCTTGTCCCCCCTGCCCCCTGCCCCCTGCCACCCCCCCTGCCAGCCCCCCTGCTTGTCCCCCTGCCAGCCCACCCCCTGCCCCCTGCCAGTCCCCCCTGCCCCCCCAGCCCCCTTCTAGTCCCCCCTGCTACCCCCTGCCAGTCCCCCCTGCCCCTGCAACCCCCAACCCACCTACACCAGCCCCCCCTCGCAGCCCATCTGCACCAGCCCCCAACCCCTGCCCCCAGCCCCCAGCTGCACTAGTCCACCCCCAGCCCAGCTGCACCAGTCTCCCCCACCCTCCCCAGCCCCCTGCACCCCCCAGCCACCTGCTACCCCCAGCCCCCCAGCCCACCTCCACCCCCCCGCAACCCACCTGCACCAGCCCCCAACCCCAGCCCCCCCAGCCCCCTGCTACCCCAGCCCACCTCCACCTGTCCCCCCTCCCCAGCCCCCCTGCACTGGACCAAGGATCCTACATTGTTTCACCAAGGGGATACATGGTTTAGACTTGGCTATGCACAACTCATGATAAAAAATTGTGTGCAATTCAAAATGAACTTAAAATTATCCTCACAAAGGGAGGTCATACTATTTTCCTCAAACCATGCACCTTAACCATGAAGAGTATGGAAACCTCAAAAATTTCCATGTTCTGACCTGGAACTCTATGGAGATAAAAACCAAAACTCTACTTAACCAAATAAAAATAAAATAACTATGTAGTGACATAGGGGCTATCATAAACTCCCCGCCATGCTACTTTTCCTCCTAGAATTTCCTTGGTCAAAACTAGAGACAAAGGAAAATAGATGCAAAGGAAAACAGAACTAGCACACTGTGACCAGAATTTTTCTAGTACATTGTATCTTTTACTGCCACTCTCAATGTATCCCAACATTGTGCAAGTCTTACCACTTTCAATCTACGTATTCACGTTACACATTAGGGGGTGAAACAAGATAAAACAAAACTAGCACAGTAAACTGCAAATAAGTGAAATCTTGGTGTGAAGTGATGTAAAAGTAAAAAATATCACATTGTTGTGCCCTATGACACCCACTAGACCCCCTGGACACCCCCTAGAACCCCCTGGACACCCCCTATACCCCCCTGGACACCTTCCACTGGACACCCCCACCCTTGGACACCTTCCACTGGACACCCCCTGCCCCCTGCTAGTTCCCCCCTGCCACCCCCTGCTTGCCCCCCTGCCAGCCAGCCCCCCCTGCCACCCCCTGCCACCCCCCTGCTTGTCCCCCTGCCTTTCCCCCCTGCCCTATGCTAGTCCCCCCTACCACCCCCCTTCCATCCCCCCCTGCCCCCTGCCCCCTGCTAGTTCCCCCCTGCCACCCCCTGTTTGCCCCCTGCCAGCCAGCCCCCCTGCCACCCCCCCTGATTAATGAATTTTAATTTTTTTAAAATTATTATTATTTTTATTTTCAAAACGAGTCACCTTTTGGAATTTTCTCAAATAGTGGGAATAAAATATATTGTTCATTACTTACATAGAATGAATTTAAATTACCATGATCCTAAAAATTAAATTCATTGAATATTTCTCTGAATCATTCTATAGTTTTGATTATTATGTAATTATTAAAGTTTCCAGACTGGTTCTTTTCCTTGGTTAGTAGTTGCATGGAAATTCTACAGAGCTGTTGTTCACTACTTGGTACCTGGCTAGGTGAATGCTGTTGTTCAGCCCTACACTGAACCACAACACCCCCCTGCCCCTGCCCAGTCCCCTCCCCCCTGCTACTTTCCCCCCTCCCCCTGCTAGTTCCCCCCTCTCCCCTGCCAGTCCTCCCCCCCAAACCCCCCAGGACAGACCCCCCAGACCCTGGACACCCCCCCAACTGCCATCCCCCCACCCAGGACAGACCCCCCCCCAGACCCTGGACACCCCCAACCCAGCTTCACTCCCCCATGCACCCTTGCACACCAGCATGCCCCCTCCCCCCTGTTGGACACCCCTCCCCCCTGCTGGACACCCCTCCCCCCTGCTGGACATCCCCCCCTGCTGGACAGCCCTCCCCCCTGCTGGACAGCCCTCCCCCCTGCCGGACAACCCCCCCTGCCGGACACCCCTCCCCCCACACCTCCCCCCTACTGGACATCCCCCCTCCGCCCAGCACCCCCTACACCTGCACCCCTTCCCCCTACCCCCCTCCACCCTCCCCCTACCCCTACCCCCTACCCCCTGCACCCCTTCCCCCTGCCCCCCTCCTCCCTTCCCCCCTACCCCCCTGCACCCCCAACACCCCCACCACCCGCACCCCCCTGACCTTGCCCCCATCCCCCCTGCCCTCCTCCCCCCAGCACCCCCTGCACCTGCACCCCCTGCAGTACATATACATGACTGGGGATTTGGCTCCCTCTCACTCAAGCCAGGTGCAGTACATATACATTACTGGGATCGGAAATTCAACCCATATGAAATTGGTAAGACCTAAGTTCAGGTATGGGTTAAAATATATGGCTTAAACTGGGTTTTATGGCATCCTATAATTCTATATGACATTGCATTAGTTGTTGGAGTTCCAGTTAAGATGGATCGAGAAACTGAAATAGCTCGATTTGGCCATTATGCTAGATGTCTAATTGAAATAGACCTTTGCTCCACATTAGTAGACAATGTTTGTTTATCTATTGATGAAGAGGAGCTAAAACTTAGTGGAATTTGAGAACATACCAAAATTTTTCCCAGATTGTAAGGTCATTGATCATGAGGTTAAAAACTACAGAAGATCTGTTATTTTCACCCTTTGTTCTCAACAAGTACATGATCATAAATCATGTTCCAACCTTGATTTGGAGAGGAAAACAATACAAAGCAATAAAGCTTGCACCTCTAGTTCTGACAACCCTATTAATAGGCAGTTTGCTGAGCCTGTTAATCAAGGGATGGTTGTTTATGACTCCAAGAATGATAATGAGAGGGTCTGTACGCCCAGCCATAAAACATGGGCTGACATTGTGGAAGAAGTTGTGGATCCTACACCTGTTCTCCCTGTTACTACTACTGTCCATTCCTATGCTCAAGTGGTTTCTCAAACCAAGTAACCCAGGCCCCCTTCACTGTGTCAATATGATTCTGCTCAGATTGACACTATTAAGGATGTTTCCTCCTTGGCTGGTGTGGCCAATGAAAGTCTCATGGCACAAGATTTACTTTCTGCTGCCTCTAGTGATTCCTCTAGTGCACAGGTAAACATAAATCTGAAGGAAGATGGACAAGACACAGTGAATGAGGCGGATATTGTTAATAAACAAAACCAACCTGCCTCTGTTTCTCATTTTTTTGAATCTGGAAAAGCGTAGTGTGGGATTCCTGCTTCTGTTGACCATTCTGTTGATGCAAAAGCTGCTACACCTGGTTCTGAAGAAGTATGTATACTTCTAGGGGAGACTTCTTCTGATCAGACTACTTCTTCTAGTGTGCAGGTGGTGTCAAAATCAAAGACAACAAAACAGATTGCTGAACAGCCCCGCCCCCTGCCGGACACCCCTCCCCCCTGCCGGATAGCCCACCCCCCTTCCTGACAGCCTTCCCCCCAGCCGGACAGCCCGCCCCCTGCTGGACAACCCCACCCCCTTCCTGGACACCCCTCCCCCCTGCTGGACACCCCTCCCCCTGCTGGACACCCCTCCCCTTGCTGGATATCCCTCCCCCCTACTGGACACCCCTCCCCCCTGCTGGACAACCCCGCCCCTGGCCGGACAGCCCGCCCCCCTACCAGACACCCCTCCCCCCTATCGAACACCCCTCCCCCCCTGCTGGACACCCCTCCCCCTGCTGGACAGCCCTCCCCCCTGCTGGACAGCCCCTCCCCCTGCCTGCACAGCCCCTCCCCCTGCACCCAGCCATATATCCAGCCCCCACTCCCTACACCCAGCCCTATATCCATCCCCCCCCCCACTGGACCCCCTAGAAACCCCATGGATAGACCCCCCAGGACATCCCCCCCCCAGATCCTGGACCCCCCAGGACAGATCCCCCCCCCCCACTGGACCCCCTAGACAACGGATGGATATCATGGGCTATTGCTAAAAGACCGAATCCGGGTGCTGAAATCAGCAGTAAGTAAGAAGAGGTAAATGAAGAAAAATGAATAAAATGTTCCCAATATACTTGGGGGCAAGCATGAAGGAAACTAAGTTGGACTGGATTTTAAGTAGGCTGCTCTTGTTTTTCTGAAGTGGCAGGGCTGATTGGGTCTAAAATAAGTGAGTTGGAACAGGAATTTAGATGAGGGCTTCAAATGTTAAGGGGTCTGGTTTAATTGGTTAGAATTGGGTGAGGTTTAGAATGGTTTTAAAGTGGGATGCCTGGTGGAAAATGTTGGGTTGGTGGCTTAGAAGTTGAGAGGTGGGTAGGCCTGATTGGTGGTCAAGTTGTGGATGGGTTGCCTAGGTGGATTGAAAAATGGTGGGGGACTGGAAAGGAGTTCATAGTGGCTAAATTGAAGTGGGAGCTTGGAATTGTAGTAGGGATTGAGTTCGGATTTTTTAGTGAGAGTGGAAATGGACCTGGAATAGATGGTTTGATTTTGGTGGGTTGGCCATGGGATTTTTATAGTGCATCGAAAAAGAGTCACTAGAAGGGCTTGGTTTGGTGTGAAATTCAGTCAAACGGTTGTGGGAACCATCATGGAAGAAACTACCAAATACAGACCAGAGCTAGTCTCCTCTACAGTGAAGACCCTTCATGGAAACTCTTCAAGAAAACTAGGTCTCCAGTTGCATCTTTGTCCATAACAAACAAGCCCTGTTTGCATAGGCCCAAACAGACCTCCCTTTGCCAGCTTGTGGGGGAAATGTGGGAACTCCAGCATGAAATAGGCCCTCAGAATAGAACAGCCTCTTTGGAATTGCATCAAACAGATTGTTTGCAGCCTTTAAAACTCAACTTTGAAATGATCATCCTCCTCCAATGAGTGCTACATGAGATGAGGGAAATATTGAAGTAATTTCATCTAAAACATCCAAAAGCAGACATTGAATTTCCATCACAACAGGCTGATCCAGTTTAGACGACATGTGCAGAGGATGAGGATGATCTGGTTCAGAAAACATGTGAAGAGGATGAGGAAAAAGAAGAATTACCGAACAAATATTATGTGATACATGTAAAATAAAATATGGCAAACAATTCCAAACCAATGTTTTCAGTTGAATTGAGCCTTTTTACCACCTGCTATGCATGTTTTGTGGAAAGATGGATGAGAGGCAGCGCTGAGAGGAGATATAGTTTAGGAATGAGGAAATAAGAAAAATTATAGAGCTAACCATTCAATGTTTCTCTAAGGAGGAGTAACCGCTGCAGGGTGTCGTCCTAGAGTAGGGCCAAATCACGGCGTGATTGCAGCGTGACCGCGGCGTGACCACGGTGTGACCGCGTCATGACCACGACGTGACCGCGGTGTGACCGCAGCGTGACCACAACATGTTGGCCCGGTCCAGCGACATCCCCCCTGTCTGGACACACCTCCCCCCCTATCTGGACACCCCCTCCCCTGTCTGGACACCCCCCTACTATCCCAAATCTAGAATCCCACTTACCCTAAAAGACAAGAGAGACCCCAAAAATAGATTTAAACTGAACTCAAAAATGAGAAAATTCAATCTATTACATAACATCGATCATTCTATCTATTCAAATAATAATGTCAAATACCTCCAGATCATGCACTAAGAGATCCCACACCACTTCAAAGTTGGAAACCATCACATAACACACATGAAATTTAAAACATTACATGGACCTCTTTACTAAAGGCATGTATGGATACAACAAGAATTATATAGTATTTGGATTTAAGAACTACATTTCAACTAAAATTGATGATATAAAAGAATGAGTAACTTCAATACCAATTAACTCTAACAACATAGAGATAAAAAATAAACACCATACCTTTATAGTAGCTTGACATGGTATAGATTCTCTTAGTGCATACTATACAATATAAAGAAATTTAGTATTAGCTCCCCCTCATCACTCTTACACCAGCCCCCCCCCCGGCCCCCTGCTACCCCATCCCCCCTTCCCCCCCCTGCTACCCCAGCCCCCCTGCCACCCCCAGCCCACCTCCACCCCCCCCCGCAGCCCACCTACACCAGCCCCCAACCCCAACCCCTAGCTGCACCAGCCCCCCCCCCCCCCAGCCCCCTACCACCCCCCAGCCCACCAGCACCAGCCCCCCCCCCCTCCCGCAGCCCACCTGCACCAGCCCCTTCAAACATGTGTCTATTTTTAATATTTAATATTTAACCATTTTGAGATAAGTAAGAAAATTTATTTGGTCTATCTCTAACAATTTCAATGCCTAAGGTTTTATTAGCTATGCCTAAGTCTTTCACTTCAAACATACCATTATTTTGTGATTTTACAATAATTATGAGTCTCATGTTCTTACAAATTGTAATCATGCCATCAACATAAATCATCAGATTTCATGTAGTACTGCATTAAACAAAACATTGGAATTATGATTTTAAATAGAGTTACCAGATTTTATAGCACCGTGCTCACTATCTATAGGTGGTGAAATAGTTATACCTGGTGCCTGTGAAGTATCTGTGGGATGTTTTATGATATTTTCCAGATCTGGACAGCACTGCATTTTCTCTATAGAGACATTCATAACCTGCATGGGCTTAGGTTCCTGGACAGCCCTCTTGCACCCCCTTGCAACCCCCTAGACAGCCCCCTTGAACACCCCCTGCACCCCCATGCCCCCCTTAGTCCCCCATGCTCCCCCCCTGCACCCCACTGGACAGCCCCCATGCCCCAACTGGACAGCCCCACTGGACACCCCCTGCACCCCCTGGACAGCCCCCCCCTGCCGAACACCCCTCCCCCCTGCTTGGACAGCCCCTCCCCCTGCTGGACACCCCTACCCCCCGCACCCTACCCCCTGCACCCCACTGGACAGCCCCCATGCCCCAACTGGACAACCCCACTGGACACCCCCTGCACCCCCTGGACACCCCTCCCCCACTGCTGGACACCCCCCCTGCCGGACACCCATCCCCCTGGCCCTTTCTACACCCCCTGGAATGTGTTTCTATTGATATAAATGATCATCTTATTGAGTTATTTTTTGTATTAGAAAACATACCAAAGTACAATGAGCATTGCAGGATGATAGGCCATGCCACCGATAAGTGCAGAATTGTACAGAAATTCTGCAAGCCATCCTCTGTTAATACTTCGTTGAAAGATTCTCTGAAAGGGAAAAATATTAATACCACGGCGTGACCGCGGTGTGACCGCAGCGTGACCGCGGGGTGACCACAACGTGTTGACCCGATCCAGTGACATTCGCGGGGCAGCATCTTCTGGCTAGGAGCGAAGGAAGCGGGAGGAGGCTCGAATGCTGGTGGAAGGGGGCTGGTTGCAGGTATTGGGGGGATGGTGCGGGCAGATTCGAAGGTGGAAGGGGGCTGTTGCAGGCTGGAATGCCGATGGCAGCGGGCTGAAATGAAGGTGGAAGGGGGTTGGTGTGGGCTGGATGTGGCTGGAGCAGGTCCAAATCACGGCGTGACTGCGGCGTGACTGCAGCGTGACCGCGGCGTGACCGCGGCGTGACCGCGGCGTGACCGCGGCGTGACCGCCGCGTGGCCGCGCCGTGACCGCGGCGTGACCGCGTCGTGACCGCCACGTGACCGCGGCGTGACCGCGGCGTGACCGCCGCGTGACCGCGGTGTGACCACAGCGTGTTGGCCCGATCCAGCGACATCTGCGGGGCAGCATCTTCCGGCCAGGGGCAAAGGGAGCGGGAGGAGGCTGGAATTCGGGTGGAAGGGGGCTGGTTGCAGGTGTTGGGGGGATGGTGCGGGTAGATTCGAAGGTGGTAGGGGGGATGTTGCGGGCTGGAATGCCGATGACAGCGGGCTGAAATGAAGGTGGAAGGGGGCTGGTGTGGGCTGGATGTGGCTGGAGCAGGGAAAAATCACGGCGTGACTGTGGCGTGACCGCGGCATGATCGCGGCATGACCGCGGCGTGACCGCGGCGTGACCTCGGCGTGACCGCAGCGTGACCGCGGCGTGACCGCGGCGTGACCGCGGCGTGACCGCGGCGTGACCGCGGCGTGACCGCGGCGTGACCGCAGCGTGTTGGCCCGATCCAGCGACATCCGCGGGGCAGCATCTTCCGGCCAGGAGCGAAGGGAGCGGGAGGAGGCTGGAATGCCGGTGGAAAGGGGCTAGTTGCAGGTGTTGGGGGGATGGTGTGGTATGATTCGAAGGTGGTGGGGTGGGGGGGGGGGGGGCTGTTGCGGGCTGGAATTCTGGTTGCAGCGGGCTGAAATGAAGGTGAAGGGGGATGGTGTGCGCTGGATGTGGCTGGAGTAGGGCCAAATCACGGCGTGACCGCGGCGTGACCGCGGCGTGAATGCGGCGTGACCGCGGCGTGACCGTGGCGTGACCGCAGCGTGACCGTGGCGTGACCGCGGCGTGACCGCGGCGTGACCGCAGGGTGGGTGTTGTGGGCAGGGGGGATGTTCAGACATAAATACACCGACTGAGATGCTTGGATAAACCAAGACTCCATTCCTCGGATAGAGGCGATCTAGCAATACTTACGCATGCAGTAACTATCAGAAGGTTATAATCATAGATAAAATGGTTCAAGATAACCATACACAGTATGAGAATTTTAATGTAAAACAACCAAATGAAGGGGTCGTGCAATGACACGAATGGGCAGAGTGAGAATATCAGATTGATCATCAGATGGAGTACACTGCAATCAGAGGAAAGAATATGCGTTGTGAGAATGTAATATGCAATGGAGGATCATCGGATGGTCCAATAAAATTGTACGCTAAGTAGACACCCTATGATCAGACGATTCAAGTATAACATACCTAGTAGTAGAATAGTTGAAAGACTATGATATGAATCTACATACACAAGAGTTGGAGCACCAAAAAAAATGCAACTACTGATGATCATGTGATAATAATACAATCGAGCTGAGTAATAAATACAATAAAGCAGCTAATAATTAGATAACTCCCTTGAAAGTATAGAGAATAGTTGATGTTCAATATATAAAGAATGATATGTTAGATTTGGATGCATGGAGAAATTAAATTGCATAAGATAAAATTATATTTTTCATTAAGAGAATATTTTGAAAAGAACATTTACAATTTTGTAATTTGAATAAAGAATTCAGAGTACATAAAACAAAAAGCATGATGGAATAAGTTATTACATACCGTTAGGTGCAATGATGACATTGATATAGTACCTAAGTCAGTTGTTTGGGATCTTGCACCAGAAGAAGCACCCTATAAGCAGATAAACGGTAATGTCAAATTGAATGACTACTCATATATTGAACATAGGTGGATGAAAGAATAAAAATGGAATAAACCTTACCCAAATCTTGAACTCAATGTCTTCGATGGTGGTGGATAGAACCGATATTATCATAAGAAACCACCTATAAGAAAATAGTGGGAAAAGAAATGAGATATAACAACTTCTTATATATATGTGATCAGTGTGTCAACTATAGACAAAAAAAAGGACACATTTTACACGATTTAGGTAATTATACAAATTTTCCAAATATTAAATCATCTTAAAAAATGAAGAAAAATGGATTCTTGAAGCTACTAGATTGAACAACCTTCAATTACAGGACATACCTGACTATAGAGACTTTGAGAGAGCTTCCCAAGCAGGATTTTCAGCATGAAAAAATAATAGGGACCATCCTCAATCAGGATCATTCCTAAAACTGATGAAGAGTGTAGCCCTTAACTTCTGCAATACCATAAACTACTTAATAACTAGACAATTCATAATTAAATATTATAATAATACATGAATGATTGAAGAAAGGGACAGAAAAAAAGGCATAAACACTTACATAAAACTGTATGGTTCCAAGTGTAGAAGTAAAGAAAATAGATGACACGAGAACTCATCCAGCCATTCAGAAATTTAGATCATTGGCATGAATGATAAACCATCATTATCATCTTCTGGGCAGCTATCTGTAACAATGCTCAAATGAAACAGAAGTTTTCTTCTCCATGTAAAAGCACATTTATCATGTTTTTTTATGAAAGCTAGTTCTTACATTGGAAAATATGGAACCAATAAATTTCATGGTTGCCAATGTTTTAGGAGGATCATTGGCATCCATACCAAGCAAGGAATTGGATAATGAAATTGTCAAGAGATCAATGTATGCATCAGCAACAACAGAATCATCTAACTTTGTATAAGAATTAAACAAGGAAGAGATGAAATATGATCTCCCAAAAAAGACCACTCATGTTACATGAGTTTTAAACTAGTGATTGGTTGTAATATATGAGAAGCTACATGGCTATGATTTCCAATGTATGGTTTTAAAATAACATGAAAAACTCATTTAACTCTTAGATAATTGAATATGGAAGAAGTATTAGTTGGTGCTTATACATGGAAGTGACAGATTATTTATATATTAACTCTGAATGTGTGAATATATTATAGAGGAGATCCAAACCTAGAAATATTGATTTAAATATTGACATCTCTAAAGATTTTGACACTCATAGTTAGGATTTCACTTTTTAAGTACTTGACAGTTTTGGTTTCTCAACCATATTTATTAAGCTTATTCAAGAACTTATCTACAAATCAAGACTCTCTTTCATTATTAATGGGTCTCACAAAAGATACTTCGGTCATACCTAATGGGTGAGATAGGGGGATCCTCCCTCAACTTTTTTATTTGGAATTATCAGAGATTAATATATGAAATGCCTCCTAAAATATACAGATTATGGGGCTTTATCACCAGTTAAGGCCACTAGAAAGATAAGAGCACCCACCCACTTGTTTTATGTTGATGAAATTATCATTTTTTATCAAAATGATGACCGATCACTTTCTTTCATAAAGGGGATTTTCAAGCATTATGAATCTCTCTCAAGACATGTCATTATTTGGAGGAAATCTAAGCTTTATTGTAGAAAGGACATGCATGTTTCCAGCCCCCAGCCCCCAGCCCCCAGCCCCCTGCCCCCCTCCACCCTGCCCCCTGCCCCCCTCCACCCTTCCCTCTCCGCCCTGAAATAATGCTTAGTCTCTCCATTGAAGTTCACTTGAATCTACACAACATACATATGGAGAAGAAAAATCAAAATCATACACAAAAAAATCACAATAATATAAAAGAAAATCTTGTTCAATTAAATAAAAAACTTCATTAATTTGGTCATATTGCTCTTTTTAAAGAAAAAACAGTGACCCTAGGAGTGTTTCTAAGTTATAAGTGATTTATTCAACCTCCTCCAACCTCTTATCAAAACAAAAATCCTCAATTTTATAATTTTTCAAAGTAAAGGAAAGGGTATCATTAATCGGTTCATAATCTTATGCTTTTACAAGAATTTTGAAAGGATTATCAGGAATATCCCACTACTAAAAGACCACCTTGGAGAGGTGGGTTACATTCCTTCTATTTGTCCTTTGACATATTCATAGACCTAGTCCCCATTGGTAGAGAAAAATATGAGTAATCCCTTTTATCTTTCTAGTTGACCGTACCTATCTTAGTCTTCTCATACATGGATACATTTAATCCTAATCACCTAAAAAGTGGAAAGAACATTGGACACCCCTCCCCCCTACAGCCCCCACCCCCTGTAAAGCCCCCCTAAACAACCCCCCCCTGCAGCCCCCCTTCCCCCTGGACACTGGACCCCCCCTGAACACTGGACTCCCCCTTGGACACCTCCCCCCTACCTGGACAGCCCCCCCCTCCTGGACACCGACCCCTACTTGGACACCCCTCCCCCCTGCCTGGACAACCCCCCCTTCCTGGACAGCACCCCCCTGCTGGACACCCCTCCCCCCTGCCTGGACAACCCCCCCCCCCCCCCCCCCCTGCCTAGACAGCACCCCCCCTGCAGCTGGACACCCCTCCCCCCTGCCTGGACAACACCCCCCCTACAGGACATTGTTATCATACCACTAGATTTATCTCATATGATCATTGATGAATTTATTTCACAATATCAAAGTCATGATGGTCTGCTGAGTACACATGATAATCTGAATATTTAGAGTTATGCTTTCATGGACTATGACATCATCATATGGAAGAAAAACCAGATTGGACAGTTTAATACTAGAGTTCACTACAGGATGGAATGAAACAACCCAAATAGACCATCAAAATAGCTTATAGACTTTAGATCACCATTCATACATTTATCCAGATTTTTTATTCTCTATAAAATATGAAAAAATCAAATTGAAACTCATGGTTAGCTTAAAAAATCAGGGTCACATATTGTTTCTGGTTGATCTATTTACTTCCAGGATAGAGAAAATGATCAATACTTATTTTTGAGATATAAATTTGACCAGAAACTCTAGGAATATGCTGGATTTCTATTTGGGATGTCATTTAACACTCACCTATAGGTACCCAAGTTGCTTGAGTAGGTATCCAAGGCTAGATGCAGCGAGCAGGTATAGAATCTTCTTCTAGAAATAGTGGAATCATTTTTTTATTGTGTGTACTACAAGGAATTCAAGGTTGTTCAATAATCAAGAAATAATTTTTCACCTCAGCATGACAGAGCTTCTTATGGATTGAGTCTGACTCAGAAATTGCTTCCAAGACTTTGTAATCAAGAACATGGAATGTCCCATAGAGGTTTATTACTCATTGGATTGAATATCTCAATAATATCACTCGACTCAATCTAGTTATTTCACCTGAAGAGGTGAATTTCACAAGCATTCTCAACTTTAGGAATCAAAGTGATAAATTGGGCATTGAAACCATGGGGATTCACCCCTGAGGTGAAGAAAGAAGAGACCAGCTTACAAACTTCCACTTCAATATCCTCCCAATACTTTAAATAAAAAGAATTTCCAAATCCATCCAGACTAGGGGCACTACCAGCATTGAAACTGAAGACCGCATCCTTAATCTCAAATTCATGGGGGGTGCTTGTGAGAAAAAGATTATCCTCATCAGAAACCATTGAAGGAACAATACCATATATTAAGGTCCCCTCCATTCTAGGTCCATTGAAAAGCTTAGTGAAATAGTCAACAACATGTTCAGAGATTGTTTCCTTGTTATGCAAGATGCATTATCTAGTTCTAAGAAAAGATAAAGGCCAGTTGGCCCTTCGAATTCATTGAAGAGAGTTGAAGAATTTTGTGTTCCTGTCCCCATCCTGTATCCATTTGATTCTGAAAGTTTCCTTTTGAACACCTTCCTTCTTTGTAATAAGAGAGTTCAGCCTGGATATAACACCCAATTCTATTGAAATGTCCTGACTAAAATCAGAATTAGTAGCTTCATCTTGAATATGTGTCAGAGTCGACTTGAGATTGAGGATCTCTTTATACAACCCACTCTAATTGGCCTTGCTCCAAATTATCAGTTGGGACTTTAGTAACCTAAACTTGTAAGAGAAGGCCGATTCACCCCAGCTACAGTTCATGCTGAACCAGAAACTTTTAATAAGATTGTCACATTCAGTCTGAAAAGACCAATCATTATTGAATCAAAAAGGAAGAGGCATTTGTTGCTCTTTACTCTTGAAACTAACTAGAATTGGATGGTCATCTGAAGCAAATTTAGGAAGAGAAACGATGTAAATTGAATCACATACATTCAGGAGATAATCTGCTCATCAATGGCAATAACTTCAACATTTCTGAATGAATAATGAGAAAAAAACCCATAAAAGATCCCCCTAACTAGTGGAACCACTAGTAGCAACCAAATTAAAACCAAATTTATTAAGTCCAGCAAAGCCTAATGAAAAATAAGCTTTAGGTTCAGAAATTCCAAGAAGCTTGGGCTTGTGAACCTTAATGTGCCTGTGCAAAGCATTGACTATCACAGAAATTCCTCACATTCAGATTTTTTATTTTCTCTCTTGTTGTGCCAGTCCCCCCACCCTCCCCACCCCTAGCCCACCAGCACCAGCCCCCCCCCCTCGCAACCCACCTGCACCAGCCCCCAACCCCAGCCCCCAGCCCCTAGCTACACTAGTCCACCCCCAGCCCAGCTGCACCAGTCTCCCCCACCCTCCCCAACCCCCTGCACCAGCCCCCCCAACCACCTGCTACCCCCAGTCCCCTGCCACCCCCAGCCCACCTCCACCCCCCGCAGCCCACCTGCACCAGCCCCCAACCCCAACCCCTAGCTGCACCAGCCCCCCCCCCCCAGCCCCCCCCCCAGCCCCCCCCCCCCGCAGCCCACCAGCACCAGCCCCCAACCCCAACCCCCAGCTACACCAGCCCCCCCATCCCCCTGCTACCCCAGCCCACCTGCACCTGTCCCCCCTCCCCAGCCCCCCTGCACTGGCCCAAGGATCCTACATTGTTTCACCAAGGGGCTACATGGTTTAGACTTGGCTAGGCGCAACTCATGCTAAAAAATTGTGTGCAATTAAAAATGAACTTAAAATTATCCCCACGAAGGGAGGTCATACTATTTTCCTCAAACCATGCACCTTAACCATGAAGAGTATGGAAACCTCAAAAATTTCCATGTTCTGACCTGGAACTCCATGGAGATAAAAACCAAAACTCTACTTAACCAAATAAAAATAAAATAACTATGTAGTGACATAGGGGCTATCATAAACTCCTCGCCATGCTACTTTTCCTCCTAGAATTTCCTTGGTCAAAACTAGAGACAAAGGAAAAGAGATGCAAAGGAAAATAGAACTAGAACACCGTGACCAGAATTTTTCTAGTACATTGTATCTTTTACTGCCTCTCTCAATGTCTCCCAACATTGTGCAAGTCTTACCACTTCCGATATACGTATTCACGTTACACATTAGGGGGTGAAACAAGATAAAACAGAACTAGCAAAGTAAACTGAAAATAAGTGAAATCTTGGTGTGAAGTGATGTAAAACTAAAAAAATCTCACATTGTTGTGCCCTATGACACCCCCTAGAAAATGGTGCATGGGATTATAGTATCTTCTCCTCAATACAAAAACATGTCATCAGTTTGTATGATGGATATGTGGCATGGATGTAATTACCAATTAGAGGAGTTATTTTTGGAATTGTATACAATTTCTACTAATTTCTATGAAAGGGGAAAATAAAAGCCCCCTGGACAGACCCTAGACACCCCCCACTGCCCTCCTGCACCAGTTGAGAATCACAGCATTGCACTGCATCCTGTTGAGACGTAGTGTAAAAATGTTTAACAAACTCAAGTGAAACTGGAGATGAAAATTCTTGGAGAGAACTACAAATAATTCAACGAATATATGAGAAAACACCTGTTGTGAATCACTACATTGCACTGCATCCTGAAAATTTCAACATTATAAGAAAGAGCCCATATGATAACCTCCTCCCTCATCCCTAAATCGTTATAAATGATAAAACTAATTAATGTAACACAATAGAAAAATATATATTATATATGATATTAATGGACATAAAATAATGAGATGAATCCATCAATTCTTGATAAAATAAAAAACCTCATAAAACTAAAACAATGACCCTACATAAATTACATATGGTTCCCTAGATCTATATAAAACTATTAAACCATCCCTTTAGTGCCTTTAAATCCACCACATACTGACCTCCTAGATAATTTATATATCCCACTCTACTAGAAATCACTAACTGTGCTTACAATTCATTTTTAAAAGTAAAATTATAACCGCCACTCCAACAATAATGAAAAATAATTAGAAGATGACCCATATCTACATGAGTGATACTTCCTAGGGTCAAAATGGAAAACCATCTGAGTGTTTATATTTATTCCACATATAAAAAATGAATCCTTTGACTCTAGAAGAAGGGAATGATAAAGACTTTCCCTAACCAATTGATCATCATCCACAACTTGTAGAATAATCTTCTTTCCTATTCTTACTTCTACTAGATCATTATGATCCTCTTATCTCCTAATTATTCACCTCAAGTTCAATTTAAATAAAAAGATACATTTTATATCCTTCATAATTAGGAAGAAAATGTGATAAACCTTTGAAAGTATGTCTAACATCAACCCATACTCAAACAGATGATATATAGAATGCTCATCACCTCCCAAGGTTAGAGAAAATTTCTGCAACTCCATGAACTAGGAAGAATATTATATAATTCATATGCTTACATACATAAAAACTTGCCTCGGCGTCGGAAGAGAGGAGTCGGGGAGGAGGCGTCGGGGAGGAGGCGTCCGGGAGGAGGGTCGCGGTGAGGAGGAGGGTCGCAGCGAGGAGCCGTCGGAAGAGCTGAGTCGAGGAGGAGGGTCGCTGCGAGGAGGCGTTGGGGGGGAGGGTCGCGTCGGGTTGGAGGGTCGCGGCGAGGAGCCATCGGGGAGGAGGGCACGACGAGGAGGGCACGGCGAGGAGGCATCAGGGATAAGGAGTGCGCGATGAGGAGTCGTCGGGAAGGAGGAGGTCATGGCGAGGAGGCGTCAGGGAGGAGGAGGGCGCGGCGAGAGGGCAGAGGAGGTGCCCGATGATAATTGGGAGAGAAAAAAACGTGTTATGATTTAGCCACGGAGAGGGATATGAATCGTGTCGGTAGAATAGATATAGCCACCGACCTATAAAACCGTGGCTATAGGTCCGTGGCTATAGCCCAAATTTGTAGTAGTGTCTCATATTAGAAAAAAATATTTCAATTTACCTTAATCATATATTGTTACCAATATAGTGAACTTCTTAAAAAATAACATTAATAACTTAGTCACCAAATCACATTTCAATTCCATGGTTATATGTATGATAAATAATATGTTCCCAAAATACAATAACCATTTAATCAAAAATAACCATAATTATCTAAATAGTAAATATCATATCAATCCTAAAGGCTATCAATACCTATCAACTTAGGTCAACAAAATATAAAATTATTCTTCCTAAAATAATATTTTCCTGTGTTAAGGTTAAGGTTTATATATACCTAAAACATCTATAAAAACTCAATAATTGTCTCCTAGAGTACTCAAATCACATAAAACCTCAAAAGGGGTATCTATGTTGTTAAACTTATGCCCAACATTATACTTATAGACCCATGACACTATAGGTTTATCCTATATCACCATAGATTATCATAGGTTTTTATAGGTTATATACTCTCATTATTTATAATGGTTCATAAAGATAATGTGAATTAACCAATGCCATATCCCCCAAGAGTGTCAAACAAGGTGTATAGTTAGGCCTATTTTTTGTGCACCAAGTGAAGATCCAATTAATACTAAAATATATTTTTTAGTTTTATTTCCACTAGTTTCATATATTTTAGAGACTATACCCAATTGTTTGTATCCAGACAGGGAATTCATTTCCAGGAAATCACATAATCTCTTTCTAAACAAAACATCAGGATGGTATCCTATAATTAGACTTATCCCTGAAGTTTTCACTAAAGTTTTCACCGAAGTTTTCTAATACTGATCTATAAAGTTATCTTAACCCTTGTTCTCATACCAAATATAACACCCCTAACATAATCAACCCATATTTATATAATTTATGAAAAGGTTTTCACTTTCTTACATTAAAGGGATCTTTTAGGTTTAGAGTTTTAGAGAATTAGGAAAACCATTACATTACATATGGAACAATGACACACAATGTCCATTTTCCACAAAAATAGGATTCAAAATTTCATAGTCTTATTTAACTCATTAAAAAACTTAATTTATTCAAGGATAATTTATTTTATTCATATATATACTTTACTATAATTCCAAATCATCCTTAAGCCCTGTGATTTTTTTGAAAACTTGAGATGAGCACAAAAAATCAGTAAGGGATATAAAAGAAATAAATATGTTCGTATAATTAAAAACATGAAAACCCATTAAATATTTACCTTTTCAAAATAATATGTTTAGAAAAAAATATTACATATACACACTTAAAAATCATCCTTGATGAAGGAAAACCTTTAAAAACCTATAACAAAAAATAGAAAACCCTTGTAGGAATCTTGGAGCATTATATTCATAACCCATGTTCTCTCATTTCAAAAATAACTAGAGACTAGTTAAATATATATGAGAAACCTCCCCAGTTAACTATTTCCTTATTAACTTTGAATATGAGGAAATTTATCCAATTAATTGTAGTTCAATATCTGGATCACTCATTGTATAAGCTATATCGAGCTCACCTATCATCATGAGCTATACCAAACTCACCCATCATCATCAATACTTCTCAAGTACCATCTCATGAATTTGTTTGTGCTTATGCCTTTTAATTGTAAACTCATTGAAAAACTCATCTGAACCCATATGTAAAATCATTTTTCATTTTTTGTATAAAAGGAGAAATAAACTTTTCTTTTGAAAAATATTTAAAATGAAAAATTTCTAAAATATTAGAAAAATGATTTTATTTAAAAATAACCATGTAAAATTGAAATGTAAGCTTCAAAGAAATAAAAAATCATGATGGTGGGAAATTATACTCATGTCATAATAGATAAAACAATGATTCTTTTCGCACCTTCGGTAGAATTACGTCACTTAGAAAACGACAAGATGATTCCTTTTTAAACCTTGTAAAGAAATTTAAAGGTTGTATAAAAATTATTTATAAAAAAATTAATGATTAAAAAAGATCTTAAATAGAAAAAATTTAAAATAAAACATGTATTGAGAAGAAAAATAGTCGGAATGGATGCTCAAAATGTTTAGAATATATTTTCAAAGAAAATACAACATGACTTGATAACTTTTGAACCAATGAAACATTGAAATAAATAAAATTGAATGGATTTATAAATACTTTATTTTTTAGTGAATAAAGATAAAATACATCCAAAAGGAAAT
Organism: Viscum album; assembly: GCA_963277665.1. Taxonomy (NCBI): domain Eukaryota; kingdom Viridiplantae; phylum Streptophyta; class Magnoliopsida; order Santalales; family Viscaceae; genus Viscum; species Viscum album. The sequence goes on along the minus strand of OY728147.1, from coordinate 705,216,681 downwards.
TTATACACCAAAAAAAATAAAAAATGTGGTGAAAATATATTAACTCTAAAAAAAAGGATATTGGGACTAGAAATCCCTTACCAGGAGTCCAACTCATCACGTATACTCTTTAACATACTGAATAATGAACTTATGTAATTTTTTTTATAAAACCCTTATTCAATTTTATTATTTATTGTATTTCACTTTTACCCATGTCATATTTAATTACTTAACTGATTAATTTTACGTCATATGTTTTGAGGATATTTGGCTCTTATGTCCAAAATGAATTCTATAGGTTTACTGTGGTCAAAGGGGTCATTGTTACATAATCTACCGAATATTAATCAATAAATAATTATTAAATTTATATATTAAATTCAATTTTAAATATATCCATTTAATTTAGTAAGGAAAAAGGATTCACATCCCTTCGTAGAGGAGGTACCACACAATCACACATGAATGACTTCATCATTTATCAATGGATAAAAAGGTAAGAAAATAGATGATATCATATCTTTCCAAAGTGATAATTTTTTTAGTAATATCATATATATATATATATATTAAATTTATTGTTATAACTATCTGTTAAAATAATTTCTGGAAAATGAATTACAACAGTTTATGAGGTAGTAGTCAGTATGTATGCACATATGACAATTTCATTTTCCATTTTAAGGATAAGAAGACGTAAAAAGGTTACTTTATCAAGAAGATTCATTTTTAAAATCTTTAATAAAAGTAAAAGGAAGTCTAAAATAGATTTTATAAAACATTTATGAGTATATAATATATTTAATAGAACAAACTAAAAATAAAACATGTATATGGAATAAAAATAGTCATAAAGGAAACACAAAAACATTTAGAATAGTTTTTCAAACAAAATCCTTTACAAATTGATAACATTTGAACCAATGAAACATTAATATAAATAAATTTTAATATATTTTAAAAAAAATTATTTTTTAAATAATAATTAAAAATACATCCATAAGTAATTTTATACACCACACAAAAGAAAACATCTAGTGGAAATAGTTTTTAAGTCTCTGAAAAGAAAATTGAGACCAGAAATCCCTTACCTCGAGTATGAATCATCACATATGATCTTTGAATTCCATAATAATAAACTCACATTAATTATTTAATTTCTCCATAACAATTTTCAAGTTTATTATTCCTTTTATTTTACTTTTACTCATTTAATATTTTATTACTTAATTGATTAAGTTCACATTGGAAATTTTTGAGGATATTCTGCTCATATGTCCAAAATGACTATGGTAAGTTGACCTTGGTCAAAGGGGTAATTATTCCATCATATAAAGAATCTTAATATTGAAATAGTTTTTATATTTATATGTTAAATAAACTTTTAAAACAGTATATGTAAGGAATTATGAAAAAATGAGTCACTTCACTTCGTGGAGGTGGTAATCCGTGTGTACACAACAATGAAGTTATTATATTTCAATGGATGGAAAGGTAAGAAAATTAATGATATAATATCTTAAAATTATTATAATTATTTCACTAATAATATATATATATATATATTAAATTTATCATTATGACCATGCATGAAATGAGGTGATGGAAAAAAGAATTACATCGGTTCGCAAGGTGGTAGTCCACACGTGCACACTAATGACGATTTCATTTCCAATTTGATGGAGAAGGATATGAATGAAGGTTATACCATCAATATAACAACATATTATTTTATGAGTGATAATTATACCATTATAATGGAATTTCTATGATATAATTTAAGGAAGTAAAAGAATAAGTAAAATGAAATAGACCAGTTAAGATGATTACCTCCTCTTTGAGAAACCTCATTTGGATCTTCTCCTAAAGACCCCATGGATAAACTTTTTAGGAGAGTAGAATATTTATAACTTGTATAATTGTGTATATAAGAGTTTTTTTTATGTTTTGGTTGACATAAGTGGCTCAAGGTAGTGTAAATAATAAAGGAGAGGTGGTGTCCGTTTATAATGAAAGAAATGACACAGTTGGAATTACTAAAAAGATTTAAATATAATAAATTATTTTTCACCTCGCATGGAATGGAAAAAATAAATAATAATTTATTAGAATGAGTTTAAATCCTCTAAATAAATAAAATTTGGAAAATATTAGGTGTTTTTTAACCCTTATATATTAGTTTTTACCTCATGTTAACCATTTTGACGATTATCATGATAACAACATTTTTTACTCTTTAAGGGTCAAGAAAGTTACTATAAAATGAAAAGTGACACAAAAACGGACAATGGTTTATATTATAGACCATATAACAATAAAGTTTCTATATATATAATATTTTTATGAATTTTAATTAATTTAATTTAATATTAATTAACAAAAAATAGCATTAAATTCATTTTTGATACTATTCACATAATTTATTTTTAAAAAAAATATCATGATATAAATGTAGTTAGAATGAAAAATTTTAACACATCAATAATACATCATATATTTCTAATAAATTATTGTAATACCATAACTCATCCAAAATACATTACTTTTTACATTTTTAAAATCATTTACTTTATTTTTCTACAACTTGCACAAGCATTGTGTTGATGTTTTGTATGAATTTTAGTTCATTATTTCATATCAAAAAATTAAAAATAAATTAACATTATAAAAATATTATTTATCTTGAAAATATAAATTTATAAACATCACTGACTTGTTTTTATCCTTGTGAAAACATATTTGAGCTATTAAATTCAAGAAATTAACATTTTGGACTTATTCTTTACATAAAATAATATAAAGGTATTTATCAAGGAAAAATAGTACCAATGTCATGACCCGTCCCCCGAGGACCATGACATGAATACCCCAAGCCTTCCTTCCATAGGCCAGGGGTTAGAGACTAGCACTAGAAAGGCATATCCCTAAAAGTGGGAAGGCATTGCCTTTAAACCTACAACACACAGACCAAGAACATGACAAGATGCAAACCACATAGTAAAAATACAGTAGTAAAAGTGTGTACTGAAAGTTAAAGGGTCATAATATAAGCCCAACAAAAATGATACAACTAAAATAAAAAACGGCTTTTGAGATCATCCACCAAGGATCATACCTGATGGGTAGGTACAACTTCTCTCTGTAGCTCTCCACGTTAACCAGTCACCTCAGTGTACTGCCTGGTACTGGATCCCCAATGTCTCAGCCAAGCTACTCGTCATCTGCACAAGACACAATAAGGTGCGGGTGAAGCCCGTGTAGGGGTGAGTATAAAAATACTCACTAGAGACCCCTAGATCCCCGGAGATCTCTCAGAATTCCACAAAGAAAAACCACAAAGCATGATCTCAATCACAAAGCACAAAGAAAAAGACTTAGCTCAAACCAGGTATACAACTCAGAGATTAGGAATAAAGATGATTAGTCTTATGCTACATCATTTTATTACATTAGATAGTTTCCACAACTGAACCATGAAGAAGTTGTTCCATTGTCTATCCACATAGGGTTGTATGTCGTTGATCCATAAAAGGCTACTCTAAGGTTGGTCCTCATTGAGTCGCACACTGCTGATCCACACAGGGTCGCTAGGATGCTCAACCACATAGGGTCTCTATGACACTGATCCACCGCGACGGTCTCAGCCTGCTGGGCCACAGATAGGCCCGACCCGCTGGCTAGGGCGGCCCCGAGCTGGGTCACCTGCATGGGGGAATTCCCCCCTACCGAATGGAAATTATTTCCATTTGGAATGAAATGGCAGTGCCACATGGCGTGACCCCCTATCAGCGGGACCCATGGGGTGCGGGTCCCCTTCGCTGCGACTTCAAAGCTGTGGCCGCCTTTCTCGGCACACAACGGCGCGTCATCCTACTGCCACTACGACCTGATGATGCAGACCACTTTGTCCTTCTGCCGCAGCGCCTACAGGTGCTGCCTCTCTTCTACAGCTAGTGAAAGCTACTGCCACCATCGCCCGATGGTGCTGGTCGCTGGGGACCCCATGCCGGTGTCGCACCGGTGGGTATTCTGTGGGCCACTGAGTGAGCTCCAGTGGTCTATTTTCCCTTCTGAATGTGCCTACGGGCTTCCCAAGATGCTTCCGTCACTTCTTGGCTCCCGGATTCAAGATTCCGTTGAGTTGGAAATCTGTGCCCAAAAAACATGTCAAAAACCGAAGTGGCAGAGGGTTCGGGCCTTGTTCGTTTGGCCCGTGCGCTCCGGGTTAGCATCATATCAAAAGGGCATAAATAATACATCACATAAAATAATGATAAAACCCATTCAATATCTTCTCGCAATAACTACCTATAGTTTCATACGAATCGCGGATCAACTCATTTTGGTTTATCCACGTTCTTCATGATTTTCAAGAACGAGAAAAAGAAAAAAATTCAGTTGAAGTTAAACAAAACCCCTACATCGGATTCAGAGGAGACATCATAGTTGTGGAAGAAGAATCCATGTTTGATGAAGCCATCGACGTTCTTTGATCTCAGATCAATTCCTATGACATTTCTGTCCAATTATCCCTTATTCGTTGTTGGAAGATGTTGCAACACTTTGTAAGAGGTTCGTCCCTTCATTATCAAAAACCCAAACCCAAACTTCATTTAAAAATATGGGAAGAGGGGAAGGGAGATTAATGCATCATATGATTAATGAGGTTCATTAATGAGTTTTAATTAATGAAACTCTTTAATATCAATGGGTTGATTACAAAACAGAAGATTTAATCCATTAAATGGCTTGGCAACCCAGCTGTCTCGCCACCGCCACTCAACAGTTGGTAGAAAAATAAAATAACAATTTTAAATTATTTTATTATTCTTCAAAAATTCCTCAACACTATATTTTTCACCCGACCTACTATGGTCAAAGTTAAGCCTCCCTTAAGAGAATCTTGGTGTTACAGATTCAATGGAGTCGTTGGATTTCAATTCTGAGCAGTTGTTCAAAATATAGAAATCGCTAACCGCATGTTTATTGAACGTACCTTAAAAAAAGTTTAAAATTGCATTCCTAGCACACTGAGCCTTAGAATCAAGTGCCGTCAATTTTTGTAGTCTCGTAATAATCCAAAATAATTTAAAAAAAATTATATTGAATTTATGGGTCTTTAAATTCTACTCACATTAATGATTTTCATCCCATAAGGCTACAAAAAACTGGGGGAACAAATGGGGGTACTGAGCTGGTATCTAAGCCTCTCGCTCCTATGTGATTTCCTAGAGATTCCCGTGTTTCCAAAAAACTCACACTAGAGGAATCAACCACCCATGAAGGACCTGATCATATCAATCCTCTATCTCCATTGAGAACTCCACAAACGTCACCCCATCATTGATGTCCAGCTAGCCCTAGTCGATAATTTGCGATGGATCATGCACCTACCTCCTCATATGCGACACATGGAAAACATTATACACCCGGTGCATATGTGGGGGAAGATCTACACGGTACGCCACCTCTCCTACTCTTTTGAGGATCTGTAAAGGTATGATGAACCTTAGAGATAGCTTGTCGCCCGACCAAACTTCCATAATCCTCGTTGGGGAGAGACCCGCAGGAAGACATGGTATCCCTCCTCAAAATCCAAGGTTCTCTGTCTATTGTCGGTATAATAATTATGCTGGATCTATATAGTCTTCATCCTCTCCTGGATGGTTTGCACCATCTCCGTGGTAGCCTGTACCAACTCCAGACCCAAAATCACTGACTCACCTAGGTTTGTCCAACATAGTGGTGATCTACAAGGTCACCCGTACAAGGCCTCAAATAGATCCATGATAATGGTGGAGTGATAACTGTTGTTGTAAGTGAACTCCACCAGTGGCAGGTGGTCCTCCCAACTACAACCAAAATCATGGAAACACGCATATGTCCTCGAGTGTCTGTATGGTCCGCTCCTTCTAACCATCTGTTTGAGGATTTGGGACGGTGATCAAGCTTAGATAAGTCTTGAATGCCTCTTGTAATCCCTTCCACAAGCTAAATGAAAAATGAGCATCGCGATCTGAGACGATCATTGATGGAACCACACTCCTGTACATAGAGACGTCCCAAGATCTCTACTAATCCCTTCTCTCAGATGGGTAGGAAGTGGGCCGATTTGGTGAGTCGTTCAGTGATCACCCAGATGAAATCACAGCCCCTAAACACACGTGGTAGCCCTGTTATGAAGTACATGGAGATACCATCCCACTTCCACTCTGGTACCTCAAGTTCCTGAGCTATTCCTACTGGTACCTGATGCTTAGTCTTCACTTTCTGACAAGTGAGGCATTGAGAAATGAACTTCTCCACTACTTTATTCATCCATGGACACCAGTACTAACACCAGAGGTCTTGGTACATCTTTTCCACAGTAGGATGTAATTCCCAAGGAATTGTATGGAACTCTCTCAACAACTCCTCTAAAAGAGTCACTGGTACCATAGTGCGTCCTCTGAAGAGGATGATGTTCTACCCACCTTTATAAAATCCATCTGGAGCCTGTCTTGAGGAAATATGAGCACGTCGTGCCTCACAGTCTATGTCACCAAGTTGTGCCTCCCTGACTCGCTAAATGAGTGGGGGAGTAACTATCCTAGACTGGAGGTAAGCTACTCCATCTCTACCCATAAAGTATATTTGAAATGTGGCTAGCTGTTCTATCACCTCACTCAGTAATTGTAGACCAGACCTCCTATTGAGTGTGTCTAATACTATGTTCCCCTTACCAGGAGTGTAGACTATCTCAAAGTCATAGTCCTGTAGTAACTCTAGCCATCATTGTTGTCTCAGGTTCATGACCTTCTATGAGAAGATATACCTGAGACTCTTGTGATCAGAGTAAACAGTAAACTATTCACCCATCAAGTAGTGTTGCCACATCTTCAGCGCAAAGACCACTGTTTCTTACTCTGGGTCATGGGTATAATAGTTCTGCTCATGCTGTCTCAACTTCTGTGAGTAGTAGGTGATAATTTCTTGCTTCTACATCAAGACACAACCTAGTCTGGTCCCTAATGCATCATATTAGACTACATACCCAAGACCCACTTCTGGTAGCCTAAAGATTGGGGCACTCGTCAGTATCTACCTCAGTTCCTAGAAACTCTTCTAGAATCCCTCTTTACACATGAAGGGTTGTCCCTTCTTTGTTAAAGCTAACAATGGTGTCACAATTCTAGAAAAGTCAGGTACGAATATCTTGTAGTACTCATCCAATCCCAAGAAACTTCGCACCTCAGTCTCACTCCTATGGGGATCCCAAGCAAGCACTGCCTCTATATTTTCTAGATCCATTAAAACTATAGCCTCCGAGATAACATGCCCTAAGAAGTGGAAATCCCATATCCAGAACTAGAACTTTGAGAGATTTCCATAAAACTGGTGCTCTCAAAGTGTATCCAAAACTATCTACAGGTGTGTGACATGCTCCTCCTCCAATGCCGAGTATATCAAGATATCTTCAATACATACCACCATGAAGAGATTGAGGTAAGGCTATAAGATTCTATTCATGAGTCCCATTAACACTTCTGGGGAGTTGGTCATGCCAAAAGGAATCACCAAGAACTTATTGTGGCCATACCAACATCTAAAGGTTGTGTTTGGTGCATCCTCATCTCGTACCCTGAGCTGATGATAGCCAGATCTGATGTCTATCTTTGAAAACTATCGAGATCTCTTCAAATAGTCGAAGAGGTCAAAAATCCTCAGGATTGGATACTTGTTCTTCACAATCACCTATGTCAAGCACCGATAGTCCATGAAAAGCCTCAGACTCCCATATTACTTCTTAGCAAACAAAATCAGAGATGCCCATGGAGAAACACTGGGCCTTATGAACTCCTTCCTCTACAAGTCCTCCAACTGTACCCGCAACTCACGAAGCTCTGAGGGAGACATATGATATGCTGGTGTAGATATAGGTGTCATTCCGGGGTACATGTTCATGTAAAAATCTACCTCTCTGTGAGGAGGTAGTCCCAGAACATCATCAGAAAAGACATCAGCAAACTGGGCCACCACTGTAGGATAACTCGGACTCCTCATGTCAACTGCTCTGAGGGTAAGGCTATCCAACTGATGAATGATTGGCTCCACCCTCCTATAAGTAATTCTATCCTAAGTTTAAAAGGTTCCCTTCTCACCAATTAAGGAAAACCTAGTCCCATCCTCATAGACACACCGCACTTTCTCCTAAAACAGTTAATCTAAGCACGGACTATGGACAACCAGTCCATACCCAATATGACATCGTAAGGCATCGAAGCAGCTACTAGGAGATCCCAGCCAAAGATCTCACCTACTAGAGTGAGATCACATAGCTGACACTGGTGTTTAATCGTCAAATCCTCTCCCGTAAAAGTCTCCAATATTAAGGATCGAGCTAATGACTCTACCAGAAACTCTGAGATCCAAAAAAGAGCCGTGGAAATAAAAGAGTGACTAGCACCTATGTCAATAAGTACTTCATCTAGGGTGGATTAGACCCATATTGTACCTCAAATTATCTTTGGAGCACCGTGGTCATAGGCCTTAGCTGCCTGAATCTATGGTCATCCTAGTTTGCCTGCACCCTAAGGTCGGGGTGGACCACCTGGAGGTGGTGGTGGTAGAACCTCAAATCACCGCCCACCGCCTGTCGCACGACCTTCTCCTCTGCCACATCCACTTACCTAAATACTTTCTCACTCAAATATGTTCCTCTACCTCAATGGTCCCTCGACCATATGCTAATCATTGGTATGGTGGGTCGGGCAATCGCGAGCCATGTGGCTCTTCTTGTCGTATGTGAAACTTAATCTACTCCTCTACGGGCCTGCTCTACTTCATGAAATCCACACCTCTGAACCTACATCCCGGGGTCATCCTCCAAAAGGTCTGGTCTGATTGGATCTCTACGTCATCTGCCAACTACCTGTTGCGGATAACTTGGCTACCGGTCTTCCAGTGGTGTCTCTCACCATCAGTTCCTGCTCATCTAAGAAGCTCTCCACCAATAATGTTCGCTCGAGTACTCCATATTGCATCAGGATATTGAGTGATATCATCGAAGCTCTGATCTACCACTAGAGACACTTCTCAAATGTTCGGGCCCTAAAGAAAGGGTCTTGTACCATGTCAGTGGAGTAGCGCAAGAGGTCAGTGAATCTTTCCAAGTACTGGGCCACCGTTAGGCTGCTCTGCTGTAAGTGAAGGAGCTTCTAAATACTCACAGAGCATAGTGTCATTGGAATGAACTCCACCCTAAAGTGGCTCTCAAATTCTATCCAGGTGAGGGTTTTTTCATCGTGTAACTGGAGCATCAGGATCCACCATCTTCCTATCATTCCCTGGGAAAGACTAGCATCTAGGATCACCATCTTCTCTGCTAGTGTTCCAACTAGGAGGAAAATTCTAGGCACAACCTCCAACCAGTCCTCAACTTCATTGGGATCTGTCTCACCTCGAAACCTCAGAGGCCTCTGCCAATGGAACTCATGCAATGCGCTTATTAAGTGTGCACCATCCTCCAGTGGGGAAAGTGGAAACTGATGTCCAACGGGTAGTGGTGCTTCTGGTGCAACACCCAAAGGTACTATCACTGTAAGAGGACCTTGCACTGAAGCCTTATCACTTGGTGGGCCATCATCATGAACTCTCCCTGGAATCCTGGTTAGAGGTCTATGTGGTGGATTCCTAAAATGAAAAAGCCGTTCCACAGTCAATAAGTTATACATGGCGAGATGACTCAAAAGAGATCAAAATTAAAACATTTCCAAAACACACGTAATCAGTGTTTTTATGCACCGAGTCGGAAATCAGAATTTAGGGTCCTAGTGTATGGATACGTCAGCTGCCGCACTAATAATGGTCTCTATAAACTGAAAACCACACTCAAAAAACTTAACACTATTGCTCCATTGGAAATATTGGAGTCATAGTTCTTCGGTAGAACTGACTCCTCTGATACCACTTTGTCATGACCCATCCCTCGGGGCCCGTGTCGTGACTACCCCAAGCCCGCCTTCCATAGGCTAGGGTTGGAGACTAGAACTGGAAAGGAATAAACCTAAAAGTGGAAAGACATTTCCTTTAATCCTATAACAAATAGACCAAGAACACAACAAGATGCAATCCATGTAGTAAAACTGTAGCAGTAAAAGTGTGTACTGAAAGTAAAGGGGCCAAAATACAAACTCAACTGAAAAGATACAACTACAATAGAAAACAGATTCTGTGATCATCCAACAAGGATCCTACCTAAAGGTTAGGTATGAATCATCTCCGCATCTCTCCACATTAACCATTCACCTCCATGTACCACCTGGTCCTCTCTCCCTAGTGTCTCAGCCAAGCTGCTCGTCATCTGCATAAGACACAACAAGGTGCGGGTGAAGCCCGTGCATGGGTGAGTATAAAAATACCCAGTATGGACCCCGAGACCCCCTAAGATCTTTCATAATTCTACAATGGAAAAAATAGCATGATCTCAACCACAAAGCACAAAGAAAAAGACTCATTTCAAACCAAGTATACAACTAATAGATCAAAAATAAAGATGATTAGTCTTATGCTACATCATTTTATTCCATTAGGGAGTTTCCACAACTGAACAATGAAGAATTTTTTTCATTTTTGATCCACATAGGGTCTTATGTCACTAATCCACAATGGCCCCCTCTAAAGATGTTCCTCGTCGAGTCGCGCACTACGGATCCACACAGGGTCACTAGGATGTTGATCCACACAGTGTCGTTATGATGCTGATCCGCATAGGGTCACTATGATGTTGATCCACATAGGGTCGCTATGATGTTGATCCACATAGGGTCTCTATGATTCTGATCCACATAAGGTCTCTATGATTCTGATTCACACAGGGTTTCTATGATGTTGATCCACACATAGTCGCTCTTTAGTTGACTGTCAGCCATAGGATTCCCCCCACCCAGTGCACTTGAGTTATGTAGTACCTTCCCCTCAAGATATTGGTATTTCATAAACTACCACTATATTCCAAAAAGGATTAACCCCAAGGAACTCCATGTCATAAGGGTCCCAACGTGACAGACGAATCGTCAATCGGACATCCGATCTATGAGTTTTGAGAGTTTTAGTACCATCGGCTCGATTGGATTTGGGTTCGATCCAACCCGACCATACTCCAACTTTCTCCAAAACTTAGGTGGAGTATCTAAAAAGAAACGTTTCGTTACAAGGATTCCAATTCCTTTAAAGGTTCATCAAACGAATGTCTGATTTGTGAGATACAACCTTTAAAGCGTATCTGGGCCGAAAATGGGGTCCAGGTCCGGTCAGACACAGTCGGACCGACCTGACCCACACAGACCTTGGCTGACCCAGCCTAGCCCAGACCGACTGGGATGAGCCAAGTGGGATGGGTTGCGGGCTTCGTCCTATGGACCACAGACTTGCCTGACCCGCCTTGGCTGGGCAGGGCCCCCAGTTGGGGGGCCCACACCGGGGACTTTCCCCCTCTTGAACGGACATTATCTCCATTCGGATTGAAACAACGACACCACATGGCGCCACCCCTATTAGTGGGACCCATGGGGCATGGGACCACTGCATTGTATCTTTGAGGTTTTGGCCTCCTTCCGCGGAATGCAGCGGTGCGCTGCCCAACTGCCATAGCGGCCAGCCGACGCTGGCTGCCACATCGGTCTGCCGCAACACCTCCGGGCACCGCCTCTCTTCTGCGTCCGGTGACAACCGGTCATCACCACCACCCACTGGTGGGGCTTCTGTGGGCCATTGGGTGAGATTTAGTGGTCTGTTTTCCCTTATGAATGCACCTACAGGCCTCTCGAGATGCTGCCATCTCTACGTGGCTCCCGGATTCAAGATTCTGTCCAGTTTGAAATCTTCCCCCAAAGAACGCGTCAAAAACTGAAGCGGAAGAGGGTCCGGGCCTTTTTCATTGGGCTCGCACCCTCCTCGTTAGCATCATATCAAGATGGAGTAAATAATATATCACATAAAATAATGATAACCCCATTCAATCTCTCCCCGCAACAACTACCCATAGTTTTATACAAATCGTAGATTAACTCATTTTGGTTGATCCACATTCGTCATAATTTTCAAGAACGAGGAAAAGAAACAAATTCACTAGAATTTAAAAAAAACCCCTACCTCGGATTTAGAGAAGGTGTTGTAGTTGTGGAAGAAGAATCCACGTTTGATGAAGCCGTCAGCGTTCGTCGATCCTGGATCAATTCTACCAACGTTTCCGTCCAAGACTCTGTTCTTCGTTGGGGGAAGACAACGCGACACTTCATCAGAGCTCCACCCTTCCTTGTCAAAAACCCAAACCCAAGATTCATTTAAATATAGGGTAAGGGAGATTAATTCATCGTATGATTAATGAGGTTCGTTAATGAGTTTTAATTAGTGAACCTCTTAACTCTCAACGGTGTGGTTACAAAATAGAAGAGTTAAGCCTTTAAATGGCTTGACAACCCAGTGGTCCCACCACCTCCTCTCAACAGTTGGTAGAAAAATAAAATAACATTTTTATGTAATTTTATTATTCTTTAAAAAGTCCACAAAGCTATCTTTTTCACCTGACCTAATGCGGTAAAAGTTAAGCCCCCCTTAAGTGAATATTGGTTCTATGGATTCAACAGTGCCCTCATATTTCAATTCTGAGCAACGTTTTAAAAGATAGAAATCGCTGCTCGCACATTTACTGAACATACCTTAAAAAAAGTTCAAAATTCCATTCAAGACACATTGGTCCTCAGTATCAAGATCCATCAATTTTCGCATACTCGTAATAATCCCAAATAACTTTTAAAAAATATATATGGAATTTCTGGGTCTTTACAACCAAAATTACATATTTTTGAATTTTGGATAGGGAGGGTCAAATTACACTCATCCAATTAAATATAGAAAAGTTTATATATGATTTTAAATCCTTATTTTATAGTTTTATCCATGCTTTACCTATTTTACCCTTAACATGGTAATAACATTTTTCTAAGGTTACAATTCATTAAAACAAAAAATAAAGTTGAACTATTTAATAAATATGGACATCCTAATTCAAAATATGGAATCCATTTTAGAAAATATAATCCCTATAAGTTATAGAAATTAATTTTAAAATAAACCCACAAAACACGATGTAAAATAGTTTTCCATAAAAATACACTTTTAAGTATAAAAATATTTTAATCTTAAAATTAAGTATAACATTGATTAAAATTACATTTATTAAATTATGTTTCATAAAAATAAAGTAATGAAAATTTAAAATAAATTCAAAACAAAATGAAATTTTGTGAATACATGAATGGAAAATAAGGTTTTCTATAGAATCAGTATTTTTTCATAATTCACTAAAAAATCAATATTTTTAGAAATATCCCAAAATTTCATCTCAAGATAATTTTATATAACGATTAGAAAAGTTATATACTTTTTAAAAAATAGTCTTTATAAATGTGGTATAAATTAATTATAATGTCAAAAAAATGATATAAAAACATTTTTTTAAAGAAAACTTATATTTGAGGCCGAAAAAAACTGTTTTAAAAATCGAGTACTTATTTATTATGAAATAGTAAATAAATTTTAATTCTATAAAAACTTTATAAATATTATTTAAAATGTGGTTATTATCATTTATACCTAGAAATTTAATGGCTTGGTTATAACGATCACATTCGAATAATAAGTTTTTTATAGTATATTGATGTTCTAATAAAGCTTAGTGTTGCATGTCAAATAGTCTATTGAAATTATTATATTTTTAAACTAAATTTTCAGGGAGTTAAATTCAAACCCCCTTAAATAAATATATTCATCAAAATTATTTCTCATTCCTGATAAAAATGTTTTAAAACATTTATAAAAATCAATACTAGAGTGTGGAAGATAAAACATATGATCATGAAAGGAAAAACGTTTTTAATGTTTAAAAATAAATTTCTTGAAAAATCAATTCATAAAAAGGGATAATAAAAAAATAATTTTCAAAAAAAGGGAAATATAAAGGTCACCTACAATAACACATGATCGAGTTCCCAGACTTGGAGAACATTATTAGGAAGTGAAGATATGGATATGAAGGATAAAAACAATGTCCAAGGAATAATACAGAGCAATAGAGAATATATTCATGAGAAAGATAATGAACAAAAAATCATAAATCATTAGGGGATACTAAAGGCCATCAATTCATCTGAAATAAAGGTAACATGATAAAATTTTTATTTTAATATTCTTTTACTATAGTTGAGGGTTTCTTTTATTATAAACATATAAAACACGAGAAAATATACTTTCATGAATTCTTTTCATTCAAAAATCATAATTTTATCCTTATATTGTTATTTGATAAGTTTTTAGACATATATGTCATCTCTTAATCCAAAAAATGAATATTCAAGATGAATTTTTTTCATACTTGAATCACTAAAATTAACTTTTAATAGATCAAAATATCCACAAAAGGATAACAAGTTATTCCTCATGTATTTAGAAATTAATGAAAACCAAAATGGTTAGAATAAGATAATATAATATTAAATATGAATAATCCTTAAAACATCAATATATTAAATACAAATGATAACACCCAAAGTTCACCATAAATAATTCCATAAATATTTAACCATAAAACTCTTGAAAATATGTCTAACTAATATTTAAACCCCAAGATTAGAATGATTTGATCTCATATTCTTATATGATAAAATTAATAATTTTATCTAAATAATATCAATCACCCATAAATTTATATTCCAAAAATTTATATTCCCTAATCATATATTCTCTAAGATATGTTAATCTTTTCCATAAATATCCAGAATCGTTACAAATCCACAATAAAGTCATATATGCTTCCAAAATATAATTAAAACTTTATTACTCAAATAAAATCCCATATTTTCCAAAAATATTTTGATTTACCTTAATCAAATAATGATCCCAATATAGTGAACTTATTCAAAAAAATTGTAGTAACTTAGTCACTAAATCGCATTTCAATCTCATAGTTATCTATACAATAAATCATTTGTTCCCAAAATATAATAACCCTTTAATCCCAAATAACCATAATTACCACAACATAAATGATCATATTAGACCTAAAAATTATCAATAACTTTAAACTTAGTTAAATGTTAAAATTAAGAGTTACATATGCCTTATATATGTATGTAATCTCAATAAATATCTCCCAAAGTAGTCTTGTCACATAAACCCTCAAAAGGGGTATCTATGAATAAAAAATTATGATAAACCTTAGAATTATAAACCCATGAAACATTAAATTTATCCCATATAATTATTGACTATCGTAGGTTTCCATTGGTTGTATCATATCTATTTTCACAACGATTCATTAAGAGAATGTTAATTAACCAAAGAATTATCCCCCGAGAGTGTCAAACCGGGTGTGCAGTTTGGCCTCTTTATCATGCACTATATGAAGATCAAGTCAATACTCAACCATTATTTTCAGGGTTATTCTCACTAGGTGCATATTTTACAGATCCTATATCCACTTGTTTGTATCCTGACAAAGATTTTATTTCTAGTAAACCACACAATTTATTTCTTAACAAACATTTCAGATGTTATCCCATAATTAGAATTATCTCCAAAGTTTTAACAATATTTTTCTAATCTTATTATATAAAGTTATATAAACCTTTTTTCTGATACTAACTATAAAACTCTATATATTAATCAACACATAAGTACATGATTTATGATAAGAGTTTACATTTATTACATTACCATTATATTTTATGTTTAGATTTTTAGAGAATTAAGAAAACCATTACATTACGGCTGGAACACTGACACACATTTTCCATTTTTCCACAAAAATAGGATTCATAAGTTCATATTCATGTTTTACTCATGGAACACTTTCTTTATTCAAGGATAATTTTATTTATCCGGATTTTGACTCCATAATAGTTCCTACACTTCCTTAGGTCTGATGAAAAATGTTTAAAAGCTTAGGATGAGAAAAAAAGCTTAGTAAGGGATATAAATGAATGAAATCCATTATCCCATTGAAAAGCACGAAAAAACATAAAATATTTATATTTTAATAATAAAACTTTGAGAACATAAATAAAATATATCCATAATTGAATATCTTCATTTCTTAAAGAAAACCATTAAAAACCCATAGATTGTAATAGAAAACCCTTATAGTCATCTTAAAGCATTATATTCATAACCCATGTCCAATCGTGTCAGAAATAGCTAGAGCCTAGTTAAAACCCTAGGATAAACCTCCCAAGTCAACTCCATACATTTTCCTTTATAGACAAAGAATATTTCTCAATGCATTGAATATCCATACCTAGATCACCCATCTTATAATCTATGTTGTGATTAACTATCATCATGAGCTATATCAGGCTCACCTATCATTATCAATAACGATCAAGTACCATATAATGGATAAAAAAAATTATTCCTCAAAGCTTTTATCATAAATCCATTAAAAACTTATTTTAACCCATATGAAAAATCATATTGAATATTCATATGAAAGTGGAAATATCCAATTATTTTTAAAAATATTCAAAATGAAAAATTACCAAAAATATCAAGTAAATTATTTTGTTTGAAAGAAACTAGGAAAAAAAGTAATGGAATCTTAAAATTAATGAAAATTATTGATTGTATGTAATTTCATTCATATTGTAAAAGTTAAAATAATTATTCCTTTCACACCTTCGGTAAAAGTACCTCATTCATAAAATGACAAGAATATTCATTTTTAAATCGATTAATGAAAATCAAAGGTAGTGGAAAAATTATTTTATAAACCATTTATTTATATCCTAAACATAAAAAATTCTAAATAAATTATGTATTTGGAAGAAAAAGATTTTTAAAAGAAACTTAAAAATGTTTAAAACAAGTTTTCAAACAGAATTCTTTATGGCTTGATAAATTTTTAACTAAAGAAACATTGAAATAAATAAATTTTAATGTACTTGTAAACACTTCACATTTTAAATAGAAATTATAAAATAAATCCATAAGTCAGTTTTTACACACACACACAAAAAGAAAAAATGTGGTGAAAATATATTTTGTCTCAAAAAAAGGAAATTGAGACTAGAATTCCCTTACCATAAGTCTGACTCATCACGTACGGTATTTCGCTTTCAGAATAATAAAATTATTTTAATTATTTACTTTATTAATTATATTTTTCAAATTTTTTATTCCTTTTCACTTTTCCTAATGTCATATTCAATTATTTAATTGATTTATTACACATTGGATGTTTTGAGGATATTCGACTCATACGAACAAAATGATTATAGTAAGTTGACTGTGGTCGAAGGGGTAATTATTCCATCATATATAGAATCTTAATAATTAAATAATAACAATATTGATACATTAAATACATTTTTAAAACCATCCATGTAAGATTACAAAAAAATTTCACATCGCTTAATGGTGGTGATAATCCACACGTACACACAAGTGACGTTGTCATTTTTCATTGGATTAAAGGGAAGTGAAATAGATGATATAATATCTTTCTATAATTATAATTATGTTATTAATATCATATAAATACATTAAATCCATCATTATAACCAATCATGAAAGGCAGTCATGGAAAACGAATTACATCGGTCCACGAGGCGGTAGTCTTCATGTAAGCACAAATGATGGTTTTTTTCCCATTTGATGAAGAATGTAACATCCTGGACCCATATGCCACCCGAAATTGTGCCTTGAGTCCATTTGGTCACATGTCATCAAGCGCATCTCTCCAAACACCAGAAGCTGCCGACTAGCAATGAGGGCCTATGTGACTCAATGGGGAGACTATTCCCTCATTACCAAAGTATCATAGTAGATGTCAAACATAATATAAATAGGCGAAGCAAAATAAATAGCAGAATACTGAAAGTAAGAAAAGACTGAAATACATATAAACAACTATAAATGTGTCATATACAAAATGATGTAGATGGTAAAAGTATCTAGAAATCATCTCAAACAACACATGGAAATGTAATACAATACAAGTCCTAAAAAGAATAAAAGACCAAAAAGGTATCCCATCATTGCAAGACTCATCTTGGTCATATGATCCCCTAATCCAAAGCCAGAATAAACAACCTGTACTAGGTCCCTTTTCCATATCATCACCTACAACCATATAATCTATTTGGGTCCCCAAGGAGACCCAAATAGGATGTGAGTTAAACATCCCAGTAGGAAAGCACCAAGTTATATACATTTCTAACAATAATTCTACAAAAGTGATAGAAAGTGTAAACAAACAGAAAAGTAAATTGCGTATTCCCATGGAATAATTCTGCAGCATTCAGTAGAACCAACAATCCCTCAATGCTTCCTACAAAAGAGTCATCTCCAAACCAGGTAGTTAAAATCAAAGCAAACAAGAAAGTCAAACAACCATGCCATACATCCATCTATATCTTATAACCCACATCCATGCTATAAAAAGAAGTCAAGTATTCCATGACCTCACCATATAGTGAAGTAAAATATCCCATAACCACTTTGTATAGTGAAGAGCAGACCTCAAGGGCCAGATCCAAGGTTTCATGTAAGAAGGAATCCATGTAAAAATTATAGACTATAGAGGTCCAGATCCAAGGAGCTTGTCCAAGGCATCCCATCGAGTCCCATGGGAATCCCTAGTGGAAACTCGGTTAGGCACTGGTTGGGGTCCTAGTATCATGTCAACAGCAAGTCTTACGTTTTCCCAAGGAATCCAGATCCATGGGGTACCCAAGGCCCAAGGAATCCCATAGAATCAAGACCCAAGGGGAAGAGTTAACCCAGGGCATCCACTACCGCATTATAGATCCATCGAGAGAAGTCCATAGCATCAATGAACCATTCATTCAATATTTCAATCATTCAATTTAAATAAACATCCCTTGTGAGTATACCCACTCACATCAGCCTGCCCAAGACATGAGTATACCCACTCATGAAAACCATTTATCAAAACAAGTATATGGGCCTACCCTCACATATAAACCAATTAATATGCCATTAGTAATTTTATATAGGTATACCCACCCATATTATCCATTTAACACACCAAACTATCAAAATAGACCAGGAATTACACGATATTCGTAGATCAAGGAGGCATTACATCTTTTAAATAGGCTATTCATGCTATCAAGGAATTAACAGGCTTCCTCTAACTAGTAAAGCATAAGCACACACCCTTTGGGTGATTTAAACAGTCATAAACAATATATTTCCTTAAGATGCACCCTTTGGGTGAACTTTAAATGAGAAATAGGTGACAACACACCGAAACAGAACCTATGGGCATCCTTACTAGCTCTGACTACATTTAAGGAAAGAAACTTTCACCAAAACAAGGCCTCGTTGGAAAGTTCAATGAACGACATATCAGATGAAGGCCTGAAAAGCATAATAAAAGTTGAAATAAAGTGTAGACCACATAACTCACCTCAGTAGTGGACAACTTTTCCAGTATCATGTCCAGGTTCATCCTGGTTAAGAATAAATTTAAATAATGGATGAAAAATAGGATATTAGAGAATATGATCCTAAATACAAATAGTGAAAATGATTTCCAGAAGAATAAAAAATGGATAAAAAAGAACATAGGCCTTACTAATGCAGATCCATTGAAAAAATTGGTGATTGAAACAGAGGTTGGATGGAGTCTTGGGCTCAAAGCCTAGGTTATGCGCCAAAGGAGAGAGCTCCATGGGAGCTGTTGTGCATATGACAAGAAAACCCAAATGGTTTTATGAATAAAATATGTCTGTAATTTAAAATTAAAAAAACACAATAGGGTCACATGGTTTACCTACACAGTTTCCCAAACCATGAAGAAACCGTACACAGCTCACTACCTATAAGGGGAACTTTGCATGGTTACCCCGAACGGTTTGACTAACTGTGTGGTAACCATGCAAAAAGGATTTTCTAAACACTTAAAACTATTCAAACCTCTCACACGGTCAGAATAACCATGCACTAGGTCATTTTCAGCCCAAAAAATTGTTTTAGGCTCCAAACAAGCCATGGACACCTCCAAAACACCCGTGATCAAGTTAAGTATTAAAATAAGGGAATACTAAGGAATTTTAACCCAACAGAAAAGGATCAGTACCTCATAAATTTTTTTGGTTCTTTCAATCTCCCCCTTATAACAATTCATCCCCGAAATGCTCTTTGAAGGGTGGTCAAGATTTATATGAAAACAGCTTCGACCACTAATCACATACATCAGCCTCCCTCTCCCAAGTCACATCATGAAAATGGATATGCTTCCATAGCACCCGTACTAGAGAAATTGACTGGCCTTAGAGAACCTTTGTGCTCTAGTAAACTATATGAATCAGATTCTTCTTAAAAGATGCATCAACCTTAATCTCAACCTCATCGGGCTGAAAAATGTGAGATGGTTCTGAGTGATAGCAGTGCAGTTAAGATACATGGAATACATCAGGCATGGATCAGTACCTCTAAGGTTACTGCAACCGATAGGCAACCGACCCAACTCTCTCTATAATCTCAAACAGCCTGACATAACATAGTGAAATCTTACCTTGTCTCCTGATCCACCTTTTCCCCAACCTTGGGGAAACACACAAGAAAACCCGATCCCTGACCACAAAATGTAGAGGTTGTATACGGCAATCTGCGTATGATTTCTGGTGATATTTTGTAGTAAAAATCCACTACTAAACCATATGGACCTTTTTAGAAGTCTCCTATATGGGACTTGGTCCTAGTAAGGATTCCTCTTCTACCTCTAAGCAACATAAGGAAGAACAGAATGACCTACCATATAAATACTCGTAAGATGCCATCTATATCATCGCCAGATAAGTATTATTATAGGTGAACTCTACCAAGGGAATTTTTCTCTCCCAAGAGCCCCAAAAATCCATGGTGTATACTCACATCATGTTATCTAGAACCTGTATCATATGCTCTAACTGGCCATCAGTCTAAGGGTGGTATGTTGTTCTCAGAAGCACATGTGTACCCAACGCCTTATGAAAACTCTGCCAGAAATGAGATGTAAAGTGGGCATCCCTATCTAAAACGATAGTGTATGGGACCCCATGATGTCGTACCACCTCTGATATTTAAAACTTTCCAATATCATTAACATTTAAGGTCTCCTTGATCAGAAAGAAATGTGTGATGTTCATAATCCTGTCAACTACAACCCACACGATGTCGTTACCTCGATGTGACCTCAGTAAAATACCACGAAATCCATCGCGACATCATCCCACTTCCACTTCTGGATAGGTAAGTGATGTAAAAGCCTAGATGTTCATTAATGATCTTCCTTCACCTTATGACAAGTGGAACACCTACTAACAAAACTATCCACCTCACATTTCATTCCCATCCACCAGTTCAGATGTCGCAAGTCACGGTACATCTTGGTGACCCCAGAATGCACTGCCAAAGCTGAAGCACATAACTCCCACATCAGATCCTCGTGTATATCCATTGGAACCAAAACACATCCATAGATACGCATAACCTCATCATTTCCTACCATCTAACCAGGAGGAGGTTCCTCACCTGCCACACTATAATGTAGAACTAGCCTTTTTCAATTCAATAGCTGCCTCATCATAACTCTATCCAGTAGGGTAGAGGTCACAACTGAGGATGAAATAAAATAATGCCCCTGTATATCATGCACCACTAGGTGCATCTCAGAAAACAACATCATAAGCTTCCACTCACTACTGTCTTGCTGCACTGCCTATATCTAAGTCCTCCTGCTCAGTGCATTGGCCACTACATTGCCCTTACCAGGCATGTAGGAAAGCTCTAAGTCAAAGGACAATAGGTAATCCACCAACCTTTACTACCTCAAATTTAGATCACACTACGTAAAGATATACTTGAGGCTTTTGTGGTCCATATACACCAGAAAATGCTCTCCCAAAAAATAGTGTCTCCAATAGTGCAACGCGTGAACAACTATAGCTAACTTGAGATCATGCGTAGAATAATTCCACTCATGAGGCCTTATTTTCTAAGACCCATACTCCATGATTCGATATCCCTATATCATCACTACCCCTATCCCAATACCTAAAGCATCACAGTACACCGTGTATCTCTTTCCATGCTCTGGTAGTATAAAGACCGGTGCTGATTTCAACCTCTCGTTCATCTCTCAAAAGGTTGTCTCACAAGATTCTAACAACATAATCTTCACACCATTATTAGTGAATCCCGTAAACGGTGCTTCTAAGTGTGAGGAGTCTTGTATGAAACACTTGTAGTAGCCAGATATCCCCAAGAAACTCTGTATTTCAAAAGAATTCTTGGGTTGTTCTTAGGAAACTACAGCTCTCACCTTCTCTGGGTCCATTGAAACTCCTGTCTCTGAGATGATGTGACCCAGTAAGTGATTCTGAACTATCAAAAAGTGTAAATTTTTGAGTTTGGAATATAACTGATGCTCTATCAGTTTATTCAAAATTATTTGAAGATGGTTTGCCTGGTCATGTTGATTATGAGAATACACTAATATATCAACCATGAATACAACCACAAAATAATCCAAGTAAGGATGGAATACTCAGTTTATCAAAGCCATGAAAACCACTAGCGTGTTCGTGAGACCGAACAACATATCACGATACTCATATAACTCATACCTACTATGAAAGGTTGTATGAGATATGTCTGTAGGTTGAACACACACCTGATAATATCCTAACCTCAAACATATCTTAGAGAACACTTGATATCCTCAAATCTAATCAAATAGGTCATCTATCCATGGAAAAAGATATCTATTTATAACCATCAATTGGATTAGTTTCCAATATTACATGCATATCCTAAGTGTTTTGTCCACCTTTTTCACCAAAAGGACCAGCCAAACCCCATGGAGAAGTACTGGTTCAGATAAACCCCTTCACCTAAAAATCCTCTAGATTCCTCTTGAGATCCTGCAACTCTTTCATAGTCATCCTGTAAAGAGGAATGGATACTAGCATAGCTCCTACCACAAGCTCGATGGATAACTCCACCTATGTCTTAGGAGTAAAACTAGAAAATTCATCATGAAATACATCCCTGAAGCACTCAACCACTAAAGGAATGTCTTTTTATCTCACTCATGTAAGGGTTGGTGTCCTCAGAACCAACTGGTTTGTACTTTTATTACATAATTGTCCACTTATTATATATTGTTCATTGTTCTGCATGACTATAATATAATAATGTCCTGGAATATTTGTTGCATTAATAAGGTCATAGAAGATCCCCGCTATGATGAGAACCTTGAAATTCTATAACAATATTCTTAAATAAAGTTATGTGGTTGGATGACATACTATGATAGGACACATAGTATACAGACCATCATGTGCGAGTACTCATAAGAAGACGAGACTCTCTCTCATGGAGTTCGCACTTGGTAATCTCCAAGATGGGAGATTATGAGAACAGACCCGCCAGTAGTAATTCCGCATGTCTTGGTGTCATCGGATATTGCTATCTACGAGCGTGTGTAATGGTCCTTAGATTAAAATATTATCATTAACTCATGTAATGACTCGCACACTTAGATTTACTGACGAAAATCGTCACGCAGACAGTTGGCGGGAAGTAGGGTACGTTGGGTGCGTCACGAGTGACATGTTGTTAATGGATAAGTCGAGGAAGGATTTGTCCCTTCCATTTATGGAAGTTGATATCTCGGCCCTTTGATTGAAATAGAACTGCCGCATTAAATTCCATGGCCATGGTGTAAACGACGAGTTTTTTTCAGGTAGTCAAAGAACGCCATATCAAACATATAGGTTTATGACACTGCCATGAAACCTTCTTGATGAGATATCGAGACAAAGGGATTAAATTACACAGTAAGCGTTCGTATGAGGTGATACGTCAATGCGGCGTCAACTTCTTTCTCTTGGGTGCCTTGACCCGTTTCTAGACAGTAATCTTGGACTTTAGGCAAGCCCGCCTAATGCCAATGATAAAGAGGCCTAGAGGGTCACACACTAAGTGTATCCAAGTATCTCAAGTTGAATAAAGATTATTCCCGTACGTGGTTTAATAATTATTCAAGGAAGCCTAAGTTGTTTTAAATGATGGAAGAAAAATAAAAAGAAAATAAAACAAGTACACGCCGTGTATTATTAAATGAACATGCTGTGTAGTTTTATTTTGGAAAGGAAATGAATAAATGAAAACAAGATATACACGCTGTGTACATTTAATGTTCACGCCGGTAGTTTTCAATGAAAAACAAGTACACGCTGTGTATTTATTATTACACACTGTGTAGTTTTTCCAGTCAGGATTTTGAGGATATAATATTATTTTAAATGATATTTATTATAATCAGCGTGAGCACATGTCAAGGAATTAATTATTTGACATGGGGGTTTTTCAATAAGAGTTAATGAAATAAATGAAACGCGTAACACATTTATTTATTGTCATAACTCTACAACCTCAAACTCGATTATAAATATCCTCACAACCCAACTCTTTTCCAACACAAGAGAATCATTATGCACAACATCTCTGGAGAATTATTTCAAGGCCGAAATAACCTTTTCATCCAAGAACACTCTCAAGACCAAGAGAGATCCTCTTCCATCGGATCAAGACGATCTAAGGCGGACAATGCAAGCAAAGGCTTATCCACACTAGCACCCGGAGAATCCTTTGGCGACATCCAGAGATACGAGGTACATGTGTGGATCACCGCTAGAGGGAGTCTACACTTGGCTTCTGCGACGCAAAGACGGATCACATTGACACCGTGATCGAGAACATCAACGAAGAAAGAACACCCAAAAGTTATTTCTTTATAATTAATTAAATTAACTATAATCAACCTATAACGATCCTTGTTTGTGGTTCCAGGACAAACCATCTTCTTTGTCTTTTTCTGTGATTCGATCCGTGGAGACTGACGTTTAACGTCGTATTGATCCCAGATTGATCATTGCTAATGACAAAAAGCCAAGTGGGAACATCCACCCACGTGCTTCCGCTGCTCCCGGAACCTTAAAATGGTATCAGAGTGAGGTTACAACGTTGATTATAGTTATTTAATTTTCGTTGATAATTTACGCATTCATATTTGATTCAATTCGAAATAAATCGTTCTATAAATATGAATTAACGAGATCTATTCTTCCTCCTTCGTTTCTCAATTCATATCACAGAAACGACCTTTTAATTTTAATTTTGATTAAAATAAAAATGAGGAACTCATCTGGAGGATCCTCTCTTTCTGTCTGTACAACACGGGATTACACGGCGTGTAATTAAAACTGCACGCCGTGTACTTAGGTTCAACGAACCGACACTGGTCCTCCAAACCACGCCGTGTGAATTGATTATGCCTAAGTTTTAATCACGACGTGTTGACTATAATAGAACGGCGCGTGGAAACCGGAATACATGGCGTGCATGTTGGAACAACACGCCGTGTAGTCCGTTCCGACCCAGGAAAAACCGTGTACAAAGATAAGCCGTGTACCATGTACACGGGATTGACATACCAGTTACCGCGTAACAAGGAAGTACACGCCATGTATGATTCATCTACACGCCGTGTACTCTAAAATTTCCAAAGTATTGAAAACACGCCAAATCCCCGGCGTGTACTTTGGATAATGGGTGAAAAGAAAAATACACGCCGTGTAATTATAAACTACATGCTGTGTACTTTCCAGAAATGGAATTTCACCAGGTTTCCTTCAATGTACAAAGACCCGTACAAGGAATATGGATGAGAAGAATCTCATGGAAATTCAGAAAAGAATTTAAGATAAAGAATTGATTAATTATAAGATCATAATTAATTGAATTCAAGCACGTCTTATCTTAAATAAAAGAAAGATTGAAAAGATTTTGAATTCTAAATATGCGTAAATATCATTGCATACTATGGATGATCATGAGATAGACCAAAGACCCTTTTTATGTGTATGGTTTCATTTAAATTTATTTAATTTAAATTTGTTGGCCTGCGAGCCTTCTTCCAATAAAATGTAGGGCCTGTGTTCCCATGGTTTCTTTAATGTAAACCCATGTAATGGAGGATCTCCCAATCCAAAGGAGATGGTTCAAATCCCGAAGTCGAGGTGAAACTGACACAAGAAGATACAAAGGTGGACAGGTGGGAGCTGCAAAACACGAACCATCAGGTTCAAGGTGTTTTCCCTAGGTCAGGGTTAGATTATCAAAACCGCTAGATAAGCTAACCAAATAGAAGCTCATGATCATGCCATCTTATTTTATTTCTGTCTGATTGCATGGTTTATTTATTATGTATGTGTTATCGTGATCACATAATTAATAAAATGAACAAACATGCAAAGATGGAATAAAATAAAAACCGGACTATGCGTAAACATTATCGGAACATGGTTACTCACTTAAGAAAACATCACTTCATATTAACAATCATGTGATAATGCAAAGATATGCATAAAGATTAAAATCCCTCAAATACCATATTAAGTCAGACAAAGCCTTTCGTTACTTGGTTAAGGGAAAGACTCAAAAAAACTATGTGTTTGACCAACCCTTGTTGGGACACTTAATTTTATAAAGGAAGCCCTTATTAAAGGTATCAGGTTGACTTAACCATATTACATCAAGATAAGTAGCCCTTGATAGACTTGATGTAATATTGGAGGCAAGAGTTGAGGAAATCCAAGTCAGGATTTCAGGATTGGGGAGTCCACTCAACAGATCAAGGAACTGTAAGCTCACCGTTGGCAAAGACATGCCTACCTAAATACCTTCAAATAGCTTGACCAACCCTTATTGGGGTTATGCGAAGGGGAATATGGATCCTTGACACTAGAATGTCAAAGAAACTGGACATTCCGAGTTCAATGGTGAGGGCCATTGGTACTTGATAAAATAATGGGAGAATTAATAAAATTTATTATTTCTCATAAAAATGTAATCAAGAATGTACTAATAAATCTTCTCTTTTAAATTGTAGAATCAAGATGACAAACTCGTCAACCACATTTTCTATGTGATCAATACTGGATAAAGACAATATCCTCACCGGTAGTAACTTTCAGGAATGGTTTAGGCGCCTTCGGGTTATCCTGCGCCATGAACGAAATTTTTACGTGCTGGAGTCCTCACTTCCTGATTCCCCTGCCCCAGGGGCGAGTGATGAAGATTTCCTAGTCTATGATCAACATTTGAATGATGCTCTCGACGTTCAATGTTTGATGCTGTCATCTATGTCTAGTGATCTCATGAAGTCTCATGAAGACATGGATGCCTACAGTATGCTCGAGTACCTCCGTGGTCTATACCAGGAGAGATCAAGATAGGAAAGGTTTGATATCTCCAAGGCTCTATTTCAGAGCAAGCTTGGAGAGGGTGCCCCATCTGGGCCTCATGTAGTCAAGCTCATTGGCTACATTGAGCGCTTGGAGGTTCTAGGGTTTAAACTCCCTGAAGAACTGGGTACCGATCTCATTCTCGCATCACTTCCCCAGAGCTTCTCAAACTTTGTTGTTAATTTCAACATGAACAATATTGAGAAGTCTCTATCTGATCTTCTTATCCTTATTCAACAAGTGGACAATGACATGAAGTGTGAAAAGCCTTCTATCCTTATGGTGAATAAAAGGAAAGGGAAGGTGAATATCTTTAAGACCAAAGCTTCTTCAAGGCCTTCCAAGAAAAATAAGATCAAAGGGGAGGCAAAGGAACATGATGTTGTTTGTTTCACATGTGGCAAGAAGGGCCACTGGAAGAAAAACTGCACCCAGCCAAGGAAGCAAGAGGAAACTTCAGGTGCGTTTGTTATTGAATGTAATCTATCTGTTTCTACTAATTGGGTATTAGATACTGCTTGTGGTGCTCACATCTGTATCCAAATATAGGAACCAAGTAGATTCAGGAAGATTGATCGAGGGGAGGTAGATCTACGAGCAGCCAACAGAGCCATACTCGTTGTTGTAGCTGTCGGAGACTACCACCTCACATTGCCTACCGGGATGGTCTTGGTTTTGAAAGGTTGTTATTATGTGCCTTCTGTTACTAAAAACATTACTTCATTATCCAGATTAGATACTTATGGATTCATATTCAATTTTGGAAATGAATGTTGCTACTTTTATAAAGATAACATTTTTTTGGTAGGGCACATTTATATCACGACCTTTATGTGTTAGACTACACAAACGAAGTAATGGAAATCGATAACAAAGTTAATTCACATGACTCATACCACACCCAACTTTGGCATCACCGGCTAGGTCATGTCAATGAGAAACGTTTGACAAAATTACATAAAGATGGGTATTTAGATTCTTTCGAACTAAAACCACTTGGTGTATGTCATGCGTGTCTACAAGGAAAAATGACCAAATCCCCATTTAGTGGGAAAGGTGAAAGAGCTAAAGAGCTTCTAGAATTAGTTCACACATATGTGTGTGGACCATTTCCAGTTGAAGCAAGGGGTGGGTTCTCATACTTCATAACTTTTACTAATGATTTTAGTAGATATGGATATATCTATTTAATGAGGTATAAGTCAGATTCTTTTGATCGGTTCAAAGAATACAAGAATGAAGTTGAGAACCATCTTGGTAAGAATATTAAGAAACTCCGCTCAGAAAGAGGAGGAGAATATCTTAATCAAGACTTCATTGATTTGTTACAGGAGTTTGGGATTCTATCTCAACTCACTCCTCCTTACACACCACAGTGGAATGGTGTAAGTGAAAGGAGGAACAACACCCTGTTGGACATGGTGAGATCAATGATGAGTCATATGAGTCTTCCACTATCCTTTTGGGGATATGCATTACAAATAGCAGTGCACGTACTAAACCAAGTACCAACTAAATCGATAAATGGTATTCCATACGAATTATGGAGTGGACGCAAAGCCATGTTATCAAATTTACATGTGTGGGGTAGTGAAGCATTTGTTAAGGCCTCTTTAGGTAACAAACTTGTACCCCAAGGCACAAAGTGTATCTTTATAGGATATCCCAAGGAAACAAGGGGATATTACCAATACAACCCCTCAGATAAAAAGGTTATAGTGGCAAGACATGTCACATTCCTTGAGAGGGAGCACAGCTCCAAAAGAGATAGTGGGAGTGAGATAGACTTCGATGAAGTCGAGGCTCAAGATACACATGAGTTGGTACAAGAACGGATTCCACAAAGACCAGTGGAAGAACAATCTGTTCCAGAGACACAAGAACTGCGTAGGAGCACGAGAGAGGTGAGAGAACCAGAATGACATGGTTTTCTTGTCACCGAGGATGGTGACTCATTATTGGTTGACAATGATGATCCTCTTACCTACAAGGAAGTAGTTGAAGGCACAGACGTTGCCAAGTGGCAAGAATCCATGACTTATGAAATGGATTCCATGTACCAAAACCAAGTCTGGATTTTGGTAGATCCTCCAGTTGATGTAAAGCCTATTGGTAATAAATGGGTATTCAAGAAGAAACTGGACATGGAATGGAAAGTCAGCACCTACAAGTCACGACTGGTTGCAAAAGGTTTTAGACAGCATCAAGGAATTGACTATGATGAAACCTTTTCACTGGTTGCAATGCTGAAGTCCATCAGAATCCTATTGGCCATTGCTGCTTACCATGACTATGAAATTTGGAAAATGGATGTCAAAACAACTTTTCTTAACGGGATCCTCCAGGAAGATGTCTACATGACACAACCTAAAGGGTCTGTGACTCCAAAAGATGACAACAAGGTATGCAAGTTTTAGAAATCCATTTATGGATTAAAGAAAGCATCAAGTTCATGGAACATTCGTTTTGATGAAGCTATTACAGAATTAGGCTTTGTTAAGAATGAATTTGAGCCTTGTGTCTACAAAAGGTTTAGTGGAAGTGCAGTCGTTTTGCTAATAGTATATGTTGATGACATATTGCTAATTGGAAATGAAGTACCTGTCTTACAGTCAGTTAAGGCATGGTTGCATAAATCCTTCTCCATGAAATACTTGGGTGAGGCGGCATATATTCTTGGGATCAAGATCCATCGTGATAGATCCAAGAGAATGCTGGGCCTGAGTCAAAGTACATACATTAACAAGATACTAAAGAGATTCAGTATGGAACAATCCAAGAGAGGATTGTTTCCAGTGTCACATGGCATTCATCTTTCCAAGAAAATGTGTCCTCAGACACATGAGGAAAGAAAGAGGATGGCAAGGATCCCTTGCGCATCAGCGATTGGGCCAGTCATGTATGATATGCTATGTACGAGGCTAGATGTTGCTTACGTATTAAGTGCGGTAGGCAGATATCAAGCTGATCCAGGAGACCGCCATTGGATGGCAGTCAAGACTATCCTTAAGTATCTGAGGCGTACTAAGGATATGTTCCTAGTTTATAGAGGAGATGAGGAACTAGTCATCAGAGGACATGTAGATGCTAGTTTCCAGACTGATCAAGATGACATGAAGTCGCAGACTAGATACATCTTCAGTTTTAATGGAGGTGCAGTGAGCTGGAAGAGCTCAAAACAAAGTGTGGTGGTAGATTCTACAGCAGAGTCCGAGTATATCGTAGCTTCTGAGGCAGCTAAAGAAGTAGTATGGATGCGAAGCTTCGTCCAAGAGTTAGATGTAGTACCGAGTAGTAAAGATCCTATCACACTCTATTGTGATAATAATGCAACGGTGGAACTTGCAAAAGAGCCAAGGTCACATCAGTGGACAAAGCACATACTTCGGAAGTATCATCTCTTGAGGGATTTTTCTCAGAGAGGTGAAGTTGCAGTGAGCAGCATTTCCACAGAAGACAACGTGGCAAACCCATTGACTAAAGCCTTGACTTAGCAGAAACATGATCATCATGTGAGGTCTAGCGGACTAAAAGTCATAGGCAGTTGACTCTAGTCCAAGTGGGAGTTTGTAAGGGTTGGTGTCCTCAGAACCAACTGTTTTGTACTTTAATTACATAAATTTTCACTTATTATATACTGTTCATTGTTCTGCATGACTATAATATAATAATGTCCTGGAATATTTTTTGTATTAATAAGATCATAGAATATCCCCGCTATGATGAGAACCTTGAAATTTTATAACAATATTCTTAAATAAAGTTCTGTGGTTGGATGACATACTATGATAGGACACATAGTATACAGACCGTCATGTGCGAGTACTCGTAAGAAGACGAGACTCTCTCTCATGGAGTTCTCACTTGGTAATCTCAAAGATGGGAGATTATGAGAACAGACCCGCCAGTAGTAATTCCGCATGTCTTGGTGTCATCAGATATTCCTATATATGAGTGTGTGTAATGGTCCTTAGACTGAAATCTTATCATTAACTCATGTCATGACTCATGCACTTAGATTTACTGACGAAAACCATCACGCAGACAGTTGGCGGGAAGTAGGGTACATTGGGTGCGTCACGAGTGACATGTTGTTAATGGATAAGTCGAGGAAGGATTTGTCCCTTCTATTTATAGAAGTTGATATCTCGGCCCTTTGATTGAAATAGAACTATCGCATTAAATTCCATGGCCATGGTGTAAACGACGAGTTTATTTCAGGTAGTCAAAGAACGGCATATCAAACATATAGGTTTATGACACTCCCATGAAACCTGCTTGATGAGATATCGAGACAAAGGGATTAAATTACACAGTAAGCGTTCGTATGAGGTGATACGTCAATGCAGGGTCAACTTATTTCTCTTGGGTGCCTTGACCCGTTACTAGATAGTAATATTGGACTTTAGGCAAGCCCACCTAATGCCAACGAGAAAGAGGCCTAGAGGGTCACGCACTAAGTGTATTCAAGTATCTCAAGTTGAATAAAGATTATTCCCGTACGTGGTTTAATAATTATTCAAGGAAGCCTAAGTTGTTTTAAATGATGGAAGAAAAAGAAAAATAAAATAAAACAAGTACACTCCGTGTATTATTAAATGAACACGTCGTGTATTATTATTTTGGAAAGGAAATGAATAAATGAAAACAAGATATACACGCTGTGTACATTTAATATACACTCCATGTAGTTTTCAATGAAAAAAAAGTACACGCCGTGTATTTATTATTACACGCTGTGTAGTTTTTCCAGTCGGGATTTTGAGGATATAATATTGTTTTAAATGATATTTATTATAATCAGCGTGAGCGCATGTCAAGGAATTAATTATTCGACATGGGGGTTTTTCAATTGAGTTAATTAAATAAATGAAACACGTAACGCGTTTATTTATTGTCATAACTCTATAACCTCAAAATCGATTATAAATATCCTCACAACCCAACTCTTTTCCTACACAGGAGAATCGTTGTGCACAATATCTCTGGAGAATTCTTTCAACACTACAAAAAAACCCGGGTTTAGCGGCGGTTTTGTGGCGGCGGTTCACAAAACTGCCGCTAAATGTTTTCCGTGAAAGGTTTCACGGCGGTTTATTAAAAACCGCCGCGAAACCCATTTTTTTTAAAAAAACTGACCCTTTCCCCCACCCCTATCGCATTTACCCCACAAACCCTCACCCCTCTTCCCCGATCCCCCTCGGTCCCAGTGACACCTGCACCCTCCGGCGACCCCCGCACCCCCCACGCCCCCCACGCCCCCTGCGCCCTCCGGCGAACCCCGCACCCCCCTCGACCCCCGGCGACCCCCGCGCCCCCCGCGCCCTCCAACGAACCCCGCACCCCCTCGACCCTCGGTGACCCCCACGCCCCCCATGCCCCCAGAGCCCTCCGGCGACCCCTGCACCCCCCGCAGCCTCCGGCGACCCCCCCCCCCCCCCGGAGCCCCCCACGACCCCCTTCGATTTTGGTAAATTTTAGTTATTTCTTGGTTCTTTGATTCGAATCATGACTTTGTTACACAATGTGAATCTACTGCAGGGTAGATACTATGGGTTTAGTTTAGAGCTTGAAGAATTCTAAGTCATAAAACATTTTCAAGTTTTTAATGGGTTGATTAGGATTAATTCAAACTAAGGATACTTTTTTGGGTATTTTTATAAATCATGGAATTCACACCATGAAAGGGGTTCATGGCATGAATTATTTAGAACCAATGGTTTTTATCATTATTTACATATTACTCTTCTTCCATTCAATGTGAATACCTCCCTCATAAATCCTAGAAAGATTTTAGATAATATTGGGTATCTTCCTCTACCAGATTTCTTTGCTTAGGGCATTTGATCACTAGTGTGGTGGGTTGTCTTCCTTTGGGTACGTGTAATATCATTCACTCTCTTTATCATTTATGTTCTTGGTTTGGTAGTGTTGTGTGATATGGTTTCTATGGTTTCATAAATAATATGTGTTATCAATCAATCCATTATGGTTTTCCCTCATTCCTTTTATATTTGAGGAATATCTTCTTGTTTCCAATTTATGTTGTCGAAGGATCTTAGGTTCCTTATGTTTATAAGGTAGGTGTATCTATACAAGTGGTTCTAATTTAAAATTTCCTTATATTATTATTAATTTCTTTGGCTTGTTTCATGAAATTGATGGATTTAAATGGATTTTATGGAAAATATACATGTTTTTAAAGAGGTCTTTCTTCAAAAATGGGTTTTCTCACGAAAAGTGGTTGACTAAATTCTTTAAAGGGTGGATTTGTTTTTAAAATGGGTTTTCAAGCTTGAAGTCGAAAGGATTTATTATTAAAATTGTTTTATTATATTCGATCATGGTTTCTAAAAAGATTTTGAAAAACTTGGAACATTAGGTGTCCTTGGATGCATTGGAAATATACTTCTCACTCTTTTTTTATGTAATTCCACAAGAGGTTTTATGACACTTTTTTGTGTGTAATTCCACTAGAGGTTATATTAGTTGAATCCACATTAATCTTGGATTGGGGATTCTATTTCATGTCTAGAACGTAAACCCATAGTTTGGATCCCAAATGGTGGGTTTTTTCATTGATGATTTGTTTATCACATGATGGTATTTTCATGGTTACTTGCTCACACAGTTATATTATAGTGTATCTATGATTGGGTTTTTCTATGACTACCCGATTTCTTTTATTCTTAACATATTCCTAGATTTTTTGTATATGATTTTTTTATGAAAATCGAAGGATTATTTTAAAAAATTGTTTTATTTTATGAAAAATATATGTAAACTGGATTTTTTTAAAGATAGAGATATTGAATTTTTGATATTAGAACTTGTAATTTTGTCTTTTTGTTTACTATCTTTGTATAAAGATGGTTTGGTGGTGATAGATGGTCACATAGGGAGATGATAGTATTATCTATTTTATCTTTATGGTTTGGCCTATTTAGATTGAATTTTTTATACTAATGGATGTTTATCTTTATTTTTTATTTTAATTTGGTTTCATAACTTTATTTTCTAAAACAAGATACTACTTTCATGTCTCTTTATTACACATCTCCATGTATAAGACCCTCTTGGGAGACATGCCTAGTTTTCCCTAGTCGGTTCATTATAAATTGATATCAAAAGGAATATTGAGCCTGTAATGTTACGACACTTCATAGTTTTGGTTTAGTGTCATTGGTAGACTAGATTTAGTAGCACTAAAATTTAGTTAATATGTGTGGTATGGTGCCTAAACATCTCACCTCCATGTATGAATTCAAGTTACTATGGGTGGTTAGTTATTTTTGAAAATATTGTCACTTGGTCTTTGTGGTTTATTGAATAAACTAGATTTGGTGTCTATTTAAAAAAAACTATTCCTTTCTTATGTTTTATATTTCATTAATAGAATTCATAAATTCATAAAATTATTATTATTATAAATCATTAATATGGATTATGGAAGTTGTTCTATGATTTAGGAATTTTCTCATGACTAAAGGGGATTTCATCTTGTATTTGTTAGACAATTCGTACTAGAAGAGGTCTTATGAATCTAAGTGATGGATTTGTGAGACAAGTTTAATAGGAGAATCCCTTAGTGGTATCTTCTTTAGTGGAAGTTATAATATGCACTATTCATACTTTGGTTATGAAGGTATTAAAAACCCAAGAGGAGTAGTGGATCATGACTCATAATTTACTAACAAGAATCCACCTATCTTTCATGGTGATAATGGAATCCAGAAATATGAGGAGAGGATTGAGTAGATTGGTAGGAGATTTAAAATTCTAAAGATTCCCGAAGAATCTAAGGGGTGGGGGTCAACATATATTCTTGATGGATTGGGAAGGAAATGGTGAGACTCAGTTGTGCATGCTATATTTCATGAGGATCTTACGTGGGAATCCTTCAAGAAAATATATAAACTATAGTTTTATCCTAAAATGATACATGTGGAAAAGAACTGATACTATCTAACATTATAAAAATGGGAATATATTGTTATAGTGTATTCCACTAACTTTTCTAGGTTGGTGCATTTCAAAGTGGATATTATTACCAATGTTTACATGAAATCTATAAGGTTTGAGATTGTGCCAAGTGTCTCCTAAGAAACCTGAGTGTGACATGGATTTATATTTATAGTGACACTTAATTTTGATATACCTGCACACTATTGTTTGTTTTATATTCATCTACTAGATTATGCATTAGAAACCATTAGTGGTGGCCTACTTAATTTACCTCACACCATATTCAGTACATGGATTGGTACCCATATAGTCTTCTCTGTCATAGGAAATACGACTTTGATATGGTTGGTTGTGTATGAAACCATTGAGAAACATCATTACTCTTGGAGGACATCTATGGTCAAGCCTAAACAATCACATAATGTCTCAGGTTTAAAATGCATTATGATCAGTTTCGATCACACATCAATGGGGTGTTGTTTGAGGAAACATAAATGTGTGATTGATAGTGTTATAAATACCGACTAGTATCCCATTTCTAGATATGGAAAATAAAATAAAACATTTAATTGAGATGACCAAGCATGTGAGTACATGAGATGTTCAGGAAAGTTGAAGTATTTTTTGTGAGGGTGTGGAAGTAATCTGAGTGGAAAAATGTATCTCATTAATGTATTGGGGATAGAAATTGTTTGAGGCAACATAAATGTGTGATTTATAGTGTTATGATAATTGTGTATCCCGATATTCTTACTGCTCCTCAATGAGGTGTTCACGCTGTCTCCTAAGGACCAGACTTGTTTGGTTTGTCTGGGCATGCTAAGTAAGTGGTAAATGTGATCAATGAATCATCTTTATTATATTATTCATAGTTTATGATCAATTGGTCATCTTTATTATATTATTATTATGCAATCTTACGCTATCGTATATT
This sequence comes from Viscum album, assembly GCA_963277665.1. Taxonomy (NCBI): domain Eukaryota; kingdom Viridiplantae; phylum Streptophyta; class Magnoliopsida; order Santalales; family Viscaceae; genus Viscum; species Viscum album. The sequence continues at coordinate 705,180,444 of OY728147.1, read as the reverse complement.
TTGTGTAGGCACATTGTGATATACATGGATAAAAGCTAGATCACATTACCAAGGAACACACTTCAGTATGTTAAGGGTTTGAATGAGTTTTTAGATTTTGCGATTTCTAATCGATCCGTTGAAGGGAGAATAAGATGTCCATGTCCTAAATGTAAATTAAGAACATGGTTGAAGAGAGATGAAGTTTATGAACATTTAACACTGAAGCAATTCCCTGGTCAATATTTGTGTTGGAATTGGCATGGAGAATCGAACAATACAGAAAGATTGAGCACTGATGTTAATCCACAGAATGAGGTCCCATGTTCGTCGACAATGGAAAATGAAATGAAAAACCTCATAAATGATGCATTCGGCACTGCAAGACACCACTATCATCATCAAAACATATCAGAACAACCAGAAGAGGGTGCTACAAATTGCAACGTGACAAGTGATGTTTTTGAGACTGTAACACAAGTAGATCAAGATTGGAACATATCATTGGATCCTCCTCTTGATTCTGTAGAGCCAAATTTAACGGAAAACTTCACTGATAAAAATGAGTTTCATGATTTAGTTGACGATGGAAATCAAGAGTTGTATAGTGGGTGTTTGAAATATTCAAAGCTTTCATTTCTGCTGAAGTTGTACCATATCAAATGTCTATGTGGAATTACAAATAAGGCAATGTCCATGATATTGGAATTGATTCGTGATGCATTTCCTGAATCAAAAATCCCATAATCTTTTTATGATATGAAAAAAATTGTTAACAATCTTGGTCTGAATTATATAAAAATACATGCGTGTCCCAATGATTGTATGCTTTATTGGGGAGAGGATTCAAGTAGACAGAATTGCAAGAAATGTTCTTCTTCTAGATGGCAGTCAAAGGGTGATGTTGGAAGTCTGACTGAACATAATTTCATGAAGAATAAGAAAATGAACACACCTGCAAAGGTTTTGCGTTACTTTCCTTTGAAGCCGCAATTGCAAAGATTATTCATGTCATCAAAAACCACCGAACACATGAAGTGGCATTCTGTAGATAATAATAATGATGGGTTAATGATACATCCATAAGATTCTCAATCATGGAAGACATTTGATTCATTACATCCAGATTTCTCAGCTGATCCTAGGAATGTTCGATTGGGATTGACTGCCGATGGATTCAACCCATTTGGGACTTTGAGTACAAGTTATAGCATTTGGCCAGATGTTTTGATCCCTTATAATCTGCCTCCGTGGATGTGTATGCAACAATCATCTTTTATCATTTCAATGATTATTCCTAGAAAACAAATGCCTGGAAATGATATTGATGTACACTTGCAGCCTTTGATTGAAGAATTGCAGGAGTTATGGAGTAAGGGTGTTGAGACATTTGATGTTTGTTTTAAAATAATGTTCAAAATGCATGCTGCTTTACTGTGGACCATTAGTGACTTCCCTGGGCTTGGAAATTTATCTGGTTGGAACACTTATACGGGTTTGGCTTATCCCGTTTGTAACTTTGATTTTGAGCCCAAATGGCTACATCACAGTAGAAAATGGTGCTTCTTATGCCATCGAAGATTTCTCGATGCATCTCATAGATTTTGGCTGAACAAATAAAAATTTAATGGTTTCATTGATCGTAGACCACCTCCAAAGTTGTTAACCGGTTCTGAAATATTGACACAGCTTGAAAATGTTGAAACAGAATTTGGGAAGGTTCATCATTTGAATGATAGCAGAAAATGGGTCCGAAGTGCATCGTCAAGTGAAATCAGAACGCAACAATGGAAGAAAAAAAGTATATTCTTTAAACTTTCGTATTGGGAATTTAATTTGTTGCGCCACAATCTTGATGTGATGCATATTGAGAAGAATGTCTGTGATAATTTGATTTTCACATTACTTAATGAGCATGGAAAGTAGAAGGATCATCTTAATGCTCGCAAAGACTTACGAGTAATGAACATAAAATGCGATCTCTGGCCAGATGAGAATGAAAAGTATGATCCGACCATTTTCGCAATGAAAAATAGGGATAAAGATATGTTCCATCGAATTTTAAAGAATGTGAAGGTATCTGATGGGTATTCGAGTAACATCTCGAGGTGTGTTGACTTGAATAATCGTAAGTTACATGGATTGAAAAGTCATGATTCACATATTTTGTTACAGCAGTTACTACCATTGGCATTGCGTACATTATTACCTGAAAAAGTTACTGCTGTTGTACTCCAATTCTGCACATTTTTCAGGCAATTATGTGAGAAAGTTGTACATCCATTTCAGCTTGAAAACCTCCAGGAGAGGTTTTTATTGAATCTTTGTGCAATAGAGATGATCTTTCCTCCATCGTTTTTTACTATCATGATGTATTTAACTATGCATTTGGTTGAAGAAGTTAAATTAGGAGGCCCCGTTCATTATCGATGGATGTATCCAATTGAGAGGTATTTTATTTATATGTTTTCTTGTTAAGTAAACAATTTTTGACATTTAAATAAATGCATAATATTATTATTTTATTTCATAGATATCTTGGGCATTTGAAATCATACGTGAGAAATAAAGCTCAACCAGAAGGCTCTATTGCTGAAGGCTATTCGGCCGATGAATGTATTAACTTTTGTTCCAGGTATTTAGATGATATTGAGACAAGATTTAATCTAGTTGGACGTGTTGACAACACATAAACTCAATCTCAAATGAATCAGAAATCAAAAAAAATTCCTGCTATTGGCCGATCAGTTGGGAGGACCTCAAATGTGACACTGACAGAATTGGAATTATTACAGGCACATAGATATGTGCTGCTGAATAGTGAAATTGCAGATCCATTTATTGAAGAGTTGAGGATACAAAAAAAGAGACGAATGAGAGGCCGAACACGAAATGAGAAATATATAACGAAATATGTGAATAAAGAGCTTGTAGAATGGTTTGCATGGTGTGTAAGTTCATAAATATTGCAATAAATAAGAATATTAGTTTGACACATAAAATTTGTAAATCTATTAAATTATATTTCTTTTTTCAGATCATGAATACTGATACTCGAGCAGACTTTTCAGAATATTTGAAGTTTATTGCGAGAGGTCCTATAAATCAAGTTAGAAAGTCCGATGCTTATAATGTGAATGGATTTAGATTTCGTACAGTTGATCGAGAAGTGGGTTTGAAAACACAAAATATTGTTATATTTACATTTGCTGAAGTGGGATACTATGGAAAGCTGCATGATATTATTGAATTAAACTACCATGGACATTTTTCTGTTGTTTTATTCAAATGCAAATGGGTCGATATTATCAGAGGTGTTAAAAGAGATTCATTGCAATTTACTTCTGTGAACTTCTCTCGCTTGATGGATGTTGGTGATCATGAAATGCATGATCTATATATCTTAGCATCGCAAGAAAAAATGGTATATTATGTGAATGATGTTGTGGATGAAGGGTGGAGTGTAGTTACTCACGTAATACAAAAAGATTTGTATGATATAGGTGATGAAGTGGAAGATTTGACCTCTGAAGTTGAATGTCATCAACAACAGGAAGCAGAATTATTTTTCCATCATGATATTGAAAATATTATTCTTGCAAGGATGAATGAAGTGGATGAAGCAATGGAGCAGGAAACTGACATTATTGAAGGGGAAAATGATTGTATGTACAATTATTCATTCATGCAGCAACCACTTGTTTCATTTCTGCAGTCATTCATTATCATTGTTATATATATTTGGTTTGTTAGTACTGGGCATCTATTATCATTTTTAATTTTTTTTCTGCATATTTTTTTTGAAATATATATTCTGAACTTAATTTTATTTGATTAAATGACAGGAATGCCAAGGAGGAAGCGGTATACTATTTCTTCTAGTTCTGCGACGGATGCCGATCCATCTGGGTCACTCCCCATGACATCTGAGGCACCAGCTGCCTACACCCCCGCACCATCTCCCCCTGAACCATCTATCAGACCATCAGAGAGCCTCCCATTAGAGGCTGAGTCGTCGACTCCCCCTACAGGTGCCTCATCAGTTGGGCGGTGACAGACCCCTTCCAGTTCATCCCGGACACACTGGAGGGTCACAGTCATAGGTATAAATTTTAATTAAATAAATTTATTGCATTTTGTTTATACTAATTCTTTGCTCATTAAAGATGACAAAACTAAAACCGTGGAGAAACACATAAAAATCTCAGATGTTTGGAACTTGAATGGCGAAAAGATAGTCATTTCATTTGATTCTTATGGGGTCCCTACAGATGATGCTACGGGGTTACTTGGCCAGATTATAGGTCAGTTGGCAGTGGAGCCCATTTCCCTTCTCATTTCATATGATGATTGGAGACATATACCTCCAAACTGGAAAAATGAAGTTTTCGATTCTCAAATAAAGGTAATTTTATTACATTATGGTTTAATTGAATGTCATGTTACTAATATGTTCAAAATGAATTTCTGTATACAGATGTTCTTCCACTTCACAGTTGCTGATGTGATAGCACGGAAGTGGACTTTGAAAAATCTCGGTAAAAAATGGAAAGATTTAAAATGGAGATTGTGGTGTGATGTCAACGATACTTCGTTGACCTTGGAACAAATGTATGACAAGCTACCCAGTGGGGTACCGAAAGAGCAGTGGAATGTTTTTGTTGACAGACATCGTGATGAGAAGCGGATGGTATTGAAATATATATTATTATATTATCCTCATTTTACATTAATACATGTATATGAAGAGGAGATGAAATTGGATACCTTACTGTTAAATTTCATTTTATTTATTTCAGGATCTTTCATGACAGAATGCATCAAACAGGGCGAAGCAAGTCATCCCTCACACGACGGGCTCAAAAATCTTTTCTAGAAGCCGAATGTCATTGTTAATATTTTAAATAGTTTAAATATTTATAATACAATATTATCTATTTAATATATTGAATTTTTGATTTATCTTTTTTTAATGCTGTCACAGAATTTAGGGCACGAAGCCTCCCGGACTGAACTGTGGTTGGATATTCACAGAAAATCAGATGGCTCTTTTGTTAATGAGCCTACCAAAGAAGTTGGGGTATGAAGTCAAATTTTTAACTTATTATCAGTTTTTACTGTGTTAATATGTATTGATATTTGATTTATAGGTAAATATTAAAGAACTATGGGATGACAGTCCTGGGCAGTCCTACTCAGTCTCCCAGGATGACCCGGTTGCTCAAGTCCTTGGGAAGGAGAATCCTGGTAGAGTGCGCGGGATGGGTTTGGGACCCGTACCATCTGAGGTCTTTAGCAGGCCATCAGGGATTCCAGCCGCATCTACTCCTGGTTATGGTCAGCCCATACCTGAAGATTTTTAGAGGGATATTTCTTCTCTACGAGCCACAGTTCAAGACCAAGGGGCTCAGATATCCACTATGCAGAAAGCGTTGACTGATTTATATCAGCAGATGAGTAGATATGCCCCCAATGGTAGTACATCGAGTGGTGGTTAGCAGGTAAATCACAAAAAATCACAATCATTTAGTTTGAAAACTTTTATTGGTTTTAAGTTTAATTATAAATATGCAACAATATTTAATTTTCAATATAATGTTCTTATAGGTGGTAGCAGGAGATGGAGGTGGAGAGGGTGATGATGCATCATCAGACCATGAGTAGTATTGTTGATGTGATCAAAATATGTTTTATGGGTTATGTGATTTTTGTGACCTAGAATGCATCATGTGGTCCACATAATTTTTTCCATGTTATGCACTTATTTTGTTTGATTAGAACAACTGATTCTCTCTTAATGGTTACATATCTTCTAATATATTCTCTATTCTCTTTAAATATGTCCTCTATTTCTCAAATGTCTTCTTATGTGATAGACTAGAGAGACCTTATTTCCAGGAACCATAATGTCAATCATCGATATAAAGTATTTTATAACAATAATGTTTTAAAGGTTCTTATTCTGACTGAACATAAACCCATTTAATCCTCATTCCTCATCCTTATAGGACAAACGACTAGTAGTGATCCCTCCCCTCTCTTCTTTGGCACATTTTGATCCATACACTTTAATCCTTTATGGAATCAAATATTTTCAATTAATATAAGTGGATAATTGGGTTTGGGAACCCTGGTCCCCATAGAAGGTATACCCATTAGAAACCATATTTTCATAAAAACATTACATATTAATTTCTTACTCTACTAAGGGTTTTGTATATTTCGATTCCTACCATACCACAAGGTCCCCCCTTGTTCCATATTAATTTCTTACTCTACTAAGGGTTTTGTGTGGGGATAACCACGATTAGTAAAAATGATATGTGATAATTCCCATGAATATTCATTGAAGTCGTTATCTGTGTTTTTGTGGATAATTCATCTTATTGTGTTTCACTATATGGTTTAGAAAGTTGTACGGTGATGTTATTGACCATATTGGTTGTGTAGTACAAGGGGATGTGATTCTTTGGTCGATTTTCATGTATGTGATTTTGGTAGTAGTGAAATGTGCTATGAAGAGGTTGTGGTACATGGTTATGGGGTCATGGATGTGGTTTAGTGGTTGTAGAATAATGTTTTTGTAGCAGATTCGTTGATTTGGTATGTGGTGATAGAGTTTCATGATGGTTTTAAGGAGTATTTGATTTTGTGATATGGGTTGGGCAATGTGGTGTGGAAACAATGGTGGATGTGTGGTGTTGTGGTGATAGTTTTGTGAGTTGAATTAGTTGTAGCATGGAGTGGATATGTCAGTTTCTCGGTTATCCATGAGATGAACTATGTTGATAATGTAAATGATCTAGGTTAGTAAATAAAAAATATTTATTGGAAATAGATATGTTATAAATTAATCAAATGAAAATGTAAAGTGTTATATGAATTGTAATGGATAAAAAATAAAGGTAGTGAAACATGTATGTGGAAAGTGGAATGTTGTGTTGATAGTGTTGTGATTGTCTTGGGTGATTCAAATAGTGATTTAATTGGTTGTGATTATTGATTTGTGTTATGGTGTGGTGATCTAATAAGCTCAAGTGTAGTTTATGTGGACACATAGGTTTGGTATCGTGGGATATCTATATACCATGAATGTTTCTATTATTTTATACACCAAGCATAATTTATATAAAATTACAACTACACAAAGGTTTAGAGTTTTAGGTATTTTCACCAATAAATATGATGGTGGTGAAATTTAGGCATGGGTTCACACACATCCTCTCACTTCATTCAGAATTAGTGACACATGTTGGTGTTGGAGAATTCATAGAAACGATTTCATGTCCATGGTGCCTTCCAGTGGGAATTGATCTATTAGACCCAATTTCTATGAGTGATAGGTTATGTGTTTCTATGTGATATATTGAGGGGTAATTGATGGTAGGAGGAGGGGACAATGATTATGTCCATCACATTCATGATACCTTAAGACTCTTTTTCTAGTTTGGATGCCATTTGACAGAATATGTGTCCGTGGGTGGGAAGAGATGTTAGGTGGTAGTGTATTTGTCTACAAGTATGATTTATTGTGAAGTGATGGACTATGTGTCTACTGGTGGTATGTGATGTGATGTGATGGCCTAGGTGACTGCTGTTGGGATGTGGTGTGATGTGATAACCCATTTGTATACGGGAAGGATTTGATGTGATGTGACGTGGTTTGTTTGGATGGGATGAGAGAATTCCTAATTAGATATAAGGTTGTGAGAGTGGAAAAGTAACGTTTAATCTATAGTGGGGTTACATTAATTTTTTGTTGAACACAGTTCCATATGATAATACTGGATCAATTATTTGATGAGTAATCCATGGTGTACAAAGGATTATTTAGATGAAATGTATGGGGTTATATGGTTTATTCTATTTGATGACCAGCACATTAACACACCATTTTCACCTAAAATTGAAGACTTCATTAAGACCAAGATGATTATATCTTTTTTTCTCGCACTACATATATATTATAGTTTTCAGGATACAAGAATAACTTTGGAGACTAAACTGGACATTACCAATTCACATATTATTCATGTTACTTAACTGGATTTCAATTATCATTTGGAACATTGGGATACTTTTATGGAATCAAATATTTTCAATTTTGATCATCTGTAAACTGTAAGTATAAATCCATGTGACCCCCAATCTCTTGTTTCATTTGATATTATCTTGTGTTTCATTCTAAATCCATAATTTTAGGTATTTTGTATGCTTTAGGTATTCTTATTGAATTGGATCAACTTTTTCATCAACATTAAATGGAAGGGTGTTTATGAATATTGCGTAGGTGGTGCATAAATTTTGTCCTTATTATATATATGTTGCATGTGTTGTTTGGTTTGTTTTCCAGGGCAGTGGTGGAGTATAAACAGAAATGCATTTTTTTTCCGGGTCAGCATTTAGCGGCGGTTTTAACCGCCACTAATGTTTTACCAGTTATACATTTATAGGTGGTTTAAACCGCCGCTAAATGTATTCGGAAGACTGTTTAGCGGCGGTTAGAACTGCCGCGAAATCACGTCGGAAATTGTGGCGGTTTTAACCGCCGCTAAGAAGGCGACTGGCACGCCTGAGTTTCGCGGCGATTATAGCCACCGCTAATTAAATATCCCTTAAAACCACCGCTAAATTTACCAAAAACCTCCGCGAAATGAGGTACTACGACGCTTTTGTTTGACCGCCACGAAATGCATAAAACTGCCGCTAATAGATTGCCGACGCCAAGTTTAGCGGCGGTTTAAACCGCCGCTATATGGAAAAAAAACCGCCGGTAAGAGGCGGTTTTCTTGTAGTGCAAGGCCAAAAGAACCTCTTCCTCCAAGAACACTCTAAAGACCGAGAGAGATCCTCTTCCATCGGATCAAGACGATCTAAGGCGGACAATGCAAGCAAAGGCTTCTCCATGCTAGCACCCGGAGAATCCTTTGGCAACGTCTAGAGATACGAGGTACATGTGTGGATCACCGCTAGAGGGAGTCTACACTTGGATTCTGCAATGCAATGATGGATCACATTGACACCGTGATCGAGAACATCAATGAAGAAAGAACACCCAAAAGGTATTTCTTTATAATTAATTAAATTAACTATAATCAACCTGTAACGATCCTTCTTTGTGGTTCCGGGACAAACCATCTTCTTTGTCTTTTTATGTGATTCGATCCGTGGAGACTGACGTTTAACGTCGTATTGATCCCGGATTGATTATTGCTAATGACAAAAATCCAAGTGGGCACATCCACCCACGCGCTTCCGCTGTGCCCGGAACCTTCAACTCCATGATCATCTGGAGACAAAATAGAAATATGGGCTATCATCCCACCCATCTCATGATGCTATGGTCCAACTTTTCTTTTTTTGGACATCCCATTCACCCTTGTGAATAAACACACCACCCTATGATGATGTGAAAGTCACCCTCTAACAATAGTAGTCAACATACGCTCGATAATCCATGAGCTAATCCATTCCACGAATGACGTCAAACCCTGTCATCTCGAGGAAATAAAGATCCCAGATGAATTGAAACCCTTAGAACTCAAGGGTAATCTTCATAAACTAGATCACATCACCCGTTCTAACTCCCCATGGTGTGTCTAGTGTAAAAACACCCTCGAAAATCAAAACCACAAAATCATTTATTTTTACCACTCGTGCAGAGATAAAACTGTGAGAGGAACCAATATCAAAAAGATAAGATGAAATAGTAGAATATACTAAGATTGTACCTCTCACTGTAGACAGTCCATGATCTTTCTCTTGTCAGGTCTGTTTCACTCTATATGTCTTGCCTACACTGAGACCCTGTGACCCTGCCTTGCTACCCTAAGCTGATCCACCCTCCTGTCTCTGAGAACCCAGTGTCTGGATACCACGTCCATGACCACCACTACCCTATCTCGACTGAAATGCACTACTCAAGCTCCCATCCTGACATGGAGTTTAAGAACATTCTCATGAACCTGAAGTCAGAGATAACCCCTACGACTCATAGCTGGAGGGAAGGTCCTGCAAAACTGCTACATGTGCCCCATACTTCTGCAAGATCGGCACTTGATTGGGTCACAGTCACACTAATTTTTCACATGGAATCTCCTAAAACACTGATGTAGATACACCAAGATTCCTTCACCCACAGCCTGACTCACATTCACGTCATGGGAAGCCTCAAAACGGGGCTTCATGTCCGAAGACGTAGATCCAATGGGACAAGAAACAACACTCCCCTATTCTATACCCCCAAATTCCCATAGGTTCCTATCTGTAATCATCCTCTGATTCATAATATCATTAATATAAGGAAACCTGAATACATTGAGATGAGATATGATAGCATGTTCGAGACCTTCCTCGAAGAGCCTCTCCCTCGACAGCTCATCAGTAAAATACATCGGCGCAAAATGCTAATGCTCTTTAAAGCATGATAAGTATTCCATAACTACCATCATGCGATAATCTATATACATAAATGTAGAATCCCACACTACTCACAGAGTCGGGTTAGAATTAGTCATAGAATCAGGTTTTGAATTCATCTGAACCCATATTATGTATCCCATCATCCTGATTCAAAACATCACACCAGTGCTTTGTTTCTCCACGTAGAATTTAAGTCGTGATCTTAAACCTCCTCTTCGGAGGCATCTCCTGATGCTCAAAAATTTCTAATGTGGTTTCTAGCCACTGATCTACAGCCTGTGGTCCATCATACCCTGAAAATGTAGAAGGATGCTACTGCTTGAACACCTTTGTCAGCTCAGTCATAGTCATGGTTGGCTGCGGTGCTCCCAATATCATCTGCATATACCGAAAGAAACCCTCATAGAATAATGCCTCAACACCAGTGTCCAGAACAGTCTCTAGTGCTACAATTGTAACTATAGGAGGATCAACCGGTAGCCCATGGCCCACTGTCTACAAAGTATGGTCATCGCCTCTATCGTGGCGTACCACTAGAGGTTGTCATGGTGGAATGTCTCTACAATTCCAAATTCATGCCCCAGGAAAGAACAACATCAAAGCACAAATATAAAAGTACATGACAAGACAAAACCCTCCTAGAAACCAAGTCAAACCCACAACTTTCTCTTAAATCTAGGACTATATAAAGAAAATCCATTGAACCACTAAAAACTATGCCTCTTGCCCACTCAAAATCCAGGTCTAGGTCAAGTATCTATTCACCATTCCAGTTTCCATTAATATTTTCAGTTAACATTCAGTTACCCAGGATATTTTACCATGGGTTACCAATTCCAAATATATGAGGGCCCATAACACCTCATGAACCCAACCTTGGTTCTCATTCAAACCATACATGTAACAAGTCCATTAACATTTAAATTCCACTGGTGGATCATTTCCCAATTCATAAGGGAACATACACCTTATGAATTGAAAGATGATGTCACACCTTTATCTATTGCACCCAACTAACACAACATCCAACCAAACTATCACATCAACTATCACAACAACATGCCATATATAATGCATCCAAGATGACATGGAATAATGCATGGACTGTGATTATAATAAGTTTTTATATGATGCATGAGATGGAACACCTTCATCTCATTGGGTTGAAACTGAAATAGAACCCACAATTGCATCAATAGTAATATAAAAAATTAAGTGTGTCACCCAACAGTGAAATCGAATCGACTGTAATAGTCAAAATCCAGAAAATCAAAAATCAAATTGACGAAATTTGGCGTTTCCATGTATGCGGGGTAGCTACTCCCCAACATTGTTTATTAGCAAACTCCATTTATTTTATATTCCTATTTAATGTATCCAAACAGAAAGTCAAAAAAAATCCTCTAATACCAATTTGCAACGTCCCAAAACTGGATGCCACCCGAAACGGTGCCCCAAACCCGGTTGGTCACATGGCGTCAAGAACATCTTCCCAAATTCCAAAGGCTTCCGACTTGTAGTGAGGGCCTATGTGAGTTAATGGGGAGACTATTCCCTCATTAATAGAGTATCACAATGGAATTAAAACATAATATAAATAGAGGAAGAAAAATAAATAGAAGACAACTGAAAGTAAGACAAGACATGAATATATATAAACAACCAGAAGTGTATCATATAAAAAATGTTGCAGTTGGTATAAGTATCTTGAAAGCATCCATAATAGCACATGTTAATGTAATACAATAAAATTCCCAAAAAGATCAAAAATACCAAAAAGGTATCCAAGCATCGCAAGCCTTAGCTTGGTCCTATGCTCCCCTGCTCCAAAGTCACAATCAACAACCTGTACTAGGGAACTTTCCCCTATCATCAATAGAAACCATATAGTCTTTTTGGGTCCCCAAGGAGGCCCAAACAAGGTGTGAGATAAACATCCCAATAGGCAACCACCCAGGTCTATACAATTCTAACATCAATTCTAAAAAAGTGCTAGTAGGTGTAAACAAATGGTAAATTAAAGTGTGTTTGCTCATGGAATAAGTCTGTAGCAGTAAGTAGAACCAACCATCCCCCACGGTTTCCTACAAAAGAGTCATATCCTAATAAGTTAGATAAAATAAAAGTAAACAAGAAAGTCACATGGCCACACCGTATATCCATCTATATCTTGTAACCCATGACCATGCTGTAAAAAGAAGTCAAGTATTCCATGGCCATGTCGTATAGTGAAGTCAAATATCCCAGGACCACACGGTATAGTGAATAGAATACCTCAAGGGCCAGATCCAATGTGTCATGTACCAAGGAATCCATGTAATAATTCTAGACTATGGAGGGTCAGATCCAAGGATCTTGTACATGGAATCCCATTGAGTCCCATGGGAATCCCTAGTTGAAGCTTAGTTAGGAACTAGTTGGGGTCCTAGGAGAATGGAAATAGAAAGTCTTATGCGAGCCCAATCAAGTCGGATCTACAGGGTAGTAAGTCCTAAGGCATCCCACAAAATCAAAACCCAGGGGGCAGAGTCAGCCCAAGGTGTCCACTTCTGCATTCCAGATCCACGTAGAGTAGTCCATGACATCGATCAACCATTCATTTAAGCATTAAATCATTCCATTTAAACAAAAATCCCATGTTATTATACCCAATCACATCAAAATACACAATCTATGAGTATACCCACTCATGAAAACCATTTATCAAAACAAGTATATCGGCCTACACTCCCATATAAACCATTTAACATGACATTAGTGATTTCATATATGTATACCCACCCATATTTTTCATTTAACATTCCAAACTATCAAAATAGACAATACATAACATGATATTTGTAACACCCAAGCTTCCACCGAACATTTCTCTTTGAATAATATAATAGCTTGCGCTGTATACAACTTCAAGTTTTAGCACACCACGACCAATCAAACTATCCATTATGAATTGTAATACCCAATTTTTTAAAATTTCTAAATTTTATTTTTCAAAATAGACTTCATATTTGGATTTAGAATATCAAAATTATCTTAGGGTGAAATTTTGGTATTTTTTTGAAAAATTTCAATTTTTGAGGAAGAGTGAAAAACACTACGTTATTGTACAAAACTGAATTTTTATTTAAATAATTATTTATTTTATTCAAAATTTTTTTAATCAAAATAGATACATAATACCTATATTAGTTCAATTCAATTCATTGGAGTCATTTTATAATAAAATTATATGTATAAAATTTTATTGAATTTTTTAACGTCTTTTACCCATCTTCTAGGCACGTTAGCAAATTTGCATAAAACACAATTTTACCGCTTCTATTAATTGAATTTAAAAAATCCGAGAGACACGGTTGAAATAATTAAGTAAAATTTGGTACAATAACATGAAAATAATTTTTGGGGAATAGTAACTTTTGACTTTTATTTACCACGGTTAAAAGTAAATAGGATAATTAAAGCTAAAAGTGATATTACAATTACCCTAACACATGTCCTAATTATATTGGATAAGTTTATTTTGGCCAAAATAAACCTTAATAATAAAATATTATCCTTTTTGTTCACTTGAATTAGATTAGGACATTTATCATTATTTTATTTAAAGAAGGGTTAAAAGTGTTAAATTAAAATTTTCAGAACTAAAACATTTTTAATATAGGATTATTCATAAGATAAATTAGAATATAAATATTAATTATAAATATAAATGTATTTCTTACATAATGGTATTTTATTTATAATTTTTAGACATTAAATAATTAAATTTTTTATGACACAATGATGATGTAGTAATTACTTTTTTAAATGAAATGTTAAAATAATTGATATTATAAATATCCAAATAAATGTAAATTGATACTTTTTATGGATTTCACTAATTTTATAGATTAATATGACATGTTTGGGTTTATTAAATGATTTTTTTGAAGTAATCATGTTGTTATGACTTCCAAAAAAATCAATTATTAAATAGAGTCAAAATTGACATAAATGAGTTTTTAAAACAAATACTATATTATTAAATGATATAATAATCCTAAAAATCTAAGGTTAAAAAAAACTAATTATATAATAATATATATGTCATTAATTAACCACTTAGGGTTCTCTTGGAAATTTATAGTAATATTATTAACCATATAATATAATAATACAAGAATACATGGTAAAAGTTAAACTATTTTACTAAGAGTTAAATCTAAAAGATAAGGTTAATATGGTGACCTAAACCTGTCTAAAACCTATTGGTTGAGTGGTTTTAGACCCATATAAACCTTATTATAGAAATAAATCATTTTGAAGCCATTATAAACCGAATATAATTTTATAATAAAATAATATTTGAAGTTTTTCCTAAAGTGACCCTCACCTCTCTTATAAAAAGGAACTTCCCCTTCTCCAAAAATCACAACCCAAAGCCATTTTTCTCAGACAACCCATACCAAAATATCCTCCCAAATACCCTCCCTTTGAGATAGATGCCTTACTTTGATCATAAATTCAACCTAAGGAGCTCTTTTGATCAACTTAAAAGGAAACTCCCGAAGAAGAGGTAATAATTTCACCACCTATTTCAAAGTTCTTTTCTTCTTCCACTTCATCTTTCTTTGTTATTCTAATACCAAAATAATAACTCTAGTACCTTATACATTCTGTGATGTTATTATAAATATGGTACAACTATATTCATTATTCAATCTATCCTATGAATGAAAAGTCATCATACGTGCGTACGTACGGCTTACCGTCTCCACGTCATGGTGTAGTTTATTATTCAAACACTTCATTATTTGATCCCATGTGATCATTCCAATGTTATGTAATAATGCACTGAATCTGGGTAATTGGGGTTAGTATGTAACAATATTCATTGAGAAAGTAGGCATTACATCTCTTAAACAGTCCATTCACGCTATCAAGGCATTAACGAGCTTCCTCTAACTAGGAAATCACAAGCACACACCCCTTGGGTGGTTTAAGCAGGCATAAACAACATATTTACTTAATAATCACCCCTTGGGTGACGTTTAAATGAGAAAAAATTGTCAATTCACCTAAAAAGAACCTATGGGCATCCCCACTAGGTCCGACTACAACCACCACAAGCAAGTTGCTCAAAAACAAGGCCTCGTCAGCAAGTTGCTCAAAAACAAGGCCTCGTCAGCAAGTCTGAAGGATGAAATATCAGCCGAATGCCCGAAAAGCATAATAAAAGCTTAAAGAAATTATAAACCACCTACCTCACCTCATTAGTAGACAAATTTTCAAATATCAATTCCCGATTCATCCTATTTTGGAAGAAATATGGAGAACGGATGAAGAATGAGATATTAGGGCATATGAGCCTAAATCCAAATAGTGAAAATGATTTCAAGAAGAATCAAAAACAGATAAAAAGAAACATAGGCCTTACCAATGTGGATCCAATGAGACAATCATCAATCAAAATAGAGGCCAGATGGAGTCTCGGGCTCAAATCATAGGTTAGGCGCCAAAGGGGAGAGCTCCTCGAGAGTTGTTGTGAATAGAAGAAGAAAACCCAAATGGGTTTAAAAAGAAAATTGGTTTTTAATTTAAAAATTAAAAAACAAAAAAACACAGCAGGGTTGCATAGTTTACCTGCAAGGTTTCCCAAACCGTGTGAAAATCTTGGTCACCTCACTGCCTAGAAGGGGCACTTCGCACGGTTACCCCGCATGGTTTGAATAACCATTTGGAAACCATGCAAAGAACATTCTGCTAAACACTTTCAACTTTTCATATCTCTCGCATGGTTAGACTAACCATGCACGAGGCAATTTTCATCCCAAAACACAGTTTTAGGATCGGAACAAGGCCTAAACACCTCCAAAACACCAATGATCAAGTAAGGAATTCACTTAAATCCATAACAAGGCATTTAATCTAAAAAGAAAAGAATCAGTACCTCATATAAAAACCTGGGTTCTTACAAATAAGAAGATAAATAAAGGTTATAACATCAAAAAAATAAAACTTTAGTATATGATAGATAATTATAATTTTATATTGGAATAGTTAGTATATAATTTAAGGAGTTAAAAGAAAATTAAAATGAAAGTGATTAGTTAGGATGATTACCTCCTATTTTAGAAACCTCCTTTAGATCTACTCATAAAGACCCTAGGGATGATCTTTTTAGGAAACTCGAACCTATATAAATTTTATAATGGTTTCAATTGGATGTTTTTATGGTTTGGTTGAGCTACGTGGCTCAAGGAAGTGTTAATAATAGAGGAGATGTGGTGTCATTTTATAGTTAAGGGAAGGAAACACTAGGAATTACTTAAAAGTACTAAATATAATAAATTATTTTTCATGTGAAAGTAGAACCAAGGGGAAAAAATTTAAAATATAGGATGTGTATTAGTTTAAATAATCTCATCAAATGTAATTTGGATAATTTCAAGTGATGTTTTTACCCACATATCTTAGTTTTAATTTCCTGTTAACCCTTTTAAAAATTATTGGGATAACAATATTTTTTAATCTTTAAGGTTGAAGAAAGTTAAAATAATAGGAAAAGTGACCCAAAATTGGAAAATGGATAATATTATCAACCATATACCATTAAATTGGCATATAATAATATTTTTATGAATTTTAAAAAATTTAATAAAATATAAATTACCATAAAATACCACTAAAGTAATTTTTAGAACTATTCACATAATTTATTTTTTTTAAAAAATATAAAGACAATAAGTTAGTTTGAATATAAAATTTTAACACATAAATAATAAATTATATTTATTTAATTTTTTCTATAATACCGTTACTCAACCAAAAAAATTATTTTTTATTTTTTAAATATTATTTTCTTGATTTTTTGAAGCTTACACAAGCACTGTGTCGGCATTTCATAATCATTTAAGCCTATTATTTCATCTCAAAAAAATTAGAAATAAATAAAAAAATAAAAAATATATATTTATCCTTATAATAAACATTTAGGACCATTCATGATTTGTTTTTATACTTTTGAAAACATATTAGAGATATTAAAATCAAGAAAGTGACACATTGGAATTATTATTTACTTAAAATAATATAAAGGACTTTATCAAGGAAAAATGGAACCAAAATGATATATTATTGAATATCGGATAGGTAAAAAACAATTAAACTCATAAAATGAATTATCGGTAAGTGTATAAAAGATTTTAAAGCCTTATTTCATAGTATTAACCATATTCTACTGGTTTTACCCTTACAATAGTAACAACATTTTTAACAAGGTTACAATTCATCATGACCAAAAACAGAGTTGAAATATTTAAAAAAAATTACATGATGATTATAAATGTTTAATAGATTTTGTAAAATTCAATCACTATAAGTGGCATAAATTACTTTTAAAATAAACTTACAAAATGCGATAAAAATCTGTTTTTTAGAAAAATAAATTTTTAAGTATAATTTATTTCTACCAAAATTTAAAATAATTCCAAGTATAATGAAATTAATTGAATTATGTTAAAGAAAAAATAACTAATTAAATTTTAAAATCAACTAAAAAAATGGGGCTTTTTTAATACTTGGATGGAAAATACTCTTTTCTATAAAATTGATATTTTTTTCACTATTCACAGAGAAATTATTCTCTTCAGAAGAATCCTAAAATTTCATCCTGTGATAATTTTGATATGTTGACTTTAAAAATGATATATTTTATATAAAATAGAATTTTTAAAAGTATTATTAATTAACTATAATGGCCAAGCACAAAATGTAATAAAAAATTTTTTTGAAGAAAAAATATTTTTATACTATAAAATGACTTTAATAAAATTTGAGTACTTATTTTTTATAAATTAATAAATAAATTTTCATTATATAAAACCTTTATACAAATTATTCATAACATGTTTATTACTATAAATGATTTCCATTTTAGTAGTTACGGTATAACGATCACATTTAAATAATAATGTTTTCATAGTATATCATAGTTTTCTTAGAGATCAGTGTTGCATGTTAAAAAGGATATTTAGCATATTATTATTTTAAAATAAATTTTTGGTGAGTTATAAGAAAAATACAAAACTTTATGGGTTTTGAAAAGATTAGGAGTATGTTCTCACATAGAGGTTGAAACATGTAAACATATATATGTGTTGTTTATATTATCTACATAATATTAGTGAAAATCAATGAGGTAAAATTATAAATATCCATACATATTAACCAATGAAAGAGGTCAAATCAAAATAATGAATATAAAAAACCATAATTTGAACTTAATCGGTAAAATTTGGTCACCCCTGATTCACCCCCCTCTCAATATGGCTGCATAATACCCTGGGATTCTCAATTTGGTATTAGAGTGAATGTTCCCTCTGTAGGATCTAAAAAATTTTATTCCTATTTTTTCACTAATTTATATAGAGTACATAATTCAATAATTTGAAGAAATACTTTATATAGAAGATATAGAATTTATTCCTTATTTTAAGTTAACAGAAGATATTATGGTTTGTAGAATCTTTAAAGCATTATCCAAGAGTTGAAAAAACCAAAAGAAGAAAGAAGCTCAGAATTTAAGAATGCCGACCTCTAGAAATATGTATAAGAAGGATCCACCACTACTAAAAGTTAATGTGTGTGGAAGTTTTTGGATCATAAGTGATAGAAAAATATTACTAGATGAGGGGGGGGGGGATATTCGATTTAAAAATTAAAAGATAAAACAATCTGATTTTTATTAAATAATCATTCTATAGTGAGTGATATGTTCAAATAATGAAACTCATTGAAATTAAAAAGAAGGAACATATATTATTTTATAGTGGTTTGGATCACTAAGATCCCAGTCCAATCATAAACCTTCTCTACTCCGCGAGAATAATGGTGCCCACTAAGAAGATTACTTTTGGAGGTATGATAACCTATTATAGATTCTAAATTTTACAAATACTTATAAGAACAACCCAAAATTCCTATATGAATCTTTAACCTTGTTTGTGACCAAACTTTTTTTTTCTAATCCCAACCTATACTTATTTTTAGTTAGTAGAATAACCAATATAAAAAACCCTCTTTTGATGGGTAAAAGCATAAACCAAACATAAAAAGTTGTCAAATAGTTAAATAAATATTACAAAAAGAAAAAAACACAAATAAAAATTAGTAAATATGAAATGATAAAAAAACATTCAAGTTCAATGATCTTGATCATGTTTCAATAAAATCGTTCTTATCATAGGAATTTAGAAATTCATCAAAAGTTGTAGAAGAAGGGTTTGTGTTGTGTGCCTTGATCACTCTTTATCAATGAATCACCAATGATCATCATTGATCTATTGGAACATGTGTTTTGTAAACTTAACACCACCTTAAATTTTTTAGAAATATTTAAAATAATAAAACACATAATTACCTATTAATACCACATGCGTGATCAATAATAATATTGTCTCATTTTTATTTTTGCATTAAATTGATTAAAAAATATCTAACATATTCATTAAAATAAACTAGAGAATATAAAGTAATTAAAATAATTAAAATTTCTTTCATAAACTTGCAGTAAATAAATAATTCAAATATTAGAAAAATAGATAATAAAATGAATAAAATGAAAATTATTAATTTTATAATAATTTCTAGGATAGTTTTAAGATAGTAGAATATTAACATAGTATTTATAACATTTATTTATTTTGAAAATCAATAAAAAAAATTAAATATTATAAATAATGTTTCAGTAAGTATTTTTACAAAAAATTACACTAAAACATAGTGTCATAATAAAAATACTATTTATCTAAAAATAAATAAAGTAATGTACTCGCTATGAAAAGAAAAATACTCATGGTCAATATACTTACCATGTGATCATGTGTGGTTGGTATGATTATGGTGTTCTCATGTATGGTTGGAATGCTTACTATATGTACATGGTTAGTATATTGAATATGTGATCCAAATGGTCATGTAGTCGTTCTGCTGACCATGAAATAATTTTTGATGGGCGATCAGTTTAAATTAACATGCATTCGGTATATAAAAAAATTAAAATATCACATACAGTTAATATAAACTATAACAAGAAAAAAAATCTTTCATTTATTTATAGAGAATATTTTTAAGTAGTAAAAAAATTATATATACCGTAATACTGTAAATTAATTCACGGTAGGTGGTTAGTATTCATGGTAGGTTCCAAATAATTCATAGAAGGTTGTCTTGTTATTTATGGTATGTACTATTCTATTCATGGTAGGTACATTGTTTCCTTTATGGTAACTTGGTGACCAATAAGGTAGGTACTTAGTGAAGTCACGATCACTGGGAAACAAACTCAAAGTGACTTCATACACTGTAAATTGAAACACATTACAACTATAAGCTAAACGCATGGTAGATACGTGGGGAGTAAGTTTAGCCATTGTATAGGATAACCAAGATGAATAAAAGTGCACTAATGAATAAATGGGTGTGTATGATTCCATGAGAGATGCATTGGGTATAGACAAATTCGAGCCACCTGTTGTGAATAATGGAGGAGGCTGGTGTTGCAATAGATATGGATAGTGCAGAAGTAGTAATCAGACAAGGTGCTTTGATGAAAATGCGAGGTGATTAAGAATTGTGAAGAAAAGTAGAAGATTCAATGTAGCCAAACTAGAAGAGGACTAGCTGATGTCGATGCAGTCATTGGCATGGAGGAAAAACAGGGTGGTGTTGTCAAAGAAGAAGATGCCATAATGAAATATATGTATGTATATAAAATTTTATTAAAACGATATATATATATGGGTTTAAATATAAATAACCACATATATATATATACTTAACATAGATAAATGTGTTATATAAAATATATTTTTAAAATATAACATTGAAAATAATTAATAAAAAAATAATAAACTTAAATATGTAAGCTTGATATAATTCATTATCACATGTTTTAATGAAATGAAGTAATATAACCAAAATATTTTCATTTATTAACACATGTACTTATATAATTGGGGTAAACATTTTAAAAAATTTATCGTTTATTAATTAATATTATGAAAATATAAATGTTTAATTTTTTTAAATTTAATTAAATGGTAAGACATTATAATTTATCAAAACAAAATATTAAAGTATTAACTTAAATGTTCAAACAAAAACAATATCCATCTTTTTATAAATTAAAAAATAAAAAAATATATAAATTTATGAAAATGTTCTCCCCGTTTTAAAATTTATCAAAAATAAAAAAATATGAATATTTTTCTACTTAAAAAGTAACAGTATTAACAACCTCTTACTAAAATTTAAAATAAGTATACATGTAAACATATATTTGAAATATTATCTAGATTTAAATAAAGTAGTGATTATCATCATAAAAAATTTAAGCTTTTAACATTCCCATTTCAAACATTATTTTTTAAAATTTCATTGAATCTAAAGTTTTAGTGAATATCTTATCCAAATGTTTTTCAATAGGAAAAACTTTTAAAAAAATATCGCCTTTATTTACGTGATCCTTTAGAAAATGAAATCTAACATCAATTTTTTTTTGTTTTAGAGTGTTATATAGGGTTTTTATAAATTGAAATTATACAAGAGTTATCACATAAAATAGGAATTTTATCAAAGCTAATATTAAAATAAAAAAAATTTGTTTTATACAATTACTTTGAGAAAAAAACTATTAGAAACATATTCAACCTCAGTTGTAGATAGTGGAACTGATAGTAGTTTCTTAAAACACCATGACATTAAAATTTTACCTAGAAAATGACACATACCTGTTGTGGTTTTCTGGTCAAGCCTACAACCTCCAAATTCTTAATAAGAATAAGATAATAAATCAAAATAATTATTATTTAAATAAAATAAACCAGTGCTTACATCTCACTTAATATATGTAATTACTCTCTTAACTACTTTAAAATTAATTTCCTTAGGCTTAGACTGAAACCTAACACACAAAATACTAAGAACATTATTTTTTGTCTAGATTTAGTGTGATAAAATAAATTACCTATCATTCCCCTATATTTTTTAATATCAACTAAATTTACAGATTCGGGAAAGTCCAATTTGGAATGTGTACTCATTGGTGTTTTCATAGTATTAATATAATCAAGAAAAAACCTTTTAACAAGTTCTTTAACATTATTATCTTGATTTAAGAAAATACTATATTTTCTTTGATTAATTTTTAAACTAAGAAAAAATTTCAATTCACTTATTAAGATCATGTCAAACTCACATTTCATTTGTTTAGAAAAATCTTTACATAGTAAATAATTCATCGAACTGGATATTATATCATCAAAATAAATCTATATAATCAGTAAATAATTTAAAAATCTCATTATTAACAAATTTGGATCAACCTTTACTTTTAAAAAAATCATTTTAAATTAATAATTGAGTTAGTCTTTCATACCAAGATAAAGGATCTTACTTAAGTCTATATAAATATTTATTAATTTTAATACCCTGATTTTTAAATTTTTCATTTTTAAATATAGGGGGTTGTTTAACATAAACTTCATTAGAAGTTATTCCATTAAAAAATGCATTCTTTTACTTCCATTTGAAATAATTTTATGTTTTGAAAAACAAGAAAAGGATAACAGAATTAAGATTAATTCCATCATATCAATAGAATAAAAATAATATTCAATGTTAATTACCTCTTCCTAGGAATAACCTTGAACCACTAGTCTTTCTTTATTTTTAACAACGTTTTCAGTTTCATCTGTCTTATTATAAAAAATACACTAAGTTAATATTATAGGTTTATATATTGGGAATTCAACTAAATTATAAACTTTTTTATTTTTAATTTATTTAATTCATCATACATAACATTTATCAACTTTTAATCAATTAAAAAATTATCAATGTTGTTAGGAAAAAAATCGGAAACAAAATCCTAGTTTTCATAAAAACATAAAACAAATTTTCAAGTATGTATACCAGATTCTATATTTCCAATTACTTTTTTAATTGGATGATCTTTAAGTGTTTTTCATTATTTAGTATCAGTTTGAGAAGAGATATAATCCCCCACAACTGATGTTGTCACGACCCATCCCTCGGGTCCTGTGTCGTGACTACCCCAAGCCCGCCTTCCATAGGCCAGGGGCTGGCGACTAGAACCAAAAGGAATATTCCCTAAAAATGGGAAGGCATTGCCTTTATAACCTATAAACTGACACAACTAAGCACAAAGTAGGATACAAGAAAAAAATTAAAACTATATATAGTAAATAGGGTGTGTATAGAAAGTAAAAAGGGACCAGAATACAAGGACAATTGTAAAGTACATGGAAACTGAAAAGTACAAGTAGAACTGAAAACAGCTCCTGGATCGTCCACCATAGATCCTACCTAAAAGGTAGGTATAGATCGCCTCCTCAATACTCCACGTCCATCCCTCTCCTATGCGTCACGTTTCATCGAATGGCCCACCTCTGCACACCGTCTAGTCCAAGCTCCCTCAGCCTCAATCAAAGTTGTACGTCGTCTGCACCAGACACAACAAGGTGCGGGCGAAGCCCATGCAGGGGTGAGTATAATAATGCTTAGCAGGGACCCCAAGACCCCGGAAAGGTCTCTCAAAATCCACAAAGGATAAACCACAAAGCATGAAAACAACTGTCAGCCCTACTTAGGTATATGCCCATATATATACTTAATTTATCAAGTACACCCATCTCATTCATGAGGAAACACAAGACCTAAATCCATAGCCCAAGGCTCAACTATTCCATAAAGGAAGAAATACCATGCAGGTAACACCACAAAGGTAAGTACCAAAAAGTTAAGACCACACAAAAGAATATCCCAAAGGTTTCACCACAAAGGAAAGTACCACAAAGGTATGCCACATAGAAGAATACCACAAAGGTATCACCACGAAGGTAAGTATCACACAGGTACACCACACAGAAGAATACCACCAAGAAATCACCACGAAGTAAAGTACCACATAGGTACACCTTATATAATAATACCGCCAAGGTATCACCATGAAGGAATGTTCCACACAGGTATGCCACATAGAAGAATACCACAAAGGTATCACCATGAAGGTAAGGACTCAGCTCACACCAGGTATAACTTAGGTATGGTATTAGAGATGATTATATGTAACTACTGAATCATATTTCTCGGTTAAGAGGTAGACCCACGTAGGATCCAAAATCATCAGACCCGTGCAAGATCCTAGTACATCATCAAACACACATAGGATCCTAGTACAACAGACCCACACAGGATCCTAGTACATCATTAGACCCACACATGATCCTAGTACAGCAGACCCACAGATGATCCCAGTACATCATCATACCCACACAGGATCCTAGTACAACAGACCCACACAATATCCTAGAGTAATCCCACATGGATTCCTAGAGCCGATCTTGTGGAATCCTCGAGCACAGACCCATGAAGGATCCCTTTCTCATATTACAGCCAGCTACAGGGTTCCCACACTAATCTCACTTGATTCCGGGAGGATCCGCTCCATAAGCCACAGGTCAATACTCCAAATGCCACAAAGTCCCATGAAGAAGTATCCCAAAGGACCACCACGTAAAAGGGGTCTCAGGGCAACAGACGGTGCATCAATCAGACGCCTGGTCTGTAAGTTATTTTCCTTTTAGTTCCGAGGGCCCTATTGGTGCCAATCACCAGCACCGATCGCCGTCCCGAGTCCCACCGGTGCCAATCACCGGCATCGGTTAGCGTGGGGACACTGACTGCTGACCGCCACTCCCGAGTCCCACTGGTTCCAATCACTGACACCGGTTGTCGTCCTCCTCCATCGTGAAGAAAAAATCAAAACCATAAAGGTTTCGGAGTGGTCAGGACATTTTCATTTGGCCCGCACCCTCCAAGTTAGAGTGTTAGAAAGTGGTATAGATGTTATTAATTCAATAAGGATGTCAAGAACAGAATAAGGGGGTATAAATCAACAAAAACCCTTCAAGATACCCCGTAAAAACCTCCCACAAAGAGGAAAGAATCGCGGGACAACCCGTTAGTCAGTTGACCTATGTTCTTATTATAAATTCAAGAACGGGGAAGAGGAAATCAAAAAATCTCATACGAAAAACCCCTAAATTGAATGTTAGAGAATAATCTGCGCTTTCTGATGGACCGTGTTCTTAGTTCTCGTGACCATCTACCAAAGACGCCACTCGCACGTCACCCATTAGTGGTTCGATGTTGTCTGTCACCTCCGGTTGGGTCAGCTTCGTCTTCTATGGGTCTGGGGTTGCGGCATTCCTTCAGTAATTTGCTACTTTGTGAATCTCCTCGATACCCTTTCCCTAGCTCCATAATTATAGGAGAGGGGAAGGGTAAGTAACGACGCAGAGAGTTAATGGATCTCATTAATTATGAAGCTTCCAAATTTCTCCAAACGTTGTTGTTACTCAGATTTTTGGGTCAAGCCATTTATTTTCCTCACACGTCACCAGTCCCACCTTACCGCTTTTCCGTTGGAGGAATAGAATAAAAATAAAATAATAAAGTTATTTTATTTATTCTATTAAAAAGTTACAAAAACTAAATTTTTCTCCGGACCTACTGCGGTCGAAGTGAAGGTCTCATTAAGCAAATATCGGTGTTGTAAGTTCAACGGTGTCCTCAGATTTCAATTCTGAGCACCGGATCAAAAGTTTAAAATGCCGCTTGCAGGTTTACTGAATGTACCCAAAAAAAGTTCAGAAAATTATTAATAGTCACCCTTGACCTTCCCCAGTCGAGGTTAGGCTCTATGCAAGTGAAACACGCCCCAACGAACCCAATGGTACTCTCATTTTTTAAATCCGAGTTATTGTTTAAAAGTTATGGATTTTACAATAAAATAATTGTCACTTAATTATTTTATTTATGGACAAAAACTAACTTTCATTGGTGGCCCACGCCGGCCAAAGTTATTATCTTATTAAATAAAGTATGCCCTCATGAGTTCAGCGGTGGTCTCATATTTTCAATCCTAACTACCGTTTTTGAGTTATAATAATTTGAAAAATAAAATAATTTATTTAATTATTTTATTTATGGTTATGCCATTTTTGGGTTTTCTCACAGTAGGCCCGCGCCGACTAAACTTAAGTCAATCCTAGGGTAAAACCGCCATTTTAAGCACAAATGTGCCCTTAGATTTCTAATCAGAGTAACTGTTTAAGAGTTATTCCACTTTTTCAGAAAAACTGCTTACGCTTGCTAATTAAAGATTAAAAAAACTTCTATGGATCATTCTGGGCACTCCGGGCCTCAGAATCGCACGCCATCAGATTTTCAAGTCATGAAAAAATTTCCGAAATAAAATAAATTATAGGGAATTTTCGGGTCTTTACATTCTCCCCACCTTAGGGCTTTGCTTCCCCAAAATCCACATTACAAAAACTAGGAAAAAAAAGTGGGGGTAATGATCGTGAATCTGAGCCTCCCGCTCCCACGTTCTCTCTTGGAGGTTCTTGTGCTACCAACACACACACACTAAAGGTATCAATCGACCATGAAATAATCTCTCCTATCGATCCTCAATCTGCATTGGAACCTCTGAAAATGTCGCCCCATCCTCGATGTCCAGCTTGACGTGGTCGATGACGTGAGATGAGTCGTGCACGTATCTTCTCAGCTGGAATACGTGGAAGACGTCATGCACCCAGTGCAACTGAGGGGAAAGTGTTAGGCGGTACACCACCTCACCAACTCTACTGAGGACCTAGAAGGGTCCAATGAACCTCAGAGATAACTTGTCGCCCCGGAAAAATCTCCGCAAACCTCATCGAGGTGAGACCCGTAGAAAGATGGGGTCACCATCCTCAAACTCCAAAGGTCTCCATCTCCTGTTAGCATAAGACTTCTGCCGGCTCTGAGTAGTTTTCAATTTCTAACAAGTGAGGCCTTATGATACAAAATCTTTCACTGCTTTCTTCATCCCTGGCCACCAGTACTGACATTGAAGGTCCTGGTATCATGGTACATCCTCCGAAGAGGTCGACGTGATCCCCACCTTTAGAAAATCCATCAGGTGCCTGCCCTGAGGATATCTGAACACATCGAGTCTCATAGTCAGTGTCCCCACGTTGTGTGTCCGTAAATCGCTGAAGAAGTGGGGGAGTGACTATGAGAGACTGAAGAAAAACTACTACATCTCGGTCCACAAAGGATATCTGTTATGCTGCCAGCTGCTCTGTCACCTCACATAGCAACTGTATACCAGATCTTCTGCTGGGTGAATCTTCTATAATGTTTCCCTTCCTAGGAATATAGACTATCTCGAAGTCATGGTCCTTGAAGAACTCAAGCCAACGTCTTAGTATCAGGTTTAGGTCCTACTGAGAGAAGATATACCCCAGACTCTTGTGGTCTGAGTAGACTGTAAAACATTTTCCCATCAAGTAATGCCACCACACCTTCAGCACAAAGACCACTACTGATAACTCTAGGTCAGGGGTAGCGTAGTTCTACTTGTCAGTCTCTGTCTCAGCTCTTTAAAGCTCTAATGACACTTCTTGATCCACTGGAAAGGCTCCCCCTTTTTTGTCAAAGCTGACAAGGGTGCCGCTACCTTGAGGAAGTCGGGTACAAATCTCTGGTAGTACCAAGCCAAAACAGACGTCCCTCTCCCTTTGGGGGGGGGGGGGGGGTAATCCTAGAAACATCTTTTGAAAAGATTTCCCCATGCTGTGCCACTCTTGTTTGGAATTGAAAATCTCAAAACTCCTACTACCAAAATGGTATGTCTAGCCAAATCATGAGTGATCGGTTGCACCCTTCTATGCATGAGTCAATTCCGTGCTGCCTGGGTTTCCTTTTTTCCAACCAAGGAAAACCCCATTCCAACATTGTATAAAAACCTTTTTGCCTAATACAGTCAATCTGAGTATGAACTGTGGATGCCCAGTCCATACCCAAACTAACGTCTTAAGGCCTTGATGCTGCCACCAAGAGGTTCCAACCAAAACTCTCGCCTCAAGGGTCAGATCACACTGTCGGCGTAAGTGTGATTATTGATTCTCCTCCCAAAGGTATATTCAGGCGTGAGGGTCAATTCAATGATTTATCCGGAAACTCTAGGTCTTGGAAAAGATTCGTGTATGGAAGGAATGATTGATACCTATGTCTATTGATAGGGAAACTAGTAGTAGACACAGTCCGTACCTCTAATCATTGCTGGAGTCCTTGGGCCACACTCCTTGAAAGCATGCAGCTACTCCCTTCCCCTGCCCTCTAGCTCCCTGAGCCTGGTGGGGACCACAAAGGGGGGGTGGTTGTAATATGTCGAAATGTACACCACCTCATGCTGCTCCCCTAGCTCTTCTTCCATGTCTGTAGCCCTGCAAGTTCATCTATCCCTAACACTTCTTCTTCTTAAAACATTTTTACACGGCCAAGTTTCTGAGACTGGCGCTAGTTTCTTGTTTTCCCACTACTATCTTTCACTGGTTATATCCACTCATCCAAATAAAATTCAACCAAAAAGGTACTCTCTAGCACCCCAATATAAGTAGGAATGTAAAGAGTAATAGTGTTGGATCATACATACTTAAACACACTATGCTCAAAACTCTGAGCTCCGAAGCACTGACTGTATCGTATTCATCTAGTACCAGGAATGATCAGTATGCCTTGATGAATACTCATCTACCGACATATCATCCTGCAGTGCTGTAGAAGCTCAAGAGAACTCTCAGCAACCTCCTCAAGCCAGTCATCAGCCGCCTATGAGTCAGGCTCGCCTCAGAACCTGAGGGTTATCTGATGTTAAAGCACATGTAAGGCACTAAGCCTATATTTTTCCTCCACCGGTACCACCAGTTGTAATTACTGACAAACGGGTAGTGATATTGGTGACACGCTACCTGAAGGTATTGTCTCGGTTAATGGTCCACGTACCGAAGCCAAATCACTATGCGTACCATCCTCATGGTCACTCACTGAAAAATTCTAGTAGCTAAGATCACCATCTGCACTACTAGTGTCTCAACTTGGTGGAAAACTCTAGAAACTGCCTCCAGCCAACCCTCAGCTGCGTGGGAAACTGTCTCACCTTGAAACCTCAGAGGCCTATACTGCTAAAACTCATGCAATGTGCTCAATCAGCATGCATCATCCGTCAGTGCGGCTGGTGGTATCTTCTACCCAACAGGTGGTGGTGCTGTTGGTACACCACCCGAAGGTGACAATATAGTAAGAGGTCCCTGCACCGGAGCCTCATCACTCGGTGGGTCATCATCATGTACTCTCTTGGGAATCCTAGATGGTTGTCTACGCAATGGCATCCTGATAAGGAATAGGTGAGCCATGGTCATTTAGTTATACCTAGTGATCTGACTCAAGAAAACACAAGAAAACTTTTCAAAATACACACACAATCAATGTTTTTATGCCCTGAGTAAGAAATTAGAATTCAGGGTCCTGGTGTATGGATACATAGGCTACCGCACCAACACTGGATTCCCTAAACTGATAATCACACACACTACACTTAACACTATTGTCATTAAAAATATAAAATTCCAATGTTCTACGGTAGAACCGACTCCTCTGATACCACTTTGTCACGACCCGTCCCTCGGGTCTCGTGTCGTGACTACCCCAAGCCTGCCTTCCATAGGCCAAGGGATGGAGACTACCACCAAAAGGTGCATTCACTAAAAATGGGAATGCATTTCCTTTATAACCAGTAAACTCACACAACTAAGCACAAAGTCGGATACAAGAACAAAGTAAAACTATATATAGTAAACAGGGTGTGTACAGAAAGTAAAAAGGGGCTAGAATACAAGGCCAACTGTAAAGTACAAGGAAAATAAAAAGTACAAGTAGAACTAAAAAAAGCTCCTGGATCGTCCACCACGGATCCTACCTGAAGGGTATGTATAGATCACATCCTCAACACTCCACGTCCATCCCTCTCCTCGGCATCACGTTTCGTCGAATGATCCACCTTCGCGCACCATCCAGTCCTAGCTCCCTCAGCCTCAATCAACACTACACGTCATCTGCACCAAACACAACAAGGTGCGGGTGAAGCCCATGCAGGGGTGAGTAACAATACTCAGTAGGGATCCCGAGACCCCGCAAAGGTATCTCAAACTCCAAAAAGGATAAACCAAAAATCATGAAAACAACTGTCATCCCTACTTAGGTATATGCCCATACATATACATAAGTTATCAAGTATACCCATCTAATTCATGTGGAAACACAAGGACCAAATCCATAGCCCAAGGCTCAACTGTTCCACAAAGAAAAAAATACCATGAAGGTAACACCACAAAGTTAAGTACCACAAAGGTAAGAACACACAGAAGAATACCACAAAGGTTTCACGACAATGGAAAGTACCACAAAGGTATGCCCCATAGAAGAATACCACAAAGGTATCACCATGAAGGTAAGTAACACAGAAGTACGACACACAGAAGAATACCAACAAGGTATCACCATGAAGGAAAGAACCACATAGGTATTCCATATAGAAGAATACACCAAGGTATCACCATGAAGGAAAGTACCAAAAAGGTATGCCACACAGAAGAATACCACAAAGGTATCACCACGAAGGTAAGGACTCATCTCACCCCAGGTATAACTTAGGTATAGTAATAGAGATGATTAGATGTAAATACTGAATCATCTTAATCTGTTAAAAGGAAGACCTATGTAGGATCCTGAATCATCATACCCACTTGGGATCCTAGTACATAATCAGACCCACATAAGATCCTAGTACAACATATGCACATAGGATCCTAGTACATCATCAGACCCATACAGGATCTTAGTACAGCAGACCCACACAGTATCCTAGTACATCATCAAAACCACACAGGATCCTAGTATAGAAGACCCACAAAAGATCCTAGAGTAGTCCCACATGGATTCCTAGAGCATATCCACATGGGATCCTCAAGCATAGACCCACGAAGGATCCATTTCTCATGTTACATCCAGCTACAGGGTTCCCGCACTAAGCTCACTTGATTCTGGGAGGATCCACTCCTCAAGCCACATGTCGATACTCCAACTGCCAAAAATTCCCAAGAAAATTTGTCCCAAAGTATAGCCATGTAAAATGGGTCTCAACTCAATAGACAGTGCATCAATTGGACGCCCGGTTTGTAAGTTATGGGCCTTTTAGTTCTGAGGGCCCGGTTGGTGCCAATTGTCGGCACCGGTCACCGTCACAAGTCCCACCAGTGCCAATCGCTGGCACCGGTCAGCATGGGGACACTGACTACCGATCGCCGCTCCTAAGTCCCACCGGTTCCAATCATCGACACCGGTCACCATCCTCCTCTGTCGTGAAGAACACATCATTAACATAAAGGTTTCAGAGAGGTTAGACCATGTTTGTTTGGCCCACACCCTCTGAGTTAGAGTGGTAGAAAGTGACATAGACATTCTTAATTCAAGAAGGATTTCAAGAACAGAATAAAGGGGTATAAATCGACAACAAAACCTACAAGATACCCAGCAACAACCTACCGCAAAGACGAAAGAATTACAGGACAACCCGTTAGTCGGTTGAACCACATTCTTCGTATAAAGTCATGAATGGGGAAGAGGAAATAAAAAATGTTCAGGAGAAATAACCCCTACCTTGAACATCGGAGAATCATCTGCACTTGCTGGTGGACCGTGTTCTTAGTTCCCACGACCATATCCCAAGGACGCCACTCACACGTTGCCCATTGGTGGTTCGATGTCGTTTGTCACCTCTCGCTGGGTTGGCTTCGTCTTCTAAGGGTCTGGTGTCGCAACATTCCTTCAGTAATTTGCTGCTCAGTGAATATCCCTAATACCCTTTACCTAAATCCATATTTATAGGATAGGGGAAGGGTAAGTAACAACCTAGAGAGTTAATGGAGCTCATTAATTAGGAAGCTTCCTAATTTCTCCCAATGTTGTTATTACTCAGATTGGAGGGTCAAGACATTTTTTGGATTGACACGTCGCCTATCCCACCTTACCGCTTTTTTGTTGGAAGAATATAATAAAAATAAAATAATAAAGTTATTTTATTTATTCTATTAAAAAGTTCCAAAAACTAACTTTTTCTCTAGACCTAATGCGGTCGAAGTGAAGGTCCCCTTAAGAGAATATCAGCATTGTGATTTCAATGGTGTCCTCAGATATCAATTCCGAGCACCGGTTCAAAAGTTAAAAAATATTTCTTGCACGTTTACGGAACGTACCCAAAAAAAAGTTCGGAAAATTATTAACAGTCACCCTCGACCCGCACTGGTCGAGGTTATGATCTGCCCTAGTGAAAAACGCCCCAATGAACCCAAAATTACTCTTGAATTTCCAATCTGAGTTACTATTTAAAAGTTATGGATTTTATAATAAAAAAATTGTCACTTAATTATTTTATTTACGGCCAAAAAATAACTTTTACTGGTGGCCCGCACCAGCCAATGTTAGTATCTTCTTAAATAAATCATGCCCTCATGAGTTTAGCAGTGGTCTTAGATTTTCAATCCGAGATACCTTTTGTGAGTTATCACCATTTGAAAAATAAAATAATTTATTTAATTATTTTATTAACGGTTATGCCATTTTTGGGTTTTCTCACAGGAGGCTCGTGCTGACTAAACTTAAGTCGCGCCTAGGGTAAACCCGCCATCCCGAGCACAACGGTGTCCTATGATTTCTGATCTGAGTAACTGTTCAAGATTTATTCAACTTTTTCAATAAAACTGCTTACACGCGCTAATTAAAGCTTAACAAAACTTTGACGGATCATTCCAGGCACTCCAAGCCTTTGAATCACGCTCCATCAGATTTCATAGTCTCAAAAAATTCTCCTAACAAAAAATCACATGGAATTTCCGGGTCTTTATAGATGTAATATTATTTTTTTATCATTATCTTAACTAAAATTAAATTCCATAAAATCATCATCATCTTTTTCAAAAACATAATTTTTATTATTATTTCTATTTTCATTAAACTTAACATGTATAGACTCATCAATAAATAAAGTTCTCTTATTTGAAACTTTGTTTGTTTTTCTAGTATTTTAATATCTTAATAATATTTCTTTATCACTTTTAGAATTAATGTTTTCTAAATTATATTTTGTAATTAATATCAAGACTTTTCAACCAAATACCCTAAAATATACAACTTTAGGTTTCATCCCTTTAAGCAGTTCATAATGGGTATTATTTAAAATTAGTCTAATAGAAACTCAATTTAAAACATAATAATCTTTATTTATTGCTTATTCCCAAAAATATATAGGCACATTAAATTCCATAAGCATTGATCTAGCCATTTCTTGAATTGATCTATTATTTCTTTCTAATACACCATTTTGTTGTGGTTCCCTAGGTGATGAAAGATAATATTTATATATTCATTATTTATAAAATTTATCAAATTATAAATTCAAAAATTCACCACCTCTATCACTTCTAATAGCGAGGATTGATATATTTTTAAAGTTTTGAAAATGTTTTTAGAAGTAACAAAATCTAGTTAAAGTTTCATTTTTATGTTATAAGAAATTAATCTAGATAAATCAACTATAATAATATCCAATTACAAATACATACTTCTTACCAAAAAAACTAAAAATTTGTATATATGCAAAAAAGTGAAGTTGTAAATTTTTTATAATATATATATAATAATAATTTTTACATATTTTAACATTTATTTGTGTTTATTACCCTTTAAAAAAGAATCATATATAAATTACTTACTTGAATGTAATTTTGGAAACAGTAGAACCTGTTCATTCTTTGGAATTTTATGCAACAATATGAATTTTTCATTCCCAAGTATCCTATGACACAAAATGTCACCTTATTCTAAATCATTTAAACACTCAACATTTTGTTTGGTTAGATTAAAAAAATCAATAGTGTAAACATTATCTTTTCTATTAGCATCAAATAAAACAATTTTTTTTTCAGAACTGTACATTTATCTTTTTGAAAAAAAAATAATCTATCATCCTAAAGATGTTATATAATTATTATATTGTATTTTAAACCATCTAAAAATAATAATTTTTAAATAATAATAGTTTAGTAAAAAACATCACCAATACCTTGAAATCATCCTTTATATTTTTATCCAAATGTTACTAAGCCACCATTACATGAATTAAATGATAGAAATTTAGAAATTTCACCTATAATGTGCCTCGATCAGACATTGTCTAAATACCATGATTATTTGAGAATTATAAAGAGGATTTTTTGAGATTAAAAAATCATACAAAATATTTTGGTACCCATGCTAACTTGGGTCTAGCTGAATTAGTAGCATAAAATTTTAGAATCGAAACTGATTTAAATCAGTTATTAGTGGTATTTCTTGAAAATAAATCTTTAGAAATTCAATTTATAGTATGAAGAAATTATTTTGTAAATATCAATGAACATTAATTATCAAAATGATATTTCATTCTAAATTTAAAATATGTTACACTATAAATACTTCTTTTTGAAATTTAAATGAAGTTATTATTATTTAACATTGATGATAAAATTTTATTACCAAAACCATTTTTATTTGTGTTTAGTTTCATCAATGAAATAATTTTATCAAATTGTTCTTTACATATTTTTATTTTTAAAAAATTATATTTAATATTGAAAATTTCATTTTTTAAATTCATATTCTATTTTTAATAGTCTCTAAGTATATATAAACTTTATCATTAGATCCAGAAGTTATGTTTCTTAATTTATTATTTTCTTTCTTAAGCTTCGTACAATCATTATAATCATTAATTAAATATTACATTGTAGAATTAAATATCATTTCTTTATCTTTATAATTTACTGATGAAATATTTTTAAAGTATGTAATTTTCATATTTAATTTTTAAAAAATTAGTATCTTAATTACTTGTAGATTCTTCATTATAGGAAATAAAATTATTCAAATTATCGCATTCCCTTTTTAGTTTCTCAGTTTTTTAAACCAAATTATTATTTTTAATTTTTATATTAGTGTATTTTTAAATTATCCTAACTCCATAATTCCTTAAATATTCATTACCTTTAATATTTGTTTGAATTTAGAATTAACAGAATCGAAATTAGAACATGAATCAGAATTAGTTTCATTATCATTTTTAGATATATAATTATAATCCACGTTAGTAGGAGTAATTAATTGAGTTAAAATAGAATTATTTCCTTCCACTATACACCCATCATATAAAAGTTCCATGTCTCTTGTTTACTTATAAAATCACTACTTGATTCATAACTATTTGAGTATTCTCATCCTCCAAACAAAGATTAGTTTTATTTTCTCCTTTTATCTTTTTCTTTCTTTGGATGTTTTAGTTTGGGGAAGTCTATTCTAATGTTCCCTTTATTCTATCAATATTAAAATTTTAATTCTAAAATATCATTAATATCATTATAATTACCTTTGTTATAATCCTTTTTGAACATTCTTTTGAACTGTCTCTTTACACCTTTGTTTTTCATGAACTTGTAAATATTCTTTCTAAAATGATTAATATATTTGCAACTTTACTGGAACTTAGATTCAAAAGTGTTATATATTTAATTAATATTAGACATGAAATATATACCTTTTATCTTTATATAAACCTCAACAACAATGTTTTTCAATTCTAACTCATACTATAGTAAATAGCCTATTAGTTCATCAAATGTATACCCTTTGAAATTATTATACTCATCCATGGACACCTTCTTTGCATGCCTTCTTTTTAGTAGTTATCTTAATACTCTTTCAACTTGATCTATGTTTCCATTACTTATCCAAGATCAACCATACCATTATTAATAATTTTAAACTGATTGAACATCTAGTTTACTATCTCTTCATCTCCCATCTTGATGTCCAAGTATTCTTCTCGTAGCATTCCTATCTTGGTTCTATTGAGATTTTTAGTCCCATAGTGAGTCACTTGAAGTATTCTCCATATATTTTGGGTTTTCTTATAAGATGAAACAAGTATATTGACACTTCTACTTATAGCATAGTAAAAATACTTTAAAATTCATAATTCAAAACATATTTTACCATGTCATTACCTAAAAGTTTATTCGGATCAACTTTAGGTAGCTCATATAGATTCTCTATGATTGTCCAATAATCCACAATTAACTATTTTATATAGGATTACATTATATCTTGCAAGTATCCATAGTCATTTCCTTCAAAAAAATGAAATATTTTGTGAAATCAATCCATCATTGGCATTCAAACCTTACATATTATAGAGATAAACTTTTATTCCTTAGACTGTTAGGTCTAGGATGATCAGGTTAGATGATAGTTACAAATAAACAATAGAAACCATAAATTAAGGAGAGACCATGTATGATACCAATTTTTTGGATCATAAGTAATGGAAAAAATGAATAACGGGGGGGGGGGGGGTGAATAGTTTATTTAAGAATTTAAAGATAAAAAATTCATAGTTTTATAAAAGAAATATTCTTTAGTGAGTTTTGTTTTCAAATAATGAAATGAATTGGAAATAAAAATTAAGAACACATATAATTTTATAGTGGTTTATATCACAAATAGTATAATCTACTCATCAACCTTCTTTAATTTTCAAGAAGATTGGTACCCACTAAAAAACTCACTTTTAGAGGTGTTAGAACCTATTACAGACTCTTCCTTTTAAAAATACTTAGAGGTACAACCCAATTTTTTTTATAGGAGTCTTTAACCTATTCCATGACATGGCTTTTGTTTAGGTTTCACAACCCAAGTTTCTTTTTAGGTAGTTTAATAACCAAAATTAAAGACCTAGTTTTGATGGGGAAAATCATAAACCAGGCATGAAAAATTTGAAAACAAATAAAGAAGTATCACATGAAGAAAAAATAAATAAATAAATAAACCAGTAAAGATCAGAAGATTAAAAACTTTAAAGTTCTATGATCTTAATCACTTCAGAAGTTGATGATGATATGGTAGAAGTCATTTCATGATCAAAACAAATAAAATATAAGTCATAGAAATATCTTTGTTCCATATGAAAAAGATTATTCTTTTCATAGGAATTCATAAGTTCATCAATAGTGGAAGCATAAGCATTTTCACTATATTCCATGATCACTCTTTATAAACGAATCACCAACTATCATATTTGATCTCTTAACATGGGTTTCTCCTAAACTTAACTCCTCCATACAATAGTTAAAAATATTTTAAATAATAAAATACTCATTACTTGTTAATACCACATGTATGATCAGTAATAATATTGATTCACTTTCAATTTTTCAGCAAACTGATTAAAAAATTTTATAATACATTTTTTAAAACAAATGATAGAATTTAAAGTAATTAAAACTATTAAATTTTCTCTCATAAAATTACAGTAAATGAATAATTAAAATATAATAAAAAAGGGTTTGAAATTAATAAATGATAATTATTAATTTCATAAAAAATTTAATGATAATTTTAATTTAATAGACTATTAACATATTTTTAATAAAATTTACTTATTTTAAAAATCAATAAAATAGTTTAAACAATCTAAAAAAAAGACACTGTAAGTATTTTTTAAAAGATGATAGTAATTAAGAAAAATAAATTTCATCTAAAAAAATTAAACTAATTTATTGACCATGTGAGGCACAAGACTCACGTTCAACATGATTACCATGGGATCGTGTGTGGTTAGTATGCTTATTGTGTGTGCATGGTTGGTATACTGACCATGTGATCCAAATGGTCATGTGGTCAATCTATTGAATGTGAGAACATTTTTGATGAGCGGTCATTTGAAATTAATATTCAGTCAGTATATACAAAAATAAAAATATCACATGAAGCTAATATAAAATACAAAAAAACAATATTTCAATTAGTTATAAAGAATATATTTTAAGTATTAATTTTTTCATACTTACCACAAAAATTTAAAATAATTCATGTTGGGTACATATATATTCATGTCAAGAAGTTATTATTTACAATAGGTTCAAAATAATTCATCGTAGGTTGTCTTCCTCTTTATGGTAAGTACTCCTCTATGAATAGTAGGTACACTACTGAATTCACAGTAACTTGGTGACCACCACAATAGGTACTCAATGAAGTCAATGTCACTTGTGAAGCCACTCACAATGGCTTCATACATGGTAAATTGAAATGAATGGTAACTACAAGATAAACACATTTTAGGTATACAAGGGGAATATGAGACATTATAGAGGAGAACTAAGCTATATGGAGGTGCACTGATGAAGAAACATGTGCACACAATTCCACCAGAGATGCATTGGGTGCAAAAAAATTTGAGATGCTTGTTGTGAAGAATGGAGAGGAGGTCTTCATTGCAATAAAGAGTGCATGTTCAGAATAATTCACCAGAATAGGTTCTTCCATGTGAAGGTGAGTTGATGAGGAACTGTGTAGATGGGGAGGAGATGCAGTATAGCCAAACTGGGAGACGATGATCCAGTGCTAGTGTGGAATCTAGAATAGAGGATAAACCTGGTGGTATTGCCAAAGAATAAGACCACATGGTTCAAATATATGTATGTATACACTATTTTTAGACCAACACACACACACACACATATATATGTGTATATGGTTTTAAATATAAATAACCACATATATATATTTAACATATATAAACATGTTATATAAAATATATTTTAAAAATATAAAATTGCAACTAATTAATGAAAAATCAAGAAACATAAATATGTAAGCTCAAGATAACTCATTATCACATGTGCTAATTAAATAAAATAAGATAAAAAAATATTTTCAATTATTAACACATGTCCCTATATAATTGGTGTATTTTTTTTAAAAAATTAACATTTATCAATTAATATTATGAAATTATAATTTTTTAAACATTTTGAATTTAATTAATGGGGAGGAAATTGTAATTTACCAAAAATATATTAAATTATTATCATACATGTTCAAACACTAATAGAAGTTATATTAAATATTTAATTAGAATTAATCCTCTAGAAGAAGAATCAAGTACTCTCTATGAGGAGTATGAATCTATCAAAACTATTGAATGTTTTTACTCTAAAAAAGTATTAAATGAAAAATGTCACTACTAAAGTTATCATATATGTATATTCATTTAACATTTCTCTACAGGATGAAAAATTCTAGCTAGAATTAGGACCTGGAGAAATATAAGATGCATTAAGAAAGAAGTTATACAAATATAAAACTCTCAAAAAAAATTTTGAAATGAAAGAACAATTAGTTTCACTTTTCAATGAAAAATTATCATTAATCGAATTGGAATTGAAAAGTAGTTCTTATGATAATGATATTAAATTTAAATTTTCTTAGAAGTACTCAATGCATCAAAAGAAACTTTAAATGTCAATAAATATGATATGAAAAAATATATATAAGAATCAAATATCTTGATAATTATTTGTAAAAAGAAAGTAAGATACATGAAAAAATGTTTATAAAGATAAAAATGAATGTGAATAAAAATAGAAATTATTTTAAGATAAACAAAACAATTTAAATTTAATGTGTATTTTTTTTGTAAATAATGTTAAGAAACCTGCAATATATTAAGCTGAATCTTCATTTGATGTAATGACCTGGTGATTCTCATTGGCTTAAGAGTCCAACGAGTCATTACTTGGCCTTAAGAGACATTGCCAAGATTCCAAAGGCAAGAAATAAATGCCTAAGGGTTTCAAATACATGTGGGAGGCGATTTACCCATTAAGAAATAAACCAAAAATCCAACCACCAAGCCTTTCACTAATGATGCATTAATAAGAAAGACAACTAAACAACTTTATGCATCTCAAAACCACACAAATGTGAACAATAGAGGAAGATCAAACAAGTATCAAAGTACACAGTAGATAACAACTAAAGACCCTCAAATACTACAAGACTTCATGCTCCATAAGCTCCAAGCTCCACAATAACTGAACAACCCAAACATCATGAGGTAGTGATAAAAAAGTGTGAAACATTACCTTTTCCCTTGTCCTAGAAGATAACATCTGAAAAATCACCAAAGTTCCAAAGAAGGGGTGTGTATAAAACTCAGTAGGTTTTCCCCAATGACTTCCCTACTCGCACCACTAGGATAGAAGAGTTAGAAACATTTACATAAAACAGTTTGTACCAAAAATTTTCTCAAAAAAGTTTATAACAAAATATAAACAAGTTTCCAAAACCATTTATAACCAAAAGCATACAAGTGAAATTGAACCAATTTTTCCAAAAAGTTATTTTTTTGAGAAAAAAAAAAAATCTTAAAACCATTTCTCAATATCCCTTTTTGGCATACCAAACCATTCCACAAACCCATACAACCAACCATGAATGCTATGTTATGAAAGTTCCATACTCATGAGTGGTTTCTCGTCAATCTACCAAGTCGTCACAAGGTAATTGTTTCCCATGTTCTATTAA
Organism: Viscum album; assembly: GCA_963277665.1. Classification (NCBI taxonomy): domain Eukaryota; kingdom Viridiplantae; phylum Streptophyta; class Magnoliopsida; order Santalales; family Viscaceae; genus Viscum; species Viscum album. Next base: position 705,139,632 of record OY728147.1, on the reverse strand, counting down.
CCCATTTGGCACCAAGAACAAGGTCATATTTCAACCAAGACCCATATATGTAACATGAAAACACACCACATATGCCAAAAGATCATGACAACACATCCCTTTCAATAAAAACACCTTTTTATTGAAAATCATTTTTGTTAAAACCATTTAAATGAAAAACTGTTTCGATATCAAACCATTTTAATAAAACAACATTTTTATTGAAAACAATTTATATTGAAAACTCCTTTTTCATAAACTATTTATCAATTCTAGAAAATCCATAATTTAAAATTATCATTTTAAATTCAAGAAACTAAACCCCTTTGCACAAAAATTCAACAAGATCACGTAATTTCACAAAAACCATAAATAATCACCAAAGAAGACTAATTTCATGATTTTCACAATCAATTTCATTCAAATAAACCAATTTGAATCTAATATAATCAATTCTATCAAGAGGAGTCGAGAGACAAGCCTCCTACCTCAAAGGTTTTGATGAAAACCCCAAATAACGAAGGACACACAACCAAATCAGGTTGATTCTCTAAGAACCTAACTTAGATATCTTCTCCTAGAAAGATCCATAAAAAATATCATTATATTTGGAATCTACACACCTAGATATCCCCATAAATGGAATAGATCTAATAAACCAAGGGAATAAGAGTAATAGATCTAAGTACATCTAAGAAATAGATCAAGAATGAAGAAGAATGATCACATACCTCAAGAATCTGGCTTCGATTCACTAAGGGAAGCCTTAGGATCACCTTCGGATCAAATGGTATAACCTTATATAGCCTTAGGAGAAGAAAAATCCTGAGTTATGGTTGCTTAGGAGAAAAAACCCACTTAAAGGAAAAATAGTGTGAGATCCACTTTTTCAGGATCTCACTTAAACCATCTGCACGGTTAGTTCGCACAGTTAGACAAACCGTGTGCTAACCGTGCATTAACTACTACTTAGAGAGACCCTCTCATGGACTCCTTTCATGGTTTCCATAACTATGCACACACTATGCCAAAGATATCTGCCTCAGACTTTCCATTTCGCTTGGTTTTTCCGCATGGTTAGACAAACCGTGTGCCACCCGTGTGACTTCCCTTTAGATGAAAGAACATGGCCCATGTTCTCCAAAATCTCCGAGCTATCACCCTTACACTTTATCAAAATAAAAATAATTAATTAAGGGTTACATACCAGAAAACAGGGGTACTACATTCTCCCCACCATTGGTATTTCCATCATCGAAATGTAGAAAACTCTCACCCATCAAAATAGTTTCGACCACTACTCTTTCATCTCTTTCTCACTTTCCCAAGTCTCTTTCTGAATCCGACCATTCTTCCATAAAACCCACACTAGAGCAATGTTATTTCAATGAATGACTTTATCTTTCCTATCACCAATTCGTACCAGGATGTGTATCAACAAAACATATGGATCTAGGTAAACGTGTTTCGATTTGATAACATGGTTAGTATCTGGATAATACTTTTTCAACTGAGATACATAGAACACATTCTGCACTGAATTGAATCGTAGTGGTAATTCCAACTTATATTCTACCTCTTCAACCTGTTCTAGTATCTTGAAATGTCCAAGGTATCTAGGAGATAATTGACCTGATTCCCAAAATAATGATGTCCAAGTCTTGGAGAGATCCTCAAGAACACATGATCACTCATGGAAAACGAAAACGAACTTAGATAATGATACACATAAGATTTATAATGACTCTGATCTGTGTCCATCCTCTTTCTGATCAACTAGATATTATCTATTGTTTTTTGGACAAGGATCATCCCAACTAGTGATGTTTCACCTATTTCCACCCAATATAGAAGAGAATGACAAGGACGCCCATATAGTGCCTTAAACAGAGCCATGTGTATCGAGGTCTGATAGCTGTTATTGTATGATAACCCCACTAAGGGTATATATTACTCCCATGAGCCATTGAAATCCATTATACAAGACCACAACATGTCTTCCAACATTTGTATCATCTGATTGGATTGCCCATCTATTTGGGGATGATATTCTCTGTGCTCATAGTCAACTTAGTCCCAAGGGCTTATTGTAAGGATTTCCAAAAATGAGATGTGAACCTCAGATCTCTATCTGAGACTATTGAAACTAGTACTCCATGCCTCTTTACCACTTCTCAGATATAGATTTTTGATAGATCCACTACAGTATGAGGTTCACAAATTAGTATGAAATGGGCCAACTTGGAAATTTGATCCACTATCACCCAAATGGTATCATGTTTTTGAACCATTCTTAGAAGACATGTAACAAAATCCATTTCTATGTACTCCCATTTCCACAATAGAAAAGGCAAAGACTACAACATACCTACTAGTCTCTGATGATTTTCTTTAACTTACTGACAATTTAAGCACCACAAGATGAACTCGACCACCTTTTTTTTTGTCGTTCCACTAAAACTGCACCCTTAGTGCCTTATACATCTTCTGTGTACCTAGATGTACAGCCCATCTCGAGTGGTGGTAAGCATAAAGTATTTGTTTATGATAGGCCATAAGTACAACCATCCAATCTCTAAAACAAAAAATTGAACTCCTATCAAGTTTCCAACCCTCAATGGTATCCCCACTATTGAGTTTTGAACTGACAATCAGACATTCTACATCATATTTTTGTGCTTCTTTGACCATTTTTACCAAATCATGAACAAAAATATCTAAAAAGAAAACTATAACATCACCTCAGTCTTCACATTCCACATGCATGTCAGTTAGGACCAACATGAACTTCCATTCCTCTAAAGCTTCTTTCAACAGCTGAGCATATGAATTTCTACTCAATGCATCTACCACTGAATTTCCTTTTCCTGGTGTATACATAAAGTCAAATTCAAAAATTTGGAGATACTATATCCATCTTTTTTTCCTCATATTCAAATATCGTTGTGAGAAAATGTGTTTCAAGTTTTTTTGAACTGTGAACACAATAGATTCCTCAACTAATAGATAATTTCATCATGTCTTCAAAGCATGGATGACAGTAGTTAACTCCAAATTATGGTTTGGTTAATTCTTCCCATGGACCCTAAACTATCTGGAACCATAAGAAACCACATGGTCTTCATTCATGAGAACACATCCCAACCCAGATCCCAAAGCATCACAATACACCACATACCACTGTCTTGATTCTGGAAAGATCAAGATAGGTTCCAATGTAAGATAGACTTTTAGTTCTTGGAAAGATTTTTGGAATTCTTCTGTCCATTGGAATGGAGAATTATTTTTTTTCAAAGATTTCATTGGAAAATCTAGTCGTGAGAAGTCATACACAAAGCGTCGGAAGTAACCATCTAGACCAAGAAAACTTTGTATCTCAAAAAAAAATCTTTAGTGCTTTCCAAGAGATAATGGCTTATATTTTTTCATGATCAACAAAAACTCCATTCTCAGAAATGAAATGGCCAAGGAAACGTACTTCCTATATCCAAAAATAACACTTCGATAATTTGGAATACAAATGGTGATCTTTCAATATTTGTAACACTATTTCGAGGTGTTCCTCATGGTCATCCCTTGTCTTTGAATACAAAAAATGTCATCCACAAACACCACAAAAAAAGAGTCTATATATTGATAAAATATTAGATTAAAAAAATCCATGAAGACCTCTGGTGTATTCATTATACTGAAAGGCATGACTACATATTTGCAGTGGTCATATCTACTTCCAAAATCTATCTTCGGAATATCTTCATTTTGAACTTGTTATTGGTGATATCATGATCGCAAGTCAATCTTAGAGAACCACTGAGCTTCCCTTAATTGGTTGAACAAATAATCAATGTGTGGAAGTGGATATATGTTCTTTATCATAACTTGGTTAAGCTTACGATAATCAACACACAACCGAAGAGTTCCATCTTCCTTCTTCACAAACAAAACTGGTGCTACCCACAGAGACGTAATTGGTCGAATGAAACACTTGCTTTCCAACTCCTCCAATTATAATTCTAATTCCTATAATTTTTTTGGGTCCATCCTATAAGACAGAAGGGAAATAGGACTGGTCCTCGGAAGGAGATCAATCATAAACTCCACTTCCCTTATAGGTGGTAACCCTAAGAAGTTCTCTAGAGATATAGTTGGAAAGCAATCCATAAATGCTAGAAACTAATTCCCTCGATCTCATCCATTGATTCCAAAGTCAATTCCGCGAAATGGTAAGATATAGTTCCCACCATTGGTTCCACCAAGCTCTTTTCACATTTCTTTACCATCCTCTCTCCTCTAAAGAGATGCTCGATGCCATCCTCAGTCATAAAACTCATTGTTCTTCTATAACAATAGATGTGAGCCTTAAGAATTTTCAACCAATCCATACCTAGTATTACATCATATTCATTCATATCCAACACTGAGAAGTCACATTTTAGCTCAACTCCATCAATTGTTATAGCACATGTTCAACACACAAAGGATTGATGTTCTCTTTCCCCGAGAGGAGTTTGTAGTTTTAAAATAGAAGGCATCACTTCCAACTTTAAACATAGAAAATCAATAGCATGGAAAGAAATGAAATAATGTGATGCACCAGTATCAAAGAAAACTTGCACAAGGGTATAATTCAAAAGAATCATACCTCTCACCGTAGATGGTGTAACTTGATCATCGATGATCATATGATCAGCTCTATACAATTACTTCATCACTACACTGTTATCCTTGTTTCATTGATGAGATTTACCTAGTTGAGGAGTCATGGTATTTCTAGAATCACCATGGTTAGCACTGCTCTACTGAAGAGACTGAGTTTTCTATCCTTACCCTGTCGTATGATCCTTGCAACTCTTGAGAAGTGTCTTGACCACCTGACCTTGGAGGACTATGAAAATAGCGCTAAAGATGTACCATCTTGTTGAAATTATGACATGATCTAGGTTTTTCCATACAATCTTGATTTCTATGGTCAAGAAAACCACATTGAAAACAACCATATTTTCTCTAGTGTCATGGAGGAAGGTTCACTGATCTAGCCGACTGATTCTGATTTCCACTTCCACCTTGGAAATAGGTTTCCCTTTTCCGCTTGTTCCCAGTGGTTGAGTTCCCTTCGTTTCTTGTAGGTATCATCATACCTCCTCCCATAGATCCTGAGATATCACGTTCAACCATAGTCACTCTGTTTACCATCTCCATATAATCCGTAATACAGAGCACCACAATCTTTGATGAAATATCTTATCCTAGCCCCGATTCGAAGATGTGTTCCTTCAAAGATGCACTTTCCACAACCACAGGTGAAAAATTGACTAAATTCATGAATTTAGCTGCATACTCAATGAAAGAGAGACTCTCTTGTTTCAGGATGAAGAAGTCCATCATTTTTTGGGATCTTGAATGTGTGAGGATATAATTATTCGTTGAAAAATTCCTCAAAATCCCCCCATGTAAGGCCTTCATCCAATTTAGCCTACACCACTAAATCCCACCACTGGCATGTAAGATCCTCGAGAATATAAATTTCCATATTGACCTTTATATCTACTGGTGTGCCGATGAAGTCAAAGATATGATTCATCCCACTCAGCCACGCTTTTTTCTTCTTTGGTTTATAATCACCTTAGAATTTAGGTGGATTCTGCTTCATGAATTGGATTCTATGATCCACATTCCTTGGATCATTCCTCTAGTTCCCCATATCCACAACTTGAAAATCTTTGAAAAAACTTTGAACTAGATCTTGGATCACCCATGGTTCAGGTGTAACCACATTCTCCACCGCTTCTTTAGGTTGGTTTCGAAAATTCATACCGAGTGCCATTTTCTAAACCAACAACAAACTCTGTCAATCTCACTCTCTAGAAAGTGATGGATTAGCATTTAAAATTCTATCACATCAATTATCACAACATTGTTTTCTAAAACAACCTTTTATACATGTTCAACCATTTATGAAAATAGTCAACATGCTTTTGAAAATTAAACCATTTTCATAATACCATAAGCATCCCCGTTTTCAAAATCATTCATTTGAAAAAAAAAACAATTTTAGAATTTTTCAAAAATCAATAGTTTTTTACAACATGAATAATTTCTCGAAATGATGTATGAACTCCTAGTGGGAAGTCATTCCTATAAAATGCATGTTATGCTCATATCATTGGCTAAACCCATCAAAATGAGATTCCTATATCCTGGAACTGTCTCCAAATACTTATGTTCCCAACTCCCTAGTAACTTGAAGTTTAGCATAAAAGGGTTAGCTACTTCCTTTTATGTTATACATTTCAAGTTCTAACAATCCTAATCATGTATAAGATTTCATCCCAAAGGATAGAAAAGAAGTAATTTCAATTCTAAGAACAAGAACAATGATGAATACTTGTTAGGCATGGACCGAACAAGATGATATCATTTGTACCACCAAGGAAGGACCAGACTGATACCATTTGTAATGACCCACTAGTTCTCAATGGCTTGAGAGTCCAACGAGTCATTACTTGGCCTTAAGAGACATTCAAAAGATGAAAAAGGCTAGAAATATATGATGAAGGGCTTCAAATAAAAGTGGGGGAAGATTTACTATTTAATAAATAAACCAAAAATACAACCACTAAAACTCTCAGTGATGATGCATGAATAAGAAAGACAACTAAACAACTTCATGTATCTCAAAACCACACTAAAGTGCACAATAGAGGAAGACCAAAAATGTATCAAAGTACCTAGTGGATAATAACTAAATACCCTCAAAGACTATAAGACCTCATTCTCCACAATCTCCAAGCACTATAATCACCGAATAGCCCAAACACCATGAGGTAGTTCTAAACACATGTGAAACATTACCTTTTCCCTTTTCCTGGAAGATAAAATCTAAAAAAGAACCAAAGTGCCAAAGTAGGGGTGAGTATAAAACTTATTAGGTTTTCTCCAATGACTTCATGACTCACACCACTAGGATATAAGAGTTAGAAACATTTACATAAAATAGTTTGTACCAAATTTTTTCTCAAAACAGTTTATAAAAAAATATAAACAAGTTTCCAAAACAATTTGTAACAAAAATCATACAAGTGAAATTGAAAAAAAAATCCAACAAGTTATTTTTTCATAAAAATAACTAAACAAAACCTTTAAACCATTTATCAATATTCTTTTTTTTCATACCCAACCATTCCACAAACCCATGCAACCAACCATGCATGCTACGTTATGACAGTTCCATACTCATGAGCGGTTTCTCATTGATCTACCAAGTCGTCACAAGGTAATTGTTTCCCATGTTCCATTGACCACTTTGGCACCAAGAACAAGGTCATATTTCAACCAATTCCCTTATATTAAACTTGAACACACAACACATATCCCCAATGATCATTCCAAAACATCCCTTTAAATAAAATACCTTTTTATTGAAAACTATTTCTATCAAAACCATTTCAATGACAAACTGTTTCGATGTAAAACCATTTCAATAAAACATCATTTTTATTGAAAACAATTTCTTTCTAAAACCACTATTTCATCAACCATTTAGAAATTATATAAAATCTATAATTTAAAATTATTATTTTAAATTCAAGAAACTAAACCCCTTTGCACAAAAAATCCAAAAGATCACCCGATTTCACAAAAACCATAAATCATAACTAAATAAAACTTATTTCATGATTTTTAAAATAAATTTCATTCAGATAAAACAATTTGAATATAATACAATAAATTATAGAAATAGGATTTGAGAGAGAAGTCTCCCACCTCAAAGGTTTTGACGAAAACCCCAGCGAATGAAGAATGCACAAGCAAACCGGGTCGATTCTCCAAGAACTCACTCTATATCTCTTCTCCTAGAATGATTCAGACTAAATATCAACATATTTCGAATCCCCAAACCTATATCTACCCATACCAGGCATATATCTAAGAATCCAAAGGTAGAGGAGAAATATATCTAAGTAGGTCTAAGAAACTGATCAAGAATGAAGAAGAATGATCACATTTCTCAAGAATCTAGATTTCATTCACTAAGGGAAGCCTTCAGATCACCTTCATATCAATGGGAGAACCTTATATAGCCTTGGGAGAATAAAAATCCCAAGTTATGGCCACCTAGGAGCAAAAAAAACCAACTTAAAGGAAAAAACGTGTGAGATCCACTTTTTTAGGATTTCACTTAAACCATCTGCATAGTTAGTCCACACGGTTAGAAAAACCATGTGCTAACCGTGTGTTAGTTGATACTTAGATAGACCCTCTCACGAACTCCTCACACAGTTTCTCTAACCATTCACAAACTGTTCAAAAGCTCTATACCTCAAACTTTCCATTTCGCATGGTTTTGTCGCACAATTAGACAAAATGTGTGCCGCCCGTGCGACTTCCCTTTAGATTAAAAAACATGGACCAAGTTCTCCCAAATATCCAAACTATCTCCCTTATACTTTATCACCATAAAAATTGTTAATTTAAGGTTACATACCAGAAACCGGGGGTACTACACTTGAATCTATAAAAATATCTTATACCATAATCCTTAAAGAGAGTCTTACTACTAGAAAGAATCAAGCTAGTGATAGGAAGAATATAAGATCATTGGAATTTCACTCTTCCAATAAGTAAAAGGAAAAGTTTAATCCAAGATCCAAAAAATTTAGTATGTTATAATTCCATTCTTTTGAATGGTTCATGAAATAATTCTTATTCGGAAAAAATATGGGTGATGAAATTTAAAGAGAAACCCTTTACTTCACTAAATCTAGGAGAAAGAAGTATAGGAATTGGTTCTCCTAAATAAGATCTAAAGAAATAAGTTAATGTTAATGAAACATAATCTATATCTAGTATCCTAATTAAATCACAAAGAAAGGAAACTCAATTTCTTGGAAACTGATGGTGTTTTGAAATGTTCAAAAATCGAGCCATCGATTGTTGGAATATTTGTTCGTCTGATAGAAAATAGAGAAGGCAAATATTAAGGGGGATTAAAAATGAAGTTAATAGAAACTTAGATAAGTTCACTCGACCCTAATTGAAGAAGAAAAATCAATTTTAAACTAATAGATTTGAATGTCTTGATATTTTCTATGGAATTTATGGAAGAAGTGGTGATAGTGATGATGAGTTCTAGTTTTATTCCTCTAATAAGTAATAAAAAAAATAGAATAATTCCACAAAATACAAAATAAATTTAAAGGAAGAAAGACTGTTAGTATATCTTATGGTGTGAACAAATGGAAGTTATAAAACCGAATACACCCAAGAATTAAGTAATGGAAGATTTCTTACCTAAGAAAAGATGCGTCTTCTATATAAAAAGAGCCACTTTTTGGATATATTTAAAAAATCCAGGAAAATTTAGGTTAAATGAATAAATCTTAAACGATAATAGAAATAAACCCATGGAAAAGGTAAGGGGTTCGAAATGATGAATGACACTTTCAAATAATAACTTCAACATTTACAGAAGTTACCAAAGAAGGGTAACTTTAAAAAAAGAAAAGAATATGCTTGGAAGGTGTAAACTAGCCAGTCATAATCCTAAAAACTAAATGAAACTATTACTATGGTAAGATAATTTGACAATTAAAAGGGAGAAACCATCAAAACTAAAAAGCAATATAAATGTTTTTGTAAAGAAATATCAGAACAAGAAATAAATATGAACATATTCTGAAGGTTTGCATAAGTGTATATCGAGAATAGTTTGAATCTAGAAGGAAGATGAAATAAGAATATAAGAAGAATCCATGAACCATGTTAGTGGAATTAAATAAAAAAACATAAATAAATAAAAATATAAAATTAAAAGAAATCCATGTAATACAGGGAAGTTGGTAGATGGAAAACTAAGGTTAATTTCACGAATAAAAAGGGAGATGAAGTGAAATGAGTTTTTAGTTTGATAAATATTTATTATCGCTTTTTATCAAACTGAGGAGAAAACAAAATACCACCTTATTACCACAAATTTTCTTTAAAAAAAACATTGAAAATAGAATTGAAGGTCATGAAATCCATGGGAGTTTTCCTCTGAAAAGGGAAGTTGGTGTTTACAAAAAACATCAAAATATGAAATTAATAGAAAAATTATAGAATTATTGTGTAATGTACCAACTAAATTCACTCTGAAAAGTATCAAGAATGATGGAACTACATGACCTTAGGCATTCCTCCCTATACGCTAGAGGCAATTGATTAGCAGTGGGGGTATAAGGAGATATCATGGGGAGACTATACTCCATTTATCATATTGAAAATATTATACCAAATATATAGTCAAAAACTATAGAACTAAATAATCAGAGTATATAAGAATAAATAAATATCCAATTGTATTGATATGAAACACAATGACATACATATAGTCATACTACTTGACCTTCCACTAGCCTGATCTTATATACAGAATAAAAAAATATAAAATGAAATAAAAGTGTAGGAAGCTCCACTATAATCTCTGATCATCACCTCAACGTGATCTGTAGTCCCATATGAGATGATCTAACTCAATCATGAAAAACCAAATCTTTGTCCTTAGACCAATCTCTACCTACAATAACCATGTGGGTGATGTTTGAGTACTCATTTCCAATGTCATCCCGAGAAGGGTGTCAGTAAAAAAATCAGTAGGCACCACCAATGCAGTCTTATACTAATCAGTATATGCATTGATATGATCATGTGACATGCTCAATAATAATCAAAAAGATAAACTACATATAATAAAAAAAATAAACAAATAAACTACCAAAGTGTTTGCTTCAACCTGATACCAGAGTGTCTTTAAGAACTTCAAAATGACCACACATCCACAGTACCACCACCACTCCATGGGAGTACACACATAACCTAGTACATGCCCAAATACTATCATAGATCCTTAGGTCGAAAACTCTAATAGATCATACCTACTTCATCTAGTTTTGGGGTGTTTATGAGAACATCAAAATGACCATACCTACCAACAAGGCCCATTAACCAATCCATAGGTAATCTTGGGTGAACTATAGAGCACAATCCTAATGATGGTATTATACCCATTCTAATGGAATGTGGGATCAACCAACTAAGGGTAATATTCCTATCCCCATGGAATAGATCAACCACCTCAGGTAAAATACCTTGTAGGGGAAATATAACCATCTTCATATCATCTAGAGATCATAGGCATAGTGAGTATAATATATCCATTCCTATGGCATATGGGCTCAGTAAACTAAGTGTAATATACCCACCATTGTGGCTCATCTTGGAACTGGGGGTAATATACCCATCCTCGGGCCCCACACAATGACCTGAAAAATAAAACACCAACCTAGGGCATCCATCATCTTGGGGTTTCAATCCCAAGTAAGAAAAAAACAAGCGGTTGACTGTATGCCTAACTCGCCTCAGCCACAATATCCATCTCGAATCACAATGTAACTGGGGTTCTAAGGTGACACCAATAATAAAATCTACCCATATTCCTAACTCATTGATACTTATCGAGATTACCAAGTTACTCATGTACCACAAATTACCAAAAATTTACACCACCCATATCACATGAACTAATCAAGGTTAATCTATCAATAGGGAACACTTGAGGGCTCCCTAGTTCACAAAATCACTAAGGCAACCACACAAGGTTCCTCAGTCACAAAGAAAGTCTCAAGTAAACACAAAAAAATAGAAGGTCAATGAACTACTAGACATCATATATACTATTTAAAACATGGATGTACTGATCACCACTCACCCCTAATTGTGTAAACAAGGTTCCAAAGCATGGTTCACTAAGTAATGATTCTACAATTCATCATAGGGACACCGCCAATGGTGGTCCAAATGTCTTAGGTCGAGGAATAAGACATGGGAGTTGAGGATTAATTACAAATACCAAAGACTAACATGGCCTAGGCACTAATTAATTTTGTTAAATGTGTTTGACTAGTATCTCATTATTAAATCAAACATTTAACTCAATTTAAATATTTCAATTATACCAAAGGGAACTGCTGACAGAGTGATCCCACAAATTGGATGCAAAAAATAGAAAATATAAATACCATGGTATTTTATGAGATAATTCCTAACTTTTAATAAGATTTCTAATTTTATTTTAAAGGGTGATTAGCTCTTCCAACACTCACTGAGTTCTAACCAAGCCCGACGATGTCAATTCCAAACTTTTTTCCACACCTGAGACCCTACCCATTCCAAAAAACATACAAACATAGATAATTATTTAATTAAAACATTTATAATTAATAATTAATTTTAAAAAACTATGTAATAACTCTCCAAAACATCATCACATCACCACACTACACTAAATCTAAAGCTAATAGCTCACAATAGGTCTGTATCGGACCCCCAAACTAACCTGGGGCCAAGACCTAGGTTCTAGAAAATTTTATAAATGAATTTTTTTAAATTTAAATGAAAAAACCTAAATAAATCCATGGTTTGATGAACATTTGATTATTATATAGATGTAGGTATACTGAAATTATTACGAAATGTACCCTATGCAAAATACATGAATTTTCTAGACTGAATTAGGTGATTCACCATTCTTTGAGGAAATATATTTTCTTTAACCTAAAACAAACATTCTAAAAATCAGTAAAAACTAGAGGATAAATGAATGAGAGGAGGATAAAAGATACATACCTCAAATCCACCACTAAAATTCCCAATAATATTTCCCTAAACCTAGGGGGCTAAAAGGTGGATGGGTGAATACCCCATGAGCTACAAGAAAGAAATGAGGAGGAAGAGAGGGGGATTCCCACTCATAAACTCAAGGGGGGGGAGGTAATTTACCCATTTAAACAAAAAACCATTTATATAATATGAGTCCAATAGCTATCCAATAGAACCCATGTACATGTGGGGTGGCACTGTCTAGTCCTTGAATAGTCGGTGGATCTTACAGTTTTTAATGCACAACCCAACCACCCAGGCCTACTTTCAACATCCACATGTGCTCTATTTTCTACCTATGAGACTTTTTTCCATGTAAAAAAAAACTTATTTGAGCTACTAAATATCTTGAAATTATATTTTGAATATTGGATAAAATTTTTGTATATCCACTATTTGAAAGATTCCAATTTCTCTAGATATTTCGACGCCTATATGGTTATGAGGAATTAAGAACTCCCCACCATAACACTTATCATTCCTAAGAAGTCCCAATGGTCATAAAATAATACATCTTTACCTTTTTCATTAATAAATTCATCAATAACCATACACTTCTTAACTCGAATCAACAAACGTTCTTCTAATGTGAAACCTCTAAATTATCCCATTTAAGCCACTGAACCATGAGACAATGATTGTAAATATCAATGAAACACTAAGACAATGATTTCCTGAGCCTATCCATCTCAATAAATGACCACTTCATCACCCAAATCATCATAAGGTATATGGTGCTTCACAACATAGGTCTTAACTTACAATTACCAATTCCAATGATTTGGCACCTCTCCCATTAGAATTCCCTATTGAAACTCTATACTCATGTTCCAAGGATGTGCCCAATGTGGTTACCAAATAACTACTTCTGAACACACATTAAAAAACCAGTAAAACACTTGTATTACCTCTTATTCTAAATTCTAGACCAAAACTAATGGTTCTCACTACTTATACATGGGGGATCTGAACAAGTCAGCTTCCCACAGAATGACCTAGCCAAATCCCAAAACACACCTATTGTCTAAAAAATGACATACCTAATGATTTTTATGGATTAAAAAATTTAATTACACACTCAACCATTGGTAATAAATTGATGTTATTAATATTTTCATAACTTATTATATACTCTTATTATTGATTTTATATGAAATGTGCATAATTTGTGTTAAATATTAATGTTTAAATATTAATTATAATTTTTTAGCACTATTTGAATTCATCCAGATTGAAGTATGTTTAATGTTTTAATAATAAATATCACCCTACTTATCCAAATTTAATTATTATTGTTGTTAGGGTTCTTTACTAAAACTACAACATTTCATTAGAATGAACCTCTAGCCAAATCATCAATTTAGAGGGTCATATTGTCCTCACAAAAATGCCCAAATAATCTGTGAAGAAACTGGACAATCCATGAAGATAGAATTACTGGACTCACATGAGAAGTAAAAATAATTTAATTCTTCTCCAAAGTTTGGGGGACAATTCAATTCATCTTGGATAAATGTTTCGAGCCCCAACTCCAAAGACAAGGGGCCCAACTAATGCTTTTAAGTACATCCCACCATTATGGATGGAAATTAAAATCCATAAACTATTCATGACATATCTCAAGATATAATCATAAAATGGAGCTGATATTTTTCATTGTGAAGGAGGTTATATAGGTGGCAGACTTTGTTGAATAAAGTGTTCATATTTGAAGGCATATTCCAATTGATAAACCCATTCACATTTTGGCCTTCTAAAAAGTATGGATTGAAATGGACAGTTTAACTTTGTTTAATCAAAACTCCATAACTTTGGGTCTATAAGTCCAAATGACTAACAATTTTGAGAGAAGTCGGAAAACATTATTATATACAACTTTTAAGAAGATAATATCTCGAGATTGGGCTGTCTAGATATCAAAATTGGTGATACAAGTGGAGGGACAGACTGAGAATTCAAATAGTTCACTTCCTTTGGCTATAAATACATCCCCCTCCTCTCCTTCAGAGGGGTTGGAATTTTAGAAGAGGGGAGCACATATTGACATGACCAAAGCCTTTTCAAGGGATTGGGTGGACCTTACATACTCATGTTTTCACTTTAGATATCCTTCCTTCTCTCTTTGTTTAATTTTACTTTTGTGTTCTTCATTATTGTAATCTTGTAAGTCTTTTTTTCGTAATTCTGTTCTAATGAAAGTTTCTTATTCAATATCTCTTATTATCATCCACCTTTTTTAGTTTAGTAATCATGTTCTTAAAATATAATAAATATATTTGAATCCACTTCCCTTATTTCTCTTTCTCATTCAATCTTATGTTCATTTTTAATTATCCTTGTCATTTTTGTGTGTGTTTGACGTACCACTCTTTTCTTATCCCTTTATTTTTATTATCTTATTAATTTATCATCATAATAATTTTAACCAAATGACTAATAATTTAAATAGATTAGTATATCTATCATTGGGGTGAGTTATAATTTAGGGATGTTAAACAATTTAGAGCTTTTTCTCGATGAGTATTATTTGAATTAACAGTGTGTATGTTAGACTTAACATGTCATGGATTAATGAAATATTTTGTTTAACGCAGGGATTCCATAGATTATTGGAACCATAAATATACCACCAAAATCAAGTACTGATTGATATTATAATACTAGTTAATTTAAGTCTTGGATTAAATCCTTAACACTTAGGAATTCCAATCAACATCAACTTGTGACATGGGTGTTAATTTAATGCAATACAAAGCAAGGCTCAAGGATATCACAATATTAACTTCCTATTGATGAAATCACCCCAATATTTATCAAATTTTTAAATCAAAATTAATAAAAAATAATCCATAAATTATTTTATAAGCTCTGCAAAAAAACCCCCAAACAGAATACAATCAACTAAAAACAATCGACTATTAAAAAGTATCATCCTTGAGGATTCGACCTGAGTGATGCTATACACATTATCAGAGCACTAGAACCTTGACCAGCCGATAGGAGACAATTGGCCACACTATAAAATGGCACCATTTCCAAGGATGGTGCCTTATGTAGTCATTAGTTTCTGTTTATTGTAAAAAAACAAAAAAACAAAAAACAAAAAAATTAAAAAAACAGACAAAGAAAAACCCGCCTTCTCATAAAAATCTTAAACTAAAAAAACACAAAGAAAAACCCATATTACTCTTTCTTGCAACATCTCTATGAATACCCCATAACCTCCCAAACAATCCTTAAGATTTTTTTGACCCTGAAATTGAGAGAACACGTTTCCAACTTAGGAGGAACATAAGAGATAATCAAAAAATTCAAGAACCAATCCTTGTCCAACCAGTTGAATTAGAAATGGCCAATCCTAGGGAGAAAAAACTTAAATAACTCACTGCCCCTAATATTAATTACCAAAATCTTGGTATTTAATATCCAAATATAGAGGCTGACTTTGAATTCAAATCGGTTTTGATTCATCTTCTCCCTCATTTCCACGGGCTAGCTGGTGAGGATCCACATCTCCACCTTAAAGAGTTACAAGTGGTGTTCTCTACCATGAAGCCTCAAGGGGTTCTTAAGGAACAAATAAAACTCTGAGCATTCACTTTATCCCTAACTAACTCTGCCAATTCATGGATTTACTACCTTCATCCTGGTTCCATAACCACATGGAATGACATCAAGTGACTCTTCTTAGAGAAATTTTTTCCTGCTTCTCGTACTGCTTCTATCTGAAAGGAAATAAGAGGTATCCATCAAATCCTAAATGAATAGCTCCATGAGTACTGGGAGTGGTTCAAAAAGATTTTTGAAACCTACCCACACCACCAAATCCCTAACCAACTCTTGATCCAATACTTTTATGAGGGATTATTGGCTATGGGGAGAACTCTCATTGATGATGAAAGTGACAGTTCTCTTGTTAATAAAAATCTTGTAGCTACAAGAGATCTCATAAGTGACATGGCTGAAAACACACAACAATTCCATACTCGAGCACATAATCAAGTAAAAAAAGTCCAAGACAATCAATCCATATAGCCTAACAAGATGACCGAGTGGATGAGTGAACTTACAGGTCTTGTGTGACAACTAGTTGGGGCTTCCAAAGCCCCAACCTCATCTTATCCATAATCAATGTTTCCTGGACCTATCAAAAACTGTGGAATATTGTACTCTCCAACCCATCCAACAAACACATGCCCACAACTTCAAGATGATCCATCTGATTCATCTAGACCAATGGAGCTCAATGCAGCCTATGCTCAACAGAACACCAACCCTCAACTATTTGGTCAGTTTATTAGAACCTATAACCAACCTCACTTTGAGCCCTTATATTCTTCTTATAACCAAGGATTAATGTATGAAAACCCCATTACTCAATTTCCTCCTCAAAACCCAAACCAGTTCCAATATGGTCAAGGTGTTGGTAACTTCCAACAACCTTATCTGTTTGTTATTCCACAATAAAGGAGAAATCCTCCTCCTGCTCCTCCAGGCTTCCACTATCCTTGAAAGCCTTCTCAATTCCCAAACCAATACAATCGCTTTCCCATGAACCAAAATCAAGGTAATCCAAATTCAGGACAACCCTCTTATTCCAAGAATAAATGGGAATGTTTCGTAGAAGATCTTGCCTCATTCACCAATTCCAGCCTCAAAAACATTGAAACACAAATTGGTCAACTTGCATCCCAACTGATCCAGCAACAACAATCAAATTCTTCCCAACTCCCTGCTCAACCATTACCGAACCCCAAGGGTAATGTAAGTGCAATTTCACTTATATCGGGGAAGAAAATTGTTAATCCTCAATATAATTCCTCCAACCCCCCTTTAAATACTGACCTAGAAAATGAAAATAAAAAGTAACTTGAAAAGGAATATGAATCCATTCCCTCACCTCCTTCCATTACACTTAAGAACTCAATTCCTTTTCCTCAATCCATTTATAATCCAATGAAGTCCTTTGAACCCGATCCTAAAATTCTTGAAATATTTAGACGTGTTGGAGTCAGCATTACCCTCTTATATGTTATAAAAAAATCCCTAAGTATGCCAAGTTTCTTAAGGAATTGTGGACCCACAAGAGAAAACTTAGGAACTTCAAAAATGTTTCCACCCAGCAGTCTATTCCCATAAAGTGCAAAGATCCATGTACCTTTTACGGTTCCATGCCAAATTGGAAGTTCCAAATTTGATTATGCACTCATAGACCTAGGAGCCTCAATTAATTTCATGCCCAAATCCATCTTCTACAAACTTGTCCTAGGTCCCTTACATCCAATGAGTGTTATCATTCTGTTATCCAATCAAATCACAACTAGTTTAGAGGGTATAATCAAGGATGACCTTGTTCATGTTAATGATATTATCTTCCCCGCAAATGTCTATGTCCTTGACATGGAAGGTGAGACGAACTCATCTCGATCTCCTCTAATTCTAGGAATATCATTCCTAATGACAGGGGGAACCAAGATTGATGTCCATTCAGGCATATTATCCATGGAATTTGGTGACCAACTGGTTAAGTTCAACATTTTACAAGCCATGAGATACCCATCTGAGAATCACTCTGCATTCTCAATCCATTTTTCGGAGGACACTTCTGAGAGTCAATTGAACCCCATTCCATCATGTTCATCATATTATAAAGAGATAGGATGTTGGGAAATCTACATCATGATTAACCAAGTCATAAATGGTCAAGTTGATGTGGACCTTTAATTCATAGACTCCATTAATCTAGAGGATCTTGAAAAATCTCTTAAATCCCACATCAACTTTGATCTCTACTGCTCCACCTTGGAAAATATTAAGGAAAATGAATCTAAAGAAACTGGAGTCCCTTCCTCCATTCCTAAGTTGTATAACCCACAGATGAAAGATGTGACTGATTTGAAACCTCTTCTTGAACACCTAAAATTTGCATTCTTTTTCCATGATCGCTCTTATCCTTTCATCATCTCTACTTCACTTACCAAACCTGAGGAGTCCAAACTTGTTCAAGTGTTAGAGGAAAACAAAAAGGCCTTAGCTTGGACCCTATATGACATACCAGGAATCAACCTTACTCTTTTCATGCATCACATCCATCTTAAGGAATCATCCAAACCAATTAGACAACCACAAAGAAGACTCAATCCACTCATACATGAAGTAGTTAGGGAAAAGATCACCAAGCTTCTTCAAGATGGTATTATCTTCCTGATTTCAAATAGTTAATGGGTTAGTCCAATTCAAGTTTTACCTAAGAAGAGTGGGATAACTGTTGTCACAAATGAACATGGTGAGGTAGTCATAACTCGAGTGAAGAACATATGGCATGTGTGAATTGACTATAGGAAATTGAATGTTGAAACAAGAAAAGATCACTACCCTCTTACATTTATTGATCAAATTATATAAAAATTAGCCGAAAATTCACACTATTGATTTCTTGATAGATACACCAGATACTTCCAAATCCCAATTGCACCTCAGTACAAAGAAAAGACTACTTTCACTTGCCACATTGGAACATATACATATAGGAGAATGCATTTTGGCCTTTGCAATGCTCCTGCATCATTCCAGAGGTGTATGATGACTATCTTTTTTGAATACATTGAACACTTCATGAAAATATTCATGGATGATTTTACCATTTATGGTGAGTCATTTGAATCTTTCTTGAATTCACTCTCTCTAATACATAAGAAGTGTGTCAAGTGTAACCTTGTGTTAAATTTTGAAAAATTTCTCTTCATGGTTGCAAATGGGATTGTTCTTGGGAACATAGTTTCAAAAGAGGGTATTGAAGTTGATCCTCCCAAAATTAAATGGATCCAATCACTTCCTGAACCCACCTCTGTTCGAGACATCCGTTCATTCCTAGGTCATGCCAGTTTCTATCAGCGATTCATTCATAACTTCAATAGGATTTTCCTCCCACTCACTCGGTTTCTCCAAAATGATATCACTTTACATTTCGATGAGGTTTTCAAGAGAGCCTTCATTGAACTCAAAATTTCTCTTATATCTGCCCCGATAATCCAACCCCCAGATTGGTCCTTACCCTTTGAGTTGATATGTGATTCTTCTGATAGAGTCGTTGGGGTTGTTCTTGGTCAAAGAAGAGAAAGGATTCCTCATGTAATCTATTATGACTCAAAAACATTGTATGAAATTCAATATCACTACATTGTGATTAAAAATGAACTTTTAGCAGTGGTTTTTTGCTTAGATAAATTTCATCCCTATCTCTTAACTACCAAAATCATCATCTTCACAGACCATTCTGCTATAAAGTTATTAATCAAGAAAAGTGATTCCAAACTGAGGCTAATAAGATGGATCCTAACGCTCCAAGATTTTGACCTTGAAATCAAAGATAGACTAGGAAAATAAAACCCTGTGGCTGATCACTTGAGTAGAATTTCTAATTCTTCTCTTTCAGAAATCATTGATCCTGAATTCCCCACTGAGCACCCTTCATCTCTCACTCCAAAAATACCATGGTATGCCCCAATTGTAAATTACTTTTTTCTGATGTTTTCCTGAAATTTTTTCAAAAGAAAAAAATGAAGTTGAAAAGTGATTCAAAATACTATTTTTGGGAAGATAAAAAACATTGGAAAATTGGGGCAGACATGGTAATTAGGAGATGTGTTGGTGAAAATGAACATTCTTTCATCTTTGAATTCGGTCACTCAATGTCTGGCGGTGGCCACTTTAGACCACAAAGGAACTCCCAAAATGTCCTAGACTTTTGATTCTTCTATCCTTCACTCTTCATGGACTCACATGAGTTCTTTTAATCATGTCCCACTTGCCAAAGGTTTGGCACAATTTTAAAGAGAAATGAAATGCCCCAAAATCCTTTAATTTTCTATGAAATCCACGATGTTTGGGGCATCGATTTCATGGGACCATTCCCCCCTTACAAAATATTCTCATACATTATTCTTTCATTTGATTATGTATCTAGGTGGATCGAGGCTAAACCCACTATAAAGGAAGATTCAAATACTGTTAGTGAGTTCTTAAAGACACACATTTTCCACCTATTTGGCACACCACGTGCCATGATAAGTGACTTAGGAACCTATTTTTGTCATAAAACCTTGGAATCCCTTTTAAAAAAGAATGGTATTGTACATAAAACTTCAACTGTATATCAGCCCCAAACAAATGGCATGGTTGAACTTTCTAATAGATTAGTGAAAAGAGTTCTTGAGAGAATTGTAAAACCCACCAGAAAAGACTGGCCTGAAAGACTTGGTGAAGCACTTTGGGCTTATCAAAATGCCTATAAAACACCCATTTGGATTTCTCCTTTTAGGAAAGTTTTTTGTAAATAATGTCATTTTCTAGTTTAAATCCAACATAAGTCATTTTGGGCTATGAAAACTTGTAATTTTGATCTTGAAAAATCTGGTGAAGAAAGATTGTTTCAATTGGCTGAATTGGAGGAGCTTCTACTTGATTCTTATGTGAATTATAATATATAAAAATAAAAAACCAAGGAACTCCATGATAAACAAATCCTAATAAAGGTATTTCATGAAGGTGAAAAGGTAATACACTTAAATTCTTGATTCTGGATTCACCCATGTAAGATTAATTCTCGTTGGGAAAGTCTTTTTGTTATTAATAATGTTTACCCATTTGGTGTAGTTCAAGTCCAAGACTCCTCTCCCGAAAGGACATTCATGGTTAATGGACATAGATTAAAGCATCACCATGAGAGGACACACAATCCTGGAACCACATAGACTTCCATTGAATCTCCAACTTCTATAGTTGAACCACCACCAGATGGAGATGGCAACCCACCAAATCCAAACCAGGGGGCATCTCTTTCCCTTTAACTCTCTCTCTCTTCCTCTCTCTACCTCTTTCTTCTTCTTCCTCTCTCTTTCATTTTTTACCACTTTCTTCATCAAACCATTTATTTTTCTCTTTCTCTTTTTTGGGTGTGTGTATTTTAAACAAAACACAAAAAAACTAATAAATAAATGTAAAAAAACCAAAAAAGTCATGATTACTCACCTTGAACTTTTGAAATTTTGTCTAACCATTTTTGGGGAGTCAAAATACATGGTTTTATCTCAAATATTTTGTGGTTTTATCATGACTTTTGATAAATATTCTCGAGTCAAAACTAATTAATTTTGAATGATCAATTTTTTGATTTGGAAAATGATTTTCCACACCCATGAGGAACACCATTTGCTTTTGTTCCAAGGCCACCTATGACCATATTTTCAAAATGTGTGTGTTTCACCTCCATTTTCGAGTCTTGAGTTTGTGGACCATCGAGTTGAATTTCCCACTTTAGTGTGCATTAATATGATAGAGGCATTTTTTGAGCCACATGATAATTATAATAGCCAAATAGCCTCCCATTAACCATACATTAATCCTCCTTTTGAAAGCCCCTTAGAGCCTATGAAAACCATTTATTTGATAGCCACATTACAATCCCAATAACTTTTCCCACCCAATATCAACATGGATTTTCATAGCATATTTTTTTTTGAAATTCAAGGGTGAGGGAATGGATTTCACTTTTTGGGTGACCTTTTATTGATTTTCAATAAGTTATCATATTATTGAGGGAAAATATCCATTTTAGTGTGGGGGAGGTTTTAATTCAGTGAGTTTATGGGAATTTAATTTACTTTCATTTATATAATTTTTTAAATGTTATTGAAAAGTGTTCAAAAAAATCAAAAAAAAATTAATAAGAAAAAAGAATAAAAAAAATTGGGTTATTTCTTGGGTAAGTCAGAAATCACTCTTCTTCAACCTTTTATCTTGTTATAACTATTACAATTAGTGTTTTGAAGAGATCAATCGTGGGTTGGGATATGCGTGTGAGGTCTTTTTAAAGTTCAACTTTTGAAATAAAGAAGAAAAGAAAAAAAAGAACACTTATGTCATTGGGAGAAGTTTTGTGTTTTGTAAATTTTTTATCTTCTCATACCCTTAAAATGTTCTTCCTCTCTTATGTCTTTATTCACACAATAATTCCCCTATAAATATGTTTTTCCATTTCCTTCCATGTTTCATTTCAAAAAAAAATATGCATTGCCTTTTCCATGTTAGTATTTTACCCCCTTTTTCCATCTTTTGGATATCATCTTCCTACCGTCCTATAGCCACAGAAAAACCCCTAAAAAGACCTCTTGATTTTTTAGAACTTTAGGATAAGGAATAGAAGCTGAGAGCTCTTTCAGACTCTAAGATTTTCACTTTTGGTTGGTGAATGAGTGAAGCACCATAAATTAATTTTATCATCTTGAGAGGAGTAAGTTTTGTGTGCCACCATTTTCCATTTCTAAAGTTGAGCATGAAAAAATGAATTGTTTTTAGAACATTGTTTTTGTAACAAATTTTGGTGGAATTCAATATGGATGAGTGAAGTTGTCTAAACCTCCCCTGAGTGGGGAAAACAAAATGTTAATTTTTTTGGTGGGTGAAAATGATATTGTCATGTTTTTATATTTGTTGCACATGAGGACATGCAAAAGACTAAGTGAGGTGGATTTGATGTTATTAATATTTTAATAAATTATTATATACTCCCTTTACTTATTTTATATGAAATTTTCATAATTAGTGTGAAATATTAATGTTTAAATATTAATTATAATTTTTTAGTACTATTTGAATTCATCTAGATTCAAGTCTTTTTAATGTTTTAATAATAAATATCACCCTACTTATACAAATTTCGTGATTCTTATTTTTTAGGGTTTCTTAATCAAATTAAAACATTTCATTATAAGGAACCTCAAACCAAATCTTCAATTTGGATGGTCATATTGTCCACACACAAAAACCCAAATAATCTGTGAAGAAACTGGACAATCTATGAATATAAAATTAATAGGCTCACTCCAGAAGTCTAAATAATTTAATTCTTCCCCAAAAGTTGGAGAAAAATTCAATTCATCTTGAATAAAAGTTTCAAGGCCCAAATAAAAAGATAAGGATCCCAACTAATGCTTTGAAGTACAACCCACCATTCTAGCCGGAAATTAAAATCCGAACACTATTCATGACATATCTCATGATGTAATCATTAAAGCAAGCTGAGATTTTTCAGTGTGAAATAAGTGATGTAGACGAACGACTTTGTTGAATAAAGTTTTTAGATTTTAAGGCATATTACTATTTATAAACCCATTCACATTTCGGCCTTTGAAAAGTATGGATTGAAATGGACAGTTTGACTTTTTTTAATAAAAATGCTATAACTTTGGCTCTAGAAGTCCAAATGACTCCACATTTTAAGATAAGTCAGGAAACATTATTATATAAAACTTTTAATAAGAGGATATCTCAATATTATGCTTTCTGAATAGTCAAATTAGACATTAAAGTGGAGGGACATATTGGGAATGCAAATAGTCCACTTCCTTGGGCTATAAATACATCCCCCTCCTCTCCTTCAAAGGGGTTGGCATTTTAGAATAGAGAAGCACATATTAGCATGATCAAAGCCTTTAAAAGGTCTTGGGAGGATCTTTCATACTCATGTTTTCACTTGAGATACCCTTCATCCTATCTTTGTTTCCTTTTACTTTTGTGTTCTTCATTATTGTAATCTTATAAGTCTTTTTTTTGTAATTCTATTTTAATGAAAGTTTATTATTAAATATCTCTTATTCTCATCCACATTTTTTAGTTTAATATTTATGTTCTTAAAATAGTTTAAATACAGTTGAATACCCTTCCCTTCTTTTTCTTTCTCATTCAATATACTGTTCATTTTTAATTATCATCATTGTTTGTGTGTGTGTCTGACACACCACTCTTTTCTTATCGCTTTATTTTTATTATCTTATTAATTTATCATCATAATAATTATAAACAAATTACTAATCATTTAAATGGATTAGTAAATCTCTCATTATAGTGAGTTATAAATTAGGGATGTTAAGTGATTGTGAGCTTTTGCTCGATGATAATTCTTTGAATTAACATTGTGTATGTTGGACTTAACATGACATGGATTAATGAAATATTTTGTTTAATGTATGGATTATATGGATTACTGGAACCATAAATACACTACCACAATCCAGTACTAATTGATATTAGTATCCTAGTTAATTTATGTCTTGTATTAAATCCTTAACACTTAGAAATTCTAATCAACGTCAACTTGTGACGTGGGTGTTAATTTAATGCAATACAAATCAAGGCTCAAGGATATCAAAATCTTAAATACCTACTGATGAACTCACCCAAATATTTATCAAATTGTTAAATCAATCTTAATCAAAGATAATCTATAAATTATTTCATAATCTCTACAAACAAACCCCCCAAACAGAATACAATAAACTAAAAACAATCGACTATTAAAAAGTATCATTGCCGAGGATTCGACCCGAGTGCTGCTATACACATTAGCAGAGCACTAGAACATTGATCGGTCGATAGGAAACAATTGGTCATGCTTTCATAACTTCTCTAGCTCACCTATCTTAAAGAATCTCATCCTTATCCACCAATAAGCTTTTAAAACACTCAATCATGATTAATTTATACCCAGAAGCATATTATGATCATCTAAATAAGTCCTCTAAACTCCATGCCATTATTATAGAATAATTTCACTATTGAGTCCTCAACCATCCAAAATAAAAGTCTCATCTATCCATAAGCACTGACATATCTCCACTCTAACACATTTGAATCATCAAAAGGAATCTTGAGATGGACACCCACACTCGGACTCTATCCATAAAAAAACCATATTTATATCATGAACTCACTTGGTCATTGGAATCTAATTTCCATTAAAGTTTTCCATCAACCAGTATCCCAAATCCATGACCCTACCCACATAGGGTCATATCACCCATGACCAATAGGATTTTCCCAACCATAATAGTGTCTTTATGATCACCTCACTAAGTCAAATTCCTGATCATTATGGACCACGCCTTGTCCATCACTGAATGTAATGAATAGACATGGAAAAAACACACTCATACCCAAGAACCATAATAACATAAATTTCCACATTCTACCATGTAATAATGAGGGTCATGCCCTCAAATGACTAATGGTTCACTACCCACCATATATATCCACTTAAATCACTCATTAAGTACAACCTCAATAGGTTCCATCATGAGTAAAGATGTTTCATTCCTCCATATCCATGCTCAACTCTTCCCAAGAAACCCATTCCTTTAAAAAGATCTTGGATTGACTATTTAACTACAGTGAATCCATTTCAAATTCCCCTACTATCATGGAATACATTTCAAAATACTCATCTGAGCCATGGGTCATCATGACCATAATAATCGCATAAAAATCCTCAACCCCCGGCTCTCAAATGATCATTCACTAACTCACTATTCAATATGAACCATGCCTACCAGTACACACTCTCTGATCTGATCTAAAAATAAATGGGAATATGATCCTATACAACCCAATCATCAAAGATCGACTCTCGATCCTTTGAGTCACAATCCATTAAACTAGGTTGAACATGATCCATGACATTTCAACTTTTCAAGCCAAGAGTATCCTTGATGCTCTCAAAAAAATTCTGGACATCCCACCCATGTTAAGGCTATTAATATGATTAGCCTCCATCCAATATTTTTCCAAGTCATGAGAATCTACATGCACTATCACCACATATTTAAAAATCCATAACTACAAGGCCAGGCACCTGAACATCACTTGAAACCAGTCTTGAAAAAATAATACTCTAAGTACATCACATTTAAAAGTTCCTTGAATCAAGGTTATTTTCTTAATAACTCCCAAGGAAGAACCATTCCCATACCATATACCTGGTAGAAACTAATGTGAATTATTTCACAAATTTAATCATATACCTATGCTTCCCACCTTTAAAGATCTAATCAACCAATGAAAACCTCTATGATGGGTTTCCAATGACCATTGCAATGGCTCAAGGTCCTCCACAATAGCCCATAAACAAGGTATCAATAATGGTCAATATCAAAGGAACCATCTCATGTCCCCATCTACAAACCATATAACACCTCACATGTCAAAACCCTCCCAAGGGTCTAACATAAATTATTGGTATCACATTTCAAGACACCATCTACATAGAATTGATTCTCATTGAGCATCCATGCACTGGAATACTTCCTTGAGAATCACAGTTCAGACTGAATACCCATGACATCATCCAAGATGATTCATGTCAAGAAACTATTGTAAATCAAATCAATTAATTAGAGTGACATTCCATGCTATACAAGAAAAAACCATATTGGTTATTAACAACACTTTACATAATTAAACCTACATAATACTCAACCCCAAGTTGTTCATCTCTAAGACATTTTATTTCTTTATTAACCACCAAGGTCTCTAATTGTCCCTTGTTTAAGGGATATACCACCATCTTCATTATTATTTGTCTCACCATAGAATATATAAGAACTTCCTCTAGAGTAAAATATATATACAAATTGGACCATTTGAGTAAAATTCCACGAAACACTTATATGGTAAAACACCATAAGACTAGTTACTAACACTTTGAATAGGTAATACTTGGTCGTCAGTAAAAATAATCACACTGGAAGTATTATATATCACATGAATCCTATATACTTTATATGATGCATCACACTCCTCTTACCTCTATAATCCAAGATCCAAATCTATAATTTCCTTCTTTCCATTGGGACAAGTTCCAAAAACCCAATAACTCTTAAATAATAAATTTAGAGACCTGAAGATTGACGTACATAGATATTACATTACTTTTTCGGAATACATAATACTTAACAAAATCAGACACACAAGGACCGTAATAGTTTAGTGTCTCTGGAAACTTGGAACGTAATCTTCTAATCATGGTGAAAGATCTTTAACATCTCACATAAAGATCTTCCACTTGTTTTCCTTACCTAAAACCTTTCTTTTAATCCTAGGGGAAAATAAAACATAAAAAGGGTGAGTTCAAATGCTCAGTAAGGGTAAACAAAAGAAATATCAATCATATCATATTCATAAGAACATAACATTTTAGAAATCTTAACCTGCAAAAGAGATCATAATTTCATAACATGGGATAAATCATAGTAGTGAAATGTAATCCCAAAAATCATAACTTAAAACATGAAAAATTGTGGCATACACACATAATCATATAGAATCATTTCTTATTAGTCAAGAATCATTTCCAAGACTATCTTAGTGGACAAAGTCCATTTCTGAACCGAGTTCAATCCTCGTTTCAGTCCTGTTTCACTGAACCGGTTTAACCTTCCGTTCCAGCCATGTCTATCTCATGAGATATAAAATCTTTACCCAATTCATTGGAGGTAGATATAGGTCACACCCATCTCATAATGATACCATTCTTATGTGTGCCACAAAATCATAAACCATACATCATATAATAACCCATGTAATAAAAATGGGATTCTTAAACATCATGAAATCATAAAACAATTCATATAAGATAAAGGAATTCATAAAAATAAATCCATCACAACATAATCAAATCAATGTAATAATAGGGATAGAAATAGAACCCTTTATTATCTTAGATGGAAAATAATTTTCATAAAACACTTGAACTCCATTCTTGAGGAAAATATCCTTTCTACTTTAAATTTTTTTTCCTTTCTTAACATGTCATACAATTTTAAACTAAAAGAAGTTGATTAAAAATAAACTTGAAAACTTGTAAAGGAATATTCTTGGAAATAATGTTTTCAAAATCCATTCATGCCTTATATGTTTAAAAAAACATTCTTCTAGTACTTTTGTCGGAAAAGTCAAAAAGTACCTCGTACGAAAAACGACAAAAGATTCATTTCATATATTTTACTATAAACTCACCAAAGGGTAAAAATGGATTTAAAAAATTGTAGGTGGATGGAAATAATATTACATATTGAGGAAAAATGTATGTGGATGATAAAATACACCCCAGTAAATACCAAAGTATAAACAATCTCGGATAAAAAATAAGATTATGATATTTCCCTTACCTTAGGTCCAATTTGCTTCGTAAGTGTCCGAAACTCCGGTATAATGATTTAAATAATGTTATTGACTTATTCCAGAATCATAATAATTCCTATAATTTCATATATGGTTCACTTATGACTTTATATTACCCGTTCTTTTGTAAATTCCATGTTAAAGAGCGTTTTGGGTAAAATCGTTTCATTTGTCATCCGTGTTTTGACTTGTAATTATTCATATGATTACTTAGATCATGATTAATTACATACAGAATGTAAAACATGATTTATTTATAATATATATTCATAATATACATATATATATAATAGATCGATAAATGGAAATAAATACACCGTTCATGGAGACGGTAGGTCGTACGTACGCATGAACGCTGTTTTCGTTTCCTTATTGAGTTGAATGAAATTAAATAGATGACATACATATATATATTCATAAATAAAGTAGAATTATTATGCCATATATTTCATTATTATTCATTATATATACTTTATAATCATTCTTGAATGGTTAATCATGGAAAATGAATCTCATCGTGTTCGTGGAGACAGTAGTCCGTACGTACGTACGAGCGATGATATCATCCCCGTGATTGTGGAATTGTATTGGAGTGTATGTATACTATTTAAGAATCAATATCAATTTACAATAATAATATATAGTCATTATTTACACCATTATACCCATCCAAGTAAGGTGATGGTGTAAAATAGATTACACCACAGCGTGGAGACGGTATTCCGTACGTACGCACGCGCGGTGATTTCATTTTCCATAGGATGGATAGATGGTGAAATATGGTTGTTTCATACTTATAATAACATATCAGTATATGATTGATACTGATGTTATTACTTCATAATGAAACAACTAAATAAGAAGAATTTGAAGAAGAAAGAAAATTGAAAGAATCGGTAACGGATATTACCTCTTCTTTGAAGCGCCTTTTTGAGTCCTCCTCTTAGGGAACTAAAATTGGTCTTTGAAGAATACCAGGACCTCTAGGATGTTTATATGAAAGTGTAGAAGATAATTTTGCAGGGTTTGGCCGAGCTTGAAGGCTCAAAGTGGTGTGAGGAAGAGAGGGAAGAGGTGCCCTTTTATAAGGGAGGAGAGGGGCACCTTTGGAATAACAAAAAATATTATTTTATTATAAAGAAAAATTCGGTTTTAAATAGCTCCAAATTGATTTATTTCGAATCTAAGGTAGGGATGGGTATAAATCATCTCATCCAATAGAATTTAGACAATTTTAGGTATCAATTTGAACCTTATCATTTAAATTTAACTTTAAGTTAGATAATTTAACTTTTACCGTGTCTTCTTGTTTTCTTACACTATAAGGTTAATAAACTTACTATATCAAGCCGAAAGAACCCCAAGTTGTTTATTATTAATATATATAACCTTATCTAAGTCATTTTTCAGAGCCTTATATTTTTAGGAATAAAATAACAATTAATAATATAATATTTGTTTTAAAAACAATTATATGTCAATTTTGACACTATTTGGTAATTGATTTTTGTGAAAATCATAAAAGAATTATTATTTCAAAAAAAATTTAATTAAATCAATAATAAAATGTCATATTAACATATAAATTTTTTTAATTCATAAAAAGTCTCAAATTACATTTATTTCGGTATTTATAACATCAATTATGTCAATATTTCATTAATAAGATAATTACTGCATCATCATTGTGTCATAAATAAATTAAATTATTTAATGTCTAAAAATTATAAATAAAATACCAATATGTATTAAATATTTTTATCTTTCTAATGAATATTTATAGTCGAATTTATCTTATGTATAACCCTATATTAAAAATGCTTTAGTTATTAAACTTTGATTTTAACTATTTTAACCCTTCTTTAAATAAATTGATAATAAATGTCCTAATCTAATCCAAGTGGGCATAAATGGTCATATTTTATTCCTAAGGTTGTTTTTGGTCGAATTAAATTTATACAATAGAATTAGGACATGTTTTAGGGTAATAATAATATCATTTTTACCCTTAATTACCCTATTTACTTTTAACCGTGGTAAAAAAAAGTAAAAAGTTACTATTCACCAAAAATTATTTTCATCTCATGGAACCACATTTTATTCCTTGATATTAACCATGTCTCTCGGATTTTCGAAATTCCACTCACAGAAGCGGTAAAATTAAGTTTTATGAAAAATTCAGTTTCTTAACTACCACTTAGTGGTTTCACTATTCATCAAAAAATGAAAGTTTCCAGAAAAATACCAAAAATTAGTTCTAAGCTATATTTGATATTATGAATTCAAAAATGATGTCTATTTTACCAAATTCAAAACAAATTAGTTACATTAACTTATTTAAAAATTTATTCCCGTCATCAAAACAAATAGCGTGTTTTTTTAAGAGAAATAACTATCAAAAGATTGACACTTGTTTATGTTTGGTTTAAATGTGGAATTACATCCAATGACCAACATTGTATTAAATTGTAAAAATATATTCAAAATATACTTTAAAACCACTCAAATTAATAATTTATCACTATTAATTATTTCGATTAAAAAAGTTGTTTTTAATTAAAATTTAGTAATTTTCACTATTCACCAGAATATGAAAGTTATCCGAAAAGTACCAAAATTTCACCCAAAGCTAATTTCGATATTACGAATCCAAAAATGAAGTCCATTTTGAAAGATAAAATTTATAAAATTTCAAAAAGTGGTTATTATTATTCATAACGGCTAGTTTAAATAATATTTTAATAGCATATCGTTGTTTAGTGAAACTCGGTATTGCGTACTACACACGCTATCGAGGAAGGTCGCGATTGTGTGTAATGAAAGGCAATTAAAGGATGCATGTTTTGCAAGCTCCTTTTGGTGTAGCGTACAACACAAGACATTAATGAAATTAAGAATATTTTTCATAAAATATCGGGGTGTTACATTCTACCCCCCTTAAAATGAATTTCGCCCTCGAAATTTGTCGGGGTTATAAATGGTTTACTACTCGAAAGTTTCTTTAATAGAAACCCACATCGTAAAAAGGAATACCAAAACTTGGCTTTAAAAAATTAATGTATGAAATGTAACGGTTACCCAAATTAACTCATCACTGGGTTTCCACGTAGGAGAACATAGGTGAAAATATGGATATGGAAGAAAAATCTAACCATCAAGTTCTGATGGAGAGTGGTAGAGAACATGGCTATGAAAAAGCCAACAATCACAAAGCCATATATTTGTGATGATCTAAGGTACCATCTGATTCATCAGATATAAGGGCACTAGGACAACATTTTTGGTTTTCAAGATCATTTCCCTAAAGTTGATGAAATTGGAAATAGAAGAAATACTTTCGTGATTTTGGTACAGTATCACCGTTTTTCATTCTTTGGACAATTTCAACTTCATCTCTTAAATAAATGAAGTTGAATTTTTCATTCGTGAAGTGTTAGCATCTCATGTGATAGAATGATGGGTCATTCCATATATCTCAAACAAAAGGTTATAAAAGTTATCAAAAATACATAAGTCCATCTATAGTGAGATTAATCATATATGGTTCCTAAAATGGACTTATACTTCATATATCATACTGCTTAATATAATAAAACTAGTTTCTACTAAACAAGGACTTCTTGTAGGCCAGCGGTAGGCGATAAAGGCCAGTCGCACTTCAGTTGTGGGTTCGATTCCCACAGCCTTGTCCGACGCGATGGGTTGTCGCCCGTCCTGCAGGTTGTCCTTTTTCTAAAACTACATTACTATAACATCCCATCAATAATATCAAAAAATTTCTATCCTTAAACAATACTAACTTATGTCCAACATAATCCATTCCAATCTTGAGGCTTATCTAAAATACTTCTGTCCAAGCTCATAGTATAAAGAAAACGATTACTTGAAATGTCATCAACCAAGCATGTGAATACCATCATTTATCCCCCATATATCTTGTTGGTCACATTCCAATCATGTGAATACCTTAATCATGTATTCTCTTGAAAAATGAACACCCATTAAACCTTAGTGAAAACATGAATGCTGTCAAAAGTTAACTCTTTCCACATACCAAAATCCAAAAATTCTATATACTCAAACCATGATATAACCTTCTCCTTATATCAGTCACGATCTCATGAATACTATCAAACATTTAATTTTCTCCTTATCCCTTCATTATGCGCATATCATCTACATTCCAAAAATATCTGAATAATCATTCATGGATACGGGTACCATTAATCATACACTTTCAAAACTCAAGGAAAGACAATAGTATAACAATCCTTAGATGTCTCTTTATTCCATAGTACCATGATATAACTTATACAACATTACACTTGATAAACATGTAATAATTCCACTATCTTCTTAAACCATTGATCGAGCTTCAACAATTCTTTCATCTCACATATCATTTGTAGTCTCTTCATCATCATCAACATAAATACTACTCATACGACCGTACTGATTATCTTCATGAGACTTTCCCTTAGGGCATTGGTTTTCATAATGCCCGTACATTCCACATTTAAAACATTTAACCATTGTTGATGTCGTAGCAATACCATTATCCTCATCCATGGTGTTAACTGAACCTTTTCCTTTGCACTTACTGGCTTTGTGTCCTTCTTTTACAAACCCAAAGCATCTTCGAGTTCCCTTGAAACAATCTCCCCGATGCCTCTTCCCACATGATTTATATGAGGGAAATTGAACTTTCTTTCCTCTATGATCATCATGAATCTCCATCTTTCTTTTATTATCTGAGTCGGGAAACTTACCAAAGTTGAGATTATTGATCATATTATGAGATTTCTGATTAGGCATAATAACGATGTTTGGACTCCCAAATCCCGTTTCATTTGGTTTTTCATGAATAATATCATTCCATTGTCCGTCATATCCTCCATTATCATGAATCTTCCTGTTTGCAGCCATTTTCTAAAACCCAAAAAGAATAGTGTGAGGGGAAAAAATCATGATAGGGAAAACAACATAGTAAAGGGGAAGCACCCTCAATATCTAACATCTTAGGTTAAATTCTAAGATCGTTACCGTAGTTCTAGGACTATATCCTATACGTATACTTAACCTTAGGGACATACCTAGACATACCTTAGAAATATCTCTAGGTATCTCACTAAAGTTCTCACATCCTAGTTTCCAAAAATTGACTAAACCTCCCTATGATACCAACTGTAGAGACCCGAAGCTTGACGTACATAGATATTACATTACTTTTGCGGAATACATAATACTTAACAAAATCAGACACACAAGGACCGTAATAGTTTAGTGTCTCTGGAAACTTGAAACGTAATCTTCTAATCGTGGTGAAAGATCTTCAACATCTCCCATAAAGATCTTCCACTTTTTGTTTCCTTACTTAAAACCTTTCTTTTAATCCTGGGGGGAAATTAAACATAAAAATGGTGAGCTCAAATGCTCAGTAAGGGTAAACAAAATAAATATCAATCATATCATATTCATAAGAACATAACATTTTAGAAATCTTAACCTGAAAAAGAGATCATAATTTCATAACATTGGATAAATCATAGTAGTGAAATGTAATCCCAATAATCATAACCTAAAACATGAAACATTGTGGCATACACACATAATCATAGATAATCATTTCTTATTAGTCAAGACTCATTGCCAAGACTGTCTTAGTGGACAAAGTCCATTTCTGAACCGAGTTCACTCCTCGTTTCAGTCCTGTTTCACTGAACCGGTTTAACATGCCATTCCAGCCATGTCTATCTCATGAGATATAAAATCTTTACCCAATGAATTGGAGGGAGATATAGGTCCCAGCCATCTCATAATGATACCATTATTATGTGTGCCATGAAATCATAAACCATACATCATAGCATAACCCATGTAATAAAAATGGGATTCTTAAACATCATGAAATCATAAAACAATTCATATAAGATAAAGGAATTAATAAAAATAATTACATCACAACATAATCAAATCAATGTAATAATAGGGATAGAAACAGAACCCTTTATTATCTTATATGGAAAATAAATTTGACAAAACACTTGAACTCCATTCTTGAGGAAAATATCCTTTTGAATTCAAAAACATTTTCCTTTATTAACATGTCATACAATTTTAAACTAAAAGAAGTTGTTTAAAAAAACTTGAAAACTTGTAAAGGAAGTTTCTTGGAAATAATGTTTTAAAAATCCATTCATTCCGTATAAGTTAAAAAAAATTCTCCTCGTACTTTTGTCAGAAAAGTCAAAAAGTACCTCGTACGAAAAACGACAAAAGATTCCTTTCATATCTTTTACTATAAACTCACCAAAGGGTAAAAATAGATTTAAAAAATTGTAGGTGGATGGAAATAATATTACATATTGAGGAAACATGGATATGGATGATAAAATACACCCCAGCAAATACCAAAGTATAAACAATCTCGGATAAAAAATGAGATTGTGATATTTCCCTTACCTTAGGTCCAATTTGCTTCGTAAGTGTCTGAACCTCCTGTATAATGATTTAAATAATGTTATTGACTTATTCTAGAGTCATAATCATTGTTATTATATCATATATGGTTCACTTATGACTTTATATTACCCGTTCTTTTAAAAATTCCATGTTAAAGAGCGTTTTGGGTAAAATCGTTTCATTTGTCATTCGTGTTTTGACTTGTAATTATTCATATGATTACTTAGATCATGATTAATTACATCCAGAATTTAAAACATGATTTATATATAATATATATTCAGAATATACATATATATATAATATATCGATAATTGGAACGAAATACACCGTTCATGGAGACGGTAGGCCGTACGTACGCATGAACGATGTTTTTGTTTCCTTATTGAGTTGAATGAAATTAAATAGATGACATAAATATATATATTCATAAATACAGTAGCATTATTATTCCATATATTTAATTATTATTCATTATATATACTTTATAATCATTCTTGAATGGTTAATCATGGAAAATGAATTTCATCGTGTTCGTGGAGACGGTAGTCCGTACGTACGCACGAGCGATGATATCATTCCCGTGATTGTGGAATTGTATTGGAGTGTATGTATACTATTTCAGAATCAATATCACTTTACAATAATAATATATAGTCATTATTTATACCATTATACCTATCCAAGTAAGGTGATGGTGGAAAATAGATTACACCACGGTGTGGAGACGGTATTCCGTACGTACGCACGCGTGGTGATTTCATTTTCCATAGGATGGATAGATGGTGAAATATGGTTGTTTAATAATTATAATAACATATCAGTATATGAGTGATACTGATGTTATTACTTCATAATTAAACAACTAAATAAGAATAATTTGAAGAAGAAAGAAAATTGAAAGAATTGGTAACAGATATTACCACTTCTTTGAAGAGCCTCTTTGAGTCCTCTTAGGGAACTAAAATTGGTCTTTCAATAATACCATAACCTCTAGAATGTTTCTAGGGAAGTGGAGAAGATAATTTTGCAGGGGTTGGCCGAGCTTGAAGGCTCAAAGTGGTGTGAGGAAGAGAGGTAGGAGGTGCCCTTTTATAAGGGAGGGGAGGGGCACCTTTGGAATAACTAAAAATATTATTTTATTATAAAGCCAAATTCGGTTTTAAATAGCTAAAAATTGATTTATTTAGAATATAAGGTAGGGATGGGTCGAAATCCTCTCATTAAATAGAATTTAGACAAGTTTAGGTATCAATTTTAACCTTATCATTTAGATTTAACTTTAAGTTAGATAATTTAACTTTTACTGTGTCTTCTTGTTTTCTTACACTATAAGGTTAATAAACTTACTATATCAAGCCAAACGAACCCCAAGTTGTTTATTATTAATATATATAACCTTATCTAAGTCATTTGGCCGAACCTTATATTTTTAGGAATAAAATAACAATTAATAATATAATATTTGTTTTAAAAACAATTTTATGTCAATATTGAAACTATTTGGTAATTGATTTTTGTGAAAATCATAACAGAATGATTAGTTCTAAAACATTTAATTAAATAAATACTAACATGTCATATTAACATATAAAATTATTGGAATTCATAAAAAGTCTCAAATTACATTTATTTGGGTTTTTATAACATCAATTATGTCAATATTTCATTAATAAGATAATTACTGCATCATCATTGTGTCATAAATAAATTAAATTATTTAATGTCTAAAAATTATAAATAAACTACCATTATGTATAAAATCTTTTTATCTTTCTAATGAATATTTATAGTCTAATTTATCTTATGTATAACCCTATATTAAAAATGCTTTAGTTATTAAACTTTGATTTTAACTATTTTAACCCTTCTTTAAATAAATTGATAATAAATGTCCGAATCTAATCCAAGTGGGCCTAAATGGTCATATTTTATTCCTAAGGTTGTTTTTGGTCGAATTACACTTATCCAATTGAATTAGGACATGTGTTAGGGTAATAATAATATCATTTTTACCCTTAATTACCCTATTTACTTTTAACCGTGGTAAAAAAGTAAAAAGTTACTATTCACCAAAAATTATTTTCATCTCATTGAACCACATTTTAGTCCTTGATATTAACCATGTCTCTCAGATTTTTGAAATTCCACTCACAGAAGCGGTAAAATTAAGTTTTATGAAAAATTCAGTTTTTTAACTACCACTTAGTGGTTTCACTATTCATCAAAAAATGAAAGTTTCCAGAAAAATACCAAAAATTAGGCCTAAGATATATTTGATATTATGAATTCAAAAATGATATCTATTTTACCATATTCAAAACAAATTAGTTACATTAACTAATTTAAAAATTTATTTCCGTCGTCAAAACAAATAGCGTGTGTTTTTAAGAGAAATAACTATCAAAAGATTGACACTTGTTTATGTTTGGTTTAAATGTGGAATTACATCCAATGACCAACATTGTATTAAATTGTAAAAATATATTCTAAATATACTTTAAAACCACACAAATTAATAATTTATCACTATTAATTATTTCGATTTAAAAAGTTGTTTTTAATTAAAATTTAATAATTTTCACTATTCATCAGAATAGGAAAGTTATCCGAAAAGTAACAAAATTTCACCCAAAGCTAATTTCGATATTACGAATCCAAAAATGAAGTCCATTTTGAAAGATAAAATTTATAAAATTTTAAAAAGTGGTTATTACTATTCATAACGGCTAGTTTTAATAATATTTTAATAGCATATCGTTGTTTAGTGAAACTCAGTATTGAGTACTACACACGCTATCGAGGAAGGTCGCGATTGCGTGTAATGAAAGGCAATTAAAGGATGCGTGTTGTGCAATATCCTTTTGGTGTAGCGTACAACACAAGAAATTAATGAAATTAAGAATATTTTTCATAAAATCTCAGGGTGTTACAATAAATCTCAAACCCAAGTACATCATTCTAGTTGAAAATCACATATAACCATAACTGTGTATGCCAAAAACATCAATCACATACCCATGGTAACATAGACCTCCACTGGGAAAGGTGTTTGTAATATAATAATCCAAGTTCCATCACAATATCTGACAAATTACTTTGTATCTTTTATAAAAACTCGAATATAGTAAGACAAAACACCTATGATACCACTTTATAACATCCTAGACCTACTCACATTGAACAATATCCAAATGGTGGAACCATGTGACCTCAAACCCACCTCCTTGTATGCTAGAGGCTTCTGACTAGCAGTAGGGGTATAAGGAGATATCATGGGGAGACTATTCCCCATGTATTAAAGTACAAAAAAATACCAAAAAAACTGATCATCAAAATAGAAGTGGGTAATTATAGTATGAAAGAATAAATAAACATACAATAATAGTGATATGAAATACAGGGACATACATTCAACCACACAAATTGGAAACCCACTGGGCAGATCATATATATATATATAATAATAATAATAATAATTATAAATCATAAGATGAACTAAAAGTATGAGAGGATCCACTACAGTCCCTAATCCTCATCTAATGCTGATATCCATTCCCTTTCAAGATTCTCCAGCATGATCTTTTAAAAGATAATATCATGCCTTATCCCTACTTGTGTTTACTATATCCATGTTAGTGATACTTGATTACCCATGTGGAATGGTGTTTTGAGAAATGTGTGAGTAAAAAAATCAGTAGGTCAATACCAAATCCATCTTTTACTAACTAGTATACACAATGATATGTGTGTGTGACATGTTCAACAATAATCAAAAAATAATCTAAATGTCATAAAGACATAAATAAATATACAACCACATTACTTTCTTGGTCCTGATGCCAGAGTGTCTCTAAGAACATCACGTTGATCATAACTCCACTGTATCACCACTACCCCGAGAGTGTACACACACAACCTAGGCCATGCTTGAATACCTTCGTTAATCCTCAGGTCTATAACCTTGATTGAACATACCTGCTTCAGCTAGTGTGGGGGTGTCTCTCATCACATCGTGATGGATGTGCATATCCAAAAAGCACTCTATAAGATCACTAAGAAATACTAAGAGAATCATAGAGAACATGCCTACTAGGAGTAATATTATAATTCCTCTGGCATGTGGGTTATACCAACTGGGTATAATATACCCATCCCTATGGAAAATGTCATACAACTTAGGCGTAATAACATTAGAGAGAAATATACCCATCCTTGGATCATTTAGTGATAATAGGCCTGCTAAGGGTAATTTAACATTTATCATGGCATGTAGTCTCAGCTAACCAAGTGTAATATACCCATTCCCATAACATATTCAAGAATCCGTGGGAATATACACATCCCATGGCTAATCATAATTACATGTAAATTAAAACACCATCCTGATCCATCCATCATCCTGAGGTGTCAAGAATAAGAAAGTAAAAAATAAATAATGGGTTGGCCAAAGGCAGAGCCCACCTCATCCACCATATTCTTCTCAACTCAAAACCTAATTGGGTTTTTAAGGTGACACCAGCAGTTGTCTCTACCCATGTCCATACCTCATCATAGCCTCATCGAGCTTACCAAGAAGCTCAGGTCCCATTGAATATCTATAATCACCACTACCCATATCACCTATTCTACTCTGGATCAGTCTATTAAATGGGAACCCCTCGAGGTAACCTAATTCATAACATCATTGAGGCACCCACACAAGGGTACTCAGTCTCAATGAAGTTCTCGTATCAACACTTGATGCACTA
The DNA here is from genome assembly GCA_963277665.1 of Viscum album. Classification (NCBI taxonomy): domain Eukaryota; kingdom Viridiplantae; phylum Streptophyta; class Magnoliopsida; order Santalales; family Viscaceae; genus Viscum; species Viscum album. Next base: position 705,099,730 of record OY728147.1, on the reverse strand, counting down.
AGGATGTCATTCTCATCAACATCGTCATTAGGGTTTCATAGACTCATAGACAATAAGAGTATTTCTACATTGGAAATAGTCAAAGGGATGGAACATGAACCATATTCATTATAAAAGTCTCATTAATTCAGTTATATCACACGACATTCCCTTTTCTACTAAACGTGTTTCCACCTAGGCCTGGAGATGTCATAGAGGGGAGGTTCACTCACCCCCTAGGTCAAATTTCTTATCCCCAATGCTCCAAGGGGCCTTAGGGTTCTCACATGGTATATTTTGGACATAGATATCTCAATCATCACTCACCCCTAATTGGGTGCACAAAATTCCAAAGCATGGTCCACTAAGCCATTCTTATGTAGTTTTTCAGAAGGACATCCCTCACAGGGTCCAAATTTCTCCGGTCAAGGACTTGACCATCAGTAATTGAGGCATCTGATAATTCCCTAAGACCAGCACATCCTAGAAGATTATTCTATTTTTTCAATTCAATTGACTAAGTTCTCATATTTAAATTAAACATTTTACTCAATTTAAATATTCTGATTAAATCAGAGGGTACTACCAACTAGGAGATCCCACAAGACGCATTACATATATAGAAAACTTAAATACCATGGGATTTTATGTGAAACCAATTAATTTTTAAAAATATTTCTACGTTTTCTAAATGATAACATCTCTTCCAAGGCCTGCTGAGGTCCAACCAAGATTGATGATATCTATTCCAAGATTCCATCTACACTTGATCCCCTAGAACGTACTAAACAACTCTATATATAAAAATTAATAAATTATAATTAGTAATTAAATTTATAAAAGAAGTGAATAGCCACCCAAAACCTCCCCACATCATTGTGTGACACAATAACCGAAGTGAATAGCCCGTGGGAGGTCCATAGAAGAACCCAACACCAATATCTTCATAATCCCTAAGTACTATAACCATTTCCATAATTAATTTAATTGAATTAAAAAAACATAAATAAATATATTTCATGATGTACCTTTTATGATTCAATGGAAGGAGTCATGCATGCATCATTATGGGAAATCCCCTATGTGGGTTATATGAAAGTTCCAAAAGAACCAACCTATTTCACCATTCTATAGTTAAATTTCCATTTTTAACCAAAACCAAACATCCACTGGATCATAAAAAATAATACAAGAGATAAAATAGACTAGGATAAGGGAGATATACTCAAAATCCACCACCAATATTCCCAAGAACACTCCCAAAAAAGGGGAATCCAAGAGGTAGAGGGGGAAAGACCCCATGAGATGCACATAATAATTGAGATGTAAGAGAGGGGGACTGAAATGCATCAACTAGAGGGTAAAAGAGTAATTTATCCACTTAAATATACCAATAGCTAGATGATAGAACCATTATAAAATGGAGGTGATACTATCAAGCCATCAGAGGATGGCTGATGGCAACTATAATTTTCACTGTAGTAGCCCTACCATCGTCTACTACTTCCAACATCCACATGAGCTCCCCGACCTACCTCTGAGTTTTATTCCATATCCAAAATACTTTTCTAATATTTCTAAACTCATATAATAAAATTACAAAGTATGGATAAAAATCTAACCCATCCAAAAATTTAAATATTGATATTTCTGTCAATATTTCCATGCCCTTACAGTCACGAGGTATTACAACCAGATAAATGAGAAACTGGTTGTTGAAAATTCAATAAATTGAAGTACCCATAGGTTGAATCTTATGATTATATTGATGAAGATCCAGATATTAAAAATAAAAATAAATGAATTTTTTTTCATCATGATTCAAGTTGATATATTTCCCTACCCATTTTAAATATTTATTAAATAAAAATAGGAACAGTTTAAATTTTTCTTGAAAAGTGAAAAATGTTTTATAAAAGTGGAGGAACCTGTTATTTTATTCCTGAATGTTTTTTTATCCATTTTCAAAGATGGATGTAGGAAATTAATTTGAATGAAAATTTAGGAACTTAACCCTAAAATAAGAGTTGTTAAAATTTGTTATCACTTGGTGAATTTTTATGGAAAAAATTGCAATCGGTATTAATCACTATTATTTTATAAACTGAGAACTACTAATAAAGACTTAGAGTTGGTTGATATATGAATAATAAATTTAAGAAAATTAATTCCATATTTCTATCAATAAATTCAAGTCTTATGTTTAAAAAAATGGAAAAAAGGTGAAAATAAGAAAAAGTGTGAATAAAGTTTCATTCTCATCCCACGAGATCAATACAGGGGATTCAAATTCAAATCATTAAGGGGGAGTGAAAAAATAGTTTACCTCAAAGTAAGAGCATTGAATTTATTATCAATAATGGGTATAGAAAACTCATTAACTTTAAGAAAATTTTAGTATTGAAAAAAAAACCCAAAAGGGGATATTAAAATGCCCATTGGTTAATGATGATGAAATATTGAATTGGTTATCAGTGTATTATGATTAAATAAATAAATGGAAGAAAAATATGTTAAACGAATTTTTAGGTCTGGAAGTTAGAAATTATTAAGTCAATGATTATTTTGAAGAAAAATAAGTTTCCCAGATGTTTATGTTTAAAAGTAAAAAAATCAAATGATTCTTCACTGACATTCAATGTGTCTTACATAATGTTTACTAAAAGTATTCATTGTTCTAGATGAATTTATTCTTAGAATTTCATGATAGAGAAAACTTAAAGTATCAGATGAATAAATTTTGTAAAATTATTATATGGATACATTTTATAAAATCTTTATATAGAGAAATATGATTTTATGTGATGAAATTTTATGAAACCATCAAATAGAGAAATTTGAAGATCAACATATAGATAAATATAAATATTATAAGATAGAGAAAAATTAATATGTTTAGATGAAATAAAGTGGAAATATTTTGATCAAATGCATTCATAAGAACAACAAAAAAATAATTTTTGGACGAAAGAATAACCAGATAAAGTTTTACCAGAAGAAGATAAAACTAGTTATATTACCGGATGGAGAAATTTAAGAAGAAATGTAAGTGTTCCAAATGAAGAAATATAACAACAGTAGATTTTTAGTTTATAGAATTATACCAGAATTTGGGTGAATGTTGAACTTGGGTTTAGAATATAAATAGTTTGTGTGATCTTTATGCTAATTTAATGTGTTTATAAAATAATTCAAATAGAGAATATGAATATTATTGGATGATGAAGGACTGAATTTTTTATAAGAGTAGGATACCTATGAACTCTATTGAACAAGAATTATTTGAAGTACCACTAAATAATCATACTAAGGATATAGAATCAAACATCATGCTGATAATTGGATAGAGGGTTGATCTGTACTACCAAGATTCTAAAACAACATGTGTACTGCATGAAAAAACAAAAAGAATACCAGTGGTTGATTATAAAATAAAAAGGGATACTCTGATACTTCTATGTTTCATGGTCAATGGAAAGACATGTGATGAAATAATAAGGAATAATATATGTTGTGAGAGTATTAAGTTCATCGAAAAAATTATTAGGCATTGCAAATTTTAAATTTTCTTGATCAAACCATCACCATCAAAGAGGTATGAGAAAGACAAAACATGATGATAGTGAAATGTTGAGCCATGGGGATATAGGATATAGATAAAGATTATTTTTTACAAGGATTAATAAAATAGAGTGTGTATGTTTCTTTCTGATGAAAATCAAAGTCATTTTATCAAAATAAATATTATATGTTCTTCATGCATGGTGTGAGACACACAACATACAGATATATATAAATCATGGAATACAAGAGTGTATTAAATGCTTTTGATGTTGACATTAGTTGCAATAGGTTGATTCTAGTGAAAATACATGGCTTCATATGATATTTATTTGGGATTTCATTCGATGAGACATGTCGAGTTCATCCAATATTCTTCAAGTATTTCTTATAATGAATTATACTGGTTAGATATTTTGGAGTCTATTTGATCCCAATGTGATGAAATATGCATAGTTCATACAAATGTACATATAATTATATGTTCAAACTAAAATGAATGGAATATATTATTCAGAAAAACAAATATTGAAATGATCATATTGATGATGGTGTCATGTGTGATGATGATTGGAAGAAAGTCCAAAAGGATCTAGCATTTGAATAATTTATAGTGAATATTTTTCACTAGAGGTAATTGAGCATGTTTGTAAAATTTACTAGAAAAAGAACATGAGATGATCAAGATGAATGTGGATAGTGTCACTACATAAAATAAATATGAGAATATTTTGAAGAAGACCCAAACAAAATGTGATGATATTTATGTTGTTTAAACAATGTAAAAAATATCACAATAATATATTTATCTTAATTCGTGTTAAATAGAATATATAATTTTAGGGTTTATTTTAAAATACCAAATGAAAAAATAATATTTCATGTAAGATAGAGTTTTTTTACTCAAAAAAACATATAATAAGATATTGGAGAATTTGATTAATGTTGAGGAATTCAAGTTTTGAAGAAAATGCTTTATATAAATACTTGTAATAAATTACAGATATATGAAGAAGAAAGTGCATCGAAAAACAATGAGTAAATTCATATTCATGTGAAGTATGACATTATGATGATCTTATGATAGATAGTCAAAATTATAATATTGAAAATATAAGGTTTATGATTCTAGATATTTTTTGAGGATGAAGTTAAAGTCTATATTTTACTGAGATATGATGAATATTGGAAATTTTTAAATTCTAAGAAATTATTGAATGCATTAAATGAAATATGTAAAAGTAAGAAAACATTATATCTCTATAATTATGAATCACCAAACTTATCTGAGAGATTTAAGTCTATAAAAATATCCTATAATATTTATATAATTTTGTCAATGAGGTTAATAAATTTTATATGGAGAAATTAGATGATTATAGGATTTAAGAAATATTTACTTGAGTTGTAGTTATTGAGAAGACCAAAACATCAGGTTCTGAGAAAAGTTTAGAAGACCGAAATATCATATTTTTAATCATGTTAATAAGAGAAAAACACCTAGTTTTTTGTATAAAAGCGAGATATCTAGAATTAATTTTTATATAAGTAGAACAAGGATGAAATGAAACTACTCTGTTGGAATAAAAAATTTAAGTCGAAGATATATTTAATTTTATAGAATCTTGAAGACTTATGGGAGCCAGTATAATCTGAAGTCATGAGAATTTATAATTTCAAGAAAATTAGTGTGTGTGATGCACATAGTGGGTTAAGATAAAAACTTCCCATAACAATTTTTTAATTATCAAAAAATATTATTATTGGGTGAATATCTGACTTGACTAGAGTCGACATGATAAGGGTTGTGTTCTCACATAGAAGATATACCTTGTAAAAATCCATGTGTTTTGTATACTTTAAATTATATTTATAACATTAGAGAAAATTGGTGAGGGTGAATTATAGAGATCCATACATCATAACTGATTTCATAGGTTCAATCAACTTAAAGGAAGTAAGAATTGAAGTTGAAAATAATCATTAAAAGTTGGGAACCCCTGATTTTCCCTCCCTCTTAGGGTAGCTGCATGATCCCATGGGACTCTCATTCATATTTTCCATATGGTTTATTTTATTAAAAATTTGAAAATAATTTCATTTTAAGATGTTTCATGTGAACATGTATTTCCATCACTATTTTTGTTTTATACAAAGATTTCTCTTTATGTATTCATCATCTATAAAAGAAATTATTTTTCTCCTAGATTTATAGAATATTACTCTTCAAATGAAATCAAAAGATCAAGAATATTTATTATTTACAAATTTATTTTTTAGGTCTCAGTGTATGGTAGTATTTAATAGAGGGGGTTGAATAGTCCTTTTAAAATTATTTAGTTGAATATGATTATCAGAGTGATGAAATAGTGTAAAATGTGTAGTAGAAATGAAAAAAATAACACTTGGTCTTTTTTAATAGTAGTTTAGATCACCAAGATCCTAATCTACTCTTTAATCTCCTCTACTTGGTGAGGATACCAATATTCACTAGTTCATTACTTTTGATAGGGAGTAATAATCCAATTATAGACAAAAAAACCTTTTTATCACTAGGTAGTATAACCCATAACTTTTAAAGGAGTCACAACCTATCTTTATTTAATCTAGGAGGAATAACCTGACATTAATTTTATATGGTAATAATAGCCCAATATAAAATCTTTTGTATGTGAGAAGTATATACCAACTATAGAGTACAAAAAGGGTGTAAGAAGAAATACAATAATGAAAAAAATAATTTAGAACAACGGTGGAGAAGATGATGTAGAAAGTCACTGTAGATCAAGTTCTTTAATCACTTCAAAAGTGGATGATAAAAATGATTAAGACATTTATTATTTATCTAATGAATAGTAGTTTTATTCTAGATGTAATACTTTAAAAATCTCATATTAAGGCTGTATTTTTCTATCTATATAATTCTCTCAATTATCATAGTCAATATTCATTTAAAATTCATTGAATAATATGTGTAGAGATCTTTTTTATCACTATTTTTTATTTTTAATGCAACACCTAAATGTGAATAATTATTTTCAAATATCATAGAGATTCTCAATGGATAATCACATAAATTCATTTTATAGAAATAATAAAAATAGAAGAAATATTTGTTATCTGGACTTTGAATTATCATGCTCATACATAGAATATGTGAGGTCTTTTATTTCTACACAAAATAACATGTAAATAATTTGAATAATATTGTTAAGATAAAATATAATTATTCAAATGAATAAAACATTAAAAAATATTATTACATGATTTAAAAAAACTGATATTTTTAAAAAATATATAAAATAGCGTATTAAATAATTATTATGAAAATTATTTTTTCTTTAATAATTTCGGCATATTTTATCCATCAAAAAAATTTGATGTGCCTATTTTAATATATAAACATTTTAAAAAATCATTATAATGATAAAACAATTTCAATTCACTTGTAGTAAATCAATATATAAAAAATGAAAATATAGATCCTTTATAAAAAATGAGTTTTAGAAAAATAGGCAAAGCAAAGAGCCAACTATGAAACATAATGACAATGTGATGTTTTTTTATGAATTCTATATATAGACTATGCATGTTTGGTATACTGACCATGTGACTAATTTTTTCGTACGGTCATAATACTTACTGTTCAGATAAAATAATTTTTCTACATGGTAACTAGAAACATTCATGCGATAACATTAAAAAGAAAATCATGGTAACTATACTTACCTTATCACATCAAGTTCATAATTTACTCATGATAACATATTACCAATACTCCTAGTATTTTAGAATACTTATTCATGGTAGAAAAGTAATTTCATGGTAGGCATAATTGTAATCTCACAGTAACTTCCTTCTCTTCCTGGTAAGAATCTCATGGTCTCTATACTTTCTGTGTCATGGAATGTTATATCATGGAACTTCATTCTAGGTAATGAACAAGCCACTACCCAGAATTAGAGTGATCATTCTATGGATAAGAGAGTTAAAACTTTAAAAAATGTATGTATAAAAAATAAAGATACATGTAAGAAATATAATCCTCGTCATGAAAAATACTCTCTCATAGATATCCCTTGGTGTCCTCGAGATCAGTCAATGAATAATCAACTGATAAATCTGGTGAACAAGAACAATATGGAGAGTATATAGGAATAAGGAAATGACCTTACAATAAGAAAATTGTTGTAATAATTAGATGAATGAGATTATGAAGATCGGATGGTGCTTAAAATATGCATATCATAAATTTCTAGATGAAAAAATAAAACAACCAATGTGTCCCACATCATAATTTTAGTGCATTGGGTCTTAGATATATCATACAATAAATGATGTTACAACATCGAGTTGGATACAGGGGATTAAAACCCATTTCACCAAAACACATTCATGGGATTTGGCCTAATGACATAGCTGGTCCAACCCATGGGCTCTCGGGCACACTCCTGTAGGTCTTATACATGGGCCTACCCACACACCTGTGGGCCTCTACACAGACTTCCCTCCTGCCAACTAGGTTGTCCCTCATCCTACACTCCCACAGGGTTGGATAATGGGTACCTCAATATCATTTAATGGCTTGGCCCTTGGGATAGTGTAGGTTTCCCCATAATTTTTACTAAAAACCACTTAGGAAAAAAATTAATTAAATATTAATTATAAAAAAAATTAAGATAATTCTATTTTCTTAATTATACAATAATAAATATGAATAAAAAATAAGATATTTTTTTATAAACCATTAAACAAAAGGTAATTACAATTTTTCAAAATAAGTAAATAAAGAAACACTTAGTGAAAACAATCTCTCCCTTTTTCTAATTTTCAAAACCAAAACTAAATTTATAATTTTAAGAAAACTCAAATTTTCTATTCTAGTTTTACTCCATTAATTTATCTCTATTTTGATATTTATAAAAAAATGAATATAAAAAAAATACTAAGAATAGAAGATAAAGAAAATTAAGCAAGGGAAAACTCCCCCTTAGTTCATGCAATTCTAAAAATAGATAATTAAAAAAATAAATCACAGTGTAACATGCCATAAAAAATTAAACTTCCATTATTCCAAATTCAAGTTTTAATTTTTCAAATCTCATATGTAACACCACAAGATTCCACGATACGTTTCTCCTTGGATAATGCAATAGATTGCGTTGTACGCAACTTTGAGTTCTACCACACAACGAACCAATCAAGCTAGCTATTATGAATAGTAATACCCACTTTTTAAAATTTTATAAATTTTATTTTCCAAAATTCATTTCATTTTTGGATTTGGAATATCAAAATTAGATTAGGTTTAATTTTTTGTATTTTTCTAAAAACATTCAATTTTTTATGAATAGTGAAAAACATTGCGTTATTGTTTAAAACAGAATTTGTATTTAAATAATTATTTATTTTATTTAAATTTATTTTAATTATAAATAGATATATAATACCTATATAAGTTCAATATAATTCATTGGAGTCCTTTTTTAATAAAATTAGATGTATAAAATTTTATTGAACTTTTTAACATCTTTTACCCACCTTCTTGACACATTTGAAAATTTGCATAAAACATGATTTTACCGATTCTATGGATTGAATTTCAAAAATATGAGAGACATGGTTGAGATAAGTTAGTAAAATTTGGTTCAATAGGATTAAAATATTTTTTTGTGAACAATAACTTTTGAATTTTATTTACCACGGTTAAGAGTAAATAGTGGATTTAAAGGTAAAAATGATACTATAATTATCCTAAAACATACCCTAATTCTATTGGATAAGTTTTTTAGACCAAAATAATCCTTAGGAATAAAATTTTATCCTCTTTTATCCACTTGTATTATATTAGTACATTTATTATTATTTTATTTAAAGAAGAGTTAAAAGTGTTAAATTCAAATTTTTATAACTAAAAAATTTGTTATATAGGGTTATACATAATATAAATTAGAATATAAATATTAATTAGAAATATAAAAATATTTCCTACATAATATTATTTTATTTATAATTTTTAGACATTAAATAATTAATTTTATTTATGACACAATGATGATGCATTAATTACCTTATTAATGAATGATTAAAATAATTGATATTTTAAATATAACAATAAATGTAAATTGTGAATTAATATGCATTAAAATAATTTTCTAGGTTAATATTACATGTTAGGATTGATATAATTAATTTTTTTTGAATTAATAAAGTTTATATGACTTTAAAAAAAATACTAAATAGTGTCAAAATTGACATAATTGTGTTTTTAAAACAAATATTATATTATTAAATGATATAATACAATTAAAAATCCAAGGCTCAGAAAAAGAAATTATATAATTATATATATGTCATTAATTAACCACTTGGGGTTCTCTTGTCATTTTATAGTAAGTTTAATAACCAATTATTATAATAACACAAGAATAAATGGTAAAAGTTAAATTATTTAACTAAGAGTTAAATCTAAAAGATAAGGTTAATATGGTGCGCTAAACCTGTCTAAACCTATTGGTATAGAGGTTTTAGACCCATCCCCACCTTATCCTTGAAATAAATATTTTTTGAGTCATTATAAATCGAATATGATTTTATAATAAAATAATATTTCAAGCTTTTCCTAAAGTGACCCTCACCTCTCTTAGAAAAAGGTACTTCCCCTTATCTCAAAATCACACCTCCAAATCCATTTGTATCAGCCAAAACCTCCTAAAATATCCTACCAACTACCATAACTTTAACCTAGAGTCCTTAATTTGATCATAAATCTAACATAAGGAGCCCTTTTGATCAAATCAAAAGAAAGCACCTGAAGGAGAGGTAATAATTTCATCACCTCTTTCAAAGTTATTTTCTTCTTCCACTTCCTCTTTCTTTGTTGTTTACATACAAAAATAATAACTTGAGTAAATTATATATACTGTGATTTTATTATAAATATGGTACAACCATATTCATTATTATATCCATCCTATGAATGACAAAGTCATTATACGTGCGTACGTACGGCTTACCGTCTCCTCGTCATGGTGTAGTTTGTTATTCAACACTTCATTATTTGGATGGGTATAATAATTAGTATAATTGATTTTAATAATAAATATTAAATGTTAATTATTCTATATACATGATATACCATCCATTTACATACGATTTTACTATCAAAAGAATGATATTGTCGCTCGTGCGTACGTACGGATTATCGTCTCCATGAACGCTATAAGATTCATTTCCCCATCATAAACATTCAAGAATAATTTTCATTTCATGATTAAAAATAATGGTTAAGAACTTAATATAATTATGCATATGAATAAAATAAATCCTATCCATAACAAACAAGACTTATGTAACAAAATATATAAAGGAAAACGAATCATTTAACACCTGAAACAATGATACTACTGAAATATTGTTAACAAAGAAATATTATTGGATAATATATGATATAATATTTATGTATGTGGTTCTTTTATAATTTAATAACAATTATTTAAACATTATACAGGAGTTTAACATACCCTTGACTAAGTAAGAGTACAAGGTAAGGCTTAATTCTACAATCTCTTCATTATCCGAGGTTGTTTTTACATGAGTATCTACTGGGACCTCTTTATCATCCACATCTGTGTTTCTTAAAAATGTATTTCAAAACATTTTTACAATTTCATAAACTATGGGTTAAAGTCATTGATACCCTTTTTTACTTTTTATAAAATGTTTATAAAGGAATCTTTTTGTCATTTTCCAAATAAGGTTCTTTATGACCTTTTTGACAAAATTAAGGAAAGAATGTTTTTTTAACTTATACGGCGAGTGCAGATATTTTCCACCATTATAACACCTTTGAAGCATACCTTAAAAGATTATAATAATATTTTAAAAATAAATTTTTTCTTTTATAATTATTTGAATTTTAAATTATTTCCAAATAGAAATAGATATTTCTCTCAAATATTTCTGATTTCATATATGTCAACATCCTTTGATGGATTTTACACTTGTTTGAAGTAGATTTATTATGATACAGTACGCCATATTTTATTGAAGGTTTTGTGAAATGTTTGACTATGGATGTATTATTTTTATACCATTCATGGTTTATGATTAATGTATTAACATTTCATATGATAGTTTTAAAATGAATGTTTATGTTATGTTTCAACCTTTTCATATGAGGAATGCATTGGACTTAGTAAGTGATGAGTGGAGCCCTCTATTTCTCCTCGATGTAATGGTAGTTATCATTAGAAAAACTAGTGTCTTGGAACAAGGTCTTGATAAAATATTATTGCATTCTTGTCATGAGGCCTTGACTATGTGGCTATGATGTTCGGCATTATGCATTCCGTCATTATAAAATTAGCTATTGATATTACACGTGATTATTTGTCTAGTAGAATATCCATATGAATGAGTAAATGGAACTATTTTTTTTATATTTTCCATATTATATTGGAGTTTATGTTTAAAAGGATTTTTTAGTCTTATACATTGCCTTAAATTTTTATGATTATTTATGATAGTTTCATCTATATTTTTATCCTTACTGAGCATTTGATCTCACCCCTTTATATGTTTTATTCTTTCTAGGATGCAAAGATGTATATAACGATTAACCTGCAGGTATAAGCTAAGGGATATGAGTGTGTTCAAAGGGGACACAATGTTATTGATTTTCCATTTTTTGATGTAATGTAAAACTTATGTATGTATCCAGTACTTCCCAGGTTGTTAAAATGATCGGTCTTTCGAGATTTGATGCCTTTTGATAATTTCAATGTTATGTAATAATGTACCAACTCTGGGTAACTAGGGTTGTAGTGTTACAGTTGGTATCATATGAAGTTTAGTATAAAACTTGGAAACTGGATTTAGATAAAATCTGATTAGAGAACATTACCCTAAGATAGGCTTTGAGGATTAGTATAGAAGAACATCCAAAAAATTTGGTAGTTTAAATATTATGTGGGTTTTCCAATAAATACATCCATGTTTGGATACGAGTAGGTAGAGGTGGCTCTAGCACATATATACCTAGGAGTGAAAACTCTGACAAGGAGTTTTGAGCTTGACCTGGGGTATCTAGGTACACGACAATAGGCATTTTTGAACTCTTGGTTATGACACTCCTAGGGGATATGCTTAGGATAATTCACATTTTATTTATAAACCATTATGAAGGATTTATTATTAAATACTTCCTCAAAAAAACATTTTTTTTATAATTATAAATTATAGGCATAAACTATTCAATTTATGATATGTATTTTACTAGTTAGGAATTATGTATTGTGATTCATAAACGAATATAGTGTATGCCATTATTTTGAAATGGTTCCTAGTGGAAGGAATGGAAACCGTATCAACACACGTAATCCATGTAGGGATTTCCCTCCTAATAAATATAATTATAGTGGAGCTAGTGATGCTACTGGTATCGAACAACTTATAACCATACTGGGACAACTCACTTAGGTTATGAATAATAACCTTACCCATATAGGGAACCCTGATCCACAACGCAGAGGATCAATGTTAGACCACTTCATGAGGAAACAACCAAAAACATTTAATGGGACTTAAAATCCATTTTTATATGAGCAATGGATAAGTTCCTTAGAGAAAATATTTCATTATTTTGGGAGTAATGAAATGGAAAAAGTTGTCATGGCAGTTTATCACCTCATGGGAGTTTTAGATCAATTGTGTTCATTAATTCAAAATAAAAAGGAGGATTAAGAAGTATCAAATATGGAATGGAGGGAGCTTAAAGATATTTTCTTTGAAAAATACTTTTGTCATGACCATTGAGTGGATATGGAAAGACAATTTCTGAGTCTGAGGAAAAGTGAAGACGAGAATGTTGCAAATTACGGGGATAACTTTACAAGGTTAGCAAGGCATGCATCAGATTATATACGTAACCCCAGGAGTAATATTGATCAATTATTTTATGGGTTAAAACCATTTCTCCATCGATCATTAGTCTTACAATCCTTCTCATCACATGAAGATATTGTCTTATGTGATATAAAGATAGAAAAGGGATTCTATAAGTCTCACGACTTTAAAGAAAATAAAGTGAATAAGATATCTTATGAACACTTTGGAGATGGAAATAAGGGGAAGAAGGGAAAAGTTTAATTTCCATCCTGCAATGAATGTGGGAAGAAACACATCGATACTTTTCTAAATGGAATAAGAGTTTGTTACAAGTGTGGTGAAAAAGTCCACCAAGATCATGATTACAAGGGAAAGGAAGAGGTTGTCAATGTTTAATGCTGCAATTATAGAGAAATGAGACATTATTCAAATGAATGTACTAAGTGCCAAGGAAACTTACCTCAGAAAAGGCCAAGGGATAAATTCCAAGCTTATACGATCACTACTATTGGGGTTGAAGCTCCGAATGATGTGGTGGTAGGTAATTTAATGGTTTCCTCAAATTTATCCAATGCTTTATTTGATTCTAGATCATCACATTGATTCATATCTTTCTAGTTTTCAAATAAAATTAGATATTTATAATTTGATTTAACAAGGGTGTTGTTAGTCAAAAATCCTAAGGGAAGTATCATTGCAATAAAGTTTTGTGAATCAGATCTCATTAGGGAATATAAATGTTCTTTTTCTTATGATCTCATCATAATATCCATGATTGAATTTAATATAATCCTTAGTATGGATTGTATTTCGGGCCATGGTTTGAAATTTTATTGTAAGAAGAAGGAGGTTACAATTTTTGATGATGATAAGGAGTACCTTATCTTTTGAGAAGAAATTTCACCATCTGATTATTATATAGATCCACCCCCAGTAGCTCTACTAAATTCAGTTATTGGGGACGAATATAGATAAATAACTATGGGTGAGGAAAATAATGTTAAAATAGAGGACGTACCTATTGTGTAAGAATATATTGATGTGTTTCTAGAGGATTTACCTGGACATCCTCTAGAATGAGAAATCGGTTTTTCCATTGATTTAATTCATGTTTCAAGGCCCATATTGAAAACCCCTTATAGAATGTCCACTATGGAATTAGTGGAACTAAAGAAAAAACTAGATTAATTGAGTAAAAAATTATTTATTCACCCTAGTGTTTCTCTATGTGGATCCCCTGTTTTTTGTTAAGAAGAAAGATGGATCTATGAGGTTGTGCATTGACTACAGGGAGATCAACTTTATAATAATAAATAACAAGTATCCCCTACCTCGCATTGATGATTTACTCAATCAACTTCATGGATCTCAGTATTTTCCAAATATTAACCTTCGATCTAGATATCATCTGTTGTGTGTGAAGAAGGAAGACATTCTGAAGACAACATTTCATACTAAGTATGTGAATTACGAGTTTATAATAATGCCTTTTGGACTGACTAATGAACCCTATGTCTTTATTGATCTAATTAATAGAGTTTTCATGGAATATATTGATGAATTTTTAGTGTTATTTATTGATGATATCTTGGTATAATCCAAAAGGTACAAAGATAATGAAAATTACTTGTGCACTATTCTAAAGACTCTTAGAAGAAATGAATTATATGGGAAGTTTAGAAAGTGTGAATTCTGGATTTAGGAGATATATTTTCTTAGCCTTATTGTCTCTAAGGATGGAATCTATGTTGACCCTTCTAGGACAAGATCAATACAAGAATGACCAAAACCAATGAGTATAACTGAGGTACATAGTTTTATTGGTTTAACAGGTTATTATCGGCGTTTCGTCCAGAATTTTCCCTGAATGGCTAACCCATTAACCAAGCTCACACATAAAGGGGTTAAATTAGTTTGGAAAAAAGAGTGTGAATAATGTTTTAAATAACTGAAGATAATATTATTCAATGTTCCTATCATGACTCTACCATGGGGGAATTTTGGGTTTGTTATTTATAGCGATGATTCAAATAAAGGAATCTGTTGTGTCCTTATGCAGAAGGATAGAGTTATTTCCTATGCATCACAACAGATAAAAATTCATGAACAAAAAAATCCCACTGATGATCTTGAGTTAGAAGATGT
Organism: Viscum album; assembly: GCA_963277665.1. Taxonomy (NCBI): domain Eukaryota; kingdom Viridiplantae; phylum Streptophyta; class Magnoliopsida; order Santalales; family Viscaceae; genus Viscum; species Viscum album. The sequence continues at coordinate 705,084,157 of OY728147.1, read as the reverse complement.
GATATTATCTTTGAAGATATTGATACACTATCTCTATGTTAAAAATTTTCAGATATATACTGATCACAAGAGTTTGAAGTATATTTCCTCACAGAAAGAACTCAACATGAGGCAAAGATGATGGCTTGAACTACTCAAATATTATGATTTCACTATAAAATACCACCTGGGGAAGGAAAATAAGGTGGTATATTCTTTGAGCAGAAAGGATCATGGAGTTTTGAACAATATAAGTGTTGAGATGGATCCTATGTTCGTGGATCTATTAAAGATGGATATGGAAATAATCATGGAAGGTGAAACATCAATACCTTTTCAAATTGTTTCCAAACCATCTTTACTAGAAAGGATAAAAAGTTCTCAAACTGATGAGGAGGAGTTTCAAAAGAAAATTAAAGTTTTGAATGATGAGAAATTGATAGAATTCTTATATGAAGATGTAATTTTGAAATTTGGGAAGATACTTTGTGTTCCTGACATAACTGATCTAAAAAGGGAATTGTTGGATGATACTCATAGCTCCAATTTCTCTATACACTCTGGTAGCACTAAAATGTATAGAGATTCGAAGGAATGTTTTTGGTGGGAAAACTTAAAAAGGGAGATTGTTGATTATGTGTCAAGATGTATGGTTTGTCAACATGTTAAGGCTGTAAGACAACATCCTAGAAGATTCATGCAACATCTTTCCATACCTGAGTGAAAATGGGATGATATTACTATGGAATTTTTCATGGGGCTACCAAAGACTCTTAGAAGGAATGATTCAATATGGGTCATTGATGATCGTCTTACCAAGTCATCACATTTTTTTCTATAAGAGAGGTTTTACCACTAGAATATTTAGAAAAACTATATATTAATGAATTTGTAAGACTCCATGGAGTACCCCTATCGATAATTTCTGAGATCGTGATCCCTATTTCACATCAATATTCTAGAAAATTCTTTAGAAATCCCTAGATACTGAACTTCCTTTAAGCACTGCCTAACACCCTCAAATTGATGGACAATGAGAATGAACTATTCAAACCTTAGAAGACATGTTGAGATCTTTCTCACTTGACTTTCAAGGTATGTGGGATCAATATTTACCTCTGGTAGAATTTTCCTATAACAATAGATTCCATTCAAGTATTAAGATGGAACCATATGAAGCATTATATGGAAATAGATGTCACACACCAACTTGTTGGGATGATGTTGGTGGAAGAAAACTTGTTGGCCTAGAACTTGTTGAGGAAATAATGGAAAAGGTGAAACTTTTCCATATCCACATCAAAGCAGCTCAAAGTAGGAAAAAGATCTATGATGATAACTAAAGGAAGTATTTGTGATTTCATGTAGGAGATCATGTTTTCTTGAAGGTATCTCTATGGAAGGGTGTTATACGGTTCAGTAAGAAGGGTAAATTAAGTCCCAGGTACATCAGACCTTTAAAAATTCTAGAACGAATTGGAGTTGTAACTTACCATTTGGCAATGCCTCCAAGTCTCTCCAAAGTTCATGATATGTTCCACATATCACTCTTGACAAACTACATGTCTGACCCAATGAATGTACTCACCTATGAACAAATAAAACTGGAACCTGATCTGTCTTATTGTGAAGAGCCTGTCAAGACTCATGATACCAGAGAACAAGTTTTGAGAGACCAGATGACTCATATGGTAAAAGTTCTATAGAGAAACTATAAGATGGAAGAGGCAACGTGGGAACCTGAGGAACCTATGAAAAAGAACAACTCAAATATTTTTATGTAGTAGTATTATAGAAATTTCAAGGAAGAAGTTATTTGAATGAGGAGAGAATGTAACACCCCAAGCTTCCACGGTACCTTTCTCTTTGAATAATGCAATAGCTTGCATTGTACGCAACTTCGAGTTCTAGCACACCACGACCCAGTCAAACTAGCCGTTATGAATAGTAATACCCAATTTTTAAAATTTTTAAAATTTTATTTTTCATAATGGACTTTATTTTTGGATTCAGAATATCAAAATTAGCTTAGGGTTAATTTTTGGTATTTTTCTAAAAACATTCAATTTTTGATGAAAAGTAAAAAACACTGAGTTATTGTTTAAAACTAACTTTTTATTTAAATAAATATTTGTTTTATTTTAATTTAATTTAATTATAAATATATAAATAATAATTATATTATTTCAATGTAATTCATTGGATTCATTTTGTAATAAAATTAGATGTATAAAATTTTATTGAACTTTTAAACGTCTTTTACCCACCTTTTAGTAACTTTTGAAAATTTGTATAAAACGTAATTTTACCACTTATGTGGATTGAATTTAAAAAATATGAGAGACTTGGTTGACATATTTAAGTAAAATCTGCTTCAATAGAATGAAAATAATTTTTGTGAATAATAACTTTTGAATATTATTTACCACGATTAAAAGTAAATAGGGTAATTAAAGGTAAAAATGATATTATTAATTAAGCTAACACATGTCATAATTCTATTTGATAAGTTTTTTTTACTAAAATAAACCTTAGGAATAAAATATGATTCACTTTTATCCACTTGTATTAGATTAGGACAATTATTATTATTTTATTTAAAGAACAGTTAAAAGTGTTAGATTCAAATTTTCATAACTAAAACATTTTAAATATAGGGTCATAAATAAGATAAATTAGACTATAAATATTCATTATAAAGATAGGGATATTTTATACATATTGGTATTTTATTTATAATTTTTATCTATTAAATAAATTTATTTATTTATGACATAATGATGATGGAGTAATTACCTTTTTAATGAAAGATTAAAATAATTGATATTATAAATATAAAAATAAATGTGAATTGAGACTTATGATTAATTCTAAGAATTTTATAGGTTAATATTACATTTTAGGATTAATTTAATGAATTATTTCGAATTAATAAATTTTATGTGACTTTAGGAAAAACAAATACTAAATAGTGTCAAAATTGATATAATTGAGTTTTTAAAAACAATACTATATTATTAAATTATATAATATTTATAAAAATATAAGGTTTGAAAAAATGAATTATATAATGATATATATGTCATTAATGAACTACTTGGGGTTCTCTTGGCATTTTATAATAAGTTTATTAACCATTTATTATAATAATAACAGAATACATGGTAAGAGTTAAACTATTTAACTAAGAGTTAAATCTAAAAGATAAGGTTAGTATAGTGACCTAAACCTCTATAAAACCTATTTTCCAAAAGGTTTTCGACCAATACCCACCTTATCCTCTAAATAAATCCTTTTGGAGCAACTATAAAACGAATATGATTTTATAATAAAATAATATTTCAAGGTTTTCTTAAAGTGACCCGCACCTCTCATATAAAAGGGTACTTACCCTTCTCTCAAAATCACACCACAAAATCCATTTGGCTCATCCAAACCCTTCTCAAATATCCTCCAAACTACCCTCAATTAAACCTAGAGGACTTACTTTGATCATGAAGACAACCTAAGGAGACCTTTTGATAAAATCAAAATAAAGAACCCGAAGAAGATGTAATAATTTCATCACCTCTTTCAAAGTTATTTTCTTCTTCCACTTTCCTTTTCTTTGTTGTTTCCATAAAAAATAATAAATACAGTACCTTATACATACTATTATGTTATTATAAATATGGTACAACCATATTCGTTATTCTATCCATCCTATGAATGACAAAGTCACAATACGTGTGTACGTACAACTTACCATCTCCACGTCGTGGTGTAGTTTGTTATTCATCGCTTAATTATTTGGATGGGTATAATAATGAGTATAATTGATGTTAATAATAAATATAACATGTTACTGATTTTGTATATATGATATAACATCCAATTACATACCATTTTACCATTAAAATAATGATATTGTCGCTCGTGCGTATGTAGATATTATTGTCTCCATGAATGCGATAAGATTCATTTTCCCATCATAACCATTCTAGAATAATTTTCATTTTATGATTAAAAATAATTTTTAAGAACTTAATATTATTCTAGATATGAATCAAATATACCCAATCCATAAAAAACATGATTTATGAAACAAAACATATAAAGGAAAATTAATCAGTTAACACCTAAAACAGCGATTCTACTGAAATACTGTTTACAAAGCAATATTATAGGATAATATATGATATCATATTTATGTATGTGGTTATTTTATAATTTAATAATAATGATTTAAAAATTATTAATAAGTTTAACGTATCCTCTATTAAGGAATAGTACAAGGTAAGGGTTAATTATACAATCTCTTTATTATCTGAGGTTGTTTATACGTGAGTATCTATTGGGACATATTTATCATCCACATCTGTGTTTCCTATAAATGTATTTCAATTTTTTTTTTAATATTTCCTAGACTATGGGTTAAATTAATTTATAACCTTTTTTTAGTTTTTATGAAATGTTTATAAAGGAATCTTTTTATCATTTTCCAAATAATGTCCTTTATGACATTTCTGACAAAATTAAGGAAATAATGTTTTTTTAACTTATACAGCGAGTGCAGATATTTTCTACCATTATAACACCTTTGAAGAATCCCTTACAAGATTATAATAATATTTTAAAAATAAATGTTTTCTTTTATAGTTATGTTAATTTTAGATGATTTCAAAATAGAAAGAGATATTTCTCTCAAATAGTTTTGATTTAATCTATGTCAACATCTTTTGATGGATTTTACACTTGTTTGAAGTTGATTTATTATGATAAAATATTCCATATATTATTAAATTTTTTTTGATATGTTTGACTTTGGAAGTGTTATTTTTATACCATTCATGGTTTATGATTAAATTATTAATATTTCATATTCTAGTTTTAATATGAATGTTTATGTTATGTTTCAATATTTTCATATGAAAAATTCCTTGGACTTAGTAGGTGACGGGTGGAACCCGCTATAGCTCCTCGATGCATCAGTTGGTCTCATGAGACAAACTAGTGTCTTGGCACAAGGCCTTGACAAAATATTATTAAATTCCTGTCATGAGGCCTTGACTCTGTGGTTATGATGTCCATCATTATTCATTCCATCATTATGAAATTAGATATTGTATTACATGTGATTATTTGACTATTATAATATCCATGTGAATAAGTAAATGGCACAATTTAATTTATCTTTTCCATATTATGATGAAATTTATGTTTAAAAGGCTTGTGCTTTAGTATTATACATTCCTTATATGTTTATTCTTATTTATGATATTTTTCGCTCTATTTTTTTATTTATTGAGCATCTAAACTCACCGCTTTCTATGTTTTATTTTTCCTAGGATACGAAGAAGTATATTATTATTAACCTGTAGTAATAGGCTAAGGGGTATGAGTGTATTCAATGGGGATACAATGTTTTTATTTTTCCATTTCATGATGTAATGTAAAACTTATGTATGTGTCTAGTACTTCCAAGGCTACTAAACCGATCGGTATTTCAGGATTTGATCCCCTGTGATCATGCCAATGTTATGTAATAATGTACCAACTCTGGTTAACTGGGGTTGGGGCATTACATCATAGAATCTATATATTCAGTAAAAATGTACACTTGTTGGTTTTTTTCTGGAATGTATTCCAAAAAAATGTCCCCTTTATTAATATGATCTCTTAAGAAATTAAATATAACATATATATTATTAGTGATGTAATAATTTAAGGGGTTTTTAGTAATAGAAATGACAAAATTATTATCAAATAATATAGGAATTTTATCTAAGTAAACTTTAAAATAAAAAATCATTTGATTTATCAAGAAGGTTTGATAAAAGTAATCTGAAGCATCAATGTACTCAGTCTCATATGTGGAAAAATAAATTGATAATTTCTTTTTTTAACTCCATGAAATTAAGAATTTAAATAATAAGTGAAACATACCTAATGTGCATTCATGTCAAGTCAACAACCTCTAAATTAAAAATCAGGAAATGATAATAGATTAAAATAGTTTTGATTTGAGTAAAATAATACAATTTTGGATATTAATTTAACATATCTAATTAATCTTTTAAAATCCTTAAAATGACTTTATTTAGGATTAGATTGATATCGTGTACACATACATACAAAAAACACAATATTAGGCCTTGATGCAGTTAGATACAATAGGCTTCTAATCACTCCTCTTTAATTTTTTCACTTAAATACACTACAGATTCTCCCAAAACCAGTTAGAATTAGTTCCCACAGGGGTTATCATATTTTTAAATGAATCAAGATTTGTTTTTTAACAAAATATTTTGGATATTTTATTTTATTTAGATAAAATACCATCTTCTCTATATAAAATTTGAATACCAAGAAAGAATATGAATTCTCCCATTAGGATCTTATCAAATTAAACTTTCATTAATTTTAAAAACTCATTAACTATCTATCATTTGAAGATCCAAATATAATATCATCATATTATATTTGTACAATTAAGATTTCATAATAAATTTTCTTTATAAAAAAGTTAGGATTAACCCTTCCATTATTAAAATCATTTTTCATTAAAAACATTGTTAATTTTTCATTCCAAGATCTTATAGAATTATTTAGACCATATAATTATTTATAATTTTGAAAAAAAGGTATGGAAATTCATTATTTTCAAAACTATGGGGTTGATTTCTATATACCTCTTCCGAAATTACACTATTTCAAGAAGAACATTTTACATCCCTTTAAAATATTTTAAAATTTTGAAAACATGAAAATGAAAATAAAATATGAATTGATTCTAATATATAAACTAGTACAAATGAATCTTTAAATTCAAACACTTCTTCTTTTAAATAACCTTGGTAAACTAATATAGCCTTATTTATTACTAAATTACCAAACTCATGCATTTTATTTCAAAAGATCTATTTTGTTCCGACAGACATTTTTTATTTTGGAAACTCAACTAAATTTAAAAATTTATTCCTATCAAACTAGTTAAGTTCATTAAGCATATAATTTATCCAATTTGAATCTCTAAAAGATTCCTTAATATTAACAGGCACAAAATAACATACCAAGGTATAATTAGCACAAAAATTCAAAACAAATTTTCTATTTTTTTATTCCAAATTTGATATTTCATATAATATTTTCAAATGAGTGATATATGTGAGTTATATAATTCATAGGATCATATTGAGAAGAAATATTCTCCCCCTAAACCAATACATTAACATTATCAAGTTTATCTTCATCAAAGTTGAATTATCTAAATTCTTCAACAGAATCAAGAGAATATATAATCTATTTTTCTTTATTTTCAAATGAACATTAAATGAATATATTTTTCCATTGACATAATTGCTTTGTTATATACTATATAATATTTAACATTGTTTTAATATCGTAAAAAAATTACCTTGTCACTTTTAGTATTAAAATTATCCATGTTATATTTATTATTGAAATTTTAAACTCTACAACCAATTTTTATAAATTAACCAATCTTATGTTTATTTTTTAAAAAAGTTCTTAAAGGTTTTTGTTTAACAATGATTTAATTTAAACTATATTTAATATATAGAAAGCAGTGTTAACTTATTCTATAAAAAAAATATTTTTATAGGTTGAATTCATTAAGCATTGTCTTTTCCATTTCTTTAATAGTTCTATTTTTCCTCTCTAAAACACTATTTTCTTTTGGTGTCCTAGGGGTTAAAAAATTAGGGAAATATACATTGTTTTCATAGAGGTTCTCATAGTCTAGGTTAAAAAAATTTCCTCCTTTTTCACTTCAAATTGATGTAATTAAAAGACCTTTTTTATTTTGAATTTTTTTATATAGAGTAATAAACTTGTATAAAGTTTCACTTTAATGGGATCAGAGTCCAAGTGAATCTATTAAAATCATCTACAATTATAAAAAAAATATCTATTACTACCTAAAATATTAGTTCTCATGGGTCAAAACAAATCAATTTGAAGTAGTTCTGTGAATATAGTTGTTTTAACCATATTAAAAGATCTAAAAGACTCTTAGTACTGATTACTTTTCAAACAAGAATAAAAAAAACTTACTAGATTTAAATTTGGGAAGTTACAGAGCCTATGAATGTTTTGAAAACTTGTGAAGTTGTCGAATATGAACATATATTATCCATATATTCCAAATAATGTGGTCTATTTCTCTATCATTTAATCACTTTACATTTTGATAGGGTTGTTTTAAAAAATATATAGAATATATTTTTTTCTTCTATTGGCATAAAATAAATCATTATTTTATTAAAAAAATACATTATTATCTTCAAAATTTACACTCATTACATCATCAAAATTTTTGATATTCTAATTAAATTGTTTTTTGATCCCTCTACATAGATCTATATAGAAGTTATAACATATTTTAATATAACTACTTCTCTAAAACCTTTATCCGTGCATTTATAGTTTCCAAAAAAAGTGAAAGTACCTCCATTATATGAATTAAAAAATATAAATTTAGAGATGTAACCAATCATGTATGTGGAGTACCCACTATCCATATACCATGTATCTTTATAAATATTGATATAGGTTTACTGTAAAACAGATTAAGTTGATAATTTTTTTGGTACCCAAGCTATTTTGGGTTCAACTGGATTAGTAATATAAACTCTTAGGAACCCATACATATTTAAGATATTTATTATAAGGTTACCTAAATAATATATTCTTAGAAATAAATGTCTTGGTGTGTCCTAGGGAATGATTAAATATTAAAGACCATTCATTTTTATAACAACCTTTGAGATTGCATCTAAATCATCTAAAATTTTAAACATATACTTTAATTATTTAAACAAAAGTAATTCTGTATATATTAGGAATATGTATATTATATCCAAAACTAGTTTTTATTAATTGGTTTTGTTCAAATGTATTATCTTATCAATTTTTTATTTTCCTTAAACAAAAATAGATAGGTTTTCTTTTAATTCAGCAATTTCCGTTTTAATATTTTCATTATCTTTTTAAATTACTTGAAGGTCATCACATATTTTCACAATTAAACATGATCCTATATTTTTCTGTTTCTTATTTTCATGTTAAATCTTCTTAAATTCTTTTTCACATTTATCTAAATCATCACAAACTAATTTAAATAATCTATATTGACCTTAATAAAAATTTTACATTAAATTTCTACTTCTTTCATTCTAATTTTTTTTCATAATCAGTTCAGAATCTGTAAACTTTTTCTCTTATATGATATTTTTATTTTCTCTTTTTAGTTATTTGTATAGTTCATCCATTATCAAAATACCACTTTGAAAATTTTCATTTTATTTAGTTAATTCTTTAACATCATTTTCAATATTATAATTATAACCGTAACTGTAATTGGAATCATTATTTACCTCATTCTTTTTGGTTTCCATCAAGAAAATATTGGACAATTCCTTTTTTACTCCCAGAACCATCACTACTTGTGTCTAACTCTTCTTTACATATACATCTATCATGATATGCTCTTTTTGTAATTGTCTTTTATTTCTTGTATTTACCTTCTTTTTTTAGATTTAGATAGTCTGATTTTATATGTCCCATTTTACTACACTCATAGAATATTAATTCAAAAACATCATATTTTCTAATTTTAACATTTTTACTTCCCTTTATATCATCATTTTGATTATATATTTTGGGATTATTCTAAAATACTCTCTTTAATTTCATGTACTTGTTGAATCCTTTGGTGAAATTTGAAATTTCATCCTTCCAACTTTACTATAACTTAGAATCAGAAGAATTAACAATAAAATTTATATTATATTTAAATTCTATACATTTAATGTTATCATGATCATCAACATTGTAATTATTCATTTATATCTTGTAATAAAAGAAGTGATCCTATTATCTTATCTATGGAATACTCAATTAAATCCTTACTTTTTAAAATTAAAAATTTCTTTGAGTTCCGCCTTTTGGGTAGATATCAAATTAATATTTCAATAAGAGCTTCATTCTTCTTGGTCTCCCTGGGTGAAACTATGTGGTTTACAATTTCACAAAGATAAATTGAGGATATTTCCACACTTATATAGCCATGGTTTAAAAAAACTATATATATGGGTTAATTTAACACCATAGGTCATAAAATACATGTGTAGTTACTTTTTTTCTTCTTGTGCGCTCGCAATCCCCACCCCCTTTCTCCCATGCGCTCATGACCCCCACCCCATTTCATCCCTACTACCCACTCTTGATCCCCACCTTCCACCCTTTCTTCCCTAATTCCCATGACCCTCCTCATCTGGCTCTGTCATACAAATTCCCACCATTATACTCCTCCGAAGAGGCCACACACCTTAGGGCAATTATCCTCTAATGATGCAGTCACCCCACCTCCCTGTCGGCATTCCTCTTTAGGTGTGGCTCTACCACTGCTAGCCCACCTCCCTGTCGGCGCGGCTCCGATGCAGCCTCCCCACCTCCATGCCAATGCAGTTTCAATGCTACGGTGTGAGTTCGGCTAAACCCTAAGGTACTCATATGGTACAATTTTTGTGGGTTCTCCTTACAGCTAGATTTTCTTCCATATTGTGGGCTGGCTTGGACTTGATTGAGGTCAGATTAGGTCTCACTTGGACCTGATTGCAGCATGATTGAACTCATCTCAAATGATAGTGCTTTAATCAATTTATAATTAATGAAATGTATATTTATTCTTCAAATCATATGAATAAAATACTCACCATTAAATATTAGCAAAAAATAAAATATCATTCTCAAATTGTTTGAACATTGGAAGGGGAGTTTACACCTAAGAACACACCTTTTTTGACCATTCATCCTTGTTTGGTTTGACCACTTTGAGAAAATAACATTTTTTATCATTTTTACCTCGTAAGACATATTTTGAACAATTTTTTCTATACATGGTATTTTTTTTGTTTTTTTGATTATCTTGTGTGTGTTATGGACTCTTGGAACCTATTTTAAGTACATATGCATGTTTATATAGATATATCCCCTATCATTGTCTATATATCTAAATAATCATGTACCTATAGTGAAACACAACATTACTTGGGTTTGTTATTATATTTACCCCAAGGGTTATTCAGAATTTTTAGTACAGAATACCCTGTGTTATATTTCCTTCTCATGGGAGAAACCACCTCTCACATTAGTGTCTTATGACCCTTGAAATTTATGCCAGCCTCTGGAAATTAGGATGTGTCCCTAAGATGTTATTGAGACCTAACCTAATGATTTTTGGGTGATTGGGTCATGGTAGTTAAAAAATAGTATTATATCCCACCCTTTTGGGCACTTGGGTTTGTAACTCAAAAGTATCTAGGATCTAGGGCTATCAAGACTTGAGAAGCAACCCATAAATAATTATAGACAGCATAATTATGTTGGAAGCCTGAGTTTCTAGGGGCTGTCTAAGAATTCCATTTTAGTTTTTTCATTTCCTTAAGTCTACCCAAGGTATACAAATATCATAAAACGTATTAAGCATTTATAATTTGGAAATCATAGGACCACATGTCATTCCACACACCTATCTTCACTTTTTTATTCTCTAGTTGAGAATAAATTTTGATTTATATTAACCAAAACATTAAAAATAAATATATATCATTTTCCTATATATTTATTATTAATGAGTATGTTATTATGAACCAACCATTGATCTTAATTAGAATGGTTTTTGTATTAAATGATAACTTTATTTCTTTTCTTTCATGATTATAATATTAGTATATTTTATATGTTTATTTTTTAAAAATAAAGGATTTTAATTTATTTAATTATTTAAAAAGTATGTTTTATATTCCTTGGGTATATTCTTAAATATTTTTATACTGATGGGTTTTATGAAAAGTGTTTTACGATAAATAAATCTGTTTTGATATTTAATTAATGGAAGGGAGTAAGGATATGGGGGTTAGAACTGTTATTGTTAATGTGGTTTTAAATAATTGGTTATAATAAAAGAGGAAGAAAATTACATTTAACATTAATTTATTATATAGTATTTAACCAATATGGAAACCACCTTATGATAAGGACAGATCAGATGAACATGCTCCACCAAGTCCATTTTTAGCGGTCCCTTAGATTCTAGAGGGTCTCACTCAACTATTGTAGGTCTTTGGTTAAGGATTTACTTGGAAGGAACCAATGAATTTTGATGTCATGAAGGACTTATAGTTCCATAATCCATAATATCTTAGATATAATAGATAAATCAAAGAAGAACTGAGTTTTATTCATCTTCTAGGTGGGCTTCTTCATGGGCTTCAACTCCCCCTACAAGGATAGAAAGGAATTATTTCTCACATGTCATCTCTCATAATCCAATATTCATTTCTGATGAATTTTCTAAATTTATTCTGTAATTTAATTTTACATTTTCAATAGCTCTCAAAAAATACTCTATTCCTATTAGTCCAAAGCTCAGTTTAAGAAAAAATAGTATTTTATAGAAAATCACAATTTTTTAGGTCAATTATGAATACCAGGGAAATAAAATTGGTTTAGATCTATAAATTCTCATTACATAACCTATGATCTCTATCATACTAGAAACCAAATCATTAGTGAAAAAAATAAATCACTTTGTTTGAGATTTATATCACAATTATCAGTAATTGATACCATTTGTTGAAAATTTAACACCAATTATTGCAAGAGTCATTTAGTTTTAATAAATGATACCACTTGAACTCCTTTTCTTTTAGTTTTTCCCATGATTATTCATGTTCTAGAGAAGTCTAAGACTCCTTTTAATTTATATTATCATTACCTTGAATAATTTTTCTCTTGACACAAAATTTTGATGTTAATGTTTGGGACACCACATGTGGATGATTTCATAGATCTTTCTTTCAACTCCCATAACATGTTCATTTATATGAAAATCACCCCATTGATCATATCTACCCATTAATTATATACCTATTTACAAATAGTTAGAAACAAAAAGTTACATGGGTAGAGGTTTACCTAAAACGTCCTCCAATTGAGGAACATGGTGGGTCAAGATGAACCAAATCATCACCATCCATATCTCCTTTTCACTTTTTCAGATTTCAAGAAAGGAATGTAATAATATCTTCATGTTCTATATCATTACTTGTATTTGGAAAACTTGACTTCTTTCCAAATGATTTTATTTGCATGCTATGAATTTCACACTTATCTTCATGGATTTGATACAATGAATCCTTCTTTGGATTGGGATTTTCTATAGTTGTGGAATCAATAACACTTGAACAGGTAATATATTTTGTAGCATAATTATAGGATCTCACCACTAATTTCTTCTCCATTTTATCTTCATATTTCTTCTTATAGTTTTTTGTATGTAAACTCAAGGTAAAACCTCTTCCTTGATGTGAATGAGTGCCATCTTGTTATACTTATTATTTGGTGGAGTCAACTTCACATTCTCTTCCTCCTTCTTCATAGCTGGAACAACCTCTTTATTTTTATTTCATATTTGTCTTCACACCTTTCAATAGATTTATTGTGAAAATCCAAATTTTGGATCTTTATAAAAATTAAATTGAAGTTCAATTTCATCCTCCAAAACATTGAACCTATTTTCTACCATAATAGTCATTTTCATGGATACACAATCTTCTTTTAAGTCATTAGAGTGGAGTTTCCCCATATATCTTTCTTTCCACATATATAAGTCCCCCCAATTATATTAATTTGACTTGTAACCAAGGTTTGAACAAGTAAAAAATACACCATAAGAATCATACCTCAGGTGGTCTCTCCTTTATTGAGATGTTGGCACTACTAGAGTTCTTTATACATATTTGGGAATGTTAAAGTTGAAACAACTACTCGTAATGTGCCCAAATCTGGAACAATAGACATACTTTGGGGCTTAATTAATTCATGGAACCACACTTATAAATTTAGAATAGAATAACTCTTTTCTTCCATATTTCATATCTGGATTCCTGATCATTACTGCAAAAGATGAGGTATTTTTAACAAATATCTTCATCAACTCTTTTGAGATGTTAATCCTCACCTAAAATCCTCTTATATTTTCACCCTTTTATTCTAAATTTATAGCCACTATTTTTATCTCCGAGTAATTGTCTCTCAAATTTGATACTATTTACTCATATTGTGTTTAATGTGAAAGAAAACTTTCCTTCAACTACCATTCTATTTTAAATTGTTTTTTAACCTCTTGGGAAATCTCGTCTAGTGTATCTCTTTATTATTTCATATTCATTCCCATTATTTTATAGCTAAAATTCATTCCCACTTAATTATTATTCAACTTTTTTTTCTAAGGACATATCTTAAATTAATGGAAAGTACACTCCATGTATGATACTCCATAAATATTTATTGTCATTTTATATGAATTTATTGGAGTAAAAAATGATATTTTTTTACTCTTCCCCACCAGAATCATGCCATATTTCATATTCAAGTGAGAGTATAAAAATTAAAAACCTTTATTCACACAATGGTTAAAATAAAAAATATTATAAGTCTCATATTTTACCTCAACTAGAGAATATAACTTCTGGGATAACTTACCCTTGTTTATTTTATTTTTTTCCTTTTAGTGTATAGAAATATTATTTTAGAATCACTTATTTTCCAGCAATATCTTCTAACTTAAACCATAAATAAATGGATAATATACACTAATGTATCTTTTTTATCAATATCTTCTTCAAGAGTTACCCTTAATGCATCTAAGAACACAAAATTTTTCGATGAGAATCAGATCTTCATTGTGATACAATACCCATATTACTTTTCACTATTTTATGAATATGTAAATAACAACACATATATTCTTATTATTCTCTATCTTTTTACTTAATTATATTCCTTGATAAATTTGATATATAATGACATATAAGATTCCAAATATTTTCATGTAATTTTGCCATTTTATTTTCCTTTAAAACACCACCATGATTTTCAATGATCTATAGGAATTATGGATCTCTAAATTATAAACATATTCAGTGTACAGGGAGACCTGAAATAAATATCCTTTACAATGTGATTTTAACTCCATTAATACCATTGTTTATTTTTCTGAAATTTACATAAAAATTATCTTGAAACTTTACATTAAATGGTAGTTTTTACTTCCATTAAAACCAATAACTCATTGCATTAGCTTTTTCTGGATCGGTAGATTTGAGTGCCGAAACAACATGCACCACATCTTAGTAAAACACTTCTGGTTTTTTTCCTCAATATACCTAGAATAACAGGTGTGGTCTCCTCTATATTTTTGTTTTTACTCTCTACTCTACCTATCAACCATGGACACCTTCACCATAAGCATGGTCTTACAAATTTTTTCCTTCTTGCATTGTAGGTATTGAGCATGTCTTCTTCAATATGACATGTTGCAAAATCATTGGGTATTTTCTTCCAACATTCCAAGCACCATAGGATTGGTCTCCTCTAATTAGGATGATTTTGATAATAACTTTACCAATTGACCATAGCCACACCCACTACAGGCATGGTCTCCTACTATTTAAATTTCACACAGGTACACTAGAAGTCCACCATGGGGATTCTATGAGCATGGTCCCCTTCCATCGCCATTTAGGATCAACCAATCTCTCGAGTGTAACTTATTGACTTTGGTCATCTTCAACATGTGTTGTCAAAAATTATAGGGTAAAAAAAACCAACACAATTCCTTGATATTCCAGCACACATCCTAGCATCAAAATTGAACATCAAGCTCTTATCAATGTTTCAAACCATATTTTCCAAAAATTCAACAAAATATATTGAGATTTATAACACCCCACAACTCTAATTTTACAATATTGATAGTGTTTTTGGATGGGAAGCTTGGTTTTTCTTTGTGGTTAAATTGGTATTTCCATGCAAGTGGTGAGGTGGGGGTGCGGGTTGGAGGGGTTGGTGTAGGGGTGAGGTGATGGGAGGGGCAGGGGGATAGTGTAGGTGGTGGGGGCTAGTGCAGGTGGGGGGTTAGGGGCTGGTGTAGGGTTGGGGTTGGGGGATAGAGGATGTTATCTAAGAGTTAAAGAATATATCCATAGAATACTTATTATATTGGTTACTAAAATAAATTTTTAATATATCTTAAATGATGTTTTAAATGGATGAAGTGAAAATGGAAATTTTGGGTTAGTGGAGCTCATTGAAATAATCTTTTTGAGTAGTTACATGATGATCAAGTATTTTATTCAAACTATAAAATCCATGTAACAACCTTATATTTTTATGATATATTTCTCCTTAAATAATTTGATTTATTTGATACCTTGTGTTATATGCAACAACAAGTTTAGACAAACTACATAACATTATTAAAATATTATGTATCAATTATTTCCTAGTCATTGGATTGGTGGGTATGAATAATAATGACTAAATTAGAAAATATATATGGTATACACTTTTATAAAATTAATTTATTAGTTATCAAATGATTATAATTAAAAAAAATCATACGAAAATAAAAGTGATGTTTTTTCTGAAAAAATATTTTTATATTCACAATTTTTTTTATATTAATAAATTAAATTAATCACTATTGGTGAAATAATTTAATTAAATTTATATAGTATTTACTTGATACATTTTTTTTAATTCAACAAATTTTTTTTCTAGGAATATAATAAGAATCAATCCAGATTTATGCATAAAATTTTATTTTTTCTAGAAATAAATTTTTGTTACATATTATATACTTACATTAAAATTAATTTTTTGAATTTATAGTTATTTAATTAGATAAAATTAATTAAATATATATATTTATGAGGTTATTTTTTTTTAAATAAGACCCTTTTATTTTTGGACAATATGAATGGTAGCTATGGTAAAATTTATCACCTCGGTAAAGGGTAAGTCGAGTTAATATAGATTAGAAATAAGTGAAAATACCATAATTTTTTATAATAATTATTATTTGATGTATGAAATTATACTATTATTACCTTAGTATAAATATTTACTAGTTTAAGGTAAAATTTTCCAAGAAAATGATTTATATATTATTTAAATCAAATAAAGTTACAAAATGTCACTCTCTTAGTTTTAAATATCATTTATGTGTTCACATAGGGAAAAAACTAGTAATGAATGAATATGGATATTAATATTGTGCCAAATAAAATTATATTCATGATTATATTTTATTTATAATTTTTAGTTATTATATAATTAACTTATATTCTTACACAATTCTGAAGCAGTATTTATTCAATTAATGAAAAAAATGGTTTTAAAAATATTAAATGTGTCATAATTTCAATAAGTTATAGTGTTTAATGAATTTTATACGTGAATATGATATATTATTTCTGTGTTGAAATAATATATCCAAATTCAAACTTTTTCTTTATTCCTTTTAAGTCAAATTAAATGAATAGTGGAAAAATTCACAACGATGATATTTTATCAAAAATTATATTTTATTAAATTATTTAGAAATAAATAAAATCTTTACATAAGACAAGGTGTATATGAAATGGTCTAAAATTTCATAATATGTCCATTTAAGGATCAATTTTCACCTTATAAGAAAAAATTAAAACCATTTAATGTTGAAAATTTTGTTACCATAGATAAAATTAAAATTGGTTAACTAAGGGTTAATTAATATGATAAGGTTTATAATGACTCCAAAACTTTTCTGAATTATATTTTTTGAAGGTATTAAAACCCTATCCTACCATATATTTTAATCACTATCAATTTTCAGGCATTTACCATTACAATTAATTTATTATAATTTAATCTTTTGGGAAATTCCAAAAATTGTCACTCACCACAATTATAAAAGGGAACCTCCTCGCTCACTTATTTACACCACTTTGAGCCTTTTATCTTGACAGAACTCTGAAAATTTATCTTATCAACTTACTTAGATACATTCTATTGTTTTCAGTCTTCCAAAAAATACAAACCCTAGATCCCTTTAGTGGAGATATAAAGGAGTCATTTCAAAGAAGATGTAATCACCTTAACTGATGAATTTATTTTCTAGTCTTCTTTACCTCCTCTAAATATATGGTATTAATCATAAAATAAAAACTTTAATATCATAAATATTTTAAAATGTTATAATTTTTATGAAAACAATACTATATACCCAATTTCTCATCAAACAATAAGTGAAAGTATCACTCATGTGTGCATACGACTTACCATCTCCACATAGTTATACAATTCATTTTCCATCACCATCATTTTTGGATGGGTATTTGTAAGAACCTAGGTTTTTGGAACGGGTAAAAATCTCGACCCTATTTAAATTTTTGACTTGTTTCCGAGGAGACTAAATAAAATGGGACGTTTCTAGAAATTTCCAGACTACACGCCGTGTACATTAAGTACATGTCGTGTATCTGTAGGCGGGTTACCGACAGTGTGCTCGCCGAGTACATGCCGTGTGAGGACCATGTAGTAGTTTCTTACTACATGGAGTGTAGATTTGAGCATGCCATGTACACCCTAGACCGTGTGAGGCCATACATGGCGTGTAGGCCTGTTGGCCGAGTAGAACTAGGGACACACTGTGTTCCCTTTGGACACGCCGTGTATTCTAGAAGTGTATAAGGGAAACACATGGCATGTGGGTAAGATAGCAAGGGAAAGGAAGAGGAACCATGTACACACCGTATACCCCTAGGTACACGCTGTGTACTCATGTTGGCTGGTTCGGAAAGTAAGCCTACGGAATTCAAACGCCTTATGAATAGTTAAATGACCAATACACGGCGTGTACTCTAAAAGTACACACTGTGTACTTTATTTTTTCGCTTAAAACGGTCAGTAGCCTCGTTTTTTAGGCAGAACTTATTTCCTCCACCCGGATTCGAGAACCAAGCCAGCTGAGACTTCAATCCTTCCCCGGGTCGCCGTCTGAGACCCGTTTTGAGCTCTGATTAGTGCGTTGGAACCCCCTCAGTAAGGCCTCAATTCCTCTTTGTCTATTTTGTTTGATTTTAGTTCTAGAAAGAGTTATAGGGTTTGAGCGGGTTTGAATCTTTTGTAAATTTACCACGTTTTAGACCGAATTGGCAGCTATTACCGGAGGAGTAGCATCGTACGAGACTCAGGTAGGTGGTTCATAACTTATTTTTTGTTTTCGTGGTTGTTTGGGTAACGCAGCCTTCGGCGCATTTTCTGGTATTTTGAGCGGGACCTGTTTTATCTACTTTTTCATGCTGAATTGTTTATGGGACCTCTGGGATGCCTTTGGGTATGCCCGGTTACCAGTTTGCGTGAGCGGGCCAGGTGAGGGGTCATGGCTCATCGGGGTATTTTGGCCAGGGAATGCCAAAATGGTTTTAATTGAAATATTATTGTGTTAAACTATTGAGTTTAATTTATTAAGATTGTTATAATTGTTAGAGGCATTTAAGACCTCAGTGCTGGTATGGGATAACACCTGGTCTAGTGAAATTCTACCATTTAATGGGTTTGCCTGTTTATGTTTTCTGTTTACATATTTTATATATGCAATTGCTGAATTGCATCTGCTGGACCCTTTGGGTTGTGTTGGGCTCGGCCCGGTAACGGTTGAGTGATGCTTATCACAGGTTGGGCTAGGCCTGGATTACTTTGGGTGGTTTTTACCTCGGGATTGGGCGCCATGGATGTCATATTGAGGTAGTGCGACTATCAGGTTGGGCATGGCCCGGGTTACTTGGATGGTGAGGCCATCAGACTTGAGCGACATGGTCGGCGGGACACGAGGTGTCAGATGTTTTGGTGGCTTAGGTACTATTTAGTGATTACCGCTCAACCGGAACTTTGAGTAGTGTGCACACAGAGATACTCCGTGATGAGGTGGTTTTGACCACTCGTATGGGTAGAGGCCCCCGTAATTGCGGTTAGGTATTTTGGTTGGGGGTTCTTGCCGTAGAAAGCCATGTGGGAGGTGAGGAGCCTTCAGGGGATTGGGCGTTCCTTCGGGACGTCGGTACTTGAGGCACGAGGTTTCATGAGGCACATGGTGCCGGGTTACTATTTTGGGCGTGCCTTCGGGACGTCGGTACTTGAGGCACGAGGTGTTAGGAGGAACATGGTTCCAGTTTACTATTTTGGACGTGCCTTCAGGATGTCGGTACTTGAGACACGAGTTGTCAGGTAGCACATGGTGTCTGGTTACACGACAGAGATTCCAGCGTTGGCCGAAGTAGGTGATACTCCATGGTGGTTGTTGAGCACCAGTGGAGTTTGTGTTTATTGTGCATTGTACTGTTCACTGCTCTCCTTAGAAATGCATGACTGCTTAAACACATATATTTGGTATGCACCATTCGGTGGTATCCTACTGAGATTTGTCTCACACCCTGCACGGGCCCTTCGGGACGCGTGCAGACTTTATGGATTTACGTGCAGGAAAGAGGCCAGCTTTAGGAGCTGGGCTGTGTTAGTTATTGTATGGAGATGGTATGGACCTTGAGTTCATGCCTATCTAGGTTTACTTTATTTTGTTTACTTTTATGTATCAGCATGCTTACTTGTTGTAGCTACTGTTGGTTAGCCATTGACACCCTCTTTATATTCAGTTGTGTATAACCTATTCTGGATGCATGTTTTACTGTTAGTAGTAGTTACATGTTATCATCATGTTGTTGTGTTCATTTCCGATGTTGTTGTTATATTTACTACTTCCGTTGTTTATCTATATTGATTATGCTTCCGCTCTGCGGGTCTGGTTTGAGTCTACTGAGTCTTTCTTTCTGTTGCATATTTACTGTTATACTTGGACCATTACTCTTATTATGATTCCTTCGAGAGGGTATAGCCTCCCCACTATACCTATCAGACCCTCGCTGCTAGTCGGAAGCCTTTGGCGTTTAGGGGAGGTGCAGCAAGGGTAGTGACACCCCACCCGTTCGGCACTATTCGGGTGGCTGGCTGGGTCTGGGTCATTACAAAGTGGTATCATAGGAGTTCTTGACAGGGATTTAGTAGCACCGGTTTACTGGCTACTAATGAGTTTGAGGCTTCTCGTTTCTTTCTGCTAGTTTTACTATTTGGGATATGGTATACTGGAAATACGTTTTTGTTACAAGAACTGGGTTTCTAGCTTGTGCTTGGGTGCCTACAGCCCCAGGTACGGGGGATGGACCAAGTTTCCATGGGTGGTAATTGTTGTCCGCTTTTTGCTCAGATTACAGTTTATATGATTTCCACATCTGTGGCTCACTTGATGTGTGATGTTCATGATTGTGAGATGTGACCCTTGACCTAGTGTGGTAAGGGATAATTTGACCTTGGTTCGGAATGGAAAGGCCAGTTGTTGGATTTTGATAGGCACATTTTAGGGTATTTCAATTTCATAATTGCACGTATGCTTTGTGAAGTGATAATTTCATGTGAAAAAAAATCAATTTCCATGTTTTTTATTCTTGAAATGTAAATTTGGTGAAATTCCTTATAGAATTTCTAGTTGTTGCAATGTGTATGTCATGCTTTATTTTTGTAGAATTTCATGTTGCAGGATTTTGGGTCGGACTCTTATGAGAGCAGGCAAATACTATGGTTGAGGCAGTGTAACTGTCAGGATTGGGCGACTCGGTCGTTGGGTTGAGGCAACGTGAGTTATCGGGACGGGAATGGCCCGAGATATATTTGATACTTGGCTCTGTTGAGGGCAGGTTAGGAGGCCATGAGGCCAAGATGCTGTGGGTCATGGGTTGCGGTGAGGGGGAGTAAGGGTAGTTGTTATGCGCTGCCTTTTACTGCTTTCCTTATTTGCGTAGAATACATTGTTATATATATATATGGGTTTTCTGACCATTTATGGTATTCAGTGGGTTACTCCTTCACAGCTCGATGGAGCGTCAGGCAGGAGAGGACACAGTGCTGCGGGATCAGGGTCAGAATTCGGTACAGGTAGAGCACAATCCACAGGTACAGGTTCATGGACAGGATCTGGCTCAGGATCCAGTACAGGCAGGACAGCAGCCGGGTTTGGCATCGTTTGGGACGTGGCTTGACGAGCAGCTCCGAGAGAGCCTGGTACGCGTCTTGCAGGGAATTGATAGAGGCACGCAGGGTACAGAGCCTTATATGGTGTATATGACGTGGGAGTTCCAGTCGCAGCACCCGTCGCTTTTTCAGGGTGAGGGTGGTCCACAGGTGGTTGAGAATTGGATAGAGAGCATGCAGATGATCTTCGAGCATCTTGAGATGCCTCCAGGGTGGAGGTTCAAGCTGGAGACATACTTGCTGAGAGGACCGGCGAAGCGTTGGTGGGACGTACAGGTTCCGGCTCGTAGACACGATGGAATGTCATGGAAGGACTTCGAGGACAGGTTCTTCGAGCACTTTTATCCGGAGACACTGAGGGCAGAGAGAGCTTGGAAGTGCTTGAGTCTTCAGCAGGGAGAGATTTCCATCATAGACTACACAACTACCTTCACAGAGTTATCTCATTTTACACCTGGTATGGTGAGCGATGACGCAGCTAGGGTGAGGCGCTTCGAGGATGGCTTATGACACGCCATTTGGGTCCAGGTGAACATCTTAAGGCTGGTTTATTTCTCTAAAGTGGTTAACCAGGCGCTTATAGCTGAGGGAAACGAGAGAGATAAATCTCATTTGGTCAGGGCGACAACTACATGTGATGGTTCAAACAATAGGAAAAGAGGATGGGACGAGTTCCAGGAGGGCAGTCAGGCCAGGGACTTAGCTAGACCACCTCGTGGGAGTTCTTCAGTGATTTTATTTCAGTGCGGACAGCTGGGATATGTTTGAGCACAGTGTGATAGGCCTCTGAAGGAGTGTTGGGCGTGTGGACAGGACGGACATCTGGAGAGGTTTTGCAGGCAGCCTTCTCAGATAGCCAGCAAGCAGGGACTAGGACAGACTGTAGCGTCTGGAGGTGGTTCAGGTTCGGTACCCGGAGAGGTTAGTTGAGGTTCAGTTGTGCGTGGAGGTCATGACAAAGATGGTGGGACCCAGCTGAGGGGTCAGTGGCCGAATACTGGAGCAGCATCAGGAGGTCAGGCGGCAGGCAGCCATGTTTCAGGCCAAGTGCACACTATGGAGCTGCCAGAGGCTGAGCAGGCCGGTGAGCCGATGACGGTTAGAGGTACACTGTGGTGTGACCGTGATCTCCATGTTTCCTTTTTGGAATGACTAGTAGAGGCATGTTTGTTTTGAGTGCACATGGTGCACAGGATCTATATGGACTGACTAGATGCTAGTCATTATGATTGGCACCATATCGGGTGTGTGATATATATATATATGTGTGTGTGTGTGTGTGTATGAGATTCGTGGCATCGGGGCATCGAGGATGCGTGTTATTTGAGGTGCCATGGGCATTGGGGCATCGTGGATGCGGGTTACTTGAGGTGACATGGGTATCAGGGCATCGAGGATGAGGGTTACTTGAGGTGTTGTGGGCATCAGGGCATCGAGGATCCTTGTTACTTGAGGTGTTGTGGGTATTGTGGCATCATGGATGTAGGTTACTTGAGGTGTTGTGGGCATCAGGGCATCGAGGATGCGGGTTACTTGAGGTGTCGTGGGCATCGAGGGATCGGGGATGCGAGTTACTTGAGGTGTCGTGGGCATCGGAGCATTGAGGATGCGGGTTAATTGGGGTGCTAGGCACCAGGTTCGATTTTGAGCATCCATGGGATGTAGGACCTCGTGGAGGCAGACACTGATGTGGTGCGGGATGCATTGGGTGTTGGGAGCAACACATGAGAACCAATGAGGTGCAGGGGTGATGATGCATCACGAAAGGACTATGCGTCCGGAAAATAGGTTAGTAAACCATGGTTGCTTTGAGCTTTGTTGTTTGAGACCGAGTAAGAAATTCCTAAGGTGGGGAGCCCCTTGAGGAAATTAGCTAGAACCTCGGGACCAGGGTAGTCCAGGTTGTTCAACTGGGATGGATGTTTTCGGTGCCATCTCCGGGTTTCGTTCGATAGCTCGGGGATGAGCTATGTTAAGGTGGGGAGTTTGTAAGAACCAGGGTTTTTGGAACGGGTCAAAATCCTGACCCTGTTTAAATTTTTGACTTGTTTCCGCGGAGAATGGACAAAATGGGAAGTTTCTGGAAATTTCCATACTACACGTCGTGTACTTTAAGTACACGCCATGTATATGTAGGAGGGTGATCGGCCGTGTGCTCGCCAAGTACATGCCGTGTGAGGACCATGTATTAGTTTCTTACTACACGGCGTGTAGATTTGAACACGCCATGTACACCCCAGACCATGTGAGGCCATACATGGCGTGTAGTCCTGTTGGCCGGGTAGAACCAGGGACACGCCGTGTTCCCTTTGGACACGCCGTGTAGTCTAGCTGTGTATACGGGGAACACATGGCGTGTGGGTAAGACGTTGAGGGAACGGAAGAGGAACCACATACACACCGTGTACTCCTAAGTACACTCCGTGTACTAATGTCGGCAGGTTTAGAAAGTAAGTTGGCGGAATTCAGCCGCATTATGAACAGTTAAATGACCAATACATTCCGTGTACTTTCTTTTTCACTTAAAACAGTCAGTAGCCTCGTTTTTTAGGTAGAAATTATTTCCTCTGCCCGGATTCGAGAACCAAGCTGGCCGGGACTTCAATCCTTCCCCGGGTCACCGTCTGAGACCCGTTTCGAGCTCTGATTAATGCATTGGAACCCCCTCGGTAAGACCTCGATTCCTCTTTGTCCATTTTGTTTGATTTTCGTTCTAGAAAGAGTTATAGGGGTTTGAGCGGGTTTGAATATTTTGTAGATTTACCACATTTTAGACTGAATTGGCGGCTGTTACTAGAGGAGTAGCGTCGTATAAGACTCATGTAGGTGGTTCATACCTTATTTTGTAATTTCGTGGTTGTTTAGGTAACGCAGCCTTCAGCGTGTTTTCGGGTATTTTGAGCGGGGCCTGTTTTATCTGCTTTTTCATGTTGAATTGCTTATGGAAACCTGGGATGCCTTTGGGTATGCCCGGTTACCAGTTTGCGTGAGAGGGTCGGCTGAGGGGTCATGGCTCATCGAGGTATTTTGGCCAGGGAACGCCAAAATGGATTTAATTGAAATATTATTGTGTTAAACTGTTGAGTTTAATTTATTAAGCCTATTATAATTGTTATAGGCATTTAAGACCTCAGTTCTGGTATGGGACAACACCTGGTCTAGTGCAATTCTATTGTTTAATGGATTTTCCAATTTATGTTTTCTGTTTACATATGTTATATATGCAATTGCTGAATTGCATCTGCTGGACCCTTTGGGTTGTGTTAGGATTGGCCTGGTTACGTTTGAGTGATGTTGATCACAAGTTGGGCTTGGCCCGGGTTACTTTGGGTGGTTTTGACCACGGGATTGGGCGTCATGGACGTCGGCTTGAGGCAGTGTGACTGTCAGGTTGGGCATGGCCTGGGTTACTTGGATGGCGAGGCCATCGGACTTGAGCGACATGGTTGCAGGGACACGAGGTGTCAGATGTTTTGGTCGCTTAGGTACTATTTGGTGATTACCGCTCACCCAGAACATTGAGTAGTGTGCACACAGAGATACTCCGTAATGAGGTGGTTTTGACCACTTGTGTGGGTAGAGGCCCCCATAGTTGTGGTTAGGTATTTTGGTTGGGGGTGCTTGCCGTAGAAAGCCACGTGGGAGGTGAGGACCCTTCAGGGGATTGGTCATGCCTTCGGGATGTCGGTACTTGAGGCACGAGGTGTCAGGAGACACATGGTGTCAGGTTAATATTTTGGGGGTGCCTTCGGAACGCTGGTACTTGAGGCACGAGGTGCCAGGAGGCACATGGTGCTGGGTTACTATTTTGGGTGTGCCTTCGGGATGTCAGTACTTGAGACACGAGGTGTCAGGTGGCACATGGTACCGGGTTACATGACAGAGATCCTGGAATTGGCTGAAGCAGGTGATACTCCATGGTGGTTGTTGACCACCAGTGGAGTTTTTGTTTATTGTGCATTTTACTATTTACTTCTCTCCTTAGAAATGCATGACTGCGTAAACACATATATTTGGTATGAACCATTGGGTGGTATCCTACTGAGATTTATCTCGCACACTGCACGGGCCATTTAGGACGCGTGCAAACTTTATGGATTTGCATGCATGAAAGAGGCCAGCTTCAGGAGTTGGGTTGCGTTAGTTATTTCATGGAGATGGTATGGACCTTGAGGTCATGCTTAGCTGGGTTTACTTTATTTTGTTTACTTTTCTGTATCGGCATGCTTACTTTTTGTAGCTACTGTTGGTTAGCCATTGGCGCCCTCTTTATATTCAGTTGTGTATGATCTGTTCTGGATGCACGTTTTACTGTCAGTAGTAGTTACATGTTATCATCATGATGTTGTGTTCATTTCCGCTGATGTTGTTATATTTACTGCTTCTGCTGTTTATCTATATTGATTATGCTTCCGCTCTGTAGGTCTGGTTCGAGTCTACTGAGTCTTTCTTTCCGCAGTATCTTTACTGTTATACTTGGACCAGTACCCATATTATGATTCCTCTGAGAGGGTATAGCCTCTCCACTATACCTATCAGACCCTCGCTGCTAGTTGGCAGCCTTTGGCATTCAAGGGAGGTGTGCCTAGGGTAGTGACACCCGACCCGTTCGGCGCTGTTCGGGTGGCTGGCCGGGTCCGGGTCGTTACAGTATTATTATTTATATATGATTTTTGGGACATAATTATACTTATGGGGTCATAATATCACATATACCTACTTTCCATACAATACTTTGGGAAATGATAACGTCATTTGGGCGTATGTGTGGACAACCACCTCCACGAAGCGATGTGATTCGTTTTTCATTTATATTTTACTTAGATGAAAATGAGAAAGAATTTTAGGAATATATATGATATTTTTTATATAATAATGATCCAATAAATGTGAATTTATATTTACCATTCTTTCATTCCATCCTTCAAAAAATTAAAACAACGTTCATTCATACGTACATCTTACCATCTCTATGAATAGTGAAATTATTTTTTCTATACATAAATTTTATGGATAAATAGAAATATGTATTAATGAATATATATTATATTTATATAATGATTAATATTATTTATGTGATAGAATCAGGATAAATGTACAAGTATCAGAACTACTGAACTGAAATACTGATGATAAATGAAACAGTTAACACCCAAAATGGTGATTTTAACAAGTAATTATTGATAAAATATGGTGTTTAAATGTGATAAATTTATAATATATGATATTATAAGTATTAGAATTACTATTATATAAAATTAGAAAAAATTTAAGTTTACTATAACATAGGTTAGAGTGCTTTAGAACTATGGAAAACTCAAGGTAAGGGGTTTTATGTTACAATATCATTGTTTATTGGGATTGTTTAGGATTATGTTTTGATGGTGAAATATTATGAACAAAAAATCAAGATAATCATGAATTTTTTTATACTCTAGTTATTTATTTAAAATACATGTTTTTCTTTCATCTTCCTCACCTTATGTACTCAATAGACTGTAAATATGTGTTAAAGGAGAATCGACTTCATTTCTCTCTTCAATTTAAAAACATTTTTCTTCCATATCCATGTTTTCTAAAACTATTTTAATGAAGGTTTTTATTATTATCATATGTTTTCTTAAAGTCATTTTACCCATGTTTTATTTTTTTTTTAAATGGTTTGAAATAAATCTTTTTTTTCATTTTCAAAATGAGGTACTTTTTGACTTTTCAGACAAAAGTATTAGAGGAATGTTTTTCTGAATTATACAACATGAATGAATTTTCCCTCTATCCTGAATAATTTTTTATTTTAATCTTCATTTATAGGTTTACATGGTTTTTTTCAAAGAAAATGTTTTACTTTTTTATCATACAATTTTTTTGAATAATTGGTTTCAAAATGGAAGGTATATTTTCCTCAAGAATGTTTTAATGATCTTTTAATGATATTATATTCATAAAATATAACAATATTCAATATCATTTATGATTTACTAGGGATATGATCCAAGAACACCATCCTTATCCTTTCTTTGGATGGTTTATATTTATGATGATAATATGTTTATGAAACCCATTGTTTTTCTATGAGTTATGCTATGATGAAATGTTTATCAAATCCATTTATTTTCATGGGTTATGATATGATGAATGTTTTATGATATTATGGCACACATATGTATGATTTTCATTATATTATGGTTGGAACCTATATTTGCATCAAATTAATTGGGAGAAAATTGATATCTCGAGAGATAAACAAGACTAGAATGGGTAGTGAACCCAGTTCTATAAGGGAATTTGTCCACTATGATAGTCTTGGGAGTGAACCTTAACTACTATGATGGTTTAGAGAGTGAACCCATTCCAATATGACTATCTTGGAAATGATCCATTACTAATAAGTAAATTATTTTTTATACTTATGTGTATGCCACAATTTCATGTCATATTTCAATGTTATGATTTCATAGCTCATTTTCTTTAATTCCTTTATCATTCATGTCTTATGAACTACCATGATTTATTACATGAATTAATATTTTGATCTTTGATATACAAAGTCTAGTTTTTAAGTGTTACGATCACATTCTTATACCCTTATGCTCATATTATGATTATATGATCATTGATATCTCCCTTATTTATCCTTATTAAGTATATGATCTCACCCTTTTCTTATTTTTCCTTTCCCCGAGTTATGTTGAAAGGTATTAAGTATGATATTTATAAGAAGGGTGATAGTTATAAAGAAATAATTTGGAGATGATATTGATATTTTGTGAACAAATTTTTTATGTCTCCATGTTTCAAAAGATATTATACCTAAATGATTCTTGTGTGGATCAAATTGTTATGAATATTCATCTATTAAGATTTAATGTCTCTATGTGAAAATATGGGTTTCAATTTTCCACCTTCTTTATTTGGATAGATTATGTAATGTTCTTCTCTTTTGGATAAATGATCCATCCTTACTTTTGTCTTTCCATTTGTGAATATTGTAGCATTACTATAGAAAAACTGTACACTATGTGGGGTACTGTAGCAGAACTGAACACTGTACAATTACTATAGCAGAACTGTACAATGTGCGGGTACTATAGTAAGTACTGTAGCAGTTACTGAAGCAGGTATTGTTCGGTATTGTAGCAGTTGGGACTATTCACCTTGGGCCACCAATTTGGGATTGGAGTCCTTAAGGCTTTCGGGCCACCCAGGCCTTTGGGTTATTAGGGATTTCAAGCCACTTTTAAGGCCTTCGGGCCACCTCAAGGCCTTCGGGCCACAAGCAATTTCCCCAAACACACTACAAAAAAGGAGAATCCCCAGAAGAGGATTCAACGTAGGTGCACTCACCGGAGTAGAGCCAAATGGATTTGTCAGAATGAGAGGGTATGGCTATGCCATCAAGGCCAGCCTCTTCTTGCAAAGGAATTCTATCTAGATGGCCATGCGAAGGTGGAGAGAAACTATCATGATGCAGATGCTAGGTAGGGGCAGTTCCTTGTTGATAGTCTGGTTGAATTCCCTAAGACCTTCGGGTCATGTAATCTCTTAATCCTACAGGCCATTTAATCTCTAATCCTACGGGCCTTGTAAGGGTTCCCCATCATCCCTTGAAAGGGGGGTTATAAAATATCAATAACAATTAAGGCCTTAGGGCCATTCATGCCTTATATTGATTGAGGGATGTTCACCTATATTCCATACATCAATTTCTTGGGTAAAATGTTGTCTTAACCATATACCCTTTATTTATATGATGTAGATGTTATATGATTTTTTATCTTTATTAAAGGGTATTTACCTAGACTATTACTACATATATTTGGATACCCATTTATTTTACATGGGTTTATCTTGTTTTGACTATTGATGATTTCTTTATGTAGTTCTATTTGAAAAGGTTATGATACCCATTTCCTTTACATGGGTTCTTTATGCTATAAAGGGTGAACGATTTTTATTTCAATTTTTTTTAAAACAATCTTATTTATATGGGTTATTTATGTTGTGATATGTTAATGATATTCAAGTGGCAGTCATAAGTATAGATGAATGATGGATGGTGTTCTATATCTCCCTCTAATACATTGATAAAAAGATTAAATCTCATGAGATATATACATGTGGGAATAATTTATTTATTCAAAATAATGGGTACAGATTTGTAACTCAAGAAGGTGATGTATATGAGGGTATAATAATGTTATCTCACAAGAATTAGTGTAAATGTGTGACTAATTAATGTTATGTTTCCCAATGCTAATGTTTGTTCCATAGTTGAAATATGTTCCACTATTTTATATTAATTTTCATGACTATGTTATTCTCTCATGGATCATTTTTATTAAATCATGTTTCTACACTATTTTTATTAATGTATTATGTTAGGATAATCCATATTCCATGATTTAGGATCTATTATTTGTTGGGTATAATTTTCCTATGTATCTTGATTATAACCATATGCTCACTTATGAAATTTAGTTGTTGTCACTTATTTTTACCCTTACACTGTATTCAAGCTCAACCATTTATTATATTTATATTTCCCTAGTTTATGATGATAATTAATGTATTAATATTCTATAAGAGTATCGTATGTGGATATTTTTTGAGATATATTTAAAGCATGTTATGGATTATATAGTTTCTTATAGGAAAAAATGTCTGTTAGTTGATAAAGACATGGGTTTTATTTGTTAATGCTTTTTTCCTAATTCTATAAAACTCTAAAACTAAAATATCATAAGAATTTATTATAATAAAATATTTTATTTAATTCATGTAATTGATATGGTCACATCAATGGTCTGATATAGTTAGTAACAAATCTAATCCATCCAACTTCATTTTTTTTATAAACCAAAAACACTTTTAAGGAAAAAGTGAGAAACCCCATGAAAAAACAAATTTTTTAAAGGAAAACCTAAGCCTATTGAAGTTTTTATCCTTAATAAGTTCCTAGGAAAAAAAGTTACTGATGTTTCTAGATCATCCTTTATAAGGTCTTCAAATCAACGCACAAGTCTGTCCTACGCTTTTGTCTATTCCTCTCAGTTAATTTTCCCTGCATTGAGACCTCTTACTAGGATATGGTTCTTCTTGTCAATCCAGTCCCTCTGTTCTCTATTAGTGTCCACCAGAATCGTCCTTTCCATCATTTTGTTACCATCATCTGTTGAGGCATTGGTCACAAGGGATTCCTCCTCCATTTCTTCTTCGAAAATAAGTAGTATCTTTACAGGTTTCTTAGTATCCATGCATGTATTCTGTAGTACATCCCTTGTGGGAAAAACCCCCTCGACTCTAGTGGTCACTTCCCCTGCTCGAACTACATTTCCATGTAATATGAGAACGCCTTCCCTCACTTGGGTCTTCACCTTCCTGGCAGAGCGGATCTCCATTGGTGAAGGAAGGTTTGAATAATCAATGTGTCCTTTCTTTCCACCAAGTCGTCCCTTCCTCCTCCTCGGACTACAAGTGTCGCCGCCATAGAAAGCATCAGCACTGACTCTTGACAGCTGGCTAGAAGAGTCATCACCAGACTCCTCCCATGAGATACCCTGCTCCTCATTGCGAGATTGTGGGTTTAGGGCAATACAGCTGGAATCATATTTGAGTTTAGATAAATTTGGAGATTATGATGTTATCATTTGATGATAATTTACTATTTATAACTGTATTCAAAGTTTTATAAGTTATTTTTGATCATAATTTTTTAGGGAACCGAGACAACCTTGAGAGGGGGGTGAATCAGGGTGTCAAATTTTTCTCTTATTTACAGAATCTTGTTCCCACATTGGTAGGAACTTTTTTAAACCTGTATAATGGATATGTGTAGTAATTAAATCATGAATAAGGATAAATCAACACTTTTTACTTAGTTCACCACTAAGGGCTACGTACAAAGAGCATACGCCTATAGGTTGTCGGTCATACCAAATTCCAGTAATCTTCACTAGTTGTGGATTACAAAGGTTCGAGCACAATCACTCGGTACTAGACACACTACCTTTACAAAGGTTTAGGTATATCCCAATACTTCCCTCAGATCACTTCCATTGACGCCCCCTAGATCACTACCTTGGGAGATTTCACACTCAGTTTATCGACTTGAAGGTCACTTCAACAGATTGGCATGAAAAGTTTTTGTCTCTATTCATCACAAGAAACTTCTTGCATTGAAGCCCCGAATTGATGCTCTTTTATATTCAATTTTCTCTGTTAGTGAAATTACTTAATGTAATATAACTTCTTCTCTTTTTATTCACTAGAATCAAAAACTCCCTTTATGATGTTTTTGTTTCTGTGAACTATCCCTAATTCTGTGGACTGTCTCTGATCTTCGTACCACGCTTGCTCTGCATACCATACCTGGTCTGCGTACCACACATGTTCTGTGTACCGTCCCTAATTGGCATATCATGCATGTTTGGTGTACCTCCCCTACTTGACGTACTGTTCTTGTTCAATGTACCGCCCCTACTTGGGTTACTTCGCCTTCTTCGCGTACCGCGCCTGCTCGGCGTATCGCGCCTGCTCCGCATACCCCCCTGCTCAGCATACCACGCTTTCTCTGTGTACCAGCTCTGCTCCGCGTACTTCCTCTTCTCTACGTACTACGCCTGCTTGGTGTACCACGCCTACTCCGCATAACGCACCTGATTTGCACACCGCGCCTTCGCATACTGCTTTCTCGTACCGCCTCAGCCTACTGCCTTGTTATACTATTTCTTCCTTCAATGGAATACTTCTTCCAATTTCATGAATTATTTGGTATTTCTCATACCACTTCATCCTATGAAGAATCTCTCCTTCATAACACTTTCGTACTTAGCTGAAATCTTCCTCAATGATGACATTTTCTTATCAAATTCACTCTCCCTTAATGATGGGATTATCACTCCTTTTATAGGAAAATAAATTCGCAAATTTCTCTTATATATTTTACCAAAATTTTCAATGTGAGACAAACTTAATCACATATTGAACTCCATATATGTACTATAATCCTCAACCGCATACTGCAGCCCTTTGGAAAACTGTGAACCTTCACTGTATACCATGTGCCTGTTAGTCTGTGTACCGCATCTCTTCTGCGAGTGATGAACCATTCTGCATACCGCAACTCCTTCTGTGGTGAACCATTTTTGTTACCACAACCCATTCCGCAAACCATTCCACATTCACCACATATCATGTTGAAAACCATTTTTGACAACATTCTGTGTACCACGCACCTTCACTGCGTAGTGTCACTGCGAAGCATTTTCAATTCTGCTTACTGCTCCGTGTACCATTTCTACTGTAAGGTACGCGACCTCGAACCATTCCCAAAACATGGTATGTGTTTCATGCTCTAAGGTATGCGATTTTATTCCTTTTCCAATTTCATTTTCCATTTTTCATTTTGTTCACTCCTATGTAGAAATCTTTCCATTTCCAAAAACAAAATCCCGATTTTGAGGTCCAACAAATTGGAAAACACTAGGAAATGGAACCAGCTTAGATATATGCTTCGGCAAGAACACCAATACTAATTCAGTGTCATCTTTCTTCTTCAACAATCATCTTCTTTCATCATAAACCTTGTCTATCGTGATATATAGTCTTTGATTAATCACCTTTATCATTATCATATTTTTCTAAGGAAAGTACTGAAACTTCTCTATCTTTCAGTAACATCAGTCTTTCCATTCAACACTGAAAATTATTGTCATCCTCTTCTCATATTTGTATGATCATTCATAAATTGTCAAATCTCCACATGATCACCTTGTAACTTCGAGCCCTTCAACACTCTCTGAGCCTCTGAGATGCTTTCATAGTTGTAGACAATGTATCACCTTTGATACTTATTCTTGGGACTTAAGATCATATCATCAATCATCTCAATTGCGACTCTCAATAACTTTGGAGTTATTCTTCTTCTCCTTCTTCATTTTGATCTTCATTGACAACTGTTTACAAAAATTACAACCGTATACAAAAAGGGGTCCCAACAATCTCCCACTTTGTATGTTTTTGTCAATACCTTAATGTTCCTCTCAAATGAATCAATCAATATCAAAATCAGAATCTTTTATCTCCTCTTACTTATTTATCTCCTCCAAACTTTCGTTTCACTTCTCTCCCCCTTATTGAAAAGAAATACAATGTTCGTGGGAAAAGGGTATCATTACATACTTGAGAAATATGCCATCAATCATTTCACTCTAATTCTAAGTGAGTAATGCTCGATGTAGAAAATAAGAGGATTTGATTTAGACAACAAAGTTGTCCATTATCCACTGATCATGATACCTCATGAGATGAGAAATAATGTACTTTGTCTTCATGGGTTTTTCACTTTAATTATTGGCTGAATAAATTGAATGTGATAGGGAATAATCAACCTGAAAGTCTTGCACTCACTTTAAAAAACAGATCAAAAACATTCAATTGCAATTGGTAGGACAAGTGGCCTTAGGGAACTTCCATTATTCTTGTGTTACTGATTAATTCAGTTACTTCCCTTTGTAAAATGATATTAATTCTGAGTAACCAAGGATGAGAGATAAAAAATGACAAACCTTTTCCAGTGACATGTTATTCAATCAATTTCCAGAGTAATTTAATTTTATACCAACTGAAGGTGATACTGGTTGAAATAATAATTTTGGTAGCTTATTCATTTGTCTCCCCCTCAAGGGAAACACTCCTCATCATCATCATAAATGGTGATCCTTCACAATTTTAATCTTTGAATATCAATGTAAGAATATTACAAGGATGAAAACTTCTTCATATTATCTATTAAGAGTTAGCAGCATTCACTACTTATCATGTTCTCCCCCTGAGAGCATGCTTCACCTTCATTTCCCTGTATTATCATCACAAATAGAATACACAAATGATTTAGGGAATAAGGTAGTTCCTATTTGCTTCATCACTATGAGATGCATAGTTGAGATGCTTTTCTCAACCAAGTTCCTCCATTTACTCTAGTCTTCATACCTACACATCTGGACATATGTACTGATCTGTGTTGATTTGGCATGGCTTTCTTCACATTTTCTTCTTCTTTGTGTGAAGAATTGTTCTTCTTAACAACCATCATGAATGAAACATTCTTACTCATTTTAAAGACTTATTCTTTATCTAGTATTAAGGTTAGATAACCTTTTTCAATGTGACCAGATTTTATACATCTCTCACATAGAACTTCTTTAACATATGTATTTATTTTGGTTTTCACTCTCTCGTGCACTTTATCTTTATCAAGTGAAATTTTTCCTTTTCCTTTATCACCAACCTTGGCCTTTTCATCTTCAAGTTTCCTCGTTCTTTTATAATATTCTAGCCAGATAACCAACATGTCATTTGGAACTATTGTATCTGGTTTGGTTCTTCTACACAGGTTCATCTGACTATCATTCCTCTTAATTTCTCTTTTGTTTGAATTGCCCTTTAATTTCATGGATATAAAATCCACATTCTTCTCAGCTTTCCTACTTGAGATCTTCTTAGGAAATTTTGTGTTCACAATATTCTTCTAATTTCTTTCCAAGGTATATGATTCATACTTAGCTAGCATCAGAGGTGTTCTTTTTTTATCAATGATGAATGCATGTTGATATGGGCATGTACCTACCATGTGACCACTTCCATTGAATATATCACAGATGTTATAAAGCATTTCAAATCTGTTTGCGGTAAACAAATTCTTCTCCAATGGCCCGAAGGACTTCATTGTTTTATTGATTTTTTGATAATACACCTTTCAAGGGGTGATGTGGAACCCTTACAAGGCCCGTAGGTGAAATTATTACATGGCTCGTAGGCCTTAGAGGAATTCATTTCCCATAGGATTTAAACATTACATACAACTCAGACTAACTACTTGGAACTGCTCCTCCCCAGCATCTTCATCATGAAATTAGCTCTCCACCTTCACATGGCTATTCGGCTAAGCCTTCCCATGCATGCATAGGCTTGTCCCAATGGATGGTGCTATACCCTCTCATTCTTGAAATCCTTTTATCTTTTTCTATGGTAAAATCTCCTTGCTCATCCTCCTTCTGGAGCTTGTTCCTTGTAGGTTTTCTAGTCTGCATTTGCACTTAAGGTGGCCTGAAGACCTTGAGGTGGCTTGAAGACCTTACTAACCTGAAGGCATGGGTGGCCCGAAGGCCTTAAAGGACTCGGAGACCAAATCGGTGTCCCGAAGTCCCAAACAGGGGAATATTCTCTGGTGCTACAGTGTCAAACAGTGCCTGCTAAAGTTCCCACTACAATAACTGCTACAGTACTGCACAGTTCCCGCAATAGTGCTTGCTACAGTACCTGCTACAGTAGTACTACAATAATGTTGCAGTAACCCAGAAATATGCCTCCGCTTGGATTTGATCCTGGGTCATCTGGATGCACTTATGGAGTCCTCACCAACCAAGTTGAGGCTCATGTGCTAAACAAATGCTTCTGGACCAACGAATGTTGGTACTTTTTCTCTATCTTTCTCTCCCTTGAGGTAGGATTCCTTTGTTCTAATACATTATAAGGATTGTACCAACAGTTTAATGCATAGTTCCCAAATATGTTACAGCACCAACACTAACCCAAAAATCTTGATTTCTATGTATTCTGTTGTTGTTCCTTCTTCTTGACTTGTTGTGCTCTTTGTGGAGAACCACCTTCCATGTTCTTCTTCATATTCACCCTAGATATGGTGATAGGTAACTCTTCACCTATCCTCATCCATACTTGTTTTCAATTTCTATTACAGACTTCACTTCTTGTGGGAACATGTTTAGAAACATTAGTATTAGATGGTTTTGAAGGTACTTTATTCCTCTCTGCTGCTTGTGGTATATCATCGAAAGTTTTCTTGATCTTATTATCACATGTTGAAGGTCTTTCATCTTTAGAATCCTCTAGTGGACATTGAGTACCAGTATAAACTATTTCATTCTTTTTTAAAGACTCAATATGTGTCTTCTTAACATTGGTAAAATTAGTTTCCAGTTCTAGACATTTCCTATTAAGGATGACTTTTGAATCCTCAATCATAATCATATTCTCTTCACAAGAATTATTCATTCTTTCAACTTCAACTTCATGCAACTTGACTTTGGTTTGTAACAAAGAGTAAAGTTCCCTGAATTTATTAAATGTTTCTTCCAAATATAAACTCTTGACTTCGGTTCCCTTCTTCAGCTCAACTTCAAGTGCATGGATATTTTTTTCTAGAGTCTTTCTAACTCTCTCTTCCTATCCAACTTCTTTGATCCATTTTGATGTATTTATTTAATGTTTCCTCTTTGTTTATTAAAATGATTCAATCTATCTAGAGATCTTATAATATTTTCAAACTTTCTTTACCAAGCCTTCCTCTATATTATTAGCTTCTCTTTCCAATCGGGTGATCCCAACTTGCATACATTGAAATATTATACAAACCACAACAACGCTTTCTTCGGGAATATCATGCAGATAGGTTCTTAATTTCTACTGATCACTTTAGATAGAAGTTTCTTTCTTTCCTATAGAAGAACCCTGAGCCACCAGCTCTTTACTTTCCAAGCCTGATATTTCTTCATTATTGGAAGGGCATGGAGAAATAGAAACTACATCTTCTCTAGACATGAGGGACTTCTTTAAATACTTTTTCTATTTGTTTTTTCTATTTTTTATGGTCTTGTTGGATGTAGACTTCTTCTCAGAAATGACTAAATCTTCATCAGTACTGCACTTTATTGTTGACTTTAGGAAAGAAAATAAAATCCTCTTTTGAAAATAATTACTGAAGAGTATCCAACATACGTAAACCTCCCTTTGATACCAATTTAAGAACCCTAAACCACCTTGAGAGGGGGGAGAATCAGGGAGTCAAATTTTTCTCTTCTTTACTTGATCTTTTTCTCATGTTGGTAGAAATTTTTTTAAGCCTGTATGATGGATATGTGCAGTAATTAAATCATGAATAAGGACAACTCAACACTTTTTATTTGGTTCGTCACTAAGGGATACGTCTAAGGAGCATACACCGATATGTTTTCGGTTGTACCAAATTCCACTTATCTTCACTAGTTGTATATTAAAAGGGTTCAAGCATAGTCACTCTATCCCAGGAACACTGTCTTTACAAAGGTTCATGGATAGCCCACAACTTCCCTTGAATCCCTTCCATTGACTCCCCCTGACTCACTACCTTGGGAGAAGTCATACTCAGTTTATCGACTTGAAGGTCACTCTAACATATTGGAATGATAAGTCTTTCTCTCTATTCATCACGAGACATTTCTTGCATCAAATTCCCAAATTGATGATATTTTATATTAAAATTTCTCCTTTAGTGCAATTACAGAATGCACTAGAATTTCTTCCCTTTTTATTCACTAGAATCACAAAATCCCTTTATGATGTTTTTGTTTTCATGAACTTTCCCTGATTTTGTGGACTTTCTCTGATCTGCGCACCGCGCTTTCTCTGCATACCGTACCTGGTTTGTGTACCATGCAAGTTCTGTGTACCACCCCTGCTCAGCATAGCATGGTTTTCCCGCGTACTGCCCCTACTCGGCGTATTGTTCATGTTCCGCGTACCACCCCTTCTCGGCGTACCGTGCCTACTTTACATATCTCCCCCACTCGGTGTATCGTGCCTGCTCTGCATACCACCCCTGCTTGGAGTAAGGAGATTGCTCTGCGTACTGCCTCTGATCCGAATATCATCTCTTCTCTGCACACTACGCCTGCCCCGCGTACCACGCTTGCTACGCACACCGTTCTTACTCCATGTACCACACCTGATCTGCACACCATGCCTTCATGTATCGCCTTCGCATACCACCTCCGCGTACCTCCTGGGCATACCATTTCTTCCTTCCGCGGACTACTATTTCCAATTTTGCAAACTATTTTTTCTTTGGCGTACCACTTCTTCTTATGCCAAATCTCTCATGTATACCACTTTTAGACTTTGCTAAGATCTTTGACAACAATGATATTTTCTTATCGAATTAACTCTCCCTTAATGATGAGATTAACACTCCTTATATAAATAAATAACTCCACAAATTTTTCTAATATATTTAACCCAAATTTTTAATTTGTAAAAATTTCATCTCATATTGAACTCCATCCACGTACTATAAGCCTCAACCACGTACTAAGACCCTTTGGCGAACTGTGAACCCTCACCGTGTATCGTGTGTCTGTCGGTCCGCATATTGTATCTCCTCCTCCAAGAACGAGCCATTCTGTGTACCACAACTCCTTCTACAGAGAACCATTTTTGGTACCACGACCCATTCTATGAATCGTTATTCCTTCACAACATAGCATCCTACGAACCATTTTCGGCAAGATTCTACATACTGCATGCCTTCACCGCGTACTGTCACTGTGATTCATTTTCGGTTATGCTTACCACTCCACGTACTATTTTTGCTGCAAGGTATGTGGTTGTGAACCATTCCCAAAACATGGAATGTGGTCCATGCTCCAAGGTACGTCGTTTGCTTCCTTTCCTGATTTCCTTCACCATTCCACATCTCGTTCACTCCTATGCATAAATCCTTCCATTTCCAAAAACAAAAACCAAATTTTGAGGTCCAACAATTTGGAAAACACTGTGAAATTGCACCACCTTAAATATATGCTTCAGAAAGAACACTCATGCTAATTCACAATCATCTTTCTTCTTAAAAAATCATTTTATTTCATCACAAACTTTATCTATTGTGATATATAGTCTTTGATCGATCACCTTTAGCATCATAATATTTGTCTAGGGAAAGTACTATAACTTATCTATCTTTTAGCAACATCATTATTTCCAGTCAACACTGAAAATTATTGGCATCATCTTCTCATCCTTGTATGATCGTTCTTAAATTGTAAAATCTCCACATGATCACTTTCTAACTTCAATCCCTTCTACACTCTCTGAGTCTCTAAGATGGTTTCATTATTGTAAAAAATTTATCACCTTTGATACATGTACTTTGAACATAAGACCAGTTCATCAATCATCTGAAATGAGATTCTCAATAACTTTGAAATTATTCTTCATTTCTTTCTTCATTTTGATCTTCATTGACAATTGTTGACAAAAAATACAACCTTATACACAAATTGGTCCCAACAACTTTAAATGTATAGATAACCATATAGGTTACTTGAGATAATATTTAATATTTTGGGGTTTAGGATAAGATAAATTTAGGGAAACAATAGAGATAAGTATAAGGTATAATTATAAGTGCTGAGTAGCATATTGTAGTATTGGTAAGGTAGATATTTTGTGGTTCTACTAGAAATTACATCCCTCTATGGATACTGGTAAGTGGATTCAAATATGGAATAGATACACTTAGGGATAATCACCAAAAAATATGGTTCAGAATTAAATCAATATTCAATTTAGTGCATGATGAGTGGAACTAAGACCACACACCTTAATAGAAACTCTTTATAGATATGATTTTTTCAATAATATTATCTTTATGATTCATTATGAAAGATTTATTCTAAAATTACTTTAAGGGATTAGTTTAATAAGTACAATAGAACCTAACTTAAAGAAAATTATAATGAAATGAAATTATAAAATTTTGAAATGAAGGTTTCATTAGAGAATACATATTAGGATCAATTTTTCATATTTATATGATCATTCTCTATGATTTTATTGATTACCATTTTGGTTTTTAGTATTTGTTTGAAACAGGATCACAAAAATAAAGATGAGAAAT
This sequence comes from Viscum album, assembly GCA_963277665.1. Classification (NCBI taxonomy): domain Eukaryota; kingdom Viridiplantae; phylum Streptophyta; class Magnoliopsida; order Santalales; family Viscaceae; genus Viscum; species Viscum album. Next base: position 705,043,476 of record OY728147.1, on the reverse strand, counting down.
CAATGTATCTAGAAACCAATATCCCTTATAACTAAATAATGGATCATTATTAAATGGTTTATAATATTAGTATATACATGTTATGATAGAAAATATTAGTTTCCTAGTCTTGCTTAAGGTTTTGAGGTTGATATCATAGTATAAATTAATTCTTGATACTCTTCGAAATTTTCATTAGAGAATGATATTTATCGATGATATTATATTTTATTCTAAAATTTATAAGAATTATGTGAATAATCTAAGAATAATTATTCAACATTTCTATTTTAAATTTTTGGAAACATATATTAAATGGTATCAATAACCTTGAAAAATGATTGTATGACAAGGTTATAATTTTGGGGATAAATATTTAAGAATACACCATTGCGCTATGGATAACTCTTAAGTTTAATATATGGTTAATATTGAGGTACTAAAGGGTTGATAGATTTTGAGAAAATTGATTTAGATAGTATTGATATCCTTGGAATTGATTATTCATATAATAAAGTGATCCATGATATTTTTGGTAAATTTTATCAGATATTTGGGATAATGATATATATTGACTAGTTTGTGACTTCAAAAACTAGTGATTAATACATTTAAGGGTTAAATATAGTGTTAAATTTTTTAGGAATATATAATATCACTATGGTTTAATGTCTCAGATATTTAAATGGTGTTAGGAAAGGTTTCTTATAGAGAATATATAATTAGGGTATATAAATGCATGGGTATATGATTTCATGATTTATTAATGTTGTTTGAGGAAAGATAAGTATCTTTATATAGCCTAAGAGAGTAAGGTATATGTTATATTAGAAGTTATATCACTAATGGTGAATATATTAAGAGTATCATCACCTATAATCATTAGTTGTGAATAATTAAAATTATGAGGACACAATTTATTTAAGGGGGGAGAATGTAACACCCCATGTTTTTAGGAAGCATATTCTTTCCATAAAATATGTGTTTATAATTATAAATTTATTTTCCTAGATTTTCAAATGAGTTTAAATATATTAGAAAATAATTCATACAAGATAATAATTAAACTAACCAAACATTATTCATTCATAACAAAATATTACAACAAAATCACATGAAACAAATTATTAAACACCATGAATTTTTATTCACCATGAATTACTACATCCTTTAAAAGCGCATAAATTAATAGGGAACAATAAATAGAGAAGAATAAAGTATTAAACACTAGGATATCTCCTAGATAATTTTCACACTTAATGATATCCAATTTCCAAAGAAAAGCTATAATGAGGAAGAACATCATGATAGGATAAATCATATTGTTATATCTAAAATTAAAACTATGGAGATGAGAATTGTGGCTAAGAAGTGAGAATATAATGCATGTTTCTAGAATGTCAATATATAAGATTGAAATATGGTTATTACAAATATGGTCATAGTAAAAATGTTCATTGAGAATATGGTCATTGGATATACATGTACCCAATTGGTAAACTGAAGTTTTAGGTTGATAATAGAAAAATTAGAATAATATAACTCACAATGAAATACAAATATATTATTAAATTATTATATTTATTTATTTATTTATGTGGTACATAATATTAATATTTTCATTATTAAAATATGATATGATGTATTTATCAAATTAAATTAATATTTTAATATCAATGGACTAGTAAAATTAATTTTAGAATATAAAAAATTAATTTTAATGGTATTTTGTTAAATCAGATTTAGTATAAAAGAAATATTGTTTTTAAAGAACTATTTTATTAAGTGTTATATATTTTATCCTAATAAATATAATTGAAATATTTTAAAATATTAATATTATATATGAGATAATATATTAATATAATTTAAATTGGAAATTAATATGAAACAACATTAAGAATAGTTATTATTTAAAACATCATTTTATTCAAAAAAAAATTCCTCTATATTTTATAATTTCATTTAAATGATAAATTTATAAATTCTGTAATTTTAATTTAGAAAAATGAACATCATTTTTGGACTTATAATGATAATATTATCTTTGGATAAATTTTTTGGTTTTTTCTTTAAAAGGTGATTTTTAAGGTGAATAGTAAAATTACTATATTTACCAAAAAAATTAATTTTATAACATTGAAATAAGATAATATTAGAATATAAATTTATAAATAAATGTAGATGTATTTAAGGAATAAAAATTATTCATTTTAAAATATTATTTTTTATTTAGAAATATGATGATTAACATTTCAAGGAATTGAATAATATTTTTCAACAAACAAATGTTTTTGATTTTGTGTTGGATTCATTATAATTTTTGTAAAATTTGGTATTGGATTATTTTTTAAATCTATGTAACTTTTATTTGTTTTAAAATAAACTTTATATCATGAAAAAAAATACTTTGATAATTTTACCCTACATATATATTTTATGCTTAAAAATGCACTTTTTCTAAATATGGATTTTTATGTGTTATAAGTACTAATGCTAAAATTGATTTTTACCTACAGAAATAAATTTTAAATGATAAAAATAATTTTATATTTTTAATCATTAGGTACAAATTATGTAATAAAGTCCATTTTATTTTTTTGGTAAAAAATGGTTTACCTAGGTAAAAACTAGTTACCACAGTAAACCAAGAATGGTAAAAGTAAAAATTATAATAGTAAAGAACAAAAAAATTTTAAAAAATATTTGAAAATGGATGTTTGAGGTATAATAGACATTATACCATCCCACACTCCATTATTATCCATTTTGAAGGATTCTTGAAATGCAAAAAAAAATTCTCTATTTATATTTAGTTGAAATATTTACAAAAATGTCATTCACAAAACTTATAAAAGGGGTCTCTCACTACCCCTTAAATGACACAAAAATAATTAGTTTTCTCTTTGAAACTATAATCTTATTCCTTCCACTATAATTTTATGCTTTTTCCTTGATCCTCTGGTAAAAATAAATTTTTCAAATACCTCCATTTCTAAGGATTCTTCCAAAGGAAAAATCAAGCCTTAAATGTGGGTACTTATTTCCTTACTTATTCTCTTTTCATTATTAAATTCCCAAATATAATTTTATCATTCCTATATAATTAAACCATTATTTTTTTATAATTAATGTTGTTATGTGAAGGGAATAATTATTAAACCCTTTTTCCATTTTTCACCACCACCTCTATTCACTGATTATAAGGGTGAAATTAAAAAATTAATAAGATATGGGTAATATAATTTAGAATATGAATAGAACAATTATAATCAACATTTATTCCCTCCCATTATTTAAGAAATGAAAATGTTAAATGTGTGTTGTGTATACTACAACCTCCATGAATCAACATATCTCATTTTTCATCTTGTTTTTTTCTTATTTATTAAAATATATTCAAATATATTTAAAAATATCAAAAATATCTAAATAATATAATTATTATTTGGTAATAATGATATAATTCCAAAGAAAACCACTTTCAAAATCATGATCATTCATTAATTATGGTATATTTTATGTCTGGTTTTGTCTAACCACCTACTTGAAAAATGCTACAAAATAATATCATAGATGACTATGTGAACTTAATTTCAGATAATATATGATATAAATAATCAAATAAAGAGTTTATTTTTGTTCTTTAATAGAACTTTTATATTAAACTCATTAATTAAGATGCAACTGTTCATTTGTTAAAAATTACTGAAACATGATTTTCTCCATGTCATCTACAATAAACATAATCAAACCTATTATAAATGAAATTATAACATTGTAAATAATTATAAAACATAAATATCTACACATTTTATTATATTTTAATAATGAACATTTCAAAAATAATGAAGAACAACACTTCTATTATGAAACTAGTTCAAAACAATCTAGATCACTCACTAAATCATGAAAGTAGCAAATAACTAACTAATATACATGTAGATAATAATTATAAATGTTGTTTATATAAAGTTATATATATTAATAATGTATTTAGCTAAGTTATTAATATAGTTACTTTTCTTATACAGTAGATTCAATCACTTTAGTGGAATTATGAAATTATGGTAAGGGTTTCTAACCTCAAATTTTTACCCCTTGAGACATAATACTTATTAGAGCCATTTTTTCCTTGGAATGGTTTATATACTATATAATTAATGTATTTTACCATATGCATTGGGTTTTAATTATCCACACCCTATTATTTCTTCAAATGGATTTTTATTTAAAAAGATACCAAATTTTGAAGGGGTTTTGACTAAAATGATACTCAAATCATAAGGTTTTCTTTGCCAATATTATTTTGTAATAAATCTTACCTCCCTAATCTATTACTGTTTCAAAATCCAGTGTTTGGGGTATTCTGGGAGGCAATATTAGCTCATTTCAAGAGTTTTTCAAAATTCCATTTTTTTCATCGTTATCTCAGCATCAGTGGCTTAGCATCGATGGCTAAGCTTCGGTGGATCAACATCGCTGGATCAGCATCGGTGGATCAATGTTAGTGGATCAGTGTCAGTAGGTCGGGTGTTCGTAGGTCGGGTGTCAGTAGTTTAGGTCTTGGTAGTTCGGGTGTCAGTATGTCGAGGGTTGGCAGGTTAGGGTGTTGGTTAGTCAGGGCATAAATAGGTTGGTTATCAGTGAATCATTGTTTGTTGGTGATATCTGTGACTCGTGTTGGTGAGTCGTGTCGGTGACTCATGGTTGTGAGTCAAGCGTTTGTGGCTCTAAGTCACTGATTCATTTCTAGTTTTTCTGATTTTTCCAGTTTCACCCCTTTAAATTTTATTTGATAATAAATGAGTTACCTATCATGTTTAATCATTTATAAATCTGTTTACACCTTCTCCGGGGATAATAATTATATCCTTAATATTCTAGTGCCACCTATACTTTGAAACGAACAAGTGGCATGGTGTTGAGCATGATCTAAATTTTAACTACTTTGAAACTGTCTCCCTTCTGTTGATATTGAATATGGAATTTTTTTTCTAAAGATGAGATCCCCTCTTCCTTGAACCCTTCCATTTCCTCTTGGTGCACCCAAATCCTTTCTTCCCCAATGATTTTTGTGTCGTTCAATCACCTTCAGATTTGGTTTTCAAATGGAGTCCTTCCGGATGCTTGAATGACCCCTTATTTTTAGCGTAAGGAGGAGTTGATGACAGTCTATTTTTAGAGGTAGGAATTACTTTATCTCTCTTTTAATTGTGTATCATGTTGGGTGGGTAAACTCATGTCCCTTTGAGAATATAGTCAAATACAAATCTTAATTAAGGGTGTTATGAAGATGAACAGACATGTTATGATAACAGGTCTGGATACCTTAGTAATAAATGAGGGGATAGAAAGATGATGTTGATGATCGTTGTTTTAGTTGTTATCTTTGATATATGTTGTGAACTGTATGGGTTGTATCCTTTTGAAAATCATGGTTTTTGGTGGTCTTTTCTTATGCATGGGTGATGATGTATACTTACTGTTGATCCTTTGTTGAATGGTTGAAAATATGAGAATCTGGTTAATCATGTACACCCGGTTAAATAAATGGATGCCCCAAGATTAAACTTGTGATATGATCACCCCTGAAATATAAAAGTGTAATTAAATAATAGTGTTGGTAAAATATGAATACACTATATTTGATAAGTAGGGTTGTGTGTATGAGGTGCTGCAGGTGGTGTAATGGAATCTCATATCAAAAGTTTGATTGATTTTGGAATTGATGAACTTGTTTAATAGTGACTTTGTATCGGGGTTTTGTTATGGTTGTTGGGAATGGTCTGTTTGTGTAGTGGGACTACAACCTGGTTGAGTTTTATTGTTATTTCAGGATATGGTTCTTTTCATGTAGCGGGGCTACCGAGGATATTTTGGGAGGGATAATTTTTAAGAAGGATGGTGTTACATTGTGTGGGCCTCTCACCCAGAGTTTCCAAAGACTTTTATGAAGTGTGTGTGGGTTATGATGTTACTTTTGGTGTGTTGTGTCTATTTGTTTCCTGGGTAGGAATGAAATCAATAATTTTGTCTTGTTCAATAAATAATGATAATTGGTTGAATAAATTGGTTGGGGTTATGAATTATGTATGTGGCTAGATGTGTGGTTATACATTAGAGGTGGCTACAAGGGAAGTTTTGTGTGGGCTGGTTGTTTTTTTAACCCATATATTGGGATGAGTGATTGGTTCCTATATATATACATGTAGTTCCTTTTGATTTCTATACGCACCCCACCTGTGTTGAGCACTACGTTCCAAACACCCCAAATTTTATGGGGGAGGGTGTTCTTTCCCAACATCCTGGTGGGTGGAAAGATGGCTGGTTATTGGTTCTTCTCTATTCCCTACTCTAGGAATTGATATCCCTAGACTCTTTAGGCAGGTTTTGGTGCAGTTGTGAGGCCCAGGTTTTGGCGGGCGAGGTGTGCTTCCAAAGTGTCTTCAGAATGAGGTTGTGGTTTTGTGACCCAGGTGTCTATGGGTGGGATGTGATGTAGTTGTGGACTATGTGTTTGTGGGTGGGATGTTTTATGTGGCCTAGGAGTGTGTGGGAAGGTTGTGATAGTAGGGATTATGGAAGATAATGGTAGCATCAAAACGTTCTCCATTAGAGATGAGTAGTTAACCAGTGGGAAGTGGTGCGGGATACCCTATTTCCAATGTTCTTACTACTTTACATTACTTGACTTGCATTATTTGGTGAGTGTTCATTGGTGGGTTTGGGGTCGATAGTATACCTTTTTAGGTGCTTCTGAGTTTTTAATATTTTACTCATAGGGGAATTAATATGCATCTCCCTCTTGTGCATGAGAGACTTTGGCTTTTCTTATTGAGTATACTTGTATGCTCACCCTAAATATATAAAACTATTTTCAGGTATCCAGGGAGATTATATGAACCATGTTGGACCCTACTATCTCCGACATCAGAATAGCTGTTGTGTAACTGCATAGCTTTGTTCTTTTAGTATTTACTTTGTATTTTTTTCATTGTATTTCTAGTATTTTTACTTCAAACATGCATGTGGGATGGATTTTGGATTATTTTATATATATTTCATGGATTTATTTTGAGGTTGACACATCTTATATCTGGATATTGGTTACTATAAAAAAGGAAATACCTTCCATTTTGTGATTTTTTTATACCCTTGGTGTTGGTATCCACCCAAGGTCCTACTGAAGGAGGGACTTGGAGATCATTATCTATTTTCATCTTGAAGAAGAAAGGTCACAACACTTTTCCATCCCTTCCCTCATCTTGAAAAAGGAGGATCATGAAAGAATGGTATCATATGCTGATGTTTGAGAGATATGATTTAGTTTGGAGTTAGGTACGGTGAGGATTGCGTGGAATGGTAGGGAATCATTGTTAGGTGATCTTGGTGCATGACATAGGCCAGAGAAGATTGGTTGGGACATGATATTTTAGGGCCCCTGTGATCTGATGCAAGGACTCTGAGTCTACCAAACTACTAAGTTAGGCTACATTGTTTGTAGGGTAGACAACCTAGGAAAGGTTCATACATCATGATGACTTGTGTTATTTTTTGAGTTGGGATTTTTGAGGAAATTAAATAATAAAAAGTTAAAATGAATCATAAATAAAATTCTATACTACTTGGTCTTAGGAGTTCCTTGTTTACTTTTCAGTTATGTCTCTCGGTCGTCATCCATGACTAGCTCAAGCAGTGGAGTCCTAATTGGCCAATCCTGATGATCGGAAGAGGGTTGATCCAAAGGAAGATGACAACCAGTGGCCGATAGCATTACATGATTTCTAGTGATAGACTCTAGGAAAGTACAAGGGGAGAGTCTCAAATATAGAGATAGAGAGTAGGCACGAGGAGCTTGAGATCACCTTTATCCTGGTCCTGGCTCTAATGAGTATTGGGTTTTTTTGGAAGTTAGTTAGATGAGGGGAGTTTTGTGTCAGTGGTGGACATTGTACCTGGGGGGATAGAAGGGAGGTTGATGTTCCGTGGGTTGATTTTGAGAAGGATTTCCTAGACGAATTCCTATCTTTAACCGTGAAGGCTGAGAAGCGATGGGAGCTACTCTCCCTCCTGCATGGGAGTATCTTGGTATGGGAACTGGGAATCAAGTTCAATGATGTCCTTCACTTTTCTTTGAATCTCTTTATAGATGAGGAGTCTCAGGTGAGATGCCTAGACGAGGAACTTCGTCCCTCTCTCCAGTATGCATATACTCCCTTCACCTTTCAAACATACATAGAGGTCCATAAAAAGGCAGAGTTAGTTGATAGAATCCACTTGCGAGGATTTCTACTACAAAAGGGGAGCCAAAAGAGTCCTATGAAGGGTAATTCTTCCTGCAGTAGGTCTCTAGAACCAAGGCCTTTGAGGTTTTGTCCAGTAGGGAGTCGACCTCAGTAGTTTCAGTTTCGACCTTCTGGTCCTCGTGATTTTCCCATAGGCGTGGGACTGAGGTGTTTTACTTGTGGAGGTCGTGGGTACCTTCAGATTTAGTGACCAGTTTGATCTCATTATGGTAGAGGTGGGAAGGTTCATCACCCACCTCAGTAATAGTTTCCGACTATGATTTTTTAGTAGAAAGGACATCAGGCTCCTACTCCGCTGAGGGGAGATAGAGTAGGCAACGTCTAGCCTTAGGTAATTCCTCAAGGACCTCAAACTAGAAGTGGTCAAGGAGGTATTTGATAGTAGAGGGGAATAAGAGTTGGGTATTGTCAATTTAATGCCATAAAGGAAACAGTTTCATCGGTCCAGAGATTGTTCAAGGTACGATCAATGTGTTCAGTACTCTTACTTGTTTTTTGTTTGATTCTACTGCATCAAACTCCTTCATTGTACCCACTCTAGCCCATGTTTTGGGACTAGAAATAGAGATACTTTCCCTGACCCTGGTGTTGATCACCCCAGTCATAGGTCAAACCAGCTTTTTTATGTTTTCCATGGATGTAGACCGATGTTGGGGCCGCATCAGCCTAGTGAGGATCACTTCTTGCTACAGATTTATCAATACGATGTGATCCTTGTAATTGACTGGTTGTTTTCCATATATGCTTTCATCGACTTCTTATGGAGGAGAGTTTTGTTTTCAGACATGGATGACCAAAGTTTGGCTTTCACTAGAGAGTGGAGTTTTCTGATGGGTAGTCAGTGTGTGGAGACTCTTATTTCTTGTTGGCCGAGTTGTTAGTGGAATCGGTGGATATTGAGATAGTGGGGGTTCCCATAGTTATTGGGGAGTTCCTGGATATTTTTTCCAAGGAGTATGTGACTCTACCCCATTGATGTGATGTTAATTTCATGATATAATTTCCATTGGACCCTTGACACTAGTGAAAATGGACCAGAACCCCACAGAGCCCACTCACTGGGGATGCACTCAACTGGGCCACTAATTGGGCCGAGTTCATGGATAACTCCTCTAGCTAGCTGAGGATTTATTTCACCTCCATCGATATTCCTACCCAGGGATGATTGGAATTTAACCAACCTGGTATCATCTTTGACTACCACTAGGCCAATGGCTTAGTGGTAGTCAAGGATGCTCCCGGTTGGTTAAATTCCAGTCAGCCCCAGGAACGAATCTCGATGGATGAGAAATAAATCCTCAGCTGGCTAGAGGATATATCCATGAACTCAAACTACTTAGTAGCCTAGATGAGTGCATCCCTAGTGAGTGGGATCTTCTGGGTTCTCGTCCGTTGTCGGGAGCATCACGGGTCTAAAAAAATGGCACCTTTTTATCGGACCATAAACCACTAACTGGGTCGCAGGCCATGCACTCCCATCCCCTAACTTGAGTACTGGGATCATATGGGCCACTCTCTGGGCCATTGAAAAGTACTATCCTTGGGCCCTATTAGGATTTAATATGCCTCCCCCTCAATTTGAATCAGAGACCTCACGCATAACAGCCAACTGGGAGCCTCACGAGTACCACTAAGCCAATGGCCTAGTGGTACTCGTGACGCTCCTGGTTGGCTGTTATCCCTGAGGTCTCCGGTTCGAATCATGGGGGAGGCATATTAAATCCCAGTAGGTACTAAGGATAGTACTTTGCACCGCCCAAAGAGTGGCCCAGATGAGCCCAGTACTCGAGTTAGGGGCTAGTGTTGCACGGCCTGCGACCCAGTTAGTAGCGTATGGTTCAATAAAAAGGCACCTTTTTGTTGGACTCGTGACGCTCCTAACAACGGACCAGAACCCCGCAGATCCCACTCACTGGGGATGCACTCAACTGGGACACTAACTAGCATGATTTCATGGATATCTCCCCAGTTGGTTAAATTCCAGTAATCCCCGGGTACAAATCTCAAGGGAGGCGAAATAAATCCTCAGTTGGCTAGAGTGGTAGTCTAGGATGCTCCTCGGTTGGTTAAATGCCAGTCAGCCCTGGGTACAAATTTCAACAGAGGTGAAATAAATCCTCAACTGGATAGAGGATATATCCATCAACTCAGCCTAGTTAGTGTCCCAGTTGAGTGCATCCTGAGTGAGTGGGATCTTCGGGGTTCTAGTCCATTGGTGGGAGAGTCATGGGTCCAATAAAAAAGTGATAGTCAAGTAAGTTCCCCGATGGCTATTATGCCATTCAGCCCCTATTTCTTATCTCTGAGGATGTGAGATTAAATCCCCCAATGGTAGAGGGACAGTATCTGAACTCGGCCCAGTTAGTGGCCTAGTTGAGTGCATCACCAGTGAGTGGGCTTTGCGAGGTTTTAGTCCGTTGTCGGGAGTGTCATAGGTCCAACACTTGTAGCCCGGTGCTTCTCTGATTTTGATGGATCCTTATCGAATGGCACCTTTTGAGCTGTGGGATCTAAGTATTTAGATTCATGATCTGATGAAGAAGGTATTTATCCATCTTAGTATATCTCCATGGGGTGCTCTGGTCTTGTTTTCAAAAAAGGAAGATGGTGGTCTGAGAATATGTATAGACTACCAGAGGTTAAATCAGGTAATGATCGAAAACCATTACCCTCTCCTAAGGATAGAAGATATTTTCGACCATATAAATGTATCAATTTGGTTCTTTAAGATTTATTTATAGTCTAGATATCACCAACTAAGGGTGAAGGAGGATGATATCCTAAATACTTTTTTCAGGTGCAGGTTTGGGCACTTTGAGTTCATGGTTATGTCATTCAGTGTTATGAATGAACTATATAAATTCATGGGACTTATGAACTCTGTCTTTCATGAGTTCTTGGACTATTTTTTCATTGTATTCATTGATGACATCTTCATCTACTCAAGTTCAGAGGAGGAGCATTCCCAGTACCTCAGGATTATCTTGGAAGTTATTTGATGCCACTAGATCTATGGAAAGTTGTCCAAGTGAATGTTTTGGATGCAGGAGGTCCACTTCCTTGTACATGTGGTGTCTCAGAAGAGTGTTGAAATGGACCCATCGAAGGACGAGGTAGCTGCTTCTTGGGTAGCACCCAACAATGTGGTATAGGTTCACAGTTTTCTTGGTATGGAAGGATATTACCTGATATTTATAAACAATTTCTCTCGAGTAGAAGCTTTATTGATGGATTTGACCAGAAAACACTAATAATTTATGTAGAGTGAGCTTTTTCAAGTAGCTTTCAGCTATCTAAAGAGGAATTTGGAATCTAGTGCTTATGTTTCCAAATTAAGGGGTGATGTTCGAGGTGTTTTTTATGCTTTCCAACAAGGATTGGGGTTTTTTATAATGAAAAAATGGGGATTGATCTCTTTTGGATCTAGGTAGTTATGTCCCCATGAACGTAACTAAGCCACCCAAGATCTGGAGCTGGCAGTAGTCATGTTTGCACTGAATTTATGGGGGAATTACATCACTGGGGAGCGCTTTGTGGTCTTCACATATCACAATAGCTTGAGGTATATCTTTTATCGGTGAGACATGAACTTGTGGAAGTGGAGGTGGATGGATTTTTTCTTGGATAAAAACTTAGAGATCTCTTACACCCCAGGAAATGGGAATTTTGTGCCTGATGCCTTGAGCAGGAAGTCGTGTAAGCAGGTAGTTTGAGAATTTGTGCATGCTTGGTGGGAGATGGAGGAGTTGTCAGCCTTGCACTTAGATGTAATAATGGATAGAGTCATAGGATATCTATTTTAGATGATGGTGAAATCATATCTAATGAATAAGGTGGAAAATTCTCATTGGGGAGACTTAGAGGTTAAGGTTATGTCTGATCGCATTGACGAGGGTGATGCTTCGGAGGGATGGTTGGAGGATGGTCAAAATCAGATTTTGTTCCATGAGAAGCTATTTGTTCTAGTGGAGATGCATTAGGGGGTTCTTCTTTAGTTTCATATCTCACCCCTAGTGGTGCACCTAAGAGTTTACATGATATATTGTGGATTGAGGGAACATGTTTTGCAGCCCGAGATGAAGCGGGAAATGGTGGAGTTTGTGGCGAAGTTCTTGGTGTACCAATAAGTTAATGATGAGAACCATGTTCCCGGTGGTTTGTTGCAACACTAAGATGTCCCCAAGTGGATGTAGGATGACATATCAATGTATTTTTTCATATTATTACCTAGGGATCATGGAGGATGGGATGAAATCTATGTTATAGTGGATCGGCTAATGAAATCGGATCACCTCTTATTAATTAAGTAGTAGGGCATAGTTAATTCCTTAGAGCAGAGGTATGTGGATAATATGGTGTAGATATATGGATTTATGAGATTCATTATCTTGGATAGGGAAATTTATTTTACCTCATGAGTCTATAGGGAATTGTATCATATTTTTGGAACTCAATTATGCCTCGGTACTACTTTCCACCCTCAGACAGATGGGTAGATATAGAGGACCCTCCAGACATTGGAGGACATGCCGTGGGCATGCGTCTTAGATTTTGGTGGATCTTGGGTGTGGAATTTTCCATTTTTAAATTTTTATTACAATAATATCGATCACTCTACCATTATCATGGCTCTGTTTGATGATTTGTATGGAAGGCTATGTCGTTCACCTTTGTGTTGGAAAGAAGTTGGGGAAAAGACTGTTCTTGGACCTGATGTGGTGTAGAGCACGACAGAGAAGGTCTATCTCATTCATGAGAGGCTGAAGGTATCCCAATACTAGTAGAAGTCATATTTTGACCGCTGGAGAACACCCTTGGAGTTCGAGTTTGAGGACCAAGTTCTTTTTAAGGTTTCCCCTAAACATGGGAAGCAGAGGTTTAGACAAGGGATCAAGATTTCTTGCAGGTTCATCAAACCCTTCGAGGTGTTGGGTTGAGTTGGTGAGTTGTCATACCATTTGGTGTTTCCACCATAGTTATAGAGGATCCAATATGTCTTTCATGTCTCCTAGCTTCATCGGTATCTTCACGATGACTCACATGTCATTAAATGGGGAGAGTTGGATATCAAAGATGATGTAATGTTTATGGAGTGGTTAGTGGAGTTCTAGGATCATTGGGAGAATGTGTTTTTTGAATGTACCATTCCTTTGGTTCATGTGTTTTGAAGGCATGGTGACCTGGAAGAGATTACTTGGGAAAGGGAAACACAGATGCATTCCCAGTACTTGGAGTTGTTTTGAGTTTTACTTGTGTGTTTTCTTTGTGATGTAGTACTTGAATCTTGTTTTCTATAATATGGATTGATTTATTATTTATTAATTTTTGATGAAGTCCAAACATGTGAAAAGGGTGAGACGATATTCCTAATTAGGATGCATAAATTGAGATGTGATTAAACCTGTGCTGGTGGGTTAGTGTCACCCAGAGCAGATTGTATCTTGAATGGAGGAAGGAATTACCTAATTCATGTGTATGGATAGGTAATGATAATGTGGGTTATCTTATGGACACTTGGGTTATCAGATTTGGGAGGAGGTTTTCTTGGATGTTGATGTTTCACTCCAACTTTCGAACAACACAAGGTGGTTTATCCTTGAGAGGTATCTTGCGGGGTGGTTGTCTAGGCCCCTCTTTCTTATGGGTTTCGTTTTGAATTCTCAAGGGAAAGAATAGTTTGATAGGTATCTCATGTAATGGATCAGGACTCCTTGGTCCAAAACTTTTTAAAAATCCAATGTTTGGGGAGTTTTGGTAGGTAATGGTAGCTCATTTCAAGGGTTTTCCAAAATTCTATTTTTTCCATCGGTAGCTCAGCATCAGTGGTTCAAAGTTAGTAGGTCAGGCATTGTTAGGTCAGGAATAGATAGGTTGGGAATTGATAGGTTGGGAATTAGTAGGTTAGGCATTGTTAGGTCAGGGTGTTGGTAGTTCAAGGCATCGATAGTTCAGAACGTCAGTAGGTCGGGCGTCGATGAGTGGCGTCGGTGAGTCGTGTCGATGACTCACTGTTGGTGGGTCACATCAGTGAATCATGTTAGTGAGTCACATCGGTGACTCATGTATGTGATTTAGACATTTTTGACTCACTATTGGTGACTCATGTTGGTGACTCACCCATTGGTGAGTCATTTCCAATTTTTCCCTATTCTTCCATTTTTACCCCTTTATTTTTTATTTGATGATAAATGAGTTACCTATCATGTTTAAAAATTTATTAAGTTGTTTCCACCATCTCTGAGGATAATAATTATATCATTAATATTCTATAACCCCCTATACATTGAAATGGCTAAGCCATGTGTCTTGAAAATGATCCGAATTTTAAGTACTTTGAAACAGTCTCCCTTACGTTGATATAGGATCTGATATATTTTTTTTCTAAAGGTGAGATACCCTCTTCCTTAAAACCTTATGCTTCCTCTTATTGTGCCCAAATACTTTCTTCCCCAAGGATTAAAATGTTGTTCTATCTCCTACAGATCTAGTTTTCCCTTGGATTCCTTCCTATTGCTTGTGCGAACCCTTATTTTTGGAGCAAGGAGTTGTTGGTCATCTTTTTTTCTATATAAGAATTCCTTCATCTCTCTTTTAATTGTGTATCATGTGGGGTTGGTAAACTCATGTCTCTTTGAGAATAAGGCTGAATCCAAATATTAATTAAGTGTTTTATGGAGATGAACAGACCTGTTATGATAACAGGTTTGGATACCTTAGTAATAAATGAGGGGATGGAAAGATGATGTTGAAGATATTTCTTTTAGATGTTATCTTTGATCTATGTTGTGAATTTTATGGGTTGTATCCTTTAGAAAATCATGGTAATTTTTTGTCTTTTCTTGTGCATGGGTGATTATTTATACTTATTTTTTATCCTCTATTGAATGGATGAAAATATGAGAATTTGGTTAATCTCATACACCCAGTTAAATAAATGGATGCCCCGGGATTAAACTTGTGTTGTGATCACCCTTGAATTATGTAAGTGGAATTAAAGAACAATTTTGGTCAAATCTGAATATAATATATTTGATAAGTGTGTATGTGTGTATGAGGTGGTGTAATGGAATCTTATATGGAGATTTTTGTTGATTGTGGAATGGATGAACTAATTGAACAATGCGTCTACGTATGGGTTTTGTTATAGTTGTTTGGCATGGTCTATTTGTGAAGTGGGACTGCAACCTGGATGAGTTCTATTTTTATTGTGGGATGTAGTGATTTTCATGCATCGGGGCTACTGAGGATGGTTTGGGAGTGATAATTTTGAAGAAGGATGGTGTTACCTTGTGTGGGCCTTTCTCTTGGATTTGCCAGAGACATTTTGAAGTGTGTGTGGGTTATAATGTTATATGGGGTTTGATGTGTCTGGTTTTTACTTGGGTAGGAATAAAATCAATAATTTTGTCTTGTTAAATAAATAATGATAATTGTTTGAATGAATTGGATGGTTTTATGAATTATTTCAGTGGATGGTTGTGTGGTTATGCATTAGAGGTGGCAGTAAGGGCAGTTTTGTGTGGGATGGTTGTTTGTTTTGAAAACACATAGGTTTGGATGAGTGTTTGGTACACACACACACACACACACATATATATATATATATATATATATATATTTGTGTGTGTGTAGTTCCTTGTAATTTATATACACACCCCACCTAAGTTGATCACTACGTTCCAAACACACCCATTGTTATGGGGGAGGGTGTCCTTTTCCAACATCTCAGTGGGAGGAAGGATGGATGGTTACTGGATCTTCTCTACTCACTCTTCTAGGCATTGGTATCCCTAGAATCTTCAAGCAGGTTGTGGTTTGGTTTTGAGGCACAGGTGTTTGCGAGTGAGGTGTGCTTCTCAGGTGTCTTTAAGATGAGATATGTTGTACATTTGCGGGTGCCTTCGGTATGAGGTTGTGGTTTTGTGGACAAGGTGTATGTGAGTTGGATTTTATGTATTTATGGCCCAAGTGTTTGTAGGTGGGATGTGGTATGTTTACCAGGTGTGTGTAGGAAGGTTGGGATAGTGGGGCTTGTGGAAGAGTGTGGTAGAATATGGATGCTCACAGTTAGGGATGATCTATTAACCAGTGGAAAGTGGTGCGGGGTTCCCTATCATAGATGTGATTACTACATTACTTTACTTGAATTGTTTTATTTGGTGAGCATGGCTTGGTGACATTGGGGTGGATAGTCTACCTTGTTAGGTTCTTTTTATTTTCAGCTATTTTTCTCACAGGAGAATTAGTATGCTTCTCCCACTTGTGCATGAGATACTTTGGCTTTTCCTATTGAGTATACTTTTATGATCACCATATGTATATAAAACTATTTTTAGGTTTCCAATGAGATTATGTATACCGTTTTGGACACTAATATCTCGGTTATCGGGATAGTTGTTGTGTCGTTGTAAAGATTTGTTCTTTTGGTATTTAATTTGGAGTTTTTTTCAATGTATTTCTAGCAATTTTGCATTAAACTTATATGTGGGATGGATTTTGGATCCTTTTATATATATATATCTTGGATTTGTTTTGAGGTTGATACATATTACCTCCCAATCTTGGTTACTATAAAAGGTTAATGTCGCCCATTTTTCAATATTTATATACCATTTGTTCTGGTCGCCACCTCGGGGCCAACTATAGGTAGGCCTTGGGGGGGTCATTATCTCTTTTTCATCTTGAAGAAGCAAGGTCTTGACACTTTTCTATCCCTTCCCTAATCTTGACGAATGAGTTTTGTGACATATTTCCTAATCAAGATTGTTTTTTTAAAGATATCCCATCGAGGGAATTTGTATTCTTTATAAAAACTCCCATGATTTTCTTTGTATATTTATGGGATTTTACATGTTCCCATGAAATTTCATTTCTCCAAGAATTATATTTTCCCCCAAAGTGTTTCTTATTAGTGAAATTTACCCTATTTCTTCTTCTCAATCGATAACTTATCTTCTCAATTGAATGTTTTGGTAAATTACCTCATTAATTCATCAAAAAAAATTATGGTTATTTTATACTACTTTACCTTCTTTAAAAAGTTTTTGAATAAATTTATAACATTTTTTGTTTGGGTCATTTTTGTAAAAATGTGAAAAGTAAAAACTTTTTAAAGTTCTTCATGTGAACATGTATTTCTACTACCTTTGTAATTTTATAAAAATATTTCTCTCTATGTTTTCATAGTTTATAAAATAAATTATTTTTCACCTATATTTAACAAATATTACTTTTAAAATTATTTAAAAAGATCAAGGATATTTATTATTTCCAAATTTATTTTTATTCTGAAATCCCTAAAAAGTATTTTCTTCATCTAAGTCATTTACCTTTAACATATCTTATGAATTATTGAGGATATTATTCAAATAATACCATCCACATTATTTCTATGGATTGATTATATAATATCCTTCTCTTTTAAACGAATAATCCATCACCACATATGTATTTTCTAATAATCATCAGTGTTTAACCATAGTTTTTATTATAATTCCTTTCTTCTATGATTACTCTATATTTACTTATATTTTTTTAAGGGTGTTCACCTAGATTCCTTGAATCAATTTATTAGGGAAATTATTGTCTTAAAAGTATGCCTTTTATCTATATAGCGTAAATACCATATGATTTATTTTTCCAATTAAAGGTTAGTTAACAATAAAGTTACTAAATATCATTGGATATCCAATTATTTTCCATGGGTTTATATTTTTATGATTATTGATAATATATTTATGTGATTATAACTTAAAATAATATGAAATCCATTTTTTCTATAGGTTCATTATTCTAGAAAGGGTGAATTATTTTAATTTTAAATTTTCATAAAAACCATTTTATATCCATGGATTATTTATGATGTGATAAGTTAATTATTTTCAAGTACAACTCATAATTATAGATGAATTATGGGTGATTTCCAATATCTTCATCCAATGCTTTGATTAAAAGTGTAAATATCTTGAGATATAAATACACACAAGCACAGTTTAGTTATTTGAAAGCATGGGTACAAGTGTGTGACTTATTAAGGTGATGTATCTATAGGTATAATTATTTTGTCTCACAATAATGGAATCAAGTTTGTAACTCATGAAAGTAATTTTTACCTATTCAAATGTTTATTCCAAAGTTTAAATATGTTCTACTATTCTATGCTTATTCTCATGACTATATTATTCTTGCATATCCATGATTATTAACTCATGTTTCCAAAATAGTTTTATTCATGTCTTTTTGTTATTACAATACATATTCTATTATTTATGTTCTATGATTTTATTGGTATATTTTTCTTATGTGTATTTATTATACCCATATTATCATCTTATGATCACTTATGGTCTTTGGTTTTTATCTCTTATGTTTATCATTATTGAGCATCTAAGCTCACCCCTTTCTTACAAATCCATATCCCTTGGTTATGAAGATAAGTAAGTATGAAATTTGTAAAATAATTTATTTTTTATATATTTTTTTGGAGATGTTAAAATATTTTTATGGATTAATCAGTTGCTTATTTTAGGAAAAATTCATTAGTTAAAAAATACATGGGTTTTATTAGTTAATGTTTTTTCTTAATTCTCTAAAAAACTAAACATAAAAGATCATGGTAATGTATTTTAACGAAATTTTTTATTAGATTCATGTAATTTAGATGGTCATGTCTATGGTATTATATATTTGGTATCAAATCCAATGCTTAAATACATAGTATTAGCACCGAATTTGGGAGTGTGGGCTCGAGACATTACAAAATTATTTATGGTAGGCCCATCTAGACTCCTCCCACTCTTCTCATTCTTCATTTATTTACTTTCTATCATAACCCTAGAATGTTTTGTGTGTCCTAGGGTTCATTTTGGATCAATTTTAATTAGGGGGTTTGATTTTTTTAGGTTTCCCATTATCCTTACAAGGCTTTTAATTTCTTTTTTATGGTGGTTTAAAAACACATCTAGTGAAAGGGAAGAATTTAAAGTTGGTTTTCCATGATTGAACCTTGAAGTTTTAATCCATTAAATTATTTTTTGTTTTAACCCTCTATTTAAGATCTATTAAATTTAGAACAAGTATATATAATGATTATTTTATAATTAAGTTGGTTTCCTCGTGTTTTTATACTCAAAAGCTATTTTTATAAAAATTAACTACACTTGCTGCTTATTTAAAATATTGAGAGTGAGACAACCTAATATTGATACTGTATTAGACTCAACCCCAGTAATCTCGATTCAGTGTCTTACTTAAATACATTGGCACATATATAAGAAATTACATCCATAATTTCCAAATAGTTTAGTAGTATTAGTAAACTAGATATAAACATGATTCCCATATTACATTTGAAAACACAAATTACAATATATTTTATTCCTAGAATCTCATTATTCCCTCTAGAATATCGTTGTATATAATCATAGTACACTTCATGGATTCCTGGGGAAGGAAACAAAATAAGGGTTATCTCAAATTATTTGTAAGGGTTAAGTACAATAGAATCTATCACGAATCTATAAGAATAATCAACATAGAAAGGTAAATAACTGACCATATATTTAATTTAAATAAATTGAATATTATAATCAATATGTAACAATAAATAACTAAATACACATTCCATTTATCCAATTTCATTAATATCGTAATTGTATAAGGCAAAATCAATACGGTAAGGTAAATACTTGAAAAGAATTCCATTTAATTAGTAAATTGTGAATAAATTCATCCACATATAAAATCATAGAGAATATATAATGGATGATAATAAATAAATTCTTGATGAAGGAAGTTCCTAATTATTGAATGACATGTTCTCAGTCACAAGATACCTCTACTATCAATACCTTTCCCAGGATTGTCTAAACTATAGTTAGAAACCCATTTAATGCTATCTTACTGATTCTCCTTGTGAGAATACTGATTCATCGATGGGATATATAATTTTTCCCCCACTCATCACTTTATTTACAATTCATTCCTCATATATTGAATAATATATTTAATTCATGAACAATATTCCTTATCATTAAATATTCGTATTGAGTATAAGATACAGATTTATCAAAATTTCCCAAGATAACAAAAAAACAATAAATTTCAAAGAAAATATATATAAATGATATATGTTTTATGTAATAAATATATCCATGATAAATAATATTGATATTTAGGGGAAATTTAATTTCTAATTATCACATGAATGTGAATATTTCAACGGAAAGTTAATAAGGACAAAAATAAATCAAGAAAGTGAATTTGAATACATTCCTTAGTAAAAAATGATCATAAACCATCCATATAAAAAATAAGGATTATATCATTACAACATATCCCCAGTGGATTATAAGTAAAATAAAGTTGTGTGGTTATTGATGAATATAAATACTATAGAAATATCTTTCAAAACATTATTGAGGAAAATGTCTATTTTTTACTTTGAAAATCATTTTAAAACTAAAATTTTAAAAAATAATTAAAAATAATTTTCTTTGAAAATAACCTTTGAAAATTATAAAGTATGTTTTAAAACATTGATTGGTTATAATGACATGAACATCTATACATTCCATACATGTTAAAATAAATATTCCTATCAATTTTTCAGTAAAATCCAAATATGAATTTTTTGAAGACATGGATACTAAATTAATTTTTTTTAAAGTAAAACATGGATTAAAATTATTTAATAAATCATGTTTAATAATGTTAAAAAAATTTGAAAATATATTTGTAAAAAATGTTTTTGTAAGAAAAAAGTATTTTTGATCGAAGATAGAAATGAAGTCGAATTTTACTAAAAATATTTTATCGGTTATTTTAAGTACCAAAGAGTGTAAAAATGGTACTATTGATTTAAAAATTCATGAATAACTAGAGTATAATAAAATGAAATGGTTTTATTCGACAATTATAAAATAATTTCCTTCAATTAAACTTAAGTATAAATGATTCTAATTAAAATGAGATTCTGAAATAAACATTTATAAGACCATAACGTTGAAGTGAGAATTAATCAATGAACAAATAAAGTTTATAAACTATAAATACACAAAAAAAGTTTAAATACAGAATAATATAATAAAAATTCATTACACCCATAATATTATGACATGAAAGACTGTGAATAAATAATATAACCCAATGAAAAGAAATCGAGTTATAAAATTCTTAACATCTTGGTAACTTTTAAGTCAAATCCACTTGGATGAAATAATTGAAATTAAATATTAAAATATTGTGAATTATTAATGAATCATGATATTACATGTCAATGTGGCAGTATATACACTATATAAAATAAATTAGTTTCATAATATTACAATATGCCTTAATGAAGATAAAATGAGAAAAAATCTCTTACCACTTTGTAATTTTCAAGTAAAATACAATTTGATGAAATAATTCAAATTATAATTTAAAATACCATGAATTATGAAATTTTCAGGATATTATATTTAAAATTTTATTTATTTACACCATATAAAATAAATTAAGTTCACAATAATAGAATATACCCTCAATGAAGGGAATTTTAGACAAATTCCCTTACCTTTAGTTTGACTCGTAACATACTTTACTTGTATTTATAAATAATAAAATTATGTTAATTATTTACTATATTAGAAACATTGTTCTAGTTTATTATCACTTTTAACTAACTTATTACCATGTTATATTCAATTACTTAATCAATTAATTTTAAGTTGGGTGTTTCGATGATATTTGACTTATGTGTTAAAAATGAATTCGGTAGATTTACTATTGGTCTAAGAGGAAATTATTTATACATATAAAGAATAATAATAATTAAATAATTATCATATTTATACAAAAATTATATTTTTAATACCAATAATGAAATATGGTTTTGATAAATGGAGTATGATACGATCATGGAGACGTTTGGTCGTACGTACACATGTGTAACATTTCCATTAAGGTGGTAAGTAATATTTTATCTTTATATATTGATAATAATATCATAATTATCATATTATTTATTTAAATTTTATTATATATATCATTCATGTTGTGTGGTGATGAAAAAAGAGTCACGTCACTTTGTGAACACACGTACAAGAATGACATTATCATCTTTCAGTGGGTGAAAAGGTAAGAATGAAAATGATATATTATCTTTTAAAAATGATAATTTTATCATGAATGTAATAATTATTTCATTTATATCACATATATTCATTAAATTTATCCTTATTTACTTCCATGTAATGCGTTAGTGAAAAATGAATCACGTCGCTTCGTGAGACGGTAGTCCGCCGTACACACGAGGGGCGTTATCATATCCCCTAAATAAATAAAGGAAAAAAAGGTATATATGATATAATTACTAAATAGGTATAATTATGGTATAAATATCATATATATACTTTATATATATCATCATACCCAACTATGATGTGTTTTTATAGAAAATGTGCTGCATTAGTTCACAACACGATAGTCCTCCACACACAGGAGCAATGTTATCATATCCCATTTTAGGGAATAGAAGATGGATATAGTCCATGAATGTAAAATAATAACATATTAGTATATTTTATATAATTTTTTCATTATATAATCATAAATTAATGGTATTTTAAGGAGGTGGATGAATTAATAAAATAAAGACCCATAGTTAGGAATTTTACCTCTTCTTGGACCACTTCTTTAGGATTATACCTAATGTTTTTATAGAATGGATTTATGAAAAAAATGAATCTATGATGAGAAAATTGAATTTTTGAAGTTATTTGGTAAGTTCATAGATGAACCAAAATGGTTTGAAGATGTGAAGAAGAGAGGAGAGGGGTGCCTTTTATAATTAAGGTGAGTGACACAATTGTAATTTTTGAAAACAAAAAGGTGTACCCACGTTTTTCACCTAAAAATGGGTCTAAAATAGTGTATTATCAATATATATACATTATAAAGTCAAAATATTTCTATATAATATATTTTAGACAAGTTTTTACGTCATTTTAATCCAAATATATTTAGTTTAACTCCCCAATAAACCAATTTTTACCTTAATCATGGTAATTAATTTTTATTGGTTTCACTATTCATTATGGTAAAAAAATTGAACTTATTAGAAAATATAAATTATTATAATTACAAATATAGAATCTATTTCACCAAATTCAATTCAAATAATTGGAAAAATTAAATATAAAACAAAACCCATAAACGCGATGAAAAAGATGGCTTTTCAAGAAGAAAATTATTATACGTATTAAAGTTTTAATATAATTATTCAATATTAAATTGATTATAGTGACATAAATATTATTTATTATAA
Organism: Viscum album; assembly: GCA_963277665.1. NCBI lineage: Eukaryota > Viridiplantae > Streptophyta > Magnoliopsida > Santalales > Viscaceae > Viscum > Viscum album. The sequence goes on along the minus strand of OY728147.1, from coordinate 705,019,881 downwards.
TAAAATTAAACAATTTTTACATTAAAAATAATTTAAAATATAATTTAACTAAGTAAATTATTTTAAAAAATGAAGTTTCCAATAAAAATAAGTATTTTTCACTATTCATCAAAAAATGAAACTTTTCAAAAAATTCACAAAAACTAACCATAATATAAATTTTATATGATTAATTAAAGTATGAATTTACTTTTATCAAATAATTTTTTTAAGGTTTTTAAAAAATAATTTTAAATTATGTGCGCAAAGCGCGACTAAAATGTCTTTCAGAAAAAAATCAATTTTTTCAAAAAAATATTTCTTTTATTTTAAATGATTATTATTTTATTTATAATAAATATAAAATAAATTATTTTGTCTTTAAACATGTAAAAAATATAATATTCATAATTTTCTTACTAATATTCATACATTCCAATTTAATAGCTAGGTTAAAATGGTATACTATATTACAGTTCATTTAGACACGGGGTTGCGTGTTATACAAGATTCAAAGAGATTAAATTTAAAGAAATATATTTTTTGGGTTATTTAAGTTCATTGTTTCATGTCTAATATGATATCAAATAAAATTTTATTCTTTTATAATTTAGGAGTGTTGCATTCTTCCCACCATAAATAAATTACATCCTCACAATTTTTTCATGCACTCAGAAAATACGGGTTTGACATTTGAAAAATTCTTTTGTTGAAAACCCATATCATTAAAAGGGTTTATAAAATATATTATTAATAAGATAAAAAGTTAAGTAAAAATTTCAAATGTAATAACACATAACTAGTTTTTTATATAGAAAAAAAAATTGTGGCAATTGAATATATGGACATGGAAGAAAAATGTAAACAATTATAGAGAATGATAGAGGTTATTGATCAAAAGAAAGTGAAATATCAAAGGAAAGTTAAGAACCTAAAAAAATAAAAATTTAATTATTTAAAATACCATTTGATTTTTCAAATATGAATGAAATAGTATAACATTTTTGTCTTAATATCATTTTCCTAAAGTTGATGAATTATTTTATTATCTAAGAATATAAGGAAATATACTTACTTATGTTGTTTCTATTTCATAAATAAAATTTTATCACACGGTTGTGCTTTGATAAATTTTTAATTCATATCTTAATCCAATATATTAATTTCCAAAAAATGATTTTTGTTATTCATGAAGCAATAAAATTCACCTTTAAAGGATCATAAGATCCCTACAAGAGTGACATGTGTTGTCGTCTATCTCTAACTATTTTCCAAAACCAATTTGGTTTGCATAAGTTATCCAAAAAATAAATTAACATTTAAAACTCAAAATTAACACCTCTGGTTCATCATTAGTATTTATTTTTAAAATTGTTTAACTAAAAAATTATATATTAACCAGAACATCACATAATCCAGTGGTAGGCGCTAAATCCTTATTTTCCTTCGATTATGGGTTTAAGCCCCATAACCTTTGTCAGATATGATGATTTATCCTTTTTCTAAAACTATATTAATATAATTAATATAACATTCCCAAAATTGGGATGACCCATAATTACTACATCATCAAATATAAGATAAACCTTAATGGTTATCAATACCTTGAATCTTACATCCAAAAAAATGTAAAGGAATTATTCCTAAAATAACTCTTTAATATAATAAAATAATAGGTTGTATTCCCATTATTATTTTCTAAAAAAATCCTTAATATTTTCAAACTATCATTACATAAATCCTAAAAATGGGTATTTAATACATTGAACTTATGATCAACCTTAAACTCATAACCCATGATGGTATTGATAAATCTTATGTTAATGAAGACATATATGCCTCTAAATTAACACAACCCTCAGTTTTTTGTGATTCTTATAACTAAAATAACATTAGTAAGAAAAAATTATATAACATAGTTCTTAAATATCAATACATAAATACTTCATACATTTTATTTCAACATAGGTCATTCCATGGTCTAGGGGTTAACCTTTAAAAGAGGGCATTATATCATATAATTCCCAAGATCCTAACAATTAATACAAATATATATAAACGGATCCCTAAGATGAAATTTATTTTCTTCCATCATACATTTTATTTTTCCTCAAAAATTAATTTCTTTAAGACCTTATTTTTCAAACATAAAATATTTTCCCTTTCCTTTCAAAAGGTTTCTTTTCAATCTAAGAAACCTTTGGTCAAACCTTAGTCATTCATTTTTATCTACTATTCAAATTCATAATAATAGTTTTTAATGAAAATGTGAACTATCCAGATCATATCCCATAATAGTTTCAAACCAGATGCCTAGTAAGGCCCATTGTCATGCACCTAGTGAAGATTTGATCAATCTCAATACTCCCTTTTTAGAGTTACTACCCCTAGGTACAATTGTTCCATAACAATGTCCACGTGTAGTATCTAGATAGGGATGTATTGTAGGTAAAAACTAAAAACTATCTTCCTTATCAAAACATTAAGATTTTATTATATACTTATCATCAAAGTCTATAATAGAGTTATGATCCTTGATCTATGTTTTCCTAAATCTAATTCCCAATATTTATACTAAACTTCTTCTAATACTAATTTTAGTTTCTATGACCCTAGTAATATAGAGATTGTGTCTTACTTTATTACATTGGAATAGATACAAATAATCACATCCTAAAGTACAAAATAGTTTAGTGGTCTTGGAAAAACTAGATACATACATGGTTCCCATGTTACATTTGAAAATAAAATTTAAAACAAAACTTTTTCTAGAATATCATTATTTCTTCTAGAATATCCATACATATCATTATAGTACACTTCATGGATTCTTTGGAAAGGAAAAAAATTGGGGTCAACTCAAATGCTCAGAAATAGTTAATTACAGGAGAAGATATCATGAATAAATATGTATAATCAACATGGAAAGGTAAATAATATAACACACATTAATTAACTATCATAATAAATATGGAATGGTAAATAATTTAAAATTCATGCCATTTTAATAATATAATGACTGTCATAACTGGATATAGAAAAATCAATATGTTAAGGTAAATATCTGAAAACACATTCCATTTAATCAATAAACTAAGAATAAAATTCATCCCAAGATAATATCATTTTAAAAATATCATAGATAATAATAACTAAATTATATTTTAAATAAATTCTTAATTATTTCATTTCATGTTCTTAGGAACATGATACATATACTGTCAAGAACTTTCCCAACATAGTTTAAACTATAGGTAGAAACTCATTCGATGTTATCTTACTAATTTTCCTCGTGAGACTAACGATGCATTTAGGGAATATATAATGGCCAATTTAATTCATGAACAATGTGCCTTATCATCAAATATATGTATTGACTAAAGAAAACATATTTCTCAATATTTTCCTAGATATAAAAATAACTTTCAATTTATAATACCATATATATAAATGATATATTGTTTGAGAAATAAACACATGCAGGATAAATAATATGTATATTTAAAAAAAACTTAATGTACAATGATCACATGAAAGTGAATATTTCAAGGGAAAGTTATTGACTGCAAAAAATGAATCAATAAAGATAATTTCAATACTTTCCTTGGTCAAAAATTAATCACAAACCATCCATAGAAATAATAATGATGGTATAAATACTAAATATCCACATTGTAGTATAAGTAAAATAAACGGTAGTTGTCATTGATGAATAAAAACCCATAAAAATATCTTTCAAAACATTATTGAGTAAAATATCATTTTTTTAATTTGAAAACCATTTTAAAACTAAAATTTCACAAATTTTTTTAAATAAATTTCTTTGAAAAATAACCGTATAAACTTATAAAAGAAGTTTTAAATCATTGGGTGTTCATGACAGTAGTAAATTCCATATATGATGTAAATGTTAAAATAAATATTCCGATCACTTTTTTGTTAAAATCTAAATGAACATTATTTGGAAAAATAAATTAATATTCCTTTGAAATAATATTTAAAAAATCAATAATTAGGTAAAAATGTATTTAATAAATAATTTTTAATAACATTAAAACTTTTTTTAAAACATTTTAGAAGACATGGTTTTGGAAGAAATACAAATTTCTACCAAAGAGATAAATGAAGTCAGAATTTACTAAAAACATTTTATCAATTATTTTAAGAATAAAATAGTGGAAACATGGTACAATTATATGAAAAATTCCTCAATAAATATAGGATAATAAAATGAAAGTGTTTTATTATAAATTTATCAATTAATTTCCTTTAATGGAAACTCAATTATAACTGATCTTAATTAAAATGAGATTGTGAAATAAACCATTGTAAAGATCATAATGTTGGAGTGATAATTAATCAATGAATTTATTTGGTTTTGTAATTCCCAAACCTAAAAAATCCTGGAGATGGTGCCTTAATTTATTAAATTGGAATAATCCCAAGGAATCAAATCATGAAGGACTGAAAGTTCAGCATTTTTTGGAAAACAAAATTTATATACATGATACCCAATTTAAATTGGGAAATAGAAAATTAAACATTATACATAAGAAAAACAAAATTTTTATCAACATTTAAAAATCATTCAAGATCACTTATTCATAACCAAGGGAAAGGAAAAAATAATGGTGAGATCAAATGCTAAGTAAGTGTAAAGTATACTGGAATTAATAATTAATCAACAAGCATAATCAATATGGAAAGTAAAATAACTCACAACACATGCCATTTAATCAATAAAATGAGAATGAAACACACCCATATATTTTTTAATAGTGGAAATACCATGGATAATAATAAACGAATAATGAATGAAGGTAATTATTAATTATAAAATATCCAGTTTCTGAATCTATTCGATGGAAGCCCTAACCTCCCAATTTCTCTCTCGGAATTCAACATAGCATCAGATCTCCTAAAATTTATGCTAATTTCTTTCTTCAAGCAGTGGTATCCTTTAGTGGACTCGTTTGATCATTTTATTTTCGGGCACTGCGGTCTGCAAGAAAGATCGATTGTGGGCTTTCTTGACATTAATCATATGATGATTTGGTTCGAATCGGAGGTGGACTTGATCAAGGCCGAGTCTAGAGCACCCCGTAGCTGTAACGTATCTTTGTTCTTCCTTTTTCAATGGTCTTAAGACTTTTAAATGAAGCGTGAATCCTCTTCAGTTGTGATTTGGGAAAGTTTCCCTCATCTCTTGTTTCCATTTCAAAACCCTTCTATTTTGAGTATACTAGGGAATATCATGGGTAGATTTATTTACATTGATAGTAAAACCTATTCCCTTTATCACTTCGTTTATCCAAGGTTCTATGTAGAAGTGGATGTCTCAAGTTTTCCTTCTAGGTTTTTCTAGATCATAGTGGGTGAGGAATTGTATTTCCAACAGCTCATGGTCTATGAATTGTGGGTCGATTTTTGTTCCACCTGTAAGAAATTGGGTCACCTGCAAACTTCCTATAGGCATATACCAAATATACTCACTACACCAGAGGGTGTGTTCTTAGACAACAAAGGTATGATGTCATGTGAAGAGGGTCCTTCTTCCCTTATTAAGCTAGTTAAGTTGAGTCTTCAAGACTTGAGAGTGGATGAAATTTTTTCTAGATAGTTTCATGATTTGGGTGTGCCAAAGCCAATAGAACCAACCTCAGGAGTTCCATAGTCCTGGTCTGCTCTTTCATTGGCTGATATTGATCAGGCAAGAACTGGGATTTAACCTCAAGAGTCTGATCTTCTATCGAAATACGGTGGTGCTGATCCTTATGATGTTTCTAGGGTGCTTATGGATTCTCAAGTATCTAACATGTATGAGGCAATGTCCCCACATAAACAGGTTCCTGGTTTAGTCAAGGCTAAAAATCCAACCTCGGTTCACAATCGCTTCTCACCCCTGAATTCGGAAGGGAAAGAAAATGAGGACCTCGAAGGGTGGAAAACTTTCATCCCAAGATGGAAATAAAAGCAGGTTGGATGTCAATGGTCGAAATAGTTGGAGGATAGTGTTTAAGACAGGGTCTCCCAGACAAGTTTGGACTATGAGAAGGAGGCTCTAGTTTTTCCTAGATCAAGGAAAGGTAATAAAGGGAACCTCTTTTCAAGAAATATGCTGGTCCTTGAGGGGGAAAACAACCATGACCCTATAAAGACTACTCAAATACCTATAGTAATCAGATCGGAAAGTAAGACAATGTGTAATGGCTCAGATTTCAACTTAGGGGACCCATATTTAAACATAAATATGTATTTGGTCTATGGTATGTTGAAGTAGATCCCTTCTGAGGGTTGTAAGTCTCCTGTGGGAGAAGTTGAGGTGTTGGAGAGTACGGTCTCTACGACAAATAGGGAAGAGGGGATATAGGTGTTATCTGGACTAGAGTTTTAAATATCTAAAGCTACACTATTGATCTTGGAATAACAATATTAGTGTGTGGATTCAGTGGCCAAGGAAGATTCATGGGACCTCCTAATGCATTCTGAGGAAGAAATGGTGGATATAGTTTTGAACATTCATGCTTCCAAGGAGGGTGTGGAGAGGATGAATGGGAGACCAATGCAGATGGATACCAACACCGAACAGAGAGATTGGATTAATAAACAACATCTAATTTTGACCAAAGGATACAATTAGAAGAAGATAACAGTATAGGACTTCTTTAAAGCATGGGACAAATTGGATTCTCATTTTGAATTGAGTATCATTGAATAATCGGATACAGAGATAACAAATTTGTCTTGGAAACTATTTAGGGATGTTGCGTCTAATTTACATAAGTTGATCTTTAGGAATTATGTTATATTATTTAGTGCCTGATGCCTAATTTCACTTTTTGGTTTCTCACTTTTTTTACAAAAGTGTTGTTTTAATAAAAATTTAACTTTAGTAGTGAGTATTGAGTAAAGGATACATATGTATCAATATTTATCCAGTAAATCAAATAAACTTCAAAGTAAAACCATATATAAAATTGGTATAAGGTTGAGGAAATAAAAATATAAATCATAAAATAATAATTATATAAAAATAAATATATTATTTAATGAAAAATGGTTAGGATAAAGTGATTTTTAAGATAAAGTTAACAATCACAAAAGAAAGTGATATTGCAAGATAACTTTCACAAGTTGGTAATTTTCAAGTTAAATCCACTTGGATGAGATAATTAAAAGTAAAAAACATAAATACCATGAATATAAAAGTATTAATGATATAATATATAAAAAATTTAAGTAGATACACTATACAAAATAATTAAGTGGTGAATATGACATTTATCCCATAGATGTAAACGGTGAGATAAAAATCCCTTACCTTGTTTCCAACTTGTCGCGTATGTCACTATATTTCTAATTAATGAATTTATGTTAATTATTTAATTGTTTTTAAAACTTTATAAAGTTTATTATTACATTTATTTTACCTATTAAAAAATTACATACAATTACTTAATCAATTAAGTTTAAGTCGTATGTTTTGACCATATTCGGTTTGTGGGTCAAAATGAATTTAGTAGGTAGACTATAGTCAACGGGGCCATGATTTAAAAATATTCATAATAATAATCATGAAATAATTATCATATTTATACATAAATTATAATTTTAAAACCAATATTATAATATGGTTATGAAAAATGAACTAATGTAATGATCATGAAGATGGTGAGCCGTACGTATGCATGAGTAACGTTTCTATTTTTCAATGATCATTATGGAAGTAAGGTAAGTAACATTTATATTTACATAATTATAATTATATATTTAATAAAATTTTATTTAATCATATATAATTTTATATAGAATTATTTTGATGTTAGAGGGATCACATTGCTTTGAGGAGGCGGTAGTCTACACATCCACAAACAATGTTATAACTTTTTAGTGTATGAAAGGGTAATAAAGAAAAGGTATATTATATTACCATAAAGGTAATTATGTCATTAATATAATAATTATGTAATTTATATCATATATATTTGTTATATATGTATTGAGATTAACCCATAATATTTAGTGATAGGAAAAGGAATAAACAATTTATGGAGACAGTAGGTTGTATGTACCCATGAACACAGTTTCCATTTCCTTGTTGTATTGAAAGAAATAAAATTAAATGATATGTATGTATGTTATAATTAACATATAATTTTTTTTCATATATATCACAATTTTTTATTACATCCATCTTTAATACATTCCTCGAAAAACATGAAAAAATCCCATCGCTTTGAGGATGCGGCAGTCCATATGTCCACAAACGAGGTTATCATATTCACACAAAAAGGAAAGCATGAAGTTATGTGTTATATAATAATAATACAAAAATAAATGAATTATAAATATCATGAATATAAAATATAAACAATAAATATATTAATATTACTAACCATTAATGTTGGTAATGGAAGAACAGACGACCTCAGTTCGTGAGGCAGTAGTCCACCGTACACACAATGATTGCATATCCCATTTAATAAAAGTGTGTGTATGTGTAAGTATTACCCATAATATAAAAAAATATATGTATATTTAGGATAATTATGTTATTGTAAAATCAATATATAATAATAATTTAATGTATAGAGAAAGAAATAAAACAAAAGTTCTCATTGAAAAATGTCACCTCTTCTTCAGGTAACTTCTTTTGGTTTTCACTAATGGGCTTCTTTGGTTTAACTTATGCCCAAATTTATGATTCTAGGATTAGGGGAGGTATTTTTTAGTTTATTTTTGAAGGTTTTAGATGATACAAATGGGATTCATAGGTGTGAAAAAGTGAGGGGTGAATTCCCTTTTATAAGTAGGGGAGAGAATATATTGGGTATTCTTGAAAAGATCTGTGTGATCACCACATTTTAACCATAATGATGCTTAGTTAACATAAAAAATTAATACATTAAGTTTTATGAGATAAATATGTCCATAAAATATGTTTTTCACAAGTTTAGGATCATTTTTACATCTTATATTCTAAGTTTAGTCATTAAGTAAACTCATTTTTACCTTAGTCAATATAATTAATTTTAACTGCTTCCAATAATCACATTGGTAAAACATTAAGTTAGAATTATTAGATATTACAAATTATTATGATTCCAAATATAGAGTCTATTTTTTAAAATTAAAATCATAGAATTGGTATAAATTAATTTAAAATTAATCTCATAGATGTGATGGGAAAACAAGTTTGTAAAGTGGAGATGTCCAAAAGTTTACGAAGTTTTTATATATAAAATCAATATGAAAATGATTCCAATGAACTAAATTGGATTAAATTATATAAAATTATTATAATTAAACTTTAAAAACAATTAAAAACATAATTTTACCATAAAAAATCTATTGAATGAATTTAAAAAGTATTTGATTGAATATATAATATATATATATATTTCATTAATAACATACAATAATAATTAATTTAATTTATTAAGATAAAACACCTTTGGCATATAATAATAGTCTTCATAAAAAAATTACCTTTATATTAAATTGGTTCTTATATTAATTTCTAATTAAATGGTAGACAAATAAATATATAAATGTATGTAAACAATATTTTCCAAATTTACTTAATCTTTTTCATACATTTCATTACAATGGCTAGTTGATAACTATCATATTAAATAATAATATTAATAATATATTGTAGTTTGGTAAAAATTGGTCTTTAATTAATGAAATCTATCGAAAGAACTCAGTATTGTGTGTAACACAAAACGAATTAGTGTTCTACATACTGAAATCTAATATCAATGTTGTGTGTATATTAAGATTAATTTGGTGTTGTGTACAAATCAAGCTATAAAAATTATTAAATTTATTCTAAAATGAAAATATTATAAAGTCTTGGGTGTCAAATATTTATCACCTGTAAATAAACATAGAACTATTTTAAATATAACATAATATAATCAAAATTCATAACATAGATAATCTTAGTTATATCAAATCACATTCAATGAAATAATTAAAATTTAAAGTTATAATACCATGAATTATTAATAACTTATGATATTACATGTCAAATGAGAAGTATATACACTATATAAAAGAAATTAGTTGTATAATATTACAATATTACTTAATGAATAGAAATTGAGATGAAGTCTCTTACCACTTGGTTATTTTAAAGTCAAATCCCCTTAGATGAAATAAATAAAATTAAAACATAAAATACCATGAATTATGAAATATTCATGATATTAAATTTAAAAGGTCCAGTAGGTACACCATATAAAATAAATTAGGCACACAATAATATAATATGCCTCAGTGAAGGGAAATTGAGATGTTATCTCTTACCTTGAGTCTGAATCATCACATATGTTATTTATCTTCTTGAATAATGAAGTTATATTAATTATTTACTTTCTTAATAAAGTTTTTTAATTTTATTATTCATTTTATTTTACTAATTACTATGTTATATACAAGTACTTAATCAATTAATTTTACATTAGGTGCTTTGATGATATTTGACTTATGTGTCAAAGATGACTTCAGTAGGTTGACAATTGGTCAAAGTGGTCATTATTTCAACATATCCCAAATAAAAATCATGAAATAATTATCAAATTTATATATAAATTATAATTTTAAGACCAAAAATGATATATGGTTTTGAAAAATTATGTATGTTACGATCTTGGAGACGGTAGACCATACATACGCAAGAGTAATGTTTCCATTTTTCAATGATAATTATGGAAAGGTGGTAAGTAATATTTTATATTTAAATAATGATAATAATATCATAAATACCTTATTATTTTTTTAAATATACTTATATATATAATCCATGTGGTTTTTTGATGAACATAGAGTCACATTACACGAATGACGTTATCATCTTTCTATGAGTAAAAAAATGAGAAAGAAAATGGTATATTATCTTTTCAGAATGATAAATATTATATTAATATCATAATTATTTAATTTATATCACATATATTAACTAAAATTATCCTTATTATCTTCCACATAAATTGTTAGTGAAAAATGAATCACATCGCTTCACAAGGAGGTAGTCCGCAGTACACACGAGCAACATTATCGTATCCCCTACAGAATAGAAATTAAACAATTTATATATGATATAATGAATAAATATGTATAATTATGTTATAAATTTCAAATATATACTTTATATATGTCATCATACCCATCCATGGTAGGTTTTTATGTAAAACATTTCACATTGGTTCGCGAGATGACAGTCCACCATACAGACGAGCGACATTATCATTTCCCATTTGAGGGAAGAGGATATGGATATAGTTTATTAACTTACTATAGTAACATATTATTATATTTTATATAATATTTTAATTATATAATAATAAATTAATAACACTTAATTGAGGTGGAAGAAGAAATAGAACAAAAATGTATAGTTAGGAATTTTACCTCTTCTCAGACAACCTCTTTAAGATTATACCTAAAGTATTCCTAGAATGGATTTATGATAAAATATGATTCTAGGATTAGGGTATGTAATTTTTTGAGATATTTGGGATGATTTTGGTTGATAAAAAAATGGTTTTAAGGTGTTAATAAGAGAAGAGAGGGGTGGCCTTTTATAAGTGAGGTGAGTGGCACACTTGTGGTTTTTGAAAAGAAAAAGGTGTATCCACATTTTTCACGTGAAAAAGGGGTATAAAATAGATTATTATTTAGTCTCATGAATTTTAAGGCCAAAATATATCCAAAAAATAGATTTTATAAAATTTTTGAGGTGATTTTACCACTTATTGTTTAGTTTGACCCCTAATAAAAACATTTTTATCTTAACCGTGGTAATTAATTTTTACTCTTTTCACTATTTATTATTAAAAAAGTTATGTTTAACTTATTTTAAAATATAAATTATTATTATTTCAAATAATTAATCCATTTTATCAAATTAATTTAAAATAATTTTCAAAATTAAATTTAAAACAAAACCCACATATGCGATGTAAAAGAGGGTTTTCCAGAAGAAAATTCTAATAAACATGAAAGGTTTTAATGTCAATATTAAATATAAAAATTATTCAAATGACATTAATTTTATTTATTATAATAATATTTAACTAATTTTACTTTCAAACCAATTTAAAATATAAATTAATATTTTAAATTATTTAAATAAAAATGTTTTTCAATAAAAATCAGTATTTTTCGCCATCCATCGAAAAAGGAATCTTTTCCAAAAAAAATACCAAAAAATTATCTCTCATATAATTTTGATATTTTGATTTCAAAAATTAATTTAATATTATATAATAAATTTTCTAAATGTGGTAAAAATTTAATTTTAAATTATGCAGAAAAGCACAATTAAACTATCTTTTATATAATATATAGTTTTCAGAAAAAAAATCCTCTAAATGGATCTTATTTTATTTACAATAAATATATAACCAAGGGATTTGTTTTTACATATTTGAATCATATAATATTAATAATTAATTAAGTAATATTCATACCCTCCAATTTAATGGCTAGGTTATAATGGTATATTATATTATAGTTCATTTAGACTCAGGGTTGCATGTTCCGCAATATTTCAAAGAGATTAAATTTAAAGAAAATATTTTTTAGGTTGTTTAAGCTCTATTTTTTGTGTTTCATATGCTGTAAAATATAATTTTTTTTTTTATAATTTCATGGTGTTATACATACACCCATATCAAGTGTTATAAACATGTTCTTTACATACTAACTTTGACTCCCAATCAAATGACCCAATTTTTATCATACACAATTACTCTATCAATAAACAACATCAATTCACTTAAATACATAATAATTTTTAAGTTTAGAGTTTTATAGTATTAGAAAAAACCATTTATATAATAAAACAAATGTCTTTCTCATCAAAAGGATATTTTTTCATTATACCCATATTTCCTTATTCTATAAGATGAATTCAACATCTCCAAAAAATATTATACACACATGATACCCTTATATACATATCATAAATAATATAATTATTCATAACTTGGGGAAATTAAAACATAATAAAGGTTTACCTCATATTATTAGTTATGGTAAACATATGAGATATCAATTTATGATCATATATACGCATAAAATAATCATAATGATAGGATGATCAGAACTTATGAAATCTAAAAACAATGAGTTATAGATCATAAATCATTAATCATGGTATGAGGATTTCTCATAAGAAAATATATGATTCATAAGAGTGTAAAATCATAGATATTTATTAATGATCCATTTGACCATATCATATGTATAAGACATAAGTTTTTGGTATACAAACAAGCATATAAAGTAATTTCCTTAGTCATGTATCACTTCCAAGACACTCATAGTGGGCATATTCCCATAGTGTATTGAGTTCCCTCCCCATTTTCTTACTTTTCCTAGTATAAGATCACTACCAAGACTATCATAGTGGATAGAGTCCCCTAAAGAATCAGGTTAAATCCCCATTACAGTTCATATTATCTCATTAGATATTAATAGTAGTGTACCATAATATCATAAAAACATCCATCATATCATCATAACATATCCCATATAAAATAAATGGGATTTATAAATATTTCATCATAAAATTATCATAAAAAATTCCAATAAAGTAAATGTATTTCATCATAAAAAATATTCCTTACTTCACAATTACTTAATTAGACCGTGAGAATATGATAGGTTTTATAGAATCTTCATTAAAACATCATCATCATAATCCATCTATAAAAATAAATTGGATAGTATCATTATATAATATCCATAGTGAGGCATAAAAGACATTAAAGTATATTAAAATATATGAAAAATACTTTTAAAAGAACATTCATACCTTTCTCTGAAAACATGAGAAAAATATCATTTTCCTCTGATAAAATTTAAAATAAAATCACAAAAATATTGATTTTTTTTAAATAACCATAGAAACAAATAAAGTAGGATTCAAATAAAGGAATGGTTATGATGGAGTAAAAATATTTTTAGGGAGTAATCATTAAAACAAAGATCCCTTTCACACTTAGTGTAAAAATTAATAAATAACATATATAGAAAAAATTGTAAAAAATATTTTCTAAAAATTTGAAAATAAATAAAAATATATTTGAAAATGAATTTATATAATCATTAGATTAAATAAATTAACATTCTTGAAAATATTTTAATGAACCTGGACATGAAATAAAAAGTTCACCGACAAAAGAAAAAATATGGTTGGCTTTTCATGAAAAACTTTTCTTGATCGTATTAAGTACTAAAGAGAGTATAATGAAAGGAAAACATGAGAAAACTTATAAATTAACTGTTTAGAATAAAATATATGTGGTTTAAGAGATAAATATTATATAATTCTAACAATGTAGATTCAGGAAAAAAATCCTGATTAAAAATGAGATTTCAATATAAACACTTATCGCTTTGGTAACTTATGAATCACAACCCCGTTGAATGGAATAAATTAAAATGAAACTTTAAATATCATTAATATAAATATATTCAATATATAACATATCAAAGTGGTAGTATATATATCATATAAACACAAATAGGTACATAAATTGAATCATGTCTCAACAAAACAATATTGAGATGAAGAACCCTTATAGTTTTGGTAATATCTAAATCAAAACAACAAAAAAGTGAAATACTTAAATAGATTTTAAAATATCCATAATTTCATGAAAATATTAATAAAATAAATTCATGAAAATTATATACACAACACAAAATCAGCAAGCGTTGAATATGGAATATGTTTCATAGAAATAAAAGTGAGATGAGAAACCCTTAACTTAGGTCTGAACATTATTCATATGCACTATTAACCTCCTCTATAATAACTTTTTATTTATTAATAATTTATAAAATAACAATATTAATACTTATCTTAACATATACTTTTCACTTATAATTTTTAATTCCTCCATTATTAATAATTCATCCTTAAAATCATCAATCTTGGTGCTCATTATTCTGTTTTTCATATGTGTTTTGGTCATGAAGTTCGGGTCTATACACGCTTTTAAAAGTTTCATATTATAAATAATCTTAATAATTTAATAATTATCATATTTATATATTATATAAACTTTTATAACCCTTCATATAAGGTGATAATGAAAAATTAATTACGTTGCTTCATGGAGGCGGTAGTCTGTATGTACGCACCAGTGATGTTTTCACTTTTTGAAGGATGGAAAAATAGAAAGGTAGATAGTAATTAAAATTTCCAGAAAAATAATTATATCATATAAATTCATTAAATGTTGCATTATTATCATCCATATAATGAAAAATTAGGAAATTAATCACATCCATTCATGGAGGTGGTTGTCCACATATTTTCACGAGCGATGTCATCATCTTACAACAGATAAGAGGGTTTAAAGATATATAATGATTTATATTTAATGAATAGTAATAATGTTATAAACATAATATATAATCGTTAAATATATATATAACCAACCATGATAGGAATTCATGAAAAATAAAATATTTCAGTTGTGGAGATGGTAGTCTATACATATGTACAACGACATTTTTTCCATTGGGATGAATGATAAATAGATAATGTTTATTATATTAACATAATAAAATTTTGTTAATATAATATTTTTTATTTCACTATGATAATATGTTTAAATAATATTTTGAATTGGTATAAGAACAAATAAACTTAAAATGACTTAGTGAAGATGATAACCTCTTCTTTGAGAAACCTTTATTGGATCTCTTCTTAAGGTCCTTTAGGTTGGTCTTCTAAGAAGACCAAAACTGCAATAACATGTGTAGAAAATTTTATAGGAGATTTGGTTTGGGTTAGGTCGATATAATTGGCTAAATAATGTGTGAATAGTAGAGGAGAGACGTACCTCTTTATAAGTAAGGGGATTGACAAACTATTAATTATACTGTACTTTTAAATAATATAAGATAATTTTCATAGGAAAGAGGCACCAAATTGGTTGAATGTATAATATGTAAAGAAAAAGGGTCAAAATAAATTCAAGAAATAAAATTTATTCATTTTTTTTATTTTAAACCTCATATATTATGTTAACCCTTCATCTAACCATTTTAACCTCTTACCATATGGTAACAAGATACTTAGTATTTATGGGTCAATAATGTCATTATAAAATGAAAAGTATATTGTATTTGTAAAATAGTTAATATTATACATCATTTCCAATTAATTATAAAAAATATAATTTTTTAATGATTTTTAAAACAATGACTTAATTATTTTTTAACATATATTATCCTTAAAGTAATTTTAGGAAAATTCACATAATTTGACTTTAAAAACATGAATATTACCATAGATATAGAATTTGAATATTTAAAAAATTAATTAAATTTCATTTTAATCTAAAAAATCATTAATTACTTTAAATTATCCCTAACACATCACTTTTAATATTTTAAAACTATTTACTTTGATTTTTTATCCACTTTCACAAGCGCTACATCAGTGTTGTGTAAGTGTTTTAGATAATTATACCATTTCCAAAACATAAAATAAATTTTTTCATAAAAAAAATATATTCATCTTTAAAATAACTATTTACAACTATTCATAAAATATTTTAATTCTTATAAAACATATTAGAGAAATTTAAAGAAAGAGAGTGACATTTTGTGCTTATTCTTTACTTAATATAAAATAAATGTCATTTTCAAATGAAAATGGGATTAAATTTCCATATTTTAAATGATAGGAAGGTTTTATTATAAATAAATTAATCTATTTAAATAATTTCATGTTTTTGAGATATTTTTAGTCCTTATCTCATTGTTTTAACATCAATTAACTCTTTTTACCCACTATCAAGGTGTTAAAATTCTATCATCCTTGCTATCTACTATGATTAAAAATAAAATATACCCCATTTAAAAATTATAGAATAAAAAATAGAAATAAGGAATCCATTTTCAAATATTCAATTTATATAATTGTAAAAAATTAATTTTATTATGAGTTTGAAAAAAGCATCGAAAACCCATTTTTAGAAAAATGCTTGTTTTAAGCATAAGAAATGATTTTATACCAAAATAATGTAAAATGTTGATTCATATTGAATTAATTAAATTATTTTAAATCATAAGATACTTATTTGGATTTAAAATAAAACCAAAACAGAAATTAACCTTTTTAAAACCTTATTAAAATAGAAGAATCAAAATTTGTTTTTTTTTGAATAAAAATATTATTTAGACTTCCAAAAATGTCATACATAGATTTCCATGATCAAAATTATATTTTTACATGAATTATATTAATTATTAAATATAAATATGTTCTATAATAAAGGTTTCAAAAATATTCAATTCATTATTATATCATGATAATTATATAAGTGTTATTATTTTTAAAATCTGTATTTTACATTATTCACTCAAAAGTAAACTATTTCTAAAAATTCCAAAAATTAACACAAATCTGATTTTTAGATGATGAATAAAAAAATGAGATTATTTTTATTATATTAAATTTCTAAAATTTAGAAATATATTATTTAAATAAATATAAAAAATATACAACAAAACCTCCTTTATAGAAAAATAACTCTTCTGAATTTTCACTATTCTTGACCTTATATAATTTTATTCTTATTATTCCAAATTGAGTACTTATTTCATGAGCACTAATAAATCATTTTTTACCAGGAGAACTTTTTTATGTATAATTCATAATTTTTTAACTCCTATTCATACCCTCTAATCCAATGACTAAGTTATAACATACATATTTCAATAATAATATTTACATAGTATATCATAGTTTATTTTAGTTTGATGTTGTGTGTGGTACACTTTAAAGAACTTAGTATTTATTTAAAATAAAATACATTTTAAAATATAGGGGTGTTACATTCTACCCACTTAAAGAAATTGTTTCCTCACAATTTTATCTCATGTCACTAGTAAAAAATATATTTAATAAAATTCAATTTTCATCTTAGTTATTTATAACTAACATTTTAAATAATTTCCCACATCAGTTATTTTATAATTGACATGAAAAACAAAAGGATTTTTTTTGAAACATCGGTTATTTAATAATTGGTGTGAAAACCTATTTTTCACTTCAGTCATTAAATAACTGACATGAAAAAACATTTAGCATTTTTATGAAACTTTAGGATGATTCTTTTGCTTTAATTCATTCATATGGCAGTAGTAGCTTTTATTTCACGTGGAGAACCCTAACCTTCCATTATTTTATCTAGTGGCCTTAAATGTATTTTGTTTTCATTAACCACCATCACCCACCCTCACCTATCATCAACGGTAGGTTTCAATCTCTCTTCATCATCCTATCATTATCATCACTTCTCATTCATCCCCTTTCATATATCTATTTTTTGTTTTTTTTATTATTATAATTTGATATGCATCCAAGGTATATTTTAATTGATAATTTTTTTTTGTTTTTGTTGGGTTGAATGATCTTTTTTATCTCTTCTATTTAACATATCTACATGATTTTTATTTTTAGTTTTTATTATTAATGCATTTAAGGTATTTTTTAATTAATAATGGCTATTTTTAGATTAATGTTTTATTAAATGATTATTTTTTGAATTCGTGTAATAAATAATGTTAATTTACTGATTAATGTGTGTCTAAGATAAGTTATTTGTCTGCATTGTGAAAACAAGTTTTAAAGGTATAATGAATTATGGATTTTGAATATGGAGTATTGATAATATATATTTAGATAATCATGTTGATTGCATGAAACTTGTTGATTTTTTTATGAAATAATGATATTTGAATATGTTTAATGTGATCATTTTTTTGTCAAAATTTTTTTATTTCTTTTATTTGTAAAATATTTTATGGTATTTTTTATTATTATTTATAAATTTAAATTTGAAATAAAATTAAAAAGTTAAAAATTATTTTCAATTATTGATATTTTTTTAGATAATAATTTTTCAAAGTTGGATTATTTCACTGTGAAAAAGTTATGAATATGAAAAAGGTGTTGATGATTTTTTGGAATTTTCTAAATGAAAATTAATAAAAAAAATGTCTTATTTTTTTATCCATGCATGAAATATTTAAATATGAAAAAGTTTAAAAGAAAATAAACTAAATATCATTTAATTTTTCATGTTTTTAATATTATTTCCAACCCTTGGATTTGTCAAAGTGAAACTGGATAGAATTTAAGATCTATTTATTATGATGATTTTAAAGATGACAAGTCCAATCAAAATGAATAAGTATTTCATGATATTGAAGTAAAGGCAATTGGGAAAGAAATGATAATTAAACATAAATATGGTGATGCTAAAAAACCATTATATATAGGTTTTATATAATTTATTTTTTTATCAGCAATGTTAATATTGATTAACTTGAAGGTGAAAATGGAAGGAGTGACAATATTTTTATAGTGTTGCTACAACTGTTTAATTCCATACTTCTTAAAAAATGATCTTTGATATTCATATTTTAATGAGAACAAAATATTATTCTTGATGGGTTTGGGGTACAAGAATATACATACTTGCCTGAATTACTTTGAGCTATATAATAAAGAATACAAAGTCTTGTTAGAGTGTCCTAAATGTCAGGAATCACTCTATAAGTTGAAAGAAAAATCATAGGCTTATTTAGTTGTGATAAGGACTCCAACTAAGGAAATTTTTTATCTTCCTATAATTCGTCATTTGAAATGTTTGTTTGAAAATTAAAATTATAAAAAAAGGTTAATAGGACATGAATATGATTGGATATTTGATTGGAAATTACATCATCAAGCATATTATCCACAGTGGAATAAAATTGATCAATAATTTCCTACATTTTGAAATGAAGTTAAAAATATCATAAATAGATTGTTTGTAGATGGAATGAATCTATAATGAATATTTATTAGAAAAAATACTTCCTAGAATATTTAATTAGTAATTTAAAACTTATCTCCTTAATTTTTCATGAACAATAAATATATCATGTTTAATTTAAAAAATTATAGACAAAAATAGCCTGAAAATGGTATTGATGTTTTCTTGTCACCATTAATTAATGGTTTGAATATTTTATGAGATAAAGGTATTGGAGTGTTTGATTCTTATAAAATGGATCATTTTAAACTATATTTAATGATTATTTTTACTATAAATGACTTCCTAGAATATGGAAATTTGTCCAGATACAGTGCTAAGGGGAATAAATCTTGTCCAATTTGTGAACGACATACTTCATATTGCCAACTACAACATGGGGGAAATAGTATACATGGGTCATCATAGGTTTTTTTCTATGGACCACTCTTGTCAAAGATTAAAAAATTAATTCAATAGCCTATAAGAATTTTATATTTCTATGAAATCTTTAACCACCAGTCATTATTTTGAGAGGGAGAAGAACGCCAATATCACATTCAGAAATAAATAAAAATCTGGTAATGATAGAAATATATGCAAGAAACAATTGATATTTTTTTATCTTACATATTGAAGATATCATGAGGTAAAACATAACATTGATTTCTTTCATGTGAATAAGAATATCAATGACAGATTGATTGGAACATTGTTAGAAATTAATTAAAAGACTAAAGATGGGTTGAATTAAATATTAGATTTACTCTAAATTGGAATATGTTTGGTGTTTGCTACCACTCATAATGGAAGATTAAGATACATGGATCCGGCTTTTCATAAATTATCTAAGAGGTAGAAAATTGATTTTTTTATAGTGTCTTCATAGTATCAAAGTGTTCCAAGGTTATTATTAAAATATAAAAAAATATTTCACTAAAATATTTAAAGTTGGTAGGTATGAAATATTATGATTTTCACATCATGATACAAAAACTCTTACAAGTTTCATTACATGGAATATTTTCCATCCATTTAGTAATGACTGTCATAAAAGTGTGTGTTATTCTTTCAATTAAATTTACAACAAATTTATTGATTTTAATTCAATGAAAAATTTGGTGAATGATATAGTTTCTATAATTTTTTAGCTAGAAATGTATTTTCCTCCATATTTTTTTGATATCATGGTATATTTGATGGTTAATTTTGTGTGATAAATAAATCTTTTTAAATATATATATCTATGTTGGATTTATCATTTTGAAAGGAATATGAAGATATTTAAGGGATATGTTTAGAATCCATATCAACCTGAAGATTCTATTATTTTGAGGAATATTTTTTAGGAGGTTGAAGAGTTTTTTATAAACTACTTTTCTATAGTAGAGCACATATGTTTTCCTACATCTCACCATGAATGAGTAAATTATGGGTAAAGGGGATCTATGGATTGAAAGTAAAATATTTTTTAGGTGAACAGATAAATCATGTACGTTTATACAAATTAAATAACATATATGATGCTTATCCATATATATTATTTCATATTGATGTGTTAAAACAATGTTATCCAAACAAGATATGTGAATTTTTAATTAGCAGAAAAAAATTGGTCATGGTTTAAAGATATCATGCATTGTAGATTATATACATAAAAAAATTGAAATGGTTATCATATGGCCAAAGTTTAAATTTGATAACATAATCTGGGTATGACATTAATGGATTTCCATTTCATTCCAAACATTAGAAAAACATATGTTTAGTTCATAATAGTAGTGTGTTAATGTTTGAATAAGAAATTCATTTTTTAAGTTAGAAATACAAAAACTCAATCTCTATGTCAAGTGAAAATTGTAAAGTCATTAAATAAATATGGGAGGTTATTACATAAAATTTTGAGTTCCAATGTTTAAATGTGAATGGGTTGTTGGTAACAAATATGCGAGACATAAATAATTAGTATGATAGTAGTTAATCTGAATACATTAGAATATATAGTTAATCCTTTTATCATGGAAACATAAACAAAAATAATTTTCTATATTATTAATTCATAAAATGTGTTGTGGTTTATTGTTTTATAAGGTAAAACCTATATTTTGGTGATTAAAAACATAACAATGATGCTGATTTTTTTGATATCCCTACTTATAGGGAAATATTAAGACAGAATAATAATGACCAAATCATAAACATGGTTTTTTCTGTACGGAATAATCAAAAATAATGTGGAAAAATAATAATTTATTAATTTATTAATATTACAAGTAACATATATATTTCTTTATAGTTTAATTTTTTGAATTTTTTAAATTTTTAGATATATTAGTTTTAATTTTTTTTAATTAAAAAAAATATTATAACTAATTAAATAAATAATTTTTTTATATCATTCTATATTTATTTTATCATTCCTCAATTATTCAAATTTATATGTAACTATTGTATATATATTAATTTTTAATTAAGTTTTTTTTATTTTGTCTGTACCATTTTATGTTTCATAAATATTTTCAGTATTATTTAAAATTTGTTGTTAACTAATATAAATAAATTGATAAATAGTGGTTTTTTAGTATTGTTTTTAATTTGTATCATTAAAAAAATTATAAAAAAAGTTATTTAACAATTGGATGTTTTTAATCATTTACTTAATTTCTGTTTTCTTTCATTTATGTCATTTTATCTCTCATTAATGTTGTTAGAATTTTTGTTAAATACATTAACAAATATAAATAAAAATGTTTTTAGTTTAGTTTAATATTTATTAGATCATTTTTTATTTTTTATTTAATTTTACATGTAATATTAAGATTTGTATATTTGTATACTAATTGTTTGTTACATTGATTTATATAATAATGTTAAATCAAACATCTTAATCACATTAAGATTATAGGGAGAACTGTATACATAATTATATTGAGGATCCTCATCATCCTTCTATACAGGATAGATCTACTTCCATAGGGGTAGAGAAGACTTCCAGAGTTGTTAAAAGTGACAATAAATATTTACTAAAATAATTAGTTGCTCATAGTTGGGACCCGAAGATATAAGTTCAGTTTGATGATAATGATATTTATAAGGGTCCTAATTCAAAAAAAAATTAAGACTATTTTTTTAATGAAAGTTTAAGAAAAATGTAACAAAATGAAATTTTAAGAAGTATATTTTTCAAATAAATTTAACTTCTTTGATAACTTGTGTTACATGAAACAATGAGATTAGATGAACCACAATATACTATTAAAACAGTATTATTACTTCTCCATTGGATTGAAGTGTATGAATAAGAAAAAATAAATTATGAAAAATTATTTTTTACAAATGTATTCAGTTAATAATTTTATTATAAATGAGATAATATTAAACCATATTATATGATTAAAAATGAATTTATTTAAAAATCATTTTTCATTGTATTTTACACACTTAATTTTTTCCATTTATAGGTAACTAATTAGATAAAATGAATTAAATATTTATAATCAAGGGGATAAAATTTGGTAAATATGCCCCTTTTATTTTTGGTCAACATGAATAGTAAATATGGTAAAATTTATCTCCTCAGCAAAGGGTAAATCATTTTAATCTAATTTAAAACTAAGGTGTAAGGAAAAAAAATTTAATAATAATTCTTATTTTATGAAGATAATTATAAATTTATCACCTTCCTCTTAAAATAGATTATTTTAATTAACCCATTTCTATTAAAATAACCTATATAATATTTAAATCAAAGAAAGTTACCAAATGTCAATCTCTTTCTTTTTAATATCACTTATGTTCCCACATAAGGGAAAAAGATATTTATAAATAAATCTAACTTTCAATTTTGATATTAATGAAATTATTTTATTGATATAATTTTATTTTAAATTTTTAATGATTATATACTAACCTTAATTACTTATGAAACACTAATGCAATGTTTCTCCATTTAATAAAAAAATATAATAAATAATTTTAAAAATATTAAAAATGATATAATATGAATGGGTTAATGTTTCCTAGGAATTTTATAGTTCTATATGACATATTAGGGATATTTTAAATCATTATATTTAAATTTAAACATTTTTTTGATGTATCTAAAGTTAAATTATATGAATACTGTTAAAAATTACATTAATTATATTTTATAATAAATAAATTTTTATTAAATTATATAAATTTATAAAAATACTATATTCGTACAAATGAATGGGATGGAATAAAGGGAGATATTACAGAGTTTGTTTCTCAGTACTTGATGTATCAAAAATTTATAGTTTAGAGATAGAAGTCTAAGGGTATGTTATAACCATTACCCAAACCAAAATGTAAATGGGAAAACACCGCCATGGATTTCGTCATCAGAATCCCCAAAACATCTAAAGAGAATAATTCTATATGGATTTTAGTTGATCCCCTTATAAATGCATCACTGTTTATTTACATTATATAATATTTCTCTCTTGATCAACTTACTCGGTTATAAATTAATTAAGTGGTAATATTTCATGGTGTACCATTAGTAATTGTATTTGATTGGGATCTGAGGTTTACCTCAATGTTTTGGAGAAGAATTCAGTAGTCTCTAGATACATAGTTAAGTTTCATCATTACTTATCATCCCTAGAGAGATTCTTAATCTAATTTGACCATTTGAACTTTATTATTCATTTTTATATCTTTCTCTATGGATTTAAAAGGTGGTTGGGAACAACACCTATTGTTTGTGGAATTTTCTTACTACAACAACTTTCACTCTAGTATTTAGATGTCTATTTATGAATCCCTTTACACTAGGAAGTGTATAACTCCAATGTGATATAATTAATTTTGATAAATAAATATATTGGTACCTGATATAGTTGATTAAATGATAGATAGGGTCATAGAAATTCAACAACACATAATAGCGTCTTAGTGTCAATAAAAAAGCTATGTCGACAATCATTAAAAATATCTAGTGTTTTAAGTTGGTGATAAGGTATTACAATGAATATCACCCTAGAATATAGTGATGATATTTGGTAATAAGAGAAATATAATCCCTAGGTATATTTTTCCTTTTGAAATTATTGATAATATCATTATGGTAGATAATTGATTGGCGCTCCCACTAAATCTCCCTCAAGTTCATGATGTGTTTCATGAATCTCTCCTAATGAAGTACATACATGATCCTTCACATGTAATTAAATAATAATACATACGACTGGAGTAAAAAATTTCTTATGATGAAATATTTTTTGAAATTCTATATCCTAGAGAGAAATTTCTATGAAATAAGACCACTCACTTGGTCAATGTTTTGTGGTGAAACCTCTAATTTGAGGAAGCTACATGGGAACCAAAGGATATGATGAATAAAAACTATCCACCATTTTTTTTATAATAATAATTTAATTTTTGGGTTTGAATTATTTTAAGGTGTTAGAATCTAATACCTTTATATTTTATGAAATATTTTTTCAACTAAATTTAATTTCTTCAGTAGCTTCTGTTACACACAACAAGGCATTTAGAGGAACTGCAGGATACTGTTAAAATATTATAATCACCTAGTCATTGGATTGGTAGGTATGAATATATATTAATAAATTATGAAAATTTATGATTTACACATGTACAAAATGAAATAATTAGTTATCAACTAATTAAAAATTAAAATAAAAATCATTCAAAAATAAAATAAAGAGTTATTTTTTCTAAAAAATGGTTTTTATGTGCAAAATATATTTTTATCCTAATAAGTTAAATTAAAAATTATTGGTGAATGATTTTAATGAAATTTATATATTATATATTTAATAAAATGTTTTAAAATTAATCTAATATTTTTTATTAGGAATTGGATAATAATAAATTAAGTTTTATACTTAAAAATGTATTTATCTAAGAAGTTATTTTCATCTAATTTTGTGCACTTAATTTAAAATTAATTTATGAAATTTAAAAAAAATAGATAAAATTAATTATGTATTTATAATCACAAATTATAAATTTGGTAAATAGTTCCCTTTTATTATTTGTCAATATGAATAGTAATCGTGGTAAAATTATCACCACGGTAAATAAAAAATATTGTTTATCTAGGTGAAAGCTAAGTTGAAAGGCCATAAATTTTAATTATAATTCTTATAGAATGAAAAAAATTAAAACCTTTTAACCATTTAATTTAAAATTATTATTTCAATATACACTTGTCTATGAAAATAACCTATATAATATTAAAATCAAAGAAAGTTACAAAAATGTCACTCTCTTTGTTTTCAACATCTCATATATGTCCACATAAGTAAAAAATGAAATTTATGAATAAATATAAGTTTCTATTTTGATATTAATGAAATTATTTTCCTGATAGAAATTTATTTTTAACTTTTAGTAATTATATAATGACCTTAAATGTGTATACAACACTGATGTAGTATTTCTCCATTTTATAAAAAAAATATAATAAATGATTTCGAAAATATTAAAAGTGATATAATTTGAATGAGTTAATATGTCCCATGAGTTTTATAGATATATATTAAATATTATAGAAGTGTTAAATAATTATATTTTTAATCCCCCTTTGTCTCGATGAATTTAAAGTCAAATTAAATGAATATTATTAAAAGAAACATTAATGATATTTTATAATAAATGATATTTTATTAAATGATATAAAATTCATAAAAATATTATATTTATAAAAATTAATGGGATATGGTTTTAAAATATCAACCATGGTCTATGTATGGATTTTAGGCATTTTATAGTAACATTATTAACCCATAAAATGTATAAAACCTGAATATTATGGTAATTGTCAAAAGGGTTAATGGGTCGGAGGTTAAAACTAAAAGATAGGGGTAAAATGCAATCTAAATCTATCAGAATTTTATTATATGGGATTATTTTGACTAATTATCGTCTTATATTCTAATATTATTAATTTATATCAATTTGGACATTAAAATTCATTTATATTAATTTAATATTTTAATAAATTCTAAGAGTACCCCTCCACTCAATTATAAAAGGGCACCCTGCTTTCTATTATTCAAACAAATTTGGGCCTTCTAGATCAACTAAAATCTACCAAATTATATTTTAAAATTTTATAGACACAAATTAGAGGTTTTTTCCTTCCCAAAAGACCACCCCTAGAGACCTTTAGATGAAATTTAAAGGACTCGTTTAAAAAAAGAGGTAATCACCTTAACCAATCACAATCTTTTAAATTTTTCTTTTACCATCTCTAAATATTTTATATTATTAATAAAATAATAAATTTATTATTTTAAATATATTTAAATTTTATTTTGACTTCTGAAAACATATTATACACCCTCTTTCTCATCAAATGGGAAGTAAAAGTATCGCTCGTGTGTATGTATGGCTTACCATCTTCATGTAGCGATCAAATTTATTTTTCATCACCATATTTTATGTATGGTTATTATGATGGGTTTAATATTAATATATGAAATTTATGATACAAAAATACTTATTTGATGATAATATCATGTCTACCTTTTTACCATTTAATCCTTTGGGAAATGATAACGTCACTTGTGCGTACATGTGAACTACCACCTCCACGAATCGATGTGATTCATTTTTAAATTATATTTTAATTTTATGGTAATGAGGATTATTTTTATGAATATATATTATATATATTATATAATAATAAATTTTTAAATTTTAATTAATATTTACCTTTATTTCATTCAATCTATTAAAAATGGAAACTACATTCATGCATTTGTACGAATTACCGTCTCCGTGAACGATGTAATTCATTTTTCTATCCCTAAATTTTATGGATGACTATATATATAATTAATATATAAAATAATTATATAATAATTAAAATTATAGAGATTATGGTACTATGATCAAACTATAAGGACCAAAACTATCAAACCAAAACTTACATGAAAAATGATGAAATTATCATCCGGAATGGTGATTTTAATAAAGAATTGTTAATAAATGGGTGATAAAAGGATAAAATAAAATCATATATGGTTTTATACATATTATTATGGTTTTGAAATAATATGTATTATAAACCTATATTTATTATATAGGAGGTTCAAAAACATACGAAATAAGTCGGACTTGAGGTAAATGGATTTATGTTACAATCTCATTGTTTATCAAGATTGTTGTGATTAAGTTATGATGATGAAATATTATAATAAAACTCTCAATATACTCATGAGTTTTATTATAACCTATTTATTTATTTAAAATAAATTTTTTACTTTCATTTTATGCACCTTATGTACACAAGAGACCAATTGGTTTTTTAAGTAAAATAAACTTCATTTTTCTCATCGGTCGAAAAAACATTTTCTTCCATATCCTTATTTTCTAAAAAAGTTTTAAAGAAGGATTTTTATATTAAAATATAAACTTTTATACTAATTTTTACCCATGTTTTAATTTTTACAAAAAATGTTTGAAAGGAATCTTCTTCTTACTTTCCATTTGAGGTACTTTGTGACTTTTCGGACAAAAGTATGGAAGGAATTATTTTTAAGTTATATGGAAGGAAAGGAATTTATCTCCACATTGTATGCTCTATATTTTGAATAATAATTTATAAGTTCCCATGCTTGTTTTCAAATAAATTATTTCCATAATATTTTAGAAATTTTTAGATTTTAAAAAAGTGATTTCAAAATGGAAAGGTTATTTTCGTCAAGAATGTTTTAATGATATTTTTATTCATCAATAACAAAAACCTTCAATGTTTCTTATGATTTTCTAGGAATATGATCCAAGTATACTATAATAATTCTTTATTTGGACGTTTTATTTTTATAATTTCATTATTTTTATGAAACGCATTCCTTTTAATGGGTTATGATATGATGAAATGTTTATAAAACCAATTTCTTTAAATGGGTTGTGATAAAATGAATGATTTATGATATTATGGAACAAATATATATTATTTTAATTATTTGATGCATGGTACCTATATATAACTCCAATTCATTTGGAAAAAATTTATATCTCATTATATAAATTGGATTGCAATGGGGAGTAAACCCAGTTCAGAAATGAATTTATCAACTATGATAGTCTTGGGAGTGAACCTTGACTACTAAGATGGTTTTTCGAGTGAACACATTCCATTATTATAGTAATTGAAAAGATATTTAATTAATAATGAATTTATTTTATATTATTATTTTTATGCCAAAATTCCATGTATTATACCAATATTACGATCACATGGCTCATGATCTTTGATTCCTTTATGATTCATGTCATATAAACTACCAAGATTGTTTCCATGACTGAATATTATGATATATTATATAAATGGTATGTTTTTAAAATGTAAATATAATGTTATAATACCCTTTTAATCATGTTTTTATTATATTATCATTTATATATCCCATTTTTACCTTTACTGAGCATCAGACCTCTCCCTTTCTTATGTTTCCTTTCTCAGGTTGTGAAGAAAGGTTTTGTATAGGATATGTCTAAAAGGGTTTTATAACACCCCAATATTTTAAAAGAAGAAGATTATATTTGATATTTTAAAGGGAACACAATAATGAGTTTATATTTCAATATATTCAACACTATGTTCATCTTGCATTACATGCAATAATGACTTTCACAGATGGCTTGCGTTACACGCAAAACCAAATTTTACTAAATACGTTTTATATCATTATAAAAAATGAAAATTATCTATTATATATTAAATTGTAGGTCATAAATAGTATTAAATAACTTATGAAAATATATGGTTTAATTCATTGGTTACCAATTTATTATAAATGAAAATAAAACCCATTTGAATATAAAGTAAATGTTATTATAAAAAACTATTTTATGCGCCAAAGATGTTTTATCTTAATAAAATAAATTAATGGATAATATTAATTAAATGTTTATATTATTTATTCAATAAAATGGTTTTAAATTCATACAATATATTTCATAGGCATAAAATAATAATAAGTTGAATTTTACGCAAATAAAAAGATGTGTTTTTCTAAAAGCAGGTTTTGCCAACTTTTAATGGTGCACTTGTTTTAAAACTAAATTTTGACACTTTTATAAAAAAAAATTAACAAATAAACTGAATTTTTAGAATAAAAATATCAAAATTTACTTTGTATGAGATTTTAGGATTTTTTATAAAATATTGATTTTTCAGTGAATAGTGAAAAATGTCGATTTTTGTAAAAAATGTCATTTATTTTAATAAATTAAGTAATTTTAGTGTTCCAATATGTTTTGAATAGGTTTTTAAAAATATAAGTATTATATTATTATATTTAATCCACTTAATTACTTTTTAATAAAATTTATATTGGTTTTTAATAAAATATTGGTTTTGGGTTTAAAGATAAGCTTTTCCAAAAACTTGTTTTCAAATGAATAATGATTCACCGTTTTAATTAATTACAAAAATACCTAATGGGTAATGTTTTAAATGAAATTTATGTAATATATATCATTATAAATTATTTTATTTTCATTAAATAAATATTATTAGTCATTGATTTAATATAGAATCATCTTTTTCAAAAAAAAAACTCTTCTTAAAAACATGTTGTGTCGTCGCAACTATGAGATTAACATTAAATTAAATTATTCTACTTATGTGGATGGAATTAGAAAAAATGTTTTACATATTTGGAATAAAAATAATTTATATTGTCTAATAAGTTCAACTTAATTTATATTTTTTCTATAATTATTAGTGAAAATAATTAAAATTAATTAATTAAATTAAGGTTAAAATGGGGTTTTGTGTATTACATGTGTTTGTATTAAAATTATTCTACAGACATGTAGAATTTTTATTTAATGAATTATAATTAATATATATAATAATTGGGTGTAAATTATATAATAAATATATTTTTAATTATAATATTAAATGGTAAGTTACATAATTAAATAAAAAGATACAAGTTACCTTGGTAAAATTATAAATATAAAATTAAGTAAACTTAAAGACTAAGGAATAACATTATAAAATGTATTTATTTTGTGTGTTGGGGGTATTTATCAACCAATTAATTCCTCACCTTCATTATTGTTAAATTTTTGATGCACATTAGGAAAGGGAGACCTCCTAATAGTGTTTACGTTTTGGTATTTACAAGAATACCACTCCACCTCAATTATAAAAGGGAATTCACTCACCCCACTTTTTCACACCCATAAATACTTTTGTCTTGTAAAACCCCTAAAATGTTATCTCCTAAAATTCCTTCATCTCATATTATAAGAATTACTTTAGTTATAAATAAAAACCAAATATGTCCTTTGGTACAAATTAAATAGAGTTACCCAAATAAGAGGTAACATTCATCAACATGTGCTTTGTTTTATTTCTTTCTCAAACCCCTTTATTTATTTTTATATCATTGTTATATAAAAAAATAATTATATTCAATATAATAAGATGTTTTTTGATAAGGGTAATACCTAAACTCGCACACACTTCCATAAAATGGGTTATAAAATCATCGTTCTTGTGTACAACGGACTACCGCATCACGAACTGATGTCATTATATCATATAAAACCTTTTTACATTTCATACCATAGGGGATACGATAACATCGATCATGTTTATGATGGAATACCGCCTCACAAAATGATGTGAAGTACTTTTCAATAATGTGTTACATGTAAATTAATATGGGTAAATATAATGAATACATATTATATTCATTACATAATTATCTTTATATAAATATAATATATAATTTTCTTTATTACCTTTTCACACACTGAAAAGGTGATAATATCGTTCGTGGATGTGTGGACTACCACCTCCTAAAAGATATCTAATTCATTTTAAATAAAAATAAGGATATATAAATGGATATATAATTAAATATCATGGTATTTTTGACATACTTGTTATTTTGTAAATTTAAAATACTACTTGCATTCTTCCCGTAATGATCATTGAAAAATGGGAATGTTACTCATGTGTATGTATGACCTACCTCTCCATGATCGTAATGTTGGTTAATTTTTCATAACCATATTTCATGATTTATTTTAAGAATATAATTTATATATAAATATCATAATTTTTTCATTAATATTTTTTTGGGGATATTTAGATAATGACTTCATTGACCTTAGTTGACCAACCAAAGTCAGTTTGGACACATAACCCAAATATAGTCAAAACATCTGACTAAAAATTAATTGATTAATTAGTTGTATATAAATTGTTAAAAAGAAAAAAATAATAGACTTTGTAAAGGTTTTAAATAATTTTAATAATTAAAAAATTATTATTTGAGAATATAAAGAAAAATCGTGATGAATCAAACTCCAGGTAGGGGTTTTTTCTCATCTTACTTTTATATTTGTAAGATACATGTCATATTAACAACTTATTTTTTGTGGTGTATATAATTACTATGAATTTATTGTATTATTACTATATTTTAATTTATAGGGATTAAAATATACATCTTATTATCTCTCTTTCATGGGTTTATGATTTCAAAGTTAATAAGAAGTAAGGGATTTTTTTTTCACAACTTTCCTTCTTTGAGATGTTTGTTATGTTATACACTTATATTATTTTATATAGTGTATATCTTGTACCTTTTACATGTTATATCATGAATATACTTATTTTTTGTAATGTTATAAGTTTCATTTAATGTTATTCCTTCATAGTAATTATGATTCAAAGTTACAAAAGTGGTAAGAGTCTTTTTTTATAATCTCATCATTTATCAGAATTTTGTATGATTAACTCTTCAATGTTAAAATATTTTAATTATAATGAATTTTATTTTAATCTTTATATTAATTTTATTTACAATTAATTTTTCAATTTTCTTTAAATCTTTGGTACTTAAAATTTTTTAGAATGTTTTTTTTATGAAAATTCAACTTTATTTTCCCTATTTCATTGAAAATATGTATTCTTTCAAAACAATGTTTTCTTAAAATGTTTTCAAAAAAAATTAAATGATATATTAAGTTAATTTTAAAGGTAAATTATTTTAAAATTGTTTTATGTTTTAAAAATTGTTTTATATGATTTCCATATCTTTAATTATTTTTTTTAAAAGATATTTTCAAGGAAAATGGTTTTCAAAATGTTTTATGTTTTAAATAGTGATTTTCCAAATGAAAAGGGTATTTTCCTCGGAATTTATTCAATGATATTTTAGTGGTATTTCCATTTATCAATTTAAAAAAAAATCTTATTGTTACCGATGATCAAATGGGGACCTTTTTAATGATACAACCTTCATTATGTCTCTAGATGGATTAAGATTGTTTCAAAGAGATTGTTATGAAACTAGATTATTTTCCATGGGTAAATTATGTTGAAACCCATTTATTTTTTAGGGGTCTATCAAATTTTTATGAGTTTTATGATGAAAGTTTTTTATTCCTGATATGGTACTTGAGCATTATATGAAATGGGTGATCCCGATACATCTTATATGATGGGTTGATCCCCATTATTGCTTACAATTGAACCTAATATAGCTTATAATATGGGTTGATCCCCATTATAGCTTATGAAAATTGGGTGAGCTTGATATAGCCTATACAAAGGATTTATCCCCATTACAGCTCATGGGTGATCCAAATATTGCTTATATGAAGGTTGATCCCCATTATTGCTCTATAATTCATTGGGTAATTATTATATTTGAAGTCATCCATTTGGTTATTTCAATTAAAAGGCTTTTGATAGGGTTTTATGAAAGTGCTGCTTCAAGTTACCAAAAAGAGTTTTAATTTATTATTTTGGGTTTATAATGTTTCTAATGATCAAGATTGATATCACGTGGCTCATTATTATTAATTATAATGATAGTTAACTTTTCCAAATTTTCATATTTGATGATCTATGTATTTATGGTCATGATTTATTTTATGATTTGCTTATACACTATGATTATGTTGTCATACCCTTATGTACTATTATTCTCATTGATGAAATTAAATTGTTAATTCATATATTTACCCTTATTGATCATTTGAGCTCATAAATATTATGTTTTCTTTTATCTTGGTTATTAAAAATTAGTTTGAATGATTTATGTATATAAAGTATTTCACAAGGATGATGTTTATGACCAAATGTGATATAAGAAAAGCTGTGTATAATGGGAGATGGTGTTCATCATTATGAACAAGTTGTTTATGAGTCCAAGTTAATATTAGTTTTTCTTAATTATCTAAAACTATAAACATATATGTTTCTAGAGGTTTTAATTTATCCAAGTTTTCATTTTTATTTTTTAAGGTTTAGATAAATAATTTGGGTCACAATTATTGAAATCAAAACAAAAAAATGTAAAGTTTGTGATTTCAACATAGGATTCGGGATTGTAATCCCTAGGCTATTATAGTTGGTATTAAAGGTCAATTTAGATAAATTTATAGATTAGGATGTTTTCAAATGAGTTTATCTTAATAGTTATATATATCTTTATATGAATATAAGTTTAAGGTAGATCAATGGTTCAAAGTCTTATACACCCCATTTAAGGTTTTTAAGTAGTAAAAATTTTGAGGTTATCAATGACATGTTGGGAGATATTTTATTGGGTTGGGATATTTGTAATCCCCAAGATCAATGTAAAGTTTTATTTAATGATGAATTATTTTTTATGTTATAAAAAGGACAACTCGTATGTTGGGTGAAAACTTATCACATTCGAAAAGGCGGTGGTGCTTGAACCCATGACCGAAGGATGATAAGGGTTTCACACCTACCACTAGCCTACATAATGTCTTGGTTAGCATGATTTTTTTATAGGTAAATATTAAGTTTATTTTATAAATATATATGATTTTATTTGATTAATAATTATTGATTTATCTCGGAATAATATATGGTCAATCCCTTCTTATATTTGTGTTTCAAACTTAATGAGGAAATGTTTGCATAATTTTAAGGATAGTTACTTATGAAATAATTCAGTTTGAACCTTGGGAATTACAATTTAATTTTGAATATTATTGTATCATATTAAGGTTTATACATTTTTTGAATTATATTACCATGTTCTAACCATTTTTTGGGTTAATGTTTAAATAAATAAGGAACATATCGTTATCCTTTTTATGGTTTTGTGGTCTTTTAAAGCTAATTTTAGTGCATCGTGCATTAAAAATTCATCATAAATACTCATCATTTGGAGAAAAATATGATATTTTGGTGGAAATTGATTAAAGTATTAAATTATACTCATAAGTTAAATACATTTCAATATTATCTTATTCTATATGGTGAAATAATTCCTCAACTCTAGGAAAATGATCTTGAAAAAAAGTATTTTCAAATGTCCAATATTTGATTACCAAGATAAAGTTCAAATTTTGAGGATTCAATTTATTAGATGGGTGAGGATGTAACACCCTAAGATTTTAAAATATGAAAATTATATTTGATATCATAAAGGAAACACAACATTGGGTTTAACTTACATTACATTCAACACTATGTTCAGCTTGTGTCACATGCAACAAGGACTATATTTGATGGCTTGCGTTACACACAAGACCATGTTTTTTCAAATACTATTAATATTATTATTTAAAAATGAAAATTGTATCCTAGATGTTAAATTTGAGGTTATAAATAGGATTAAATAAATTATGAAAATAATAGGATTAATTAATTGGTTACTGGTTAATTAGAAATGAAAATGAAACCCTTTTGAATAGAAGGGGAATGTTTTTATAAGTAAAATATTTTATGCACCAAAGGAATTTTATTTTAATAAAAAAATTAATGTATGATATTAATAAAATTTATATATAATATATTAAACATTTTTTTACATTAATATAATAGATTCTATAGGTGTAAGATATGAACAAATCCAAATTTATGCATAAAAAATATCTATTTTTCAAAAAGGAGGTTTTTTCACCTTTTAATGGTGCACTTGTTTTGAGAATAAATTTAGAAAATTATAGAAATTTTATTTTAAAAAATAAAAAACATTTTTGGAAGAAAAATATAAAATTTTAAATTGGGTGAAATGTTGGAATTTTTTAGAAAATATTGATTTTTTAGTGAATAGTGTAAAATACTGCTTTTTGTAAAAAAAAGTCATTTATTTTAATAAATTAGGTAATTTAAGAGTCCCAATATGTTTTGAATATATTTTCAAGAAACCTAAGTATTAATTAGTTATATTTAATCCACTTAATTACTTTTTAATCAACTTTATATTGGTTTTTAATAAAAAAAATTGGGTTTAAATATGGGTTTTTTTTAAACTATTTTGAAATGTATAACGTTTCGTCTTTTTAATTAATTAAAATAATCCCTAATTGGGAGTGTATTAAATGAAATTTATATTATATATATAATTATATATTATTTTATTTTCATTATATTATTATTATTTTTCATATAATTAATATAGAATCATCTTTTTCGTAAAAAAAATACTATTCTTAAAAACTCACAGTGTCATCATGACTGCGGGATTGACATTAAATTAAAATCTACCACTTACATTAATGGAACTAGTAAAAATGGATTCTATATTTAGAATAAGTATAATTTATATTATCTAATTGTATCAACTTATTTTTTTTACAATAATGATAAGTGAGAATAGTTAAAATTAATTGACACAATTAAGGTTAAAATGGGGTTTTATACATTACATGTGTTTGTATTAAAATTATTTTTACACACATATATTATTTTTATTTAATGAATTTTAATTAATATTTAAAATCATAATTTATAAATTAGCTAATAAATATATTCTTAATTATGATGTCAATGTATAAATTACCTAGGTAAATAAAAATATACAAGTTATATTGGTAAAAACAATAAAGATAAAATTGAGTAAACACAAAGAATAAGGAATAACTTGATAAAAATATATTTATTATTTTTGTTGGAGGTATTTATCGACTAATTAATAACTTAAATTAATTATAGCTAAATTTTGGAGGCACATGAGGTAAGAGAGACCTCTCAATAGTGTTTACTTTTTTGTGTTTCCAAGAATTCTACTCCTCCATTATAAAAGGGCATTCAATATCCCTAATTTTTCACACCTATAAAGAATTTTGGATCATCTAAACCCTAAAAATATATATTCTCTACTTCCCTAATATCATCCTAGAATCCTTAATTTCGGAATAAATCTGTAAAATAATTCCTTTCATCTAAACCAAAATGAGTTACCTAAAGATGAGGTAATGTTTATCAATGTTTGTTTTGTTTTATTTCTTTCTCAAACCCCTTTACTTATTTTTATATCATAATTAAATAATAAAATCAGTATAATAAATTTACTGATATTTTTTTTATAAGTTTAATACCAAAACCCACCCACACTTCCATCAAATTGGTTGTAAAATCATCTTTTGTGTGTATGGTGGACTATCGCCTCGCGAAATGATGTCATTCGTTTTTCCATTACCACTTCTCATGGTTGGGAATAATGATGAAAATATTGTTTTTATATGATATTTTTTATATTTAAATCATAATTATACCTATTTATTCATTATATAATATACACCCTTTTTACATTTCATATCATAGGGGATATGATAACATCGCTCATGTGTGCAGCGAACTACCACATCGCGAAGTGATGTGAAGGGTTTTTCACTAACATGTTACATGAAAAGTAATAAGTGTAAAAATAATGAATACATATTTTATAAATAAAATAATTATTATGTTAATTACATATTTATATTTAAATAAATATAATATATCATTTTCTTTATTACCTTTTCACACAATGAAAAAGTGATAAAGTCGTTCGTGGATGTGTGGATTATCGTATCCTCAAAGTGATTTGATTCCTTTTACATTAGAATAATGATATATAAAAGTGTATATAATTAAATATCATGGTATTTATGATATAATTACCATTATTTAAATATAAAATATAACTTACCTTCTTTCCATAATGATCATTGGGAAATTGGAACATTACTCATGCATACGTACAGCCTACCGTCTCCATGATCGTAACATTGGGTCATTTTTCATATCCAGCATTCATGATTGATTTTAAGAGTATAATTGATTTATAAATATGATAATTATATAATTATTATTTTTCTGGATATATTTAAATAATTAAATCATTGACTTTAGTCAAACTACAAATTTCAGTTTTAACACATAAGCTAAATATGGTCAAAACATGCGACTTAAAATTAATTGATTAAGTAGTTGTATAAAACTTATAAATAAGGGGAATGAAATTAATAATAAACTTTGAAAAGGTTATAAATCAATTAAATAACTAAAATATTTTATTATTCAGGAAGATAAACAAAAATCATGATGAATCAGACTCAAAGTAAGGGTTCTTTTCTCATCTCACTTTTATTTTTGCGAGATACACACCAAATTCACCACTTATTTGTGTTATGTGGTGTATATAATTCACATGAATGTATTATATTTTTAATATACTTCAATTTATGGGGATTTAAATATCTATTTTATATCTCTCTTTCATGGGGTTTATGGTTTCAAAGTTACCAAGCGATAACATATTTATGTCACAATTTTCCTTCTTTGAGATGTTTATTATGTTAGACTTTAATATTATTTTATAAGGGGTATATAATACCCCCTTTAACATGTTATACCATAAATATCATTATTTTTCATGATACACTAAGTTTAATTTAATTTTATTCCTTCATGGATATTATGATTCAGAATTACAAAAGTAGTAAGAGACTTTTGTTATAGTCTCATCATTTATATAGATTGTGTATGATTAAGTCTACAATGTTGAAATATTATAATTATCATAAATTATCTTCACATATGGTTATACATGATAATTAAAAGTAATTATACCATTTTATTTCTCCCTTTGGTACTTTAAATGTATTATAAATTAGTTTTAAGAAAATCTTACTTCATTTCTCTCTTCGATCGGGAATCTATGTTCTTTCAAACCATTGTTTTAAAAAGAATTCAAAAAAAAAATTAAATGATATTATAAACCCATTTTAAATGGAAAGTATTTTAATTTTTTTACTTTTTAAAAAGTGTTTTAAATTATTTCCAAATATTTATTTATAAGTTTTCAGGGTTATTTTCAAATTAAATGGTTTTCAAAATGATTTATATTTTAACAAGTAATTTTTCAAAATGAAAAGGGAATTTTGCTAAAAATTTATTTAATGATATTTTAATGGTATTTAATTTCATCAAAATCAATAAAAAAAATTACCAATCATTAAATGGGGAAATTTGTTTGTGACACCAACCTCTTTATTTCTCTGGATGGATTAAGATTGTTTTAAAGAGATTGTTATGGAAACAATTTATTTTCCACAAATAAATTATGTTGAAACCCATTTCATTTACATGGGTTTATCATGATTTTATGAGTTTTATGATGAAATTTTTTTATTCATGATATGGTACTTTATCATTATACAAAATAGGTGAGCTCAATACAGGTTATATGAAGGTTTTAGCTCCATTATAGCTCACAGGTGAGCCCAACATAGCTTATACAAAGGGTTGAGCCCCATTATATCTCATAGGTGAGCCCGATATAGCTTATACAAAGAGTGATCCCCATTATAGCTCTCCAATTATTTGGGTAATGATTATTTTATAATTCATCTGTATGGTTATTCCAGATCAAAGGGTTTTGAAAGTGTTTTATGAAAGTTTTTATCTAAGTTACCAAAACAGGTTTTAATTTATTATTATGAGTTTATAATGTTCCTAATGATTCAGATTGATATCACATAGTTCATGATTATTTATTATGATGACATTTGAATTTTCTATATTTTATGATCTAGATATTAATATTCATGAGTTCTTTTATGATTTTCTCATGCACTTTCATTATGTCATCATACCCTTATTCATTCTTATGCTCATTGATGTCATTAAATTGTTAATGCTTATGTTTACCCTTACTGGGAATGTTAGCTCACATTTCTTATTTTTACTATTCCATTGGTTATAAAGAATGACGTTGAATGATTTACGTCTATAAAGGATTTCACAAGGATGATGTTGATGGACTAATGTGAAATAAGAAAATATGGGTATAATAAGAGATGATGTTCATAATTATGAACCAATTTTTTATGATTCCAATTTTCTATGAGCTGGAACTAATTCTATAAAACCCAAAACCTATAAGGTCATCAAGGATGTAAGTTATCCAAGTTTTTATTTTAATATTGTAAGGTTTAGATGAAAAATTTGCATCACAATTATCGGTATGAAAGCATGAAATGTAAAGTTCATGATTTTAGCATAGTATTTGGGACTACGGGTCCTGGGCTGTTATAGTAATAGTTATGAAAATCTAAGTTAGAGATGATATATAACTATTATGAACCAGTTTTTTATGTTTGAATGTATCCAAAGATATCAGACCTATATTATTCTAGAGTAATAGTTATCTAATGTAAAGAATATCCATCTACATATATGTAATATCTATGTGTTAAATGTTTGGGTCACTAAAGAAAAGTAAGTATTTTGAGTAGTGATTGGAAAAGTGTTAAAAAGGTTAAAATATCTCAATTATGGGAGAAATTTTGGTAAGATCATTTTTTTATATTATTTTACTTATCATGATTTATTTTACTAATTTTCGTTTTATTCCCTTTTAATCAGATGAAGTATGACATGCCCGACACTATAGAAGTTAGGAAGAATTTTTTAGCTTTGGATGATAGAGGATGAATGGATTTTAATCATCCTTCACATTATATTTCATTTTTTATAAAATAAAAAAAATTCATGTGATATATATCCTTTTTCAGATGAAGATACATGGAAGAGGTTTTTTGAAAGTAGATGACAAGAATTGTTTTTGGTAAGTGTAATATTAGTTCTTAGAAGTTTGTTTTATATTAATGATATTGTTAATGGTTTTTTTATTCTTAATTTACAACAATTGAGGAGGTATCATCATGAAATCCAATTCAGAAATGTATTCCATCATACTATATCTCATGTTAGGTTTATGTTATTAGATGAACAAATGCTTGTTGAAAATTTTCAGAAAATGAGAGTTGAGTTTTCCAGCTCTATAGAGTTTGTATGTATTTTCCCCAGCAAGACATTAAAGATGGAAGATGCCCTGAAAGAGAAAAAAAGGTATAATATCTTATGGAAGATTCAAGAGATTTATCTTTAAAAATTGAAATAACTTAATTTATTTATTTATGTTATTTAATTTAATTCAAATATTGATATATAGTGATTCACTAATGTATTTTTCAAATATTCTATATAGTAATATTTTAAGGGTTAGATGACATAAGGGAAATTTATAGATAAGGGTAGTAAGGATATTATAGCTACTTTATTTGGAAATCCTAATCACCCAAGTTGCGTATGAGGATACATGAAAGGTGTATCTGTAAAAAAAAGTGTTTGGTCATTAAAAATATTATTCAAAAGATAATGTATATAAAATAAAATATATATATTTAAAAGATATGTTTATAATATGGGTGAGATGATGGATAAGATGATAAAAACTTTGGTACAGTCAATGTTTTCAGACATGAAAACATAGTTTTATACTGCATATCCCACTCCACCACCTTTGTTTACTTATCCAACTCTTGTACCTCCTCCTCCATACCTTTCCATATATTGTGGGTTATATATTAAGGGTACCCTTCATCATATTGTAGAATATGGGATTATATTTTATATTTGAGATATCATTCATCATCAAAAGATAGAGATGGAGAATCTTAGGGTCATCATATAGGATATTATAGTTATATTAGCAAGAGTGACATTTCCTATAGATGAGGTCACTACTATTGGAAAAAGCATCAACCATTTTTTGTTTTCCCATCTAGAATTTTCCAAGAAATTAAAACTTAGGTATGTATATATTATATCCTTTATTTCATATTGGTGTTAAATTTTTTTAACATTTTAAAATTTATATTTTTATATATTTTTTATGGGAATACTTTAAAGGTAAAGACATAATGTATAGAAAACAACAAATAAAGGATATTATGACTTTATATACAACTTCTTATGGTCTTAATAGATTTTCAACATATTCATATTTGTTTTTGTAATTTTATAAGATTCTAATGGATTCCAAAACTTTTTGGTGTTAAATTAATATGATGATTTTAAAGAGAGATAACATGGAGCATGTAACTGGATATTTTTTGGTCATCAACACAATGAAAGTCTTTTTCGTGTAGGTTAATTATCATATATCTTAAATTTATTTTAATTTATTGAAACTTAAAAATTATGTTTTTTTATATTATACATCTTTATACACTTTTCATTTAGTATGAAATAATGGATTTATAGACCCAAAATTAATTTCAATGGTAATGATGAAAATGAAAATATAGAAATAATATTATAAATTGCTGAAAATTTTCAAAATAATTAATTAAATGTTGTATGTTTTATTATCTTCAAGAGTATAAAACATATATTCCATAAAGTGTTATATATATTGAATTAATAACCACTCACATTATATTTTTTTACATTAGTTCCCATTTTATGTTGTGTGTTTTTTTCAAAAGAGAAGAAAACTTACTAGTTATGCTCTATACATGGTGATGGGTAAGAAAATTTCATCCAAGTATTGAACATTTAAGTTTTATTATTTGAATACTTGTATATTATAATTAATTATATTGGTATTTCATACATATTGTTTTAAAATATGGAATTTTATTACATTATATAGATAATAGGAAAAAGGAGTGTGAAATAAAATATGTAAAATAAAATGTGATATCTCATTTACAATTACTGCATTTTAGCTACGAGTACTTAACATGTTATTTTGAATTAAAAAATCCTTTTAAAAATTATTTTAATATTTAATAAGTATTAAAGGAATGTGGATATTATGTTCCATGGTTTATGTTTAAAATAATTTCAACCATGCTAATTACAAAATTCTATGAGGTTTGATTTTATTATAAACTTTTCTTTAATTTATCTTATAATTATATTGAGAATACATGTTAAAGAATTTAATTTTAATTTTTAGCTTTTGGATGAACCTAAAAATTATACAAAACAAGGGTTAAATCACTTATAAATATAATTGAAAGAATATTTACCAAGTCTTGTTGAGTTTTAGTTTATTTTTAATATATATTATAAAGTTTAAATGATATTAATTTGTGATGTTTTTTTTCTTATTATGTTGTTTTTTTCTATATTTGGTTCTTATTTTATACTACTGGGAACTTATATTTAAATATAATTTTAAAAAAAATTATCTTTTCACATTAGCTATTATATAAACAGTGTAAAAATTATTAGGTTTTTATCACACTGGTCATAAAATAACCAATGTGATAAATTATTTTCTCCATCGGTTTTTATATAAAGTATGTGAAAAACCCTTATAATTATATATTTTTTTGTTGGTTTATACATTGGTTTTTATAAACTGATTTGAATTAAAGTTTTTAACATTTTTTACAATAACTAATGTGAAAAACATATTTAAAAAATCACTTTCAATAACGTCTCAAGGTAACTAATGTTAAAAACCCTAAAAATAGATATCGAAAACCGTTTTTTGCAATAGACTGGCATGATAACTGTTGTTATAAGAAAACTATTCTATAGGAAAATAATCCTCCCATGAGACTCTAAAATCCATAATAAAAACTAAGAGAATCTATTCAACTCTCAGAATCATTCTCTAAGACTACCCATCCATTTAAGGATGATATGATATGGTCATGGTCAATTGGGTACCTAAATTTTCTTGAAGTGATCTCCAAATCCAAGAAGTCAAATAGGGATTTCATTTAGAGATGATCGGAACTAGAATTATGTGAGATTTTACCACTTTTTGAATATAGATATTTTCTAATTCATCTACCATATTGGATTCATGAATTAGGATGAATTGGGATGAATTTGTTAATCAGTCCACAAACCCCCAAATTGAATCTTGTTTCTGAATAATTCTTGGTAAAACTATGAAAAATTACATAGATATCCACTCCCATTTCTAAATAGGAATTGGTAAATTTTCAATCATTCTAGTTTTTCATTGATTCTCTACCTTGAACTACAAAAAAGTTATGCATTTAAAAATAAATCAACCACATTTAATTTCATACCTGCCCACCAAAAATGGGTTCTTAGACCCTTGTACATATTTTTGATTCTTGATTCAGCTGCCCTTTTCTAGTGGTGGTAAGCATAAAGAAGTTGGTCTTAAAAATATTATGGAATGATAATTTGATCTCGAAAAAGTAACACTATACCACTATCTTGTTTCCACCCATCAAGGGTCACCCCACCATTATGTTTTAACATTATGGAAAAAAATCAGGATCTGATATTTTATAATTCTATACTTTCTCAACCAAATTAGGTATGAGTGTCACAAAAAAATATTACTACTTTATTTTTTTCAAGAAATATAAATGCATACAATAATCATACTCATCAACTACCATCAATCACAAGATTTTTTGGCTAATCGATTATATGAATTTCATCTTAAATAATCTTCTATGTGATTTCCTTTTCTTGGTGTATAAACCAAGTCAAAGTAAAACATCTATAAATATTTTACCCATCCTCTTTATCTTAGGTTCAAATATCTCGGAAAAATTATGTGATTCGAAATTTTAGAGTATGTGAACATAGTTAATTTCTCACCAAAGATGTAATGACACCATGTTTTCAAAAAATATACTACTAGATATAATTCCATATCATAATTCATATATTTATTTTTA
Source organism: Viscum album (assembly GCA_963277665.1). Classification (NCBI taxonomy): domain Eukaryota; kingdom Viridiplantae; phylum Streptophyta; class Magnoliopsida; order Santalales; family Viscaceae; genus Viscum; species Viscum album. The sequence continues at coordinate 704,975,311 of OY728147.1, read as the reverse complement.
TGAATTCACAATTTTTTTGATCCATAAGCTACCAAAGGATCTCCCTACAATATAAGACAGCCGATTCGAGATCCAGATGATTCAAATTAAAACACATAACCCTTCCCAAGTTTTAGAAAAATAATAATTGGTGTCAAATTGATTTTCTCTATAAGCTCTAGAAAGTCTTTTTGAAAGTCATCGCTCCAATTGAATGGAGTAACCGTTATCATGAGTGGTTTCATAGAAGATGTCAGTCATGATAAGTCTATAATGAAGTGATGATAGTAACCGGGAAAGAACAGAAAACTACAAATTTCAACAAATTGTTTTGGCAGTTTCAAATACAAAACAACTTGTATCTTTACAGAGTACACTGATATGAATTTCTATGAAATTATATGGCCAAGGAAGTGAAATTATTATATCCAAAAAATAAATTTAGATAATTTTTCATATAAAAAATTCTCTTGAAAAAAATTTTACCCAATCTATAAATGGTTTTCATGTTCTTTACAAGTTTGAGAATACATCAGAATATCATCCAAAAATACCATAATGAAAGATTCCAAGTACCACTGAAAGGAATGATTCATTAATTTAATGAAAACCATTGGTGAATTTTTGGGATCAAAGTACATGGACACATATTCATAATGACTCTAGAGACTTATGAAATCCGTTTTTGGAATATCATATTTCCTAACCTAGAGGAAGTGATACCTTGAGTGTAGATAAATTTTGGAGAACATTTTTTCTTCTATCAATTGATCAAAAATTTCATCAATATAAGGTAGTGAATATCTATTTTTTATCATAACCTAATTCATTTTACGGTAATCAATACAGAGTCATTAGGAACTATCTTCCTTATTGACAATAGAACTAGGGCATCCCAAGGTAACATACTTGGTCTTATGAACCCTTTACTTTCCAATTATTCTAATTGAAAATTCAAATACTTAAATTGTATTGGTTTCAGAAATTGATTTTGTAGAAGTATAGAAATAATGGGAAATATGTCCCTTCATATTACAATTGTAACATACGTTGGGTTGTGTAGTATAATATATCTTTATATACTTGAACAAACCATATTAGAAACATCCCTAATTTCTTTTGGTAAATTTTTAAGGTTAATTAATCCATTATTTTGAACCTATGATGCTTTACCACTTTGGAAGTAGGTTTCCATCTTCTAATTGTTCCTAGAATTAGAGTTGCCACATGCTCCTATACTGAAAAACATACTTCTTCCAATTGACTTTCCAATGATATCCCCTTCTTCCACCATCCATCTATTAACCATATATATATAATTAGTGGCGGCAGTACAGTAGCAGGTACTATAGCTGCACGGTACTATAGCAGTACTATTCACCGAGGGGTCCCTTGGGCCAAAAAATGGGCTTTCTAGCCCTGTATGCAGGCCAATTAGCCTTGGGCCTTCGGGCTATGTAATGGATCACCCTCTACCTAGTCTAAAGAGGTCTTTGATTTAATAATAAATTGAGGATTTGGCCTCAAACTTTAAAAAATATATGTATAATTAGTAATAAAAATAATGGATCTCTTAGAATAAATCTATGGTCACAGTCCTGATTCAAAGATACACTCCTTCAACAATGCACTAAAAACTACTTCTGAATAGAAAAAAATTAAGTTCATAAAGATAGATACATATTCCATAATTGATAGATTTTATTTCTTAATGATGAAGAAATATATCATTTTGACTATCTTAAAGGTGTGAAGGTATCTTTTTTGTTGAAAAATTCTTCACATATCTCCCACATATGACCTTGGTTGAACTTATCCAGGGAAGCTAAATCCCACCATTAGTCTGAAAGATCATCTAGTTTATAAACTACTAACTTGACCTTTAGATCATCTAGTGTTCTAAAGAAATAAAAAATCTAATTCATTCTATTAATAAATACTTCTATCTTTTCAGGTTCTGAATCCCCAAAAATATCAGTGGATTCTATTTATGAAATTTCATAGAATGATCTACTTATCATGGTTTATCAATTCAATTTCCCTTATCAATAGATTGAAGATATTGAACAATTATATGAATAATCTATTGGTGAATATGTAATTTAGGTGCAACCACATTATCTATAGTCTCTTATTATGGAAATATCCATCATCTAACCAATCTAATTTCTCTATAGTAATAACAAAATACCACTTAGTCGTAACTCATTAGCAACCAAAGTCTTAGAATATTCAAAATCTTCATAAGAAATCAATAATTCAAAAATCATCAAACATAATATGAAAAACATTGTCCTAGTGGGATGTCTCTTTACTAATTCATGATATTATATGATCCTCGAGTAAACCCATTATGATGAGGTGAAAACACACCTATAAGTGTTTTAGAACATTTTTTATACCTGAACCACCTTGCTAACTTGAACTTTGACATTATATATTTCATGTTATGACAGTTCCTATCTCTTTACTACCATTCCAATTTTATGGACTAACCAAGAATGATACCATTTGTAACATCCTAACCCTAAACATTGGATTTGAAATAGTTGAGCTGCCACTAACCTTATATGACATCCCCAAGACACCAAAAAATAGAAATAAATACCATGGTATTACCTAAACATTTTTAGATGATTTACCCTTTTAAGATAAACACAACTAGACATGAAAAAATAAAAAAACCAAAACCAAACTATATGATTCATGAAGAATAAATAATACAACTCAAAGAGAGACAAAAAACCCAAAATATTAGAGTAGTAGTAAAAAAGTATAACAAGAAAACTCAAGTAAACCAAAGGATGTTCTAAATTATATATACTGATGTGGAATCACTTCAATAACTCCATGAGAGAACTCCAATCTCCAACCACCCTACCGAGGAAGTAGCATTATGATTCTCCACTAGAGAAATGTGATAAATTTTCTTTACATGTGTCCTGAAGAATAAAATCTATATATATGCCAAAGTGAATATGCAGGAGGTGAGTAATCATACCTAATTTACTTTCCCCAAGTGACTTCCCAATTCATGCCACTAAGACAAAAACACATTAGCTCACAGTTCAAAATAAAATTTATAATAAAGATTGTAACATAAAAAAAATACCAATTTGAAAAAATATAAAATAATTTAAATTAAAATCCGAATAATTTACCTAGAAGTGACACTTGTCATGCCCAAACCACATCCATCCACTCACACAAACATGAAGGCCAAGTGAAAGTCCCATACTCATGATTGGTTACATACCAATCCACCATATCATTACTAAGTGAAAATCTAGGTGCCTCTAGTCAGGAACCATGCCCTTAAAGGGTAACATACAATGAAAATATGGACACACACCACCCATGTATGCCAAGTTCTCTACCAATTAATTACACACAAATATTTGATTACCCTTAAAACATTTCATCAAACATCCTTCATATATAGAATTAAAACCATAATTTAAATCCATAAACCAATGAGTTTTCCATAAGCTATTAAAATTTCCATGTTCCCAAATCATAAACCAAAAAATGGTTTGTTAAAAAAAGAATCCAACATTTACTTTTAAAATTAAAAGAAAATATTTTAATAAAACTAATCATTCATGTTATATAATATGTAGAGAAGATAGAGAATCCACATACGTCCCAACAGGTGGTGAAAATAAAGAACAATATAATGAAACCTCTAGATATATGATCAAAACTTCTTTACTTTGATAGATCCAATCAACATCTCAACAAAAAACATCATAGATCATAGATCTATCTATAATAGATTTGATTTAACATTTTATGTGAGTGGAGATAAGTATTTCTAAATATAAAGAGTGAAAATAGAAACTTTCATTGATTATGGGATCCAATGCACTTAGATCCATCAAAACCAGATTCCATATCAAATTCAACCATCAAGAATTATTAAGAGAGGAGTGGGTTTGATAACCTTATATTATATGTGAGAAATGAATATTTCGGTGGTTAAAACCGATTTAAACTCTAATTTTAAAATCATTAAATGGAATTCAGGTAGGTAGGCAACTCGATTTGGGATACCGTGAACATGCTACTACCTCCATATTTTCCCCTCGCATAGTTAGTTCGCACGATTTGAAAAACTATGCACCAACCATTATTTTCATAATTTATCCACTTATATGATTTCTCTTGGTTACCCACATAGTTTGTAAGAACCTTATACTATCCATGAACACCCTACCTTCTTAATCATGTCTCGTAGTTTTCTCAGAAAAATCACATGGTTTCCCTTAACCAAGCTAAAAACATGAACCCATAAAACACTTCCAAAACAAAAAAAAACTTTCATAAACTCTTAAAACTCAACCAATTTATTATATAACTTCAAAATACATAATAATAGGGTAAAATATCTGAAACTTGGTGTGTTATATGTCACATATATGATTTTTCTTGAGTTACTTTTCTTGTTAATTTTTGGTTCCATATTGGTTCTTTTACTTTCCTAAGAACTTTTAGTAAAAAAATAGAGTTTTTTGGACCTTCTAGTAAGTGGTGCATAGTTAGGGGAAACTGTAACATCCCATGTAAAAAAATAAATATTTCATATTTATTAATATTTGTGAATTAAATATTAATTTTACTTTAATTGGTTTTCTATGTTCGATAGCGTACTCGATACGTAACAACGGGTTTCTTTGAAATCTTACATTGCACACTAATAATATATTATTATTATTTTAAATGGTAGTTAACTCCTAGCCATTGTATTGGCGGGAATGAACAAAACTAACTACAATATGATTATACATGTTTGATAAATGTATTTACATTTATCCAATAAAAGTTAGAGGCTTAAAATATGAATGAATCTAATTTTAAGAATAATTTACATTAAAAGGTCGATTTACCGCCTTTAAAAAGCAAACCCTCTTTAAATCTAGTTTTTGTCACTTTAATAAATTCTATTTTACCAAATAAAATCTTTATTTAGAATTGGGACATCAAAATTTACTTTGTGTAAATTTTTTGGAATTTTTCCGATAAAGTTCATTTTTTTAATGAATAGTGAAAAATATTGTATTTTAATTCAAAACTGTGTTTTAATCAATTTTATTCATATGGTTAGATTATATTTTTAATTGGTTTTAAAGTGGAATTATAATATATTTTTACAATTTAATCCAATTTTGGTCAATGGAATTAATTTCACTTTGAAATTGGACATAAACAAGTGTCAATCTTTTGATAGTTATTGTTTCTTAAAAACACACTATTTGTTTTAACAACGGGAATTAATATTAAATTAATTAATGCCAATTTTATGTTTTGAATTTTTAAAAATAGACATCATTTTTGAATTTTTAATATCAAATAAATCTTAGGGTGAAGTTTTGGTATTTTTCTGAAAAACTTCAATTTTGATGAATAGTGAAACCACTTAGTAATAGTTAAAAAACTGATTTTTTCATTTAAATAAAATTTTACCGCTTTTGTGGGTTAAATTTCAAGAATACAAGAGACACCGTTAATATCAATAAGTAAAATTTGGTTCAATGAGATGAAAATAATTTTCGATGAATAGTAACTTTTGACTTTTATTTATCGTGGTTAAAGGTAAATAGAGTAATTCAAGGTAAAAGGAATATTATAATTATTCAAAATTACCTTAACACTTATCCTAACCTTATTTGATGAGTCATGTCCGAACAAGGGCATACTTGGGTCGATTCTGGGACCTCATGGAGCCACATGGGAATGATATTGACACTTTAGATTAATTAATTTAAAGTAAAGACAAAAATGACAAACAAATATCTCTTTGTAAATTAATTTGTACATGGTGTTATATAAGTTATTTTTTATACTATAAATATTAATTGTAAATCTAAAAATATTTCCTACATCATGGTATTTTTTTATAATTTTTAGACATCGAATAAATTAAATTATTTAAGACACAATAATGATGTGGTATTTACCTCATTAATAAATGATTTAAGTAAATAAAATTATAAATATTAAAATAACAACCCAAACCTGTCCAATTCTTAATGGATGAATTTATATCGACCATGAGTCATCTTATCTTTAACTTTAATGATTTTTGGACCTTTAGAAACCGAATATCATTATATAATAAAATAATATTTTCACAATTTCCTAAAGAGCCCCTCCTCCCCCTTATAAAAAGAGACCATTTCTATCCAATTACTCACACCTTTCAATCCTTTTGTCTCATCCAAAATCTACCCAATTAATCTCCCTACATCCCTCTCCTCCTCCTAGAAGCCTTACCTTAGGTAGAAGGCACTTCAACAAACCATTTTGGTTCAAACCAAAGTGAGTTACCCAAATTAAAGGTAACGGTTTCTCTTAAATTATTTTGTTTTATTTTGTTTTACTTCTCCAACCCCTAAACTCTTTTTATTCCTTTATTTTATAACAACACCAGTATCCTTAGTATACTAGTATTTTGTTATGAGAATTATTCAAACTACACATACACACACCTCCATCTAATGGGTGAAGAGCATACTGTTTCTGTGGATGGAAAACTAACGCCTCACGAAACGATGATTGTTCGATTATCTCCTACCACCTATCATGGTGTCCATTAAGATGACACTATATTCATATATTATATATATATATTATGTTTATGTTTTCTTTATGCCTCTTTATTTTTCTTTTATAGTTTACCTTTATGGTTTCCATTATGGATAAACGTGATAATTTCATTTGAGGAAGTGTGGACTACCGCCCCCTCAAAGTGATATGACTCATTCATGCCTTATGTGGGACATATAAAGGATGGATTTAATGATATTATATATGATATTATACTGGAATTATAATATACCTATGTATCATTATGTTTTAATTCCATTAAAATAAGAAATAGAAATGAAAGTAGCGTTCATGCGTACGTACGGCTTACCGTCTCCATGAATGGAGCATTTCCTTTCTTACCTCCAAATTATATGTACTATTATAAATATATATATACTAGATATATATGATATATATGATATCTAAACAATGAATATCATTCTGGATATAATGGACTGTTGACCACATGGAAAACTTGTAAATATAAGGTGTTCATTTTTTTTACTGAAGTACCAAATATCGACAAAATGGCCATTATTAACTTGAATGATTACATAATGTTTATAACATGGTAATAAGTGATATAAAAAGAATAATAAACTTTAAAAATGTTCTTAATCAAGTAGAAATTAACTTTAGTTTATTATTCTAGATATTAAAGAATGAATGGGTCAAGTCGGACATGAGGTAAGGGATTTTCTTATCTCACTTTTAATTCTGTGAGATTTCCATTTGTTCGCCACTTATTCATTGCATGTGGTGTATTGTGTACTACCATGATTCTCATTATATTCATGGTATTCTGTGATTCATTTGGTGGTTATTAACTTTTTGTCATATGACTTAGTTGATTACAATGTGGTAAGGGGTTTATTATCTCACTTTTAATTCTGTGAGATTTCCATTGTTCACCACTTATTTATTGCATGTGGTGTGTGTACTGACCATGATTGTATTCATTGTGTAATATACTTTAATTTATGGATATTTACATCATCATTGTATGATCCTTATTTCATGGGTCTATGTTTCTCAAGTTACCAAATCGATAAGGGAATTTGAAATTCCAATTTCCACTCAATCGGCTTTACGCATACTTCGATGGTTATTTTACTCCAAGATTATGTGTGGAATCACTATTCATTTGCTTATGTCATAATTTCCACTCCCATTTCTGTGGATATACTTTTGATACACATAATCACTCCATTTATATATTCTAAAGTCATTGATATGAACTTGATAAGAGTAATTTTAACTCAATCTCCATTTATTGAGTTAAACATCCAATTCATTGGTGTTGTTTTTACAAGAATATGTGTGAATGTCTATAATTTATTTACACTTAATATCCAATCATATTGAGTGTATTTATATTTTTCACACATAATTATGTCATTGATTTATCCTTAACCTAAGGATACGGTCTTTATAAGATATTTCATCTCAATTTACATTCCATTGAGACTTCTTTGTTGTTATACACCAATTCGCTTTTATATGGTGTATATAATGTACTTTGACATAGTATATCATGAATACATTTATTATCATGATATTATAAATTTTTTATTACCTCAGTTATTTTTATTCAAGTGTCTCTCTTTTGGTTAGGAACTCTAACTAAAATATCATTTTAAATGTTTTAAAGATTTATTATTCTAAATCTTTCTCATTAATGTCCATGTTTTAAAAATGTTTTTAAGGATTTATTTATATGGACATTAATGTTTTAAAATTAAAATTCCTTTTAAAAGTTTGAAAGTTGTATGGGACACTTTGATTCAAAAATCTATTTTTAAATGGCATCTTGACAAATAGTGTGACTTTGAAATGTTTTCAAGAAAAAGGGGGATATTTCTCTCAAATAGTTTTGAGGATTATTTTCATCTATGTAAATATCCTTCATTATTCTCAATTGAGGTTAATCTATTACAATACAATCTTCCATATTGTATTGAATGAGTTATGTTTGACTGTGGATGTGCTATTTTTATACCATTCATGGTTTGTGGATAAAGTATTGACATTTCGTATGCTAGTTTTAATAAGAATGTTTATGTTATGTTTCAAAATTTTTATATGTAGAATGCATTAGACTTAGTAAGTGACGGGTGGAGCCCACTATAGCTCCTCGATGCATCAGTAGGTCTCCTAAGAAAAACTAGTGTCTTAGCACAAGGCCTTGACAAAATTTTATTTGTAATCTTAGCAAAAGGCCTTGACTATGTAATTATGATAGTCTGGCATTATGCATTCCATCATTATGAAAGTGGTTATTGATATTTCATGTGATTATTAGACTAGTAGAATATCCATGTGAATAAGTAAATGGAATTATTTCATTTTATTTTTTCCATATTATGATGATGTTCAAGTTTAAAAGGCTTTTGTTTTAGTTATACATTGCCTTAAATGTTTATTTTTATTTAAGAAAGTTTTCGCTATATTGTTATCCTTACTGAGCATCTGATCTCACCCCTTTATATGTTTTATTTGTTCCAAGATTTGAAGAAGTGTTTTATGACTGACCTGCAGGGATAGTCTGAGAGGATATGAGTGTGGAATATGGAGACTATGTTGTTTTATTTTTTCACCTTATGATGTAATGTAAGACTTATGAATGTATCTAGTGTTTCCAAGGCTACTAAACTAATCGTTCTTTTGAGACTTGATCTTTTGTGATCATGCCAATGTTATGTAATAATACACGAACTCTGGGTAATTGGGGTAGGGTCGTTACAGTTGGTATCAGAGGAAGTTTAATACAAACCTTGGAATCTAGATTTAGATAAACTCTGATTAGAGAACATTACCTTAAGGTAGACTTTGAGGATTAGTATAGAATAAATTCCTAAAATTTTGGTATTGTAGAGATTTTGTGATTTTTCCAAGCAAGACATCTCTGTCTGGATACGAGCAGGTAGAAGCGGCTCCGGAAAATATGTACCTAGGGGTAAAACCCAAAAACACCTCTATGATCTAGACTCAAACGGGAACTGGTGAACGACAATGAGCCTTGCTGCACTCTTGGATACGACACTCCCGGGGGATATGCTTAGTATAATTCACATTTTCCTTACATACTGATTTGAAGGATTTTAATATAAGATGAGGATAAATAATCTCCATTAATCCTAAGGTGTTTTAGGTTGAAAATAAGGTGTTATGATATTCTATAAATGATTTTATGACTCATACTATGCTTTCTTGTGTTAGTCAATGGTTGGATTCAAAGGAAGTCAGAGTAACATTGAACATGATGTACAAGGTGGGAATGACAGAGGAAATGAGCAACAGAATGGAATGTTGAGAGGTTTAAAAGATATCGTGTTCATACCGAATCATTTTTCCAAAAATATGGTCAACAACATATATATTAACCAACTCCCGGACTCAATAAATAAGATAAAGGCGATGAATGATAAGAGCTCCAGCAGTTGAGACCATGGACAAAAGAAGGATCAATTTCCATCATGCAAGAAACGTGGAAGGAGAAACCTAGGTAAGTGTCTCAATGGAACAAAGAAATGCTTTATGTGTGGGAAAGAAGGACATAAAGTAAAGAATTACCGAGGAGAAATTAAGAGTATTATGCAAGAAAATAAAATAGATCCTAAGAATCCATTTACAGTCATTTGCAATAAATGTAGGGGACCTGGGCATTACCTAAGTGAATGCCCTATTCTATAGGATAACCCCTTGGTCAAGGAATAACCTGTGTGGAAGTAAATGGATGGTGAAATTTTTAAAATTATTAGTGTTATTTGTTGATGGGATTACTTTGGAAGACTTTTCTCTTATGTGTAACCATGCAGTTTATTATATGAAAATGCTATTTTAGGAAGAATTGTGTTTTCTATTGTTGATATAATTATAAATAACCATTTAGGTTTATATGATCCTTTAATTTGAGGCAATTGTATGTTATTAAATTTTGGGATGAAAATGCGAGGTGGGAGATAACATTTGTGGTGAAATTATGCTATAGTTATTTTGAGGAATTTATCTCATTTTGGGAACGTTATAAAATATAGTTTTTTTTTTTGCAAAATGACAACACACAGACCATGTGACAACCCGTCACATCAGACAAAGTTTCAAGAATCGAACCCACAACCATAGTGCGATTGGTATTTATCGCCTACCAGTGGACTATGTGAAGTCCATGGTTAGTGTGACTAATTATTTTTAGTTAAATGATTTTATTGATCAATAATAAGTTGATTTGGGATCTTACATATTATCAAATAGAAATCCTTAGTATAAGAAAATGATTTAGGGATTAATTGATAAATGTTATTTTAGAAGACATTCGTTCTGTTGGGAATACTATATGCCTAAGGAAAATAGAATACTATGGGATTTCATTTGAGGAGTAATGGTGGATTTTTTTTATCTATGTTTTTATTGTGGATTTATAGCAATTTAGGTTATTTATGGAAATGATTAACCTATCATAGATAATGTGTGATTATGTTAATTACTTTTAAGTATGTGACTTTAAGAGTAGTCGATGTTATTTGGAAATACAATTTAATGTGGAAGACTGTGTAATCAAATTCTTCTATGTTTTTGGTTTCAAAATTAGTTTAGATTATATTGATGGATTTTAAGGACAATTTTTTATTTATTGGTATTTATTGAACTTTGGGTATTTTTGGTTTAATTTTATAAATTAAGATAAGTATTTCTTTCTCTGAAGGATTATCCTTTTGGGGATCATCCGATCTTGTACTAACCATCTTGATTTTGGTTAATCTCTAAAGACAAGGTAAATATATAAAGTTTATCCTTTGTGTATTATGTGATTCTCTAGAAGATTATTCTAGCGCTTCAGGTGTGACCAAGTCATCTTGAATACTCATCGTTTGAAAAAAAAGATGAGTTAGTGGTAGAAATCTATTAAAGGATGGAACTATACTTAAAAAGTAAGTATATCTCTTTGTGTTTTTAGTCAATCTCATAAATAAATTCCTAGAATTTGTTAAATGGAACTTAAAACAAAAAAAAACTTTATCCATTTACATTTTCTACCAGGAAACTAATGAACGTTTATCTCATCACAAGTTCGTGATTTTCTTGTTGTTAACATTCTTCTAATCATATTTTCTATCCCTCTCCATCAGAACTTGACACTTAGTTTATAATCCATATCCATGTTTTCCAAAATAGAATCCTAGTATGGGTTATCTCGGGTAACCTTTGTACTTCTCTTTATTTCTTTTAAAGTGATAGTTTTATTGACTCTTTTTCTGATGTGGGACTTTTAATGAAGTTTCCAAACCCAGTTTTAAAATTGCAAGGACGCAATTCCCAAAAGGGGGGAAGGATGTAACATCCCAGGTAAAAAAAAGACATATTTCATATTTATTAATATTTGTGAATTAAATATTAATTTTACTTTAAATGGGTTTCTATGTTCGATAGCATACCCGATACGCAACAACAGGTTTCTTTGAAATCAGACATTACACACTAATAATATAATATTATTATTTTAAATGGTAGATAACTCCTAGTTGTTGTATTGGCGACAATGAACAAAACTAACTACAATATTATTATACATGTTTGATAAATTTATTTACATTTATCCAATAAAATTTAGAGGCTTAAAATATGAATGAATCTAATTTTAAGCATAATTTACATTAAAAGGTCGATTTACCATCTTTAAAAAGAGAACCCTCTTTAAATCTAGTTTTGGTCACTTTAATACATTCTATTTTACCAAATAAAATATTTATTTATAATTGGGACATCAAAATTTACTTTGTGTAAATTTTTTGGAATTTTTTCGATAAAGTTCATTTTTTAATGAATAGTGAAAAATATTGTATTTTAATTCAAAAATGTGTTTTAATCTATTTTATTTATATGGATAGATTATATTTTTAATTGGTTTTAAAGTTTAACTAGAATTTATTTTTACCATTTAATCCAATTTTGGTCATTGGAATTAATTTCACTTTGAAATTGGACATAAACAAGTGTCAATCTTTTGATAGTTATTGTTTTTTAAAAACACGCTATTTGTTTTAACAACGGGAATTAATATTAAATTAATTAATTACATTTTTATGTTTTTAATTTGGAAAAATAGAAATCATTTTTGAATTCTTAATATCAAATAAAGCTTAGGCTGAATTTTTGATATTTTTCTAGAAAACTTCAATTTTTGATGAATAGTGAAACCACTTAATAGTAGTTAAAAAAGTGACCTTTTCATTTAAATGAAATTTTACCGCTTCTGTGAGTTGAATTTTAAAAATCCAAGAGACACTATTAATATCAAGAAGTAAAATTTGGTTCAATAAGATGAAAATAATTTTCGGTGAATAGTAACTTTTGACTTTTATTTGTCGTAGTTAAAGGTAAATATAGTAATTCAAGGTAAAAAGAATATTATAATTATTAAAAATTACCTTAAAACTTGTCATAACCTTATTGGATGAGTCATGTCCATCCAACGGTATGCTTGGGTAGATTTTGGGACCCCATGGAGCCACTTGGGAGTGATATTGACACTTTAGATTAATTAATTTAAAGTAAAGACAAAAATGACATAAACAAATATCTCTTTGTAAATTAATTTTTACATGGTGTTATATAAGTTGTTTTTTCAACTATAAATATTAATTATAAAGATAAAACTATTTCCTACATCATGGTATTTTTTTATAATTTTTAGACATCGAATAAATTAAATTATTTGTGACCCAATAATGATGCAGTATTTACCTCATTAATAAATGATTTAATTAAATAAGATTATAAATATTAAAATAACAACCAAAACCTCTATAATTCTTATTGGATGAATTTATTTAGACCATGATTCATATTATCTTTAACTTTAATGATTTTTTGACCTTTAGAAACCGAATATCATTATATAATAAAATAATATTTTCACACTTTCCTAAAGAGCCCCTCCTCCCCTTTATAAAAGGAGACCATTTATATCCAATTCCTCACACCTCTCAATACTTTTATCTCAACCAAACTCTACCCAATTAATCTCCCTACATCTCTATATTACTCCTAGAAGCCTTTCCTTAGGCATAAGGCACTTCAAAAAAACATTTTGGTTCAAACCAAAGTGAGTTACCCAAATTAAAGGTAACAGTTTCTCTTAAATTCTTTTGTTTTATTTTGTTTTACTTCTCCAACCCCTAAAATCTTTTTATTACTTTATTTTATAACAACAACAGTATCCTAAATATACTAGTATGTTTTTATGATAATGATTCTAACTACACTTACACACACCTCCATCTAATGGGTGAAGAACATACTGTTTCTGTGGATGGAAAACTAACGCCTCACGAAAAGATGATTGTTCGATCATCTCCTACCGCCTATCATGGTGGCCATTAAGATGACACTATATTCATATATGATATATATATATTCTGTTTATTTTTTCTTAATTATTATTTATTTTTCTTTTATAGTTTACCTTTATGGTTTCCATTATGGATAAACGTGATAATTTCATTTGAGGAAATGTGGACTACCGCCCCCTCAAAGTGATATTACTCATTCATGAATTATGTGGGACATATAAAGGATGGATTTAATGATATTATATATGGTATTATACTAGAATTATAATATACCTATGTATCATTATGTTTTAATTCTATTAAAATGATAAATAGAAATGAAAGTAGCATTCATGCGTACGTACGGCTTACCGTCTCCATGAACGGTGCATTTCATTTCTTACCTCCAAATGATATGTACTATTATAAATATATATATACTGAATATATATGATATATATGATATATAAATAATGAATATTATTCTGGATATAATGGACTATTTACCACATGTACAACTTGTAAATATAAGGTGTTCATTTTTTTACTCAAGTACCAAATATCGACAAAATGACCATTATTAACTTGAATGATTACATAATGTTTATAAAATGGTAATAAGTGATATAAAAGGAATAATAAACTTTAAAAATGTTATTAATCAAGTATAAATTAACTTTAGTTTATTATTCAGGATATTAAAGAACTAACGGGTAAAGTCGAACACGAGGTAAGGGATTTTCTTATCTCACTTTTAATTCCATGAGATTTCCATTTGTTCGCCACTTATTCATTGCATGTTGTGTATTGTGTACTACCATGATTCTCATTATATTAATGGTATTCTGTGATTCATTTGGTGGTTATTAACTTTTGGTCATACAAATCAGTTGATTACAACATGGTAATGGGTTTCTTATCTCACTTTTAATTCCATGAGATTTCCATTTTTCACCACTTATTTATTGCATATGGTGTGTGTACTGCCCATGATTGTATTCATTGTGTAATATAATTTAACTTATGGATATTTACATCATCATTGTATGATCCTTATTTCATGGTTGTATGTTTCTTAAGTTACCAAATTGATAAGGAAATTTGAAATTTCAATTTCCACACATTCGGCTTTATGCATACTTCAGTGATTATTTTACTCCAAGATTATATGTGGAATCACTATTCATTTTCTTATGTCATAATTTTCACTCCCCTTTCTTTGGATATACTTTTGATACACATAATCACTCCATTAATATATTCTCAAGTCATCGATACAAACTTGATAAGAGTAATTTTAACTCAATCTCCATTTATTGAGTTAAACATCCAATTCATTGGTGTTGTTTTTACAAGAATATGTGTGAATGTCCTCTGATTTATTTACACTGAATATCCAATCATATTTAGTGTATTTATATTTTTCACACATAATTATGTCATTGATTTATCCTTAACCTAAGGGTATGGTATTTATAAGAGATTTCATCTCAATTTACATTCCATTGAGACTTCTTTGTTGTTATACACCAATTCACTTTTATATGGTGTATATAATGTACTTTGAAATAGTATACCATGAATCCCTTTATTCTCATGATATTATAAATTTTTGATTACCTCAGTTATTTGTATTCAAGTGTCTCTCTTTTGGTTAGGAACTCTAACTAAAATATCATTTTAAATGTTTTAAAGATTTATTATTCAAAATATTTCTCATTAATGTCCATGTTTTAAAAATGTTTTTAAGGATTTATTTATATGGACATTAATGTTTTAAAATTAAAATTCCTTTAATAGTTTCAAAGTGGTATGAAACACTTTGATTCAAAAATCTATTTTTAAATGGATTCTTTACAAATAGTGTTACTTTTATATGTTTTCAATAAAAAGGTGGATATTTCTCTCAAATAGTTTTGATGATTATTTCCATCTATGTCAATATCCTTCATTATTCTCGATTGAGGTTAATATGTTACAATAAAATCTTCCATATTGTATTAAATGAGTTATGTTTGACTGTGGATGTGCTATTTTTATACCATTAATGGTTTGTGGATAAATTATTGACATTTCAAATGCTAGTTTTAATATTAATGTTTATGTTATGTTCTAAACTTTTCATATGAGAAATGCATTGGAATTAGTAAGTGACGGGTGGAGCCGGCTATAGCTCCTCGATGCATCGGTAGGTCTCATGAGACAAACTAGTGTCTTGGCACAAGGCCTTGACAAAATTTTATTTTTAGTCTTGGCATAAGGCCTTGACTATGTGGTTATTATAGTCTGTCATTAGGCATTCCATCATTATTAAAGTGGTTTTTGATATTGAATGTGATTATTTGACTAGTAGAATATCCATGTGAATAAGTAAATGGCATTATTTAATTTTATTTTTGACATATTATGTTGAAGTTCAAGTTTAAAAGGCTTTTTTTTAGTTATAAATTTCCTTAAATGTTTATGCTTATTTACAAAAGTTTCTGTTATATTGTTATCCTTACTAAGAATTTGAGCTCACCCCTTTATATGTTTTATTTTTCCCAGGATGTGAAGAAGTCTTTTATGACTGACCTACAGGGATAGTATGAGGGGATATGAGTGTGAACTATGGAGGCTATGTTATTGTATTTTTTTACTTTATGATGAAATTTAAGACTTATGAATGTATCTAGTGTTTCTAAGGCTACTAAACTAATCAGTCTTTCAAGACTTGATCTTTTGTGATCATGCCAATGTTATTTAATAATGCACCGACTCTGGGTAACTAGGGTCGGGGCTTTACAAAAACCATGAACTAGGCATAAATTACTAGTTTCCTCTTGTATATAGGATACCAATGGTTTTCACATGGTTTGAAAAATTGTGTGGGATAACCATGCAGCCTATCTAGGTCATTAAAAATGGTGAATTTTCCTTTCTACCCTCCCTCGATTTTAACCCAAATTCACCCAATTTCTTCCCCATTCAGAATTTTCTTCCCTAGGAACCTCCTCACGTAGTCTTTTTTACCTTGGACCCTCAAATCATGGGTGTTTTTGGTGTGGATGTTCAAAGAGATAATCAAGTAAGTCACAACATTCATGATTTATTACTCTTTATTGGGTTCTTATTTCCTCTTTCTGGGGTCATATCTTCTCCACTAAGTTGGTTTCTCTTATATGGGTTGAAACATGGTTTTTTGGGTTTAATATTAGTGTTTATGGTTTGATATTTCCTTTATAGGGTCCCCTTGATGTGCGTTTATGGTTTTCCACCAGATTCCAGAAGTTTCTAAGATTGAGGTTGGTGATTCCATGCTTTAGCATTATTAGATGATTTTAGAATGATTTATTTTCTTTTTAAATGTGTTATATAGATTATGTGTGGGTGAAAAATGTGTTACCAAAATTTTTTGAGGTGTGTATGGGTTGAAAGATGATTTTCCAAATGAAATTGGTATTGTTTCATGTGTTCTTCATTTTGGTGATTCTAACATGTTTTCTATAAATGAGGTAAGTGGAAAAAAGTTTGTTTTGAAATATATTTGATGTGCATATGGATTTAAAAGAGGTTTTTCCTATGAAAAATGGTGGTTTTTCATGTGTATTCAAATTTCTTGGTGCATGTATGTAAAATTTGTAACATGTGTGACATGTAAAATTGAAATTGAGCACAATGGGAATCCTAGGTAACTTGGTGGGTAGACTATGACTAGTGTTATGGTTGGATTTTCTGGTCCAATCTGTGGTTTCTTTGATCAGTATTGATGCTACAACACTAACTAAACTATTATGGTGATTGGAGATTGATAGAACACTGTATATATTCCTCTATAGTGGCTCACTCATGAGGATGCTATGGGTTATGGTTGTTATACTAGGTTTCACTGAGGTATGAGGTTCCAAGGGTCCCACTAGTGCTAGAGCCTTTAGGGATTACCCATGGTGCTCTTGTGATGTTGTAATTACCATCATCATATGGTAGACCTTTCATTAATTTTAATTTCAAATCATACTTTCCTTTAAAATGGTTTCCTTAAAAAAATTACTAACAAAAATGTTTCCAATTACTTTCTTAAAACCTACATGTTAATCTGTATTATAATGTTATGGAATGGAATCTATTTTTGGAGGCATCCCACTAGGATTTGTCTCACACCTGACATACCCCTTGGGTGTATGTATACCTTTTTATTTTTGACCTAGGTAAAGGCAAGATGTTCTGTGGTGGTTATGGTGGATCTAGCAGCTAGTATCCCTCTTCTTGTAGGTGTTGGTGGAGGTGGCATGAGGGTGTTTTCCCTCTTGTTGCATGGAGTTTGAGTTGTGTGGTTGGTACCACTCTCCATTTTGGTATTTTAGTTGTTTTTTAAGTTGTAAAACACTTAACTATATACTGTTGTTCCTCTTTTATTATGGTTATTTCTCTCAGTGTGATGTTTAGTTTTTTTATGGTTTATGGTAATTTATTATGGGTGAAATTGTTCCCAAAAGTGTGATATTGATACCTAGGCACTAGTTTCCTACTCATGGGGATATGGAATTGCCTTTTCCATACCATAGATCAGTTAGAATGTCAGGTGGGATATAACCCCATCTTATTTTGTGACAAAATGGTATTAGAGAAGGTCTTATTTCTTTATTTGGATTATGTTATGCCTGGATATATAGGAGCCAGTACTGTTGGGGCTTGAGGTTCTAGTTGGGAGTGAGGTGTCTAGCCAATACACCCCATGACAAACCTTGAGTCATCATGGGATGTTGGTATTTGGGTTTATTTATCTTGGTGATATTTATAGGCTTCAAACTGTGTATGGACACCATAAGGGGGTAAAGCAGGTTGGTTTGATATTGTATTGGATATGGTTTTTTTATCTATGTAAGTGTTTAGAATATTTTTGTTGCTGAAAATTTTAAGAATGGTGTATTTATTGTTTTTCCTTATGGTTTTTTCCTGATGTATCAAGATGCCTCCCTAAAGAATTCCTGTGAAATCTTGGGAAGAGGTCAGATACATTTCCCTCAAACCAATTGATCAGAGACTGGTTGAAGTTGTAGTTTGGGTTGTCTAAGCTTTGGTTCAGAAAGTGGACTCTGTTCCTACCCATGTTGGGGATAAAAAACAAGGCCCTGGAAAGAAAAGATCTTAGGAGTTCCTCAAGAACAAACCTCTTTACTTTCTAAGTAGCATGAATCCTCAGGAAGTATAGGATTGGCTTGAGAATATTGGGGGGATGTTTGGGTTTTGTAAAACTCCTGTGGAAATGAAATTGAAATTTTCTTCATTCTTGTGGGAAGGTCCCAGTCATAGGTGGTGGGACTCGGTAGTTTAGGATGGTAAGTATGAGTAGATGGGTTGGAATGATTTCAAGTTTATATTCAATGATAAGTATTTCCTTGAAAACTTATCCTTCACCAAGAAATGATAGTTTTTTATCTCCATTATGTGGATCAGGTCATGTTGCAGAATGCCAACAGTTTCCTTGAGTTAGTCTGATTCACACCCAAGGTAGTTTCAAATGAGAAACTAAAGGCTCAACAGTTAAAAAAGGGGTTATAGCCAAACTTCTGATCACAAGTCTTCTTGTTCAAGATGAATATGTGGTTTATCATCCATTTATGGTGGAGATCGACTGTAGTGGAAATTCTTGTGTCTATAGAGTAACGACAGCAGTGGGATAGGGCATTGGCAGTTCATCTAAGAAGAAGATTAAGTGGATAGGGTGAAAGGGCTATAGAGATTATAGGATTGGTACACACTAAGGTAGATGGACCATATTCAATGGAAGTAAGAGGTGGGTATTCATACTTTTAACTTTTACTAGTGACTTCAGTAGATATGGTTATGTTTACTTGTTGAGGTATAAGTCTGAGTCCTTTGAGAAATTCAAATAATTCAAGAAATAAGTAGATAATTAACTTGGAAACAAGATAAACAATTTTTTACCAGATCAATGTGGTGAATATATTATCCATGATTTTATCAAATTTCTATGGTATTTTGGGATTTTCTCTCAACTTAATCCACCTTACACACCATAGTAGAATGGTTTTACTAAAAGGAGAAACTCTGACTTTCTAGACAATGTAAGATCGATGATGAGCCATATAGATCTTCTATTATCCTTTTGAGGATATGAATTACAAACTACAGTGTATAAACTAAAATGAGTACCAACTAATGAGGAAAATGGAATTCCCTTCGACTTATAGAGTGGAAAGAAACTCGTTCCATCATATACATGTGTATGCGGTTGTGAGGAATTTTTTAAGGCCTTCTCAGGAAACAAAATAA
Source organism: Viscum album (assembly GCA_963277665.1). Classification (NCBI taxonomy): domain Eukaryota; kingdom Viridiplantae; phylum Streptophyta; class Magnoliopsida; order Santalales; family Viscaceae; genus Viscum; species Viscum album. The sequence goes on along the minus strand of OY728147.1, from coordinate 704,955,137 downwards.
AACTTTGGGGAACAAAGTGTATCTTTATAGGTTATACTAAAGAAATAAATGGATACTACCTATACCACACCTTATACAAGAAATTTAATCTCACCATACAAGCTTTATTTATTGAGAGGAAGCACATTCTCAAGAAGGATAGTGGGAGAAAGACTGATTTTTTATGAAGTTGATGCTCAAGATACACAAGAGTTTGTATAAGAACATATTTCATAGGTCCCCATAGAAGTAGTTTTTCATGAAACACAAGTACTATGTAGAATCACCAGAGAGGTAAGAAAACTAGAGAGAGATGTTTTTCCAGTCACCAAATATGGTGACTTGTTATTGGTTGGAAATAATGAACCTCTCTTCTAAAAATAGGTAGTAGAGAGCTCAAAAATTAAAATATGGAAAGATGCCATGAATTCTAAAATATATTTCATAAATCATAACTAAGTTTAGGTTATGGATGATCCTCTAGATGATAAAAATAATATTGGGTGAAAATGGGTATTCAAGAGAAAATTGGACTTGGATGGTTGAGTAAATACCTATAAATTAGGGATAATGAATAAAGGGTTTAAACAACATCAAGGTATTGACTATGAAGAAAAAAAATTAACAGTTTCCGTGTTTAAATACATCAGAATTATTATTTTTATAGCATCTTACCATGACTATGAAATTTGGAAGATGGATTTAAAAATAGTTTTCCTTAATAGAAATCTTTATAAAGATGTCTAAATGACACAACTAGATGGTTTTATGAATATAGTTGATGCTAAAAAGTCATATATGTGACAGATATATATTTATAGATTAAGGAAAGCATCTTGGTCATGGAACATTAGATTCGATGAAGCTATAAAATATTTTCGTTTCATTAATATTAAATGTGACCCATGTGTTTACATGTGCTTTAATTTGAATGTGGTTGTTATCCTAGTATTATATGTTGATAACATATTACTTATCAGAAACAACATACCAGTTATAAAGTATGTTAAAGACTAGTTAAACAAGTGTTTCTCTATAAAGGAATTAAGTGAAGTAGTCTATATTCTAGGGATCATGATCATTCATGATTGATCCAAAAGGTTTATTGGAATAAGTCAGGGTACATAAATTGATCAGATACTAAATAGATTTAATATGGAATAATCCAAGAGGGTATTTTTTTCTAGTGTCACATGGTATACATATTTACAAGAAAATGTGTCCTCAGAAACAATAGAAGAAATAGAGAATGAGTAAGACCCTATACGCTTAAGCGATATGATCAATCATGTATTCCATGTTATGTACTAGACTTGATGTTTACTATGCATTGAACTTGGTAGGAAGATATTAAGTTGATATATGAGAATAGTATTGGTCTGCTATTAAGTTTATCCTTATGTATCTAAGAATAACTAAGGATATGTTCATGGTTTATAAAGAAGATGAGGATCTAGTAATCTGGGATTATACTAATTCTTGTTTTCTAATATATTAGAATGATATTAAGTCACGTTTAGGATATTTTTTCAATATCAATAGAGGATATGTGGGATATAATAGTACAAAGTAGACAGTTATTGTCGATTCTATAGTGGAGTCTGAACATATAGCATCTTTTGATGTAACCAAATAATCTTTTTGGATCTGAAATCTTTTATAGGATCTTGATATGGTTCCTAGTAGTAAAGAACCTAACACATTATATTGTGATAATACTATAGTGGTGGCTATTGAAAAATAGCCAAGGTCACACTAGCAGTCAAATAATATACTTTGGAAGTCTCAACTCTTGGGGTATTTTTTTCAAAGGGATGAAGTAGTATTAAGAAGAGTTTCCATGGAAAAAAATATGGTGTACCCCATGACTAAAGGCATATCGCAATATAATCATGAGTATCATGTGAGAGCTAGTGAACTGAATATTGTTAGTAGTTGGATTGAGTGTAAGTGGGGTTTTTTATAGTTTGTGACCTAGAACCAATATCTATATACTTTATGATAACTCAAATTCATTTTTTGGAAAATTAATAAACTCATTTTCACATCATGATTATTATTTAACATCACATAGTATGTGATAAAGTCCTAATACTAGATTTTGTACTAAAAGTTCATAGTAGTTCCTCGATATGATGAGAGCCTAGAAGTTCCACGATAGTATTTTTAAATATATGTTCAACAGCCAGATGAAATCATTTGAGGGATAAAAATGATATAGGATACTAGGGGTGTAGACTCATAGGAATTTGAGGTGCCTTCTCAAAGTGTATTCCCCCAGTAATTTCCAATATAGGAAATTATTATAACGGGACACAAGTTGGAAATCCACTTTTTTATGGGTAATTGGATGTTCCTATCCATGGACATGTGTATTGGTCCTTAGACTTAAAGATTATTATTAATGGATGTTATGAGTCATCTACATTGATATATTTATGAAAAATATAATCACATATGTTTTTAGAGAAATAGGATATGTTGGGTATGTCATAAGTAATATTTCATTAATAGATAATGTGTGAAAATATTTGCCTCTTATGTTCTTTAATGGAAGTTGATATCAAAATTCCTTTTATGGAAATGATATAGACTAAATAAATACATAACCATGGTGTTCTATAGGAAATTTTAATTTTGATAAATTTAAATAAAGATATATCAAGCACATAGGTTGGTGGAGCCATTGTGCAACCTATTTGATTAGGGATATCATGATAAAGGGATTATAATACAAAGTAATAATCTATATGTGGTTTTATGTTGTTGAGACATTAAATTATTTATAAATGGGTGAATTTATGTGTTTCTAGATGCTAACATTAGACTTCAAGCTACTTTACCTAATGCCACTAAGAAAGATTCCTAGAGGGTCACACACTAAGTGTATCTAGAACCTAAATTAAATAATATTATTGCTTATTATTTATCAAGTTGAATAAATATTATTCTCACCCATAGTTTAATAATTATTAATGTTTTCTTGATCACATATATTCCATATCTGATTATTTGTATAGTGACCTAAGATTTTTATATATAGATATTACATATTTTTAAATGAACATTCATTACATTATACAAACACACACCTCAAGATCGTAAAGGCATAGGACCTTTAGAAAAATGGAAACATAAACAACTAGTACATATGTGAGATATATAATCTCACATTATCTCATCATAAATATCACCCTTTTTAGACATATAATACATAATACATTTCTTCATAACATAGGGAAAGGAAATATAATAAAGTTTGATTTTAGATGCTCAGTAAGGGTAAACAAGGGAGATATGTAAGAATAGAATGAACAAAATGGTATAAGAACATGAGAATAAAATTTGACAACCATACCCTACATATAAAATATAATAATCTTGAGTCATGTAATAAATATTGGGAGTTCATAAGACATGAAACATAAGAAAATAAAAGAACATGATCCATGAGAGTATAACATTAGAATAAGACATAGAATTGTGGAATACACATAAAAATAGAAAATAATTTCCATAGTAGTCAAGGATAACTACCAAGGCTATCATAATGGAAAGGGTTCACTCTGAAAACTATCATAGTAGTCAATATTCACTCACAGGACCATCATAGAGGCAAAATTTCCTTAATGAACTGGGATTACTCCCCATTCCAATCATGTCTATCTTAGTAGATATAAATCTTTACCTAGTGCATTGGAGGGAGATATAGGTCCCACCCATAATATAATGAAAATCATACATATGTGTGCCACAAGATCAAAAAACATTCATCATATCATAACCCACAAAATTAAATGGGTTATATAAACATTTCCACATATCATAACCTATGAAAAATATACAGGTTTCATAATCATTTCATCATAGTATAACCCATTAAAATAAGTTGGTTTCATAAGAATTTCCTCATAGTGTAACCCATTTAAGAGAAACAAGTATAAAAAAACTTCATTCCATCATAAACAAAAAAACATTCATAGAAAGAATAAGAATGGAATTCTTGGATCAAATCCCTTATAAGGCATAAATAATATCAAAAGATATCATCTTAGATGGAAAATTATTGTGAATGATCATTTAAAAAATTTCTTGAGAAAAATATCCTTTCCACTTCGAAAAAATTATTTTTAAAACATAAATAATTTTCAAAATCATTTTATTTTAAAATAACCTTGGAATATTATAAAGTAATTATTAATGGAATGAGTGGTCATGATGGTAGAGAACTTTTTTCATGTCGTGCACATTAAAATGAATATTCCTTTAATATTTTCAGTAAAATCCAAAAAGGAATTGTTTGGAAAATGACATGAAGATTTCTTTCAAAAAATTTCCTAAAAAATCAAACATGGGTAAAATTGTATGAATTTCCAAAGGATCTTAGAACAACAGAGATGGGGGTGAATCAGTTATTTCATTTTTACAATTTTCAAACATTAGAAAACTTAACCCCTATAAATTTTTAAATTTTATTCCTTATAAATTTTTAATAAAATAAAATTCATGGGAATATAGGAAAGTAAATAAAGAATAAAATATTTATAAAGTTTGGACTCAATGTAAAAATCTACATCCTTTCCATAGACACTCCTGTAGATCTATATAAATTCACTATAATGTGGAAGTGAATACATATTTTGTAAACTCCCATTGGACACCTTCTATCTCCCAATAGGAATGATTATATTTAATCCTATCGGTTTATAAATATTTTATTAAAATCTTTGACCAAAAAAATAAAATGAAACACTATTACTTTCTGATCCACAACAGTCCATCCAGGGACTCAATCTGATGTACCTGCATCTGATGGTCTCAGTCCGATGAACCCAATATGATAAACTTGGTCTAATTCACCTTTACTTAATTTTCTCTTAGTAAAAAAATTTATAATTTGTCTATTTAAAAAAACTGAACTTCTCAAACTTCTTCTCAAACACTCATTATAATACCCTTGATTCGGTAATCAAAAATTTCTACAACCTGATCTTCTGACTGAAGATTTTGTTCAGAAACCTCTTCTGGAACAATAAATTCAGAACTTCATTTTTTTTGCGTCACTCTAAGAAGTAACAAGTATGAATGTATTATGCACTTATATTTATAAGTTCTTCATTAGGGAAAGTATTGGGAACCCAATTTCTTTTTCCCACTCACTAAAATTCTAAAAAGTTGAATTTCATGTTCATTTGAGCTTCATTTGATCACTTATTAATTCTTATTAACTTTATAGTGGCTTCTCAAAAGTTCCGGAATTCTATATAAGTTCAACATTTCACATTTTTAGTAAACATTTGAGAGTTCTGCAAGAAGTTATGTCTAATGGATTTACTTAAAAAATCTAATATAATGGAATGAAACTTTGAAACTTCAAAACTTTGACCTTGGCCTTTAAAAAAACTTTTCTCTTAAAACTTCATAAAGTTTTCTGTCCGGTAAACCTCACTTTCCATAGACCAATGATCTTGACCCAATTGAAACATAGTCACCCAGACCAAAAACGTTTCAGGTAATATTCCATTTGTCCCAACTCACACATTGTCAACAAATTTTTATCTGATGGAAATTCTTTAACCAGAGATGAAAACTTCACAGTTTAGAATTGATTCTTCCATTGTTAAAATCTTTTAACCCACTAAAGAAAAAAATGATTGCTCGCTATGTTATTCTGATTCAACAAAAAACGATTTACTATATTTTTAAAAATTCTAAAGATTTCAAAAACCCGTAATGATTATATAGTATCAACTTCTATATATTTTACATTTTCATCCACTCTCTCCATCTGATCATACTATTCTTATGATTTACATTCCAATCATATTGTTCCTAATATAACAATGTATCAGATGAGTTTTTAATTTAAAATGAACATATGATGGATATTTCATGAAAATTGCATCTGATATACTTTTTAGATCTCTCACATTTATTGAAAACACATGATCTTAGCAACCACAACACTTCCATCTTTCTCACAAATTCTTTGTTCGATGATATAAATTTGATAATTTTGATCAAAACTTCCCTTTGTATATACTCGAAAACTTCCACTTTTCCAGTCAAATATTTTTGATATCAAACTCGAACTTCTCTATCCTTAAAAAACTTCTTAATCCAATCAACTTATGTGGTGAAGCAAATTCAAACTTACTCATATTTTTTATTGGAACAAAATATGATCTAAAAATTTTTCATTGATTAGAAATTCAAAACTAATATATTAAACCTATTCATATTTATTTCATATTTACAATACAACAAAAAATCAGGACTCAAAACAATAAATCTATAATTTGTAACAAAAAGGAACATTCGATGATTTGCATCGAAACATGAGAATCCAATGAACCGCTTCGGATTAGAAACTTTTCACTTATTCAAACTTAATCAAATTAAAACTTCCAGTATTATGAAAACTTGTACGTTTGGGGATTCTCATTCCAATGAGATGCATCTATAAAACTTAAAAAAATTGGAAATACTACAATTTAGAATTTTTTACTTCACATTCCTTATAAAAACTCCAGAATGTATAATGGATTTTACATTAGGTTTTAGGAACAAGAAAAAACATCAAATCGTCATCTAAATTATTTTGGAAAGTTCTATGACTTCCAAAATTTTCAAGTCTCAGAAACTTTATAACTTTTTCAACTCAGTAACTTCTGACTTTCCAATAGAAACGTTTTCTGATGATTTTCATTTTCATATAAAATCATGCTTTCAATAAAAAAATAGAATCTAATGAATTGTTTCCAATAGATCTTCTAATAATAAATATTTTCAAAAAACATTATTTATATGTATTTTAAACAACTCAAAAGAACAATTTATAAACTTCTGGAAACATATATTTCACGTGATTTTTAAAAAAAACTTTCGTTTAAAAAAAGCTAGTTATCAGTAAAAACAAAACTTTGTTAAAAAAAGATTTGAAAAAATCTTCAATATCCCACTTGGAATTTTTTGACATCTCTCATTAATAACCTTTTGAACACAAGATTTTTCAACACTCAGACATTTTCATAGCTCATATTTTAACATTTACCAAAACACATCTTTTCTTAAAAGAGAGTTTCATGACTCCACACTATTGGATAAAGTACTAGTTTTAAAGGGATTATATCCCTTAGTGGCAAGAATTTTTTTGGTTATATTAAGATATTTTCCCCATAAATTTTATCTTTTCCTTTCAATTTATCCCCTATTTTATAATAATCATAGATTCATATTCATTAAATTAAGAAAAGCACTTATTTCCCAATTATAGGAAAAATTTGTACATATGCTTCTGATTTGTCAACATAATCCAAAGCATGTGGGGGCCTCTTTAAGATGTTTAGGAAGTCATTGGTGGAGGCTAAACACAAAGTTATATCCTGAGTTCCATAAATATTTCATTAGTCATTAATTTTTTGAAAATATCAACAATATGATATTTTATTGAAATATATTCTAGAAAAAACATCTCCACTAACCACATTCACTTTTATGCAGTGAAACTCAATATCAATTTGTTTTGATCTTGAATGTTGGATAAGATTTTTAAAAAGATAAATTGTACTCTAATTATCACAAAGTATCTTCAATGATTTGTAAAATTCAACTTTACAATCCTTAAATTGAATTTTCTTCAAAAACATTTGATTATAAACCTTTTTAGCTACAACATATTTTGATTCTACTATTCTTAAAGTTAGTAAACTATATTCCTTATTATGCAAACTCACACAAAATTCTTCCAAGAAAAACACTCCTACTGAATTTGATTTTCTATCATTACAATATTCATACCAATCAGCATAATTATAACCAATAAATTTTATATCAAAACATATTTTTTATATTGTCCCATTTGAATTTTTTCCATTAATATATCTTGGAATTCTCTTTTCTTCCAACATATGATATTCTTTCGGATCACTCTCATATCTAGAACACAAATTCATGATATAAAAATATTAGTTATTGTAGTTTTTAGATAAATAAAACTTCCTATAATATTTCAAAAATATTTATGATTCAAACTTTTCATAGATTTATCTTTACTCATTTCCATCCCTACTTTGGATTATTGAACTTTAAAAAGAATAATATTAGTTATTATTTGGATTCTTCCATACCAAAATTTTGTGATAATTTATGGAAAACATTTCTTGAGGTAGGAAAATTTATTTTTTATTTTTTTGAACTTGTAAACCAAGGAAGAAAGTTGATTCTCACAACATTGACATCCCATAATTATTCTTCATTTCCTCTAAAAAATCTGTACAAAAAATTTCTTAATCTATAGAAAAAATTATATAATCAATGTACGCAATTACAATCAGGATTTTGGACTTAAATTCTTTCACATCTAAGTTTCTATCAACCATTCCTTTAGAAAAATTCAACACTCTCAAAAAATTATCATGTTTGGAGTACCATGAATGTGGGTCTTGTTTTAACCCATATAAGGCTTTCTTAAATTTACAAACCTTGCTTCCATCTTCATCAAGTAGAACCCATAAGTTTTCTCAATGTAAACTTTTTCTTCAATATCACAATTAAGGAAATATTAATTTACATCTATTTGATAAAAATTGTAATTTTTATGTTCAAACGTTACTAGAAACACTCTAATAGTTTCTAATATTAAAATGGAGGAAAAGGCCTCTTCAAAATCAACACATTATACTTATGCATATCCTTTGAAAACAAGTATTTATTTATTTCTTAAAATTTATCTATGTTCATTAAACTTGTTTTTGTACACCTATTGTGTTCCAACAATATTTTTACCAACTGGTCATAGAATAATTTCCCATGTTTCATTTTTCTCAAAATGATCTAACTCTTTATTCATTACATTCACCCATTCTTTGAGTTTTATTTCTTCTGAAACTGATTCTAGTTCAACTTGTGAGATAAGTGGTTTCTAATTTTCTAATCTCAGATTTATTTTAGTTTAAAAAGAATATTTCTTATTTATAATGATATTTTATGACTCTAATTGTTTCTTTAGAGTAATAAATTTTATATATCTTATTCCTATCAGATTTTCTTCATCGCGTGATCTATCTAGTTCTTCATGAAAATAGTTTGACTCAATATCATGCTCACTTTTTTAATTTTAATTAGAAGACTTCATTTCATCCTCCACAATCATTTCGACATCTTTTGTAAAGAAGGTTGTATTTTTAATAACTTTCACATCATATGAAGCCACCATATTTTTTAAATGATTGTTCCAATATTTGTTTCTTCTATTGGATAAATATCCCATGAAAGTTCCTTCCTCATCTTTTTCATCAAATTTTCCAAGATCTGGATTTTTTATTAAATAAGGACTTATTAAAACCTTGAAATAATTCACTAAAGGTTTTTTGTTATAACACATTTAGTTGGAAAACTTTTTGATTTTTCCCTTAATAAAATTATAATTTTCACATGTATAGCAGTACTAATATCTTCTCTCCAAAAATATATAGAAAGTTTATATTCAACCAACATGATTCTTCCCATATCCACTAAACTTGTGTTTTTTTTTGTAAATTCATTTTTTAAGGGGTGTATGGAGCACTATTTTGATCTTCAATTCGATGTTTCTTAAAATATTATTTGAAGTCATTGAATTTGTATTCCTTTCCATTATCAATTCTAAATGTCATTATGTAACCACTCATTTATCTCTCAAATTCCCTTCTAAAAACTCTAAACAATTATACTACCTCAGACTTTTGATTCATAAACATAATGATTGTCATCCGGGGGAAATCATAAATGAAAATGATAATTTAAAAATATACTTTTATTGATTGATTTCTCATCATCCCAAATAAATAAGAGTGAATAATTTCAAGGGGTCAGTTATATTTAATTTATATTTTCTTGTGTATTTTATTAACCATATTTACTTTAAAAAAAGTTATACAAACATCATATTCCTTTATTTTCAATATAGGTAAGTTTATAAGAGTAGAAACTTCGGAAATTTTGTTCATACTTTTCTATCCAAGATTCCCAAGCCATTGGTTCCACAACTTGTTTCCATATTCATTACTCAAACAATAAGAAATGTACAATTCTCATAATTGAAATAGATTTCCACAACTTGTTTCTCCCAAGGTTAAAACTTTACCAACTTCCATAATTCTGATGATACGAGAATATTTTCTAAATATCACTTCTTTTCCATAATCACAAATTTTACTCACACTAGGTAAGTTATGTTTGATCCCATCAACAAATAGAACTTCTTTATATTTTAATTTTTTAAGTTCTATCCTAACAGTACATATTACTATGATTTTCAAAGAACTATCATTTAAAAAAGTAACTAATCATCCATTATGATGTTCAGTATCCTTAAATATCATTATATCTTTCATCATGTGTGAGGAACAACCACTATCAAGAATACATGGTCTGTTGTTTTTACAAGATTCCAAAGATGACTCAATAACCAAATTTCTTTCCTTCACTTTATTCTTTCTAGATTATTTTTATTTTATGTCATAAGAAACTTCTAAAAAAATTATTTACAAACATTTTTCATAAAAATGACCTAGTTGATCACATATTCCATATATTTCCTCCAGTTAATCAAACTGGTTTTTTGTTGGAATGTTTTTAACATCTTGAGATTTTACTTTTCATACTGCCAGTGGCTTGAGAAATTTACTCATTTTTCTTCCACCATTTCTTCTACTCTATTAAATACTCTTTCCTAAAAGTGACATGTTATGCCAAAATTATAATATTTGTTCCCATAAATTCCACAACATTAGCAGAAACCATAAAATCTTAGTTTTTTGTAAAATTTTGATCTTTCTCTATGGAAAATTTATTGAAGTT